>CM042903.1:9165412-14165412 GCA_023653625.1 Triadica sebifera | reverse complement strand
GCATGATTTAAGCATTGTTAGAGGAGTGCTCTAAAGTCAATCACCTTTAGAACTTACTGTACAAATTTATTTGATTAGTAAAAGGATTTTTCATTAATTTGATGTTCATTTGACATATGAATTGATAAGTGATCTTAAATCAATTACTGAAGTCCTTGACACATAACATAGCATGAAGAAAATCATGATGAGATCATGATATTGAGATTCTTATCATGTGTAATTATGTTAGTATCAAAATTATCCATAGTCATAGGATTAATAAGACGAGACATTATTCATCTGGACATACTAGTACATGTTACACTCCTTGATTAGATCAAGTAGTAGATCTCATAATCTATAAATATGAGATATTTAGAGTTAACATGTGGATGCTTGCTAAGTGTATCTAAGTACATTGGATGACCAGCTATGAGACAATCATATGGATAATCTATTCAAATGTCAATGATAGTCTCATCATAGCAATGGGGCAAATATCTTTAAACTTGAGGTACTTAAAGATATCTTGAATATTGATTCTGTATTTTGACACTATTCCTTGTTGCCTCAGGGAGGTTGCTCATAGGGTGGTGATTGGATACAGATTAAGGTATTCAAAGGCAATTGGGAAATCAATAAAGGATTCACCACTCTTGATAGAAGAAGTGTAAACCCATGGCCTCTTGTAGTGGTCATTACTTGGGAATCTCTGGCCGAAGTGGAAATGTCATAAAGATAGTCTTCAATAACATATCTAATAGAGTAATGAGCCTCAAGGACAAGAACTAACATTACTTGGACTAGACGAGATGTAGTCAGTCTAGTGGGAGTTGACACATGTCCATACTCTGAACCAAGTGGGGTATAGAATGGTGAAAGGAATAATTGCACGGAAATTGTTTATGAAAAGGTTCATAGTCAAACCATCCGGTCAATTGGGGGTCATGATGTGTCGATAGATACCTCTCATGACTTGCTTAAATTAATTGTTAATTTCAGTGATCAACATAACTGGGAACCTAATGGGTCACACGCATTGAAGATATGGAGAATGAGTAAAATGGTCTTTGATATGATCTAAAATATGAGAGAATTATTTCGAGATGGATCGCAATGAGATCGCATGAGAAAAATCATTCAGGAGGATCACGGGACCACACGAGCTAGGCAAGTGCTGACCTGCCTAGTGGACTAGCTGGGTTGCCGCAGCAGGCCCAACGTGCTGTTGCCTCCCTCACGTTGGCCAACGGGTAAATTTGGCCTTAATTAGACCAATTATGGCCAATTACTATTCATTCATTTCCCTTTTCTCTAATTTTGACTTTTTATCTTTTCTTTGAATTTGATTCAAATAGAAAAAACATCAAATGACAGAAAATAGACATGAAAATATTTTTTGTGAAAAAAATATTTTTAAGATAACAAAATTCTCTCAAGAAAACTTTCGAAGCTAACACTTTGAATTTGTTCAAACCATTCATTTTGATAGTTTCTTCTTCATTCTTCATGTGGATTGTCATTAGAGATATCCTATTGTGGATTGTTGTGGTTTGCTACAATCCAACAAAGTGAGGATTTGAATAACAAATAATAAATTACAAGGTATAATTTCTAACCTTGATGTTTATATAAATTAGTTTTAATGGCATAAGTACGATATTTTGTTTCGAGTTTTGAAAATTTTATGTTTTCGCTGTGTTTATGAATCTGATTCATTCTTCAAAACTCAATAGTGGTATCAGAGCCTTCTTATGTCCATTAAAATTAATTTTAATTGAAAGTGCAATAGGATTGCATATTATTGATGATTTTGGATCAATGAGTTTTGAAAAATTGAAATTAATTCGTAAAATATATTTTACACATTTTGCTTTCTCTAATCTTATCATGGAATGATTAAGGATGATTATTTTGGTTGAAAAATGATTTGAATGTGATTCAAATAATTAATTTCGGATTTATTTCAAAAATGCCTAAAATTGCTTTCTTTATGAATATGTGTTGTTGTTTGGCTTAATTGATGGGGCTGATTATATTTTTCTTGTAATTTGATTATGAAAAAAATTATTTAGACATATTGATAATATTTTTATACCTCTGGAAGTGTCCAACAATTAATTAAAAATTATATTAATTAATTTTTCAAATAAACACAAAAAAGGGACTGTTTTATAATACTCGGTGGGGTTGTTTTGTTTGATTTTTTTTGTATGTGTTTATTTTATTTCCAGCACCTTGAAATAATTTTTATGTGATTAAAAATATGTTATTTTGATGTTAGATGCATGCCAAAATTATTTTACAAGAATTTGAAATTTTAAAAAATTATAGATGTTGAATGAGTCATTTTGAGCGTTTAAGAGTGTTGGTTCGTTTGTCTTAGTAATTTTTGCTTGTGCCAAAAATATTTTAATCAATTTGAGCTGACCTAAAGATGATTAGAATAATGATTTGAATTTTTGAAAAATTTTTATAATTTTTGGAAATTAATTTTGAATTAATTTAAGTTGTGCAATTGTAATTCTAGTATGACTAAAAATTGGTATGTATATTAAAATTAAATTGTTTAATTTTAATGTCATAATAATATGATTTTAAGGAGAATTAATTTTGGAAATATATAATTTAATTTAATTTGATTAAATATTGAATTCCACTTTAAAACGACATACAAAATTAAATTAACCGAAAGAACACCAATAGGTAATTTCGGTTCAAGCGTTGACTCAATTTACAAATTAAAATCCAAAATTGTCATTTTTATTTTGTGCATTAGAGAATGCATGTTAGGGGTGCATGAAAAGACATGATGGACGATTATGGACTTAGGCCCAATGTGATTGAACATGCATGAAATTGTTTTGTTTTATGGTAAATAGGGCCTGCGTGTCCCTACCTCTCTTTCTTCTTATGTATTTCTCTTCTCATCTTACTCCCCTCCAATGTAAATTGAGATTTTCTATAATTTGAAATATATACTTAGATTACATAGGATTAGGATATAATGAAGATACAAAGGAGCAAGAAGCAAAGGAGGTGGTACCATAAACAAGAAGACTTGGAAATAGGAATTTGATTTCTATTTTGGGTTGTAAATTCATGCATATACCTAGGTAAGACCTAGTCAATTTCTCTTTGGCTCAAGAGATTGACTTTAGTATGTCCATAATCATGCCATATAGTTAATGTAACTATCTTTATAAATCCATGTGATGAATGTATGATATATAAAAACATGAAATAATAACTTGATGAGACTTAACAAAGAAATCCCTTGCTAAATAAACAATTAAGTCATATGCCTTCCATTAATATAGGGAGAACCAGAGTTCTTCTAGAGTTAGGGTTGTTGAGTTGCCTCAACCTCACTCTATAAGAATATGTTCAATCCATTGAAATTAGATTTCATGATTAATGGGTTAGACTTAACCAATATTATTAACTTGTTGGATTTGAGCTAAGGTTAATGTGTTTTAGAGGCGAAGTTGGGTTTGTATACATGAGATGTACACATATCAAGAGTTGATTGCCCAATGTATATGTACACATCAATAAGTTGATAGCACAAGAATAGAAAGATGTTTTGCTCATAGAAAACGATGAGCCTACATCCTATGAAGAAGTTTTGAATAGTTCAGAATTTGACAAATGGCTTCAAGCCATGAAGTCAGAAATGGATTCCATGTATGGAAACCAAGTATGGACTTTGGTTGACCCACCCAAAGGGATAAAGCCTATAGGGTGCAAATGGGTTTTCAAAAAGAAAAATGACATGGATGGTAATGTGATTCCTATAAAGCTAGACTTGTTGCTAAAGGTTATCGTCAAAGGCAAGGAATTGACTATGATGAAACTTTTAGCCCAGTAGCTATGCTTAAATCCATAAGGGTGCTTCTAGCCATTGCTACTCATTATGATTATGAGATATGACAAATGGATGTGAAGACAACTTTCCTTCATAAAAATCTGACTGAGGATGTGTACATGACACAACCAGAAGGCTTCATATCCAAAGATAGCAAAAAGGTTTGTAAGCTTCAAAGATCCATTTATGGATTAAAGCAAGCATCCAGGAGTTGGAATATTTGGTTTGATGAGACAATCAAACAGTTTGGTTTCTTACAAAATCCGGATGAACCTTGTGTTTACAAGAAGGTTAGTGGGAGTGCAATTGTATTTCTTGTGTTATATGTAGATAACATCTTGTTAATGGGAAATGATGTCTCAGCTTTACAATCAGTCAAAATTTGGTTATCCAAGAATTTCACTGTGAAAGACCTTGGAGAAGCAGTCTATATTTTGGGGATAAAGATCTATAGAGATAGATCTAAAAGATTGCTTGGTTTTTCACAGTCTACATACATAGATAAGATGCTAAAGAGGTTTAGCATGGAGCAGTCCAAGAGGGGATATATTCCCATGACCCATGGGATTACTCTTTAAAAGTCTTTGTGTCCAAAGACACAAGATGAAAGGACACATATGAGTTTGATTCCATATGCTTCAGTTATAGGATCAATCATGTACACTATGATATGTACAAGACCCGATGTATCATATGCTCTGAGTGTCACGAGTAGATACCAATCGAACCCTGGTGAGAGTCATTGGGTGGCTGTTAAGAGTATCCTTAAGTACTTAAGACGAATTAAGGATGTATTATTGGTATATGGGCATAGAGATCTTTTTGTGAGCGGGTATACCGATGATAGCTTCCAATCTGACAAGGATGACTCAAAATGTCAGTCAGGTTATATATTCACACTAAATGGTGAAGCAGCTAGTTGGAAGAGTTCCAAACAAGAAATGACTGCTGATTCCACAACCGAAGCAGAGTACATTGCAGCTTTTGAAGCAGCAAAGGAAGCAGTTTGGATAAAGAAATTCATCACAAAACTTGGAGTAGTTCCCAAAATTATTGATCCAATACAATTGTATTGCGATAATAATGGAGGCATTGCACAAGCAAAGGAGCCATGGTCTCATCAGAGATCCAGACATGTACTTAGAAGATACCATTTGATTAGACAAATCATTGGTAGGAATGATGCAAAGATAGAAAGAGTGTCCACTGATTATAATATTGTTGATCCTTAAACTAATCCAATTCCCCAAAAGAAAGATAATTCCCATGCACTCGCCTATGGAATTAAATACAAAGGCGATTGGCTTTAGTGCAAGTGGGAGCTTGTCAGAGGAGTGCTCTATAGGCAATCACCTTTAGCACTTATTGTACAAATTTATTTCATTAATAAAAGGCTTTTTCATTAATTTGATGTTCATTTGATATATGAATTGATAAGTGATCTTAAATCAATTACTAAAGTCTTTGATACATAACATAGCATGAAGGAAATCATGATGAGATCATGATATTGAGATTCTTATCATGTGTAATTATTTTAGTATCAAAATTATCCCTAGTCATAGGATTAATGAGATGAGACATTATTAATCTAGACAGATTAGCACATGTTGCACTCCTTGATTGGATCAAGTAGTAGATCTCATAATCTATAAATATGAGATGTTTTTAGTTAACATGTGGATACTTGCTAAGTGTAGCAAAGTACATTGGATGACCAGTTATGAGACAATGATATGGATAATCTATTTAAATGTCAATGATAGTCTCATTATAACAATGGTGCAAGTATCTTTAAGCTTGAGGTACTCAAGGATATCTTGAATATTGATTATGTATTTTGACACTATTCCTTGTTGCCTCTAGGAGGTTGCTCATAGGGTGGTGATTGGATACAACTTGAGGTATTCTAATGTAATTGGGTAACCAACAAAGGATTCACCACTCCTGATAGAAGGAGTGTATACCCATGGCCTCTTGTCGTGGTTGTTAAACCTTGAGGGGTATTTCCATCATTTTGATGCTAACAAATAAAATAACAATAATGTATTTAACATACTTGTTTTCTAAGTTTATTGAACAGGGTATGGAACATGATAGCAAAAATGGAGAATGGAAGACTAATCTTAAAAAGACAAAAAAAATAATGAAGAAATAGCATGTTCACGCCCGTGACCTTATATGTCACGCCTGTGATGAAGCTTAGCGCCAACTATCCAACATTTAAAGTTCACGACCATGAAGAATGATAGCAACCGTGAATGATCATATCAGTCACGCCCGTGAAAGAAAGTCACGCCCATAAGAAGACATGATAAATTCCTCCAGAGAGCTTCACAGCCAGAGTCACTACTTGGACCATGGCTAGGAAGGATGTTCACGCCTGTGAATATATAATGTCACGCCCGTGATCAAGCACTTCAAATCCTTCCAGAATACTTCACGGCCAAAGTCACCACTCAAGTCACGACTTGGAAGAACAGTCATGACCGTGACACTCATACTCACGATCGTGAAAGAGGAAAGAGAAACATGTCAGGTGCGAAGTTAAGAGTTGGTGCATCGGCTATTTCCATATTAAATGCAACTAAATGACTATAATTCACCATGGAAGTATAAATACAAGTCATTTATGAATCCAGAACAAGGAGAATAGCTAATACTTTGAATCAAAATCTTGTTGTAAGTCATTTGTGCATTTAATACTTTCAAAACAAACATTTATTGTCTGTGAGAATCTTTTTGCTCATCATTCTCTGAGCATTATAGATTTGTAAGTATTTCTCTTTGTAATCTATTACTCAAGTGAGTTTGGGTATTTTGGGTTAAGAGTAGAACACTTGTAAGGGTTATTTGTGTGAGCCTTTAAAACACAAGGAATTGGTTTATTATGTGAGCCATAAAACACAAGGGATTTCTGGGTTAGGTGTGATCCATTGTTAGAAACACCATAGTTGGGAGTGAGCTTGTAAAACTCCATTGTAACACTTAGTGTGTTAGTGAAACTCCCAATTGAGATTGGGGAGAGGAGTAGGGTTTGTTAACACCAGAACCTCTATAAAAATTCCTATGTGATATCTTCCTATCCTTACTCAACTCAATTTTTCTTTTCTCACTTAAAAGTTAAAATTTTAATATCCAATTCAACGCCCCTTCTTAGTTCAATATCTGGACAACAGTGGTTGTTACTCAGGAATTTCTGGTCGGAGAGGAAATGTCATAAATATAGTCTTCAATGACATATCTAATAGAGTAATGAGCCTCAGGGACAAGAATTAACATTACTTGGACTAGACGTGACATAGTCAGTCTAGTTGGAGTTAACACATGTCCATACTCTGAACCAAGTGGGGTATAGAATGGTGAAAGGAATAACTGCATGGAAATTGTTTATGGAAATGTTCGTAGTCAAACCACTGACTTTCCGGTCAATTGGGGGTCATGATGTGTTGCTAGATACCGCTCATGACTTGTTTAAATTAATTATTAATTTAATTGGCCAACATAACCGGAAACCTTATGGGTCACACGCATTGGAGATATGGAGAATGAGTAAAATGGTCTTGGATATGATCCAAAATATGAGAGAATTATTTCAAGATGGATCGCGATGAGATCGCATAGGAAAAATCATTTGGGAGGGTCATGGGCCTGCGCGGCCAATGGGAGGGAGGCAGCAGCACGCTGGGCCTACTGCGACAGCCCAGCAACTTATATATATATATATATATATATATATATATATATGCGCTAGTGAACAATGAGATAATAAATTGTATGAAAAGTGCACACCATAAAAGCATGATAAAACATGTTGCATGAATTTTTATATGTTATGAACATATGACAATGTATGTTGTACGATATAGTATATTGCCTTATCTTTATGCGCCACTAAGCTTAGAGCTTAGCGTGGGAGTTTACTTCTGCACAGATTTAGAAAGGTAGTTGAAGCTTGTAGATAAAGCTAGCTGTGGCCTAATCCAGTAAAGCAGTCGACAGTGAAAATGTGGGTCAGAACTCTTTTATATTTTGTATTTATATTTCTTTATTTTGGATTTAGAAATTGTCATCTATGGTTTTGTAATTATGCTGAATTTTTGTAAATATTATCTTATGTAAATAAAAAATACATTATCTCTTTTATATCTTTGAGCTTTGAGTAAAAAAAATGGTGTCTTCAATGGTTTTGTAATTACCCTGAAATTTTGTAAATATTATCGTATGTAAATAAAATATATATTATAACATTTATTATAATAATGATTTCAAGAAGTCGATGTAGCACTCTCTTATTTAGGCACTTGAAGTTGGAGTGAGGGAGTGTTACTGTTTTTGGTATCAAAGCTCGGTTTGGGCGGTTTTGAAATTTTAAAATAATTTTCAGAAATATCTATCATATGTATGTACCCACATTTGGATATATATAAGTTGCTACTCACTGATTAGGACTATTATATTATGATATAGGTAGGTTATGGCTTCTGAATCACAATGAATAATGGCTGAAGAGGCTGAAAGTAATGAGCCTACAGAGACAAGGGTTTCATCGCAACCAAGTCATTGTCGAGCTGCTGCATCGAGATCTAGTGCCAGCTCATCACATGAACAATCTATTGTTGGTTTAGGATAGACGAATATTTTAAGAAACACGATAGATCTACTACAAAGAACATCACATCCAACCTCATCCGGGTTACAGTTTGAGAGACTAAGGAAGTTAGGGGCATCTGATTTATATGGTAAACGGGAATATGACCCATTCATAGTATAGTTTTGGTTAGAATAGGCAGAGAGAGTTTTTGATTAGCTTCATTGCACAAATGAGCAGAAATATGAGTATGCAGTGTCCTTATTACAAGATAATGCATATGACTGGTGGTGGTCAGAGTCACTAAGCACAAAGGCACCCGAACCCATGACTTGGGAATTCTTTCTAGAAAAATTGAAGGAGCAATATATCCCCCCTGTCTACACAGATGACAAGAAGAGAGAGTTTCTATGGTTGAAACAAGGGAACTTGTCAGTAACAGAATATGAGAGGGAATTCACTCATTTATGCAAGTATGTTGAGGGCATTGTATCAAAAGAAGCTGATAATGTCAGCATTTTGAAGATGGGTTGAGGGATCTGATCAAGCTATAAGTCTCAACCTTATGTCTGGTGAGCTTTCCTAATTTACTAGCATCTACTAGTACAGTTGAAAGAATCTTGGCGACATAGCAGCCAATGCAGGTTAGTAGGGTTAGTAGACCTGCACCACAGCCAAAAGGGGGACATTCAAATGGTAAGAGAGCTAGATCTTTTAGTGGTCAATTTTAGGCTGGGGATTTCAGCAGACCTCCTTTTTACAGAAGAGGACAACCCGTAAGATCTATTTTATCAGTAGCTAGTGCACTGACACATGCATGCCATAGATCTATCCCTCTACTAGTGTGTCAGCATTGTAGTTGTCCTCACCTAGGAGAGTGTTGTTGGATGACAAGAGCATGCTTGAGATGCGGCTTCAAAGACCATTTGAGAAGAGATTGTCCATTGCTACAGTTTGGTAGAGGTTTAAGGAGTGTTGAGTCAATATTGATACAGTCTAGGAGACAAGGCGGAGGTCGAGGCCGAAGGCAAGGCAAAGGAGGCCAAGCCAGTTTAGGTTAGACACAGTTGAGAATTTGATCTAGCTAGACATAGTGTAACAGATAGAAGAGAAAGTTAAGGTGATCAAAGAAAAATTGAAAGCGGCATAAGATCGATAAAAATTATACACTGACCTAAAGAGGTGAGACATAAAATATGTTGTAGGTGATATAGTATTCCTTAAAGTTTTTCCTTGGAAGAAGGTATTAAGATTTGGGAGAAAAGGGAAGTTGAGTCCAAGGTTTATTGGTCCTTTTGAGATTCTAGATAGAATTGGACTAATGGCATACCGATCAGCCCTTCCACCAGAGTTGGATATGATTGACAATGTATTTCATGTATCTATGCTAAGGAGATATTGTTAGGACCTGACTCACATTATACTAGCTGAAGAGATAGAAGTGCAAGCAAACATGTATTATGAAGAGGAACTAGTGGCTATTTTAGCACGTGAGGAGAAAGTTCTTCAGAACAAGAGAGTTCCTCTAGTTAAAGTATTGTGGCAGAATCATGCAGTAGAAGAAGCCACATAGGAAAGTGAGGAAATGATGAAGATGAAATATCCCCAGTTGTTCAACATAGAATGAATAGGTAAATTTCGAGGACAAAATATATTTTAAAGGGGAAATAATATCACATCCGCTAATTTAGGCCCCGAGTCGCGTATGTCATTAAACTGACGTGTTGAACCGACAAGAGTCTAACTTTTGATTTTGATAGAAATTAATCAAGAAAATGATTAATAATTATGATATATGCATAATAAAGTGTTTATAAAGCTTAAAGAAGTTGATTTACGATGAAAGACTAAATTGCAAAATTTGATAAGTTTATAGGTCAATTTGTAATTTACCCAAGTTTTGAGGATTTAATGAGATATTTGCTATTTAAAATATTAAATTGGACATCTAATATACAACACTCCATGAAAAATAAAATTAAAATGATAATTAAGCCTAAATGTCAAGATTTTGGTAAAAAAAAATGGTAGGACCCATGTGAGACTTTTGTCCATTTTCTTGATTTTTCTTTCTTCTTCCTTATCTCTTCTT
Source organism: Triadica sebifera (assembly GCA_023653625.1). NCBI lineage: Eukaryota > Viridiplantae > Streptophyta > Magnoliopsida > Malpighiales > Euphorbiaceae > Triadica > Triadica sebifera. Next base: position 14,154,879 of record CM042903.1, on the reverse strand, counting down.
AAGTTATTTTTCTGCCTTCATGAAGTAGTCCATGCTAGGTCCTCCTTTTCCACCATAGCTAGAGCTTAATCTAGAGAGAGAAAAAAGTGAAGAGTGGGAAAAGAACAAGTCAAAGCCATTTTCATGCACAACAAGACTTGGAGAAGATAAGGAAGGGAAGACGGGAGGAAAAAGAGCAAGAGAAGAGGAAAGAGAAAACCTTCAAGTGTTGATCAAGAAAATAAAGAAGTATAGGTAAGAAGCTCTCATTCTTCTTTTTAACTTTCATCAAAGGAAAATATGGTTTTGAGCTCATTTAGAGCTTTATTATGTAGAAAGAGTTTAGGGTTTCATGAGAGAGAGTTTAGGATTTCATTAGAGTTTTGATAAGGTAAGGTTTTGATAATGATTTTATGTGTTTTAGGAGTTCAAAGTGACAATTAAGGAGCTCAAGGAAAGAAAGGAAAAAAGAAAGCTACCTAGAGAAAGTGAAGGAGATTAAGAAAAGGTTTGTGCATAACTTAAGACAATAGCCTATGTTTTATTTTTAAGTTGCATGATTTGAGCATTTGACATGTAAATGATTGTAAATTAACATTATTTTGTGATAAAATTATAGATATGTATATTTGCTAGACTTAGGAATATATTTGGTAAAAATTAAATTAGGTGATTGTGTGTGTGCAATGCTGTAATCTATGGAGAAGTAAGCACATATATTGCTATAACTTAAGCTCTAGAATTTGGATTAATGTATTCTTGGTTAACTTTGAAATCTAAGACATAGAAATTTAACTTTCATTGAGACCATAAAATCTAAATATGTCTGTATTTTTCCAGATAAATACATATATTTTGGACCTAGAATTTGCTCAGAAAATTCTGGACAAAATTGTTAGTGACCAGTCAATATTCAATTAATCATATTTTTTCTATAGAACTCCAAATTTAGTTATTCAAGTTGAATATTAAATATAAGATTCAGATCTAAAATTCATCAGAAGGCTCTATAATTTAATTCAGATTGGAACATGACCAAAATTGATGTCAAATACAAAATATGAAATATGTTAGTAACAGGGCAAAAAACAAATTGAAGAATTTGATGTGTAAACCAATGTGAATCATGTTATATTATGCAAAGAATACTTTCATTGAGTAATTATATGCTTAATTGAGTTCTTAAATATATGAAATGTATGAATTTAAGAGTTATAAAATTTAATAATATTAATTAAGCCATAGAACACCTAGCTTAGAACTAGAATTTTGGATAGTTTGGCATGTCAATCAGGGGGATTATTAATGCTTATGGTGGCACGATTAATGAAGCTGGTGATGACACTATAATTAAAGTCAGTAATGGTATTATTATTAATGCCAGTGATGACACCTATATATATATATATATATGTAAATGTCGGTGATGACACTTGTATGCGCATACCATAAATGCCTAGGTGACACTCATAAATGCCTGGATGGCAACCCCATTATCCTTATTAATGGTTCCTATGTATTATGGGCATAAATGAGTTAATGAAATTAAAAAAGTTTATGATAGAGTAAAATGAATATGAGATAAAAATATATGAATTGATATATATATATATATATATATATATATATATATATATATATATATATATATATATATATATATATATATATATATATATATATATATATGAACAATGATATAATAAATTGTATGAATAGTGTGCACCATAAAAGCATGATAAAACATGTTGCATGAATTTTTATATGTTATGAACAAATGACAATGCATGTTGCATGATATAATATATTGTCTTATATTTCTGCACCACTAAGCTTAGAGTTTAGCATGAGAGTTTCCTTTTGCGCATATTTAGAAAGGTAGCTGATGCTTATAGATAAAGTTAGTTGTGGCCTAATCCAGTAAAGCAGTCAACAGTGAATACCGTGGGTCAGAACTCTTTTATATTTTGTATTTATATTTCTTTATTTTGGATTTAGAAATTATCTTCTATGGTTTTGTAATTACTCGAAAGTTTTGTAAATATTATCTTATGTAAATAAAATATACACAATCTCTTTTATATATTTGAGCTTTGAGAAAAAAAATGTATGACTTTCTAGTGTTTATTAAAATAATGATCTAAAGAGTCGGTGTAGCACTTCTTTATCCAGGTACTTGAGGCTGGATTGAGGGGGTGTTACACTTCTCTTCTAACCTTGACAAATACCTCACCAATAGGAGGTAGGGGCTGTTGGCCAATAATTCTTCCTCTTACTTCATCAAAGTCTACATTTAATCCAACAATGAATTTGTAGATTCGATGATCTTTAATCATCTTTTTTTTTGTGATTGTAGTCTTCTAGTGATTTCCATTCGTAGTCATTAAACATGTCTAGATCTTACCACAACCATTTTGGAGAATTGAAATACTTGGTAATGATGTCCTCTCTTTGATGAAGCTCACTAAGTTTTATTGTCAACTCATATATTTGGGATTGATTTCCCATATCATAATACATCTGGTTGATATTATCCCAAAGCTCTTTAGTAGTAGAATAACATATGTAGTTGGAGCTAATATCTTCCTCCATCGAATTTACAAACCATGTTATGACCATGGAGTTTTCAGCATCCCAAACAATATATGAAGAATCTTTCTCTATTGGTGCCTTCTTCTCTCTTATTAGATAACCAAATTTTCCTCTCCTTTGAATATACTTATGGCCAAATTGTGACCAACGCAAGAAGTTATCTTCATTCAATCAAATATTGGTAATTTGGATAGAGTGTGAATCAGGGTTGGATGTATTGCTTATAGGATTTTTAGACTGGGCAGTGGAATTAGATCAAAATTTTCACATGAAGGGTGGCTAAAAAATAATAGGATTTTGTATGATTTAGAGATTAAATCCTTGCTCTAATACCATAAAACTAGAGAGAATAATGAGAATAATTATTATTTCTCACTTATGAATTATAATTGATACACAATACCTATAAATAGGTAATACAAAGAATAGAAAAGAGTTAATTAGGACATAGTTATAGCTATTTTTCTTTTACTAAATTACTTTAATTATAGCTAATTTATAGCTATCATATCCTCACATATCTTTGACTAAACTACCATAATTATAACAAATTTACAACTATCATATACCAAAGAATTAGCACGCAGATCTTGACTTATGAATTACTATTTCCAACAGGTTCCAACTTAATAAGACTTGAACTCCAATATGCTAATCTAGATTCAACTACTAATTTGATTTGAAAATGGTAAAAGATTAATGGAAGCATACTGCTGAATTTTACGTTCTCTATTTGCAAAAGGAAAAAATAAATTAGTGTTGTTTCCAGATAGCTTAACAAAAACAAAACAATAATTGCCCTAACATACTAGGAATCAAATTTAAGTTAGAGGGAGCATTAAACTTTATTAACCTTTTTTAGCAATTAGTTAGAAACAAAAATATTAAAAAGAGAAAGAAAGGAACCTGGTATCTAAAAATTCTATAATTGATTCAAAAATCATGAAAATTCAATATAATATACAAAAATGCATAAAATCATACTTAAACGAATGAAGGAAAGCACTCAAACAATCAAATGCATGCCTATCCCATGCTAACTTGATACTCTAAATTAAACTACAGTTTTCTGCTCCAATTTCCACAATGAAAGAAAAAGAAAATTCAATAGATCCCATAACAAAACAAAATTGGAAAATTAAGCACTAAAACCCCCAAGCTAGATTATTATAGTTAAAAACCTAATTAACATAAATTACAATTAAAAACCTCGATTATTATCACAAAAAAATAATCGATTAAGTTCTAACTAGACAATGGTTCCATTAGGTGAAACTAAATTAGCAACAAGATAATATCTAACCATGTAAAGGAGAACAAGTGAGTTGAAAGAAAGAGAAAGAAATTTACTCTCTCATGCCACCCCTACTCTTCTTCTTCTATTTCATTTTCTTTTCATAAAACACAATTGAAATTAAAAGGACAACATATATCCATGACATAAGATTGAAAGAAAAAAAAAAGGAAAAATAGAGGGTTTGAACTAGAGAAGGGACGAACTTGAAGAGAAAAAGATGAAGGAGCTAGAAATTCAAGAAATGCCCAAATTTGGAGGGATTTGCTGGTAAGTACAAAAATTTCCTTCCTTTCTCTTCCATTTTGTTTTGTAACCTAGAAATCTAAAGAAAATCCCCTCTTTTCCATGCTCTTAGGTCTTTTCATAGAAAAGTTGGGATTTTGGGACATGTTAAAGTTTTCATTTAAAAACCTGACAACAATATCAGAAAAAATTAGCAAAAAATAAGACATTGAAGAGTTTTGAGATTAAGTAGAGATCTTGAGAATGAAACCATCAAGTTCAGACCCAAAAGAGTGATTTTCATGATTCAAAAGGTAAATAGAAAGTAAAAATAATATTTTGAGACTAAAGCAACCTCTAAGTTAGAGGAGAGCTTGAGCCAAAGCAAGAAAGACAATATAAAGAGAGCTCCAAAATTGAGGTTATTACGCAATGACACTTTTCTCCTTGTTTTTGGCTTGAGTGTATGATGAATGTATGCTTTAAAATGATAAAGTTTGCTTCTTGATGATTTAATTGTGCATGTATGCTAAATTAGGTGAATAATTATTGAAATAAGCTTGTATATGACTTGATGTGACCTTATGAGAGGTTTGAAGTGTGGTAGTTTGAATTAGGGCCTTAAAATGTGATATGAATGCTATACTAGACACATATATGAAAATTGGTTGAGTTTGAATGATTGGGACTTTAAGAGTATGAATTTGCAACTTGAGATGCATAATAGTTTGGAAATTGAGTTCTTGATGCATTATGAATGTTTAAGAGGTTTAAAATCCATGGAAAATTATTAAAAATTGATTTGATATTGTATTGGACAAATTTCGAATGAAAAATGGGTTTAGAAATTATGATAGAGCCTTTCTGTAATACAAGCAAAGTTTTGATGCATGTGTCGTAGAAAAAGAAGGCTATGTCGTGCATGTAACAGGTTCGTCACTCAAGCAACAAGTCCTGATGATGTTTTATTGCATGTGTGACAAGGACAAGAAGGCTCTCTTTTGTGTGTGGAATGTGCTGTCGAGCCTACGACAATGGTTAGCAAAGACATTGTAGCATTCGAGATGGGCACATACCTCCAATGCAAAACACTCAAATGAGATTTTAAAAATGCATTTAAACATCCTAGAGCATGAAATTAATGAAACTAGGATATGATAAAAATTGGGTAAAAATATGAGGTGATAACATACTAGATGTAATTGATAAAGAAATGATATGCACCAACATAGCCAAACAAAATCAATGCTTAAGAAATATCAAATCATGTTAGAAAATGTTATTAAAGTTAACATATTTGCATGTATGTATCCGAGAAATTGTTATTGTAACATCATACCTTATGCATTTAAGTAAAACCTATTCCTATGTCTAGTAATCACATGTGGCATACAAGTAAGATAAATGAACATGTTAATATTGATAGATTTTTTTCATCACATCCATATCATCATTCAAAAAATCTGCAACTCAATATATATCACATATATTAAAATTAAACTTTACACACAGGTTTACGAGTTGCATCCATTTACATATCACTGTACAACTTTGAGTAAATATACATGTATATTCACAAAAATCCAAAATGTAAATTACATGATTCCATGTTTGTGTGGAATGCAGGGACAGAGAGCGGTAAGGCTCGGTTAGTGACCTTTGTTCCATGTCTTTTATAAGTCAACCAAAATGAGCTTTCACTTTTCTTTACTTGAAAAATTATTCAAATTGATGAGTTCAGTCTCAGTGAGAATAATCATCGAATAAGTTCTAAATATCATGAAACTCATAGTAACAAATCATAAACCCCTTACATTCACCGTTACCTTATAATTACAAATAAAATTTAAACATATAATCACCAATCTTTGTTTATGCTTATGCTTAGCTCATTTCATTTTGTTGTGACCTAGTTAAGCAGACATTGACCCAGGTTTCCATATGAACAATTTCCATGTGAACATTTGTATTTACTAGCTAGCTTGATCATTTATTTCATTTGCACATTTGTCGGGCCATAGGCCTCTTCTTTTGCCTTGCAATATCGATTAACTAGTCATAATGCCTTTTGAAGCCCTTATGTATATGCATTTGTAATTATGAATTCATCAACCATTATATCCTTATTACATATACCATACATATACCACATATATACCTCATATGCCACTCATATACCTCACATATGTTATACATATACCATGCATTCATCATGTATCCCATATATATATCTTAAACATACCATACATATACCACTTATATATACCCCATAAATCATAAAATTATCCATCATCTCATTATAAAGGTCAAATCAGGGCAATCATATGAATCACATAATCACAAGTCAATTCACATTTCACATAGCAAGCAATGTGTATGTGCACTAAAGAAATTATTTGATAATTAAACTCATCTTTCTCCTTTGATTCTGACCCTTAACTTATTGTCTATCCCCCTCTTTGTAGATCTATAATTTATTGTGAACCGAATATGGAAATATAATTGATTAATTTTTTATTAGAGAAACTTGATATGACTTAAATAAATTAATGTGCATAGTTCATATAGATAGTTAGAGTTTTTCCTATGAGGCAGTATGAACTTATGGGACTAATTAGCTCATACATTTTTCTATACTTATCTAATTTGTATGATTCTTGTTCCTAATTAAGTTAACATATAATTGTATAACATTTTAAAATTTCAGATCAATTGGAGCATTGTAAAAGTTTGGTATAATTTCTAATTGAGTTATGTTTTCTGCCCGTAGGCAGTTTTAGGGTACAAAGTTTAGTCCTTCATAACTTATAATATAAAAGTCATATTATATTTTAACATTACATTCATTTATATAGGTTAAATTTGAACATTTTTCATTTTTACAACTTTTAATAATTATATCTCTAAGGTCCTCAAATTATAAGAAATATTTTATTGGTCCAAAACAGAGTTGGCTTCTAGACAAGTATGAATTTTGAAGGCCATATCTTACTCTATACATAACATATTAAGGTGAAGTTTTTGTAAAAGTTTATATAAGACATCATATAACTTTTCATGTTTTGACAAATTATAGATTCCATTTACAAGGAGCTCAAAATGACCAATCAAGTTGTTGGACTTGCCTAGGGCACTAATCCACTATGGAACAGTCATGGTTATATGTACTATAACTCAATATTCACAATCCATATGAATCTAAAATTTTGTATATAGATAGATAACACATATATGTACGACTTTCATGTTTTGATCTACTTAAAATATGAGCTCTATCATATTCAAAATAAATGAAAACCATGGTGTATCCAGTTGAGGTTTGAACCAAAACCAGTTCTAATCAAGAGAGTGTTTCTCTTCATATTCAAAAAATCTTGCAACAATATTTATATAGTCAAAAACCTAAGACATAAATCTATAACTTTTATGTTTGAAACTTTTTTAAATTCTATGATTATCAAAATCATGGTGTAATATTATGCGAATTTATGAACCATAAACAACACTTAGGACTATAAGGAATGATCACTCACCAATGATAAATAGAAGATATGAGGAATTTTGTAGTGGAATGAAGAGATAATGGGAATAGAAAGCAATTAGAACTTGAGATTAAGGAAGGTGTGCTAAAAAATATGGCCACCGATCCATATTTTTTTGTCTTTTCTTTTCTTCTTTTATTTTTCTTTTTTTTTTATTCGTTTCTTTTAATTTTTCATTTCTAATGCACGTGCTCCTTTTCCATCCCAAATGATGGTACTTTTGTACTTTCTGTCATAAAATACCTCATATGGTGCCATCTAGATACTGTTATGATATTGATTGTAGTAATCAAATTCTATCAATATTATATATTCATCTCAAGCTCTTTTGAATTCCATAGAACATGCCCTAAACATTTCTTCCAATGTTTGTATAGTCCTTTTTGATTGTCTGTCAGTTTGTGGGTGGAATGCAGTACTAAAGTTCAATTTTGTTCCTAATGCATTTTGTAAACTCACCTAAAAATGTGAAGTAAATTGTGGATCTCTATTAGACAAAATGGACACTGGAATACCATGTAATCTGACTATCTCATTCACATATAATTTTGCTAAATTCTTGAGTGAACACCCCTATTTGATAGGCAGAAAATGTGCTAACTTGGTTAATCTGTCAATGATTACCCATATAATGTCATTTTTCTACAGAGTTCTTGGAAATCCATAAACAAAATCCATTGTTATCTTCTTTCATTTTTATTATGGTACTGGCAATGAATGTAGCTTACCAACTAATACCTGGTGTTCAATCTTAATCTACTGACATGTTAAGCATTTTGAAGCATATTCTGCTATGTCTTTCTTCATTCTTGGCCACCAGTAATGAGGCCTTAAGTTGTGATACATCTTGGTCATCCCTAGGTGCTTTGCATAGGGTGCATTATGTGCCTCTTCCATTATTTCTTGGCGCAAGTTCTCAGTATCTAGAACACATATGTGTGACTTTAATATCAGTGTATCATATTGTAAATGAAACTCCATACCATTTACTTGCTTTACCATTTCAATCATCTTACACAGTTGAGATATTTGTTCTATGCCTCCTTGATTCCTTCCTTTAGCATAGGTCTAACCTGAAGAGTAGCAATCAATGATCCACTTTTATGCATATTCAATTCAACATTTACGAACCATAATTGAATCAAATATGGAAAAAAGGATGCTTGCAAGTGAGCTACATTGCTAATGGACTTCCTGCTCAATTCATATACTACTACATTGGCTTTCCTTATATGGTATTCAATTGATAAGTCATAATCTTTTAACAGCTCTAACCATCATTTATGTCTCATGTTGAACTTCTTTTATGTCAACATATAACCTAAGCTTTTATTATTTGTGAAGATCTAGAATGTGTCACCATACAGATAATGCCTCCAAATTTTCAATATAAAAACAATAACAACCAATTCTAAATCATGCACTGGGTATGAGATCTCATGTGGTCTAAATTTTCTAGATGCATAAGCTATCACTTTACCATGGTGCATCAGCACACATCCCCAAGCCCTGGTGAGAAGCATCACTATATAACATAAATCCTCCTGTACCCGTAGGAATAGCTAACACTGATGTAGTGGTTAACTTGTGTTTTAACTCATCAAAATTCCATTGGCATTCTGGAGCCCATTTGAAAACACATTCTTTCTTAGCAATTTAGTCAAAGAGGCTAGCAATTTAGGATAATCCATTAATAAATCTGTGGTAGTATCCGGTTAAACTCAGAAAACTATGCACTTATGAAACATTTTTAGGAGCTTTCCAATTGACCATGACCTCTATTTTCTTTGGGTCTACCTCTATGCCCTTGCCTGATACCACATGTCCAAGAAACACCAAATGATTCAACCAGAATTCGCATTTACTCAGTTTAACATATACTTGTTTCTCTTTTAAAATGTGCAACACAATTATTAAATGTTGTTCATATTATCCTTTATTCTTTGAGCACACCAATATGTCATCAATAAATACTATCACAAATATTTCCAGATATGGCTGAAACACTTTATTCATTAATGCCATAAATGCAACTAAAGCATTAGTCAACCCAAATGGCATTACAAAAAAATTCATAATGTCCATACTTGGTTCGAAAGGTAGTTTTTGAAACATCTGCTTTTTCTACCTTTAGCTAGTAGTATCCTAATTTCAAATCAATCTTATAAAATATTTGGGCTTCCTGCAACTGATCAAACAAATCATCTATTATAGGCAACAAGTATTTATTCTTAACTGTCATTTTGTTAAGTTGCCTATAGTTAATACACAATCTCATAGTTCCATATTTCTTTTTAACAAATAATACTGGAGCTCCCCAAGGTAATGCACTAGGTTTGATATACCTTTTATCAATCAACTCCTACAATTGGGCCTTTAGTTCTTTCAACTCAATTGGGTCATTCTATAGGGTTACATTGATATTGGCGATGTCCCTGGTACTAGTTTAATAGTGAATTCTATCTCTTTATTAGGTTGTAAACTAGTTAGAGCACCTGGGAATACATCAGAAAACTCTCTCACCACCGGTATATTTCCAAGTAAGCAATCAATGGTTTGAAATGCTTTTACAGTTGAGATTAGACATGTTGGCACAAGTTTTCTTTCACTTAGAAGTACAACCCTTAGCTGGCTTGGCGATTCCAAAATTACTTCCTTAGTAAAGCAATTCACTATTGCATGATGTTTAGTTAACCAGTCTATTCCCAATATCACATTGAATTCATATAGTGGCAATAAGATCATATCAACTATCAATTCAGCTTTATCAATACATATCAAGCAATCATGACAGACATTATTGACAATTACTACCGTTCCCATTAGAGTACTCATATTTATGTCAATCCCCAAAGGCTCATGCTTTTGATGCAATTTGGATGCCATATGCAATGATATAAATGATAGTGTAGAACTAGGGTCAATCAATACATATGCTAATATATCAAAAATATAAATATTACCAGTGACTACTTTGGGAGCATCAACTACCTCTTACCTAGTTTTGGTAAACACCCTAGCCTATGTAGGGAATCTGAAACTCTGATCTTCAGATTTGGTCACTCCCATGCCTGCTAGACTAGTTCTATCCCTGCCTCTGCCTTGTGTCCCACTGGTAATGTTAACTCTGAGTGCCCCAACTGTCATCTTTGATACCCTTCTGCCTCTATAAGTCTCACCTAAATTTGGCTCTTTTCAGATAGTCTATATACATATGCTCAACGACCCACAGAAATAACATGCTCCTGTGAGCCTTCTGCATTCGCCCATATGCTATCTACCATAATGAGTATATGTAGGCCTCTATTTTGCATATTGGCTCTGACATCTGCCTGGATAAAAAAAATTCATGCCACGACATTTGGAGATCAAGTATCCACCTCTGTTGCCAGACTGTGCTGACATGTACTTTTCTCTCTTTCCCTGTCTTATGCTAAACTCTCCAGAAAACTCTCGTGCTTTTTTTTAAATTATTGTTCTCCAGATTTTTTCATTAACTTTTGAGCTCTAATTGTCACAGCTTTGATTCTAGTATAGTTATCAAGATTAGTAGTTGTGATTCTATTTCTGATTTTATATTTGAGAACCTTATCAATCTTCCTGCATTTGTCTCTTTAAGTAGACTCCATGAAGGTGTCATAGTGGGAAAGTTTATTGAACTGAACCTCATAATCAACAACAGATATGTTCCCCTTTTTTAGATTTAGAAATTCTTTTCTTTTCTCATCTTTACATGACTTAGGCACATAATTATTCTGGAATTCTCATAAACAATCATTCCATGTCAGAACTAGTGGTTGTGCATCACTATTTAGGATTGTCTCCCCCATTCATAGGCATTACCTTGAAGCAAGGACACTACATAATCAAAATTCTCATCTAGAGTACATCTCATCATATTCAGTACCCTTTGTGTCCTTTTAAGCCATGTCTCTACTTCTGCTAGGTCTATTGTGCCACTGAAATCAACTGCACCTTGTTTTTTCAGCTTGTCATAACATCTTTCCCAATGTATTTCAGGCCCCTATACTTTTTGTTCTAGGTTTCCACAAGCTATCTCTGCATGTGATGATTGAGATGCATGTATAAAAGCCCTAGCTCTTAGTGTTGGTTGATCTCTATGCAAGTGAGGTGATGGCTCATGAGAATGTATTTCACTTGGCCTCTCCCTCATTGGTGAATTATATCTTATGATGGCCTTAAAATTCATAGAAATGTGTCACTACAAAATGTTCAACACATATGATGCATATGTTATCATGCTTACCTTTCCCTGCTCTGATACCAAAAATGTAGCATAATACCTTATGCATTTAAGTATAACTTATTCTTGTGTCTAGTAATCACATATGGCATACAAGTAAGATAAACGAACCTATTAATATTCATATAATTTTTTTCATCACATCGATATCATCATTCAAAAAATTTGCAACTCAACATATATCACATATATTAAAATTAAACTTTACACATACAACTTTACGAGTTGCATCCATTTACATATCATTGACAACTTTGAGTAAATATACATGTATATTAACATAAATCCAAAATATAAATGATATGATTATATGTTGGTGTGGAATGCAAGGAGAGAGAGTGGTTAGGCTCCACCAATGACCTTTGTTCCATGCCTTCTATATGTCAACCAAAATGAGCTATCACTTTTCTTTACCTGAAAAATGATGCAAATTGATGAGTTGTGGCTCAGTGAGAATAATCATCGAATAAGTTCTAAAGTACCAAACAACTCATAGTAACAAATCACAAATCCCTTGCATTCACCATTATCATATAATTACAAGTAAAATTTAAACATATAATCACCAATCTTTGCTTATGCTCATGCTTAGCTCATTTTATTTTATTGTGACCTAATTAAGCAGACATTGTCTTAGGTTTCCATATGAACAATTCCCATGTGAATATTTGCATTTGCTAGCTAGCTTGATCATTTGTTTCATTTGCACATTTGTCAGGCCATAGACCTCTTCTTTTGCCTTACAATGTCGATTAACTAGTCACAATACCTTTTTAAGCCATTATGCATGTGTATTTTAACTAAGCATTCATCAACCATTATATTCTTATTACATATACCATATATATACCACATATGCCACACTTATACCTCACATATACTATACATATACCATGCATACATCACATATGCCATATATATATCTCAAACATAATATACATATACTACTTATATATACCACAAATCATAAATTATTCATGATCTCATTATCGAGGTCAAATCAGGGCAATCATATAATCACAAGTCAATTCATATTTCACATAGCAAGTAATGTGTATGTGCACTAAAGAAATTATTTGATAATTAAACTCACATTTCTCCTTTGATTTCGACCCTTAACTTATTGTCTATCTCCTCTTTGTAGATCTCTAATTTGTTATTAACCTAATATGTGAATATAATTGATTAATTCATGGCTAGTGAAACTTAATATGGCTTAAACAAATTAATGTGCATAGTTCATATAGATAGTTAGGGTTTTTCCTATGAGACAGTTTGACCCTATGGGATCTATTAGCCCATAAATTTTTCTATACTTATTCAATTGGTATGATTCTTGTTCCTAATTAATATAACATATAATTGTACTACATTATAAAATTTTAGATCAATTGGAGTATTATACAATTTTTGGTATAATTTCTAATTGAACTCTGTTTTATGCCCTTAAGGTACCAAATGTGGTCCTTCATAAATTATAATATACAAGTAATATTATACTAAAACATCATAGTAATTTATATAGGTTAAAATGGAACATTTTGTATGTTTAAAACTTTTATTAATTATATCTCTAAGGTCCTCAAATTATAAGAAATATTTCACCGGTCTAGAATAAAGTTGGCTTCCGAGCCAGTATGTCTTGTGAAGACCATATGTTACTATATAAATAACATATTAAGGTGAAGTTTACACAAAATTTTAGCTAAGACATAATCCTATAACTTTTATGTTTTGAAAAATTTTAGATTCTATCTACAAGGAGCTCCAAATGACCAAACAATCTGGTAGACCTGCCTAGGGTATTAATCAACTATGAAATAGTCATGGTTCTATTCACTATAACTCAACATTCACAACACATATGAACCTAAAATTTGGCATCAAGCTAGATAACACATATATACAACTTTTATGTTTTGAGCTACTTAAAATATGAGCTCTATAATATCCAAAACATGTGAAAAAATGGTGTATCCAGTTGAGGTTTAGACCGACACCATTTCCAATAAAGAGAAGATTTAACTATATACACCAAATATTGCAAAAATATTTATATATTCATAAATCTAAGACATAAATATATAACCTTTATGTTTGAAATTTTCTTAAATGTTGTCTCCATGATTATCAACATTGTGCTGCAATATTCTACCAATTTATGAACCATAAATAGCTTATAGGACCACAAGGAATGATCACTCACCAATGATAAATAGCCTTGCTAAGCTAAAGTGACTGCTGAAACTCTTAAGAAAAATAAGAAATTGAAGATATGAGGCTATTGTGGTGGAATGAAGAGAGAATGAGAAGAGAAAGCAATTAGAAATTGAGATTAAGAAAGGTGTGCCTAAAGATAAGGTCACCAATCCACATTTTTTTTTTGTCTTTTCTTTCCTTCTTTTGTTTTTTTGTTTCTTTTATTATTATTATTATTATTATTATTATTATTATTATTATTATTATTATTATTATTATTATTATTATTATTATTATTATTATTATTATTATTATTATTATTATTTCTTCTACATATTTGCATATATTTAGTCCTACTAATCAATACCAAAATTACAATTTAATCAAGTAGTCCCATTTAATTATATTAACTATGTCAAATTTTTTTATTAATTCAATCTAGTTATTTTATTCACATAAATTTCAATTTTATGTCATCCTTAACTAAATCATAAAATGGACACATGCAACTCAGCACAATTGCAAAATACTCAGACACGTAGCTAGTGCATGTTGTGAACTTGTCCCTATAAAAATACATATGAAATGCATGTGTTCAAGTAAAATATATACAAGATGCATATGTCTAAATGAGATGTTTGTAGAAAGGCATATGGGGAAGGTCGATGATGTTATAGTTATACATGTTGAAACCCGAAATGTGTTACCAAAGTGAGAAAGAAATGATGCATAACGTATTAGAATGATGAGATGTCAACATAAGTCATGAAAGTAAAATGTATTGATGGTATTACAATATGAATTATATGTCTATCTTGATATGAAGTTTGTATAAGTATATAATGCTTAGTGGATTAATAACAATAAGTGTATATATATATATATATATATATATATATATATATATATATATATATATATTGTCACACATGTAATATAGGGTCTGGATGTTAATAGGGTTCTGAGGTTGTTAATTATTAAGTGTTTGGGTTTAAGGGTTAATTCTTTAGGGAGAAAGATCAAAATGAAAGAGAAAATGAATCTATAGGTGATTCACATCTGTGAATGATTAGTCACGACTGTGAATTGGGTTGTTCATACCTTTGGAGTTTAAGTAATGGTATGGTGAACCTAGGGTTCGGGTTAGAAAAACCCCTATTTGGAGGAATATTGCATAGTGAGATGTGAAACCATTAGGAAATCTTGGTTTTGTTGTTGTTTTTGTTGTGTTTATATGTTAAGAACCAAGATTGGTGAGGAAGCTCCCTCTCAAGAGATAGAAAGTACTTAAAAGAGGCTTGAAAATGTTCTTAAAACTCTGTTTTTCAGTTAACGTTTGTACATAACCACTATTAAAGTATATTTGATGCATTGGTATTATTTAATTGCTAAATGTATGATTGTTGAGAAGAGATGATGTGAGTATGCATGAAATATGTTATGTTTGACATTAAATGATGAGTTTGGTCATGCCATAAATGCATAAATGTTAATTTTGTATGTTCCAAATGGACATTGATATGTGGATATATTGGGAATTGAGTAATGATAATGCATGAATTGATTTATAGGAAATGAACACTAGGAAAGAGTATATATGCATGAGAAAATGGATTATGATATGAATATATTTTTAATGAATGAAACTGGATAATTTTATGTTGGGAGATTGAGATTTTGGTTAATGACAAGTCTAGATTGGCAAAAATGTATTTATAGATGAATTATACAAATTGATGTTAAGAATGATTAAGAGATGAATCATGGCATGTTATAAAGAATGAAAGTACTTTAAATTCATGAAATTATGTAATTGGCATGTAAAATGACAACACGTGTGTTTGTATAAGCATTGGTAATATGGTTTAAAATGGTAAACCTTAGAATGAGCTTGAGAAATGGCAAATATTGTGTTTTAAGCATGATTTTTCTAAATTTCTAGGGTTCACAGGCGTGAACAAAGGTTCACAGGCATGAAACATGTGTTGATTTTGGTTAGACACACTTACAGAATGTGTCACCATATGGTTCACGGTAAAACAAGCCATGAATGAGGTATTCACGGGTGTGAATCGTATGTTGATATTGTACTTTTTGTTTAAATGAGCCATGGTTGATTTTAATGAGAATGACATACATCTAAGTTGCAATTGTAAGAGAATACAATTGAGAATTCAAATATATATGATAGATAGGTGATGAGAAAAACATGATGTTTAAGAAGAAAAATATGAGATTATTATATCCAACACTCTGACTAGGACTAAAGCTATGAGAGATGACATGTCATTGAGGGTTTATGGTAGCATGAGGCCTAGGTTGGTCATTATAAAATGAGACTTGTTTATTAAGGATAAGGCTTAGTTGAGCTAACTTGTCATCAATTTACTATTTTTCCCAGACATGTGTCCTTAGTGGCTCTAGTGAGAGCCATAGACTACCCATATCTATTTTAGTCCTATTTAGAGTTTTTGGGCAATTATGCTAATTAATATGATTGTGATGAACCTGTGTAGTTGTATGAGATGTAAATGATATAATGGTTATGAACCTTGTGTGGTTGTATAAGACATAAATACTATATTTGTGATATAAATATGTTATTGAACATGAAATATGATATTAACTATGGCATGGATTATATTATAAGGTGAAATGAAAAATATGTGATGAGAATCATATGTTCATGCATACATTTATCGACATGTGTATTAAATGTTCATGCATACATGTTATTGTATACATTATATGCTGTTATATACCACTAAGCACGAGTTCCTTAGCGTCAGTGTGTGAGTGTTTCTCATACGCAAGTTGGATTTGAATAATTGTTGATGACATAAAATGAGGGGCATTAAGGATGAGTCACCGGACACAAACCAGTTGGGATGGGTGATATACTATAGGAATCTTGGTTTTAATGCACATGTGTTTTAATAAAATTGTATGTTTCCTTTTGGGAATTTATTTGTAATATTGAAGACAATTGGTGTCCAACATAGAAATTTTTAACAAGAAGAAACATTTTTTTCCCATTTTTTTTACATGGCTTTTTTAGAAAAAAAAACATTCATCATGGTCATAGTATAAAATAGATTTTGTTTTAATCAAACAACTTTTTTAACTCATGTTTTGTAATATTCTTTTACATGACTAGAAAAGTTCCTGGTTATATTAAAGGGTGTTATATATATAAAGCTTATAGTAATAGAATGAAGCGAGATAAGGTAGACAAACAAGTTAGTTTATTATTATGATAAAGTTTGTATATATCACGTGGAATATTGTTGATATGCATACATGGATATTATGATGCATGTAACATGAGCTTGAGTAATTATTTGGATACATGTATGAAATGATGATGATATTATAAGGTTATGAGAAATGTGATATTGATGCCAATGTATGAATTGATCATACAAGTATAAATGATTCTGATATTGTCAAAAAGCTCGTGGAGCACATGAGAGCATATTATGATGATATAAAAGAAAAATTTGAGAATATGATAATCTTTAGGTTATGATTAGCTACATGATGAAAGATAAATACGTAACTAGGCTGCGATAAGTCATTATCATTTTAGCCTATGATCAAATAACTCATGGCTGTGATTAGCCAACCTGTACCCTAGTCAGTTCAGTTTAGGATGTTAGGGGGCAAACGATAAATAACTCGAATAATTGATTATGATATATGAAATGAATAATGAATAATGAATTTATGGTGAAATATGTGTTATGGACTATTGTTGACTACGAAATACTTGTGCAAGATGTGATTGATAATAATATGGTAAAAGTTATTTGAATCATTGAATGAAAACAAATGCCATATTTTGACATGTCATGTAGAATAACATGAATGGACATAGAATGCATGTAAACTCCTATATATGCATAAATGTTATGTCTTATTTTTAATATTGACAAGATAACGACCAAGTGAGTTAGTGTATGATTAAAGAATGACCCTTAAACTAATATGTCATATAGTATGAATTTCATATTTTTAAATATTTGCATGCTATAACCTAAAGACTTAGAAAAGGGTACGAGTAATTATCATATTCATTAATCTAGGCTCCGAGTCACACATTTTGCTCAGTTGACGCGTTGGATCGACTAGAATCAAAATTTGGATTTTGACTGAAAATTAGTTAAATAATAGTTAGTAGTTTGAGAAATGTTAAACCAGGCATATTAAAAGTCTGAAGATGTTAAATTGCGGTAACAGACCTAAATGAGAATTTTGGAAAGTCTTGGAGTCAAATTGTAATTTATTTAAAAATTAAAGGACTTAATGAGATATTTACCAATTAAATGCATGATTTTTGACCCAAGAACATATGTTGGCCAGCCTCTATAGAATAAAATAAGATTAATATATTAATTAAGCATAATATCAAGATTTTTTGTCAAAATGGTGGTACCTAAAGTTGAAATTTGGGTTTCTTCTCTTTTCTTGTTCTTTCTTTCTTTCTTATCATTTCTCTAACTCTTTTTATATTCATCTAATCCATCCCCCATATTTTCTCATATCCCCCATAGCCAAGCTTGTTTCTAGAGAGAGAAAGAGAGAGAGTAGAAATAGAAAGACAAGAAAAAGACATATTCATGCACAACTAAGCTTGAGGGAAAAAAAGAAAGGAAGATAAGAAAGATAAGAGGAAAGAGAAATCCTTAGAGTCTTGACCAAGGGGAGAAAAGAGTAAAGGTAAGATGTTATTCTTCTTTTCTACAATTTTCTCTAAAAGAATATAAGATTTTGAGCTCTTTTGGAGCATATTTTGGAGGAGAGAGAGTTTAGGGGTTTAAGAGAGAGAAAATAAAGTTTAGAGATATAAAATGAGGTAAATTTCTTATGATGCTTTAATGTGATTTAGGAAAACAAGTTGAGAAAAAAGAAGCACAAGGGAACAAAGGAAAAGAAATAGAGAAGTAAAGAGTTGGAGAAAAGGGAAAATAAGAGGTTAGTGCATAACTTAAGGCAATAACCTATATTTTACTATAAAATTATATGACATGAATGTCCGACATGTTAGTTAGAGCTTGTAATGCATTTGATAATGAATTATTGCATGAAAACTTAGACTGACATGAGAAATGTGATGTTGTGTGAATTGGTGATTTGATTATCACATGTTAGGTATTTGAGCAAATTAGAAGCATGTAAATGATGGTAAAAACATTATATGCTAAGTTAAGAACCTTAGGGAGGTATATTATAGTATTTTTACGACTTTAAGAAGCTTAAAATGAATATGAAAAATGAAGGTGAAATTTTCCAGCAGCTAGTCACAAGTGTGAAGCTTCCGTCACGGGCGTGAATTCTAGATTCACGGGCATGACTAAATGACATCATGAGAGCGGATTTTGTGTAGAAATGACACTATTCAGTCTAGATCCATTCATGATTTGAAACACAGTTTGTATCATGAGCATGAACAATTCAACCACGGTAATGAGGCAATGAGCTTAAAATTGTTCATCGGTGTGAACAATGAGTCATGACTATTAATGCCATATTTTTTAATAATTTTCTTATTTATTAATTAATAAGAAATATCAAGTGAAACATTAAAATGTAACATTGTATCCAATGAAATTATGAACATGTATTTGTGATATAAGTAAATACATAATATTATGTGAATATTACCATACTTTTATAAAGGTAGGATGAAAGGAATAAAAATAATTATGAAAATAATAAAGAGAAATAAGTTGGAATGAGATAATGACATGGATTAAGCCCCAGAATGCCTAGCCTAAAACTAGAGTCTTGGATAGTTTGACATGTTAATAGGGGTTTTTATTAATGTTAGTGATGTCACTCTTATAAATATCGGTGAGATAACTTATATATTATATCAATGATGATACTTATATATTATGCTAGTGATGACACTTATATGCATATATCATTATGTCCGGGTGGCAATTTCATTATGCTTGGATGACCAATCCTGTTATCTTAATTATTGGTTCCTAGGTGTTATGGGCATAAATAAGTTAAAAAGAATCTTATATAAATTATATTTGATAATTGTTTATGTATGCTAGTTATTCTAATATAACAACATGTAAGTATGAGATGATGATGTGAGATGTTAAATGTAGTGGAAAATGTATGAAAAGTTGGACATGTTATATGTGCATAATATTGCATGTTACATGATATATTATATTGCCTTACTTTTATACAACACTAAGGCTAAAGCTTAACGTGAGAGTTTCTCTCGTGCAGATGTAGCGAAGTTAGAGCAAAGTAGTGTAGATAAAGCTAGTGGTGATATGATAAAAAAAAATATGTTTTGAACATTGTGGGTCACATGAATTTTGTATTTTTATTTTGAATTTTCTATTATAGTGTTTGTAAATTATCCTTATATTTTGGATAAGCACAACTATTCTATAAATAGTATTTTTGTATATAAAGCGTGTACCATTTCTTTTATAATGTGTAAAGTTTTGATATTGGAAAGAAAAAAAATACAACTTTATTTGCTTATAAAATGACGATTATGACTAAAGATAACATATCACTCCCTTATCCAAACACGTATTGCTAGGTTAGAGGGCGTTATAGTAATGATGTTACCATATCCAAATATTGGTTTTGTACTTATAAAGGATAATTGAGTTGGAACAAATTGAATTTAATTATGTTGTACTGTAATTAAGGATGGGCATATGTAAATGTTATGTCATTTACGTAAGCACAAAAAGACGTTATTGGTTTGGTAAATAATTTGGAATGAAATGACACATTACATGATATATGTTAAACATGAGATAATATATCTTGTACATGTGGAATTTGGAAAATGTAACAATGCTAGTATGTGTACCATTGTTAATTAAATGCACACATGCATAGATATATCTATATTGAAATTGTGCACCTCTAATAAATAAATTTAGCATATGTGTTTATTGTCTCACATAGAGGTATGAAAGAAAGATAGTATGCATGTTGACAAAGAAGGATAAGCTGCCACGAAGTCATTAAGAAAGTTTCATATCATCATTGTGGGGTTGGTGATATCAAACATATTATATTTCATCTTTCATCTTGTTTTATTTTTGTTGGCTCATGTAAAAATGGTAAAATAAAGTATGATATAAGTAAATGGTTATGTATCATTATATACTTGATGTTCGAGAGTTATATGAGCTTGAAAAACATGAGATAAAGTAGGAAATAACCTTTCAATTTTGCCACAAGCTATTAAGAATAATGTTTTGAAATAAAACAAATTTTCCTTAAAAGTAATCAAGTTTGGTGTTTTCATAAAAATGTTTGAAAGATTTGAATTTTAATTTTGAGTAAGCTAGCATCACATCTCTGCATAAAATTATGAATATTTTAGCTTTATAACCATCATCATATGAGAAACTAGATCATTGAGCATAACATGATTTTTTCTTACCACATTATTGGAAGTAGCCAAATGGTTAGTAGTAAACAATCAGGATGGATGAATCGGCTTGGCAGAACGTGTTAAGTTTTGAAGAATGAATCATATTCATAAACACAGCGAAAAATAAAATTTTTCAAAACCCAAAACAAAAGATCATTCTTGTACCATTAAAACTAATTTATGTAAATGTAAATGTAAAAAATCATACCTTGTAATTTTTATTTGTTCTTCAAATCTTCACTTTGTTGGGTTGTAGCAAACCACATCAATCTACACTAGGATGTCTCTAATGATAATCCACGCGAAGAATGAAGAAGAAACTATCAAGAGAAAATGGTTTGAACAAATTCAAATTGCTAGCTTTTAAAGTGTTCTTGAGAGAATTTTTGTTGCATCTTAAAAATATTTTTTTTCACAAAAAATATTTTAATGTCTATTTTCTATCATTTGATGTCTTTTCTATTTGAATCAAAATCAAAAATAAGATGAAAAGTCAAAATTGGAGAAAATGGCAACTAATGAATAGTAATTGGCCATAATTGGCCTAATTATGGCCAATTACAGCCGTTGGCCAACGAATGGAAGCTGCAGGGACGCTGGGCCTGATGCAGGCTGCCGCTGGGCAGCCCAGCTGGCCCGCATGGTAGGCCAGCAGCCTGCCTAGCCCGTGTAGGCCCGTGACACTCCCAAACGATTTTTTTTTCGTGCGATCTCATTGCGATCCATCCTAAAATAATTCTCTCATATTTTGGATCATATCCAAGACTATTTTACTCATTCTCCATATCTTCAATGCGTGTGACCCATTAAGTTCCCGGTTATGTTGGGCACTTAAATTAATAATTAATTTAAGCAAGTTATGAGCGGTATCTAACAACACATCATGACCCCCAATTGACCGGAAAGTCAGTGGTTTGACTACGAACCTTTCCATAGACAATTTCTGTGCAATTATTCCTTTCACCATTCTATACCCCACTTGGTTCAGAGTATGGACATGTGTCAACTCTCACTAGACTGACTACATCATGTCTAGTCCAAGTAATGTTAGTTCTTGTCCTTGAGGCTCATTACTCTATTAGATATGTCATTGAAGACTATCTTTATGACATTTCCACTCTGGCCAGAGATTCCTGAGTAATGACCACGACAAGAGGCCATGGGTATACTCTCCTTCTATCAAGAGTGGTGAATCCTTTGTTGGTTACCTAATTACCTTCGAATACCTCAAGTTGTATCCAATCACTACCCTATGAGCTACCTCTCTGAGGCGACAAGGAATAGTGTCAAAATACAGAATCAATATTCAAGATATCCTTGAGTACCACAAGTCTAAGGATACTTGCATCATTGCTATGATGCGACTATCATTCACATTTGAATAGATTATCCATATGATTGTCTCATAGTAGGTCATCTAATGTACTTAGCTACACTTATCAAGCATCCACATGTTAACTTTAAATATCTCATGTTTATAGATTATGAGATCTACTACTCGATCCAATCAAGGAGTGTAACATGTGTTAGTTTGTCTGGATTAATAATGTCCCGTCTCATTAATCCTATGACTAGGGATAATTTTGATACTAACATAATTACACATGATAAGAATCTCAATATCATGATCTCATCATGATTTCCTTCATGCTATGTTATGTATCAAGGACTTCATTAATTGATTTAAGATCACTTATCAATTCATATATCAAATGAACATCAAATTAATGAAAAAGTCTTTTATTAATCAAATAAATTTGTACAATAAGTGCTAAAGGTGATTGCCTTTAGAGCACTACTTTAACAGAACGATCATATTCATTCTTAGATTTTATGTTGAAACCAATTACTTTAGATACTGTTGCATTCAGATTATCCTTAGTTCCTAAGGTGGCACTTTTTGAATTGCTTTCCTTTATCCTATATTGAAGTATATTTTCTTGATTCTACCATATTTTTGGATGAGTTTCTAAGGCATATTTAATGTTTGGTATTGTATGGATATACCATACAACGACTCCACTATGGTAGCTTAAAAGATATTTCACCTAAAATTCATCTTAAGAGTAAAAATCAAATAAGACATATTGGGCTCAATGGTCTGATATTTGTAAAATGCTAGAATGAATGAAAACCTATAAGGTTTGCCAAGTTAGGATAAAGTATTGGGGTTATTACCAACAGGGGTTGCAATAAACATTTAAATACCACTTTAGGGCTAATCAACTTAGCAAACACAAGATGGTAACTGATGGGTTACAAAGAAGACTAAAACAATAATACCCCCTAATATAGTTAGAAAGACCCCAACTAAATAGGAGGATGCTACAAAACTTTTTTTGCGAAAAAATGGTTAAATTAAATTTTTTTTTCATATTTAAACCTGATTAACATAATTAAAACTATTTTCAATAGAAACTAGTTTAAGCATAAACATCCAACTGTAAAACATGCATCAAACATCATATAACAAAACATGTTGATTTACATTAGACCTAGTATTTTTTAAAATTTTTTTTAACAAACATACACTAATATACTTTAAATATACGATTTTGTAATAAAAACCATGTACAAAAACCAAAACCTATATCCCATGACATTTACAAAAATAATAAAAATGTCACGTATGAACACCTACCCTCAAATGTGGGTTTGCATCGATTGATCTTTATATGGGAACTACTCATTGACTTGTCAACTTTAGTCTACTGGCTCCAAACTTGCGAACAAAAAAACACTCACACACTAAGCAACCTAATGTTTAGTGATATATATGTGCATAGAGATTCTACAGACTATCATGTCATGTCATATTATCATTATGCCATATTCATATCATTTAACTCGTGATCAAGCCTAGGAACATACATTCTAGATGTTCATTCCTTTTTTCCATGTTAACATGCCTACTTGTAATATAGACACAAAAGATATAAACATGCTTTTATAATCATTTCTATATTCAATATATCAAAGTCACATCAATGACCAACACATAACCTTTTTTATTTCACATTTGACAATCCAATTTACCATCTCATTATTATATCTGCCCAAGACTCTAAGTTGAACTATCTGGATGCGAGTTATGAAATAGAGATGCTCACAATTCAAGCTTAAGCCACCCTATTCACTAACTTCATATGCTCATTTGAGCTCCTTAAGTCAAGAGTACTCACAATCTGAGCTTAAGCTACCTTGTCCTTATATCAATATATCCTACATGCCATCTATCCTATGTCAAGTTGTAGATTATAGAACTGGGTATTTAAAACATAATCATATTTTCCTTTTTATTTTCCATTAACTAAAACATGGTATCAAACATTTGACATATACATATTGCTTCATACACATTTGTGTATTCATGCTTACACAAAACTTATAAAATGTGATTATGTAACCCTATCACATATCATCAAAATCAAATATATGCATAATATTTTCTTCTTAATGAACAACACTAGTGCACCCACTGGAAATACACTCCTTATCTAATAGCTCTTGCAATTGTGTTTTCAACGCCTTTAACTCTATAGGTTCCATCCTATAAGTGTAGTTGATATTAATGTTGTGCCTAGAGCAAGCTTTATAGAGAACCTAATCTCTATATCTGGAGGTAGCCTTAGTAAGTCATCTGGAAACACATCTGGATATTCATCCACTGTCGGGATGTTCTTAAGATCTGGATCTCCCTTTCTTGTATCAATCACATGAGCCAAATAGGCCTCACAGTCCTTTCTGATTATCTTTTGAGCCTTTTTCATGGATATCACTTGTGCAGGCTGTGGAAATCTTTCATTTTCCACTACTACCTTTTCTTGTTATGGAGTCTTAAGAATCAACCTCTTAGACTGACAATTTGTTTTTACCTCATCTTGAAAAAGTTGATTCATGCCCAAGATGACATCATACTCATGGAAAAGTAACTCAATCAAATCTGATAAAAACTTTTTTCCATACACAATAAACGGACAACCCTTGTACATCCAATTAACAACCACACTATGGCTTAGAGGGTTCGTGACCTCAATCTCATATTCAAATTTCTTTTTCTCATACTATTCTAACTAGGTGTTATTGTGAAAACATACAAGTGTATAGATCCTAGGTCTGTCAAAGCACATTAACACAAGACATAGAGAGAAAACATACCTATAATGACATTTGTGGCCTCATGATCCTATATTGTCCTTATGGCATAAGCTTTTACTAGAGTCCTATTAGGTCTCAATCTGTTGACTGTCTTTGATATAGTTTGATTAGATCTTGCCCAATTTCTCTGGTCTAATGTCTACTCTAGACCTGAGCCAATCCCACTATCTGAGTATGTGTTGAACTACCCAATAATGTACAATCCCTCTTGATGTGATCCTAAGCCCCACATCTATAATAAGCCCTAATGACTAAACAAAACTCACCTTTGTGGCCCTTATGACATGTCCCACATACCGAATCAACTCCTCTCAAAATTTATGGGTGTGAACTAGCAATGATAAATGT
Source organism: Triadica sebifera (assembly GCA_023653625.1). Lineage (NCBI taxonomy): Eukaryota > Viridiplantae > Streptophyta > Magnoliopsida > Malpighiales > Euphorbiaceae > Triadica > Triadica sebifera. Next base: position 14,128,849 of record CM042903.1, on the reverse strand, counting down.
GGCTTTAGGGGTGGTCCCTTCTTCAAGGAACTCGATTGTGAAAGGCCTTGACTGTACCCTCTAGACTATAAGTATCTTGAAAGAAAATGACCTATCTTTCTTGAAGTCTGTGCCACACTAGCTGATGGCTTCATAGAGGACTCATATGTCTTATTTCTCTTTCTTCTCTCAACACTGATGGTTGAAGGTACCAGTTTCATAAAGCCTTCATGCTAAAGAGAACTTGATAGCCAATATCATCATTCAGGCCATCCTTAAACATGTGACATTGATCCACCTCATCCCTAAGAATCTTGACTGTATACTTACTCAACCTAACAAACTCTCTTTCATACTCTAATGCTGCATTGTTTCCCTATCTCAAATTGAGGAACTCTCACTTCTTCTTGTCCACATATACTTGTGGGGTATACTTCTTAAATTTTTCAACAAAAAAGTTATAGGTGAAGTTTGCAACTTCAGAAAAATTAACATCCACCAATCATATGCATGTTCCTAACGCAAAAAAAAATCATATATAACTATGTTCTTCTAGACATACTGTAGCTCTTCGAAGACTCTCTTGGTCTTATCTAACCAAAAATCTATAGCAACTAGATCTTCATCACTCTTGCCTGTAAAATATGTAGCCCCATACTTTTGGAGCATATCAATTTGCATCTTAGGCCTCAATGGTGGAGGCAGTGGAGTTGGCTGTGGCACTGCCTATGCTAACTAATGTAGCAAACTCACTACCTATTGCATAAATGAAATTTGGCCCTAATTGGTGGCATTCTGAAAAGGGAATGAAGCAACACCTGAACCATGTATACTAGCAACACTATGTTGATCTTGAGCCTTAGTGTCAGAAAGACTATTTCTCTCAGCAATATCATGAGGTTCTATTTCTATAACTCTCACATAGTCCTACAAGTTGATATAGAAGTAGCCCATGTCAGAGTCAGATAAGGTAGCCCATGTCAAAGTAAGATGAGACACAATATACATGTATGATAAACCCTTTGACTCACTTAGGTTCTAAAATACATAACCAGGCTTTGATACCAAAGTATGTAAAACCCACCAATATAGCCAAAAAAACCCTAACTACATAAGAGGATGCTATGAAACCTTTTAGTGGAAAATATGTTAAAATAAAACTTTTTCATATTTAAAACCTGATTAACATAATTAAGACCATTTTCAATGAAAATTAGTTTAAACATAAACATCCAACTGTAAAACATGCATCAAACCTGATCCAAATGATCAATATCATATAACAAAATATGTTGGGTTACATTAGAATTTTTTTTTAACAAAAGTACATTAATAAACATTAAATACATGATTTTGCAATAAAAGCCATATACAAAAATCCAAACCCATATCCCATTACATGTATAAAAGGAATGAAAGAATGCCATGTATGCTGAGATATGGGTTTGCACTTACTGATCTCTGTATGGACACTACCCTTGACTTGTCAACATCAATTTATTGGTTCCAAACTTGTGTGCAAAAAAATACCCACATGCTCAGTAACCTAATGCTTAGTGGTACATATGTGCATAGAAATTCTACATACTATCATGTCATGTCATACTATCATTATGCCATGTTCATATCATTTATCTTGTGATCAAACCTATTAACATACATTCTAGATGTTCATTCCTTTTTTCCATATTAACATGCCTATTTGTACCATAAACACAAAAGATATAAACATGCATTTATAATCATTTATATATTCAATACATCACAGTCACATTAATGACAAATACATAACCTTTTCATTTCACATATAATTTCCATAATCCAATTTACCACCTCTTGATTATTTATGCTCAAGACTCTAAGCCGAACTGTTCGGATGTGGGTTGTGAAACATGGACATTCATAATTCGAGCTTAAGCCACCATGTTCACTAACTATATATGCTCATCCAAGTCCCTTAAGTCAAGAGTACTCATACGCCAAGCTTAAGTCACTTTGATTGAGTAAAATATTAATTGCTAGCATCTAGGATCAAGGGTGCTCACAACCCAAGCTTAAGCTACCTTGTTCTTATGGTACCATAACCCCTTCAATGACATGTCATTTATCCTATGTCAAGTTGTAGATTAGAGAACTAGACATTTGTAACATAATCATATCATTTTTCCTTTTTATTTTCCGTTATCACAATCATGTTATCAAGTATTTAACATACGCACATTACCTCATACATATGTATGAATTCATGCTTGCACACAATTTATAATATGTGATTATTTAACCCCGTCACACAACGTCGAAATCAAAATATGCATATAATAAACTCATTGTGCTTTATAGATGTTAATATCCATTCACGATCGTGAAGGTGACTTTCATAGGTACCTTATCATATTTGTTAATTTAGGCTCTAGGTCACGCGTGTCGCAAAAATGACGCGTTAGGTCGATCAAATCCTAAATTTAGATTTTGACTGGAAAAGAGGAAAAATAATTTATGGAAGTAATTAAAAAGTTCCAAATGGTTGAAAAAGTGATCAACAATGAAAAAGGACTTAATTGCAAAAGTTAAAAAGTTTTAGGGTAAAAATGCAAAATCGATAAAATTGGAGGACCGAATTGGATGTTTACAACTTAAACATAATTTGGGAAAATTTTAAATATGGTGTCCAGCCATATATTCAAAGAAGAGAAAGCAAGACAAAAAAAAAACTTAAGAGAAGATTAACGTATAAATATCATGATATTTAGTTTTATGGTGGGTCCCATCTTTGAAATTTTGTTTTTTCTACCTTTTTCCTTCATTCTTATCATCAAAATACTATAATTTTCTCCATATTTCAGCCCTCACACATTGCTTCATCCTCCATAGCCAAACCTTCAATTCTAGAGAGAGAAAGTAAGGAAAAGAGAGAGAAAATCATAGATAAATGATATTTTTATGTACAAGGAAGCTTGGGAAAGCTAAAGAAGGGTAAGAGGAGTAGAAAGAAGCTAGAAAATAGGAGAGAGAAGTCATGTTTGGTTTGACCATAGTGGAAGGAAAGCAAAACTAAGCAATTCTTTATCTTTCTCTCACTTCTTTTTATTCAAAATTTTAAAGTGAAATAAAGGGTTTTGAATGGTTTTGATGGAGGCAAAAGTTGTAGGAAGTGTTTAAAGACCTTAAGATGGAAGTAGATTGAATTAGAGAGGTGGTATAATGCTTAAACCTTAAGTGGGTGAAGATAGATTTTAGGGGGTTTGAGTTGAAGAGAGAGAAAATAGGGTTAAGAGGTAGAATTGTAAAAGATGGTGTTTAATGGTATTTTTATTTGTTATAGGTGTCTCTTTGAAGGGACCAAGTTTAAGTAGAGGAGAAAAACAAAGAGAAAGAGGCTTGAAATTCCAAAGTGAAGAAGACAAGAGGTTTATGCATGCTTTTAGGTCAATAATCTATAGTTTGATATATTTTTGCATGATAAAAATATAATGGCATGTGGAATTGTGACTTAGATAATATTTAGATTGAGTAAATTACAAGATTAAGATTAGTTAGGAACAATGAGTAACAAAACCTAAGATAATTGAATGATAAATGAAGAATTGAATGAATAGAAATGATATGGATTAATATAGAAATTAAATAATGAAGAGGAAAGATTTGGTTGAGCTTTAAGTATAAAGATGGTTTTTACAAAAACATTGCTGGAAATTTCATCACCAGAACATTCTATATAATTTTAATCATAACTTGAGCTACTATAATGGGATTTCAATAACTCAAGTTGGAATGAAAACTAGACACATGAAACTAAAATTTCATGAAGAATGTAATTTAAAATTTTGAATGTAGCTACTGTCAATTTGAATTACAAAATGAGACATGGAAACTATGCATAAATTCTAGGCTGATTTTCTTGGAATGTCATGAAGACAATTTATCATAAGTTATTCGTTAGAGCTTATATTTAATTGATTCCTATTGATACTGAAAGGTAAGATCTTAAGGTTTAATTCTTCATAAGACCCTTTTATGTAATTCGAACTATAAATAGGTGAAACTTGAATTATGTTGACTATGAGAGTTTTGTTGGATTTTGGTAGAACAATCTATATATAAATTGTTGTAACTTAAGTTATGGAAATTGGATTAATTCTTATTTATTAGGTTTGAAATCTAATAAATAGCATGAAGAATATAAAAACTAACTTTGACTTTAATTATGCTTAGATTGGGTACAAACATTGGACCAGAAAACTGTTTAGAAAATTCTGGGCAAAATTGTTAGTGTCCAGTCAACGATCAAATGATAAAAAATTTTGCTACAAAACTTCAAATTAAGTGGTTAAAATTTCATAATAAATTTAAAATCTAGATATATAATTCTTAAGAAGACCATTAAATTGAATTCGAATAGAAACATGCCCAAAATTGAAATCTAAGACAGAGCATGAAATTTGCAAAAATAGTGTAGAATATAACTTGAGTAATTTAATATGTAAAATAATTTGGACTTTGTTATATTATGCATATAATATGTACATTGAGTAATTATGTAATTAATTGAACTATTAGGCCCATGAAATATATGAAGTAAAAGAGTTACGAATTTTATAATGACAAAGGTAAGTCCTAGAACACTTAGTCTGGAACTGAAGTCTTAGATAGTTTGGCATGCCAATTAGTGATATATTAATGCCGGTGATAACACTCATATTTATGCCAGTGATGGTACTCATATTTATGCCAGTAATGATATTTATATTAATGTCAGTGATGACACTCATATTAATGTCGGTGATAGTACTCATATATTAATGTCAGTGATGACACTTGTATGCACATACAACTATGCTCAGGTTGAAATGTTACTATGTCTAGATGACCAATTCCGTTATCCTGATTATTAGTTCGGTTATAGGTGTAATAGGGATAAAGCAAATTGAAAATGATGTGAAGTGTTTAATAGCATGAATTTTTGTATGTGTTTATATATATATATATATATATATATATATATTGACTAGAAACAATGTAAAGGAAAGTAAAACAAGATAAGATAGGTAAGTAATATTGATTCATGATAACATTGTAGGTAGTGAATTAAAAGGAAAGTAAATAGTAAATGCTAAATGAAAATATGGAATAATTAGAAGAATACGATTTGTAGGTGGTAATACATATTAGCAATAGGAAACAAGAAATGCATAACTATAATTGGGTATATTAACAATATATTATGATTTAAAACTAAGATAAGTGAGATTGATAGATGTAGCTTAATAAGTTTAATGATATAATAATGGTATAAGCATTCGTAAGTGCATGCTATGTAAAAAGAAATCAATGAAGACATTAATGGCCAAGTTAACTGAAAATGTGATAGATTCTAGCTTTACAAAAAAATGCATGATTAACACATAGTTTGTAGCTTATTGCCTATTTTCATGCACCACTAAACATTTATGCTTAGCGTGGGAGATGTTTTTTCTCTCATATAGGATTAGAAGTGGTAGCATAATCTAAAGAGTGGATAATGGATAAGACAGAAGTGAGTGGTGGTTCAAGTCAGTGAAGCAACCAAAAATCCCCAAATATGGGTTATTATTTTATTTGTATATATATATATATATATATATATATATTTAGTTCTCAAAATTTACATTTTCACATATTTTTATATATAATTGTGTTTGATATAAAAGTTTATCACATGTTTTAGCACACATAGCTTTTATAAGTAAAGTGTAAATACTAATGTTAATTTAAATTGCAAACGTGTTGTTTTTATATAAGAAAAAAATTATATTATGTTTTCTATAAACATCATAAACAAGTATTTGAGAGGAAGCTTCATAATATTATTTTGCCTAATAGTCAGTACGGTAGGGTGAACGGGTGTTACATACCTTAGCTATGACCTAAAATATGAAAGCTATTGCCTACAAATACACATAATTCACAATCATGAAATATCATTTTTGGGCATGAAACTATATTTCACGGCTTCTAGACCTTAAAACAAACAATAAAAATCTAGGTTTAGACATAAAAAAAAAAAATTGGGTATTGATGTTCATGGTGGTGACTATGTTCACAAGCATGAACTCATACATTCATGGTTTCCCTAACCGTTAAGCAATGTGTGAAAATTTATTACTTAACCTGGCATATGTTTCAAGCCTTCTGGGTTAAGTATTCATAAGCATGATTCCTCTGTCACAAATGTGAATTCTGGGATTTTAAGGGTATAAACTGAGCTAAAATAGAGTAATCATACAACACATTCAATGGCTCTAAGATTGACTAGTGTCAATCACCTCTATCAACATTTTAGTGTATATTGCATACCATAAAATGTTATAACAACATTTAACATCTTAAATCCATAAAATTCATGCCAAAATCCTACTTTAAGCTCATTAACACTCTAATAAGTATTTAACTCATATTATACAAATCTCATAACCAAAGACATATACATTACTTACTTCACTTTCAACACATTTTAGTGCATAAAACATGGCAAGGATGTAAGAATATGAATTAAAATGCCAATATGTACATACCTCTATCAAAATGGAGTCTTAACTAACTTCAAGCTTGTCTTTCCCTTTGTGATCGTTTCCACACTTAACATTACAAAAACATCCTATAAGACTCTTATGATAGATAACAACCTAAAACCACCCCAAAAACCAAGTTTTAACCCAATCTTACAATAACTCTTCTCCAATCCTTTGATTTCCAAGCTTTCCTTCAACTCAACAGTGGAGTATAAGCTTTAATGGAGGTAAGAAATATGAAGCAAAATTCTTTGGCATGTCAAAGAGGTTTATAGGGGTGGTGGTGAGCAGTTGGTGCAAAGGTAAAGGGTTGAGGAGAGAGAAAAGTGTGGCTGTCCACATGTAGAACCGATATGTGTTCACGGGGATGACTCTTTATTCACATGCATTATATGTCATTCATGACCATGAATAAACTATTCATGGGTGTGAATGTTCTCTCCACTCTCAAAACATACAAACAATCCTTCCACATTCAAAACTTTAGCATTTTGAACCCTGATATGACTTTTAAGGGTATGAAAGTACTATTTTACACCATATCAATTCTTAAACTCTATACCACCTATCTTCTCTCTTTATAAAGGACCAACATAATTTATAGGCCCTAACTAATGGGGTTACAAAAGCTAAGCTATGGCTAAAGCTAAAACTAGCGATAGAAAAGTGAAATTGCTTTGAATGAATGAGTAAGGTGTTCCATCAATCTCAAAAGCACAATATTTATAGTACTTCTCTATTTTAATACTTGTAGGATTAAAAGTATCTCTTTAACAATTCTTATCCCAATCTAATATAATAACACATATATACTAGGATTATGATTTACACAACACTTATCGTTTCTAGGATAAGATAGTTCTTCCTTCTAAGTCTTAGCTGAATTCTCCTTGTGAGGATTGTTCGGTCATGTTTGGTATACAAAAAAAAAAGGATTTTATTCCTAACTAGTTTGGGATTCTAATATTTCTTACTGTTATATTATGTAATAGGAATTAGAATCATATTTTTTAGTTTGAAGTGATTTCATAAATAAGAGGAATAATATTCAAAAATTAATTAATTTCCATAATCAACCTTATTTTTAATAGTTTTACACTTTTATATGCAAATGAATTAGTAATTAATTTTCTAACTCTATGTTTTATGTTTGATTTTTTAGCTATTTTTTCACACATATTTTAAAAAATCTGATAAAATTATTATTGATATTATTTAAATTTTATAATAAACATAAAAAATACTAAAAATAATAATTTTTACAATTACTTATTTTATACGCAAATAGAATGCCAATATTGATTCATATATGGTGGGAGAAAAGTCAGCAATAAGTGATGATACAATAATATAAACCTGAAATTGATAAAATGAATTAAGAGGGCTCAAACCATGAAAAAAAAATATTTTTCAATTTTTGTTGATCCAAGAATAAATCATCAGCTAAAATATCTCACGTACAAAGGTATGCTTAGGCTACAGCTAAACTAATTTGTAAAATATGATATCCAACATCCTGAATCCAATTGTATAAGATAGTGCCTATGAAGGCAAAAATCTTAGGTTGATTAAAATATCATATATACGGATATAAATTGGAAATATAAAGAGAATACGAATGAGAAAGGGATTACAAATACCACAACAAATTAAAAAATAGAAATCATAGAATATTGAGTAATCAGAATTTTATTCGGGAGAAAATAATGTACCTAACCTAAATTTGGAATAAAAATCTTATTTCTATTTCAAAATTTAATATACCAAACATGTTTTTAGAATTTATTAGATATACTAATATAAACAATAGGTAACACTTTTTTTTTTCAGGGATATTTACTCAAAATTTGATCCTATCCAATCCTATAAAGGCCAAATCCAAACTCAATTGATCTAACCCGTGAACTTAGGCTCATCCGACCCGCTTGGCAGACTAAACTAGTTTATTTATTTTAAGAAAAGGAGAATTATTAATTTTTAAGTATGTATCAAATAGCTTCTTTCATTACTGAAAATTCATGCAAGTTAATTTAAATTGCTTTTATAATGTAAATATTGTATTTATTATGTATAAATTCAACAGTAATATAAATTATTTCGAAAAGGAGAATCAAATTTAGGGTTTTCTTATGTAGAAAATATATATGTTTCTTAATTAATGAAAGAAATATGCATGGATTGACATTTCATATGGAAGAAATATGGCAACTTTTCTCCCGGAGACGTTCGGATGGTAGAAGAGCTTCGCACTGCTCTTGTAGGAGGACCCATATTCGAGCATCCTCACATCCTAAAACCAATATATCACTTTCCCCATAATGTTAAGAAAAAGAAAAAAAAAGTGGTCCCATAAATCAATTGACAATGATGATAAGGGCATTAGGGACGTCCTGGGAAATGAAATGGAAGATTCTATTAATGATGATTTATAATCATCTCACTGTCCAGGACCATCAATGTGTTTTGAGGCATGGAAACAAGAACCAGCCCTACATGGGTTCCAAAATAATAAAATAAAATAAAATAAAAACATTTTCCGTTCTCAATTATTATATTCTTTTTTAATATAATCCTCTAACTTATATTATATTATATTGTTTCTATAAATAATTATTTTAACAAATATTGAGTTTAGAATTCTAAAGAGGGACTTAATAGTAAAAAATAATTATTAGGAGGCTCATTATATAGGTACTGTCATTGGTTGTTTAACTATTATTATTTTTTTATTTTTATTGAATCTCTACTTGAATCCAACGTGGGTACAATTAAAATTTAGAAACTTAATGAAGCATAATAAAAATTCAAAAATTAAAAAAAAAATAATCAAGGAATAAAAGATGTATTTTTGCCAAAATAAATATAATAAGCATACATATACATATACATATCAAGGGAACATGAAAACTGATTATACTCTTTTACTAACAAAATCAACTAATGATGTTGTAGGCAAAACACATCTTTGGGTCTTAAATTAATTTGATTGTTTTTTTTTTCGCTAACAATTGGTTATAGTCTTTTATTTTATTTACAATTGGGTGTCTAATGTCTTACTTTTATACACATCAAATCATAATTCGATAGTATTTAAGAAGGTATAACTTACTCAGCTGTTAATGTTTTCTAGAGTGTGAAACCTCTAAATAAAAAATACATATTTAGGAGAGAAAATATCAATTTAGCGCTAAAATAAAAGATTATACCCCAAGCTCTATGCATAAAACCTCTAAATATAAGCTTAGATTTTTTTTATTTTTTTATTCGCATAAAATAGAGAAATAAAAAAATTCGATAACGGATAATCCAATTATAAAATATAAGACTGACAGCTCAATAATAAAAAAATATAATAATTCAAGATCGGACACATGTTTTACTGATATGGCTATATTGTACCCATGCTACTATTACACCTCTATATTTTTGTTTTCCCTATATTTGCCAACGGGCAGAGTGGGGGCGGGATATTGATTTCCATTTTTATCTCTGTGGTAGCGAAAAATTTATATTTCCATCCCCGTTATATTAACGGGATAGATATGCTTCTGTACCTATCTCTATGGGATTTCCGTCCCCACTTGCATCCCCATTCCCTATAATAAGTTTATTTTAATTTAAAAAATAATATATAATAAATAATTAAATTAATTATATAATCAATCGGTAAAAAATGAGATCTGACACATATCAATACAATTAAATATAATTAAACACAATTAATTAGTTTGACCAATTTATTTATCAATCAATCTATATTATTGACATTTAACTCGTTGAAAAATTATCAACTAATATGACTGATTTATTATCAAACTAGTTAATTGGTTACCATTTACGTATTTAACTGATTAATTAATTTCACATAGAAAATTTTTGGGTCATTTAATTTTAATAATATATTATAAAATTAGTCATATATTTAATATATATATTATATAATATTACAATATTTAAAATAATTATCAGGGTGGAACAGGAGGACCCACCCCGCTCAACGAGATAAAAATTTTCCCCATCTCCATATGTACGGAAGTTCAATCGCTCCGTTTGGGGCAAATTCCCGTTGCCAAGCCTAGTTTTGCCTTGTATTCCCTAATCCATTGACTCCATATGCTTTCGGTAGGATGCGAAAAATCGAATCAAAATTAAAAATTAAATAGAATTAAATTAGACTAATTCATTATATAATTTGGTTTTTTTAATTATCTATATAGTTGATTTTATTTTATATAAAAATTTAAGCAAATTTGATTTAATTTTTGAACTAATAAAATTGTATATATTTGTTGTGAAATTTTAAGCTTTACACGTCTCTCACGGCATCTCAATGAAACAAAAATTCAATGAGCAACTCAACAAACTAATTCAAAAAATTTAAGAATGGGTTAAGGTACAAAATTATTTCTGAGTTTTATCTCAATTATTAATGTCGCCTTTTTTGGAACAAATTACAGAAAATTTTTCTGAAATTTTAACAAATTACAGTCAGAAATAAATTTTTAAAAAACTAATAGTTTACTTCCCTGTAGTTTGAGATGATGCTCATTCATTTAATATTGTATAAATTTCAAAACATGTAATGCAATATAAGACATGATTTTTCTATATTTAATATATTTTGTGTGAATTTTTTAGGTTTCATATACAATGTAATTATCTTTTATAAGAGTTTAGTGTTTTTTTTTTCTCGTTACCAACGATTATAATTACAAAACAACCAGTATATTCAAATAACAATATTCTTAATTGTTATCTCAAATAATATTTTTATCAAAAGGCGGGTTAAAATTTTGATTTTAGTTGTAATTTGTTAAATCTTGGATGAATTTTCTGTAATTAGTTCTTTTTTTTTTTGTCAATATAGTCCCTAAAGTATTAAAATTGAGCCAATTTCACTCCTATTTAACAAAAATACTATGTCATCATTGACTTTGTCAATTTTATTGTTAAAAAATAGCACACATTAATGTAAAAATTCCATGTCACCCATATAATAAAAACAAAAAATAAAAAGAATCGGAAGATGTCATTTTTTGTCTTAAGGACATCACTTTAAATCATGTAGTTGAAGATGATGAACAAACAGTCTTAATGTTAGCACAAGGAGCTCATGGCTAGTGTCTCTACATACTACCTAATTAACATCACTATAGGCTTAAAATTGAAAGGAGTTAGTGTTGGGATAAAACAATCCTTGACTAGGATTACCTTTCAAAGGTCATAGCACATGCATAACACACTTTCATGTGTCTTTGGGAGATTTGAAAAAGTAACTAAGCTGTTGAACCACAAAAGTAATATATGGGTGAGTAAAACCAATGTACAACAACCTGCCAATAAGTCTACGAAAAGCTAGGCATATAAGCTCAGTTGATCTTGGATTTGCTAGCATGATATATTATTCTCAGTTAGTGTGGCTTAAACTCTGGTTATTGAGTGTCATTGACTTGAGAGGCTCAGATGAGCTGTTACAAGTTGTGAGTCGGGTGGCTTAAGCTCAGATTTTGAGTGCCTCTATTTCATGCACCACATCTAGAAAGTCAAGCTTAGAGAGTTTGGGGTTAGCTAAAACTAATGAATGGATTGATTATTGCTCAGAGTCTTAGGCTATATAGATATTAAATTGGTAATGGAGATCTAAATGGAATTATAAAAAGAGGAAATTTATATTTGTTCCTTATTTATGCTAATATTAGGTAATTGATATTGTATTTATTAATTGTGATATATGTATATGTGTGTGGTATATACATATTATTATAGTATGTCTATGGTAAGATAAGCATGTCAATATGACACTAAAGCATGAAATGGCTAAAATGTATGATTCTAGGAATGATCATGAGGTGAATGACATGACATTATATGACATTAATTAAATATATAATTTTTATGCACATATGTTCTACGAATTATACTTCTATAATGTAAGATAATCTATATGATATTATGATTCTATTGTCATGCAAAAGGTTACCTATATAACCATGTTCAATTTTAGGAAGCAATAGCTCTTATAAATGCAATTTGATTAGCCAAGCACTGTAATTGGGAGTATGTCTTCTTTGAAGGAGATGTAAAGTATTATATTGAATGCTCAATGCTTTAGCATATATTGAATGTTTGGTTAACGATATTCATTTTTTTTATCATCTTTGTCCAATTTTACTTTTAATATTATAGAAACTCCAACAGAGCTACTAATCTTTTAGATAAAAAGCCTTTAGACTCATGTTTTCTTGTAAATAGGGTCAATCCAAGTAGATTGGATAAGTGTTAATAATATTGTGCATACCTTTGCTTAGTTTTGCAATGAATAATCCTTTTAAAAAAGTAAATAAATAAATAATTGAGCCTATATTATGATAAGATCCACTTTATTGCTAACCATCATAGATTTAGATATAAGCAAAATATACTTCAAATCCACGTATAAGACACAAAATCACAACCTAAAAACATCCACCCATAAGAATCAAATGTTGACAATGAGAGGGAGAAAATCAAACCGATAAATGAATAACCATTACAATATTTTCAGAAGGATTAAAACCGAACAAATACCATAGATCATTATACATTATGTGCAATACACATAATTTTGAACTTTTTCAAACTAGGTGAGAAAACATTTTCAAGAAAAATAGCATATTCACCATTAGCTTTGAGAATCTTGCAAAAGAATAAATATCATAAAAAATTCAAAGTAAAATTTTTTCTCTTAAAGCAATAAAAAAAACTTCTAAAAACAAATGTATAAAGTCTAATGTAATCTTAAGTATTCAAATGCTATAATATATATATAAAAGGCATAGAGTAGCTTATGCTGTTACACAAATGATGATCAATTCAATATCTTAAAGATTTTTATTTTTTTCGCTACCTTGCATTTAACTTTTCATATAATGACATGTTAGTGATGATCATATTTGTATGGTGGACCTATAGTTTTTGTTTAGTTACAAATCAGAAAATCATAAAATACATAATAATTAAGTCTCTTATCCAATTCATTTGAAATCTATTCATTTTACAAAAAAAAAAAAAAACCAGCTTGTGGTGTGTGAACCAAGGGCTCTGTGGAAAATTGGACCTCTGATTGGATGAAACTAGCAAATAAATGAACCTAATTAATTAGGAGATAAAATTATGATCTAATTTAGTTTAGGAGGTGAGATGATTCTTTGGAAAAAATGATCAAAATTAATGGTTTTTGTTAACCAATGTTTTGGTCCAAGAGGCAACATAAGGAGATGATAGAGGGAACATGCAAAGCTAAGGTATAAAACAAGGTTTTGAAAGTTAGACGATAGGTTGGCTAATTAACAAATGTAAGTGCATACATATAAACTAATGTGTATTCTCATGTTCGATCGAATTAATTAAGACAAAACATAACAAGAATTGTATTTAGTTAAATAATTAGAGGTTGCCTTAGATCGGTTAGGACACTAGGAAACATTTATACAAAATATAAATGTTCATAACTAACTAATTTATAGATTCCACTTTTCCTAGTGGTGTGATACATATGATTTTGACAGTGGTGATCTTTATACTTTATGATATAAAGATTTCATTTTTCCTAGTTGTGTTATACTTATGATTTTAACATTGAATCTAGAATATAATGTTTAGTTTGTGTGCTTATACCTTAAAGTATTTCTTGTTCTCCTTTTATTTTTTTTAAATAATTCTTTGGCTAAAACTTTTTCAATAACTATCAACTAGCATATGTGATCTTAGGCCCATTCTATAAGATTTATAAGTTCAAGTATCTAATAGATTGCTCAAAAAAGTTCAAGGCTTATTAGCTTATTTTTATTTTTTCCTTATCAATGCTTTTGTCTTAGTGGGATCTTTATGGCTCTATTGTGAATTCTTGCTAAGTATATTACTTGTAATGTTACTAGTGCTTTTGGTTTAAGAAAGATATAGAAATAGAAAGAGATTAAAAGGTATCAAATTTGATATCGGAATATACCAAAAAGCATGAAATTATCAATATACATGATTATGCAATTATGTTCATCCAGTCTATGCTAAACATATACCTTGTAATATCCATAAACCCTTATATAAATACTAGATTATTAGCCTTGCATAAATAAATGGCATGATTTAATTTAAATGCATGATTTGAAATTGGATTGTGTTTATGGATTGCTTAAACCTGGGTATGGATTGCTTGAACTTGGATTATGCCTATGGATTTGTTGTTTTTGCTTGAACTGAGTAAATTGTGGGAATTGACTATTTTTAAGGGAGACTCAGTGAAATTTCGGTAGATTTAGCATTTGGTGAACTTGGGGCCCATTTATAACTAATACGAATATCTAGATGATAACAAGGTTAAGAGAAAAGACACATCAGCAGCAAGCTAGAAGAGGAAAAAAGAGAATAAAAGGCAAGTCAAGGTAAGTATTATATGATAGTGTTAGCTTGATTGAGAAATGTGGGGTTGCCTAATATGCATTTGTAGTAAATTGAAGTATGTTGTGGTCAAATCATATAAAATGTGTTATTAAGTTGTATTTAAAGATGAAACTTATGATGGATGTATTGAATTGATAATTTTGAATTCACTATAACTTTAAAATAACTTAAACCTACCTTACAATTATACATATATAGAATTTTAAAGGAGATTGTAATGTAGGAGATGGACAAGCATGGGTTAAAGTTGTTTGAGTTGTTCAATTGTTTTTTTTAGTATTGATTATTTGTATGAGTTAAAATTATTGATGAATGTGCTTGAGATTTTGATTGTGAATGTCATTGTGTTAACTCATAGGTGAATCAATTAAAATTTGGAATTGACTATTTTTAGGAGAAATTCTACCGAAATTTCGTTAGATATTTAGAAATAACATGACTAAAATATTAAAAATATATGTACATTTTAGCTAGTGAAATCCATTTAGTATCTTTCTCATTGAATTATAAGAATTCACATAATTATTTAATATGGACAGTTTATGAATATTTGTTTATATAATTGTATATAGATTGTTACACATTATATGTCATACAACTGTAGAAAATTAGGTTTTATATCCCTTAATTCTTCGAGTGCACAAAATGAGTTGTCATATCATGCACTTGAAGATCTATAGGGGATATGCTATCAAAATTTCATCATATGTATGGATATAATGTGTACGGTCATGATATATGGACAACACATTATTGAATAGGAAAGGTTCATACATTTCTAATGAATACATGAGTGATAAAGATTACATAAAGTAATTAAATTAATGAATTCTGAATAAATTAACCAATGCAAATGTCATTTGCATGTGAAGGTGAACATATTAACATAATTAGAAGAAATAACTCATTATGTTACGTTTCTAATGTTATGAGATATTTATTGTAGTTGTCAATCATAAGTGAGAATAAAACCTAGATGTACAAGATTATCATATATGCTATTTTAGGCTTTGAATCATGCATATTGCTAAATCAACCTGTTTGATAGATTGGAATCTAAATTTAGATTTTGACCAGTGAATAATAAAAACAATGGCAAATAATTATGGAAATGTCTAATAAAGTGTTTAAAGATGTTAAATTATGATAAATGACTAAAACGTAAAATTTGGAAAGTTTCGAGTTAATTTCAATTTACCAAATTTTAGAGGATTAATTGGGGTAATTACCAATTAAATGCATAAATTGGAAATAATTAATATTAGTTGGCCAACCACCACGGATCAAAAAGATTAGAAAACTAATTAACATAAAATATAAAGATATTAAGTCTTATGATGGGACCCAATATCGACAATTTGTCTCCTTCTTTCTTCTTCTTTCCTTCTTCCTTATCTTCTTATTTTATTCATTTTCTACTTATTCAAACCAGCCCCATGTTCTTCACCATTCCTCCTTAGCTAAACTTGGTTCTAGCGAGAGAAAGTAGAGAGAGAAAAATAAGTAAATACCATTTTCATGCATAAAAAAGCTTGAGGAAGCCTAAGAGAGAGAAAAAAAGAAGAAGAGATAAGCAAGAAAATAGGAGAGAGAAACCCCAAAAGTTTCATCCATAGAAGGAAAAAGCTTGAGGTAAAAGTGTTCTTCATCTTCTCTTTAGGTTTTTCTAAAAGAAGATAAGGTTTTTAGCTTTTTTGGAGCAAGTTTTGGAAGAGAGAGTTTAGGGTTTTAAGAGAGAGAAAATATGGTTTAGAGAGATATGATGAAGGAAGGTTTTTTATGATATTATTAGGTGTTTTAGGAGCAAAGAAAAAAAAGAAAGAGAAGTGAAGAGAAAGGATTAAATATAAAATTTTATGTAAGTGAATAACTTAAGGTAGTAGCCTATAAGTGTTTATGTGTTTGCATGATTTTAATGTTTAAAATGTTAGTTTGTAATTAGAATGAATTTGGCTTTGTGATTTTTGTATGAATTTGGTAAAAATTGAATTATGTTAATTGTGTGTTTTTGCTAGATTTATATGGAGCAGTATAAACTGGTGTAACTTAAGTTCTAGAATTCAAATGAATATGTTCTTTATTGGGTTTGAAACTTAAGACATAAGGCTAAAAGTTTTATAAGACCATGAAATCTAGATTGAGCTGAAGCTATGCTTAATTTGATTTCCAAAGTGTGATCATAATCTGTCCAAAAAATATGAGTTGAATTTTTAAGAGCAGCAGTAATAAAATTAGAATAACTTACTCTACAGATATTAGAATTTAATTGCTTCGAATTGCATATTAAAGATACGATTTAGGACTATAATTCTTCAAAATATCTTATAATTGAATTCAGATAGTAACAAGTTCAAAATTGAGGTCCAAAATAGAGAATGAAATCGACCAGTAATAGAGTAGGATATGAATTGAGGAATTTAATATGTAAAATAATGTGGATCATATTATGTTATACAAATGATATTTTTATTGAGTAATTATGTGATTAATTGAGCCATTAGACCCATAAAATGAATGACATAAAAGAGTTATATTTTTTATAATGATAATAATTAAGTGTTAGAACACCTAGCCTAGAGTTTGTAAACTAGGGGTCCATTAATTCCAATGATGACACTTGTAGTAATACCGATGATGACATTCATTTTAATGTCGATGATGACACTTATATATTAATCTTATAATATTTCCTCACTCTAGCAGTACATGCCTGGATAAGGGAGCGCTACGCCAACTTCTTCAAATCATTATTTTAATAAATGCTAGAAAGTCATACATTATTTTTTAAAACTCAAAGCTCAATAATATAAAAGATATAGTGTACAATTTATTTATATAAGGTAATATTTACAAAACATCAGGCTAATTACAAAACCAAAAAACATAGTTTATAAATCCAAAATAAAGAAATATAAATAAAAAAGTCATTTATTTATATTTCATATCCATTCCACTTTATTATATTATTATACATAATCAACTATTTCACATATAATAAAGTCATTTAAAACTATGTTCATCATGCAAAAATATACAATTCATCAATTATAACATTTCATTCATTAAGCATGTTTGAAATTGTTTAAAGTACAAGATATACAATTTAAAATATCAATTTATTAATTTATATTTTTTTGTTCTATTATTTATTTGATAGTCCACGACATCTTAAACTGGAACTAAACACTAGATACAGGGTTTCAGCTCTCCGGTAGTCTACTCGGTGTCTACATAATTATTTTATAACTCGGCGTTTAACACTTACATTTTCAATAACAACTCAACACTTTTTTTGTGTCTACGTAATTTCGAACTCAACACTATTTCTTAATGCCTATGTAATTTCAACTCAGCACTATTTTTAATGTCTACATAAATTAAATCTCAACACTATTTTCTAATGCCTACATTTCTACCATTTTATTGACATACTAACTTATCATATTTTCTAGTTCTCGACTAGATGTTATAGGGCTTAATTATATTTGTTATCTTTATTAGTATTTACATAAATTATGTAGGTAATACTAATATAAATTCCACATAAATGCAATAATTTTCATTAAATATTTTACAATCGCATACTTGTTAATTTAATCATTATATCTATAAGAAAAGTCAAATAATATATTTCTCTATCACCAACTTCCACAATCAACACATATATGCAAGCTGCCCTATTCTGGACATCATTTTTACCTTATATTTCCCTGTATTTTTCATTTATTTTTAGATGGAATTTGGACAAGTGATTACCTAACAAAATTTAGGTACATATCTTATCTTTAATTTCCAACTGTAATCACATTAAACCGAATTTTGTAGCATTCATTCCAATTTGCGTAGTATTTTACTGGACATATTTCTAGTTCAAAGTTTGAGTCCGTTTTTCACCTAATTGTATACATATTCAGGTCTAATGGTCAATTGAAGTTGAACCCTATGTCTTAACTTTCCAACCTAATAAGAATCACTCAAAATGCATTTTCAAAACTCAAATTTTGACCATAAAATAGACACTGTTCGTAAGACAAATTTTCCAGTACTTCAATTAATTCCTACAATTTTCATTTTCTTGCATCAACCTCATATTCTAATTTTTATTTTCACATTCATGACATCATTTAATCACCAATTCATCACTCAATCAAATATCCAAAATTTCATACACAATTTCACAAACATCACAAAAATCAAAATCAACATTTTTTCTGTATTGAATTTTTGCCAAATGTACATACCTCAAAAATTTCATTTCTCTTCACTTTTCTCTTCTTCCTAGCTAGCTTTCTCTTTGCCCTTACTTCCTCTTGATTTTTCTTCAAAGATTTTTCACCTCATTGGCCTAATAATAATTTTCACACTACTCAAGCACTAATCACACTAATCCACCCTTAATCATCATTAACATAATAATAACCCTAAATTACAACCCTTAATGGTAACTAATTCCAAAATCAAAGAAAAGAGAGAAGATGGAAAATCTTACCTCACCTTTGAACATCTTCAAAATGACTAAAATTTTTCTTCTCTTTTTCTCTTCTTTTCTTCCTTCCTCTTCCTTGGTTATGCTCACTTTGCTTCACTTTCTTGTTGATCTTGCCTTAATTCAACTTTTTCCATCTAATTTTAGCTTTAATTAAAGAAAGAAACAGAAGAACTAGGGGAAAGGGAGGTCAAACTACAAGGAGAAGAAAGGGAGAGAGTTTTTTTTTGTTAGATGAGAAAGAAGAAGAAAAATGACCAAAAAAGTAGAGTTTGACTTTTTATAGTTGGATTAGGTGGGTGGTTAGGATTAATTAGATAATCTTATTCCTTATTGGTCCATTAATTTAAATCCCTCTTACTTTATTTTAATCAAAAGAATATTCCTTTCCTTTGATAAAGAATATTCTATTTTTATGTCTTTTTAAAATATATGTGCCAAAAACACTGCAATTTCCAATTTCGTTCAACGAAAAATAATTTTTTTCCAAAATTTAATTCCGAACTTCAAAATTCTCGATTAATAATATACAAAATATTTTTCTTATATTTTATTATCATTTTATTTTTTTTTCTTTCATGTCCGAATTTAGACTATGATCGGTTTGAAGCGCCAGATTTCGGTTAACCGCGACCGTGACCTAAATTATCATAAATCTCTCACTGATGGAGGTTGTCTGAGATTGGCTAAGTCTGAAAGACTATTACTCAGTTCATCTTCTGAGAAATCTTGTTCTGATCCCAAATCCATATCTACCTATAAACTAGAAGAACAGACACAAATCAGATAATTGTAGCATTTTATGAACATGTATGAAACACATATTCTTTTACACTCACTGATTAAGAATCAATTAACCTGGGCTCTGATAACACTGAATGTATCCCTCCCTTACCCTACTAGTCATTAATAATGTATGGAAGTGCTACTAAGCTCTTTTTTTTTTTGTAAAAATAACAAAATTCTTAAATTATTGTATTATTTATTTATTTTTATATCATTTTAATTTTCAACTAGTGATGTAAATATTTTATTTAAAAGAACTCATTCAGTAAAGCATAATATTTAGAAATAAATTTACTAATAATACCAAATATATATTAATTACAAATTTCAATCTTTATAAATCCTACATGCCACAAATTTACATCAAAAGAAATTCTTAAAATTTATTATTATTTTTTTGTAATACAATTTCCAAAATATACAAAAAGGAAATAAACTGCTGCAAATTGATCTTGGGATTTCCCTCTTCTTCGGTCACCCTATCGGAATAACTACGTCTATTTATTTGTGCGTGAAACACACGCACTAAGCTACTAGCTTAGTGGTACGTTTGACAACTATCCAATAATTTTACAAATATTTCTAAAATAAAATTTTAGAAACTACAATTAATTTACTAAGCATGCCAAAAGATTCAAATAATATTAAAACTATTTTCGTCATGCAAAAATATTCAATTCATCAATTATAATATTTCATTAATTAAGCATGCTAGAAATTGTTTAACAATACAAGATATACAATTTAAAATATCAATTTAATAATGTACATTTTTTCTATTATTTATTTGATAGCGCACAACAACTTAGACCAGAACTAAACATTGGATATAGGATTTCTGCTCTCCAACAGTCTACTCGGCACCTACATAACTATTTTATAACTTGGCGTTTAACGCCTGCATTTTCAATAACAACTCAACACATTTTTGGTGCCTACGTAATTTCGAACTTAGCACTATTTCTTAGTGCCTACGTAATTTCAATTCAGTACTATTTCTTAGTACCTACATAAATTAAATTCAACACTATTTTCTAATGCCTATATTTCTACCCATTTATTAACATACCAACTTATTCTAATTTCTAGTTCTCGACTAGATGTTATAGGGCTTAATTATATTTGTTACCTTTATTAGTATTTACATAAATTATGTAGATAACACTAATATAAATTCCACATAAATGCAATAATTTCCATTAAATATTTTACAACCTCATACTTGTTCATTTAATCATTATAACTATAAGAAAAGTCAAATAATATATTTCTCTATCACAAACTTCCACAATCAACACATATATTCAAGCTGCCCTATTCTGGACAACATTTCTGCCTTATATTGCCCTGTATTTTTTATCCATTTCTAGATGGAATTTGGACAAGTTATCAACTAACAAAATGTAGGTAGATGTCTTATCTTTAATTTCCAACTAGAATCACATTAAAACAAATTTTTTAGCAAAAGTTATGAAGTTTTTTTATAAGATACGTTCATTCCAATCTGTCCAGTATTTTACTGGACAAATTTCTAATTTGAACTTTGAGTCCATTTTCACCTAATTTCAGACATATTTAAGTCTAATGGTCAATCAATGTTGAAGCGCTATGTCTTAACTTTCCAACCCAATAAGAATCACTCAAAACGCATTTCCAGAACTCAAGTTATGACCAGAAAAATAGACACTATTCATAAGTTGAATTTTCCAGCACTTCAATTAATTCCTACAATTTCCATTTTCATGCAACAACCTCATATTCTAATTTTTATTTTCATATTCATAGCATCATTTAATCATCAATTCATCACTCAATCAAATATCCAGAATTTCATATGCAATTTCACAAAGATCACAAAAATCAAAATCAAAAATTTTCTATATTGAATTTTTGCCTAATGTACATACCTAAAAAATTCACTTCTCTTAACTTTTCTCTTTTTCCTAGCTAGCTTTCTCTTTGCCCTTACTTCCTCTTTGATTTTGGTTCAAAGATTTTTCATCTTTTTTGCCTAACAACAATTTTCACACTAATCCACCCTCAATCATCATTAACATAATGATTACCCTTAATGGTAACTAACACCAAAATCAAAGAAAAGAGAAGGAGAAAAGTGAGAAGATGGAAAATCTTACCTCACCTTTGAACATCTTCAAAATGATAATAACCCTTAATCATCATTAACATAATAATAACCCTAAATTACAACCCTTAATGGTAACTAACTCCAAAATCAAAGAAAAGAGAGAAGATGGAAAATCTTACCTCACATTTGAACATCTTCAAAATGACTAAAATTTTTCTTCTCTTTTTCTCTTCTTTTCTTCCTTCCTCTTCCTTGGTTATGCTCACTTTGCTTCACTTTCTTGTTGATCTTGCCTTAATCCAACTTTTACCATCTAACTTTAGCTTTAATTGAAGAAAGAAAAAGAAGAACTAGGGGAAAGGGAGGTCACAGCTACAAGGAGAAGAAAGGGAGAGAGTTTTCTTTGGTTAGATGAGAAAGAATAAGAAAAATGACCAAAAAAGTAAAGTTGACTTTTTATAGTTGGATTAGGTAGGTGGTTAGGATTAATTAGATATTCTTGTCCCTCATTGGCCATTAATTTAAATCATTCTTATTGTATTTTAAGAAAAAGAATATTTCTTTCCTTAGATAAAGAATATTCCATTTTTATGCATTTTTAAAATATATGTGCCAAAAACACTGCAATTTTCAATTTCGTTAAGTGAAAAATTATTTTTTTCCAAAATTTTAATTCTGAACTTCAAAATTCTCAATTAATAATATCCAAAATATTTTTCCCATATTTTATTATCATTTTAATATTTTTTCTTTCATGTTTGAATTTAGACCCTGATCGGTTTGGAGCTTCGAATTTTGGTTAACCGCGACCGTGGCCTAAATTATCAGGCATTACAAAAACATCTTACCTGAACTCTTTTCTCCCCTTAATCACTACTTTGGAGATTTCTTTCTCCTCTTCTCTTGCTCTTTTTCCTCCCTTCTTCCCTTCTTTCGCTTTTTCAAGTCTTGTTGTGCATGAAAATTACTTTGACTTCTTGTTTTCCCTGTCTAGCATCAAGGTCTTGGCTATGGAGGTTAGAGTGGCTGGTGTGAAGCTGATTTTAGGATGCATAAAATGAAGTTAAAAGGTGGTAAGGAAGAAGAAGAAAAGGAAAAAAAAAAGATGAAACAAAATTTCCACATGTAGGTCCCACCATTTTGACCATAAATTGATATTTTTGGGCTAATTAACTCCTTAATCCCTTTTTATATGTGGTGTCCAGCCAACTCTTGTTTTTTTTGTGCAATATATGTATTTAATTGGTATTTATCCCAATTAATACTCTAATTTTTGGTAAATTACAAATTGACCTCAAAACTTATCAAATTTTACAATTTAGTCCTTCATCACAAATCAACTTCTTTAAGATTTATAAACATTTTATTCGGCATATTTCATATTTATTAAATATTATTTTAATTAATTTCGATCAAAATCTGAATTTAGACTCCGGTCGTTCAAACATATCAACTTAACAACACATGCGACTCGGTGCCTAAATTAGCGGATATGATATTCTTTCCCCCTTAAAATAAATTTCGTCCTCTAAATTTACCTATTCATTTTATACTGAACAACTGTGGATATTGCCTCTTCATCGTTTCCTCACTTTCCCATGTGGCTTCTTTAACTGCATGATTCCGCCACAAGTCTTTAACTAGAGGAACTCTCTTGTTCCGAAGAACTTTCTCTTCATGTGCTAAAATAGCTATTGATTTCTCTTCATAAGACATGTTTGTCTCCACTTCTATCTATTTATGTAGGATAATGTGAGTTGAGTCCAAATGATATCTCCTCAGCTAACTCTAGTGGAAGGGCTAATCGGTATGCCACTGATCCAATTCTTTCCAGAATCTCATAAGGACAAATAAACTTTGGACTTAACTTCTCTTTTATGCCAAATCTTAATACCTTCTTCCAGGGAAAAACTTTAAGTAACACTTCAACATATTCTATGTCTCGCCTATTTAGGTTAGCATATGACTTATGTCGATCTTGAATGGCCTTTAACCTTTCTTTGATCATCTTAACTTTCTTTTCTATCTGTTGCATTATGTCCAACATGATCAACTTTTTCTCATTTAGCTCAGTCCAACAAATTTGGATCTTGCACTTTCTTTCATACAAAGCCTCATAAGGAGACATGCCAATACTTGTCTGATGACTATTATTATAGGCAAAATCAATAAGTGGTAGATATCGATCCCAACATCCCTCAAATTCGAGCACATAGCTTCTCATCATGTCTTTTAGCAACTGAATAACTCACTTTGATTGTCCATCGTCTGCGAATGAAAGGTCGTTCTGAAACTAAGTCGAGTTCCCAAAGCCTGGTATAGACTCTTCTAGAACTATGATGTAAACCTAGGATCCCAATCAGAGATAATAGACATAGGTACTCCTAGAAATTTCACTATCTCATCCACATAAATCTCGACCAGCTTGTTCAAAATGCAGTCCATCCAGATTGGTAGGAAATGTGCTAACTTCGTCAGTCAATCCACTATCACCCATATTGCATCATGCTTCCTCTGAGTTACCGATAAACCGGACACAAAATCTATCGTGACTCTTTCCCATTTCCATTCTAGTATAGGAATTGGTGGTAGAAATTCTATGGGTAACTGATGTTCAGCTTTCACTTTTTGATAGGTCAGACACTTAGCAACATACTCAGTGATATCCTTCTTTATCCCTGACCACTAGTACTACGCTTTCAAATCTTGGTACATTTTGTTTCCACCTGAATGCATAGTATGGACCATTTCATGAACTTCCTTTAAAATCTCTAATTTCAACTATTCTATACTCGGTACACAAATCCAATTCTTGAAATACACAATACCATCATCTATCAAAGAAAATTCTGACTTTTCTCCCTTTTTCACGGCTTCCACTATCTTCATTAGCTTTTTATCTTGCTTCTGAACCTCTTTAATCCTCTTCATCAGTGTAAAATCCACTCACAACTTAGCTAATATCCCTCTACTTAAGTCATCAATCACCACATTCACTTTTCCTGGCTGATAATCAATCACACAATCATAGTCTTTAATCAACTCCAACCATATTCATTGTCTGAAGTTCAACTCCTTCTGTGAAGGGAGGTACTTGAGACTTTTATGATCTATGTATATATAACACCTTTCTCCATATAGGTAATGTCTACAAATCTTAAGAGCAAAAATTATCACTATAAGTTCCAAGTCATGTGCTGGGTAATTAAGCTCATATGGCTTAAGCTTTCTAGATGTATATGCAATCACCCTTCCTTCTTACATTAGAACACAATCTAGGCCATTGCGACTTGCATTAGTGTACACAACATAATCTTTTTTTGGAATAGGTTGAGTCAACACCGTTGCTTCAGTCAACATTGCCTTAAGTCTTTCAAAACTAGCTTGACACTTATCCGTCCATTCAAATCGAATGTCTTTCACAACAATCAGGTCAAAGGAGTCACTATGGATGAAAATCCTTTCACGAACCTCCTATAATATCCGACTAATCCAAGGAAACTCCTCATTTAGATGACATTACAAGGTGGTTTCTAATTAAAAATAGCTTTAATCTTATGAGGATTAACTCGAATAACCTTTGCTGATACCACATGACCCAGAAAACTAATTGCTTATAGCCAAAACTCACACTTAGATAGCATCGCATACAATTGTTTCCCCCTCAAGGTCTGCAACACTATTTTGAGATGCTAACCATGCTCTTCTCGATCTCTAGAATACACCAGGATATCCTCGATAAACACAACTACAAACTAATCAAGATATGACCTGAATACTCGGTTCATTAGGTCTATAAAAGCTACTGGTGCATTCATTAAGCCAAATGACATCGCCAGGAACTCATAATGACCATAACGAGTCCTGAATGTCATCTTTGGTATATCTAACTCCTTAATCTTCAATTGATGATACCCTGATCGAAGATCTACCTTGGATAATACACCTACTCTTTTCAGTTGGTCAAAAAGGTCATCAATCCTAGGCAATGGGTACTTATTCTTAATAGTCACCTTGTTAAGTTGCCTATTGTAGCGCTCCCTTAACCTACTAGACATCAATAGTGTATGGTACTAAGCTTATTTTTTTGTAAAAATCAATGCTCAAACTATTGTATAATTTTTTTTTCACTTTTTCGAGTTTATTATTAGCGAAATATTTATTTTTATATTTATTTTTTCCATTTAAATATGTAACTAGTGATGAAAATATTTTGCGTTAAAAGAATTCATTCATTAAACCATAATATTTAGAAATACATTTACAAATAACACCAAATATATAAATTACAAAATTCACTCCTTATAAATCCTACATGACACAAATTTACATAAAAAAATTCTTAAAATTTAATTTTTACAACACAATTTCCAAAATATACAAAAGAAAATATATTGCTGTAATTTGATCTTGGCGTTCCCTTTTTCTTCGGTCGCCCTAATGCAATAGCTACGTCTATTTATCTGTGCATGAAACACGCACGCTAAATTACTAGCTTAGTAGTACGTTTTGCAACTATCCAATAATTATATAAATATTTCTAAAATAAAATTTTAGAAACTACAATTAATTAACTAAGCATGCCAAAACATTCAAATAATATCAATTCCATTTACGTCAAGCAAAAATAAACAATTCATCAATTATAATATTTCATTCATTTAGCATGCTTGAAATTCTTTAACAATACAAGACATACTATTTAAAATATCAATTTAATAATTTACAATTTCTTTCTATTTATTTGATCGCTCATGACATCTTAGACCGGAACTAAACATTGGATACAGGGTTTCTACTCTCCGATAGTATACTCGATGCCTACTTAATAATTTTATAACTCGGCATTTAACGCCTATATTTTCCACAATAACTCAGCATCTTATTGGTGCCTACATAATTTTGAACTCAGCACTATTTCTTAGTGCCTACGTAATTTCAACTTAACATTATTTCTTAATGCCTACGTAAATTAAATCACAGTACTATTTTCTAGTGCCTACATTTCTACCCTTTTATTGGCATACCAACTTATCCTAATTTTTAGTTCTTGACCATATGTTATAGGGTTTAATTATATTTGTTACCTTTATTAATATTTACATAAATTATGATGTAAAACTAATATAATTTCACATAAATGCATTAATCTCCATTAAATATTTTTTAACATCATACTTGCTTAATTAATCATCATACTTGATCATTTAATCATTATAACTATAAGAAAAGTAAAAAAAAATATATTTTTCTATCGCAAAATTCCACAATCAACACATACATAAAAGCTGCCCTATTCTAAATAGCATTTCTGTCTTATATTTCCCTGTATTTTCAACCATTTTTAGACATAATTTGGACAAGTAATTAACTAACAAAATGTAGGTACATGTCTTAACTAGAATCATATTAAACTGAATTTTTTAGCAAAAGTTATGAATTTTTCTCTAAGCTACGTTCATTCCATTATGGCTAGTATTTTACTAGACATATTTCTAGTTTGAATTTTGAGTCAATTTTACACCTAATTCTAGACATATTCAGGTATAATAGTCAAAATTAAAGTTGAAGCCCTATGTCTTAAGTTTCAAACCCAATAAGAAACACTCAAAAAGCATTTCCAGAACTCAAGTTATAACCAGAAAAGTAGACACTATTCATAAGATGAATTTTCCAGCACTTCAATTAATTCATACAATTTTTGTCTTCATGCATCAACCTCATATTCAAATTTTTATTTTCACATTCATGGCATCATTTAATCACCAACTCATCACTCAATCAAAATATCAAGAATTACATACACAATTAATTACACATAATCTCACAAAATCAAAAATCAACATTTTCCTTATTGAATTTTTGCCAAATGTACATACCTTAAAAAGTCTACTTCACTTTACTTTTCTCTTCCTCCTAGTTAGCTTTCTCCTTGACCTTACTTCCTATTTGATTTTGGCCCAAATATTGTTCACCTTCTTGGCCTAACAACAAATTTCTCATTAATCGAGCACTAAACACACTAATTAACCCTTAACCACCACTAACATACTAATAACCTTAAATTACCTACCTTAATGGTAACTAACTCCAAAATCAAAGAAAAGAGAAGAAGAAAAGTGAGAAGATGGAAAATCTAACCTCACCTTTGTAGATATTCCCAATAAACAAATTCTTCCTTCTCTTTTTCTCTTCTTTTCTTATTTCCTCTTTCTTTGTTTTGCTCACTTTGCTTCACTTTCTTGTTCATCTTGCTTTAATCCAATGCTTTTTCATCTAAACTTAGCTTTGATTGAAAAAAAAAGGGAAGAACAATTGAGGGAAAGAGGTCAAGGCAAAAGGGAAGAAAAAGAGAGAGAATTTGGTTTGTTTAAGATGAGAAAGAAGAAAAATAAAGGCAAAAAGTGAAATTTGACTTTTTATAGTTGGATTGGATAGGTGGTTATGATTAATCACATAATCTTGTCACTCATTGGTCCATTAATTTAAATCACACTTACTTTATTTTAATCCAAGGAATATTCCTTTTTTTAGGTAAAGAATATTCTATTTTTATACCTTCTTAAAATATGTGTCAAAAACACTATAAATTCCAATTTCGTTTAGCAAAAAATTATTTTTTTCTAAATTTTAATTCTGAACTTCAAAATACTCAATTAATAATATTCAAAATATTTTTCTCATATTTTATTATTATTTTAATTTTTTTCTTTCATGTCCGAATTTAGACTCCGATTGGATCGACGCATCGAATTTCGGTTAATCACAACCGTGGCCTAAATTATCGGGCATTACACCTATAATCAATGCAAAGACATAGAGAGCTATCTTTCTTTTTCACAAACAACACTGGAGCACCCCATGGTGATACACTAGGTTGAATGAAACTTCTAATCTTATAACTACACTTTCAACTCTTTTAGCTCTGCATATGCCATCCTATATGGTGTAATTGAAATAGGAGTAGTGCCAGGTACCAAATCTATAGCAAAATCCATCTCTCAATCCAGTGGTAATCCTGACAACTTTTCTGGAAACACGTTAGGAAACCCACACATAGTAGGAATGTCAATCAACTTCGAGCCTCTCTTTTTTGTATCGATCACATATGCGATATCGGTTTTGCATCCCTTATTAATGAGTTTCTGAGCCTTCAACACTGATATCACCTCATCAGAATATCCTCTATTCTGACCCATCACCACTATCTCTTTGTGATATGGAATTATGATGATCATCTGTCTCTTTTAACAAATTTGAAACTTTAATCCTCAAATTTTTGATAAATTGCAAATTGACTTTAAAACTTGTCAAATTTTGCAATTTAGTCATTTACTGTAAATCAACTGCTTTAAGATTTTTAAATATTTTATTAGGCATATTTCATACTTATTAAATATTATTTTGATTAATTTCGATCAAAATCTGAAATTAGACTCCGGTCGGTCAAACACATCCACTTAATGACACATGTGACTTGGTGCCTAAATTAGTTGATATGAAAAATCAGGTGATGATACTTGTATGTGCATACGACTATCCCTGGGTGGCAATTTAATTATCCATAGATGACTAACCCCATTATCTAGATTATTAGTTCCTAAGTGTTATGGGCATGAATAAGTTAACATTGGTATAAAGATTTTTACATGTGAATTACTTGTTCTGATATAGGAGTATGAAAATGATAATGTCTTTCCATGAGATGATCATGTGATGCATGCATATGCAAATATATATATATATATATATATATATATATAAAGGAAAAAAGTAAATAAATAACTTGCCATATATGTATGATGACATATAGTCGCATATTGCATAAGTATATTTTCTTACCTAATTTATATGCACCACTAAGCGTAATTCTTAGCGTGGGAGTTTATCTCTCATAGATATAGTGAAGATATAGCAAGGGGCTATAGATAAAGCGAGCAGAGACCTAATTCAATAAAGAAACCTATTTCGAACATTGTGGGTCACATAACTTTTGTATTTTTGTTTTCAATTTCCTTTTATAGTGTTCATAAAATACCTATATGTTTTGTATAAGCACAAATGTTTTTGTAAATTATATTATTGTATATAAAATGCACCTTATTTCTTTTATATTATTTAAATTTGAAAAAAGAAAAATGTGTCGCTTTCTATCGTTATTAAACAATAATTCTAACTCAAGATAGTGTAGCATCCCTTTATCCAAGCATGTGCTGCTAGGGTGATGAGGTGTTATAGAGCTTTTGATATCAAAGCCCGTTAGTTTTGGATTTTCAAAAAGGAGTTTTAAAAATATTTTATGACATGTGTGTACCCATATTTGAATATATGAGTTGCTGCTTATTGATTAGGGTCATTGATCTTATGATATAGGTAGGTTATGGCTTCTGGATCATGGCAGATAATGGCTAAAGATACCAAAAGTAATGAGGCTATAGTAACAGAGGCTTCATCCAGACCAAGTCATCACCTAGCTGCTGCATCGCGATCTGGTGCTAGCTTATCACATAGGTAGTCAGTTACTAGCATGGGACAAACCTAGCTTTTACAGAACATGGTTGATTTATTATAGAGAGCCTCACAACTAGTCCCATTTGTGTTACAATTTGAGAGGCTACAGAAGCTGAGGGTTCCTATAGGCCTTTTTCCTTCAAGCAGGGATAGCCCATGAGATCTGTTTCTTCAATAGTAAGTGCATGAACATGAATATCACATAGATTTGTACCCTTACCCTTATGTTAGTAGGCAGTCATCCTCACATATGAAAGTGTTGGTGGATGACGTGAGCCTATTTGAGGTGCGACTCCAAAGATAATTTGAGGAGAGATTGTCCTTTGCTGCAGTTTGGTAGAAGTTCAAGGAATGTTAAGCCAGTATAGATGCAGGCTTTAGGACAAGTCAAAGATTGAGGTAGAGGACAAGGCAGAAGAGGCCGAACAGGGCCTAGCCAGTTTAGATTAGAGACTATTGAGAGGCTAAAAGGTAGTATAGCTGCATCAGCCCGGGTTGATGCCATATGAGGCTAAGAAGAGCAAAATGCATTTGATGTTATAGTTGGTAAATTTCTTCTATTTGTCTCTAACATATATGCTTTGATATATCCAGGATTGATGCATTCATACATATGCACACCACCACCAAGTCGATAGGGGTTAGAACCAAAGGCTTTAGAATTTGAGATTCTTATGACTAACCAATTAGTGCATGGTGTGAGGGATAACAAGGTGTTCAGGAGTTACCTAGTTGAGGAACAAGGCAAGCAATTCCTAGTAGATTTGATAAAGCTACAATTCTACGAGTTTGGTGTGATATTGGGGATGGATTGGTTAGATCGTCATAGAGTGGTAGTAGATTATGGGAAGAGGCAAATGATTATCAGAATTTCATAACAAGAAGAGATAATTATGATGGGTGAGAATAGAGGATATCTAGATAATTTGATATCAGTGATGAAAGATCGAAAACTCATTAGTAAGGGATGCGGAGCCTATTTAGCGTATGTGATCGATACGAAAAAGAGCAGTCTGAAGTTGACTAATATTTTGACTGTGTTAATTCCCCAATAAGTTTCCTGAAGAGTTTCCAGAGTTACCTTTGTTATCGATTCGATCCCTGGCATTGCGCCTATTTCCATTACACCATATAGAATGGGACATACTTAAAAAACCGAATTTGTGTGCCAAGCATAGAAGAGTTGAGGTTAGATATTCTAAAGAAACATACAAAATGACATATACCATGAATCTAGGTGGGAAAAAGATGTACCAAGATTTGAAAGCTCAATATTGGTGTCCAGGAATGAAGAAATATATTATTGTGTATGTTGCAGATGTTTAATATGCCAATAGGTGAAAGCTGAACATCAGTTACCCATGAGATTGCTGCAACCGATACTAATACCAAAAAGGAAGTGGGAGAAAGTCACCACATATTTTTTTTTAGGTTTTCCAGTGACTCAGAAGAGACATGATGCAGTGTGGGTGATAGTGAAGTGATTGACAAAGTCAATGCATTTTTGGATGGATTATTCGTTAAACAAGCTGATAGAGATTTTATGTAAATGAGATTGTGAGACTACATAGAGTGTCAATGTCCATCATTTCTAATAGAGATCCCCGTTTTTCTTCATAATTTTGGAAGAGCTTAAGATAGGCTTTGGGAACTCGATTCAATTTTAGCACTGCTTTCCATCCACAGATAGATGGACAACTGAAGCAGGTTATTTAGCTGTTAGAGGCTATGATGAGAAGTTGTGTGCTAGAATTTGAAGGAAGTTGGAATCAATATCTACCTCTCATGAAGTTTGCCTATAATAACAATCACCAAACGAGTATAGGTATGGCTCCGTATGAGGCATTATATGGAAGGAAGTGCATAACACCAATTTGTTGGATTGAGTTAACTGAGAAAAAGTTGATAGAGCCAAAGATAGCATAACAAACAGAAGAGAAAGTTAGAATTATTAAGGAAAGACTATGGACAACTCAAGATCGAAAAAAATCATATGCTGACCTAAAGAGGCTAGACATAGAGTATGCCATATAAGATAAAATGTTTCATAAAGTTTTTCCTTGGAAGAAAGTGTTAAGGTTTGGCAAGAAAGGGAAGCTGAGTCTGATATCTATTGGTCCCTATGAAGTATTGGAAAGAATCGGACCAATGTCATATCGATTAGCTCTTTCGCTAGAGTTGGATAAAATACATAATGTCTTCCATATTTTGATGCTAAGGAGGTATCGTTCAGACCCGACTTATGTTATCCCAGTTGAAAGTATAGAAGTGCAGACAAATCTTATGTATGAAAAGGAATTAGTTGCTATCTTAGCATGTGAGGAGAAAGTTATACGGAATAAGAGAGTTCCTCTAGTTAAAATGTTGTGGCAAAACCATTCCATTGAAGAAGCTATGTGGGAGAGTGAGGATATTATAAAGAGGCAATATCCATAACTATTTAGTATATAATAAACAAGTAAAAATTTGAGGACAAAATTTATATTAAGGGGGAGAGGATATCATATCGGCTAATTTAGGATTCGAGTCACATGTATCGCTAAATCAACCTGTCAGACCGACC
Organism: Triadica sebifera; assembly: GCA_023653625.1. Lineage (NCBI taxonomy): Eukaryota > Viridiplantae > Streptophyta > Magnoliopsida > Malpighiales > Euphorbiaceae > Triadica > Triadica sebifera. Next base: position 14,095,451 of record CM042903.1, on the reverse strand, counting down.
AGAGTTTGAATTTAGATTTTGACTAGAGAATAATTAAAATAATAGCAAATAATTATTAAAATACCTAATAAAGTGTTTAAAGAAGTTAAATTATGGTAATGGACCAAAATGCAAATTTTGGAAAGTTTCGGGATAAATTTCAATTTAACAAAATTTGGAGGATTAAGTGGGTAATTACCAATTAAATACATAAATTAGACATAATTAGTATGAGTTGGACAACCACCCTAGATCAAAGGACATTAGAAAACTAATTAACACAAAATATCAAGATATTAAGTCTTATGGTGGGACCCAATATTAACAATTTGTCTCCTTTTTTCTTCTTTTTTCGCTCATTTTATACTCATTCAAACCAGCCTCACATTCTTCACCATTCCTCCATGGCTAATCTTGCTTCTAAAGAGAGAAAAAGATAAAGTATAGAGAGAAAAACAAAGTAAATACCGTTTTCATGCATAAATGAGCTTAGGGAAGCCTAAAAGAGCAAAAAGCAAGGGAGATAAGCAAGAAAATAGGAGAGACAAACCCCCCAAAATTTTAGCTATAGAAGGAAAAAGCTTAAGTTAAAGTGTTCATATTCTCTTTAGGTTTCTTTAAAAGAAGATAAAGTTTTGAGCTCTTTTAGAGTATGTTTTGGAGGAGAGAGAATTTAGGGTTTTAAGAGAGAGAAAATAAGGCTTAGAGAGATATGATGAAGGAAGGTTTTTTATGATGTTTTTATGTATTTTAGGAGCTCAAGTGGACAAGGATCAAGCTCCAAAGAGCAAAAGAAAAGAGAAAGAGAAGTGAAAAAGTGCATAACTTAAAACAATAGCCTATAAATGTTTATGTGTTTGCATAATTTAAATGTTTAAAATGTTATTTGTAATTATAATGAATTTGGCTTTGTAAGTTTTGCATAAATTTGATAAAAATTGAATTATGTTAATTGTATGTTGCTGTTGGATTTATATGGAGCAGTCTATGTATAAATTGCTATAACTTAAGTTCTTGAATTCATATGAGTGTGTTCTTTATTGGATTTGAAACTTAAGACATAGGGTTAAAAATTTCATGGAAACCATGAAATCCAAATTGAATTGAATTTGGGTAGAATGTTTTTGAGCAGTTAGTAATAAAATGGGCATAACTTAATTCACAAAGAACAAAATTAAATCATTCAAATTGCATATTAAAGATAAGATTCAAAACTATATTTTTTCATAAGATCATATAATTGAATTTGGAAGGTAACAAATCCAAAATTGAGATCCAAAATCAAGTATGAAATCTGCCAGTAACTGGATATAATATGAATTGAGAAATTTAATATGTAAAATAATGTGCACCTTGTTATATTATGCAAATGATATTTTCACTAAGTCATTATGAGATTAATTGAGCCATTAGACCTATGAAATGTATGAAATAAAAAAGTTATGATTTTATAATGACATTAATTAAGCCCTAAAACACCTAGCTTAGAACTAGAGTCTGAGATAGTTTGCCATGTCAATTAAAGGTCTATTAATGTCGGTGATGACACTTATATTAATGTCGGTTCAGTGATGACACTTATATTAATGCCGGTGATGTAACTCGTATTAATGCCGATGATGGCACATATCTTAATGTCGGTGATGACACTCATATTAATATCGGTGATGACACTCATATTAATATCGGTGATGACACTTGTATTTGCATACCACTATGCCCGGATTGTAATTTTATTATGCCTGGATGGTCAACTCCATTTTCCTAATTATTGGTTCTTAGATATTATGGGCGTGAATAAGTTAACATTGGCATAATGATTTTTACATGTGATTTACTTGTTCTGATATAAAAGTATGAAAAGTTAATGTATTTGCATGAGATGATCATGTGATGCATGTATATGCAAGAAAATAAAATTATATATATATATATATATATATATATATGTATATATATATATATATATATATGTGTGTGTGTGTGTTTATTTTTTTTATAAGCACAAATGTTTTGTAGATGATACTATTATATATAAAATGCAACTTATTTCTATTATATTATTTAAAGTTAAAAAAAGAAAAAAATGTGTCACTTTCGATCGTTATTAAACAACAATTCTGACTCAAGATAGCGTAACATCCCTTTATCCAAGCATGTGCTACTGGGGTGAAGAGGTGTTACAAAGAGGTTGATAAATAATCTTCTTGATCCAGATTTTGTTTCTAGGGTTGAGAAATTAGTTAAATTTGCATGTGGCCATCCAAAGTGGATGGATAAGGAAAAAAATTAAGTGTCTATGTCCATAGTGTTAGAATCAATTGCTCGTTGAGGTGGATATGGCGAGATATCATCTACTAAGATATGGCTTCAAAATGGGATATTTTGTGTGGAATAGGCACAGTGAAAAAGATGAAGTGATAAATGAACAACATGTTATTGATACATTCGGTCCCTTTGATGTAGTCAATGAATACCAGACAGTGGTTCTAGATGCTATTAAACCTCCATTCATTCAAAATTATGAATATAAGGATAATCCTAATCCGGCAGTGCAACAATTTTAGGATATGTTAGATGTTGTCACTTATTCGTTGTGGCCTAGATGTGTAAATCATTCACAATTTTCCATGGTGGCTAGAATGCTAAATATCAATATTGAGCACCATCTGTCTAAACGTGCATTCGATGCAATTGCTCTATTGATGAAAAAGGTTATGCCGGAAAAGAATCTTATTCTTGAAAGCTATATGAAATGAAACATATAGTTTGGAGAAAAGGTTTATCAGTCGATAAGATACGCTATTTTCCTAGTGGATGCATGAACATTTCAAGGAAAGCTATAACACTAATGGAAGAAGGAGGAAAACTGATGTGCCTTTTAAGAAAATGTATTACGTCATATTAACGTTGCGATTTCTCAGATTATATGCATCTGAAGCCACTGCTAATGATTTGAGGTGACATGCAGAACAAGAGTTTGAGGATGGTGTAAGTAGCATCCTTTTGATTCTATTACTTGGAAGCATTTCAATGATTTCACCCTAATTTTGCAATGGAAATTAGAAATGCGTGTCTCAGCCTATGTACATATGGTTTTCAACCTTTTGGTCAATCTAGGCAAAAGTACTTGTGTTGTCCGGTTATTATGACTATGCATAATCTCTCTCTGGTTGTCTACAAAAGACACATATATGTTCTTAACTAACATTGTTTTATGATCTCAAAATCCTAAAGACAAGCTAGATTTGTACTTACAGTCGTTGATGCATGAGTTGAACCTATTGTGGGATTATGGGGTTGAAGCATATGACATTTCTTGGAATCAAAAATTTCAGTTATGAGCAATATTAATGTGGACTATCAGCGGCTTTTCTGCTTAGGCAATGTTATCCAGAAGGCCAACAATAGGATGATTGGCTTGTCTTTATTGAATGAAGGACTCAAATTCCTTCAGACTAAGTAGGATTAATAAGCAATTTTAGTTTAACAATCAAAGGTAAATCTTAGAACCTAATAATCCATTTAGACATAACAAGAATGCATTTCTAAAAAAATAGAATTTTAATGGACATCGCACCTCTAGTTAGATTAGGTTTGAAGATATTAAGCATAATTGATCTTCTAGGTTTGAAAAATGTAATAGAACTTGATGCTTATGAGATTAACATAATGATTAATCAATCATGTGGTTGGAGAAAATGCAACATATTCTAGAATTTGTCTTATTGGTATTTTAATATGATTCGACACAACCTTGATGTCATGCATGTTAAAAAAATATGTTCGACAACTTATTCAACACAACCTTGATGTCATGCTTATTGAAAAAAATATGTTTGACAACTTGTTCAATACGGTGTTGAATATACCTAGCAAAACAAATGATACTTTTAAGTCAAAGAAAGACTCAATGTGTATTGTCAGAGGCCAGAGCTAAATAAGTTGGATTCAATCGATAAAATATCCTGGACAACAAGGCTAGAAAGGTGTTGTTTGAATGGGTCGTGAAGCTGAAATTTATTGATGGTTACATATCGAAAATAGGAAGATGTGTGGATAAATAGAGATTGAGGATGTTTGTCATTAAAAGTCACAATTTTCATGTCTTCATTTAAAGGTTGGTGCCTATTGTATTTTGGGAACTGTTACCTCTTAATGTGTGGAAGGCTATCACTGAGCTTAACTTGTTTTTTAGAACTCTAATTGCAACAATAACTACAAATAAGATATGGGAAGACTTGAATCAGACATCCCAATTATTTTATGCAAAATGGAAAGAATATTTCCTCCAAGTTTTTTCGATTCTACAAAAAATCTTCCAATTCACTTGCCCCATGAGGTACACATTATTGGGCCAGTGTAATTTTGATGTATGTTTCCATTTAAAAGATTAGTAAAACCTAACATCTAAATCATAATGATGTAATAACATTTTACTAATGCATATCTTATTCAACATATCACTCTTTTGGTATCTTCGAAAATTGAATCTCAATGTTAGGAACAAGATAGGTGTGGAAGGAAAGACATGCAATGTATATCTAGTTGAGGAAGCATTGGCATTTTGTTTGTTCTATTTTGAGGATCATATGCAAGCAAAATCAAGGATCATGTCTTGAAATAATGAAGGTGGAGGCAATTATATTCCATTGAACAACCCTCTAAATCTATCCATTTTCAAATATAGTGGTAGGTCACTTGGTCATTCTGGAATGAGATATTTGACTCCTCAAGAATACAAGGTTGCTCATTTCTATGTTTTGCTTAATTGTGAAATAGTTGGACCACATGTTAGGTTAGTATTTTTCTAAGTCAAATGTCTCCGCTATATTATACTGTTTACAACTCAATAATATCTTGATTGACATGTCCAAAAATCCATCAAAATGGTAAGATTTACACTAATATGTTGCAATACCTTAATCTGAACATTACTAACAAAGAAGTGGAAGCTAAACTTGAGGTCGACTTTAATATTTGGTTCAAATTCTATATGAGCCTTTCTTTTTCAACCTATCAATTAAACTAATTATTCTTAAAATGTGTAAAACATTATGTCATATTAATTTAGGCACAAGATTCAAACTATGGTATTCACAATGCCTTCCTTAAAGATATCGCACAAGGTCATTTGGGAACTGTTGCAACATTCAATTGCTATTTTGTCAGTGGATATAAGTTTCACATTGTCAGATGTGGTGCAAGCATAATGTCAATGACAAATGGGGTTTGCATAAAAGGCCAAAATTATAGCCATAACGCAAATGATATATACTATTAACTAAAGGAAGTTGTGCAACTATAATATCATAACTGGCCAATTAAGTGAACAATTCTCTTCATGTGCAGTTGGTTTGATCCTACTTTTAATGTGGGTATAAGTGTTCATGAGCAAACAAATATTATTAAGATCAACCATCGAAGATTATATGACAAATACAACCTTTCATTCTATCAACGTAAACATCTTAAGTGTGTTATTATTTGTAACCAAGCTTGTGAATGGACAAATGCAATTGGTGGGTAATACTGAAAGTTAAACTAAGAGGTGTTATTGAGATGCCAGAAAGCTCTTCTTGGAGTATACGTGTGCATGATCCTTTTTCATTTCAAAAAAAGTTAATCGGAATCCACAATGTTGAAATTACTGAAGAGGATCAATAAAGAACATTGAATGATCGAATAGATGATTTAAAACATATTGTAGATTATGATGATGAAGAAGAAGAAGAAGAAGAAGAAGAAGAACTAGAATTACAAACAGAAAGTTCATCTAATTAAGAGGAAGAATTTGATTTTAATGATATGAATGAAATCGACAGTGAATAAAGGTAGTTGTAGTGGGGAATTGTTTTCATGTATGATCTTGTTATTGTTAATTGTGCTTAGCTATGTGTTTTTTTTGTCTAGTATGAAAGGTTGAGGTCATGCTGGAGATGCCCCCACTAAAGGTGGCAGAGGATGAGGCACCAGAAAGGGTACTCTTTCATCCATAGCACATGTTTCTATGTCAGCAGCATCTAGAGCCACCTTTACTACACTTGGCATAAATATAGTTGGCATGTCCACATGAACTATCCCATCCACAACAACAAGCCAATTTGGGGGTCCACCTAGCTTTATCGGACCGTCTATAAGGATACCTGAGACATCACATTCTCTAGAAGCAGGCCTAGAGTCACAACCAGCCTTCAGTTCTACACATTCACATTTGCATACTCCTGGTACTCTCAGATTAGATACTGTCATTAGGAGTAGTTATAATGACAGTTGTAAGATACTTCATGAAGCACCCTTTCAATTAACTAAGATAAACCTAACTAATTAAGCTGACACTACAAAAACAATTATGTGGAAAAAACCTATGAAAATTTAAAACTTTTCATTGCATCATGTCCATGATGACTTGCATAAGACATACGGTAAAAGAAATACTTGACTTAATCTTTAAAGTCCATTCCATAAATAAAACATGTTGACCCTTGTCTAGGGGCTTACAAAAATACATGTCCTTAATAAGGAATTACATAATTCTTCAACGTTGACATGTATATAAGTAAACAACCCATTTACTATGACATGTACACAAAATGCAAAAGTGCAACATGTGCTATCACCAACCCACGTAGGGTTTGATATGATGTCTCTGATGTCTAGGCTGCTTCTCTTGTTCAACTTCTACTTATCTATATGACTTTGACCTACATGGGGAAAACACCCACACACTAAGCTACTAAAAGTTTTGTGGTACATAAAAGCATAAAAATTCACTTTCAAATATACATTATACATATTTCATGGCATCATGTAAGAATATCAAGGCATGACAATAGAATCATAATATCATATAGGCTATCTTACCGTGTTGAAGTATAATTCATTGAACATATATAATGATAACTATAACATGTAACATTTCACTATGTGTATAAACTTACTTGCATACTTATGCCTTTACATTCATTTCATGTTACTGTATACTTTACTTACTTTAACATATTTGATATTATTGTTCAACAACTATCAACACTGACTGTGTTGATACGGGTTATGGACAGGGGCACTCTCCAAGCTTAAGCTACCTTCCCACTATTTGTAAACATGTGCCAGTCTAGACTCCTCAAGTCAATGGAGCCATTTCAGGCTAGCCATATTGATTGAGTAAACATATAACTTTTACATATAATATCATCTGTAATAATGTGTGCCAATCTAGATGTCTCAAGTCAATGGCGCTCTTCGAGCTTAAGCCACATTGACTGGGTAGACATATAAGTACAGTACCGTAACCCCCTTAATGGCATGCGATTTATCCTATTACTAGTCTTAGAATCGAGTCTGGGCTTTACTTGTTTAGATCATTTATTAGTATATTATAGCACTTATATCTTAAGCATATACACTTTAATTCATGCGTGCAAACTTATCATAGAACATTCATATACTAATATCCATAGAAATATACTTCAATATATCATCATTGAATAGATTTACATAACCATTGCATAAAATGTCATATTACCTTAAAGCAGGCTTCATAACCATTGCATAAAATTTCATATTACCTTTAAACCAGGCTTCATAGGAGTGAACTATATATTCACAGTCGTGAATGCTCATTCATGAGTACTTTTACCTATGAACCAAACTGTGAACTTAGTGGTGAACACTTTTGTCCACTTTATGCATTCTTTTCACGAGCATGACTTTGTTCTTGATATGGTATTCACGGTCGTGAACACTTAGTCACGAGTGTGAATCTAGGTTTTCCAGCAGTTGACAACATTAAAAATATGCATTCATTATAAGTAACATCCAAGGCTCTATGGATTTTCCAATGACAACTTTTTCTTATAAACATTCTCATCACATCATGCATTAAAACATGTTAAAGGATCATTCAATATACATAATCACTACAGTTACTATTTCCTTATTCACCAACTATTTTTTTAAGCATTAATGTTTTCATATATATCTAATAATTTCTTACTTATCTCTTTCACCCATTAGGCATCATCATTTATTATCTTATAAATGCCTTTTTAGGCACATTTATTACATATATATTACGAACATAAACATTGCTTATTCAAGGCATACTTACATTTATATCATTTCATACTTAAAATCCTATCTCATGGCATTAATTTCCTCATTTGAAATCGACATTTAGCATTTAAAGCATACAATTCAATCATCACTTAATTAGCACCTAACATGTCATACTTGGGAATTTGAATGTGTATATGTACACACCTTTGATGGAGGCTCACAAAACTAAGCTTCTCTCAAGCTTGCTTATCCTTTTGGTGGACTTCACCACCTCCCCTTTCAACTCCTATCACATATATCATATCTTTATCAACATCAAAACTCATATGTTTAGCCTTTAAAGCCATAAGGGTAAAAACCCTAACTTTAGCCCTTTCAACATCCTTAAATTCATATAACCCCTTATTAACACATGTCATAACTTTTAAACAACTTAAAGAGGGGTCTTTAATTTTAATCTCTCAAGATTAAGCCTTAACCTAACCCATTTGGAAATGGGTCTCTACAATATTTGAACTAGACATAATTAAAACTATGAAAGCTAGTGAAAACTAAAGGAAAACGTGATTCCTTACCTTAATTGAAGGAAAACACGGCTGGATGAAATATTTGACTCATTTCTTCCTTCTAGGGTTTGGACTTCCTCAATAGAACCACTTCTTTGTGCTCCTCTTTCCCAAGAGCTTGTTGAAACATTGATCCTTTGCTTTAGCTTGAGTGTTTGAGGCTGTAAATCCTAGAAAAATGTAAGGCTTTGGTCTATAGTATGAATAAATCTTGAATTCTAGGGTTTCTTTTGATTTTTGTTTATGAGAGAAAGGAAGAACAACTGTCATGTTTTTATATTTGACTACGTTCACCGACATGAGCCGACAAGTCATGAGCATGATCAACATTTTCACAGTTGTGACAATTAAGTCATGAGCATGATCAACATTTTCACAGTTGTGACAATTAAGTCATGGGCATGAACTATGCACTTATCACTATCACCATCTTTCTTTAACTCTTTTTTTTCCTTTAAACATATACTTGTATCTTTTCTTAATCCATATTATTAACTAGGCCCTAATTATGGGCATTACATTTCTCTCCCCTTTAAAAGAATTTTGTCGTCAAAATTACTTATAGTGTCGTATTGAAACAACTGGGGGTACTGTGCTTTCATCACTTCTTCACTTTCCCACATAGCCTCTTCCTTTACATGATTCACCATAGAACTTTGACTAATGGGACTCGCTTATTTCTAAGCTCTTTAATCTCCCAAACCAAAATCTCGATCAACACTTCCTCATATGTAAGGTCTGGTTTGACCTATATGTTTTCTGCTATGATGACATGTGACAGATCTAACCTATATCTCTTTAATATGGAGACATGAAAAACATTCTGAATCTTGATTAACTCTTGAGGTAAAGCAATTCCATAAGCGACTGGCCCAAACTGTTCTAAAATCTCATATGGCCTAATGAGTCCAAGGCTTAACTTGTGCTTCTTTTCGAACCTTAAGACCTTCTTCTATAGAGACACTTTGAGAAACATATTGTCTCCCACTTCATATTCTATATCTCTTATCTTGAGATCTGCACATGATTTCTGCCTATCTGAAATTGCCTTTAGCCTTTCTTGTATGATCTTCACCTTTTTCTCTATCTCTTGCACCAACTTTGGCCCCACTAACTTTCGCTCATTGAGCTCTATCCAACATAATGGTGTTCTACACTTCCTACCATATAGTGCCTCATAAGGAGCCATCTAGATGCTAGACTAATAGTTGTTGTTGTAGGCGAACTCTATTAATGGTAAGTATTTCTCCCAGCTACCTTTCAACTTGATAACACAACTTCTCATCATGTCCTCTAGCATATGTATCACCCTCTCCGACTAACCATCGGTCTGTGCATGAAAAGCTATGCTATAACTGAGATTAGTACTGAAAGCTCATTGTAGACTTCCCTAAAACTGAGATGTAAACCTTGGATCTCTGTTTGATATGATGGAGACTAGAACTCAATGTAATCTTACTATCTCATTCACATACAATTCTGCTAGCTTGTTCAAGGAATAATCTCTTCTGATAGGTAATGAAAGTGCCAACTTCATTAACCTATCTATAACCACCCAAACAACGTCAACTTTCCTTGGAGTCATAGGTAACCCAATCAGAAATCCATTGTGATTCATCCCCATTTCCGTTCCAATATCATAATCGGTTGCATTAAACCTAAAGGTACCTGATGTTCTGCCTTTATCTGCTAACATGTCAAACATCTTGTCATGAACTTTGTTATGTCCTTTATCATACTTGCCCATCAATACCTTCCTTTTAGATCATGGTACATTTTATTACTTCCTAGATGCATGGAAAACTTGGTTTCATATGTTTTCTTTAAAATCCTTTGTTTCAACTCTGTAACATTAGGCATGCATAAACTGCCTTGGTAAAATAAACTGCCATCTAACTCAATTATGTCCCCCGGTCTCTCCCCTTTGGAGACCAACTCGACAAACTTAACTAGCTTACGATCTTGCATTTGTGTGTCTCTGATTTCCTGGTTGAGAGTAAGTCATATATGTAACTTCACTGCAGTCTTCCTGCTCAATGTTTTGACCATAACATTGGTCTTGCCTAGATGATAGTCGATGACACAATTATAGTCCTGGATCAGTTCTAACCATCATCTCGGATGCAAGTTGAGTTCCTTCTGTGTCGGAAGATACTTTAAGCTCTTATGGTCAATGTAGATATAACACTTTTTCCCATATAAGTAGTGATGCCATATCTTTAGAACAAACATAATGGCTGCCAACTCAAGGTCATATCTGGGATAATTCTTTTCATGCAGCTTCAACTATCTGAAAGCATAAGCAGTCACCTTTCCTTCTTACATCAAGACACACCCCAATCTACTGTAAAAAGCATCACTATAGATAATGTACTATTTATCGGGAACTAGCTGTGTAAGAACTGAGGCTTTTATCAACATACACTTAAGCTTGTTGAAACTAGTTTGACATTTGTCATTCCATCCGAACTTCACATCCTTTGGCAAAATTCTGGTCAATGGAGTAGTAATCAAAGAAAAACCTTTCACAAACCTCCTATAGCAACTTGCCAAACCAAGAATACTCCTGATTTTGGTCACATTTTGAAGAGGCTGCCAATTCAAGATTGCCTTAACCTTGTTAAAATCAACTCTGATGTTGTCTACTGACACTATGCATCCAAGGAAAGCTATTTCAACAAGCCAAAAGTCACATTTGGAGAGCTTGGCATAAAGCTTCAAATCTCTTAGGATCTGCAATACTGTTTGCAAATGTTCATTATGTTGTGCTTGGTTCTTAGAATACACCAATATATCATTAATGAAAATAACTGCAATTAGGTCCAAATATGTACAGAAGATCCTATTCATCAATTCCATGAAAGTTGCACGAGCATTGGTGAAACCGAATGGCATAACCAAAAACTCATAGTGACCATATCTGGTCCTAAAAGATGTCTTGGCTATATCCTCTTCTTTTATCTTCAACTAATGATAACTCGACCTCAAATCAATTTTGGAGAACACTCCTGCACCCTTTAACTGATAAAAAAAATCATCAATCTAGGGCAACAGATATCAGTTCATGCACAACCTCATAGACCCATCTTTTTTATTTACAAATAAAACTGGTGCACCCCATGGAGATACACTTGGCCTGATAAAACCCTTGTCTAACAGTTCTTGCAACTGAGCTTTCAGCTTTTTCATCTTTAAAGGTGCCATTCTATGAGGTGCTATGGATATCGGTGTCGTGCCTGGTCCGAGCTCTATTGAGAACTCGACATCTCTATTCGATGGTAATCCTAGCAGATCATGTGGAAAGATATCTAGAAACTCCCTCATTGTAGGGATATCCTGAGGATCCAAAACACCTTTCCTTGTGTCAATCACGTGAGCTAAATATGCCTCACATCCCTTTCACATTATCTTTTGTGCCTTAATCATGGAAACCATATGAAGAGGCTATGGACACCTCTCACCTTCAACTACCATTTCTTCTTGTTCTAAAGTCTTAAGAACAACTGTCTTAGATAGGCAATCAACAATTGTCTTATTCCATGAGAACCAATCCATACCTAATATTGCATTGTACTCATGAAACAGTAGTTCTATGATATCTATGGGAAACTTTTTCCTATGAACAACCAAAAGGCAACTTCTATATACCCGGTTCACAACCACACTATGGCCTAAAGGGTTTGTGACCTCAATCTCGAACTCTAACTTCTCTATTGTCATACTGTGTTGATTAGGCACGCTCGTGCATACATATGAATGTGTAGAAATTAGGTCAATCAAGGCATAAAAATCAGAGCCATGTAGAGAAAACATACCTATAATGACGTTTGTGGCTCCTTAGTCCTCATAGGCCTTGATAGCATATGCCTTAGTTGGAGCTCTACTGGGTCTTGTCTTGTTCATTGTCTCTGAAATAGCTTGGCCAGGTCCTACATGACCTCCTCATGACTAGTTCCTATTATGAACTAGTGTTGATACTACTGTCTATATGGGTGTAGCATTAAGGGTAATCCCTCTTCATGTGGTCTAGGGCTCTGCACATGAAACAAGCCCTTGAAAACAATCAACACTCTCCTTGGTGGTTTCTCTGACATGTCCCACATCAGGGAGCTGGGTCTCTAGGTGTTTATGTGCTAGCAGTGGCTGAGGTAGTCTTAGAGGGTGGTCCCCTCCTAAAAGAACTGAACTATGAGTGACTCTGTCCTCTGTTCTATCCCCTACCCTGGGACTGTCCTAAAAGGAATCGACCTCTCTTGCCGATAGTCTATGACACACTAGTCATGGGTCTTCTGGCATTCTCTTCTGCCCTTCTCTTTCTTTTTTTTTTATATTGATGGCAATGGACTCAAAGGTAGAGAATTCCCCAAGTTATAGGGAAATGGCATGATATCTTATGTTATCATTCAAACCGTCCAAAAAAAGGCGGCACTTGTCACTCTTATCCCCTATATAGTCCTGTGGCATATCTACTTAACCATGTGAACTCCCTAACATACTCTGAAACTGTCATGCCCCTTTGCCTTACATTCATGAATTCTCTTCTCTTCTCATCTATGTATACTCAGGGCACATATTCTTTCTTGAACTATACTGCAAAGTATTCCCAAGTCAGCGGCTGTGGAGTCTGTAGCTTCTTCAGGGCTGTTTTCCATGATTCATATGCATGTTCTTGAAGCAGTGATACTACATACTTTGCCTTATGCAGCTCAGCACACTTAAGCTCTTGGAAGACCCTTTCGGTCTTCTCCAACCAGAACTCAGCGGCGACGAGATCATCCTCACCCCTACCGTGGAAAATAGTGGCCCCATACTTTTGGAGGCTATCTATCATCATCTTGGGTGCCTCTGGTGGTGGCAGTAATAGAGCTAGTTGTGCCTGTGGCTGTGACTATGCTTGTGGTATAATCTATGGTATGGCTTGTGCCAACTATTGCACGATACTAACCATCTATTGCATGATTAGTATGGCACCTAGACACAGTTGTCCTATAGATGGCTACTTAAGGACTGTAGCACCAAATGGAAGTCATACACTCGAAGCACTAGGCTGATTAGTAGCCTTTGGATCAAGAGAACTATTGCTCTCAACAACATCATTAGCTTTTACCTCCATCTATAGTCATTCCACTCCTACAAGTTGTCAAAGAGAGCCCACATCAAAGACATATGCAATGTACTATGCATGCATGAAAACCCTTAACCCACTTAGGTTTAGAAATGCCTAAACCTAAGCTTTGATACCACTAAATGTAACACCCTATCAATTAACGAGGATAAACTCGATTAATTAAGCTGACACTGCAACAACAGTTATGCAGAAAACCTGTAAAAATTTAAAAAATTTATTTGCATCATGGCCATGATGACTTGCATAAAACATACAATGAAAGAAATACTTAACTTATTATTTAAATTCCATTTCATAAATAAAATATGTTAACCCTTAACTAGGGGTTTACAAAAATACATGTCCTTAATAAGGAATTACATAATTCTTCAACATTGACATGTAAATAAGTAAACAACCCCCTTACTATGACATGTACACAAAATTCAAAAGTATAGTATTTGCTATCACCGACCTGCGTAGGGTCTAATTTGATATCTCTGATGACTGGGCTGCTTCTCTTGTTCAACTTCTACTTATCTATAAGGCTCCGACCTACATGGGAAAAACACCCACACACTAAGCTACTGAAAGCTTAATGGTACATAACAGAATAGAAATTCACCTACAAATATACATTATATGTATTTTATGGCATCATGTAAGAATATCATGGCATGACAATAGAATCATAATATCATATAGACTATTTTACCTTGTGGAAGTATAATTCATTGAACATATATAACGATAACTATAGCATGTAACATTTCACTATGTGCATAAACTTACTTGCATACTTATGCCTTTGCATTCATTTCATGTTACTATATTCTTTACTTACTTTAACATATTTGATATTATTACCCAACAACTCTCAACAACTGTTTAGATAAGGGTTGTGGATAGGGGCGCTCCCTGAGCTTAAGCCACCCTACCACTATCTATAAACATGTGCCAGTCTAGGCTCCTAAAGTCAATGGCACCAACCTAGGCTAGTCATATTGACTGAGTAAACATATAGCTTTTGCATGTAACACCTAACACCTTATATTTCTATATACCACATTTATATTTATATATTAAGTTATCATGTATGGAACAAGAATAAAATAAAATTCATGTTTACAGTGAGAGTAATTTTTTTTTAAATCATCTCATATTATCGTCAACAATTCCACAGTCAATATGGATGTTTTAATCATAGCTCATAACATCACATATATTAATAACTTAAACATTACGTTTAATAGCTATTAAATTTATAAGTTGAATCCATTGTAATTATATATATGCAAGTATTCAACCCCCAAATATAAATGATATGCTCTTATGCTTGTGTGGAATGCAAGGATAGAGGATGAGGAGGCTCGACCGTGACCTTTGATCCATGACTTTTATATGCACTACAATATGAATTATTACTCTTCTCTAATTGAAAAATGACGCAATTTGGTGAGTTGTGTCTTAATGAGAATAACCATCAAATGAGCTCTAAAGTACGAAGCATTCCATAATAGCAAATAACAAGTATACTTAATACATGCTTTATATTCCATTTCATTCGTCAATAACATATAAATGTAAATAAAATTAAGTATTCAATAATTGCTCTTTACTTATGCTTATGCTTATTCATTTCATTTTGTTGTGACCAGGTTAAATAGATATTACCCCAGGTTTCCATGTGAACATTTGTCATGTGAACATTTGTATTTGCTAGATAGCTTGATCATGTGTTTCATTTGCTCATTTTTTGAGCCATAGACCTCTTCTTTTGCCTTTCAATGTCAATTAACTAGTCACAATGCCTTTTAAGTCATTATGCATATGCATTTGTAACTAAGTATTCATCATCCATTATGTCCTTATTACATATACCTCATATATACCATATGTTATGCATATACCTCACATATATTATACATAGACCATGTAGATATTGTGTATGCCAACCATATACCACAAATATACCATACATATACCACTTATATACCATATATGTCATAAATATCCATCATCTCATTATCAAGTCAAATCAGGACAATCATATGAATGAAATAATCGTAAATCACTTCACATATCACATAGTAAGCAATGTTTATGTGTATTAAAGAAATCACTTGATAATTAAACTCATCTTTTTTCTTTTCATTCCAAACCTTAACTTATTGTCTATCCCCTCCTTGTGTGTCTACAATTTTTTATGAGCCTAATATGGAAATATAATTGATTAACTCAAGACTATAGAAACTTAATGTGCCTTAAACAAATTAATATGCCTAGTTCATATCATTAGTTAGTATTTTTCTTATGAGATAGTGTGACCTTATAGGAATGATTTGCCCATAACTTTTTCTATACTTGACCAATTAATCTAATTCTTACTTATAATTAAATTTAACATATAATTAGATAACATATTCAAATTTTAGAGCAATTGGAACATTTTACAATTTATGGTGGAATTTATAATTGTGTTTTGTTTTCTGCCCTATTTTTCCCTTAGACAGTTTTAAGGTACCAATTTTGGTCCTTCATATCTTACAATCTGTAACTTAGATTATAATAAAATTTGGTAGGAACTTATATAGGTTAATATTTAACATTTTTTAATGTTTACAACTTTTAAAAATTATGTCTCTAAGGTCCTCAAATTATAAGAAACATTTCGCTAGTCCATAATAGAGTTGACTTTCAGACCAGTATGACTCGTGAAGTGTAACACCCCCTCACCCAAACCGCACGTGCCCGGATTAGGGGGCGCTACTACCTGTCTTCTTTACTTCTTTAAATCGCTATATTTTTTTTCCTCTATTTAATAAACAATGTACATTTTATTTACATAACACAATATTTATAAATACCAATTTACTATTTAACAAACTTTGAAAACTAATTTACAACTTATAAGTATATATAATGCGGAAAAACAAATTACAAGAGTTCAAAAGTTTGTGACCCACTATTTCAAGATCGGCTGCTTTAGTCTGAATAGGATCACCGCTTGCTTTACCTACCACCTTTCTATATCTGCACGGAAGGAAACTCCCATGCTAAGCTCTAAGCTTAGTGGTGCATATAAATAAGGCAATATACTATATCATGCAACAAGCATTAATATGTATCATTTTATGCATTAAAATGTTTGCATGCTATGTCTATCAACATGTTCCTATTTCATACATGTATAAATAACATGCTCACATATACAACGTTATTTTTATTTATCTTTGATGATAAGTTACTTTGTTAATCTCTTTATTATTATATCTCAATCTCAATCTCATATCATCATCATTTTCTTTTTCTTTTCTTTTCTTATTTTTCAACATATCTTTATTATCTTGCCCACATCACTCTAAATTTGGACTGACTGGATACGAGTTATGGATCAGGAGCGCTCCCAGAGCTATAGCCACCCTATCCATTATCTGGCTCATTAGAGCTTCTCAAATCAATGGTGCTCTCCGAGCTTAAGCCACATTGATTGAGTATAACTTCATCATAGATGAATAACTGGACCAAGGGCGCTCTCCGAGCTTAAGCCACCTTGTCCTCATTTTATATGTGCTCATCAAAGCTTCTCAAGTCAATGGCACTCTCCGAGCTTAAGCCACATTGACCGAGCATCTCATATCAATGGCGCTCTCCAAGCTTAAGCCACATTGATCGAGGAATATCTCATATAGTACAGTATCGTTCGCCCCCTTAATGACATGTCATCTATCCTGATTCTAGTCCATAGGTAGAGTAATGGGCATCTTCCTATTTTCTCATCAATCATATATCTTTATTAAATTTTTATTTTACATCCATTTCATCATCCTCATAATATACATCACATCATCTTTGACACATCAATATTCTCATGTATCAACATCTCAATTCTCTTGTTTTGCAACATATCATCATGCTCATACATACTGGATAACATCTTTTTATTTATTTAACTAGATACATCAATATTGTCATGTTTATCATCCGTATTAGTTCACGTATTTCATCCATATCAGATTTCATATATCATCCATGTCAACATTCATTTTTCTATATCACAACATAACACGTTCTCACATCAATATTTATATATATAATCATTCTTATTTCCCTGGATAGACAATGACTTTAATTTATTTACCTGAATTCTTCATTTGATAACCACAATCATAATTACTAATACAGAGCATTCACGGCCGTGATTACTAATTCACGCCTGTAATCCCAAGCCGTGAATGCTACTGGAATGAATCGCCCAAAAGCATTCACGGTCGTGAATACTCATTCGTGCCCATGAATGAATTCACGCCCATGATTCCCAGCCGTGAACACTTCTAGAATGAATAGTACCATTTCCACACAGAAGTCACAACCGTGATACAATCAGTCACAACTGTGAACCCTCAAGTTCACGTCCGTGACTAGATAGTCACGCCCATGACTTTCAACAGGAAATCTGCATATTCACGTTTCATTCATTCTAATATCATCCAAATCATACCAAATTTCTATTTCATGCATTTCTAAGGTTCTTTACTCAACTTATTACTTTCTAAAACATGTAAATGTCTTTATCATACTAGATTTTCTAACAAGCATCATTAATTCAATGTCTCACAAGGATTTCATTCATACATATCTAAACCTATGGTTTCATGCCATAATCATCATTCTTGAAATTCATTTATCTAAAATCATGTTCAACATGCATTATTTCAAACAAATATAGGCTATTGCCTTAAGTTATGCAGAAACCTTAATCTGCATATTCACGTTTCATTCATTCTAATATGAGCGCCCCTATTTCACACCCCGTATCCGGATAGTCTGAGAATGAGATTTTGGGTGAATAAATCATAGAATGAAATATGAAAATTTGTTAATTGATGTATGTAATAAAGTACAAAATGCTTAGTTGAGGTGGTGTAAATTTAATTATTAAATAAAGTTATTATGTTATCCTTTTATCTTATGTATTTATTTATTTTATATGACAAATATGTAATAAAATTTGATGTGCCATGATTTTATTTGAGACATGCATTTGTGTGACTGCCTGGGAAAAAATTTAATGCTTATATATGCCAATAAGCTAGAGATAGCTTAGCGTGGGTTCTTCTCACACAAGAATTGGAGTTGTAGCTAGTAGATAGTGAAGTTGATTAAGAAGAAATCCAAGCTCATATCAGCGGAGACACAAAAGACGTAGTTAGAGGGTTGGTTACCTATTATGTTTTTTTGTTTGACCATGAATATGATTTGTGGTAGACATGTCTCATATGTTAATATTATATATGTAAATAATTATGTAATATAATCAGGTGTCATATGTGTATACAACATAATGATAAATATATATTTTTAATTAGAACGACTTGCCTAAACCAATATAAATAAATAGATTAAGTTATTTAAAATGAAAAGTTTTAATTGGAATAGATTTATCGAGTTAAGCTTGTGGCATCCTTCTTATATATGTGGGATTATCCCTAATATATAAGTGGCACATCACATTTAGTGGTATTCGAGCCCAATTTAGGCATTTCTTGACTTTGGTGGGAAATGGGATATTAGGCATAAATACACATGTGTCTCATATAATTCTAATATGGGCTTTCTTCTTGGCAACTTGTAGGATTATAGGAAGATGTCTTCAGAAGAACGAGATATGGCCGAGTGTACTGGCTCTCCTGATACTATGACTCTTCATCAGCCCAGTGCAACATGCGTGCAAGGACAAAATGCTGCTCAAAATTTCCCACAAAAGGCAACATAATTGATTGATCGTGGTCAAAATCCATTAATACAACAAATGACTGGATTATTCCAATAGATGGTACAAGCCATTCCTCAGTCTACCCCAATGCCACCACCTAAACCAAAAGTAACAATTGATAAGTTTCATAAGTATGGGGCTTCAAATTTCTATGGTAAGAAAGATAAGGATCCAGCTGTAGCTGAATATTGGTTAGAAAAGACTAAAAGAATTTTTAAAGAGTTGCACGTGGAAGCAGATTACAAAGCTAGATTTGCTACTTCTCTACTCCAATAGAAGGCATATGATTGGTGGAAATCAGTTCTTACTAAGCCAGATGTAGTGGAATTGATCTCATGGGATTCCTTTCCCTCTAAATTCAAAGAGCAATATATTCTATTTATCTATATTGATGAGAAAAAGAAAGAGTTCATGAATCTCAGGCAAGGTAAAATGTCAGTGACTAAGTATCAGTGGGAGTTTACTAGACTGAGCAAGTATGCCCCTGAATTAGTTGCAAAGGAAAGAGATAAATGTAGAAGATTTGAAGATGGCCTTAATGAAGAGGTTGGAGATATTGTGACTGCTTTCCAACATACTAATTTTTCTCAGTTAGTTTCTCCAGCACTTATCCTTGAAAAAAGGAAAAAGAGAAAAATAGAAGAATCTTTTAAAAAGTCAGCTACTCCTAAGACTCAATTCACTGGAAAGAATAGTCATTTCTTTACTAGCCCTTCACAGAATAGAAGATAGGGAAAGGGTCCTAGCTATTCACAAACAGGGTCTATTAGGTGGGGACCACCCTTTAAGGCACCTTCTACTATAGCAAGTTCACAACCTTATGTTGGCAAGGAAGTTATACCAACATATAGCATTTGCAATATGAGCTATCGAAGGGAATGTTGGCATGTCATAGGTGCTTGCTTTAGATGTGGGTCCAAGGAGCACATATGAAAGGATTACCCACTCTTAACAGGTAGTGCTCCTACTCATACAGCTAGATCAGCTCTGACTCAGCCTGAAGTTCAGTTCAGAGGAGGACTAGGCCTACCGAGGCAGGCTGTTTCAGAGACTGTGAATAGACCTAGATCCAGTAGAGCTCCTTACAGAATGGCCCCATCATAAATGAAAGAACTTAAGACATAATTGCAAGAATTCCTTGATAAGGGTTTCATTAGACCAAGCACGTCCCCATGGGGTGCATCGGTATTATTTGTGAAAAAGAAGGATGGATCTTTGAGGCTATGTATTGATTATCAACAATTGAATAAAGTGAACATCAAGAACAAGTACCTATTGCCATGGATTGATGATCACTTTGACCAACTTAAAGGTGCAGGAGTATTTTCCAAGATAGACTTGAGATCTGGTTATCATCAATTAAGGGTAAAGATGATGGATATAGCTAAAACCTCATTCAGAACCAAATATGGTCATTATGAGTTTTTGGTTATGCCATTTGGGCTTACCAATGCTCCAGTAGCATTTATGGATATTATGAATAGGATATTCAGGCTGCATCTTGATCAATTTGTGGTTGTTTTCATTAATGATATTTTGGTATATTCTAAAGATTCAGAAAAACGTGAAAAGCATTTGAGAATAGCATTGCAGACTCTCAGAGAATATAGGCTCTATGCCAAACTCTCAAAATGTGAGTTTTGGTTGAAGGAGATGACATTTCTATGACACGTTATCTCTGCAGAAGGCATTAAAGTGGATTCTAGCAAGGTTGAGGCAATTGTGAGTTGGAAGCCTCCACAGAATGTGACCAAGGTCAGAAGTTTCTTAGGTTTAGCTGGATATTATCGAAGATTTGTCAAGGGTTTTTCAATTATTGCTTCTCCTTTAACAAGACTATTGAGAAAGGATGTTAAATTTGAGTGGACAGATAAGTGTCAAGCTAGTTTTGATAAGCTCAAAAGATGCTCATTAAGGCCCCTGTTTTGACACAACCGATCCCTAATAAGGAGTATGTCATTTATAGTGATGTTTCTCATAATGGATTGGGTTCTGTGTTGATGCAAGATGGAAAGGTGGTTGCTTATGCTTCTAGGCAGTTAAAGCCACATGAGAAGAATTATCCTACCTATGATCTGGAGTTGGCAGCTATAGTTTTTGCATTGAAGATTTGGCACCATTATTTATATGGGGAGAAGTGTTTCAGTTACATAGATCACAAGAGTTTAAAATATCTTCCTCCAAAAAAAGAATTGAATTTGAGGCAAAGACGATGGCTAGAGCTAATAAAGGATTATAATTTTATGATTGATTACCATTCAAGCAAAGCTAATGTAATAGCAGATGCTTTAAGCAGAAAGATTCTAGCAAAGTTGCACATTCAACCTACTCTTATGCAGGAAATCAAGGATGCACAAAGACATGATAGAAAGCTAATTGAATTAGTTGAGTTGATCTCTAAAGGGGAGAGACCTGGATTCACTATGGACTTAGATGGTGGACTTTTTTATCAAGACAGATTATGTGAGGGTATTATTATTTGGGAATTAAAAAGATTAGTGGTAGAATTAGAAAAAAATAAAGTTTTCTATGGACAAAATTGGTTTTATGGCAATTGTTGGGGGAAAAAGTGTGAATATGGAGGAAGATGTGGCAAATATGGAATTTCTCAAAGTTTAAATATTAATTAGGTATAAAAAGTCAAAAAGAAGAAAAAAATTCTACATTCTTCCATAAGTCATCTTCATCTTTTCTCCTCTCTTTGTCGTCCCCCTTAGAAAATTAAGTTTGTGATTAGTTGATGAAAGTATAGTTAAACTTTGAATTAATGATAATTGATGTTAGTTAATGTTTTTATGGCTTAAAAACTAAAGAAAATATGATGTTAATGGATGAATGAGGGGCTTCCATAATTAAAGAAATTTGGAGAAAATTGAAATTAGCATAGAAGCACAACAATTGGTGATAGATTAACTATGATTTGAGTGTTGAATTGAAGAAAATGAATTGGAAACTAGGATATGATTTTTGGGCAGCGATGACATATTAAGAGGGAAGTTTAACCTTAGTAAATTTTATCTCAATTAAGGTATAAAATATATTAAGAGCATTAGAATATTATGTAGACATGAAAAGCACTAAAAATGGATATTGGAATTGAGATATGGTATGGTTGTGTAGGAAAATTAAATGAAAAAGTCAGAGGCCCTCAAGAGGATGACAAAGGCAAGGAAAAATCTAGATAATAAGGGAAGAAAAAGAAGAATTAAGGGAATAACCAAGGCTGATTAGGTATGTGCTTCATTGATAAAAATCATGCATGTTGTTAATATGTATGGAATTATGCATTAAGGTTTGATATGTTTGTGTTTGTGATATGTTATGTGATTTGTTGTGGCTTTTGATATTTTATAAGAAAATTGGATCAAGTGGTGTAAAATAATTGAGACATATGAATGTAGTTAAAATCTAAAAATTTTAGTATCAAAATGAATGCAAATGATGAATGTCGTTGAAAAGTGGATTGATGACCCTACTGTAAGGATTCTGGAATAGTCTTGACTATTTTGAGTATAACTTGAGTTCTGGAATTCCATTTTGTATGTTATTTATTGGAAATGAAATCTAAGAAACAGGGATTTAATTTGCATTTAGACCATGAAATCTAATTATGTCTAGATTTGCCTAGAAAAATGCATGAAGTTCAAACCTAGAATCTGTCCAGAAAATTCTAGGCAGAAATTTCTGTAATGGAGCAGTATTCAATTGATCATAACTTTTGATAGAAACCTAAGATTTGAGTGATTTTTGATGCATCTAAAAGCTAAGACAATAACATAAAAATTATTAGAAGGGTAGCTATAGATATTAGAATTGTTGCCCAGATATTAAGCCAAGAAAAGGGGGTTGAATTGGAGTTTCAAAAATTAAACTTTAAAGTACGGAAATAAAAAATTAATTTTAGGAGGGATAGAGAAATTTGACACAAGGATTTTTATAGAGATTTGGGTGTTAACAAACCCTACTCCTCTCCCCAATCGCAATTGGGAGTTTCACTAACACACTAAGTGTTACAATGGAGTTTTACAAGCTCACTCCCAACTATGGTGTTTCTCACAATGGCTCACACCTAACCCAGAAATCCCTTGTGTTTTAATGGCTCATAAAATAACCAATTCCTTGTGTTTTACAGGTTCACACAAACAACCTTTTATCTAGTGTTTTACAGACTCACATAAACAACCTTTACTTTGTGTTTTACAGGCTCACACAAATAACCTTTACTTTTTGTTTTAAAGGATCACACAACTAACCCTTACAAGTGTTCTACTCTTAACCCAGAAATACCCAAAATTCACTTGAGTAATAAATGATTACAGAGAGAAACACTCATAAATCTTTATTTCTCAATAAATGAAGAGCAAAAAGATTTTTACAGAGAAAAGATATTGGTTCTCAAAGTTTTGAATGTACAAATAGCTTGTAATAAGATTTTGATTCAAAGTATTTGTTATCCTCTTGTACTGGATGCATAAATGACTTCCATTTATACTCCCTTAGCTGATTATAGCCGTTAGGGTGCATTTAATATAAAACTAGCTGTTGTACCAACCAAATAATCGTGCCTGACATTTTTCTCTTTCATCATTCACAGGCGTGACTATGTTTGTCAAGGGCGTGACATTTCTTCCCAAGCCGTGACTGAAGTGGTAACCTTGGTCATGAAGCTCTCTGGAATGTTTTGAAACATTGGGTCACGGGTGTGACATGCATCTTCACAGGCGTGACAAAATTACCAGCCGTGATCCAAGTGGTGACTTTGGTCGTGAAGCTTTCTGGATGAAAATGCCATTAACATTCACGGGCATGACATTTTAATTCACGGGTATGACTTAAATGTCCATTTCACGGTTTGTTGTCATGAACTTCAAATGTTGGTTTTGGTAACGGTTAGCTCTTTCACGGGCGTGA
The DNA here is from genome assembly GCA_023653625.1 of Triadica sebifera. Taxonomy (NCBI): domain Eukaryota; kingdom Viridiplantae; phylum Streptophyta; class Magnoliopsida; order Malpighiales; family Euphorbiaceae; genus Triadica; species Triadica sebifera. The sequence continues at coordinate 14,071,054 of CM042903.1, read as the reverse complement.
CACATATGGTCTTGGGCGTGAACATGCTACTTCCTTAATTTTGTCTTTCAAGGATTATTCCTCCAATCTCCATTCTTGCTATTTTATTCCATATCCTGTTTAATAGACTTAGAAAACAAGTATGTTAAATACAATATTGCTATTTTATTTTTTATCATCAAAATGATGGAAATACCCCTCAAGGTTTAACAATCTCCCCCTTTTTGAAGGTGACAAATAATCTAGCAATATGTGCTTTTGAGAAGTTTCCCCCTCAAAAGATACTTAGGATAAAAATTTGATAAAATGCAAGAATTGTAAAGAATGATGTAGCATTGAAATAAACTTACTAGTTTTTAAGTATATGCAAGTTATATGTGAAGTATATCCAATATATACGAAAATTCTTTTTAGGACATGAAGTATATGTAAGGTATACTTAAAATATATCATGGCATATTCATTGTAACTTGCATTAAGGTATATGCAAAGTATACTTAAGATATATCTAATGTGTATATAGCTCAATTTCTCAATTTCATACTTGCATATTAATTTTGAATCAAAGTTTGAGTATTTTTAATTTCTCCTAACCTAACTCAATGTCAATGTATTTGTAGGTTCTTATTTTTTATTCAAATAATTCATTTAATATATTGCTAGGTTCTCCCCCTTTTGTCATCAATCAAAAAGAATATAAAGATACCAAAGGATAAACAAAGCAAATATATTTGCTAAAAAAAATACACACCAAAGTTAATTAAAGTTCATAAAGGAAATACAATCAAACAAAAAACAACAAAACAACAAAGAAAATAGACAAGCAACCACACAAATTTAGGCTACCATCTAGCCTAACACCTAGCCTAATCATTTATCCGGACATCCTATCTCGAAGTCTAGCAACCTCTGCCTCAAGGCTGTCCATCCTCGACTCCATGAAGTCTTTGAGGTTTTCCAACCTCTGCAACTGCTCAAAACGTGGTGCCAAGAGGTCAACCACCTGTTGCACCAAATTCGGTGTGGAAGCCGAGGATTGTCCGATGTCCTACTCAGCCACTGGAGGTGCTTCCTCAACCCGAGCCCTTTTCTTCTACTGGATCCCCTGGAGGCCGGCTTTGAAATCCTCTGTATCATTGTCTTCCCAGAATATCTCCCCAGCAGTGTCTGTGAAGCGGTAGAAAATATTGTTCTCGTGAACAATTCTAACAGCCGCTTCCATCTTGATAAAGGATTCGACATCTAATTGATCTCAAGGATGCCCAGGGATGAGATTGAAACGATGTTCATCCAGCTTCAAATAGCCAAGCTTCAAGGCTATATGGGTGACATAACCACCAATGAGTATATCTCCTGTGGGTTTGGTGGCAATGGACAGAAGATGGTTTGCAAACCATCTAGAGAGTGCCACCATGAGTCCTCTTCTAGCCATCTCAAATAAGAAGAGCTCTAATTTCCTAATGGTCCCATTGCTTTCTCCCCGAGCGAATATGCTATAGGTCAGGAACCTATGCAAATATTTGTGCACTGGGGACCTGAGATGAGTGCTCTTGGTCTTCTTGACATCCCAGCTGCAATCGGTGCCAAAATGGGTCCAAGCTCGAGTGGCGAAGAATTCTACTTCGCTATCATTGAGGATGCCATCTGATGGTAAATTGAATAATTCTCCAAATTCAGTGGCATTGAGGGTGTTTGGTTTGTCACAGAGTTGGAATTTCACCATTCCAGTAGGAGACACTTGTAAAGTGCTCAGAAATTCCAGTGTTGGTTCTCTCAATGTTGGCTGGTGAATCTCCAAAAATTCTTTCAAATGACAGGCCTGGAGTTGCTCTGTCATTGTCATTTCTAGCCCGAGAGTTTGAACGGTTTTCCATTCAAAGGACCTCGATGAAAGGAGAGGCTTTTTCTTCAATGTGGAGTACCAGGGATGGCATTGCTCCGGAATTCTTTTCATAAGGTAATTTACGTACCTCCTGGGAGCATGAGACTTGTTTCTCTATCCCTTTGATGAGGCAGTCTCCATTTAAGTTGAAGTGAACTTTGTGAGGTTTGAGAAAAATATTTGACAGAAATTTGATAAAAACCCTAAATGAGTATGATTTTTGATGAAGGAATGGACTTTTGATGGTATTTATAGGAAAATTTTGTGACTTGTGGGCTAGAATCTTCAATAACTCATTGAATGTGTGTAAATGAGAGCGGTTTCAAGGAGTTGAAAGGTTGAAATGAGAGAAATAACCGGTTGTTCTCTTATATGCCCGATGCATTCACGGACGTGAAATGTTTGTTCACGGGCGTGAATGGTCATATTCACGGTTTGCTGAAGAAGTGCTCTACCCATGAATAAAGGCGTGAATATGTTCACAGTCGTGACCTTTTAATGTCATGGACGTGAATGATGAACTGTCACGGGGGTGAAATAATAGTCACGGGCGTGAAAGGTTGAATTTCACTACTTATGCCCGTGAAGCAAGGCGTGACTCAAAGTGTGAATGCCTCTGTGTGTTTTGGGGGTGTAAACGTTCACGGGCGTGAAAATTAGTCACGGGCATGAACCGGGCTTTTCACGGGAGTGAATGAAGCCGTGAATATAAGCTTCACCATTTGAAGCCGTGAACAATGTCGTGAATGAAACTAACTCTTTTGGCTATTTAAGTCACGGGCGTGACTCCCCTAAAATTTTCATCAAATAAAATTAAGTCCTAAAAACAAGACTAAATCATTTCAATAAAGATTCTATCCCTTATAACATAAATTTTCATCAAAATTACTACCTTACATCTAGTGATATGATACAAAATTAAGATCATCAATTAAGATTTCATAATTTAGCAATCACAAGGTTAAATCATCAATCATGCCAAGTTCTCTTCTAATGAAATTAAATCTTTCCTCATTTAGAGACTTAGTAAAAATATCTGCCAATTGATTTTCTGTGCTTATAAATTCTAATGCAACATCTCCATATTGAACATGATCTCTAATAAAGTGGTGTCTAATGTCAATATGCTTACTTCTTGAGTGCTGAATAGGATTCTTTGAAAGATTTATAGCACTTGTATTGTCACATTTAATAGGTATATGGTTCATATCATGACCATAGTCCTTAAGTTGTTGTTTCATCCAAAAGAATTTGAGTACAACAACATCCAGCTGCTACATACTCTGCTTCAGCAGTTGAAAGAGCAACTGAAACTTGTTTCTTGCTAAACCAAGAAACTAAGCATTCTCCAATAAAGTGACAAGTACCTAAAGTACTTTTTCTATCTAAAAGACTACCAGCGTAATCTACATTTGAATATCCTATAATATAAAAGGATGAATGTCTAGGATACCATAAACCTAGATGCAATGATCCATGTAAATATCTTAGAATCCTTTTTACTGCATTTAAATGAGATTCTTTAGGACATGATTGAAATCGTGCACACAAGCAAACACTATACATTATATCGGGTCTAGATGTAGTAAGATATAAAAAAGATCTGATTATACCTCTATAAAGCTTTTCATTAATGCTCTTACCCTTTTCATCCTTATCCAATTTTGTTGATGTGCTCATAGGAGTTTTGGCATTCTTGCATCCTTCCATACCAAATTTCTTAATTAAATCTTTGGCATATTTGGATTGGTTGATGAATATGCCCTTATTGCTTTTCTTTATTTGTAGACCAAGGAAATACTTAAGCTCTCCCATCATGCTCATTTCAAATTCCCTAGTCATACACTTAGCAAATTCTTGACAAAGCAACTCATTAGTAGAACCAAATATTATATCATCAACATAAATTTGAACAATTAGTATATCATGCTTATGCTTTTTAATGAATAATGTGGTGTCAACATTTCCCTTTGTAAAGCTATTTTCTAATAGAAAAGAACTTAGCCTCTCATACCAAGCTCTTGGGGCTTGTTTCAAACCATATAAAGCTTTTGAAAGTTTAAAAATATGATTTGGCAAATCATAGCTTTCAAAGCCTGGTGGTTGTTCTACATACACTTCTTCTTCTATATAACCATTTAGAAATGCACTTTTCACATCCATTTGAAAGAGTTTGAAATTCATGTGACATGCATATGCTAAGAGTATTCTTATGGCTTCTAATCTAGCTACAGGTGCATAGGTTTCATCATAATCTATACCTTCATCCTGATTATATCCTTTTGCAACTAATCTAGCCTTATTTCTAGTTATTGAACCTTGTTCATCTAGTTTATTTCTAAATACCCATTTGCTACCTATAATTTGATGATCTTTGTGTCTAGGTACTAAGGTCCATACCTTACTTCTCTCAAATTGGTTGAGTTCCTTTTGCATGACAATTACCCAACTTTCATCATTAAGAGCCTCATCAACATTTTTAGGCTCAATTTGAGAAATAAAAGCAATGTCAGTGACTAAATGTTTGAAATGAGATCTAGTACTTACTCCCCTTGAGAGATCACCAATGATTTGCTTTTTTGGATGATCTTTCTTCATTCTCCATTCTTTTGGGAGTTCTTGTTTGTTTTCTTCTTGAGTTTGAGGTAGAGAATCATTTTGATGTGAATCTTTTTGATCATTTTCTTCTTTCCCATTTCCAAGATGAAGTCTTTCCATATTACCTACAACATCATCAAGAACACTACCTTTCACAAGATCAAGTCTACTAGATTCATTAAAAACAACATGCATGGATTCTTCAACAGTTAATGATCTTTTGTTAAATACTCTATATGCTTTGCTATTTGTAGAGTATCCTAAAAAGATATCTTCAAGATTGTCCTTGGTATTCAATATGAAGCACTTGCATCCAAATACTCTAAAGTATGATATCAAGGGCTTTCTTCCATTCCATAGCTCAAATGAGGTTTTATTTAAAAGAGGTCTTTTGAAAACTCGATTTGAAATATAACATGCAGTGTTTGTGGCTTCTGCCCAAAAGTAAGTTGGTAAATCATATTCATTGAGCATTATTCTATCCATTTCAATTAAAGTTCGATTTTTCCTTTCAACTACCCCATTTTGTTGAGGTGTCCTAGGAGATGAGAAATTTTGTGAAATGCCATGTTCAAGAAAAAGCTTTCAAAGTTTTCATTTTCAAATTCTTTGCCATGATCACTTCTTATCTTTGAAATACATTTCCCTTTTTCATTTTGAACCCTTTTTGCAAAGTTTTTAAAGTTTTCAAAAACATCAATCTCTTGAGCTAAGAAAATTACCCAAGTAAATCTAGAGTAATCATCTACGATGACAAATGCATAATGTTTTCCTTCTAAGCTAGCAATTCTAGTAGGTCCGAATAAGTCTAAATGCAAGAGTTGAAGAGGTTTTGAGGTACTTACTATGTTTTTGGCTTTAAAGGATGACTTGTGTTGCTTTCCTCTTTGGCAAGGTTCACATGTCTTGCCTTTTTCATATTTAACTCTTGGCAGTTCTTTTACTAGTTCTCCTATGCTGAGGCGTTGTATTAAGTCCAGGTTAGCATGACCAAGCCTTCTATGTCATAGCCAAGATTCATCACTAGTAGTCACAAGACACTTAGAGGAATGGTTAGATAGTTCATGTAAGTTTATTATGTATGTATTTACATCTCTATTTCCTTTAAATATCTCCTGACCATCGATAGAGATCACAAGACATTCATTGGAAGTAAAGATTACTTTGTTTCCTTTATCACATAATTGACTTACACTTAACAAGTTATGTTTCAAGCCATCAACAAGTAAGACATCTTTAATAAAAGAAGTGTCATTACTACCAATAGAACCAATGCTAATTACCTTACCCTTAGCATTGTTTCCAAAGGTAACTTTACCTCCATCAATACTTTTGAATTCATTGAAAAGTTCTTTGTCTCCTGTCATATGCCTTGAGAATCCACTGTCTACTAGCCAAGCATTTTTGTTTATTGTGGACTTGAGGCATACCTATAGAATCACAGTTCAAGTATGATTTTTAGGTACCCAAATGAGCTTGGGTCCTTGGGGGTTAGCACATGAAGGTTCCCAATGAGCCTTCCTTATCCAGTAATATTTATTTATATGACCCATTTTCATACAATAATTACACTGTTTTAGTCTAAACTTGTTTTCTAGTCTTATAAGATTTTTGAATACCATATTTCTATCAAACTTATTTTGAGAATGATGACATGCACAGTTATGATTCATTGTTGATTTTCTAGATGCATGCTTCCTATACATAAAGGCATAATTATTTTTTTTTATGTATGGAAGGTTTAATATGCTTATTTTTTGGTGTTGTTCCAACAAGTGTGGAGATGTGAGGTTCATTTGGTGTTGTTCCAATGAGCCTTCCTTATCCAGCAATATTTATTTATGTGACCCATTTTCATACAATAATTACATTGTTTTGGTCTAAACTTGTTTTCTAGTCTTACAAGATTTTTGAATACCATATTTCTATCAAACTTATTTTGAGAATGATGACATGCACAGTTATGATTAATTGTTGATTTTCTAGATGCATGCTTCTTATACATAAAGGCATAATTATTTTTTTTTATGTAAGGAAGGTTTAATATGCTTATTTTTTGGTGTTGTTCCAACAAGTGTGGAGATGTGAGGTTCATTTGGCTTAACAAAGATGGTTTTGTGAGAAGATGATGATGTGTCCTAAAATCCTAGACCATATCTAATTAAGGGTGATCTTTGAGACACAATGAGAGTATCTAAGCTCTTTTTACCTTTGTGAAATTTTGAAATGGAATTCCTAAGTTCCTCAACTTCATTTTTCAAAGTATTAGTTTCTTTTAGCAAGGAAGCAGTTGAGGGTCTTGATGAGTATTCATCTAATGACTTTTGGAGAGATTCATTAGATGATTTAAGCTTTATGTTTTCCTTTTCTAAATCATCTATCTTATTTTTTAAATTAGAGATGTTATTTCTATAATTACTAAATTTACTTCTATATTTCTCTAATTCTAGATTTAATTCTTCTATTAGGCTTTGCTCATCATCATCATCATCATCATCATAACTATCATCATCATTATCACTGCTATCATTGTTTAAAGAGTATGAATGTAGTGATTTTACCTTATTTGAGACGTGATCCTCAATAGCCATGAAGCATAGGTTGACCTCTTCGCTTTCATTATCATCTTTTTCACTTGAAGAGCTTTCGTCATCCCATGTGGCTTTGTGACCTTTCTCCCTATTGTCTCTTTGGTATTTGCTCTTATGCTTTTTGAGCCTTGGACATTCTGGTTTGATATGTCCTTTCTTTCCACACTCATAGCACTTTACCTCTTCCTTACTTCTTTGTGCATCATTAGAAGTTTGCTTGAGGTTTCTTTGCCTGAATTTTTTGGAGCTGCTCATTTTCTTCTCAATGATTCTTTTTAGTCTCCTTGAAAGCATAGCAATGTCCTCATTTACATCATCACTCATTTCTTCATCATCTTCACTTTCTTCTTACAATTTTGAAGTAGAGGCTTTAAGTGCTAAAGGTTTTCTTTTCTCTGGCTCTGCTTCAAGCTCTCTATCTCTTTTCACTGTCATTTCATGTGTGAGAAGTTTTCCAATCAGCACATCAATATTCATGATTCTCATATCTTCATTTGCTTCTTCTATGCCAGCAACGCTTGAGCCATAGTCTTTAAGAGGAAGACTTCTCAGGATTTTGTTGTTTACATCCTCCAAACTCATATGCTTCCCAAGTTTCCTCATTCCATTTATAATGGCTAGAAGATAGTTGGTCATGTCAGTAATTGACTCATTGGATTTCATCTTGAAGAGCTCATATTCTGAGGTCAGAAGTTGATTCTTCTTGGATTTGACTTGCTTAGTTCCTTCATGATAATTTTTCAATATCTTCCACATGTTGTATGCTGTTGGGCAGTGTTGTATTCTTCCACATTCTTCAATAGATAATGAGCTTGATAGGATTGTCATTGTCTTCTTGTTTTTGAAATTTGCTCTTCTTTGAGGCTCTGTCCAATCATCTCTTGATAGGATTTCTTCTTCACCATCATCTCCTCTTCTGGTTGGTGGTGTCCATTCTTTTCGTACACTATCCCAGACTTCAATTCCTTCACTATCCATATATGTCTCCATTCAAAACTTCCAATGGGCATAATTTGCTCCATCAAAGTAAGGTTTGAGACTTTGGAATCCTTCACTAGCCATATCTTAATCTTTACCAGCGCTTTTTAGGCTTCGATGCTAGACTAAGCTTTGATACCAATTGTTGCCCAGATATTAAGCCAAGAAGGGGGGTTGAATTGGAGTTTCAAAAATTAAACTTTAAAGTGCGGAAATAAAAAATTAATTTTAGGAGGGATAGAGAAATTTGACACAAGGATTTTTATAGAGGTTCGGGTGTTAACAAACCCTACTCCTCTCCCCAATCGCAATTGGGAGTTTCACTCCAACTATGGTTTTCTCACAATGGTTCACACCTAACCAATTCCTTGTGTTTTACAGGCTCACACAAACAATCTTTTATCCTGTGTTTTACAGGCTCACACAAACAACCTTTACTTTGTTTTTTACAGGCTCACACAAACAACCTTTACTTTGTGTTTTACAGGCTCACACAAATAACCTTTACTTTGTGTTTTAAAGGCTCACACAACTAACCCTTACAAGTGTTTTACTCTTAACTCAGAAATACCCAAAACTCACTTGAGTAATAAATGATTACAGAGAGAAACACTCACAAATATTTATTGCTCAATAAATGAAGAGCAAAAAGATTTTTACAGAGAAAAGATATTGGTTCTCAAAGTATTGAATGTACAAATAGCTTGTAATAAGATTTTGATTCAAAGTATTTGCTATCCTCTTGTACTGAATGCATAAATGACTTCCATGTATACTCCTTTGGCTGATTATAGCCGTTAGGGTGCATTTAATATGAAACTAGTCATTGTACCAACCAAATAATCTCGCCTAACATTTTTCTCTTTCATCATTCCTTGGCGTGACTATGTTTGTCACGGGCATGACATTTCTTCCCAAGCCGTGACTGAAGTGGTGACCTTGGTCGTGAAGCTCTCTGGAATGTTTTGAAACATTGGGTCACAGGCGTGACATACATCTTCACGGGCGTGACAAACTTACCAGTCGTGATCCAAGTGGTGACTTTGGTCATGAAGCTCTCTGGATGAAAATGCCATGAACATTCACGGGCGTGACTTAAATGTCCATTTCACGGTTTGTTCTTCCTTCATGGTCGTGAACTTCAAATATTGGTTTTGGTAACGGTTAGCTCTTTCATGGGCATGACACATAGGGTCACGGGCGTGAACATGCTTCTTCGTTAATTTTGTCTTTCAAGGATTTTTCTTCCAATTTCCATTCTTGTTATTTTATTCCATACCCTGTTAAATAGACTTAGAAAACAAGTATGTTAAATACAATATTGCTATTTTATTTGTTATCATCAAAATGACGGAAATACCCCTCAAGGTTTAACAAGAATTGTCAAAAGAAGAAGGGTACCCAAAGGGAAGCAGCTAAAAGCTTTGGTTTTCTTTTTGGTATATTTTGTTAAAAACTTTGTAAATTAAATTATCGTTTTTATTTCATATAATGTGTATTAAAGATGCGAATTACAATGTAAAAGAACATAGTTTGGATGTAAATTAATGTATTTTATAAATAAATAAAATTTTGAGTATTTATGCTTGTAATAATTTTTATTTCAGTGTTTGCAATATTTTCGTAAAAAAAAAATTACTTGACTTCATTAATTTTATGAAACAGTTAGATGGGTAATACTCATTTACCTTTCTGAATGAAAGCGGGGTTAGAGGGTGTTAGCGATTCTTACTTAGTGGGTATAGGAAAATGAGTGCATGTTTTCAGCATTTGCATTATTTTTAGTTGCTATATTCTAATAAGGGACCCTTTTTCTAACAATATAGGTTTTAATGGGTATGGAATCAAGGGAAAGTCATGAAGAGCTGGAGGGTGATAATATAGTTAACTCAGCTACTCATAGACAGTTAGCATAAATTAGAGCCTCGGAGCTTAGTGTTATAGCTCCACAACATGCTAAAGAACAGGTTGACTCGGGTCAGGTACCCCTTATGCAACAAATGGCTACTTTGTTATTGCAGATAGCACAAGTTGTGCCTCCACCAACTCCCCCACCGCAACCAAAACCACAAATTGATAAATTAAGAAAATATGGGGCTACCGATTTTATGGACAAGAAAAAGGATGACCAAGCCATAGCAGATTTTTGGTTAGAAAAGATGAAATGGGTTTTTAAGGAGCTGCAATGTCCGAAGAAGTACAAGGTTAGATATGCAATGTCCTTCCTTTAGCAGCATGCCTATGACTAGTGGAAATTGGTATTAGCGAAACCCTAGACTCCGACCCCTCAGACATGGGATTTCTTTGTGGCAAAGTTTAAAAAGAAATATGAGCCAACAATTTATGTGGATGAGAAAAAGTGAGAATTTCTGAATTTGAAGCAGAGGGGTATGACAGTAGCTAAGTATGAGATGAAGTTCACCAGGCTGAGCAAGTATGCAACTAGGATTATTGGAGATGAAGCTTATAAATGTCATAGATTTAAAGATGACCTGGATGAGGAGATTGAGTATTTAGTGGCTTCCCACTAGCATACAGATTTTGCTATGCTAGTGTCCTCTGCCATTAGTGTTGAAAGGAGGAAAAAGCTGAAGACAGAAGAGTTCTCCAAGAAATCGACAACTAGTGTGGCCCAGACATCTGGTAGGAAAGGACAGATAGTACCTAGACCATTTCAGTCACAGGCTGCTAGGTAGACATTTTTTGGTAGGCGGGGTCAGCATTTTAGATCCGCAGCATCATCTGCTAGTTCACCAATGTTGAACCTTTAGGGATATTTCTGTCATTTTCATGATAACAAATAACATAGCAATAATGTATTTAACATACTTGTTTTCTATGTTTATTGAATAGGGTATGGAATATGATAGCAAGAATGGAGACTAGAAGACTAATCTTAAAAAGACAAAAAAATGAAGAAATAGCATGTTTACGCCCGTGATGAAGCTTAGCGGCAATAATTCAACATTTAAAGTTCATGATCATGAAGAATGATAGCAACCATGACTGATCATATCAGTCACACCCATGAAAGAAAGTCACGCCCGTGAAAAGACATGACAAATTCTTCTAGAGAGCTTTATGGCCAGAGCCACCACTTGGACCATGGCTAGGAAGGTTTATGGCGAGCGGTGCTACATATATACAGATCATAAGAGTCTCAAATATTTGCCCACACAAAAGGAGTTAAACTTAAGGCAAAGATGCTGGTTGGAGTTAATCAGGGATTATGATTGTATTATTGATTATCAGTCAGGCAAAGCCAATATAATAGCAGATGCCTTAAGTAAAAAAACACTGGCAGATATAGTTTAAGATTTCCTCAATTATTATATAATATATAGAAATTAATAATAAATTATGTTGCCCAGATAATGAACCAAGAAGGGGGGTTGAATTGGATATTAAAAATTTTTAACTTTTAAGTGCGAAATAAAAAGTTAAATAGAGTAGAGATAGGAAGATATCACATAAGAAATTTATAGAGGTTCGGGTATTAACAAACCCTACTCTTCTCCCCAATCTCAATTCAAAAAGTGAGAAAAAAATAGTTTTGAGAGAGGAAAATTCGAAATAAAGGAGTTCTTGCCATAAAAAGAGCAAAGGAGCAAGAAAGAAGAATGAAAGAAGAAGAAGAAAAAGGGAGAAGAGTTGGGACATAATTTCGGTCCACTTGGAGGATCCTTAAGGTGAGTTTATTCTCCTTAAATTCAACATTTTTACTTCCATTTGAGACCTATAAGGATGATAGATGTGATTAGGTTTGATAGATATAGGTTATGTTGCAAGATTGAACTTAGAAAATTAAGTTTTGTGATTAGTTAATGAAAGTGTATTTAAATTTTGAATTAATGATAATTGATGTTAGTTAATTTTTTTATGGCTTAAAAACTAAAAAAAATATGATGTTAATGGATGAATGAGGGGCTGCCATAATTAAAGAAATTTGGAGAAAATTGAAATTAGCATAGAAGCACAACAGTTGGTGATAGATTAACTATGATTTGAGTGTTGAACTGAAGAAAATGAATTGGAAACTAGGATATGGTTTTTGGGCAGCCATGAAATATTAAGAGGAATGTTTAACCTTAGTATATTTTAGCTCAATTAAGGTATTAAACATATTAGGAGCATTAGAATATTATGTAGACATGAAAAACATTGAAAATTGATATTGAAATTGAGATATGGTATGGTTGTGTAGGAAAATTAAATAAACAAGTGAGAGGCCCTCAAGAGGGTGAAAAAGACAAGGAGAAAGCTAGCTAATAAGGGAAGAAAAAGAATGATTAAGGGAAGATCCAAGACTGATTAGGTATGTGCTTCATTGATAAAAATATTGCATGTTGTTAATATGTATGGAATTATGCATTAAGGTTTAATATGTTTGTGTTTGTGATATGTTATGTGATTTGTTGTGGCTTTTGATATTTTATATGGCAATGGGATCAAATGGTGTAAAATAATTGAGACATATGAATGTAGTTAAAATCTGGAAAATTTCGTATCAAAATGAATGCAAATGATAAATGTGGTTGAAAAGTGGATTAATGACCCTGCTTTAGAGATTCTGAAACAGTCTTGACTATTTTGAGTATAATTTGAGTTCTGGAATTCCATTTTGTATGTTCTTTATTGGAAATGAAAGCTAAGATACATGAATTTAATTTTTAATTAGACCATAAAATCTAATTATGTATAGATTTGCCTTGAAAAATGCATGAATTTCAAACCTAGAATCTATCTAGAAAATTCTAGGCAAAAATTTCTGTGATTAAACAGTATTCAATTGAACATAACTTTTGATAAAAAAAACTGAGATTTGAGTGATTTTTGATGCGTCTGAAAGTTAAGACAATAAGAAAAAAATTATTAGAAGACCAGAACTCCCAATTCGAATTAAAAATGGGCTAAAAATGAAACCTAAAAATAGGTTCGAAATATGCAATAGGTAAAAACATAAAATATTGGGCTTTTGCAAGTGTTGTGATAATTATATGTAATAATTAATGTGAATATTTACTTTAATGATAATTATAAATTTAAAAAAAATTATTTATATGTGAGATTTTAGTTCAATAATAATGGAAATAAAGAACAAAAATAAATAAGCATAATTATGATAATTGAATAATATTGTCATTTTTTAAAATATTGTGAATTAATATAAAAATAGTTAAGCCCTATGACACTTAATCTATAACTAGAATATAGAATAATTTGACATGTCAATCAAGATATTTTAGGCACTAGGTGCCAAATATAAAAGTCGGTAATGACAAATTTGTAAATGCGCTCGACGCAAAATTATTAAACTGGTAATGACATTATTATAAAGGCGCTCAGTGCAATATTATGAAAGCCGGAAATGACAACCCCGTTATTCCTATTAGTTAATTCGGTTATAAGTGTTATGGGCTCAGCAAAAGAAAAATGAAAAAAATAATAATAATGTTAAAGTATGTCATTTTGCTAATATTGTATGAATTAAATTTATTAACTATTAAATGTTGAATGAAATTTATTTGATTTTATATATTTCTTTATTTTATGCCTTACTTATTAAATGATTAATTAATATGATAGAAAATAAGTGTATGTAAAATTTTTATCATTGAAGCACCACTAAGCTAGTAGTTTAGAACGGGTGGTTTCCTGTCGCGCAGGTTTAGAAGAGTAGCTAACCACCCGTGCTAAACTACTAGCTTATTTTATGTCTTATTTATTAAATGATTAATTAATATGATAGAAAATAAGTGTATGTAAAATTTTTATCCTTGAAGCACCACTAAGCTAGTAGTTTAGCACGGGTAGTTTCCTGTCACGCAGGTTTAGAAGGGTAGCTGTAGATATTATAATTGTCAGAAAAAGAATGGTACCCGGAGGGAAACAACTAAAAATTTTGGATTTTTTTTGGTATATTTTGTTAAAAATTTTATAAATTAAATTATCGTTTTTATTTCATATAATGTCTATTAATGATGTGAATTACAATGTAAAAAAATATAGTTTGAATGTAAATTAATGTATTTTATAAATAAATAAAATTTTAAGTATTTATGCTTGTAATAATTTTTATTTCAGTGTTTGCAATATTTTTGTAAAAAAAAATTATTTCACTTCATTAATTTTATGAAATAGTTAGACGAGTAATACTCACTTATCTTACCGAACGAAAGCGGAATAAGAGGGTGTTACAGGCCATCTCTTTGATTTGTCTAATAATAGGGAGGCTATTTACATCAGGCATACACAAGCCTAAAATCATGTTGACTACTATTTGTTTGTCACATTCTACATGCATATTGTAGATTCCTTTATCCAAATCAAGTTTGATCCCTTCCATGACTACCTAAGTCTTTGCTACTTGAATGGGGCAGTAGAGGATGTTTATAACAAACCCAAATATCTGCCTACCCATATAATCTCTGACGAGACCACCACTAGGTGTCATACTTGTAAAAAAATGAATACACCAGGGGATCCATCAATTTTTTACAGTGAGGTCCATATCCATAATATAAATTTTAATTATAAAAAATATATGTGCGATAATAAAACAATAAAAGAAAATTCTTTTATATTAGTTCTTGACGAGTTCTTATATTTTAAAAATAATATATAATTGCATAATTACTAACACTATCAAATCAATCATTTTCAATATATATTACTAAACAATAATTCCACCACTAATCGCCCATATTATTTCGTAAATAATTTTTTATCAATTTTATTACCGAAAATACTCATTCTACAATTGCTTAAAAAGTTTTGATTCAAAAGCTTTTTAAAAAAACAAAAAAAAATTCAAAAGTTTTTTTAAATTAAATTTTTGTAATAAATGTTTTATTTTTTATCAGTTTTTTATAATAAATTTTCTACATTAAAAAAATTTATTTATTTTTAAATTTTATTGGAGCCCACTTATTAAAAAATGGATCAATTTTATTATATTTTACCTATAGTAATAGCTTTTTAAAAAATTATGGGTCCAATGACCCACTGTTTTATCGGAAGATCCGGCAGAGTGAATACAGGGATCGGTATTGATTTTTACAATGGGAGGAGTGGGACACTTAAAGCAAACCATTCTTTTATCACCAACTGGATTACAAGGATCCTGCATAATGAGAGCTTGGTCCGCTGTTGCTTTAATTGATTGTCAAACACTCACAATCTCATTAATTAATGAGAAAAAAATTCAAAAATCTATTTAATATAATAATTAGTGTATGGTAATAAATTATAAAACGCGACACTAGTAATGGGAAAAAAAATAATGGGTGATATATACAAAGACTTAAAAGTGATGAATCCTGACATGCTATAAAATCAAACCCATCACTCCCTATCTCCGTGTCTATTTTTGAGCTAAAGTGGGAAGAGGGGCGGGCTCCTCCACTGCCGGTGCTTATTACTGTGGCAATGACAAAGAATAAAGATATGGTCCCTTTATCTATACAAATAGAAAAAGGATTATCACTCTTCTTTTTTTCTCTTTAAATGTGTCTGCCCTAATTTAATTTATTATTGCTTAATTATTATTATTCAACAACAATTTTGAGGTGGGCAGCCACGGAATCCAATTATTTTGCAACTAATAAAAACATGAATACATTTATAAACTAATTTAATTACTTGTTATGAAAGTAAAATTGTTATCATTTTTTGTACATAAATATATTCCTAAAGTTATTTAAAAATATTTATTTGCATATTCTGACTTTAAATGTCACTTATTGCATATCTCAAAGTGGAAAAAAGTATAACATTCGCACCATATAAAGTGACAGAGTAAATTTTTTTTTCCTGGTCTCCCATTTCTCTTCGTATTTTTTGCCATGTGTCTCCAAAGGACTGCGGATGTTATATTTTTTTTTTTAACAACTTGAGATGGACAATACTCTAAAAATTAAGGTGTGCAAACAACATTATTATGCAAATGTAAGAGTATATTTACATATTAGATCTAAAAATAAATTAGTTTATAAAATTATTGATGAATCGGATTTATAAAATAAAATTCCTCTCTTTTTACTCAAAGAAAAGGTGATGCGAATTGTGTCCCGTCCCGGGTATCAAGGAAAGCCAATGCGAGTGAGTAATAAAGAAGGCAATTCGTTAACAAATGATTTATTCAGTAAAAAAATAAATAAATATATAAATAAAAAAGGACGAGAGGTTGATGCATTGCTAAGCAAAGCCACACTCTACAACTCATCATTCCTTCTCATTGTAAGCCACTCATCACCAGACTTTGGAAAACACTAGCATCTTTGATTCCTCTTACATTTTTTGGTCGAAAGAGCATTTAGCCCTTTATACTATTGAAAATGGTCTAGGTAAGACCTTAAACGTTTATTATATCCAATTAAGCCCTTAAGATTTTAGATTGAACAAATAAGCTCTCAAAACATTATCAGTTAATCTAGATTTTTTGGATTTATAATTGTGATCCCAAAAAAAGGCCGTGAATGATTTGCAACCTATGGTCCTCCTTAGAATTGAAAAATTTTAAGGACTCGTTTGGATTCATTTAGGTTGAGTAATTTTAAAATTCATAAATTATAAGAATTATATTGTTTGGTTTGAATATAAAATTTATGGATTAATGATGTAATTTCTCTTACACTCATATTTAGTTCAACCATAATCAATAAATTTAACAATTAATTTTCAATTTTACCCTTTACTAAATAGTGATAATTTGTCATTAATTAAACATTTTATAGTCATTTTTATCACATTTATACTGAATTATGAAATAATATAATTTAGAGTAAATTTTCAAAAAAATTCAATTGATGAAATTATCATTATTGTCAAATTAGAAATATGTTATATTTTTTTTGCTCAAAATTTTATATAAACTCATTATTTGTACTATGTTTATAAATAAATAAATTCATTAATTTTTTCTTTTTCAAAGGAACTTATTAATATTTTTTAATTCGTATTCAAACCAATACAAATAAAATAAGTAAAAATAAAAAAAAATTTGACAAATGATTTTTGTTATATTTTTAGGCTTAAAAATAGTTTTGGAATATTATTAATTTATTAGGGACAATCTTGGAAAAACAATATGACATCTCTTATGAAAAAAAATGTGGATTTTGGAATTTGCAGCTTTGGAGGCAGAAAATCAAATCTCTAAAAAATGCGAAATTTTGGTGGGTAAGTGATTTTCCAAAATCCATGAATTTTGACTTTTTTTAGTAGTTAAACAATGAATTTAGTATAAATCCATAATTTTTTTTTATCTCATTCAAAATCTCTCATTCCAAACATAGTCTAAGAAAATTTTAAATTCTTGAAACTCTCTTGGAACATCAAAAGAACATAAACATAGGACCAGCAACAAAGAGTTTGAACTCTAATAGTCTTTTATGATTAACTACATTTAATCATATATATATATATATTTGAAGTAAATGAGCTTCTTGAAAAATTCCACAACAAAGGAGTTATTGATAATTCACTAAAAGAAAAAAAGATGAGATGAAGTAGGAAAATACACTACAAGAAAAATACAAAATAACTAGGGATTTTAGTGATGAAAATATTTTTTCTCTAAGTAGTGACGGATCAACAACGGTAAATAATTGAATTAAATTAAGAAAATTTTTAAAAAAATTGTGACTGATTACATACCAATTAACTATGGAATTAGAGACGAAAGAAAACCATCGCTAATGTTAGTTGCTAAAATTCACAGTAAAAAATGGCGCTCATAATAGTGACGGAATTATGACAGATTATTGACAATATTTAGTGACAAGAAGTAATATGTCATTAAAGTTGGAGGCAATTATTGGCTCCAATTTTTGCGACGGTCTAACGACAGTAATTTAGAAACGAATTTGATATTTGTCACTATATTAGTGACGGATTCAAATTCCGTCTCTAAATTAAAGATAGAACTCAAATCTATCACTAATTTAAAAACAAACTTCAAATCAGTCATTAAGATAGTGATGGATTTAGAAATTGTCACTAATGTAGTGACGGATTTCAAATATGTATCTAATTTAGTGACGGATATCATATCTGTCTCTAATTTAATGATGAATTTCGAATTCATCTCTATATTAGTGACATATTTCTTATTTATCGCTAATATTGTGATGGATTCAAAATTCGTCACAAGTTTTGAACGACACTGTTTCCTTGACTATTATAGCGAAATTCAAAATATTATGACAGACTTATGGTTCCAACTATAAGAAAAATTTCTAATACAAATGAAACAAGAAATCTAGGGAGAGGAATTTTCTCTAAAAATTACCTAATATTGCTCAGATGAGTTCAATTAAATTGACAATGGAAAACATAGATCTTAATATGCATGCCTCACAAAAACAAATTGAAATGGTGAAATAAGATGATAAAAAATTAAAAACCAAAACTTACCTCTCACTAGTAAACCCATTGATAAAAAAAAAAATGAATAACTCAAGTGAAAATATACATTTAGCAGGTTAAGAGTATGAGCCAACATATATACAACATTGTGACTATGAGATGGGATTCATTGAAAGGTGATTGAAGTTTGAAAGGCTATCTAGTAATTGTGCACTGGAGGAGAACAAACTTATATTGGCAGTGATTGATGCAGTGATGGTTAGAAGCGAAAAAAATTAGGCTCAATTAGGGAAATATTTAAAAAAGAAATAGTTGAGCCCAAAAGTTACAGGCTCGATCAATTTCAATTGAATTTTTTTATTCCTAAAAACCTATAATCATTCAATAATTAAGGTCATTATAAATTTATTAGTTCAAAGAATTAGGATATGGAATGAAACAACAATTTCACATAAATTATTTTCTCTGTTTCTAAAAAGATGATGTTGTATATTAATTATAGTTTTTTTCCCATGATATTTAACAATTCACAATTATCTATAATTGTAATTATTTTTTTGTCAATTATACCTTTTTTTAATAATTAGAGAAATAGACTGGAATGAAATTATAAATTAATGAATAATTATAATTAATAATTCAATATTCTTAATCAAACTTAAATAAAATAAATATAAATATATAAAAAAATATATAGTAATTATTTTTACATTAAATATTAAATAATTAGATAAATAAAGATATAAATAAATAAATATATTAAATAATATAGATAAAATAAAAATTTATTAAGAAAAATATAATTAATAATTTAATATTTTTATCAGACTTAAATAAAATAAATAGGAATGTATAAGAAATATGAAACAAATATATATTAAATAATAATATTTAGATATTAAATATTTAGATAAATAATAATAATAATAATAATAATAATAATAATAATAATTTATCGACAGATTAATGTCCCAACTATCTGTCGCTATATTTCAAAAATGAAATGACACCTTTTCAGTGATTACCAAACAAATATTGCAAGCCCTAAGTTTATCCCTCATCTCGACCCCTACATTAACATATCTTTTTCCCTCTTCACCCTCACGCTCACCCTCATGCTCATTGTCGCTCGCCATTCTTATAGTTGCTAGTCGCCGATCGCCATTCTTGAGAGGCCAATCACTTGAGGTCGATCCCTATCCGATCTCCTCTAGTCATTGTTTGCTGAGTTGGAGGACATCAACAATTATCAACTACAAGAGATAGGTACCTATCCTTCATCAACGAATAACAAACACATTTTACCTGTTGATTTGAATCCAGCTCATTACAAAGTACATATTTTATCGTCATTCTCTAGCATCATACTTGAGAGTTGTAGGTTTTTTTTATAGCGTAGTTGTTGTAAATTATAATCAAAATAGTGGGTATATGATTGATTTATTCATTCTATAAAATAAGTTGTGAAAATAAGAGCTTTGAGCTTCGGTGACTATAAGAGGTTCATTTTTATAGTAGAGTTTGGGGTGTAGAATGGGAAGAAAGGGGACTGCTTTGGATTGGAGAGTGTGCGTAGAGATTTGGGAGTCTAGGTCAGATTTTGCTTTATTTGCATATTGATCTTGAAAGGCAAAATTATGGTGATAGTGATACAGTTATTAGGAGGTTAAGGCTGAGATTTGCATTTGCTGGTGAATAATAGGAGAAAGTAGAAATCTCAAAGTGATAATAGGAGAAAATATTATAATATTCAAATGGAAAATCTTTTGTACCATCTAAAAGATTGCATAAAGAAAAAATATAATGGTTTCATGTTGGACAAACTATTTGGGGTCAAGTTTTTGCAAAAGGAGCTTCACTTGGTGATTGGTGATAGTGAAATTTTGACAAATTTCAGCCAATTTAAAATGCAGGTGTGTAGCTACCTCATTGTCCATTTTACTATTAGATTTCTAAGATTTTGCTTTGTCATAGTCACTAGTGTTTTATTTAATTAAAATAGAAAAACTTTTCCAACTTCAACATGAACCTATTATTGAATGGGTCCTACCTAAGATCTTCACATTGAAAATCCAATATCTTGATTAAATAGTTATATTCAAACCAGTCAAAAGCTACTGAAAATTGAGGTAGCCCAATATCTTGATTTAATAGTGACGACATAGAAATATATCACAATGTATATTTCAGTACCTTAGTACATTTTTTTACTATATTCGAAAATTCTCTATAAGGTCCCATATGCTATAGAAGAAAATTTTGTAAGAAAGAAAGAGCAAATACCACTTGTATGTGATTTATGTTTTAAAAATAAATACCATAATATTCATTAATTGATGATATTTGGAAAATTAAGGGTGATCATGAAACCTATATATAGTTGCACCCCTAAAAGAAAACATTGTAGATAAATTACACTTTGCTTTTGGGGCATTAATTAATATAAACCCCATAAAATTAAAAGCAAAAAACAATTAATTGTTGAGTGAAACAGAAGAATTTGAAGGACAATAAAAAATAATTGGCAACAAGAAGGCAGTTTTCAGTTGATGAAGACCACATAGAAAGTGAAAGAAGAAATGAGAAAGAGAAAGAAGGATAATAGGACCCATTTGCCTTTAGTTGCGGTGTATGGTTATGTGTATGTGTACACAACTCGCAATTAGCTAGGAAGACAAATAAGAGAAAGAGAGGGCCCATAGATAAGAAAGGGTGATAAACTGATAATTAATGGAAGTAGCCTTCATCCTCTCTGGACTTGTTCCCACCCTAACCCTAATTATACATCGTAAACCCCTAACTCTCTACCCTTTGCTTCAACCTTCAAAATGTCTACTTAAATACGCAAGTAAAAATTTTCATCTACACTATTATTAAGTTTTTAATCTCATATATATGCTTACATATTAACGTGCATACTAATTAATATGGGGGAATCTAAAATATAATTTGGGTAGATAAATTCATTTGCGTAAATTATATGTATAATTAGTTATGCTACAAGAGAGTAACTAAGGATTAACGAAAATAAAAATTGTTTTTAAATAGAGGCAATGACAAAAATAATACTCATCTTCAAAATTTTAGTAAAGACATTAAGAACATGATGCCCTTATTGACCCCACCCTAAATCTGCTTCTGCTAATTAATTAATTAAGATTTGACCACACACGTATAATGAATGCTTATTATTGTAAAAGTTACTGTTAAGGCATATGTGTATATATAAGGGTGGTGAGAGATTGGCAGGAGGAGCCTTGGCCACCCCAATTTGAAAGAATTTATGTTTAGTATATATAAAAAAAATTGGTACATAAGATTTTTAATTTTTATTATTGGCTCTCTCAAAAATTAAAAACATGTATTTATTATTTTAATTAAAAAAATTGAAATTAGGGGTATATGATTGATTTGTTCATTCTATAGAATAAATTGTGAAAACAAGAGTTTTGGGCTTCGGTAACTAGAAATATGTTACAATGTATATGCTAAAATTAGGGCGAGACTTTTAATGAATAAAAACAGCAAGAAAAGAAAAGAGAAAATGAAAGTGGAAAAAAATAGTAGAGTAGAGAAAGAGAGGAAACTGTCGTCAAAGGCACGCCAAGACCAAGGCTCCAACATTTTTAATTACATCACATTCCACTAATGAGATGTTAAACAGAATCCAAATGATTGGTAATTACCTCAAAACCCGCATTAACTTTTGTCTTTTTGTCTTTTTTTTTTTCTTTCTTTATATAGAAAAATACTGCATATGTCATATGGAAGAAATGTGAGAGGAACAAGAATAGGCGAGTTAAAATCAGAAGCCACATGGTTTAGAACTTTAGAGAATAGATGGGTATTTTTGTCATCTAAAATATTTGGGCTTCTAAATTTGGAATTTATTCAAAAACTTTATCCATTTTAATTAAATTTAATATAGTTATATATCAAACTCCCCAAAATTTACCAAAGTTACTATTTAACTATAATTATGACTTCTCGAATTTAAATGTGTAATTGAATACCCTATAAAATATTATAATTTAATTTTCATTTGAACATTATGAAATTCATAATTTGGACAAAATGTGGCTTAAAATTTACGAAAATAAAAAAACTTTAATATTTAAAGAAGCATTTTTTAGAAGAAATATTTAAAGAAATGAAACCACAGTAGAAATCTAATTAATTAAACTAACATTTTATTACATTTATTTCCTAATTTAGAAACACTTGGTCCTTGTTTGTTTGTGTGCGCTTTTATACATACATATATATATATATAGAGAGAGAGAGAGAGATTAGAAAACACAATTTTTCTTGTTCGCCAATTAATAATTAACCTGCCATTGATTTATTTTTGCTTAGTGCTATACTTTGACCGAGAAAATTTTTTTTGGCAGTTCACTTTTGACTTTATTATGCCTAAATTTCATGTTTTTTTTAATTATCCTATTTCTTTATATGGGTGGGTGCATATGAAAGGTGGCAAGCCATAATAATTAATCTTACTTTTGTAATTAATCCTTTCATATATATATATATATATATATATATAGACTTCTCTTTTGGATTACTGATTATATATATAGTAGACCAACTTACAGTACATAACCCATGATGTACATAAACCGACTTACTGAAAAAGATTATCACTGAAATTATCCTCACTTCTACCAGCATCATACTGCAACTCATAATGTACATTCGAGTTTGCAACTAAAATGTTCAAAATTGTCACGTAAGATTATAATATTATTGGTTTAAATTCTGATTAATGAAATTATAATTTATTAACACCCAATATACATATGTATGAAACTATATTTTCTTTTAAGTTATAATATTAAAGAAAAATATTAAATAAATAAATAAATAGTTTTTCTTTATTACTTTCTACTTTTTGCATTATATGAATCATGATATATGCATTTTTTTTATTATAATTTCTCATAAAAATTAAATTATAATTAAGACTTAAAAATGATTATGTGTTAGAGAGACTCTTGGTTAACAATAATGTTATTAATGTTGATTTGGAAATGAATAATCAAGAGATTTATCATTCTTTAATTTCTGACAATTGGAATCTTTTTGAATTTCAGCTTTTCATGTGATGGATACTTTATTTTAAGCCCAATGAATTTCATAATTGATTAAGAAAAGCTTTGACTATGCAATTACATAAATTCCATTTTTTTTTTAATTTTATGAATTCAACAAAATTTTCATTGATGGCTTTAAATTATAAGAGTTAAGAGTCCATTCAATTAGAGCAGCAATAACTTTTAATTATTGGTAATCAATTGTTAATTATTAATCGTTATATATAGTAGTTAGTGGCCAACTATCACTTGCTATTTGCTACCTATTATTATTAATTAGAAAATATTTGACTATTTAACAATCATAATTGTAAATATATTACATAAAATTAGTAAAAAAAATTGGAAAATTATAATATAGACTTACTGTACAATGCGATAGTATAGAAATTGTTGTTATTACAATTTATTATACATTTGAATCATTAAGGCTAAATCTAGCTACTCTAAAGACATACAAAGTAAATTATGGAAATTAACTATTTTTAGAAAAAATTCTATCGAAATTTGATAGTTATTTATAGAAAATAACATGACTACAATAACAAAAAAAGAATGTATATTTTTGTACATTTTAACTATAGAAACCCGTTCAGTATCTTTCTCATTAGATTATGAGAATTTACTGAATTGTCTAATGTTGAATACGTGTCTATATAATTGTACATGACTATTTATATGTTATATGTCATACATGTATGGTCGTGGCATATAGACGTCACATTCCTGAATGGGATAGGTTCCTACCTTTCTAACAAATACATGAGTGATAAGGATGATAAAGTAATTAAATTAATATTTCTAAAAAATTGATATTATTTAGGAATTATTTAAACAAAAATTAAGAATCATCATTATAAATGTCTTAGTTATATGATTATTGAACAAAATTCTTTGCAAATATAACAATGCCAAATAACTTCAAACCATCAGTGGATGTACAAAAAGGTTTACAAATGGCTTGCTGAATCCAGAATTTGTGGATGACATAAAAACTTTTATTAATTTTGCTCGTAGTCAACTGAGATGGATGGATGGAAATAAAATTAAGTGTCTATGTAATCAGCACAAGTGCCAAAATATGTTATTTCATGATGTTGACACTGTTAGATACCATTTGGCCAAATACGACTTCGTGCTAGATTATTCTATCTGGATTTACCAAGAGGAAAGTAGAGTGGTTATTGACAGTGATGAAAATGTTAGTGTGGAATCGTATATAGATAGTGAAGAACCAACTCATACCTATCATAGGATGGTGATAGATGTTGTTGGTTCAAACTTCAATATGGATGACATGGAAGAACCACCCAATCCTGAAGCTCATAAGCTTTATGATATGTTGAATGCCGTAGATAATGAGTTATTGCCTGATTGTACTAGACATTCCCAATTATCACTTGTAGCTCAATTAATGAGCTTGAAGTCAGAGAACCATATGTCTAAAAAATTATTTGATCAGATTACACAATTGATTAAAGAGATTATTCCATATAATAATCTGGTCTTTGACAACTTTTACAGCACAAAGAAGTTACTGCGAGGTATGGGTTTACCGGTAAAGAAAATTGATTGTTATTTCAATGATTGTATGTTATATTGGGGTGCTGACAATGAATTAATTGAATACAAGTTTTGTGCTCATCCTCGGTTTAAAAAAACATATCGGGGTATTGAGAAGCGACAGAAGACAAAAGTAGGATATAAGAAAATGTATTACTTTCCTTTGACTCCTCAATTGAAGAGATTGTATGCTTCTAATGTTACGACACATCATATGAGATGGCATGCTAAGCATGAGATTGAAAAAGGAGTGATGTGTCATCTATCAGATTCAGTTGCTTGGAAGCATTTCAATCAGATACATTCTAATTTTACAGCTGAAAGTTAGAATGTGAGATTGGGTCTTTGTACTGATAGTTTTCAGCCATTTGGACAATCAGGACAACAATACTCAACATGGCCAGTTATAATTACACCTTATAATTTGCCTCTGTGGTTGTGTATGAAGGAGCAATATATGTTTCTGTCTATATTGGTCCCAGGGCTCATATACCATACCGATACACACCCTATAGACATAAGCTAGCTCAGACTTGTCTTCTAAAAAATCCCAAAGAGAAGTGGTAATTTTCTTACAGCCACTTATAACAGAGTTGAAATGTAAGACCACATCTTATGCAATTAAGTATAACCTATCCCTGTATCAAATAATCACACATAGCAGACTGGAAAAGCAAAATACCCTGTCAACATTGGTAGTAAATTTTTTTCATATGCTGTAATATCATTTAATGACTTTGCAAGTCAACTTTGAGGCTTTCGCCATAATACGAAATATCACATATATTAAAACATAAACTTTGCACATAAGTATTTATGAGTTGATTTCATTTATACATTTTTAAAACCCATTGCAAAATGACTATACATATTCAAACACGTAAATACAAAATGTAGATGACATATTTTCATGCTCGTGTGGAATGCAAGGAGAGAGAGTGATGAGGCTCGACCAATGACCTGTGCTCCATGTCTTCTATACGCTACTCAAAATGAGCTATCACTTTTCATTATCTAAAAAATGATGCAAATTGATGAGTTGCGACTCAGTGAGAATAACCATCAAATAAGCTCTAAAGTACTGAACAATTCATAGTAATAAATCACAAATCCAATACATACCATGTATTCCATTCCATTCATCAATATCATATAAATATTAATAAAGTTGAAACATATAATCATTACTCTTTACGTATGCAAATGCTTTGCTTATTTTATCTTGTTGTGACCAAGTTAAACAAACATTGCCCCAAGTTTCCATGTGAAAATTTGCATTTGCTAGCTAGCTTGATCATTTGTTTCATTTGCATATTTGTTGGGCCATAGGCCTCTGCTTTTGCTTTACAATATCGATTAACTAGTCACAGCACCTTTTAAGTCCATATGCATATGAACTTGTACTAAAGTATTCATCAACCATTGTATCTTATCACATATAACATACATATATCGCATATATGCCTCATATGCCTTATATATACCTTGTATATACTATACATATACTATGTATATATATCACATATGTCAAACATATACCTCAAATATACCACAAGTATACCATTTATATGTACCACAATGTCATAAATTATCCATCATCATATTATCAAGGACCAATCATGATAATCATATGATTCACATACCAAGCAACATTCATTTGCACTAAAGAATTCAATTGATAATTAGACTCACCTTTTTTCTTTGACTCCGACCCCTAACTTATTGTTTATCCACTCCTTGTGGGTCTCTAATATGTTGTGAGCCTAATATAAAAATATTATCGATTAACTCATGATTAGGGAGACTTAATGTCGCTTAAACAAATTAACATTCATTGTTCATATCAATAGCTCATATGAGGCAGTGTGACCTTATGGGACTGTTTAGCCTATAAATTTTTCTATACTTAACCAATTAATCTTATTCTTGTTCATAATTAAAATTAACATATAATTATGTAACATATTAAAATTTCAGAATAATTGGATCATTGTACAAATTTTGGTAGAATTTCTAAATGTGTTATGTTTTCTGCCCTGTTTTCTGCCCTTTGGCAGTTTCAGGGTACCAACTTTGGTTCATCATAACTTATAATATATAAGTCATATTTAAATGAAACTTTATAAAAACTTATATGGGTTCAAATGGAACATTTTTCATGTTTACAAAGTTTATCAATATGTCTATAAGGTCTTCAAATTATAAGAAACATTTCACTAATCCAGAATAGAATTGGCTTCCGGACCAGTATGACTTCCAAATGCCATAACTTAGTCTATACATAACATATTAAGCTGAAATTAGTACCCCGATTTATCTAAGATATATACCTATAACGTTTATGTTTTGATAATTTAGAGAATATATCTCTAAGGAGCTCAAAATGGCTACACAAGTTGCTGGAACTGCCCATGGCACTAAGCAGTCAGCTCAAACTATGGAACAGTTATGGTTCCATTCATAATAACTCAAAATTCAAAAGACATATGAATTTGAAATTTGGTATAAAGATACATAACATATTTATCTAAATCTTTTATGTTTTGAGATACTTAAAATAATGACTTTAACATATTCAAAACTAAAAAACACAGTAGCTAATTTGGCTAGGGTTCGCACCCTGACCAGTTTTAGTAAAGAGAGGATTTCTCTTCCTATACACCAAATCTTACTAAACGGTTTACATATCCATATATCTAAGACATAAAGGAATAACTTTAATGTTTTAAACTTTTCTAGAATCAATTTTTATATGTATCAAAATTGGGGTTCAAGTCAGTGCCTATTAATGAACCTTAGCAACTCAAATTAACCCTATAGCAACCTTAGCAACTCAAATTAACCCTATAGCAATAAGAATTGATTACTTACCAAGAATGAACTTGCAAGGGATCAATTTGCCTTAAAAACTAAGTGAAACAAGGAAAAATTGAGGTCTGGAATGGTGGAAGATGAAGAAGAAAACGGGATGGAGTGAGGAGGCAGAAATGGGGGAGGAAGATAAAGCTAACTTTTTTTGTTTTTGTCTTTTTATCCTTTTCTCTTTTCTCTTCTCTTTTCTTTTATTTTTATTTTGTTTCATTTTCATTTTATTTTATTATTATTATTATTATTATTATTATTATTATTATTATTATTATTATTATTATTATTTACATATATTTATAATTCCACTAATTCACACAATAATACAACTTAATCATTTGGCCCGATTTAACTAAATTAATAATATAAATGTTTACTAATATTAATCTAGTCATTTTTCTTACTTTAATTTAGTCACCTTATTCAATTTATTTCTAATTCTTTTTATCCTCATTTAGATTATAAATACACATGTGCGACTCGATACAATTGCAATGTACTAGGACACATAGCTAGTGCGTGTCATGGAATTGTTCCTATAAAAATATACATGGAATGCACGTGTTCAATTGAATTATATGCAAGATGCATATGTTCAAATGAAATACATGTGGGGAAGGTTGAGGATGTTATATGAAACATTTGTGGGATGTTGGTGTGAACACATATGATATTTCAAAGAAGCATAATTTCATTATGTGGGCAACCCTTATGTGGTTAGTAAGTGATTTTTCTGCATATTCAATGTTATTTGGTTAAAGTACTGCAAGACGGTTAGCTTGCCCATATTGCATGGAAATATTTGATGCTTTTACTTTGAAGATTAGTAATAAATAGTCATGGTTTGATAACCATCAAAAGTTCCTACATACATATTATGCATTTCATAGAAATAAAATTGCATTCACTAAGAACAAAATAGTGACAACACCTCCATCTTTTGTATGTTCAGGAGGTGATATGTTCAAAGATATTGAGAGTTTAGGTCTGAAGAAGGTAACCGAATTAGATGCTACTGAAATTAATGAGCTTATATGCAAAACATGTGGTTAGAGGGAACACAGTATTTTTTGGGGCCAATATTGGAGATCCAATTTGATTAGGCACAACTTAGATGTGATGCATATAGAAAAAAATGTGTTTGATAATGTGCTCAATATTTCTTTGAATGTGGATGGGAAAACAAAGGACACCTATAAATCAAGAGAAGAGTTGAATGATTACTGTTGTCGGCCTGAATTGAAACGAAATGCAGTGACAGAAAAATATCCTAAAGCTTGTTACACACTTGATAAGAATGCAAAACAAGCATTGTGTGAATGGGTTAAACATTTGAAATTCCCTCATGGATATGTGTCAAATATTGGTAGCTGTGTGGATATGAAGAAACTAAAGTTGTTTGGAATGAAAAGCCATAACTGTCATGTGTTTATACAGAGATTAATACCAGTTGCACTCTGGGAACTACTTCCTCCAAATGTTTGAAAGGTGGTTACAAAACTGAGTCTATTTTTTAAAGAGCTAATTGAAACCACCATCAGAACAGATGACATGACAAGACTTAAGAGTGACATACCTATTATTCTCTGTAAGCTTGAAAGAATATTCCCACCAAGATTTTTTGACTCAATGGAGCATCTACCAGTCCATTTGGCTTACGAAGCTAGGATAGTTGATCCAATGCAATACAGGTGGATGTATCCGTTTGAGAGGTAAATATAACTACATTTCTGTTATAACTTATATATGAAACAAAAAATTAAATTAATTTAAAAGATATAATGATTGTAGGTACCTTCGAATGTTGAACAACAATGTCAAAAATAAAAGCAAAGGTTAAAGGTGTTGGGCTTTGAAGAATGAATCATATTCATAAACGAAGTAGAAAAATAAAATTTTCAAAACCCAAAACAAAAGATCATACTTGTGCCATTAAAACTAATTTATATAAATATAAAGATTCAAAATTATACCTTGTAATTTCTTATTTGTTCAAATCTTCACTTTGTTGGGTTGTAGCAAACTACAACAATTCACACTAGGATGTCTCTAATGATAATCCATGCAAAGAATGAAGAAGAAACTATCAAGAGAAATAGTTTGAACAAATTCAAAGTGCTAGTTTTGAAAGTGTTCTTGAGAGAATTTTGTTGTCTTAAAAATATTTTTTTCACAAAAAAATATTTTCATGTCTATTTTCTGTCATTTGATGTCTTTTCTATTTGAATCAAATTCAAAGAAAAGATGAAAAGTCAAAAATGGAGAAAAGGGAAATGAATGTATAGTAATTGACCATAATTGGCTTAATTAAGGCCAAAATCTGTCGTTAGCCAACGGGTGGGAGGCAGAGTTGACTTGTGTTGGGCTTGTTTCTTTAATGCATTCATTTCATTTATTTATTATCTTTCATAACATGGGATGGAGACAGTTAGCTATTCATATTTTAATAAGGACATGTAATTCAATTGATTTATATTTAAAAAGGATGGATTTTGTAATAAGGGTTATTGTTTCCCAAACCCATTATAATGGATTTGATTTAGATATAGGAAAAAGTTTTATGTTGTTTATAGTATAGGGATGTGTTTAAGTGTATATTCATCAGATATGATGATCTTGGCATCCGTCTGTATAGTGGGGTTTGCCCTACTATATGAATGAGTGTTATAATACTACTCATGATCTACTCAAAATCACAATTTGAGCTGCTAATATAATCGAGAACAATGGGTTACACACATATGAGCAATGAAGAAGATTTGAAATGAGCCTTGGATTATATCCAAAAGTCAGAGAGAGAGAGAGAGAGAGAGAGAGAGAAATTGGGTAAGCCAAATTTGCAATCGTGAATGAGATCTTACGATTGTGAATGGCTCCTGGTCACGATAGTGTATCATGGTCGTTAATGAGATCGCAAAATATTCTACCATTTTGGTGTCACATAATGTCTTAGGCATGACAAGTTATTCACAACCATGATTATCATGATATCAACACAATTTGTGATCACGAAAGGTGTTTCACGATCTCAAATTAGGTTGGTATTATAATTCAATTTTGAATAGAAAGTTTAAACCTAGGGTTTGAAGAATCCCGCTCTAATACAAATTAGAAGACATACAAATAGCCTCATTAGAGGTTATTTTTATGGCTGCCACCTTGAGAAAATAATTGTTATTCTCTCTCCCATCTCTTTCAAAGATTAACTACCATTGCTAGCACCCTGTTAGTTGATCACCCTATCTTTATTGTGGTTCTTTCCTTGATTCTCTTGTGTGGATTACTATTTAAGGTAATCCAGTAAGAAGGAAAAAGCACACAACTTGAAGATTGAAGCAGCAATCAAAAGTTAATAATTGCTCCCATTGTATAGTATGCAATTTGATATATCAATATACATAGAGCATTCCTAGGGGTTTAGGTTTGATTAAAATTTAAATTTCTACTATGCTATATATGAGATGAATGTTTAAAACATAATAATGGTATCAAAGCCACCCTATGTAATGCTTGTTAAGTAGGGCCTAATTAATAAGATAGTTTAGAGAAGCTATAAGTGTGTTTAGGGGTTGGTTTAAGGAAAAAAGTTAAGAAAAGATGATAAAGTGAAGAGTAATGTGTTCACACTCGTGACTTAAATGCCACAGTCATGAATGATGGTTTGAATTGGTTCACCCCTATGACTGATCGGTCATACCCATGAATATTGTCAAGTGTAAAACATGATCAACCATTTTTTTCTGTCACATGCCCTATACTTGAAAGAAAACCTTAGATTACAATTTTTCTTCACACTAAAGACAATGTCCTTTGTTTTCCTTTGATTTCTAGACCTAAAACACCAAAATACAAAGTAAAGATTAAGGATTATCAAGTTTATAAGAGAGAAACATGAAAGAAAGCTTTACTCTTGAAGAGGTAAACCTATAAGAAGGGTAAAGAAGTTTGAAATCCATTATCCAAATTGTGTTTCCTTCATTTCTAGTAAGGAATCATGTTTTCCCTTCAACTTTACAAGTTTTAATACCCTTTTACATGTATATCTCGATTTTGATAGAAACCCATTTCCAAATGGGTAAGGTTTTAGTTCAAGCTTGAATTTTTATGATTAAAGACTTTTCCTTAAGTTTGATTAAGGTATAGTATGTGTTAGAAAGGGGATTAAGTGAGCTTATGGTTTTATAGAGAGTTAAAGTTAAGGTTTTATCTTTTATGGTTTTAAGGTTAAGTTATAGTTTGTTGATGTTGATAGAGTTATATTATATGTGATAGGAGTTGAAAGAGGATGTGGTGAAAACCACCAAAAGGATAAGCAAGAATGAGTTAAAATTTTATTTTTGAGGGTCCATTAAGGTATGTACATATATGCATTTAAATTCCAAAGTTTGGCATATTGTATGTGATCAATGCTTTGTATGTTTTAAATGCTAATTTCAATGTAATGATATTGATAGATGTAATCAATGCCATGAGAACATGAGAATTGAAGGTTATATGTATAAATGCTAAGTTAGGCATGAAATGTATTGATAAGAAGGTTTGGAAGAAAATCTTGTGATATATGTGCCAAACGTGCAATTATGAGTTTACCGAATGATGATGCCTTTAGTGGTTGAAATAGGTAATTAAGGATGCATAAATGCATGTGGATCATTAATGTTTGTTAGAATAATTAATAAGCATGAAAAAGAAAATTTGAGTGATTATGTGTTTAATTGATGTTATTGTATGTTAAATGCATGAGTTGTTGAGAATGTTGAATGGAAAAGGTTGGCATTAGACAACCAATGGAGCCCTTGCATGTAATATGTATTAAATGCCTTATTTCATGTTGTAATCTACTAGAAATCAAAATTCATACCCGTGATAGAGGGTTCACGATTGTGAATCATCAAACCAAAACTGCCCAGTTCAGACAAAATGTCTCACAGTTTGAGTCACCACTTGACTCGCAGTCGTGACTCACCATAGTCATGCCTTTGACTAGTTCTTCATGCTTATGAAGAATGTGCACAAAAATGGACAAAAACATTCATGACCAAGTTCACAATTTGGTTTATGGATAGGGGAACCTGTGAATGATCCTTCACAATTGTGAACATATAGTTCACGCCCATGAAGCTTGTTTAGCATGAAATATGATATTCTTTTTATGATGCAATATTATGGTTATGTATATTTTTTTCATAATGATATGTTTAAAGTGTGAAATGCATGATTATATGAATGTTAGCACATGAATGCTAGATAATCAGATTTCATATGATTGAAGTTTATAAGTTATAAGATGAATGTATTATAACAAAGTGTAACAAATAGTATATGAACAAGTAAAGCCTAAGCCTTATAATAAGACTAGAAGAAGAAAAGGTAGCATGCCATTAAGAGGGCATACGATACCATAGTAATATGCTATGCAATTATCTTTTAAGGACAAAGTGGATTAAGATCGAAGAATGTCCTTGATCCTATAATGCATGCAAACTCATATGTCTTGCTCAATCAAGTTGGCTTAAGCTCAGAGAGCCCTCTTGAATTGAGGAGTTCGGACGAGCACACACGATCATAAATAGTGGTAGGGTGGCTTAAGCTCAAAGAATGCCCTGTTCATAATCCGTATTCTAATAATCTATATAAAGAGTTGCTAGGAAAAAATGCTAATGTAATTAATGAATATTGTTGAACCTTGAGGGGTATTTCCATCATCTTGATGATAACAAATAAAATAGCAATAATTTATTTAACAATGTTTGTATTCTAAGTGCATTAAACAGGATATACTTTGATTAGAACATGAAGCAAGATTGAAAGACAACTTTTGAAGATAAAAAAAAAAAAGAAATAGCAAAATGTCATGCCAGTGAAGATAACTAAAGTTCAATTTTCCACCATTCAAAGTTCACAGCCATGAAGGATTAAACCAACCATGAAAGATTAGACAAGTTACTCCTGTAAAAAACAGTCATGCTCGTGACCAAACATTTCCAATTTTTCTAGAGAGTGTCATGGCTAGAGTCACCACTTGGACAATGGCTTGGAAGAACATTCATGCCCGTGACACACATAGTCAGACCCATGAACTAGGATGGAGAAACATGTCAAGAGTGAATTAAGAGTTGGTTCAACGACTACTTTCACATTAAATGCACTCAAATGAATATAATTCATAGAGGGAGTATAAATGCAAGTCATTTATGAATCCCAAAGAGAAGAAGAACAATTATTTTCATCTTTAATCTTCTTGTAGACTTGTGCATTAATTATTTTTCAACAATCCTCTACTTTTTATGAAAACCTAATTGCTCATAACTTCTAAGCATTGTACATTGGTGAGTGCTTTTCATTCTAGTCAATTGCTCAAAAGTGAGCTTGGGTATGCTGGGTTAAAAGTGAAATACTTTAAGGGTTTACTGTGTGAGCCATAAAATACAAGGGAATCTCTGGGTTAGGTATTAGCCATTGAGAGAAACACCAGAGTTGGGAGTGAGCTTGAAAAACTCCATTGTAACACTTAGTGTATTAGTGAAACACCCAATTGAGATTAGGGAGAGGGGTAGGTTTTGTTAATACCCGAACCTCTATAAATCTTATGTGTGATATCTCCCCTTTCTTCCTCTATTTTATTTATTCCACACTTTAAATTAAGCAAATTTTTATTTGCTAACCAATTCAACCCCCTTCTTGTTTTATTGTTTGGGCAATAATTGGTATCAGAGCTTGTTTAGCAACAAAGCCTAATAAGCGCTAGCAAAGACAAAGAAATGGCCCATGAAGGATTTCAAAGTTTCAAGCCTTACTTTGATGGAATGAACTATGCTCATTGGAAATTCCGGATGGAGACTTATCTCGATAGTGAAGGAATTGAAGTTTGGATAGTGTTCAAAAAGAATGGACACCACCAACCAAAAAAAGAGTTGATGGTGAAGAATAAATTATTTCAAGAGATGATTGGATAGAGCCTCATCGAAGAGCTATTTTTGAAAATAAAAAGGCAATGACAATCCTTGCAAGCTCTTTATCTATTGACAAATGTGGTAGAATCCAACATTGTCCTACCGGATATAGCATGTGGAAAACATTGGAGAATTATCATGAAAGAACCAAGCAAGTAAAATCCAAGAAGATTCAACTTCTTACTTCAGAATATGAACTCTTCAAAATGAAATTCAATGAATCCATCACTGATATGATGTACAGTCTTCTAGCTATCATCAATGGCATGAGAAAGCTCGGAAAGCACTTGAGCGGGAAAGATATGAAAAACAAAACTCTAAGAATCCGTTCTCTCAAAGACTATGGTTTAAGAGTTGCAAATATAAAAGAGGCCAATGAAGACATGAGCATCATGCCTACCGATGTGCTTATTGGAAAACTTTTAACGCAAGAAATGGTGGTAAAAAGAGATGAAAAACTTGAAGCCGAACCAGAAAAAAGAAAGTCTCTAGCACTCAAAGCCTCTACTTCAAAATCTTAAGAGGTAATTGAAGATGATGAAGAGAAGCCTCTATTGGTATTAATAATATAACTTTTATTGAAGATGTTTTGCTTATTGTTTGAAACATAATTTGTTAAGTGTAATTCAATTATATGATAAGGGAAACCAAGTTATCTTCTCCTCAAATAAATTTCTTGTAAACTCTTTAAGTGGCCAAGAGATATTCAAAGGAGATAGAGATGTCAATACTTACATAATAGACTTATACACAATATCTAACATTTCCTCTAAGTTTCTTATGTCTATTAGTGATGAATTTTGGCTATGGCATAGAAGGTTTGGTCAAGCAAACATGGAATTAATTCAAAGCCTTAGCAAAGGAGAGCTAGTGAGTGGACTTCCAAAAGTCAAATTTGAAAAAGATAAGACATGTGAACCTTGCCAAAGAGGAAAACAACAAAAGTCATCCTTCAAATCCAAAAATGTAGTAAATACCTTTAAACCTCTACAACTTTTGCCTTTAGATCTTTTTGGACCTACTAGAGTTGTTATTTTAGAAGGTAAACACTATGCTTTTGTCATTGTTGATAATTACTCTAGATTCACTTGGGTAATTTTCTTAGCTCAAAAGAGTGATGCTTTTGAATCTTTCAAAAATTTTGCTAAAAGAGTTCAAAATGAAAAAGACTATTTTATTTCCAAAATAAAAAGCGATCATGGAAAAGAATTTGAAAATGAAAATTTTAAAAACTTTTATTTAGAATATGGTATTTCACATGATTTTTCAACTCCTAGGACACCTCAAAAATGGGTAGTAGAAAGGAAAAATCAAAATTTATTTGAAATGGCTCGAACGATGCTCAATGAGTATGGTTTACCAACATACTTTTGGGCCAAAACCATTAATACTACGTGTAATGTTTCAAATCAAGTTTTCAAAAAACCACTTTTAAACAAAACTTCTTTTGAGCTATGAAATGGTAGAAAACTCATGATGTCTTACTTTAGAGTATTTGGATGCAAGTGTTTTACAATAAACACCAAGGACACCCTCAGAAAATTTGCCTCTAAATCCGATGAAGGTATCTTCTTAGGATACTCTACAACTAGCAAAGCTTATAGAGTCTTTAATATAAGGTCTTTTGTTGTTGAAGAGTCTATGCATGTTGTTTTTGATGAATCTAGTAAGCTTGATCTTGTGAAAGGTAATGTTCTTAATGATATTGTAGATACAATGGAGAAGCTTGATCTTGATCATGAGAATGATGATGAACAAGAGAAAAAA
Organism: Triadica sebifera; assembly: GCA_023653625.1. Taxonomy (NCBI): domain Eukaryota; kingdom Viridiplantae; phylum Streptophyta; class Magnoliopsida; order Malpighiales; family Euphorbiaceae; genus Triadica; species Triadica sebifera. The sequence goes on along the minus strand of CM042903.1, from coordinate 14,034,417 downwards.
CAGCAAGATGTCTCTCAACCTCAAGCTCAATAGCAAGATAACTAAGAGCTCCCAAAGGAATGGAAAATGATAAAAAAAATCACCCCAATGAACAAATCATTGGTGATCTTACGAAGGGTGTAAGTACTAGATGTCATCTCAAACTCTTAGATTTTAACCTTGCGTTTGTCTTTCAAATTGAGCCTAAAAATATTGATGAGGCTCTTAATGATGAAAGTTAGGTGGTTGCTATGCAAGAGGAACTCAACCAATTTGAGAGAAGTAAGGTATGGACCTTAGTTCCTTGACCCAAACACCATCAAATCATTGGTAGCAAATAGGTATCTAGAAATAAGTTAGATGAACAAGGTTTAATAACTAGGAATAAAGCTAGGTTAGTTGCCAAAGGTTATAACCAAGAAGAAGGTATAGACTATGATGAAACCTAAGAATACTTTTAGCATTTGCAAGCCATATGAATTTTAAAATATTTCAAATGGAAGTCAAAAGTGCTTTCTTAAATGGTTTTATAGAAAAGAAGGACATGTAGAACAACCTCTGAATTTTGAAAGCCATAACTTGCCTAACCATTTTTTTAAACTTTCAAAAGCCTTGTATGGATTAAAAAAGCTCCAAGAGCTTGGTATAAAAGACTAAGTTCTTTTCTTTTAGAAAATAATTTTTCAAAAGGACATGCTGATACAACCTTGTTTATTAAAAAGCATAAGCATGACATTCTAATTGTTCAAATTTAAGTTGATGATATCATATTTGGGTCTACCAATGAATTTCTTTGCCAAGAATTTGCTAAGCGTATGACTAGGGAGTTTGAAATGAGCATGATGGGGGAACTTAAGTTTTTCCTTGGTCTACAAATCAAGCAAAGCAAGAAGGGCATATTCATCAACCAATCCATATACACCAAAGAGTTAATCAAGAAATTTTGAATGGAGGGATGCAAAAATGCTAAGACTTCTATCAGCACATTAACAAAATTGGACAAAGATGAGAAGAGGAAGAGCATAAATGAAAAGCTCTATAAAGGTATGATCGGATCACTTTTATACCTTAGTGCCTCTAGGTCCGATATAATGTATAGTGTATGCTTATGTGCTAGATTTCAATCTTGTCCTAAAGAATCACATTTGAATGCTGTAAAAAGGATTTAAAAATACTTAAATGGCACTTTGCATCTAGGCTTATGGTATCCTAGAAATTCATCTTTCCATATCATAGGATATTCATATGTAGATTATGTTGATAGTCTTTTGGATAGAAAAAGTACCTCAGGCACTTGTCACTTTATTGGTGAATGCTTAGTTTCTTGGTTTAGCAAGAAATAAGTTTCGATTGTCTTATCTACCGCTAAAGCGGAATATGTGGCAGTAGGGTGTTGTTGCACTCAAATCCTATGGATGAGACAACAACTTAAGGATTATGGTCATAGTTTGGACTATATACCCATCAAATGTGACAATACTAGTGCCATCAACCTATCTAAGAATCACATTCAACACTCTAGAAATAAGCATATTGACATTAGACATCATTTTCTTAGGGATCATGTTCAATATGGAGATGTTGCGTTAGAATTTATTGATACAAATAATCAATTGGCAGATATTTTTTCCAAACCTCTTAATGAAGAAAGTTTTTATTTTATAAGAATAGAGCTTGTATGCTTTATGGATCAACACTGTCTTAATTAATTTTTTTTGCCAATTGTATGTCATGTGAACCTTGAATGTTAATTCCTTCATATGATCCATTTTACATGATTGATTTTATGGTATGAAGTGGTTAACATGATAGAAAAATGTGTTTTAAGGCATAACTTTTTAGAAATATTCTAGTCTTGTTTTGGACTTAATTTTATTTTTTAAAAATTTGAGGTGGTTCATGCCCATGACATATATTTACAGTCGTGAACAAAGATAGCAAAAAGTTCCAGAAGCTTTCATGCTTTGCTTCGTGACTTGCCTCATGGGAAGAGGTAGTGAATACAAAGCTTCATGCCCGTTATTATATTTGTCACACCCGTGAAAAGCCTTTTTCACGCTCGTGACTATTTAATGTCATGACTGTGACTCGTTTCACTTTCCTTTTCACAGCTAAAGTGCCCCTTCAACAAACTGTGACCCCAATCCTTCATGTCCGTGACTAGTTATTCACAGCTGTGAAGCTATCGACTATAAAATAAAATTTTCTGTCTTTTCTCATTTCCATCTTTCAAAATTTTGGCATTTAACACACCCATTCAATATTTCTCACAAAATTTGACATCTTCACCTACTTTTCCCTCTATAAAACCTTATAAACCGCTTTCTCATTAAAGAATCACAAGTTTCTCAAGGGTTTCGATCTTTTTTTTTTTTTTTGCAAATCTCTTCTCTTCTTTTGTTCAAGCTATCAAAAAGTTTGATTCTGGTTCCTCCAAGGGCAGTAGGAGGAAAACACACACTCCTAAATGCTACACCAATTTCCTACTCAATGTCATTCTAGACCATTGCCATCCGCACTATGCCGTTCTCAAGAAGCGACCTATGCTCTCATCATGTTCCTTTGAGTGGCATTGTATCAAGACTATTGGTGTTGACATGGGCATGAACGAACAAGTACAAGAATGTCAACTCTGAGAGTTTGTGGACATCTATTGTCCAATGCTAAGGGAACCCACTTTTGAGTTCCTTAGCACGTTACAGGTCTCACCCACCGGAACTGTCAAATTCCAGTTATGCAAGCATACTTGCACTCTCTTTGCAGTGGAATTTGGCATCATTTTCAAGCTCCATTCCGATGGCATCCTCAACTGTTGAACCTTGAAGGGTATTTCCATAATTTTTATGATAACAAATAAAATAAAAATAATGCATTTAACAATGTTTGTGTTCCAAGTGTGTTAAATATGATATACTTTGATTAGAACCTGAAGCAAGATTGAAAGACACCTTTTGAAGATAACAAGAAATCAAAGAAATAGTAACGTCACGCCCATGAATATAGCTTAGCGCCAACTCTCCAACATTCAAAGTTCATGGCCATGAAGGATCAAACCAACCGTGAATGATCAAAGCAGTCATGCCTATGAAAAACAGTCACGCCCGTGATCAAACATGCCAAATTCTTCCAGAGAGCTTCACGGCCAGAGTCACCACTTGGACCATGGCTTGGAAGAACAATTGCAACTGTGACACATATATTCATGCCCATGAATGTGGATAGAGAAACATGTCAGGCGCGAAAATTAGAGTTGATTCAACGACTATTTCCACATTAAATGCACCCAAAGGGATATAATTCATAGAGGGAGTATAAATGCAAGTCATTTATGAATCCCAACAAGAAGAACAATAATTACTTTGCTTCTTTAATCTTGTTTTAGCCTTGTGCATTAATAGTTATTCTTAACAAACCTCTATCCATTGTGAAAACCTAATTGCTCATTATTTTCTAAGCATATTAGGTTGTTGAGTGTTTTCATTATAACCATTTACTCAAAAGTGATTTTGGGTATTTTGGGTTAGGAGTGAAATACTTGTAAGAGTTTATAGTGTGAGCCCTAAAATACAAGGAATTGGTTTTTATGTGGGCCATTCAAAAAAACACAAGAAAATTTATGGGTTAGGAGTTAGCCATTGAGAGAAACACCATAGTTGAGAGTGAGCTTGAAAAATTCCATTGTAACACTTAGTATGTCAGTGAACCACCAAATTGAGATTAAGGAGACGAGTAGGGTTTGTTCATACCCAAACCTCTATAAATCTTGTGTGTGATATCTCTCCTTCCTTACTCTATTTAATTTATTCTGCACTTTTAAGTTAAGCAATTTTTTAGTTGCTAACCAATTTAACCCCCTTCTTGGTTCATTATCTAGGCTACAATTGGTATCAGAGCTTGTATAGCAATAAAGCCTAAAAAGTGCTAGCAAAGATCAAGAAATAGCCAATGAAGGATTTCAAAGTCTCAAGCCTTACTTTGATGGAGCAAATTACGCTCAGTAGAAATTTCGAATGGAGACATATCTTGATAGTGAAGGAGTTGAAGTTTGGGATAATGTTCGAAAAGAATGGAAACCACCAACTATGAGAGGAGTGAATGGTGAAGAAGAAATTCTTTCAAGAAATTATTGGACAAAGCCTCAACAAAGTTCTAATGTCAAAAACAAAAAAGGCAATGACAATCCTCGCAAGCTCTCTTTCTATTGAAGAATGTGGCAGGATTCAACATTTCCATACCGCATATAGTATGTGGAAAACATTGGAGAGTTATCATGAAGGAACTAAACAGGTTAAATCCAAGAAGATTGAACTTCTCACTTCGGAATATGAACACTTAAAGATGAAATCCAATGAATCTATCACCAATATGATAAACTGACTTTTAGCCATCATCAATGGCATGAGAAAGCTTGGAAAGCATTTGAGCCTGGAAGATGTGAACAACAAAATTTTGAGAAGCCTTCATCTCAAAGACTATGGTTCAAGAGTTGTGGGTATAGAAGAGGCCAATGAAGACATGAGCATCATGTCTACCGATGTGCTTATTGGAAAACTTCTAATGCACAAAATGACAGTAAAAAGATGTAGAGAACTTGAAGTCAAACCAGAAAAGAGAAAGCCTATACTTCAAAATCTCAAGAGGTAATTGATGATAAAGAAGAAAAAAGTGATTATGCAAATGAGGACATTGTCATGCTTTTAAGAAGATTAAAATGAATAATTGAGAAGAGACTTGGTAATTCTCGAAACTTCAAACAAAGAACCCACAAACACTCCTCAAATGACTCTCAAAGAAATAAAGAGGAGGTAAAGTGTTATGAATGTGGGAAGAAAGGACACATCAAACCAGAATGTCCAAAGCTCAAGAAACTCAAGAAAAGAATTCCAAAAGATGATGGGGGAAAAGGTTACAAAGCCACATAGGATGACGAAAGCTCTTCAAGCGAAAAAGATGATAATGAAGGAGAAGAGGTCAACCTATGCTTTATGGCTATAGAAGATCGCTTCACGGATGAGGTAGGTCCTTCTTACTCATTCTCTTTTAATAATGATAGTATTAATAATAATAGTGATAGTGAAGATGATGAAGAGTAAAGTTTGATAGAAGTATTGAACCTAGAGTTAGAAAAATATAGAAGTAGATTTAACACTTATAAAAATAATATTGTAAATTTAAAAAATAAAATGGAAGCTTTACAAAAAGAGAATTTTGATATTAAAACTTCTAATGAAACTCTTCAAAAAAACATTAGATGAATATTCCTCTAGACCCTCAACTAAAAATTTGCTTAAAGAAAACAATATTTTGAAAAATGAAGTTGAGGAACTTAGAAACTATATTTCAAGGTTTCATAAAGGCAAAGAGAGTTTAGATACTCTCATAGTTTCTCAAAGACCACCTTTAATAAGACATGGTCTATGATTTAGTGAAACATCATATTCATCTCACAAGACTACATTTGTTCAGTCTAGTGTACCACAAACCTCTACAATTGAGGTAATAGCCCTAATGGCTAAGAGCATAACGCACACAAAACCCCCTATTCATAAGAAGAATGGTCAAGGGTCACATGGCCTAAGAAGGAAACCTCAAAAGGCCAATCATGCATTCATGTATAAGAGGCATGCACCTAGAAAAATACCTACTCATCATGCATTTGTTTGTCATGGAACACAAACACCTTCGAAAAGGATGTTGAGACCAAAAAGCATGTCAAAACCTAAAAATATGTTTAGAGCTAAACAATGCTACTATTGCATGAAATTTGGTCATATTAACAAACATTGTTGGATAAGGAAGGCTCATTGGGAACCTTCAAGTGCTAACCCCCAAGGACCCAAGTTCGTTTGGGTACCTAAAACCAAAAATTGAATTATGATTTTATAGGTATGCCTCAAGTCCACTATAAAAGAAAATGCTTGGCTTGTGGATAGTGGATACTCAAGGCATATGACTGGAAACAAAGAACTCTTTAATCACATCAAAAGAATTGATGGTGGTAAGGTAACCTTTGGGAAAAATGCTAAGGGTAAGGTAATTGGCATTGGCTCGATTGGTATTAATAATACTACTTTTATTGAAGATGTTTTGCTTGTTGATGGTTTGAAACATAATTTGTTAAGTGTAAGTCAATTATGTGATAAGGGAAACCAAGTTATCTTTACCTCAAATGAATGTCATGTAACTTCTTTAAGTGGCCAAAAGATATTCAAAGGAGATAGAGATGTCAATACTTACATAATAGATTTACACAAAATTTTTAACCTTCCGTCTAATTGTCTTATGACTATTAGTGATGAATCTTGGCTATGACATAGAAGGCTTGGTCATGCAAGCATGAAATTAATTCAAAGCCTTAGCAAAGGAGAGCTACTAAGTGGACTTCCAAAAGTCAAATTTGAAAATGATAAGACATGTGAACCTTGCCAAAGAGGAAAAGAACACAAGTCATACTTCAAATCCAAAAATGAAGTACCTTTAAGCCTCTACAACTTTTGCATTTAGATCTTTTTGGACCTATTTAAGTTGCTAGTTTAGGAGGTAACACTATTCTTTTATCATTGTCGATGATTACTCTAGGTTCACATGGGTAATTTTCTTAGCTCAAAAGAGTGATATTTTTTAATCTTTCAAAAATTTTGCTAAAGGAGTTCAAAATGAAAAAGGTTATTTTATTTCTAATATAAGAAGCAATCATGGCAAAGAATTTGAAAATGAAAACTTTTTCTTAGAATATGGTATATCACACAATTTTTCAACTCCTAAGACACCTCAAGAAAATGGGGTAGTAGAAAGGAAGAATCGAACTATAATTGAAATGACTCGAATAATGCTCAATGAGTATGGCGTACCAACCTGCATTTAGGTCGAAGCCACAAATACTACATGTTATATTTTAAATCCAATTTTCAAAATACCACTTTTAAACAGAACTTCTTTTGAGCTATGGAATGGAAGAAAACTTATTATATCATACTTTAGAGCATTTGGATGCAAGTGTTTTATATTAAACACTAAGGACAACCTTGGAAAATTTGCCTCTAAATCTGATGAGGGTATCTTCTTGGGATACTCTACAACTAGCAAAGCTTATAGAGTCTTTAATAAAATATCTTTAGTTGTTGAAGAGTCTATGCATGTTGTTTTTGATGAATCTAGTAAGCGTAATCTTACGAAAGGTAGTGTTCTTGATGACTTTGTTGGTACAATTGAGAAGCTTGATCTTGATCATGAGAAAGATAATGATGATCAAAAGAAACAAAAACAAGGTGTATCTCTACCTCAAGCTCAAAAGAAAGAAAACCAAGAGCTTCCAAAGGAATGAAAAATGACAAAGAATCACCCCAAGGAACAAATCATTGGTAATCCTACTAGTTGTTGAAGAGTTTATGCAAGAGGAAGTCAACCAATTCGAGAGAAGTAAGGTATGGACCTTGGTTCCTAGACCCAAAAACCATCAAATCATTGGTAGTAAATGAGTGTTTAGAAATGAGTTAGATGAACAAGGTTCAATAACTAGGAATAGAGCTAGGTTGGTTGCAAAGGGTTATTATTAAGAAGAAGGTATAGATTATGATGAAACCAATGCTCCAATAGCTAGATTAGAATCTATAAGAATACTTTTAGCATTTACATGCCATATGAATTTTAAAATTTTTCAAATGGATGTCAAAAGTGCTTTCTTAAATGGTTTTATAGAAGAAAAAGTTTATGTAGAACAACCACCGGGTTTTGAAAGCCAAATTTGCCTAATTATGTCTTTAAACTTTCAAAATCCTTGTATGGTTTAAAACAAGCTCCAAGAGCTTGGTATGAAAGACTAAGTTCCTTTTTTTAGAAAACAATTTTTCAAAAGGACATGTTGATACAACCTTGTTTATTAAAAAGTAGAAGCATGACATTTTAATTGTTCAAATTTATGTTGATGATATCATATTTAGGTCTACTAATGAATTGTTTTGCCAAGAATTTACTTTGTGTGTGACTAGGGAATTTGAAATGAGCATGGTGGGCAAACTTAAATTCTTCCTTGGTCTACAAATCAAGCAAAGCAATGAGGGCATATTTATCAACTAATCCATATACACCAAAGAGTTAATCAAGAAATTTGGAATGGAAGGATGCAAGAATACTTAGACTCCTATAAGCACATCAACAAAAAAGGACAAAGATGGGAAGCGCAAGAACATAAATGAAAAGCTATATAGAGGTATGATCATATCACTTTTATACCTTACTACCTCTAGGCCCGATATTATGTATAGTGTATGCTTATGTGCTAGATTTCAATCTTGTCCTAAACAATCACATTTGAATGCTATAAAAAGGATTTTTAAATACTTAAATGGCACATTACATCTATACTTATGGTACCCTAGGAATTCATCTTTCCATATCATAGGATATTCAGATGTGGTTATGTCGGCAGTCTTTTGGATAGAAAGAGTACTTCAGACACTTATCACTTTTTTTGTAAATGCCTAGTTTCTTGGTTTAGCAAGAAACAAGTTTAAGTTGCCTTATCTAACGTTGAAGCAGAATATGTGGCAGCAGGTTGTTGTTGCACTCAAATCCTATGGATGAGACAACAACTTAAGGATTATGGTCATAGTTTGGACCATATACCCATCAAATGTGACAATACTAGTGTTATCAACCTATCAAAGAATCCCATTCAACACTCTAAAAGTAAGCATATTGAAATTAGACATCATTTTCTTAGGGATCATGTTCAATGTGGAGATGTTGTGTTAAAATTTATCGATACAAATAATCAATTGGCAGACATTTTTACCAAACCTCTTAATGAAGAAAGTTTTTTTTTTCATAAGAAGAGAGATTGGTATGCTTGATGGATCAACTTTGTCTTAATTATTTTGCCAATTGTATGTTGTGTGAACCTTGAATGTTAATTCCTTCATATAATGCATTTTTTTAATTTTTATAGTGTGAAGTGGTTAACATGATAGAAATATATGTCTTAAGGCATATAATGTTTTTTAGAAATCTTCTAGTCTTATTTTAGACTTAATTTTATTTTTTGAAGATTTGAAGTGGTTCACGCCGGTGACATTTATTCACGACCGTGAACTTAATAGCAAAAAGTTCCAGTAGCTTTTATGCTTTGCCTCACGACGTGGTTCATGGGTAAAAGTCGTTAAGACTGAACTTCACATATGATACTATATTTGTCACACTTGTGAAAAGCCTAATTCACTCCCGTGACATATCTTCATGACCATGACCAAAGATAGCAAATAATTCCATAACTTTTCACACTTTGTTTTACGTCTTGCTTCACGGGTAGAAGTCATGAAAACTGAGTTTCATGCTCGTGATAATATTTATAACTCTCGTGAAAAGCCTGCTTCATGCCTGTGACTGTTTAATGTCATGACTGTGACCCAATTCATCTTTTTCTTCACAGCTAGAGAGTCCATTCAACAAACTGTGATCCTGATTATTCATGGTCATGACTGGATATTCACAATCGTGAATCGATCGAGTATGAAACAAAATTTTCTATCTTTTCTCATTTCCATCTCTACAAATTCTCTCATTTAACACACCCATTCAATATCTCTCACAAACTTTGGCCTCCTCACCTACATTTCCATCTATATAACCCTTTCAAACATCTCCTTCTTGAAATACTCACAAATTTTCTCAAAGGTTCTTTAATCCTATTCTAAAAATTACTTCTCCTTGAATTGTTCAAAGCTAATAAAAATGGAATCTGGTTCTTCCAAACGCATTAGGAGGAAATCACATGCTCCAAGATGCCACACCAATTATATACTCAACATCATTCCAGATCATTGCCATCCGCGATATACCATTCTCAAGAAACAACCTCTACTCTCATCACAATCCTTTGAGTGGAGTTGCGTCAAAACCCTTGGTCTTGAGACAAGCATGATTAAAAAATTACAAGCATGTCACCTCAGAGAGTTCGTGGACACACATCGTCCAATGCTAAGGGAACCAACTCTCGAGTTCCTTAGCACGTTGCAGGTCTCACCCACTGAAATACTCAAATTCCAACTCTGCAGTCATCCTAACACTCTCACTGCAGCAGAATTTGGCACTATCTTCAAGCTCCCTTCCAATGGTATCCTCAATGAAAGTGAAGTTGAATTTTATGCTCCTCCAGCTTAGACACATTTTGGCTCCGAATGCAACTGGGATGTGAAAAAGATAAAGAGCACCCATCATCAGTCTCCCGTACATAAGTACATACATAGGTTTCTCACCTATAGTATATTTGCTCAAGGAGACAGCAACGGGGCAATCAAAAAATTGGAGCTCTTTCTATTGGAGATGGAACGAAGAGGACTATATGTAGCATTGTCACGATGGTTCACAAATCACCTCCTTTCCATTACAACGAAGCCATCGGGAGATATTTTGTTTGGCGGGTATGTGACTCACTTTGCCATTGAGCTAGGGTATCTGAACCTCGATGAACACAACTACACTCTCATTCCAGCTCATCCACGAGACTGACTCGATGTCGAGTCCTTTATCAAGATAGGAGCAGTTGTTTGTATTATTTATGAGGATAATGTCTACTATCGTTTCACCACTCCAGTTGGTGAAATTGATTGGGAAGATCATGACTCTGACGCCTTTAAAGCTAGCCTCCAGTCTATTTAGCAAAGGAAGCCAACCCGTAACGAGACATTGACATTGGCAGTAGCTGAGGATGTTGGTCAATCATCGGCCTCTACTACATCCTCCTTGGCACAGTAGGTTGCTGATCTTATAGCACCTCGCATAGACATGATGCAGGCTTCCATCGATCAGAGGTTAAAAAACCTTAAAGACTTTATGGAGTCTCGTATGGATAGCCTCGAGGCAGAGGTAGCACGCCTTAAGGATGATTTGTCAAGCTTGAAGCCTACCTAAAGTGCAAGTTTTCTAGTAATAGCTTTACTTTTGTTGTTATTTATCTTATTTTTGTTTGCATTCTAAATGTAATCCTTCTCCTTTAGCCTTAATCCAATCATCTTATTGATTTTTCAACTTTTTGCTGATGACAAAAGGGGGAGAACCTGGCAATATGAAATATATATGTGATCTATACATTAATATGATTATGAAATATATGTGTGATCTATACATGAATATGATTATGCAATATATATGTGATATATACATGAATATGATTATGCAAATATGGAATGTGTGGTATGAAATATGTAAACTTATTGGTATCATTTTAATTGATAATGTGCATAAGATATACCTCACATCAACCTCACATCAACCTCACATATACTTTGCAAACTTAAACTTATTTTGAACTAATACTTTGAATACTTGAACATATCTCACATATACTTAACTTATTTTGAACTAATACTTTGAATACTTAACATATATCATTTTAATTGATAATGTGCATAAGATATACTTAACATATATCTCACATATACTTTGAATACACTTGGTTATACATGTGTTAATTGATGAGATATACTTAAGATATACCTTACATATACCTTTGCAAACTTGAACTTATTTTGAACTAATTTTAATGCATAAGATATACTTAACATATATCTCACATATACTTTGAATACACTTAGTTATACATGTGTTAATTGATGAGATATACTTAAGATATACCTTGCATATACCTTTGCAAACTTGAACTTATTTTGAACTAATTTTAATACATAAGATATACTTAACATATATCTCACACATACTTTGAATACACTTGCTAATACATATTTTATTTGATGACATATACTCAAGATATACCTTGCATATACCTTATTAGTTTGCAAATACTTTTGTTATATCTCTTTCAAATCTTGCACTCTTTTATTTTATCTTAAGCACCTTTTGAGGGGGAGACTTCTTAAAAACACATATTGCTAGATTATTTGTCACCATCAAAAAAGGGGAGATTGTTAAACCTTGAGGGATATTTTCATCATTTTGTTGATAACAAATAAAATAGTAATAACGTATTTAACAATATTTGTGTTCAAAGCGTGTTAAACATGATATACTTTGATTAGAACCTGAAGCAAGATTGAAAGACAACTTTTGAAGATAAAAATCAAAGAAATAGCAAAGTGTTATGCCTGTGACTACTAATGTCATGCCAGTGAATATAGCTTAGCGCCAATTTTCCACCTTTCAAAGTTCATAACCTTGAAGGATAAAACCAACCGTGAAAGATCAGACAAGTCATTCTGTTAAAGAATAGTCACACCCATGACCAAACATTTCCAATTCTTCTAAAGAGTATCACGGCCAGAGTCACCACTTGGACTATGGCTTGAAAGAACATTCATGCCCGTGACACATATAGTCATGCCCATGAACTAGGATAGAGAAACATGTCAAGAGCAAATTAAGAGTTGGTTCAACGACTACTTTCACATTAAATACACCCAAACGACTATGATTCGCAGAGGGAGTATAAATGCAAGTCATTTATGAATCCCAAAGAGAAGAACAACAATTATTTTCATCTTTAATATTGTTGTAGCCTTGTGCATTAATTATTTTTCAACAATCCTCTACTTTTTGTGAAAACCTAATTGCTCATAACTTCTTAGCATTGTACATTGGTGAGTGTTTTTCATTGTAGTCAATTACTCAAAAGTGAGCTTGGGTATATTGGGTTAAGAGTGAAACATTTTTAAGGGTTTATTGTATGAGCCACAAAACATAAGGAATTGGTTTTTGTGTGAGCCATTGAAAAACACAAGGGAATCTCTGGGTTAGGTGTTATCCATTGAGAGAAATACCATAATTGTGAGTGAGCTTGAAAAACTCTTTTGTAAGACTTAGTGTGTTAGTGAAACCCCCAATTGAGATTGGGGAGAGAAGTAGGGTTTGTTAATACCCGAACCTCTATAAATCTTGTGTGTGATATCTCTCCTTCCTTTCTATATTTTATTTATTCCGCATTTTCAATTAAGCAAATTTTTATTTGCTAACCAATTCAACCCTCTACTTGTTTCATTGTCTAGGCAACAATTGGTATTAGAGCTTATCTAGCAACAAAGCCTAATAAGCGCTAGCAAAGATAAAGAAATGGTCAATGAAGGATTTCAAAGTTTCAAGCCTTACTTTGATGGAGCGAACTACACTCATTGGAAATTCCGGATGGAGATATATCTTGATAGTGAAGAAATTCAAGTTTGGGATAGTGTTTGGAAAGAATAGACCCCACTAACCAAAAAAGGAGTTAATGGTGAAAAATAAATTCTTTCAAGAGATGATAAGACAGAGCCTCAACGAAGAGCTAATTTGAAAAACAAAAAGGCAATGACAATCCTTGCAAGCTCTTTATCTATTGATGAATGTGGCAGAATCCAACATTGTCCTACTGCATATACCATGTGGAAAAGATTGGAGAATTATCATGAAAGAACTAAACATGTAAAATCCAAGAAGATTCAACTTCTTACTTCAGAATATGAACTCTTCAAAATGAAATCTAATGAATTCATTACCGATATGATGAACTATCTTCTAGCCACCATCAATGGCATGAGAAAGCTTGGAAAGCACTTGAGCTTGGAAGATGTGAACAACAAAATTGTAAGAAGCCTTCCTCTCAGAGACTATGGTTCAAGAGTTACGAGTATAAAAGAGGCCAATGAAGACATGAGCATCATGCTTACCAATGTGCTTATTGGCAAACTTCTAATGCAAGAAATGGCGGTAAAAAGAGATAGAGAACTTGAAGCCTCTACTTCAAAATCTCAAGAGGCAATTGAAGATGATGAAGAGAAGAGTGATGATGAGAATGAGGACATTTCCATGCTTTTAAGAAGAATAAAAAGAATGATTGAAAAGAGACTTGGCAATGCCTTTAAGAAGAATTAAAATGTTATGAATGTGGGAAGAAAGGACATATCAAACCAGAATGTCAAAAGCTCTAGAAACACAAGATGATGAGGAGAAAGGTCATAAAGACACATGGGATGATGAAAGCTCTTCAAGCGAAAAAGATGATAATGAAGGAGAAGAGGTCAACCTATGCTTCATGGCCTTAGAGGATCACTTCATGGATGAGGTATGTCCTTCTTACTCGTACTCTTTTAATGATAATAGTAGTGATAATAATAGTGATAGTGAAGATGATGATGATGAGCAAAGTTTAACAAAAGTGTTGAACCTAGAATTTGAAAAATAAAGAAGTAGACTTAAAATTTATAAAAATAATATTTTAGATTTTAAAAATAAAATGGAAGTTTTACAAAAAGAGAATTCTGATTTTAAGACTTCTAATGAAACTTTTCAAAAATCTTTAGATGAGTATTCCTCTAGACCCTCAACTAAATCTTTTATTAAAGAAAACAATATTTTGAAAAATGAAGTTAAGGAACTTAGAAGCTCAACTTCAAAATTTCATAGAGGGAAATATACTCTCATAGTCTCGCAAAGACCATCTTTAATAAGACATGGTCTATGATTTAATGAAACATCATCTTCATCTCAGAAGACTATATTTGTTAAGTCTAGTGCTCATACAAAACCCTATATTCAAAATAAAAATAGTCAATGGTCACTTGGCTTAAGAGGGAAACATCAAAAGGCCAATCATGCTTTTAACCTCAACAAAATAGGGTTGTTGAAAGGAAAAATAAGACTTTGATTGAGATGGCTAAAACAATACTCAATTAGTATAGTTTACTAACCTACTTTTGGGTCAAAGCCACCAATACCACGTGTTATATTTCTAATTGCATTTTCAAAAGGCCTACTTTAAATAAAACCTCTTTTGAATTATGGAATTGAAGAAAATCCATGATCTCATATTTAAGAGTATTTGGATCCAAGTGTTTATATTAAACACTAAGGATAATCTTGGAAATTTTGTTTCGAAATCCGATGAAGGTATCTTCTTAGAATATTCCACAACTAGCAAAGCTTATAGGGTATTTAACAAAAGATCTTTAGTTGTAGAAAAGTCTATTCATGTAGTTTTTTATGAATCTAATAGACTTGATTTTAGGAAAGGTGGTGTCTTTGATGATGTTGTAGGTTCAATTGAAAAACTTAACCTTGATCATGAAGATAATGGTGAACCTTTAAAGAAAAATGATGATGATCAAGAAGAGCAACAATAAGAGGAGCATCAAGATGAACATACACCATAAGCTCAAAAGCTAGACACCCAAAAGTTACCAAAATAGTGGAAGTTTGTAAGAAACCACCCTATGGAACCAATTATTAATGATTTCACCAAGGGTGTAAGCACTATATCTACCTTTAAGCTATTAGATTTTAATCTTGCTTTTGTCTCCCAAATTAGCCAAGGACCATTAAAGAGGCTCTTAGTGATGAGAGTTAGGTGATTGCTATGCAAGAGGAACTCAACCAAATTGAAAGAAACAAGGTTTGGACCTTAGTTCTAAGACTTAAGGATTACCCAATTATTGGTAGTAAATAGGTCTTTTGTAATACACTTGATGAGCAAGGTCAAATCACTAGAAATAAAGCTAGACTGATTGTCAAAGCATACAACCAAGAGGAAGGCATAGATTATGATGAGACCTATACTCCGGTTGCAAGATTAGAAGCTGTTAGGATTCTTTTAGCATTTGCATGTCATATGAACTTTAAGTTTTTTCAAATGAATTTCAAAAGTGTTTTTTTAAATTGTTTCATAGAGGAGGAAGTTTATGTTGAGCAACCTCATGATTTTGAATGTCATGATATGCCAAATCTTGTTTTTAAACTCAATAAGGCCTTATATGGTTTGAAACAAGCTCTAAGAGCTTGGTATTAAAGACTTAGTGCATTTCTTTTTGAAAATGATTTTTCAAAATATTTTGGATAGATTGTAACATGGCTAGCTGCACCACTTGAGTCACAGTTTATCAAGAACATTCATTCCCATCAAGTTTAAGTCACGCACATGAATATGGAAAGAGAAAGTTATCAATGTGAACGAAAAAATGGTTGAATGGCTATTTTTGCATTAAATGCACCCCAAACGACTTTATTTATCAGAGAAAGTATAAATACAACTCAATTATGAACTTTCAATGGTTAGACAACTAATTATCAAGCTTCTAATCTTGTAAAGCCTTGTGCATTTAATTGCTTCCAAAAACTTTCTTATTTCTTCTTAGAAAACCATAATTGCTCAAATTTGTTGAGCTTTTTAATTGGTGAGTGTATTCATTCTTGTAATCAATTACTCAATAGTGAGATTGAGTGAGTTGGGTTGTGAGGGAAGCACTTGTAAGGGTTTTTTTGTGAGCTATTAAAATACAAGGATTTGGTTGTTGTGTTAGCCATTAAAACACAAAGGATTTATGGGTTAGGTGTTAGCCAATAGAGTAAAACACCATAGTTGGGAGTGAGCTAGAGATGCTCAATTGTAACATTGATTGTCTAATAAAAATTTGATTGGTTTTAATTAATTATAAGATTCTTGTAATGATGAGAATGAATTCTATTTTTTTTTTTAAATTCTCAAATATAATTTGATTTGAATTAGAATATTGTTTTATAATCCTTGTTTGACTAGGTCTTGGTATGCAATTGTAACTAGAATTGTTTAATCCAATTTGGCATCAAATTAATAATTAATTGAGTGAATTTAATTATGAATTTAACTATGGGTCATATTTTAATTTGATGTTTAATGTGATTAAAAGGTTAAATTCGAATTTAGAAGTTGAATGCATTAAATTGGAAATAACCTAGTTGGCTAAATAGACAATTTTAGAAAGCTTCTTGATACGATAAAATGTATGCCTAATTTTCATGATTTCCTTCTACAAAGTGTTTTTAAATATTCATATGATCATTTAATGAGATTAAATGATGAATTTCGCTAAAGGCTAAGCAATCAAAACACAATGTTTCAAAAGTTGAAACTAAGGGAACCTAAAATATTACTTTAAAAGATTACCTTTATGCATTAAAGAATGCATGCTAAGGGTGTATGGAATGATATGATTATAGACTAACCAATGTGATTATTCATGTATGGAAAATTTTGTTTTTGGCATGATTATGGACTTGACCAATGTGATTGTTTATGCAAGGAAATTTTTGTTTTTGGTAAATAGGGCCTGTGGGTCCATGTCTTCTCTATTCTCTCTATTGTATGTATCTTTTCATCTCACTCCCGTTAAATGTAATTTGAGATTTCTTATAAAGAATTTATATAATTAGATTACATAGGATCAGGATATAATTGAAGTGCAAAGGAGCTAGTAGCCAAAAAGACGACGCCAAAAGTAAAGAGCATTAGAATAGTAAATTGTTTTCTATTTTGGTATCGTAATTTTGTGCATCTACCTAGGTGAGACCTATTCATTCCTTTCATGGATTGAAAGATTGACATTAGATATGTCCATAATCATGACCATATAATTAGTGTAATTATCTTATATATCTAGATGTGATGAATTGATATATTATGCATGCTAAACAACACAATGAGAACTAAAATTCAGAAAAATCCCTTAATGTTGTATTAATGCAAATGTCTTCCATTAATATGGCAAGAACTAGAGTTTGTTTTTTAGATTTTGAGTTGTTAGGCACACTTAAGCCTACTTTAGAAGAATATATTCAAACCATCAAAATATGATTTCATGATTAATGGGTCGACTTTAACTGGTTATATTGGCTTGTTGGGCACACCCAAGGTTAATGTCAATTAGAGACAATATTGGGCCAATGTATATGAGATTTACATGCATCAAGTGTTGATAGACTAATGATTCAGTAGTTGCATAAAAAGAATACAATTGGTATGATATACCTATCAATTGACCTAAGGTGGCTTGTTAGGCAAACCCAAGGTCATTCTTAATGATATTGGATACTGACACATTAGGAGATCTTCCAACGGGTTCTCTCAGACTCATAGTGAGGGCTATAGGTTTGATATAAATTATTGGGAGGAATAATGTGCGTTTATATAAAGACATACTAATCATACATATAGTACATTCTCCAACAATCTCATTCCTTACATCTAGGTTGTTAGAATCATGTCATCAAATGAAAATGTAATATCCGCTAATTTAGGCCCCGAGTCGCACGTGTCGAGAAGTTGATGCGTTTGACCGATCGGAGTCTAAATTCGGATTTTTACAAAAATTGATCAAATAATGGCTAAATTAAATGATAAATTCCTAATTAAGTGATTATAAAGTTTAAAGAAGTTGATTTACGGTAAATGACTAAATTGTAAAATTTGATAAGTTTTGGGGTCAAATTGCAATTTACCAAAAATTGGAGGATTAATAAGATTAATTGCTAATTAACTTAGGAAATTTGGACACTTAAAATTGGGTTGGTCGGCCATGACATCTAAAGGAAGAAAGATTAATATTGATTAAGTATAAAATTGGAAGAAGATGGTCAAATGATGGGTCCCACATGAAGACTTTTTGGGTACCCTATTTAAGACTTCCTTTTCTTCTTCTTCTCCTCTTCATTTTCTGCTTTCTTTTCTCTCTTTTCTCTACCAGTCACGCCAGCTACATCTTTTCCTTCATAGCTCACCTTGACTTCTAAAGAGAGAAAGGAAGAGAAGAGAAGGGCTGCAAGACAAGGTGATCTTCATGGTCCATAACTCCTAAGGAAGCTGGAAAGAACAAGAAAGAGGAAGAAAAATCAAGTTTGGTAGAGAGAGAAAATCTCCAAAGTGGTGATCAAGTGAAGAAAAATGTAAGGTAAGAAGCATTTCTTCTTCTTCTTCATCTTTTCTAAAGGAAGTTTGAATTTTGAGCTCATCCAAGACTTATATGGAAAGAGAGAGAAACTAGGGTTTGAGAGAGAAAAAGAGAGTTTGGGGTCTTGGGAAAATCAGATGATAATAATGAATTAAAATGTTGTAGGAGTTCCAAGTGACAAGGAACAAGCTCTAAGGAGCAAAGGAAAAGAGAAAGCTACCTAGAAAAGTAAAGGAGAAAGATTAAGGTTTATGCATTACTTAAGGCAATAGCCTATTTTTGTTTGAAATAATGCATGTTGAACATGATGTTTGATAAATGCATTTCAAGAATGATGATGATTATGGCATGAAACCATAGAATTAGACATGTATGGATGAGATCCTTGTGTGACATTGAATTAATGATGCATGTTAGAGAATCTTGTATGATCAAGATATTTACATGTATTAGAGAGTAATAAGTTGAGTAAAGAACCTTAGAAATGCATGAAATAGAATTTGGTATGATTTGGATGATGTTAGAATGAATGAAATGTGAATATGCAGATTTCCTGCTGAAAGTCACGGGCGTGAACTTGAGGGTTCACGGTTGTGACTGATTGTTTCACGGTTGTGACTTTTATGTGGAAATGGTACTATTCATTCTAGAAGCGTTCACGGGTTGGAATCACGGACTTGAGCTTATTCACGGGCCTGAATGAGTAATCACGACCGTGAATGCTTTTGGGCGATTCATTCCAGTAGTGTTCACGGCTTGGGATTACGGGCGTGAACTAATTCATGGACATGAAATTAGTAATCACGATCGTGAATGCTCTATATTTGTAATTATGAATGTGGCTATTAAATGAGGAATTCAGGTAAGTAAATGAAAGTCAATGTCTATCGAGTGAAATAAGAATGATGTGGATATATATATATATATATATATATATATATATATATATATTGATGTGAGACTGTGATATGTTGTGATATAGAAAAACAAATTGATACAGAAAAACAAATTGTTATGGATGATATATGAAATCTGATGTGGATGATAAGCATGAGAATATTGATGTACCTAGTTAAATAAATGAAATGATGTTATCCAGTATGTATGAGTATGACTATATGTTTGCAAAACAAGAAAATTGAGATGTTGATAAATATGAGAATATTGATATGTTGAAATTTGAGAATTATGATTGATGTGAAAAAATAAAGAAGCCCATTACTCTACTTGCAGACTAGAAACAGGATAGATGACATGTCATTAAGGGGGCAAACGGTACCGTACTATACCTCAACCAATGTGGCTTAAGCTTGTGAGAGCGCCATTGGTCTGAGATGCTCGGTCAGTGTGGCTTAAGCTCGGAGAGCACTACTGACTTGAGAAGCTCTGATGAGCACATATAAATGAGGACAAGGTGGCATAAGCTTATGAGAGCGCCCTTGATCCGGTTATTCATCTATGATGAAATTATACTCAATCAATGTGGTTTAAGCTTGTGAGAGCGCCATTGAATTGAGAAGCTCTTTTGAGCCAGATAGTGGACAGGGTGGCTTAAGCTCGGAAAGCGCTCCTGATCCATAACCCGTATCCAGTCAATCCAAAAATTTAGAGTGATGTGGGCAAGATAATAAGGATATGTTGGAAAATAAGAAAAGAAAGGAATAAGAAAAGGATGATGATATGAGATTGAGAATGATGTAATGATAAAGAGATTAACATAGTATTTTACCATCATAGATAAATTGAAATAACATTGTTATGTGAGCATGACATTTATACTTGCATTGTACATGTGATCATGGTATGTATACTTGTATGAAATAGTAACATGTTGATAGAAATAGCATGCAAACATTTAATGCACAAAATGATACTTGTTAATGCTTGATGCATGATATAGTATATTGCCTTATTTATATGCACCACTAAGCTTAGAGCTTAGCATGGAGTTAAATTTCCATGCAGATATAGAAAGGTAGCTGAAGGCGTTAGATAAAGCAAGCGGTGATCCCATTCAAGTAAAGTAGTTGAACCTTGAGAAAGTGGGTTACAAGTTTTGAAATTTTTGTATTTGGCTTTTTATATTAAAGAATTTTAGAGTTTGTAAAACTTACTTTTAAAGTTTGTTTAAGAATTAATTTGATGTTTAAAATTTCTATCTTATGTAAATAAATTGTACTCTGGTTTTTGTTTATATTTATATATACAAGAGAGTTGAAAAAAATATATATATAGTGATTTGAAGAAGGAAGACGGGCAGCAGCGCTCCCCTATCCGGGCACTTGATGAGGTTCGGGTGTGGGGCGGCGCCGCTACAGAAAACTTATGCTCAATTCTTAAATCCAATAAATTGATTGGCTTGAACTTCTTTTACTAGCTTAGAAATTTGAGAATAGTTCTCAAAGCTGAAAAGATAACATGTCTTGAAAAAGCTATTTTTTTCCTTTTTACTAGTGATACAATTGTTGATGAACAGTTGACATACAAGAAGCATATGGATGATAATTAGTCGATAGATTGTATTATGCTCACCTCTATGCCTCCTGAGCTTTAAAAGTAGCATGAGAACATGGTTCCAAATACCATTATATATCATCTAAGGAAGTTGTTCGATAAGCAAGCTCAAACCGAGTAATTTGAGATTACAAAGTTGCTCTTCCTCTCCAAGATGGTAAAGTTGACTTCTCTAGTGCAACATGTATAGAATATGAAGAAGAAAGGTAGAGAGATGACAACAAAGGGGACTTGCTTCCAATTTGGAAAGCGTTACCATTTGAAGAGGAATTGTAAAGCCTATCTAGAGTCTTTGAAGAAAGAAAAGGATAAGACATGGGATGCACCTCATACTTGAGGTATTTTTTTTATTGAGATTAATACTATTTCTAATAATATTACATGGGTATTAAATGTTCAATATGGGTCTCACATATGTACTGATATGCAAGGCTCAAGGAGCAGTAGACAACTCAGAAAGAGAGAGTCAAACCTGTGTGTTGATAATAGAACAAGAGTTGTTGCTTCAGATGTAACAACATATGTATTGACACTCCCTAGTGGACTTGTTTTAGACTTAAAAAATTGTTATTAAGTTCCAATTTTAAGTAAGGATATTATTTTTGTTTCTTGTTTCAATAGAAATTTGACTTTTCATAGCAATGGTTGTTCTATTTTGTTAAATGATATTCTTTATAGAACTGGTACATTATGCAGTGAAATTTTTATTCTTGGTATGTCTAATTCAATCCTCAATATCAATAATAAAAGAAAAAATTGGATAACTTAAAACCACCATATTTATGACATTATTGCCTTGGCCATATAAATGAGAGGCAAATATCTAAGTTACATAAGAATGGTGACTTAGGGTCATTTAATTATGAATCAAATGATACATGTGAATCATATTTATTAGGTAAGATGAAAAAATCACATTTATGTGGAATGGGTGTGTAAGACCACACCTTATGCATCTAAGTATAACTTATCCCTGTATCAAATAATCACACATAGCATGCTGGAAAGACAAAATATCCTATTAACAGTGATAGTAATTTTTTTTTATATCATGTAATATCATTCAATGACTTTGCAAGTCTCATATCCTGTAATATCATTCAATGACTTTGCAAGTCAACACTAAGGTTTTCACCACAATATAATATATCACATCTACTAAAACTTAAACTTTACTTCTAAAGGATTACAATTTGCTTCCATTCATACATTTTAAAAAAAATCTAGAGTGACTATACATATTCCAACATATAAATCCAAAATACAGATGATATATTTTCATGCTCGTGTGGAATGCAAGAAGAGAGAGTGATGAGGCTCGGCCAAGGACCTGTGCTCCATGTCTTCTATACACTACTCAAAATGAGCTATCACTTTTCTTTAACTGAAAAATAATGCAAATTGATGAGTTGTGACTCAGTGAGAATAATAATCAAATGAGCTCTAAAGTACCAAGAAACTCATAGTAATAATTCACAAATCCAATACATACTATGTATTCCATTACATTCAACAGTATCATATAAATATCCATAAAGTTGAAACATATAATCATTACTCTTTACGTATGCAAATGCTTTGCTTATTTCATTTTGTTGTGACCAAGTTAAACAGACAATGCCCCGGGTTTCCACGTGAACATTTTCCATGTGAACATTTTCATTTGCTAGCTAGCTTGATCATTTGTTTCATTTGCACATTTGTTAGGCCACAGGCCTCTTCTTTTGCTTTACAATATCGATTAATTAGTCACAATGCCTTTTAAGTCCATATGCATATGCACTTGTACTTATGCATTCATCAACCATTGCATCTTTATCGTATATACCATACATATATCCCATATATACCTCATATGTCACGCATATACCTTGCATATATTATACATATACCATGTATATATATCACATATGTCAAACATATACCTCAAACATACCACAAGTATACCATTTATATGTACTGCAAACATCACAAATTATCCATCATCATATTATCAAGGAAAGATCATGACAATCATATGAATCACATAGCAAGCAACATTCATATGCACTAAAGAATTCAATTGATAATTACACTCACCTTTCTCCTTTGATTCCGACCCCTAACTTATTATCTATCCACTCCTTGTGAGTCTCCAATATGTTGTGAGCCTAATATGAAATCATAATCGATTAACTCATAATTAGGGGGACTTAATGTGGCTTAAACAAATTAATATGCATTGTTCATATCAATAGTTAAGATTTTTCCTATGAGGCTGTGTGACCTCATAGGACTATTTAGCCTATAACATTTTCTATACTTGACCAATTAATGTGATTCTTTTTCCTAATTCAAATTAATGTATAATTATGTAGAATATTAAAATTTTAGACTAATTGGATCATTGTACAATATTTGGTGGAATTTCTAAATGTGTTTTGTTTTTTGCCCTTAGGCAGTTTCAGGGTACCAACTTTGGTTCAACACAATTTATAATATATAAGTCATATTTTAATGAAACTTTATAGAAACTTATATGGGTTAAAATGGAACATTTTTAATGTTTACAACTTTTATCAATTATGTCTCTATGTTCCTCGAATTATAAGAAACATTTGACCGGTCCAGAATAGAATTGGCTTCCGGACCAGTATAACTTCTAAAGACCATAACTTAGCCTATACATAACATATTAAGCTGAAATTAGTACCCAAATTTAGATAAGACATATACCTATAACTTTTATGCTTTTTTAATTTATATAATATATCTCTAAGGAGTTCAAAATAACCAAAAATGTTGCTAGATCTGCCCAGAGCACTAAGCAGACAGTTCAAACCATGGAACAACCGTGGTTCCATTGACCATAACTCAAAATATACAAGACATATGAACCTAAAATTTGGTATACAGATATATAAAAAAAATATATACAACTTTAATGTTTTGATATAATTCAAATGGCTTTATCATATTCAAAACTAACAAACACGTGGCTAACTCACTTAGGGTTCACATCCCAACTAGTTTCAGTAGTGAGAAAATTTCTCTTCCTATACACCAAATCTTGCAAATATTTTTACATATCCATAAATCTAAGATATAAAGGAACAACTTTCATGTTTTAAAATTTTCGAGATTCGATCTCTAAGATCATCAAAACCATGGAAAAAACATTGCCTATTTTTGAACCCTAAACACCATAATCAAGCTTAACACAAAAATAAATGTTTACTCACCTATACTCACTCTTGGCTAATCTTGTTGCTGAAATTTTTGGAGTGAAAGAGAGAAGAAAAGATGGATGGAACTTTAAAGAAAATGGATTGAAGAAATGAAGCAAAGAAGATGAAGAAGATAAGGAAAGGAAGGAAGATAATGACAGCCTAGTAGGTTAAAAGCCACCACCACCACCATTTGTCTTTCCCTTTTCCATCCGTTCCTTTTTCCTTTTTTTCCTCTTTTTATGACTTTTATTTTTATTTTTTTATTTTTTTATTTTTTAATTATTCTTATTATTATTACACAAATCAACACAATATGCAATTTAATCTTAATCTAGTCATTTTGCATACTTTAATTTGGTCACCTTATTTCATTTATTTCTAATAATTTTTATTCTCATTTAGATTATAAATACACATGTGCGACTTGATACAATTGCAATGTACTAGGACACATAGCTAGTGCGTGTCATGGACATGTTCCTACGAAAATACGTATGAAATGTACGTGTTCAATGGAATTATATGCAAGATGCATATGTTCAAATGAAATGCATGTGGGGAAGGTTGAGGATGTTACAGGGTGAATATGCTAACGAACTATTTGACCTTGTAGATACAAATGGATATGGCCTAATATAAGTGCACACTGGAGGTGGTTTATCTACTTCATTACCTTTATTGATGATTACTCACGATTTGGGTATTAGTATTTGATGAGGAGAAAATCTAAACCTTTTGAAAAGTTCAAGAAATTCAAAAATGAAATAGAAAAATAACTTGGCAAAAATATTAAAACACTTAGATCAAATTGAGAGATAATAGAATTTTATCTCAATGAACTCCACTTTCCATGCCACAACATAATGGTGAGGTCAATTATGAGCTTTGCATAACTACCAAAGTCCTTTTGGGATCATACATTAAAGACTGTTGTTTATATACTAAACAAAATCCCTTTTAAGTCAATTAATATTACTCCCTATGAAATATGGAATAACAAGAAATTTATTCTTTAACACATGGAAGTATGAGGTTGTCCTGCTTATGTGAAGCTATAGCACCCTCTCACCTAACCAAGATTAACTCGACTAAATGAGCATGTGCTACAGAATCTGGTGTGCAGAAAACCTAAGAAATTTAAAACTTTTTCTTTCCTTTGAAAATTTCTTTGTCACAAAACTCCTTCACATATAAAACTTGTTTCATATCATATAGCATGCATCCATAAAACTATTCTTGATCCAAGGATCCATCATATAATTAAAACCAAAATGTTTGGGCTCAATGGGCCTGATGTTTACAAAAATACCTGTCTTAACACAATTACATAATACTTTGGAATATAGATGTGCATGCAGGTAAATAACCCAAACCCCTAAGCCATATACAAAATAAAAAAGTATGACATATAATGTCACTGACCCATGTTAGGTTTGAACTATTGTCTCAGATCTTGGGTTGACTTCTTTGGATCAACTTCAATCTTATCTATAAGGCTTCTACTTATGTGGGGAAACACTCACATGCTAAGTTACTGAAAGCTTAGTGGAACATATAGGCATAAAAATTCAACATGCAATCATACATTAGATAAATTCATGACAACATATAAAACATCATGGCATGAAAGTAAAATCATAATATCATGTAAAATTCACTAAACATTGAACAATGAGAAAAAGAACATATAACTCCTTTTTTAATAACCTATAACATATTATCTGTGTATTCTTGTATACTTGTGTTTTTGAACCTCTTTTTCAATTCATTATGTTCTTAAATCACCTTGATATAATAGTCCAACAACTCATAATATGAACTATTTGGATATGGATTATGAATAGAGGCTCTCTCCGAGCTTAAGCCACCCTACTACAATCTATAATCATGTGTGTCAGTCAAAGCATCTCAAGTCAATGGCGCTCCTAGAGTTTAAGCCATATTGATGAGTATAAACATATGTGTCAGTCGAGGCCTCTCAAGTCAATGGCACTCCCATAGCTTAAGCCATATTGATGAGTATAAAATCATTGTATCATAATCATTACGGTACCAAACTCCCTTAATGGCATGCCACCTATCCTACTTCTAGTCCTAATATCAAGCTTGGGCTTTGCTTGCTCATATTACCTTATTATACTTCATCATAGCATTTATATCTTATAGCATATATATTTTGATCATATGTAAACTCATCATGTATTATTCATGTGCTGATATTCATAGAAGCATACTTTAACATATCATCATGAAGGCATGTGCATAACCATTGCATTATAACCATTAAATAAACATTATCTATCATTTAAAGAAGACTTCATGGGCATGAACTATGTGTTCATGGTTGTGAAGTCTTATTCACAGGTAATCCTACTTGTGAACTAAACAATGAACTTGGTCGTGAAGGCTTCTATCTATTTTGTGCACATTCTTCATGGGCGGAAAGAAATTGTCATAGGCATGACTTTGTTGTAGGATGAGATTCATGGTCGTGAACACCTAGTCATATGCATGAATATGGTTTTCTAGTAGTTAACAGCATTAAAGACAAGTATTCATTACAAGACACATGCAAGACTCTAAGGATTAACACATGATAACCCTTTTCCTATCAACTTTCTTATCACATCATGCATTAAATCATGTTAAAAAGTCATTTAAACCCCTTAGAATATATCTCAACATAAATTATCCTATCAACTCATTTAATGTTAAAATTATCCTATCAACTCATTTAATGTCAATTCATACATTTATGTTTTAACAACCTTTTCTATAACCTGAGTAATATTTCCTTTTACCTTTCCATCATCGTAACTTGGCATTCCATTTAAAACACATATGGCATACTTACAACAAGGCTCATTTCAAGCATTTCCATTCATGTCTCATATTCTCATGGCATTCATTGCATCACTTACTTTCATATCAATAATCAACTAGTACTTAAGGCATTCAAAGAATTTAACATATACAATATGCCAAAATTGAAATTTAAATGCATATATGTACATAAGTCCAATGGAACCTCAAAAACCAAGCTTCTCATAAGCTTGCTTATCCTTTTGGTGGATTTCACCATCTATTCTCTTAACTCCTAACACATATAACACATCTATATCAAAATCTATAACCCATATACTTAACCTTTAAAACCATAAAGATAAAAACCTTAACTGTAACCCTTTTTACAACCTTAATCTCATATAACCCCTTACTAACACATACCATAACCTATAAACAACTTAAAGAGGGGTCTTTAACTATGGAAACTCATGATCACCCGAAACCCTAACTCATATGGAAATGGGTTTCTAAAAAAATGGGTTATACATGGAACAAGGCTATGAAAGCTTGTAAAAATGAAAGGGAAATGTGATTTATTACCACAATTGAAGGAAACACGGTTAGGATGGAAGATTCGACTCCCCTCTTCCTCCTATATGTTTGTCTCCTTAAGAACACCTATTCTTTATGCTCCTCTCCTATAAGAACTTGTTTAAACTTTGATCTTTGGTATTGGTTTGGTGTTTAAGGTCTAGAAATCAAGAGAAAACTTAAGACTTGGTCTCTAATATGAAAGAACTTTGAGATCTAAGGTTTACTTTTGGATTTAGTTTGTGAGAGAGAGAAAGAAAAAATGTTGGGATTTTATATCTTATGATGTTCATGGGAATGAACATGGTACTCCTCACTTTTCTCATCTTTTCTTGTATCTCTTCACTTAACCAACCCTTAAACACGCTTATGGTTTTGCTAAATCATGTTATTAACTATGCCCTACTTAGTGGACGTTATAGAAGTAGACAATGTATAATATGCTATAAGCAAAGTCTAATATTTGTGTAATATCCAAAAGAGTTATTTGGATATCAGTTTACCACCCTTTGGGACAAAAGGTATTTGTTTCAAAACATGTTGTAACATCCTTGACCTTCCCCACATGCATATTCACATGCATTTCATTTGAACATATGCATCTTCCATATAATTCAATTGAACACGTGCATTTCATACATATTTTCTTAGAAACAAGTTCATGGCACGCACTAGCTACGTGTTTTAGTATTTAGCAATTGTATCGAGTAGCACATGGGTACTTATAACCTAAAGGAGGATAACAAAGCATTAGAAATAAATTGAATAAGGTGAATAAATTAAAGTAAACAAAATGATTAGATTAAGATTAGTAAACATTTACATTGTTAATTTAGTTAAATCGGGCCAAATGATTAAGTTGTATTATTGTGTGAATTAGTGGAATTATAAATATATGTAAATAATAATAATAATATAAACAAAATAAAATGAAAATTAAACAAAAGGAAAATAAAAGAAAAGATAAGATAAAAGAAAAGTGAAAAGAGAAGAGAAAAGAGAAGAGATGAAGAGAAAAAGATAAAAAGCCAAAAAAACAAAAAGGTTGGCTTTATCTTCCTCCCCCATTTCTGCCTCCTCACTTCAGCCCCGTTTTCTTCTTCATATTCCTCCATTCAAGAACTCAATTATTCCTTGTTTCACTTGGTTTTTGAGGCAAATTTATCCCTTGCAAGTTTGTTCTTGGTAAGTAATCAATTCTTATTGCTATAAGGTTGATTTGAGTTGCCAGGGTTCATTAATAGGCACTGAATTGCACCCCAATTTTGATATCAATAGAAATTGATTCTGAAAAAGTTTAAAACACAAAGGTTGTTCCTTTATGTCTTATATGTATGTATAGGTAAACATTTTTTCAATATGGTGTGTATAGAATGAGATTTCCTCTTTGTACTGAAACTGGTCTGGATGTGAACCCTAAGTAAATTAGCTACTGTGTTTGGTAGTTTTGAATATGATAAAGCCATTATATGAAGTATCTCAAAATATAAAATTTGTAGATATATGTGTTATGTATCTTTATACCCAATTTCAGGTTCACAGGTCTTGTAAATTTTGAGTTATGGTGAATGGAACCATGATTGTTCCATGGTTTGAACTGCCTACTGAGTGCCCTGGGCAGAGAAAGCAATTTGTTTGGCTAATTTGAGCTCGTCAGTGCTAGATTCTGTACATGCTCAAAACATAAAAGTTATATTTATATGTCTTAGATAAATTTTGGTACTAATATCAGCTTAATTTGTTATGTATAGACTAAGTTATGACATTTTTAACTCATACTGGTCCGGAAGCCAATTCTATTCTGGACCAGTGACATATTTGTTATCATTTGAAGACTTTAGAGACATAATTGATAAAATTTGTAAACATGAAAAATTTTT
Source organism: Triadica sebifera (assembly GCA_023653625.1). Lineage (NCBI taxonomy): Eukaryota > Viridiplantae > Streptophyta > Magnoliopsida > Malpighiales > Euphorbiaceae > Triadica > Triadica sebifera. The sequence continues at coordinate 14,004,777 of CM042903.1, read as the reverse complement.
CATATGAACCCATATAAGTTTCTGTAAATTTTCATTAAAATATGACTTATATATTATAAGTTATGATGAACCAAAATGAGTACCCTAAAACTGCCTAAAGGCATAAACCAGAACACACTTAGAAATTACACCAAAAATTGTACAGTGATCCAATTGGTCTGAAATTTTAATATGTTATATAATTATATGGTAGTTTTAATTAGGAACAAGAATATGATTAATTGGTCAAGTATAGAAAAAGTTATAGGCTAAACAGTCCCATAAGTTCACACTGCCTCGTAGGAAAAATCTTAACTATTGATATGAACAATGCATATTAATTTGTTTAAGCCACATTAAGTCTCCCTAATCATGAGTTAATCAATTATATTTTCATATTAGGCTCACAATATATTGGAGACCCACAAGGAACGGATAGACAATAAGTTAGAGGTCGGAATCAAAGGAGAACGGTGAGTCTAATTATCAATTGAATTCTTTAGTGCAAATGAATGTTGCTTGCTATGTGATTCATATGATTGTCATGATTGGTCATTGATAATGTAATGATGGATAATTTGTGACATTTTGATACATATAAATGGTATACTTGTGGTATATTTGAGGTATATGTTTGACATATGTGATATATATACATGGTATATGTATAGTATATGCAAGGTATATGCGTGACATATGAGGTATATATGGAATATATGTATGTTGTATATGATAAAGATGCAATGGTTGATGAATGCTTAAATACAAGTGCATATGCATATGGACTAAAAAGGTATTGTGACTAGTTAATCGATATAGTAAAGCAAAAGAAGAGGCCTATGGCCCAACAAATGTGCAAATGAAACAAATGATCAAGCTAGCTAGCAAATGAAAATGTTCACATGGAAACCCGGGCCAATGTATGTTTAACTTAGTCACAACAAAATGAAATAAGCAAAGCATTTGTGTACGTAAGGAGTAATGATTATATGTTTCAACTTTATTGATATTTCTATGATACTGATGAATGGAATGGAATACATGGTATGTATCGGATTTGTGAGTTATTATTATAAGTTGTTCGATACTTTAGAGCTCATTTGATGGTTATTCTCACTGAGTTGCAACTCATCAATTTGCATCATTTTTCAGGTAAAGAAAAGTGATAGCTCACTTTGAGTAGCATATAAAAGACATGGAGCACAGGTCACTGGCCGAGCCTCATCACTCTCTCTCCTTCTATTCCACACAAGCATAAAAATATGTCATCTATGTTTTGTATTTACATGCTTGAATATGTATAGTCATTTTGGAATGAGTTTAAAAATGTATAAATGAAAGCAACTCGAAAATACTTATGTGTAAAGTTTATGTTTTGATATATGTGATATATATTATGTTGTGGTGAAAACCTCAGTGTTAACTTAACAAAGTCGTTGAATAATATTACAGGATATGAGACTTGCAAGTCATTGAATGAAATTACAGGTTATGAGACTTGCAAAGTCATTGAATAATATTATAGGATATAAAAAAAATTTACTATCACTATTAACAGGATATTTTGTTTTTCCAGCATGTTATGTGTGATTATTTGATACAAAGATAGGTTATACTTAAATGCATAAGATGTGGTGTTACACATGTTGTCTCTTTAAAGAAAGAGTTACTTCTAAATGAGGATAATGAGAGCAAAATTGAACTTGATGAAGTTCAAAATGCTCAAATAGAGGCAGATCAATTGGCATAATCTAAATCTATTCCTTATGTAGATGAAGTAATAATAACACCTTCTAAAACACAAGAGCTTTATAGATCAAGTAGGATACACATTGTTCTTGAAAAGATATGGATTTTTCATAAGTGAGCAAAATGATGTATTGCTCATTGAGAATGATGTATTGCTCATAAAAGATGATGAGCCTACTACCTATGAAAAAGTTTTGAATAGTTCAGAATCTAACAAATGGTTAAAAACCATGCAATCAAAGATGGATTCCATATAAAAAGCAAGTATGTACTTTGGTTGACCCACTTGAAGGGATAAAACTTATTAGATGCATATGGGTCTTCAAAAACAAGACCGACATGGAAGGTAATATAGTTACCTATAAAGATAGGCTAGTAGCTAAAGGATATCATCAAATATAAAGTGTTGACTATGATAAGATCTTTTCTCTAGTTGCTATGCTTAAATCTATCATAATACTCCTAGCCATAGATGCGCATTATGATTATGAGATTTGGAAATGGATATGAAGACAACTTTTTTTAATAGAAATTTGACTAAGAATGTGTACATGACACAACTGAGGGGTTCACATCCAGCGATAACAAAAAGATATGAAAATTTTAAAGATCCATTTGTGGATTGAAGCAAATATCTAGGAATTGGAATATCTGATATGAAGAGACAATCAAAAAATTTGGTTTCTCACAAAATAAATACAGTTGTATTCTTAGTGTTATATGTGGATGATATATTACTCATAGAAAATGACATCTCAGTTCTTCAATCAATCAAAATTTGGCTTTCAAAGAATTTCTCCATGAAAGACCTTATATAAGTGACCTACATAATGTAGATTAAGATATATAAAGATAGATCTAAAAGGTTGTTTGGTCTTTTCAATTTACATACACAGACAAGATACTAAAGAAGTTTAGCATGGAATAGTCCAATAAAGGATTCATTCCTATGACTAATGGGATTACCCTCTCTAAATTCAAGTCTCCAAAGACACATGATGAACGCATGAGTAGGATTCCATATGCATTAGCTATTAGATCTTTCATGTATGTTACATTACGAACTAGACCCGATGTATCATATGTTCTGAGTATCACAAGCAAATATCAGTTAGATCCTGATGAGAGGTATTAGGTGGCTATCAAGAATATCTTTAAGAAATTGAGAAGGACTAAGGATGCATTCTTGGTTTTTGGAGAAGATGAGTTTAATATAAGCGGGTATACAAATGTCGGCTTCCTATCTAGCAAGGATGACTCCCAATCTCAATCATACTATGTTTTCACGTTAAATGGCAGTGCATTCAATTGGAAGAGTTCCAAACAATTGACAACTGCATATTCCACAACCGAAGAAAAGTACATTGAAGCTTCTAAGGTAGCTAATGAAATGGTTTGGATACGAAAATTCATCATAGAGTTAGAAGTGGTTCCTAGAATTTTTGACTCAATACCCCTATATTATGATAATAATGTAGTCATTGCAAAAGCAAAGGAGTCATGGTATCTCATCAGAGATCCAAACATATACTCATATGTTACCATTTGATTCAGCAAATCATAGGTAAACATGATGCAAAGATAGAAAAAGTTTCCACTTATCAGAATATAGCTAATCTACTCACTAAGTCACTTCCTTAGAATAAATATGATAGTGATATACTCGCCTATAGTATAACGTATCAAGACTATTGGCTTTAATGTAAGGAGATATCGTTAGAGAGATGTCGTAAAGACAATCGTTTTAGGCAATTGATGTACTCATTTATTTTTAATAAAATACATTTTTTTAATATATTGGTGTTGAAATGACCTAAATATCGGGTTAGTCGTAAACTATAGTTTTCGAAATTGATCAGCATACATGGGTGAAAAATATTTTATTCGATCATTGAAAAATATAGGTTATAACTAGTTCAAGAGTAAATTTTGGAGTGAAAATGAGATCAAATAACTGCTCAAAAGTCAAAACTAAGAAAACACATGACCTGATTTAATTAAATAATTGGTTGACCGTATTTTGACCGAGCTATGAAAAATAGAAAATGACATCTAAACTTTTATATTAAGACATGAATAGACTTTAAATAATATTTAAGATTTTTTGACAGTGAAAAAGGAATTTTACGGTAACACCGAAAATTGAATTATCAGTCTGATTTGAGTGACCTGGACAAAATATTGACTCCGATTGAGTTAAAAAATTTTGTGTAGACATATAAAATTATTTTGTGAATTATGGAAACAAAATTGGGTGAAATTGAGCTTGGAAAGGAGGGAAATAATTTATAATATTTAATTAGGCCTAAATGGGTTGGGTTTTGTTCGGCCCAAGCCCATCCAAATTAAACCACTATATAAGACCCAAATTATCAGAATTCTCTAGAGATAATTCTACAACTTCTTCTTCCTCTCCTCCCTTTCTTGGCCAAACCACTCCTCCCTAGTTCTTCTCCAAAATTGCTTCAATTTTCTTCACTTTTTACACAAAAATCAACCACCTAAAAATAATGTCAGCATCTCTAGTACCTAGTAGAAGCCTTTAATTTTCATTTGGAAGGTTAGAGTGGAAGGAAATCAAAGGAGAAAAGTTAGGATACAAATTTGAATTAATTGAAATTTATAGTTTTAAATTAGTTTAATGGTTCAAATAACTATCTAGGTATGTAAATGATAAATATAAAGTTTATTTGAGTTAAGGAAGCAAAATAATGGTGGATTAATGAAGGGTAAATTTTGGCCATGGTAGGTTCAAGATAAGGTGATGGTGCTTCCGAGGGAAAGGCTAAGGAAAAGGAAGCCTAGGAAGACCAAAGTAAGAAATTAAGGTTAGTGATTCCAAAATCTACTTATTTCCATTAATTAAGCATGATTTAGGGTTATGAAAATTAGAAATTTTGTGTGTTTTGCATATAATTGGTAATTGATACTTAAAACATGAATAAGGGTTTATAAAAAGTGAATTAGAATGGTTAATTTCAATTAAAAAATTAATTAGTGGAAATTGGAAAATATGACCCTATTATGTGAAAAATGTAAATTAAGTTATAATTACATTTTATTGTAATATTATAATATATATATATATATAGAATAATGAATGTATAAATTAATGAAATAAATAATTAGAAGGTAAAAAAATTTTAATGATGAAAATTTAAAATAGGTCGAAATATGGGAAATGATAAATTATTATTTTTCTTGGTAATTAAATGAAAATTTGGTCATGAAATGCAAGAAAATGTGATATTGAGTGTGCATAAATTTATTAAGAATTTTTAAATGTTATATTGATTATTTTTCTAATTATTGATTATATTATGCATAATATGAAAAATAATGAAATATTGATATATTAGAATGGAAAGTGTGAAAAAAATTATGGTAGTGATATAATTGTGTGGATGAATAAAATATTAAGTGAGTAATAATGTAAAGAAAATAGTGAAATTTATGAATTTAATGGAAATTGAGTTAAAGGAATAAAATTATGTCTTTAGTTATTTTTTTATGGTTAAATATAGCCCATGATGTAATTGGCTAGTCATATGGACACCATTACTGCGGTGTGGGTTATGACGACTCACTTATGTAAGCTAATGACAATCTATTTCAGTGATATTGATACAGTGATTCATTGTACAGTGCAATGCTCAAGTGGTCCTTGAAGATTACTGTTCAGTGTAATGGACTTTTTCATCCATGTCCTATATATCTGGCCTAAAGATTTTTTATCGATTGGAAACTGGGGGCAAAATTTGAATAAAAGTAGTAATAATGATAGAAGTGAAAAATAAGTGAAAAACATAATAAGAATGATAAGATGGTATAATTGTAAAAATGATAAAAGCGACAAATGTGAATAAAATGATAAAAGTGAAAATATGAGAAAAAATAATAAATGTAAAAAATATAATAAATATGATAAATGTGACAAATATGATAAAAATGAATAAAGTGAAAAATATGAAAAAAATAATAAAAATAAAATATGTGATAAAAATGACATAAGTGATAAATTTGATAAATATGATAAAAGTGATAAAGATAATAAAATGGTATAATAATAATAATAATAATGATAAAAGTGATAATTGTGACAAAAGAAAAAAAATAGTAAAATTGAAAAATGAGAAATAAGTGAAAGAAAATGAAAGAAAATGTTAAATTATATAGTTAAAAAGGTAAATAAATGAAAAATAAAATTTACTAGTGGAAAAAGTGTAAATAAATATAAAGTAGTGGCATAATTGTAAATAAATAAAAATTTAAGGATTAAATAAAGAAGTAAAGTGAAAAATGATTAAATTGAGAGGAATTGAAAAAAAAAACTATAAGATAAAATGAGAAATATCGTTAATTGAATAAAGATATTAAATAGTGAATAATAGTAAAATATTGATAAAAAGAATAATAAGTATATATTAAATAGAAAATTTAAATAGTGTAGTAAAAATGTTATTGCATGTATGAATGCATGAAAATATAGGACAATGAAAATTTTTAGATTAATAATCACCACTGAGTATATTAATGTTCAACACGTAGTTATTTGACTGTGTGCAGCTAGTAGCGGAAAAGACAGGAGCAAATGTACAAATCTTATGAGCAAACAAAAGAACAAAATAATAGTATATTACTCTCAAGAATGACATGTATGTATATGTTTAGATATAGTGTTGTATAAATAAAATTAGATACATATTTTGATAAAAAGAATATTTGTAAATTATTATATGTGTAAAGAATGAAATGTTAAATTTGTTGTTGAATGGAGAATATATTACATTATATGTGTATTTTTGTTCCCCAAAAATGGAATATGGATTGTTTGCATTTCAGATGGGAGAGATAGTTTATAGTCGTTATACTGCCGAAATTTTTGAAAAATAAAAAGATTAATTAAATGCTAATAATAACATGGTCATTAAATTAAGAATAAAAAAAATTTGGCACACATCGAGTATAATCGTATTAACCCACGTAACGTACGTATTGATTAATTGATATAAGGGCATCACAGTTTTAGTGGTATCAGAACATGGTTTAGACAGTTCTAAGATTGAAGTATAAATTAAGTGAATAGATTATATGTATATACATGCCAATTAATGGATGAAATGTGTAATAAGTCTAACGTATGCTTGCTACTTTCCTGTTTTATAGTGAATGATGGCATCCCAACAAGGTCAAGGTGTTAGGGACGATGAAAGTGAAGCGTCGATTAGTGTTGGGCAAGTTGAAGCCTTGCAATAGAATGTCACTCCACCAATTGCACCACATCCACTGCCACAACCGGATTTTCTCCATCTCATGGCTAATTATATTCAACATAGAATGCAAGCTGAACAAGCTAAACAGCCACAGCTAGCGGCACAGGTACAGCCTTCGGCTCCACCTAAAAGGAAACCTAGTTGAAGAAATTAGGAGCTAAAGATTTATATGAGCGTGATCTGTTGACACCTATGCAAGTTGAAGAATGATTGTTTAAAATAAAGAGGTTATTTGAAATCACTCACAGCCCACCTAAAGAGAATTTTGAAGGTATTGTGACATTATTTTAGGGTCCTGCATTCATTTGGTGGGATTCAGTATGTAAGCATACCCCCAGGTGAACAGTTAAATTGGGATTTCTTTTTGGCCCAATTTGAAAAGAAATACATAGGATCATAGTATAAAGTAGAGATGCAAGATGTTTTCTCGAGACTCAGGCAGGGAAACAAGACAGTAGCAGAGTATAAGCGCGAGTTTAAGCGCCTCGATGCCTACCTTGACGACTATCAGTTGACATAAGAGAAGTTATATCAGAGATTTGAGAGAGGTCTCCATACTAAGATCAGACAGATAGTGGATGCACAACAACATCAAAATTTGTGTGTTTTAGTGGAAGTTGCTATTAAAGTGGAAAGTATTCAGTCATATGAGGCTAACAGGCAAACTTGGTTTCAGTAGAAGAAGAAGTCGGGATAGTTCAGAGGTTTGGGTGCTCAGAGTAAGAAGTCTAGAGGACCAACTCCATCACAGAGTTGTACATTATTTGCACCAGGGCGTGGACAAGGAAATACATTATGTGGCAATACCTAAGTCATTTCTGTGGGCAGTACACCTAGAGGCAAAGGGGCAAGTACAGTTCAGACTTGTAGCCATTATGGTAGATCTCACCTAGGAGAGTGCAGATATTTAACTAGTGCTTATTTCAAGTGCGGTTCAAAAGATCATCAGATCAGAGATTGTCTAGTGGCTCAAGCTTCTACGACTATGTCACCAACATCTGGTATTGGATCTTTACCATCCAGAGGCCGAGGTAGGGGAGCAGCCCTTAATCCATTAGCATCTAGACCTTCTGCACAACTACCTCAGGGTCAGGGATGAGCTACAGGCTGTACTTATGTAGTGAGAGCCAGAGAAAAGGAGGATGCTCCTGATGTGATAGTAGGTAAATTCATGCTTATGACTGATTCTATTTATGCACTTGTTGATCTTGGTTCCACACATTCCTACACAAAAACTAATGTTGCACGTGGAAAAGGGTTAAAAGATTCACAATTAGACCAGGACATCCTAGTGAGCAATCCTTGAGGAAATAGTATTGTGGTGAACAGGGTGTATAGGAATTGTCCTATTGGTACACAAGATTATGAATTCCTAACAAACCTAATTGAACTCTCATTCCTCTTGTTTGATGTGATTTTGGGGATGGATTGGTTATCCACCTATCAAGCGACAATAGTTGTAAATGAAAGAGAGTGACACTTAAACTCTTTTATGATCAAAAAATCACTATTATGGGTGAAAGAACAGACTTCTTATCGGATGTGATTTCAGCTACAGCTGCTAAGAGACTCATAAGGAAGGGGTGCATTGCTTACTTGTGTTATGCAGTGGAAGCTAAGAAGGAAGATCTTAAGGTTTCAGATATGCCTATAGTGAGAGATTATCCATATGTCTTTCCTGAGGAACTACTAGGCTTGCCTCCTGATAGGGAAGTTGAATTCACTATTGATGTAGCTTTAGGTACGACACCTGTTTTGATTGCATCCTATAGGATGGCACCTACAGAACTCAAGGAATTAAAGATTCAACTGTAGGAATTGCTTATTAAAGGTTTTATCAAACCCAGTATTTCACCATAGGGAGCATCGGTACTCTTTGTAAAAAAGAAGGATGGGTCTCTCAGATTATGCATTGACTATAGACAGCTGAATAAGGTGACAATCAAGAACAAGTATCCCCTTCCACATATTGAAGACTTACTTCATCAATTGAAATGAGCAGGTGTGTTCTCAAAGATTGACTTACAATTGGGCTACCATTAGTTGAAAGTAAAAAAAAGCAAATGTGCCCAAGACTACTTTTCGCACAAGATATGACCATTATGGATTTTGTGACGAGATTGCCTTTGACTAGAAAGAAGCATGATGCTATCTAGGCAGTCATTGATAGACTCACGAAATCAGCCCATTTCATACTAGTACGGAGAGACTATCCACTGACCAAGTTGCCAGAAATCTACATCAATGAGATAATGAGACTGTATGGAGCACCATCGTCCATTATTTCAGACAGTGATCTAAGTTTTACTTCTCAGTTCTAGAAGAAGTTACAGGAAACATTGGGTACAAGACTTCATTTTAGTACAGCTTTTCATCCCCAAATTGATGGGCAGTTGGAGCGTATGATTCAGATACTTGAGGATATGTTGCGATGTTGCATCCTTGAGTTTAAAAGTAGTTGGGAAAAGTATTTGCCATTAGCAGAGTTTGCTTACAACAACAGCTATTAGTCCAGTATTAAAATGACACCATATGAAGCACTTTATGGAAGAAAGTGTAGAACTCATTTATATTGGACAGAATTGAGTGAAAAGAAGCTAATGGGGACCGATTTGGTTTGAGAAATTGAAAAGAAGATATGGGTGATCAAGGATAGATTGAAAGAAATCATGGACTAACAGAAGTCATATGTAGACTTAAGAAGAAAAGATAAATAATTTCAAGTTGGAGATGAAGTATTTTTGAAAGTATCACCCTGGAAGAAGGTTATGAGATTTGGCAAGAAGGGTAAACTAAGTCCGAGATTTTTAAGTTCTTATGAGATTATACAGCGAATGAGACCCATAGCTTATCAATTGAAGTTGCCTCAGGAGTTGGAAAAGATTCATGATGTGTTCCATGTGTCAATGCTACAGAGGTATAGGTCAAACTCTAGCCACGTAATTAAGCTAGAAGAAATTCAAATACAGGCTGATATGACTTATGAAGAGAAACCATTAAAGATCCTAGCCAGAGAGGTTAGAAAACTCAGGAATAAGCAAATCCCACTAGTGAAAGTGTTATGGAGTCATCACAATGTGGACGAAGCCATATGTGAGCCATAAGCTGCAATGAGGCAACAATATCTACAATAGTTCAATATAGGTAAAATTTTTCCGATGAAATTTTTATTAGTACGGGAGAATTGTAATGCCCTAAATACTAAGTTAATCGTAAACTATAGTTTTCAAAATTGATCAGCATACCCGAAGTCAAAAATACACCTGTGTGTAAAAAATATTTTATTTGATCATCGAAAAATATAGATTATGACTAGTTCGAGGATAAAATTTTGAGTGAAAATGATGTCAAATAAGTCCTCAAAAGTCAAAACTAAGAAAAAATGAGACCCTGTTTAATTAAATAATTAGTTGACTGTACTTTGACCGGACTATGAAAAATAACAAACAATATCCAAAAATTTATTTTAAAACATGGATAGATTTTAAATAATATTTAGGATTTTTTGATAGTGAAAAAGAAATTTTACAGTAACACTGAAATTTGAATTATCATTCCAATTTGAGTGAGTTGGACAAAAAATGGACTCCAATTGAGTTGAAATTTTTTGTGTAGACATATAAAAATATTTTATGAATTATGGAAACAAAATTGGGTGAAATTGAGCTTGGAAAGTGAGAGAAATAATTTATAGTGCTTAATTGGGCTTAAATGGGTTAGGCTTTGTTTGACCCAAGCCCACCCAAATTAAACAACTATATAAGTCCCAAATTATCAGAATTCTCTAGAGAGAATTCTGGAACTTCTTCTTCCTCTACTCCCTTGCTTGGCCAAACCACTTCTCCCTTGTTCTTCTTCAAAATTTCTTCAATTTTCTTCACTTTTTACACCAAAATCAATAATCCAAAAATAATTTCAGCATCTCTAGTACCTAGTAGAAGCCTTTAATCTTCATTTGGAAGGCTAGAGTGGAAGGAAATCAAAGGAGAAAAGATAGAATACAAATTTGAGGTAAGTGAAATTTATAGTTTTAAATTAGTTTAATGGTTCAAATAAGTAGTTTATGGTATGTTGATGATAAATATGAAGTTTATTTGAGTTAAGGAAGCAAAATAATGATGGATTAATGAAGGGTAAATTTAGGCCATGGTAGGTTTAAGGGAAGGTGAAAGTGCTTCTAAGGGAAAGACTAAGAAAAAGGAAGTCTAGGAAGGCCAAAGCAAGAAATTAAGGTTAGTGATTTCAAAATCTACTTTTTTCCATTAATTAAGTATGATTTAGGGTTATGGAAATTAGGAATTTTGTGTGTTTTTCATGTAATTGGTAATTGATACTTAAAACATGATTAAGGATTATAAAAAGTGAATTAGAATGGTTAATTTCAATTAAAAAATTAATTAGTGAAAATTGAAAAATATGACCCTATTATGTGAAAAATATAAATTAAGGTATAATTACATTTTATTGTAATATTATGATATATATGGTATAATGAATATATAAATTAATGAAATGAATAATTAGAACGTGAAAGAAAAATTTTAATGATAAAAATTTAATATAGGCTGAAATATGGGAAAGGAGAAATTTTTATTTTTCTTGCTAATTAAATAATTAAATGTGTATAAATTTATTGAGAATTTTTAAATGATATATTGAATAATTTTCTAATTATTGATTTTATTATGCATGATATGAAAAATAATGAAATATTGATATATTACAATGAAAGGTGTGAAAAAAATTATGGTAGTGATATAATTGTGTGGATGAATAAAATATTAAATGAGTAATAATGTAAAAAAATAATGAAATTTATGAATTTAATGGAAATTGAGTTAACGGAATAAAATTATGTCCTTAGTTATTTTTCTGATAGTTAAATCTAGGTCATGATATAATTGGCTAGGCATAGGGACACCATTATCACAGTGCGAGTTATGACGACTCGCTTATATAGGCTAATGACGGTCTATTTCAGTGATATTGATATAGTAATTCAGTGTACAGTGCAGTGCTTGGGTAGTATTTCAGGATTACTATTCAGTGTAGTTGATTTTTTTGTTCACGTCCTATGTACGTAGTTCAAAAATTTTCTATCAGATGAAAACTAGAGACAAATTTTGAATAAAAGTAGTAATAATGATAGAAGTGAAAAATAAGTGAAAAATATGATAAAAATGATAAGATTGTATTATTGTAAAAATAATAAATGTGACAAATGTGAATAAAATGATAAAAGTGAAAATATGAGAGAAATAATAAATGTGAAAAATATAATAAAAATGATAAATGTGAAAAATATGATAAAAATGAATAAAGTGAAAAAACATGAGAAAAATAATAAAAATAAAAAATATGATAAAAATGACATAAGTGATAAAAATATGATAAAAATGATAAAGATAATAAAATGGTATAATAATAATAATAATGATAAAAATGATAATTACGACAAAAGAATAAATCCAGTAAAATTGAAAAATGAGAAATAAGTGAAAAAAAAAAAAGAAAATCTTAAATTATGTAATTAAAAAGGTAAATAAATGAAAAATAAAATTTATTAGTGACAAAAGTGTAAATAAATATAAAGTAGTAGCATAATTGTAAATAAATAGAAATTTAAGAATTAAAGTGAAATTTGTAGCTAATTAAATAAAATATTGAAAAGAATGATTAATTAAAGAAGTAAAGTGAAAAAGGATTAAATTGAGAGGAATTGCAAAAAAACAATAAGATAAAATGAGAAATATTGTTAATTGAATAAAGATATTAAATAGTGAATTAAGAGTAAAATATTGATAAAAAGAATAATAAATATATATTAAATACAAAATTTGAATAATATATTAAAAATGTTATTGCATGTATGAATGCATGAAAATATAGGAAAATGAAAAATTTTAAATTAGTAATCACTACTGAGTATATTAATGTTCAGCATATAGTTATTTGATTGCGTGCAAGTAATAGCGGGAAATGCTGGAGGAAGCGTATAAATCTTGGGAGTGACAGAAGAATAAAATAATAGTAAATTAGTATTAAGAATGACATGTATATATATATGTTTAGATATGATGTTGTATGAATAAAATAATGTACATATTCTGATAAAAGAATATTTATGAATTATTGTATGTGTAAAAAATGAAATATTGAATTGTAGTTGAATAGAGAATATATTGCATTATATGTGTATTTTTGTGCTCAAAAATGAACTGTGAATTATTTACATTTCAGGTGGGGTACATAATTTGTAACCGTTATCTTGTTGAAATTTTTGAAAAATAAAAAGATTAATTAAGTACTAATAATAGTATCATTATTAAATTAAGAATAATAAAAAAAATTGGTACATATCGGATATAATCGTATTAACCCACATAACATATATATATATAAATTAATTGATGTAAGGGCGTCACAGGTGTTCATTCACATATAAATTTCAAATAGATCTTAGACTCTAGTAATATTATTTTTAGTATAAACTATGCCGGGAAAGCCAATTTTGTGAGCTTTCAATAAATAAAATTAAAAAAAAAAGCATGGAGGTGATTATTTTTGCATAAAGAATTTTTTTAAATTACATAAAACCCTAAAATTTCCAAAATTTCCAAATAGAAATAAATCCTAAAAATCTTCTTCTTTCCCATTTTTTAGCTGTTAAAACCTTGGATTTATAAAATGAGAAATCCAGTGTTAACTAATATATCTTCAGAAATATCCAGTTTTTTTTTTAAGTGCATGTCAAAACTCTTTCCAAAGTCTCCTTATTGATCTATTTCTCCAATTAATACAAACCTATTCTAAAAGTACAAGGAGCCTAGATATGAAAATAAGGATAGCAATATTTTCTCCTTTAATTTCAAATTTAAACTCTTCTTATGAAATATATTTAAAACTTGAGAAGAAATTTTTTAGCCCTATAATAGATCTATCCAACAAGAATCCAAACTAGATAGTTAATAAAAAATCACCTCTTCAAAAAAAAATCATCAGAAGTGAACTGTCGTTGCCGGATAAGAAGATCGGAGCCTTGCTAGAGACTATTGAAGGGGAGCAAAGGCGCGCTGGTTTGTGCCAACATGGGAAGTCCGTATTAGATGGTTGATTCTATTGGGGTTTCGTTGCCATTGGAATGGTTGAAGATGGCCAATGCAGTAGTTGGTTTTGAGAAGAAAAGCTCACTATTGATTTTTTTTTTTTCATTTTTCTTTTCTTTTGTTTTTGGTTTTGCCAAAATTAGTGCTTACACATGTCGAACTCTTATTAATCCCTTTAGGCATGTCATCGCCCGTGAGACCACGTGCATACAGTCTTTTTTTGGCTTACAGAGATAAGAGGAGATATAACAAAATAAATTAATTTTTAAGGAGTTGTTTGTATAAAAAAAAAAAAGACATTTTGTAATTAAAACGAGTGCAGAAGATAAAATGAAAAAACTGGACAAATATAGGAGACTAAGTATGGTTTATGACTATATGCTTCAGCTCTTAATGTGAGTGCTTATTTTATCAGCAGTTATTATCTTAAGTGCAGGAACTAGCCAATAGTAGGTTTAATAACACATGTTTTCCTTAAACTTATATTAACTAACATATTGTTCTTAAACTTTTAACTTGTAACGTTAAATCCTTCAACTACAATTTAGTTTCATTCATTGTCTTTCCATCTATTTCAGATTGAATCCAACACTAGATTTAATATGTCATGTTAGCAGTCTTATAGTAAGTTTGACAATAAGAAATAGTGAGTGAGATCAAATTAAATTGGAAGAATTTTAATGTTATAAATTGAAATTAAAAAATAGAATTATTAGTTGGTGATAAGTTTAAAGGACAACAATTGTAATTAACCCCCATAATTACACCATGAAGCTGATGTAATTGCTTCATAATTAGGACACACTACAACAAAAAAGATCTTTTATGGGGAAATTTTAATGGGAAAAAAAAAATTGCCACAAAAAGAGTAGAATGACCATATTTAATGGCGCCACATTTTCTCCCCATAAAAGTGTTATCAATTGTGGCAAGAAACACCCAGTCGCCACAAAATATATGAAACAAAAGCGCGCTCCAACCCGCGTAAATTTATTGGCCAAATAAATAATATTAAAAAATAAATTAAATAAAAAACTTCCAATGCTCTTGTTTCCTCCTGCACCAAAGCCTCGATCGTTCTTCTTTACCAAAATCACTTTACACAAAACTTAAACCTAAATTACATCAAATTCAATTTCCTGATTTTTTAGCTTAGAAGAGTGAGAGAGACGGTGGAAAGAGAGCAAAAAAGATAGGGAAGAGAAAATTGTACAGAGAGGCCATTGAAGCTTGAAAGAGAGAAAAATGCAAAAGAAGAAGCAAAGAGAGGCCATTGAAGCTGTATAGAGATCTCCTAGGTAGTGACAAAGTCAATCCTTATTATCCTCCTCTTGCTTTCATCTCTTCTAAACCCTAACCCAACCAATTGATGCACAATTGTAGACTCCGGCTTCCACGTACCCTAACTTTGTTGTAGATCTCTCTTACTTCCAATATTTTGTTTTGATGCTTGGTTGATTTCGAATTTCAAAGCTTGGCTGGGTTTTGACTTTTATTTTCTTTTTACTTTCTACGAAAGGGTTTCATTGGATATCAGTACACCTGTAGCTACCTAAATACATGGAAGGAAATTCGGGTGGTAGTGGTGGAGGATCAGGAGATGGAGCTGCTGCTACTGCTATTGTCACTAGTAAAAAAGGAGGAGGAGGAGGTGGAGGTAATGATCGGAACTTATGTGTAAGATGCTCCAGCTGGAGGAGAAGGAGAACCCTCGTGGTCGTTACTTGAAGATTTTTTAGAAAATGTTTGCCACCAGGTCTACCATCATTGTTCACTTCTCCAATATTTCTTGGTTCTTAGATTTCTTAAATTATTATGTCAGTTTTGATAATCAAGACCTCTTTAGCAAGGAATTGCAGCTCAACACCAGCTCAAAAAAATTGAACATTAACTTTAAAGAACTAGTGGATAACTGGATATTCAGCCAAATTTGACAACTCTTTACTTTTATGGCGTATTTGGAATTGTTGTTGCACGTTTAAAAAACAGTTTTATAATTTTTTTTAATTTAATTGGTTATTATTTTTCTAAAACATGTTTATGAAAAAAATATCCATTTAACTACTTTTTTCAAAAGCAGTTTTTAAAGCTAAAAAAATAAAAATAAAAAAATTTCTTCAAAAGCGATTTTTATAAATGCAATGTCAAAACCTTTATTTGTTGATTTATGACCATTGAAGATACTATATGCCTATTTAAAAGTTTTGAATAATTGAAAAGAGCTAGTTAATGATTAATTTACCTATTGGAGGTCAAAATTTATACGGAAAAATGGAAGAGCAATCTGAATTTGATCTCAGCATCTGCTTATTGTTTCACTTAAATAGAAATGATGATATCATGTAAATATGGGGCTCGAATTACCTTAAGATGCTTATCTTTCATCTCTCTTCCATGAGTCTTTATTAGTAATTCAAAGGTCATAACTTATCACATCATAACACTACCAATCTTTGATAATGGCCCATGGATTAGTGTATGCAGTGGGAACTAGGTCAAGTGGCCTGAGTTAAGTATTGTTGAGTTCAAATTAAATTCTAATCAAGCTTGAGTTGGCACCAAGCTCACAATTATTCAAACTTTGAATTTGGTTTGTTAATTTTGAAATGGTTCAAGTTTCTTTATGAGCCTAGTTTTTTGAATAAAAAGGAAATTTTAATTCAATTTAGGAATACAATTTTTAATGTCTCAGGGTACCTTCTAGGTTCTTAAATGTTCATTGAACATTTTTAGCATTTGTAATTACTTGAATTTTCATTTTGTGCTAGCAATACAACTTTAATTCAATTTAGTAATTTTAATTTTGTCAAATTTGTAGATAGGAATTCTATTTTCAATTATTTACTTGTATTATTTCTGGTGTAACTATGTTATGATTTTGTGCTAGCTTTGCACTAAAAAGAGTATGCAATTTTTGCTATATGTTCTAATTTTGTGTTAGTTTTGCATTTAGCAGAGTATCCAAATGTGTAACTCCCTAGTCTATAATTAGGTTTACAATTAGGTTTGCCCCACTCATTAGGGCTTTAGATTAGAATTGAACCAAATCTTAGCCATAACGAGCTTACTAGATCACTGGTACGTGGAGGTGAGTTACGCTTGTTTGTGAGCATGAAGATTTTGGACTTGAGCTATAATCAACTGTCTGGAAACTTGCTTGGATTTGATTTTGCTTATGAGCTTCAAGTCCTTAGGCTCAACAACAACAGGGTCTTAAGGTTTACTCCCAATGATTTGTTGAAAAAGGATTCATTACTTCTAACTAAACTGGATGTGAGTGCCAACAATCTCTCAGGTGCCTCCTAAATTTATGTTGTCTTCCTACTTGCTTAATATTTCTTGAATATAATTTCATTATACTCTGGATGTCTCCTTGCTCCTAACTGGTGCATGTCGATTGCCTATCACATTGTAATTTTCATCTTACAGGACCAATAAGTATGATAATGTCAACAACCTTTTGTGTGCTTAATCCCTCATCAAATGGATTCGTAGGTAAACTTTCTCCAGTTACTGCAAGTCGTGCTTGATCTATTGATCAATCGTAGTAATTTCATGAGTCTATAGGCCACATTAGTCCTATGAATATTTTATTCACTAAAAATAGTTTATTACTAAAATATTTATTGAGAAACTTGTCTTTCTATTTTAATTACATTTCCTATACTAATTCTTGTATCAAGGCTGCTGAAAAGAATTGCAAATGGAAACAAGGAAGGGGATTTTGAGAGTTAAGATTGATACATCTGCGCCCTTTGAGTCTATGAAGGAGGATATGAGCTGATTTGGTGGAGTGGGTTACTGAAAACCTTCTCAACATAAGATTTCTGGAACTGAGGTCATTCCTTTTTCTCATTAGTTAATTGTCACAATGCCAAAATTATACACTGTTGATTCTTTTGATTTATACAACTCATTTTCTTGGTATGCCTTTTGTTTTCTGGTAGATAAGCATGTGCACTGCATCTACCTGTACATAGCATCTGATGTTCAATATTCTTATTGTTGCTTTCACTAGCTTACATGCAAGATGCACAATTATAAGATTTTACTTGTTTCAGGCTTTCAGCTAGAATATATACATTTTTGGGTTGTTTTATATATATGTATATATGCACATTCTTTGTATAGTTTTTATTTTTTTAAAATTATTTTCAAATTTTTTTAGAGTACTGAAATGTGATAGTGATATCCTTTTATGACCAATTCAATAGGGTTTTGATGAGTTTGATAGGCTGCCAAAATGATAAAAACATATTAACAGGTACTGTCAATTATACTACTTAATAACAGTGATGGCTGGTGGAAACTAGCTTGGGGTATAGCATTTACGTTTTTTGATAATCATATATATTTTTTGTTATTTCAACCTTTTATTTTTAAATATAATGAGCAAGTGGGGATTAAATTAGACTTTTCTTTTCATTTTTCAATTTTGTTTTTTTAGCATAGACTAGACTTCGGTGTTGTGAGCATATGCCGATTCTTTTAACCTCATTTTTAGAAAGAATTTAATTATTATGCTGATGTGATTCATGCCCTCTTCTTGAGAAGGAATATACATCTCAATACTTTGATTTGAATTTCCTTTTCTTAACACGTGATCCTCCTATAAAATTCTTAAATTCTATTCATTATTAGAAAACTCATTTAATCAATAATACAATTCTATTCGTTCATTTATTCTAATAAATTCATACAACAAACTCTAGGAAAAAGCAGTTTTTAATATTCTTTTAACAACTACATCATGTGGGTTATATTTTATCAAATCGCCAAAACATAAATGATTTGTTGGACTGAATTTTTTTAAAACATCTTCATTATGTCCATCAGTACATATGTATTGTATCATTTTGAGTATTTATTTGATTAAATCTGGAGTCTGATTGTTTCATGAGAAAATAAAAGAAAAAAAAATTAAAGGGAAGATAGAAGATTTGTTGTTTGATTCTGTTTCTTGTTTAGAAAGACGAAACTAAATCAATTACTTGCATGATACAAAACGGAATCTTTTCTAGTCTTTTTCTTTTTTACATCTATTAGGAATTGAAGAAACAATAGTTTTATAGTTTTAGGTTTGATTTGCTAAAGGCTTGAATTCTCTCTAATTTAATTGTCTACAGATTTCAATAAGTCAAATTCAATAGCGAACTTATTTTTGTTTCTTAACATTATTAATATAAATTTTCAGAACTCTGAATGATATGAAGCAATAATACAATCGTGGGCTTGCCTTCTTGTGTAACACCTCCTTACCTAAATAGCACATGTCCGGATAAAAAAGCGTTACACTGACTCCTTCAAATCACTATTTTAATAAATGCTAGAAAGTCATACATAATTTTTTTAAAAAAAACTCAAAGTTCATAGATATACAAGAAATAATATACATTTTATTTACATAAGATAGTAATTATAAATATCAAGTTAATTCATAACAAATTATGAAAGTCAAATTACAAATCTGAAAATATATAATATAAAAAGCAAAATATAAAAATTCAAAAGATTGTGATCCACTATTTTAAGATCAACTGTTTTAATTGACTAGGATCACCATTTGCTTTATCTACAACTTTTAGCTATCTTTTTATATTTGCGCAGAAGGAAAACTCATATGCTAAGCTCTAGGTTTAATGATGAATATAAATAAGGGAATATACTATGTTATGCAACAAGCATTAATATGTCATTTTATGCATTAATATCTTTTCATACTATTCTTTTCCTCATATCCCTATTTCATATGATTATAAGCATTATGCATACATGTACAATGTTATTTTCATTTATCTCTAATTATAAGTTACTCTTTTCATCTCTTTAATATTTTATGTTAATTTCATATTATTTTGCATTATCTTTTAACTTAACTTCATTAGTTCATGCATATCACTCTAAATTAGACTAACTGGATACGGGTTATAGATCAGAGCCGCTCCTAGAGTTATAGCCACCATGTCCACTATTTGGCTCATCCGAGGTTCTTAAATCAATGACGCTCCCAAAGCTAAAGCCACATTGATTGAGTAATATATCATCATATATGAATTACCGGATCAAGAGCACTCCCAGAACTAAAGTCACCTTATCCTCGATTTATGTATGCTCAACTGAGCATTTCAAGTCAATGACGCTCCCTAAACTAAAGCCACATTGACGGAGAAATATCTTATATAGTACAGTACCGATCGCCCCTATAATGACATGTTATCTATCCTGTTTCTAGTCCGGAGTTAGAGTAATGGGCATATCCATATTTCCACATTATTCATATAATTTTATTTCCACATTATTCATATATTTTTACTTAATTACCTTTACAAACATATCAATATTCTTATTTTACTAGATAAATAATATCTTTTCATTTACTTACCTGAATACTTCATTAGTTAATAATATTCATAAGCACTAAAAACAGAGCATTCACGCCCGTGAATTAGTTCATGTCTGTGATTCAAAGCCGTGAATGCTTCTGGAATGAATAGTGTCATTACCGCACAAAAGTCACAACCATGATACAATTCAGTCACGCCCGTGACTATCTGCGGAAAATCTGTATATTCATTTTCCTTATTCATTTCTAGTTGCATCAAGTCATATCAAATACAAACTCATGCATTTCTAAAGTCCTTTACTCAACATATCATGTTCTAATACATATAAATGCCTTTATCATAACTCAATTCTCTAACATACATTACTTAACTCAACATATCACAAAATCTTATTTTTTATATCTAAACCTATGGTTTCATGCCATAATCATCATTAGTGCAATTCAATCATTAATTATTATGTTAAACATGCATTATTTCAAACAAAGATAGACTATTGTCTTAAATTATGCACAAACCTCTATTTTTTCTCCTTCACTCTTCTAGGTAGTTTTCCTTTGCCTATACTCCCTTAAGCTTGTTCCTTGTCGCTTGGAACTCTTACAACATTATAAACAAATCATCAAAACCTTACTTTCTCAGAACTTTTTGAACCCTAAACTCTCTCTCTTTCCTAATAAGCTTTAAATGAACTCAAAACCCCAACTTTCTTAAGAAAATATGAAAGAGAAGAAGAAAAACTTCTTACCTTTACACTTTTCTTCATTTGATCACAACATTGGAGATTCTCCCTCTCCACTAAACTTGTTTGTTCTTCCTCCTTCTTACTTTTCCAAGCTTCTTTAAGACTTGTAGATTATGAAAATCACTTTGTCTTGTTCTTTTCCCTCTCCTCCCTTACTTTCTCTCACTAGAACTCAAGGTTGGTTATGGAGGATTCACAAGGGTGCTGGCATGACTGGTTTAGGTAGAAGAAGAAATGTTAAGGAAGAAGGAAGAAAAGAAGGAAGAAAAAGAAAAGAAAAAGTCCCACTAGAGACCCACACATTTGACTTATATATCAACACTTGATCAATTAGCATAATAACACATTAATCATCTTTCTTTCCTTAAGAAAATCGGTCATATATATATAATCATGTCCATAACTTATTTTTAACTAACAAACAACTCATAAGATCTTTCAATTCTTGGTAAATTGCAAATTGACTCTCAAAACTAGTCAAATTTGTCATTTAATTATTTACCGTTTTTAACATCTTTTAATCCCTTATATACTTTATTAAGCGTATATCAACATAATTAAATCATTACTTGATTAATTTATGTCAAAAATCCGAATTTAGACTCCGATCAGTCAAACGCATCAATTTCCCGACACATGCGATTCGGTGTCTAAGTTAGCGAATATGACATCTTGTCATTTAACTAATGCAATACTTTAGGTCTTCAGGATGTGAATGATCATTCCTTGCTAGCTACACTTGTGACTAAATGTCTAGTGATAACATTTTCGGAGATAATGATTCTAACCAATTCAATGGACGGGAAGATTTGGGAATCTTTATAAAATATAATTTAGTTATGAATTGAGTTAATAATTGATTGTTTTTATAAATATAAAAAAAAACTTATTGAGTTTTTAGATCCGTATAAATATTACTTATGAATTGAGTTATTATTATTATTATTATTATTATTATTATTATTATTATTATTATTACAAAATCAACATAAGAATTAATGATTTAGGATACAATGGAAAGATAATAATAATAATAATTATATTATTGTCTCCATAAATGAATAAAATTTAAAAATAGTAATGACAACAGAGATTTCGGTGGTGAGGATATAGGAGACTGAGTGAATGATGTCAACAATATGTTATTAGCATGAAAACTACACAGTTTATGCGAGCCATTCTAGAAATCTTATACTAAAGCACAGTTAAAGTGTTAAACATAATAGCTTAAGGAGGGAAGAAAAAAGCTATCCAAGTTTTCTTTATGTTTTTCCGTAAAACTTTATTAATATATATATATATATATATATATATATATTTTTTATAAAATTTTATCATTATGTAAAATCTTTTTATAGTGTTGTGTATAATTTTTTATAACATATATTTATGTTAATGATTCTTGCATTTATCATGAATCAATAACTGCTTAAACTATTAACTTAAAATTTTATTTTCGGATTTGTTATCTTTCTTCATAAAGTAAAATGATAACTCTATATTTTTTATGAGGTTGTATTATATATGTTACTTTTACTATACTTTTATATTATTTGCTTATTTTCTGTCTCATTTTTTCTTTTCAACGCAATACGAGAGCTACCTATTAGTTGATATATAATTTCTTGCTAACCAAAAGGAAAACTACGTGTACCATACTGATGTTTTTGCTTATGTTTTCATGTTGTCAGAGTGTAGTGAAAAGTTTGCACGAGAACTATATTTCAGGCATGGAAATGGACTTATAAAAGGCAAGATACCTCCCCAACACTGATATCTCCTGTTCTTGTTTTGTATAGAGCAAGATCTCTTTTTGTTTTTGATCGAGCATAATGTTTGAAATGATATAGTTGAGAACTCTTTCTGCTAGGATAAACATGACATGAATTTATGATTTTTAAAAATACATATATACAATATATTTGTCTATTTTGTGAAACTAATCTTTTTGAATGTATACATTTTACAATTTATAATATGGATGAAGATTATAAACTTTTCATATTTATATTGTACTTTATTTATATTCTTGAGTTTTGGATGATGTTAAAATTAAA
The DNA here is from genome assembly GCA_023653625.1 of Triadica sebifera. Lineage (NCBI taxonomy): Eukaryota > Viridiplantae > Streptophyta > Magnoliopsida > Malpighiales > Euphorbiaceae > Triadica > Triadica sebifera. Next base: position 13,981,524 of record CM042903.1, on the reverse strand, counting down.
TCCATTAACTAGCAAAAAAAAGTTTTCCAAATATTAATAAAGTAATTATGCCACTAAAAATAACAAATTAATGACAAATTATTTGTCCATAAATTATTCATATTTTTAATGGGAAAATCATTTTGTCACTAAAAGTTCATATTTTATGGCAAATAATATTTCTCTACAAATTGTTTAGATTTTTAGTGGAAAAAATATCTGTCACTGAATATATAGAATTAATGGAAAATACAATTATCCACAAAAATGTTCTGTTCTTTTAGTGGGGAAATATTTTCGCCCCTACAAATATGGTTGTTACAGAATTTTTGTGGTGGATTGGAAGTCCCCACAAAAAATCAATATTTTGTGGTGAATTATAATTTCTCCACTAAAATTTTTAGTGATGCGTTTTCAGCAGCAAGCTAATTTTTTTCGCCATAAAACTCTTTAGTGGCAAAAACTTTTCTCACAAAAAGTGCAGTTTGTTGCAGTGACAGGAGCATTAAAATGAGTCATCCTCTGTATTTGGAGGTGGTTTATTGATCCCGACAGAGAATATATATAACCATAATTATAGCCAATAATTTATTGGCTCGGTGGAATATGATTTTTGTATTAACATATTAATTTTATTTGGATGGTGAATTCCTGAGCATTTACAATAAACCAGGAGCAGAAAGTTGGATAAGATTGAAAAAAGAAAAAAAAAAGCCTCTTATATAAATATATTTTTTAAATATTCAATATATGAAAATGAGCAAATAGTGAACTGCGCAGCAAACGGTAATCTTCTCTTTTAATATATATGGTCATAAAGATAATAAGAATTTACACTATAAATATAAATGAATTTTTATTTTTATTTTTTGTCTATTGGTTTAGTTTTGAAGGACAATTGATAACTGATATTTGGTATAGCTGATTTAATATTGATATTTGATAAAATTAATTGAATTTTTGCTGTTTAAATTTAAAATTATTAATACAGGTATAATTTATTTCAAAAAAATATATTTTTCTATGATATATACTAAAATAAAATAATATTTGATATAATTATCACTACCAAAAAATAGTAAAATAGCAAACATATTTAGCAAACACAAACAAGTAATTTCTAAATAGCAACCACTTTACAACTATCTTACAACCACATAAGACCAAATAATAATTATTTAAAATAATTATCACATAGTGACAAATATGAGATCACAAAGTTTGGTTACAAAAATTGGCACATCAGTTGGTGTGAGAATTTATAATCTTATATAGTCATAATTTAATGACCACCTGACAAGTGATCGTTGAATATGATCCCAGAAACAGTAGACATCTACTATTTTAGTTAATGAACTTAGCCACCGTAGATAAATTGACCACTATCACATAGCCGTTGCTATTTAAAGACCAACTTATTATATAGTCACTCAATAGTGACCACATATTTTTGTGGCTGTTTCATAATAATAATTAATAATAATAATAATAAATTATATTTATTAATATAATATAATTAATATACATATCTAAATATAATAATTAATACTAATAAATATAGTTTACATATATATATATATATAGTGATTAAATAGATTATTAAATATTTATATAATCCAATAAACAATTTTTTAAGCACAAATTAATTAATTTAGGTTCAACTTAATAATAATTTATTAAATTTAAGTTCAATTAATTAAATGAATTTTAATTTAAAAATATTTTATTCAATTTAAGATCAATTAATCAAATGAACTCCAATTTGATTCTATTTGATCAATTGAACATCAAAAATAGATTAATAAATTGAATCTTAATTTAACCGGTTAAACAATTGGTTAATAATTTTCAAATTAATTTCTAATTTAAAAAATCTAAATATTAATAGTTAGATTAAAAAAATAATAAATAATTTAGAATGATTTTTTATTGTTATAATATTATAATATAAATTAAATTATAAATTAGATTTATATTATTATAAAATAAATTACATAATTTGTCTAAAGCAGTGACCACACAGTATGTGGTTGTTTTTCTTAAATAAAACAGCAAATTTAATTGTTTTTCGACTTAAGAAATCAGCAAATAGTGACCATGTGGTCGCTGTTTTTCTAAAATAAAACTGGAATTTTGCCTATCGTTATATTAAAGAATCCAGCAAATAGCGACCGCTTGGATACCAAAAGTTGTGATCGCTAGTTTCTTGAGTTTTAAATCTCTAACAACCAAAATTTTCCGATCCCATATGCAAATCACGGTCTTTTTCTCTATCGTTCTCTGCAATCACATCACTGCCCAGCTTTATTCCACCCCCCTACGGTTCCGGTCACCGCAGTAGGCACCAAGAGACTCTGACTCTTTTTCCCGACCATTTGCTCCGTTCCCAGCCACTCTCCGCCGTCGCACAGGCCACCAAAGCACCATAGTTCTATCCAGAAATTGTAGGCTTTTTAGCAAAGTTTCAGAGCTGCTAAAGGTATGTTTTCACCTCCTTTTTCTGTTACTCTATTTTACTGCGAAAATGAGAATTAAAAAAAAAAAAAAAAACCTAGGTTTCCATGGCTGCTCCATCTATGGCTTGGGAGTGATAGTACAGTGATGGGTTTTGAGAGTATATTTCTATTATGGAGCAGAAAAAGAGGGTTATGAGATGTTAGGTTGGGCATTTTGTGCTATTTAAGTAATTGTGGTGCCCTTTGAGCAGATAGATCTCACTGTTTTTTTTTTTGCTTATTGACATGATTACAATGAAAATGGATTAATTTTCTGTTTGGCAAAATGCTTTTTTTGTACTGGAAAAAATTTTTAGGAGCTGTTTGGATGAAATTGGAAAATTTTGTTACACTCATGAGCTCCCTGACGTTGGTTTCTATTATAGTGTGTTTTTGGTCAATCTACTCATCATTTTTCCAAGATGAGGAACTAGTTTGAAGCTAAATGTGATGTCAACATGCTACAAGCTTAAATTTATTTTGATAGGTTAGTAATCATGTACCGATTTTTCATTTTTGCAGGTTATGCAAAAAGCATCAAAAGTATTTAGTCATTTTTAGAAGTAAATTGGTTAGAAAAATAAATTTCAGGCTATTAAAATTATGCATAAACACGCTTTTTGGTTATCGTGTTTTAAATTAATAGTTTATTTAGTAAAGATACAGTAGTCATGATTGATCTTTGAGTATTAGATTTATTGAGATTAGCACCATCAAACATTTAATATGAGGCTGCTAGCTTGCTACTCTTGCAGTCATGATTTATCACAAATTTGCAATAAATAACTCATCACCAATGCAGCAGATTACAAATCATAATTTTAGCGGAAATAGCTACCAAAATGGAAATCTAAAGCACATTAGATTTTATATAGCTACCGTATTTCACTTGATTTTAAGTATAATTTTTATATCACTTCAAAGCATTGACTATATGTTTACTATATTGCAAAATTCAAACTCCTTGAACATATTTAACGCATCTTATTTTTGCTTAAGATATGACTACTGACATCCTATTCTCTAAGGGTTTTAAATGTTAAAGAAGTGTTCTAAAGATAATTACCTTAAACACTAGATATACTAATTTATTATTAATAAAAGATATTTTTATTATATTGATACTCATTTATATATGAATTTGATTTAGATATTAGATCGTTTAATAAAGTTATTAGTATGTAAATACAACATGAAGGAAATTATAATGACATCATGATGGTGAAATTTTTATCATGTGCAATTGTGTTTATATCTAAATTATTCATAGTCATAGAATTAACAAGATGAAATATTTATAATCTAGATAGATTAACACATGTTGTATTCTTTGCCTAGGTCAAACAATTGATCTCATAAACTGAAGATATGAGATGTTTAGAGTTAACATATGAATACTTGTTAGAGTAGCCAAGTATATTGGATGACCTGCTATGAGATAATTACATGTATATCTATTTAATGTCAGTAATAATCTTATCATAGCAATGGTGCAAGTACCCTCAGACTTGAGATACTCAAACTTATCTTGGACACTGAATCCTATACTCTAACTCAATTTCTTTTTGGTTTTCAGAGGTTTCTCATAGAGTGGTAATTGGCTATAACATAAGATATTCAAAGGTAGTTGAGTAATCAATAAAAAATTCATCACTCTTAATAGAGAGAGAGTGTACCTAGGGACTCTTATAGAGATTATTACTCAAAAATCTTTGGTTGAGGTAGAAAAGTCTTGAAGAAGGTCTTCAACGACATATCTAATTGACTAATGAGTCTCATAGATATAAACCAATATCATTTGAACTAGATGTGATGTAGTTAGTATAGTGGAAGCTGTCACACAGTCCATGCTTAGAACCAAATGAGATATAGTTTAGTAAAATCACAAATTGCACAGTAATTATCTATAAAAAGGTTTACAGTCAAACCACTGACTTTTCAATCAATTGGAGATCATGATGTATTGCAAGTTATCACTCATGATCTATTCGAAATCATGTGATAATTTGAGTTGCTAACATAATTGGGAATCTAATAGGTCACACGCATAGAAAGTATAAATGAGATTTGAAATGGGTTTTGGATTGAATCCAAAATCAAGAGAGATAAATTTTGTGCTAGACAAATTTGCAATTGCGAATTAGATCTCGCAATTGTCAATGGCTCCTGGTCGCATATAGGGTATTTGCAATGAAGATCATGATCGCTAATGAGATAGTGAACCATTATGCCATTTTGTGTCATGAATTTTTATGGGTGTTATAAGTTATTCACGACCGTGACTATCACGACATTGACACAATTTTGTAGTCATGAAATATGTTTTGTGGTCACAAATAAGGCCAGTTCAACAATTCTATTTTGAATAGGAAGCTTAAATCTAGGGTTTGAGAAATTCTACTCTAATATAAATTAGATGACATATAAATACCCTTATTATAGGTTAATTTTGTGGTTGCCAACTTAGAGAAATAATAGTTATTCTCTCTTCCTCTTTTGTTTCAAGTTAAAACATTATCGCTAGCACTTTAATATTTTTACATCCCATCACCCTTGTGGTTGTTTCATTCGTTTCTTCGCTTGGATTACTGTTAAAGACAATTCAATCTTTGGATTGTTATGGTTTACAACCACCTAACTTGAAGGGAAAGCTAACAAACTTGGAAGAACAATAATTGAAAACAAAGTAATCAACTTCTTCTATTGAATGGTTCAATCCAATTTTAATTTACATAGGACGTTCCATAGAATTTGAGTTCAATTAATTTTTAAATTTTCGTTACAATATGCATGAGATGCATGTTAAAAACCCAATATTAAAATCTCTACACATTTTTCCTTTAACTCATTTGTCACCTATCGCGTGAGACACTGTAAAATTGATAATAAACTGATGGTCCATTTATTTTTTTGGAAATCTATGATGGGATTAGTTCTTGAAACGTAAGGAGATTTTCAGATGTAGGGATCTACATTTGCAATGGCTTGCTAATGCATGCATAGATAGAAGGTGTGATAATTTTTGTTAATTCCATTAATTAAACACTATAAGAAAATATGAATTTAGTGACACCATTTAGTGATGTTAGATACGGTGTCACCAAATTGCGATGCCTTAGCAACGCCGAGTGATGCATTGGCAACAATATGTAATAATGGTAAAGTAGCGACTCTTTTAGTGATGTTTTTAAGATGTGCAACGATAGAAACTTGTAGTGACGCCCAAATTACATCGCTGAAATTAGCACCAAAAGTTGAAGGCAAATTTAGCGATGTCACTGCAACACTTTTGGTGTTGCTAATCAGCAACGCTACTAGCTAGAGTCACTAAATTTATAGCGAATAAGGCGCTATATTTATACAAAGTTAGCCACACTGACGTGGCATCATGAAAGACATGAAAAGACAAAAATGCCATTGTTTTTAATTAGCGACATGTAGTTGGCATCGCTAAATAAATTTTATATTTAAAATATAAATTTATATATTATATGTTAATTTTAATGTACTGAAAATTGAAATAAAATCTCATTCCTAATAATAGTACCATATTAACCCTAAAATTTCTCCATCATCTTTCCTTTCTACCTTTCTTCCACTATCGCCACCTCATATTGTCTTTACCTCCACCACCATCTTTTCCTCCATAGTCATCTCCTTCTCCTTCATCTCTTGTAGCTAAAAAAAATCTTTCTTTCTTAAGTTGTCCAACAAACAATTTCTGATTGCAAGTGAATGAAGCCCATTCTCTCATATCGTTGAATTCTTCTTCTTCTTTGAGTATTGAGAGAGAAAGAGAAGTAGCAGCTCTCTTCGTTACCACAATAGATGGATTTCCATAGGCAGTGTCACCACCATAAGTTAGTTTTTATTTTGGTCCATTTGTAAAAAAATTGATATAAAGTTGGACCCTCCTTTTTCAGTTGCATCTTCCAAATTGAAATTTCAAATTTCAAGGGTTTTAATGGAGGCATTCCCCCCAATTTGCAACCACCGCTTCGCTTGCCCTTTTGCTTTTGTTTACAGGTTCACTTCTTAATTTCATCTTATATCTTTCTCTCTATCTTTTCTTGTTTTTGGTTTTATTTGTTTCTTTTTTCTTATTTCCATTTTTCAACTCTGGAACAAACTTGGGTCTGTTTCTTCAGCATTTGGCAACTAAGGAAGTTCAATTTTGAAGGAATTTGAAATTTGCATAAATTAATTCCACTTTCACTTGCGAAATTTTTTAGTTCCATTTTGATACCTGTGAGTTTTTGTTGTTTCATTTTTGTTTAGGTTATATCTCCATAGCATGTTTTATTACTTATTATCATTATATCTCTATAACGAAAATTTGTGTCACCACCATAGGTTTGTTCAGTAACAAACTTGGGTCTACTTATTACTTACTATGTTACTCTGACACTTCATTTTGAAGAAGTACCCATACCCTTTAGGTATGACATTGGTATAAGTATGAAATTTTTCTCGGATCTTTCACTTTAAAAGTGAGTATTCATAATCCTAGTTTTATTTAAATTACAAGTGCAGATCAAATGGATTTGGAAGAGTTTGTAAATTTATAATAATTATCTTTTAATGACCCACAATTGAAGACTATGATTTGTAGTGGTAAAAAAAATTAATATAGATTATATAGCAAACTTGGGCTAATTTACAATTTAAATGAACTTAGAATTATCATTTTATTATTTGTTTGTGATCTAAATTTTAGACTTTAAGTTTATAATTTAAAATATTTTATCTAATTTTATTTTATTTAGCAATTTAATGTTATAATTTGATTTATCTTTTAACTTAAATTATTATATATAAAAATTAAAATATTTACATATATATATATAGACGTATTCTCATACTCGTACCCTAATTTTGAGTACTTTTTATCCTTACCCACATACCCTAAAATTTAAAAAATAAGAAATCGGAATTCTAAATATGTACCCGTGTCGGGTATTCATACCCGAGTTCAAGCGACATAGATTAATTATTATCATTTGTCTGTCTCTATAATTTGTTTTAATAACTTAGATATAATCGTCTTCTTTTGTATGTGGAAATTGTCTTCTTTGTATTTGTTATTCCTTTAATAACTTAGATAAAGTTGTTTTTGCTGATATAATATGTTTTAATGTGAATAAGTAAGAAGATAATGAAAGCTAATTAAAAAAAAAAAAAATGAAGGGGGGAGAACATGATGAGGCTGTAGGTATGTGGGGAAGAAAATTTGGAATTTTGACTTGCTAAAAGTTGATAAGAATTGGTAAAATAAGTGATTTAGCCTAGTAAGTAAAAGTATTGGATAGAAAATTTAAATGGGAAAGATGAATAACTAAGAATTCGTAGAATATGGCGATAAACTTACAGCTAGTGAGGCAGCAAAGGAAGAAAAGGGGAAACTAAGGCATGAGATTGGTTTTGAGTGAGTCAAAAATTAAAAGGGCAGGTGCACACTTATCTTGCAATGGTTTTCCTTCGAGTTTTTCTGAATTAATTGCCTTTAAATTCTTTTAACTTACTTTAATTGTGATGGAATTATGAGAAACATGTGATTAAATGGTTCTTAGAACCTACGAATATGCATAGTATGGTTTTATAACTGTGTTCATTTTTGTCGATTAAGAATGTTGTGATTATATTGGTTCCTTTTGGCATGATATATGATTTGGGAATGAGTAATTAGTACCCTTTTTCAGTTGGATTTGAAGACTTAGAGCAACTAGTGATCAATTACTAGCTAACAAAATGAAAAAAAAAAAGATTTTAAGTGCATTAGTATAACTAAATTCTTAGAACTGGACAGTCTTGTACTGAAACTATCATAACTTTCACTACAAAACTCAAATTGACAATTCTAAATGCTATAGTAGGAAACTTTCTTTGAAGACCCTAGAGTGAAATTCTGTTTTCAACTAGGTTGAAAATGGTCTTCAAAACCGGATATTGAAACTGCCTAAAACTAGCAGTGCATTTTATGACTGAACAGTCTCGAATAAGTTTGTAATAACTTCCTCTACAGATCTCAGATTTAGGTGATACAAAATCCTATAGAAAGCTTAAACATCAAGGCATAACTTTCATTAAGTGGAAAGCCTAAGTGGAAAGCCTAATTATGCCTAAAATTTTCTCATAATTTGATTATAAAATAGAACTCTGGAATTGTCCAGAATTGTAACTGAGTAGTCCATGGTATAATTGTTATAACTTTTCCTATAGAATTCAGATTTTATTAATTCAAAAATGTACAAAAAATTTAAACATGAAGGCACAATTTTTGTGAAAACCATTAATTAAAAATCCTATGGTAGCCTGGTCGGAAATAGGTTCAAAGATAGTGTACACTCTAACAAATGGTGTTTGATTGACTTTTAAATTGTAATTGCACTTTGTTTGATTGTGAGTTATTATGAGATATATGAGTTATGCATTAAATTTGTGATACTTGAATGGATTGACTATGTTAACCGAATTTGTAAGTGATTTAATGGTGAATCTTTTCTTTAATTTATTATTTGGAAGTTGAGATTATGCTTGTAGAATTGAAAATTTATGTTGGCATAAGTAAAATCTAGGGATAAATAGTTGAAAATTGGGTAGACAAGGATAAGTTATTATACTTATTAAATGAGATTAGTGTTTTTATTTGTTGTATATAGTAAAAATGTACTATTGGCATATAATTCAAGGTTAGGTTGAAATTGTAAAAAATAGAAGATATATTTTATGGCATTAATTGCACATATGAGACTACAAGCTTGGTGAGCCAACTAGGTTGGCCAAATTATGTTAGACTTAAATTAAATGGTTTTAGCCAAGTGTGTGTAATTTGAGTTGAGTAATGATGAACAATATATGCATAGTGTTAAATTCAAAAAATGTGTCTTGAAGTGTGTTTTAAGCCTTAGACGTGGCATGTAATTGGAGAAAAGACATATCTTATTAAACAGATGAAGGCCTGCATCTGATCAAAACAAACTTTATCTAATAGAATTCTATGTGACTCTATAATAAGGTCTTGCTTGGATACAACCTAGTTTTAGAAGAAATACTGTTAATACAATTGGAAAACTAAGTTTAATGGACCTTTGCATATTATTTTTGCCACAAATTTTTCTGAACCAGTATTTTTGTTATTTTGGCTCACTTTGAATTAACGTGACATCTTATTGGAGTATCATGTGTCAAAATTGTTAATGCATTATATATATATATATATATATATATATATATATATATATATATATATATATATATATATATATTCAAATTCCATCAATATGTCAAAGTGAATGTGCTTAACATAAATAAATCATGTCACAAAATCATCATCATCATCATCTTTTTCTTCTTCTTCTTCTTCTTCTTATTTTCTCTATTTTACCCAAGTTTTCATAGATCAAAGAGGCGAGGTTGAGCTTGAACAAGGGAAAGTAAAAGACTTTAGTGTTGTCTTTTGGTTTAAGGATTTAAGGAAGATGTTCTCTTGTTGATAAGAGCTAGAGACATAGATGAGGATCATCATGAGGCTAGGTAAGCTTAAATAGCTTGAAGGTTTTAGGCTCCATTGTTGAAGGTTTTAGGCTCCATTATTAAAGGTTAGTATATATATTCATATTAATTCCAAATTTTTGTGTGTTCCTATGTTTTATGCCCTGAGTTGATTTGTAAATGTGATAAAGAACATGAAGGAGTTCTAGAAATGTAAATGTATGATGATTAGGTGATATATGTGTTAGAAATGTCATGAAATGTGTTCTGAGGTCTATGATGTTCAAGGGATCTTTTGGTATGATTCATGTTTATATGGGTTTAAAAGATGTTAAAAGCATGTTCTTAGCTTGTTATGTTGTTGAATATTGATGAAGTGATTGACATTGGTTAATCTTAGAAGCATTTGCATGATTTTAATGTATGCTATGTTTTTTTGTTTTAGAAACCTATAAATTCATGCCTTGAATGTTGCACACAAACATGTTTCACACCCATGAAACATGAACCCAAAAAATGCCCAGAACGGGCATAAACTTTCATGTCTTGTATCATTGCTAAGAAAGTTGTGAATGCATGGGTTCATGCCCGTGAACATATAGTCATGGTCGTGAACATTGATTTCTAGTTTTACTTTCAGTTTTCATGGTTTGATCCATGATCATTAATGTTTGGTTTCATGCTTGTGAACATATAGTCATGGTTGTGAATGTATTGTGTTTTGTGGACAAAAACTTTCAAGTGAATGGTCACAGTTTGGTTCACCGATAAAAAGGGGTGCTCGTGAATGGTCTTCATGGGTGTGAACATTTTATGTTGTTTTACATGTGAAACTTATGATTGGTGATTGATATGTGAATAATTATATGTGAAGAACATATATATATGGGAAATGCCATGAGATACAATATGAGGACTCATGAATGATAAATGCTTAAGAGCATGGTTATATGTGATAATTATATTAAAAAGGAAATGACATAAATGAAGTTAAATGTCCTTTTCTCTAATATAGGACTTGGCCTAGGGTAAAGGACATGGTATTGAGGTGGTTACAATACCGTAGAATATATGTTTAGAGAACAAGGTAGCTAAAGCTCAACTTAGAGCACCTATATTTCTCAGTTTTATGTGATTATTGGACAAGGTGGCTAAAGCTCTTAGAGTACTCTTGACTTGAGGAGATCTATTGAGCCTTTACAGTTAGTGGATACAGTGGTTGAAGCTCTTGGAATGCCTCTATGCCACAATTCACATCTAAATAGTCTGGCTTAGAGTTTTGGGCAAAACAGGTTAAAAAAGAAATAGTTAACAAATAATGTCAAGTTATGAGAAAAGCAAAGTGAGGCAAAGGTAAGATGAACATAAACCTTTTATTCAAAAATGCTTTAATGTGTGTGATTGTTGATATATGATTTGTTGTTATGAAAATAATAAAGGATAAGATGCTTACATTATCATGCATTAGGATAGTTGTTTATGATACGATAGTATAACATGAACATGTATATTATGACATGATATAACTTGTATAGTTGCATGCTTGAATTTTTATGCCTATATGTACCACTAAGCTTTTATTAGCTTAGCGTGTGGGTTTTCTGCATGCGTGTCAGAGCCTAAAGGGGTAGCAAAAGTTGGCTCGTAGAGAATAAGTGCCCATTTCATGAGAATCAGTTTTTCATGTCATCTTCATATTCTTTTTGTACATGACATGGTTTTGGGGTTTATTGTTTTGTATAAACTTAATTATGTATTTGTTTAAAAGTTGTATTTTTTTTTGTAAATAGAGGGCCAAAATAAGGTCAAGTTTGTATATATGAATGTGATCCCCTTTGGGATCAAGGCCTATTTTTTTTGTATGGTTTTAATACAAAGTTTTATTTTGAGAATAAGTTTTATGAAGGAAAGAATTTTTTTTTAATGTGTATATGTTTTCTAAACGGTAACCCATAGCATCTACCCATTTAATTGAGATTTAATCTTGATTAGTCGAGCAAGTGTTACATTATCAATCATGAGTGAGGATAGAAAGTAGATGTACCAGAGGTTGAAAGATGACCTTCCTAATCTAGAGTTTGTTTATAAGATTGAGAAATTCATAGAATTTGAGTGTGGTCATGCATAGTGGATGGATGGAGAAAAAATAAAGTATTCATATCCGAGAAACAAGTGTCATAATCATTAGTTCCTTAATGTGGAGAAAGTAAAATACCATCTGCTAAGATATGGTTTCAAACTGGGATATTTTATATGGAATAAGCATAGAAAAATAGATAAAGTGATAGATGAGTGGCATGGTATGGATTCGGCCGACCCATCTAATCTAGTCAATGATTACCATACAATGGTTATGGATGTCATCGATCCTTACATTGATCAAAATTTTAAGTATAAGGAGAACCCTAATCCAATGAACAAGTAATTTTATGATACGTTAGATGCTGCTAATAATCCGTTGTGGCCTGGGTGTGAAAATTATCCATAGTTATCATTAGTTGTTAGAATGTTGAATATCAATACCGAACACCATCTATTCGAGTGTGAATTTTATACAATTGTTCAACTAATAAAAAAGGTTGTGAAGAGAATCTTATTGCTGAAAGTTTTTATGAAACAAAGGGCCTTGTCTGGGGTTTGGGTTTACCCGTGGAGAAAATACAATGTTGTCCTAAAAGATGCATGATTTTTTGGGGAGAAGATATGAACAAGACTTTGTGCAAGTTCTATAACCATCCACATTATAAGGAAAGCTACAACACTGAATGAAGAGGGAGAAGGAAAACCAATGTGCCTTTTAAGAAAATGTATTACTTCCCATTAATGTTATGCCTTCTAAGATTATATGCATCTAAAACGACTACTAATGATATGAGGTGGCATGCAGAACATGAGGTTGATAACGGTTTAATGCATCATCTTTCCGATTCAATTGCTTAAAAGCATTTTAATGATGTTCACCCTAATTTTGCAATGGAAATTAGAAATGTGCTTCTCGGCCTATGCACAAATGGTTTTCAACCTTTTAGTTAGTTTGGGCAACAATACTCTTATTGGCTGCTTATTGTGACTATGTATAATTTACCCTTCTAGATGTGTGTGAAGGAGATATGCATGTTCTTTAACTTTCATTATTCTGTGACCTTGAAATCCTAAAGACAAGATAGATGTGTACGTGCAGTCATTGATACTTTAGTTGAAGTTATTGTGGGATTATAGGGTTGAAGTGTATGACATTTCTCGCAATCAAAATTTTCAACTATGAGCAGCATTAATGTGGACTATCAATGACTTCTCTGCTTATGCAATGTTGTCTAGATGGTCAATAATAGGATGGTTGGTTATCCTTATTGCATGAAGGAGTATAATGCCTTCAGACTAAGCAAGAGTGGCAAGTAGTCCTAGTTTGACAATCATATAAAGCTTTTGGAGCCTAATCATCCATTTAGATGTAACAGGAATGCAACTCTAAAAAATAGAATTGTAATGGATAATGCACCTTTAGTTAGATGGGGTTCGGGGTTCAAAGATATTAAGCATAATTGATCATTTGGGTTTGAAAAAAATAATAGAAGTTGATGTTAAAGAGATTAACATGATGGTTAGTCAATTAAGTGGGTGGAGAAAATGCAGCATATTTTGTTGCCTTATTGGAGCTCTAATCTAATTCAATATAACCTTAATGTCATGAACATTGGGAAAAATGTGTTCAACAATTTATTCAATATAGTATTGAATATCCCTAGCAAAACAAAAAGTTACTCTCAAGTCAAGGCAAGAGCTCAATGCATATTATTGAGGTTAGAACTTGATAAGTTAGATTCAACCTGTAAATACTGTAAGGCTTGTTACGCCTTGGACAGTAGGGCTAAGAAAATGTTATTTGAATGGGTAACAAAGCTGAAATTTCTCGACAAGTGCATGTCAAATATGGGCAAATTTGTAGATAAATAGAGATTGAAGCTGTTTCGCATGGAAAATCACGACTGTCATGTCTTCATGCAGAGGTTGATGCCTATTGAATTTTAGGAACTACTATATGCTAATGTGTAGAAGGTAATCACTGAGCTTATCTTGTTCTTTAGAAGTTTAACTGCAACAGTAATTACAAATGAAGACATAACCAGATTTGAATTAGATATCCCAATTATTTTATGTAAGCTTGAAAGAATATTCCTTCCAAGGTTTTTCAATTTTAGGAAATATTTTCCAGTTCATTTGCCTTATAAGGCATGCATTACTGGGCTGATGCAATTCCAATGGATGTATCCATTTAAAAGATTAGTAAAACGTAACTTTTAAATCATAATTTAATGTAATAACATTTCATTAGTGCATATATCTTATTCAGCCAATCAGTGTCATATCTAGTTGATGAAGCATCAACGTTCTGTTCGTACTATCTCAAATTTAAATAATAATAACTTAATTAATAATTAATAATATAAATTATTAATAATTATAAATTATGTATTATAAAAAAAATTAATAATAATACTTAGAAATAAATAAATAAATAAATAATATTGATAATAATTTAAATTAATAAGAACAACAACAACAACAATAATAATAATAATAATAATAATAATAATAATAATAATAATAATAATAATAATTAATTGATAAAATAGCAACCACAATAGGGACTACTTTTTGTAGTCACTAAGAAAGGATTAAAAAACAAGGCATTTAACGATCATTATACTAAGTTATGACCGCTATTTTGGTCACTAAAAGTAGATAAATAAGAAAATAACTAGTGACTACTTTGCAATATATATTCTAACGATCACATGTAGTGGTCGCTAATCTATGACCACAACTACTTTGCAACTATAGATTTGGTCGCTAAATTGCGAATACTTTAGTGACTACAAAATATGGTCACTAAGTGATCATTATTTGGTCTACTTTCTTCTTCCAATTTATATAATTACTATCTATTGAAAGATACTTTTGCGACCAATAATGTGATCGCAAAACTTAGACCATATTTGTGGTTGCGCATTAATGGTTCCCTAAATTTAGAGACCATAACTAATTGTGACCTCATTGTAAAGTGGTCGCTAATATAGATTATCAACAAAAGTTTTTGCGACCATATTTTTGTGGTCGCTAAGCCTTCTTAGTGACCACTTTTGATGGTCGTTTTTTGCATTTTTTGTATTATATGTATTTTAATAATTATATTAATAACGATAATAGAATATAATTAATTATAAATTCAAATTTTCATAAATATATATTTATAATTTATAAATATAATCAATTAATTTAATATATTTTTGATAGTTTTTTTAATAAGAATGGTCACAAATGATTTATTATTTTAAAAAGATTAATTTTGTCATTTTATTTTAAAAAACTTATTGTTTCAAAAAAAACTCCAAAATAAAGTTTTTTTCAATCAGTTTGAACTTTCTATCAATTATCAGCTGCTATTACTAAAATACTTTTGTTCAGTTATTGGTGATATAAAAATTTAGCTACATCAAATAACTGAACTAAATACCCTCTTAAATGGTATGAATAACTGCTAGAAATAGAAATTCCAAAGTAGATGAATGCTTCAAATTATAAACCCAAATAGATGAAAGAGTATATGACAGTAAACATAGCAATATCTGAAAAATAGAAAAAAAATGAGAACTCAAAAAATAAATTTTATTAGGTCTGAGTATGATTTGAACAGATGATTAATATATTAGAAAAAAAAGAGATTTTGGATAATTTTTTCTTTCCTTTTTGTATTATATGATAGAAATAAAGAAAAGATCAAAATAAGATGAAGTGAGAAAAGGTGATCTTCAATTTCAAACTTTAGTACATAAATCCAATAATTCACCTTCCATTTTCCATTAAACCATAAGAAAATTCACACATGGTATATATGAGGCCATAAGAAAATTTTTTTCATTTGTCTAATAAAGTATTCTAAAAAATTTTCCATTAAACCATAAGAAAAATTTCTTCATTGTATCTATATAGCCATAAGAAAAACTTTTCATTTCTCTAAAATATTAATAAAGCATTCCAAAAAATTTTAAAAGGCCATCCAAAATTTTCATATATCTGAAAAAATCTTCATCAATTTCTAAATTTCTAACAGAATCCAATCAAGTCTTATTTGCAGCTAGCAGGCCTATCATCTTTTCAATTAACTTATTCAAATTTTAAATGAATTAGTCCAAGATTTTTCCATATCTTGATTTTCAGAAGGGCATAAATGTAACTTTGATTTTGAAAATTAATAACACTTGACTCAAATAATGTTTTGTGAAACGGTCTATTTGGCTACACATCTTTTTGCAAGCATTTTGCTTTTTTGCTTTTCTTTTTTAAAAGCAAAAGATGGCAAACCAAAAATAAAAAATAAAAAATAAGTAAATAAAAATACATAAAAGAGAGAGGACCTCTCGGATGCTGTTGCTGTAGAACTACTTTGCCTTTTAAAGATTCATTTTACTTTCTTTCTTTTGTCTATTGTATGAAATGGTTATTGATTTTATTGAATCTTCAGCAGAACCAATTTTTTGTTTAATCCATATCAACCATAATCTACCAATATGGCTGCTACTTGTGATCATACTAGGTTTATTACCTTCTTTTTTTCTTATTTTCTGCTATTTTTGATCCCTTCTTCTCATTCACTTTCTTCCCATAATCTTTACCTCAAGAAACAAGCTTCAATCCTAGTTTCTATCAAGCAATCTTTCGATTCCTATGATCCTTCCCTTAATTCTTGGAACATGTCTAACTACTTAGTTCTGTGTAGTTGGCCTGGCATTCGATGCGACCAAAGGAACAGATCAGTTGTTGCTTTAGATGTATCAGATTCCAACATCTCTGGAACTCTCTCACCTGCCATTCTCCAGCTGGGGAGCCTTGTGAATATCTCTCTCGCCGGAAACAGTTTCTCCGGCTTGTTCCCACTAGAAATTCACAAGCTTTCCAGGCTTCAGTTGTTGAATGTTTCCGATAATCAGTTCACCGGAGAGCTGGATTGGGATTTCTCTCAGTTGAAAGAGCTTCAGGTTCTTGATGTTTATGACAACAACTTTAATGGTTCACTTCCATTAGGTGTGACTGAGCACAAGAAGCTGAAGCACTTGGATTTTGGCGGGAATTACTTCACAGGATGTATACCTGCTAGCTATGGAAATCTGCAGCAGCTGAATTATCTTTCTGTTAAAGGGAACGATTTGCGCGGTTTTATACCTGGTGAGCTTGGTAATCTTACTAATCTTGAGCAGCTTTACTTGGGTTATTACAATGAATTCGAGGCCGGAATACCTCCGGAGTTTGGCAATCTGATTAATCTTGTTCATTTAGACCTTGCAAATTGTAGTTTGGAGGGTCCTATTCCACCAGAGTTGGGCAATCTTAGAAAGCTAGACACTCTATTCTTGCAAACAAATGAGCTCTCTGGTTCAATTCCTCCTCAGCTTGGGAATTTACGCAACATCAAATCCCTCGATCTTTCGAACAATTTGTTAACCGGAGATATCCCATTCGAGTTTTCTGGGCTTCAGCAGCTCACCTTGCTCAACCTTTTCCTCAACAAGCTACACGGTGAGATCCCTCGTTTCATCGCGGAGCTGCCAAAGTTGGAAGTCCTGAAACTGTGGCGCAATAATTTTACAGGTTCCATTCCAGAAAAACTCGGAGAAAATGGCAGGTTAATTGAGCTTGATTTGTCGAGCAATAAGCTCACAGGATTAGTCCCTAGATCACTCTGCTTAGGAAGGAAACTGCAGATTCTGATTTTGCGAATCAACTTTCTTTTCGGTCCTCTACCTGATGATCTTGGCCTTTGTGAGACACTGTCAAGAGTTAGATTGGGGCAAAATTACCTGACTGGATCAATTCCCATTGGGTTTCTTTACTTGCCACAGCTTTTACTCATGGAATTGCACAATAATTATCTGACAGGGCCGATTCCTCAGCAGACAAGCAAGCTGTCCTCAAAGCTTGAGCAGCTTAATCTTTCAGAAAATCGCTTGTCTGGTCATCTTCCTGCATCTATAGGGAATTTCTCTAGCTTGCAGATTCTTCTTTTGAGTGGAAACCAATTCACTGGGGAAATTCCACCTGAAATAGGTCAATTAAAAAATGTACTCACTTTGAGTATGAGTAGAAACAATTTCTCTGGCAATATTCCCATTGACATTGGTAATTGTCCAATGTTGACTTATTTAGATTTGAGTCAAAACCAACTCTCAGGTCCAATTCCTGTTCAAATCTCTCAAATTCACATATTAAACTACATCAATATCTCCTGGAACCACATGAACAGCAGCCTTCCCAAGGAAATTGGATCCATGAAGAGCCTCACATCTGCAGATTTTTCCCATAACAACTTCTCAGGGTCCATACCCGAATTTGGGCAGTACTCATTCTTCAATTCTACATCTTTTGTTGGTAACCCTCTCCTCTGTGGCTCTTACTTAAATCCCTGCAACGATTCCTCCATGTCTTCATTTCAGTTCCAGGATAAAAATAACTCCAAGTCTCAGGTTTCTGGAAAATTCAAGCTTCTACTTGCATTGGGACTAACAGTATGTTCAAGTATTTTTTTTACTTTAGCAATAATCAAGACTCAAAAGATACGAAAGGAATCCAAAAGCTGGAAGCTCACAGCATTCCAGAAACTAGAATTTGGGAGCGAAGAAATCCTGGAATGTGTAAAGGAAAACAACATCATAGGCAGAGGTGGAGCTGGAATTGTGTATAAAGGAATAATGCCTAATGGAGAGCAAGTGGCAGTGAAGAAATTGATTGGAATAAGCAAAGGTTCATCTCATGACAATGGTCTGAAAGCAGAAATACAAACATTAGGCAGAATTAGACACAGAAACATTGTAAGATTGTTGGGATTTTGTTCAAATAAAGAAATGAATCTGCTGGTATATGAGTATATGCCACATGGAAGCTTAGGGGAAGTTCTTCATGGAAAAAGAGGTGGATACTTAAAGTGGGATACCAGGGTGAAAATTGCCATTGAAGCTGCAAAAGGGTTATGCTATTTGCATCATGATTGTTCTCCTCTTATAATTCACAGAGATGTCAAGTCCAATAATATTCTGCTTAATTCGGATTTTGAAGCTCATGTTGCTGATTTTGGACTAGCCAAGTTCTTACAAGATACTGGAACATCAGAATGTATGTCTGCAATTGCTGGCTCCTATGGCTATATTGCTCCAGGTACATCAAATTAAATTAAATTTACTAGTTAATCTATATATCATTCATTTTGGAACAAAATTTTATTAATTTTTATCCATTTCAATTTAGCTTTTACTATATATATGGAGACATGGATACTTGAGTGAGCTACTAGACAAAAAGATTTTTCTTATTGACTTTTGACTTGAGATAATGATTAAGTACCCCAAGAAGCCGGTTTAATCATTAATTCAAAACGTTATTGTTTTTTCCTTCTTCAATTATGGGGTTTGATTGACAATAAAACAAACAAAAACTCAGGAATTCATTATTTGCTTTAATTTTCTAATAATTATAGGCAGTCTGCAAATATAATAAATTTCGTTAGAAAAATAAAAGTAGAAGAAAGCAGAGTGTCGTGCCATTTCAAAGAATGGTGACGGTTTTTTTCCACTCATACAAAGGAAAAAATTCTCCTCTTTTGCTTTATTACACATAGCATACGGTGTGGTGGAGGTGTGAGCTTTTTATGCTCGTCTTGGAAATCATAAAGCTATATTCTCATTCACACCAATCACTATCAACTTTTTGACCTAAACCCATTAACATACCAATATCAAAATCCACAAAAATCCAAGCATTACTACCTTGAGAATCCTATTTGTGATCTAATCTTTACTTTCCCTAAGCCCTAGGACAACAAATATATACTATATGGGTATACAATACAGACATAGAGCATTAGTGTTACCTTTCCTTTTCACACCTAGTTGTTGCTACTTTACCTCGGGAGATGAGTTAGCTCATCTTTTTGTGGGTTAGAACAAAAAAATAGTATTTATATTATTTACTAATAATCTTGTTAAATTCACCATTGGTTTGGTGAATTGAGTAGTAAGATATTAGAATTTAAATTTCAATCCTGTTAATTTATGTTTGAAAATTAATATTAAAATATTAATTCATTATGACAGAATATGCATACACACTGAAAGTGGATGAAAAGAGCGATGTATATAGTTTTGGAGTAGTACTATTGGAGCTAATCACAGGAAGAAGGCCAGTTGGTAATTTTGGAGAAGAAGGGCTAGACATTGTTCAATGGAGTAAAATGCAGACCAACTCAAGCAAAGAAAAAGTGGTTAAGATTTTGGATCCAAGGCTAAGTGAAATCCCCGTAAATGAGGCTACGCAGGTGTTCTTTGTGGCAATGCTATGTGTTCAAGAACACAGTGTGGAAAGGCCTACCATGAGAGAAGTTGTCCAAATGCTAGCACAAGCTAAGCAACCCAATACTTTCTACACGCAATGATTTTCACCATTAATATACCAAAGTTTCTTTAACTCACTGATCCAGTGGTGGAAGTTAGGTCTCTCTGCTCAACCAACAACATAAATCACATATACTATATATATCGTTTTGGGTGCTTTTTCTCTCTTTTTTTTAACTCAATTTTTGTGTTGTTGTACTAATGTTTGAAAGGCTCATTTCCGCCATTACTGTGCTTTTAGTGAGAAGATGTTCATTTTGTCATCGAGAGAGTGTTTTTGCCATTTGTCTATAATAATGGAAACAGGAATAGCGAAAAGATGATGTTCAGGAAACCTGATAATTATTGTTGGCTTTATTATTGCGTCATCATGTGGATAATATGACAAAATGATTTGCACTATGCAGTATTGAATTTTTTTTTAAAAAAAAAGAAAACGAAAATCCTCAAATTATTATTAAGCCATTACATGAGTCTACAATTCAAGCTTTTCACCAATGTTTTAAACCTTAGAGTTTTACGAAAATGGAAGAAGAGAGGGTGGAGAAGAAAAATGAGCAAAGAGTGGCGTGTAAGGTTAGTTAAGAGGGAGCAGAGAGTAGGCCTATGGCAGACATTAGGGAAGAGAGAGAAAAGAGTGTCACCCTCGCCTGTTTGACCAGCATTAACGACTGTGACTTGACCTTCATGAGTGTGAATCAGATATTTACGGTCATAACAAACAATTCATGAGCGTCAATACTTAAATCATGTTATTCACGAACAAACCAACGACAACAGTAAACCTTAAGCCACGACATTTATGGTTCATTAACGGATGTGAATCCTATGACATTTATATATACATATTTATGATTATTTCTTTTTAAAATTTTTTCATACATTAATACCCTTAAACACATTTATTTCTCTATTACCAAAATATCTTATAGGCCCTAATTAATGGGCATTACAGAACCTTAAATAATAATGTTAATCCAATGACTATAATATTATTAGCACTTATTAATACTTTTTATTTTTTAAAAAAATTTTGGCAGGATAAAGACTATAAATTAACTATCTACCTGTCATTCTTTATATTTATAATAATTCATAAATATTCTTTATTAGAATATATACAAAATTTTATTTCTACAACTTTATATCCATACATTTATATATATACATGTCATATTTAATAATAACCTACTATTATTTTATTCTTCCGTCTACTACCAAAATTTATACGCTTGCTCTTGTATTTTTTCCGCTACTACCTACATGCAGTCAAATAATTACGTGCTGAGCATTAAAATGCATAGTAGTGATTACTAATCTAAGAATTTCCATTAACTTATATTTTCATACATATATGCAATATTATATTTACTACACTATTCAAATTTGCTCTTTAATTTATTTATTATTATTTTTATCAATACTTTACTATTATTTACCCTTAATTCATAATTTAATATCTTCATTCAATTAACAATTTTTTTAATTAATCTTATAGTTTTTTTTTTGCAATTTACTCTTGAACTTTCATTTTCTTTCAATTTAATAATTTTTCTTTTTACTTCTTTAATTAACCATTCTTTTCTTTCTTCTCTCTTCTTTTTTCCTTTTAATTTTTGTTTAGCTACAAATTTCATTTTGGTTCCAAAATTTTCAATTATTTACAATCATGCAACTAACTATTTTATTTTTTATTTATTTTCCTCTTAACTACAAAACTTAACATTTTTCTTTCACCTAAAGTTCATTTTTCAATTTTACTATTTTCGTCATATTAATCACTTTTATCATTGTTATTATTATACAATTTATTATCATTCATATCACTTTTATCATATTTATCACATATATCATTTTTATCATAATTTTCACTTATACCCTTTTTTTTTACCATATTTATTATTTTTATCATTTTTTTTACTTTATTCATTTTTATCATTTTTTTTACTTTATTCATTTTTATCATATTTATCATTTTTACTATTTTTATTCATATTTTTCCTAGTTTTAATCCGATAGAAAATCTTCGGATTAGAAACATGAGACGTAGACCCCAAAAGTCCAATACACTGAATAGTGACCTCGAAAAACCACCCAATCATTGCAATGTACATTGTTCACTAAATCAATATTATTGAAATAGACAATCATTGGTCTATATAAGTGAATCGTCATGACCTGCATAATAGTAATGGTGTCCTTATGGCTAACCAATTATATTATGTGCTAGATTTAACCATCAGAAAAATAACTAAGAGCAATATATTTTCCCTTTAATTCAATTTCTATTAAATTCATAAATTCCATTATTTTTGCATTATTAATTACCTAATATTTTATTCATCCATAACTATAGTCTTTTTCCACACTTTCCATTCTAATATATCAATATTTTATCATTAATACCCAATTAAATCATTAAGCTTCCTAAACACACTTTATTCATTATATTTCATTTCATGCACAAAATAATCATTAATTAGAAAAATATTAAATATATATTTTAAAAATTTATAATAAATTTTTACACACTCAATATCATATTTTCTTGCATTTTATGACTTAAAATTTCATTTAATTAGCAATAAAAATAATAATTTCTTATTCTTCATATTTTGACCCACATTAAATTTTCATCATTAAAATTTTTCTTTCACCTTTTAAATATTCATTTCACTAATTTATACATTCATTATTTCATATGTATTATAATATTACACTAAAATGTAATTATGCCTTAATATGCATTTTTCCCATAGTATCATCATATTTTCAAAATTCCACTAAACATTTTTTTAATTCAATTTAACCATTCTAATCCACTTTTTATATTCCCTTAATCATGTTTTAAGCTTCAATTATCAATTACATGCATAACTCACATTTTCCCTAATTTCCATAACAATAGAAATAGATAGATTTTGAAATCACTAACCTTATTTTCTTCCTTTGGCTTTCCTAAACTTCCTTTTCCTTAGCCTTTTTCTTGGAAATATCTTCACTTCCTTGTGCACCTACCATGGACAAAATTTACACTCTATTAATCTACCATTATTTTGCTTTTCAAACTCAATTTAACTTCATAATTATCATCTACATACCTTAAACTACCTATTTGAACCATTAAACCAATTTAAAACTCTTAATTTTATTTACCTCAAATTCGTATCTTAACTTGTCACCTTTGGTTTTCTTCCACTCTAGCCCTCCAAATGAAGGTTAAAGGCTTCTACTAGCTACTAGAGAGATTGAAATTATATTAGGGTGTTTGATTTTGGTAAAAAAATTGAAGAAATTTGAAAAAAAAAAGGGAGAGAGTGGTTCGGCCAAGAGGGAGGGGAAGAGGATGAAGATGAAGCAGAAGTATATTTAGAGAATTCTGATTTTTGAGCTTATTTATAGTGGCTTAAATGGGTGGGCTTGAGCCCAAACAAAGTCCAACCCATTTAGGCCCAATTAAGCACTTTAAATTATTTCTCTCTTTTTCCAAACTCAATTTCATCCAAATTTAATTCCATAATTCATAAAATATTTTTATATGTCTACAAATTTTTTTTAACTCAATCAGAGTCTATTTTTCTATCTAGCTTACTCAAATCGGACTAATAAATCAATTTTTAGTGTTACTGTAAAATTTCTTTTTCACTGTCAAATAATTCTAAATATTATTTAGATTCTATCTATATCTTAAAATAAATTTTCAGATGTCGTTTGCTATTTTTCACAACCCAGTCAAAGTTTAGTCAACTACTTTATTAATTAAATTGGGTCCCTTTTTTTCGTAGTTTTGACTTTTGAGGGCTTATTTGATCTCATTTTCAATTCAAATTTACCCCCGAAGTAGTCATAACTTATATTTTTTGATTATCAAATAAAATATTTTTCACTCACGGTATGTTGATCAATTTCAAAAACTACAGTTTACGACTAACTCGGTATTTGGGTCATTACAATTCTCCCATACTAATAAAAATTTCATTCTCGAAATTTTACTTGTATTGAACAATTGTAGATAATGTTGCGTTGTTGCTACTTCTGGCTTGTGGTGACTCCATAATAGCTTCATTAGTGGAATTTGCTTGTTCCTGAGCTGTCTAACTTCTATAGCTAGGATCTTTAATGATTTCTCTTCATAAGTCAAATAAGCTTGTATCAGAATTTATTTTGGCTTGATCACGTGGCTAGGGTCTGACCTATACCTCCGTAGCATTGACATATGAAACACATCATGAATCATTTCCAACTCTTAAGGCAACATTAATCGATAGACTACGGGTCTCACTCACTGTATAATCTCAGAAGGGCCTAAAAATCTCGGACTTAGTTTGTCCTTCTTGTCAAACCTCATAACCTTCTTCTAGAATGATACCTTAAGGGACACTTGATCTCCGACCTAGAACTCTATATATTTTCTTTTTAAATCTTCATATGATTTTTGTCAGTCCATGGCTTCTTTCAATCTATCATTGATCACCCGTACCTTCTCTTCAGTTTCTTGAACCAAATCGACCCCCATTGACTTTTTCTCACTCAATTATGTCCAACATAAAGGAGTCCTACATTTCCTTTCATAAAAGTGCTTCATATGATGCCATTTTGATGCTAGACTGATAGCTGTTATTGTAAGCAAACTCGGTCAATGGCAAATACATTTCCCAACTGCTTTGAAACTCAAGAACACAACTTCTCAACATATCCTCAAGTATCTGAATCACACACTCTGACTGCCCATCTGTTTGGGGATGAAAAGTCATACTAAAATGAAGTTTTGTCCTCAATGCTTCTTGCAACTTCTTCCAGAATATCTTGGATCCTTGTATGAAATAATGGAGGATGGTACTCCATGGAGCCTCACTATCTCATTAATGTAGATTTTTGCCAACTTGGTTAGTGGATAGTCCATCCGCACTGGTATGAAATGGGCTGATTTAATGAGTTTATTAATGACTACCCAGATAGCATCATGCTTCCTTCCAGTCAAAGGCAGTTCTATCACAAAATCCATGGTTACTCGATCTCATTTCCACTTTGGTATCGCGATAGGCTGAAGTAAACCTGATGGAACTTGATGTTCAACTTTCACCTGTTGGCATATCAAGATTTGCTCACGAATTCTATCACATCATGTTTCATTCCTGGCCACCAATAGTGTACTTTCAAGTCGTGATACATTTTATTACCACCAAGATGCATCATATAGCTGCTACGATGAGCTTCTATGAGAATGTTCTTCCTCAATTCATTTTGATCAGGTACACATAACCTCCGATTGAAATAAAGGCTGTCATTTTCACCCAAAGAATAAACACCTTCATTGCCCTCTTTTACTCTATTCACTATGGAAATCAAGTGATCATCTAGCTTTTATGTCGTTTTCACTTGCTGAAGGAAGTCTAGTTTTACTTGCATTTCTGCTATTATCGTTCCATCTTGTGCCATATCCAATATGACATTCATCACCCGAAAGGCTGCCACAAATTTTCTACTAAATGCATCCGCTACTACATTCTCCTTTCCTTGATGATAGTCGATTAAACAGTCATAGTCTTTTATCAATTCAAGCCAACACCTCTGTCTCAAATTAAGGTCCTTCTATGTGAGCAAATATTTCAAACTTTTGTGATATGTGTAATGTAGCATTTCTCACCATAAAGATAATGTCTCCAAATCTTTAAAGCGAGTACAATTGTTGCAAGCTCAACGTTGTGAGTAGAATAGTTATTCTCATGAGTCTTGAGGTATCGGGAAGCATATGCAATCACTTTACCTTCCTGCATCAATACATAGCCTAACCCATTCCTGGAGGCATCACTGTAAACCACAAAATCCTTGCCAGATTCTGGTTAAGTTAACACTAGGGCTTCTGTCAACATGTTTTTAAGCTTCTAAAAGCTTTCTTGACATTTATCCGTCCATTCAAACTTAATATTCTTCTGTAACAGTCGAGTGAGCGATGCTGCTGTGGAAAAATCTTTTACAAATCTTCTATAATACCCTGCCAAACCTAAGAAACTTCTAAATTCTATAACAGTCTTAGGTATTCTCCACTGTAAGATTGCTTCAATCTTTTTTGGATCCACCTTATCCCAAGAATGATACCACATTCAACTAGAAGTCAAACTTGCTGAACGGTGCATGCAGCTGCTTCCTTCTTAATATCTGCAAGACGATTTGTAAGTGTTTGTCATGTTCTTCTAGTGTCTTTGAATACACTAGAATATTATCAATAAATGCCACCACGAACTAATCTAGATAAGGTTGAAAGATCTTATTCATTAGATCCATGAAAGCTATTGGGGCATTCATAAGGCCAAATGACATGACTAAAAACTCATAATGACCATATCTCATGCGAAAAGCAATCTTGGGCACATCTACTTCCTTTACTTTCAACTGATAGTAGCCTGATCATTGGTCAATATTTGAAAATACATTTTTTCCCTTCAATTGATCAAATAAGTCTTCAATACATGGAAGGGGATACTTGTTCTTGATTGTCACTTTTATTTAGCTGTTTGTAGTCAATGCATAATCTGAGAGACCTATCCTTCTTCTTTACAAAGAGTATCGGTGCTCCCCCCCTGATAAAGCCTTTATCATATGAAAAAAAATATTTTGGATATTATTAATTG
Source organism: Triadica sebifera (assembly GCA_023653625.1). Lineage (NCBI taxonomy): Eukaryota > Viridiplantae > Streptophyta > Magnoliopsida > Malpighiales > Euphorbiaceae > Triadica > Triadica sebifera. Next base: position 13,954,488 of record CM042903.1, on the reverse strand, counting down.
AGAATTTTGAGGCTCAGAGCTAAAATTTAGATAATAATAATTTTTTGCTGAATAGAATTTGAATTTACGGTATTTTTGACATAGATATTTTATGGAACAAAAATGAAATATTCTTTATCTAAGGAAAGGAATATTCTTTTGATTAAGATAAAGTAAGATTGATTTAAATTAATGGACCTATGAGAGACAATATTATTTAATTAATCCTAACCACCCACCTAATCCTATTATAAAAGTCAAAATTTCACTTTTTTATCTTAAATTTTTCTTCTTCCTCATATTAAACAAAGAAACTATTTCTCATTTCTCTCCCTTTTCCATGACCCTCATTTCCCCCTTCTTCTTTTTCTTCAATTAAAGCTACAATTTATATAGAAAAAGATGGATTAAGGCAAGATCAACAAGAAAGTGAAGCAAAGTGAGCCAAACAAAGGAAGAGAGAGGAAGAAAAGAAGAGAAAGAGAAGGAAAGACTTTGGCCATCTTGAAGATCTACAAAGGTGAGGTTAGATTCTTCATCTTCTTACTTTTCTCCTCCTTTTTAGTCTCATTTTGAGGTTAGTTACTATTAAGGTTGATAATTTGGAGTTATTAGTATGTTAATGGTGATTAAAGGTTGATTAGTGTAATTAATATTTGATTAGTGTGAGTTAAGAGTTAATGATGGAATAGAAGAGTAGTTTATGGACCTAAGATGGGGTAGAGGCGATTAGTGGTTTAAGTGGGCTTTATGTGCATATGTAACATTAAAGTATAAGATATAAAATTGAAGTATATGTGTAAAATTATTATTAGGCCAGGGAGGTGAGCAACCTTTGGGCCATAATCAAATAGGAAATAAGGGAAAGGAGAAAGCCAATTAGGAAGTAGAGAATAGTGTATCAAAGTGGACTTTTTGAGGTATGGTAAAATAATTCAATATGGTAAAATAATGTTAATTGTTGATTATATTGTTATGTTGAGTATAATATTATGTATAATTATGCAAGTAATTATTGTTATTTTGATTGAGTGATGAAATGGTGATTAAGTAATTCCATGAATGTGAAAATAAAATTTAGATTATGTTGATGATGCATGAAAATAGAAAATTGTGTGATTTAATGAAGTTGCTGAAAATTCGTCTTATGAACAGTGTCAAAATTTATGGCATAACTTGAGTTTTAGATGTGATTTTTGGGTGTTTCTTATTGGGTTGGAAAGTTAAGACATAGGAATTCATTAACCATTATATCTGAATATGTTTGTATTTAGGTTTAAAATTGACTCAAAGTTCGAACTGAAAATCTATCTAGTAAAATATTGGGCAGAATGAATATAAATATAGCTGATTTTAAAATCCATAACTTTTGCTACAAAAATTGGTTTGATATCATTCTAGTTGGTAATTAAAGATAATAAATTTATCTATATTTTGTTCCATGGTCACTTGTTTGAATTCTATTTAAAAATGGATGAAAAATGTCGGGCAATATGAGACATAAATTCTGCCCAGAATAGGGCAGCTCATATATATGAGTATATTGTTGGATTTTATGATAGAAAAATATATTATTTGACTTTTCTTATAATTATAATTATTTAATGAGTGAGTATGATATTGTAATATATTTAATGGAGATAATTTCATTTATGTGAAATGATATTAGCATTACCTACATAAAATAATGTAAATAATAATAAAGATAACAAATATGATTAAGCCCTATAACATCTAGTCGAGAACTATAAATTAAAATAAGTTGGCATGCCAATAAAATGGTAAAAATTTAAACATTAGAAAATAGTGTTAGGATTTAATTTATATAGGTACTAAGAAATAGTGCTGAGTTTAAAATTATGTAGACACTAAAAATGTGTTGAGTTATTATTGAAAATATAGGCGTTAAACGTTGAGTTATCAAATAATTAACTAGACGCCGAGTATACTAATGAAGAGCATAAATCATGTATTCAGTGTTTGGTTCCGGTCTAAGATTTCATGAGCTATCAAATAAATAAAGAGGAAAAAAATGTAAATTATAAATTATATGTCTTGTATTATTAACAAATTTTAATATATTTAATGAATGAAATGTTATAATTGATTAATTATATATTTTGCATGATTTATATAGTTTTTTTATTTAATTGGAATGTTTTGGCATACTTAGAAAATTAATTATAATTGATAAAAATTTTATTTTAGAGATAATTATATAATTATTAGATAGTTGCCAAAAGTAGCTTAGCGTATGTGTTTCACGCACAGGTTAGTAGAAGTAACTGTTGCATTAATACATACCGAAGAAAAGTGAACCCCTATATCAAATTGCAACAGTTTTTCTTTTTGTATATTTTGGGTATTATATTATATAAATAAATATTAAGATTTTCTTTTTGTTGTATATATGTGGCTTATATGATTTATAAAAGTATAAATTTGTAATTAATATAATTTGTATTATTTGTAAATTTATTTTTCAATATTATAGCTTAATGTATAAATACTTTTAAATCAAGAAATTTTACGATCAAGATATTTGCATCACTAGATATATTTAAATGATATAATATATATATATATATATAAAATAGTAATAATAATAATAATAATAATAATAATAATAATAATAACAATAATAATAATAATAATAATAATAATAATAATAATAATAATAATAATAATAATAATAATAATAATAAATATTCTGCTAATATTAAACTCGAATTGAAAAAACAAATAATTTAAGTATAAGTTTTCAAATAATGAGCTAGGTAGCGCTTCACTGAACTATTAACAACTAGTAGGGTAAGAGAACGTTGCAGTGATGTTGATTTCAATTGTATGAGCAAATCTCATGACATTTATGCAAGTACTTCATGATGTAATATAATATCAAGTAATGCTATAGAGTTAGGTCTCAAAGATATTTATATAAATGTCGTGTAAATTTTATGTTTGCATTTGATTGCCTTGTATATGCCACTAAACAATATACTTAGTATAAGAGTTCTTTGTATCTCTCACTCAGGTAGAGTGTGAAGCTATAAGAGCTACAGAAGACAATAGCCCACTATATATAGGGTCAATATAAGATACAAGGTATACGTCATGTTGGTGACCTTTTGTAAAGTGTTCATATTTTTTCCATGTTATTTTTTTAAACATTGGGTTTTGCAATTTATGGCTTTTTTTTTTAGCAAAGATTCATTTTGTAATGATGATTGTTTTGCAAACCTTTCGAGTAGTTGAAGCCCAAACTCTTTAATTGATGCATTTACTATATTTTCTTATTTTCAATAAATTTTAATTTATATACATCATGACCATGATACATTTAAAAGATTTTAGAGGATATTTTCACATTAATTCATGTATACAATTTTGTAACATATCCCTATATAGTTGGGATTATCCTAGCCATATGAGGAGGTGTTACACATGTGTTGCCTCATAGTGCTGTTGAGTTGTTGAACTCTAAGACTTAGGAAATATTTAAAAGGAATGCCCACTGTGTGAAGCCATATTATGAAGATTTTCCCCAATTCAAAGGGGTGGGATGTGTGTCTACTCGCCCCCCTAAGGAAAAAGGGCAACATTGTCTTGCATAGACATTAAATGTGGCACTTTTTAAAAGGCAACACAAGTCTATTTTTGCATTTATTTTAGTTTTAGATTTGTTTTATTTTTTATTTTTAGTGTTAGTTTTTAGTTGGTTTCTAACTCTTTTGTGTTTAGGAGGAGAATAGAGGATGTCAATATTACTTAGGGGTGTGTTTTGAGCATAAATATAGAGTAGAGAGAGCTTAGAGCAAAGTTTATAGGCCTTTGGTGCAATTTCAGTTAAGTATTTAACAATCAGACTTTATAGTAGGCATGCCAATGTGTCACAAGAATTACGAAACAATACCCAGTGGAGGGCATGCTTCTCTCACATGCGTGATGCCCTAAAGCAGGCATGTGACATTGAAAACCAACCAATAGCCTTAATGCTGTCATGAGCATGACATTTTGTTATAGGCTTGACATAACTTCAGATCCAGGTAGCTCACAACTCTGTTACAAATGCAACATTAGCCAACAGCGCCTAACATTGTAAGACACTATCATAGGTGTGATACCTTACAGTATCGCGATGCTGCCTTAGCCCCAAATGTTGTAAACTATCATGGGTGTGATGCACAATGAGACAATATTTATTTTTTTTTTTTAATTTGACCCATATGTTTTAAGTTTGGTTACCCTATATTCTTTCTCCTTATACAATCTCTCCACAATGCAACCTTTCCCATTCTGTCTTAAAATTCCCAATTTTAAACCAAACCTTAACTTCATATTACCCCTAAAACTGAAATTAAGTCCAAATTTCACTTACACATCTCAAATCAGGCCTTGTTGTAACATCCTCGACCTTCCCCATAAGCATTTCTATATGAATCTCATTTGAATGTATACATCTTGCATATACTTTATTTGAACATGTGCATTCCACATGTAATTTCATGGGAATAAGTTCATGGCATACACTAGCTACGTATCTAAGTATATTACAATTGTATCGAGTCGCACGTGTGTACTTATAACTTAAATAAAGGTAACAAGGTATTAGAAATAATAATAGTAATAAATAAATAAATAAAATGAAAATGAAAATGAAAAGAAACAAAAAAAAAGGGAAGAAAAAGAAAAGAAAGGAAGAAACCAAAAAAAGGAGAAAATGACAAAAAGTGAGAAGGTGGGAGGCAGACCTTATCTTCCTCCTCACTATTCTGCCTCCTTCACTCCAATTCCATTTCTTCTTCTTCTTCCACCATTTTAGCCTTCTTTTCTTCCTTATTTCACTTAAGTTTTGCAACAAATTCATCCCTTTCAAGTTCGTTATTGGTAAGTAATTTTCTCCCAATTGTTTTAGTATTAGTTTGAATTGTTAGGGTTGTGTTGCATTAGTGATTTGCACTATGATTTGGATGACCTTATGAACTGAATTCGGAGAAGTTTAAAGCATAAAAATTGTTCATTTATGTCTTAGGTTTATAGATATATAAATATGTTTGCAATATTTTTTGTATATGAAGATAAATCCTCTCTTGATTGGAACTGATACGGGTGCAAATCCTATCTGAGTTAGCTACTGTGTCCATTTGTTTTGAATATGATAGAGACCTTATTTTAAGTATCTCAAAACATGAAATTTGTATATACATGTGTTAACTATATGTATACCAAATTTTAGGATGATATAGCTTGTGGAAGTTGAGTTATGATGAATTCTGTTGTCCAGATATTGAACCAAGAAGGGGGGTTGAATTAGTTATTAAAAAATTTAACTTTTAAGTGCAGAAAGAAAAAGTTAAATTGAGTAGGGATAGAAAGATATGACACGAGAATTTTTATAGAGGTTCGGGTGTTAACAAACCCTACTCCTCTCCCTAATCTCAATTGGGAGTTTCACTAATACTCTAAGTGTTACAATGGAGTTTTACAAGCTCACTCCCAACTATGGTGTTTCTAACAATGGATCACACTTAACCCAGAAATCCCTTGTGTTTTAATGGCTCACACAATAAACCAATTCCTTGTGTTTTGAAGGCTCACACAAATAACCCTTACAAGTGTTCTACTCTTAACCCCAAAATACCCAAACTCACTTGAGTAGATGATTACAGAGAGAAACACTTACAAACCTATAATGCTCAGAGAATGATGAGCAAAAAGATTTTCATAGAGAATAAATGTTTGTTTTGAAAATATCAAATGCACAAATGCCTTACAACAAGATTTTGATTCGAAGTATTAGCTATTCTCTTATTCTGGATTCATAAATGACTTGCATTTATACTTCCAAGGCGAATTATAGACGTTTGATTGCATTTAATATGAAAATAGCCATTGCACCAACTCTTATTTTCGCGCCTAACATGTTTATCTTTCCTATTTCACGGTCCTAAGTATGATTGTCACGGTCGTGACTATTCTTCCAAGCCGTGACTTGAGTGGTGACTTTGGTCGTGAAGCATTCTGGAAGCATTTGAAGTGTTTGATCACGGGCTTAACCATCCTTCCTAGCCGTGGTCCAAGTGGTGACTCTGGCCGTGAAGCTTTCTGGAAGAATTTGTCATGTCTTACCACGGGCGTGAGTTTTTTTCACAGTCGTGACTAATATGACCATTCATGGTTTCTATCATTTTTCGTGGCCGTGAATTTTAAATGTTGGATAGTTGGCGCTAAACTTCATCATGAGCATGACATATACGGTCACGGGCGTGAACATGCTATTTCCTAATTTTTTTTTGTCTTTTTAATATTAGTCTTTCATTCTCCATTCTTGCTATCATATTTCATACCCTGTTCAATAAACTTAGAAAACAAGTATGTTAAATACATTATTGCTATTTTATTTGTTAGCATCAAAATGACGAAAATGCCCCACAAGGTTCAACAAATTCAACCATGACTGTTCCAAAGTTTGAGTTGCCAACTTAATGCCCTAGGCAAATCCAGAAGATTTTATGGTCATTTTAAGCCCCATATGGATAAAATATGTAATGCTCGATAATTTAGGCCACGATCGCGGTTGACCGAAATCTGGCGCGCCGAACCGATCAGTGTCTAAATTTAGACATGAAAGTAAAAAATTAAAATAATAATAAAATATGAAAAAAATATTTTGGATATTATTAATTTAGAATTTTGAAGTTTGGAATTAAAATTTGGAAAAAAATAATTTTTTTCACTAAACGAAATTGGAAATTGCAATATTTTTGGCACATATATTTTAAGAAGACTATTCTTTATCTAAGGAAAGAAATATTCTTTTGATCAAAATAAAATAAGAGTGATTTAAATTAATGGACCAATAAGGGATAAGATTATCTAATTAATCCTAACCACCCACCTAATCCAACTATAAAAGTCAACTTTCACTTTTTGTGTTTATTCTTCTTCTTCCTCATCTTAATCAAACCCATTTTTCTCCCTTTTGGTTTCCTTTTGCCGTGACCTTCCTCTTCCCCATTGTTCTTCTTTTTCTTTCTTCAGTTAAAGCTAAAGTTAGATGGTAAAAGTTGGATTAAGGCAAGATCATCAAGAAAGTGAAACATAGTGAGCAAAACCAGGGAAGCGAAAGGAATAAATGAAGAGAAAAAGAGAAGAAAAAAATTTAGTCATTTTGAAGATCTTCAAAGGTGAGGTAAGATCTTCCATCCTCTCACTTTTCTTCTTCTCTTTTCTTTGATTTTGGGTTTAGTTGCCATTAAAGTTAGTAATTTAGGGTTAATTATTATGTTAATGGTGATTAGGGTGAATTAGTGTGACTAGTGCTTAATTAGTGTAAAATTTGTTATTATGACAAGGAAGTGAACAAACTTTGAACCAAAATCAAAGAGGAAGTAAGGGCAAAGAGAAAGCTAGCTAGGAAGAAAATAAAAGTGAAGAGAAGTGAATTTTGTGAGGTATGTACATTTGACAAAAATTTAATGTAGAAAAATGTTGATTTTGTGATGTTTATGAAATTGTGTATGAATTGGTGATTAAATGATTCCATGAATGTGAAAATAAAAATTAGAATATGAGGTTGATGCATGAAAATGGAAATTGTATGAATTAATTGATGTGCTGGAAAATTTGTTTTATGAACAGTGTCTAGTTTTCTGATCATAACTTGAGTTTTGGAAATGTTTTTTCAGTGTTTCTTGTTGGGTTGGAAATTTAAGACATAGAAATTCAAATTTTATTAGACCATTAGACTTGAATATTCTTGGAATTAGGTAAAAAATGGACTCAAAGTTTGAACTAGAAATCTGTCCAGTAAAAATACTAGACAGATTGTAATGAACGTAGCTTAGTACAAAATTCATAACTTTTGCTAAAAAATTATTTTTAAATGCAATTCTAGTTGTAAATTAAAGATAAGATATGTACCTACAATGTTTTAGTTGATCACTTGTCCAAATTCCATCTAAAAATGGATGAAAAAGACAGAAATATAAGGTAGAAATTTGTCCAGTAAAATACTAGGCAGATTGTAATGAATATAGTTCAGAAGAAAATTCATAACTTTTGCTAACAATTTTGTTTTAATGTGATTCCAATTGAAACTTAAAGATAAGACATGTACCTAAATTTTGTTATATGATCATTTGTCCAAATCCCATCTAAAAATGAATGAAAAAGACAAAGAAATATAAGGCAGAAATTTATCCAGTAAAATACTGGGCAGATTGGAATGAACGTAGTTCAGAAGAAAATTCGTAACATTTGCTACAAATTTTATTTTAATGTGATTTTAGTTGAAAATTAAAGATAAGACATTTATCTACATTTCTTTAGTTGATCACTTGTCCAATTTCCATCTAAAAATAGACAAACAATACAGGGCAACATAAGGTAGAAATGTTTTCCAAAATAGGGTTGTTTGCATATATGTGTTGATTGTAGAATTTTGTGATAGAAAAATATATTATTTTATTTTCTTATAGATATAATGATTAAATGAGCAAGTATGAGGTTGCAAAATATTTAATGGAAATTATTGTATTTATATGGAATTTATATTAATGTTACCTACATAATTTATGTAAAAAATAATAAAAGTAACAAATATAATTAAGCCCTATAACATCTAGCCAAGAACTAGAAATTAGGATAAGTTGGCATGCCAATAAAAGGGTAGAAATGTAGACACTAAAAATAATAGTGCTGAGATTTAATTTACGTAGTTACTAAGAAATAGTGCTGAGTTGAAATTACATAGGCACTAAAAATAGTGTTGAGTTCAAAATTATGTAGGCACCGAAAGGGTGTTGAGTTGTTATTGAAAATGTAGATATTAAATGCCGAGTTATAAAATAATTATGTAGGCGCCGAATATACTGTCGGAGTTCAGAAACCCTATATCCAGTGTTTAGCTACGGTCTCAGATGTCGTAGGCTATCAAATAAATAACAAAAAAAATATAAATTATTAAATTGATAGTTCAAATTGTATATCTAGTATTGTTAAAATTTCAAACATGTTTAATGAATGGAATGTCATAATTGATGAATTAAATATTTTTGCATGACGAAAATAGTTTTACTATTAATTGAATATTAGGCATGCTTAATAAATTAATTGTAGTTTCTAGAATTTTATTTTAGAAATATTTATGTAATTATTGGATAGTTGCCAAACGTACCACTAAGCCAGTAGAGATAAATAGATGTAGCTGTTACGTTAGGGCGACCGAAGATAAGGGGAACCCTAAGATCGGATTGCAGCAGTCTAATTTCTTTTTGTATATTTTGGAAATTATATTATAAAAAATTAAATTTTAAAATTTATTGCTAATAATAAACTCAAAAATTGAAATAAAAATATTTATACAATAAATTGAGTCTTAGTTTTAAAACAAATGAGTTTACTATAACTTCCATATCCTATTAATGATTAGTAAGGTAAGGGAGCGCAATAAAATATGTAATTTATCAAAACATAAAAGTTATAGGTTTATGTCTTATATAAATTTTGGTATAAATATCACCCTAATATGTTATGAATAGAGTGATATATATCCTTCACAAGTCATACTGGTCCGGAAGGCAACTCTGTTCTACACCAGTAAAATATTTCTTATAATTTGAGGACCTTAGAGACATAATTAATAAAAGTTGTAAAATGAAAAATGTTTTGTTTTAACCTATATAAATGACTGTAAATTTTAACTATAATATTACTTGTATTATGTAAGATATGAAGGACCAAAATTTGTACCCTAAAACTGCTAAAGGGCATAAAACATGGCAGAAAATAGAACACAATTGGAAATTCCACTAAAACTTTACCATGCTCCAATTGCTTTGAAAATTGAGTATGTTATATAATTATATGTTAAATTTAATTAAAAACAATAATCATATAAATTGGACATGTTTCGAGAAAGTTATGGTCTAGTAAGTCCCATATGGTCACACTGCCTCATAGGAAAATTATTTTGTATAAACTATATACATTAATTATTTAAGCCACCTTAACTTTCTATAATGATGAGATAATTAATTATATTTCCATATTAGATTCACAACAAATTGGAGACCCATAAGGAGGAGATAGTCAATAAGTTAAAGGTTGGAATCAAAGAAGAAATGTGAGTATAGTTATCAAATGATTTCTTTAATGCATATGAATATTACTTTCTATGTGATATGTGAGATGATTTATGGTTATGTAATTCATATGATTATCATGATTTGACCTTGATAATGATATGATGGATAATTTGTGTCATAAATGATATACTCGAGGTATATGTTTGACATACATGATATATACATGGTATATGTATAACATATTTGAGGTTTATGCATATCATACATGGTATACATATGGTATATATATTAGGTATACATAATAAAGACATAATAGATGATGAATGATTAGTTACAAATGCATATGTATAAGGACTTAAAAAGGTGTTGTGACTAGTTAATCGACATTGTAAGGCAAAAAAAGAGGCCTATGGCTCAACAAATATGCAAATGAAACAAATGATCAAGCTAGCTAGCAAATGCAAATGTTCACATGGAAAATGTTTATATGGAAACCCAGGGCACTGTCTACTTAACTAGGTGACAACAAAATGAAATAAGCTAAGCATGAGCATAAGTAAGGATTGGTGATTACATGTTTAAATTTTACTCATAATTATATGATAATGGTGAATGCAAGGGGGTTTATGATTTGTTACTATGAGTTGCTTAGTACTTTAGAACTTGTTTGATGATTACTCTCACTGAACCGCAACTCATCAATTTGCATCATTTTTCAAGTAAAGAAAAGTGATAGCTCATTTTGAATGGCATATAGAAGACATGGAACATAGGTCACCAAATGAGCCTTACCACTCTCTCTCATTGCATTCCATGTGAACATGAAATCATGTCATGTACATTTTGGATTTATATGAATATACATGTATATTTACTTGGAGTTATACAACAATATGTAAATGGATGCAACTAGTAAACCTTATATGTAAAGTTTAAGTTTTAATTTATGTGAGATGTGTCATATTCGCTAACTTAGACACTGAGTCGCACGTGTCGTGAAATTGACACATTTGACTGATCAGAGTTTAAATTCAGAATTTGACTGAAATTAATCAAGATAATAATTAATAATTATGACATATGCCTAATAAAGTGTTTATAAGGCTTAAAGAAGTTGATTTAAGGTAAAGGAATAAATTGGAATTTTTGATAAGTTTTGGGGTCAATTTGCAATTTACCAAAATTTTGAGGATCTAGTGAGATATTTACTAGTTAACATATTAAAATTGGACATCAAATATGGATTGGCTGGAAATATCATGATGGAATAAGATTAATATGATAATTAAGCAAAGTATTAAATAAATGGTAAAAAAAAATTAGTGGGTCCCATATGAGGACTTCTGTATCTTTTTTATTTTTTTTCCTTTTTCTTATTCTCCTTATTTCTTATCTTCTTTCTTTTCTGCCCAAACTAGTCATGCCAGCCACTCTCACCATCCTCCATAACCAACCTTGAACTCTAGGAAGAGAAAGAAAGAGAAGAGAGGGAAAAGAACAAGACAAAGTGATTTTCATGATCTACAAATCTTAAAGAAGCTTGAAAGAGCAAGGAGGAAGAACAAACAAGTTTAGTGGAGAGAGAGAATCTCCAAGGTTGTGATCAAGTGAAGAAAAGTGTAAAAGTAAGAAGCTTTCCTTCTTCCCTTTCATCTTTTCTTAAGGAAGTTGGGGTTTTGAGCTCATTTAGAGCTTGATTATGTAGAAAGAGAGTTTAGGGTCTCATAAGAGTTTTGAGAAAATAATGTTTTGATGCTGATTTTGTTGGGTTTTGAAGAATGAATCATATTTATAAACGCAGTGGAAAAAATAAAATTTTCAAAACCCAAAACAAAAGATCATATTTGTACCATTAAAACTAATTTATATAAATATAAATGTTAAAAAATTATACCTTGTAATTTCTTATTTGTTCTTCAAATCTTCACTTTGTTGGGTTGTAGCAAACCACAACAATTCACACTAGGATGTCTCCAATGATAATCCATGGAAAGAATGAAGAATAAGCTATCAAGAGAAATGGTTTGAACAAATTCAAAGTGCTAGCTTTTTAAATGTTCTTGAGAGAATTTTATTGTCTTAAAAATATTTTTTTAACAAAAAAATATTTTCATGTCTATTTTCTACCATTTGATGTCTTTTCTATTTGAATCAATTCAAATAAAAAATGAAAAGTCAAAAATGGAGAAAAGGGAAATGAATGAATAGTAATTGGCCATAATTGGCCTAATTAAGGTCAAAAACTGTCGTTGGCCAACGGGTGGGAGGCAGCAGCACGCTAGGCAGCCCAACTGGCCCGTACATGCCTATGACCCTCCCCAATGATTTTTTCGTGCGATCTCATCGCGATCCATCCCGAAATAATTCTCTCATATTTTGGATCCTATCCAAGACCATTTTACTCATTCTCCATATCTTCAATGTGTGTGACCCATTAGGTTCCTAGTTATGTTAACCACTTAAATTAACAATTAATTTAAGCAGGTCATGAGTGGTATCTAGCAACACATCATGACCCCCAATTGATCGGAAAGTCAGTCATTTAAATATGAACCTTTCCATAGAAAACTTCCATGTAATTATTCCTTTCACCATTCTATACCCCACTTGGTTCAGAGTATGGACATGTGTCAACTCCCACTAGATTGACTACGTCACGTCTAGTCCAAGTAATGTTAGTTCTTGTCCTTGAGGCTCATTACTCTATTAGATATGTCATTGAAGACTATTTTTATGACATTTCCACTCCAGCCAGAGATTCTTGAGTAATGACCACGACAAGAGGTCATGGGTATACACTCCTTCTATCAAGAGTGGTGAATCATTTGTTGGTTACCCAATTACCTTCGAATACCTCAAGCTGTATCCAATCACCACCCTATGAGCTACCCCTCTGAGGCAACAAGGAATAGTGTCAAAATACAGAATCAATATTCAAGATATCCTTGAGTACCTCAAGTCTAAGGATACTTGCACCATTGTTATGATGAGACTATCATTGACATTTGAATAGATTATCCATGTGATTGTCTCATAGCTAGTCATCCAATGTACTTAGCTACACTTAGCAGGCATACACATGTTAACTCTAAACATCTCATGTTTATAGATTATGAGATATACTACTCGATCCAATCAAGGAGTGTAACATGTGCTAGTATGTCTGGATTAATAATGTCCCATCTCATTAATCCTATGACTAGGGATAATTTTGATACTAACATAATTACACATGATAAGAATATCAATATCATGATCTCATCATGATTTCCTTCATGCTATGTTATGTGTTAAGGACTTCATTAATTGATTTAAGATCACTTATCAATTCATATATCAAATGAACATCAATTTAATGAAAAAGCCTTTTATTAATCAAATAAATTTGTACAATAAGTGCTAAATGTGATTGCCTTTAGAGCTCTCCTCTAAAAAGCTCCACTTGCACTAAAGCCAATCGCCTTTATATTTAATTCCATAGGCAAGTGCATGAGAATCATATTTCTTTTGGGGAAGTGGCTTAGTTAAAGGATCAACAATATTCTGATCAGTGGGCACTCTTTCTATCTTTACATCATTCCTACCAATGATTTCTCTAATTAAACGGTATCTTCCAAGTGCATGTTTGGATCTCTGATGAGACTATGGCTCCTTTTCTTGCACAATGGCTCCATTATTATCACAATACAATTGTATTGGATCAATAATGCTGGGAACCACTCCATGTTCTCTGATGAATTTCTTTATTCAAATTGCTTCCTTTGCTGCTTCAAAAGCTACAATGTACTCTGCTTCGGCTTCCTATTTGGAACTCTTCCAACTAACTGCTCCACCATTTACTGTGAATATATAGCCTGATTGAGATTTTGAGTCATCCTTGTCAGATTGGAAGCTGGTATCGGTATACTCGCTCACAATAAGATCTCCATCTCTATATACCAAGAATACATTTTTAGTTCTTCTTAAGTACTTAAGGATATTCTTGACAGCCACCCAATGACCCTCACCTTGGTTTGATTGGTATCTACTCGTGACACTCAGAGCATATGATACACCGGGTCTTGCACATATCATAGCGTATATGATTGATCCTATAGCTGAAGCATATGGAATCAAACTCTTGTGTTTCCTCTCATCTTCTATCTTTGGACACAAAGACTTTGAGAGAGTAATCCCATGGGTCATGGGAATATATCCCCTCTTGGACTGCTCCATGCTAAACCTCTTTAGCATCTTATCTATGCTGCGAAAGACCAAACAATCTTTTAGATCTATCTCTATAGATATTTATCCCTAAAATATAGACTACTTCTCCAAGGTCTTTCATAGAGAAATTCTTGGATAACCAAATTTTGACTGATTGTAAGGCTGAGACATCATTTCCCATTAACAATATGTCATCTACATATAACACAAGAAATATGATTGCACTCCCACAAAGCTTCTTGTAAACACAAGGTTCAACTGGATTTTGTAAGAAACCAACTGTTTGATTATCTCATCAAACTGAATATTCCAACTCCTGGATGCTTGTTTTAATCCATAAATGGATCTTTGAAGCTTACATACCTTTTTGCCATCTTTGAATATGAAACCTTCTAATTGTGTCATGTACACGTCCTCAGTCAGATTTCCATTAAGGAAAGATATCTTCACATCCATTTGCCATATCTCATAATCATAATGAGTAGCAATGGCTAGGAGTATCCTTATGGATTTAAGCATAGTTACGGGGCTAAAAGTTTCATCGTAGTCAATTCATTGTCTTTGACGATAACCTTTAGCAACAAGTCTAGCTTTATAGGTAATCACATTACCATCCATGTCAGTTTTCTTTTTGAAAACCCACTTGCACCCTATAGGCTTTATTCCTTCGGGTGGGTTAACCAAAGTCCATACTTGGTTTTCATACATGGAATCCATTTCTGACTTCATGGCTTGAAGCCATTTGTCAGATTCTGAACTATTCAGAACTTCTTCATAGGTTATAGGCTCATCATTATCTATGAGCAATACATCGTTCTGTTCACTAATGAGAAATCCATATCTCTCTGGAACAGTGCGTGTCCTACTTGACCTATGAAGCTCTTGTGCTTCAGAATGTTGAGATGTTATATCATCTGTATGAGTAACAAGCTCAGATTTAGGCAGTTGATCAGCATCTGTTTTAGCATCTTGAATTTCGTCAAGTTCAATTTTGCTCCCACTATCTCCTTTTAGAAGGAATTCTCTCTCTAAAAAGATATCATGTCTTGAAACAAAAACCTTTTGTTCCAAAGGGTGGTAAAGTTGATATCCATATGGTGCTTTTGGATATCCCACAAACAGACATTGGTTAGACTTAGCTTCTAGCTTATCTAACATTGTCCGCTTCACATAAGTAGGACAACCCCAAATTCTCATGTAAGAAAATGTGGGCCTCTTATTATACCATATCTCATATGGAGTAACATCAACTGACTTTGAAGGAATTCCATTTAATATATAAATGGCGGTCTCTAGTGCATAACCCTAAAAGGATTTAGGCAATTCCACAAAACTCATCATAGACCTTACCATGTCTAACAAGGTTCAGTTTCTTTTTTTAGCCACACCATTGTGTTTTGGCGTGTAAGGTGGAGTCCATTGAGATAAAATCCCATTATCCCTAAGATAATCTAGAAACTCTTGGCTCAAGTATTCACCTCTTCGATCTGATTGAAGTGTTTTAATACTTTTGCCAAGTTGTTTCTTTACTTCATTTCTGAATTCTTTGAACTTTTCAAAAGCTTCAAATTTGTATCTCATAAGATACACGTACCCATATCATGAGTATTCATCGATAAAAGTAATGAAGTAGATGAAACCACCTCTAGCGTGTGTAGATATTGGACCACATACATCTGAATGTATTAAGTCTAAAAGTCCATTAGCACGTTCACCCTTTCCCTTAAAGGGTAATTTAGTCATCTTGCCAAATAAGCAAGATTCACATGTGTCATATGATTCATAATCAAATGACCCCAAACTACCACTTTTGTGTAGCTTAGCCATGCGTTTCTCACTTATATGACCAAGGTGACAATGCCATAAATAAGATGATTTCAACATATCTTGTTTTTGCCTTTTATTATCATTGATGTTTAAAATTGGATTTGACATATCTAATATATATATTCCATTGCATAATGTACCATTAGCATAAAGAATTTCATTCAACATAATAGAACAAGAATTGTTACTAAAAGCTAAAAGGAAACCATCTTTATTTAGACTTGAAACAGAAATAATATTTTTAGTCAAAGCAGGTACATAATAGCAATTATCCAAATTTAATATAAGTCCACTAGGGAGGGTCAATACATATGTTCCTATAGCTAATGTAGCAACCCTTGCTCCATTTCCAATGCGTAGGTCTGACTCTCCTTTATTGAGCTGTCTACTGTTCCTTAGGCCCTGCATATCAGTGCATAAGTGTGAGCCACAACCGGTATCTAATACCTATATATTATTATTGGAAACAGTATTAATTTCAATGACAAAAATATCTGAATTAGATGGGGCATCAGATGCCTTCTTCTTCAAGGACTCCAAGTAAACCTTGTAGTTTCTCTTCTAATGGCCATCCTTGCAACAATGGAAGCATGTCCCTTTTGGAGCAATCTCATTGGCCTTTTTCTTGGCCACGCCTCCTTTAGGCTTCATGGACTTCTTCTTCTTTTTAAGGTTCTTCCTTTTAGAACTTGAAGAGTTCACCAGCATCACAGCCTTGTTGTCTTTATTGACAGATGGCTCAGCTGTTTTAAGCAAGTTAATCAGCTCAGGAATAGTAGTAGAGATTTGGTTCATCCTATAGTTAAACACAAAATGTGAATAACTATCAGACAAACCGATTAGAATTAAGTCAATACTTAATTCATGGTCCATCACAAATCCCAAGGTGGCCAACCTTTCAATATAGCCATTTATCTTCAATGCATATTGCACTGGAGATGTCGCCTCAACCATCTTAGTGCGGAAGAGCAACCTTGAAGTTTCGAACCTTTCGGAACGTGCTTGCTCATCAAAAAGCTCTCTTAAATGGTATACTATAGAATTAGAATCCATAGCCTCATGTTGCTTTTGCAACTCAGTTGACATAGTAGCAAGGATAATGCAGCTTTCCATCTCACTATCATCGAGATGCTTTTGATATTCCTTCTGAACATCTTCAGAAGCATTAGCAGCAGAGGGATTAGTGAGTGCCTCATTTAGGACATAGCCAATCTTTTCGGATTTGAGAACTATTCTCAGATTCCTTAGGCAATCCAAAAAAATTGGCCCCAGTCAACTTATTTGATTCCATTAGCGATTGCAAATTCACACTTGTCATGATGATGATTCTAGCAACCTAGATGTAAAATAGAACATGTTAGAATGTACATAAAATGCATGTTTATTAGATCTTTAATAAATCGCATTATGACTCCCATTATTTTATTGCAAATCCATAGCCCTCACTATGAACCCGAGATAACTTATATGGAAGTTCTCCTGGTGGGTTGATATCCAACTAGCTAAGAATAACCTTGAGGCAACTCAACAAGCTATCTTTAGTTTGGTTGGTAGGTATCTAATCCATGCCAATTGCATTATTCATGCAACTATCGAATCTTGTGCTATCAACTTATTGATGTGTGCACATACATTGGGCTATCGAATCTTGATATGTGTACATCTCATGTATACAAACCCAACTTCATCTCCAATACACATTAACCTTGGCGCAAATGCAACAAGTTAATAATATCGGTTAAGTCTAACCCATTAATCGTTAAATCTAATTTCAATGAATTGAACATATTCTTATAGACTGAGCTTGAGGCAGCTCAACAACCCTAACTCTAGAAGAACTCTGGTTCTCCCCATATTAATGGAAGGTGTAAGACTTAATTGTTTATTTAGTGAGGGATTTCTTTGTTAAGTCTCATCAAGTTATTATTTCATGCTTTTATATATCATACATTCATCACATTGATATATAAAGATAGTTACATTAACTATATGGCATGATTATGCACATACTAAAGTCAATCTTTTGAGCCAAAGAGAAACTGACTAGGTCTTACCTAGGTATATGCATGAATTTACAACCCAAAATAGAAATCAAATTCCTATTTCTAAGTCTTCTTGTTTATGGTACAATCTCCTTTGCTTTTTGCTCCGTTGTATCTTCATTCTATCCTAATCCTATCTAATCTAATTACATATTTCAAATTATAGAAAACCTAAATTTACATTTGAGGGGAGTAAGATGAGAAGAGAAATACATAAGAAAAAAAAGAGGTAGGGACACGCAGACCCTATTTACCATAAAACAAAATAATTTCATGCATGCTCAATCACATTGGGCCTAAGTCCATAATCATCCATCATGCCTTTTCATACACCCCTAATATGCATTCTCTAATGCACAAAATAGAAATGACAATTTTGGATTCCAATTTGTAAATCGATTCAACGCTTGAATCGAAATTGCCTATATGTGTTCTTTCGGTTAATTTAATTTTGTATGTCATTTTAAAGTGGAATTTAATATTTAATAAAATTAAATTAAATTCTATATTTCCAGAAATAATTCAAAATTAATTCTCCTTAAAATCAGAATATTATGAAGTTAAAATTAAACAATTTAATTTTAATATACATATCAATTTCTAGTCATACTAGAATTACAATTGCACAACTTAAATTAATTCAAAATTAATTTCCAAAAATTCTAGAAATTTTCAGAACATCAAATCATCATTCTAATTATCTTTATATTAGCTCAAGTTCATCAAAATATTTTTGGCACAAGCCAAAATTAGTAAGACAAACGAACCAACACACTTAGACGCTCAAAATGACTAATTCGATATCTAGAATTTTTAAAATTTCAAATGCTTGCAAAATAATTTTGGAATTCCTCTAACATCAAAATAACATATTTTTAATCACATAAAAATTATTTCAAGGTGCTGAAAATAAAATAAACATATACAAAAAAATCAAACAAAACAGCCCTACCGAGTATGCTTAAACAGTCTCGTTTTTGTGTTTATTTAAAAATTTAATTAAAATAATTTTTAATTAATTATTGGACACTTACAGAGGTATAAAAATATTCTCAATATGTCTAAATAATTTTTTTATAATTAAATTACAAGAAAAATATAACCAGCCCTATCAATTAAGCCAAACAACAACATGTTCATAAACAAGACAATTTTAGGCATTTTTCAAATAAATTCGAAATTAATTATTTGAATCACATTCAAATCATTTTTCAATCAAAATAATCATTCTTAATCATCCCATGATCATATTAAAGAAAGAAAAATATGTAAAATATATTTTACAAATTAATTTCAAAATTTCAAAACCAATTGATCCAAAATCATCAAAAACATGTAATCCCATTGCACTTTCAATTAAAATTAATTTTAATGGATACAAGGAGGCTCTGATACCAATTTTGATTTTTGAAGAATAATTCATATTCATAAATACAACGGAAAAAATAAAATTTTCAAAACCCAAAACAAAAAATCATACTTGTACCATTAAAACTAATTTATATAAATATAAATGTTAAAAAATTATACCTTGTAATTTCTTATTTGTTATTCAAATCTTCACTTTGTTTGATTATAGCAAACCACAACAATCCATACTAGGATGTCTCTAATAATAATCCACATGAAGAATGAAGAAAAAACTATCAAGATAAATGGTTTGAACAAATTCAAAGTGTTTTTTAAGTGTTCTTGAGAGAATTTTGTTGTCTTAAAAATATTTTTTCCACAAAAAAATATTTTCATATCTATTTTCTGTCATTTGATGTTTTTTCTATTCGAATCAAATTCAAAGAAAAGATGAAAAGTCAAAAATGGAGAAAATGGAAATGAATGAATAGTAATTGGCCATAATTGGCCTAATTAATGCCAAAAACTGTCGTTGGTCAATGGGTGGGAGGCAGCAGCGCACTGGGCCTGCTGCTAGGTAGGCTAGCAACCTGCCTAGCCTTCGCGGGCCCGTGACCCTCCCGAACGATTTTTCCGTGTGATCTCATCGCGATCCATCCTAAAATAATTCTCTCATATTTTGGATCCTATCCATGACCATTTTACTCATTCTCCATATCTTCAATGAGTGTGACCCATTAGGTTCTCGGTTATATTGGCCACTTAAATTAACAATTAATTTAAGCAGGTCATGAGCGGTATCTAGCAACACATCATGACCCCCAATTAACCGGAAAGTCAATGGTTTGACTACGAACCATTTCATAGATAATTTCTATGCAATCATTCCTTTCACCATTCTTTACCCCACTTGGTTCAAAGTATGGACATGTGTCAACTCCCACTAGACTTACTACGTCACGTCTAGTCCAAGTAATGTTAGTTCTTGTCCTTGAGACTCATTACTCTATTAGATATGTCATTGAAGACTATCTTTATGACATTTCCACTCCGGCCAGAGATTCCTGAGTAATGACCACGACAAGAGGCCATAGGTATACACTCTTTCTATCAAGAGTGGTGAATCATTTGTTGGTTACCCAATTACTTTCGAATATCTCAAGCTATATCCAATCATCACCCTATAAGCTACCCCTCTGAGGCAACAAAGAATAGTTTCAAAATACATAATAAATATTCAAGATATCCTTACGTACCTCAAGTCTAAGGATACTTGTACCATTGCTATGATGAGACTATCATTGAAATTTGAATAGATTATCCATATGATTGTCTCATAGTTGGTCATCCAATGTACTTTGCTTCACTTAGCAAGCATCCGCATGTTAACTCTAAACATCTCATGTTTATAGATTATGAGATCTACTACTCGATCCAATCAAGGAGTGTAACATGTGCTAGTCTGTTTGAATTAATAATGTCTCGTCTCATTAATCCTATGACTAGGGATAATTTTGATACTAACCTAATTACACATGATAAGAATCTCAATATCATGATCTCATCATGATTTCCTTCATGCTATGTTATGTATCAAGGACTTCATTAATTGATTTAAGATCACTTATCAATTCATATATCAAATGAACATCAACTTAATGAAAAAGCCTTTTATTAATCAAATAAATTTGTACAATAAGTGCTAAAGGTGATTGCTTTTAGAGCACTCTTCTAACAGATTTTATGATGTGGTAGGAGTTCCAAGTGATAAGGAACAAGCTCAAGGGAGTAAAGGCAAAAAGAAAGCTATGCAGAAGAGTGAAGGAGGAAAATAAATATTTGTGCATAATTTAAGGCAATAGCCTATCTTTGTTTGAAATAATGCATGTTTAACATGATAAGTAATGATTGAATTGCATTAATGATGATTATGGCATGAAACCATAGGTTTAGATATAAAGAATGAGATTTTGTGATATGTTGAGTTAAGTAATGTATGTTAGTGAATTGAGTTATGATAAAGGCATTTATATGTTTTAGAATATGATATGTTGAGTAAAGGACTTTATAAATGCATGAATTTGCATTTGGTATGAGTTGGTGTAACTAAAAATGAATAAGGAAAGTGAATATGCAGGTTTCTCGCAAATAGTCACGGGCTTGACTTTTGAGTCACAGGTATGAACTTGCTAGTTCACGGTTGTCACTGAATTGTATTACGGTTGTGACTTCTGTGTGGTAATGGCATTATTCATTCTATAAGCGTTCACGATTTTGAATCACGGATGTGAACTAATTCACAGGCGTGAATGAGTAATCACGACCGTGAATGCTCTGCTTTTTGTAATTATGAATATTGTTAACTAATGAAGTATTCAAGTAAGTAAATGAAAATATATTATTTATCTAGTAAAATAAGAATGTTGATATGTTTGTAAAGTTAATTATGTGAAGATATATGAATAATGTAGAATTATAAATATGCCCATTACTCTAACTCCGGACTAGAAACAGGATAGATGACATGTCATTATGAGGGCGATACCGTACTATATGAGATATTTCTCAGTCAATGTGGCTTTAGCTCTGGGAATGGCATTGACTTGAGATGCTCAGTTGAGCATACATAAATCGAGGACAGGGTGGCTTTAGCTCTGTGAACGCCCTTGGTTCGGTAATTCATATATAATGATATATTATTCAATCAATGTAGCTTTAGCTCTGGGAGCGCCATTGATCTGAGAAGCTTGGATGAGCCAGATAGTGGACAGGGTGGCTATAGATCTGGGAGCACTCCTGATCCATAACCCGTATCCAGTTACTCCAATTTAGAGTAATGTGGGTGAACTAATGAAGTTAAGTTGAAAGATAATGCAAAATAATATGAAATTAATATAGAATATTAAAGAGATGAAAAGAGTAACTTATAATTAGAAAAAAATGAAAATAACATTGTACATGTATGCATGATGCTCATAATCGTATGAAATAGGGACATAAGGAGAAGAATAGCATGAAAAGATATTAATGCATAAAATGACATATGTTATGCTTGTTGCATAACATAGTATATTGCCTTATTTATATGCACCATTAAGCCTAAAGCTTAGTGTGGGAGTTTTTCTTCTGTGCAGATATAGAAAGGTAGCTGAAGGTTATAGATAAAGCAAATGGTGATTCTAGTCAATTAAAGCAGTTGATCTTGAAATAGTAACACAATCTTTTGAACTTTTATATTTTTCTTTTCATATTATATACTTTCAGATTTGTAAATTGACTTTCATAGTTTGTTAAGAATTAACTTGATATTTATAATTACTATCTTATGTAAATAAAATGTGCATTATTTCTTGTATATCTATGAACTTTGAGTTAAAAAAAATTATGTATGGGTTTCTAACATTTATTAAAATAATGATTTGAAAAAATCAGTGTAGCACTTCCTTATCCGGGCATGTGTTGTTTGGTTAAGGGGGTGTTACAAGATATGTTGATTTGTAGATTTATTGAATGATGATATGGATGTGATGATAAAAAAAACAAATTTACTATCAATGTTAACAGGTTGGTTTAACTTACCTATATGCCATATGTGATTACTAGATACACTGATAGGTTTTACTGATATGCATAAGGCATGATGTTACATTTTTGGTATCAGCGTAGGGATAGGTTCCATAGGAACATGCATTTTCATAAGATCATGATAACATATGCATCCTATGTGTTGAACATTCTACAATGACATAATTCTTTGAATTTTAAGGCCATCATAAGACATGATTCAACAAGGAGGGAGAGGCTGACTGAAATGCATTCTCATGAGGCATCACCTCATTTGCATAAAGATCAACCAGCACCAGGGGCTAGGGATCCAGTACATGCATCACAATCATCACCTGCAAAAGTATCTTATGAAAACCTAGAATAGGAAGTACAGGGGCCTGAAATATATAGGAAAAGACATTAAGGCAAAGTTGAGGAAACAAGGTGCAGTTGATTTCAATGGCACAACAGACTCATTAGAAGCAGAGACATGGTTGAAAAGAACACAAAAGGGTATTGAATATGATGAGATGCACTCTCGACGAGAAATTTGATTATGCAGTGTCCTTTCTTCAAGGCAATGCCTATGAATGGTGGGAGACAGTCTTAGATAATGATGCACAACCACCAGTCTTGATGTGGAATGATTTCCTCTCAGAATAATTACATACCTGTGGCATATAAGGATGATAAGAGAAAATAATTCCTAAATCTAAAACAAGGGAACATGTCTGTTGCTGATTATGAGCTGCAGTTCAACAAACTTTTCCACTATGCCATTTTGATGGTCTTTACTAAAAGAGACAAATGTAGGAAGATTGAGGAGGGACTCAAATATAAGATCAAAAATAGAATCACAACTACTGATTTAGACAGTTATACTAGACTCAGAGCTGCAGCAATTAGAGTTGAAAGATTAATGAAAGAAGCTGGAGAATAACAATTTAAAAAGGCAGCATGAGAGTTTTCCGGAGAGTCTAGCAGAAGGCAGGGAAAGAAAGGAATACACATGCAGTATAGTCAAGTAACATAGGTGGATACTTGAGCTCTAGAGGTCATACTATGACTTTCTTTTATCCAGATAGAGGATAGAGCTTATATGTAAAATAGAGGCCTACATATACTCATTATGGTAGATAGCTCTAAAGGATATATCAGACCTAGTGTATCACCTTAGGGAACTCCAGTATTATATGTTAGAAAGAAAGATGCAACAATGAGATTGTGCATTGATTATAGGAAATTGAACAAAATGATAGTCAAGAACAAATATCCATTGCCCAGAATAGATGATTTGTTTGATCAATTGTAGGGAGCCCATATATTTTCGAAGATTGACTTGAAATAAGGCTATTACCAGCTGAAGGTAGTAGGAGCAGATATTCTAAAACTACTTTTCGAACCAGGTATGGACATTATGAATTTTTAGTAATGCCATTTGGGTTGACTAATGCTCCAGCTATATTTATGGCATTAATGAATAAAGTGTTTCAACCATATCTGAACAAATTTAGGATAGTATTTATATTGACATATTGGTGTACTCAAAGAATAGGGGAGAACCTGCACAACAATTAAGAATTGTGTTGCAGACTTTAAGGGAGAAATAATTGTATGCTAAACTGAGTAAATGCAAATTCTGGTTGGATTATTTGGTGTTTCTTGGACATATGGTATCAGGCAAGAGCATAGAGGTAGACCCGAAGAAAATAGAGGCCATGGTAAATGGGGAAGCTCCTAAAAATGTTTTAGAAATGCGTATTTTTTTCAGTTTAGCAGGATACTATCGTAGATTTGTTGATGGATTTTCATTAATTGTCAGCCCTTTGACTAAATTACTTCTAAAGAATGTGCCTTTTAAATGGACTCTAGAATGCCAATGGAGTTTTGATAAGCTAAAACAGAAGTTAACCTCAGCACTAGTGTTAGCTATTCCTATGGGTACAAGTAGATTTACAGTATATAGTGATGCTGCTCACTAGGGCTTAGGATGTGTATTGATGCAGCATGGTAAGGTGATATCTTATGCATCCAAATAGTTGATATCACATGAGATCTCATATCCAGTTCATGATCTAGAATTGGCTAGTGTTGTATTTGCATTGAAGATTTGGAGGCATTATTTGTATGGTGAGACATTCCAAATCTTCACATACCATAAGAGCTTGGGTTATTTACTAACACAAAAGGAGTTAAACATGATACATAAATGATGGTTAGAGCTGTTAAAAGATTATGACTACACAATTGAATACCATCTAGGGAAAGCCAAAGTAGTAGCAGATGCATTAAGCAAGAAATCCTGTAGCAATATAGCTCACTTGCAAGCATCCTCTTTTTCATATTTGATTCAATTACGATAAATGAATATTGAATTGAATATGCATGACTATGGATCATTGATTGCTACTCTTTAGGTTAGACTTATACTAAAGGAAAGAATAAAAGAAGCACAGGGAAAAGATTCTCAATTATGTGAGAAAATTGAAATAATTCATAATTCTACTTGCAAGATGATACATTGATGTTAAGTCACACATATGTGTTCCAAATATTGACAACTTACGCCGGGAAATAATGGAAGAGGCACACAATGCACCTTATGAAATGCACCTAGGGATGACCAAGATTTGTCACAGTTTAAGACCTCATTACTGGTGGCCAAGAATGAAGAAAGACATAGAAGAATATGTTTCTAAATGCTTAACATGTCAGTAGATTAAGATTGAACACCAGGCACCATTTATTAAGTCGCATCCATTGCCCGTGCGAGAATGGAAATGGCAGAAGATAACAATGGATTTTGTTTATGGATTGCCAAGAACTCCATGGAAAAATGATGCAGTATGGGTAATTATTGACATATTAACCAAGTCAGCACATTTTCCACATATCAGTTGGGGGTGTACACTTGAGAGTTGGACAAAATCATATGTGAATGAGATAGTCAGATTACATGGAATTCTAATGTCCATTGTGTCTAATAGAGATCCACGGTTTACTTCACATTTTTGGGTGAGTTTACAAGATGCATTAGGAACAAAATTGAACTTTAGAACTGCATTATATCCATAAAATGATGGACAATCAAAAAGGACTATACAGACATTAGAAGAAATGCTTAGGGCATGTTCTATGGAATTTAGAGGAGCGGAGCTTGGGATGAATATATAACAATGATAGAATTTGCATACAACAATCAATACCATAGCAGTATTCAAATGGTACCATATGAGGTATTGTATGGTAGAAACTGCAGAAGCCCCATCATTTGGGATGAAGAAGGAGCACGTGTTTTAGAAGGGAAGAGATAGTATAAAACATTGGATAAAATCAAGGTTGTCAAGAACAAGCTAAAGATAGCATAAGATAGACATAAAAGTTATGTCGATCAGCATAGAAGGGATATGGAATATGAGTTGGGTGAGAAGGTGTTTCTACGAGTATCTCCATGAAAAGGAGTAATTCGATTTGGCAAGAAGGGTAAATTAAGCCCAAGGTATAGAGGGCCTTATAAAATTATTGAGAAGTTTGGTCCAATAGCATATAGGTTGGCTTTATCATGAGAGATAACTCAAATTCATAATGTGTTTCATGTGAGCCTACTTAGAAGGTACAAGTCAGATTCTACACATGTACTTAAAGACCAAACCATTGAGACTATAGATAACATGAGTTATGTCGAAGAACCATTGGAAATCATCAGATACAAGACTAAACAACTAAGAAACTGAGAAATACCTTACGTTAAAGTATTATGGAGAAACCATTCACAAGAAGAGGCAACATGGAAAATAAAAGAGAATATGGAAAAGAAATATTCACACTTGTTCCCAAGTATTAAATTTTAAGGATGAAATATTTAAAAGGAGGGGAGAATTGAAACATCCTCGACCTTCCCCACATGCATTTATACATGCATCTCATTTGAATATATACATCTTGCATATACTTCGTTTGAACACATGCATTCCATATGTTATTTCATGGGAATAAGTTCATGACATACACTAGCTACATATCTAAGCATATTGCAATTGTATCGAGTTGCACGTGTATACTTATAACCTAAATGAAGGTAACAAGGTATTAAAAATAATAATTGTAACATCCTCAACTTTCCACATATCCATTTTTACATGCGTTTCATTTGGACATATGAATTTGCATATATTTTATTTGAATACATGCATTTCATATGTATTTTTATAGGGACAAGTTCATGACATGCACTAGCTATATGTTTGAGTATTTTGTAATTGCGTTGAATTGCACGTGTTTATTTTATAATTTAGTTGAGGATGACATGAAATTGAAATTGATGTGAATAAAATTATCCTATGAAGTTAATGAAAAGAAATGAAAGAAAAACAAAAAAAAGGAAAGAAAAATAAAAGAAAGGAAGAAACAAAAAGGGGAAAATGACAAAAGTGAGGAGGTGGGAGGTGGACATTATCTTCCTCCTTACTATTCTACCTCCCACACTTTAGCTTCATTTCTTCTTCTTATTCCCCCATTTCATCCTTCATTTATTCCTTATTTCACTTATGTTTTGCAACAAATTGATCCCTTGCAAGTTTATTCTTGGTAAGTAACCTTCTCTCTATTGTTCTAGTGTTGGTTTAAGCTGTTAGGGTTGAGTTGCAACAATGTTTTGTACTCAAATTTTGACACCAATAGAAATAGATTCCTGAAAAGATTAAAACATTAAAATTGTTGCTTTATTCTTAGGTTTATGGATTTATAAATATTTTTTTCAAGATTTGGTGTATATGAAGAGAAATCCTCTCTTGATTGAAACTGGTTTAGGTGTGAATCCTAGTTGAGTTAGCTACTGTGTTTGTTTATTTTGAATATGATAGATCCTGTATTTTAAGAAGATTAAAACATAAAAATTGTAGATACATATGTTATATATTTGGAAACCAAAATTTAAGGTTCATATGTCTTATGGATATTGAGTTATGGTGAATGTAACCATGACTGTTCCATAGTTTGAGCTACCTCCTTAGTGCTCTAGGTAGGTCCAATAAATTTTTTGGTCATTTTTAACTCATTCTAGATGAAATTTCTAATTCATCAAAACATTAAAGTTAAAGAGTTATGTCTTAGAGAAACGTTGGTAAACATTTCACCTTAATATGTTATGTATAGAGTATGATATGACTTTCACAAGTCATATTGATCCGGAAGCTAACTCTATTATAGACTAGTGAAAATTTTCTTATAATTTGACATTAGAGACATAATTGATAAAATTTGTAAAAATAAAAAATGTTCCATTTTAACCTATATAAGTTTCTACCAAGTTTCATTATAATCTGACTTACATATTGTAAGATATGAAGGACCAAAATTGGTACCCTAAAACTGTCAAAGGGTAGAAAACATAACACAATTGGAAATTCCACCAAACATTGTACAATGCTCTAATTTCTCTAAAATTTTAGTATTTTATATAATTATATGTTAGATTTAATTAGAAATAAAAATCACATAAATTGGACAATTTTAGAAACCTTATGGGCTAATCAGTCCTATAAGGTCAGATTGGCCCATAGGAAAAACCCTAACTATATATATGAACTATGCACATTAATTTGTTTAAGTCACATTAAGTTTCTTTAGTCATAAATTAATCAATTATATTTCTGTATTAGGCTAACAATATATTGAAGACCCATAAGAAGGGGGATAGATAATAAGTTAATCATTGGAATTAAAAGAGAAAAGTGAGTTTAGTTATCAAATGATTTTTTTAGTGTACATTGATATCGCTTGCTATGTTAAATGTGAATTGACTTGTGATTATGCAATTCATATGATTATTGCGATTGACCTTCACAAAGAGATGATGGATAATTATGACATATATGGTATATATAAGTAGTATATGTATGGTATAATTGAGGTATATGTGTGGCATACGTGATGTATGCATGGTATATGTATAGTATATGCAAGTTATATGCATGGCAGATGGGGTATATATGTGGTATATGAATGACATATATGATAAGGATATATGGTCGATGAATGCTTAATTACAAATGCATATGCATAAGGACTTAAAAAGGCGTTGTGACTAGTAAATTGACATTGCAAAGCAAAAGAAGAGGCCTATGGCCCAATAAATGTGCAAATGAAACAAATGATCAAGCTAGCTAGCAAATGCAAATGTTCACATGAAAAATGCTCAGATGGAAACCTGAGGCAATGTTTATTTAACTTGGTCATAACAAAATCAAATGAGCAAAGCATGAGCATAAGAAAAGAATAGTGATCACATGCTTTAATTTTATTGGTAACTATATGATATTGATGAATGAAATGGAATAAGTTGTATGTGTTGGATTTGTAATATGTTACTATGAGTTGTTTGGTACTTTAGAGCTTATTTGATGATTGCTCTTACTAAGACGCAACTCATTAATTTGCATCATTTTTTAGGTAAAGAAAAGTGATAGCTCAGTTTGAATGGCATATAGAAGACGTGGAACATAGGTCACCGAATGAGCCTCACCATTCTCTCTCTCCTTACATTCTACACAAACATGGAATCATGTCATCTATATTTTATATTTATTTTGTATATTTACTCAGAGTTGTACAATGATATGTAAATGGATGCAACTAGAAACCTTAAATCTAATGTTTAAGTCTTAATATATGTGAGATATGTTGATTTGCATATTTATTAAATGATAATATGGATGTGGCGATAAAAAAAAAAAACAAATTTACTATCAAATATTCCTAAATAAAATAAGAAATTCATTCATGTACACACAATTCTTTTTATCTCATTTCATCTTACTTATGCTCATAACACATAGGAACCAATAATTAGGATAACACAATTGGTCATCCAGGCATTTAAGAGTGCCACTTGGGCATATGATGTGTGCATATAGGTGTCATTACCAGCATTAATATATAGGTGCCATCATTGGCATTATTATAGTTTTCATCACCGACATTAATAAAAGTGTAATGTCCGAAATTAGGGTCGACAAGTTATGTTCTTGATTAGTGAAAGTTGGGGATTAAGTGAAGTTTTAGAAGTTTGAGAGTTACTGAAATCAGATGTTCATGCTCGTGAAAATAGGTGTCACAACCGTGAATATTGGATTTTAGTTAGCAACTGTAATGAGGTTCTTCATGACCGTGAAGGAGTGATTCATGCCTATGAAAGATAAGTCACGGTCGTGAAGCTTGGACAATATGGGCAAATGAGACAACCACAATTTTCTCTCTGCCAATCCCTTTAAATCTGCTCTTATGCCCCTATAATGGACCGAACATGCTACCTTTTCATCCATTTCACTATTAGAAACCATTTTCCTCCATTGTGGAAGCTTTAAAGATAAATTTTTGAGAGGTAAAGTGAGAGAGAGGAGTAAGAGGTGTGTGAGAACTCGATTTTGGGGTTTTTTGGGTCTTAGTTCGGGTTCCAGAGGCTAAGAAAACATTTTTTTTTTGCTAGGATCTAGGGATAGAGCATAAATTCTATCTCAAGGCAAGCTTGAGGAGCTAGGGTTGTGGCTCTCTCCATCCTAGGTGTAAGTTTTGTACATAACAACCTCTCAAGCTTTAATCTTTCATTTGTATGTTGGTGTGACTTGAATGCATGTTTAGTATAACCTTTGGTTAATGAAATTTATGACTTTTAGGGTTGAAATTCATGATGGGATTTTTTGTGTTAAATGATTGTTTTGAGATGTTAAAGTAATCATTTTGGTTAATATAGATGATTAGAAAGTATATGATTGTGATAAATGGCTAAAATGCATGCTGAAGTGTTGATAAAGTGGCTGACATTGGTCAACTGTAATGAATATTGCATGTGAGAATGGTATGAAAAAGGTTATGCTCTATTTTGTTTTGAAATCTAGAAAAATTTCTAGATTCATGGTCATGAAAATGAGTTTGATGCTGAAGTAGACCTATTCACAGTTTCGTTTACATCTATGAAAGGGTGATCATGACAATGAATGTGTGATGATTCATGAATTGAATCAGGCCTTGGTTCACATGTAAACTACCCATGAATTAGTGCTTCACAGCCGTAAATTGTTATTCACAGGTGTGAAGTTGTTTATCTTGAAAATCTTATATGTTTGCTTATGAATCAAAGTTGATTCATCATGAGATGGTATACATTTGTCATAAGATTATAGTATGTTATGAGAATGCAAGTTATGGAATGATTAATGTGGATTATGGTAATTGAGATAAATGATTAAGCCTAATACTCTGACTAAGACTAGAGTTAGGATAGATGACATGTCATTGAAGGGAGTTTGATACCGAATTTCCTAGGTTGGTCATGTCTGAGATTTTTTAAAGGCCAAGAGGCAAGCAATGAGAGCTTCCTCAGTTTGTTTATATGCAGACTTTTTTCCTCAGTCAGGTGTTATGGGATGCTCAGGCAGGTGTCTTAAGGGCTCTGATGAGAGTTGTAGATTACTTGCATCCATTTTAGTATAGTTATGAGTAAAGTGGGCAAAGGTAAGATAATTAACTCTACTTAAGTGTGATATACATTAGTATGATTTTTTCTAATTGCTTGATATGTCATGTTCGATGTAAATATAGTGTATGAGATTATAATGGCATGTCATGTAGAATGGGGGCTAATGCATGTGCAACGTCAAAGTAAGTCATTATGGTAGGGTTGGTAAGTATCTCATACATATTTTTATTTGTCATATGATGTACTTGCATGTTCTTATGCACCACTAGACATGAGTTTCTTAGCATATGGACCTCCCATGCGTATGTTTGGAGCTTAGGAGAGGAACGACAGAGGAGGACACCCAGTGATTAGAGTCAAGGACATACACCTAGGGTGTGTGATACATTATTGTACTATTTATTATTTTGTGGGGTTGGATAATTATAAGTGTACTTGCTTTTTTTTTTCTAAAGGTCATGTAATTTTAAAACTATTCATTTTACATAAACTTGGGGCTAGTAATTGTCCGTTTGTTATTATATTAAAATCTTTTAATGATGTTTTATGTTTTTAATAAGTCATTATGGCCATGATGCATTAAAGTTTTTATATTATGGTGTTTTGAAACATGTGCATCATAGCAACCTTTGTTGTAATTGGATTTAATCTTAATTATATCAAAAGGTGTTACATTTAGTGGTATCAAAGCTTAGGTTTAGGCGATTCTGAACCTAGGTGGGATGGGTGTATCACGTGTGCGAGTGTTATCTTGTACTACTCCGATGTGGGCTATTCTCTGTCGATGTGTAAGCTAAAGAGTGAGAATGAATATTGAACTGTATGATGTGGCTAAGAGTAACAGTCTTCCAGACATAGAGGCTCTGAATCAACCGAGCCAAGCTAGTGTGCAAGGGCCGATTGGCTCACCTCCTCTACAACAGTCATTGTCTGGTTAGGCGGATCAAGCTTAGGATCCTTTAATACAGAATCTTACTACTCTGCTGTTGCTACTGCTGCCATCATCCCTACCACCTCCATCATCTCTTCTTTCACCACTGAGGCATAGACCACAAATTGATAGGCTTCGTAAGTATGGGGCCATCGATTTCATAGGAAAAAGCAATGATGATCCCAAGGCTGCAGAGTACTAGTTAGAGAAGACTAAGAGGGTCTTCAAGTAGTTTGAGTGTGCCGAGGAGCATAAGATTAGGTATGTTGTTTCACTTCTCTAGGAGCATGCCTACGATTGGTGAAAGTCAATTCTTTAGAAGCCTCAAACTCCAAAGCCACTTACATGGCTTTTCTTTCATCAGAAATCACAAAATCAAGGTATTCTCCAAAATCCTTATCAGAATTTTTCTCTTCAAAAATCATTCTCAAACTCAAAAATGGAACCCCGGCTTCTCAAAAGGCACCAGAAAGAAGTCTCATGCTCCAAGAAGGTACATGGACTATCTTCTCAACATCATTCAGGAGCACTGTCATCCGAGGTATGCGGTTCTCAAGAAAAGACCACTCCTTTCTTCTCGATCCTTCGAATGGCATGTTGTCAGGACCCTTGGTCTTGAGAGAAGCATGACGTAACAACTACAGGCTTGTCATCTAAAGGAGTTCGTTGATATCCATCAACTGATGCTAAGGGAACCAACTCTCAAGTTCCTTAGCACCCTGCAAGTCTCTCCCACTGGCACGATGAAATTTTAACTTTGCAAGCATCTAAACACCCTCATAGCAACAGAGTTTGGTGACATCTTCAAACTTTCCTCTAACGGTATCCTCAATGAGGGTGAGGTGGAGTTTTATGCCAATTCGGCATGACTCATTTCGAACAATATTGCAGGTGGGATGTCAAGAAGACGAAGAACACCCACCTTCGATCACCAGTGCACAAATACTTACATAGGTTTCTGAACTATAGCATCTTTGCAAGAAGGGATAGCAATGGTGCAATTTGAAAATCCAAGCTCTTTCTCCTGGAGATGGCCCGAAGACGTCTAACAGTGGCCCTATCTCGATGGTTTGCAAACCATCTACTCTCAATTACAACAAAGCCATCAGGAGATATCTTGATTGGTGGGTACGTAACTCACCTTGCTATCAAGCTTGGATATCTGAAGCTAGAAGAGCACAACTTCAACCTTGTACTAGCACATACTAGAGATCGGCTAGACATCGAGTCTTTTATCAAGATGGGAACAGCGGTTTGCATAATTCATAAGAATAACATCCACTACCGCTTCACCACTCCAGCTGGTGAAATTATTTGGGAAGATGACGATTTGGATGACTTCAAAGCTGGCCTCCAAGGAATCCAGCAAAGAAAAAGAGTTCGAGTCGAGACAGCAACCTCAGAGGTTGAGCAGGAGGTTGGTCAATCCTCAGCCTCCACACCGAACTTGGCTCAGCAGGTGGCTGATCTTTTAGCACCTCGCTTTGACCAACTGCAGGCTTCGATCGATGAGAGGTTGGAAAAACTCAAAGATTTTATGGAGTCTCGCATTGATAGCCTCTAGGCGGAAGTAGCACGTCTTAGAGATGGGGTTTTCCAGCTCCAATTCTAGCTAAAGCTTTAGTTTTTTATTTCATTTTGTTTACTAGTTTCTAGTATTACAAATGTAGGACTTTAATTTACTTTTCAAACCTTTGTACTTTTACATTTGGTATTAATATAATTGCATTGGTTTTTTCCCTTATGATTTATCTTTTATGTTCTTTTTGTTGATGACAAAAGGAGGAGAACCTAGAAATATAAATGAATTAAATGGATATGCAAGTACATGAATGCAAATGTGTTGATATTTTGAATATAGTATTGAGATACACTTTCAATATACTTTGCATATACTTTGCATATACTTAACTAGTTAAAAGAAAACAACTTGATATACTTTGAATATACTTTGCATATACTTAACTAGTTAAAAGCAAACAACTTGATATACTTTGAATATACTTTGCATATACTTTGCATATACATAACTAGTTAAAAGCAAACAATTTGATATACCTTGCATATACCTACACTAGCAAGCAAACATCCATGTTATATTTCCTCAATTCTTAAAGATTCTTGCACTCTATTATTTTTTGTCTTAAGCATCTTTTGAGAGGGAAACTTCTCAAAAGCACATATTGCTAGATTATTTGTCACCATAAAAAAGGAGGAGATTGTTGAACCTTGAGGGGTATTTCCATCATTTTGATGTTAACAAATAAAATAGCAATAATGTATTTAACATACTTGTGCTCTAAGTTTATTGAACAGGGTATGGAATATGATGCAAGAATGGAAGACTAACTTTGAAAGTCAAAAAATGAAGAAATAGCATGTTCACGCCCGTGACTGTTTATGTCACGCCCGTGATGTAGCTTAGCACCAACTATCCAACATTTAATGTTCACATCTATAAAGAATCATAGCAACCATGAATGATCATATCAGTCACACCTGTGAAAGATAGTCACACCCGTGAGATAACATGTCAAATTCCTCTAGAGAGCTTTATGGCCAGAGTCACCACTTGGACCACAGCTTGGAAGGATATTCACGCCCATGAAAGAATGAAGTCACGCCCATGATCAAACACTTCAATTCCTTCCAAAATGCTTCACGGTCAGAGTCACCACTTGGACCATAACTTGGAAGAACATTCATGACTGTGACACAGATATTCACTACCGTAAATGAGGAAAGAGAAACATGTCAGGCGCGAAATTAAGAGTTGGTGCAACGACTATTTTCGTATTAAATGCATCCAAATGGCTATAATTCTCCAAGGAAGTATAAATGCAGGTCATTTATGAATCCAAAATAAGAGAATAGCAATTACTTCAAATTAAAATCTTGTTGTAGCCATGTGTGCATTAATTACTTTCAACAAAACTTTAATTATCTGTAAAAATCTATTTGCTCATAATTTCTGAGCATTATAGATTTGTGAGTGTTTCTCTTTGTAATCTACTACTCAAGTGAGTTTGGGTATATTGGGTTAAGAGTAGAACACTTGTAAGGGTTACTTGTGTGAGCCATAAAACACAAGGAATTGGTTTATTGTGTGAGCCATTAAAACACAAGGGATTTCTGGGTTAGGTGTGATCCATTGATAGAAACGTCATAGTTGAGAGTGAGCTGGTAAAATTCCATTATAACACTTAGTGTGTTAGTGAAACTCCCAATTGAGATTGGGGAGAGGAGTAGGGTTTGTTAATACCCGAACCTCTATAAATTTCTTGTGTGATATCTTTCTATCCCTACTCTACTTAACTTTTTATTCCGCACTTAAAAGTTAATAATTTTTAATATCCAATTCAACCCCCCTTCTTGGTTCATTATCTGGGCAACATCTTGTATCTAAGTAGTGTTTCCTTCATATATGGTAAGGAATCACATTTTTCCTATATCTTTACAAGTTTTTATACCCTTTTACATGCATATCTCATTTTTGGTATAGACCCTTTTCAAATGGGTTAGGATTGAATTCAATCTTGAGTTTCTATGATTAAAGATTCTTCTTTAATCTTGATTAAGGTTATATATGTGGTAGAAAAGGGGGTTAAGTGAGTCGATGGTTAAAAAGGGTTAAGGTAGGGGGTTTTATCTTTATGGCTTTAAGTTAAGATTACGGTTTACAGATGTTGATAGAGTTATGTTATATGTGATAAGAGTTAGAATAGGAGGTGGTGAAACCCACCAAGAGGATAAGAAAGCTTGAGTAAAGCTTGGTTTTTTAGGCTCCATTTGAGGTATGTACATATATGCATTTAAATTTCAAATTGTGGCATGTTGTGTGCTAAATGTGTGATAAATCCTAGTTTATGATCAAAATGAGATTGAAAGTAGTAATTAATGCCATGATTATGTAAGTATTTAGATATGAAATGTTAAGTATGCCTTATATGGGCATTTATGATGCTATGATGGGAAAGTTGTATTAATAAACCAAATGTGTATTAATGAGAACATTGAATGATGATGGTTATGGTGGAAAGAGGTAAGTTAAGTATACATAAATGCATTGGGATTTTATGGATATGAATGTATTCTTAAGATTCATGGGTTTTATTATGATGGAATGAACTCTTGTATGTCGAATTGATGTTATAGCATGATTGTTGAGAGTGTTGATAGGAAGAGGTTGTCATTGGACAACCATTGAAGTCATTGTATGTATTTTGCATTAAATGTCTTGTTTTTATGGTTGAATTGCTGGAAAATCCAAATTCACACACGTGATAGAGGATTCACGATTGTGAATCATCAATCCAAAATTGTCCAGTTTAGGCAAGATGTGTCACAGTTTGAGTCACCACTTGACTCAAGGTAGTGAATCACAATAGTCATGCCCATGACTATTTCTTCATACCTGTGAAGAAATACACAATTTATAGACAAAAGCTTTCACGACCTAGTTCATGGTTTGGATCACGGATATAGATATCCGTGAATGAACCTTCATGGTTGTGAACTTATAGTTCACGCTCGTGAATCATTTTTAATATTTTATATGTTGTTTTCTTCTATGATTTCAATATAATGATATGATATGAATAGAAAACATATGATTTTATGACTTTTCATGCATATATGATACATGGTGGAATTTCATATGTTCTAAATGTTATGTTATAAGATAAAGGCTTATTATCTAAGTATAACAAAGGAATATGACCAAGCAAAGCCTAGGCTTGATATTAGGACTAAAAGTACGATAGGTGGTGCAACATCCAATTATTTAGGCTCCGATTGCGCGTGACCGTAGTGAGGTGCGCTGGTTTAATCGGAGTCTAAATTTGAACCCATAAAAAATGACTAATAATAAGGAAAAATAATTAACGGTATTATTATTTGGGAATTAAAAAAATTAATGCTAGAACTGAAAAAAAAATTATATGGACAAAATCGGTATTATTGGAATTGTTGGGGAAAAAAGTGTGGAGATGAGGAAATTAGTGGAAAATAAGGAATTTATCAAAGTTTAAAAGTTAATTAAGATTAATTAAGTTAATAAACCAATAAAAATTAGAATTAATTTTAATTAGTAGGACCTACTCTTTAATTTTAGTATAAAAGTCAAAAAGATGACAAATTCTATATTCTTCCACAAAAAAAAATCTAACTTATCTTCTTCCTCTCTTCACCTCTTTGGCCTTCCACCATCGCCTTCCAAAAGCCACCATTTTGCTTTAATCCAAGCTTGAAAAAAAGAGGAAAAAAAATAGTTTTGAGAGAGAAAAATTTAGAATTAAAGAGTTCTTGCCATAAAAGGAACTAAGGAGCAAGAAGGAAGGAAGAAAGAAGAAAAGGAAAGGGAGGAACCTTAGGACAAATTCGGTCCAACTTGGAGAACCATTAATATGGGTTTATTCTTCTTAATTTCAATATTTTTCCTTCCATTTGAGACCCATAAGGATGTTAAATATGATTAAGACTGGTAGATTAAGGTTATTTGCCAAGAATGGAACTAGAAATTGAAAGTTGTAACTTGTTGGAGAAAAGTGAAGTTAAAATTTAAACTAATGATAATTGATATTAGTTAATTATTTTATGACTTAAAAATAGAGAAGGGTAACTCTAATGGAGGAATAAGGGGTTGTCTTGGTTAAGTTAATTTGGAAAAAGTTTAAGTTAACCTAGAAGCAACACAATTTGTGATAAATGAAGTGTGATTAGAGTGTTGATATGAAGAAAATAAATTGGGATCTATGACAAGGTTTTTAGGTAGTCATGACATATCAAGAAGGAAGTTTAACTTTAGTACATTTTGGCTAAATTAAAGTATAAAACATATTAGGAGCGTTAGAATTTTATGTAGGCATGAAAAACTTTGAAAATGGATGATAGAAATGAGATATGGTATGGTTGTGTAGGAAAACCAAGTGAGCAAATGAGAGACCCTCAATAGGGTGACAACAAGGAGAAAGAAAATTAGTAAAGGGAGGAAAAGAAGGAAAAAGAAAAGCTTCAAGGCTTATTAGCTATGTGCTTCATTGATAAAAATCTTACATGTTGTTTAATTGTGTGAAATTGTGTTTTAATGTTTGATATGAATGTGGTTGCCACGGAATGTAATCGATTGTTTCTTTTAATTTTTTTTATGGTAATAAGACTAAATGGTGTGAAAACATTAAAATATATGAATTTAATTGTGATCTGGAACCTTTGGTATCAAAATGAATGCATATGCTGGATGTAATTAGTAGATAAGTGTGTTTCAATTGATGACCCTACTGTAAAAATTTTGGAGCAGTCTTGACTATTTTGATCATTACTAATGCTCTGGTAATAATATTAAGGTAAAATCAATTGGAAAAGAAAGTGGACTCATAAGGCTAAAACTTTCATTCGAACCTAAGTTCAAAATCTAATTGAAAATGAGCTAAAAATTGGACATAAAATCTTAGACTTGTAGATACCCAGAAAATACTAGGTAAAACTAATGGAATTCCCTTCAATAAAAGGGTCATAACTTTTGATAAAAAAACTTAGATTTGAATGATTTTTTATGCATATGAAATTTGAGACAATAAGCTACAAAATATTAGAACACCATAAACTCAAATTTGAATTATAAATGGGCTAAAAATGAGGCCCAAAATCAGGGATGAAATCTGCCATAAACAAAAATTTGAAATATTGGGCTTTTACAAGTGATATGATGAGTATATATAGTAATTAATGTGAATCTTGACTTAAATTATAATTATAAATGTTTAATAAATTATCTATGTGTGAGATTCTAATGCAATAACATTGAGAATAAATAACAAAAATAAATAAAAATATATGTGAAAATTTGATACAATTAACATTTTTGAAAATATTGTGAATAAATATAAAAATAGTTAAGCCCTAAGACACCTAATTTAGAACTAGAATAAAGAATAGTTTGGCATGCCAATCAGGGGAGTTAAGGCACTCGGTGTCAAATATAAAAGCCGGTAATGACAAATTTATAAATGCGCCCAATGCAATATTACAAAAGTCGGTAATGACAATATTACAAAAGCCAACAATGACAATATTACAAAAGCCGGTAATGACATTATTATAAAGGTGCACGACACAATATTATGAAAGTCAGTAATGACAACCCCGTTATTCTTATTAATTAGTTCAATTATAGTTGTTATGGGTTCAAAGAAAATGAAAAACAATAATAATATAAAAGTATGTCATTGAATAATGTTGTATTAAATCAAAATTTTTAAATATTATATATTTGATGACATTTATCTGATTTCATATAATTCTTTTATTTTACGCTTTATTTGTGAAATTATTAAACAACATATAAGAAAATATATGTATGTAAGATTTTTAACCTTGAAGCACCACTAAGCAAGTAGCTTAGAGTGGGTGGTTTCTTTTCACGCAGGTTTTAAAGAAAAGCTGTAGATAGAATAATAGTAAGAAGAAGAAGAGTACCTGGATGAAAAGCAGCTTAAAGCCTTAGACTATTTTGATATTTTGTCAAAAACTTTGTAAATTAAATTATAGTTTTTATCTCATCTAGTATGTATTGAGGATGTGTAACTTTAATGTAACAGACATAGTTTGAATTTAAAATAATATATTTTATAAATAAATAAAATTTTGAATATCGGTGTTGGTAATAAATTTATTTTAGTGTTTTTGTAATATCTTTACAAAAAAAATTATACTTCATTTGGCTAAGCTTATAAGACAGTTAGTTGGGTAATGCTCACTTAACTTACTGAACTAAAGTGGGGTATGGGATATTACTGGTGGCATGTCATTGTGAGGGCGTACAGTACCGTAGTTATATGTTATATAGTTAACTTTTAAGGACAATGTGGCTTAAGCTCAAAGAGCACTCTTGATCCTATATTGCATACGAAATTGTATGTTTTACTCATTTAAAGTGTTTAAGCTCAGAGAGCACTCTTGACTTAAGGAGCTCGGATGAGTACACATGATCGTAAACAATGGTAGGGTGAGTTAAGCTCAGATAGCACCTCTATTCATAACTTGTATCTGAATAGTCCATGTAGAGAGTTGTTGGGCAAAAATGTTAAAGTAGTTAATGATTAAAATGAAATGAAAAAAATTTTAATGACACATGTA
This sequence comes from Triadica sebifera, assembly GCA_023653625.1. Lineage (NCBI taxonomy): Eukaryota > Viridiplantae > Streptophyta > Magnoliopsida > Malpighiales > Euphorbiaceae > Triadica > Triadica sebifera. The sequence goes on along the minus strand of CM042903.1, from coordinate 13,913,907 downwards.
TACAATGGTACACAGTTAATATGTTTGATATGTTATAGGTTATGAAAATAGTGATGGTTTCCTTATGCATATTTCAAAGGCTTAATGCTTATCAGTTCTAGAAGGTAAAGTATGTTGCATGATTTAATGGTTTCATTGTCATGCTATGATGAATATGATAAGATGGCATGAAATATATTGTTATGCCTTATGTGAATGCATGTTGAATTTTTATACTTATATGTACCATTAAACTTTCAGTAGCTTAGTGTGTGGGTTTCCTGCAAGCAAATTTGAGCCTAATAAATCAAGTTTGAAGTTGATCTAGAGAAGACCCACAAGGGTAGGTGATATTTTGCATATAATCATTTTGCAATTTTTGTACATGATATATGGGTTTTCTTTTGGTTTGTTTACACTTATACATGTCTTTAAAGTATAAAAAATAACATATAAGTCATGTACTTTTTAAACATTAAGCCGATTGAGCCTAAACTTGATATTTATTATACATATCTGATGATATGCTTTGGATTAAAAGATTTCATTTGCACATGTGATGTATAAGTTTAACAAGTTTTATATGCAAAGGAGTTTATATGATAAAGGGTTTTCAAAGAAAAGAAAAAGTTTTTGATTTTCACAAGTTTTCCGAAATAGGCATATGTGGCACTCGTTTATTTAGTTGGATAAATCTTGATTACATAAAAGTACACTAGAATGAATGATTGATTCTCTTTCAATTTCACTTGCATTTCTTTAGTTTCAAGTTGAATATCTAACTGACCTTCATTTATTTGATTGGGTGTGAATATATTAAGATTAAGTTATTTGACAAATCGTATGTAATTTAATCTAAAAAGTAAATTGGACACTAGGTAATTCATTGATTTGATTAACTAGTGATAATTAATAATCGCCTCTGAATCATCATTCATTTTTCTTAATTATTTAAAAAGGAGAATAAGGGATTAGGGATGTGAAACTAAATACACGCTTCATCTCATGGGAGTTTTAATTGCATATTAGTTTTTTTCAGTTTTAAATTAGTTAGATTAATTTTATATTTAATCAAAACTAGTTAGAGTGTTTAGATTTAAATTTTTGTTTATTGGTAATCAATTAGTTAATTAGAAATCTAAGCTGAATAGTTTCTTGGGAGAACAATCCCAAGAGTAAACTTGCTAATATTACAATTTATTTGTGCACTTGCGAGTTTAATTTATGATACATCAAAATCCTTGAATTATAACAATTTTTTGTAATGATTTTTTATATATACTTTCATTTGATTCCATTGAATTCCATAGTTTTTTTTCTAATTATTAAATATTTTTCAAGAAAACTAATGTACAAATATTATTTGATATAGAAAGCATTAAAATATAATATTTTAATGAACAATTTCCTAGCAAAAGGTCTAATATCAGAAAATATTTTTGTCCTACATGGCATTTAATTTCTCCCTTTTCCATTTGATTGCTCTCCTACATTGTATTAGAAAAAGAACTCTTGAATGTATTAACATTAACAAAGAGTAATGCACTTTTGTTAACTTTGTTAGAAAAGCCGTTAATAATGACAAAAGTGGAAGATTTTAACATTACTAAATAAAAAATTGAGGACTCTAAAAAATTTAAACAAAAAAAAAGGCTATAAATCAAATACCATAGGATGCATTCTACCAACATTTTTCTATAGATGCATTGCTGTTTAAAAGTCTTGTCAACTTTACATATACGTCTTCTCCATCCCTTTTGGTAGAAATGGAAATTTCCCTAACAAATTGCTATTAGCTGTAATATCTACAGGACGCTATATTTTTACTTGCCAAAACATACCTATGGATATGCAAATGCAAAAGAAAGCCACAACATAATACAGAGTGAATAGAGAAACTACAGGATGACTTAATATATATGATCCACATGCCCCTGCTGGGGGAGGAGGTATCTTCTCAATGACTTCGGAAATGTTATGCACTCAACTCCACATGAAGTGAGACCGGAGCAAAAGCCAAAAGTCCAGAAATGTGAGGTTACAGAATATGAGAGATCTTCCTAGTCTTCTTAGAACATGTCCTGTTAATAGCATCACATATCTCTCTTCTTCGTTTGTTATTGGTGGCTGCAGGAGTTGCGTTCTTGCTCTTCTTGCTATTGATGTTGGTGCTATCCTTGTTTTCATCTTTATTGTTGCCATCTGTACCTGCATATTTCCTGCCTTTTAGTGCATCTTTCACAAAAGCCCTTAACCTCCATAGTGTCAATTCACTCTGCAGGTAGAAACGTAAAAATAAAAATTATGCTTTTGTTGGTTGGCCATTATAATACTATTGAACTAAGAATTCAGATGCACTGCATGGCAATATAGAGGACTTCGTAAACTCAAGAATAAGATATAAGTTCAACCTGAGCATCCATGTCAAGGTCCACCTCTTGAGCTGTTGCTTGGAAGCTTGGATCATCATCGGCAACTATCTCGAGAGCCTTAGTCAGTTCTTCAGGAGACAGTCGAGTGAGAGCTGCCCCTAGTTTCTTTTTATCTTCAATAGTCATTTTTCTGGTTCAATGTTTGTCATAGTGAGCATTGGTTGTTTCAAAGAGAAAATAGAACAATAACTGGTAGTAAATTGGCCAGAGATGAACCAACAAGCATCACACCACATGTAAAGCATATATTGACACATCAACCGCATAGATGCACTCAGGTGCAGAATGCTGGCTTCATATCTTACCAAGTCTAACAACATCCATTCATTCTGGAGGTCTATGAAGCTCTGACACTAAATAAGCAAAAGGGCAAATACAAAGGCATGTGCGAGTATGCACACACTGTCACTATTCAGTCGTCATGTATGTAAGAGACTAAAATAAGTTTCCTTTTTTTTTTTAATCACAAAATAAAGAGATGAAAAGTCATCTGCTATCTAGAGAAAAAGACAGTACAATATTAACAAAGTCCTACAGATGAAGTCCAGGTAAATACAAGTTTAGGAGATAGGAAGTCTCATTTACTGATCGTCAGGGTTCAAGGAACAATCATTAGGTCCATATAAACATCTATTGTGCTCAAGTTGGTTTCTACAGGTTTGATCATGTGTATGTGTCTTGACCTGAAAGGCATAACTGCATTACAAGCCCCAACTTCTCTCTCTCTCTCTCTCTCCCCCCCCCCCCCCTCTGTACTCCTTTTTCCCTGTGCTGAACAACACCTCAGGCAGTATTCTGAATACCTGATCAGCACATTGTATTTTCTTGTTCTAGTATTATTTCATTTCTAAGTTCTTCCTTCCTTCTACATTTTTCACGTCCCAAATTCCCATATATTTTCCTAGCCATGACCATCAAATCAGTGTCTCAAACCGTAATTTTTTTTCAGTTCAAACTTACAGCAGCTTCTTCTTGCAATTCCTGCTCCTCTTATGCTCAAATCTCAATTAAGGCAAACCCTAATCCTACTCCATTAAACCTCAGCTCTAAACCCTCAACATAAATACTCAATGTTTGTCAAATTCAATTAAGAACTGGAAGACAGACATCTAGTTTCCATCCCACATAAAATCTCTCCAATAATGTTAAATTTTGAGAAATCACCGGGTGAGAGATTTGAGTATACAGTCTGGAACAGATTAAAGATCTCTAACCAATTTTGAGATAGTATATAGATTAGACAGAGTAATAGGGCACCCACATCTAGCGTCCATGGACCAGTTAACTAGAACATGTAAATTTTTTTTGAATCCAGTCTATTAAGTTCTGTTTTACAAAAATCAAGACCTGAACCAATCAGTTAAAATTGATTAGCCGCTAATTTCAGTTTTTAACCATTGAAATAGCCATATCTTTTCAAATTACAGCCTATGAAATCAACTTTTAGTACTATAAAATATTCAATTTTCCTCGCATGTATAAATAAAAAATTATAGAACATCATTCAAAATAAGCATAAAAGACAAATATATAAAAGTTGCAAGCTATTATCCATTCATACTATTAAATCAATATAAGGTTAAAATAGTGTGTTGTGTGTATGTGTATGTAATCCAATAAAAGTTATGGAGGAAAAAAAAAAAGCCAAATTTATATGGGATTAAAAGTAAAATTTTATATAAATTTAGGGGATGAAAATAGAATTTATATGGACTTAAAAATTAAAACTTTATATAAGAGAATTTATATGAATCTATAACTAAAACTTTATATATGTTTTAGGGAAAAAAACAAAATTATGAAACTTTAAATACATGGACTGATTAGCAAAAAACCAACTGTTTTTTAAAGCAATGAAAAAAAAATGAGAGAGAGAGAGAGAGAGATCGGAAACCCAAGCCGAAGCCATCGGTTTGGATAACCAATTTATTCAGTTTGGTTTTTCAATTACTTTTTTACAGCCCTATTTCTCCCATACACTATCTCCATCAATGTTAGAAGTCCATTAATCTGAAATTATCCAGTGTTGGAACCTAAATTGTGAGCACTAGTATGCATAATGTCAAAATAAACAACACTAATCCAAATTGCATTTAGAACAACCCTGCCTGCCTGCTCCCCCACCACTCTCTTCACATGCTTATTCCCAGTCAGATAATTTTAACTAAAAATAAAAATAAAATCAGTGGCATACATATGATAGTAAAATCTGATGCAGCGCATTCAAATAAAAAATTTGAATTTCAAAGTGATATAATGGGAATGTGAAAATGGTTATATAGCTTTTGGAACAAACCTGCATCTCTGAACTACCATTTCTCTGAGCTTCTTTAGTTGCATATCAACCTCAGAAAGCTGGAAAAAAAAAATTAAAAGCATATGGTTCAAAACACTTGATAGATTAAAATTGCTCATATAATGTTCAACTTTTGAAGCAAGGATAATTATGCATTTGGTGAAAATTATGTCTTCTCATAGGAAAAAATAAAAATACTAGCAAAAGGTCACGGTGTTTCTTGAAGCTTTATATTAGCATATAGTTTGTTTTTTTTTATAAAGCTCCTAGTCTTGACATACTTCGTTGCTCAAATTCCAAGCCATGTCGGCATGCGATGTCTCCTGAGCTAGTTTCAAAGCTGCTTGTGCTGCCACTTCATCCTTTGCATGTCTTTTCTCCTGAGACACATAAATATGTAATTTATTTGACAATCCAAAAAATCAAAACTAAAGCAAATATTAACAAATCTCGCATGAAACCCTGGAAAAGGAATTAAACTATTTCTAGCAAAAAAAAAAAATTCATACTCCAAGTTTGGGGTACCTCTTCAGCAACTTTAGGCAAAAGTTGCAACCACTTCTCTTCAAACTTTTCCAACAAAGTTCTGGCCATTACATGGACATCATCTCTTTCATCGTTGTATTTCATGGCATTCTTAAAAACCAGTCTAACATCAGCATATATTTCTCGGACATTCTTATATCTAGTGCTATCCTTATCCTCCATTTTACATTTTATTGTACCAAAATCCATTGGCTTTTCAATAACCTGTTAGTAAAATCTTTAGTGTTTCAATTGAAGTCATGTACCAAAAAACAAAAAAATTAATAGTGATGGACATTAAATATAATGCTGCAGCAAGTAAATTTATAGAAAAGAAAACAATGAGGAAATTTAACAGAAATAAAATATAAAAATTAAGTTCTAAACAAATTTAACTTGCCTTTTGTTTAGGGTAAGAAAATTTAATGCAACCAAAATCATGCTAATAGTAACTCCAACTTTTTCAGTTTCTAATATAATTAAGAGTCATAATAGATGAAGACTAACCAACTATTGACCATTTTTAATCAAATCCATAAACTAGAAACTTTTAGCTGCAATGTTGCCAACAATTTGTTAGTCGACTCCAATCCTAACTCTTTCAATTTCCATTTAGTTCATGCAACATAACAGTTTTACTGAAAATTTATTTCCATTTGGTTTATACAAAGTAACAGTTTTATTAAAAATTTACAAGTGTATAATCACGAGAGATGATAATCTGAAAACCCAAATGAACATAGGAGCCAAACCATAAAACACTTTCTAAAAAAAAACAACACAATCTTTTTCATCTTCATTAACCAATAAATAACCCTGAAAACAAATATCCAAAAATGTCTCCATTCCTTTTCTTTTTTATGCTTGCGCAGCAATCGCGCAAAAAATCTCTAGAGACCTTGATCTGTAGATGCTAATAGTTTTTGAATTATTCATAATTTTCTGATAAAGGAAAGAAGTAGTTTTTCTTGCTTTTAGGGTCAAGAAAATCCCTTGTCTGTGTCTATTCTCAATCACAAACTGGATTCTATTGCTGCATTGAAACAAATATATAGGCTCACAGTAGAAAAAAGTTGTGTTCTGTTTTTTTCAGTTTAAAAAAATTCTATTTCTCATTCAGCCATAATATGATTGATAGGAAGCATTTCCGATCTGCAAAAAACTGATATAGATATTGACTGATTTGCATGAGAAGCTCTTGGTTGTACGGGCTAAGAAAGTGCTAAACTTATGGGTTTAACAATACCCAGCCCTAACTCCATGCATATTTGCCCATAAGAACCACATCAAGTGTAAAGGGGAAAAATAACAAACAAGAAAATAAGAGAACAGGAGACATTAATAAGCATGTTAATTTACAAAATAAACCACTGGACAATTTGAAAAGTAACATTAAGTATACCTCATAATAGTCATGCAAACCGAGACCCACGACATCTACTGGTTGCAGAAAAGGCCATGCCCACTTGTGCTGAGTGATCTAACCAAGAGATAAGTCATAAATAAACAAATTAAATTCTTTATTAGGGTAAAGGTATAAAAATGACTAGCATTGATGAAAATTATCAAATATGATGAGATTCCATCAACATGCATTTAATATTGTGAAAGGATCATGATTTCACTAAAGGTCTCATAAATTTAGCAAGGTTCTCCCACATCATAAATGCATTTTGTTAACAATATCTACGAAAGATGGATCACTACAGTAAAACTACAAGTGAAACAAGAAACATTTGAGAGGGGGGAGAATAATATTATCACATAACGCAAGTCATAAAATTTTGGTAAAACACATATATGGCTCCTATACTATACGTGTTTTGTCTATTGGGCCCCTAAACTTTTATCATTAACATTAAACTCTTCAATTTCTACTTCAACATAGATTGAGCCACACACGCCTAGATATAACATTTGCTGTGAGAATGGTAAGTCAATTCATGCATGCTCCACGACAAGTTCACTTTAATGTTGCCTACAGAATTCTTAGGTACTTAAAGCGGACTCTAGGAAAAGATCTCTTATTAGAAGATAAAAGGCATTTGGAAGTTAAAGTGATTGGGCTAGAAGCGTAACGAATAGGAGATCCATTTCTGGATATTGCACCTTTGTTGGAGGAAATTTAGTTACATGACGAAGTAAAAAGCAGAACATGGTCATTATAAGCAGTGTAGAAGAGGAGTTTAGAGTTGTTGCATACAGTATATCTAAAGTTCTCTAAATAAAAAGATTACTTGAAGAACTCAAAATAACTAGGAGTCTTCCTATAAAGGTTTTATGTGATAATAAAACAGCTATAGCAACAGTTCATAATCTTGTCCTATATAATAGGACAAAACATATAGAAATTAACAAGCACTTTATCAAAGAAAAATTGGAAGGTCTCATATGTATGCCCTATATTCCAACAGAAGAACAAATTGTTGATATTCTCACTAAAGGACTACCAATTACCAAACAAGCAATTTGGCAAACTAATGAGCAAGCTAGCCATGGAAGACATCTTCAAATTAGATTGAGGGAGAGTGTTGGAAATCCCAAAAATTAAGGGTCAAACCTATAAATTAGGAGCTAGCTGTAAATGTCAAAGGAAATCGCCAAAATTAAGGGTCAAACCAAGCTTCTAGGGGCTGTCTGAAAGAAGCTAGTGGTAATATATATAATGTAGAAAATATCCCTAAAAATTAGCAAGTGCTTGCTCTTGTGCAGTTGTATTTTTCTGTAGAGATTAGTTTACTTTCTTAGCCTTTGTAATTTGTCTATATAAAATCTATATATTAATAAAATCAAATATACCTTTCAGCTCAAAATAAATTTCTTTAGTATCAACCTTGGAATTTGAAAACCCAAGAGTTAAAAGAAAAGAACTCAAGCGATGAAACCAAGCACGCGGTGCTTGTTTCAAGCCATAAAGTGAACAGTGCAACTTACAAACATGATTGGGGCGACTCGAATCAATGAATCTAGGCAGCTATGACATGTAAGTTTCTTCCTCAAGGTTGCCATGCCAAAAGGCATTGGGAATATCCAATTGTCACATATTCCAGCCATATTGGACAGCCAATGTAAGCATAGTGCGAATAGTGACAGCTTCAATAACTGGACAAAAAGTTTCATGACAGTCAACACCAACCTTTTGATTGTAGCTCTTGGCAACAAGTCTGGCCTTGTATCTATTAACACTTCCATCCAGATTCCTTTTGATTCAATATACCCATTTGTTACCAACAATGTTTGTATTGGGCGGACAAGGCACTAGACTTCATGTTTTGTTTTTGATTAAGGCCTGCAATTCCTCATTCATAGCTTCTTTCCACACTCCAAGACAGCTGGCTTGCTTGTATGTCCATGGTTCGGTTGTCATAAAGTTTAGGTTGTGGGGTTTTTGGTTTGTGTTTGGTTACAATGTGGGCAAATCTTTGAGTGACAATGGTTGGGTGGAGCTCCATTGGATGAGCTTAGTTTTGATAGGCTAAAAGTTGTTGTGGGATAGTAGTAGGAGAGTTGGTTAAGTGAGGATCAGGATTAATAGAGGATGAATTGGAACCAATTAGAGGTTCGGTTGGAGCAGAAGATGCAGAGAATGGTTGTATTTGAAGTGGAGAGGAGATAGAGGCAGTAAGTGCAGACGGATTAGATAAGATAGAGGGAGAAGAAGCCACACCTGAGGAGGACTGATTGTTATCCATACAAATAATGGACAGTCATTCAAAGTTGAGTTGGAGAAGGAATCTTGTTTTTTCTCGGGTTGTACATGAGCCATAGGACAACTACTTTCATTAAACTTTAAATGTCTTGCAATGTAAATCCGGCCAGTAGTGAAATCAAGACATATATATCCAAAGTGAGATGAAAAAAGACCAAGATTAGCACAAATAATGGTTCTAAAATAAAACTTGTTGGAATTGCATGGTCTTAGCAATGGAAAAATACTACATCCAAATATTTTAAAACAAGAATAGTTAGGATGTTTGTGAAATAAGTTGTTAAAAGGTGATTTGTTGCTCAAAACTTCGTTGGCAAAGCATTTATAATCAAAACAGCATTATCAAAAGCATTTATTCAAAATTTAAGAGGTACTTTGCTTGAGCTAACATAGTTAAACCTATGTCAACCACATGGCATATCTTTCGCTCAACAACCCCATTTTGCTCATGCATATGTGGACAAGTCACACGATGAGCAATGCCATGATCACTTAAAATTTTGGTTAATTTTCTAAATTCTCCTCCCCAATCAGATTGGACAGCTTTGACTTTGGTGTTAAATTGATTTTTAACAAGCTTTTTAAACCAAATGGAAACATCACAAAGTTCACTTCTGAGTTTTAAGGGAAAGAACCATGTAAATCTAATATATTCATCAACAAAAAGCACAAAATATTTATGACCCAAGTATGAAACATGTGGGGAAAGTCCCCAAATATCTGAATATAAAAGTCTAAAGGTTGTGAACTATAATGAGCAACGGGAGAAATAGAAATATTTGTAAGTTTGCCATAATGACATGAAGGACCATGAAAATCTTTATTATTGGAAGAAAAACAAGGCAAATTAAATTCGGAAACTATCCTATGGACTTTGCGCAAATTAGAGTGTCCTAGACAAGCATGCCAATCTACTAAATAAACTTTTCTACAAAATTGGCTTCAATTTGTGGAGGAGGCAACATGTATAGACCACTTTCAGTCGTTCCTCGAAATAGGATCTCATGTGTGTTCTGGTCCTTAACAACAAAAAAAGAAGGGTGAAATTCAAAGAAGCAATTGTTGTCTTTTGTGAACTGGTTAATTGATAACAACCATTTTTTAATTTGAGGAACATGTAATATGTTATTTAGAAGCATGGGCCAAATGGGAGATGGAAAAGTAAATGAGCAAGAATGAGAAATTTTCAAACCCTTTCCATCTACAAGATGAAGCCAATCATTTTTACCTTCGTAAGTGTTGGTGATATTCAAATTTGAGAGATTAGGAACAACATGGTGAGTTGCCCTGTATCAGAGGAAACCAAGGCAAGGCCGAACCAAAATTTGTTGGAAAGTATTGCTATCCAGATTGTTGTGCCATATTGGCCCGAGAAAAGAATTGAGACCCACTTGAAGTAGTTTGGAGAGGAATTTCTGGAAGCATCCCTCTTCCTGCATCAATATATTGTGTGATTTCTGAGCCCACATATCTAACATGGGCCTCAGTTTTGATTGTTTCTTCTATTGAATGAAGAATTAGGAGGTCGGGTGGTATTTGTGTCTGAATTGGTTTTTGGTGGAAAGAAGAGCAGGCTTTTGAACATTATTTGCAATGGGAAGGTCTTTAAGGCTTTTCAAAAGGATTTCATGGGCAACAAGTTGGTCATTAATTTCATGGAAAGGGACTAGTTTAGACCAGATATTGAGGGCAATGATAATTAGGTGAAATTCTGAACCGATGTTAATATAGATTATGGCATTGAATTTTGCTGTTGATAGGGGTCTTCTTGTTGCAGTTAGCTCATCAGCTAGAGCTTTGGCCTTTCGTAAGCATGGGGAGACGGTCATATCATTTTTCTTCAATTCTTGGAGATCAATATGAAGTTGAAATCGATGATTTTGAGAAATTGAACCAAAGGCGTTTGCTAGGGCATTCCAAACTTGAGCTAAGGATGTTAAGTCAATGACATAGGAGAAAACTTCTTCGGATAAGGAAGAAAGAAGCCATGATATTAACATTTGATCCTTTCGAAACCATTCATGGTAGGCTGGATTGGGCATTTAAATAGTGGGGTTGGTTTCGGATGGGATTTCTTTGGGAGGAGGTGGAATTGACCCATCCACCAAATACATCAAATTTTGATAGTTGAGTAAAGGGAGAAATTGTGTTTTCCATACTAGGTAGTTGTTGAATTTAAGTTTGATGGCAAAAGAATGGTTGTTTGTAGTTGAGGAGGTGATAGTGATCGGTGTGGGTGGTGTAATTTGATAGGTGAGAGAGGGATGAAAAGTTAAGAGGATTCGGTTGTCATGGTTTCTTAGGCTCTGATACCATGAAAGAGTTTGTATTGCATGGTTGTATAATGAGTGTACAAAAGAATTTATAGAGCTGCCTAGAGTGTTTTAGTTACAATCAACTAGGTATCTAGATAAGACAGCCCTAGTAGAATTTAAGTATATAACTAATAAATAAAATACAAGTAGAGATAAGAATAGAGGAGAAAAGATAGCTCTTTATCTATTTCCAATATCCCGTTAAAATGCCAACCTGCTACACAACAGAAAATCAAACAAAATTACAAAATTGCTGATACTTGCCTGATGAAATATTCCTGCAAACTGGTAAATAAGTTCCTGCATTCTCTTTTCAGCAGCTGCTTCCCTGTTTGATGCATGTTGCTGTTGCTTTTCGATGATCATCAAATATTTTTCCTTGAGTTTATCCTTCATAATTGAGCTACATTCAGCACTGTTTAGGTGCTTGTTATCTGCAGTCGCGTAGAATTGTTCAACTATATTCACCCCTTGCTCAAGCTGCAAGCGAAACAGCAGACTTCAGCAGGACTTAAACATGCAATTGAACATACAAATAATGATGGGAAGGGATACATGGAGATGACACATGTAAATACATACTTAAAGGTCATCATAAAGATCAAGATTACATAATCAATTGCATTCTTCTTTACAAGATACAGACAATTTTCCTCGCACAGAATGCAAATGTTCCTTATTAAATAAAAATTAACAGCTAAAAACAAATAAATCATGAATTGGAAAGAAACTAATAAAATTGAAAATTTTTCAATGATATCAAAAGGGACTGTCATATCTAGCAATGAATCTGTAAGGGTCACCTCATTAACTTTTGAGAATAACTCGTCAATAGAATGGCTAAATCCTTCCACTTCCGATGCATTAGTTTCAGCATTCTCTAGTCCCACATTGTTGATGAATGGATTGCATCTGATTATTGGCTCCATCTGATGGGGGAAACAGGAAAGTGAAATATATGAGGAAAAAATAAATGCCGGAATAGAATTATAAACAAATTAATCAATTTGAGATTGCACAGAGTATCGCCAACTGCCAAGAGGATGAAAACGATGCCCAATTTTTGGTTCCCTTTAACCCAAAAACCAAAGTAAATGGATTTACAGTATAGTGAAGCTCATATAACGAACAGAAAAAGAACTATAGTACACAATCAAATCAACATAAAAAATAAATAAATAAATAAAAAGAAAGGAGATGCAAGGCAAAATCAATCTACTTTTCGATAGAATAACGACGGAGAAAATGGAATAATAGCGAGTAATGAAAGCAATAAGGATCGCAATATAACCTGGCGATCAAGCCTGATTATATCGATTGATGATGCCCATACCTCCCATGCGAACGCATTGCCAGTCCGTCAAAAGGAGAGCAACCTGAGAAGAAGAAGCACCAGAGCCCCAATTTTTATTTTTATTTTTATTTTTTTCCTCTTGAAATTCAACTAGAAAATACACATATTTAAAGGGGGTGTGGTCCGAAGTTCGAACCTGCCCTTTGATACATTTACAATTACAAGGGAATTAAAATAAAACATAATTTTTTTAGTTCGAAAAATTGAAACTCGAGTCAATAATTTTGTAATATAAAATAAATTTTTTATTATTTATTTTATTTAATTTATAGATAATAAAAGAGGTATTATGTTATTTCGAAAGAAAAAATGGCAAATAATAATTCATTATTAATCAAAATTTGCATTTGTTAGAAAAATATGAACATTTTTTTAACACATTAGAAAAATATAATTGTAACATATATATTTCAATATTTCTTATTAAATAGATTAAAATTATTATAAGATTATAAATTATAATAAAATTATCATAATTTTTGAAATGATGAATTGAATATTTTTTTTATTATTCGATAGGCTATATTCAAGGTCAGTTTAATTTTTGAAAGGTTAATATATTTTCTATTAAATTAATAATTTCTCATTCATTATAAGAAATATAATGCTTTTTAATGAAATTATAAATTCATTTTTTTATGTAATATAAATAATTCTATTATTCGGTGCTAATTTAAATAAGGGCTTATTATGATATTTTACAAAAATAATTTTATGCAAATTCAAATTTTCATTTATTTATTTGGAATTGACATTATTTCATTTTGAAAGAAATAATAAATCAGTGCATTTAAACCCCCCAAAAAAGGTTCACATGGAAAATGAATTCACCACCTTGAATAGGTTTGAACATAAAGGATCCTATTTTCTTGAATAAATTTAATGGAATTCTTACTGTGAATAAATTCGAACTAAGGTTTTATTTTTAAGAAATTAAATGAAAATTTCCATCTTGATCAGGTTAGATCACAAAAAGGGTTCAACTTTTTTGAGAAAAAAATATATATATTGGGGAAAATTCCTACGTCGAGTAAGCTCAACCAGATTTTGACATTGAGGGAATTGAAAGAAAATTCTACCTTGAATAAGCTTCCACGCCTCACCTCGAGTAGACTTCATCACGGAGGCTTCGACTTTGAAAAATTAAAACAAAATCCATGCCTTGGGTAGGCTCGACCACTAATAAATAACCTCTAAATATTAAAACAAATTAAGAAAAATCCTACCATGACATGAGTAGGCTTGACCATGGAGGATTTGACTTCGAGAAAGTTAAAAGAAAATTCTTTGAACAATGTCTATTGTTGACTTGTCATGAAAAAAGAAAGAGATTTCATTTAGGTAGAATATGTTTAATTAATTATTAGAATCGATGATAAAAATGCATGAGTAAGAGGAACACTAACAAATAGCTTCAACCGCGTGTGACAGCTCGTTGCTAAATTCTCATTGCATTTTGTGCTTTCATTTCATAAAAGGATATTACTGCTCCACCTGATACAAATACAATTTCACCTTCAATTCTTCGATAAGTTCAACCTTTTCTCCTCTGCAGCACCAGTTTGTTCTTGGTTACTAGCTAATTGTGAAGTTCCATGCTTTACTAAAGAGAGCGCCCTGCGCCTTTTTTTATAAATTATCATTCAATGTGACTGGAACCACACACCGTGGCTAACAACTGCAATGAATAATTGAGAAAGATGATCTTCTTGGCCAAATTCCTGTTCCAACTATCACTGAAGTTTTTTTTTTTTTTTAATCTGTAAATCTTGCCGAAATGGTGCTGATGGAATCGCCAATTGTATCATAAATTTCACCAAACAAGTGAACATTAATTATTAGATACAGAACAGTTATTAACTGCTCTGAACCTCTAAACCAAAAGGGTGATTCATGCAGTTTTATTTACAATGCACTATTTTCTAGTCAAAATACTAACAGTAATGCATATATAATTGATAATATAAATATTAATTAATTGTTGCAACGGTAAAAAAATGACCTCTTTACAAATTCATATGTCATGTGCATTTACTAAACTCCACATCATAAATTATACTAAAAGACGATCCCCCGAGACAATATGATGAAAAGACATATGCCTTCTGAATTTCCGATACTATCTTTGACTACTGAAAAAGCAGCCAAAATTTTATATTCTGTAAAGGCAGATGTAAAAAATGCTTTATTCACATTGTCACTCCCTTGACATACAAGCTACCAGGATGTTAAAGTAGCATACCTAGAACTGCAACAATAAAAATATGATAAAAGTGTGTATCACCAATCCTTCAATTAGCCTGTGTAGATGTTAGATAACATCAATACTATTACTGAATCACAGGAATTGATCCACCAACTGCAACAATCTGCTGCTCCAGCTGCAACAATCAAGCAGAGGGAGGCAAAAAGAAGAAAAAAATGCAAATGAAAATCCAAGTTGATGATGGTGTTAAATGCCAAACTAATTTAAAACATAATCAGGAATTTAACCAAAGCCCAAGGTGTGTTTGCTGAACTGAACGATGGGATATGAGAATTCCCCAAAATTGTTGTTTAAAACACAGGATCAGACATAGGTAAAGCTTTAGTTAAACAAGGTTTAAAAACAGGCAAAGAGTTTTAGAAGGAATATCTAAGAATTTGGTATTTTCCCCTTGAGGTACACTAAGATACAATATCCAAAGACTCTTCCCAGGATGATCATATCCTTCCTAGGACTGTCAGCGGACTCTAAACCTTTGAAGTAATTTCTTTAACTTACCCTGAATAGAGTTTGAAGCTTGATCTTCAATTGAGCAAACTCATGATTCACCTGTTGAAGGCATCTCAAACACCTGCACGAATATTCCTTGGTCAATCCAATTTCTTCACAAGCAAACCATCTTCACATTCAAATGAAAGCATAGCATATGACAACTACCAAGATGCCATGGACTATCTTAATATCAGGTAGCAGAATGAGGACTTCACATGTGTTTGGTCCTACTTTTATTATCACTTTTTCCAGCAAAAGCTCAATTCTAAAACACACATAAGGAAAACTTTTTTCTTAAAGTTTGTAGCAAAAATACACATTGCCAAATTAATTACTTAGGCAGAAAATAAAGTTTGTCATCCATTCAAACCATAGCATTGAAATGCTAGAGCAATCATCGATATTTAGAACCTTTAAACATTTATTTGTGAACATGCTAGTTAAGCAAATATTGCATTGCCAATTTGCATGAAATTGATCACTGCCATGTTTCTAGCCCTTCTGATTTCATATGCCATATTCTCTGATGATTCTCCTATGCTAATGCACGGCAACGTTTTCTTTAAGATGGCAAGACTTTGTGAGCATAAATTAAACAAATTATATGAATTTACAGTGCATTAAGGAGAAAATGAAAAGAAAAATGTGAATCTTACCCTTCGCGATCTTGGGAATCACAATAAGTTCTGAAAGCAATGCATACATTTTTTATTCTTGCTGCACCCAAGCTGTAAATCAAAACAGCAATTTTTATATCAAACTCTAGGGAAAATAAACAGGCAAGAATAAACTATAATAAAAGTTTCCTCTCATGAGATATAAACTAATCATAAAACAGAATTACATAATGTATCTGGTTATCTCTATCATCATCATATTATATTACAACTACTACAAAACATATTTCTGTCCCTCATTATTAATACTGCCTATAAGTAATGGGCTTTATTTCATTTATTTATTTTTTCCATGGTTATCTGCTATTTGGCAATTACACTTACAATAAAAACTATGGTTGTAATTTGTTTTTAGAAAATATATATTTCTTTTCGCTAGCAGCTCTAGATTTCTTTTTTCCCTATAAGCCCCACTCTCCAACCATCTATGGTTATTTTGATTTTGTCACGTTGTTTGTACTTTGTTCCTACTACTGCAGGATGGATTTCCTCTCAATCATCCCATGGTGGATAATAGCACTTTATAGTCTACTTTGTTAAAACACAAAGCAACCTTAGAATCTTCCTTTTATAAGCCTTCTTCAACTTAAATATCTTAAAACTCATCCTGCACCAAATTTGACTTGATTTCACTTTGCAACAAGGCCAAAAACAAGTCAAGGAGATCTTAATTAGGCCATTACACACTTTACTTGAGCAAACAGTTAATTTTAGTCATTCGTTAGTTGCATCACCTAGTTTAGTCAACCCCTTGAAAATCTATTCATTTAATATAATTTGCAACTTTAACCATTTAATTTTTAAAAAAAAAAACAAAATAAGAAGTTGCATGGCAAACCTTTCATGTTTTTCTTATGGATAACAGTTTGCAGAAATAACAAATTACCCAATCATTTGTAAGTGGTCATAGTATTAACTACCAAGTACAAATGAAAGAATCAAATAACACAATTAAATCAACAAACCATGAAACAAATACCTGGAACTACTGCCCTTCAATTGATGAACATGAGAGTCCACCTGTTTAAAATCCACAGCCCGTTGCTCTCTAATTAAAGAATTAAAAAGAAAAATGAGTAATTTCTCTAACAAACAAAGTTTTTTCTACCTGAACAACCCATCTTCCTCCATTTTTCAATTACTCACAACCATAGAAATATCAACCAAAAAACTAATAACACAAATTAAAGAAAGAAGGCAAGAATCAGTCATACAAAAAAGTGCACTCACAAAGCTCTAGCCATATTGTCAACAAGCTTCTCACAATCATCAAAGAAGAGAGATGCAACCTCTATTACAAAATCAGGACTGCTCTCATCTTGCAGCTTCTGTAGCTGATTAAATTGATCATCAACATACCCCTATTAAAGAAAATAAAAAAAATTTCCATCACCACGAATCCCAAAAGTATATATCTGAAAGATAATTCCTTTCATTCAGTTTTAGGAATCTCCACATTATTTCATATCAGATAAACAATACTCTCTATTATCTCTGGGATGTAGTTTATGCAGTCCTAACATTTTAGGAATAATCAGATGAATATTACCAGAGAACACTTTCCAGAGACTAATAAAGACAGAAATGAACAAATAAAAAAACCAATCATTATATAGGAAATCACACATGATTCATACATAGACATCTATATCAAAATCAACTGACCTCCCGATACAGAGAAGCTGTGAAATCAGCAATTTGTCTTTGCAAGTGACTGATAACATCCATGAAGGCAATTGTGTCTTATCACTTATCACTCAGAAAAGAATTAAAGGAATGGTAGAAAGCTCTCGTTATATACTGTATCAAAACAATTAGAAATAAATTAGTGAATTTCGAAAAGATCAATGATCCCAGTAGCGAATATCTAGTAAATTACTCAACGCGTTTATTGGATTGTCCATAAGAGTATCTTATGGAAGAAAATAAGTTCTTCATGTTGGTTGAAATTTAAATTTTTATTTGGGTATCATCTAAAAAGTAAAAATTATCTTTGCCTTTATAATTCAAATTAATAGCAAATAGAAATTATGAATAAACATCAGAATTAAACTGAGGAAGAATTTGATGAATACTTACTTTAATACGGGGTACATCCAATTTGAAGAACAGTATTGAGCTAATGCTTAGAATGGTTATCGAACCGGACGGTCTGTTTCCTCTCAAGCTCGTGCTGCTTATTTAAGGAATTTCGATCCAGAACTAGTAACAGAGCCAGAATCAAATGGCTGATCGCGATAGAGAGATTCGTTCCTCAGAAAATTTTGATCTGATCTTCACCTCGAAATTTGACTGGAATACCACTCAGTACCTCACTGCCACTGGTGTGCAAGATGGAAAAACGAATGAAAGAGGAATGTGTAGGGCTCTTTCAGTCTCACTTTCCTTATCATGAAACTCCGTAGTTTTGTGGGTGCGTTTGCCAACTGTCAATTATTTTCATGTTCGGAAAATTCTTGGTAAATCAAATCTTGAGTCCTTTTTTATACAAAAAAACAAAAACAAAACAAAACAAAACAATGACAAGTTGTGGTACACTTAAATATTTATTTATATATGGGAGAAATTATAATTGGATGATTTTTCATGTCATTTAGATTTTTTGACATTTTCATACAGTGTTTACTCTCAATTTTTAGTAGCACAATTAATTGTTTAGTTAATTCAGCTTTTAGAAACGAAAGATGAGTTGGATATTTAGTAAATTAAAAATAAAAGTCAAGGCTTAAAAATTTAGCATAAGCTTTTAAATTTATATTAAAAACTAAAATTTTCAACTTTTTATAGCAAGGCCTAACTTATAAATATTTAATATACATAAAATAATTTTTATTTATACTTATATAAACTTTTACAATAATTTTTATTAGCTAAAAAAATTATATTTTCATTGTAATTTTTTATATTATATATGATATACATATCTTTTACCCTAATAATGCAATATAAATATTATTAGTGGATATCTCATAAATTATAATTAATTGTAAATTACTAAGTTGTTCACAGCTATCTAACACTACTGACAGTTAACCGTTGACTGTCATTACTAACTGCTAACAACTAATGGTCATTGTTAACTTTTACCACTAAACCAAATATATTCTTAGTTTTTTTAAAGGAAAAATGCATCCAAAATCTTTGAACTTTTACTTTTATCTTTTTCATTGAGCCCTCAAACTTTTTTTTTGAAAAAAAAAATGAATTCATTAATTATAAGCATATGCAACTACAGCTACTAACTAGAAAGAGGGCAGTGAACCCACAACATAATATCTAACACATAATCAAATAATTTCACTAAGCAATTAGCTATCTAGTTTGTAAATTGATTCCCAAAATAAAAAGAAATATCAACAATATCCTTAGCAATAGATGTGCATTTAGATATAAGAGCCCCAAATTAGACCAGTCAATCAATTTTCGAGTTTTAAGGCATGGACAAGTACTTATGGATGTAACCTATGTTAATTTGGGTTTATAAGATATGTTGGTCTTTAAGAGAGAGAGAATGGGTAGATTATAGTTTAAGAGTTGTATATGTTGATGAAAGTGCTTTTTCACTCACGTGCAAGTATTCTAGTTTCAAAACGACAAAGTTTTCAAAGGATTCACATACGTGAAGGGATTGTCACGATCGTGAATTTTATGGCTCAAGTTCACTCCCGTGAATGTTTTTGTCATGACTATGAACAAGGATATTCATGTATGTGAACATAGGTTGGTTGAACATGTGAGCAATTGTATTTTTCTCTCTCTCTGCCTCTTATCTCTACACAAACTATTGAAAATTTACAGGTTAGATGTTAACCATTAAGAGAAATATCATAGTTGGGAATGAGCTTGAAAAATTCTATTATAACACTTAGTGTATTAGTAAACACTCAATCGAGATTGAGGAGAGGAGTAGAGTTTATTAACACTCAAACCTCTATAAATCTTGTGTGTGATATCTCTCCTTCCTTACTCTACTTAATTTAGTCCGCACTTTCAAATTAAGCAATTTTTATTTGCTAACCAATTTGTAGCGCTCATTTACCTTACTAGTTGTTGATAGTGTATAGAAGTGCTACTAAACTCATTTGTTTTTGTAAAAACCAATACTCAAATTATTGTATTTTTTTTCAATTTTTGAGTTTATTATTAGCGGAATATATATATATATATATATATATATATATATATATATATATATATATATATATATATATATATATATATATATTAAATATGCAACTAGTGATGTGATTAATTTAATTTAAAAGAACTCATTCAATTAAACCATAATATTTAGAAATATATTTACAAATAATACTAGATATATAAAATTACAAAATTCATTTCTTATAAATATTACATGCCACAAATTTACATCAAAAGAAATTCTTAAAATTTAATTTTTACAATATAATTTCCAAAACATACAAAAATAAACTAGACTGCTGTAATCTGATCTTGAGGTTCCCCTTATCTTCGATCGCCCTAATGTAACAGCTACGTTTATTTATTTGTACGTGAAATGCATGCGCTAAGCTACTAGCTTAATGGTACGTTTAGCAACTATCCAATAATTACATAAATATTTTTAAAATAAAATTTTAGAAACTACAATTAATTTATTAATCATATCAAATATTCAATTAATAGTAAAACTATTTTCGTCATGCAAAAATATTTAATTCATCAATTATGACATTACATTCATCAAGCATGCTTGAAATTTTAACAATGCAAGATATACAATTTGAACTATCAATTTAATAATTTACATTTTTTTCTGTTATTTATTTGATAGCACACGACATTTTACACCGGAACTAAACACTGGATACAGGGTTTCTACTCTCTAGCAGTATACTCAGCACCTACATAATTATTTTATAACTTGACGTTTAATGCCTACATTTTTAATAACAACTCAGCACCTTTTTGGTACCTACGTAATTTCAAACTCAATATTATTTCTTAGTATCTACGTAATTTCAACTCAGCATGATTTCTTAATGTCTATGTAAATTAAATCTGAGCACTATTATTTTTAGTGCCTATATTTCTACCCTTTTATTAGCATGTCAACTTATCATAATTTCTAGTTCTCTACAAGATATTATAGGACTTAATTACATTTGTTACCTTTATTATTATTTACATAAATTATGTAGGTAACACTAATATAAATTCTATATAAATGCAATAATTCTCATTAAATATTTTACAACCTCATATTTGCCCATTTAATTATTATAACTATAAGAAAATCAAATAATATATTTTTCTATCACAAAATTTCACAATCAACACATATATGCAAACTGTTCTATTCTGGACAGCATTTCTACTTTACGTTTCCCTGTATTTTTTATCCATTTTTAGATGAACTTTGGATAAGTTATCAACTAACAAAATGTAAGTACATATCTTATCTTTAATTTTCAACTAGAATCACATTAAAACGAATTTTGCAGCAAAAGTTATGAATTTTCTTCTAAGTTACGTTCATTCCAATCTGCCCAGTATTTTACTAGACAGATTTTTGTCTTATATTGATTGTTCTTTTTATCTATTTTTAGATAAATTTGGATAAGTGATCATCTAAAAAAATGTAGGTACATGTCTCATCTTTAATTTACAATTGGAATCACATTAAAAAGAATTTTTTACTAAAATTTATGAATTTTCTTCTAAACTACATTAATTCTAATCTGCCCAGTATTTTACTGGATAGATTTCTAGTTTAAACTTTGAGTCTATTTTTACCTAATTCTAGGCATATTTAGGTCTATGGCCTGAATGAAAGTTTAAGGCCTATGTCCAAACTTTCCAACTCAACAAGAATCACTCAAAAAGCATTTTTAGAACTCAAGTTATGATCAAAAAACTAGATACTATTCATAAGACGAATTTTCCAGCACATCAATTAATTAATACAATTTTCATTTTCATGCATCAACCCATATTCTAATTTTTATTTTCACATTCATTGCATCATTTAATCACCAATTCATCACTCAATCAAATATCCATAATTTCATACACAATTTCACAAACATCACAAAATCAAAATCAACATTTTTCTACATTGAATTTTTGCTAAATGTACATACCTCAAAATTTTAATTTTCTTCACTTTTCTCTTCTTCCTAGCTAACTTTCTCTTTGCCCTTACTTCCTCTTTGATTATGGTTCAAAGATTTTTCACCTTCTTGTCCTAACAACAAATTTTATACTAATCAAGCACTAAACACACTAATCCACCCTTAATCACCATTAACATAATAATTACCCTAAATTACTAGCTTTAATGGCAACTAACCCCAAACTCAAAGAAAATAGAAGAAGAAAAGTGAGAAGATGGAAAATCTAAACTCACATTTGATGATCTTCAAAATGACCAAAGTCTTCTTTCTCTTTTTCTCTTCCTTTCTTCCTTCCTCTTCCTTGGTTTTGCTCACTTAGCTTCACTTCTTTGATGATTTTGCCTTAATTTCACCTTTTTTCCATCTAATCTTAGCTTTAATTAAAGAACAAAAAGAAGAATTAATGGGGGAGAAGAGGTCCCGGCAAAAGAGAAAAAAAGAGAAAAGAGAGAGAATTTTCTTTGGTTAAGATGAGGAAGAAAAATAAGAATGACCAAAAAGTAGAAATTTGACTTTTTATTATTGGATTAGGTAGATGGTTAGGATTAATTGTTAATCTTATTTTCCATTGATCTATTAATTTAAATCACTCTTACTTTATTTTAATCAAAAGAATATTTCTTTCCTTAGATAAATAATATTCTATTTTTATGCCTTTTTAAAATATCTGTGCAAAAAACACTACAAATTTCCAAATTCGTTCAGTGAAAAATTATTTTTTTCCTAATTTTACTTTCGAACTTCAAAATTCTCAATTAATAATATTCAAAATATTTTTATCATATTTTATTATCATTTTAATTAATTTTTTTATTTCATGTCCAAATTTAGACCCTGATCAATTCGGTGCACCAAATTTCAGTCAACCGCGACCGTTGCCTAAATTATTGGGCATTACAATTTTTCCTCCTTAAAAAAAATTTCGTCCTCGAAATTTACCTTTTTAACTAGAGTGGAATAATTGTGGATACTGAGCCTTCATCACCTCTTCATTTTCCCAAATCGCCTCTTCTCAATTATGATTTTTCCACATAACCTTTACCAATGGTACCTTCTTGTTCCGTAGCTCTTTCATTTATCGAGCTAGAATTTTCACTGGCTTCTTTTCATAAGTTAGATCTAGCCATATCTCTATAGATTTTGCTGATATGATATGAGATGGATCCGATCAATATCTTCTCAACATGGACATATGGAATACGTTGTGAATCTTGTCTAACTCTGATGGTAGAGCTAATTTGTACTCCACAGGACCTATGCATTCAAGTACTTTGTATGGTCCAATGAACTTAGGACTCAACTTTCCCTTCTTTCTAAATCGGAAAATCCTTTTCCAATGTGAGACTTTTAAGAATACTTTGTCACCAACTGTATACTCAATATCCCTCAATTTCAAATCTGCATATGATTTATGTCTATCAGTAGCAACTTCAGCCTATCTCTTATTACTCTCACGTTTTCCTTTGTTTGCTACACTAGAACTGGACCCACTACTTTATTTTCACTAAGCTCAGTCCAACATAGAGGCGTTCTGCATTTTCTTCCATATAATGCTTCATAGGGTGTCATACCGATACTAGCTTGGTGACTATTATTGTAGAAAAATTCTATCAGTGGAAGATGTTTATCCCAACTGCCTTCAAATTCCATCACACAACTCCTCAACATATCTTCTAATATTTGTATGACCCTCTCTGATTGTCTATCTGTTTGTGGGTGGAAAGCTATGTTAAAATTGAGTCGAGTACATATGGCTTGATGCAAACTTTTCCAAAATTGTAAAGTGAACCTCAGGTCTCGATTTGAAATGATTCAAACTGGCACACCATGTAAACGGATTATCTAATTAACATAGATCTCTGCCAAATGGTTAAATGGATAATCCATTTTGATCGGTAGAAAATAAGCTAATATAGTGAGTCGGTCCACCACTACCCATACTGAATCATGCCTCTTTTGTGTCAAAGGAAAACCAAAAACAAAATGCATTGTAACTTTTTTCCATTTCCACTCCAGAATTGAAATTGATTGCAATAATCCACTTGGAACTTGATGATCAGCCTTCACTTGTTGACAAGTTAAACATCTGGTAGTATACTCCGTGATATCTCTTTTCATCCCTAGCCACCAGTAATATGCCTTCAAGTCATGATACATTTTGTTGCTTCTCGAGTGCATTGCATAAATAACATTGTAAGCCTCATTCAAAATCTCTGATTTCAATTCTGGTATGTCTGGTACACATAACATGCCCTTTTGCCTTAAACTCCCATATGATTCGATAGTAAATTTTGGTTTTTTACCCTTTTTCACCATTTCAAAGATTTCCTTTAATTTCGTGTCCTAGTTCTAATTGTCCTTTACTTGTTGAATCAACGTGGGTTGAATCCGCAATTCTACCCAAATAATATATAAAGAACTTATTATTTCATTTTTTTAATCTTGTCTTCACTTAATAAATTTAAGTTTTAATGTTTACCTGCCAGAGTTTTTCTACTCAAAGCGTCAGTTACCACATTGGCCTTAACCGGCAGATAATCAATGATATAATTGTAGTCTTTGATTAATTCTAGTCATCGCCTCTATCTCAAATTGAGTTCTTTTTGTGAAGGCAGATATTTCAGACTTTTATGGTATGTATAAATATAACATTGCTCGCCATATAGGTAGTGTCACCATATTTTTAATGTAAACACAATGGCTGCTAGTTCTAGATCATGTGTCGGATAATTTCTCTCATAAGGCTTCGGTTGTCTAGAAGTATAAGCGATTACTTTGCCTTCTTACATTAGTACACAACCCAAACTATTAAGGGAAGCATCATTATACATCACATAATCTTTTCCTACAATAGGTTGTGTCAACACTGGTGCCTCTATCAACATTTTTTTCAACTTATCAAAACTAGTCTGGCACCGGTCTGTCCACTCAAATTTGGTCTCCTTTCTAAGCAATTTTGTCAGTGGTAAAACTATTATTGAAAATCCTTTTACAAATCTCCAATAATAACTAGCCAAACTAAGAAAACTTCTCACCTTTCTCACATTCCGAGGCAATTTCCAGTTGAGGATTGCCTCTACCTTGCTAGAGTCGACTCTGATCCCATCGATTGAGACAATATGCCTTAGAAATGCCACTTCATCTAACCAGAATGCACATTTCGACAACTTCACATATAATTGATTCTCTTTCAAGGTATGGAAGACAATACGAAAATGTTGATCATGCTCTTCTCTACTTCTAGAGTACACCAGGATATCATATATGAACACCACCACGAACTGGTCCAAACAAGGCCTAAAGATTCTATTCATTAGATCCATAAACGTTGTTGGGGCATTTATCAAGCCAAAAGGCATTACTAAGAACTCGTAATGACCATACAAAGTCTTAAATGTTGTTTTTGAAATGTTTGATTCTCTAATTCTCAGTAGGTGGTAATCTAATCTTAGGTCAATTTTAGAAAATACCTCTGCTCCTTTCAACTGATCAAACAAGTCATCTATTATCGGCAATGGATATTTGTTCTTTATTGTCATCTTGTTCAACTGACGATAATCAATGCACAAAAAAAAGGTGTCATCCTTTTTTTTTCACAAATAGAACCAGAGCACCCCAAGGTGAGACACTGAGTCTGATAAACCCATTTTCTAACAACTCTTGCAACTGCACTTTTAATTCCTTTAGTTCAGCAGGTGTCGTTCTATAGGGAGTGATCAATATCGGGGCTGTGCTTGGAAAAACATCTATGACAAACTCTATCTCCCTAACAGGTGGTAACCTTGGCAAGTCCTCAGGGAAGATATCTGGATATTCACATACTGTAGGAAACTCCTTGAGATCTAGACTCCCTTTCTTGGAATCTACAACATGTGCCAAAAATGCTTCACATCCCTTTTCATAAGCTTACATGCCTTTGTAACAGAAATGACATTAGTTAAGTATGGTCAGTTCTCACCCAAGACAATCACGTCATCCTTCCCTGAATTCTTGAAGGTCACTCTCCTATAATGGCAATCCACCACTGTCTTATGCTGAGTTAACCAATCCATCCCTAAGATTGCATCAAACTCACAAAATGACAACTCTATTATGTCAGCTCGGAATATACATTCTGAGCTTTGATTGGACTGTTTTTATAGACTCGACTAACTTTCACTCCATGACCCAAAGGATTTGTCACTAATATATCATATCTAATTCCTTTGCTACCATATTCCCCTGAATAGGTGGTGACATGAATAAATATGAATGTGTAGAACCCGGATCTATCAGTGTAAATAAATCACTATTATAAAGAGAAAATTTACCGATAATGACAATCGGGGCATCTTGCTCCTCCTGAGCTCCCATGGTATATGTTTGGGCTAGGGCTCGACTACCTTCTACTCTATTCACTAATTCTGATACACTATGCCCAATCCTACTTCTTCTAGACTGTCCATGTCCCCTGCTTCTGCCTCGAGTGATATTCTAAACCTGTACTGATACTACACCACTTGTACCTCTTCCTCTGGGGCAATCTTTCTATTTGTGCTTAGTAGATCCGCATCATAAGCATGCTCTAGTAATTCACCAGCAATCACCTATATGTGATCTTCCACAATGCTGACATGTGACAGATATGAATCTCCTGTGACCCGAAGCTGGTACACTAGCTGTAGACCCCTCTGGCCTCGACTGTTGGCCTTGCCTAACTAAAAAGGTTGATCTAACACCCCGTGACTGGAAAAATCTAGGCGATGTCTACCCCTTGTTACCTGATGTCTGGGCTATGTTAATTGTCAATCTCCGTGGTGGCTCTTCTATCCTCTTTCTTTTTGACCTCTTTTCCACACTGATGGAGGAGGATACTAGTGTAGCAAAATCCTCAAGCTGAAGGGTAGTAACCATATTCCCAATATCATCATTAAGTCCATTCTCAAATCTATGACATATGTCTGCCTCATCAGTAATGATTCCAGTTGCATATTTACTCAGTCTAGTGAATTCCATCTCATATTTGGCCACTGGCATGCTTCCTTGTTTCAAGTCTTGAAACTCCCTTTTCTTTTCATTAACATAAACTCTAGGCACATATTTCTTGCTAAATTCTGCTTTGAAGAAATTCCAAGAAAATGGTTTAAGTGTCTAGGGCTTCGATAAGATTGATTTATACCAGTCATAGGCATGATCTTTTAGAATGGACATTGCATATCTGAGCTTTTGTTCCTCTGGACACTCAAGTTCCTCAAACACTTTTTCTGTCGATTCCATCCAAAACTTTGAAGCTGATGGATCATCCTCTCTCCTTCCCATAAAATTTGTGGCCCCATATTTTCTCAGCTTATTAATTCGAGGTTTTGGCTGAGGTGGAGGAGGAGGTGGAGCTAGTTATGGAACTGCTTTTACTATCCATTGCAACAAATTTGCTATCTACTCCATAAGAGGCTCATGTCCTAAATTAGCATGTCCCTCTGCTCTCGATGGAGTTACTACACTCGGCTTGAAATCTCTTACTGATGGAGGTTGTCTGAGATTGGCTGAGTCCAAAAGACTATTACTCAATTCATCTTCTAAGAAATCTTGTTATAATCCCGAAGCTATATCTACCTATAAACCAGAAGAAGGGACCCAAATCAGATAATTGCGGCATTTTATGAATATGCATGAGACACTTATTCTATTTTACACCCACTGATTAAGAATCAATTAACTAGTCTCTGATACCACTAAATGTAGTGCTCTCTTACCCTACTAGTCGTTAATAGTATATGAAAGTGCTACTAAGCTCATTTGTTTTTGTAAAAACCAATACTCAAATTTTTTTATAATTTTTAAAAAATTTTTAGTTTATTATTAGCGAAATATATATATATATATATATATATTTAAATATGCAACTAGTGATGTGATTAATTTAATTTAAAAGAACTCATTCAATTAAATCATAATATTTAAAATATATTTACAAATAATACTAGATATATAAAATTATAAAATTCATTCCTTATAAATATTACATGCCACAAATTTACATCAAAAGAAATTCTTAAAATTTAATTTTTACATTCTAATTTCCAAAACATACAAAAAACAAAAATACTAGACTGCTGCAATATGATCTTGGGGTTTCCCTTATCTTTGGTCGCCCTAATGTAACAACTACATTTATTTATCTGTCCGTGAAACATACGCTCTAAACTATTAGCTTAGTGGTATGTTTGTTATGAATTTGCTTATAAGCTACGTTCTTTCCAATCTGCCCAGTATTTTACTAAATAAATTTTTGCCTTATATTGCTCTATCCTTTTTGTCTATTTTTATATGGAATTTGGACAAGTGATCAACTGATAAAATGTAGGTACATGTCTTATTTTTAATCCAACTAGAATCACATTAAAAAGAATTTTGTAGCAAAAGTAATGAATTTTCTTCTAAACTACGCTCATTCCAATCTTCCCAGTATTTTACTGGACAGATTTCTATTTCAAACTTTAGGTACATTTTTCACCTAATTCCAGACATATTTAGGTCTAATAATCTGAATAAAAGTTGCAGTCCTATGTCTTAAATTTCCAACCCAATAAGAATTACTCAAAAATAATTTCCAGAACTCAAGTTATGATCAACAAACTAGACATTGTTCTCAAGATAAATTTTCCAGCACATCAATTAATTCATACAATTTCCATTTTCATGCTTCAACCTCATATTCTAGTTTTTATTTTCACATTCATGGAATCATTTAATCCCCAATTCATCACTCAATCAAATATCCAGAATTTCATAAACAATTTCACAAACATCACAAAATCAAAATCAACATTTTTCTACATTGAATTTTTGCCAAATGTACATACCTTAAAATTTTACTTCTCTTCACTTTTCTATTCTTCATAGCTAGCTTTCTCTTTGCCCTTACTTCCTCTTTGATTATGGTTCAAAGATTCTTTACCTTCTTGTCCTAACAACAAATTTTATACTAATCAAGCACTAAACACACTAATCCACCCTTAATCACCATTAACATAATAATTACCCTAAACTACTAGGTTTAATGGAAACTAACCCCAAACTCAAAGAAAATAGAAGAAGAAAAGTGAGAAGATGGAAAATCTAAACTCACCTTTGATGATCTTCAAAATGACCAAAGTCTTCTTTCTCTTTTTCTCTTCCTTTCTTCCTTCCGCTTCCTTGGTTTTGCTCACTTAGCTTCACTTCTTTGATGATCTTGCCTTAATTCCACATTTTTTCCATCTAATCTTAGCTTTAATTGAAGAACAAAAAAAAACAATAAATGGGGGAGAAATGGTCATGGCAAAAGAGATAAAAGAGAGAGAATTTTCTTTGGTTAAGATGATGAGGAAGAAGAATGACCAAAAAGTGGAAATTTGACTTTTTATAGTTGAATTAAGTGGGTGGTTAGTATTAATTGCTAATCTTGTTTCCCATTAGTCCATTAATTTAAATCAATCTTACTTTATTTTAATCAAAAGAATATTCATTTCCTTAGATAAACAACATTCCATTTTTATGTCTTCTTAAAATATCTGTGCCAAACACTGCAAATTTTCAATTTTGTTCGGTGAAAAATTATTTTTTTCCCAATTTTACTTCCAAACTTCAAAATTCTCAATTAATAATATCCAAAATATTTTTCTCATATTTTATTATCATTTTAATTAATTTTTTTTCATATCCAAATTTAGTCCCCAATCAGTTTGGCACACCGAATTTCAGTCAGCCGCGATCGTGGCCTAAATTATCGGGTATTACACAATTCAACCTCCCTTCTAGGTTCATTATCTAGGCAACAATTGGTATCAGAGCTTGTTTAGCAACAAAGCCTAAAAAATGCTAGCAAAGATCAAGAAATGGCTAATGAAGGATTTCAAAGTCTCAAGCCTTACTTTGATGGAGCAAACTATGCCCATTGGAAATTCTGGATGGAGACAGATCTCGATAGTGAGGGAATTGAAGTTTGGGATAGTGTTCTGAAAGAATGGGCACCATCAACTAAGAGAGGAGTGGATGGTGAAGAAGAAATTCTTTCAAGAGATGATTGAATAGAGCCTCAATGAAGAGCTAATTTCAAAAACAAAAAAAACAATGAGAATCCTTGCAAGCTCTCTATCTATTGAAGAATGTGGTAAAATTCAACATTGTCTTACTGCATATAGCATATGGAAAACATTGAAGAATTATCATGAAGGAACTAAACAAGTTAAATCCAAGAAGATTCAACTTGTCACTTCAAAATATGAACTATTCGAGATGAAATCCAATGAATCCATCACCGATATGACGAACTGTCTTCTAACCATCATCAATGGCATGAGAAAGCTTGGAAAGCATTTGAGCTTGGAAAGCATTTGACCTTGGAAGATATGAACAAAAAAATTTTGAGAAGCCTTCCTCTCAAAGACTATGGTTCAAGAGTTGTGGTTATAGAAGACGCCAATGAAGACATGAGCATCATGCCTACCAATATGCTTATTGGCAAACTTCTAATGCATAAAATGGTGGTAAAATGAGATAGATAACTTAAAGTTGAACCAGAAAAGAGAAAGCTTCTAGCACTCAAAGCCTCTACTTCAAAATCTCAAGAGGTAATTGAAGATGATGAAGAAAATAGTGACGATGCAAATGAGGACATTGCCATGCTCTCAAGAAGATCAAAAAAAAATTGAAAAGAGACTTGGCAATTCTCGAAACTTCAAACAAAAAACCCTCAAACACTCCTTAAATGACTCTCAAATAAATAAAGAGGAGGTAAAGTGTTATGAATGTGATAAGAAAGGACATATCAAACCAGAATGTCCAAATCTCAAGAAACATAAGAAAAGATTTCAAGAAGATGACGGAGAAAAAGGTCACAAAGCCACATGGGATGACGAAAGCTTTTCAAGTGAAAAAGATGATAATGAAGGAGAAGAGGTCAACCATGCTTCATGGCTTTAAAAGGTCACTTCACGGATGAGGTAGGTCCTTCTTACTCATACTCTTTTAATGATAATGGTAGTGATGATAATAGTGATAGTGAAGATGATGATGAGCCAAGTTTAATATAAGTTTTGAACATATAATTAGAAAAATGTAAAAGTAGATTTAACACTTATAAAAATAATATTTTAGATTTGAAAAACAAAATGGAAGCTTTATAAAAAGAAAATTTTAATTTTAAAACTTCTAATGAAGCTCTTCAAAAATCATTAGATGAGTATTCCTCTATACCCTCAACTAAATCTTTGCTTAAAGAAAACAATATTTTGAAAAATGAAGTTGAGGAACTTAGAAACTCAATTTCAAGGTTTCATAAAGGAAAAAAAGATTTTGGATACTCTCATAGTTTCTCAAAGACCACCTTTAATAAGACATGGTCTAGGATTTAATGAAACATGATCTTCATCTCACAAGAATATATTTGTTAAGTCTAGTGCACCACAAACCTCCACTATTGAGGTAGTAGCCCCAAGGGCTAAAAGCATAACACACAAAACCGCCTATTCAAAAGAAGAATGGTCAAGAGTCACTTGGCTTAAAAGGGAAACCTCAAAAGGCCAATTATGCATTCATGTATAAGAGGCATGCACCTAGGAAAACACCTATTCATCATACATGTGTATGTCATTGCACACAAACCCCTTCTAAAAAGATGTTGAGACCAAGAAGCATGTCAAAATCAAAAAATATATTTAGAGCTAAACAATGCTATTATTTCATGAAATTTGGTCATATCAACAAATATTGTTAGATAAGGAAGACTCATTGGGAACCTTCAAGTGCTAACCCCCAAGGACCCAAGTTTATTTGAGTACCTAAAAACCAAACTTGAATTATGGTTTTATAGGTATGCCTCAAGTCCACTATAAAGGAAAATGCCTGGCTTATGGATAGTGG
Organism: Triadica sebifera; assembly: GCA_023653625.1. Classification (NCBI taxonomy): domain Eukaryota; kingdom Viridiplantae; phylum Streptophyta; class Magnoliopsida; order Malpighiales; family Euphorbiaceae; genus Triadica; species Triadica sebifera. Next base: position 13,881,843 of record CM042903.1, on the reverse strand, counting down.
ATGATCAAGGCATATGACCGGAAACAAAATGCTCTTCAATCATATCAAAAAATTAACGGTGGTAAGGTAACCTTTGGGAACAATGCTAAAGGTAAGGTAATTGACATTGACTCTATTGGTATTAATAATATTATTTTTATTGAAAATGTTTTGCTAGTTGATGGTTTGAAACATAATTTGTTAAGTGTAAGTCAATTATGTGTTAAGAGAAATCAAGTTATCTTCACCTCAAATGAATGTCTTGTAACCTCTTTAAGTGGCCAAAAGATATTTAAGGGAGATAAAGATGTCAATACTTACATAATAGACTTACACAAAATTTTTAACCTTTCCTCTAAGTGTCTTATGACTATTAGTGATGAATCTTGGCTATGGCATAAAAGGCTTGGTCATGCAAGCATGGAATTAATTCAAAGCCTTAGCAAAGGAGAGCTAGTAAGTGGATTTCCAAAAGTCAAATTTGAAAAGGATAAGAAGTGTGAACTTTGCCAAAGAGAAAAATAACATAAGTCATCATTCAAATCCAAAAATGTAGTAAGTACCTTTAAGCCTCTACAAATTTGCATTTAGATCTTTTTGGACCTACTAGAGTTGTTAGTTTAGGAGGTAAACACTATGCTTTTATCATTATTGATGATTAATCTAGGTTCACTTGGGTAATTTTCTTAGCTCAAAAGAGTGATGCTTTTGAATCTTTCAAAAAGTTTGCTAAAAAAGTTCAAAATGAAAAAGGCTATTTGATTTCTAAAATAAGAAGCGATCATGGTAAAGAATTTAAAAATGAAAATTTTTAAAACTTTTGTTTAGAATATGGTATTTCACATAATTTTTCAACTCCTAGGACACCTTAACAAAATGGGGTAGTAGAAAGGAAAAATCAAACCTTAATTGAAATGGCTCGAACAATGCTCAATGAATATGGCTTACCAACATACTTTTGGGCCGAAGCCACCATTACTGTGTGTTATATTTCAAATTGAGTTTTCAAAAGACCACTTTTAAACAAAATTTCTTTTGAGCTATGGAATGGAAGAAAACCCATGATATCATACTTTAGAGTATTTGGATGCAAGTGTTTTATATTAAACACTAAATTTTGCCTTTAAATCCGACGAGGGTATCTTCTTAGGATACTCTACAACTAGAAAAGGTTATAGAGTCTTTAATAAAAGGTCTTTAGTTGTTGAAGAGTCTACGCATGTTGTTTTTGATGAATCTAGTAAGTTTGATCTTGTGAAAGGTAATGTTCTTGATGACATTGTGGGTACAATCATGAGAAAGATGATGATTATCAACAGAAACAACAATAAGATGTATCTCTACCTCAAGCTCAAAAGCAAGACCACCAAGAGCTTCCAAAAGAATGGAAAATGACAAAGAATCACTCCAAGGAACAAATCATTGGTGATCCTACTAAGTGTGTAAGTACTATATCTCATCTCAAACTCTTAGATTCTAACCTTACTTTTGTCTTTCAAATTGAGCCTAAAAATATTGACAAGGCTCTTAATGATGAAAGTTGGGTGATTGTTATGTAAGAGGAACTCAACCAATTCAAGATAAGTAAGGTATGGACCTTGGTTCCTAGACCCAAAAACCATCAAATCATTGGAAGTAAATGGGTGTTTAGAAATAAGTTAGATGAACAAGGTTCAATAACAAGGAATAAAGCTAGGTTTGTTGCAAAGGGTTATAATCAAGAAAAATGTATATATTATGATGAAACTTATGCTCCAGTAGCTAGATTAGAAGCCATAAGAATATTTTTAGCATTTTCATGCCATATGAATTTTAAACTTTTTCAAATGGATGTCAAAAGTGCTTTCTTAAATGATTTTATAGAAGAAGAAGTTTATGTAGAACAACCATTGGGTTTTGAAAGCCATAATTTGCCTAATCATGTTTTTAAACTTTCAAAAGCCTTATAGGGTTTAAAACAAGCTCCAAGAGCTTGGTATGAAAGACTAAGTTCTTTTCTTTTAGAAAATAATTTTTCGAGAGGACATCTTGATACAACCTTGTTTATTAAAAAGCATAAGCATGACATTTTAATTGTTCAAATTTATGTTGATGATATCATATTTGGGTCTACTAATGAATTGTTTTGTCAAGAATTTACTAAGTGTATGGCTAGGGAATTTGAAATGAGCACGATGGGCGAACTTAAGTTCTTCCTTGGTCTACAAATTAAGCAAAGAAATGAGGGCATATTCATCAACCAATCCAAGTACACCAAAGAGTTAATCAAGAAATTTGAAATGGAAGGATGCAAAAATGCTAAGACTCCTATGAGTACATCAATAAAATTGAACAAAGATGAGAAGGGAAAGAGCATAAATGAAAAGCTCTATAGAGGTATGATCAGATCACTTTTATACCTTACTGCCTCTAGGCTTGATATAATGTATAATGTATGCTTATGTAATAGATTTCAATTGTCCTATCCGCTAACTTAGGCACCGAGTCGCACATGTAGATAAGTTGATGCGTTTGACCGACTAGAGTTTAAATTTGAATTTTGATCGAAATTAATCAAGATGATTACTAATAATTATGATATACGCCTAATAAAGTGTTTATAAAGCTTCAAGAAGTTGATTTACAGTAAATGACTAAATTGCAAAATTTGATAAGTTTTAGGGTCAATTAAATTTACCAAAATTTTGAGGATTTAATGAGATATTTGCTATTTAACATATTAAATTTGGACATCAAATATGGTTTGGTCTGCCATAGCATGATGGAATAAGAATATAATGATAATTAAGCTAAATATCAAAGACATGGTCAAATAAATGGGTCCCACATGAGGACTTTTGTGTCTCTTCTTTTTTTTTTCCTTTTCTTCTTCTCCTTATTTCTTTTCTGCCCAACCAATCACACCAGCCACCCTCACCATTCTCCATAACCAACCTTGAATTCCAGTGAGAGCAAGGAAGGGAAGAGAGGGAAAAAAATAAGGCAAAGTGATTTTCAAGATCTACAAGTCTTAAAGAAGCTTGGAAGAGCAAGGAGGAAGAACAAACAAGTTTAGTGGAGAGAGAGAATCTCCAAGGTTATGATCAAGTGAAAAAAAGTGTAAAGGTAAGAAAATTTTCTTATTCTCTTTCATCTTTTCTTTAGGAAGTTGGGTTTTGAGCTTATTTAAACCTTATATGGAAGGAGATAGAGTTTAGGGTTCAGAAAGTTTTGAGAAAGTAAGGTTTTGTTGATGATTGTATGATGTCGTAGGAGTTCCAAGTGACAAGGAACTAACTCAAATGAGTAAAGGAAAAGAGAAAGCTACCTAGAAGAGTGAAGGAGAAAAATAGAGGTTTGTGAATAATTTAAGGCAATAACCTATCTTTGTTTGAAATAATGCATGTTTTGCATGATAATCAATGATTGAATTGCACTAATGATGATTATGGCATGAAACCATAAGTTTAGATAAAACAATGAGATTTCATGATATGTTGAGTTAAGTATGTATGTTAGTGAATTGAGTTATGATTAAGGCATTTATATGTTTTAGAACATGATATGTTGAGTAAATGACCTCAGAAATGCATGAGTTTGTATTTTGGCATGACTTGGTACAACTAGAAGTGAATAAGGAAAGTGAATATGCAGGTTTCCTGCAAATAGTCATGGGCGTGACCGAATTGTATCACGGTTGCGACTTCTATGTGATAATGGCACGATTCATTCTAGAAGCGTTCACAGCTTTGAATCACGAGCGTAAACTAATTCACAGGCATGAATTAGTGATCACGGCCATGAATGCTCTGTTTTTAGTAATTGTAAATATTGTTAAATAATGAAGTATTCAGGTAAATAAATGAAAAGATATTATTTATCTAGTAAAAATAAGAATATTGATATGTTTGTAAAATAAGAATATGGATATGTTTGAAAAATAAGAATGATGATATGTTTGTCAAAATAATTAAGTAAAGATATATGAATAATGTGGAAATACGGATATGCCCATTACTCTAACTCCAGACTAGAAACAAGATAAATGACATGTCATTATGGGGGCGATTGGTACCGTACTATATAAGATATTGCTCGGTCAATGTGGCTTTAGCTGTAGGAGTGCCATTGACTTGAAAAGCTTTATTGAGCATACATAAATTGAGGATAAGATGGCTTTAGCTCTGGGAGTGCCATTGGTCCGGTAATTCATCTATGATGATATATTACTCAATCAATGTGGCTTTAGCTCTAAGAGCACTATTGATTTGAGAAGCTCTGTTGAGCCAGATAGTGGATAGGGTGGCTATAGCTCTGGGAGCACTCCTGATCCATAACTCATATCCAGTTAGTCCAATTTAGAGTGATGTGGGCAAACTAATGAAGTTAAGTTGAAAGATGAGGCAAAATGATATGATGTTGATATAAAATATTAAAGAGATGAAAATAGTAACTTATAATTAGAGATAAATGGCAATAACATTGTACATGTATGCATGATGCTCATAATCATATATAATAGGACATGAGGAGAAGAATAGTATAAAAGACATTAATGCATAAAATGACACATGTTAATGTTTGTTGCATAACATAGTATATTGCCTTATTTATATGCATCGCTAAGCCTAGAGCTTAGCGTGGAAGTTTCCTTTCGTGCAGATATATAAAGGTAGTTGAAGGTATAGATAAAGTAATCGGTGATCCTAGTCAATTAAAGCAGGTGATCTTGAAATAGTGGTTCACAATCTTTTGAACTATTGTATCTTACTTTTCATATTATATACTTTTAAGTTGTAAATTAATTTTCACAGTCTGTTAAGAATTAATTTGATATTTATAATTACTATCTTATGTAAATAAAATGTACATTAGTTCTTGCATATATATGAGTTTTGAGTTTAAAAAAAAATTATGTATGGCTTTCTAGCAATTATTAAAATAGTGATTTGAAAAAGTCAGTGGTAGCATTCCCTCATCCGAGCATGTGTTGTTTGGGTGAGGGGGTGTTACATCAATCTTGTCCCAAAGAATCACATTTGAATGCTGTAAAAAGGATTTTAAAATACTTACATGACATATTACATCTAGCCTTATGGTATCCTAGAGATTCATCTTTCCATATCATAGGATATTCAGATGTAGATTATGCTGGTAGTCTTTTGGATAGAAAGAGTACCTTAGGCAATTGTTACTTTATTGGTGAATTATTAGTTTCTTGGTTTAGCAAGAAATAAGTTTTGGTTGCTTTATCTATCGCTGAAGCAGAATATGTGGCAGCAGGGTGTTGTTGCACTCAAATTCTATGGATGAGACAACAACTTAAGGATTATGGTCATAGTTTGGACCATATACCCATCAAATGTGACAATATTAATGCCATGAACCTATCTAAGAATCCCATTCAAAAGTCTAGAAGTAAGCATATTGACATTAGACATCATTTTCTTAGGGATAATGTTCAATATGAAGATGTTGTGTTAGAATTTATTGATACAAACAATCAATTGGCATACATTTTTACCAAACCTTTTAATGAAGAAATTTTTTGTTTCATAAGAAAAGAGCTTGATATGGTTGATGGATCAACTTTATTTTAATTATTTTTTTGCCAATTTCATGTTGTGTGAAGCTTGAACGTTAATTCCTTCATATGATGCATTTTACTTGAATGATTTTATAGTATAAAGTGGTTAACATGATAGAAATATAGGTTTTAAGGCATAGAAACATTCTTAGAAATCTTCTAATCTTTTTTTAGACTTAATTTTATTTTTTTGAAGATTTGAGGTGGTTCACGCCCGTGACATATATTCACAGTCGTGAACTTAGTAGCAAAAAGTCCAATAGCTTTCACGCTTTACTTCACGACATGCTTCACGAGGTAGAAATAGTGAAAACTAAGTTTCATGCCTATTACTCTATTTGTCACACTTGTGAAAAGACTGATTCACACCCGTGACATATCATCATGACTGTGAATCTAGACAGCAAATAATTCCAGAACTGCTCACGTTTTATTTCACGCTTTGCCTCATGGGTAGAAGTAGTGAATACTAAGCTTCACACACGTGACAATATTTGTCACTCCTGTGAAAATCCTGATTCACGCCCATGACTGTTTAATATCATGACTGTGACTCGATTCATCCTCTTCTTTATGGTTAAAATGCCCCTCCAACAAATCGTGACCCGATTATTCACGCATGTGATTATGTATTCACGGTCGTAAATCGATCGACTATAAAATGAAAATTTCTGCCTTTTCTCATTTCTATCTCTACAAATTTTCTCATTTAACACTCAAATTCAATATTTCTCACAAATTCTGGCCTCCTCACTTACATTTCCATTAATAAAACCCCCTCAAAACTCTCATTCTTCAAAGAATCACAACTTTTTTCAAGGGTTTTCAATTCTATTCTGAAAATTTCTTGCCCTTCCATTGTTCAAAGCTAATCAAAATGGAATATGGTTTTTCCAAAGGCACTAGAAAGAAATGACATGCTCCAAGATGCCACACCGATTATCTACTCAATGTCATTTCGGATCATTGCCATCTGAGCTATGCCATTCTCAAGAAATGACCTCTACTCTCATCACGATCCTTCGAATGGAGTTGTGATAAGGCTTTTGGTCTTGAGACAAGCATGATTGAACAATTACAAGCTTGTCACCTAAGAGAGTTTGTGGACATACATCGTACACTGTTAAGGGAACCAACTCTCAAGTTCCTTAGCATGGTGTAGGTCTCACCCACCGGAATAGTCAAATTCCAGCTTTGCAGGCATCCTAACACTCTCACTACAGCAGAATTTGGCACTATTTTCAAGCTTTCTTTAGATGGCATCCTTAAGAGAGTGAATTCGAATTCTATGCTTTTCTAGCTTGGACACATTTTGGCTTCGAATGCAGCTGGAGTGTGAAAAAGACAAAGAGCACCCACCTTCGATCTCTTGTGCATAAGTATATACATAAGTTTCTCACCTATAGTATATTTTCTCGAAGAGATAGCAACAGGGCAATTATAAAGTTGGATCTCTTTTTTTTGGAGATGACACAAAGAGGACTATCCGTAGCATTGTCATGATGGTTCACAAATCACCTCCTTTCCATTGCAACGAAGCCATCAGGAGATATTTTGATTGGCACGTATGTGACTTGCCTTTCCATTGAGCTAGGGTATTTGAACCTCGATGAACACAATTACACTCTCATTCTCATCCATGAGATCAACTAGATTTCGAGACCTTTATCAAGATGGGAGCATTTGTTCGTATTATTTATGAAGATAATGTCTACTACCGTTTCACCATTCCAGCTGGTGAAATTGATTGGGAAGACCATGATTCTGACACTTTCAAAGCTGGCCTCTAGTCTGTCTAGCAACAGAAGTTAGTCCATGATGAGACATTGACACTGGCGATAGCTGAGGATGTTGGTCAATCATCAGCCTCTACCACATCCTCTTTGGAACATCATCTTGCTGATATTATAGCACCTCGTCTAGACATGATGCATGCTTCCATCAATGAGAGGTTGGAAAACCTCAAAGACTTTATGGAGTCTCATATAGACAGCCTCGAGATGGAGGTAACACGCCTTAGGGATAATTTTTCAGGCTTGAAGCCTACCTAGAGTCCAAGTTTTCTTGTAGTAGCTTTACCTTTGCTATTATAGGACTTTATTTTTTTTTTTTTGCATTCTAATTTCAATGTAATCCTTCTCCTTTAATTTTAATACATTCATCTTATTGATTTTTCAACTTTTTGCTGATGACAAAATGGGGAGAACCTAGCAATATATGTGATATATACATGAATATGATTATGCAAATATGTAATGTGTGGTATGAAATATGTAAACTTTATTTTAATTGATAATATGCATAAGATATACCTCACATCAACCTCACATATACTTTGCAAACTTGAACTTATTCTGAACTCATTTTAATGCATAAGATATACTTAACATATGTCTATGTTATCTTGGAATTGTCATGGTGCTAAAATCATCCAATTTAATAGAGTTCTCAAGTCATTTTTGCAAGATACAAAATCTAACATTGTCGTTCTTTTAAAGCCTTTCATTAGTGGTCTTTTTGCAGCCAATATCATAACCTCTTTGAACTATCATTCTTTTCACATAGTTGAAGCGGATGGATTTTTGGGAGGAATTTGGTTGTTATGGAATAATTTAGTGACTGCAGAGATCTTGGAGAATATTTTACAATTCATTCATGCTAAAGTGCTCTACAAGGGGTCCTTACACTTTTTTCTTACGACTGTTATGGGAATCCTAATCCCTTCTACTCGTGTAAATTATGGGTTCATCTCTAACATATTAATTAGTCCAATACACCCATGGGTTATTGTTGGGGATTTTAACTCCATTCTTTCTTCTACTGAGATAAGAGGAGTTTCAAACCAGAGAACTAAAGTTTGTAAAAGATCTTAAAGTGGTTTTTGCATTTAGGCTTGATAGATTTGGGCTGTAAAGGTTCATATTTCCCTTAGAGAAGGGGCTCTCTCTTTGAACGCCTTGATCGTGCCATTTGCAATGTTAACTAAAAATTTAAATTCACAGAAACTTCTCTTTTTCATCTTACTAGAATCAAATATGATCATTGCCCCATTTTCTCAACTGTCACATAAAAGAGATAGGTGTGGGTAGAAGAGCTTTCAAATTTCTTCAGTGCTGGTTGACCCATGAAAAAATTAAGGATGTTGTGCCTCATCAATGGGCCAGTCAATCGGATTTCATGTCCTCTCTAAAATCTTCCATAGAAAAAACTTTAAGGCCTAGAACCTCAATGTTTTTGGGAATATCTTCCATCAAAAAGGAAATTACTTCTCCATCTTCAAGGCATCCAAAAAGCCTTGGTTAGTCGTCATAATCCTTTCCTTTTAGATCTTGAAGATATGCTCAATAAATAACTAGAAATAATTCTTTTTATGAGAAGAATTGATTTGGCAGTAGAAGTCCAGGAGTGATTGGGTTGCATGGGATGATAAAAACATAATATATTTGTTATATCTGCTAATTTAGAACTCGAGTCGTGCATGTTGCTAAGCCGACACGTTGAATTGGTTGGAGTCTAAATTTAGATTTTGACTCAAAAATAATTAAAATAATGACAAATAATCATGAAAAATACTTAAAAAAGTATTCAAAGTATTTAAATATGCTAAATTATAGTAAGGGATTAAATTACAAAAGTCAAAACATTTTAGAGTCAATTTGTGATTTACTTAAAATTTGAGGACTAATTGGGATAATTACCAATTAAGAATATAATTTGGGCACATTATATATGTGATGGCTAGTCACATCAAGTGTCATGCATTAAGATATAAATTAACATATAAATATCTAGATATTTATATGAAAATGGGACCCATTTTTTAATTTTTGTCTTTTTCTTCTTTCTTTCTTCTTCTTTTTTCTTCCTTGTTATTTTTAATCTAGAATTTTTTGCACTTAAACCATTTACCACATTCCTCCATCTTTTCACCATAGTCAAACCTTGTTCTAGAGAGAGAAAGTGAGGAAAAGAGTGAGAAAGACATGGAAAAGTAAGTTTTCATATATAGAAAAGCTTGAGAAAGCTTAGGGAAGCAAAAAAAAGGACAAATAAGCAAGAAAATAGGAGAGAGAAACCTCAAAAGTTTTAGCCATAGAAGGAAAAATCTTGAAGTAAAGTGTTTTTCTTCTTATCTTTAAATTTTTCTAAAGGAAGATGGCGTTTTAAGCTCGTTTGGAACATAGTCTTGAACAGAGAGATTAGAGAGAGAAAATTGAGGTTAGAAATATATGATAAAAGAAAGGTATTTCATGATTTTCTTGTATGTTTTAGATACTCAAGAATAGAGAAAAGATAAGGGAAAGGAGAAGGAGATATAAAAGACTAATGAGAAAAAAAAGAATAAAAAAGAAGGTAAGTGCATAACTTAAGACAATAGTCTATATTTTATCATTAAATTCTATTATTTGAGTATTTGACATGCAAATGATTGTAAAATAGTAGCATTTTGTGTTAAAATTTTAAAGAGATATGTTTGTTAGACTGAGGATGATATTTGGTAAAAATTGAGTTACGTTGATTGTGTGTTCTTTGCTGAGCTTATGGAGCAATATATACATATAATTCTATAACTTAAGCTCTAGAACTTAGATTAATATGTTATTTATTGTCTTTTAAAGATAAAGCATAGATATAAAACTTTCATGAAGAAGATAAAACCTATTTCGGACCTTAACTATACTTAAATTGGGCACAAACGTTGGACAATAATACTATCCAAAAAATTATGGACAAAATTGTTAGTAATCAGTCAGTGATCAACTGATTATAACTCTTTTTAGAAAACTCCAAATTAAGTGATTCAAATTTCATATAAAATATGATATCCAGATCTATAATGTTTTTGAAGACCATTAAATTTAATTCAGATAATAACAGACCCAAAAGTTAGATCCAATACAAAGCATAGAATCTGCTAAAAGCAGGGCAGAATATAAATTGAGTAATTTAAGGTGTATATTACATTGACTCTTATTGTATTAAGTAAATGATATTTTTATTGAGTAATTATATGATTAATTGAATCATTAATTCCATGAAATGTATGAAGTAAAAGAGTTACAAATTTTATTATGACAAAGTTAAGCCTTAGAACACCAAGTTTAGAACTAGAGTCTTAGATAGTTTGACATGTCAATCAATGGTCATATTTATGTTGGTGATGACATTTATATTTATGCCGGTAATGACACTCATATTTATATCAATAATGACAATAATATTTATTCTAGTGATGACACTCATATTTATTTGTGATGATACATTTATATTATGACGATGATAGTATTTGTATACCCATACCACTATGTCCGGATGATAATTTTATTATATCTGGATGACCAACCTTATTATGATAATTATTGGTTCCTAGATATTATGGGCATAAACAACTTAACAAGGACACAATATTCTTATATAAATTATAATTAATAATTGTTGATGTGTGAGTTAAACAAACTAATATAATATAGTGCAAGTGTAAGGTAGTGACATGAGGTGTGTAAAAGAGATTTATATATGCAATGTCATGTATATATATATATATATATATATGAAAAAAAAATAATGCACTTATGTTAAATAATCATATGACAAAGGTATATGTGATATTTATATGTATGCTGGTAGATAGGTGTATATTGCATAAATATAGTATATTATCTTATTTATATATATCATTAAACCTAATAAGTGTTCAAAATATTTAAAGATGTTAAATTATGGTACAAGACTAAATTGCAAAATTTGAAAAAATTTGGATTCAATTTGTGATTTACTAAAAGTTTGAGGACTAATAGGGATAATTACCAATTAAAAACATAATTTGGGCACATTATACATGTGATGCCTAGCCACAACAAATGTCATGCATATGCTAATATCAGTCATAAAAACTGTTTTCTTCTTTGTGAATGATCAAGGGGGTTGGAGATGGGACTTATTTGCTCATTATCTCTCTCCACGGGTCCTGCTCTGTATTGCAGTAGTGTGCCCCCCCTGTTTTTGCTCAAGAAGATGACAAGATGTATTGGAGACTCACCCCTTCAGAGGATTTCACCTTTAAGTTAGTGTATGGATTTCTCCAAGGGAATGGCAATGGAAGTGATGAATTTCTATGGAAATGGTTTTGGAAGTGGAAGATTCCCCAGCTCATAAAAATCTCTTTTTGGCAGCTTTTAAATGGCAGGGTGCTTACAAATTCAGTGCGCCATGCGAGACACCTGTCTTCTTCTTCTATTTGTCGAATTTGCAACAATGGAGTTGAGTCCTACACCCACTTGCTTCGGGATTGCTTTGTAGCTATCTAGTTTGGGCTCATCTCTTGCATGGTGATATGATGACAAACATTTTTGATAATTCTAATAATTTTGCAGATTGGGTAAAATGCAATATTAATCGGGATGTCATGTTGCAAAGTGGGATCAGATGGCCCACGATTTTCGCCATTGGTTGTTGGAACTTATGGAAACAACAAAATAGTGTGACTTTTGAAAATGTCTTTAAGCCGGTGGTGGTTTTTATCAAGGACACAATGGATTATGTTGCCATCGTAGATAATATTTTTTTTCATCTTTAGAGGGTGATAAACCTTCCAGCAAGGACAAAAAGAATTGCTAGTTGTTCTTGCCCCCTATTTCCATTTTTAAGCTGAATGCTGACACCTCTTAGGATCATTGCACTAGAATAGCAGCTTATGGTGGGCCGATCAAAGATTTTTGTGGCAGATGGAAAGCTGGTTTTGTTTCAAAAATAGGGTGTTGCCCTATTGAAAAGGCTGAGGCTTGAGCGGTCCTAAAAGGATTGCAATTGGCTTTGGATCATGGGATTACTTCAATCATGGTGGAGTGTGATAACCTTTTGGTTGTGAATATGGTTAAGGGCCTTTGCAATATTGATATCCACTATGCCTCTATTGTCAACCCAATTCGAAGAATGACAATTTTTTTCTCCTTGTTTTCCATTGATCATATGTTAGGAGAAGCTAATTTCACTGTTGACTATCTTTCTCACTTGGCTTATAGCTACAACATTGGTACCCATGTTTTGTCAGACCCTTCTCAGGGAGTTTTCTTATGGCTTCCACATGATAATGTTGGAACTTCTTATGCTAATTAGTTTTGTTTTCCTTTTGTGAGTTTAGCTCACCTCTTTATACCAAAGAAATAAAAAAGTCATTTACTTTCTCCTTGATATGCATTTATTTTGTCAAGTAATTACCATTAGTTATTCTTAAGTCATTATTCCTGAATTATTGCCTAATAACTGAGTCATGCCTGTCTACCCAACCTGAAAAATAGACCTATCTTGTTTATCGTTTAATCGCAATCTAAAAAGTTGATTAAACCTACAACCCTAACTATTTGTAATGACCTTATTCAGTCAGGACCATGAACCCCCTTACATCTCGTAATTTGCTTTTATATATATATATATATGTAAAACCACCAACCCTGCCGATTTGTAATGATCTCATTCAATTAGGACCATAAATCCCTTGTCATAATTTTTATTATTAAATAAAATTAAATATTATATAGCAAAACCTTTAAATTTTTAATTTAACGGTAAAAAAAATAGTAATCAATAAAAACTTATATATATATATATATATATATATATATATATAATTAGTACATATCATTACGTTTAATTTATTCAATAAAATAATAAATTTTATAAATTAAAATTTTGAAAGCATAGACTAATTATAAATCTATTAGATAGATTAAAAAAAAAACCAATGGAACTTTAACTATATCTATCTATCTATCTATCATAGCATCATTATATTAGATAATTGATTGTTTTATAATTAGTCTTTGGTAAATAATTTAATCATAATGATATGTACTAATTATATATATATATGAATTTTTAATTTATAAAATTTATTATTTTATTTAATAATTTAATCATAATGATATGTACTAATTATATATATATATATATATATATATATATATATATATATATATAACTTCTTAAATAGCATTTTCTTTTAAATAATTTTCATCAATGAAGAAAGAAGAAGAAGGAACTAATTAAGTATCATGATCATCACTTCATTCCCTATATTACAATATATAACTTACCAAAAGATTGAAAGAAAGAAACAAGAAAAGAAAACAATACATAACAGAAGAAAGAAACAAATCCAAAGAAATTACAGTCAAGGATAGACAATAAAGAATAACAAATTTTGTTTTTCTTTTTTTGGACTTTTATATATTTTCAGAAAGATGACTAAAGTGGATGATATGGTGAAATCAGCATTTAATTTGTTCACGGCTTGGGTGGTTCTGGTTCCACCTTAGTTGCAGCTTCTTCCTCCAGTACTTTAGAAGCTGGCTCAGCTGCCGGCGGTGGTGGTTCGATGGGTGGTTGTGTCTTCTCAGCAGCTATCTCCGCCGCCGCCTTTTCTTCCTCCACCACTATCTCCTTCTGTTTGCTGCTTGATTCCTCCGGCGCTGCTTTCTCATCCACCACAATAAAACTGGAAACCTTCTCAAATACGAAGAAAACTGGACCTGACACATAGTTTGGTCCAAACTTTGAAGATGCTTCTGATACTGCTTTTGATCCTGGAAATTCTGTTGCATCCATATACATATAATTTCACGATCTTAATTATATTTAGCTTTTTTCTGTTAAATAAGACGATCATAATAAGAATAAAACGTACCGATTTTGACAAGGTCGTCAAGGAATTTTTGAACTAAAGCAGAGTGCTTCTTTAATCCTGCTTCTTTAGGCTCCTTAACTAAGGTCTGTGGTATTTCAAGTTTGAATCACAAGAAAATTTATGATGTTATGGCTTAGCATATTATATAGGTTTATATATATAAAGAATTAATTATTGGACCTTAATTTCAGTTGATGAAGCTTCATAAATTTCTATCACTTTAGGTTGAAGCTCACTCTTCTTCTCCTCAAACTCCTTGTTGATTTCTTCCTAAACAAAGACAAACATAAATATTTATGCATGAAAAATTTAATTTTATAAATATCATTTGTAATATATAAGTATGAAGAAGAAGAAGAAGAAGAAGAAGACCAAGACCTTAGAGTCATCAAAGGATTTGGTAGCTTCAGCAGCAGCAGTTTTCTTGGCCGTATCCTTCTTGAAAACCTTGTTAATAGTTGGAAGAACCTTGGATTTCCAATACCCCATAGTTTCTCTTCTTCTTTCTCAACTCTGCAAAAATAAATCTAACCAAAATACCAATAATGACAAATCAAACCATAACCATAAGAATATATGAAGCAGAAGAAAATTTAATAAATTAAGTTGATTTTGCTGCTTACTTTCCACTGATCTTCTCTATAATCTGTAGACTATATGTTTAGTCTTGAAATGAAAGTAGACCTCAATGCAACTGCTACACTCAACTGTCTCAGCTCCTAATCAAAGGCATATAAAAGCTTAACATTATGGCTTCATTTAGACTTACCTTCCTTTAACTACCCTTTGCTTTCTCTTTTAATTACTAAAATACCATCTTCCATTCAACCCAACTTCTTCACTTCCATCCATATTGCTCAGAAATAGACATCCCAATCGGATCGGATTGAGTTGTTTGAAGTTTATATCAGTTTTTATTTTGGATTTGTCATTTCCTGATTACTTTTAGGTTTTGGGTCCAGTTTCAGATTATCTCAAATTGATCCAATTTTCAAAATTCTTTCCTAAATAATCATTTTGAATTTTAATCTACTTATACAATTAAAATTTTGAATCAGATTAAAAATTGTCAAGTCTGTTTAAAAATATTTGTTTACACAAAATTCATAAAAAATTTTACAATTGATTATTTTTCATATATACATATAAAATAATTATTATTTTGATTATATAACATGTTATTTAATTTTATGTATAACCTTTTTTGTCTTTTTTTTCTTAGCATATACCCTATTATATTATATTAATAAATCCAATGTCAATTTCAATTATAGTTGGTTATATTTAATTATCAATTTTACATAAATTTGAGAATTTTTATATCCATAATATATATTAAATGAAAGATGAAATTGTCGTTCTATCAAATAATTTATTTTGAAAACTTAATTCTCTATTACTGAGACAGTCAATTTATTATTATTATTTTTTGATAAGAATGATATCTGAATTTTAATTAAATTTCTAACATAATCAATCAGAAAATTATTATTTACTCTGAAATTTGACATACTATACTACTATCTCTAAGATTCAAAATTTACATGATTAACTCTTTCTATTTTATCCGTTAAATTATATAGTTATTCTATTAAATTTTAAGAAATTTACTATTAGTTAGAAAAAAAATATTATTTTTTACTCAGAAGTGCAAATATAATAGGTTAAATTAAACTTCAAATGGTGTTAATAAAATAAATCAAATTTGCAAAGAGATACTAGTAAAATAGGTTAAACTTCAGACAATAAATAATAATTTTTTTGTCATTTTTATCACAATCTAATGTATTTTTAACAAAAAAATCTAATAAAATGATATATTATAAGAATATAATAAAATAATTAGAGTAAATTATATAATTTTTAAAATTTAAAAAAATATTAGTACAATACATCAAATTTAAAAAAATAAATAATAATTTTTTTAATAAAATATTGAGTGAGCAAATTAACTTTTTTATAATATAGTATTACGTACTTATGAAGTTTTATTTTTACAAAATCTTAATAACAGTGATTTTGTTAAAACAATAAATCAAAATTAAATAACTCTCTGGGATTTTGCAGGTGAATTCAGTGACATGAACCTGACAAGTAAAAAAGGGTTGATACTTGATACTTGGAGGGAAAATTAGGGGTAAAATGGGGAAATAAAAAATGTTGGTGGGATGACAGCTGGCAATGGACAAAATGAAAGGTGGCAAATATCAAAAAGTAGGACCTCAAACTGCATTATAGTGTTTACAAAAATTGATGTTGATCTGTAACAGCATAATACTTCTTTGGCTCTCTCTAAACTTCTCACGTGGCTTCGCTGGTTCTTCAATCACGCCGTCAATAATAAATATCCCTTTTTCATAATTATAAATATTTTTTTCCCAAAAAAATTTCTAAATATCACGTATTCATATAATTAAATTTAAAGTAACTTAAATTTTATATTAGACCCAATCATATATATGATACTATTCAACGTTATTAGACTGATTTAGAATTTATTTTGTAAATTCAATTTAATAGATAATAAAATAAAAATTGTATTATTACAATTGTTGTTTTTAAATATTTATATTTTGATATCTTTTGTATAATTTTTTTTTTATTTTCAATGAGGTAAAATGCTATATAGAAATTTTTTGTTAAGAATTAAAAGGAGTACTATACAATATTTTAAGAGGCAATGAGAGCTAAATGCCCTATTACCCTCACCCTAAATCCGTCCCTTATGTTATATATATATATAGCTTGTCTTAATTATGTGCTTTTTTTTTTTGCATTGATCAAATCAAATCACAAAAAAAAAAGATTAATTTAATATTAATATATAAATGAATAATTAATCTTATGGAATCACTTAATTGCTATAAAAAATTAAGATTGACACTAATTTAATTAATTTAATTTTCACCTATAAAAAAATTTCTTGCTGATATTTTATATTTTAAAAAAAAATAAACGTTGGCCGATAATTAAGTTATGATAATATTATTTAATCTCCATCACACTAAATGTGGACAAGATTAATGACATGTTACTAAACTTGTTGATTGATTGAGATTATATATATGCTATATGGGAGAAATATAAATAAGATGGAGAAAAATACATATTTAGAAAAAAAAATAGAGAAAGAAAATTAGGCAAGCATTGAAAGCACACGGGTTGCTTGATTACAATTTGGGTTTGGGCTAACAAACAACAAGCGGGAGACAAGACGCATTGATTAGTTAATGGTGGGGTTGATGCCTGATTAATTAAGGATTAATTTTTATCATTTAATTTGATATATACCTTAAAAATTTATGAGTACATTTGACTTAGAAATTTTAGTTAATTACGATTTCAATAAATATTTTTTTTAAAATTAATTAGCTGATAGTTAATTTGATTTCTTTTTATTTAGATCATGTATTACTCGTTTGCTTTATTATTTTTCAAATTCTCGAGTCTTCATATATATATATATATCAATAATTAATAGGTGTCCGTTTGATTTAGTTGTTGTTTTCGGCTTTTCTAACAAATTAAAAGTTAAATTAAATATTCAGTTAGTTTTATTTTTAGCGGTCCAATAAATAAAAATTATAAATTAGACATTTGATTAATTTAACTTTTAGCGATTTAATAAATAAAAAATTGAATTAAGTGTTTGGTAAAATAAAAGAAAAAGTCATCCATTAAAAATAAAAACTGTGAGTTTTTAAAATGTACATCAAAAGCTGATTTTTTATAAAAAGTTAAAATTTTTAATTTTTAGATATTTAATATAAAAAATATTTTTTTATTTATACTTATATCAATTTATAATGATTTTTATTAAATAAAAATTTTATTTTTTAATATAATTTTATGTTAAATTAGTTAATTTTTTATATTATATAAAATATACAGTATCAACATATAAAAGTTTAAGATATATATATATATACAATAATGATATAATATAATTATTAATAATTAATTTATAAATTATAATTAATTTTTAAATGATAAATTATTTAATATTATAAAATTAATTATGAATTTAACTCATATACAGTAAGTTGTTGATAACTAGCGCTATTGTTCATGGCTTACAATTGATTGCTTCTATTCAATCAAATAGACTCCAAATTTTCATCAATCATAAAATTTTTATTTTTGCACTAATTAACTATCAATTATAACATATTAGTTTTTTTTTTGGGAGAATTATCACATATGAGTTATTAACTTGAATCATTGAATCCAAGAGGCTCTCTATATGATATTAAAATAAATTAATATTGGATTATTCAGTATATAGTTGAAGGGTAATTAGCGGTGGCAGCTAGATGACAGGGGCAGTCTCATGTTGTAACAGGAGATTGAATGTCTGTTTTCAGATAAATAAATATATAGCAAAGATTATTTTCTGCATGCATATCCTGAATATACGTGTCAGCAGCCCTATTTCGGCGGCTTAGTTAATTATGGCCAGATTGATCTTTTTTGTCCTTTGATATATGCATATGTCCCACGTCAGCCAAGAAAAATTCCAAAACTGAAAATTACGTGGAGAGACAACATCATGTTTCAAGTCCAAGTTGCACTGCACAGGGGTGAGGGGGTGAAGTAAAACTAAATCCATAGATTTTCTATACCAGCCATGCTAATTATTCTATCCGGTATTTAATTTTGATTGGTTGATAAAAAAGTGAAATATCTAAAAATAAAAAGAGAAAAAATTATTTTTAAAAATTTATTTATATCAACTAATAAAAAAATAAATATCTGTAAATAAAAAAATATATCTTTAATATTTCTCTTTTCTACGAATGAATAAATAAAATGCTATTTAAAATTATCTATATATGTCGGATGGGATTGAAATTGAATCAAATATCCATAAATATCATATTTATTTCAATTTCTAAGATTTTGTTGTTTTCACATATTCATCCCTAGGAGTTATTCACTGATTCTTCTGTTATATTTTCACTATTTGACTATTATAATTGGATATGGGAGCACAAAATCCAATCAATCTTTTTGGTCACCTAATTAAATAAAAAACACTTTCTAAGATTGGAGATTGGATGGTTATTAATTAGAAAATTTTGGGGAAGAATATTTTTTACAGAATAATGTTCAATACATTGATATAATCCACTCAGATTCCTGTAGCACAAAGCGACCTGAAAATGTTGTTTTCTTAAAATTGACAACTAATCTTATTGAATAGCTTGGATGCTAATTAATTTAATTTAATAAAGCAACCTGCTCTCCTCTTAAAATTATTATTAATTTATTATCATATTATAGGACAAAATCGCTTGTTCTTATCTAAATTCGTGTGGATAAATCTATTATTGATCCTTAATTATATTAAGATCCTCAAAGTAAATATGCTTAAAATTAAATGTAAGTAGGAGACCATTTAGTACAACCCAATGATAAATATTAAGAAGTTCTTCCGATTCTTAGTAACTTAGGGATCAAATATAGTCTGGAAATTGGAGATTAGAATTCTCAAAACTCTTTTCTTTATAAACATTTTTACGATATCAAAAAATGGATTAGGTTATATTATAATTATATTAATGGATTAAGTTATATTGATTAATCTAAAGTAATTTTGCTTTGTTTCGTTTGAAAAAAATATAAAATAATACTTTGTTTAATGGATGCCTAAATTATGGTGATAATTAAAAAAAAAACTAAATTTTTATCTTAAAAAGATACCAATTTTCAATATTTTGGGAATCACCTGATTCAAATTGGTTGAAAATTCTAGTCACATATTTGGTATATTAAAATATAAAATTTCATCTAAATTGCAGTTTTGGGATTTCAATATTTTATTTTGGTATGTTCATGTAATAGGAATTAAAATTATATTTTTATATTCGGTTTAATTTTGTTGAAGGTATTTTTTAGAATATAAAATATTTTATTTAAGAAAACATGAATTTTTTTTAAATACCAATAAATTTGATATATTAAGAATTCTTATACAAAAATCAAAATCTTATTTTCAAATGTTTTAATTATCAAATTCAAATTTGAAATAACAATATAATTTATATTCCAAATTTTAGAATACCAAACATATCTAGGAGTTTCAGCAATTCAAATTTGAATCCTACCATTCAAATATATATATATATATATATATATATATATATATATATATATATATATATATATATATATATTCTAAAGGATGCAAAAAGTGAAGGGTGATCAACACAAGCGAAGACTCTGGATTGGTTGTTTCGTTGTTTATGCATGGTAAGCTAATTTGTAAGCTATACTTTTAGGGAACAGAATTACTTCTAAAATAAAATAATTTATCAAAATTACCAATTGCTAAATCCAGGTTTAATTTAGATTTCTTTTCAATTAATTTTTTTTGAACAAATCACTTTTAATTAAACATATGCTTTGTCATAAATACGGATGTTAAAAGTTGATTTCTGAATGAAGAAGTATAGGAGCTTCTCCACTTGATGGCTAAAATACAAATTTAAAACTATAGTATATTATAGCTAGAACTAAATATTTGTGTTTTTTTGTTTCCTTAAAGAAAAAAAAAACGAGAACTGAAGATTCAAATTTGACTCGAAAGAGATGATAGTTGGATTCCCACAGTGTGGTGATTTTTGGCAGTTTAAAAAGGGTATGGTAAAAAAAAAAGAAGAATCCATTTTAACGTTTTTAATTTCTAGATATATACAAATATAATAGTAGAATTTATTTTTGAAAGAGATGACATAATTTGGTGTTTGAGTGTACAACTCCGTTGATAAAGACTTGTTATTGGAGTATTTGTCATTTTGAAAATGAAAGTGATTAGTTTGTTTATTACTATATATACCACAAATTGTTGTATTATAATCTTATCCAAGTATATTTTTTCCCTTTTTCTTAAGTTTTATTTTCTCTCCTTTAAGTGACCGAAAAGTTTCCGAAAGATGTGGAGTTAGCCAAGCCAAGAAACAAACTGATGTTTCTGTCTTACCCAATTCAATAGAATTAATTATATATCTTAAAAAAAGTTGTATTAATTATATAAATAATAATAACTGAATCCAGTTCTTGAACTAAATCCTCCTTGTTGGTTATCATACAAGTTTATTGCAAAACCTCAACATGGATATAAAGTTGAGTACATTTGTATGGTAAATGATAACAAGTGAAAAATAAAATAATAATAGAGATGGAGAGGAGAAAAGGAATTTTATTTTATTTTTTAAAAGAGGAAGAAAACTATTGCCCATTTTGGACATTTTATGGATAAGCGTTTCATGGGCATGAACCCTATTTCACGGACAAGAAATTTGGATTTTCAAAAATAGAAATTTGAGCCAAAAACAAAGCATACACACAACTCATTCAATGGTTACAAAGATGAACCAATGCTCCTATCAATATTTCAGTCCATATTTTATACTAAAAACATGTTATTCCCTCGTTAAAACACCTTCAATAACAAATCATACCAACAAGCCAATTTAAGCTTATTAACTTTCATTTTTATCAATTTTCTCATTCTACCTTCAACTCATATAACATCCAAGCCATTTCATTTATATCATGCCTTTATATAATCATTATGCATTTACAACACATTTCAACATATAACACATGCCAGAATGCAATGAATTCAAATTAAAATACCAATATGTACATACCTATAACAATGGAGCTTTAAACTTTCCTAAGCTTTTCATAGCTTGTCTTCATACTTGGGATGCATTTCTAAGTTTTCTAGCTGCTCCTAAGCATGCAAAAGCATCATCCTCAAACAACAAAACCAAAAAATCTAACCTAAAACCAAGCTTATACGTAACTCTAGTTCAACTCTCTAAAACATTTTTTTCTCCCTTTGATCCTTAAACCAAGACCTAAACAATAAAGTTTGTGTATGAATGGAGAAAAAAAAGGAGGAGAAGAAGTCTTTGGGTGTCAAAAAGGGTTATAGAGGCAATGGAGAGTAATTAATGCAAAAATAAGGTGTAGAAGAGAGAGAAAAGTATGACTGCTCACATGTCCAACCGACCTGTATTTCATGGCTTTTACATAACTCTTCACGGGCATGAACATCATTCCCGACCGTGACATAACAATTCAGTAAAAAAATAATTGACCTCATTTAAACTCTATCATTTTGGACCTATAGTACAACTTTCATGGGTGTGAATATTCATTCACGGGCGTAAAAGAACTTTCATCATAATTTTTAATCTTTAAACCATAATTTACCCATTTTCTCTATTGAATTACCAACATATCTTATAGGCCCTAATTAATGGCCATTACATTTCTCTCCTCTTTAGAAAATTTTATCCTCAAAATTTACCAAGTTATTCAAGTTGAAACAACTGGATATTGTATTATGGAGAGAAAATGTAGCATAAAAATATCTACATTCTTCTGGTCCTTTCTAGCTCTTAAAGCATAGGCTCTTACTGGCACTCTACTTGATCCTAGTCTATAACCGTCTCAAAAATTGCTTGACTAGGTATACTTCTGGCTTGTCTTTGACTCCGACCTAGCATTGGCACTGATCCCTGAGTTTGTATAAAAGTCTCACTAAACTTTAAGGTGTAGTCTTTCTTAATATAATTTTGAGCCCCACATATATAGTAAGCCTTTGTAACTAACCAACACTCTTCCTTGTGGCTCTTGTGGCATGTCCCATAAACTGGATCAACTTTCTTAACAATCTATGTCGACATATAAATTGTGGCCGATGTAGTCCTAGGGGATGGTCCTCTTTTAAAAGATCTCGACTAAGAATGGCTTTATCCCTGTCCTCCATTCTGGGAGTGCCTTTAAAGGAATAAGCCTCTCTCACTTAAAGTTTGAGCCACACTAGTTGGTGGCTTTTTGAAGGACTCTGATGTCTTCCTTACCTTTACACTGATGGCTAAGGACACCAATTTTGAAAAGTCTTCATGCTAGAGAGAAGTAACTTGATATCCAATACCATCGTTCAATCCATCTTCAAACCAATGAAACTTTTTTTTATCTCATTTCTAATAATCCTGACTACATACCTGCTCAGCCTAATGAACTCTTTCTCGTACTTTGATACCGATATATTCCCCTATTTTAGATTAAAGAACTCTCTCTTCTTCTCATCCATATAGACTTGTGGCATATACTTTTTGAATTTTGCCACAAGAAAGTTTCAAGTAAGCGACTATGGAATATATGGTTTCAACACAACCGACTTCCATTAATCATAAGCATGTCATTGAAGTAGAAATACATCATATCTAGCCTTATGCTCCTTAGCACACTCAAGCTCCTTAAAGAGCCTTTCAGTTTTCTCTAACTAAAACTCAAATGCAACAGGGTCGTTTTAACCCCTACTAAGAAAATCCATAGTCCCATATTTCCAAATCTTATTTATTTGCATTATTGGCCTCAATGGTGGAGACGATGGAGTCGGTTGTGGCATTTCTTAAGTTACCTATTGCAGCAAACCATCCACTTATTGCATGAAAGGTAATTAGCCTTGATTGGCTTAACCAACGGTGTGCTATGAAGGAATTGGAGTAGCAACCGGACCTTGAATACTAACAACATTAGGCCTATTCCATCCCCTAATGTTAAGAGTAGGGCTGTAAATAAACCAAACAACTCATAAGCTATTCGAGTCTTAGTTTAAAAAAAAAACTCGTTTGAGATCATTTATTACTGTTAATGAGCCAAGCTAGAGCTCAAATCTAAGCTCAAGCTTGAGCTTAACACAGTTTCATTCATTAGCTCACAAACATATTTATTTAAAACCTTGTAAACGTATTTATTTAAAAGTTTATGAATGTGTTCATTTAAAAGCTCACAAATGTATTCACTTAAAAACTCGTGAACATGTTCGTTTAAGGCTTATTTATATTATATTTTATTATTGAGCTTGAGCTTTTGTCATTATTAGTTAATGAGTCAATCTTGAGCTAAATTTGTTAAGTATAATAAATGAGCTTTTTACGAACCGAGCTAGAGCCGCTCGAGAGCTTAATCATTTAAAAATGAGTCAAGCTTAAGATCAAGTATAAAAGCTCAAATCGAGCTCGAACCTATGATAAACTTAAACGAGCTGAGTTTGAGCTCACTAATATTCTGCTCGGCTTGGCCCGTTTACAGCCCTAGTAAAGAGAGTTGTTGCTCTCAACAACATCGTGAACCTATAACTTATATACCCTTATTCTAATCCTGCACTCAACAGAGAAGTATCTCATGTTAGATTTAGATGAGATACACTATGCATGCATAATAAACCCTTAGCCCACTTAGGTTAAAAAATGCCTAAACTAAAGCTCTGATACTAATAAATATAACACTCACCCACATAATATAAATAAATCCCGCTATATAAATGAATTGTACAAGATTTTGTTTCTAAAAACCTATACCAAATTAAAACTTTACTTTATTCCATATTTAACCTTTTAACAATATTGTTACTCATAAGCATGCATACCAACACTTTGATCGAAAAATTTGATTATGCAATATAAGGTAATGAGTATATGCTGATGCATAAAAGCATGTATATGATAATGGAAATAAAAAAAAGGTAAAGGATATGATTCTAAATGCCCATTTCTCTAATATAGGACTTGACATAGGATAGATGATATGTCATTGTTGGGGTTTTGGTACCATAGAATGTGATTATGTAGTCAATTAGGGTGGCTTAAGTTCGGGTTGTGAACGTTTTTGACTTGAGAGTCTCGAATGAGCATATACAGTTAGTGAACATGATACCCCTTATTTCACAACTCGCATCTAGATAGCCTGGCTTAGACTTTTGGGCAAGTAAAGTAAAAAGGATATGGTAAACAAAATATACAAGAATGGTTAAAGTCCATGTATTATTGAGTATGATAAATCGATTATTGATGACATTATGGAACATGAATCCGTTATTGATATGTTATGATGTGATATATGAATTATTGTTTGTGATGATTTACATGCAAAAAAAAATCATAAGGAAAAAGGAAACTGTTGAAAAAGGAATATGGTTTGATAGTTATGATGAGGTATATATATGAACAAATGGATGTGAATATATGTTGATATCATTTTAGGATTTAATGTACAATGTGTGCACCTCAACATAGACATCACTATGAATGTATATTCCTATGTATCATAATCATGCAATAAGATCCTTGTTTTGGCTCACACTAGCTCTGTATTTACAAAATACATCAATAATTATCAAATACATGCTATTGCCATAAAGATATGTACATCCTTTAAAAACAATTGATTATTCTTACATCTCATGACATATAAAAAAATAAAAGATGCCATGAATGAACCACCAACCCAAAAGTGGGTTTGCTCTGACTAATCTTTGTATGGACTTGTTACTCTTCTCGTTAACCACTGCTATTAACTAGGCTCCAAAACCTGCTTGTAGGAAAATATCCACATGCAAAGTAACCTACTGCTTAGTGGTGCATATGTGTATAAAAATTCTACATACATTTATGTAATGACATATCATCATAATACCATATTCATATCATAACTTAATCATATGCATATACATTCAAAGTGAACCTCACCTTATGTCTGTTTTGATGTGCAAACATTATACATTAAATCCCAAAATGATATCAATATATATTCACATCTATTTGTTCATATATATACCTCATCATAACTACCAAACCTTATTCCTTTTTTAATAGTTTCCATATAACTAGTTTTCTTTTTGTTTATTATCTTGTTTCACATATGAATCATCACAAACAATAATTCATATATCACATCATAACATATCAATAACCGATTCATGTTTCATAGTGTCATCAATAATCAATTTATCATACTCAATAATACATGTATTTCAATCATGCTCATATATTCCATATACCATATCATTTTTACTTTACTTGCCTAAAGCTCTAAGCCAAACTATCTAGATGTAGGTTGTGAAATAGGAGCACTTACAATCTAAGCTTAAGTCACCCTGCCTACTAATTGTATATGATCATTTGAGTCCCTCAAGTTGAAAATGCTCACAATCCAAGTTTAAGCCACATTGATTAAGTATAAATAATATGATCAAAGGCACTCACAACCCAACCTTAAGCCACCTTATCCTTTATCTAGATATTCTCAACCGAGTTTTTCAAATCAGAAGTGCTCACAGCTTGAGCTTAAGCTACCTTAATTTATTATATAATTATATTCTACGATACCGTAACCCCCTCAATGATATATCATCTATCTTATGTCAAATCCTAGATTTGAGAAATGGACATTTAGAATCATGTCCCTTACCTTTTTTTTTTGTTATAATATACATGTTTTTAAACATCAACATAGGTTCATTACCTCATATTGCATCATCACACTTGTTAAACCTTGAGGAACTTGAGGGGTATTTCCGTCCTTTTGATGCTAACAAATAAAATAGCAATAATGTATTTAATAATATGTGTTCTAAGTTTGTTGAACATGATATATCTTGAATGAAATAGATGCAAGAATGATAGACAAATTTTAAAGATCAAAACAAAAAGAAATAGCATGTTCACGCCCGTGCTATAGCTTAGCGCCAACTTTCCAACATTCAAAGTTCACATCCATGAAGGATCATACCAACCGTGAATGATCAAACCTGTCATGCCCGTGAAATAAAGTCACGCCTATGAAACAACATGTCAAGTTCTTCCAAAAAGCTTAACGGCTAGAGTCACCACTTGAACCACGGCTTGGAAGAATGTTCATGCTCTTGAAAGTATAAAGTCACACCCGTAATCAAAC
Source organism: Triadica sebifera (assembly GCA_023653625.1). Classification (NCBI taxonomy): domain Eukaryota; kingdom Viridiplantae; phylum Streptophyta; class Magnoliopsida; order Malpighiales; family Euphorbiaceae; genus Triadica; species Triadica sebifera. The sequence continues at coordinate 13,854,856 of CM042903.1, read as the reverse complement.
ACTTCAAGTTTTTCCAGAAAGTTTCACAGCTAGAGTTACCACTTGGACCACGACTTGGAAGAACATTCACGACCGTGACACATATAGTCACGTCCATGAATGAGGACAAAGAAACATGTCAAGCATGAAGTTAAGAGTTGGTTTAACGGCTATTGTTGCATTAAATGCACCCAAATAGCTATAATCCGCTAAGAAAGTATAAATGCAAGACATTTATGAATCTTATGAGATGAACAACTATTACTTTGAATCAAAAATCTTATTGTAGCCATTGTGCATTAATTACTTTCAACAAATCCTTTATTCTTTGTAAAAACCTATTTGCTCATAATTTATGAGCATTATAGGTTAGTGAGTATATTTCATTGTAATCTATTACTCAAGTGAGTTTGGGTATATTGGGTTAAAATTGAAACACTTGTAAGGGTTTATTGTGTGAGCCATAAAACACAAGGAATTTGTTTATTATGTGAGCCATTAAAATACAAGAGAATTTGTTTGTTGTGTGAGCCATTAAAATATAAGGGAATTTATAGGTTAGGTGCTAGCCATTGAGAGACCATAGTTGGGAGCGAGCTTATCAAACTCTACTGTAACACTTAGTGTAGTAGTAAAACTCCCAATTAAGATTGGAGAGAGGAGTAGAGTTTGTTAATACCCGAACCTCTATAAATCTCGTGTGTCATATCTCTTCATCTCTACTCTATTTAATTTTATTCCGCAATTAAGGTTAAGAATTTTTTTTATATAACCAATTCAACCCCCCCTTCTTGGTTTATTGTTTGGGCAACAACACTTATAAATACATATGTGATATATTACATGGTCCACATGTGAATATTCATGTATACACACAACTCATATTATGTGATTAATCAAACCCATCACAAAATAAGGCGTGAAAACTACTGCCCAATCTAGCTATTTTCTGGGTAAGCATTTCACGGGCGTGAACCCTATGTCACAAGCATGAAACCTGGATTTTAAAGAACACCCAAGCCAAAAACAGAGCATACACACAACACATTTAGTGGCTTTAAAGATGGACTAATATCAATCACCCATATCAACATTTCTTTCCATATTTCATACTAAAAACATGTTATTCACTCATCAAAATACCTTGAATAACAAATCATACCAACAAGTCATTTTAATCTCATTAACTTTCATTTTTAGAATTTATCTCATTCTAACCTTCAACTCATACAACGACCAATTCATTTCATTTATATCATCATTATACATTTACAACACATTTCAATATATAACATATGCCAAAATGGAAGGAATTCAAATTAAAATGCCAATATGTACATACCTACAACAATAGAGCCTTAAACTTTTCTAAGTTTTTTCAAGTTTGCCTTCCCCCTTGGGATGTATTTCCAATCTCTTGAGTAGCTCCTAAGCATGAAAAAACATCATTCTCAAACAACAAAACTAGAAAATCTAACTTAAAGCCAAGCCTATAAACAACTCTGGTTCAACTCTCCAAAAATCTTTTTCTCTCCCTTTGATCTTTAAACCAAGATCTAACATGGAGTTTGTGTGTGAATGGAGGAAAAAAAGGTGGAGAAGAAGTCTTTGGCATGTTAGGAAGGGTTATAGGAGCGGTGGAGAGCAATTGGTGCAAAGATAAGGTGCAAACAAGAGAAAAGTACAACTGCTCACATGTCCAACTGACCTGCATTTCACTATTGTTACACAACTCTTCATGGATATAAATGCCATTCATGATCATGACTCAACAATTCACTCAAAAATAACTCATCTCATTTAAACTCTACCATTTTGGACCTGTAATATGACTTTCATGAGCATAAAAGAACTTTCATCACTATTTTTAACCTTTAAACCGTAATTTATCCATTTTCTCTCTTGAATTACCAATATATCTTACAGGGTATAATTAATGAGCATTATAGTTAATGAAATGGATCTTTGAAATTTGTTAATTGCTTTGGACCAATATTTAGGGACATGAACATTTGTGTGGTCAAGAGCAACAAATGGGATTAAACCTAATTACAACAAAAAAAATAGTTAAGTAATACTTTTCTTAAGTTAATTGGAGTGAGATTAAGTTTAAGATATAAAATAAATGATGAGGAATTTGAGATTTAATTAAGCTAAGAAAACCATCAATCGAAATCTTAATTAGTTTAATTAGAAGAAGGTTAAGTTAATAAATGAGTTTATTAAAGTAATGTTATGTTAAGATTATGGTTAGTTATAACAATTCCTAATTAGAGATAGGAGAACACTATCTGATTGAGACCCAGAAAAGAAAGAAAAGTGAAATTAAGAATTCAAGTGCAACCAAACAGCACCAAATTCTAGGAAAAAGGGATTGAGAAATGGTAATTAAGAATTTTAGGATTTGAAATCATACAAACCAAAAACCTTAAAGGACCTAAAGTGGTGGAAAAACTATTTTCATAAACTTATGCATCATAGTAATCGAGAGATACAAGGTACTTACCAGGAATTTCTAAGTTCACTTTTAAAAAGGTATGTCTATAAAGGATATACAACCATATGACTCATTGACCTAAGTGACAATGAAGTAAATTTTGACACAAAACCCTAAATTTTGAGACATACAACTTGAGAAGATAATTAATCTAAAACTAAATATAAGTATCAAGCAAATTTCTTAATTACTTTGAAATGTCAATTAATTTGAGTTAATATATTAAGCTAGTGTAAATAAGATGGATCATTAATTAAATTATTTGTGTAAGACACATTGACACCATGAAAAGCTAACAAAGGCAAGGGTTGGATTGACGATAAGAAGGCCTAGCCAAATTTGTGCAAGTTTTATGGCAATAACCATAAGCAAAATAAACACTAGTAATGAAAACATGCCCATGCTTTGCTATGTTTGAATTGTAATAACGTGTATGAGTGCATGTATGCATGATGATACCTATTTGAATCTTAATGTGATGTTAAATAATTTCGGTTATGATGGAAAGGTATCAAAATAACGATAAGTATGCAATAGCGAAAGTAAAGAATCGTTGTTTGTATGCATAGGTAATTAATCTACATACAAATATTATGTAACATAATGACATAAAATAGTATGTTATTGTAAACTGATAGTGTTGTATATGTGACAATGGCATACTATGTTTGAGAATACAACATCTTTTGTGAGATGGATGTGTGCATGCATACTAGTGATGACAACAATGGTTCCATAACATAATGTCGACAAGTAAAGTATTATGAAAATGCGACATTAAATCCTAAAATTTGATATTATGATAACATTGTATGTGAGACAATCTTTATTTGGAATATGTGAGTTGAGTCCATAATCTAGCCTATACTATAGTAGAGTAGACTTGTTGGCATACCAATAAGGACATATCCTTCAAGTTGGCACAACCTTCGAGCTGGTCACAGCTTTCGTACTGGATCTGAGGATGCCTAACATCCAATTGATACTTTTGACCATAGAGTTTGCATATGTTTTCGACACGACCATTAGCGTTCGAGATTCCCATTGTCTCCTTATAGTCTAGTCTAGGTGGAAAAGGTATGGGCTAAACTGGTTAAAGATATACTAATTTATGACAATATGAGATGCAATGAATATAAATGTAGAGCTTTGACAGAAAATATATGTGAGACAGATAAAATGTGTGTATATGATCTGATATACTATATCAACTTAGATATATGAATGTGTATGACATTGCTTGAAAATAAGTACAAAACAGGTAATCCAAAAATGTATGACGTGTCAAATATTATTTTGAAAGTATGATTTATGTTGTTTGTATGAAATACATTACATGTGATATACTATCTATGTTAGAGGTATGACTTTTATTATTTATTTATTTTACATTTTGCACTAAAAAGGCATGCTAGGTTAGTATGTGTAATACATTTAAACGTTATTGGTCTATTACTGTAAATCTTACACCACTGAGCCTAAGCTCAGTGTAAAAGTTATTTTCTTGTGCATGTTATAGACAAAAAATGTATAACAACAATGCAGGCAGTGAGAGCTGCAGATCCAGTGGACCCCATCAGAGGAGCATAACAATAGCAGAGATGGCCACCCAATTAGGGTTGGTTTACATTTAGTTTCATGTCATGTTCATAAGTTTAACTTTACATTTATTATATGTATTTTAGGGATATGTGTCAATTCAAGCTATGTAACAATATATGATTTGTTACTAATATAGCTTTTGTTGGTTATAATATATGTATGCCTTCATTTCATAGACTGTACATTTTTCATAAGTTTTATATATCAATAAGTACTGCACAGACAAATCAATTGGTCAGATGGAGATACCACTTTACTTGATTAAGTTACCAAAGGTAAGAGGGTGTTACATAATCAGCTAGATGTTCACTTTGTTTGCACACTTCATCTTATGCAATTATATTGCTCATTTCTATAGCATCATAATTCCTCATGCGAAATCAAGATATGCAATGTAGTTCATTGACTTTATACGCAAAGTTTTCCAAATACATATGTTATAATATATACAAAATTAAAGCATTTAATTATGAAATAATTTGAGCCAATTAAAATTGTGGTCATAAATTGATGGGCACAGTCGCAATGTATTTTTCACAACCAATTCTCATGATTATTAAGCAACCACTTAACAATCTCCACTTTTTTTTTGTCTACTATATCAAATTTGGTTTAATAATAAACTTTTTCTCACTGAGTTTTATCCCACACAATGGTGTTTTGCACTTCTTTTCATCTTTCACAATTAAAGTCATTCTTTAAATTCTACTCTTTTTTTTCCACATTAGATATCCTCATTTATTTCCAATTTCTATATAATTTTGAATTTAGACTGTGGTTAATCTAATGCATCGATTATAATCATAGCCTAAATTAACAGGTATAACAATAAGCTTTATCTCCAATGACTTGTGCGGTGGTTAAGAGCTGCCACATGGTTGACATTATGTAGTACTAAAGTACATCCCCGCAGCTGCCATAGACATTCATGCAAATGTCTTGGACAATCGTATAGCTATCACAAACAGCTGCATGGTAATTCTGAGGCCATAGGCCTACCCACATAGTTTCAAGCCAGTTTGAGCCTGGTTCATCTGTTTGACCCTATATGCATTTGTTATAATTCAACCTCATCCCATCTCACATATTTATGGTCCAATCCATCATTCTAACCTTAAAACAACCACTTTAAACCATAGAGAATTATTCTTGACCATTTTAGTTGTTTTCACCATAAATTTTTCTTTTGAACAAATATTTTGGCTATCCTCATAGGATAAATATGTAAACATTTAAGTGTGTAAAAATTTAATGTTTACACTTAGTGTTTAAGAGGTGATTTCTAGTAAGGGATTCTAGTCAACCACACAAAATAGGGACTCAGTATTATCTTTGGACACATGTGTGAGTATGTTATACCACTCTCTAAGGCCTAGAGCCTTTTAGTAAAGTAGTTGCAGGATATCATAGAGATATGTAAAAATCTATCTTATTCTACACTAGTCCATGTTTCCGACTACTTTTTCAAGTCATCTTTTTTCTTGATTGTTGTTGCCAATAGAGTGGAGAATGACCATCATCCATGATTTGCTACTAAATATAGATGAACTATCACAAATTTGCAGTTCATTAGATGAAAGATAAAGGCAAACAACCACAAGAGGAGGAAAAAGGAAGGTAAAAGATTTTGTCTATATATGTTAAACCTTCAAGATTTTGATATAACTAACTCTCAAAAGAAGGAAAGACAAAAAAAAAAAAAGAACTAAACCAATAAAAGAAAAAAATACAAAAAATTAAAAGTTTAAGGGTATCACTAGCAAAATGGTTAACGATCAATGTGATTTGGCCAACAAATCGAGAAATATTGAGTTTCAAAGATTAGAAATTCAACCAAAATCACAATTGTCAATGTGAATCTAAATATAACATTTAATATGTCCTTAGTAAAATATGAAAAATACTTATATATATATATATTAAATATGTTTCATAAACTACGATATGTTCAAAATACTAATATCTATAGTTCAAATCAATAGTTAATCGTGTTAAAAAAATATTATCAAATATAATAATGTATATATTTTATGTATTATTTTAATAAATAATTAAATTGATTGATTCCTATATATTTTAAAAAAATAAAAATAGATAATAATTTTTTAATAATTACATTTTATACTTATACTCTATACTGCAATATATTTTATAAACTATAATGATACACTTGTGCTTAATTATAGTTAAATTTCGATTATATTTTATAATTATACACTTTATGCATATTATATAATTACACTTATACAATTGTACTTTATAATTTATATTAGGCAAGACCCATATTTTAGCCTGTATTATTTATTTATTTTTATTTATGATTTGAGCCCCCTAAACTATTATTTTACTAATAATTGAGTATACTTTTAATAGTTTTCTGAAAATTAAATTAACATAATTAATCAATTAATATTTAGACATGGAGTAAGAATGAATTAAATATATATTATTATTAGTTGGATTGTAGACGCATTTTCATGATATAATTCAATTCATATCATATTTAATTCAAACTGAGAAAAAGACAATTCTACATTAGTAGAATTATGAGATTAATCTAATTTTTAAAAAACTGTTGAAAAAGAACTAAATTATTAATAAAATAATAATACAAAGACTTAAATTATCAAAATAAAAGTATAAGGGAAGCTAAATTATGGATTTTAGCCTTATATTATTATTATTATTTACAACTGGAATTTATACATTTTATATTTTATACTAAATTATTAGTATAATATTGACAACCTTAAAGTTGGTAACAAATCAGGTCATAGTAGATATCTTATAGAATTTTTTAAAACTTTTTAAAAAATATAAAATATATTAACAATTCAATATTTTAAAAATTAAAAGTGTTTGTATAATTAATTCAAAAACAGTTTGGTTTCATAATTTATAAAACAATCCGATCCAATCATTTTAAAATAAAACAACCTGATTTAGTAAAAAAAAAAATAGATCAGATTATTTGAAACGAGTTTTTTTTTATGAAAAATAAAAAGAAAATAATAAGAAGAAGAAAGAAAAGGATTTTAAAATGAATCAACCCAATTAATTCCACCTGATACCCAAAACTGATCTGAACTCAAACAAATCGAGAAATTACAACAAATGACTACATTCTGAAAGACAGTTCGTCCTAAAAAAAAAAAAAGGAAAAAAAACCATAAATAAACAAAAGGTTGCAGTGTACAGAAGTTGAACAACTAATTACACGGTTACAAGTAGCATAATATATCTTATGCTGTTCCGCAGTAAACTAAAGAATGGGACCAACCAAGTTTGCTGTCTAGCATCTAAAATAAAATATTTATACGTAACGAAGTTAAAAATATGTTAATACAAAATTATTGTTTTTCCACAGTTTCAAAATGATTGTTGCAAAGATTATACATATACAACCAGGCATCCTCAAAAATAAATAAATAAATAAATAAATAAGCAGATCTTCTAAGGGACTATAAGTATCCTCCATATAAAAATATGGTTTGGATGGTAGAATTCCAAATAAAAAGGATTTATTAACTCTCTCTCTTCCATGTCTATAGTCATAAAATTTCAAGTATCAACGATTTGTTTACTCATACGGATAATTGTATCCCCAAAATAAATTCCAAATGCTTGTAATAATTTTCCAGAAGTATATGAGATTAATTGGTGCAACAAAAAGCTTCTCTCACATAGGCTATCACTTGTCTTACACTTTGGAAAAGTAAATAAACCCCAACAACCCAGTGCCCACACATCATGATTAGGGGTGTGCATCAGTTTGAACGTTGAACATAACTGAATTTTTCAAGAAAATAATAATCAAGCTAATACCAAGTTTTAACGTTTCAGCTCGCTGTTGTTCTATTCAATTCGGTATGATAAAATAATGAAGGATTTTCATTGATCGAACAACTAAACTATTATTGGTTTTAGTTCATTTTTACATACTCATACACGAGGTTATGCAGGTCCCATTGAAACTTCTTACCATCACTTCCAACAACATAATTTGCCTGAATTGGAATTTAGAGGAAAAAAGAAAAATTGAATCCCTTTGGGCTCTGCATTGATGAGGTGTTACACTACATAAAAGAACATGTTTCACGAAGCAGTAGCAAATGGCACTACACTCACAGTTCCATTACATGTGTTTTTCTAAGCAGCAGCTATGCCTATCAAAGAAAATTGACAGGCAAGCCGCCTCTGCCATCGACTCTCTGTGGGCCTTTTTTAAATATGTATAGCCGAACTGGAAATCGTGAACCTATAGAAAAATGTAATAGTTCCACGCGTAAGAAATGCCATTGATAATTTGGGAGGCAAAATGCCAGATGAGGTCAAGGCAACCAACAAAGGGTAGGTGGCTCCATTTTCAAGCTCATTACAGCCAATTAGTCAAATATCCAAATCCAAGGGAAATACACTCAACTGCTAATTAGCTTCTTTTACACCCTCCTAATAATAGTAAACAATTTCATACACATAATCATGCTATACTAGAGAGGCACAATAGAACAAGTGTAACAGAATTAATCGAGTTAATTATACAAGAGGGACTTGGCATAATTGAACAATTTCATGCACATAATCATGCTATACTAGAGAGGCACAATTGAACAAGTGTAACAGAATTAATCAAGTTAATTATACAAGACAGACTTGGCATAATTCAGCCTTGGGCCTAAGAAAAGGAAAAATTTCATACTCAATGACCTAACCTAACAAACGAATTTCGGAAATTTTTTGATACATTAGCTCTTTCTATAATATGAATTACAAACATACCCGGAACTTGTAGCAGATCATATGCAGAAGTTAGATGCGGCAAATTGTACCATCAGGATCTCTCATCAATCATTCCACAACATAATTTGGAGCTACTGCTAATATCCTGTTATCTCTCGATAATGCCTGCCTCGCTCCTTCCCCAGTTGCTTCTGGTTGCCTGCCATCATCTACAACCTATGTAACATGAATACGGATACGGACACGGACACAGACACGAAAACGGACACGGAAAAACGACATTTATAAAAAATATAGGACACGGACACGCGGGGGAACATGTAAATATTAAAAATATAGAGGTAAATTTATAAATATTAAATTCAAGAGATATAATTTCAAGTTATTATTTTTATATAAAATTAAATAAAAATGACATACAATCAAATATAATGAGCAATGATTGGTGTTATACATAGATTTTAGGTTTTTTGAAAGAGAAAAACATGTTTTTAACTTACAAAAATGTGTTTCTAATTTTTAGAAAATTACAAAACGCACCCAGGACGTTTCGTGTCGGTGTCCGGCAAGTGTCGGTGTCGGAAACGTGTCGGAAACGCGACATGCTATATAGTTGGAGTGTCTATGCTTCATAGTCTACAACTATCAAGTAACCTTCCCTGCGAATCAGACTCTACAGAACAAAAGGCATGTGCTGCATCCAATTATCAAGTTCAGCTTATTAACAGGTATCGATATTTTCGTAGATTTCCTTGTCTTACCTCTATAATAGCTTTGATTCTAATAGCTTCGTCCTTTGCTTCCTCCACAGAACTGTAGCTATTTTTCTGATTCTGCTGTTCTATATACCATCTGATCAACTCCGCCTGCCTCATTCCAGCCAGCCCACCCCCAGAAAATGATCAAATTTCTAGGATATGCTTCTTTATAACAAAACTTGGTGATATATTAATAATGGAACATGTAAAACACACAACAGTATAGGATCCAGTGCCAGGTGGTTCAATATTTTCTACAAACCATTGGACTTTGCATCCAGGATCTAAAATCCATTTGCTCTGTTATAATTATTATAACTAAACCATGCTGTTGTCGCAAAAAACTGAGATTGGCAGAAAAATCAAGCACTCCTAAAACATGAGTATTAGTTACAATAAAAAGAAAAAAAATTTCACTTACCATCTCGCAATACAGCTTCTTCATGCTGCCTAAGACGCATGACCAGGGCTTAAGTAATCCTCTGAAAGTATTCTTCACTTATCACGAATTTTTTCCCCGTCGGATTGCTTCACCTGCTGGAAAATCACCTCAATGCAAGTGAAATTGACCAAAGAGGCAAAGTATCAGCAACATAGGTTGTAAGAATCCCACCTGTATTTCCAGATGCTGGAGTAGAGTCAGTGTTATTAGGTTGAGCATCACCTTGACCAACACCATCATTTCCGTCATCACCATCATCAATCTCACTGGACTCCACACTGCACTACCAAACAGAATCATATTAGAATCATCCAAAGCTTTACATATACATATAAACATAAAAATGTGAATACACGTGTCTGTATACTAGGATGGAATTTTCTTGCCTGATAATAGAGGTTTTCAGCAATCTCACTGCTAAACGAACATGGCGTGGTATACAGTGATCTACTAATATCAAGGTATACAGGCTCAAATCAAAAGACCTGATTTTCCAAATGACTTCGGGCAATGGCTTCAGACAGTCTGATCAATGCCTCAAGCTGTCTAACTGTCATGCGATAAGCTACTCTACTACCAGGAGTTGTATCAACTTTCTGTAGAGCAACATAAGAGTCCACTAGCAGTTTTCTCGCTTCAGAATTAAGCTGCATTACTTAGCTCAGCTAAAATAAGATACAGGGACAGGAAATCTTCTGCTAAAAAAGAAATTACATGAAAAGTTGAAGCTATCAACTTTTGGTTTCAAAGTTTTTGCATATGCAATGTATCGCTTTAGTTGAGCAGTTGTGAAAGCAGGAGCAAGTGCATCTTCATGCTTCTGATGAACTCTTACAATGTGATGTGCAATATGGTAATCAACTTGATCATCTGGGTCATCAATCATTGCATATACCAAATCAAGCCTTGAAATAATTGCAGGAGTAATCAACTTGACATCTGACAAGGTGACGAGACTGGACAAGAGGGAATGAAGCCAATGGAGTTTAACAATTTTGAAGGAAAAAATAGGTTCGTGCAAAACCCTTACAGTAAAAGCCAGAAAAATAATTAATGAATTTTTATAATAAATATATTTGATAAGAATAAATCTAATAAATTCTTTTAGTGAATGTATAAGTGAATTTGCTAAATATTGAAAATATATTATGAATGATAATATTAAATTAAGAATTTATGAAAACCTCCTAAGCCATAAAATGAGTGATAAACACTTCATTAAGAAAAAAGAATGGATATAAGTATTATAAAATTTATTTTTCATTGATTAAATATGATATTAAATAAATTTCTATATAATGAAATGACATAATACTAAGGCAATGATTAATAATTGATACTATATAAGATCAATTTTGGATACTATTTTGAGAAGAGTAAAATTTATGTAAAATATTAATAAATAAAGACAAAATCTGTACAAATAAGTAAAAAAAAAATATATTTACAAATATTTTGTGTGGCATAATTAATTCACTTAATAATTAAAAATATTGTAAGATATTGTTGATTAAATCAGTGTATAAATAAATTTTTATGATTATCTTTAACTTTGAGAGGTAAATGATATTATTATTATTATTATTATTATTATTATTATTATTATTATTATTATTATTATTATAAATAAGAGATGAAGATAGATACTAAATCTATTTAATTTTGAATATTTGTTACTATAAAGTTTTGTACTACTGAGTTGGTAAACTCGGAGTGGAAGTGTCTTCTCTCATACAGGTATTAGAATCGGAAACAAAAGTAGAGTTTAGAAATATGAAGTTTTTGATTTAGGGGTCTCACCAAAAGAAAAAACAGTATACTTATGGAAGACATGTCATGGGAGTAAAAAATATTATCATTGTATTTTAAAAGGAAAAAAATTGGTTTGAAACTTGTAAATAAAATTTTAAATTATTGTGATTTTATAAAAAAAAATTATGCATGTATTTTTATTTGCTATCATATATTATGTATAGATTAATTCAAATTGGTCAATAAGTTCTACGCAAATACCACAAATAGTGAATAATTATCAGAACATTCTTATGCCTGACAGGATTACAATTAGGTTGAAGGGGTGTTACCGATGTTACAGATGTTATACTTATAGATGATGAACCTCCAAGCTATAAATAATGATTCTGTAATCTCTAAGTGATAAACCACTAAGGTTTAAATGATGAACCTAAAACTTCTATATCATAAACTTATAAATTCTAAATGATAAACTTATAAGTTCTAAACGATTAGCCTCAATCTTCCAAATGAGAAACCTGCACTTTCCATACGATAAACCTAAAAGTTCAAAACAATGAAACAGTAAGTTGTAAACGATGAATCATCATCTTCAAAATGATGAATATATAACTTCAAAATGATGAATATATAACTTATAAATGACGAACCTGTAACTTCTAAACGACGTTACAGGTTCTAAACGACGAACCTATAACTTCTAAACAATAATTCTCTCAGTTATAAACAATGAACCTATAAGGTCCAAATGATAAACTTGTACCTTTTAATGACAAATCTCAAAATTCTAAATGATGAACATGTATGTTCTTGTTGCCCAAAACAATAACCAAGAAGGGGAGGGGGGTTGAATTGGTTGGCAATTAAAATTTTGCTTGAAGGAATATGCAAAAATAATAAATTGAGAAAGGAAGAAGGATATTATGCACACAAAATTTATAGAGGTTTGGGTATTAGCGAACCTTACTCCTCTTTCTAATCTCAATTGGGTGTTTCACTAACACTTGAAGTGTTAGGATGAAGTTTTTTCCAGTTCACTCCCAACTATAGTGTTTCTCTCTTGGCTAACACCTAACCCAGAAAATTCTTATGTTTTAATGGCTAACACAACAACCAAATCATTGTATTTTTATGGCTCACATAATAAACCCTTACAAGTGTTTCACTCACAACCCAACTCACTCAAAACCACTTTTGAGCAATTGATTATAAGTAGAAAACACTCACCAACCAGAATGCTCAACAATTATAAGCAATTATGGTTTTACAATCAAATAATGAAAGTTTGTTGAATCAAAGCAAATGCACAAGGCTATACAAGATTAAACATTAAATGATTGTATTTATTTTTGTTTGGAAGTCATAAATGTGTTGTATTTAGACTTCCATATCAAATATAGCTGTTTTTGGGTGCATTAAATACAAAAATAGTCATTCAACTACTTTTCTATTCGCGTATGTCAAGTTTCTTTCTCTAGGGTCATTAGCATGACTGATTCTTCACGGGTGTTACTGTTCTTCATAGTCGTGATTGAAAGTCGTGACTCTGGCCGTGATTCATTATGCCTCAAAATAAATGGTTGTTCATGGGCGTGACAAAATCTTTACGGGCGTGACTTGACCAATCTTCATGGTTGGGTCAGTGCTTCACTACCATGAATGTTTAAATGAAAAGTTTTGGTGCTTACTTATTTCACAATCGTGATTCGGTATTCACGGGTGTGAAGTGCTAATTTCATGGAGGTGGTGATCTTGCACCACGGGTGTGACATTATGCATTTTACCAATGTCTTGATCTTTAATTCTTTTCTTTCAACTTGCTTTATGATTTTGGGAATGCATAACCTGTCTAACACACTTAAAGCACAAAAAATTCTTGGTTACTTAGTTCTTTGTTATCATTAAAATGGCAGAAAGATCCCTCAAGATTCAACAATCTCTCATTTTTTGATGATGGCAAATAATTAAGGAATATGAGGGTCTAAAGAGAAATAAAATTTATCCCCCTCAATTTGTGCCAAACATGAATCAATAAGAAGTACAAAATGCTTCAAAAGAAATTGAAGTAAGCAATAGTCATAGTATAAGAAGTACAAGATGCTTCAAAAGAAGTATTCGTGCAAAGTATATGAAGGTTATATTGCAGGTTGATTAGGCCAAGTCATATTAACAAAGTATTTAAATTGCTTACTTATTCTCCCCCTTTGTCACAATAAAAAACGAGATAAGATGAGAGAATAAAATAAAAGATATATCATTGCATAAACAAAAGTTTTACCTGTCATATGAGTTGTAAAATAAATAAAAGAGACTTGAACCTAAGAGAGTACTATGATAACATGATCCTAAGGATCCTAAGATATAAAAAGTAAACAAAGGATAATGACAATCATGGCTTGAAGCTAAACATCTACTTGCGAAGATGAGCTACCTCCTGTTTGAGGCTAACAATCCTGGACTCCACGAAGTCTTTGAGGTTTTGCAGTTTTGAATCAATGAAAAGTGTTCATACTTTCTTGAAGCATGTCTAAATGAGGAGTCAGCAGTGTGGCAATCTGCTGTACCAAGTCTGGTGAAGGTGTCAAAGAGGTCTCGATGGTAGGAGGAGCATCTAGAACAGCTGGAGGTGGAGTCACAACATGAGCTCTCTTCCTCTACTAGAGCCCTTGAAGTCCTACTTTAAATTCTTTAGAGTCTTTAGGCTCATAGGCCAGTTCTCTTACTGGGGTACTGAAGTGGTAAGACACTTCATCCTCATAGTGGACTCTCACTGCTACTTTTATCTTAATAAATGACTCAATGTCGAGTTGGTCTCTTGCAGAAGCTGGAATGATATTGTAAACATGATTATCGAGGTCCAAAAGTGTTAAACCTTGAGAGGTATTTCCGTTATTTTGATGATAACAAATAAAATAGCAATATTGTATTTAACATACTTGTTTTCTAAGTCTATTAAAGAGGACATGGATTAAAATAGCAAGAATGGAGATTGGAAGAATAATCCTTGAAAGACAAAATTAAGGAAGCAGCATGTTCACGCCCGTGACTATATGTGTCACGCCCGTGACTATATGTGTCACGCCCATGAAGAAGCTAACCGTTACCAAAACCAACATTTTAAGTTCACGGCCATGAAGGAAGAACAAACCGTGAAGTGGACATTTTAGTCACGACCGTGAATCAAATTGTCACACCCGTGAATGTTCATGTCATTTTCATCCAGAGAGCTTCACGACCACAATCACCACTTGGATCACGGCTGGGAAGTTTGTCACGCCCGTGAATGAGTATGTCACGCCCGTGACTCAATGTGTCAAATGTCACCACTTCAGTCACGGCTTGGGAAGAAATGTCACGCCCGTGACAAACATAGTCACGCCCGTGAATAATGAAAGAGAAAAATGTCAGGCGCGATTATTTGGTTGGTACAACGGCTATTTTCATATTTAATGCACCCCAATGGCTATAATCAGCCATGAGAGTATAAATGGAAGTCATTTATGCATTCAGAATATGAGAATAACAATAGAATAGCAATTACTTTGATTCAAAATCTTATTACAAGCTATTTGTACATTCATACTTTAAGAACAAAATCTATTCTCTGTAAAAATCTTTTTTCCCTTTATGTCAAAACATTCCAGAGAGCTTCACGACCAAGGTCACCACTTCAGTCACGGTTTGGGAAGAACGGTCATCCCCGTGACAAGCATAGTCACGCCCGTGAACAATGAAAGAGAAAAATGTCAGGCGCGATTTTTGGTTGGTACAATGGCTAGTTTCTTATTTAATGCACCCCAACGACTATATTCAGCCATGGAAGTATAAATGGAAGTCATTTATGCATTAAGGAATAAGAGGATGATAAGAAAAACAAAAGATTAGCATATACTTCAAATCACAATCTATCTTGTACTTTTCATACTTTGAGAACAAATCAATTCTCTGTAAAAATCTTTTTGCTCCTCATATTTGAGCAATAAAGATTTATAAGTGGTTCTCTATGTAATCTTTACTCAAGTGAGCTTTGGGTAGTTCTGGGTTAAGAGTAGAACACTTGTAATGATTAGTTGTGTAAACCTCTAAAACACAAAGTGTAGGTTATTTGTGTGAGCCTATAAAACACAAAGTGTAGGTTATTTGTGTGAGCCTGTAAAACACAAAGTATAGGTTGTTTATGTGAGCCTGTAAAACACAAGGAATTGGTTATTGTGTGAGCCATTAAAATATAAGGGATTTCTGGGTTAGGTGTGAGCCATTGTGAGTGAGCTTGTAAAACTCCATTGTAGCACTTAGTGTGTTAGTGAAACTCTCAATTGCGATTGGGGAGAGGAGTAGGGTTAACATCCGAACCTCTATAAATCTTTATGTCTGATTTTCTTTATCCACCCTAAAATTAACTATTTATTTCCGCACTTTAAAGTTTAATTTCTTGAAACTCCAATTCAACCCCCCTTCTTGGTCTAATATCTGGGCAACAATTGGTATCAGAGCCTTGTCTAGCATCGAAGCTTTAAAAAGCGCTAGTAAAGAGTAAGATATGGCCAGTGAAGGATTCTAGAGTCTCAAACCTTACTTTGATGGAGCAAATTATGCCCATTGGAAGTTTAGAATGTAGACATACTTGGATAGTGAAGGAATTAAAGTCTGGGATAGTGTACGAAAAGAATGGACACCACCAACCAGAAGAGGAGCTGATGGTGAAGAGGAAATCCTATCAAGAGATGATTGGACTAAGCCCCAAAGAAGAGCAAATTTCAAAAACAAGAAGCCAATGACAATTCTATCAAGCTCATTATTTATTGAAGAATGTGGGAGAATACAACACTGCTCAACAGCATATAGCATGTGGAAGACATTGGAGAACTATCATGAGGGAACTAAGCAAGTCAAATCCAAGAAGATTCAACTTCTAACCTCAGAATATGAGCTCTTCAAGATGAAATCCATTGAGTCAATCACTGACAAGACCAACCATCTTCTATCTATTATAAATGGAATGAGGAAACTTGGGAAGCATTTGAGTTTGGAAGATGTAAACAATAAAATCCTGAGGAAGTCTTCCTCTTAAAGACCATGGTTCAAGAGTTGCTGGCATAGAAGAAGGAAATGAAGATATGAGCATCATGAATACTGATGTGCTGATTGGCAAGCTTCTCACACATGAGATGGCAGTGAAGAGAGATAGAGAGCTTGAAGCAGAGCCAGAGAAAAGAAAACCCTTAGCACTTAAAGCCTCTACTTCAAAATCTCAAGAAGAAAGTGAAGATGATCAAGAGATGAGTGATGGTGAAAATGAGGACATCGCTATGCTTTCAAGGAGATTAAAAAGAATCATCGAAAAGAAAATGAGCAATTCCAGAAAATTCAGGCAAATAAACCTCAAACATACTTCTAATGATACACATAGAAGTAAGGAAGAGGTAAAATGCTATGAATGTGAAAAGAAAGGACATATCAAACCAGAATGTCCAAGGCTCAAGAAGCATAAGAGCAAATACCAACGAGACAATGGGGAGAAAGGTCATAAAGCCACATGGGATGACGAAAGCTCTTCAAGTGAAAAAGATGATAATGAAAGTGAAGAGGTCAACCTATGCATCATGACTATTGAGGATCACATCTCAGATAAGGTAAGATCACTACACTTATATTCTTTCAATAATGATAGCAGTAATAATGATAGTAACAGTGATAGTGATGATGATGATGATGAGCAAAGCCTAATAGAAGAATTAAATATAGAATTAGAGAAATATAGAACTAAATTTAGTACCTATAGAAATAATATCTCTAATTTGAAAAATAAGATAGATGGTTTAGAAAAAGAGAACATAAAGCTTAACTCATCTAATGAATCTCTTCAAAAGTCATTAGATGAATACTCATCAAGGCCCTCAACAGCTTAACTGTTAAAAGAAAATAATACTTTGAAAAATGAAGTTGAGGAACTTAGAAATTCCATTTCTAAATTTCACAAAGGTAAAGAAAGCTTAGATACTCTCATTGTGTCTCAAAGACCACCTTTAGTTAGACATGGTCTAGGATTTAAGGACACATCATCATCTTCTAACAAAACAGTATTTGTTAAGTCTAAAGAACATAACATCTCCACACCTGTTAGAACTGCACCAAGAAATAAGAATGTTAAACCTTCTATACAGAAAAAGAATCATGCCTTTACATATAGGAAGAATGTATCTAGAAAAATGAAAATTAATCATGATTGTGCATGCCATTGTTCTCAAAATCAGTCTAATCAAGTTATGACATTCAAATACGTTGTAAGACCAAAAAGCAAGTTTATACCTAAACAATGTAATTACTGTATGAAAATGGGTCATATAAATAAAAATTGCTGGATAAGGAAGGCTCATTGGGAACCTTCATGTGCTAACCCCCAAGGACCCAAACTAATTTGGGTACCTAAATATCATACTTGATTTGTAATTCTATAGGTATGCCTTAAGTCCACAATAAACAAAAATGCGTGGCTAGTAGACAGTGGATGCTCAAGGCATATGACAGGAGACAAAGAACTCTTCAATGAAATCAAAAGTATTGATGGAGGTAAAGTTACCTTTGGACACAATGCAAAGGGTAAGGTAATTGACATTGGTTCTATTGGTGTTAATAGTACTACTTTTATTAAGGATGTTTTACTTGTTGATGGCTTAAAACATAACTTGTTAAGTGTAAGTCAATTATGTGATAAAGGAAACAAAGTAATCTTCACTTCAAATGAATGTCTTGTAATCTCCATTGATGGTCAAGAAATATTTAAAGGAAATAGAGATATCAATATGTACATAATAAACTTACATGAACTATCTAACCATTCCTCTAAGTGTCTTGTGACTACTAGTGATGAATCTTGGCTGTGACATAGAAGACTTGGTAATGCTAACATGGATTTAATACAAAGTCTCAGCAAAGGAGAGCTAGTAAAAGGATTACCAAGAGTTAAATATGAAAAAGGCAAGACATGTGATCCTTGTCAAAGAGGAAAGCAACACAAGTCATCTTTCAAAGCCAAAAACATAGTAAGTACTTCAAAACCTCTTCAACTCCTGCATTTAGACTTATTTGGACCTACTAGGATTGCTAGCTTAGGAGGAAAACATTATGCATTTGTCATCGTAGATGATTACTCTAGATTTACTTGGGTAATTTTCTTAGCTCAAAAGAGTGATGCTTTTGAAAATTTCAAAAACTTTGCTAAAAGAGTTCAAAATGAAAAAGGGTACTGCATTTCAAAAATAAAAAGTGATCATGGGAAAGAATTTGAAAATGAAAAATTTGAAAGTTTTTGTCTTGATCATGGCATTTCACATAATTTCTCATCTCCTAGGACACCTCAACAAAATGGAGTAGTTGAAAGGAAAAATCGAACATTAATTGAAATGGCAAGAACAATGCTTAATGAATATGAATTACCAACTTATTTTTGGGTAGAAGCCACAAACACTGCATGTTATATTTCAAATCGAGTTTTCAAAAGACCTCTTTTAAACAAAACCTCATTTGAGCTATGGAATGGAAGAAAGCCCTTGGTATCATACTTTAGAGTATTTGGATGCAAGTGTTTTATATTGAACACCAAGGACAATCTTGGAAAATTTGCCTCTAAGTCTGATGAAGGTATCTTTTTAGGATACTCTACAACCAGCAAAGCATATAGAGTATTTAATAAAAGATCATTAACAATGGAAGAATCCATGCATGTTGTTTTTAATGAATCTAGTAGACTTGATCTTGTGAAAGGTAGTGCTCTTGATGATGTTGTAGATAATATTGAAAAACATGTCATTGAAAATGGAAAAGAAGAAAATGATCAAGAAAATTTACTACCTCAAAATCAAGAAGAAATGGAGCAAGAACTTCCAAAAGAATGGAGAATGAAGAAAGATCATCCAAAAGAGCAAATAATTGGTGATCTATCAAGGGGAGTAAGTACTAGATCTCATTTCAAGCATTTAGTCACTGATATTGCTTTTATTTCACAAACTGAGCCTAAAAACATTGATGAGGCTCTTAATGATGAAAGTTGGGTAATTGCCATGCAAGAGGAACTCAACCAATTTGAGAGAAATAAGGTATGGAACCTAGTACCTAGACCCAAGAATCATCCAATCATAGGCAGCAAATGGGTATTTAGAAATAAATGAGATGAACAAGGGTTAATAACTAGGAATAAAGCAAGACTTGTTGCAAAAGGATATAATCAGGAAGAAGGTATAGATTATGATGAAACATATGCACCTGTAACCAGATTAGAAGCTATATGAATACTCTTAGCATATGCATGTCACATGAATTTCAAACTTTTTTAAATGGATGTGAAAAGTGCATTTCTAAATGGTTATATAGATGAAGAAGTGTATTTAGAACAACCACCAGGTTTTGAAAACAATGATTTGCCAAATCATGTTTTTAAACTTTCAAAAGCTTTGTATGGTTTAAAACAGGCTCCAAGAGCTTGGTATGAGAGACTAAATTCTTTTTTATTAGAAAATAGCTTCACAAAGGGAAATGTTGACACTACACTGTTCATCAAAAAGCGTAAGCATGATATACTAATTGTTCAAATTTATGTTGATGATATAATATTTGGTTCTACTAATGAGCTGCTTTGTCAAGAATTTGCTAAGTGCATGACTAGGGAATTTGAAATGAGCATGATGAGAGAACTTAAGTACTTCCTTGGTCTACAAATCAAACAAAGCAATGAGGGCATATTCATCAACCAATCCAAATATGCCAAAGACTTAATCAAAAAATTTGGTATGGAAGGATGCAAAAATGCCAAGACTCCTATAAGCACATCAACAAAATTGGACAAAGATGAAAAGGATAAGAGCATTAATGAAAAGCTTTATAGAGGTATGATCGGATCACTTTTATATCTCACTACTTCTAGACCCGATATTATGTATAGTGTTTGCTTATGTGCACGATTTCAATCATGTCCTAAAGAATCTCATCTAAATGCTGTAAAAAAGGATTTTAAGATATTTACATGGAACATTGCATCTAGGTTTATGGTATCCTATGAATTCATCTTTTTATATTATAGGATATTCAGATGCAGACTATGCTGGTAGTCTTTTAGATAGAAAAAGTACTTCAGGTACTTGTCACTTCATTGGAGAATGTTTGGTTTCTTGGTTTAGCAAGAAACAAGTTTCTGTTGCTCTCTCAACTGCTAAAGTTGAATATGTAGCAGTTGGATGTTGTTGTACACAAATTCTTTGGATGAAACAACAACTTAAGGACTATGGTCATGAGATGAACCATATACCTATAAAATGTGACAACACTAGTGCTATAAATCTTTAAAAGAATCCTATTCAACACTCTAGAAGTAAACATATTGACATTAGACACCACTTTATTAGAGATCATGTTCAATATGAAGATGTTGAATTAGAATTTATATGCACAGAAAATCAATTAGCAGATATTTTCACTAAGTCTCTAAATGAGGAAAGATTTAATTTCATTAGAAGAGAACTAGGTATGATTGATGGATTAACCTTGTGATTGCAAGAATATGAAATCTTAATTATTGATTTTAAATCATATCACAAGTTATAAGATAGAAATTTTGATGAGAATTCATGATTTATGAAGTAGAATCTTTGTTGAAATGATTTAGTCTTGTTGTAGAACTTAATTTCAATTTGATGAAAATTATAGGGGAGTCACGCCCGTGACATATATTCACGCCCGTGACTTAAGTGGCCCAAAGAGGCAGTGTCGTTCACGACTTTGGTTCACGACCTGATTCACGGCTTCAAGTGGTGAAACTTAGTTTCACGGCTTGAGTCACACTCGTGGATAAGAACGTTCACGCCCGTGACGCATTTTCACTCCCGTGAACAATTACGCCTCAAAAACTCACAGAAGCTTTCACATTTTGGTTCATGGCATGATTCACGGCTTCAAGTGGTGAAACATAGTTTCACAGCTTGAGTCACACCCGTGGATAAGAACCTTCACGCCCGTGACGAAGTTTCACTCTCGTGAATAATTACACCAAAAACTCACAGAAGCTTTCACGCCTTGTGTCACGACTTGCTTCACGGGCATAAGTAGTGAAATTCAACAGTTCACGCCCGTGACGTTAGATTCACCCCTGTGACATAAGATCATTCATGCCCGTTATGTTCATCGATCACGCCCGTGAAATTATTCATGCCTTCATTCACGGGTGGAACACTGCTTTAGCAAACCGTGAACACGACTATTCACGCCCGTGAAACCATAAGTCACGCCCGTGAATGTATCGAATATATAAGAAAACAGCCGGTTACAACCTTCATTTCAACTCTCCATCTCCCAAAACCGCTCTCATTTACTCTCATTCATTGAGACATTGAAGATTCCGACCCCAAAGACTTGAAATTTCACTATAAATACCATCAAAAATATTGTAGGACCAGAAAATAAATTTAGACCAAAACAATGTAATTATTGTATGAAAATGGGTCACATAAATAAATATTGCTGGATAAGGAAGGCTCATTGGGAGCCTTCATGTGCTAACCCCCAAGGACCCAAACTCATTTGGGTACCTAAAAATCATACTTGAATTGTGATTCTATAGGTATGCCTCAAGTCCACAATAAACAAAAATGCTTGGCTAGTAGACAGTGGATGCTCAAGGCATATGACAGGAGACAAAGAACTTTTCAATGAAATCAAAAGTATTGATGGAGGTAAAGTTACCTTTGGAAACAATGCAACGGGTAAGGTAATTGGCATTGGTTCTATTGGTGTTAATGGTACTACTTTTATTAAAGATGTCTTGTTGATGGCTTGAAGCATAACTTGTTAAGTGTAAGTCAATTATGTGATAAAGGAAACAAAGTAATCTTTACTTCAAATGAATGTCTTGTGATTTCTTTCGATAGTTAAGAGATATTTAAAGGAAATAGAGATATCAATACATACATAATAAACTTACATGAACTATCTAACCATTCCTCTAAGTGTCTTATGACTACTAGTGATGAATCTTGGCTGTGGCATAGAAGACTTGGTCATGCTAACATGGACTTAATACAAAGTCTTAGTACAAGGGAACTAGTAAAAGGACTGCCAAGAGTTAAATATGAAAAAGGCAAGACATGTGATCCTTGCCAAAAAGAAAAACAATACAAGTCATCCTTCAAAGCCAAAAACATAGTAAGTACTTCAAAACCTCTTTAACTCCTGCATTTAGACTTATTTGGACCTACTAGAATTGCTAGCTTAGGAGGAAAACATTATGCATTCGTCATCGTAGATGATTACTCTAGATTTACTTGGGTAATTTTCTTAGCTCAAAAGAGTGATGCTTTTGAAAATTTCAAAAACTTTGCTAAAAGAGTTCAAAATGAAAAAGGGTACTGTATTTCAAAAATAAGAAGTGATCATGGGAAAGAATTTGAAAATGAAAACTTTGAAAGCTTTTGTCTTGAACATGGCATTTCACATAATTTCTCATCTGCAAGGACACCTCAACAAAATGGGGTAGTTGAAAGAAAAAATCGAACTTTAATTGAAATGACGAGAACAATGCTCAATGAATATGTATTACTAACTTATTTTTGGGTAGAAGCCACAAACACTGCATGTTATATTTCATATCGAGTTTTCAATAGACCTTTTTTAAACAAAACCTCATTTGACCTATGGAATGGAAGAAAGCCATTGATATCATACTTTAGAGTATTTGGATGCAAGTGTTTTATATTGAACACCAAGGACAATCTTGGAAAATTTGCCTCTAAATCCGATGAAGGTATCTTTTTAGGATACTCTACAACCAGCAAAGCATATAGAGTATTTAATAAAAGATCACTAATAGTTGAAGAATCCATGCATGTTGTTTTTAATGAATCTAGTAGACTTGATCTTGTGAAAGGTAGTGTTCTTGATGATGTTGTAGGTAATATGGAAAGATTTGATCTTGGAAATAAGAAAGAAGAAAATGATCAAGAAGATATACATCAAAATGATTCTCTATCTCAAAATCAAGAAGAAAATGAATAATAACTTCCAAAAGAATGGAGAATGACGAAAGATCATCAAAAAGAGCAAATTATTGGTAATCTCTCAAGGGGAGTAAGTAGTAGATCTCATTTCAAACATCTAGTCACTGACATTGCTTTTATTTCACAATTTGAGCCTAAAAATATTGATTAGGCACTTAATGATGAAAGTTGGGTAATTGTCATGCAAGAGGAACTCAACCAATTTGAGAGAAGTAAGGTATGGACCCTAGTACCTAGACCCAAGGATCATCAAATCATAGGTAGTAAATTGGTATTTAGAAACAAACTAGATGAACAAGGTTTAATAACCAGGAATAAGGCTAGATTAGTTGCAAAAGGATATAATCAGGAAGAAGGTATAAATTATGATGAAACATATACACCTGTAGCTAGATTAGAAGCCATAAGAATACTTTTAGCATATGCATGTCACATGAATTTCAAATTGTTCCAAATGGATGTGAAAAGTGCATTTCTAAATGGTTATATAGATGAAGAAATGTATGTAGAACAACCACCAGGTTTTGAAAGCTATGATTTGCCAAATCATGTGTTTAAACTATCAAAAGCTTTGTATGGTTTAAAACAGGCCCCAAGAGCTTCGTATGAGAGGCTAAGTTCTTTTCTGTTAGAAAATAGCTTTACAAAGGGAAATGTTGACACTACATTATTCATCAAAAAACATAAGCATGATATACTAATTGTTCAAATTTATGTTGATGATATAATATTTGGTTCTACTAATGAGTTGCTTTGTCAAGAATTTGCTAAGTGTATGACTAGGGAATTTGAAATGAGCATGATAGGGGAGCTTAAGTATTTCCTTGGTCTATAAATAAAGCAAAGCAATGAGGGCATATTCATCAACCAATCCAAATATGCCAAAGATTTAATTAAGAAATTTGGTATGGAAGGATGCAAGAATGCCAAGACTCCTATGAGAACATCAACAAAACTGGACAAGGATGAAAAGGGTAAGAGCATTAATGAAAAGATTTATAGAGGTATGATCAGATCACTTTTATATCTCACTGCTTCTAGACCCGATATAATGTATAGTGTTTGCTTGTATGCACGATTTCAATCATGTCCTAAAGAATCTCATTTAAATGCAGTAAAAAGAATTTTAACATATTTATATGGTTCTTTGTATCTAGGTTTATGGTATCCTAGGAATTCATCCTTTTATATTATAGGATATTCAGATGCAGACTATGTTGGTAGTCTTTTAGATAGAAAAAGTACTTCAGGTACTTGTCACTTCATTGAAGAATGCTTAGTCTCTTAGTTTAGCAAGAAACAAGTTTCAGTTGCTCTCTCAACTGCTGAAGCAGAATATGTAGCAGCTGGATGTTGTTGCACTCAAATTCTTTGGATGAAACAACAACTTAAGGACTATGGTCATGAGATGAACCATATACCTATAAAGCACAGAAAAACAATTAACAGACATTTTTACTAAGTCTCTAAATGAGGAATAATTTAATTTCATTAGAAGAGAACTTGGTATGATTGATGGATTAACCTTGTGATTGCTAAATTATGATTGATGATGTTATTTTTGTATCACATCACTAGATATAAGATAGAAATTTTGATGAAAATTTATGTTATAAGAGATAAAATCTTTATTGAAATTATTTAGTTTTGTTTTTAGGACTTAATTTTATTTGATGAAAATTTTAGGGGAGTCACGCCCGTGACATATGTTCACGCCCGTGACTTAAATAGCCAAAAGAGGCAGTGTCGTTCATGACTTGGTTCACGACATGGTTCACGGTTTCAAGTGGTGAAGCTTATTTTCACGGCTTCATTCACTCCCGTGAAAAGACCTTTTCACGTCTGTGATGCATTTTCACTCCCGTAAACTATTACACCCCAAAACTCACAGAGGCTTTCATGCCTTGAGTCACGGCTTGCTTCACGAGCATAAGTAGTGAAATTCAACATTTCACACCCGTGACTATTTGTTCACCCCCGTGACAGTGCATCATTCACGCCCGTGATATTCAAAGGTCACGCCCGTGAACTTATTCACGCCTTTATTCACGGGTGGAACACTCCTTCAGCAAACTGTGAACACGACCATTCACGCCCGTGAAAACATACTTCACGCCCGTGAATGTATCGAGTATATAAAAGAGTAGCTGGTTATATTTCTCATTTCACCTCTCCAACTCCCAAAACCGCTCTCATTTACACACATTCATTGAGACATTGAAGATTCCGGCCCCCAAGTCTCAAACTATTCCTATAAATACCACCAAAAGTTCAAATCTTCATAAAAAATCATATATTCTTTGGGTTTCTATAAAACAATTTTCTGTCAAAATATATATTTTTTTTCAATCCATCACAGCCTATCAAATGGAGACTGCTTCATCCAAGGGAAAGAGAAAGAAGACCCATGCTCCTAGGAGGTATGCAGATTACCTCATGAACCACATTCCGGAGCAATGCCATCATCGGTACTCCACTTTGAAGAAGAGACCTCTATTATCATCAAGGTCCTTTGAATGGCAGACAGTCCAAACATTAGGGCTTGAAACGGCTATGACAGAGCAACTCCAAGCTTGTCATCTGAAAGAATTCATGGAGATTCACCAGCCAACCTTGAGGGAGCCAACACTGGAATTCCTCAGCACCCTGCAGGTTTCACCTACTGGAGTAGTGAAATTCCAACTCTGCAACAATCCCAGCACCCTCAGTGCCATTGAATTTGGAGAATTGTTCGACTTACCATCAGATGGCATCCTAAATGATAGTGAGGTAGAATTCTCTGCCCCTCGAGCTTGGACTCATTTTGGCACCAATTGCAGCTGGGATGTCAAAAAGACAAAGAACACTCATCTCAAGTCCCCAGTGCACAAGTATTTGCATAGGTTCCTGACCTATAGCATATTCGCTAGGGGAGAAAGCAATGGGACTATCAGGAGGTTGGAGCTCTTCCTTTTTGAGATTGCTCGTAGAAGACTCACCGTGGCACTCTCTAGATGGTTTGCAAACCATCTTCTATCCATTGCCACTAAGCCAACAGGAGATATACTGATTGATGCATATGTCACCCACATAGCAATGAAGCTTGAGTATCTGAAGCTGGATGAGCATCATTTCAACCTCATCCCTGGACATCCTCGAGATCGCTTGGATGTCAAGCCCTTCATAAAGATGGGAGCGGCTGTCAGAATCATTTTCGAGAATGATATTTTCTACCGCTTCACCGACACTGCTGGGGAGATCATCTGGGAAGATAATGACACGGAGGACTTTAAAGTAGGCCTCCAAGGAGTCCAGCAGAAGAAGAGGGCTCGGGTTGAGAAAGCACCTCCAGTAGCTGAGCAGGACATCGGACAGTCCACGACTTCCACACCGACTTTAGCGCAGCAGGTGGTTGACGTCTTGGCACCACATTTTGAGCAGCTGTAGACTTCAATGGATGAGAGGTTGGAGAACCTTAAAGACTTCATGGAGTCTCGGATGGACAGCCTTGAGGCTGAAGTTGCTAGGCTTCGTGATAGGATGTCCGGCTAGGAGTTAGGCTAGATTGTAGCCTAAATTTGCTTGTTTTCTGCTTGTTTATTTCTTTTATGTTTGTTGTTGTGTAGGAAATTTTAAATTTCCTTTCTGAACTTAATTTAACTTTGCTTGTATTTCTCTTTATATAATATATTTGCTTTGTTTATCGTTTTTAATATCCTTTTTGATTGATGACAAAAGGGGGAGAAGAATGAACTAGCAATATATTATAGGGAAAATGGTATCAAACTAGCAATATAAGGAGAAACTAGCAATATATATTAAGGTAAATGAATTTTGAATCAAAAATTAAAATTGAATTATGAATTAACATTGAAATAGATTAAAAGGGATTAGAAACTTTGATTCAAGAATTCATATGCAAAGTATAAAATTGAGAAAATGAGCTTTATACACATTAGATATACCTTAAGTATACTTTGCATATACCTTAATGCAAGTTACAAAAAACAATATGCCATGATATACCTTATGTATACCTTATATATACTTCATGCCTTAAAAAGGAATTATGGTATATATTGGATATACTTCTCATATAACAAGAGAATTGCATATACTTAAAATCTAGTTAAGTTTATTTCAATGCTACATCATTCTTTACAATTCTTGCACTTTACAAATTTTTTATCCTAAGTATATTTTGAGGGAGAGACTTCTCAAAAGCATATATTGCTAGATTATTTCTCACCATCAAAAAGAGGGAGATTGTTAAACCTTGAGAGGTATTTCCGTCATTTTGATGATAGCAAATAAAATAACAATATTGTATTTAACATACTTATTTTCTAAGTCTATTAAACAGGACATGGATTAAAATAGCAAGAATGGAGATTGGAAGAATAATCATTGAAAGACAAAATTAAGGAAGTAGCATGTTCACGCCCGTGACTATATGTGTCACGCCCCTGAAGGAGCTAACCGTTACCAAAACTAACATTTGAAGTTCACGGCCATGAAGGAAGAACAAACCATGAAGTGGACATTTTAGTCACGACCGTGAATCAAATTGTCACACCCGTGAATGTTCATGTCATTTTCATCCAGAGAGCTTCACGACCAAAGTCACCACTTGGATCACGGCTGGGAAGTTTGTCACACCCGTGAATGAGTATGTCATGCCCGTGACTCAATGTGTCAAAACATTCCAAAGAGCTTCACGAACAAGGTCACCACTTCAGTCACGACTTGGGAAGAAATGTCATGCCCGTGAACAATGAAAGAGAAACATGTCAGGCGCGATTATTTGGTTGGTACAACGGCTAGTTTCATATTTAATGCACCCCAACGGCTATAATCAGCCATGAGAGTATAAATGGAAGTCATTTATGCATTCAGAATATGAGAATAACAATAGAATAACAATTACTTTGATTCAAAATCTTATTACAAGCTATTTGTACATTCATACTTTGAGAACAAAATCTATTCTCTGTAAAAATTTTTTTGCTCTTTATTTATTGAGCAATTAAGATTTGTAAGTGTTTCTCTCTATAATCATTACTCAAGTGAGCTTTGGGTATTTCTGGGTTAAGAGTAGAACACTTGTAAGGGTTAGTTGTGTGAGCCTCTAAAACACAAATTAAAAGGTTATTTGTGTGAGCCTGTAAAAATGCAAAGTGAAGGTTGTTTGTGTGAGCCTATAAAAACACAAAGTGAAGGTTGTTTGTGTGAGCCTGTAAAACACAAGGAATTGGTTATTGTGTGAGCCATTAAAATACAAGGGATTTATGGGTTAAGTGTGAGCCATTGTGAGAAACACCATAGTTGGGAGTGAGCTTGTAAAACTCCATTGTAACACTTAGTGTGTTAGTGAAACTCCCAATTGTGATTGGGGAGAGGAGTAGGGTTTGTTAACATTTGAACCTCTATAAAAATCCTTGTGTCCAATTTCTCTATCCCTCCTAAAATTAATTGTTTTATTTCCGCACTTTAAAGTTTAATTTCTTGAAACTCCAATTCAACCCCCCTTCTTGGCTTAATATCTAGGCAACAAAAAGTCCCAGCTCTATTGCTAAATGAGTCACATACCCTCTAATAAGAATATCTCTTGAAGGCTTGAAAGCAATGGACTGTTGGTTAGAGGCAAACCATCGAGATAGTGTCGTTGGCTCACTCTTTCGAGCCATATCAAATAGAAGTAATTCGGATTTTTGAATTGAGCCATTGCTATCACCCTGAGCAAACACGCTGTAGGTGAGAAACTGGTGAATGTAGCGAAGCACTGGTGATATCAGGTGTGTGCTATTCTTCTTCTTAACAACCCAATTACAATCACTGCCAAAATATGATTAGACATCATGAGGATAAAATCCAGCCTCATTGTCATAGATCAATCCTTCATGTGGTAGCTTGAAAATCTCCCTAAATTCAGCAGCGGTCAGGGTTTTCTCCTACTTGTAGAGCTGGAAGGAGACTTTTCAATTGGAGAGACTTGCAACGTGTTAAGGAATTTGAAAGTTGGCTCTCAAAAGGTGGGTTGATAGATGTCAACGAACTCTAGCAAGCCGCACTTTTGTAACCAAACCTTCATATCGGATGTTAGGCCCAAAGTCTTGACACACCCCCATTCGAAGGTCGTCATTAATAAGAGAGTCATTTTTTGAGGCTGGATTATTTTTGATGGCAATGTCGGGGTATGACATTGATTAAATAATCCGCATGTATATTTGGTGTCATACTCTTCTTTTTTCCCTTGGATTGGCCAAAATCGGAAGCCATTTGTGAAATGGAAGCTTGAGAGAGAAAGGGTACTCGAGCCTAGGGTTTGGAAATTTCATCAAAACTTGATAGAAAAAAAAGCTTGAAATCAAGTGGAGGAAGTGTTTTATGAATGATTTTAGCAAAGATTGGTGGTGAAATGATGATTTAGAGATCATAATTTGGCCAAAAAAGGTAAGAAGATGAATCAATTTGAAGGTTGAAAAGAGAGAAAGTGAGATAAAATAGTGATTTTTAGGCTTTATTTCAATTGATTCACGGACATGAATAAATATTCATAGGGGTGAATGATCGTGTTCACGGTTATGTAGGTAGAAACTTAAATCGTGACTCAGGGCGTGAATTATACTGCCTAAATATTGAGGCATTTTCACAATCGTGACACTGGACAATCACAGTCGTGAAACAAACCTGTCATAGGATCAAACCATGATCCAAGGCGTGACACAAACCATAATCGATTATGTTGGTTTTGGCTACCATTTTCATGTTCATGAAGATTTATTCACGGACATTCATGAGTGTGAATTGATCGTGTTCACGGTTAGGTAGGTAGAAACTTAAATTGTGACTCAGGGTGTGAACAATACTTCCTAAAAATTAAGGCATATTCACTGTCGTGACACTGGATAGTCATAGTCGTGAAACAAACCTGTCATAGGATCAAACCGTGATGCAAGGCGTGACACACAACGTAATCGATTTTGTTGGTTTTGGCTACCATTTTCATGGTTGTGAAGATTTATTCACGGATGTGAGTGCCTAAAAGTTTTTAAAAAATCAAACTAAGTCCCATTCAAAAGCATGCGATATCTATAGGATTCTTAAATATTTTAAACATATTTTTCAATAGAAAGAAACACTCTATCACACAATTTGATCATGTAAAACATCAAATAATCAAAATATCACTGAAGATTCACAATTAATCAAGATATACAAAAAAGTATCATCTAAGACGATGTGGTGCCATCAAGCATTCTAAGTTCTCTTTTTATAAAACAAAACTTTTATCATTGAGAGGCTTGGTAAAAATATCAGCCAATTAGTTATTTGTGTCAATGAATTCTAACACACTACCTATATTTTGGACATAATCTTTTAGGAAATGATGTCTAATGTCTAGATGTTTGCTCATAGAGTGCTGGATAGAGTTCTTAGAAAGATTTATAGTACTAGCATATTTAATTTCATAGTTTTTTATTTGGTATTTTATCTACAATAATTATGCTACACAACTCCCTAAAGTAATATATTCTACTTCTACTATTGATAATGCTATTAAGGATTACTTCTTATTGAACTAGGTTATGATTGAAGCTCTAAGGAAATGACATGCTTTTTCTTTCTTTTTGTACATCTAGCATAATCAATATTAGAATATTTGATCATTTCAATGATGTTTCCTTTGGGGTACCAAATTCCCATGTCTTGAGTTCAAAAAAGGTATCTTAAAATTCATTGTACTACTATTAGATGTGACTCTATAGATGCAAATTGGAATCTTGCACATTGACATATTGAGAAATGGATATTTGGTTTGCTTGATGTTAGGTAGAGAAGCATGCCTATCATTCCTTGATACATCTTTTAATAAACACTTATATCTTTCCCATCTACCAACATCTTCACTGTAGTGCTCATAGGCGATTTGGCATGTTTTGCATTCTCCATCTTGAACATTTTTCACAATTCCTTTGTGTATTTGGTTTGACTAATGAGTTTTTCATCTTTATGTTATTTGATTTGTAATCCAAGGAAGAAGATTAGCTCCCATTAGACTCATTTCAAAGTTATATTTCATATTTTTTGAAAATTCTTTGCACAAGGAGGAGTTAGTAGATTCAAATACTATATCATCTAAATAGATTTTTCACAATTAAAATAAATGATGCTTTGTACTTGATGAATAAGGTAGTGTCAACTTTACCTTGAATATATGCATGATCTAGAAGAAAATTACTTAACCTTTCATACCATGCCCTTAAAGCTTGCTTTAATCCACATAAAGCCTTTGTGAGCTTGTATGTATGGTTTGGGTGCTCATGACTTTTAAATCCACGGGGTTGTGCTACGTATATTTTTTCATGAAGAAATCCATTTAAGAATGGAATCTTCATGTCCAGTTGATAAAGCATGAAGTCTTTGAAATAAAGCAAATGCGCAAATGATTTTGATTGCTTCTAGATGTGCTACTGGTGCAAATCTTTCATTGAAGTCTATTCCTTCTACTTAGTTGTATCCTTGAGCCATAAGTTGTGCCTTGTTTCACATGACTTGTCCATTCTTATCTAGCTTATTCTTAAAAACCCATTTAATAACATAATATAATGATTTTTAGGTTTGGGTATAACCTCTAAACTTTATTTTTTTCAAACTGATTTAACTTTTCTTGCATTGCTAGAATCCAATTTTCATCATTTTATGGTTCTTCAATGCTTTTGGGGTTCAATCTATAAAAAAGAAAAGCAATGTTGCTATGATATCCTCTTGTTGCATTTTTTGTCCTCATTTTGTTTATTGGATCTGTAATGATATTCTCCTTTGAATGATATCTATGATATTTCCAATCTTGTAGGAGATCTGCATTGGGTTGCTACTGTTCTTTTTATGCCACATCACCTCGAAAGAACTAATTATCTTACATTGTAATTCTATCATTTTTGTCATTTGCATTCTCATCGCTCTTTTTGCGATTATCAACATCTTTTTTAGCTACATCTATATTAGAAAAGCTCATTTCTCTAGTATAGAGATTAGTCTCATCAAACTTAACAATAGTTGACTCTTTTAACACTAAAGACCTTTTATTGAAAACATTAATTTTTTTTATTTAACATAGAATAACTAAGGAAGATACCTTCATCATATTTGGAGTCAAAATTACATTAATTACTGTTATTAATAATGAAACATTTGCATTTGAAGGTATGAAAATAGCTGATATTTGGGTTTCTACCTTTCCATAACTCATATAGAGTTTTCAATAACTTGGGTTTGATTAGTGCTCAATTTAGAATATAACAAGAAGTATTCCCTATTTCTACCTAGAGGTACTTAGAAAGGTCATTCTCATGTATCATCATTTTGGTCATTTCTTGTAAAGTTATGTTCTTCCTTTTTACTACTCAATTTTATTGAGGAGTTTGGGAGCAGAAAAATTATGAACAATCCCAAGGTTGTTGCAAAATTCTTCAAAGTATTTGTTCTCAACATTTCCACCATGATCAGTCCTTGTACTTGTGATTAGATAACCATTTTCATTATGCACAAATTTGTATAGCTTCTCAAATTCTTTGAATGCTTTTTTCTTATGAGCCCAGAATAAAGTCATGAAAACTGTGAATAGTTATCCATTACCATAAGTACATATGCTTTTCCTCCAAGGCTCAAAGGTGAAATTGACCCAAATAGATATATATGTAGATGTTCTAGTGGCCTTTTGGTTGATATATCCTTTTCGGACTTGAATGAACTTCTACTTTGCTTGCCCATTTCACATGCTATACATAGATTATCATTTTCATACTTTATTTGATGCTTACTTGCATGCCTTAGTTTATGCTGCCAAAGTCTATTCTCATTTTCTTTTGAAACCAAACATAAAGAACTATCAGTTCTAATATCTTACAAATCTACCGCATACACATTTTCATTTCTATGTTTAGTCAGGATCACTTTTATAGTCTTTGAGTCTTCTAATATGCATTTTTTTAGTTTGAAAATAACTTTTTGTTCTTATCATAGAGCTTACTTATGCTTAATTGGTTGTATTTTAGTTCTTCTACCAACGAGACATTTTCTATGCAAAGAATTTTAATAATATAACTCATTATGATAATTTTTTCTTTACTTTTATCTCCAAATGTCATAAATCCTCTATCCATCATGGTCAAATTATCGAATAAGACTTTGTTTTACATCATATTCCTAAAAAAATCACTATCAAGAAACCATTTTCTTTTATGTTGCAACTCTTGAGGTATGCCTGCAATATAAAAGAATTATTTTAGGTTCGTAAGCTTAGAGTTAAGTCCTTCCTTGTTAACTGTCGAGAGATACTTTCCCTTTTCTACCCATACTTGTTTTACCTTCACATTGTTGCATTTAAAATAATGTCTAGCAATATGCCCAACTTTGTTGCAAGAATAACACACAATATGCTTATGAAATGGATGGGATGCATGACTATGAAGCATTTTCTACTCAAGATAATGTATGTTCCCTTTGTTCAAAACTTGTTTCCTAAAACATTGAGGGATGCCTAAACCAGACTTTCGATTTAAAGATCTATTTTCTTCTAAACTCATGCACAAATCCTTTTCTTTTTGTTCAAACTGCTTGTGCAATAAAGTGTTTTAATGTGCAATGTCATTGTAAATGGTGCATGCTTTCAACTCATTTTCAATGGAATGCTCAATTTCTTTTTTCAAGAAAATCAAGCTCTTTATGCAATAAATCATAATTTTCTCTCATGTAGAAAAATTCTTTTTCAATTCAAAATATCTTTTATGCAATGTCTTGCAATAAAAAAACATCTCATCATATGTTATCTCACGTGTAGAACTAATCTCTAAATCGAATGATTGTATATCTAAATGAAATGTTTTTATCTTCTGTTTTGTTAGTTCTAATGTTATTTTCTTCTCTTCTTCCATTGTGATTAGACTAAGGTTAGCTTCATCTTTGTGTTCTGAATTAGTAGCGCTATTGCTACTGGACTCCTCATTGTTGCTCCAGTTACCAACCGTCACCTTTTTCTTTGACTTTTTATCTTTCTTATTTCCTTTTAGAAGTGGGTAGTTTGCCTCTCTATGACCTAGTCTATTGCACTCATAACAAACAACATTGTTAAAGTTTTGAGTTTTAGGTGCAAAGTCACTTCTACTTGTGTTTGACTTCTCATGCTTTTCTCTAGGAGTTCTCCTATCGTTATTTTTGAAGAATCTTTTGAGTCTTTTTATCACCATAACAAGATTCTCATTAGTACTGAATGATTCTCCTTGTTCATCTAACTAAACATTCAATGCTATTCCTTTTTTTTCTCTGGTTATGCATTTTTACATTTTAGCAGTAACTCATGAGAGAGTAGAAAACCAATTTCCTCATCATATCTTATATTTTTGATGTTCTTATCTAAGAGGATGATCATTTTCATTTCCCATTTTAGATTGAGAGAGCAGAGTAGCTTTTTGATATGATCCTTTTAACTAATAGGTTTTTCGAGAGCTTTAAAAGTGATGTTAATGTTAACAAATCTATCACTAGCTTCAGATATCCCTTCATTTGGTTTCATTCTAAAAGCCTTGAACTCATTTATTGCTACATATTGACATGAGTCATTGACTTGGTATGTTCCTTTATAGGTTATCTCCAACTTGATGCATATTTTCTATGTTTTTTCATACATAAATACATGATTAAATTCATTAACATGAAGTGAACAAAATAAGAAACTCATTGTCTTTGCATTTGCTTTGGCTAACTCATTTTCTTTGTCATTCATTTACTTATTTCCTTGTAGAACTACCTTCTATTTATATATTTTAATCTCAAAATGGAACATTTATTTCATATTTGTGAGAAACACTTGACATAAAAATATTGATTCAAAAATATTTATCTTTTAAGTGCAAACACTTTTATGATTTATCAAAATATATTTTGGCTTTATCAATCACACAACTTCAAACTTTGAAATTTATCCACAAACCAGATATAAACTTGCAGCAATATAAGAAAATAGATGAAAAGCAGTTAACCACACAGTGCACAAATCGATTTATAGTGATTCGATTGATTTGCCTACTCAACTCACTAAGGGTGTGTTTGGGATTGCTGTTAGGTGCCCAAAAAGTATGTTTATAATTATTTTGATTTAATTGACTAATTTTTTTAATTTTTTATAAACTACTTTTCTCAAACATGCTTCTGGGAAAAACATCTATTTACTTGCTTCTTTCCAAAAACAGTTTTCAAAACTCAAAAAATTTAAAAATAATGTTTTTTTCCTCCAAAAGTGGTTTTACCAAACGAAATGCCAAATGAGCCCTAAGCTATTTTTCTTTGAGAGTTTCTCTCACTAATGTCCCTTTTATTGAGCAAGGGAACCTGCTAATTACAACCCTAGTGTTCTAAAACCTTAGACACACCCTCACTATAATTCTTAGGTTTCACAAGTCTCACCTAAAACCTCTTCCTTTTCATGACTAAAGGATAATCTGTAGATTTTAATGGTTCACCATAGCCAATCTTCCTTTCTCATGACTTAAAGATAATCCTAGGTTTTTAAGGCTCACATGTAACTTCACATTCCTTTTTCCTGGCTTAAGGATAACCCATAAGTTTTTAAGGCTTACCTATACCCTTTTCATTTTTCACACAACTATAGGATAACCAAACACTCCATTTTCAAGGCTAAAGGATGACCTATCAATCACTCAAATACAATTGAAAACTTTCTCACTTTCTAAAGAGATTACAAGACAAATTATAATTAAGAAATGAGTATGATGTTAGAGAGTTGCCCTAAAGGTAATTGCCTTGGACACTTGATGTACACATTTGTTA
Organism: Triadica sebifera; assembly: GCA_023653625.1. Taxonomy (NCBI): domain Eukaryota; kingdom Viridiplantae; phylum Streptophyta; class Magnoliopsida; order Malpighiales; family Euphorbiaceae; genus Triadica; species Triadica sebifera. Next base: position 13,818,214 of record CM042903.1, on the reverse strand, counting down.
TTTAATAAAGTCATTTTCATTATATGGTATTCATTATAATGAATTGATATAGATCTTAAACCATATAATGAAGTCCTTAGTATAAAACACAATATGAAGGAAATCATGATGAGATCATGATTATAAGATTCTTATCATGTGCAATTGTGTTTATACCTAATTGTTTCTAGTAATATGATTAACAAGACAAGACATTGTTAATCTAAATAGAGTAGCACATGTTATAATCCTTGAATAGGTCAAACAGTTGGTCTCATGAACTATAGACATAAGATGTTTAGAGTTAACATGTGTATCATAAACTAGAGAAGTGACCTATCAACTGGGATTAAAATCTAAGAGGTTATTTGGTATATTTCGGTCTACATACATAAACAAGATACTAAGGAGGTTTAGCATGGAACAACCCAAGAGAGGATTTATTCCTATGACTCATAAGATAATCCTTTTAAATTTATGTGTACACAAACACAGAATGAATGGGCTCACATGAGTAGAATTCCATATACACCTCCTATTGAATCTATCATGAATGTTATGTCATGTACTAGTCCTAATGTATCATATAATTTGAGTGTCATGAGTAGATATCAATTAGATACTAGTGTGGAGCATTGGGTGGTTATCATGAACATCTTTAGGTACTTGAGAAGAACTAAGGAAGCATTCTTGGTTTGTGTAGAATATGAGCATAAAGTAAGCGGGTTTACGAATGCCATCTTCGAATATGATAGGGATGACTTTAAATCCCAGTCAGGTTATATTTTTACATTAAATGGTGGATCAATAAGTTGAAATTATTTCGAATAGAAGATGATTGCAGATTCTAAAACCAAAGCGTAGTACATTACAACTTCTAAGACATATAAGGAAGCGATTTGGATAAGAAAATTCAACTAAGAGTTAGGAGTGGTTCCTAGTATTGTTGATCTGATACTTTTGTATTGTGATAACAATGGAGCCATTGCACAAGCAAAGGAACCACAGTCTCATAAAAAATCCAAACATGTACTTAAATATTACCATTGATTAGAGAAAAATCATTGGTAAGCATGATGTTTAAATCGAAATAGTTCCCAATAGTCATAATATAGTTAATCCATTCACTAAACTACTTACCTAGAAAAATATGATAATCATGTATTCGCCTATGATATAATGTAGAAAGGCGATTGACTTTTGTACTAGTGGGAGTTTGTTAGAAAGGTGACCTAAAGGCAATTTCTTTGGACACTTGATGTACATATTTGTTATTTAATAAAGGCATTTTCATTATATGATATTCATTATTATCAATTGATATATATCTTAAACGACCTAATGAAGACCTTAGCATGTAACACAACATGAAGAAAATCATGATGAGATTATGATTATGAGAATCTTATCATGTGCAATTGTGTTTATACCTAAATTATTTATAGTCATAGGATTAACAAAACGAAACATTGTTAATCTAAATAGACTAGTAAATGTTCTACTCTTTAACTAGATCAAATAGCTAGTCTTATAAACAGTAGACATAAGATGTGACACCCAAACCTGTGGCATAATGCATTTAGCATTAGTAACATATTTGCATATTAAGTGAAAAATATATTTTAGGTGATCATATAGCATGCCAATTTTTCTATCTCATTAACCCATTAAATTTTTTTTTTGTAAATTAGTCTTTTAATTAGATTGATTTCCTGCACAATTTGGCATAAAAATTCCGAATTGTTAAGTGAGGTGCTAATACTAATCTTTCATGTCCATGGCATGCACTAGTTAATGAGAAAAAGACAAAAATCACCTCTTTTTGGCATAATACTTATTAACTACGATCCAAATTTTTTTAGGCAAAATTTTCACTTCCTTTTTTCTTCTTCATCCTCCTTATATTATTGAAATCCTAACCACCATTAAAACTACACCTAACCTTTAGCCACACCTCTAAATTCCATAAAAATGAGTTAGGTTCACCTTTTTGGCTTATTTTCTAACTAGAGGTTAGCCTAAAACTCAAGAAGGTGTTAGTTTGGTGTTTATTTCACTTGGGGAAAAATTACCTTATTCAAAAAAGACAACTAAAGTTTAAAGAATTTTAGATTTTTCATCATGATTTCAAGTAGCTAGTTTATTTTACTCCATAATATATCTTTATTAGGTTAGTATAGTGACTAATTTGATTTAATACTTAGGAGATGAGCTAGGTTTAGGGACTACCCAAAGGAGTTCACAAGCTTAGGCAAAATTTTGCTAGCTTCTAACTAAGGTGAGTAGATATTTATATAACAAGCTTGCTGTTTTTCTTATTGGCATTTATGATACTTTTCTTAATTAGTGGAATATTGATGGAATTGCTTTAAAAATGTATTCTTAACCAAAACTTATTTATTTGGGGCCAAAATAATATTTTTAAATAATATTTAATGAAATAGAACTCGAGTTTGTGATAAAAATGCAAGTTTGAATTATGGAAGAAAAATATTTTACATTTTGATGGCATTGATCTAAAATTCTATACTTATGCAAATTAAGAAGTTTGGGTAGAATACTTATGTTGAATAAGTTGGTTATTCTAATTCTACGAGATTGATTTAAAAATGCATTTAATGTACAATTTTATGGAAATTGCACTAGTACAAAAATGGGAACAAAAAAATTATATTTTTACTTCATAAGAATTTTGACATGTGAAATGATAGTTTTGAGTAGTTGAATGAATGACTTTAATGCACTCAATTTTTGAATCCATTAGATCACACCTAAGATGATGGATGCTTTATGTATAATGTTGAGATTGAAAGAGAAACTGTCTTTGGGACAGTGCACGACATACACAATGCTTTTGGTGCGTATATCGGGTGGTCACCCTTTGAGGATTATCTACGCATGTGTATGACCAATTTATTTGCTCCCTCACGATTGAGATGTTGGACCTCGCCTCTCTTATTAGTTGCTAGTTGCTCATTCATGATAGAGATGTTAAAACTTGCCTCTCATGTTGGGATGCTAGTGCTCTTTGGTGGCTACTAGTTATTATCATCGTTGCACACCTTTGCACCTCTTAGATGCTAGGGATGTATATGAAACGTATTTGAGTGTATGGTGATTGATTTCATGATATGAAAAGGTTTTTAATTTAAACTTCAAATATGTTCTCTTATGGATGTTTTTTTTATTGATTTTATGAGATGAATAATATGATTAACAACTAATATTTATCTAGTTATGTCAGTATGTTTTATGTATATTTTATAGTAAAATCATATTTTGTTCCACTTGTTATATTTATATCCTCTCAGTGAGTAAATGCACTCACCTCTCATAGTACTTTTCCATATTCCTCAAGATGATTAGCTGAAGTCAAAAGCGGTCTCAATTCGTGCCTAGAGGAGGTTAGGCCACTAATCTAAGTTATGAATATTTTGAGTACCTAGTTGTACAAATGATATATACAAGTATGGGAATGATGTATTGTGGGCCAGTTAATATGTTGGCAATATCAATATATAAATGGTGATATAAATTGCAAATAATATATATATGTGTGTATGTATGGTGTGTGTGTGCGTGTGTGTTATGACAAGTGAAAAATTATGTAACTTTTATACATAGCGGTTGTTAGTTAGGAAGTTTTCTTAAAAGGATCAAGTTCATAGAATCAATACCTATAACGATTGTGGCATGATTTGTGGTTTTATTTGAATAACTATTAGATATATAAGTTAAGCTAAATACTATGCACTGAGGAGAATGTTGTATGGATGTTTAGGTCATTCTCATCCTTATTAGGAGGGATGGGTGTGACATAAGATGTTTAAAGTTAACATGTGGATGCTTGCTAGAATAGTCAAGTAAAATGGATGACCTAACCATAAGACAATCATATGGATATCTATTCAATGTTAGTAATAGTCTCATTATAGCAATTATGTAAGTATCCTTAGGTTTAAGATACTCAAAGTTATCTTAAATACTAAATCCTATACTTTGATTCCATTCCTTATTACCTTTCAGAGGTCACTCATAAGGTATTGATTGGGTATAATATGAGGTATTCAAAGATAGTTGAGTAATCTATTGGGGATTCATCACTCCTCATAGAAGGAGAGTATTCCCATGGCCTTTTATGGGAGATCATTACTTAGAAATCCTTAACTAAGATAAACATGTCTTAAAAATGGTCTTTTAGGAAATATCTAATAGAGTAATGAGACTTAGAGTCATTTGGACTAGATGTGATGTAGTAAGTCTATTCGGAGTTGATACATGGTCTATACTCGGAACCAAATGTAGTATAATATGGTTAAAAAATGAATTGCACACTATTGTCTATAGAAAGGTTTGTAGTCTGTCCCTTGACTTTCTTGTTATTTGGGTGGTCATAATGTGTTGTTAGGTATTGCTCATGATCTACTAAAAACTTATGTGATGATTTGAGCTACCAACTTAAATGAGTACCTAATAGGTCATGCACATAAAAGATTGAAGGAATTGTAAAATGGACTTTAGATTGGATCCAAAATAAGAGAGAGAAAGCTTGGGCCAGACTAATTCGCGGTCACAAATGGTTCTCATAGTTGTGAATGGTTCTTGGTCGTGAAACGATATTAAAGTTGCGAGTTGGGTTGTTGTGACACTAATAACAGTCACAAACTAGTATATTTCTTATGGCCTTTTTAGTGTCAAGAGAAATTGCGGTCACTATTGCTTATTCATGGTGGTGACTAGTGCGATCTGACATGAGCATCGAGTGCTCAAGACAATTTGTGGTTGCAAAAGCTCATTTTGGTCACGAATTATTTCAGCTCAGCAAAACCAATTTCATATTGGAAAGTTGTATGAGGGATTTAAATTTCCTAACCCTAGATGGGATGAAAGGACACATAAATAGCCTTTTAAAAAGTTATTTTGCATCAACCTCTATCGAGAGAGATAAGAAGTTATCTCTCTCCATTATCTTTTCTCTTTTTCTAAGTTGATCTTCCATTACTAGCACTTTGGATCATCAATAACCCATCCCCTTTGAGATTTTATTCTTCATCCTTTGTATGGATACTCTTAGAGAGAATCCTAGTTTTGGATTGCTGTAGTTTGCTACATTCCAATAAGAAGGAAAACTCACAGATCAAGAGTTGATAGATCAAAAGTAATTTACTTCACCTATTTGATGGTTTGCATCCAATTTTGGGTTTAATAAATTTTAAATTTTAGCTATCATAAGTATCAAATACATTATCTAAAGCCCAACATAGGATGTATGCAATGAAAAGCTAAAAACTTGAAAGTAGAAGTGAAAATGTCAAGACACTTTTGAAAACTTGAATTCCATTTTCTTTCTCACAATTTTCAACTTTTTCCCTCTTTAAATTTGATGTTTAAAATCCATATTTATAGTCAATATTCAAAAAACTAGCCAATATATCCATTTGAATACAATTGCTAGACATTAAATTTAATGTCCAAGTAATTATGGCTGCTTTGTCTGCAAGTTGTCTACTAGCTATCTATTTTGAGTTCTAGTAAATCATAATTCTACTTCCATTTCACTTCTCGACATAAAATATTTTTTATTGGAATCATTTTGGGTTAACACTTTTTTTTTCATATGAGATTCCTACAAGCACAAAAATAAATTTTCTTTAATTTTAGAAAATATTATGCCTGAGATGCAATTCTAACTCAATCTTGATTTTACGATCAAGTCCAAAAATTATCTTTCTTTTAGATTTTGTTTTCTCCATAAGACCTTGATGGATATTTTTCTTAATTTCACAAATATGATTTACCTTCAAGATTGATATTTACGAAATAGAATTAGTGAAAGACAATATCCATTATTTTGTTATCATAAAAACCATTTTGAGGTTGTAGCCATTTGGCCAACAAAAAACCTAGACTTTTGGGTTGGTTTCATTTTCCTTGTATTTTTTATTTTGATTTTCATTTTGCATGTAATTAAAATTTGTTTTGTAAATAATAAAATTTAAAGTTGTAAATTAGGCATTATAACACCCATCTGCACAGTAGGATATAATCCCACTATAAAAGTGGATGCCACATGACTATATCTATATAAACCTATTCCAATTAAAACTTTTCCTACCTTATATTATATATCTGCATCTAGATTATGATAACTATATACCTTGCAAATTTAAAACCCCCCATATATTGTATACAGCATAAAATATTTATCTATGTTTGAATCAAATCCATATTATAATCAAATAACTGGTTTGGGCAATAACAATCGTTTATTACAAAATCCAACCTTATTAAAAATAAATAAATTCAAGTACCCACCCTTATTTATTTAAAAACATTTTAATAACAAACTATCTATATGTTATGTCATGAGGAAATAACAAATGAAAATAAAATAAATAAATTGGAAATCGATCCAATACACGAGTCAACTCTGATTGCTCTAACGGGTTCAAACTCCTCTTTTCGTCAACTCAATTATTTAACGGCTCCAAACCTATGTGCTGGGAACCCCATACGCTAAGTTACTGAAAGCTCAATGGTACATCTAAGCATAAAAATTCTAACATGCACTCATACAAAATCATAACATAGATAGATGTACATACTTGTGTTCTTGATCATGCCATCATTTAACAATTTACTTATTTCATATATAGTTTACTAAATTATAGTACAATCATAGCACATAACACATTGCAATTCACATAATCACTTTGACTTAGCATTAAATCAAATTAAACTTTAGTAGGTTCTAATAACTAAAATCATACAACTATAGCATAAAACATAAGTTTCCATTTCTAGTTCATTGTACCTGGTTAACTAATTTTCATATTCCCTTCTGTATTTATAGCTAGTATCTAGTTACCATATATCTAATTTCCTTACTTTTGTATTTAAAAATCTAGACTTGGACAACTTGGATGCTGGTAGTGAAATAGGAGTACTCTTACCCAACCTTCAGCCACCTTTCTCACTAATTATATTTATTTATATAGTGTTGAACCAAGTTTCTCAAGTCAAGAGCACTTTCACATGAGCTTAAGCCACCTTGATTGAGCATAAATCATAATTGCATTCATATAGGATCAAGGGCGCTTTCACCCGAGCTTAAGCCACATTGTCCCTAAATAATAAATAATTCATATTCCAGGTATTCTATGATACCGTAACCCTCTCAATGACATATCACATATCCTAAGCTAGTCCTTGAATAGAGAATAGACATATTTTATTTGTAACCTAGTTAATCATCTCATTTCATGATCTATTTCATGGTTTACATAAATATTCAAGCTATTACCTTATGATTGGAGTAACATATACATTTTGATATTCACATTATTGTATTCATACTATATTCAGTATTAACTTATCATATTTGGTGTGTGCATACCAATTCCATTTTACTTTATCATTAAATTCAATAAAATAAATCCTATTTCAAAGGATTCTTAGGAGTGAATTGTAATTCATGACCATGAATCCTTATTAATGAATTGCCTACCTGTGATCCAAGTCATGATCCAAATCGTGAACATTACTATATATTTTTACCATAATCATTCATGGGTTTGAATAATCGGGTTAAAACCATGAATTTCATTTGTCACTATTGTGAACAATCGGTTCATGGCTGTGAACATGTAGATTTCAGCAACATTTTGAGAAAATATGCAATTTATGGCATAACACACACAAAGGCACTAATGTTAGCCACTCCTATCAACACTTTCAGCACCACACAACATTAGGCAAGCCATCAAGTTATAACTTCCATAAATCTCAATTGTCAATGGTAATAGAGCACAACAAGTTTAACATGTCTCAAGATCTCAATTCAACAATTAACATACCAAAATCATGCCAAATAACATATTCATATCTTCGTATATCACACAATATGCCAATAGTTGAATTTAAATGTGTATATATACAAACCTGAATTGGAGCCTTAATTTCTGATTTCTCTAGTGCCTCTAACCTTATTGGTTGGTTTCTCCATCTTCTCTTTTGGTTCCTAACATGAAATTAGAACCTCATTTCCATCTATTTCTGCCATAACTAGCTATTTATGTCAGAAACATGTAGAATCCTAACTTAATAACTCATTACACAATTTAACTTCTAATCCTCATGTCTAAGTGAATTAAACCCATAAAAGAATAAAGAAACATGATTTCTTACCAAAACCTCAAAGAATAAAATGCTAGTTATGGTTTAAAATCATGTTCCCAAATTCTTCCGTTAATGGAATGGCATAAAACTTTGATATAATCAAAATGGTGAAAAATTAGCGTATAAATATTAAGAATCAATGAGGAATTGAAAGGAAACTATTTTTGGTGTTGAAAGGTCTATTAGCTAGGGTTTAGAGGAGAAAAATCATATTGTGCATAAAAAAGATGAAGCTGTCAAATTTATAGTGTAGATACTTTATGCTTTTCACGGATGTGAAGCTATTAAATTTTAAAAAATACTTTATGACCGTGAGGCTTCTATTCATGGTCCTAAACCCTATGAAACCTTATTTTCTCATATCTTTTTAACTAATTTCATGTTCCAAAACTCATAACCACTTATATACCACTTATATACACTTAATACATGTTATTTCTAGGCCCTAACTTGTGGGAATTATAGGCATAAGCCTAAGTTTGCTAATAATTTAGAATAGATATTAGTTTGATTTTATTTAATTATGTAAAAGATAAAAAAAAGGGTTAAGAATGGAGATTAGCTTATCATAAAATAAATGTAATAGCAAGTAATTCGAATAAGTTGATTTTGAGCTATTGATGACTTTGACTTGTTATGAAAATTGATAGCATGGTGATATGAGTTTGGAATTAAAATTGAGATTGAATGTTCAATTTGTGATATTGATAATAGGTCTTTTAAATAAGTACAATTTGTAAGTCTATAAAATAGTTGTCACCATGCCCAACTAAAATTAAATTAGATATTTACAAGTTGTTAAGATAGTTATAGGTCAATCGCAAAAAACTAATTAAGCTTAGTTGAAGTGTTACACCAATATGTTATAGCTAGTAAACCCAAAAATAATTCAATGAAGAAAATTAAGTTATATCATTTGATTGGGTAGTGTTGTCTTACTCTACAATCAGTTATATAATAAAGTAAGGTGGTATTATAGACAAGCCATTATGTTTAGCTCAAATTCTTCCACAGTGGAAATATCAACATTCATGAGCTATTTGGGGGTATAAATCTTGATGTTGAAGTATTAAATGATGATGAGAAGCATATAGTTTATTTAAAGGACTAAAAGTTGCATATTCAACTTACACAACCTCAAAATTGCACTTCTATTAGATGATGGTGCAATTGATCAATTGGTTGGGAACTTGAAATTTCTTCAAGAGCATGGTGATGACCTATCATTCGGACAGAAAGATGTCTTGAGGTCATCATTGGATGAGATCCCAATCTTGCAAACCAATGCTGATTAGCCGATTCTATCCTCTACTCTATAAATGAAGTCGAGAAGTCTGTCAAAGTTTGATGCTACTCTAGATTACCATAATTGGCTAGTTAATGAAGATAAATCTTCCATTACTGTTTACAATACAGAGAAAACCAACCTAAAGCCAAAAGTAAAGAAGGCTTAAGTTAATCAAACCAACAAAGTTGTTGAGGTTCGAAAGTTGGAATAGGAAATGGTGAAGGTTGAAGATGAGAAGATAAAGAAAAAGCAATCTTCTACTAATGTAGCAAAAGAAAAGGAGGAATAGGTTATGCGAGCTTTTGAAAATTTATTTTATAAATTTATTTGAATTTATTTCCTTGATAGTTAATGCTAATTTGAACTATCTATTATTTTGTAATGATTTGGCCATAAGGCCTAGTACATTGCTGCTTTGTTGGCTTATTTTATTTTTCTTAGATATTGTTGTGTTAATTGCTTAATATTTTATTTTTATTTCCTTGGTTTGGTTTATTATGCGGATTTAAGGTAACTATGTGCCAAAATTATTTTACTTTTTGAAATGAAAAACAAATTACCAAAGTTGTTACATAAAGCAGTTAAGTTAGTAATCAAACTAAATCAACCAAAATGGTCATTTACTTATGGAAAATAGACATATCATTCCTTTACTATATAAATGAATTTTAGGATTTGAGATACTTCATGTTGATTGATTGTTCATGAGGTTTCCTTCAAGATTTGATGATTTTATTGATCTTTTTCCAAGAAAATGATTGAAAATAATTTGTTCTTCCTAATTAGCACTCCACTTTCCTTTATTCTTAGCATTGTTCAAAAAAATTACCTTCCACATGAGATCATCCTACTGATATATTTTCCTTCTAATCTTTTTCTTATATGCTTGTTCAACTTATTCCTTTTGTACTATCAATTGATTCAATGCTTTAAATCATCTTTTAGTTAAGTTATTGACTTTTATATGCATAGCCATTGTATAATCTTTTGTGGATAGAGTCGATTGATGTGGTCTTCTCATTGACTATACTGTCAACTTAGTTGATACCATTGCGTTATGCATATATAAAAATTTGAATGGACTTACCCCAGTAGTAGATCTTTTACTTACTTGATTGGCCTACTACACTTTAACTAAAAACTTCATGTCATGCTCTTGGGTTCTGATCTATTGACTTTTGACATTATTAATCACCACCACATTAAAAACCTTGGCTTGACCATTACTTTGATTGTAGTAAAGAGTCAAATGCAACATCTAAATCCTCATTGATTTTGGGAAAAATTGATATGCTCACCAGCAAACACTATTCTTTGATCTATAGTAATAGATTTTAGCAAGTTGTGTCGAAAAATGATGTTCTCTACTATAAACTTGATAACTGATTATTGATTCACCATCTTTGTGCAAACAACCTCAACTCATTTATAAAGTAAGAATTATGAAGCAATGTCCCTTAGACAACATGGGATATATCTTGTTGATTACATCAATAGCCCATCCTCTAAATTGCTAAAGTTTGATTATAAAATACAATTTTAATGTTCGAAAATGTTGAAATGGTGCATGCTTTTGACATTTTGCGTACCCTTTAGTATAATCATCACAATATTTTTGAAATATTGACCATTAGAACTCGAGACAAATTACATGCCAATTCATCAGATGTCCAGGCTAATGTACTTCACCTAACCCTTCATGTATTTTTACCATGATGAAAAGGGCCTCATTTAGGTTGATGTATATTAATAACTTGTCATCTAACCATCTTCTAAAGAGTTTGTTGCTTATCATATTATCAAAACATATTTCAAGGCTTGAGTTCCTAATCACTAATTGTCATTGCCTTAAGTAATGAGTCCCCTATTATTTTGACATTTGCGGCCCTCAACTCGATTATGATTTCAATTGTAATAATTAATGCCTCATATTTTTCTTGGTTGTTGGTACGTCTGAAATGCAACATAGGTGCAAACCTTATTTCTTCTTTAGTGGGTGATATAAACTGAATTTTGCACTTGCTTCATTCATTGTCTTGACCCATCTTGTAATGTCTGATAATTTAGGCCACAGTCACCATTGACCGAAATCTGGCGCGCCAAACCGATTGAGGTCTAAATTCAGACATGAAAGAAATAAATTAAAATAATAATAATATGTGAGAAAAATATTTTGGATATTATTAATTGAGAATTTTGAAGTGTGGAATTAAAATTTGGAAAAAAATAATTTTTCGCTGAACGAAATTAAAAATTGCAGTGTTTTTAGCACATATATTTTAAGAAGGCATAAAAATAGAATATTCTTTATCTAAGGAAAAGAATATTCTTTTAATTAAAATAAAGTAAGAGGAATTTAAATTAATGGACCAATGGAAAGCAAGATTGGTAATTAATTCTAACCACACCTAATTCAACTATAAAAAGTCAAACTTTCACTTTTTTAGCTATTCTTCTTCTTCCTCATCTTAATCAAACCCATTTCTCTCCCTTTTTCTCTCTTGTAGCCGTGACCCTCTTCTCCCCTAAGTTCTTCTTTTTCTTTCTTCAAATCAAGCTAAGATTAGATAAAAAAAAATGGGATTAAGGCAAGATCATCAAGGAAGTGAAGCAAAGTGAGCTAAACTAAGGAAGAGGAAGGAACAAAAGAAGAGAAAAAGAGAAAGAAGAGTTTGATCATTTTGAAGATCATTAAAGGTGAGTTTATATTTTCCATCTTCTTACTTTTCTTCTTCTCTTTTCTTTGATTTTGGGGTTAGTTTCCATTGAAGTTAGTAATTTAGGGTTATTAATATGTTAATGGTGATTAAGGGTGGATAGTGTGATTAGTGCTTGATTAGTACAAAACAAATTGTTGTTTGGCCAAGGAGGTGAACAATCCTTGAACCAAAATCAAAGAGGAGGTAAGGGAAAGGAGAAAGCAAGCTAGGAGGAAGAGAGAAGTGAAGGCAAGTAGAATTGTGAGGTATGTGCATTTGGCAAAAATTCAATATAGAAAAATGTTGATTTTGATTTTGTGATGTTTGTGAAATTGTGTATGAAATTATGGATATTTTATTGAGTGATGAATTGACAATTAAATGATTCCATGAATGTGAAAATAAAAACTAGAATAGGAGGTTGATGCATGAAAATGGAAAATGTATGAATTAGTTGATGTGCTGGAAAATTCATCTTGTGAACAGTGTCTAGTTTTCTGATCATAACTTGAGTTCTGGTAATACTTTGTGAGTGATTCTTATTGGATTGGAAAGATAAGAAATAGGGCTTGAACTTTTATTCAGACAGTTAGACTTGACTATGACCAGAATTATGTGAAAAATGGACTCAAAGTTTAAACTAGAAATCTATCCAGTAAAATACTGGGTAGATTACAGTGAGCGTAGCTTAGAAGCAAATTCATAACGTTTGCTAAAAAATTCTTTTTAATGTGATTTGAATTGGAAATTAAAGATAAGACATGTACCTACATGTTTCTAGTTGATTACTTGTCCAAATTCTGCCTAAAAATAGATGAAAAAGACATAGTGATATAAGACAAAAATCTGTCTAGTAAAATACTGGGCAGATTAGAATGAACGTAGCTTAGAAGAAAATTCATAACTTTTGCTAAAAAATTTGTTTTAATGTGATTGTAGTTGGAAAATTAAAGATAAGACATATACCTACATTTTTTTTTATCACTTATCCAAATCCATCTAAAAATGGACGAAAAATACAGGTCAACATAAGGAAGAAATGCTATTCAAAATAGGACAACATGTAAATATGTGTTGATTGTGAAATTTTGTGATATAAAATATATTAATTGATTTTTCTTCTAGTTATAATGATTAAATGAGCAAGTATGAGGTTGTAAAATGTTTAATGGGAATTATTGTATTTATTTGGAATTTATATTAGTGTTACATACATAATTTATGTAAATAATAATAAAGGTAACAAATATAATTAAGCCTTATAACATCTAGTTGAAAACTAGAAATTAGGATAAGTTGACATGCCAATAAAAGGGTAGAAAAGTAGGCACTAAAAATAATAGTGCTGAGATTTAATTTACGTAGGCACTAAGAAATAGTGCTGAGTTGAAATTACATCGGCACTAAGAAATAGTGCTGAGTTTGAAATTACGTAGACACCAAAAAGGTACTGAATTATTATTGGAAATGTAGGTGTTAAATGCCGAGTTATAAAATAATTATGTAGGCACCGAGTATACTGTCAGAGAGCAAAAATTATGTATACAGTATTTAGTTCCGGTCTAAGATGTCGTGGGCTATTAAACAAATAACAGAAAAAATGTGTGAATTATGAAATTTATATTGTAAATTTTATATTTTGAATCGTTAAGCAATTTTAAGCATGATTAATGAAATGAACGTTAAAATTAATGAATTGTATATTTTTGCATGACAAAAAAGTTTTAATATTATGTGAATATTTGGCATGCTTAGTAAGTTGATTGTAGTTTTTAAAGTTTTATTTTGGAAATATTTATATAATTATTGGATAGTTGCCAAACGTACCACTAAGCTAGTAGCTTAGCGCATGTGTTTCACGTGCAGATAATTAGATGTAGCTTTTACATTAGGGCGACCGAAGATAAGGAAAACCCCAAGATCAGATTGCAACAATCTAGTTTCTTTTTGTATGTTTTGGAAATTATATTGTAAAAATTAAATTTAAGAATTTCTTTTGATGTAAATTTATGGCATGTAATATTTATAAAGAATGAATTTGATAATTTTATATATCTAGTATTATTTGTAAAAATATTTCTAAATATTATAGTTTAATTGAATGAGTTCTTTTAAATCAAATTATCCACATAAGTAGTTTCATATTTGAAATAAAAAAAATATATGGTAACAAATATTCCGCTAATAATAAACTCGAAAATTGAAATAAAAATTTTTATACAATAAATTGAGCGTTGGTTTTAAAACAAATGAATTTAGTAGCACTTCCATATTCTATTAACGATTAGTAGGGTAAGAGAGTGCTACACATCAAACCAAACTTGCCATTGTGAAACATCAAGGCACCTAATCTATTCTTCGACTATGATGAACAAGAAAATTGGCTAATGCATGTCCTTTAGTTGCCTTTTAAGATACATAGTGTAGTGCAAACTCTGAGAAAACCAATGCCTGTTTACCAAGCTGGGTTTTTAAATATGACTTGGTAAGTACGTATTGGGCACACCCAAGTCCACTCTACACGAATTTGTTCAAACCATCGAAATATAATTTCAAAATTAATTGGTCGACTTTAACTTGTTACATTGGCTTATTGGGCACACCCAAGGTCAATGTGAATTAAAGGCAGTATTGGGTAAGTGTACATGAAATGTAAACATGTCAAGAGTTCATGGCCTAATGATTCAGTAGTTGGATAATATGATGCAATTGTTATGAGTTGCCTACCAATTGACCTACAGTAGCTTGTTAGGCACACCTAAGGTCATTCTTATGGATATGGGATATTGACACACTAGGAGAGCTTCCAACGGGTTCTCTCAGATTCATAGTGAGGGCTATGGATTCACAATAAAATAGTAGAAGTAATAATGTGTATTTATTAAAGACCTAATAATCATGCATTTAGTACTTTTCTAAACATAATCTTTTTTTTACATCTAGATTTCTAGAATCATGTCATCAAACGTGAACTTATGCTCAATTCTCAAATCCAACAAATTGATTGGTCCAAACTTCCTTGATTGGCTAAGGAATTTGACAATTGTTCTCAAAGCCAAAAAAATAACCTATGTCTTGAAAGAGCCATTTCCTTTCCCTTCTGTTAATAATGCATCTATTGATGAACAATTGGTATATAAGAAGCATGTGGATGATAGTGAGTTAGTGGGTTGCATTATGCTCGCCTCTATGTCACCCGAACTTCAAAAGCAATAAGAGACTATGGATGAAAATACCATTATGTATCATCTAAAGGAGCTAATAAATGAGCAAGCTCACATATAGTGATATGAGATAACTAAATTGCTTTTCATCTCTAAGATGGTAGAGGGGACATCTCTAATGCCTCTAATGCAATATGCATTGAAGATGAAAAAGAAAGGAAAAAAGATGACATCAAAAGGAACTTGTCTTCATTGTGGCTAGAGTTGCCAATGGAAGATGAACTGCAAGTCCTATCTAGAGTCTTCAAAGAAAAAGAAGGATAAGACATTGGATGCACCTTCTACTTCAAGTATTTATACTATTGAGGTGAATGTTGTTTCTAATAATAACATATGGGTATTAGATATCGGATGTGGGTCTCACATATGCATAGATATCAAGGCCTAAAGAATATGAGACAACTCAAAAAAGGAGAGTCAGACCTACATGTTGATAATGGAGAAGAGTTGTTGTATTAGGTATAAGAACTTATGTATTAACTCTCCATAACGGGCTATTTTTGAATTAGAATGCTATTATACTCCAGTTTTAACTAAGAATATTATTTCAATTTGTAGTTTAAATAGAAAAGAATTTCATTTTACTTTTAATGGCAATGGTTACTATATATGGTTATGGAATTGGTCCATTATGTAATGGAATTTACATTCTTGACATGTCTAATTCAATCCTTAATATCAATAAAAAAAGGCAAAAGTTGGATAACCTAAAACCATCATTTTTATGGCATTGTTGCCTAGGCCATATAAATGAGAGGCGCATGACTAAGTTACACAAGAATGCTGACTTAGGGTCATTTGATTATGAATCATATGACACATGTGAATTTTTTTTGTGAAGAAAGATGACAAAATCACCTTTTAGTGGAATGGGTGAACGTGCCAATGGACTATTGAACCACATACCTACAAATGTATATGGCCTAATGTCAGTGCATGCTAGAAGTGCTTTTGTCTACTTCACTAAATTCATTAATGATTACTCTTGATTTGGGTACTTTTATTTGATGAGATACAAATCTAAAGCTTTTGAAAAGTTTAAAGAATTCAAAAATGAGGTAGAGAAACAACTCAGCAAAAATATTAAAACACTTAGATTAGATCGAGATGGTGAATATTTAAGCCAAGAGTTTCAATGTTATCAAAGAGATAATAAGATTTTATCTCAATAGACTCCACCTCACATGCCACAACATAATGGTGTGGCTGAAAAGAGAAATTGAAACTACCTAAGTCCTTTTGGGGTTATGCACTAGATGTAATGCCCGATAATTTAGGTCACGGTCACGGTTGATTGAAATCTGGCGCATTGAACCGATCGGGGTCTAAATTCGGATATGAAAGAAAAAATTAAAATAATAATAAAATATGAGAAAATATTTTTGGATATTATTAATTGAGAGTTTTGAAGTTCAGAATTAACATTTAGAAAAAATAATTTTTCGCTGAACGAAATTGGAATTTATAGTGTTTTTCACACAAATATTTTAAGAAAGTATAAAAATGGAATATTCTTTACCTAAGGAAAGAAATATTCTTTGGATTAAAATCAAGTAAGAGTGATTTAAATTAATGGACCAATGAGGCAAGATTATCTAATTAATTCTAATCGCCCACCTAATCCAACTATAAAAGTCAACTTTCACCTTTTTGCCTTTATTCTTCTTCTTCCTCATCTTAAACAAACCAAAAAATCTATGTTATTCTCCTTTGTTGCCTTGACATACATCCCATCTTATTCTTAATTTTTTCTTCAATCAAAGCTAAGGTTAGATGGATAAAGGGTTGGATTAGTAAGATCGACAAGAAGGTGAAGCAAAGTGAGGCAAAGTAAGGAAGAGGAAAGAAGAAAGGACAAGAAAAAGATAAGGAAATTTGTGGTCATTTTTGAATATCTACAAAGGTGAGGTTAGATTTTCCATATTCTCACTTTTCTTCTTCTCTTTTCATTGATTTTGGGGTTAGTTGCCATTAAAGTTAGTAATTTAGGGTGATTATTTTATTAATGGTGATTAAGGGTTGATTAGTGTGTTTAGTGCTTGATTAGTGTGAAATTTGTTGTTAGGACAAGGAGGTGAATAATATTTGAATCATAATCAAAGAGGAAGTAAGGGCAAAGAGAAAGCTAACTAGGAAGAAGAGAAAAATGAAGAGAAGTAGATTTTATGAAGTATGTATATTTGGAAAAAATTCAATATGGAAAATGTTGATTTTGATTTTGTGATATTATGTGTAATTGTGTATGTAATTCTTGATATTTTGATTGAGTGATGAATTGGTGATTAAATGATGTCATGAATGTAAAAAAAAAAAAATTTGAATATGAGATTGATGCATGAAGATAAAAATTTTGTATTGTATCGTTAAAAAATTTAAAGTATGATAAATGAATGAAAGGTTATAATTGATAAAATGTTTATTTTTTCTTGACATAAATGATATTGATTTTATTTGAATGTTTTGGCATGGTTTGTAAATTAACTGTAGTTTCTAAAATTTTATTTTAGAAATATTTATATAATTATTGGATTGTTGCCAAATGCATCACTAAGCTAGTAGCTTAGCGTGTGTGTTTCACGCGTAGATAAATAGACGTAGCTATTATGTTAGGTCGACCAAAGAAAAGGGGAACCACAAGATCAAATTGTAGCAGTTTATTTTCTTTTTGAATGTTTTGGAAATTGTATTATAAAAATTAAATTTTAAGAATTTCTTTTGATGTAAATTTGTGGCATGTAGGATTTTTAAAAAGTGAATTTTGTAATTTATATATTTGGTATTATTTGTAAATATATTTTCAAATATTATGGTTTTTTCATATTCACTAATTTAAACCTAGGTCACACGAGTTGTTAAGTCGACTCGTCGGTTTGACCAAAGTCTAAATTTGAATTTTTATCGAAAAATAATTAAAATAATGAAAATTAAGCATGGAAAATATCTAATCAAGTGTTTAAAATATTTTAAGATGTTAAATTTCGGTAAAGGACTAAATTGCAAATTTTGAAAAGGTTAGGGGTCAATTTGCAATTTTCCAAAAATTGGAGGATTAATTAGGATAACCATCAATTAAATACATGAATTGGGACATTTTATGCATGTGGAGGCCAGCCACACCAAGTGGCATGCAATAAGTGATCAATTAATGAAGACATCTAGAATATGGCTTAGGTGTCTTCATAATTAATTTTGTCTTTTGCCATTAATCACTCCTTCTACCTTATCATTTTTAATCTAGAATTTTCTCATCATTAAATTTTCTTCCACGTCCCTCTTGAACCATCATTCATCAAAGTAAAATGAACACATTAATTAGACATTAATGAAGACATCTAGAATATGCTTAGGTATCTCCATTAATTAATTCATTTTGTCACTTTGCTCCTAATTGTTTATCCTTTCTTCATTATCACTCTTGATCTAGAATTTTCTATTTTTTAATTTTTTCCCATGTTTCCCTTTGAAAAACCATACACTAAGGGAGATGAATACATTAATTAGCCAAAATACCTAGATATTTATGGGCTTAGGTGTCCCATTATTGATTAAAATTTTTTTCATCCTCTTAATTACTCGTCCTTCTTCCTTATCCTTCCATCTAGAATATTCTATGTTCTCTCGAACCAGTCCACATTTTCCTTTGTTCTCCATGGCCAAAGTTAGATGCTAAGAAGAAAAAGTGAAAAAGAAAGGGAGAGAGCCATGTAAGAGTGGGTCCTCATGCAAAAAGGAGTTTAATGAAGTTTAAGGGAGCAAAAAAGAGGAAGAAAAGCAAGGAAAAAGGGTAAGTGTTGATCATCATCTTGTCTTTAAGTTTCTTTAAAGGATGAGGTAGTCTAGAGCATGGTTTTTGAAGAGAGAGATTTTAGGGGTTGGAGATATATGATGAAAGAAATATTTTTGATGAATTTCTTATATGTTTTAGGAACTCCTATTGACAAGGAGCTAGCTCAAAGGAGCAAAAGAAAAGAGAAAGACAAGTAAAAAGAATAAAAAAAGGGAAAAGTAGAGGTTTCTGCATAACATAAGGCAATAGTCTATTTTATTTTCTTTTATTTGCATGATTTGATTATTTGGAATGTTGATGATTTTGAATTAATAGTATTTTGTGATGAAAATCATAGGGATGCATGTTTGCTAGACTTAGGATTTAATTTGGTAAAAATTGAATGTGATTAGTTTGTATGTTCTTTGTTGGAAATGGATAGACAGTGAGTATTTAAATTGTTATAACTTAATTTCTGGGATTCGGCTTTGTATGTTCTTTGTTAGGTTTGAAAGCTAAGACATAGGAATATAATTTTTATTCTACCATAATATCTGAATATATCTATAATTATCCAGAAAAATTCATAAAGTTGGGACTTAGAATCTGTCCATAAAATTATGGGCAAAATTGTTAGTGACCAGTCAGTGTTCATTTATCATATCTTTTGATACAAGACTCAGAATTAAGTGATTAAAGTTGCATATTGAAGCTATGATCCAGATCTAAAATTGTTAAGATCATGTAACTAAATTCAGATTGTAACATGACCAAAATTAAGTTCTAAAATAAAGAACAGAATCTGCCAGTGACAGGGTAGCATATGAGTTGTGGAATTTAAAGAGTAAAATGATGTGAACTTTATTATATTATGTAATATTATTTTAATTGAGTGATTATGTGATTACTTTGAGACTTTAAATGCCTGAAGAGTGTGAATTTATTTGCTATGAATTTTAATGAGATTGTGTGAGCCCTATAACACCTAACTAGAACCAACTTAGGATAGTTTGGCATGCCAAACATGGGGGGAGTATGATGAAAATAATTAAATCCATTAATGGTATGATTATCTACGCCGGATATGGCACTGTTATCTATACCAGGTATGACATTATTATTTACATCAGGTATGACACTATTATCTATGCCGGATATGACATTATTATCTACGCCGGGTATGACACTATTATCTACCTTGAATATGGCACTGTTATCTATGCCAGGTATGACACTATTATGAAGCCGAGTATGACACCTAAATGCGCACATCATATTACCCAGGTGGCACTCCTAAGTGCCTAGATGGTAACTTCGTTATCCTAGTCAGTGGTTCATAGGTGTTTTGGGAATAAATAAAGAAGTTAAGGAAAATAAATGGATCATTGAAAATAAAAATGGAACTATGAATTGTGACATGGATAAAAAAGGATTGAGTGTTATGGGCAATAAAAGGCTATGGATAATAATGATTTGATAAAGTAAAATAAATATGAGATGAAAAAGAATAAAATTTATGAAATATATGTTTGTATGAAAAGATGATTGGGTGTTGTGGGCACAAAAAGGTTATAGAAAATAAAGAAGTGATTGAAAATAAAAATGGAATCATGAATTGTAATATGGACATTCATGATTTGTTAAAGTAAAACAAATATGGGATACAAGGATATAATTTGATGATTATGTATATTAGAATAATATGGCATAAAAAGGTTAAGGAAAATAAAAGGAATAGTGACTTGTAAAATGGTTAATTATGATGTGTTATATAATGATGTGTTAATAAAATAAATAAGTATAAGATAAAAAAATATAATTTGATGTTTATGCATTCTAGAATATTAGGAGATGTATAATTGCATGGAAAGATGATATGAGTATAAATTGATATATGGCAATGCATGTTGCATAAAATAGTTTATTGTCTTATATATATACACCACTAAGCCTAGAGCTTAGTGTTGGAGTTTCTCTCGCACAGGTATAACAAAGAATAAGTAGATAATAGTAGACAAAGGTAGCAGTTGCCTAATTCAGTAGAGCAGCTTGTATCAACTATTGTGGGTCACACAACTGTTGTATTTATGTTTTGAATTTTATTTTATAGTACTTGTAAAGTAAGCACACGTTTTGTAAATAATACTTTATTATATAAAATGTATTGTATTTTTTTATTATGATTTCTATTACACAACAAGTAAATAAATAGTAAACAATAAATAGTAAATAAAGAAATATATATATATATATATATATATATATATATATATATATATATATATATATATATATTAATGATTTTCATGTTAACTGATATGTTATATAATAAAAAGGGATATGTTAACTGATGAAGTCAGTGTAGCACTCCTTTATTCGAGCACTAGTTGCTAAGATAAGGGGGTGTTACAGGTTTAATGAATGAGTTCTTTTAAATCAAAATATTTACATCACTAGTTACATATTTAAATGATATAAAAAAAGTAATAAATATTCCTCTAATAATAAAACTCAAAAATTGAAAAAAAATATACAATAAATTGAGCATTGTTTTTTTTATATAAAAAATGAGCTTAATAGCACTTTCATACACTATTAACGACTAGTAGGGTAAGGGAACGCTACACTAGAGATTGTTGTTGATATACTAAACAGATTCCCTACTAAGTTAGTTGTTGTTACTCCATATGAAATATGGAATAATAAGAGACATATTCTTTCACACACGAAAGTATGGGATTATCCTACTTATATGAAGTGGGCATTGTCAGAAAAGCTAAAAGCTAAGTTCGAAAAGTGTTTGTTTGTGGGATATCCAAAAGAATAATTTGGATATCAATTCTACCACCCTTCGAAACAAAAAGTGTTCGTTTTAAAGCATGTCATCATCTTAGATAAAGAGTTTCTTCTAAAAGAAAATAGAGGGAGTAAGATTGAACTTGATGAAGTTCAAGATGCTCATGTAGATGCAAATCAACTAACAAAACCCGAATATGTTACTCATACAAATGTTGTAATAGCTACACCTTATGAAACACAAGAACATCATAGATCAAATAGGATATGCACTGTTCCTGAGAGATATGAATTTCTCAAAAGTGAACAGAATGACGTATTACTCATAGAAGATGATAAGCCTACTACCAATGAAAAAGTTATGAATAGTTCAAAATTTGACTGATGGCTAAAATCCATGTAGCCATAGATGGATTTCATGTATGAAAACCAAGTATGGACTTTGTTTGATCCATCTGAAGGGATAAAGCCCATTGGGTGCAAATGGGTCTTGAAAGAAAAGATCGACATGGAAGGTAATATTGTTACCTATTAAGCTAGGCTGGTAGCTAGAGGATATGATTAAAACAAGGTGTTGGGTATGACAAAACCTTATCTCAGTTGTAATGCTTAAATCCATCATAATACTCCAAACTATTTATGCTCGTTATGATTATGAGATTTAGCAAAATGCTATAAAAATAATTTTCCTTAACGAAAATCTGATTGAAGATGTGTACATGACATAACATGAGAGTTTTACATCTAGTAATGGCAAAAAACTATGCCAATTTCAAAGATCCATTTATGGATTAAAGCAAGCACCCATAAGTTGGAACATCGGATTTGATGAGACAATCAAAAAGTTTGATTTCTCACAAAAATGGATGAACCTTGTGTTTATAAGAAGGTTAGTGGGAGTGAAGTTGTATTGCTAGTATTATATGTAGATGACATACTTCTTATAAGAAACAATGTCTCAGTTCCTCAATTAGTCAAAATTAGGCTTTCTAAGAATTTCTCGTTAAAAAACGTTAGAAAAACATCCTACATATTGTGGATTAAGATATACAGAGATATATCTAAAAGGTTACTTGGTCTTTCTTAGTCTACATACATAGATAAGATGCTAAATAGGTTTAGCATAGAATAGTCCAAGAGAAGATTTATTCATATGACTCATGGAATTACCCTTTATAAATCCGTGTGTCAAAAGAAATAGGATGAACAGACATACATGAGTAGGATTCCATATGTTTTGGCTATAGGATCCATCATGTATGCTATGTTATGTACTAGACCCGATATATCATATGCTTTGAGTATGACAAATAAATATTAGTTAGATCTCGATGAGGGGCATTTGGTGGGGATCAAGAATATCTTTAGGTACTTAAGAAGAACCAAGGATGCATTCTTGGTTTATGGAGATGATAAGCTTAAAGTAAACGGATATACATATTCTAGCTTCTAATCTAACTCGGATGACTTCAAGTCTTAGTTAAGGTATGTTTTCACATTAAATGGTAGTGCAATCAGTTGGAAGAGTTCCAAATAAGAGACAATTGCAGATTCCACAACCAAAATAGAGTACAATGTAGCTTTTAAGGCAATTATGGAAGCAATTTAAAAAAGAAAATTCATCACAAGGTTAGAAGCGGTTCCTAGTTTTGTTGATCCAATATCTTTGTATTGTGATAACAATGGAGCTATTGCACAACCAAATGAGCCACAGTCTCATCAAAGTTCCAAACATGTACTTAGAAGTTACCATTTGATTTGAGAAATCATTGGTAGATATGATGTAATGATAGAAAGAGTACCCACTGATCAGAATATAATTAATCCTCTCACTAAGCCACTTCTCCAAAAGAAATATGATAGTCATATCCTTATCTATGGCATAATGTATAAAATTTATTAGATTTATTGCAAGTGGGAGATTGTTAGAGAGGTGCCCCAAAGGCAATAACCTTAGGCACTTGATGCACTCATTTATTATTAATAAAAAGGATTTTCATTATATGGTATTCATTATTAGAGTTAACATATGGATGCTTGCTAGAGTGGCTAAGTATATTGGATGACATGCAATGAGACAATCACACGAATATTTATTCAATGTCAGTTATAGTGTCATCATAGCGATAATGCAAATATCCCTAGACTTGAGATACTCAAGGTTTTCTTAGATATGAAATCCTATACTTTGACTCCATTCTTTGTTGCCTCTTAGAGGTTGCTCATAGGATGGTAATTGGATATAGCTTAAGAAATTCAAAAGTAGTCAAGTAGTCAATAAATGAATCACCACTCCTGATAGAAAGAGAGTATACTTATGGCCTCTTGTAGTGATCATTGCTCATAAATCCTTGGTTGAGGTAGACATGTCTTGAAAAATGTCTTCGATGACATATGTTATAAAGTAATGAGTCTCATAGATAAGAACTAATATCATTTGGACTAGATATGACCTAGTTAGTCTAATGGGATACACAATCCATACTCATAACAAATGATGTATAGCTTTGTAAAAGGATGCATTGCATAGTAATTGTATATGGAATGGTTTATAGTTAGACCACTAACTTTTTGATCAATTGGAGATCATGATGTATTGCTAGATACTGCTCATGATCTACTTTAAATCATATAATAATTTGTGCTACCAACGTAACTAGGAACCTAATGGATCACATGCATAGAAGGAATGAAAAAGATTTGAAATGGGCATTAGATTGGATCCAATAATATGAGAGAGAAAATTTGGGCCAAGACAGATCATTACTAGTCATGGTCGCAGACAAAGTATTATGATAGGTATACCTCAAGACTAAGGATACTTGCACCATTGCTATGATGAGACTATCATTGACATTTGAATAGATTATCCATATGATTGTCTCATAATTGGTCATCCAATGTACTTAGCTACACTTAGCAAGCATCCACATGTTAACTATAAACATCTCATGTTTATAGATTATGAGATCTACTACTCGATCCAATCAAGGAGTGTAACATGTGCTAGTACGTCCAGATTAATAATGTCCCATCTAATTAATCCTATGACTAGGGATAATTTTGATACTAATATAATTACACATGATAAGAATCTCAATATCATGATCTCGTCATGATTTCCTTCATGCTATGTTATGTATCAAGGACTTCATTAATTGATTTAAGATCACTTACCAATTCATATATCAAATGAACATCAAATTAATGAAAAAAATATTTTATTAATCAAATAAATTTGTACAATAAGTGTTAAAGGTGATTGCCTTTAGAGCACTTCTCTAACAAGCTCCCACTTGCACTAAAGCCAATCACCTTTGTATTTAATTCCATAGGTTAGTACATGAGAATCATATTTCTTTTGGGGAATTGGCTTAGTTAAAGGATCAACAATATTTTGATTAGTGGGCATTTTTTCTATCTTTACATCATTCCTACAAATGATTTCTCTAATCAAATGGTATCTTCTGAGTACATGTTTGGATCACTGATGAGACCGTGGCTCCTTTGCTTGCATATGGCTCCATTATTATCACAATACAATTGTATTGGATCAATAATGATGGGAACCACTCCATGTTTTGTGATGAATTTCTTTATCCAAACTGCTTTCTTTGCTGCTTCAGAAGCTGTAATGTACTCTACTTCGGTTGTGGAATCAGCAGTCGTTTACTATTTAGAACTCTTCCAACTAACTACTCCACCATTTAGTGTCAATATATAACCTGACTGAGATTTTGAGTCATCCTTGTCAGATTGGAAGCTAGCATCGGTATACCCGCTCACAATAAGATCTCCATCTCCATATACCAAAAATACATTCTTAGTTCTTCTTAAGTACTTAAGGATATTCTTGACAGCCACCCAATGACCCTCGCCAGGGTGCGTGGTATCTGCTCATGACACTCAGAGCATATGATACATCGGGTCTTGTACATATCATAGCGTACATGACTGATCCTATAGCTGAAGCATATGGAATCAAACTCATGTGTGTCCTCTCATTTGGTGTCTTTGGGCACAAAGTCTTTGAGAGAGTAATCCCATGGGTCATGGGAATATATCCCCTCTTGGACTGCTCTATGCTAAACCTCTTTAGCATCTTATCTATGTATGTAGACTATGAAAGACCAAGCAATCTTTTAGATCTATCTCTACAGATCTTTATCCCCAAAATATAGACTGCTTCTCTGAGGTCTTTCATAGAGAAATTCTTGGATAACCAAATTTTGACTGATTGTAAGGCTGAGACATCATTTCCAATTAACAATATGTCATCTACATATAACACAAGAAATACGATTGCACTCCCACTAACCTTCTTGTAAACACAAGGTTCATCCAGATTTTGTAAGAAACCAAACTGTTTGATTGTCTCATCAAACCGAATATTCCAACTCCTGGATGCTTGCTTTAACCCATAAATGGATCTTTGAAGCTTACATACCTTTTCGCCATCTTTGGATATGAAGCCTTCTGGTTGTGTCATGTACACATCCTCAGTCAAATTTCTATTAAGGAAAGCTGTCTTCACATCCATTTGCCATATCTCATAATCATAATGAGTAACAATGGCTAGGAGTATCTTTATCGATTTAAGCATAGCTACTGGGCTAAAAGTTTCATCATAGTCAATTCCTTGTCTTTGACGATAACCTTTAGCAACAAGTCTAGCTTTATAGGTAATCACATTACCATCCATGTCAGTTTTCCTTTTGAAAACCCACTTGCACCCTATAGGCTTTATTCCTTCGGGTGGGTCAACCAAAGTCTATATTTGGTTTTCATTCATGGAATCCATTTTTTACTTTATGGCTTGAAGCCATTTATCAGATTCTAACTATTTAGAACTTCTTCATAGGTTTTAGGCTCATCATTTTCTATGAGCAATACGTCATTCTGTTCGCTAACGAGAAATCCATCTCTCTGGAATAGTACGTATCCTACTTGACCTATGAAGCTCTTGTGTTTTAGAAGGTTGAGTTGTTATGTCATCTGTATGAGTAACAAACTCGGGTTCAGGAAGTTGATCAACATCTGTTTGAGCATCTTGAACTTCCTCAAGTTCAATTTTGCTCCCGCTATCTCCTTTTAGAAGGAATTCTCTCTCTAAAAAGATAGCATGTCTTGAAACAAAAACCTTTTTGTTCCAAAGGGTGGTAAAATTGATATCCATATGATATGTTTGGATATCCCATAAATAGACATCGGTCAAACTTAGCTTCTAGCTTATCTGACATTGTCCACTTCACATAAGCAGGACAACCCCAAATTCTCATGTAAGAAAATGTGAGCCTCTTGTTATACCATATCTCATATGGAGTAACATCAACTAACTTTGAAGGAACTCCATTTAATATATAAATGGCGGTCTCTAGTGCATAATCCCAAAAGGATTTAGGTAGTTCTGCAAAACTCATTATAGACCTTACCTTGTCTAACAAGGTTCGGTTTCTTCTTTCAGCCACACCATTGTGTTGTGTGGCATTTAAGGTGGAGTCCACAAAGATAAAATCCCATTATCCCTAAGATAATCTATCCTCAATCTGATCGAAGTGTTTTAATACTTTTGCCAACTTGTTTCTCTACTTCATATCTGAATTCTTTGAACTTTTCAAAAGATTCAGATTTGTATCGCATAAGATACATATACCCATATCACGAGTAGTCATCGATAAAAGTAATGAAGTAGATGAAACCACCTCTGACATGTGTAGACATTGGACCACATACATCTGAATGTATTAAGTCTAAAGTCCATTAGCATGTTCACCCTTTCCCTTAATGGGTGATTTAGTCATCTTACCTAATAAGCAAGATTCACATGTGTCATATGATTCATAATCAAATGACACCAAACTACCACTTTTGTGTAGCTTAGCCATGGGTTTCTCACTTTTATGACCAAGGCGACAATACCATAAATAAGATGATTTCAACATATCTTGTGTTTGCCTTTTATTATCATTAATATTTAAAATTGGATTTGACATATCTAATATGTATATTCCATTGCATAATGTACCATTAGCATAAATAATTCCATTCAACATAATAGAACAACAATTGTTACTAAAAGCTAAAAGGAAACCATCTTTATTTAGACTTGAAATAGAAATAATGTTTTTAGTCAAAGCAGGTACATAATAGCAATTATCCAAATTTAATATAAGCCCATTAGGGAGGGCCAATTTCCTACAGCTAATGCAGCAACCCTTGCTCCATTTCCAATGCTTAGCTTTGATTTCCTTTATTGAGCCATCTACTGTTCCTTAGGCTCTGCATATCAATGTATATGTGTGAGCCACAACCGGTATCTAATACCCATATATTATTATCGGAAACAATATTAATTTCAATGACAAAAATACCTGAAGTAAATGGGGCATCATATGCCTTTTTCTTCAAGGACTCCAAGTAAGCCTTGTAGTTTCTCTTCCAATGGCCATCTTTGCCATAATGGAAGCATGTCCCATTTAGACACAGGAAGGCTCTGATATAAAAACCATGCAATCCTATTGCACTTTCAATTAAAATTAATTTTAATAGACACAGGGAGGCTCTGATACCAATGTTGGGTTTTGAAGAATGAATCAAATTCATAAACGCAGCGGAAAAATAAAATTTTCAAAACCCGAAATGAAAGATCATACATGTGCCATTAAAACTAATTTATATAAATATAAAGGTTAGAAATTATACCTTATAATTTCTTATTTGTTCTTCAAATCTTTACTTTGTTGGATTGTAGCAAACCACAACAATCCACACTAAGATGTCTCTAATGATAATCCATGCAAATAATGAAGAAGAAACTATCAAGAGAAATGGTTTGAACAAATTCAATGTGCTAGCTTTGAAAGTGTTCTTGAGAGAATTTTCTTGTGTCTTAAAAATATTGTTTTCAAAAAAACTATTTTCATGTCTATTTTCTGTTATTTGATGTCTTTTCTATTTGAATCAAATTCAAGGAAAAGAGGAAAAGTCAAAAACGGAAATTCAAGTAATTGGCCATAATTGGTCTAATTAAGACCAAAATCTGCTGCTGGCCAACGGGTGGGAGGCAACAGCGCGCTGGGCTTGTTGCGGGCTGCTGCTAGGCAGGCCAGCCTAGACCGCGTGGGCCTGTGACCCTCCCGAATGATTTTTTCGTGCGATCTCATCACGATCCATCCCAAAATAATTCTATCATATTTTAGATCCTATGCAAGATCATTTTACTCATTCTCCATATCTTTAATGTGTGTGACCCATTAGGTTCCTGGTTATGTTGGCCACTTAAATTAACAATTAATTTAAGCAAGTCATGAGTGGTATCTAGCAACACATCATGATCCCCAATTGACTGGAAAGTCATTGGTTTGACTATGAACCTTTCCATAAACAATTTCCGTGCAATTATTCCTTTCACCATTCTATACCCCACTTGGTTCAGAGTATGGACATGTGTCAACTCCCACTAGACTGACTACGTCACATCTAGTCCAAGTAATGTTTGTTCTTGTCCTTGAGGCTCATTACTCTATTAGATATGTCATTGAAGACTATCTTTATGTCATTTCTACTCCGGCTAGAGATTTTCGAGTAATGACCATGACAAGAGGCCATGGGTATACACTCCTTCTATCAAAGTGGTGGATCCTTTGTTTGTTACCTAATTACCTTCGAATACCTCAAGTTGTATCCAATCACCACCCTATGAGCAACCTCTCTGAGGTAATAAGGAATAGTGTCAAAATACAGAATTAATATTCAAGATATCCTTGAGTACCTCAAGTCTAAGGATACTTGCACCATTACTATGATGAGACTATCATTGACATTTGAATAGATTATCCATATGATTGTCTCATAGTTGGTCATCCAATGTACTAAGCTACACTTAGCAAGCATCCACATGTTTACTCTAAATATCTCATGTTTATAGATTATGAGATCTACTACTCGATCCAATCAAGGAGTGTAACATGTGCTAGTATGTCCAGATTAATATTGTCCCGTCTCATTAATCCTATGACAATCCTAATAAGCTCCTTATCCCTTGAAGAGTGTGGTAGGATTCAGCATTGTCTTATCGCTTATTATATTTGGAAAACATTGGCGAATTACCATGAAGGCACCAAGAAAGTGAGTCCAAGAAGGTTCAACTTCTTATCACCTAGTATAAGCTCTTCAAGATGAAACCAAATGAAACCTTAACTGAAATGACCAATCATCTTCTTTCCATTGTTGATGGTATGATGAAGCTTGGAAAGTATTATAGTTTGTAAGACATAAACAACAAGATTTTGAAGAGTCTTCCAATGAGAGATTATGGCTCAAGAGTTGTGGTATAGAAGAAGCTAATGAAGACTTAAGTGTAATTCCCACTGATGTGCTAATTGATAAACTTCTCACTCATGAGATGGTTTTAGTAAGGGAAAAGGAGCTTGAGGGAGAAAATGATAAGAAAAAGCCTCTAGCACTTAAAGTTATAAGTCCAATGCCTATAGATGAAGTTCTCCTTAGTGACAAATAGTTGGTTGATGAAGGAGATGATAAATTACTTTTGCTTTCATGGATAATCAAGAGGTTGATCACCCAAAAGTATGGCTCAATTAAGAACTATAAGTAAAAAGCCTCAAGATTCCCTCATAAAAACTTTTTGTCTAACAAATGCAAAGAGGAAGTCAAACGTTATGACTGTGGGAAGAAGGGAAACATTAGATCGAAGTGCCCCATGGTCAAAAAGTATAAAATGAATGAAAGGGTCACAAAGCTACTTGGGATGATAAAACCTTAACACTTATTGAAGAAGAAGAAGGGGTGGTTAACTTGTGCTTTATGGCTATTAAGGATCACTCCAATGATGAGTTATGCCTCTAGTCCACATCAAAGAAAAATGTTTGGCTAATGGATAATAGATGCTCATGGCACATGATAGGAAATAAAAGTTTTTTCACTCATATCAAAAGAATTAACGGTGGTAAGGTAACTATTGGAAATAATGCCAAAGGTAAGGTAATTGGAATTGGCTCAATTGGTTTAAATAATACTTATTTAATTGAAAATGTTTTACTTGTTAATGGTTTATAGTATAGTTTATTAAGTGTAAATCAATTATATGATAAGGGAAACCAAGTCACCTTTACCTCTAATGAATGTCTTGTGACCACCCCAAATAGTCAACAGATGTTCAAAAGAGATAGAGATGGCAATACTTATATAATAGATTTACACAAGCTAGCTAACCTTTCCTCTAAGTGTCTTGTGACAATTAGCGATGAATCTTGCCTATGGCATATAAGGCTTGGTCATGCAAGCATGAATTTAATTCAAAGTCTTAGAAAAGGAGAGCTAGTGGATGGACTACTAAAAGTCAAATTTGCAAGGGATAAGACATGTGAACCATGTTAAAGAGGAAAACAACACAAAACATCATTAAAGTCTAAGAATATAATAAGCACCTTTAGACCTTTATAACTTTTGCACCTAGATCTTTTTGGACCTACTAGAATTGCTAGTTTAGGATGTAAAAATTATGCTTTTTCCATTATTGCTTATTAGTCTAGATTTACTTGGGTAATTTTCTTAACTCAAAAAAGTGATGCTTTTGAATCCTTTAAAAACTTTACCAAAAGAATTCAAAATTATTTTTGGAAATGAAGAAATTCAAAAAATAAAAATATTAGTTATTTTTCATATTCTCTCAAATTGAGCATACACCATTGTTTGCACTTTGATGTGTGTTCAACCATTTCTCTTGTAGTTTCTTCTCATATTTTTGGTTAGATTAACATTAGAGACATCCTAAAGTGGATTTTTGTGGTTTGCAACAACCCAACAAGGTGAAAATTTGAAGAATAAATCAAGAAATATAAAGTCATGTCCCATGATCAAATTAGTTTTAATGGCATAAGCAAGATTCTTTTTTCGGGTTTTGAAAATTTTATTTTTCCGTTGCATTTTATGAATGAGATTTGTCTTCAAAACCCAACACCATATACCCTTCATATACCTTTATTAACATGTTATTTCTAAGACCTAACTTGTGGGCATTACATTTCTCTCCCCTTTAAAGAATTTTGTTCCCGAAATTACCTGTTGTACTATCTCTGAACAGTTGTGGATACTTGGCTTTTATCACTTCTTCACTTTCCTAAGTAGCCTCTTTCGTTGTATGATTTCTCCATATGGTATTGACTAATGGCACTTGCTTATTCCAAGGTTCCTTGACTTCACTGGCTAGAACCTGAACTGGTTCTTTCTTATATGTCAAATCCAGTCTCACCCAAATGTTCTCAATTGGAACAATATGAGATGGATTTGATCTATATCTCCTAAATATAAAGATGTGGAACACATCATGAATCTTGGTCAACTTTGGTGGTGGAGCAAGCCTATAAGCAACTGGTCATACTCTCGCTAGAATATTATAAGGCCCAAGAAATCTTGGGCTCAATTTGCCTTTCTTTTTGAATCTCAGAACCTTATTCCATAGAGAGACTTTAAGGAAAACCTTGTCCCCCACTGCATACTCAATATCTCTTCTCTTGAGATCTACATATGACCTTTGTCTGTCTGAATCTACCTTTAATATTTCCTATATAGTCTTCACCTTTTCTTCTATTTCTTGCACTAACTATGGCCCTATTGTGACGCCCCAATTATATATTAGGAAAAATCCCATATATATAAAAATGATGCCACAAGCTTAACTCGATAATCTGCTCGAATTGAATTTTTTTTTTCATTTTAAATAACTTAATATATTTATTTATTTTGGTTTAGGCAAATTGTTCTAATTAAAAATATATAAATATATATTTATATATCCTTATATTGTATACACATATGGCACCCGATTATGTTACATAATTATTTACATACACAATATTAATATATGAGATATGTCTATCACACCATATACATAGTCAAACTAAAAAAAACATAATAATACATAACCAACCCTCTAACTATGCTTCTTGTGTCTCTGCTGATATGAGCTTGGATTTCCTTCTTGACCACTTCACCTCCTACCGTCTATAGTTCTAATTCCTGCGTGAGAAGAACTCACGCTAAGCTAACTCTAGCTTAGTGGTACATATAGGTATTAAGTTTTTTCCAAGCAGTCACACAAATGCATGTCTCAAATAATTCATGATACACTGAATTATTATTTCATATAAAAGAAATAACCACATCACATAACAGTATAAACATAAAAATCATATTCAATAACTAAATTCTCATTACCTCCTGTAAGCATTTCATGTTTTGTCACTTATATCAAAAATAAAATTTCACATTTCATTCCATAGTCTTTAATTAATATCAGCCCAAATCTCATTCCCGGACTGTCCGGATATGGGGTGTGAAATAGGGGCACTCGCGGAGCTTAAGCCACCCTACTCACCATCATCTCAAGTCAAGGGCGCTCGCGGAGCTTAAGCCACCTTGACTGAATATAATTATGTCATCTGTGTATAATCAGGATCAGGGGCGCTCCCAGAGCTTAAGCCACTCTGTCTCTAAATAATATCCATATCGGTACCGTAATTCCCCCCTTAATGGTGCACCATCTATCCTATGTTAGTCCTCAGGTAGAGAAATGGGCAATTAACACCATTAATTACTTGTTTCTATAACCAATACTCATTTCATATCAACACAATTATATATTCACAATTTATTTCAAAACCATGTAATAGCATGATATTTTATCAAATATTAACACAATATTAAGTTCATAGTTAATAACATTCTTACAACCTTAAACATACCATAATATATAATTTCATCATTGTGACATGTAATTTATGTCATACACACAATCATGCATAAAGGCAAAACAAAATACATATATGTACAAACCTCTATAGTATTTTCCTTTTCCAAAATATAAGTTCAGAGCTTGTTCACTTTTGTTGGTATTCTTCTTGTTGAAATCCTAATTTAAAAATATAATTAATTAATAGCTTGATAAAATATTTATTCTTAATATAACTTAAATAAATAATTACAATTTCTATTAAGCTAGAATAAGACCTCTAAGAACTGTTGGATTAATAACTTTTCCTACACTTATCCAATTTATATGATTCTTGATTCTGATTAACTATAACATGTAAAAATAAAATATACTAAAATTTTAGAATTTTTTCACCTTTACATAATTTTTGGTATAATTTTAAATATTGACCTGTTTTCTGCCCTTAGGCAATTTCAAGGTACCCAATTCAAAAATTCATAACTTTCAATGCGTAGCTTCAATTATTCTGAAACTTTGTATACAATTATATAAGTTACTTGGGAACATTTTTTATGTTTAACTCATTTCAAATTTCAGTCTCTAAGGTTCTCAAATATTGGATGATATATAACTGGTTTAACATAGATTATCAACCCGACCAGTTTAATTGTTCAGCTCATAACTCACCAAATACATGACATTTTAAGATGTAACCTTCACAGAAATTTAGATAAGACATAGGAGTAAAACTTTCATGTTTTACCAAGCCTCAAATTAAGCCATTAAGATGGTCAAGATTTACAAAAACCGTAGGTTATTAGGTTGATACGTCTCCCAGAACCAGTTTCACCCCAATAACCATATCTCTTCAAATACTCAACATCATTCAATAAAATTGGCAGAGAGATATAAAAGACATAGATGAACAACTTTTATATTTAACACATCCCCAAATTCGAGTCACAAGATAATCAAAAATAGAGTGCAATATTCTGTCAAAATTTAACCTAAAGAGTTCTAATAACACAATAATCATGGGGAAAATATTTCTTACTAAGATCATATTTAATTGGACTGATTTTTGATGCAAATCTTGAAGAAAATGATGAGTAATTTGATATGAGATATGGAGGGAAAAAAAAGAAGAAGAAGAAGAAGAGAAGAAGGAGAAAAGAGAATTTGGGAGAAATAGTTTTCAGCCCCCCTTTTTCCCGTTTTTGGTCTTCAACCTTTTTTTTTGCTGACCATTTTACTGTTCACTTTATTTTTTTATTTTATTTTTTTAATTTTCTTATTATTATTTCACATATTTCTTTATATCTAATATTTTAATTTTATTTAATCAAAAACACAATTTAATTATGTGGTCTAAATTATTCAAATTAAACTTTAATTAGTGGGTGTTACATCTATTAACCTTCTCTCGCTGAGTTCTGTCTAACACAAGGGTGTTCGACACTTTTTGCCATATAGTTCCTCTTAAGGACTCATCTTGATACTAGATTGATAGTTGTTGTTGTAAGCAAATTCCATCAATGGAATATATTTATCCCATCTACCTTCGAATTCAATCACATAACTCCTCATCATATCCTTAAGGATCTGTATGGCCCTCTTTGATTGCCATTTATCTAAGGGTAAAAAGTTGTACTAAAGCTGAGCTTGGTACCCAAAGCTCTCTACAGACTATCCCAAAACTGAAAAATAAACTTGAGGTCCCTATCTGAAATAATGGAGATTGACCCTCCATATAGCCACACTATCTCATTGACATAAAGCTCTGTTAGCTTGTTCAAAGGAAAATCCCTCCTGATAGACAAAAAGTTAGCTGACTTTGTAAGTCTATCCACTATAACCCATACAACATCATATTTCCTAGAAGTCACGGGTAACCCAATCATGCAGTCTATAGTAATTCGCTCCCATTTCCATTCTGGTACAGTAATAGGTTACAGTAGTCCTGATGGTACTTAATGTTCTGCCTTGACCTGCTGACAAGTCAGGCATCTAGTTGTATACTATATGATATCTCATTTCATATCTTCCCCCATTTCAGACTTTAATTCTTCCTTGTTTCACCTAGTTTTTGCACCAAATTGATCCCTTACAAGTTCGTCCTAGATAAGTAATCAATTCTTATTGTTATAGGGTTGATTTGAGTTGTTAAGGTTCATTAATAGACATTGACTTGCACCCCGATTTTTATACATATAGAAATTGATTCTGAAAAATTTTAAAACATGAAAATTGTTCCTTTTTGTCTTAGATTTATGGATATGTAAACATGTTTTCAAGGTTTTATGTATAGGAAGATAAATCCTCTCTCTATTGAAACTGGTCAGGGTGTGAACCCTGGCTAAGTTAGCTACTGTGTTCTTTGGTTTTGAATATGATAAAGTCATTATTTGAAGTATCTAAAAAATATAAAAGTTTTAGATATATGTGTTATATATCTGTATATCAAATTTTAGGTTCATATGTCTTGTGAATTTTGAGTTATGGTGAATGGAACCATGACTGTTCCATGGTTTGAACTGCCTGCTTAGTGCCTTAGGCAGCTCCAGTAACGTGTTTGGCTAATTTGAGCTCCTTAGAGATTGATTCTGTAAATTATCAAAATATGAAAGTTGTAAGTATATGTCCTATATGAAATTGAGGTCTAATTTCAGCTTAATATGTTGTTTATAGACTACGTTATGGCCTTTTTAAGTCATACTGGTCCCAAAGCCAACTTTGTTCTGGACCAATGAAATGTTTCTTATAATTTGAATACCTTAGAGACATAATTGATACCATTTTTAAACATGGAAAATGTTCCATTTGAACCCATATAGGTGTCTGTAAAGTTTCATTAAAATATGACTTATATATTATAAGTTATGATGAACCAAATTTGGTACCTGAAACTGCCAAAAGGCAGAAACCAAGGTAGAAAACAGAACACATTTAGAAATTCCACCAAATATTGTACAATGATCCAGTTGGTCTTAAATTTTAATATGTTACATAATTATATGTTAATTGGAATAAGAAATAAGAATAAGATTAATTGGGCAAGTATAGGAAAATTTATAGGCTAAACAGTCCCATAAGGTCACACTGCCTCATAGGAAAAATCTTAACTATTGATATGAACAATGCATATTAATTTGTTTAATTCACATTAAGTCTCCCTAATCATGAGTTAATCGATTATGTTTTTATATTAGGCTCACAACATATTAGAGACCCATAAGGAGCAGATAGACAATAAGTAAGGGTCGGAATTAAAAGAGAACGGTGAGTTTAATTATCGATTGAATTCTTTAGTACATATGAATGTTGCTTGCTATGTGATTCATATGATTGTCATGATTTGCCCTTGATAATATGATGATGGATAATCTGTGACATTGTGGTACACATAAGTGGTATACTTGTGATATATTTGAGGTATATGTTTGACATATGTGATATATATACAGGGTATATGTATAGTATATGCGAGGCATATGCGTGGCATATGAGGCATATATGCGGTATATGTAGGTTATATGTGATAAGATGCAATGGTTGATGAATGCTTAAGTACAAGTGCATATGCATATGGACTAAAAAGGCATTGTGACTAGTGAATCGATATTGTAAAGCAAAAGAAGAGGCCTATGGCCCAACAAATGTGCAAATGAAACAAATGATCAAGCTAGCTAGCAAATGCAAATGTTCACATGGAAACTCGGGGCAATGTCTGTTTAACTTGGTCACAACAAAATAAAATAAGCAAAGCATTTGCATACATAA
The DNA here is from genome assembly GCA_023653625.1 of Triadica sebifera. Lineage (NCBI taxonomy): Eukaryota > Viridiplantae > Streptophyta > Magnoliopsida > Malpighiales > Euphorbiaceae > Triadica > Triadica sebifera. The sequence goes on along the minus strand of CM042903.1, from coordinate 13,780,773 downwards.
AGAGTAATGATTATATGTTTCAACTTTATTGATACTTATATGATACTAATGAATGGAATGGAATACATGGTATATATTGGATTTGTGATTTATTATTATGAGTTGTTCGGTACTTTAGAGCTCATTTGATGGTTATTCTCACTGAGCCGTAACTCATCAATTTGCATCATTTTTTGTAAAGAAAAGTGATAGCTCATTTTGAGTAGCGTATAGAAGACATGGAGCACAGGTCACTGGCTGAGCCTCATCACTCTCTCTCCTTGCATGCCACTCGAGCATGAAAATATGTCATCTACATTTTGTATTTACATGGTTGAATATGTATAGTTATTTTGGAATGGGTTTTAAAAATGTATAAATGAAAGCAACTCGTAAATACTTATGTGCAAAGTTTATGTTTTAATATATGTGATATATCGTATTGTGGCGAAAGCCTTAGTGTTGACTTGCAAAGTCATTGAATGATGTTACGTGGTATGAGACTTGCAAAGTCATTGAATGATATTACAGTATATGAGACTTGCAGAGTCATTGAATGATATTACAGGATATAAAAAAAATTACTTCAATGTTAATAGGATATTTTATCTTTCCAGCATGCTATGTGTGATTATTTGATACAGAGATAGGTTATACTCAAATGTATAAGATGTGGTGTTACATTTTTGGTATCAGAGCAGGGATAGGTTCCATGGGAACATGCATATGCATAAGAGTATGATAACATGTGCATTATATATGTTGAGTATGATAACATATGAATCATATATGTTGAACATTATGTAGTGACATAATTTTATATATATTTTAGAGACATCATAAGACATTATTCACTAAGGAGGGAGAGGCCGGCCGAAATGCATTCTCATGAGGCATCACCTCATTTACATAAAGATCAACCGGCAATAGGAGCTAGAGCTCCAGCACATGCATCACAGTCATCTCATGCAGAAGTACCACATGAAAACTTAGAACATGAAGTATATGGTCCTGAAATGTATAAGGAAAGACGTTATGACAAGCTGAGGAAACATGGTGCAACTGATTTCAATGGCACAACAGACCCAGCAGAAGCTGAGACATGGCTGAAAAGGACACAGAGGGTACTGAATATGATGAGATGTACCCCAGATGAGAAATTTGATTATGCAGTATCCTTGCTTCAAGGCAATGCTTATGAATGGTGGGAGACAGTCCCCAACAGTGATGCATAACCACTAGTTCTGACATAGAATGATTTCCTCCTGGAACTTCATAACAATTACATGCCTGAGGCATATAAAGATGAGAAGAGAAAGGAATTCTTGAATCTAAAACAGGGGAATATGTCTGTTGCGGAGTATGAAGTATAGTTTAACAAACTTTCCCATTATGCCACCTTAATGGTCTCTATTGAAAGACACAAATGCAGGAAGTTTGAGGAGGGCCAAAAATATGAGATCAGAAACAGAATCACAACTACTGATCTTAATAGTTATGTCAAACTCAAAGCTGCTACAATCAGAGCTAAACGATTAATGAAAGAAGCTAGGGAACAACAAATAAAAAGGTCATCACGTGAGTTCTTTGGTGAGTCTAGTAGAAGGTCGGGAAAGAGAGGTAGATGTATGTCAGTACAGTCTGGTAACAGAGGGGGATATTCGAGCTCTAGAGGTCATGCTATGAATTCTTTTTACACAGGCAGAGGGCAGAGCCAATATGTTGAATAGAGGCCCACATGTACTCATTATGGTAGACAACATATGGGCGAATGTAGAAGGCTCATAGGATCATGTTATTTTTGTGGATCAATGGAGCACATGTATAGAGACTGTCCAGAAAGAGCCAAACTAGCAAAGACTAGTAGAGGTTGAGGAGTATCTGAGACTACAATTGAGGCATCGAGGGTCTACCCTACTACTGGGACACAGGGCAGAGGAAGAGGCAGGGGCAGGATTGGTACGATGGGCAGAGGAGTGACCAGATCTGAAGGTCAAAGTTCTAGGCCCCCTACTAAGGCCAGGGTGTTTGCTATGACTAGACAGGAGGTGGTTGATGCTCCCGAAGTAGTTACTGGTAATATTTACATTTATGATATGTTAGCATATGCATTGATTGACCCAGGCTCCACTCATTCATTTATATCATTGCATATGGCATCTAAACTACATCAAACACATGAGCCTTTGGGGATTGACATAAATGTGAGTACTCCATTGGGAACAGTAGTAGTTGTGAATAATGTCTATCATGATTGCTTGATATGCAGTGATAGAGCTGAGTTAATAACTGATCTGGTTTTATTGCCAATATATGAATTTGATGTGATATTGGGAATGGACTGGTTAACTAGACATCATGCAATAGTGAATTTCTTTACTAAGGAAGTAATTTTAGAATCACCGAACCAATCAAGGGTTGTATTTTTGGGTGAAAGAAAACTTGTGCCTACATGTCTAGTCTCAGCTATAAAGGCATTTTGAATGATCAAAGGGGGATGTCAGGCATATTTGGCATATGTGACTGATACTAGAACCATTGATAGCTTGCTTGCAAATATACCAATGGTGAGGGAATTTTCTGATGTGTTCCCAGATGATCTACCTAGTTTACCACCAGATAGAGAGATAGAATTCACTATTGAACTAGTACCAGGAATAACACCAATATCAAGGTCACCCTACAGAATGGCCCTAATTGAGTTGAAAGAACCCTCAAAGTTTGCAACACAATTTTTAAATGTTGTTCATGTTCTCCCTTATTCTTTGAGTATACCAATATGTCATTAATAAATACTATCACAAACCTATCCAGATATGGTTGAAACACCTTATTCATTAATGCCATAAATGCAGCTGGAGCATTAGTCAACCTAAATGGCATTACTAAAAATTTATAATGTCCATACCTGGTTCGTAAGGTAGTCTTTGGAACATCCGCTTCTGCTACCTTCAACTAGTAATAGCCTGATTTCAAATCAATCTTGGAGAATATTTGGGCTCCTTGCAACTGGTCAAACAAATCATCTATTCTGGGCAACGAATATTTATTTTTCACTGTTATTTTATTCAGTTGCCTATAACCGATGCACAATCTTATTGTTCCATCTTTCTTTTTAACAAATAATACTGGATCTCCCAAGGTGATACACTAGGTCTAATATACCCTTTGTTAAGTAACTCCTGCAATTGGGCCTTTAGTATAGGTCAATGACAGTCTACTTCATGATAGTGATTTAGTGATCAGTGTACAGTGCAGTACTTGGATGATCCTTCAATATCACTTTTCAGCATAGTAGACTTTTAGGGTCCATGTCCTATGTATCTAGTCCGAAAAGTTTCCGTCGGATTGAAACTAAGGGCAAATGTGAATAAAAGTAGTAAAAATGATAAATATAAAAAAATGAATAAAGTGAAAAATATGAGAAAAATGATAAATATGGTAAAAATGATATAGGGGAAAATTATGATAAATATGATAAAAATGATAAAAATGATAAAAATGGTATAAAAATAGTAATGATAAAAGTGATTAATATGACAAAAATAGTAAAATTGAAAAATGAATTTTAAATGGAAGAAAAATGTTAAGTTATGTAATTAAAAGGAAAATAAATGAAAAACAAATAGTTAGTGGCATGATTGTAAATAATTGGAAATTCAGGAACTAAAATGAAATTTGTAGCCAAACAAAAAATAAAAAGAAAATAAAAAAAGAAGCAAGAAAAGAATGGTTAATTAAAGAAGTAAGGTGAAAATTGATTAAATTGAATGAAAATAAAAGTTCAGGAGTAAATTGAAAAAAAAACTATAAGATTATTTGAGAAAAATTGTTAATTAAATAAAGATATTAAATAGTAAATTAAAGGTAAATAATAGTAAAGTATTGATAAAAAAATAATAAATATATTAAAGGAAAAGTCTGAATCGTGTAGTAAATATAATATTGCATGTGTTTTTAAAAATGTAAGTCAATTGAAATTCTTAGATTAGTAATCACCATTAGATATTTTAATGCTCAACACGTAGTTATTTGACTGTGTGCAAGTAGTAGAAGAAAAGGCACAGGAGCAAGCGTTCAAATTTTGAGAGCAGACGGAAGAACAAAATAATAGTAGGTTATTATTAAGTATGACATGTATATATATATATATATATATATATATATATATATATATATATATATATATATATATGGAGTTGTAGGAATGAAATTATGTATATATTCTAATAAAGAATATTCATGAATTATTATATGTATAAAGAATGGAATGTTGACTTGTGGTTGAATAGAGAATATTTTGTATTTTATTTGTATTGTTGTACCCAAAAATAGGCTATGAATTGTTTGCCGTGTAGATAGGGTAGTTAATTTATAGCCATTATTCTGCTGAAATTTTTGGAAAAATAAAAAGGATTAATAAAGTGCTAATAATATTATGATCATTAAATTAAGTTAAATTTTTTTGCACACAATGGCTATAATCACATAAGTTTACGTAACGTATGTATAGAATAATTGTTATAAAGGTGCCACAATTTTAGTGATATCAGAGCCAGGTTTAGGTGGTTCTAAGATCAGAGTGAGAATTAAGTGAATTGATTATATAAATATACATGCCAATGGATGGATGAAATGTGTTATAAGTCTAAGGTATGTTTGCTCATTTCCTTGTTTTATAATGAACAATGGCATCCCAACAAGGTCAAAGTATTGGGGATAGTGAGAGTGAAGCGTCGGTTAGTGTTGGGCAAGCTGAAGCCTCGCAGCAGGATGTCACTCCACCAGTTGCACTACCTCCACAGCCACAACTAGATTTTTTTTAATCTTATGATTGATTATATTCAACACAGAATGCAAGTTGAACAAGCTCAATATCCACATCCAGCGGCACAGGTACAGCCTTATGCTCCACTTAAAAAGAAGCCGATTGTAGAGCATTTGAAGAAATTGGGGGCTGAAAATTTCTACAGGCATGATTCATTGACCCCTGTACAAGTTGAAGAATGGATATTCAAGATAAATAGGTTATTTGAAATCACTCACAGCCCGGCTAAAGAGAAATTTGAAGGTAATGTAGCATTACTCCATGGTCATGTATTCATTTGGTAGGATTCAGTACACAAGCATACCCCAAGTGAATAGTTGAATTGGGATTTCTTCTTGGCCTAGTTTGAAAAGAAATACATAGGATTGGAGTATAAAGCAGAGATGCAAGATATCTTCTAGAGACACAGACAGGGAAATAAGATAGTAACAGAATATGAGTGCGAGTTTGAGTGCCTCAGTGCCTATCTTGATGACTATCAGTTGACAGAGGAGAAATTATGTTAGAGATTTGAGAGGGGTCTCCATAATAAGATCAGATAGATAGTGGGTGCACAACAACACCCAAATTTACATGTTATGGTATAAGTCGCTATTAAAATGGAAGGTATCCAGATAGATGAGGCTAAAAGACAAACTCAGTTTCAGCAGAAGAGAAAGCTGGGATAGTTCAGTGGTTCACGTACTCAGAGTAAGAAGTCTAGGGGACCAGCTCCATCACAAATTCGTACATCAGTTGCACCAGGGCGTGGACAAGGAAATACACTTGGTTCCACACATTCCTACATAAATACTGAGGTTGCATGGGGGAAAGGGTTAAGAAATTCACAATTAGACTAGAACATCCTAGTGAGCAATCTTTTAGGAAATAGTGTTATGGTGAATAAGGTGTATAGGAATTGTCCAATTAGTACGCAAGGTTATGAATTTCTAGCAAACCTAATTGAACTCCCATTCCATGAGTTTGATGTGATATTGGGGATGGATTGGTTATCTACCCACCAAGCAACAATGGATTATAAACGGAAGAGAGTGGCACTTAAACTCTTTGATGATCGAAAAATCACTATCGTGGGTGAAAGAACAGATTTCTATCAGATGTAATTTCAGCTACAATTGCCAAGAGACTCATAAGAAAGGGGTGCATTGCTTATTTGTGTTATGCAGTGGAAGCTAAAAAGGAAGATCTTAGGATTTTAGATGTGCTTATAGTGAGAGATTTTCCAGATTCTTTCCTGATGAACTACCAGGCTTGCCACCTGACAGGGAAATTGAATTCACTATCGATGTAGCTTCAGGCACAACACCTATTTCGATTACACCCTACAGGATAGCACTTACAGAACTCAAGGAATTGAAGATTCAGCTATAGGAATTATAAAGGCTTTATCAGACCCAGTATTTCACCATGGGGAGCATCGATACTCTTTGTAAAGAAGAAGGATGGGTCTTTCAGATTATGCATTGACTATAGATAGCTGAATAAGGTGAAAATGAAGAACAAGTATCCCCTTCCACATATTAAAGACTTATTTGATCAATTAAAGGGAGCAAGTGTATTTTCAAAGATTGACTTACGATCGGACTACCATCAGTTAAAAGTAAAAGAAGCAAATGTGCCCAAAATTGCTTTTCACACAAGATATGACCACTATGAGATTTTAGTTATGCCATTGGACTTACGAATGCCCCAACAGCTTTCATGGTCTAATGAATATGATCTTTCATCCTTATCTAGACCAGTTCATAGTGGTATTTATTGATGACATTCTAGTGTATTTGAAAACATTAGATGAATATGACAAGCACCTACGAATTGCCTTACAAATATTAAAAGAGAAGCAATTGTAACACCCTCTTATATAGTTAGGAATAATCCCAACTATATAGGAGAATGTCACCTACCTATTACCTTAAAATTCAATTGAATTAAAATTTCGTCCATTTTAGTTATTATATTTTCATATGTTAATTATTTATTTATTTTATTTTTTTCACATGATAGCAATATGTCATTCAATTAATGAATCTATTTTATATGCGGAATTAACAAACCATGTCTATATTTTCAAACATAAGTTTGGGCTTTCTTTATCCCGATGTTTACAAAATACATATGATTCAAATAAAATTACATGTTCCATTTATTAAAAAAATATATGTAAAATTTTTGAAAACCATAATTATATTCATCACCCATGACATGTGGACAAAAACAAATTGTATGTCATACAAAGCACTAACCCTCTGACGTGGATTTAATTTATTTGACTCTGTATGGGCTTGCTTCTCTTTCTGTCAACTTCCTTCTATAGGCTCTAAACCTACATATGGGAAAACACCCACATGCTAAGCAATCTAATGCTTAGTGGTACATATGTGCATAAATATTCATACATACACTTATGATATGTCATAAAAATTCCATGTTCATAATATCCTTACTGAGATAAGTTAATTCTTTCTCATACTCAGTCACTGTTAGAGTGTTCTGCTTTAGATATAAGAATTCCTATTTCTTCTTATCTCCGTACAATCTGGGGACATATTTGGCTCGAAACTGGTTCAAAAAGAAATTCCATATGGAAGGGTCTGGTGTTTGTGGCCTCCGTAAAATTATCTTCCACTAATCATATGCACTTTCTTGTAGTACGAATATTGTGTATTGATATTTCTAGTCATGAGTACATTCCAATTGCTGAAACACCCCCTCATTCCTTTCCAACCAATACTCTACTATAGGTACATCATCTTCTCAACGACCATAAAAATCTGTAGCCCCATACTTTCAGGTCTTGTCAAAGTGTAGCCTTGAAATGTTAGTTCAAGCAGCTTGTCAGATAAGTTCCACTATATTTTCTAATAAATTCCTCTGATTCTCACCTCTAGCTACAACATGACCATGAACAAAATCATATTCATTAGCTCTAGCGGCTCTTTGTCACTGCCTTGAATGAGAAGATACTTCTGTGCTTGAAGGCTCATTACTTTCAACACCCTAACTGGGGGTTCATTGAGAACTTGAATCCGTAGCTACCTAATGCCATAAAGAGAAACCCTTCTTGTAAGATAGCAACATATTTATATGATGCATATGCATGAAACATACTTTATTTAGTCACTCACTTCAATTAGAATCGCCCTAAACTTGCTCTGATACCAAAAAATTGTAACACCTCCCTTACCCTACTAATATTTCCAAACTAATGAATGTCACCAAATTCTTTATTTCAAAATTTTGAATTTATTTATTGCAATTATTTAATATAACCTTACTAGTATTTTTTGGAACATTATTTTAAATACCCTACTAATATTAGTAGGGTAAGTGAATGTCAGCAAATTCTTTGTTTCAGAATTTAGAATTTATTTATTGTAATTATTTAATATAACCTTACTAGTATTTTTCGGAATATAATTTTAAATACCACCTCCCTTTTTTTATTTTTTTTAAATCAGTGGAAGAATAATGTTATCTACCATTTTAAATAAATTCATTAATTATAAAATATTACTTTACCAAAAAGGATATATATATATTACAAGAGTTTAAATATCAAAACAAAAAAAGCTTCAGATGTTGTTATCCACTTTTCTGACGTTCTTCTCTTTTTGGCAGCTACTATATTTATCTATAAGCTACTCCAATACCTGCATGTGGGAAAAACCAAACGTGTTAAACTACTAGCTTAATAGTGCTTTATATGGCAAAAATTTAACACGCAATTCATAATATCTCACACATTCAAATACTTCATCTCAAATAAAAGAAATATCACATATTTACCAATAATAAATTGCTCCCAAAATATATTCTTTTGTGATTTCACAGTACATAAATTTCTTTATATATAATAATTGTGTTAATTGCTAATATCATCATTATTGTAGATATTATTTTAATAATAACTATTGTTTATCTTTAACTTATTTTATTTAGGTCTGTAGTTAATTATAATAAATAAATTTTACTATGCATTGCTCTAACTTATTTATTCAACTTTACGCCCCTAACATTTATAACTAGAACTATCAAATAGGATACAGGGTATTATCTACTGAAAATTTTAACTCGGTGCATAGCATCTATGTAAATCAATTTGGTACATTTAATGCATAAGTATATTGCAACATCTAGTGATTTAGGCCCCAATTTCACGTGACCGTAGTGGGGTACGCAGAGTCAATCAGAGTCTAAATTTGAACTCATAAAAAAATGACTAATAATAAGCAAAAATAATAAAGGGTATTATTATTTGGGAATAAAAAAGATTAGTGCTAGAATTAGAAAAAAAAATAAAATTTCCTATGGACAAAATTGATATTATGGCAATTGTTGGGGGAAAAAGTGTGAAGATGAGGGAATATGTGGCAAATAAGGAATTTCTCAAAGTTTAAATGTTAATCAAGATTAATTAACTTAATGAACTAATGAAAATTGGGATTAATTTTAATTAGTGGGACCCACTCTTTAATTTAGGTATAAAAGTCAAAAAGTAGAAGAATTTCTACATTCTTACACAAGGCTAACTCTTCTTCTTCTTCTTCTTTCTCCCACCTTGGTCGCCCACCTCTCCATCCCAAAAGGTACCATTTTTCATCCAATCTAACCTTGAAAAAAAGAGAAATTTCAGTTTTGAGAAAGGAAAATTCAGAATTTAAGAGTTTTTACCACAAATGGAGGAAAGGAGCAAGAAGGAAGGAAGAAAGAAGAAAAGGAAAGGGAGCAACTTGGGACAGATTTGGTTCAACTTGGAGAACCATTAAAATGAGTTTATTCTTCTTAAATTAAACCATTTTCCTTCCATTTGAGACCCATAAAGATGATAGATATGACTAGATTTGATAGATTTTAGGTTATATTGCAAGATTGAAATTAGAAATTTAATGTTGTTATTAGATGAAAAATTGTAGTTAAACTTTGAATTTATGATAATTGATGTTAGTTAATTATTTTATGACTTAAAAACTACAGAAAGGTAACTTTAATGGAGGAATGAGGGGTTGTCATAGTTAAAGTAATTTGGAAAAAATTAAAATTAACATAGAAAAAACACAATTGATGATAGATAAAGTGTGAAATGAGTGTTGGTTTGAAGAAAATGAATTGGGAACTATGATAATGTTTTTGGGCAACCATGACATATTAAGAGGGAATTTTAACCATATTAATTTTGGCTAAATTAAGGTGTAAAATATATTAGGAGCATTGGAATATTATGTAGACATGAAAAACTTTGAAAATGGATGATAGGATTGAGATATGGTATTGGTTGTGTAGGAAAACCAAATGAATCAATGAAAGACCCTCAAGAGGGTGACAAAGGCAAAGAGAAAGCTAACTAGTAAGGAGAGGAAAATAAGGATTAAGGGAAGATCTAAGGCTGATTAGGTATGTGCTTCACTGATAAAAATCTTACATGTTGTTCATATGTACGTAATTATGTATTAAGGTTTGATATGATTGTGTTTTTGATATGGAATGTGATTAGTCGTTGCTTTTGATATTTTATATGACAATGAGACTAAATGGTGTAAAATATTGAGAATATGAATGTAAATGTAATCTAAATATTTTGGTATAAAAATGAATGCAAATGATGAATGTAGTTGAAAGGTAGATTGATGTCAATTGATGACTTTGTTACAGAATTGCAAGAGCAGTCTTGACATTTTTGGTTATAACTTAGGTTCTACAATTCTTTTTTATATTTTCTTTATTGGAATTGAAATTAAGACATAGGGCTTTAACTTTTATTTAGACCATAAAATCTAAATATGCAGAATTTGCCTAAAAAAATACATAAAACTCATGCCTAAAATCTGTCTAGAAAATTTTGGGTAAAAATTTTAGTAACGATTCAGTGTTTATTTAGCCATAACTTTTGATATAAAACTTGGATTTGAGTGATTTTGATTTATTTGAAATATAAGACAATAAGCTACAAATTGTTAGAAGACCATAACTTCAAATTCGAATTATAAATGAGCTAAAAATGAAGCCCAAAATCAAGGTCGAAGTCTGTCGTAGATAAAAACTTGAAATATTGGGTTTTTGCATGTGGTGTGATAAGTATATGTAATAATTAATGTGATTTTTCACTTTAATGATAATTATAAATGTTTAATAAATTATTTATGTATGAGATTCTAATGGAATAACAATGAGAACAAAGAACAAAAATAAATAAGTTTTTTGGTGAAAATTTAGTAAAATTATCAATTTTTGAAAATAATGTGAATTAATATAAAAATAGTTAAGTCCTAAGACACCTAATTTAAAACTAGAATAGAGAATAGTTTGACATGTCAATCAGGGGATTTAAGGTACTCGGTGCCTAATATAAAGACCAAAAATTATAAATTTATAAATGCGCTCGCCACAAAATTTTTAAGCTGGTAATAACAATATTACAAAAACCAGTAATTATATTATTATGAAAGTGTTTGGTGCAATATTATGAAAGCCGGTAATAGCAACCCCGTTATTCCTATTAGTTAATTCGGTTATAGGTGTTATGGGCACAAGAAAAATAAATAATAATAATAATAATAATAATAATAATAATAATAATAATAATAATAATAATAATAATAAAGTATGTCATTTTGATAATATTATAATAGTTGGGTATTTTTGTTTGACACTGCTTCACACCCAAAAAGAAGGGAGCTACATATGAGTTAAACTTATCGACGGAAATTTTCTTTCTCGACGGTGAAGTAAGACCAAGCTCATGAACTTATTATCCTAGGTCGGAACAAGTTGATAGGATCCCCTTTTTTATTTTGATAGTGAATACTTTTTCACTTTTTTTTGAATGAATGGGCTTTTCTTCTATTTTTCAAGAAAAATGAGTTTTGACGCGTTTACTTGTAAAAACATTCATTAAACTTATCTAGCTAACTTCTCATTGTGTTAAATATTACATGCACAACGAAATTTATTTGATTTCATATAATTTTTTATTTTATGCTTTATTTGTTAAATTTATAAATGACATGTAAGAAAATATATGTATGTAAAATTTTTATCATTAAAGCATCTTTAAGCTAGTAGATTAGCGCGGATGGTTTTCTCTTGCACAGGTTTTAAAAAGGTAGTCGTATATATTATAGTTGTCAGAAGAAGAACGGTACCCAGACGGAAGCAACTAAAAGTTTTGGATTTCTTTTTGGTATATTTTGTTAAAACTTTGTAAATTAAATTGTCGTTTTTATTTCATCGAGTGTGTATTATAAATATAAATAATAATGTAAGCGATATAGTTTGAATGTAAATTAATGTATTTTATAAATAAATAAAATTTTGAATATTCGTGTTTGTAATAATTTTATTTTGGGTATCTGCAATATTTTAGAAAAATAATTTATATTTCATCTCATTAATTTTATAAAACAATTAGACGGGTAATACTCACTTACCTTGCTACATGGAAGTGAAGTAAGGGAGTGTTACATATATAGTCAACTCAACACATGTAGTGCCTTTGTAAAATAATCAACTCAACGTTTCAACGCCTACATATCAGGGAACTCTGTCTTTTCTACCCCTTATTGGTACGTCAATCTATCATTTACTCTAGTTATAAGCGAAATGTTTTAGGACTTAATTACTTCATCTCAATTTATTGAAACATCTATTTACTTATATATATATATATATATATATATATATATATATATATATATATATATATATATATATATATATATATATATATATATATATATATATATATATATATATATATATATATATATATATATATATATATATATATATATATATATATATATATATATATATATATATATTTGTTTATATACTTTAATTTTTAATGTCATTTTACATTCTTGTCATATAATATACATTACACATTTATTTATTAATAATTCTATTTTTCCATAAAATTTATGAGCCTAATGACTTACTTGGATTCTATAATTACTCATCTAACCACCATTCACACTAAATCATAAGTCCCCATTTAATTTATATTTTAATTTTCCAGATTTTTGGGTAGCCCTCTTCCTGACAGATTTTAGGCTTTGTATTTAATCTCAAATTTAGCCATGTTCGCAACCGAATTTGATTAAATAGTCTTATGAGAAATCATAGCCCTAGATCTTATTTGTAACTTGAAACTTGAATAACTTAATTATGAGTTTTGTAGCAAAAGTTATAGTTATTTGAAATGTTTAGTACAAATTCTGCCCAGAATTTCTAGGCAGATTTCAGGTCCAATATTAATGCCAAATTTTAATATAGTTACCATCCAAATTAAGTCTTATATTCTCCATGAAAGTTTTTTCTTTATGTCTTAAGTTTGCAACCCACTAACGAACACAAAAATATTGAGTTCCAAAACTTAACTTATAGAATTTTAAATACATGCTGCTCCATGATCAAGTTTCCAACAACATATACAACAACGCAATCATGCATTTAATCATACAATTAACAAAAGATATAGCAATTAAATCATCACATTCAATTTTTTTCCATACAAGCACATACCTTATTAGTTTCTTCTCCCTTCACTAAGCTTTTTTCCTTCATTCCACAAGTTTGTTGTCTCCTTTTCTCTTTGGTTTGTCCTATAATATTTAAACATATCTTATTTTATTTACCCTTCATCTAATAATTTTTTTTTGGTTTCATTCCACCATCACCTAGGAAGCCCCTTATTCCTACTCATTATTTTTTGAGTTTCTTGATTATAAAATTTGTACTTTACTAACTAAAATATAGTTTCTTATTTTTCCCAATTTCTACGAACCCTAACTTCTTCAATCACCCAAACTTTTCATTTTCAATCCCTTTTATCATCAACTTAAATCTCAAATGATAAATAAAATTAAGGGAATTTAGGAAGAAAACTCACCTTAAGAATATTTTTCCTTTTCGTTCTTTTTCATTCTTCCTTTCTCTTCATTTCTAGTACCTTTTTAGGCGATTTACCTTCACTTTCTTTGCTTTTTCTCTCTTGGATTATTTTTTTTCTTTTTCCTAACTTGAAATGAAGAAAAATAGTGGAGAAATGATGGAGTGGCCAGCCATATGGAGATGAGAGTGAGAAGATATTTTTAGGTTGATTTTTATGATCAAATTTGCAGAAATTTCTAGGTTCTTTTGACTTTTCTAATTAGTTAGATTTTTATGGGCTGTACTTCTTAATCTCTTCTCCTATTGATAAATTTAATTAATTAATCATAATTAATTTTAATCTTTGAATAATTTCTCTTTTAGCCAACAATTTCCTCTTTTTACAAAAATGACCCCAAACAATTTCATAAATCTCTATTTAGTCCATAGGGTGATTTGTTTTTCTAGTTCTAACACTAAACTTTTTAATTCCCAGCTAATAATGCCTTTAGTAAATCTCCCTTAAATATTGTTTTTTTCTGTGTGTCTAAATTTAGACTTCAATCGATCTGACTCGATGACTCGCGATCAGTGTCTAAATGACCGGACATTACATTAGTACTGTAGTACCAAGATTTGTACTATTTACAATCATCTTTACCATATTTATCTTTGGCCGGAGAGATGACTTGTCCTTCAAATAATGTGATTTGATTCTTTTTTAACAAGCCAATCAAGTATCTCATTAGTTTTAGTAATATCAAAGGCATATTCATTTAATATTTATTTTCCCTTTTTTCGTACTTTTATCATTTGGCAATGGTTTTAATAGTGCAACACATTCATAAGGTTTGTTTATTTTCCATTTTGCTAGACATTTCTTCATCACTATCATATTTAGCTTCACATGATGAATAAACCATTTTTTTCTTTTTCTTTCAATAATGTTTCATAATCAAATGCTTTAGTAGTTAGGTCAAACATATACTTAAATCTATACTATTCAAAATGCTCTTTAAAATTAAAAGAGAGCCCTTCTATGACTAGTTTTATGCAATCAACTTCAGTGATTGTCGTTTGATATGAAGTCCACATGGTTCAAAATCTGAGCATAAAATGCCTAATCGATTCATTAGGCAATTGTTGTATCTCGATAATATTGGCTAAAGTGACCTCTGGCTAGGTCATAAGGAATTCCATATGGAATGTTTCCTCTAACTCTTGCCGATTGGTAATTGAATTTGGAGAAAGATTTGTGTGCCATATGAATGTGGCTTGCATCAAGGAATTGTCAAATAGCCACAATTTCCTAAAATCATTAGCTCTAGTTTCTCCATATTAAACCAATAAATGAGCTATGTTCCACAATTGAATTGTTCTCCTCCCCTAAGAATAGTGTGAACTCTGGAATCTTGAAACTATAAGTGAAAGGGTATAGCCGATCAACCTAATCAGGATACGACTTCTTATAAAACGGTCCTGGTGTCAGTCGAATGTCAACACGTAACCTTTTTATTTCTTCCATGAAATTATATTCTCCCCATGTATTATAGGCAAAATCCATATCTCAGTTGGTACTCCTACCAACCATTATTCATGTTTTGTTCATTTGTAATCTAGAATACTATGTTGTTTACCTAATTTAGGTAATCATTTAAAGGAATAGGACATTAGTTGTCTAAATTTGGTTGATTTTCTTGTATTTGTCCCTCCATAAGAAGCCTCAGTAGTTGAACACCACTACATACAGATCTTTTATTTTCTTGTTGATGTCATGTTGAGTTCCCTTAGTATGATCTTGGATAACTCTCATTATAACTGCAATTTGTGCAATTAGATCACTAAAAAACATATGGTTTTCCTAACTATACTATTAATAATTTCTAAATAATTTGTTGAAGGCAATAGAGCTAGTTGAATCAGTTGATTTATTCAATTATATGCATTTCCTGATTGGATATCAAAACGAACCTCCCCAGTAGGTAATTTTAATGTGGCCGATTTACCCTCTTTTGTAATCAATTTTGCTACAGCGGTATGGGAGCGTTCCACCTTAGAGGGAAGCACCTGCGAGCGGCAGTGGACAAAGCGGAAGCCAGAATTATTTGCTTTTTAAGAAGAGTAAGTTTTTGAGTTACTGCCCTTTTCTTCAATTAAAGTGTCTTTTCTTTGAATCAATCATATTTTCAGCTAAATCTTAGAAATATTTTTGATATCTAGTATTATATTGATGCACTACACAACAACTCCCTCCATAGTCAATAAGAAGATGCTTACATCAAAAAATTACCCATGGTAAACTTTATAAATACATTAAAATTAGGTGAGTTTTACTGTTCATTACTGTAGTATGGAAAGTAAATTCTCAAAATTGCCCTTTTCAGATAGCCTATATGAAAAACGACGTCGTTTCATACTTAAACTCCACTATTTTTTCATCAACATCGTCTCCTCTTCCAAGTGCATATCCCACTTGACTCCTTTTCATATTGAAGTTTCATTGCTTTTGTGCGCACAACCATGCCAACTTGCATCGTCTCTCCTCCCAAATGTAGAACAAACCCACTTTATCCCTAACTTTATCTCCCCTCCCAAATGTAGCAACAAATCCACTATCCCACTAAAAAATTGATAAAATTGGAGTTTCCAACTTAATTGTACCTCCAATCAAGGTCAAAATAAGCAATAAGAAGAAAAGAAGAAGTAATTAGTTTTAAATTTCCTTACTTTGCAAAAATTATTTTAAGCCTGATTGAAACCTCTACTTTCTTTTTCTCTCTTTTTTTGAATTTCCTTTCTCTCTTTTGAGTTTGGTTTCATGCTTAATTACTTATGGTAGATTACCTCTCTTAGCAAATTCACGATTCTTCCATCCATTTTTGGCTTGATCGAAGCTTAAGTCCCAAATCTCTCTCTAAAGCATTTGGTAATGATGAGTTGTAATAAAAGGAAAAAGAACAAGATATAATGGGATGGAGAAATCTGAAATGTCCCTTTTTTTTTTTATAAATGATAACTAATTTGGTGTTTAACTAAATTAAAATGGGAAATTATATTTTTCACTAGTAGGAGTGGATGACAATAATGGTTTCTGTTTCCTTTTATTTATTTATTTTTTTAATAATAATAATAATAATAATAATAATAATAATAAATATTATTATTATTATTATTATTATTAAATTCTAACTCATCTTTGATTTGATTGGTCATGTAATAATTTTTTCTCCCAACTTGCGCTCCAAATTAAATAATCACCACCAATCACTTCCTCCATACATTCTTCAATTAAATATTCTACTTATTACTTAATTTAATTGCATGAACTTTGCTTTAAAATAAAAAAAATGTATTTTTTCAAATTAGTCTGAATTTCTGAATTTATCCAATTAATTAGCAATTTATATTCATATTTCCATTTCTAACTCTTATTGGATCTAGATTTAGATTTCAATCGTGTTGGCACTGTTCTAGTTGTATTTGAGTATAGTTTTCAATTGGTCTGACACATCTGATGGTGAAACAAGTGCATTGTCGATATCTGAATTAGTAGACGTGATAATTTTCTTCCTCTTAAAATAAAATGAATAAATTAGTCAAAAAAATTCAAGAAATTGCAAATCATTATATAAGTGGCACTGTAGCAGAGAAAGTGGGATTTTGTAATTGTTATATTAGTTATATACTATCAATTTGTATTAACTACTTTTTGTCTCATTAAAGAAAATTTCTATTATATATTACATTTACTTATATGAATATTAAAAAATATAAATTTCATTATTTTTTAATATACTTTATTATTAATTAGAGTCATACTCATATCAAAAATTAAAAAAATAATAAATCATATTTATTAATAGCACATAATATATCACAAATTTAAAAAAAAAACTATATTATAAAAAAAGTTATAACTTAAGAGTTACGATTAACGACTAATAATAAAAAATATTATTTTTATGGGATGAATATTTAAGATTAATAATGAGAAAAAAATTCAAATAAAAATATGATACCTACATAACAATATACATTTTTTAATATTAACAACAACAAATATATTGGTAAAACATTTTTTGTTGTTTTTTTATAATAATCAAAATACAATAATTGTTTATTTAACTATAATGTTATATGTTTGCTGGTTATTTTGGATGCTTATTTAATTGTCTCTTTTATTTTCAATAAAACTTTATCAAAAATTATATGTTATGAAAAACTTTATTATGACATTGTGTAAATTTTTTTATTATATATATTTACGTTAATAATTATTGCAATATATATATATATATAATTTACATATTATTTATTTTATTTATTATCTGAATTTTATCCTCCCGACGCAATATGAGAATAACATCTAATATAAATGAAGGGTTTGTCGGTCCAATAATAATATTAAATATGTTAATTAGATGGACTTATAGGTTTCGCACTAAGCAAGAATTCAATCTCGAGGTTACTTCGTACAAGGGTCGTGGTAAGTAATTAAATAACATCCTAGGGTTGGAAAAGGCCTATCAAGCACAAGATAATAAATGATAGATCACTATAACAAGCTTAATTAACTAAAATTAGAGTGAAATCGAAAATGTTTTTCCGTGTGTGTGTGAATGTGTAACTATTGACATTATTTATAATACAAGAAGCCAGAACTTCTTAAAAGTTCTCATATATCTACAATTCCTGGCAGGAACCTCCTATGTGTTGAGTAAATTCAATTCTTATTAGATATAACAAGAATTATCAATACAGATCAATTTTCTCCTTTACTGATGTCAAACATATCTTTAGCCGATCATAAATTTATATTAGAATTTATGTCATTTCCAATTCTATTCAGCCCATTTTCGCTGACGTAAATAATTATAAATAAAAAAATAAAATTATTTTAACAGCGCACTGGTGACAAGATTCAAAACAAAAATTTTCGAATGACTGATATTTTATCTTTCATCTTATCAAATACCTTCACGATTGGAGGTCGAATATAATCCAAACAATTAAACTAAACAACAAGTCGGTTTAATATTTTGACCCACAAAATAATCTGTTACAAATGTATAGATTTATATAAGTAGTAAAACGGAGCAAAACATCTATTATAATGGATGTTCAAGAATCCGTGTAGGGTCTGAATGAGAGAATCACTCTATTTCTTGTGTATATATGTAACAAAATTAAGAGCAATTTTTTTTTCTTTCAATTTTTCTGAATGCTAGGCCCCTTAACAGTTGGTTGTTTGGGCTTTAAAAAAGTATTCATTATCTATTTATCCTCTAATTATTGTTTTTAAAGTCCAACAAGATAGACGTTATATATAACACATGCATTTTCGACTTCTTTCACACTCCCCATTGCATCCAGAATAATATTTTTGCCTCATAACCCATTAAATTCCAAAACTGAACAAGAAGATAAAGCTATATATAAAAAGAAAAAAAAGAGAGAAAAAAAAAAGAAAGGAAAATAAAAAACGTATTGATGCAAATTAGGCGCACCACATGATCGAATTTTTTTTTTCTGCTACAACCTTTAAGAACATAGAGAGTTGAAAATTTCATGTTTTATTAGTTAGAATCTCATTTATCTTATATTTTCATCATGGAAACTTTCAAAAGGGCGGATTGTTTTCATCCTAAGAATATAATTTTGATATTTGATTTTTGGACTTCTTAATGAAAAAAAAAAACAAGGGACACTTGTGAGAAACTTAGGAAATATAAAATAGAAAAAAGTAGCCAAAATGCCACATTGTTGCATGCTCTTGATTTACTCTAAAGGTGATATCTATGTGGCAATTCAGAAAAGCAAAGAGTCGTTTGCTAGAAACGGAAGGAGTAAAGGAAGCAGTCAAAGTTAGCCGTTTCTAATCAGATTTCTCTCTTCTCTTGTCCTTCCCTTCTATGTCTACTATATCCTTCTAAAGCCGTTTGTCAATATTCATAATTAAGAAACCTCCAAACAATAAACTAATGCACCTATATAGACCCATCTCTCTTCCTGTCGTCTCCTATTCTCTCAATATGGTTAATCATTAATTATTCACCTAATACCATTATTACCTTTACACTCATCAGCAGCCTTAACATGGTAAAAAATAGTATTATATAACCATCTTAGTTGAACTTCAAAAAAAAACTAAAAAATAAAATAGAAGGTAAGAAAAAGTTAAATTTTACACTAAAAATTTTAAAATGTTCTCCCTATCTATTTTAATAGATTAAACATATAAAATCTATTTATTATACGAACTTTTTATAAATTAATTATTATTATTTTACATGCTACTTTTTTTTTTAATTTGGTATATATATATATATTTAATATGATCGGATTTTATATGATTTCTTATACACTCATTTTTTATCATATGCTTTTGAAATCTAAAATAGCACTCAAAATTTAAAAAAAAAAATTGATGTGCAATTTTCAACTAAAAATCCATAGGTAAAGCAAATCATAAAGCATTGATGCTGATAATCATTCGATCCTCTTAATTAATAGAGTTGTCTGCATGCTAATATATATAATCTGAAAATCTAGAAAGGGCCCACAGATAAAATGGCACACAATATAAAGATGCTAGTATTCTTATTCATAAAACCTAGTTTTAGCTAGCTATTTAAGACATCAAAGTCTGAAAAGGCATCTAAAGCATTAGTCTCCTTTATTTTAATGGAATTCAGCGTTGAAGACCCACCTCTAAATTCTGCTCTTAAAACCCAAAATCTCCATTCTCTTACTATTGGAACCACTGAAAATCATCATCATCAACAACAGCTGCGCCAAGGCAAGATGATGAGCAATTCAATTGCTCAATTTCAAGGAGAAGAAGAAGAAGACCAAAAGGCAAAGACAAGTAAAAGGTACATGTTTCTTTTGGTGGCGAACTACTTGTTCCTTTTTGTGGGTTCAGTCTTATCCGCTTTGCTTTCAAAGTTCTACTTCATTCACAAAGGCTCAAGCAGATGGGTCTCTACATGGGTCCAATCTGCTGGCTTCCCTCTTCTTTTGTTACCCATTTTTCTGCCTTATTATATATTCAAATGCACTACAAGAAGGCCCTTTAGACGCTTCACTCCTAAAATTCTTATCTTATCAATCATAGTAGGCCTTATGTTAGGCCTAAACAATCTTCTCTTCTCATGGGGTAATTCTTATCTGCCAGTTTCAACCTCATCTCTTCTTTTATCAACACAACTCATATTCAATCTCATTCTCTCTGTTATTATCGTCAAGCAAAAAATCACCTTCCAAAATCTTAACTGTGTGATCCTCTTGACACTGAGCTCACTCCTTTTAGCATTTGGTTCAAGCCGTGATAGGCCTCCAGGGTTAACTCAAGCCAAATATTTCATAGGTTTCTTTTGCACAATAGGAGCTGGCTTGCTATTTGCACTTTACTTGCCTGTAATGGAGAAGATATACAAGAGTGTTTACACTTATGAAATGGTAATGGAAATGCAACTGGTGATGGAAATTGCAGCCACCGCATTGGCCACCGCGGGGATGGCGGCGGAAGGTGGATTCGGAGAGATGAGGAGAGAGAGTAAGGCCGTGTTTGATAAAGGAGAAAAATGGTATTGGGTTGCAGTAATGGGGAATGTTGTTACATGGCAATTGTGCTTCATGGGAACTGCGGGAATGGTTTTCTTAACATCATCACTCACAGGGGGGATTTGTATGACAGCACTATTGGCCATGAACGTATTAGGAGGAGTTCTGGTTTATGGGGATGAATTTGGTGGAGTGAAAGTGGTTTCCACTTTGCTTTGTGGGTGGGGGTTTTCTTCTTATGTCTATGGTATGCATCTTAAAATGAAAGATGAGAAAGAGAGAGAGAAAGAAGAGAAGAATCAAAATATAAATGTTGGGATGGAGATGGTTCATGTTGATCAAACAAACAATGTTTGATGGATATCATCATTTCACCAATATGTTTCTTCTTACTTAGTGCTCACAATGCATTAAAATCAGATCATGCTTTTATTTATATAAAATTGAGAAGAAATATTAAGTCTTATTGCAGTGATATATTTCATCAGTCTAAATTGATACACTTATTTTTTTAATTATCCGTTACTAAAGATATAATTATAAATTTTTATTTTAACTTATTAATATTGGTAATAATTAATGTAGAAATATATTATTAAAAATATATAATTTAAATTATATTACTAAATTTTATTACTATAAATGTAAAAGTAGATATAACAACGGATAGAGTATATAAATATATATTTTGTGGGGTTGGAGACAGGATGAGTTTGATATCATATCCTATTGGTATATATAATCAACATCATTGTCATTGTTACGTGTTGATATATTCATTATCATTAAGTTTATGGTCAGTTTCAAAATGAGTGAAAAGGGTTATATATATATATTTATATAATCATTTAAGTCCACTCCAAAAAGAAAAGTAAATAAAAAAAGCTAAACACCCACAATGGTGTTTTAATTTTATTTTCTTTTTCTTGGAATTAATAAAACATCACAGTCGTATAAACATTAGGTAGTGGTTAAGATCTTTTCTTTTTATATATTTATATATATAGTTGGAGGATAGATATGAATTTTAGATTAGTATCCATTTTCATAAAGCTATAATTAGAGCATTAATGAGAGGGTAAGATTGATAAGCTTTTTTGTTACGAACTTATGATGTATGAATCAATTTTAGATATGACTAATCAAATGTCACTTTTGTGTAGGATTTGCATTTAAAGCGAAGGTTATATTTATAGCAAATAAATGATATAGAATTTATGAAATTCATCTGTAATTTTTTTTTTTTTTAATTTGAGAAGTATTATATTTACCATTTTCTTACATTAACTTTTTAAAAAGAAAAAAATTGAATGGATATGATAAAATGACAAATATATTACTAGTTTTTAGACTAATTAAATTTTTACATTGACAAATATATTTTATCAATTTTATAAAATTTATTTATGTGAAACATATCATAAAAAAAAATTTGCCTATTAATAATAAGTCAAGCATGGAATGTAGATATTGGATAAAAAATTTTGAATTCAAAAATTCTGAATATAGAATAATTTTAAAATTGAAAAATAAATAATTTATTCCTTTAATGAATTTACTCAAAAGCGAATCTAAATTAATCTTTTAATTTAATAAATTATAAAATACTAAATAATTTAGACATGACAACAATAAAACAAACATGTCAATGCACACCAGTGATTTATATGGGCCTCCAACAGCCTACACAAGGAGTATAGCTATCATTTTCTCTACAAGTACTTAAGTTGCTCACTTTTGATTGACCTAGCAACCGCTGTTAAAGGTGCCAATAATAAGTATATATAATATTCATTGAGCCATCAAAATTATTAATCTCTTTTAAAATAATTTGCAAATGGTTGACATAATATCCTAAAGTTCATTTTGAAGGCCCTTTCACGTCGCAATCTTAATTATATGCATGTGAATTTGATTTACTTGGGGTGGTTTTTCTATATTCGATGTGTCCTTTATGGACATTTTGTTAATAAATTAGATGAAAAATGAAGGTTTTGAAGTATTACTTTGATAGTGGATAATCACTTAAGAAAATTTATCCCTACTGCTGGCTAAGTTTAAGGACAATTTTCTCTAGAAAAATCAAAACAAAACTTTAGTTTAATAGCAGT
This sequence comes from Triadica sebifera, assembly GCA_023653625.1. Lineage (NCBI taxonomy): Eukaryota > Viridiplantae > Streptophyta > Magnoliopsida > Malpighiales > Euphorbiaceae > Triadica > Triadica sebifera. The sequence goes on along the minus strand of CM042903.1, from coordinate 13,757,421 downwards.
AGTACCAAATAAACTCACCTAAAAATAGGTTAGAGAATAGTATTTGGTTGTTGAGATTAAAGAAGGAGAATAGGTATAGACCAAGAAAAAATGCATTCATTATTGAATTATATTATTAATCACGCTTTTATAGAGTTTATATATATAACAAATTATGAATGTTATATAGCTACCCACTAGCCACTGGAGCGTTTTCATGACAGCGCTTTCTTTATTGTAACCGCGATATTCATAATCCTAGGTGTCGAAATACTTTCACAATCACGCTGTCCATATTAAATGGTAACAACAATTAGTAACACGTAGCGAGTAATAGATTTCACATATAATACTTATGAAAAAGGAGGTTGAATATATAATATTCTTAATCAAGACATTTGTTCGGTCATGAACAAAAAAGTTCTATATTAAAACTTCAAGAGTTTTCACCTCTATGAGCACTAGAAGTGGTGTTGCTTTTATTAAAAATTTGGAAATCAAATTCTAGTAAGTGTTCATAATTCAAAAGGTAGCACAAAGACCATAATGTGGTGCTAAAGCTAAAGGTGAACATGCTAAATTAGTAAGATTTGTGTGTATAACTATTGCAATCTTATTATATAGGAATTATGGTTTAGTTGATTATCACAATCTTATTTTTGATAAAACTTTGAATAGTTGATCTATACTAATAGAGGGTTTAAGTCTAAAGACACCTTCTAAATGCATAAATTTTTAAGTTTGGTTGTACATATCACTAAGTGGGAGATTGATGGAATAGTTAGTGACATGAATCTCTAAATTATTCCACATTGAACAATTGAAGAAGTTTTAGATGAAGAAAGTTGTAATGACATGTAAATTTGTGATAGCGGTATTGCTTTCATGACAGACCATGAACTTTAATGTTTTTGGATACATTTAAAGAACTGAAGAGTACTGTTGCACTCTAGATAATGTGGCCTCAAAAAGAGGTTTGCAGGTAGCATTATAGTTGCAATGTACACCATGAACTACATTGTTTTCATGGTCACTAGTAACAACCTATATCACAATTGCTAAATCACAAAACGTGGTCAGGAATTCCTTCGCGAGCGCAGTTTGAAGTCAAGATAGATTGTGAATTCCATTATTTCTAGAGTTGATGATATCGTGATTGAGATAGAAGACATAAATATGATAAAATTTATTTGCGAACTGAATTTTAGCAAAATAATATGAAAAAAATTTATATGTGGTCCAATCGATTAGAGCATTATAGGTAATTTCTAATTAATCAAATATGATATTAAATAAATTTCTATTGCTTGAAAATAATAAAGTGGTATGTTATAAAGTCAAATGAAGCTGATAGAAAATTTTGTTATTGGGGCAATAATTTATTATATTTTGTCATTAAATGATTATGCAATAATGTTGACATAAAAATATTTTACATAAAATTGGTTGAATTTAATGTTTCTATATGATGGTTTTATTGACTTGTGACAAGAATTGAATATTTTGGCATATTTCAATTGAAATTATCTAGAAATAGCATCTTTGTATTTTTTTTTGTAAAATGGGATTATTAATAAATTTTAAGTTGCATATGAAGTTAAAAATGAATATTTGTTACAAAAATATTTCAAAAAAACAAAATAAAGTATAGATGTTATGTCATGATGTCAAATGGGAAATATATATATATATATATATATGAAAAAGTTATTTGGAAAAAAATATAAAGGTGGAGAACTGATAATTTTGAGCTCATGTATTAGCCTAGACTACGAACTAGTGATTTGTTTGCATGCTAATAGGATAGGATTTCCATGACCTATGGTTATCTTAGTCATGAAAGATATTATTTGACTTCTGTAGTTATCTTAGATCATATATATTATTATTTACCGATCATTTGGTTATTTTGGATTAGGACTGGTCCTGTGGTTATCTTGGATCAGATAATGCTATTTGGGGTCATGTGGTTATCTTGGATCAGATAATGCTATTTGGGGTCATGTGGTTATCTTTGACCTTGGTCCTGTGGTTATCTTAGACCCTAAGATTTCTGTTTTTTGACGATACCCCTTGTAGCAAGTCTAGGGTGTTTTTAATACATGAAAATGAGAAAATATTACTGGATAATGAAATGAAATGATACAATAGTGATGACTAATAGTTGATGCAAAATGATATCAATTTTGGGCACTATTTTTGAGAATAGTAAAATTTATGTGAACTGTTAATAAATATAGACAAAACTTATATAAGTAAAATAATATACATTTACAAATATCTAGTGTGTCATAATTAAATTCACTTAAAATTTAAAAATGTTGTAAGAGATTGCTAGTTAATCAGTGTATAGATAAATTTTCATGATTATTTTAAATTTTGGGTAGTAAATGATATGTTACTATTTTAAGTAAAAAAAATTATAGATTTTAAACCTATTTAAATGTAAAATGGTTGCTACTGTAAAGTTTTGCACTATTGAGTTGATAAACTCAGAAGAGAGTATTTTCTCTCACGCAGGTATTAGAGTCAAGAACAAAAGTAGAGTTCATAGTCATGAAGGGATTATTTTAGAGCTTTCATTAAGAGAGAAGCAGTTGTACTTATGGAAGACATGTCATGCAAGTAAATGACATTATCAATGTATTTTAAAGGAATTTTAAATTTTAGTTTGAAGCTTGTTGTAAATAAGTTTGTAAATCATCGTTATTTTATAAATGACTATTATGCATGTATATTATATTATATCATATATTGTGCATATATTAACCTAAGTTGGTGAATAAGTCCTGCATAGGCATCACATATAGTGATTTATGTCAAAACATCCTTATATTATGACAGGATTACTATTGGCTTCTTAATATGCATCATATACATGGCACAACGAAAACATAAAATTTAATTAAACCCAAAACTATGGAACATCCTATGAACATTAAAATCGGATCATACCATCAATATGGGAGAAGTTGATTACCTTTATTTGCAACTCTTGCTCTTCCAAATTGTGAGTTTTTCCTTCTTTGTTGGGTTGTAGCAAATCACAATAATCCAAAGCTAGGCTTGCCTCTAAGAGCATCCATATGAAAGAAGAAAAAAAAAACCTCTAAGGAGATGGGGTGACAAAGGTCTAAAGTGCTAGCTATGGAAAATTGTCTTATGAAAGAGAAAAGGGAGAGAAGAAAAATAACTCTTATTTTTCTTAATGGACAGCCACGAAATTGACTCTTTAAAATGAGTATTTATACACTTTCTAATCTCTTTTAGGGTTAAAAGAGGAAAAGCCCTAATGGGCCCATTTTCCTAAGATATAAGGCCCAATGTTGACCAAGTTAATAATCCTAATCCAATTTGGATTTGACCCATTTTATAACTCTTATAAAAAGGTCAATTCTCTTTTTTTGTTATTTGGATCTTATCTAAAACCCATTTTACATTTTCTTCATTCTCTCTATGCGTGTGACCTAGTAGGTTTTTTGGTCATGTGTGTAGCTTAAGTCTCAGTAGGAATCCTAATCCAATTAGGATTATATGAGTCAAACACTTTTAACCCATAATGAATTTCTAATCAATTTTTTTTGACTTAGTAGATCATGAGCGGTATCTAGCAACACATCATGATCGCCCAAGTAACCAGAAAGTTAGTGGTTTGACTTTTAATCCTTTGATAGACAATTACCATGCAATTGGTCATTTCACCAAACTATACCTCATTTGGTTCAGAGTATAGACTGTGTGTCAAATCCCACTAGACTGACTACATCACATCTAGTCCAAATGATACTAGTTCTTGTCTATAAGACTCATTACTCTGATTAGATATGTCCTTGAAGACCTTCTTCAAGACATGTCCACCTTGGCTAAGGATTTACGAGTAATGATCTCTACAAGAGGAAATAGGTATAGTCTCCTTCTATCATGAGTGGTGAATCCTTTGTTGACCACTCATCTACCTTCGAATACCTCATGCTATACCTAATCACCTCCCTATGAGTAACCTCTTCAGAAGCAATAAGGTATGGAGTCAAAGTATAAGATTTAGTATCCAAGATAACCTACAGTGTCTCAAGTCTAAGAACACTTGCACCATTGCTATGATGAGATTATTATTGACATTGAATAGATATCCATATGTTTGTCTCATTGCATGTCATCCAATGTACTTGTTACTTTTAGCAAGTATCCACATGTTAACTCGAAACATCTCATGTTATCAGCTTATAAGATCAACTGTTTGACCTATTAAGGAGTATAACATATGTTAGTCTATATGGATTAACAAAATCCTATCTTGTTAATCCTATGACTAGGGATTATTTAGGTATAAACACAATTACACATAATAGAAATCTCATCATCATGAACTCATCATGAATTCCTTTATGTTGTGTTACATACTAAGGACTTCATTAAATGGTTTAAGATCTATATCAATTCATATACAATGAATACCATATAATGAAAATGCCTTTTATTAATAATAAATAAGGACATAGGTGATTACCTTTAGGGCACCTTTTTAACAATTACTATTGGGTAGAAGGGGTGTTACAACCTCATTTGGTTTAGAACATGGATTGTGTGTCAATTCCCACTAGATTGACTAAGTTACATCTAGTCCAAATGATATTAGTTCTTGTTTTTGAGACTTATTACTCTATTAGATATGTCCTTGAAGACTTTCTTTAAGACTTGTCAACCTCGTCCAGAGATTTTGGAATAATGATCTACTCAAATACCTTGGAATATCTCATGTTATACCCAATCAACACCCTATGAGTGACCTCTGAGAGGCAACAAGGAATGGAGTCAAAGTATAGGATTCAATCAAGTATAAGGATACTTGCACCATTACTATTATGAGACTATCACTGACATTGAATAGATATCTATGTGATTGTCTTGTAGCAGGTCATCCAATGTACTTGGCTAATCTAACAAGCATCTGCATGTTAACTCTAAACATTTTATTTCTTCAAATTATAAGATCAACTGTTTGACCTAGTCAATGAGTATAATACGTGCTAATTTATCTAGATTAACAATATCCAATCTTGTCAATACTATGACTAAGGATTATTTAGATATAGATACAATTACACGTGATAGGAATCTCATCATTATGATCTTATCATGATTTATTTCATGCTATGTTACATACTTAGGACTTCATTAAATGGTCTAAAAACTAAATCAAATTCATCTATGAATGAACACCAACATACTGAAAATGTCTTTTATTAATAATAAATAATTACATCAAGTGTCTAAAGTGATTGCAAGTAGGGTACCGCTATAACATCAATGACTTGTTTAGGAAATTTTGGAATGGGTCATGTCCATAATTGCATATACTTGCTTAATCAATCTTTCAAAACTTTTGTTGAATTCCACCACAGATAACTTGGAAATCATGTCTTTCATCATCTATTTTATCTTTCCTTCATCAATGGATGCCATTCCGCATAAGTGAGAAATTCTCTTAGATAGTTCTAGCTAGCTTGATTGAAAACATCTTTAAAAGGTTTGCCATTATGCTTTTCTTGTGGAGTTGGATAGATCCTCTTTAGTTTGCATTCCTAAAAGCAAGATGGTTACAACATAATGTTGATGTTTGATGACATATATATGTACGCATAAGATGTATTTATTCGCAACACAAATAATTTCATATAACATGCACAATCTTTCCAAATTTATTTCTCTCACACACGTGATTCAATGACCAAAATAAAGTCTATACCCTTAGGATTTTTGGTTTTGGTTCACTTATCAATTAAGGATATGCAATAATGATGTTTAAGCTCTCAAAAGAAAAAAAATTGCACACCAAAAATTGTAATTGATTCAATCCATTATGTATGCTTTCAAGCCAATTAAGAAAGAAACTTTAAAAATAAAGGCTTAAAAAAAAAGTAAGCATAATAGCTTGAATCCATGCCACATGCAAATTGTATAACCCTAAGGGAAGTTGTTGGGCCATTAGAATGATAGTTTAGGTCCCAAAGGATGGTGATGCATAAAACAATATTGCGCTTCTCCAAACTCGGGAGGATAGAGGGCCACAAAATTCGACTACATTAGAATTGTTTTTTCAAACCATAACATGATAAAAAAAAATTTATGAAGAATTATAAGTAAACATAAGACATCTTTTTATTATTAACTAGAATTCCAAGTGGAGTCGCCAAGTTGTGATCAATCAACTATTTGAAAGCTGGAAACAAATATAACTATGGAACTGTAAACCCCCTAATAGCATACCACCAATCCTACTTCTAGTCCTAGTATCGAGTCTGGGCTTTACTTATTCATATTATCTTTATCATTCTTCTTTATAACATTTATATCTCATAACATATATATACTTGATCATATGTAAACTTAACGTATACATTTATGTATTGATACCTATAAAAAAATACTTAAAACATATTATCATGAAGGCATGTGAATAGCCATTACGTCATAATATTTAGGAAAACATCATATATCATTTAAAATAGGCATCACAGGCATGAACTATATGTTCACTGTCATAAACACCTCAGTCATGGGTAACCCTACCCATGAACCAAATCGTGAACTAAGTCACGAAGCTTATGTCCATCTTGTGAATTTACTTCGCAGTCATGAAGAAAGAATGGGCATGACCTTATTCTTCTTATGAGATTCATGGTAGTGAACACCTAGCCACGGGTGTGAATTTGGGTTTTCCAGCAATTAACAATATGCATTTATTATAAGTCACATACAAGGTCTGTAATGATCATCCCATAACAACCTTTTCCTATCAACATTCATCTCAAATATACATTAAGACATGATAAAACATCAATAAACATATAATCACTCCATTACCCTTTTGTTCTCATAAACCACCCTATCAAGCATTTTTGTTTCTTTATGCATATAACCATTCTTACATACCTCTTTTACCTATTAAGGCATCATCATTCCTTCCTCCATTTAATACATCTTTAGGCATATTTATTGCATGTAGTACTATAAGCATCATTAATACTCATTTAAGGCATACTTACACTTCTCATATAATTACTCCTATCTCATGGCATTAATTGCATCATTGAACTTTGCATTTCACATATAAAGCATGCAATTTAATAATCACTTAATTAACACACAACATGCCATAATTTGGGAATTTGAATGTATATATGTACATACAACTAATAGAGCCTCAAAAACTAAACTTCTCTCAAGCTTGCTTATCCCTTTGGTGGATTTCACCACCTCTTCTTTCAACTCCTATCATATATAATATATCTATATCAAAATCTATAACCTTTAACTTAGCTTTTAAATCCATAAAGATGAAAGCCCCAACTTTAACCCTTCTTACAACCTTAATCTCATAATACTTTTTACAAACACTTGTTATAACCTTTAAACAACTTAAAGAGAAGTCTTTAACCATAACCTTCAAGATCAAGCCTTTACCTAATCCATTTGGAAAATGGTCTTTACCATAAATGAACTAAATATGATTAAGGCTATGAAAGCTTATAAAGCCAAAAGGGAAACGTGATGCCTTACCTCAATAGAAGGAAACATGGCTAGGATAGAAGATTTGTCTCCTCTCTTCCTCCTATGGTCCGGCCTCCTCAAGAGCACCTATTCTCTATGTTCCTCTTACTTAAGAACTTGCTTAAACTTTTATCTTTTGTGTTAGATTAGGTGTTTAGGGTTGGAAATCAAAGGAAAACATAAGGCATTAGCCTCTAGTGTGAGAAAACTTCAAATTCTAGGGTTCCTTTTGATTTTTAGGTAGTGAGAAAAGGAAAGAATAGTTGATGAAATTTATATCTGATGATGTTCATAGACATGAAAACTACTGTCATATTCATGAATCTGCTTAAATCTAGAATTCCATTTTACGATGGTTCACGGTTGTGAAAGTATTGTCATAGGCATGAACCTTATGACATTTCACTTTCTTGTCTCTTTTCAATTCTTTCTCCATACTCACATACTTATATATCTTAATTCATATTAATTACTAAACCTTAATCATGAGCATTACATTTCTCTCTCCTTTAAAAGACTTTTGTTCTAAAAATTACATGTGGTACTATGTTGGAACGGTTGGGAGTACTGTCCTTTCATCGCCTCTTTGCTTTTTTATGTAGCCTCTTTTGTTGCATGATTCCTTCATAGAACTTTAACTAATGATACTTCTTTATTTCTGAGCTCTTTAATCTCTCGAGCAATATCTCAATCGACTCTTTCTCATACATAAGATTTGGTCTCACCTCTAAATTTTCAGCTGTAATGACATGTAAAAGATCTGACTTGTACCTTCTCAATATGGAGGCATGAAAAATATTGCGAATCTTACTTAACTCTAGCGATAAAGCAACTCTATAGGCAACTGGCCCAATTCTTTCTATGATTTCATATGATCCAATGAATCTAGGGCTCAACTTGCCCTTCTTTCCAAACATTAGGACCTTCTTCCATGGAGAAACTTTAAGAAACATTTTATCTCCCACTTCATATTCTATATCTCTTCTTTTGAGATCTGCATACAGTTTATGTCTATCTAAAGCTGCTTTTAACCTTTTTTGTATAATCTTCACTTTTTTCCTTTGTCTCTTACACCAACTCAGGTCCCACTAACTTTTGCTCACTGAGCTCTATCCGACATATTGGTGTTCGACACTTCCTACTGTATAGTGCCTCATAAAGAGCCATTTGGATGTTAGACTAATAGCTATTGTTGTAGGAAACTCTATTAATGGTAGATATTTCTCCTAGCTTCCCTCAAACTCGATAACACAATTTCTCATCATGTCTTCCAAGATCTGTATCACCTATTATGACTAACCATTCATGTAACACCCATAAAATCGAGCCTAGAATTTTTATGTTAAATAAGGTACATTAAGGGTATATGGGAAGTATATGTGAGGCTATAGGTATTAGAAACCATAAAATAAAGAAAAAGATAAGAAAAAGTGAAGTTTATATTATTCATGCCTGTGACAAAGTTAATCATGGTTGTGAATTCGTAAATTTCAATTTTGGAAGCTAAGGATCTTCACCGCCATGATGTAAATGTTCACACCTATGGCAACAGTGTTCACGCTCATGAAGACCTACACATTTAAATATGCCAACTTCATATTTTTGGCAAAAACTCATATAAAATATAATAAAAAACCCTAGCCACCAACCCTAAAACTCCAAAAATGAATTCCCCTCATTCCCTTTCAATCCTGGATGATTAAATATGAAACCCTCACCTTAAACACAATAAAAATAGATTAAAAATGAAGATTTTTCATTGTAGATTTGAAATTCAGCAATAAGTAAGGTTAGAACACATTTTGAAACGTAGATAATCGATCTATATTCAAGAAACAAAGGTAAGAAATCATGTTCTCCATTTTTCTTTAATCTAGATTAATTCGATTTAATGGGAAATAAGGTTTATGAGATTTAAACCAATGAAAAATTTAAGGTTTTGCTAATTTAGGGCATGAGATGCGATCCATGGCAAAAATAGTGATAAATTGATCTCTAATTTCATGTTAGGGGCTAAAACAGAAGGTGAAGAAGTCCACCAGAGGCAATAGAAGCGAGAGTGCCAAGTGTTAGGGCTCCAATATTAAGGTTTGTACATATAATCTTTTTTATTCAAAAATATTGTGCTTATGGTATGAATGATGATTCTGCAATGATTGTTGACATGAAATAATTGTTTTCGTATTGCTGGTATCATGATAATTGACATGTTAGATTCTAGGATAGATAATGAAATTGATTTAATGATAATTAAGTATGAATGAATGTCATTGTATTGATATGAAAGGTATTAAGCCTAATACAATTGATGAAGTAGAATTAAAAGTGTGTTTATAGTTGAATTTGGTTGTTAGAATATGTAAAGTGTTGAAAGGTGTGGCTAACATTGGTTTGCTTTAGATTCTAAGCATGTTGTGTGTGAAATTGAGTGAAATCAATGTTGAAATATTGTTTATGTGTAATGAATCACGTTCATAAAACCAAGCTTCACACCTATGAAAGGAATTCACACCCGTGGAGCCAAGCTTTACTCCCATGAAAGTATGAATTTCACGACTGTGAATAAATGTTCATGCCTCTAAAGGTTCAAGAGCTAGTCATGGTTGAGTCACGGATAGACAAACCATGATAGAAGGTTTCACGACCATGAATGCCCTATTTCCAATATAGAATAAATGGATTCATATGATGAGATTACTTGGGTATGAATGCATACACCTTTGATATGATTAAGTGAGATTGTATACAATATGATAACTTGACTGAGAAACTTGATTATGCACATGGTGCTCTACATCACAGCATGTTATGTGGTGATCTTATGAAATTATGGAATATGACGTAATTGATATTGATAACCTGAACATGAATAAGAATGCCCATTCTCTAAGGACCACTTAGGATAGGTGACATGTCATTAAGGGGGTTACGGTACCATAGAAATAATTATGCATACAATTATTATATTTGCTCATCAAGTTGGTTTAAGCTCGTGTTAGAGTGCTTCTAATTTGAGAAGCTTAGTGGTAGCATATCTGGATTAGGGATAAGGTGGCTTAAACTCGTGTTAGGGCACTCTTGTACCCATATGCATACAGTCTTTGCTCATCAGGGTGACTTAAGTTTATGTCAAAGTGCTCCTGATTTGAGAAGCTCAGTGGTATTAATAGAGACAAATACAATAGTGAGTAGGATGACTTAAGCTCAAATTAGAGCGCTCCTGTTTCACAACTCGCATCCAGCTAATCCACATTTAGAGTCTTGGGCTATGAATCCAGAAGCTAGTAATACAGAAAGTTGAGTACAGTTATAGAAAATTAGTAAATTTGAATACACAATGATGAATAGATATAATAAATGACATGCAATGCTATTCTGATGATGATATCATGTATGCAATGTATGTTATGAGTGTTGAATGTTATGCAAAGTAGTATGATTAAACTATCTTATGAATAATTGTGTGTTTGATAATATGGCCAAGCACGCAAGTATGTTATTAAATATGAAATGTTCAATGCATGCTAGAATTTAAATATTTATATGTAACACTAAGCTTTCAGTAGCTTAGTGTGTAGATTTTCCTGCACGCAGGTTTGGAGCCAGTAGACTATCGAGTTGACTAAAAGAGAAGACAAAGCCAGTCAGAGTTGACCCAAGTTGGGTCTGTCATTTTATTCATGCATTTTATTCATTTTCCACATATCATGGGATAGCAATAATTAATTCATGTTTAATAAAGACATGTAATTGGGATTATGAATTTGGATTAGCATAGATTTTGTAATAAGGGATTTTTATGCCCAAATTATTATTTTTATGCTTATGGATATGCTCCAGGTACATGAGGAAAGTTTGTAATTATATATATATGAGAATTATTCAGAAGTGAAACTATTAATATGGAAATACATTGAAAAATTTTAATTCAGAAAGGTAGATTCAGTGCTATGGCATATGTCTATACAGTAGGTTTTGTTCTATCTATGCAGAGGGTGTTACAGTCCATATGTGGGTGGAAATTCGTGTTGAAACTGAGCTTGTTACCCAAAGCTTATTGTAAACTTCCCCAAAACTGAAATATGAACTTTGGATCTCTATTTGATATGATGGAGATTGGAACTCCATATAGCCATATTATCTCATTCACATAAAGCTTTGCTAGCTTATACAGAGGATAATCTCTCCTCATAGGTAAGAAGTGTGCTGACTTCGTTAACCTATCCACTATGACCCAAAAAACGTCGAACTTCCTCAGAGTCATAGACAATCCAATCACAAAATCCATCGTGATCTGTTCCCATTTCCATTCCAATATTGTGATCGGTTGTATCAAACCTGAAGTACCTGATGTTCTACCTTGACTTGATGACATGTCAAGCATTTTGTCGTGAACTCTGTAATATCCTTCTTCATTCTTACTCATCAATACCTTTCTTTTAGATTGTGGTACATCTTGTTACTTCCTCGATGCATCATAACTCTGGTTTCATATGCTTCCTTTAGAGTCCTTTTACTCAACTCTATAATATTAGGCATGCATAAAAGGCCTTGATAAAATAAATTTTCGTCTGACTCAACTGTATACTTTGATCTCTCCCCTTCGGAGAACAACTCAATGATCTCAACTAGTTTTTTTTATCTTGTCTTTATGAATTTTTGATTTCCTAGTTAACAGCAGGTCGAACATGCAACTCTACTATAGTTTTTCTACTCAAAGCGTCAGCCATGATGTTGGCCTTCCCTGGATGATAGTCAATAACAAAGTTATAGTCCTTAATCAATTATAACCATCGTCTCTGCTTTAAATTGAATTTTTTCTAAGTTGGAAGATACCTTAAACTTTTATGATCGATGTAGATGAAATATTTTTCCCCAAAGCAAAGGTCATGGGCATGAATCATGTGTCAGATCGTGAATGCTCTATTTTTCCAACAATAAATTTATTTATAAAACATTAAATGTTAAATTAAAATACGGAGTTAAATACAATATGATTGTTATTTAAATGCATGAATTTAATGGAAAAACATAAGAAATAAGATAAATTAGTGGACATAGAACATGAATAATCTTATTATGCATTGAAATAACATGAATTGAGATAGGTTAATGAATAAGGTTACATATTCTTGAATATTATGATATAGTAAATGTTTGGTTGCATGGAATGGTTAGAAACCTTGAATATGATATCATAATTATGAGGCATGAATATATGTACACCATAATACAATAGTATATAAGGAAACATCATGAATGATATGTAATTATGATGCTATGATTAATGATATCACAAATTATTATGTATATAAATATTAAGCATTATTTAATGTGGTTGTAAAATAATTATTACAAATAATGTATGAAATTATGCAATTTATGAAAAACAAGAAAATGAAATGTGATGATGAGGATGACAAGAGATATGGAATAAGTTCTAAAATAAATAAGCTCATTCCTCTAATCTAGGAATAAAGTTAGGATATATGACACATAATTAAGGGGGTGAATGGTACCATAGAGTATGAATTATATGCTTAATTAGAGTGTCTTATGTTCTGGAAACTCTCTTGATCTAGATATGTTTACATGATATAGAACTCAGTCAAAGTGGCTTAAGTTTTAGGAGCATCCTTGACTTGAGAAGCTCGATTGATCACATACAGATAGTGGACATGATGGATTAATCTCTGGGAGCACTCCTGATCCACAATCTGTATCTAGTTTAGTCTAGTTTAGAGTAATATGGGTGAACCAGTTAAAGTTAATTAATTGATAATGTATTGTTTGGCATACTTGTATATATATATATATATATATATATATATATATATATATATATATATATATATATATATATATATATATATATATATATATATTGTTTGAATATATAGTAATATAAAGATATGAAAAAAGTAGGTGGGGCAAAGTATTAAAGGTTTGTAACATTATACTATATGATGGTATTATAAATGTGGCCTTAGGAAAAAAGAAATTGAATAATGTAGGAAAGTATAACATAACTAAAAGGAAAAAGGGTTAGTATGTATGGTAAATTACATAAGTTATAAACATGTAAATCAAGAAATACATAATTATAATTCGGTGAAACAATAGGTGGTAATTTTAAGTAATGATAAAAGTAATTAATCAATAGATTAATGGATGAAAGGAAATAACGTCAATTAAGGTATTCAAATATGCATGTCAGGTAAAGATTGGTAAAAGTGTAAATGGTTAAGTTAGATAAATAATTTATAGATTTTAAATTCACATGTAGTTTCATGTTTTATGCATAGTGTTAAACCTTGAAGGGTATTTCCTTCATTTTAATGATAACAAATAAAATAGTAATAATATATTTAACAATGTTTGTTCTAAGTGTATTAAATAGAATATATCTTGATTAGATTATGAAGCAAGATTGAAAGAGAACTTTTGAAGATTAAAATCAAAGAAATAGCAAAGTTACGCCCGTGACTAATTATGTCATGCCCGTGAATATAACTAAGCACTAACTTTCCAACCATTTAAAGTTCATGGCCATAAAGGATCATACCAATCGTGAATGATCATATAGTCACGCCCATAAAACAGTATTCACACTCGTGATGAAACATACCAATTCTTCCATAAAGCTTCATGGCCAAAGTCACCATTTGGATCATAGCTTGGAAGAATATTCACGCCGGTGAAAGTATCAGTTACGCCCGCGATCAAACATTTTCAATTATTCCAGAAAGCTTCACAGCTAGAGTCACCACTTGGACCACAGCCTGGAAGAACATTCATGATTGTGACACATATATTCACGCCCATGAATTAGGACAGAGAAACATGTCAGACACGAAGTTAAGAGTTGGTTTAATGATTACTTTTGCATTAAATGCACCTAAACGACTATAATTCACAGAGGGAGTATAAATGCAAGCCATTTATGAATCTCAAAGAGAAGAACAACAATTACTTTGAAATATTAATCTTGTTGTAGCCTTATGCATTAATTATTTCTCTCAACAAACCTCTATTCATTGTAAAAACCTAGTTGCTCATAATTTCTGAGCTTTGTAACATCCTCTTACCTAACTGTCAATACAGTAGGATAAGGGGTGTAACATAAATAAATATTTCTTTACATTCATTGATTATCATTCTAGGTATACACATGTGTAATTAATAAGAACAAAGGATCAAGTATTTGAAAAGTTCAAAAGTTATAAAGTCTTGATTGAAAATCAGTTGGGAAAGAAAATTAAAATCCTATTAAATGATAGGAGAGGTGAATATTTCTCAATTGATTCTTTAAACTATTATGAAGAAAATGGCTTAATACATCAAACAAGTGCACCATTTACTCCACAATAAAATGGCTTGTGTGAAAGAAAATATAAAACATCGGTAGATATGGTTAATGTTATGCTTATGCATGAAAAATTACCAATGAATCTATATGGAGAAACTTTGTTGATAGATTATCATGTCTATAATTGCATACCTTTAAAGAAAATAAAGACTTCTCCATATGAAAAATAGAAATGAAGGAAACCAAACTTGGAATATATTAAGGGGAGTTGTTTGACATATTATAAAGTTCTTGATCCTAAAAGAACTAAATTAGGACCAATGGATCTTAAAGGTATCTTTGTGGGATGTGTTGAAAATTCAAAAGCATATGGATTGTTGGATATAGACTCTAATGTTATTACTGAGTCTATAGATGTTGAATTCCTTGAAACAAGTTTTCACAAGGATTCAATTATTAATCCATAAAAGGAAAAAAAAAGTATTGCAAAATACAACACAAGATACTAATTTTAATCCTAACTCTTCTTCAAATGGTAAAAAAGGTAGTAGAGCCTCATAATGAACCTAGAAAAAGTTAAGCAGCTTAAAAGGAGAAGATTATAGGGCCATAATTTATTTATTCTCAATTAATGAGATTTTTTCTAATTGATGGAAGTATAAATGAGTATATAACAAAATACTCATAGTTTTTAATTTGGATGAAGATCCAAAGAGATATAGTGAATCAATGGCTTCAAGAGATTTTAACTTTTAGAAATAAGCTATAAATGATGAAATGAATTCTCTTTTAGCAAATGGTATATGTATTTCTAATCCCATTAGGTGCTAATGGGTGTTTAAGAGGAAGTATAATGCTGATAGTTTACCATAAACTTTTAATGAAATGCTTGTAGCTAGAGGCTTTAATAAAAAAAAAAAGTATGATTATTTTGGCACATATGCACCTTAGTAAGAATATATTTAATAAGGGTATTTGTTTGCCTTAACATCCATTTATAACTTGTATGCATATCAAATGAATATCAAGACTATATTCTTGAATGATCACATGGATAAGAAAGTGTATATGGATCAACCCGAAGGGTTTGTACTTCCTGGTAATAAAAAGAAAGTTTGCAAATTGATAAATTTATTGTATAGGTTAAAACAAGCTCTAAAAGAATGACATGAAAATTTTGATAGTACAATTCTATCAGATGGTTTAATCATAATGAAGTAGAAAAATGCATTTATTCCAAGTTTACTAAAGAATATGGAGTAATTGTGTGTGTGTGTGTGTGTGTGTGTATATATATATATATGTTGATGAATTGTTAATTATAGGAACATACATGAAAAGAGATAATGATACTAAAAAGTATTTAGCTTCTCAATTTAAAATGATAGTTTTGGAAGAAGTTGATACTATCTTAGGTATAAAGGTTAAGAAATATAGTGGAGTTTGTCTTTGTGTCAATCTCACTATATTGATAAGATTCTTTCCAAGTTTAATCATTTGGGAATTAAAGAAGCTAACATCCTATTTGATGTTTCAAATAAATTGATAGAGAATATTGGAAGGTCTATAAGTCAATTAGACTATATAAGTATTATTGGTAGTCTAATGTATATTATGTATTGTACTAGGCCTGATATTGCAATTATAATTTGTAAACTTTCTAGATTTACTTATAATCCAAGCATTAATCAATGGAGAGACATAGCTAGAGTTCTTAGGTATCTCAGAAGGACTAATTGCTTGGCCTTATTTTATAACAAGTTTCCTTCGGTATTGGAAGCTTATATGGATGCTAGTTGGATGACGAGCATAAATGACAACAAATCAACATCTGGCTAGATATTTATTTCGGGTGGAGGTGCCATAACTTGGGCTTCTAAAAAGTAGACATGTATTACTCATGCAACAATGGAATCAAAATATATAATTTTGGTAGCGGCAGACAAAGAGGCAATATGGCTAAGAAATTTAATGCTAGAAATATAGTTATAGCCACAACCGATGTCAGCATTCTTTTTGCATTATGATAGCCAAACGACTATATCTAGTGCTTTTAGCAAGAATAATAGATATGATGAAAAATTAGTGCAAATAATTTCTAAGAATTTTTGAAAATTTTTCACAATTATAGTCGAATTTTTATGTGGAAATTTTGATGAAATTAAGGCTTAATTTATCAAAAATGGAGTTGTTTGGAATAAATGGGGGTGAAAAGTAATTTTTGGAATGGAATAAATATATAATAGAATTTTTGGTGAATTTTTGGATTATTAGATAAATTATTGAAAAAAATTATTGGGAATCAATGAATATTGTTTTAGAGAAATTGATAATGGAAAATAAAAGAAAATTAGTTAAAGTAATTATAGAAATTTATTTGAAATTTTTAAAGCATTTATTGAATTAATAGGAATTTTTGAGTTAAAAATGAATTTTTAGAGAAAAATAGTTTTGGAGTAGAGAAATAAGGAAATTAAATAAGATGAAGGAAATATTATTGAAAAATTATTGGTCACACCGAAATATTTGTCAACTGATCAGAAAAGTAAATTACATGTTATTCACACGTAATTTGATTTAATATTGATACGAATATCGGTAAACATGAAAGTTTTAGAATTTATTGGTAGATTAAATTACGTTAGAAGTAGTAATTGTTTTTTACTTAGGAATTTACTATAATTTATTCATTAACAGGTGTGATGTTGGAATAGGCGCCAAGACTAGACGAGAGGAAAAGAAGCCAGTGGACTCCGACAATTTTGAAAAAAAAAAACAGATTTATGCAAAACCCTTATAGTAAAAGTCAGAAAAATAATTAATGAATTTTTATAATTAATATATTTGGTGAGAATAATTCTAATAAATTCTTTTTTTAGTGAGTTTGCTAAAGGTTGAAATATTTTATAAATGATAATATTAAATTGATATTTTTTGAAAAACTCTTAAGGCATGAAATGAGTAATATACACTATATTGAAAGAAACTTAAGTCTCATTCTATTCATTTCTTATTTTTCTTTAATTTTTCCATAATTTTCTACAAAATCTTAACTCTTCCATCTACCAAATCCAAACAATATCACACCACCAAACTAAAATTTATTCACAACAATCATTCAAATCAACTTGAATCCATAGAAATTGAAAGAAAAGTGAATAAAATATCACCTCATATTTTTTTGGAATTTTTGGCCAAAAGAAGATTTTTCTCCAAATTTATTTTTTCTTCACCCAAAATTTTATTCTCTTTGCTATAAATACTTGAATAATTAGAATCTTGTGAATTTGGAGTGAAAGAAAAAACTTGAATTTCTTGGCTATGGTAGGTGGCAACAAGAGAGCAAAAAGAATAAATTTTGTTTTGATTTTTTTGTAGAGAATTCTAAAGAAAATGACTATTTCCTATTTATACCTCCATTTAATTTAATTAATCTTAATTAATTCCTTAATCCATCTCCTCATTGATCAATTAAAATTTAATTAACTCATTAGATTGACAAATGACCAAATCATTCCCTTAATAATTTTGACTTTACTAAATTTTCCACAAATCACAATTTTTCTTCCAATTAATTCATGATTCTCCAAAATTCAATCTTCAAACAACTTAATTTCATCAAATTAAATATACCAAAAATTATATAATAATTTTCTCTTTGAAAATGTCTATTCAATTTCACAAAAAGACATCCGGTGTAAAAATCGTGTTTTTACTATTTAATTATTTTTCTTAATTCGGCTTATAAAAATTCGTCTGTTGTCCAATTTTTAAATTATCATTGTTAAAAATTTCAGAATCCAATTATGATCACATCGACACCGTTACGATAGTAAACACATATCTCTAATTCTCAGTAAGAAAATCGGGTCATAAATCAACATCGTTACTGTAGTTTTGCAAATTGGAACATTTAACTTTAAACTATTTCCACATAACTTCACATATGATTTTAAAATATTATTTTCTACATTTTGGTATGCTTAAATTATATTTTTACCACCGGGCAAAAATTTTATATTTTCGGCCCAATCAATTGCTTCGATTTGAGTATCGAGCACAAACTCACAATGGATCATCAAACTAACTTAGTATTATATAAAACATCATAATATCATTTTTAAATTAAATTCCTTATACTTATATGCCCGTATTCAAACTCTAATTAGTATGCATCTATAGTGTAATACGCATATACAGCTTGGGTTGAGATCGCGGACATGACAATTGTCTCTCCCTTAAGAGATTTTGTCCTCAAAATCATATTTCTTTAATGGATGCTAAGAAGTAATATATACTTGTTCTGACCAATATAACCATAAATCTTTCTTCATATGTTAAATATGTCCATTCGTATGTATCCTTTGTTTGAATAACTGGGAATAGACCTAATCATGTACCCTTTAAATATTAACACATGAAACAACTTTTGAATCATATCCCACTCAAGAGATCAAGTCAATTGGTAAGTTACTGATTCTACTTATACCAATATTCATAAGATATCGTGAGCTTGAAACTTTACTTATATTTCCTTCTAAATTGGTGCACCAACTTCCAAGATTATATTCCTAGAGATACTTTATTACTAACTGCGAACTCTACCTCTCGATATTTGAAATTCATATATAACTTTTTCTTATTTCTTACTACCTTGAGTTTGTCTAGATTATTTTAATTTCTTTTACTGTCTACTGGACTAAATCCAGTTCCAACCATTTGAAGATATATATATCTTTCTATATAATGCTTCATATAGAGCTTGTTTAATAACTGTTATTATAAATACATTTCATCTATGATAAATATCTAACCTCAACTTTCCTTATTATTTATTTATTTATTTTAGTCATACAACTTCATAGTATATCTTCTAACCATTAGATTTCCTACTCCGATCCACCCTCTGTCAGAGGATAGAAAATTTTACTAAAATAGAAACGAGTACCTAAAATCCTAGTAAACTCCTCCACACTTGAAACATAAATCTAAAATCTCTATTAAATACCTAAGACCATAGCACATTATACAATTAGACTATCTCTTGTACATTTAGTTCTATTAAATCATCCATTGAATCATCAATCCAACCTGATATAAAATATACAAGTTTGGTTACTTTATCGATAATCAACTAGGTATGGAGATTGATTGCAACTATTTTGTAGGCAATTGATGTTTTCTTCCCTCTATTAGTAAACTAAATATCCAATAATAATAACTTTTGCGATATTTTCTTTTTCATAACCAACTGCTAATAATAAGCATTCAAATATTATTAACTCAAGTTATTACTAGGGTGCACAAAATAAACTAATATGTAAGTCTCCTTTATGGTTTCTTATTTCCATTCTAATACATCAAGCTCACATAATCTCCCTTTATAGTATATACCACCATCTGCTTCCATTTAATATTTAGGGCGCTCCCCTTTAAAAACAACTCAACTTTTTATGAGCTTAGGATCCTATTTCTACGCTCATTTAATTATTTGAAATAGCATAGGTTGAATTTGGAGCTCCTTAATTCAAGGGAAAAACAAAGTTATAACATTTCTTCATTAAATACTAAAGCATCTAACCCATTTTAAAGTTCATATCACTTGTTAGAGTCTTTGTTACAAAGTATCTACCACCATATTACCCTTTCTCAATTGATAATAGATCATATAATCATGATCCTTAAGCAATTTCAAATATTGTTTATGTCTATATTTGACTTCTTTGATGATGGATAGTATTTTGAATTCTTTAACCTGTATGGTCATAAAATCTCTCTCTCCATACAAATGGTGTTGTCAAATGTTCAAAACAATTACATTTGTTGCTAACTATAGTTCATATGTTAAACATTCATTTCCAAGAAGCTTCAATTATTAGGAGGTTTAAGCAATTGTTTTGTCCCCTTGCATCCATACATAACCTAATTCATCTAAAAAGACACCTTTGTGTACCTTAAAATCTTCTTTTGAGTGAATTGTATCAAAGCTAATGAACTTCTAAATATTTTGTTCCAACTGATCCCCACTAATCAAACATATATTTAATTATTCTAACTTCACTTTCCTCTAAAATACCCATGTCATGGGGAGTAGTTATCGATGTCAATCTCATCACCATTCATTTTCACCAGTTGACTAGTTCAAGAGAAATTCTTTGTCTTCATTATATTATGAGTTCCATTAGAAAATAACTTCTATTTTACTATGATCTATTCTCATCCTTCCAATTAACATAATATGAATCAGTAAGCTAACTTCATCATACTAGATCTCACATTTCGTCAGTTGCACAATCAATTTCTTCATTCGTGAGATTTTAAGACACAATCCTAAAAAATTATTTATATTTCTCTTTATCTCTAAATAGTTTAAAATATTCTCAATGAAATTTGTTTCATACAATTCTAGGTACATTATGAATATTTAATTCATTAGGTCTATGAGCACTACAATTGCATTCGTATATTCAAATAATCATTATTAGGAACTTATAATGATTGTAACAATCCAGAAGTTATCTTAGATACATAGCATTAATTGATTTCCCCATAAATGGTACCCATATATGATATCTATTAAGGAACAACCCTACATTTTCTATGGCTTATACGAATAATTAATCTTGAATAGTTGCTAACTACCATCCACCATCACCTTATTTAGTTGTCTATAATCTAGATAATCTCCATAGAATACCATTATTCTTTATAACATTACTTGTGCATCAAAGATGACACACTAAGTTTGATGAATCCTGATTTTGAATAAGTAAAAGTTGTTAACCTCTAATATTACTCTTAGTTTTCTTAACTCATAACCATGATTCATTCTCTTCATTATTAACGTAGTATTCATTTTATTTTTGAATAACTTTTCATTATATATACTATTGTTAGGTTCTCATTTGCACATCATGTCTATTCCACATTATTTCTTTAAAGATTTATATCATACTTTAAGAAATCTTGTTATACAGTCCTTTTTGGATATAGTTAGAATAATCATGCCCCCTTATTAAATTATCACTTTCACTCATTGTTCACTATTTTTGTTTATAACATATCCTTAGTCTTAGATAGCACCATGCTTTATAAGAAAATTTTAAATTTTGTGTTTTTGGAACCCAATGATTCAATATGATATTTCATTTTATGTTATCTATGAATCTATATAGTATTTCTCTTTTAATCCATTAGGGTTACATTGTGAAGGTTTCACAAGATAACATTTTTAAAACTTATTTACTTAATGTCCTACAATTCTACTATCGCAAAGTTAGTCTAATCTTCTTTTAGAAAGTCAAAATATAAATTCGAATAATTATTTCCATCATCATTCATCCTGGAAAACTACCATAAATTAATAACCTTATATTCCTTCTTCTATCCTCCAAGGAATCCATCACAACTCATATTCTATCACATTTACTTATCAGAAACAGAGGTTCACCTCTGAGAGCAGCTGCTTATCAGAATATTTCATGTCATGCTAATGCAGACACATATGCATGTGTATAGTTAACTCTACCCTTGTTTATCTTAGGACCACCTAAACTAGACTCTAATACTAAAAAATATAACACCCCTTATACCCAATAGTAATCCTGTCAAGGTATAAGGATGTTCTAACACAAATTACTATATGTGATGTCTATACAGGACTTACTGACTAGCTTAAGTTAATCTATGCACAATATATGATAGCAAAAAATATACATGCATAAAACTTATTTTATAAAATCACAATGATTTACAAATTTATTTACAACAAGTTTCAAACCAATATTTAAAATTCCTTTAAAATATATTGGCAATGTCCTTTACTTGCATGTGTCTTCCATAAATACACATGCTTCTCTCTTGATGAGACCTTAAAGTACTCATTTCATGATTCTGAACTCTACTGTTGTTCCCAATTCTAATATCTGCGTGAGAAAAACACTATCATACTGAGTTCATCAACTCAGTGGTGCAAAACTTCACAGTAACAACTATTTAAAATTAAATAGATTTAACATCAATAATTTTTTTTACTTAAAATATTAATATTATCATTTACTACCCAAAATTTAAGATAATCATAAAAATTTATCCATACACTGATTATCCAGCAATTTCTTACAATATTTTTAAGTTTTAAATGAATATAATTATGTCACACTAGATATTTGTAAATATCTAATCTTTTACTTATTTATATGAATTTTGTCTATATTTATTAACAGTTCACATAAATTTTACTCTTCTAAAAAATAGTGCCCGAAATTGATATCATTTTGTATCAACTATTAATCATCGCCTTTATATCATATCATTTCATTGTCCAATAACATTTCCTCATTCTAATTTGTTAAAACACCTTAGACTTACCCCTAAAGATACAATGGATACCATCAAACAACAAAAATCTCAGGGTCTAAGATAACTATAGGACCAGGGTAAAAAATAACCATATGACCCCAAATAGTATCATCTAGTCTAAGACCAACAACAAGACTAATTTTGATCCAAGATAACTATAGGGATCGGTAAATAAATAATATATATGATCCAAGATAATCACAGAAGCGATACAATACCTCTCATAACCAAAATAACAAAAGGTCATGTAGTTTCTACCCTATTAGCATGTCAACAAATCCCTAGTTCATAATTTAGGCTAATATATATATATATATAATTTGACATCATGGCATAACATTCTATACTTTATTTTTTTTCTTTCAAAATATTTTTACAACAAATATTCGTTTTTCACTTCACATGCAATATAAAATTTACTAATAATCCAATTTTATAAAAAAAAAATACAAAGAAGTTATTTACAAATCCTTTCATTTGAAATATGCCATAACATTCAATTCTTGTCACAAGTCAATAATAACATGATATAGAAACATTAAATTCAACCAATCTTTTATGTAAAATATTTTCATGTGAAAATTATTACATAATCATTTAATGACCAAATAGAATAAATTCTTACAATAATAACAAAGTTTTCCATGAACTTTATTTGACTTTATAATATACCACTTTATTATTTTCAAGCAATCAAAATTTATTTAATATCATATTTTATCAATCATAAATTACCTATAATGCTCTAACCGATTTGACCACATATAAATTTTTTCATATTATTTTTCTAAAATTCAGTTCGCAAATAAATTTTATAATACTTATATCTATTTTTTTTATTTCTAATGTATTGTTTAACACTCCTTTCATGCCTTATAAGGTTTTTAAAAATTCTCAATTTAACATTATCATTTATAATGTATTTCAACTGCTAGCAAATTCACAAAAAAACAATTATTAGAATTATTCTCAGCAAATTTATTAATTATGAAAATTTATTAATTACTTTTCTGCATTTTACTATAAGGGTTTTTCATAAATATGTTTCTTTTTAAATTGCCAAAATCCACCAACTTATTTTCCTTTTGTCCAATTTCGGCACTTGTTCCAATGTCCCACCTATTAATAAATAAATTCCAATAAATTTATGAGTAAAAAAAAATACTAATTCCAACATAATTTAATTTACCTATAAATTCTCCAACTCTCGTATTTATCGATATTCCTATCACTGTTAAATTACATCACGCACGTTTAATATGAATTTACTTTTCTGATCAGCCGAGAACATTTCAGTGCCAATAAATTTTCAATAATATTTTTCTTTATCTTATTTAATTTCTTTATTTTCCTACTCTAAAACTATTTTTCTCAATTTATTTCCATTTTTATCTAAAATCCATTTTCAACTCAAAAAATCTCATTAATTTAATAAATATTCTAAAAATTTTAGATAAAGTTAAAAAATTATTTTAGTCAATTTTCTTTCATTTTCTATTACCAATTTCTCCAAAACAATACTCAATAATTTGAAATAATTTTTGTCAATAATTCATCAAATATTTCAAAAATTCACCCAAAAATCAATTAAATATTTATTCCACTCCAAAAATTACTTTACACTGTCAAATATTTCAAACAACTCCACTTTTAACAAATTAAACCTTAATTTCATCAAATTTTCCCTTACAAACAATTCCCAAAAATTCCATAAAAATTCATAAAAAATATTTCCATCAATTTTTTCACCATATCTATCATTCTCAAGTCTCATTTTACTCATTTTATATTTTTATCTATTTTTTTATAATTTTCTACAAAACTCTAACTTTATTTAACTTTATAACATACCACTTTATTATTTTCAAACAATAGAAATTTATTTAATATCATATTTGATCAATCACAAATTACCTATAATGCTCTAATCGATTTGACCACATATAAATTTTTTTCATATCATTTTCCTAAAATTTAGTTCGCAAATAAATTTCATCGTACTTATATCTATTATTTTTCTTTCAATGTATTTTTTATCACTTATTCCATGCCTTAAGAGATTGTCAAAAATTCTCAATTTAACATTATCATTTATAATGTATTTCAACCTTTAGCAAATTTACTAAAAGAATTATTAGAATTATTCTCACCAAATATATTAATTTTGATTGTATATTTCATAAAGAAGAGATTATATATTGAAGGACATTTTAATTTTTTTGAAGAACATTTTAATTTTGATTGTATATTTCATAAAAAAAAAGATCTCTTCAAAAATTCAGTTATGGAACCCCATTTCATTTTATCATACTTGGATCTTTCCGAATTGAACTGAAAAATCAAAGAAAAAGATCCATAACTGAGTTGAACCATTGGCTTTTTTACTATATAAGGACATAATTGTACCGTTGACTTTAGGTTTGATGAAATTTGATCTTATAATGATATCTGAACCAAGAACTGTACTGAATTATACCAATAAATTATATCAAATTATTCTTGAATTGAATTGTACCAAAATAACCGATATTTAAATATTTATAATTAATAATAAAATAATTTATATATAATAATACAATATTTTTTATAATTTTTATATTTTTACTATACAAATATAATATAACTTAAACTTATAATTATATAAACTTTAATCTATAAAATTGAAATTATAAATTTATTAATTAGTTAACAAAATTCAAATTTTAAATAATTAAAAATTTTGAATATATTAAAAAATATATTTTTGTGTTAAAATGTTTATGATAGTAGTGTAGAGAATTAAACCTGTAACTCAATGTAAATTTAAGATAAGGTAACTATTAAGAAAATTAATTATTTTTTTATTAAGTAAACAATAAAATATTTATAAGATATTGCTAGTTTTCTTTTTCACTTTAATTTTTTTATCATTAATTATATTTTTTAGTATTTATAATTTTTCTAATTATATTATGTAATAAATCTAAATCATGTATTAATATATGATTTGGTAAGTCAATTTAAGTACAATTTGTGAAGTAATCTAATTTATAATGTAGCTTAAACTTAAACTTATATACTATACAAATATAATATAACTTCAACTTATAATTATATAAACTTTAATACTTAAAATTGAAATTATAAATTTATTAATTAATTAACAAAATTAATATGATATTTATAATAACAATGAATTAAAATAATTAAAAAAATTAATATGTTAAAAAATAATTTTATATGTTAAAAGTTTTATGATGGTATTGTAGAAAATTAAACCTATGAACTCCAAATAAGTTAAGATAAGTTAACCATTAAGAAAATTAACTAAGTTAACCATTAAGAAAATTAATGATCTTTATTATTAAGTAAACAATAAAATATCTATAAGTTATTATTAGTTTTTATTTTTTACTCTATTTTTTTTATCCCTAATTATATTTTTTTTAGTATTTATAAGTTTTCTAATTATATTAATAATAGATATAAATCATGTATTAATATATAATTTGGTAAGCCAATTCAAATACAATTATATAATAAATCAATATAATTTATTTTTTTATTTTAAATATATTATATGCTTTATTGGCAAAGTAATTATAATATATTAAAATTAAATGATTTTTTTAATTCATGTTTACTTGTTTTACATTCGTTCTCTTAATTGTTTCAAGTTTGATATTGATAGTTATATATATGTCCGCAATATATTTTAAACGTAAATTTTTCTCTATACATATATACATATATTTATATATATATATATATATATATTTATTTATCAATAATAAATAATCATTTAATTGGTATGTTGAGATTTAATTAGCGCCTTTTAATAATAAACCATCTTTTAATTAAGTGCCTTTTAAATTTAATCTAATTCTAAGTGAAAAAATCATTAACAAAAAAAATATATATATATACATATTGAATTTTCTAGAATAAATTCTCTATAATTACTCTTAAAAAATTTACACCATAAATACACTAATGTTGAATCAAATATAAAAATATTAACTATAAGTCTACCATAAATTATGAAATCAGTTGCTCCACATGTGTGTAATTCAATTGCATACAATTTATTTTATAATTTCTTATTAACTACTTAAACCTTTTTTTAACCACATTAATTATTGATGTTCATCTATTAATTTAATTAAATCAACTACAAACAATTTATCTTAAAATTTGTTAGTAATCATTGATATTCTTTTCCTTAATTATATTACTTGATAAAAAAGAGTTCACATAAATAGTTGTAGTGAATTAATCAAACAACATAAATATATAAGCAAAGTTATTAGTAATTTTTATTCCAATCTAATTTAGTTATGTACCCTTTTATTATTTAAAAATAAACTCCATATAAAATTTAAAATATTTGAAAAATTAATTAAAAATTATAAAAATAATAAACATATAAGAGTATATCTCAAGTGAATAAGTTTAAATTTATGTGAAATAATTAAAATAATTGAAATAGAAATTTAAAATTAAAAAATCTAGGTATATAAAGTTATGTTTCTCATCTTATACCCTAACCACTCTCTTCATCTCCCCTCTCCATAATTGCCACTGAGCCACCCTCTTTTCACACCCTCTTTTCACACCATCTTCTTCTGATTATTTTTTTTTACATTCTAATCTTTGATAAAGAAGCTAATGATATCTTTGAATTTTTCTCCCATTTTTATAGCATTAATTTACTAGTCTCCAGGCATGCTAGAAATTTAAATAAATTTACTCCATTTTGTCAGTTGACAATTAATTCAACACAATGGTAGTATTAAAATATGTGAATTTATGATTTAATTATAATATAAATATTTTTAAAATATGAATGATTCACACAATTATAATTAATTAATTAATTGAAGCATGTATATGTGAAAAAGTAAGTTTGTACAAAAAAAAATTTCAAACATAAGTTCCTTAATTGTGGTATTTTGGTTATGCATTGTTTTTTCCCTCTTCAATATGCGTTATATATATTGATTATATATAATTATTGAAAAATGATATGTTAGAGTCAATTTATTTTAGTCAATTAGTAGTTCAATTTTGACAAAAAATATATATGGAGCAGTTTTCTTTAAGTGTGTTGTGTGTTCATATTTTGACATTTGCAAGTTTGCATATAATGTTTTTTTTTTTTTCTGTTGGAGCTGAAATTACTTATCATAATAGTAGTCATTCGTACAAGAATATGGTAAGAAACCTCTTCACAGTTACATATGCACATTTTTGTACCTTAATCCTATTTTTCTCAATTTATTTATATTTTTCTCTAAAAATTCATTTTCAACTAAAAAATTCTCATTAATTTAATAAATATTCTAAAAATTTCAAATAAATTTATATAATTATTTTAGCCCTTTTCCTTTCATTTTAAATTACCAGTTTCTCCAAAATAATATTCAATAATTCCCAATAAGTTTTTTTCAATAATTCATCAAATAATTTAAAATTCACCCAAAAATCTATTAAATATTTATTCCACTCCAAAAATTACTTTACACCCCCAAATATTCCAAACAACTCCAATTTTAACAAATTAAACCTTAATTTCATCAAAAGTTCCACCTAAAAATCCACCCATAATAGTAAAAATTCCCAAAAATTCCACAAAAATTCATAAAATTTATTTCCATCAATTTTTTTCACCATATCTATCATTATCAAGCCTCATTTTACTTATTCCCTATTTTTATCTATTTCTTCATAATTTTCTACAAAATTCTAACTCTTCCATCAACCAAATTCAAGAAATATCATACCACAAAACTAAAATATACTCACAACAATCATTCAAATCAACTTAAATACATAGGAATTGAAAGAAAAATGAAGAAAATCTCACCTCAAAGTTTCTTCAGATTTTTGGCTAAAAGAAGATTTTTCTCTAAATTTATTTATTTTTTTCACCCAAAAACTGTAATGACCCAGATACCAGGTTAGTCGTAAACTATAATTTTTGAGATTGATCAACATATTCAGGGGTAAAAAATACACCCGTGGGTGAAAAATATTTTATTTGATCATCAGAAAATATAGGTTATAAGTAGTCCGGAGGTAAAATTTGGAGTAAAAATGAGGTCAAATAAGTCTTCAAAAATCAAAACTAAGAAAAAAATGGGATCCGATTTAATTAAATAGTTAGTTGACCGTACTTTGACTAGCCTATGAAAAATAGCAAACGATATCTAAAAATTTATTTTAAGATATAGATAGACTCTAAATAATATTTAGGATTATTTGACAGTGAAAAGGAATTTTATGGTAATACCGAAAATTAAATTATCAGTCCGGTTTGAGTGAGCTGGACAGAAAACAGACTCCGATTGAGTTAAAAAAATTTTGTGTAGACATATAAAAATATTTTATGAATTATGAAATCAATTTTGGGTGAAATTGAGTTTGGAAAATGGAAAAAATAATTTATAGTGTATAATTGGACGTAAATGGGTTGAGCTTTGTTTGACCCAAGCCCACCCAACTTAAGCTACTATAAATTGGCCTAAATATCATAATTCTCTAGAGAGAATTCTGCAACTCATTCTTCCCAAAATCCCCTTGCATGGCGCAACCTATCTCCTCACATTTCTCTTCCAATTTTCTTCAATTTTCTTCAATTATTACACCAAAATCAACCACCCGAGAATAATTTCAACCTCTCTATTAGCTAATAGAAGTTTTTAATCTTCAATTGGAAGGCTAAAGTAAAAGGAAATTAAAGGAGAAAAGTTAAGATACAAATTTGAGGTAAGTGAAATTTATGGTTTTAAATTAGTTTAATGGTTCAAATAAGTAGTTTAAGGTATGTAGATGGTAAATATGAAGTTTATTTGAGTTAAGAAAGAAAAATAATAGTGAATTAATGAAGGAAAAATTTTGTCCATGGTAGGTTTAAGAGAAGGTGAATGTGCTTTCAAGGGAAAGACTAAGGAAAAGGAAGCTTAGGAAGGCCAAAACAAGAAATTAAGGTTAGTGATTTCAAAATCTATGTATTTTCATTAATTAAGCATGATTTTGGGTTATGGAAAATTATGAATATTGTGTGTTTTGCATGTAATTGCTAATTAATGCTTAACACATGATTAAAAAATTATTAAAAGTGAATTAGAATGGTTAATTTAAATAAAAAAGTTATTAGTGGAAATTGGATAATATGACCTTATTATGTGAAAAATGTAAATTAAGGTATAAATACATTTTATTGTAATATTATGATATATATGGAACAACGAATGTATAAATCAGTAAAAGGAATATTTAAAAGATGAAAGAAAAATTTTAATGATGAAAATTAATTATAGGCCGAAAATTGAAGAAGAAAAAATTAATATTTTTCTTTCTAATTAAATGAAAAATTAGTTATAAAATGCAAGAAAATATGATTTTAAGTGTGTAGAAATTTATTGGAAATTTTTAAATTATATATTGAATATTTTCTAATTATTAATTATATTATACATGAAATGAAAAATAATGAATAAAGTGTGTTTAGTGATGTTTAATTACTTGATTGAATATTCATAAGGAATTATTGATATATTATAATGGAAAGTGTGAAAAATTATGGTAATGATAAAATTGTAGGGATGAATAAAATGTTAAGTGATTGATAATGTAAAAATAATGAAAAACATGAACTTAATGGAAATTGAATTAAAGAAATGAAATAATGTCCTTAGTTATTTTTCTGATGGTTAAATCTAGTTCAAGATATAATTGGCCAGCCATAGGGACACCATTACCGCTGTGCAGGTCATGGCGACTTGCATATGTAGGCCAATGATGGTCTACTATAGTGATAGTGATTCAGTAAACAGTGAAGTGCTCGGGTGATCCTTCGCGATTACTCTTCAATGTAGTGGACTTTTGGGTCTAGGTCTCATGTATCTAGTCCGAATATTTTTCTATCGAATGGAAACTAGGGACAAATTTGAATAAAAGTAGTAATAATGATAAAAGTGACAAATTTGATAAATATGATAAAAGTGATAAAGATAATAAAATGGTATAATAATAATAATGATAAAAATGATAATTATGACAAAAGAAAATGAAATAAAATGTTAAATTATGTAGTTAAAAAGGTAAATAAATGAAAAATAAAATTTATTAGTAGTAAAAGTGTAAATAAATATAGAGTAGTGACATAATCGTAAATAAATAAAAATTTAAGAATTGAAGTGAATTTTAATGATTAAATTGAGAGGAATTGAAAAAAAAACTATGAGATAAAATAAGAAATATTGTTAATTGAATAAAGATATTAAATAGTGAATTAAGAGTAAAATATTTATAAAAGAATAATAAATATATATTAAATAGAAAATTTGAATGATGTATTAAAAATGTTATTACATGTATAACTGCATGAAAATATGGACAATAGAAATTATTAGATTAGTAATCACTACTGTATATATTAATTCTCAGCATGTAGTTATTGAACTGCGTGCAGGTAGTAGTAGGGAAGACAAGAGTAAGCGTACACGTTTTGAAAGCTGACGGAAGAATAAAATAATAGTAGGTTAGTATTAAAAATGACATGTATATATATATATGGACATGGAGTTGTAGGAATGAAATATTGTACATATTATGATAAATAATATTTGTGAATTATCATTATATATGTAAATAATGAAATATGAATTTATGAATGAATGGAGAATATATGACATTATATGTGTATTATTGTGCCAAAAAATGGGTTGAAAATTGTTTACTTTGCAGGTGGGTTAATCAGTTTATAACCGTTATGCTACCGAAATTTTTGAAAATAAAAAGGATCAAGTGATAACAATAGAAGGGTTGTCATATCCACAAATTTTGATCGAAATCTAAATTTTGATTTTTACCAAAAAAATAATTAAAATAATAGCCAATAATTATGGAAAATATCTAATAAAGTGTTTTAGATATTTAAAGATATTATTTTACGGTAAAGGACTAAATTATAAAATTTAAAAAGTTTAGGTGTCAAACTGCAATTTACCAAAAATTGGAGGGTTAATTGGGATAACCATCAATTAAATGCATGAATTGGGACATAAAATGCATGTGGAGACCGGCCACATCATGTGGCATGCATTAAGTGGGCAATTAACATGCATGAATCCATTAATTAGACATTAAAATCATATGGCTTAGGTGTCCCTCTTATTAATTAAGTTTGTCTTCACTCTCTTAAATGTTTCTTCTTCCTTCCTTATCCCTTTGCATTGAGAATTTCTACCTTTTAGCCCCACGTTCCACAAGTTCCTACATAGCCAAAACTTGATTTTGGTGAAAGAAAGTGTGAAAAAGAGAGAGAAAGGCAAGCGAAATTCCATTTTCATGCTTAAGAAAGCTTGAGAGAGCAAAAAGAGAGAGAGAGAGAGAGGTTAGGATTATGGAGTTTTAATAAAAAAAGTTCTAATGATCTCTTTATGAATTTTAAGAACTCAAATTCACAAGGATCTAGCTCAAAGGAGTAAAGGAAAAGTGAAAGAAAAGTAAAGAGAAAGAAAAGAGAGGTTTGTGCATAACCTAAGGCAATAGCCTATTTTATTTTTTTAGTTGCATGATTTGATTATTTGACATGTTGATGATTCTGAATTAATAGTATTTTGTGATAAAAATATTGGGATGCATGTTTGTTAGACTTAGGATTAATTTTGGTAAAAATTGAAGATAGTTCATGTGTTCTTTGCTGGAAATGGATAAGCAGTGAGTATTTAAACTATTATAACTTAATTTCTGGAATTCAGTTTTATATGTTCTTTGTTGGGTTTGAAAGCTAATAGTGACATGATCCAGTAGAGCAGCTTATTTCAACCACTATGGGTCACATAACTTTTGTATATTATATTTTGAATTTTATTTTATAGTATTTGTAAATAAACATCACGTTTTGTAAAGAACATATTATTATATAAAAATATATTTTATCTTTCATGTTATAATTTATTTTACACTACAAAGTAAATAAATAGTAAATAAAGAAAAAAATAATATATGAGTATCTTTTATTTCATATATATATGAAACGATGATTTTAACCGATGAAATCCGCATAACACTTCCTTATCTAGGCATGTGTAGCTTGGGTGAGGAGGTGTTATAGTTTTTGGTATCAGAGCCCGGTTTGGGCAGTTTTGGAATTTAAAAAAAATATTTTCAAAAATAGTTATGACAAGTGTGTATCCATAATTAAGTATTAAAGTTGATGCTTAGGGTTGTTACTTTAGGATATAGATAGGTAGAGTATGGCTTCAGGGTCATGACACGTTTTGGCCGAAGAAGGCGAAAGTAATGAACCTACAAGGACATAGGCTTCATCATGACTCAGTTGTTTTCGAGCTACTACATCTAGATCCGGTGCTAGCTCATCACATAGGCAGTCTGTTGCTGGAGCAGAACAAACAAAGATTATGAGGAATATGATAGATTTGCTACAAAGAGCATCACAACCAACCTCGTCTGGGTTATAATTTGAGAGACTGAGGAAGCTAGGGGCACCCGACTTCTATGGTAAACGAGAAAATGACCCATCTTTGGTAGAGTTTTGGTTAGAATGGGTAGAGGGAGCCTTTGATCAGCTGTATTGCATAGTTGAGCAAAGATATGAATATGCAGTATCTTTATTGCAAGATCACGCATATGATTGGTGGCAGTCGGAGTCACAAAGTTCAGAGACACCTGACCCCGTGACTTGGGAATTCTTTTTAGAGAAGTTCAAAGAGCAATACATTCCCCCTATTTATACAAATGACAAGAAAAGGGAATTTTTGACTTTAAAACAGGGGAACATGCCAGTGTCAGAATATGAAAGAGAATTCACACATCTTTGCAAATATGCTGGTGGCATTGTGTCTACAGAGGCTGATAAATACCGAAGATTTGAAGATAGATTAAGAGACCTAATCAAGCTACAGGTCTCAACCCTACGTTTGATGAGTTTTCCTAGTTTGCTAGCATCTATCAGAATAGTTGAGAGAGTTCTAGCAACATAACATCCATCACAAGATAGAGGGTTCAAGAGGCCTATATCACAGCCGAGTGGGGGACCATCAAGTGGAAAGAGGGTCAGGTCTTTCATTGGCCGATTTCAAGCTGGGGGTTCCAGTAGACCTTCTTCTTATAGGCGCGGACAACCTGTGAAATCTATTTCTTCGGCAGCTAGTGCACCGACACAGGCACCACGTAGGTCCCTACCTCTACCAGAATGTATGCATTATGGTCATCCTCATCCAGGAGAGTGTTGGTGGATGACAGGAGCATGCTTGAGGTGTGGCTCCAAAGATCACATGAAAAGAAATTGTCCTTTATTATAGTATGGCAGAGGTTTGGGAAGCACTGAGTCGATATAGCCATAAGCTTCTGGGCAAGGTAGAGGCTGAGGTCGAAGGTAAGGTAGAGGAGGCCAATCAGGGCCCAGTCAGTTTAGATCAGAGATAGTTGAGAGGCCAGAAGGTAGTAGAGCTGCCTTAGCCAAGGCGTCTGCTATGAGAGGCCGAGAGGAGCAGGATGTGCTTGATGTCATAATTGGTAAATTTCTTCCCTTTGGCTCTGACATACATGCATTGATAGATCCGGGGTCAACGCATTCATACATATGCACACCACCACCGGGTCGAGAGGGTTTAGAACCACAGGCTTTAGATTTTGAGATTCTTGTGACTAACCCATTAGGCACAGTGTGAGGGTTAGCAAGGTGTTTAGGAGTTGCCCTATTGAAATTCAAGGTAGGCATTCCTAGCAGACTTGATAGAGTTACCATTCCATGAGTTCGATGTGATCTTGGGAATGGATTTGTTGGCTCGTTATGGAGTGGTAGTGGATTGTGAAAAGAAGCAAATGATCATCAGAATTTTGGAACAAGATGAGATAGTGGTGATGGGTGAGAATAGAGGACATCCAGACAATGTGATATCAGTGTTGAAAGCTCAGAAACTCATCAGTAAGGGATGCGCAAGCATACTTAGTGTATATGGTTGATATGGAAAAAGCAACTCCGAAGTTGGTGGATATTCCTACTATTAGTGAGTTTTCTGATGTGTTTCTAGATAAGTTGTTAGGGTTACTACTAGATAGAGAAATTGAGTTTACTATTGATTTGGTACCCAACACTACTCCTATTTCCATTACACCATATAGGATGGCACCAACAGAGTTGAAAGATCTGAAGATACAGTTGCAGGAATTGTTAGATAAGGATTTTATACGACCAAGTGTATCACTGTGGGGTGCTCCAGTATTATTTGTGAAGAAGAAAAATGGTACTCTCCATCTTTGCATCGATTATAGGTAGCTTAATAAGGTGACTATCAAAAATAAGTACCCACTGCATAAGATTGATGATTTATTTGATCAGTTGAAGGGTGCAACCATATTTTCAAAGATAGATATTAGATTAGGGTATCATCAGCTAAAGATCAAGGAGTCTTATGTACCTAAGACAACTTTCAGGACTCATTATGGTCATTATGAGTTCCTAGTTATGCCTTTTGGACTAACGAATGCACCAGTAGCTTTTATGGACCCGATGAACCAAATGTTCAGGCCATATCTTGATCAATTTGTAGAGGTGTTTATTGATGACATTCTTGTCTACTCTAGAGACCGAGTAGAACATGATCAACATATCAGAATAGTGCTGCATACAATGAGGGAGAAACAGTTGTATGCAAAGCTAATTAAGTGCGAGTTTTGGCTTTTGGGTCATGTTGTTTCAGCAGAAGGTATTCAGATTGACCCTAGTAAAATTGAGGCTATTCTTAATTGGAAACCACCACGAAATATGAGTGAAGTGAGAAGTTTCCTTGGATTAGCTAGATATTATAGGAGGTTCGTGAAGGGATTTTCATCCTTAGCAACTTCATTGACACGACTACTACGAAAAGAGGTTCATTTTCAATGGACAGATAGATGTCAAACAAGTTTTGATCGACTGAAGGCAATGTTGACTGAAGCACCGTTTTTGACTTAGCCTACTCCAGGAAAAGACTTTATTGTTTATAGTGATGCTAGTCATAATGGTTTGGATTATGTTCTTATGTAAGAAAGAAAGGTGATTGCTTACACCTTAAGCCTCACAAGCTTAAATATCCAATGCATGATTTAGAGCTTGCAGCGATAGTCTTTGCTCTTAAGATTTGGAGACATTATTTGTATGGGGAAATATGTTATATCTATACAGATCACAAAAGTTTTAAGTACCTTCCCTCACTGAAATAGTTGAATCTAAGACAACGAAGATGGTTGGAGTTGATTAAAGATTACAATTATGTGATTGACTATCAACCAAGAAAAGCAAATGTGGTTGCAGATGCACTAAGCAAGAAGATTTTAGCTAAGATGTGAGTACAATCCACTTTGATGCAGAGGATCAAAGATGCTCAGAAGTAAGATGAGAAACTAGTAAAGATAGATGAGGCAGTGAAAAAGGGAGAAAAGCCTGAGTTTTCATTGACAAAAGATGACACAGTGTACTTCAAGAATAGGATTTGTGTGCCCAGTATAAAAGAGCTGAAGTCCAAAATATTAAAAGAAGCACATGAAATGGTGTATACAATGCATCCAGGCGGAAAAAAAATGTACCAAGATTTGAAAGCAAAATACTGGTGGCCAGGGATAAAGAAGGATATCACCGAGTATGTTGCTAGGTGTCTAACTTGTCAACAAGTGAAAGCAGAACACCAGTTACCCATAGGATTGTTGCAACCAATACCGCTTTTAGAGTGGAAATGGGAGAGAATCGCAAAGGATTTTGTGTCTGGTTTACCGATGACTCAGAGAAAACATGATGTAGTGTGGGTGATAGTGGATCGATTGACGAAGTCGACACACTTCTTACCAGTCAGAATGGACTACTCATTAAACAAACTAGCCAAAATTTATGTAAGTGAGATAGTGAGCTTGCATGGAGTGCCAATGTCCATCATATCTGATAGAGATCCCATATATACTTCACAATTCTGGAAGAGTCTACAACAAACTTTGGGAACTCGACTCAATTTCAGCATGACTTCCCATCGACAAACAGATGGACAGTCAAAACGGATTATCCAATTGTTAGAGGACATGATGAGAAGTTGTGTGCTTGAATTTCAAGGAAGTTGGGATCGATATCTACCTCTTATGGAGTTTGCCTATAACAACAGCCATCAGACAAACATAGACATGGCTCCATATGAGGAATTGTATGGAAGAAAATGCAAAACACCAGTTTGTTGGATGGAGTTGAGTGAAAAGAAGTTGATAGAGCCATAATTAGTGCAAAAAATAAAAGAAAAGTTTAGAATTATCCAAGAAAGATTGAAAGCAGCTCAAGATCGACAGAAATTATATGCTGACCTCAAGAGGCGAGATATAGAGTATGCTATGGGAGATAAAGTGTTTCTCAAAGTTTATCCTTGGAAGAAAGTATTGAGATTCGGTAAAAAGGGAAAGTTAAGTCTAAGTTTCATTAGACCTTATAAGATTCTAGAAAGAATCGGACCCGTGGCTTATCGTTTAGCCCTTCCACTGGAGTTAGACCAAATTCACAATGTGTTCCATGTATCTATGTTAAGAAGATATAGGTCTGATTCGACTCATGTTATACCAGTTGAAAAGATAGAAGTGCAGACAAATATGACTTGTGAAGAGAAACCTGTGGCGATATTAGCACGTGAAGAGAAGATTCTTCAGAATAAAAGAGTTCCTCTAATTAAAATGCTATGGCGAAATCATTCTACAAAAGAAGCCACATGGGAGAGCGAAGAAGTCATGAAGAGGCAATATCCCTAGTTGTTCACAGAATGAATAGGT
Source organism: Triadica sebifera (assembly GCA_023653625.1). Lineage (NCBI taxonomy): Eukaryota > Viridiplantae > Streptophyta > Magnoliopsida > Malpighiales > Euphorbiaceae > Triadica > Triadica sebifera. The sequence goes on along the minus strand of CM042903.1, from coordinate 13,719,431 downwards.
AAAATTTTGAGGAAGAAATTTATTTTAAAGGGGAGAGAATGTCATATCCACAAATTTAGACCCCAAGTCATGCGAGTTGTTAAATCAACTCATCGGTTTGATCGAAGTCTAAATTTTGATTTTTATTGAAAAATATTTAAAATAATGGCCAATAATTATGGAAAATATCTAATAAAGTGTTTTAAATATTTAAAGATATTATTTTACGGTGAAGGACTAAATTGTAAATTTTGAAAAGTTTAGGGGTCAATTTGCAATTTACCAAAAATTGGAGGATTAATTGGGATAACTATCAATTAAATGCATGAATTGGGACATAAAATGCATGTGGAGGCCGTCAACACCAAGTGGCATGCATTAAGGGAGCAATTAACATGCATGAATCCATTAATTAGACATTAAAATCATATGGCACAAATGTCCCTCTTATTAATTAAGTTTGTCTTCAGTCTCTTAAATGTTTCTTCTTTCTTCATTATCCCTTTGCATTGAGAATTTTTGCCTTCCTAAACCAGCCCCATGTTCCACAAGTTCCTCTATAGCCAAAGCTTGATTCTAGTGAAAGAAAGTGTGAAAAAGAGAGAGAAAGGCAAGGGAAATTCCATTTTCATGCTCAAGAAAGCTTGAGAGAGCAAAAAGAGAGAGAGATAGAGGTTAGGGTTATGGAGTTTTAAAAAAGTAAAGTTCTAATGATCTCTTTATGAATTTTAGAAACTCAAATTGACAAGGATCTAGCTCAAAGTAGTAAAGAAAAAGAGAAAGAAAAGAGATGTTTATGCATAACCTAAGGCAATATAGCCTATTTTATTTTTTAGTTGCATGATTTGATGATTTGGCATGTTGATGATTCTAAATTAATAGTATTTTGTGATAAAAATCTTGGGATGCATGTTTGTTAGACTTAGGATTAATTTTGGTAAAAATTGAAGATAGTTCATATATGTGTTCTTTGCTGGAAATGGATGAGCAGTGAGTACTTAAACTGTTATAACTTAATTTCTGGACTTCAGTTTTGTATCTTATTTATTGGGTTTGGAAGCTAAGATATAGGGCTATAATTTTTCTTTAGACCATAAAATCCATATATATTTGTAATTATCTAGAAAAATTCATAATGTTCGGACTTATAATATGTCCAGAAAATTCTGGGCAGAACTGTTAGTGACCAGTCATATTTTACCATATCATTTGATACATAACTCAGAATTAAGTGATTCAAGTTGCATATTAAAGCTTAGATCTAGACCTAAAATGTTAAGTAGAAATGATAACTAAATTTAGATTGTAATAGGACCAAAATTAAGATCCAAAACAGAGAACATAATCTGCCAGTGATAGGATAACATATGAGTTGAGGAATGAAATGAGTAAAATGATGTGAACTTCGTTATATTATGCAAATACTATTTTTATTGAGTAATTGTATGATTAATTGAACCTTTACATGCATGAAATGGGTGAATTTAATAACTATGAATTTTAATGACATTGAGGAAGCCATAGAACGCCTAACTTGAACTAGACTTAGGATAGTTTGGCATGCCAAGCAGGGGGAGTATGATAAAAATGAAAATCATTAATGGTATGATTATTGAAACCGATAATGACACAATTATTGAAACCGATAATGACACTATTATTGAAGCCGGTAATGACACTATTGTTGAAGTCGGTAATGACACTATTATTGGAGCCGGTAATGATACGCGCACATCATATTGCCCGGGTGGCACTCCTAAGTGCCTGGATGATAACTCTATTATCCTAGTCAGTGGTTCATAGGTGTTTTGGGCATAAATAAAGAAGTTATGGAAAATAAATGGATTATTGAAAATAAAAATGGAATTATGAATTATGACATGGATAAAAGATGATTGAGTGTTGTGCACTATAAATAAGGATTGAAAATAAACTAAAATAAGATAGAAAAAAAATAATAAGGAACCATGAATTATGATATCGATAATAATCGTGAATGGTGATATGGAAAATTTGATATTTATGGATGGGAGAATATTATAAGATGTATATTTGCATAGAAAGATGATGTGAGCATAAATTGATATATGACAATACGTGTTGCATAAAATAGTTTATTACCTTATTTACATGCATTACTAAGCCTAGAGCTTAGCGTGTGAGTTTCTCTCGTGCAGGTATTGCAAAGAATAAGTAGACAATAGTAGAAAAAGCAAATGGTGATCTGATCCAGTAGAGCAGCTTATTTTAACCACCGTGAGTCACACAACTTTTGTATATTATCTTTTAAATTTTATTTTATAGTATTTGTAAATAAATAACACTTTTTTTAAAGAACATGTTATTATATAAAAATATATTTTATCTTTCATGTTATGATTTCTTTTACACTGCAAAGTAAATAAATAGTAAATAAAGAAAAAAATATATTAGCATCTTTTATTTCATATATATATGAAATGATGATTTTAATCGATGAAGTCAGTATAGTACTTCCTTATCTGGGCACGTGTTGCGCTTGGGTGAGGGCGTGTTACAATGGTCATTAAAGTAAATTTAAAATAAGAAATTTTTTTTGGCACATATCGGCTATAATCATATTAACCCACGTAATGTACGTATAGAATGATTGTTATGAGGATGTCACAAAAACTTCTTGCTCTAAATACTTGAATAATTAAAATCTTATGAATTTGGAGTGGAATAAAAAGTTTGAATTTCTTGGCTATGGTGGGTGGCAACAAGGGAGTAATAAGAAGAAATTTTGTCTTGATTTCTTTTGTAGATTTCTAGAGAATGAATATTTTATGTTTATATCCCCATTTAATTTAATTAATATTAATTAATTCCTTGATCAATCTCCTCATTTCTCATTAGATTGACAAATAGCCCAATCATTTACTTAATAATTTTGACTTTACTAAACTTTCCACAAATTAATTCATGATTTTACTTAATTCTTCAAAAGCCGATCTCCAAACAACTTAATTCCATCAAATTAAATATACCAAAAATTATAAAATAATTGTCTCTTCAAAATGGTCTATTCGATTTCACAAAATGACATTCGGTACAAAAATCACGTTTTTACTATTTAATAATTTTTTTAATTTAGCCCGTAAAATTCATCCACTATCCGATTTCTAAATTATCAGTGTTAAAAGTATTAGAATCCAATTATAATCACATTGGTACCGTTACAATAATGAACACATATTACTAACTCCTAGTCAGGAAATCAGACAGTAAATCCACATTGGGTACTGTATTTCTGCAAATTAAAACATTTAACTTTAAAATCTTTCCACATAACATCACCTATGGTCTTAAAATATCATTCTCTACATTTTGGTACGTTGAAATAATGTTTTCACCATCGGGAAAATACTTTATTTTCAACTTGGTATGTTACCTCGATTTCCAAGTCAAGCACAAAATTACAAATGGATCATCAAACTTACTTAGTATTCCTACAAAGAATCATAATATCATTTTTAAATTAAATTCCTCATACTTATATGTCTATAGTTAGACTCTGATTGATACGCCTCTATACTACAATATAGATAACTGTAATATGCATATACGACCAGAGTCTAAATTGTTGACATGACAGAGGTATAATGTAGTGAAAGGATAAATTGCACGGTAATTGTCTATGGAAGTATTAAAAGTTAAATCATTGACTTTCTAGTTAATTGGGTGGTTATGATATGTTTCTAGATACCTCTCATGATCATCTTAGTCAAGAAAAATTGATTGGAAACCAATTATGAGTCAAAAGAGTTTGACACAAAATCCTAATTAGATTAGAATTCCTCTCGAGACTTGAGCTACCAATGTGACAAGAAAACCTATTAGGTCATACACATAGCTGGAATAAAGGAAATATAAAATGAATTTTGGATAAGATTTAAGTGAGAGAGAAAGAGACTTGAGCCTCTTATAAGATTTATAAATATGGGCCAAATTCAATTTGGATTAGGATTGTTGACTTGGTTAATATTAGACCATGTACCTTAAGAAAAGGGGCCCATTAGGGCTTTTCCTTTTCCAACCCTAAAAGGGATTAAAAAGAGTATAAATACTCCTTTTAAGGAGTCAATTTCGTGGCTGCCCCCTTAAGAAAAATAAAAGTTAATTTTCTCCTTTCTTTTTTCATATCCTTGGAGGTTTCTTCTTCTTCCTTTGTGTGGATACTCTTAAAGGTAATCATAGCTTTGGATTGTTGTGGTTTACTAAAACCTAACAAAGAAGGAAAATATTACAAATTGGAAGATCAAGAGTTGTAGAGAAAGGTAATCAACTTCTCCCATAGGTTCCATCCAATTTTAAATTACATAGGGAGTTCCATGGGTTTTGGATTTAACTAAATTTTAAATTTTCACTGTGGCATATATGTGATGCATCTTCAAAACCCAATAGTGGTATCAGAGCCACCCTATGTAAATTAAATTTGGATTTAATTATAGTATGAATGAGATTGATTGAAAATGAACAACTTGGATTCCTTCATTTCGTTAACAACAAATTTGATTGTGGTTGGCCTCAAATTTTATTTTTAATTCAATAAAATATTTATATGATTATATAAGATGTTTTTCTTTTATGATAATTAAGAGTTTTGAATTTGATTTAAACATGAAATTCAAAATTGTGTATGGGACTTTTTTGTGTTATTTGAATTAATGACATGTAACTTAATGGCTAGAACCTTAATTCATGTTAATTAGATATTCATGATGTTATTTTTATGTCAATTGAATTCTAATTTCAAATAAAATTCGTGCTTAAAGCTCCTAAAGAATCCTAATTCATGTATGATTCAATTTAGGCAATTTTGAGTAATGGGTATGCTAGTTAAGTTTATAATGATTTAGATTGTCTAATGAATGAATTTAATTTATTTAAACTGATTATAAAATACTTATAATGATGAAAATGAATTTTTGGAAATTTTTCAAAAAAAAATTATTTTGGATTAGAAAACGGTTTTCTAAATCCTAGTTTGACTAGGATTCAAGTATGCAATTGTAACTAAGATTTTTTAATCCTATTTGACATCAAAATAATAACTAATTAAGGTAATTTAATTATAAATTAACTACTAGTCATATTTAATTTAATATTTAATGTGATTTAATTATTAAATTCCGATTTAAATATTGCATGTATTAAATTGGTAGTATCCTAGTTGGCAAAGTAGGCAATTTTAGGAAACATTTTGATATTATCAAATGTATGCCTAATTTGCATGATTTCCCTTTAGAAAGTGTTTATAAATGTTCATATATTCATTTAATGATATTAAATGATAAATGTATGATGAATTTCATTAAAGGCCAAACAATCAAAACAGTGTTTCAAGAATTGAAACAAAGGAAACCCAAATTGTTACTTTAATAGACTACCTTTATTTATGCATTAGAGAATGCAATCTAGGGTGTTTGAAATGAGTTGATGACATGATTATGGACTAGAACAATGTGATTGATCATTCATGGAATTTTATTTTTGGTAAATAGGGCATGAGAGTCCGTGTCATTTTTGTTCTCTCTATTGTATTTCTTTTCTCATCTTACTCTCCCCAAATGTAATTGAGGTTTTCTTATGAATAATTTATGCAATTAGATTACATAGGATTAGAATTGAATTGAAATGTAAAAGAACAAGAAGCCAAGGAGATGATGCCAAAAGCAAAGGAGCATTAGAGTAGGAAATTGTTTTCTATTTTGGTATTGTAATTTCATATATCTACCTAGGTGAGACCTAGTCAATCCTTTCATCGTTCAAAGAATTGAAGTTAGATATGTCCATAATATGACCATATAATTAGCTTAATTATCTTGTATATCGAGATGTGATGAATAGATATATTATGAATGCCAAACAACCATGATGAGACTAAATTAAAGAAAATCTGTCATAAATTATATTAAGGCCAATGCCTTTCATTAATATGACAAGAACCAGAGTTCTTTTAGAGTTTGGGTTGTGGGGCAGACCCAAGTCGGCTCTACATGAATAGGTTCAAACCATCAAAATATGATTTCATGATTAATGGGTCAACTTTAACTAGTTATATTAGCTTGTTGGGCACACTCAAGGTCAATGTGAATTACAAATAGTATTGGGTAAGTGTACATGAGATGTGCACTTATTAAGAGTTGATAGCCTAATGATTCAATAGTTGCATAATATGATGCAATTGGTATGAGATGCTTATCAATTGACCTAAAGTGGTTTGTTAGGCACACCTAGGGTCATTCTTAGTGATGTTCGATACTGACCCACTAGGAGAGCTTCCAATGTGTTCTCTCAAATTCATAGTGAGGGCTATAGGTTCACAATAAAATAATGGGATTAATAATGTGCAATTATTAAAGACCTGATAATCATGCATATAGTGCATTCTCTAACATGATCTTTCATTGCATCTAGGTTGCTAGAAACATGTCATCAAATGTGAACCTATGCCCAATTCTTAAATCCAAAAAATTGATTGACTCGAACTTCCTTGATTGGCTAAGGAATTTGAGAATAGTTCTCAAAGCCAAAAAGATAGCGTATGTCTTAGAAAAGCCGCTTTCTTCCCTTCTTACTGATGATGCATCCGTTGATGAACAATTGCCATATAAGAGGCAAATGGATGATAGTGAGTTGGTGGGATGCATTATGCTCATCTATATGTCTCTCGAGCTTCAAAAGTAACATGAGATCATGGATGGAAATACCATCATGTATCATCTAAGGGAAATTTTTTATGAACAAGCTTGAATTGAGCAATATGAGATATCTAAATTGCTCTTTCACTCCAAGACGATAGAGGAGACATCTCCAATGCATCATGCATTGAAGATGAATGGGTATATTGAGCAATTGGATACTTTGGGATTTGTAATGGATCATGAGTTAAGTATAGACTTAATTCTTTAAAGTTTCCTTATTAGTTATGCACATTTTGTGTTAAACTATCAGATGAACAAGATCTCTACATTGATCCTTGAGTTGATCAATATGCTCAAAACAACTGATCCTTCTATCAAGAAAGATCAAAAGGCTGTGATGCTAGTGGACATTTATGGTTCTTCAAAGAAAAAGAAGAAGGACAAGAAAAAGAATAAAAAGTCTATAAAGACCTAAGAGGATGTGAAAAAAAAGGGCAAAGAGATTGCTTCAAAAAGGACTTGCTTCCATTATGGCAAGACTAACCATTGGAAGAGAAATTGTAAGACATATCTAGAGTCTTTGAAGAAGGAGAAGGAAAAGACATAAGATGCACCTTCTAATTCAAATATTTTTGTTATTGTGGTTAATATTGTTTCTAATAATAATACATGGGTAATAAATACTAGATATGGGTCTCACATATACACGGATATGCAAGGCCTAAGGAGTAGTAGATAGCAAAAAAAAACGTGTCAAACCTACAAATTGGCAATGGAGAAGGAGTTAATGGATTTTTTTTAGGAACTTACGTATTGATACTCCCTAGTGGACTTGTTTTAGAATTAGACAATTGCTATTATGTTTCACTTTTAACTAAGAATATTATTTATGTTTCTTGTTTAAATAGAAAATGGTTTTATTTAACTATTTATGACAATGGTTGCTCTATATGGTTGAATGATATTCTTTATGGAATTGGCGCATTATGCAATGATATTTTATATTCTTGATATGACTAATTGAACTCTAAATATTAATAATAAAGGACAAAATTTGGATCCATTTGCAGCCAATGGGCTTTATCCCTTCAGGTGGGTCAACCAAAGTGCATACTTGGTTTTCATATATGGAATCCACCTCTGACTACATGTCTTTTAGCCATCTATCAGATTCTGAACTATTTAGAATTTCTCTGTAAATGCTAGACTCATCATCCTTTATGAGCAATATGTCATTCTATTCACTTATGAGAAATCCATATCTTTCAGGAATAATGTGTATCCTACTTGATCTACGAGCTAGTACTTCATTTATATGAGTAATAGATTCAATTTCAGTTTGTTGATCAGCATATGTTTAATCATCTTGAACTTCATCGAGCTCTATCTTTTCCCACTATCTTTTTTTAGAAGAAACTTTTTCTCTAAGAAGATAACATGCTTTGAACCAAACATTTTGTTCCAAAGGGTGGTAAAATTGATATCCAAATGACTCTTTTGGATATCCCATTAACATAAACTTATCAGACTTAGCTTATAGCTTATCTGAGATTGTCCGCTTTACATAAGTTGGATAACCCCATACATTCATATGTGAAAGAATATGTCTCTTGTTATTCCATATCTCATATGGAGGAAAATTAGTTGACTTATAAGGGACTCTATTTAATATATAAGTAGCAGTCTCTAGTGCACGACCCCAAACAAGACTTAGGTATTCTTCAAAGCTCATCATTTACCTCACCATGTTTAAAAAGGTTCGGTTTCTCCTTTCAGCCACATCATTATATTGTGGCATGTAAGGTGGAGTCCATTGAGATAAAATCTCATTATCTCTTAGATAACCTTGAAACTCTTGATTAAAGTATTCTCCATCTTGATCTAATTTAAGTGTTTTAATTTTTTTGCCAAGTTGTTTCTCTACTTCATTTCTAAATTCTTTAAAATTTTCAAAGGCCTAAGATTTGTATCTTATTAGATACATGTACCCAAATAGTGAATAATCATAAATAAAGGTAATGAAGTAGATAAAACCACCTATGGTGTGCACTGACATTAGGCCACATACATTTGTATGTATAAGGTCTAATAACCCATTGACACATTCACCCTTTTCCACTAAAAGATGATTTTTTCATCTTACCTAATAAATAAAATTCACATATACCTTATTATTCATAATCAAATGACCATAAGTCATCAATCTTGTGTAACTTAGTCATGCGCCTACCATTTATATGCCCAAGGCAACAATGCCATAAATATGATGGTTGTCAAATCAGCACACTCATGATAAAACGTTGGGCTTTAAAATTTTATATCCTCAATCAAATTCTTGCAATAGTGATAGAGGTGGAAAAATTCTCCTCACGACCAATAACAAAGGCTCATGTGCATGACATATTGTCATATGTATGAGAGCTCCATCCTTACTTCCTAACCTCCAGTGTGTGTAGACATATTATGTAGTGTCATGAAAACATCATGTGATATCCTTGTCATGCCATCTACATCATAGTCACAAATGATAACATATATTCTAGATTTTACATATCTTTTTGCCTTATTTCCATACATGTTTATACCTTGAATCTCATTTAATAATAACATCTAATTCACATACATATCTGTATTCCTTGTATCATATACCAAAAACAAACCATATGTCAGATTACTATATCCTTTTTAGTTCATTTCTACACATAACTTTGAGCCTAACTATCTAGATACAGGTTGTAAAATAGGAGTGCTCATAACTAAAGCGCTCATAACTAGAGCTTAATGTTATGTCCCGCTCAAATTGTCCCTCAAAATCCAAAAAAATAACGCTAAAAGGTGCTAGATGGTGCTGGAAGGTGCCAGAAGGCACTACAATATTCTAGAACATGCTGGATGGTTCATGAAGGATGTAAAAGCTCCTAGAAGCTTTTGGAGCATCCTAGAATCTGCATGAAGGAATTAGACAATCCTAGAAGACTCTAGAGTTGGCTAGACTTGACTAGAAGGTCCTAGAACCTTGTGGCATGTTGTAGACACTCTTGTACATTCTAGAATTGGTAGGATCTAGAAACTTGTGGCATAACCTTAGGCTTAGTGCCACACTATAAATAGGCCTCTTGGCCTTCATTTGTATCATCCTTAGGAAATTGTAAGATAACCTCTCTAGAGCAATACAAAGCAATTCTTCACAAACTCTCTTGTGTTCTTGCTTTGCTCTTGAATCCTCTAAATTTCTAAGTTCTTTTCTATTCTCTTTGGAGCATTTTTTCGGCTTGGAAGGCAAGCTTAGTGCAACGGACCGCGCTAAGTGTCGCATGATTGCTAGTTGAAGTTTAGGGTCATGACAGTTGGTATCAGAGACTTGGTTTGAAGCTATACTACCCTTGGCATAATGAAGGTTACTACCCCAGCTACACCTAGCATGGAAGTTCCACCAATGGAGCACGGTCGTGAGGAAGTTCGGAAACCACCATCTAAGGAATCTCGAGCCAAGTCGAAAGACATGATTTCTAGCTTAGAAGCACGTGTTGGGAGTGCTCAGGACAGCTTGGGGGAGCTGTTCGACCAAGTGGACAACTTGGAGGAACGTTGCAGTGGCTTGGAGGCTGAGGATGGGGAGATCTATGCAGCGGTCAAATTTTCCCTCAACGAGCTAGATAGTGAGTTAAGGCAAGAGATTGATGGGTTGAAGGCCGAACTTACCAAGGTACGTGATCTCTTCCAAAGAAAAATTTCCAATTTGTTGCTTAGAGTTGAGGATATGGGTGGTGATCTAGCACAATGCAAGCGGGCTATGGCCTCAGGAACTAATACAACAACCATCATTGAGGCCAAGAAAGTGGAAGTTCCCAAGCCAAAGACCTTCAATGGTGCTAGGAATGATAGGGAAGTTGAGAACTTCCTATGGGGGCTGGAACAATACTTTAAAGCTACTGGCATAACGGACCATGCCAGCAAAATCCAAACTACTGCCATGTACCTGTCCGACACTGCTATGCTGTGGTGGAGACGAAGGCATGAAGATGTGCAACGTGGGGTGTGCACAATTGACACCTTTGAGGACTTCAAAAAGGAGTTCAAAAGCCAATTCTTCCCCGTAAATGCTGAAGAAGAGGTGAGGGGTCGGCTTCGATGACTAAAATAGATGGGTATTATAAGGGAATATGTGAAGGTGTTCACAACCTTGCTACTAGAAGTCCTTGACACATCGGATAAGGATGCATTATTCTTGTTCATGGACGGTCTCCAATCATGGGCTAACCTTGAACTCAAACGACGTGGTGTCTAAGACTTATCTTCGGCCATTGCTGTTGCTGAAAGTCTTATTGATTACTCCTCAAACAAAGAAGGCCCGAGGGTAGTGGATAGAAAGTTTGGTGGAGGAAAGAGTGGAGGAGGCCATGCTAAGAGTCAGAGCCACAAAAATCACAAAAAAGGCTCCTCATTCAAGCTGCGAGACAATGGGAAGGAAAAGGAAGAACGTGGCACCTCAAAGCCCCGTGTGACGTGCTTCATATGTGACGGACCGCATTGGGCATGAGAATGTCCCAAAAGGAAGGCATTGAATGCTTTAGTTGCCTCCACTCATGATCAAGATAGAAATGAGGCAGATGAAGGTGCAAAGATGGGATCTTTGCAATTGCTTAGTGCATTGCAAAGTGCCCCAACGACCCGCAAGGGACTCATGTTTGTGGATGCAACCATTAATGGGAAAGTCGCCAAAGCCCTGGTTGATACAGGTGCATCTCACAACTTTGTTTCTCTAGACAAAGCCAAGAGACTCGGTCTCAAGGTTGCCAATGGAGGTGGCTCCCTCAAAGAAGTTAACTCAGCGGCACAACCTCTCCAAGGAGTTGCCCATGGAGTTAAGGTTAGTCTTGGTGCATGGACTGGCCAAGTGGATTTATCCGTGGCACCCATGGATGATTTCTCTGTGGTATTTGGCATGGAGTTCTTGGACTAGGTTAGAGCTTTTCTTGTCCCATGTTCAAACTCTATATGCATTATGGATAGACCAAAGGCTTGTCTAGTACCGACGGAAAGGACCACCAAGCCTACTACCCAAGTTCTCTCAGCACTTCAATTCAAGAAGGGATTGAAGAGGGAGGAAAAGAGTTACTTGGCCATTCTTAAGGAGTATGATGATGAGGAAGTATCACCACAACCAAGCTTGCTGATGGAGGTGCAAGTTGTCTTAGATGAGTTCCAAGATGTGATGCTTGAGATGTTACCGAAACGGTTACCTCCAAGGAGAGAGGTGGACCATGAAATTGAGCTGAAGCTTGGCACAAGACCACCAGCAATGAGTCCTTATAGGATGGCAAACTCAGAGTTAGCAGAACTATGAAAGCAACTCGATGAGCTATTGGATGCTGGTTTCATTAGACCATTCAAAGCCCCATTTGGTGCCCCGGTGCTTTTTCAGAAAAAAGAAGGATGACTCACTAAGAATGTGCATTGACTACTGCACTCTAAACAAGATCATAGTAAAGAACAAGTATCCTATCCCACTCATTGCTGACTTGTTTGATCAATTGGGGAATGCAAGATACTTCTCAAAGTTGGACTTGCGATTGGGATACTACCAAGTGCGCATAGCCAAAGGGGATGAACCAAAGAATACATGTGTAACAAGGTACGGTGCTTATGAGTTCCTTGTTATGCCCTTTGGTCTCACTAATGCACTGCTACCTTTTCACTCTCATGAATAAGTTTTTCCATCCCTACCTCGATCGGTTTGTGGTAGTATACCTTGATGATATTGTGATATATAGCCGAACTTTGGAAGAACATCTTGAGCATTTGAGGAAGGTGTTCGAGGTCCTCAGGGAAAATGAGCTATATGTTAAAAAGGAGAAATGTTCCTTTGCCCAAGATGAGGTGATGTTCTTGGGTCATTGAATAAAGGATGGGAAGCTTATGATGGATGGAGACAAGGTGAAAGCCATCTAAGAATGGGAACCTCTTACTAAGGTCCTCGAGTTAAGGTCTTTCCTTGGACTTGTGAACTACTACCGGAGATTTATCAAGTCATATTCAGCAAGAGCAGCCCCACTAACTGACCTACTCAAGAAGAACAAGAATTGGGAGTGGACAAAAAATTGCCAAGCCTTGTTCGATGACCTGAAAAAGGCCATTAGCGAAGAACCAGTGCTTTGCTTGCCAGACCCCTCCAAGATATACAAGCTGCATACAAATGCCTCAGACTTTGCCATTGGTGGAGTGTTGATGTAAGAAGGATGTCCAATAGCATATGAGAGCCGCAAGCTCAATGACACCGAACGTCGCTACACGGTGCAGGAAAAGGAGATGACCGCTATCATCCATTGTCTAAGGGTGTGGCGACACTACTTGTTGGGTTCTCACTTCGTGATCATTACCGATAATGTAGCAACCAGCTACTTCCAGACTCAAAAGAAGTTGAGTCCCAAACAAGCTCGGTGGCAAGACTTTTTGGCAGAGTTTGACTACAAGCTTGAATACAAGCCTAGTAAGGTCAATGTGGTGGTTGATGCACTAAGTCAAAAGGCGGAGTTAGCAGCCTTAAGTAGACCAAGCAGTCCCTTGCTGGAAAAGATCAAAGAAGGGTTCGAACATGATGCCCTGGCTCAAAAACTCCTTGTCCTTATCAAGGAAGGAAAGACAAGGCGATTTTGGCAGAGTGACGGACTACTCTACGCCAAGAAAAACCGCATCTATGTACCTAAGTGGGGGAACTTGAGAAAAGAGCTGATCAAGGAATGCCATGATCCACTATGGGCTGGACACCCAGGCATGAGATGCACACTTTTCTTGATCAAATCTATTTACTATTGGCCTCAACTATGGGATGATGTTGAAGCATATGTAAGAACTTGTCTTGTTTAACAACAAGACAAAATAGAGCAACATGCACCCGGTGGCTTGCTAGAACCACTACCTATTCCGGAGAGACTATGGGAGAGTGTCTCAATGGACTTTATCACTTGCTTGCCAAAATCAGAAAGCTTTGGCAGAATAATAGTAGTCATTGATCACTTCAGCAAGTATGCAACCTTCATTCCTGCCTCGGCGGATTGCACTGCGGACGAGACTACACGGTTGTTCCCCAAACATGTTGTGAAACATTGGGGAATTCCATCTAACATCGTGAGTGATCAAGACCCATGATTTATTGGGAAGTTCTGGACAGAGTTGTTTAAGTTGCTGGGATCAAACTTGAACTTCTCCACAAACTTTCATCCGCAAAGTTATTGACATACGGAACGTGCCAATGCACTATTGGAGCTCTATCTTAGGGACTTTGTTAGTGTCAACCAACATGATTGAGCTAAGTTGCTGGATGTAGCCCAATTCTCTTATAACTTGCAACAAAGTGAATTCACTGGCAAGAGTCCCTTTGAGATCGTTATGGGAGAACAACCTATGACCCCTCATGCTTTGGCCACAAGCTATGAAGGAAAGAGTCCTGCTGCTTTCAAATTTGCTAAGGCATGGCATGAGCAAGCTGAGTTAGCCCGAGCCTATTTGAACAAAGCATCTAAAAAGATGAAGAAGTGGGCTGACAAGAAAATGAGGATTGTCAAATTTTAGGGAGGAGATTTGGTCCTTGTCAAGTTATTGCCCTAACATTTCAAGTCCTTGCGGAAGGTTCACAAGGGGTTGGTGCGGAAATACGAAGGGCCATTTCCAATTATCAAGTGGGTTGGAAAGGTGTCTTACAAGATACAACTCCCTCATAAACTTAAGATCTACCTAGTCTTTCATGTAAGCATGTTGAAGCCTTATCATGGAGACGAGGAAGATGCAAGTGGAGAAGAGTCGAATAGGGCACCCACTGCGGTAGTAACCTCCTTTGATAAAGAAGTGGATTCTATTTTGGCAGACCGCCTAATTCGGTGTAGAGGTGTACCAAGTTATCTAGAATACTTGGTCAAATGGAAGAATGCCCCAGACATAGAGGCAAGCTGGGAACCTGAAGACTCTTTGTAGCAGTTCAAAGATCACATAGAAAGGTTCAAGCTTGAAGGCGTGACGAGGGCATCGCGAACTTGAATGGGGGAGGGTGTTACGTCCCGCTCAAATTGTCCCTCAAAATCCAAATAAATAACGCTGGAAGGTGCTAAATGGTGCTGGAAGGTGCTAGAAGGTGCTAGAAGGCACTACAATATTCTAGAACATGCTGGATGGTTCATGAAGGATGTAGAAGCTCTTAAAAGCTTCTGGAGCATCCTAGAATCTGCATGAAGGAACTAGACAATCCTAGAAGACTCTAGAGTTGGCTAGACTTGACTAGAAGGTCCTAGAACCTTGTGGCATGTTGTAGACACTCTTGTACATTTTAGAATTGGTAGGATTTAGAAACTTGTGGCATAACCTTAGGCTTGGTGCCACACTATAAATAGGCCTCTTGGCCTTCATTTGTATCATCCTTGGGAAATTGTAATATAACCTCTCTAGAGCAATATAAAGTAATTCTTCATAAACTCTCTTATGTTCTTGCTTTGCTCTTGAATCCTCTAAATCTCTAAGTTCCTTTCTATTCTCTTTGGAGCATTTTGTCGGCTTGGAAGGCAGGCTTAGTGCAACGGACCGAACTAAGTGCTGCACGATTGTTAGTTGAAGTCTAGGGTCGTGACATTAAGCTACCCTGTTCATTATCCGCATACACTCATTGGAGCCCCTAAAGTCAAGAGCTCTCATTACTCAAGTTAAAGCCATATTGATCGATAAATATAAATAATGCTAGCAAACTAGAATCAAGGGCACTTATAACCCGAGCTTAAGCCACCTTATCCTTATATTAATATATCCTATGGTACATAACCCCTTCAATGACATGTCATCTATCCTATGTCAAATTGTAGATTATAGAACTAGGTACCTACATCATAACCTTTATCTTTTAATCCTTATCACAAACATGATATCTAACATTTAACCTCATTTATGCATCATCAAATTACCAATACATAAATTCCATAAAACATCACTCATATGCTATTATCCATGTATATATACATTCCATAACATGTGTATAATTAAACCGTCACATAACATCATAATCACAAATTGCATAATAATAATAATTTACTGTGTTTCATGGGAGTGAATACCCATTCACGGCTGTGAAGGTGCCTTTCACGGTTGTCTTACTTGTGAATCCAAACCGTGAAAACTATTGATTAAAAAACACAACATTCATGGGCATGATGTATCTCTTCATAGCCATGACACAAGGTTTCACAGCTTTCTAACCATGAAACAAACCATGAAATTCTAGGTTTAAACAAGAAATTTGTGGTCTCGATGTTCGCTGTACTGACTAAATGTTCACATGCATGAGCTTCTTCATTCATGGCATCCTAAGTCGTGAATCAAGACGTGAAGAGCTACTGCCTAATCTAGGCACACTTTTTATGGGCATGAAACTTAGTTTTATTCATGCAATCACAACTGTGAAACCTATGCCACGAGCATCAATATGGAAATTTTTATGGTAGAAACAAGCCAAAAAAAGTATTCACTTAACACATTCAAAGATCTAAGGATTGACCAATGTTAATTATCCTTATCAACATTTCAACTCATATAACATGCAATTAACATGGTGTAACACCCCCATACCTAAGTAGCACGTGCTCGGATAAGGGGATGCTACGTTGTCTTTCTCAAATCTTCATTCAATAAACATTAAAAAGCGGTACACACATTTTTTCTTTATCTTTACACATTATAAAGGAAATAAAATATATTTTATATACCAAAAATTATTGTTTACAAAATGTTTGGTGCTTATACAAAACATAAGGATACTTCACAAACTCTATAACCAAAAATTCAAAAAAAAATACAAAAGATGTGTGACCACAATTTGAAACCGATTGCTTTATTATATCAGGTCACCATAAGTTTTATCTACATACCCTTACTATATCCTCACTATTTCTGTGAGAGAGAAACTCCAACGCTAAGCTCTAGGGTTAGTGATGCATATAAATATGGCAATAAACTAATTTCATGCAATATGCAACCATATGCTATTATACATACATGCCAAGTTATATTATTATTATTATTATTATTATTATTATTATTATTATTATTATTATTATTATTATTATTATTATTATTATTATTATTATTATTATTATTATTATTTCCTTTTATTTATATACATTTTTTATTGTACAAGTGCATGCCTTAGATGATCATTTTATATTCTTATAAATAAACGAGCAATTTACACATATGCACATATAATATTTGTTGTACCATTTAATCTTATTCATGTCCATAACACCTAGGAACCAATAATCAGGATAATATGTTGGCCATCTAGGCATAATGAAGTTACTACCTGAGCATAATTGTATGCGTACACAAGTGTCATCACGGTATAATATATAAGTATCATTATCGGTCTAATATGGGTGCCATCACTGGCATTAACATGAGCACCATCACCTGTATTAATATGAGTGTTGTCACCGATAATAATATCTGTGCCATCACCAACATTAATAGACCCTTGATTGGCATGCCAAACTATCCAAAACTAGATATTCTAGGGCTTATTCTGTGTTATCATCAAACTCTCACCCCTTGTTTTCTTTATCAATCTCACTTTTCTGTAGTCTTTTCCTTATATCACATCTTCACATAATATCGCATTATTCACATAATCTCACTTATGTACCTTTATCAAATGTAAACATTTGCAACTTTATTGAATACAATGTTACTTTTTGATTTTTTTATTTGATATTCCTTATTAATTAAGAAATAAACAAATTATTAAAAAAATAAAGCATTCATAGTCATGACTTATTATTCATGCCCGTGAACAATTCACGACACATTGCCTCACGACCGTGGTCAAAACATTCACATCCGTGAATAATCTCGTACTTGTGCTCCAAAATGTGTCTCAAGCCAAGAAATGAATCTAGAATGAATAATATAGTTTCCATGCAAAAGTCATGCTCATGATGTCATTTAATCACACCCGTGAATTTAGTAATTCATATATGTGACTAAATCTTCACACCCGTGTCTAACTGCTAGAAAATCACAGTTTCACTTTTCATACTCATTTAAAGCTTCCTATAGCCACATTCTTAAAGTTCCTAATACAACATATTATGTTTTTACAACCATTTACATACTTAAATTCCTAATATATGTATTAATCACAACAACTCACACACTATCATCTTTATCACATCAACTTAATACTTCATGAAATAATTCATTATCAAATATATTTTAGGCAATACTCAACATGCAAAGTGTTCATGCCATACAATTTTTATGCCAAAATATAGGCTGTTGACTTAAGTTATGCACAAACCTCTCTTTTGCTTTCCTTCACTTTTTTATGTCTCCTTTTCCATTCCTTTATTCCCTTAAGCTTGTTCTTTATCACTTTGAGCTCCTACAACACAAAGAACAATAAAAAAAAAACCTTCCTTTCATAATCACTCTCTAAACACTATTTTTTCTCTCTTAAACCCTAAACTCTCTCTTCAAACATAGGCTCTAAATGAACTTTAAACCATATCTTCTTTTAGAAAACTTAAATAGAATATGAAAACTACCTTACTTCAAGCTTTTTCTCTTTTATAACCACCACTTGAGGGTTTCTCTCTTACATTCTTGCTTATCTTCCTTTATTTTTGCTTCCTTAAGATTCTTTAGGCCTTATTGTGTATGAAGATGCCTTTTCTTTGTATTTATCTCTTAACAGTCTCTTTTTCAGAACTAAGCTTGGCTATGGAGGGGATATGGGGGATAGCTGGGACTGGTTTAGATGCAAACAATGAAGTTAGAGAAAAAAGTGATACGAAAGAAGAAGAAAAGAAAAAAGAAGAAGAAAACCAAAATTTCTAACTATGGTTCCCACCATTTGACCTTAACCATAATATTTAACTTGTTTAACATGTTAATTCCTTTCTTTTCTTAAGGTGGATGACCATCTCATATTTTTATGTCCAATTTTTTCATTTAAATGGTAAATATCTTATTTGGTCCTCTAATTTTTGAAAAATTATAAATTGACCCCAAAACCTTTCAAATATTCCAATTTAATCTCTTACTATAATTGAGCATCTTTACTCTTTTAATATGCCTTATTTACCATTTTCTATAATTATTCACCATTATTCTAATTATTTTTAACTCAAAATCCAAATTTAGACTTCGATTGGTCCAACACGTCACATTAGCAACATGTGCGACTCGGTGCCTAAATGAGCGGATATGACATTCTCTCCCCTTTAAAATAAATTTCACCCTCAAAATTTTACCCATTCATTCTTTGCTAAACAACTAGGGATATTGTCTCTTCATTATCTCTTCACTTCCCTTGTGGCTTCTTCAACATAATGATTCCGCCACAATACTTTAACTAGATGAACTCTTTTATTTCGTAGAACCTTCTCTTCATATGCTAAGATAGCCACTGGTTCCTCTTCATACTTCAAATATGTTTGTACTTCTATCTCTTTTGCTGGAATAACATGAGTCGGATCTAAATGATACCTTCTCATCATAGATACGTGGAACATGTGAATTTTATCCAGCTCTAGTTGAAGTGCTAATCAGTATGCCACTGGTCCGATTCTTTCCAAAATCTCATAAGGACTAGTGACTCTCAGACTTAGCTTCCCTTTCTAACCAAATCTTAACACTTTCTTCCAAGGTGAAACTTTAAGAAACACTTTATGTAACATTCAGTGATTTAGGCCCCGATTGTGCATAATCGTAGTAGGGTGCGCTGGTTCAATCAAAGTCTAAATTTGAACCCATAAAAAATGACTAATAATAAGGGAAAATAATTAAGGGTATTATTATTTTGGAATTAAAAAGGTTAGTGCTAGAATTGGAAAAAAATAAAATTTTCTATGGATAAAATCGGTATTATGGTAATTGTTGGGGAAAAAGTGTGAAGATGGAGGAAATTGTGGCAAATAAAGAATTTCTTAAAGTTTAAAATTTAATCAAAATTAATTATGTTAATGAGCCAATGAAAATTAGGATTAATTTTAATTAGTGGGACCCACTCCTTAAAAGTCATTCTTCCGTAAAAAAAAATCTAACTCATCTTCTTCCTCTCTTTCACCCTTTCTGTTGTCCACTTTAGCCTTCCAAAGCTACCATTTTTGCTTCATTTCAAGCTTGAAAAAGAGAGAAAAAAAATTAGTTTTGAGAGAGGAAAATTCGGAATTAAGGAGTTCTTGCCATAAAGGGAGCAAGGGAGCAAGGCAGCAAGAAGGAAGGAAGAAGGAAGACAAGAAAGGGAGAAATTTTAGGGAGAATTTCGGCCTACCTCGGATAACCACCATTAAGGTGAATTTATTCTTCTTAAATTCAACCTTGTTCCTTCCATTTGAGACCCATAAGGATGATAGATATGATTAGGATTGGTAGATTGAGGTTATATGGCAAGATTAGAACTAGAAATGGAAAGTTGTAATTAGTTAAAGAAAAGTGTAGTTAAACTTTTAATTAATGATAATTGATGTTAGTTAATTGTTTTATGACTTAAAAACTAGATAAAGGTAACTCTAATGAAAGAATGAGGGGCTGCCTTGGTTAAGTTAATTTGGGGGATTTGAAATTAACCTAAGAGCAAAACAATTGGTGATAAATAAAGTGTGATTTGAGTGTTGATTTGTGGAAAATAAATTGGAAACTATGTTAAGATTTTTGGGAAGCCATGACATATCAAGAATGAAGTTTAACCTTAGTACATTTGGGCTAAATTAAAGTATAAAACATATTAGGAGCATTAGAATTTCATGTCGGCATGAAAATCTTTGATAATGGATGATGGAAATGAGATATGGAATGGTTGTGTAGGAAAACCAAGTGAACAAATGAGAGGCCCTCAAGAGGGTGGAAAAGGCAAGGAGAAAGCAAACTAGTAAGGGGAGGAAAGTAAGGATAAAAGGAAGCTCCAAGCTCGATTAGGTATGTGCTTCATTGATAAAAATCTTACATGTTAACTAAATGTGTGAAATTATGTGCTAATGCTTGATATGAATGTGGTTTGCCATGAAATGTGTTTAATAGTTACTTTTGATTTTTTTTATGGTAATTGGACTAAATGGTTGAAAATGTGAAGACATGTGAATGTAATTGTGATATGAAAAATTTGGTATAAAAATGAATACATATGATGAATGTATTTAAAAGGTATACTTGTGCTAATTGATGACTCTGTTACAGAATTCGATGAGCAGACTTGACATTTTTTTTTATCATAACTTAAGTTATGGAATTCCAATTTGTGTGTTCTTTATTGGAACTGAAAGCTAAGACATAGGACTTTAGCTTTTATTTAGACTATAAAATATAAATATGTCTTAATTTTTCCAAATAAATATATAAAGTTCGGAGCTAGAAACTGTCCAGAAAATTCTGGGCAAAATTAGTGATGAGTCAGTGTTTGTTTGGCCATAACTTTTGATAAAAAACAAGGATTTGAGTGATTGTTATGCATATGAAAGCTGAGACAATAACCTAAAAAATGTTAGAAGACCATAACTTCAAATTTGAATAATAAATGGGCTAAAAATGAAGCCCAAAATCAGGACCAAAATCTACCATAGATAAAAACTTGAAATATTAGGCTTTTGCATATGGTGTGATGAGTTTATATAGTAATTAATGTGAATTTTGACTTTAATAGTAATTATAAATGTTTAATAAATTATTTATGTATGAGATTTTAATTTAATAATAATGGAAACAAAGAACAAAAATAAATATACATATATGTGAAAATGTAGTACAATTATAATTTTTTAAAATATTGTTAAATATAAAAATGGTTAAGCCCTAAGACATCTAATCTAGATCCAGAATAGAGAAGAGTTTGACATGTCAATCAGGGGATTTAAGGCACTTGGTACCAAATATAAAAGCTAATAATGACAAATTTATAAATGCACTCGGTGGAAAATTATTAAGTCGGTAATGATAATATTACAAAAGCTGGTAATGACACTATTATGAAAGTGTTTGACACAATATTATGAAATCTGGTAATGAAAACCCCATTATTCCTATTAGTTAGTTCGGTTATAGGTGTTATGGGCACAAGAAAAATGAAAAAAATAATAATATAAAAGTATGTCATTTTGATAATGTTATGTTAAATTAAAATTGTTAAATATAAAATGTTTGATGAAATTTATTTGATTTCATATAATTCTTTTGTTTTATGCCTTATTTGTATAATTAATAAATGACATGTAATAAAATATATGTATGTAAAATTTTTATCCTTGAAACACCACTAAGTTAGTAGCTTAGCACTGGTGGTTTCCTCTTGCGTAGGTTTTAAAGGGTAGTCGTAGATAGTAGAGTTGTTAGAAGAAAAAGGATACCCGGACGAAAGTAGCTAAAAGCTTTAGACTTATTTTTTGGCATATTTTCTTAAAAACTTGGTAAATTAAATTATAGTTTTATTTCATCTAGTATGTATCGGGGATTACACATCTAGTATAATGGACACAGTGTGAATGTAAAATAATATATTTTATAAATAAATAAAATTTTGAATATTTGTCCTTGTAATAATTTTATTTTGGTGTCTGTAATATTTAAAAAAAATCGTTTAGTTAATCTTATAAACAATTAATCGGATAATATTCGCTTACCTTGCTGAACTAAAGTGGGATAAGGGGGTGTTACATTTTATCTCTTACAACATACTCTATGTCTCGCCTTTATAGGTCAACATAGGACTTTTATTGATATTGTACTGCTTTCAGTCTTTCCTTAATAACTCTAACTTTCTCTTTTGTTTGTTGTACTATATTTTTTCCCATCAACTTCTTCTTATTCAACTCGGTCCAACAAATTGGTGTTCTGCACTTCCTTCCATACAACGCCTCATAAGGAACCATACATGTGCTTGTTTGATGACTATTATTATAAGCGAACTCCATATGAGGTAGATATTGATCTTAACTTCAATCAAAATCGAGCACACAACTTCTCATCATGTCCTCTAACAATAAAATTACCCACTTTGATTGTCTGCCTGTCTATGGATGGAAAGTCATGCTAAAATTGAGTCCAGTTCCTAAAGCCTGTAGTAAACTCTTCCAGAATTGTGATGTAAACTTGGGATCTCTATTAGAAATCATGGACATTGGTACTCTGTGTAATCTTACTATTTGATTCACATAAATCTGATCCAGCTTATTCAATGAGTAGTCCACTGTGATTGGTAGAAAGTGTGTTGACTTCGTTTGTCGATCTATTATCACCCATATTGTATCATACTTTTTTTGAGTCACTGGAAAACTAGAAACAAAATTCATAGTAACTCTCTCCCACTTCTGTTCTAGTATGGGTATCAGTTGTAACAATCCCATGGGTAATTAGTGTTTGACTTTCACCTGCTGGCAAGTCAAACACTAGCAACATATTTAGTGATATCCTTTTTCATTCCTGACCACTAGTACTGTGCATTCAAATCTTGGTATATCATGTTTCCACCTGGATGCATAGTATATGTTGTCTCATTGGCTTCCTCCTAAATTTCTAACTTCAATTCTTATATACTTGCTACACAAAGTCTATTATGGAAATAGACCATCCCATCATCTGTCAATGAATGCTTGGACTTTTCTTCTTTTTCAATAGCTTTAGCTATTTTCATCAACCTTCCATCTTACTTCTAAGTTTTCTGAATCCTATGCATCAAGGTAGACTTCGATCGCATCTCGACTACCATTTTTCTACTTGATGCATTCGTAACCACATTAGCCTTTCCTAGCAAATAGTCGATCACACAATTAAAACCTTTAACTAACTCCAACCATATTCTTTGGCTTAAGTTCACTATTTATGTGAGGGAAGATACTTTAAACTCTTGTGTTGTGTATAGATGTAATACTTTTCTCCATATAGGTAATGTCTTTAGATCTTCAAAGTGAAGACAATCGCTACTAACTCTAAATTATGTGTTAGATAGTTAATGTAACGGCTGGGTTCCGCCTTACTCGAGGATGAGAACCCACCCGCCGTCTCACTGAGACCAACGGGCTGCCGGAGTCCATGGCCCAATACCTCCAACCCATCACTGCCAGCCCAGTCCAAGCCAGATTGCGCAGTAGGTTGTTGGAGGTAGGGATCGAACCCTCAACCTCCCTTTAGCCTCAGTAAGAGACTACCAATTGTACCATCTAAATGTAGCGCTCCCTTACCCTACTAATCGCTAATAGGATATGGAAGTGCTACTAAGCTCATTTAATTTAAAACCAACGCTCAATTTTGTATAAATATTTTTTTTTATTTCAATTTTTGAGTTTATTATTAGCGGAATATTTATCACCATATTTTTTTTTTCCATTTAAATATATATCTAGTGATGGGAATATTGTGATTCAAAATAACTTATTCATTAAACCATGATATTTAAAAATATAACTACAATAATTTTAGATATATATAATTACCAAATCCATTACTTATAAATATTACAAGCCACAAATTTACATCAACAAAATTCTTAAAACTTAATTTTTACAATATCATTTTCAAAACATACAAAAAGAACTAGACTGCTGCAATCTGATCTTGGGGTTCCCTCTTCTTCGGTCGCCCTATCGGAATAGCTACTTCTATTTATCTTCGCGTGAAACACACGCGCTAAGCTACTAGCTTAGTGGTACGTTTGACAACTATCCAATAATTACATAATAATTCTAAAATGAAATTTTAGAAACTACAATTAATCTATTTAGCATGCCAAATATTCAATTAATAATACACTATTTTCTTCATGCAAAAATATTTAATTCATCAATTATGACATTTTATTCATTAAGCATGCTTGAAATTTTAACAATACAAGATATAAAATTTACAATATCAATTTCATACTTCACATCATTTTTTTTTTGTTATTTATTTAATAGCCCACGACATCTTAGACCGGAACTAAATACTGGATATAGGGTTTCTGCTCTCCGGCAGTATACTCGGCGCCCACATAATTATTTATAACTCGGCGATTAACGCCTACATTTTCAATAACAACTCAGCACCTTTTTGGTGCCTACGTAAATTTCGAACTCAGCACTAATTCTTAGTGCCTACGTAAATTTCAACTCAGCACTATTATTTTTAGTGCCTACATAATTTTAACTCAGCACTATTATTTTTAGTGCCTACATTTCTACCCTTTTATTGGCATGCCAACTTATCCTAATTTCTAGTTCTCGACTAGATGTTATAGGGCTTAAATTACATTTGTTACCTTTATTCATATTTGCATAAATTATGTAGGGAAACATTAATATAAATGCAATCATTCCCATTCAATATTTTACAACCTCATATTAGCTCATTTAATCATTATAACTATAAGAAAAATTCACTTAATACATTTTCTAACACAAAAATCCACAATCAACACATTTCTACCAGCAGTCCTATTCTGGACAGCATTTCAGCCTTATATTGCTCTGTATTTTTCGTCTATTTTTAGACAGAATTTGGACATGTTATCAACTAACAAAATATAAGTAAATGTCTTAAATTTAATTTCCAACTGGAATCACATTAAAACGAATTTCGTAGCAAAAGTTATGAATTTTCTCCTAAGCTACGTTCATTGCAATCTGCCCAGTATTTTACTGGGCAGATTTCTGCCTTATTGTTCTCTGTCTTTTTCATCCATTTTTAGATGGAATTTGGACAAGTGATCAACTATAAAAATTTAGATACATGTCTTATAGTTAATTTCCAACTGGAATCACATTAAAAATAATTTCGTAGCAAAAGTTATGAATTTTCTTCTAACCTATGTTCAATGCACTCTGCCCAGTATTTTTTTTTCTGGACAGATTTCTAGTTCAAAGTTTGAGTCCATTTTTCACCTAATTTCAGGTATATTTTGGTCTAATGTTCTGAATGAAAGTTCAAGCCCTATGTCTTAACTTTCCAACACAGCAAGAATCACTCAGAAATGATTTCCAGAACTCAAGTTATGATCAAAACACTAGACACTGTTCATAAGACGAATTTTCCAGCACATCAAATAATTCATACATTTTCCATTTTCATGCATCAACCTCATTTTCTAGTCTTTATTTTCACATTCATGGCATAATTTAATCACCAATTCATTTCTCAATCAAATATGCAGAATTTCATACACATCACAAAATCAAAATCAACATTTTTATACATTGAATTTTTGCCAAATGTACATACCTCAAAGTTCTATTTTTCTTCACTTTTCTCTTCCTCTTAGATAGCCTTTTCCTTGCCCTTACTTCCCCTTTGATTTTGGTTTAAAGTTTGTTCACTTCTTTGTCCTAACAACAAATTTTACACTAATCAAGCACTAATCATACTAATCCACCATTAATCACCATTAACATACTAATAACCCTAATTTACTAGCTATAATGGCAACTAACCCCAAACTCAAAGAAATGAGAAGAAGAAAGTAAGGAGATGGAAAATCTAAACTCACCTTTGAAGATCTTCCAAATGGCTAAAAACTTCTTTCTCTCTTTTTCTCTTCCTTTCTTCCTTCCTCTTCCTTGGTTTTGCTCACTTTACTTCACTTTCTTCATGATCTTGCCTTAATCCCACTTTTTTTCATCTAATCTTTGCTTTAATTGGAGAACAAAAAGAAGAACATCAAGGGAGGAGGAGAAGCTCACGGCAAAGAGAGAAAAAGGGAGAGAAATGGGTGTAATTAAGGTGAGGAAGAAGAAGAATGGTTAAAAAAGTGGAAATTTGACTTTTTATAGTTGGATTAGGTGGGTGGTTAGGATTAGTTACTAATCTTGCTTCCTATTGGTCCATTAATTTAAATCACTCTTACTTTATTTTAATCAAAAGAATATTCCTTTCCTTAGATAAAGAATATTCCATTTTTATGCCTTCTTAAAATATCTGTGCCAAAAACACTGCAATTTCCAATTTCGTTCAGCGAAAAATTATTTTTTTCTCAATTTTAATTCCAAACTTCAAAATTCTCAATTAATAATATCCAAAATATTTTTCTCCCATCTTATTATTATTTTAATTTATTTCTTTCATGTCCGAATTTAGACCTCGATCGGTTCGGTACACCGGATTTCAGTCAACCGCGACCGTGGCCTAAATTATCGGGTATTACAGTTAAGTTCATATGGCTTTAACTATTTGAAAGCATACACAATCATCTTTCTTTTCTGCATAAAGACAAAAACTAAACCATTGTGACTAACATCACTATATACCAAAAAATCTTTCCTTAGGGGTTGAGTCAAGACTAGTGCTTCAGTCAACATTGGCTTAAGTAAGTCAAAACTCATTTGACATTTATTTATCACTTCAAATCAGACATATTTCTATAGCAGTCGAGTAAAAAATAGACATTATGGATGAAAATCCTTTTGTGAACCTCCTCTAGTATCCAGTTAATCCAAGGAAACTCCTCACTAGTATAACATTACGAAGTGGCTTCCAATTTAGAATAGCCTTGATCTTGCTAGGGTCAAATCAAATACCTTTAGCAGAGACTATACGTTCTAGAAAACTAACTGTCACAACCTAAAATTCATACTTTGATAGCTTAGCATATAACTATTTTCCCTCAACATGTGCAGTACTATTCTAAGGTGTTCATCATGTTCTTTTCTGTCCCGAGAATACCCAAGAATATCATTAATATACACTACTACAAATTGATCAAGATATGGCTTGATCTCTTGGTTCATCAGGTCCATATATGTCGTTGGTGCATTCATCAAACCAAATGGCATTACTAGGAATTCATAATGACCATAGTCATCTTATTAAGCCACCTATCATCAATGCAAAGATGCAAGGTGCCATATTTCTTCTTCACAAACAACACTAGAGAATCCCAGGTGATACATTGGGTCGAATAAAACCCTTATCTAAATAATCTTGCAACTGTACCTTCAATTCCTTCAACTCCACAGGTCTTATTCTGTATGGTGTAATAGAAATAGGAGTAGTGCCAGATTCCAAAATGATAGAGTTTATCTCTCAGTCTAGTGGTAACCTACTAACTATTCGAGAGACACATCAGGAAATTCACACATATAGTCCAACTTCAGACTGCTTTTTTTCATAATGATCACATACGCTAAGTAAGCTTCACATCCCTTATTGATGAGTTTCTGAGCTTTCAACATTGATATCAAATTATCAGGATATCCTCTATTCTCAACCATCACAACTATATCTTCTTGCTCTGGAACTTTAATACTTATATGTCTCTTTCCACAATCTACTATTACTTTGTGATAAGCTAACCAATCCATTCCTAAGATCACATCAAATTCATGGAATGGTAGCTCTATCAAATCTGCCAAAAAATGCCTATCTTGGATTTTGACTGGGCAACTCCTGGACACCTTGCTAACCCTCACACTGTGTCCTAATGGGTTAGTCACTAAGATCTCAAATTCTAAAGCCTCTAGTTCTGAACCTGCTTGACCTAGTGGTGGTGTGAATATCTATGAATGTGTTGACCCTGGATCTATAAATGCATGTATGTTACACCCAAAGAAAAGAAATTTACCAGCTTTATGTTGTCAGGTGCATCCTGCTCTTCTCATCCTTACATGGCATGCACCTTGGCTAGAGTAGCTCTACTACCTTTCAACCTCTCAATTGTCTTTAATCTAAACTGGATTGGCCCTACTCGACTTCCTCTAACTTATCTAGAAGCATGTATATGAACTGGCTTAACAATCCCCGAACCTCTACCAAACTATAATAGAGGACAATCTATTCTTAAATGATCTTTAGAATTTCACCTCAAACAAGCTCATGTCGTCCACCAACACTCTCCTATGTGAGGACAACCATAATGTTGACATAATGGTAAAGGAAGAGATCTGCATTATGCTTATGTCAGCACATTCACTATCCATGAAACAGATCTTGCGGGCTATCTCTACCTATAGAAATAAGGCCTGCTAGAACCCCCAACTTAGAATTGGCCACTGAAATATCTGATCTCTTACCACTCAATGGTTCTCCACTTGATTATGCCTGTGGCACTAGTCTCCTAAATCCTCTCTCCTGTATTGGCTGTTGTACTGCTAAAAAATTTTCCACTATTCTAACAGATGCTAATAAACTGGGGAAGTTTATCAGATGTAAGGCTAAGACCTACAGCTTAATTAGATCCCTCAACCCATCTTCAAATCATCAATATTTATCAGCCTATGTGGATACAATGCCACTAGCTTACTTGCAAAGATATGTGAAGTCTCTCTCATATTCCAACACTATCATATCCTTATGCTACAACGTCAAAAATTCCTTCTTCTTATCATTCATATAAATAGGGGGAATATATTGCTCCTTCAACTTCTTTAAAAAAAGCTCCCAAGTGATGGGGTCAGATGCCTCTAAACTCTGTAACTCCAACCGCCACCAATCATATGCATGATCTTGCAGCAAAGACACTATATACTCATATTTTTGATCATTCGTGCAATGTAGCTGATCAAAGGATCTCTCAACTCATTCTAACCAAAACTCTGCTATAGAGGGATCATCTTCCCATTTAACATAAAAATTTGGTGCCTCTAACTTTTGGAGCATCTCAAATTGTAACACAAATAGGGCTAGCTATGATGCTCTCTATAGAAAATAAACCATGTTTCTCAAGAGCTCTATCTATCTTGTGCCAGTAACTGACTATCCACTTGATGTGTTAGCACCAGATCTTGATACAATAGCTTGGTGATGAATCAGTTGCGATGAAGCCTCAGTCTCTGTAAGCTCATTACATTTGGCCTTTTCAGCCACTATCTATCATGATCTAAAAGCCATGACCTACCTATATCATAAAAGTAACGACCCTAATCAGTAAACAACAACTCATATGTGCAAATGTGGGTACAGTCGTGTTATATCTCCAAAACTTCTTTTAAAAACCCAAAACAACCCAAATTGGGTTTTGATAACAAAAACTCTGTAACACCTCCTCACCCCAATAGTATGTGCCCGGATAAGGGGATGCTACATTGTTATCTTCAAATCTTCATTCAATAAACATTAAAAAGTGATACACACTTTTTTTTCTTTATCTCTATGCATTATAAAAGAAACAATATATATTTTATATACTAAAAATTATTGCTTACAAAATGTTTGGTGCTTATACAAAATATAAGGATACTTTACACAGGGTATAATAGAAAATTCAAAACAAAAATATAATAGATGTGTGGCTCACAGTTAGAAACTAACTACTTTATTAGATTAGGTCATCACTACCTTTATCTACAAACTTTGCTATATCCTCGTTATATTTGTGCAAGAAAAACTCGCATGCTAAGCTCTAGGCTTAGTGGTGCATATAAATAAGGCAATAAACTAATTTCATGCAATATGCAACCATATGTCATTATACATATATGCCAAGTTATATTATTATTATTATTATTATTATTATTATTATTATTATTATTATTATTATTATTATTTCCTTTTTATTTATATACATTTTTTTGTTGTACAAGTGCATGCCTTAGATGATCATTTTATATTCTTATAAAGAAACAAACAATTTACACATATGCACATATAATACTTTTTATACCGTTTTCATCTTATTCATGCCCCATAACACCTAGGAACCAAAAATTAGGATAACGGGGTTGGTCATCCAGACATAATAAAGTTACCACCTAGGCATAATAGTATGCATATGCAAGTGCCATCATTGACAATATATATACCGGCATAATATGGGTGCCATCACTGACATAATACGGATTTCATCATTTACATTAATATGAGTGTCAACACCGATAGTAATAGAAATATCATCACTGGTATTAATAGACCCCTGATTGGAATGCCAAACTTTCCAAAACTATAGTTCTAAACTGGCTGTAAAAGAGCTTATTCTATGTTATCATCAAAATCTCATCCCTTTTTTCTTTCTTTATCAATCTCATGTTTCTTTATTCTATTCCTTTTATCACACCTTCACATAATAATGGCATTATTCACATAATCTCACATATTTACCTTTTATCAAATGTAAACATTTACAACTTTTTTGAATAGAATGTTATTTTTTGATTTTTCATTTGATAGTCCTTCTTAATTCATAAATAAAAAATTATTGAAAAACATTAACAACTTTATTGAATACAATGTTACTTTTTGATTTTTGATTTGATATTTCTTATTAATTCATAAATAAACAAGTTATTGAAAAATAGGGTATTCACTACTACTACTATTAATAATGATAGTAACGATAAAAAGGGGATTATAGCAAAATGAAACACAATTACTACTACTACTACTAAGAATGATAGTGATGATAATTAGAGGATTACAGTAAAACTGAAACACTACCACTACTACTACTATTAATAATGATAGTAATGATAATAAGAGGATTACAATAAAACTGAAATGTATTTTGTCAGTTTTTATCTGCTATACATATAAATTAAATTGCCTAATCCAAACCATAGGGAAACACAAAGGGATATCCAGACCCATAGGTCATTCTAAATAAAGTGCCTATGTAAAAATTTCTCAGCTAAAAAGTTGAATATCTTAGTTAATGCCATTTGTCTTGGCTGAAGCCACATATTTTGACTAAAATTGTATCTATTGGCTGGAGCCAAATATATACATTCTGGCTGAAGTCATCTACTGTGTCCCTATTGGCATGCTAAGTTTACCCTATTCTAGTCTAAGCTTATCCAAGGACTTAAAGAATGACATTCATTTAGTTCTTCGTATCTATATCATATTGTAGTCATTATATCCTTATTACACCACAACAGTCATATATTCACCTACCTCATGTTATCAATAATGTTCATTTATTATTATCATGTCTAAATCATATTTTTATTCCATGTGTCACCCTTATAACTAGGTTAATCACTGTAGACACATTTTTATATTAGTTACTATTCCATATATACCGCATATGTCACTCATATACTTCATATATTCTGTACACATATGACATATATATAAATACCATATACTTGTTATATATCATATATATACTTATACCATATACACCATACATAGACACATACATAATTGTTGCCCAAAACAATAACCAAGAAGGGGGTTGAATTGGTTGGTAATTAAAAATTTTACTTGAGGCAATTTTACCAAAGCATGATTTGTGAGAGAGAGAGAAATTTGGCACTTAAGATTTATAGAGGTTTAGGTATTAACAAACCTTACTCCTCTCCCTAATCTCAAATGGGTATTTTACTACCACTCAAAGTGTTACAAATAGAGTCTTTTCTAGCTCACTACCAACTATGGTGTTTTACTCTATTGGCTAACACCTAACCCAGAAAAACTCTTGTGTTTTAATGACTAACACAACAACCAAATCCTTCTGTTTTGATGGCTCACATAAAAACCCATACAAATATTTCACTCATAACCCAACTCACTCAAACTCACTTTTTAGTAATTGATTACAAGAATGAAACATTCACCAACCAAAAAGCTCAACAATTATGAGCAATTATGGTTTTTACAAGATAAAAAATAAGATCGGTGAAATCAATTAAATGCACAAGGCCATACAAGATTAGAAGATTGAATGCACATTCTCTTTTTTTTTCCCTAAACTTTGTATTTATGCTTCCCTTAACAAATATGGACATTTGGAATGCATTTAATGCAAAAATACTCATTCACTAACTTTTCTATTTGCACCTAACAACTTTTTCTTTCCAGGTTCATGGGCATGGCTGTTCTTTGTAGCCATAACTGAAGTGGTGAAGTTGGCCATAAATGGTTCTATCCAAGAATGATAAGTCTTTCATGGGTGCAACTTAGTGAAGCTTCACGGGTGGTCCAATGCTTCACTGCCATAGACATTTGAAAGAACAGTCTTGGAACTAACTCATTCATGGGAATAACTCCATGAGTCACAGGCATGAATTTCTCTTTTCACGGTTGTGGCGATAATTCACCATAGGAGTGAAATTGTTCATTAGCATGAATATATGCTTCATGGGCGTGAATCTTTGCTAATTTTTATTTTTTTGAACTTCAACCAATTTCTATCAACATGCTTCATGGTCTTAGGAATATGTAACTTGTCTAACATACTTAGAACGTAAAATTTGGTTAAATTCCTTATTGCCCAATTATTTGTGACTAGAAGATTTTATCTATCAGAGAATGACTAAAAGATTTTATCTTCTTGGAGGGGCAAATGATGCTAATTTGAAACAAGCATTCCTGATGTCATTTCCAGACAGTATTTCTAATCACCTTCAATTTTAGTTAAGAGAAAAGAACGTTGATCTCAATTCTCTTACACTTGGAGAAATTTACTAAAGAGTTCTACTTGCAGTAGACAAGATCTGTGCACAACAGAAAATGGTCAAGGAGCTTATGACGTTTGACCAAGATTCTTCGTGGAAGAAAGCGTACAAAAGATCAGACCTTCAGATCAAGTGCAAAGATAAGAAGTGCACTTGCACTCCCAAGAAATCAAAAAAGTTTCACAAACGGCGACCTCCTGATTCTTTTAAATCAAGGAGACATTGAAGAAAGAAATATAAATTCTTTAAACATCGCAAAGGCATATTCAAGAAAGGTGACAGATGTTATGTATGTGGCAAAAAGGGGCACTTTGCTAAGAATTGTCCTAACAAGCCCAAGAAAGCTGCTAAGATCATTCAAAAGATCCATCAGGTTACACAAGTGGATCTAGATGATGCAGATGTTGAGTCTTTATTTTCATTAGATGATGAAGCTGATTCAAGAGTGTTGTTCGCAGCAGAGTTTACTGATTCAGAGTCAGAATTCTATGACGATGAGTATCTTGAGGAGATTCCCTCTCAGTATTTTATCTTTCCAGATCATTTTATACCACCTGTTTTAACCATTGAACCATTCCCACTCCAACCAGACTCACCACTCTCAACAAATTTAACTTTGTCAACCTTACCCTCAGTCTATTCTAATCAAACTATCCATCCAATTCCTTTAATTCCCATTACCATCTTTCCTCATAAGTATGCAAAGCCTGTCAAGCTTATTGCACTCATTGATACTGGAGCCCATAGATCAATGATGAATTCAGCCATTCTTCCAAACACTATTGGACACATTATGATCAGCATTTTCAAGCTGCTGATGGAAAGATTCTCACCACAACCCTTAGAACCAGAAACCCCATTAAAATACAAGTCTTCCCAGAGCTTACAGTATGGACTCATGTCCTAGGATCAAATCTCCTTGATAAAGATTTGGTTCTTGGATTTGATTTGTATTTTAAACTAAACAAATTATCCATTTTACCTACTGGAGTCAAGTTCAAAAACCAGATTATCCCATTCACTACTATACCTTCCCTATTCACCTTACAGCCTTCCCAAATCTACCCAACCTTATCTTCTGATCTGGTAAAAGATTTACAAGAGTTTTGTTGTGCTCTGTCTCATATAGAGTTTGCTCAAAAACATCCATCTCCGCTATGGACTCGTCCAGATTTTTTATAACTCTCCCATTCAAGAATTCTGAAGATATCAATCCCACAAAAGCTTCTCATCCTGGTATGTCACTAGAAGATATAAGGCTCGCAGTAGCTGAATGTTCTCAATTAATGGAGCAAGGATTGATTCAGTTGACTAAGTCAAATTGGGCATGCCAAGCATTTTATGTTAACAAGAGATCAGAACAAGTTAGAGGAAAGAAAAGGCTAGTCATTGATTACAAGCCTTTAAATCATTTTTTCAAAGATGACAAGTATCCTCTTCCGAGGATAGATTCAATGTTCCCATTCATGGCCTCTGCAAAAATCTTCTCAAAGTTTGATCTCAAGGCAGGTTTTTGGCAACTTGGCATAATACCTGAACACAGGTATAAAATAGCCTTCTGCATACCGAACCATCACTATGAATGGACAGTGATGCCATTTGGGTTAAAAGTAGCACCTTCACTGTTTCAAAAGGCAATGATAAGGATCTATGAACCTTTGCTTCATACGGCCTTAATCTACATTGATGATATACTGTTGTTCAGTCCAGACATTCAAGCCCACAATGAAATAGTCAAGAAGTTTATTGAGCTCACAAGAGCCCATGGAGTCATGTTAAGCCCAACAAAGATGCAGCTGGCCCAAACAACAATAGATTTCCTTAGAATGCAGTTTTCCAATGGAACCTATAGACCTCAACCGCACCTGGACCAAGAACTTTTGAAATTCCCAGATGAAAATCTCATAATAAAGCAGATTCAGCAGTTTCTCGGGATAGTCAATTATATCAGGCAATTCATTGTTCACTACAGTAAGTTGGTAAAGCCTCTTTATCAACTATTGAAGAAAGAAGCACCACCATGGTCGGCCATTCACACAAAAGTAGTCCAGAAGATCAAATCAGTGACTCAGACACTACCCTACCTGTAGATTCCCTCCACAGGGAAAAGATTGCTTCAGACTAATGCGTCTGATGAGCATTGGGGAGCAGTGTTATTTGAGATAATTGGAGATAAAAAAGAAGTTTACGGATATGCCAGTGGTCATTTCAAAGACAATGAGCTACATTACCATTCTACGTTCAAAGAAATACTAGCAGTAAAGTATGGAATAAAGAAGTTTGAATTTCATCTAATAGGACATCACTTTACAGTTGTTGACTGTTCGTCCTTTCTAAAGATGTTAGACTTTAGACAGAAAACTATTCCACACCCACAGCTGTTACGATGGAAAGAGTGGTTCAGTAGATACAGTTTTGAAGTTCAGCATATAAAAGGGGATAAGAATCTGATCCCTGATTTCTTATCCAAACCACCTCCTTCGATAGCTTCTTCATCAGAGATTTCATTGCTCTATATGGCTTCTCCTAGCTCGAGTTCACCTTCCAGCACTCCAACTCCACCTCCATATGATTTTCTTGGAGACACTTCACCTGGATGTTCAAGAACTGATCTCAAAAAGATAAGAAGCTTTGCACATAACATGTTGTTTACATACATGATTATGTTTCAAGACAAGATTGGAAGTCCAAAAAGAATTGTTTACTGTCCAGCTGAGTATCCCTGGGTAATGGTTTACAGACTTACCCCAGCATACATGTTTCCGGAGCAGTTATGGTACTTATGGTGTCAATCGACACTATATTACAATGCAGTACAAATCGAGTTGATCATAATGCTCGCGTTCATTGACAACAAGGAAAACTTGCAGACTCCACAAATCAAGTTTCTTACTTGGTTTCAACCTCTTTCATACTGGAAGCAGCACTTTGAAGCACTCATTCTTCAGAACTCAAGTCCAAATCATGTTCCAGATTATATTACAGGTATTTTCATTTTTCAAGGTCTTATACAATAGTAGCAGGAACATTAAAAATCGTCACTCTCACCAGATGCAGAATTTGGCAAGTTCATCGCATTGAAGACCCAGCAAACCAAGAGGATATAAAGGCATCTCTTCTCAGAGAACTAAGAATTGATAATAACTTTCACCATCTTCCACCAATCAGCTTTACAGCCATTGGACCAGATCCATGCAACAGGATAAAGATGTTTCCATGGCCCCCAGTGATAAAGCCTAAGTTCATAGAGGAAGATGAAGAATATGTTTTTGATCCAGATTCTCAAGATGATCCTTTCTTCAGACCTCATGAAGATGAAGTTTCCATCACAGTTCCAAGATCACAAGCAAGTCCCAGCTCTCAGCCCAATCTAGCACCTGAAAGGACCATGTTCCATTCCAATGAGGATATAGATTTCACTCAAGCCCAGTACTGGAATTCTCAAGCAAGATGTTATGATCCACCACCAGAGCCCATTCAAAGGCCCAAAAGATATCCAAACAGCAGACCCATTCCACCAGGAGAAGATAGTCTATATGATTGGTCCATGAGAAGCCTAAGCCCATATATAGAAGATCATAACCTATCTCCATCACATGAACCAATCCGAAAGTGATAGTTAGGTGGATGTTTCCCACCTACTTTGTTTGCTTATCTAAAAGTAGATGTGATAGTAGCTTTAATAAGTGTGTGTTACTATTCATTTTACTTTAAGTCATGTTTATGTTTCTTTATGTCATTATAAAATAGTGCTTGCATTATTAAAGTACTATTTAGGAATCTTTGTTTATGTAAGCAGTGATGTCATATGCCACTGCCTAAGTATTATAAATAGCTCTTCCATCAGTTGGAAGAGTCAGGATGTAATTACCCAAGTTTGCAATAAAATATGTTTGCTTAAAACTCTCTCTCCTCTAAGCTGCTAGTAAGCTAATAGTAGCCAGTATACACAGTCTCTTCGATCGTTCAAGTTAACCATTAGTCAATGAAAGTTATTATGAGGTTTTAGAAGTTGAGAATGCATAAGAGGATAGTCCTACCAGTGGCCAAAGGGTGTGCCTTCAGGATAGTCATAATTTGTTTCTTGATTCCTGACTTCTCTAGTGAGTTTCATTCTTATGGTGAGTTAGTCTAGTTCTTATTTGGTATATCGACTGGAATACTGGCTCGGTTGCAATCTGAAACAGATGTAATCTGAAAGGATTATAGTAAATCCTGCTAGGGTAAAGAAGGGATTTGTTCCCACCGCCTGGACAACGCCACGTACCAGTAAGGATTAGGCTGGCTCATCCCCCCTAGTGGTATCAGAGACATAGAGACTATTACTGGTTTACTATTAGTCTGGAAAGCAGTGGAGAGGAACTTTTTCATCACTATGGCAGACCTTACTAAGCTAAGTCATTCATCATCTTCTTCTTCTTTATCTCTTCAACCTTCTTCTTCTACCTCTAAATCTCTTTCTCATCTATATGAACTCTCTTTCCTTCCTGAAGACCAAAAACTTCAGGAAACCAATCTTCCTTTCTTAAACCCATATAATACTTTCCAAAAACATAAATCCAGTATTACTACTTCCATAAAATCCCTAATCAGACAAAAACCTTCTTCTGTAAAGGAATATGTACAGTCTTCCTCCTTTGACTAGTGTCCTATCCAAGGAACTGGAGAAGAATAGTTCATCACCCTGGAGATTCGTCCTAAGTTTCCTGCTCAGTGGAGACGTCATGGGTATTCACATATCCATTTTGGAGCAATCAGGCTTGCTCTCACCTACAATGGCAGAAAAGGTTTACCAGTAGTGGCTCGTATAACACTCCTGGATACCAGATTCTTGGAGTATCAACATGCTGTTATAGGAACTATTCAGACTACTCTGAATGCTGGCACTGTACTGTGTACTTTCTACCCTAACTTTAATATGAGGTTATAGGATCCTCATACGTTTTCAACGTTAAAGGTACAAGTACAGATTACTGGAGTCAAGAACGTAGCAACAACTGATATTGCTACTCTTCACTATCAAATGATCTACAGAGTTTAGAATCATGCTATGGATCTCTATATCCCAACATCTTATGATGCTTTGAGCTTAACGGTTGACTCTACCCAGGTCCCAAAGGTTGTTCAGTTCCCAAAGCAGTTGAACAAAGAAGATCTTCTTCAGATCTTTCCTCATTCTTAGCTTACGAACTATGAACTTCTTCACCAGAAGAACCAGCCAGTGAGTTCTACAAAACCTCTGTTAATCAAGCATAAAGACGGTACTATTGAGACAGTTTTTCTCTCCTGAAGAGAATGAAGCTCAACCTGGAGCACCAGTGGAATTTTCCACCCAATTTATGATGCATCCATTTTATCCAAGGGAGAATATCCCTATTCATGCTTTTTCAAGCTCAGCTCAATCGATCTATAAATCACATAGTGGGAATCACAATTATTTCGATATTTGTGATTGTGATGACTACTATGCAGATAGAATAGCAGACGAAGCTAAGGATTGGAATAATAGAAAGCAAATGAAGCAGAAAAAGAAAAACAAATGTTCTGAGGAACAATTTTATGACAAATATGATGAGGGTGATCCTTCTATAGGATTACTAGGAGAACCATCAAGCAAGTATGATTATGTGGTCTCCTACTCCCCTCCCTCTCATTACAATAATCCATTATCACCATCACCTCCATCATGGGATTCACCACTAGATCCCAAACCTCCAAAACCACCAAAACTTAAACCACTTCCATGCTATAAACTGGTCTCTAAACCAAAACCTCCTGCACCTGCACCACAGCCAATTCCTATGATTGCAATGTACCAACCTCCTTTCCCCATCATCCTATGAAGCTGAATTTCCTGCTCTGCAAGAACAAATAGATCCTATTACTCAGGTCAGATCAACACCGTATGTGAAGTCCACAATAGTGACACCTGAAGGAACAACAAAGCCTATCACAATGGGTGAAGCAGTTCTTAACTGGCAGACACAGAATGCACAAGCTCAAAATACAGTCCTCCGAAGGATAGAAACTAAAGTTGATAAAGTTGCCAACAAGGTTTCTGTTCTAGACCAAACACAGATATCGCAGTATGAGGTGTCGTATGGACTTTTAAGGAAGCTTGAGCAGCAACAAGCAGATCTGAATAAGGAATTAATGGCATTGATTTCAGCACGAGTGTATGATGCAAGTTTTAATGCCAAGGCAGTTAAGCTGCAGAAACTTGAAAAGGAGATTGAATCCTTGAAGGAAGATCTCAGACGAGACTATCTGAAGTCTTCCTCATCTTCAGATCCTCTGGGATTATTCACATCACTGTATCCACCAACTTCTCACCAACCACTGTATACACCACCTCCTGTTTATGCACATTCTCAGTCAGAACTTGAGAAATTTGGCTTGGCTTGAGAATTGTTTCACAGACAATTGATGTAAGATCTTAATCTTGGCCCAAAGCCTACTCAGAAGCCTAAGTCCACTCCAAGGCCCAGTACTGTTCAGCCTAGTACTATTCCTGTTCAAAAGCCTTTGATTATAAAAGAGCCTACTCTTCCTGTTACAACAGAACCCATTCCTGTTGAAGCTTCTCAGAAATAGAAAGAAGTAGCCCATTCACATATGGCTCAGGAATCCAAACCCAATGTTATAACTTTCTTTTTGGAGCAACAACAACTTCATGCTTTACCACAGGTTGAAAGCCCAGAAGTTCCATGTATCACATCTGAAAGTTCAGAATCTGAAGTTGAGCTATCAGATGATGATCCAGATCTAAAGTATATGCCACCTATTCAATTCATGGCAGACCCACCTTTTTCCCAACAGAGCGGTACAACCCGCCAACAACCTGACTATACAACTGAAGAACCTGAGGAAGAGATGGATGCAAATATTCCATATGGAACTAATCCACAAGTTCCACCAATGCCTTCTAATGGTATGTGGTTCACATTTGATGATATCCCTCTGCACAAATGGAGAGATCAAATCCAAGAATTCTATGCTTGGATATAATTACAACAGAGACGTCCCAATGCCAGATTTCCAGCTATAGTTCTGGAATTCACTTCTAGATTTACAGGCACTTTACGTGACTGGTTTGTCAGATTACCACAGGCGGCAATGCTAAGATTTTACCATGCCCAGACAATAGCTGAGTTATTAACAACTCTTCATCAAGAGTTTGTTGGCAGTACAACAGAATAAGATGATTTGGCAATGGATGAATATTTCAAGATGAAATGTTGTTCTTTACAATGGAAAGACCTGGACAAGCACTATCAGAGAATGACTAGAAGATTTTATCTTCTTGGAGGGGAAAATGATGCTAATTTGAAACAAGCATTCCTGATGTCATTTTCAGACAGTATTTCTAATCACCTTCAATTTCAGTTAAGAGAAAAGAACATTGATCTCAATTCTCTTACACTTGGAGAAATTTACCAAAGAGTTCTACTTGCTGTTGACAAGATCTGTGCACAACAGAAAATGATCAAGGAGCTTATGACGTTTGACCAAGATTCTTCGTGGAAGAAAGCGTGCAAAAGATCAGACCTTCAGATCAAGTGCAAAGATAAGAAGTGCACTTGCACTCCCAAGAAATCAAAAAAGTTTCACAAATGGCGACCTTCTGATTCTTTTAAATCAAGGAGACATCGAAGAAAGAAATATAAATTCTTTAAACGTCGCAAAGGCAGATTCAAGAAAGGTGACAGATGTTATGTATGTGGCAAAAAGGGGCACTTTGGTAATTCTCTAATGTTTTTCAAATAGAATAAGTGGTAAGATAATGTTGAATCCTACCACACTCTTCAAGGGATAAAGAGCTTATTAGGATTGTCATGAGTTTCAGTCCAATCATCTCTTAGGATGATCTTTTATTCTCCTTCAGAGTTTGTTCTTGTCAGAGGTGTCCATTCTTTTCGAATGGACTCCCAAACATCTACTCCTTCATCAAGATAGACTTCCATCTTGAATTTCCAATTTGCATAGTTAGCTCCATCAAATAAGGGCTTGAAACTATGAAATCCTTCATTGGCCATCGTTTGATCTTGGCTAGTGCTTGTTAAGCTTCAATGCTAGACTTAGCTCTAATACAAATTGTTGCCCAAAACAATAACCAATAATGGGGGTTGAATTGGTTCATAATTAAAAATTTTACTTAAGGCAATTTTACCAAATAATGATTTGTGAGAGAGAAAGAGAAATTTGGCATAGAAGATTTATAAAAGTTCGGGTATTAACAAACCCTATTTGTAACATCCTCGACTTCCCACATATGCATTATTACATGCATTTTATTTTGACATATGCATTTGAATAAAATTCAATTGAACACATGCATTTCATACGTATTTTCGTAGGATCAAGTTTATGACGCACTAGCTACGTGTCCTAGTACATTGCAATTGTATTGAGTCACACATGTGTATTTATAATCTAAATGAGGATAAAAAGTATTAAAAATAAATAAATGAAATAAGGTGACTAAATTAAAGTAAGCAAAATGACTAGATTGAGATTAAATTGCATATTATGTTGATTTGTATAATAATAATAAAAAAAATAAAATAAATAAATAAAAGTCAGAAAAATAAATAAATAAATAAATAAATAAATAAATAAAAGAAGGAAAAAGGGGACGGATGAAACAAAGAAAAGGAAGATAAGGTGGTGGGTGGTGGCTTTTAACTTATTAGGCAGCCACCTTATCACTTCCCTTCCTCATCTTCTTCTTCTTCTTCTTTGCTTCATTCCTTCCATTTCTTTTCAAGTTTCAGCCACCATTTCTTCCTTCTTTCACTCCAAAAATTGCAGGAACAAGATTAGCCAAGAGTGATTATAGGTGAGTAAACATTTATTCTTGTGTTAAGCTTGATTTTGGTGTTTAGGGTTCATTAATAGGCAGTATATTGTTCCATAGTTTTGATGATCTTAGAGATCGAATCTGAAAAAGCTTAAAACACAAAAGTTGTTCATTTATGTCTTAGATTTATGGATATGTGAATATATTTGCAAGATGTTGTGTATATAATGAGATATCCTCTTCGTACTGAAACTGGTCAGGGTGTGAACCCTAACCAAGTTAGCTAATGTGTTACTTGATTTCGAATATGTTAAAGCCATTATTTGAAGTATCTGAAAACATAAAAGTTGTAGATATATGTGTTATGTATCTTTATACCAAATTTCAGGTTCATATGTCTTGTAAATTGTGAGTTATGGTAAATGGAACCATGACTGTTCCATGGTTTGAACTGCCTATTGAGTGCCCTGGGCAGTTCCAGAAACTTTTTTGTCTAATTTGAGCTCCTTAGAGCTAGATTCTGTAACTTATCAAAACATTAAAGTTATAGGTATATGTCTTAGATAAATTTTGGTACTAATTTCAGCTTAAAATGTTATGTATAGAGTAAGTTATGGCCTTTATAATTCATACTGGGCCGGAAGCCAATTCTGTTCTGGACCAGTGAAATGTTGCTTATAATTTGAAGACCTTAGAGGCATAATTGGTACAAGTTGAGAAAATGAAAAATGTTCCATTTGAACCCATATAAGTGTCTGCCAAGTTTCATTATAATCTGATTTACATATTGTAAGATATGGACTACCCAAATTGGTACCCTGAAACTGCCAAAGGGCAGAAACAGGGCAGGAAACAGAACACTCTTAGAAATTCCACCAAAAATTGTACAATGATCCAATTGGTCTGATATTTTAATATGTTTCAAGATTATGTGTTATTTTGAATTAGGAATAAGAATCAGATTAATTGGTCAACTATAGGAAAAGTTATAGGCTTAACAGTCCCATAAGGTCACACTGCCCCATAGGAAAAAGCCTAGCTATGTATATGCATTATGCATATTAATTTGTTTAAGCCGCATTAAGTCTCCCTAATCATGAGTTAATCCATTATATTTTCATGTTAGGCTCACAACATATTGGAGACCCACAAGGAGCAGATAGACAATAAGTAAGATTCGGGATCAAAGGAGAACGGTGAGTCTAATTATCGATTGAATTCTTAGTGCAAATGAATGTTGCTTGCTATGTGATTCATATGATTGTCATAATTTGTCCTTGATAATATGATGATGGATAATTTGTGACGTTTTTGGTTTGACATATGATTGTCATGATTGTCCTTGATAATATGATGATGGACAATATGTGACGTTTGTGGTTTGACATATGATTGTCATGATTGTCCTTGATAATATGATGATGGACAATATGTGACGTTTGTGGTTTGACATATGATTGTCATGATTGTCCTTGATAATATGATGATGGACAATATGTGGCGTTTTTGATACGTATAAATGGTATACTTGTGGTATATTTGAGGTATATGTTTGACATATGTGATATATATACATGGTATATGTATAGTATATGCAAGGTATATGCGTGGCATATGAGGCATATATGTGGTATATGTATGTTATATGTGATAAGATGCAATGGTTCATAAATGCTTAGTACAAATGCATATACATATGGACTTAAAAGGCGTTGTGACTAGTTAATCAATATTGCAAAGCAAAAGAAGAGGCCTATGGCCCAACAAATGTGCAAATGAAACAAATGATCAAGCTAGCTAGCAAATACAATTGCAAATGCAAATGTTCACATGGAAAATGTTCACATGGATACCCGGGGCAATGTCTGTTTAACTTGGTCACAACAAAATGAAATAAGC
Organism: Triadica sebifera; assembly: GCA_023653625.1. Classification (NCBI taxonomy): domain Eukaryota; kingdom Viridiplantae; phylum Streptophyta; class Magnoliopsida; order Malpighiales; family Euphorbiaceae; genus Triadica; species Triadica sebifera. The sequence continues at coordinate 13,675,764 of CM042903.1, read as the reverse complement.
AAAGCATTTGCATACATAAAGAGTAATGATTATATGTTTCAACTTTATTGATACTTATATGATACTGATGAATGGAATAGAATACCTGATATATATTGGATTTGTGATTTATTACTATGAGTTGTTTGGTACTTTAGAGCTCATTGGATGATTATTCTCACTGAGCCGCAACTCATCAATTTGCGTCATTTTTCAGGTAAAGAAAAGTGATAGCTCATTTTGAGTAGTGTATAGAAGACATGGAGCACAGGTCATTGGCCGAGCCTCATCACTCTCTCTCTCCTTGCATTCCACACAAGCATAAAAATATGTCATCTGTGTTTTGTATTTATGTGCTTGAATATGTATAGTCATTTTGGAATGAGTTTAAAAATGTATAAATGAAAGCAACTCGTAAATACTTATGTGTAAAGTTTATGTTTTAATATATGTGATATATCGTATTATGGTTTTTTAATGTTGACTTGAAAAATTATTGAATGAAATTACAGGGTATGAGACTTACAAGGTCATTAGTTGATTTTACAGGATGTGATAAAAAAAAAAAAATTTTACTGCCACTGTTAACAGGGTATTTTGCCTTTTTAGTATGCTATGTGTGACTATTTGATACAGGAATAGGTTGAACTTGAATGTATAAGATGTGGTGTTACACTATTACTCTCTCCAATCTCAATTGGATATTTCACTAATACTTAAAGTGTTACAAATGGAGTTTTTTCTTGTTCACTCCCAACTATGGTGTTTTACTCTATTGGCTAACACCTAACCTAGAAAAGTCCTTGTGTTTTAATGGCTAACATAACAACCAAATCTTTGTGTTTTGATGACTCACACAAAATCCCTTACAAATGTTTCACTCACAATCCAACTCACTCAAAGACACTTTTGAGTAATTGGTTATAAGAATGAAACACTCACTCACAAAAAAGCTCAACAATTATGAGCAATTATGGTTTTATAAGATAAAAAAAAGATTGGTGAAATCAATTAAATGCACAAGGCTATACAAGATTAGAAGATTGAATGTTTGTTTTTCTCTTGTTTTTCTTAGATTTGAAAGTCATAAATATGTTGAATTTATATTTCTCCTAACAAATATAGTCACTTAGTGTAACACCACATCTTATACATTCAAGTTCAACCTATTCCTGTATCAAATAGTCACACATAGCATACTAAAAAGGCAAAATACCCTGTTAACAGTGGCAGTAAAATTTTTTTTTTATCACATCCTGTAAAATCAACTAATGACCTTGTAAGTCTCATATCCTGTAATTTCATTCAATGACTTGCAAGTCTCATATCCTATAATTTCATTCAATAACTTGCAAGTCTCATATCCTGTAATTTCATTCAATAATTTTTCAAGTCAACATTAAAAAACCATAATACGATATATCACATATATTAAAACATAAACTTTACACATAAGTATTTACGAGTTGCTTTCATTTATACATTTTTAAACTCATTCCAAAATGACTATACATATTCAAGCACGTAAATACAAAACACAGATGACATATTTTTATGCTTGTGTGGAATGCAAGGAGAGAGAGAGTGATGAGGCTCGACCAATGACCTGTGCTCCATGTCTTCTATACACTACTCAAAATGAGCTATCACTTTTCTTTACCTGAAAAATGACGCAAATTGATGAGTTGCGGCTCAGTGAGAATAATCATCCAATGAGCTCTAAAGTACCAAACAACTCATAGTAATAAATCACAAATCCAATATATATCAGGTATTCTATTCCATTCATCAGTATCATATAAGTATCAATAAAGTTGAAACATATAATCATTACTCTTTATGTATGCAAATGCTTTGCTTATTTCATTTTGTTGTGACCAAGTTAAACAGACATTGCCCCGGGTATCCATGTGAACATTTGCCATGTGAACATTTGCATTTGCAATTGTATTTGCATTTGCTAGCTAGCTTGATCATTTGTTTCATTTGCACATTTGTTGGGCCATAGGCCTCTTCTTTTGCTTTGCAATATTGATTAACTAGTCACAACGCCTTTTAAGTCCATATGCATATGCATTTGTACTAAGCATTTATGAACCATTGCATCTTATCACATATAACATACATATATCACATATATGCCTCATATGCCACGCATATACCTTGCATATACTATACATATACCATGTATATATATCACATATGTCAAACATATACCTCAAATATACCACAAGTATACCATTTATACGTATCACAAACGCCACATATTGCCCATCATCATATTATCAAGGACAATCATGACAATCATATGTCAAACCACAAACGTCACATATTGTCCATCATCATATTATCAAGGACAATCATGACGATCATATGTCAAACCACAAACGTCACATATTGTCCATCATCATATTATCAAGGACAATCATGACAATCATATGTCAAACCACAAACGTCACAAATTATCCATCATCATATTATCAAGGACAAATTATGACAATCATATGAATCACATAGCAAGCAACATTCATTTGCACTAAGAATTCAATCGATAATTAGACTCACCGTTCTCCTTTGATCCCGACTCTTACTTATTGTCTATCTGCTCCTTGTGGGTCTCCAATATGTTGTGAGCCTAACATGAAAATATAATGGATTAACTCATGATTAGGGAGACTTAATGCGGCTTAAACAAATTAATATGCATAATGCATATACATAGCTAGGCTTTTTCCTATGGGGCAGTGTGACCTTATGGGACTGTTAAGCCTATAAATTTTCCTATAGTTGACCAATTAATCTGATTCTTGTTCCTAATTCAAAATCACACATAATCATGAAACATATTAAAATATCAGACCAATTGGATCATTGTACAATTTTTGGTGGAATTTCTAAGAGTGTTCTGTTTCCTGCCCTGTTTCTGCCCTTTGGCAGTTTCAGGGTACCAATTTGGGTAGTCCATATCTTACAATCTGTAAATCAGATTATAATGAAACTTGTCAGAAACTTATATGGGTCCAAATGGAACATTTTTCATGTTCACAACTTTTACCAATTATGCCTCTAAGGTCTTCAAATTATAAGCAACATTTCACTGGTCCAGAACAGAATTGGCTTCCGGACCAGTATGACTTCTAAAGGCCATAACTTACTCTATACATAACATTTTAAGCTGCAATTAGTACCAAAATTTATCTAAGACATATACCTATAACTTTAATGTTTTGATAAGTTACAGAATCTAGCTCTAAGGAGCTCAAATTAGACAAAATATTTCTGGAACTGCCCAGGGCACTCAATAGGCAGTTCAAACCATGGAACAGTCATGGTTCCATTTACCATAACTCACAATTTACAAGACATATGAACCTGAAATTTGGTATAAAGATACATAACATATATATCTACAACTTTTATGTTTTGAGATACTTCAAATAATGGCTTTAACATATTCGAAATCAAGTAACACAGTAGCTAACTTGGTTAGGGTTCACACCCTGACCAGTTTCAGTACGAAGAGGATATCTCATTATATACACAACATATTGCAAATATATTCACATATCCATAAATATAAGACATAAATGAACAACTTTTGTGTTTTAAGATTTTTCAGATTCGATCTCTAAGATCATCAAAACTATGGAACAATATACTGCCTATTGATGAACCCTAAACACCAAAATCAAGCTTAACACAAGAATAAATGTTTACTCACCTATAATCACTCTTGGCTAATCTTGTTCCTTCAATTTTTGGAGTGAAAGAAGGAAGAAATGGTGGCTGAAACTTGAAAAGAAATGGAAGGAATGAAGCAAAGAAGAAGAAGAAGAAGATGAGGAAGGGAAGTGATAAGGTGGCTGCCTAATAAGTTAAAAGCCACCACCCACCACCTTATCTTCCTTTTCTTTGTTTCATCCGTCCCCTTTTTCCTTCTTTATTTATTTATTTATTTATTTATTTATTTATTTATTTTTCTGACTTTTATTTTTTTATTTTATTTTTTTATTATTATTATACAAATCAACATAATATGCAATTTAATCTCAATCTAGTCATTTTGCTTACTTTAATTTAGTCACCTTATTTCATTTATTTTTTTTAATACTTTTTATCCTCATTTAGATTATAAATACACATGTGTGACTCAATACAATTGCAATGTACTAGGACACGTAGCTAGTGCGTGTCATAAACTTGATCCTACGAAAATACGTATGAAATGCATGTGTTCAATTGAATTTTATTCAAATGCATATGTCAAAATAAAATGCATGTAATAATGCATATGTGGGAAGTCGAGGATGTTACAGTTAGGATGCATTTAATGCAAAAAATACCTATTCAACAACTTTCCCATTCGCATCTGACAACTTTCTCTTTCCAGGTTCATGAGCATGACTTAATGTTCACAGGTATGATTGTTTTTCATAACCGTGACTGAAGTAGTGAAGCTGGCCATGAGCGGTTTTGTCTAGAAATGAGGTCTTTCATGGGCATGACAAATTTCTTCATAGACATGACTTAATCAAGCTTTACAGGTGGTCTAATGCTTAACTATCATGAACATTTGAAAGAACAGTCTTGGAGCTAATTCATTCACAGACATTACTCTGTGGGTCTTTGAGTGTGAATTTCTCTTTTCACGGTTGTCACAATTCTTCCCCACGGGCATGACATTATTCATTGGCATGAATATTTGTCTTACGGGTGTGAATCTTTTCTGATTTTTATTCTTTTGAACTTCAACCAATTTCAATCAACTTGCTTTATGGTATTAGGAATATGTAACCTATCTAATACACTTAGAACATAAAAATGTGGTTAAATTCCTTATTTCCCAATTTTTTTGTGATCATAAAAATGTGGAAATATCATTCAAGGTTGAACAATAACAAATCATACTAATTAACATTTGATATTCTCTATTGACATCATATATATAAACATATATCAGTAAACTTTGTACAAAATATTCATATTAGTTTATAATAGTAGAAATTGTTAATAATGTTAATAATAATATGATTATAATTAATATTTTTACTTTCGTGGCTATTGGAATAAAGTTTCCACAAACCTGACCTACTTCAATTGTGCATCTACCAAATCATTTCCTTTGTCTGTAGTGGCACAATAGGCATGGATGCGTTTGGCAAATACATATACAATTCCATCAATATACTTAATTAGGTAAAACATTATCGTTCCCTTTGTATTCGACATCTCTCACATGAGTTCATGATCTTGAATTCTAGTCTAGTTGAAAATTTGTGTAGTTTTATTTAATCATTTAGTCTTATTTCTTTCAAAATGTCATTTCAGCCTTGTCTCATTTTTACCTAAATCCCCACTTCTTACTTTTGTGAAACCCTAATTTCTCATATTCATTATTTATTATTCTTTATTATTTTAGTTCAAATCTTATGTACATGGCCTAAATTGCATTTTGGTCTTTCAAGTTATTCCTTGCTCAAGTAAGTTCAACATTCAGCAAGGTCTCAATATTACTCTTCCATAATTTTTGATTTGCATTGACAGTGTTCCTTTGCACTATTTCCTTTTTACTACATCCAAAATATAACCAAAATCCCATTTTTATGTCTTTACACCTCTCGGGTACCCTTTAATTCCCAATCAAACCATACTTTTCTTTATAGATAATAATTTGATAAATTCTCCCATTTGGTCCTCAAAATGTATAATGTCTTTGTGGTCCATATAATAGTACAAGCATTCCACTTGATCTGTGTATGTCAAAGGTTCATGAAGTCTTAAATTTACAGTTCAGTAAAAAGATCAATTTCTTCTAAAACTCCCCTTATATGCCACGACCAAACTGTATACTATGGATCACAAATTGTCTTGCAAGCTTCGTTTAACTCTTCAGACACAAGTTCACAACCTATTTGGAACCACACTAAAGAAAGAATAAGAAAAAGATTTAAGCCTAAATTTGGTAAAGAATTTAATAGAAATTTTGAAAAATTGGGTATATTGGTCTCAATAACTTATAGAAAAGAAAAATAAAGGTTCCACCTTTTCCACAAATCCTCCAAACCGAAGCCTACTCCACCTTCTTTCAACTTTTATTTCACTAAACTCCATCATGCAAGACTTCTAGTGTCTTCTTCCCTTGGCTAGATGAGCTTGTAAGGTTTTCAAATTGAAGGACCACATTAGACTGAGCCTAGTCTTCCCTTTCCATGTTTCGGCCCTCTTTGGTTCAACTTAGAAATGGTCCTTTTTTTCAACCTTCCACTTTGCAACTTGATTTTGGTGTTTGGAAAGCATAAAAATTAAAGAAAATTAGAGAAAGGAGAGAAAATGGTTTCAGGAGAGAAGATGGTAGATGACAATTCTAAAGAGGGAAGGAAAAAAGGTTAAGTAAAATGAAAGAGTAAGAGAAATGGTGCGGATGCGGTCTTCCATATATATATATATATATATATATAATTAAAAGATTAATGTGCATGCTAGCCATGTGGCATGCATTCAAGGATTAATTAATCCTAAATCTCACTTAATTAATTTTAATAAATCTTCATTAGTCCACATCTTAGCCAAATATCTCAATTGGTCCTTATACTTTCCACTATTTATACTTAACAATACCTTGATTTTATTTCTTAAATTTCAAATCCTAAACTAATTAATTTTTGACAATTAAATATGTCAATATTCATGATATAATTTATTCTACATACTGGAATCCTCAATTTTGTGATTGGTACACCGGAGCAAAAATTGCATTTCCTGATATTTTTGTGAAACCACAACTTAAATTTTATTTTAAAAATATTGTGCTCTAAGCTTTGGTGTTTTGATACAAAATTATACCAATGGGTTCGTCTTAATATTTTCTACATCCTAGTGTCTTCAGCTCGCAATTCATTGACCACGCGAAATTTGCAAATTTTATTATTTAACCTATTTTCTTTGGTTTTCGTGCAAAATTCAACATCAGATGTTCGTAGTTAGTTTCCTCATTTGTATATAGTCCAAGTTTAAACTCTAATCACATCATCTCCCTTTCGATTATGAATGTGCTCAACTTTCAATAAGTCCGACACATCCGGTCGTAAGATGTACATATTTAGTTGGGTGTAAACTAACAAACGCGATATCAAATGCTGATTGTGCTCCTCCTGGTTTCTAGAACACACCAAAATATTTTCGTTAAAAACCATAATGAACTGATCCAAGTATGGATTGAAGATATAAGTCATCAGATCCATGAAAGTTTTCGGAGCATTTGTCAACCCAAAAGATATAACCAAAAACTCGTAGTGACCATATATGATTTTGAAAACTATTATTGCAACATGCTCTATCTTAATTTTTAACTAATGATATTCTGACTTGGAGTTTTTCTTGGAGAAAACTCTTGCACTTTTTAATTGATCGAATAAATCATCAATTCATGGCTACAGATACTTGTTCTTGAAATTTTCTTTGTTTCACTGTCTGTAGTCAATACACAACCTCATAGAGCCATCTTTTTTTGATGAATAATACCAGTGTGTCCCATGAAGATACACTTGGCATGATGAAACATTTATTCAAAAGCTCTTGCAATTGTGCCTTCAATTTGTTTAACTCTATAAGTGTCATTCTATATGATGCAATTGATATCGGTGTTGTTCTTGGAGTGAGATCAATGGATAACTCTATCTCCCTATTTGAAGGTAATCTTGGTAAATTATCGGGAAACACATATGGATATTCCCTCATTATAGGGAAATCCTTTAGATCAGGTCCTCCCTTCCTTATATCAATTACGTATGCTAAATAAGCCTCACACCCTTTTTTGATCATCTTTTGTGCCTTCATCATGGAAATGACTTAGGCTGGTTGTAAAAATCTCTCACCTTCCACTACTATCTCTTCTCATTATGGGGTATTAAGAATCAACTTCTTAGAGTGACAATCTACTACTGCCTCATGTTGGGTAGCTAATCCATGCCGAAAATGGTATCATACTTATGGAAAGGCAACTTAATGAAATCTGGAAAAAAAATTCCTTCCCGTGCACAATCAACGTAAAACATTTGTATACTCGATTAGGAACCACACTGTGGACTAGATGGTTGGTGACTTCAATCTCATATTCTAGTTTCTCAACTGTCATATTGTGTTGGCTAGGTGTTCTTATGAAAATATACCAATGTGTAGATCATAGGTCTATCAAAGTCATTAACATAAGCTATGGAGATAAAACTTACCCGTAATGACATTTGTGGATTTATGTTCCTCTCGTACCCTTATGACATAAGCTCTCATTAGAGTACTGTTAGGTTCTAGTCTATTGATCATCTTTAATGCAGTCTTACTAGGTCCTAACTAACCTCTTATAGTCTGCTGTCGACTCTATACCGAAGTCGATCCTACTATCTACATAGGTGTTGAACTGCTCAATAACGAACAATCCCTCTTCAGATGCTCTCGAGCCCCACATTTAAAACATGCCTTGGTAGTTGTCCAACATTCGTTCATATGGCTCTTGTGGCAAGTCTCACACAAAGGAGCAACTATTCTTGAAATATATGGTTGTGAACTAGTGATGGAATAAGTGGCCTTAGAGGGTGGACCCTTTCTAAAGGAATTCGGCTGTGAAAAGCCCTGATTATGTCACATATACTATGACTGCCTTAAGAAGAAATGACATGTTTTCCCTGAAGTTTAAGCTATACTAGTTGATGTTGTAACTCTCCCTTACCCTTCTATTCTTTAGTCAGGTAAATTGGTGTCTCTGACTGACTAACTGATGTGCCTACGTAGGACTTATAGACATACAATATATATTAAACAACTCATAACTCATAATGAGACAAAAAAAGTCATTGTATATATACATGAAATACACTTTTATAGACCATAAATTGATGCATGGGAACATATACTTTAACTTTTCAAAATATACATGATGCATGTAATATATATTTTATGAGCATGATATGACTATCCTATCACTACTACATTCTTTTAGTGGGATCACTGGATCTGCACTCTCTCAACTTGTATGTTGTCGTATATTTCCTGCTTACTATTTGCAAGAGAGAATAACAACTCTCATGCTGAGATTTAGCTCAGTGGTGCAAATCTTTTAGTAACATTTAATTATAACTTTAGACCTATAATTCATTTTAGTAAAATTTCGCAAGAAATAACTAGTTAAATATTTTTTTTCCAAATACATAATTAAATAATTGTAAATGGATATATCACACTGTCATTTAAAATATAAAAGCTCATTTTAAATGTATATAGCATATAATCCTTCATATTTAAAAGTTCATTTAATAAATGGTGTCGTAAATCATAGAAAATCTGCCTAAAAACCACATCCATTCACTTAGTAAATCTTTCATCATACTCATATACCAAATAATAATTTTATTATTTCTTTGCCCATATAACACACTATAGACCTGTCCTTAGGGAACCAAAGGGTACTGTCAAACAACATAAATCTCAATGTCCAAGATAATCACAGAACCAGGATCAAAGATAACCACATGATCTAAAATAATATCATCTGATATAAGATAACCATATGATCGGTAAATAACTAATTTGTATGATCTAATATAATCACAAGAGCTAAACAATATCTCTCATGACTAAGATAACCATAGGTAATGGAGTTCCTATCTTATTGGCATGCCAACAATCTGTAAATCATTCTTATATGGGCTAAAAACCATAAATTCCATAATAATTTTTCAATATCATTTTTTTCAATAAATCATTTCATAAATTCATTTCAATTCATGTAATCATTTTTACATATAGAAAATTCATTTCACAACACATTTTATTTTATAACATAATATATATATATATATATATATATATATATATATATATATATATATATATATATATATATATATATAACATTGAGATTAAAATAAGTGTATGTAATATTATTTCATAAAACTTGTCCAAACTCATTTCATATTAGAACATAAAATATATTTAATATTATAATCATGTTAAATATGCATTTGGTCATTACTATAAGAGTTTGTACAAACCTAATGCCAAAAATAGCTTTGATCATTACTCTTTTCATTTTATCATTAAAGCTTTTGCCTTGCCTCCCTCGCCATTTAATGCCTCTTTAGTCGATGATATGGCTAACATAACATTATCTCATTTTAGATATTACCTAACAATATATTGTTTCATATTACATTCTAACTATTAGGATATTTGTTTTATTTACCTATTGTCATTTATTTACACTATTTTTATACCTATTAAGCATTGATTTAATTATGTTAAATCTTAAATTGCAATTACGTCATAAAATTATTATGGTCTTTAGCTCAGACTAGGTTGCCCAAGCCATAATTTAAATTCCATAGTTTTTTTATAACTATTTATTATCATTATTATGGGCCACAGACTAGTGTTCTTTCATTTGTTTTTTCCTTTCAATTATTATTCTCCTATATAGTATACCTAAACCATAATGATTTTGGAACATTTAGTTTGCAAATATTAGAGCTATCCCACTATCAAGGTGACAGGTCATACACTAACTCTTCCCCTTTCTCATGTTTTGGTGCCATTTTATATCTTTAAATTCAAATTCTATTTTCCCTTATACTACTCCTCATCTTCCTCCTCTTTAGCCATGGTTCCAACATTAAAACTCAACCAAATTCAATTTCTTTTAAGTTAATATCATTTTCCATTTAATTAAAATTAACAAAGATTAATTAACAAATTAATTGATTAGTTCTTCCATTTTAACTCCTATTTATCCATTGGTTCCAAGAAAGGGCAGCCCTGATTCCTTCAAATGTCAAGTGTTCTCCACCAATTCATTCAGCAATACACCATTTAATCCTCCAATTATTATTTTCCTAACAAAAAATATTACTTAAGATGGCTCCGTTATAATGAAGGAGAAGAATAAAACAGTAGAATGGGGTGGAAGACTACAAACCATTTGTTTAAAAATTAATTTTTCTGTCACTTTCATTTCATATAATTATATGACCCAAATATGTGCCTTAATGGATGCCTTCCACATTTGTGACATGCAAAGTATTGTTAATTTTATTTATTTATTATTTTATTTATTAGCTTAATTAATCAAACTTAATACTAATTATGCTCGGAGTTTCAATTAAGTCCTCACCACACTCTAATTTCAATTTCTCAATTTGAAGCCCTAGACTAATTAATTTTCTACAATTAAATACATCAATATTCATATTATAATTTACTCTAAATACTAATATTCTTAGTTTTGCATTTCGCATACCATAGTGAAAAACCATGTGCCCAACTATTTCCATGAAACTGGATCCTAAATTTTATTTTCTCAAATTTGTACCTTAAATGATGGAATTTTGATATATAATTACACCGGTTAACTCGCCTCAATATATACTATGTCTAGGTACTCTCAATTTGTGAATCGATAATAGATCGAAAATCACATAAATTTTGGTTCAATCCATTTTTTTCGATTTTTCATGAAAAAATAAATATCACATGTTTGTAATTAATATTATCACTTATTTTCAGTCTGAATTTAGACTTCGGTTGTATCATCTTTATTTCAATTGCAAATGCATTCAATTTCCAATAAGTTTGGTGCATTCGACCATGAAACTCGCATATCGACTAAGGCCTAAACTAGTGTGCATAACAGATGAGGTTTCATACTAGCTTAATGGTTGTAGATACTAGGGAGTTCCAATTAATTTTCTTTCTACCCTAATGGTTGTAGATACTAGCTTCAAAAAGTTTTCATACTAAAGAGAAGTAACCTGATAGCCAATATCCTCGCTCAGACCATCCTCGAACCTATGACATTGATTTGCCTTATCCCTAAGAATTTTGGTTGTATACTTGTTTTACCTGATGAACTCTCTCTCGTACTTAGATAATGTAAGGTTCCCCTATCTTAGATTGAGGAACTCCCTATTTTTCTCGTCTACATATACCAGTGGTACATACTTCCAAGTAGGTGGTTGTGGTGTTTGTGGCTCAATAAAACTATCTTTCACCAATCATATGTATGTTCCTAAAGTAAGAAAATGACATATCTAGCTTTGTGCATATCAATACACTCTAGCTCCTCAAAGACTCTCTCAGTCTTCTCTAACCAAAACTCTACAAATGTTGGATCATCATCACTCTTGCAAGCAAAATTAGTAGGCTCATACTTTTAAAGCCTATCGATCTGTATCTTAGCCTCGGTGGTGAAGGCAATGGAGCTGGTGATGGCACTAGCCCCGAAACTATTTGCAGCATAGCCTGCACTAGCTGTAGTCAAAAACCTGCTACCTATTACATGAAAGGCATCTGGCCCTAATCAAATTGACTTGCAGCATGCTGAGAATAGACGAAGCAGCACCTAAACCATGTACACTAGAAATACTAGGTTGATCCTGAGCCTGAGTGTTGGAAGGACTATTACTCTCGACAACATTGTGATCTTTTACCTCCTCTTTCTACAAAACTCTCACCTAATCTTACAAATTGATAGAGAAGTAGCCCATGTCAAAGTCAGATGAGACACAATGAATGCATGATAAAACCTTTTAGCCCACTTAGGTTTAGAAACTCTTAAATATAAGCTTTGATACCAAAAAATGTAATGTCCTCTCGTATAGACAAGTAAACCCTCAACTATACAAGCATACATTACAGAAACCTTTTGCAAAAAATTGGTTAAATTAAAATTTTTTCTATATGTAAAACATGTTTAAGTATAAACATGGATCAGAATATAAAATGACCATATATTTTAAAACTTGATCCAACCAATCAATATACTATAACAAAACCAGTTTTGGGCTTACACTAGCCCTATGTTATAAAATACACCATAAATTTTCAATTACAAATTTTTGACATAAAAAGGCTTACACAAAACCATAACCCATATCCTATGACATATACAAAAAGAATCATAAAGTGCCATTTATGAACACTAGACCTCATATGTTGTTTTACTCTGACCATACTCTGTATGGACACTACTCCACCATCTATCAATTTCAGTTTACCGATTATAAACCTATGTGTGGGTTACATAATGCTTAGTGATAATATGTGTATAAAAATTCTACATACTATTTTGTAATGCCATACCAACATCATGCCATCTACATCGTGTTCATACATGATAACTTATATTCTAGATGTTACATACTTTATTGCCTTATGTCCACATATGTTAATACCATGAATCTCATTAATAATAACATGCAATTCATATACATATCCGTATTTCATGTACCATATACCAAAAATAAACCACATATCATATTATTGTATCCTTTGTAGTTCATTTCTAACAAAACTCTAAACTTGACTATCCGGATATGGGTTGTAAAATGGGAGCACTCATAACTCGAGCTTAAGCCACCTTATTCACTATCTGTATCTACTAACTCGTGCTCCTCAAGTTAAAAGCATTCATAACCTGAGCTTAAGCAATATTAATTGAGAAATATAAACAATGCTTTCAATCTCGGATCAATGACGCTCAAAACCCAAGCTTAAGTCATCTTGTCCTTATATCAATATCAATATATTCTACAGTACCATAACCCCCTCAATGACATGTCATCTATCTTATGTCAAGTCGTAGATTAGAGAATTGGGCATTTACATTTTAACATTTATCTTTTAATTCCTTACCACAAACATGTTATCTAGCATTTAACCCCATTTATGCATCATCATATTACCAATACATATATGTCATAAAATATCACTCATGTGATATTATCTATGTATACATACATCGCATAACATGTGTTTAAACAAAACCATCACATAACATCATAATCAAAAACTGCATAATAATAATTTATTGTGCTTCACGAGCTTGTATACATATTCATAGTCATAAAGATGCCTTTCAAGGTTGTCTTACAAGTGAATCCAAAGCATGAAAACTATTGATTCAAAAACACATCATTTATAGGCGTGAAGTATCTCTTCACGACTGTGACACCATGCTTCATGACTTTCTGGCTCTAAAACAAACTCTGAAATTTTGGGTTTAAACATGAAATTTGTGGTATAAGCATTGACTAATGCCAACCACCCCTATCAACATGCAGCTCATATAACATACCATTAACATGCCTTAACAACATATAACTCATTTGGATCACAAATCACATTAAAATGCCACATTAAAAATCATTAATTCCATAATCACCATTTACATCATTTTAACATTCATAACTTATACAACCAAGTCATTTCCATTCATTTAATGTCTTTACATTTTCATCAAGCATTTACAATATATTTCACATGTCAAAATCCATGAAAAATGAAATAATATGCCAATATTTACATACCTCTACAAAAATGGAGCCTTAACTACTCTTCAAGCTTTTCAAGTTTGTCTCTCCCTTTGTGATGTGTTTTCTTACCCTCTAGCATATCCTAACATCATAAAAATATGCTTATAAGACCCTTATAACAAAAAATAAGCTCAAACTGAGCCAAAAAATAAGATCTAACTCAAACTTTTTGAGAAGTTTCTCAAATTTCTATGACCTTCAAGTTTCTCTTCAACTCAACAATGGAGTTAGGTTGGGAAAGATAGAGTAGAAGTCCAACATGTGTCAGAAAGGGATTATGGGTGGTGAAAAGCAGGTAAAGCAAAGATATGGAGAATATGAGAGAGAAAATTTTGAACCCCATCACGTCTTTCATGGGCATGAACACTTAGTCATGGGTGTGAAAGCTTTCTTTTCACAAAAACCAACTCTTAAACTCTAAACCACACATCCTCTCTCACTCAAAAGAAGCAACATGACTCATAGGCCCTAATTTACGGGTTTTACATGTTTTTTCTTTATCACACGTATCATTAATCTTCAATTTCCTTCTAAATTCTTTGTTGTCCTTCTATAATTTACTAATTAAATGTTTACATCTATCTTCAACAACTTCAACACTTTTCCACTCAAAGTATTTGCATTTCTCATCCTGGAGACTTTTTCTAACATATAATGTAAGAAATTATTCAATTTCCTTTTTTTTTTGGAAAATAAATGAAAATTTATTTATTTTAACAAAATATATACACCATATTTTTCATAATTATATAATCTTCTTTTAGGATTTGGGTCAATCTAAAACTTTAACCTTACAGCTTTTTTGTTACACTAACACTTCTCCTTTTTAAACGACCTTTGTGAACCGAAGTGGGTGCATCTCTAATTTGATCTTTGAAATCAAATTGAAAGTCTTCAAAGTGTCTATTGAGTGTTATTTTGTAGGAAAAAAAATGTTTTATAGCATTTGGAGGCTTTGCCTTAGAAAATTTTGGAAAAGCTTAATGGAACATAGAAATTACAATTGAGATGAAAAGAGCTACTAGCAATAAGGAAATCGTGCTCACACTCAAGATTTAATGACCATGAATTTAGTGGGCTAGGTAGGCATTAAGTAGCAGTGTAGTTTAAGGCCTAAAGAGCAATTGTGGAGATTGGAAATAAAAGGAGAATTTTGACTGCGAGGCAGAAATTACGAGCATGAGATTTATATTGCCAAAATCATCAAAAGCTTACAAAGTCCAAACAACCACGTTTTCTAAAGGGTTTTGAGTAACACAAGTTTCACAACTGCAACCTTGAGAAGTGCAACTGCAATTGCAATATAGGCATAAAATCTAAAATCCATATAACAGTTCACAGTAAGGAGCATGACTATGAAAATAACCTATGACAACAAAAGTGTGATTGCGACAGAAAAAGGCAGTTGTGATATTCATATAGAGTCAACCATTAGAGCCAGGAGCTAGTCAAAATTTGCCATATGTAACTAGCCGTTAAAGCTTGAATAATTCATGACCTTGATAAAAAAAAAAGTGTGATCACAATTCTAGATCTAGCAAAACAATTAATGCTCTAGAAAAACTTGTTGTATGAAAAGGAGTTTTGGGAAGTTAATTGTAATGGCTATTTGGAGATATGAGGCAATAAATATTTCTTAAAAATCTACTTAGTGTTGAAGAACAACCTCTCATGTGCCTAGGTTTTGCTAGTTTAATTCTCCATTTTTGTAATCAATTATTACAATTGTTTAAGAGATGAATGTTTAAGTGTTAACCATACACACTTGGGAAATGTTTTATAGTGAGCCTAGGTAAAACTTTAGGTATAAGGGTTTAATAGTGAGCCTAGGTAAAACTTTAGGTATAAGGGTTTGATAGTTAGCCTTTGGAAAACTATTATTGTAAAGGGTTTGAGTGTGAGATGTTATGAAAACACTTGTGGGTTTTGAGAGTTAGCCTTAGGAAAAAACTCTTGTTGTAAGGGGTTTGAGTGTGAGCCCTTATGAAAGCACTTATGGGATTTGAGAGTTAGACTTGGGAAAATAATTAGGTTTGATAATGAGTATGTGAAACTTTGGTCAAGTATGGGTGTGAGCCTTGAGAAACTCTTAGATTATGAGTAAGCCTTAAGAAAAACATAAGTGAGGTTTGTCGTTAGCCTTGTAAGCACATAGTTAAGAGTGATATAGTAAAATTCCATTTTGTAATGAAGTTAGTGGAAAATCCCAGCTGAGGTTGGAGAGTGGATGTAGGCTTAGTTAAAATCCAAACCATTATAAAAATATTATGTGCCTCTTTCTATATATCTTAATCTTTTACTTATCTATAGTAAAGAAAATTGCTCATTATTCTTAAATCTTAATTTTTTAATCAACCACTAATTCATCCCCCTTCTTGGTGCACTTTCTTCCATAATTGGTATCAAAACATGTTTCCACATTCAAGATTAATTGCGTGAAAAAAGATTGGGAATGGAAAATGATGGAACTCAACACCTCAAACCACTCTTTGATGGATCAGGTTATGCCCATTAGAAACATAAAATAGAGGTATACTTAAATAGTGATCTAGTAGACATATGGGATATTATCCTAGAAGAATGGAAGCTACCATCGAAGGACACCAATTATAAGGTGGAGCTAAATCCAATGAAAGATTGGTTCAAAGTGCAAAGAAATGCAAATGGAAAGAACAAAAAAGTGATGGCAATATTTCTCAAATCCTTTTCAAGGGAAGTGTGAGAAAGAATACAACATTGTTAACCCGCATATAGCACTTAGAGAACCTTAGAGAACCACCATAAAGGCATTCAACAAGTCAAGTCCAAAATGTCCAATTGCTGAAGTTGAAATATGAGCTCTTCCAAATGAAGCCATTCGAAAATATCACCAACATGACTAATCAATTACTAGCAATTGTAAATGGCATAAAAAAAGCTTGGGAAGCATTACAACTTATATAACGCCTGTAATTAAGGCTTATAAGTTATGTTCTTGGTTAGTGAGAGTTTGGAGTTAAATGAAGTTTTTAAAGTTTAAGAGAGCTGAAATCAGATGTTTCACGTTCGTGATAATGGGTGTTATGGCCGTGAATATCAGGTTTTTAGTTAGCAGCACCAATGAGGTTCTTCATGACCGTGAAACATTTCTTCACACCCGTGAAGCCTACACAGTATGGGCAGGTGAGGCAGCCACGATTTCTTCCTTACTATATCCCTTTAAATCTGCTCCCATACTCCTATAACCAATCTAACACACCATCTTTTCATTTCCTTCACCATCAAAAACCTTTTCCTCCATTGTGGAAGCTTTGAAGATCAAGTTTTATGAGGGTAAAGTGAGAGAGAGGAGTGAGAAGAAACGTTGTGAGCTTGGGTGTGAGAGATCAATTTTAGTGTTTTCTGGGTTTTGGTTTAGTTCCAAAGGCTAAAGGAACATTTTTCTTCTTAGTAGGGTCTAGAAATAGAGTTAGAAGTCCATCCCAAGGGAGGGGAGAAGCTTGAGGAGCTAGAGTTATGGCTCCCTCCATCCAAGGTGTAAGGTTTGTACATAATATCCTATCAGGCTTTAATCTTGCATTTGTAAGTTGGTGTGACTTGAATGCATGTTCAGTTTGACATTTGGTTAATAAAATCTATGATTTTTGGGGTTGAAATGCATGATGGTAGTTTTTATGTTAAATGATTGTTTTGAGATGTTAGAGTAATCATTTTGGTTAATATAGATGATTAGAAAGTATATGGTTGTGATAAATGGCTAAAATGCATGTTGGAGTGCTGATGGGGTGCTGACATTAGTCAACTGTAGTGAATATGATATGTGAGAATGGTATGAATATGGTTGTTCTCTATTTTCATATGAAATCTAGAATATTACTAGATTCACAACCATGAATGGAGGGTTCATGGGCATGAAGGTTGTGAAACTAAGTTTTGATATTAAAGCAGACCCGTTCATGGGTAGCTTCACGGTTGGGTTCACGTCCATGAAGGGATGATCATTGTTGTGAATGTGTGATGATTCACGGATTGAATCACGGCTTGGTTCATAGGTAAACTACTCGTGAAGTAGTATTTCATGGTCATGAAAGGTTGTTCACGGGCGTGAAGCTGCTTAACATCAAAATTTTATATGTTTGCCTATGAATCAAAGTTGATTTTTCATGAGGTGGTATACCTTTATCATAACATTATAGTATGCTATGAGAATAAATGTTATGGAATGATTGATGTGAATAATGGTAACTAAGATAAATGATTAAGCTCAATACTATCACTATGACTAAAGTTAGGATAAATGGCATGCCATTGAGGGGAAATCGGTATTGAGTGACCTAGGTTGGTCATGTTTGAGATTCTTTGAAGGCCAAGAGGCAAGCAACTTGCTATGTGCATTAGATATAAATATACGAGATCTTTATGGTATGTCATGTAGTATGCGAGCTAGTCTATGTGCGGACTTCGAGGTAAGTTGTTATAGTAGCTTAGTGAGTATATCATGTATGTTATATACTTGTCATATGTTTGTACATTGCATGTTGGTATATACCACTAGGCAGGAGTTGGTTAGCATATAGGCTTCCCATGCACAAGTTTGGAGCTTAGGGGAGGTTCGACATAGGTGGATGCCCAATGATTAGAACCTTAGATATACACTTGGGGTGGGTGATACACGGTTGTATTTTGGGTTGGATAGTTATAGTTTTACATGTTGTATTTCAGAGACATGTATTTTTATAACTACATGTTATGTATAAACTTTGGACTAGTGCTACCCGTTTGATTAATGTATGTTATATTATTTTATCAAGCTTTTTAAGGATGTTTTATTTTATTTCAGTCATCATGGACATGATGCATTAAAGTTTTTAAATTATGGTGTTTTGAATCATGTGCATCGTAGCATTCTTTAGTGTAAATGAGATTAATCTTAATTATATCGAAGGGTATTACATTTAGTAGTATGAGAGCCTAGGTTTATGAGGTTCTGAACCTAGGTTGGATAGGTGTATCACATGTGCGAGTGTTATCCTATATGACTCTAATGTGGCCTATTCTTTATTGATGTTAGACTAAAGAGTGACTATAGAGATCGAACTATGTGATGCTGCTGAAAATAACACTACACCCTATATAAAGGCACAAAATCTGCCAAGCCAAACTAGAGTGCAAGGGATGACTGGCGCACCTACTTTACAATAGCCGATGGCTAGTTAGGCAGATTAGTCATAGGATCCTTTGATGCATAATCTTGTTGCTCTTTTTCAATTGTTGGTATAGGATATGTCATCGCCACCTCCTCCAATACCACTACCACTGCCACCTCCACCACTGAGGAATTGATCACAGATTGATAGGCTTTGTAGGTATGGGGCAACCGATTTCACAGGCAAAAGGGATGATGAACCTGTGGCTGCAGAGTACTGCTTAGAGTTGTTAGAGGAGTTCTCTAATAGCAATCACCTTTAGCACTTATTGTACAAATTTATTTGATTAATAAAAGGCTTTTTCATTAATTTGATGTTCATTTTATATATGAATTAATAAGTGATCTTAAATCAATTAATGAAGTCCTTGATACATAACATAGCATGAAGGAAATCATGATATTGAGATTCTTATCATCTGTAATTATGTTAGTATCAAAATTATCCCTAGTCATAGGATTAATGAGATGGGATATTATTAATCCAGACAGACTAGCACATGTTACACTCCTTGATTGGATTGAGTAGTAGATCTCATAATCTATAAACATGAGATGTTTAGAGTTAATATGTGGATGCTTGCTAAGTGTAGCTACGTACATTGGATGACCAACTATGAGACAATCATATGGATAATCTATTCAAATGTCAATGATAGTCTCATCATAGCAATGGTGCAAGTATCCTTAGACTTGAGGTACTCAAGGATATCTTGAATATTGATTATGTATTTTGACACTATTCCTTGTTGCCTCAGAGAGGTAGCTCATAGGGTGGTGATTGGATACAGCTTGAGGTAGTCGAAGGTAATTGGGTAACCAACAAAGGATTCACCACTCTTGATAGAAAGAGTGTATACCCATGGCCTCTTGTCGTGGTCATTACTCAGGAATCTCTGGCCGGAGTGGAAATGTCATAAAGATAGTCTTTAATGACATATCTAATAGAGTAATGAGCCTCAAGGACAATAACTAACATTACTTAGACTAGATGTGATGTAGTCAGTCTAGTGGGAGTTGACACATGTCCATACTCTGAACCAAGTGGGGTATAAAATAGTAAAAGGAATAATTGCACATAAATTATCTATGGAAAGGTTCGTAGTCAAACCACTGACTTTCTGGTCAATTAGGGGTCATGATGTGTTGCTAGATACCACTCATGACCTGCTTAAATTAATTGTTACTTTAAGTGGCCAACATAACTGGGAACCTAATGGGTCACACGCATTGAAGATATGGAGAATGAGTAAAATGGTATTGGATAAGATCCAAAATATGAGAGAATTATTTTAGGATGGATCACGATGAGATCGCAGGAAAAAATCGTTCGAGAGTGTCACGGGCCTGCAGCAGTGTCATATCCGCTAATTTAGACCTAAGTCACGCGAGTTGTTAAATCGACTCGTCGGTTTGACTAAAGTCTAAATTTGGATTTTTATCAAAAAATAATCAAAATAATTGTAATTAATTATGGAATATAATCAATAAAGTGTTTAAAATATGTAAAGATGTTAAATTTTGGTAAGGGACTAAATTGCAAAATTTGAAAAGTTTAGGGGTCAATTTGCAATTTACCAAAAATTGAAGGATTTAATTGGGATAATCATAAATTAAATGCATGATTGGGACATTAAACACATGGAAAGGGGTTGGCCACACCAAGTGGCACAATTTAAGAAGACAATTGACATGCATGAATTGGAAATTAATGAAAGTTTCTAGAATATGCTTAGGTGTCTCCATTAATTTAGTAATTTTGTCACTTTGCTGTTAATTGTATTTCCTTCTTCATTATCACTCTTGATCCAGAATTTCCTATCAATTAATTGCCTCCCACGTTTCTTGAAGCATAGCACACCAAGTGGCATACAACAATTAGCCAAGTGAGGTGCATGAATGAGGTATTAATTAAGGTTTCTAGAATGTGGCTTATGTGTCCCCCATTTTAATGACTTTTGTCACTTTGTTCTTGATTGCTTCTTTCTCTTCCTTGTCCATGTTTCATTGAGAAAAATTCTGTTCTCTCAAACCAGCCACGTTTTCCCTTCTTCCTCCATAGCTAAACCTTGATTCTAGTAAAAGAAAGTGAGAAAAAGAGAGAAAAATCATGGAAACTTCCATTTTCATGCTCAAGGTAGCTTAAGAGAGTAAGGAGAAAGAGAGATTAGAGTTTATGAAGTGTTAATAATCTGTTTATGAATTTTAGGAACTCAAAGTGACAAGGATCTAGCTCAAAGGAGCAAAGGAAAGGAGAAAGAAAAATAAAGAGAAAGAAAAATAAAGAGAAAGAAAAGAGAAAAAGAGAGGTTTGTGCATAATCTAAGGCAATAGCCTATTTTAATTTTTTTTAATTGCATAATTTAATTATTTGGCATGTTGATGATTCTGAATTAATATTATTTGTGATGAAAAATCTTGGGGATGCATGTTTGCTAGACTTAGGATTTAATTTGGTAAAAATTGAATGTGATTGGTTGGTATGTTCTTTGCTGGAAATTGATGAGCAGAGTGCACTTAAACTGTTATAACTTAATTTATGGAACTCGATTTTCCATGTTCTTTGTTGGGTTTGAAAGATAAGACATAGGGCTATAACTTTAATTTAGATCATAAAATCTGAATATGTCTGTAATTTTCCAGAAAATTTCATAAAGTTCGAACATAGAATATGTCCAGAAATTCTGGGCAGAATTGTTAATAATGAGCAGTAAGTACTTAAACTGTTATAACTTGAGTTATGGAGCTTGGATTTGCGTGTTCTTTGTTCTGTATGAAATCTAAGACATAGGGCTACAATTTTTATTTATACCATAATATCTGAATATGTCTTTAATTTTCAGAAAAAATTCATAAAATTTAGACTTAGAATCTGTCCAGAAAATTCTGGGCAGAATTATCAGTGACCAGTTAGTGTTAATATTATCATATCTTTTGATACAGAAATCAGAATTAAGTGATTAAAGTTGAATATTAAATATAAGATCCATATCTAAAATTTTTATGAAGATCATGTAACTATATTCAGAACGGAACAGGACCAAAATTAAGGTCCAAAACAGAGAACAGAATCTGCCAGTGGCAGGGCAGCATATGAAATGAGTAATGAAATGAGTAAAATGATGTGAACCTTGTTATATTATGTAAATATTATTTCTGATTGAGTGATTATGTAATTATTTAGAGATATTATATACATGAATAGTATGAAATTAATTGTTATGAATTTTAATGAAATTGTATAAGCCCTAGAACACCTAACTAGAACCAACTTAGGATAGTTTGGCATGCCAAATAGGGGGGAGTATGATGAAAATGATTAAATCCATTAATGGTATGATTATCTACGCCGGTAATGGCACAGTTATATACGCCAGTAATGACACGGTTATCTACGCCGGTAATGACACTGTTATCTACGCCGATAATGACACTTATATGCGCACATCATATTGCCCGGGTGGCACTCCTAAGTGCCTGGATGGCAACTCCGTTATCCGAGTCAGTAGTTCATAGGTGTCCTAGGTATAAATGAAAACATAAATAAAGAAGTTATGGAACATAAAATAATTATTGAAAGTGAAACGGGAATTATGATTTATGACATGAATAATAAAAATGGAATTATGAATTGTGGCATGGATAAAAAGAAGGTTTAGTGTTATACAATAAGGTGATAATAAAATAAATAAGTATGAGATAATATAATATAATTTGATGTCTATACATGCTAGAATACCATGATTTGCATGAGAATGATGATTTGATTATGTTAAACAAAATGAGGTACAATAAATTGATGTTATGCATACTAGAATATTATGAAATGTATGTTTGCATGATTTGATCATAAATTTTTATATGACAATGCAAGTGACATTAAAAATAGTTTATTGCCTTATCAATATGCACCACTAAGCCAAGAGCTTAGCATGAGAGTTTCCTTCCGCGCAGATTTAAAGAGGTAGCTGAGGATTTTGAATAAAGACACGGTGATCCAAGTCTAGTAGAGCAACTCGTGTTAAGTACTGTGGGTCACACAAATTATGTAATTATGGTTTGAGTTTTATTTTGTAGTATTTGTAAAATAAACAACACGTTTTGTAAACAACATGTTATTATATAAAAATGTAGTTTATCTTTTATGTTATAATTTTTGTTATACTGCAAAGTAAACAAATAGTAAATAAAGAAAAAAATATATATGAGTGAATTTCAGTTACATACAATTAAATAAAATGATCTTTTAACCGATGCAGTAAGAGGTAGCACTCCCTTATCCGGGCACGAGCTGCTGGGATGAGGAGGTGTTACAAGCAGGCCCAGTGCGCCTACAGCTTCCCATTCGTTGGCCAACGTCTGTTTTGGCCTTAATTAGGCCAATTATGCCCAATTACTATTCGTTTTTTTCCATTTTCTCCATTTTGACTTTTCATCTTATTTTTGAATTTGATCCAAATAGAAAATACATCATATGGCAAAAAATAGACATAAAAATATTTTTTGTCAAAAAAAATATTTTTAAGAGAACAAAAATTCTCTCAAGAGCACTTTCAAAGCTAGCACTTTGAATTTGTTGAAACCATTTCTCTTGATAGTTTCTTCTTCTTTCTTTGCGTGGATTATCATTAGAGACATCCTAGTGTGGATTGTTGTGGTTTGCTACAACCCAACAAAGTGAAGATTTGAAGAACAAAGAAAAATTACAAGGTATAATTTTTAACATTTAAATTTATATAAATTAATTTTAATGGTACAAGTATGATCTTATGTTTTGGGTTTTGAAAATTTTTTTTTTGCTGCATTTATGAATATGATTCATTCTTCAAAACCCAACAAGAGAAGATTAAGAGGGTCTTCGAAGAGCTTGAGTGTGCCGAGGAGCAAAACGTTAAGTAAGTCATTTCACTTATCCAGGAGCATGCCTACAATTGGTGGAAGTCTATTCTTTAGAAGCCTCAGACTCTAGAGCCACTTACATGGGTTTTCTTTATGGCTGAATTTAAGAAGAAATATGTACTGAGAGTGTACATTGATGAGAAGAAGAAAAAGTTCCTAAACCTACGATAAGGGAACCTGACTATAGAAGTGTACGAGAAAGAGTTCACCAGACTGAGCATGTATGCACATGGCATTATAGGGGATGAGATGGACAAATGCCACCGATTTAAGGATGGTCTGAGAGATGAGGCCAAGGTGTATGTACTTTCACTCTAGTTAGAGGATTTTATGAAGTTGGTGTTTGCTACTGTCAATATTGAAAAGAGGATTCAGTTGAGAAACAATTTCAGTAGCTGCCAGTAGTCAGCCCCAAGCATGGAGAGAGGCAACACCAAAGTGTGCATCTTATGGTAGGAAACATCGACGAGAATGATGGGGACCTTTAGGAGCTTGCTATAGGTGTGGATCTTGAGGCCATTATAGGAGAGATTATCCTTTACAGATAGTTGAGGCTCCCACTCAGACTCAGAGTTGGTGCCAACAAAGACCGAGGATGGGGACTTGCCAATTTAGGCAGAGGTGGATCTAGACCGACCGTATCAGAGACAGTGAGTAGGCCAAGACCTATTAGAGCACCAGTGAGAGCCTATGCTATGAACATCGGCCAGGATCCGAGTGAATTAGATGTGGTTGTTGGTACATTTCTTCTCTTTGATAGATCTCGGCTCCACACATTCTTAAATATGTATCAACATAATTGAGTGGTATAACATGTTAGTAGAGAGAATAGACTACGAGATAGAGGTGACTAGCCCTTAGGGGCATAGTACAATGGTGAACTGAATGTATAAGAATTATCCTATTTTGGTGCAAGGGAAAGGGTTCATGGCAGATTTGATTGAATTGCCCTTTCATAAGTATAATGTTATCCTAGGTATGGATTGGCTCTCTAAGCATGGTGTAATAGTTGTAACACCACATCTTATACATTTGAGTTTAACCTATCTCTGTATCAAATAATCACACATAGCATGCCGGAAAGACAAAATATCCTATTAACAATGGTAGTAAATTTTTTTTCATATCTTGTAATATCATTCAATGACTTTGTAGGTCTCATATACTATAATATCATTCAATGACTTTGTAAGTCTCATATCCTGTAATATCATTTAATGACTTTGCAAGTCAACACTGAGGCTTTCTCCACAATACGATATATCACATATATTAAAACATAAACCTTGCACAGAAGTATTTACGAGTTGCTTTCATTTATACATTTTTAAAACCCATTCCAAAATGACTATACATATTCAAACACATAAATACAAAATGCGGATGACATATTTTCATGCTAATGTGGAATGCAAGGAGAGAGAGTGATGAGGCTCGGCCAGTGACCTGTGCTCCATGTCTTCTATACATTACTAAAAATGAGCTATCACTTTTCTTTACCTGAAACATGATGCAAATTGATGAGTTGCGGCTCAGTGAGAATAATTATCCAATGAGCTCTAAAGTATCAAACAACTCATAGTAATAAATCACAAATCCAACCTTATAGCAATAAGAATTGATTACTTACCAAGAACAAACTTGCAAGGGATCAATTTTCCATCAAAAACTAAGTGAAACAAGGAAGAATTGAGTTCTGGAATGGAGGAAGATGAAAAAGAAAATGGGATGGAGTGAGGAGGCAGAAATGGGGGAGGAAGATAAAGCCAACCTTTTTGTTTTTGTCTTTTTATCTTTTTCTCTTCATCACTTCTCTTTTCTCTTCTCTTTTCTCTTTTCTTTTCTCTTCTCTTTTCTCTTCTCCTTTCTTTTATTTTCATTTTGTTTCATTTTAATTTTATTTTGTCTATATTATTATTATTATTATTATTATTATTATTATTATTATTATTATTATTATTATTATTATTATTATTATTATTATTACTATTCTTATTATTATTATTATTATTATTATTATTATTATTATTATTATTATTATTATTATTATTATTATTATTATTATTATTATTATTATTTACATATATTTATAATTCCACTAATTCACACAATAATACAGCTTAATCATTTGGCCCGATTTAACTAAATTAACAATGTAAATGTTTACTAATCTTAATCTAGTCATTTTGCTTACTTTAATTTAGTCACCTTATTCAATTTATTTCTAATGCTTTGTTATCCTCATTTAGGTTATAAGTACACACGTGCGACTCGATACAATTGCCAAATACTAGGACACGTAGCTAGTGCGTGCCATGAACTTGATTCCTAAGAAAATATGTATGAAATGCATGTGTTCAATTGGATTATATGGAAGATGCATATGTTCAAATGAAATGCATGTGAATATGCATGTGGGGAAGGTCAAGGATGTTACAATAGTGGACTGCAGGGTGAAGACAGTTGAATTGAGAACATTGAAAGATGAGATAGTGGTTGTTCAAGGTGAGAGATCCTCTTCATGATGAAAGCGCAAAAGATGATCAAAAAGGGGTATAAAGCCTATTTGGCTCATGTGGTTGACAACAGGAGGGAGAACTCAGATCTTAGGGATATTTTGACAGTGGAAAAGTTCCCAGATGTGGTTCTAGATGAGTTACTAGGGCTACCTTTAGAAAGAGAGATAGAGTTATCAATTGAGCTTACTTTGGGTACAACTCCTATATCAGCGATACCATATTGTATGTCTCTATCAGAGATGAAAAAGTTAAGTGAACAGTTACAAGAACTGGTGGATAAGGGCTTCATCAAACCCAATGTATCTCTATAGGGTGCACCGATGTTGTTCGTTAAGAAAAAAGACAGGTCTATAAGGTTGTGCATAGACTACAGGAAATTGAATAGGGTGACTGTTAAGAACAGGTATCCACTACAACAGATTGATGATCTCTACGACTAGTTGAGAGGTGCAGAGGTGTTCTCTAAGATTGATTTGATATCAGGATACCATTAGTTTAGAATCAAGGTAGGTGATGTAGAGAAGACTACTTTCAGAACCAGATATGGTCACTATGAGTTTTTGTTATGCCCTTTGGGTTAACCAATGCTCCGATAGCTTTTATTGATCTGATGAAATGGATCTTCAAACCATTTTTAGACCAGTTTATTGTGGTTTTCATAGACGATATCATAGTGTATTCAAGAAGCAATAATGAACATGAGCAGCACTTGAGAACAGTCTTATAGACTCTTAGGGAGCAGAAGCTTTATACTAAGCTCTCTAAGTGTAAGTTTTGGCTAGATGTGGTTGCCTTTCTCGGGCATGTCATATCAACCGACAGGATTAGAGTGGATCCAAATAAGGTTGAGGCGATCTTGGATTGGAAACTACCACGGAATGTGGCCAAAATCAGGAGTTTTCTTGGCTTAGCGGGATCCTATAAAAGGTTTATAAAGAGTTTTATATGATATCTTTTCTATGGACTAGGTTGTTGTAGAAAGATATCAAGCTCGAACCGATAAACAAATGCCATAATAGTTTCAATCAGCTTAAGAGTCTTTTAACAGAAGCTCCAATGTTGACACAACCAATTTCGGACTGGAAATATGTTGTTTACAGTGATGCATCACACAACGGATTGGGTTGCGTGTTAATTCAGGAAGGGAAAGTTGTCACTTATGCATCCAGATAGTTGAAGCCTCACGATAAGAATTATATGATGTACGGTTTAGAGTTGCAACCATTATCTTCGCATTGAAGATTTGGTGTCATTATCTATACGGAGAGAAGTGTCACATCTTCATAGATCACAATAGTCTAAAGTATCTTCCTACACAGTGATATTTGAATTTGAGGTAGAGAAGATGGTTAGAATTGATAAACGATTACGATTGTGTGATTGATCCTCATGTAGGAATGGCCAATGTGGTGGTCGATGTGCTTAGTAGGAAGAATTTGGAAGAGTTGCACATCTGACCAACCTTGGGTCAAAAGATTAGAGATGCACAGAGGTTTGATGAAAAGTGAGTGGAGTTGGTCATTTTGGTCTCTTAGAAGGAGAGAACGAGTTTCTCAGTCTAGCCAAATGGTAGTTTACACTAACAGGGTAGGTTATATGTGTCAGATATCTTAGAGTTGAGACAAAAGAATATGAGAAAGGCTCATGAGACGATATTTGAAATGTACCCAGGGAGTAACAAGAAGTATCAAAATCTAAAAGGGTTGTATTGGTGGTCAGGAATGAAGAAAGACATCATAGAGTTCATGACTAGATGTCTCATATATTAGCAGGTAAAGATCAAACATTAGGTACCTTCATGTTTATCACAGTCAATCACAATTTTATAATGGAAATGGGAGAGAATCACTATGGATTTTGTGATTGGATTACCTTTGACATCAAAGATGTGTGATGTTGTATGGGAGATCTTGGATAGGTTAATGAAGTTGAATCACTTCTTACCTATTTAGAGAGACTTTCCTTTGAACTAGTTAGCAGAGTTGTATGTGAATGAGATAGTATTTCTTTATAGAGTTGTTGTCACCATCATTTCGGATCGAGATCTATAGTTCACATATTAGTTCTAGGGTAGTCTATAGCGAGCTTTGGGTACCAAGCTCAACTTCAATACTACTTTCCATCCTCAAATAGATGGTCAGTCAAAGAAAGTTATTCAGATCTTGGAAGACATAATGAGATATTGTGTGATTGAGTTTGAGGGAAGTTAGGATAGATATCAATTATTGAAGGAGTCCTCTTACAACAACAGTTATCAGTCCAGTATTCGGATGGCTCTGTATAAGGCACTTTATGCTAGAAAATGTCGAACACCATTGTGTTAGAGTGAGCTTAGTGAGAAAAAAGATAGTGGCGCCAAATCTGGTACAAGAGATGGAAGAGAAAGTGAAAATCATTAGAGATCAACTAAAAGCAGCTTTCCACAGATAGGAATTCTATACGTACCTCAAGAGAAAGGACATTGAATACCTGGTGGGAGATAAGGTGTTTCTCAAGGTATCTCTGTGGAAAAAGGTTCTTAGGTTTGGAAAAAAAAGGTCAAGTTAAGCCCTATGTCCATTGGACCTTATGAGATCCTAGAGAGAATCAAACTAGTTGCGTATAGACTTGCTTTATTGCTAGAGTTGAGTAGGATACACAATGTCTTCTATGTATCCATGTTGAAAAGGTATTGGTCAAATCCTTCTCACATCATCACAGCTGAGAGCAAATAATTGATACCATATTTGACTTACGAAGAGGAACAAGTTGAGATCTTAGTTTAAGAGGTTAAGGAGCTCAGGAACAAATGAGTATCGTTAGTGAAAGTTTTATGGAAGAGCCATATCATTGAAGAAGCCACCTGGGAAAGCGAGGAAGTGATGAGGACACAATATCCTCTATTGTTCTGAGATGTCATAACAAGTAATTTTGAAGAAGAAATATCCTAAGGAGGGAGAAATGTAATACTTGTAATTAGGGCCAATAAGTTATGTTATTGGTTACTGAGAGTTGGGGGTTAAGTGAAGTTTTGGAAGTTGCTGAAATCATATGTTTCACGCCTATGACAATGGGTGTCATAGCTGTGAATATTAGATTTTTAGTTAGCAGGTGTGATGAGGTCCTTAACGATCGTAAAATATTTTTCACACCCATGAAGGATGCCCGTGAAAGATGATACACGACAGTGAAGCCTGGACAGTATGGACAGGTGAGGCAGCCACAATTTCCTCCTTCCCATATCCTTTTAAATCTACTCACATGCTCCTGTAACCGACCTAACATGCCACCTTTTCATCTCCATCACCATCCGAAGCCTTTTCCCCCATTGTGGGAGCTTTGAAGATCAAGTTTTGTGAGGGTAAAGTGAGAGAGAGAAATGAAAGGAGAAGTTTTAGCTTATGTGTGAGAGCTAGGTTTTGGTGTTTTTTGGGTTTTCGCTCAATTCCAAAGGCTAAGGTAACATTTTTCTTCTTGCTAGGGTTTAAAGATAGAGATGGAAGTCCATCCCAAGGGAAAAGACAAACTTAAGGAGCTAGAGTTATGGCTTCCTCCATCTTAGGTGTAAGTTTTGTACATAACAACCTCTCAAGCTTTAATCTTGCATTTGTATGTTGGTGTAACTTGAATGCATGTTCAGTATGACCTCTGGTTAATGAAATCTATGACTTTTGGGGTTCAAATGCATAATGGGAGTTTTTGTTTTAAATGATTATTTTGAGATGTTAGAGTAATATTTTAGTTAATATAGATGATTAGAAAGTATATGGTTGTGATAAATGGCTAAAATGCATGTTAGAGTGTTGATAGGGTGGCTGACATTAGTCAACTATAGTGAATATTGCATGTGAGAATGGTATGAATATGGTCGTGCTTAATCTGGAAAATTTATAGATTCACGGCTGATGAAAATGAGTTTTGATGTTGAAGCAGACCTGTTCACAGGTAGCTTCACAGTTGGGTTCATAGTTTGGTTCACACTCATGAAGGGGTGATCACAGTCATAAATGTGTGATGATTCATAGGTCGAATCATGACCTAGTTCACAAGTAAACTACTCGTGAAGTAGTGCTTCATGATCTTGAAAGGTTGTTCATGAACAGGAAGCCGCTTAACTTTAAAATCTCATATGTTTGTTTGTGAATCAAAGTTGCTGAAATCATATGTTTCACGCCCATGACAATGGGTGTCATAGTCGTGAATATTGGGTTTTGAGTTAGCAGCAATGATGAGGTTTTTCACGACCGTGAAACACTTCTTCATGCCTTTGAAAGAATGGTTTATGCCCATGAAAGTTGACCGTGAAGCCTGGACAGTATAGGCAGGTGAGGTAGCCACGATTTCCTCTCTTTCATATCCCTTTAAATCTACTCCCATGCTCCTATAACCGACCTAACATGCCACCTTTTCATCTCTTTCACCATCAAAAACCTTTACTCCCATTGTGGAAGCTCTAAAGATCAAGTTTTGTAAGGATAAAGTGAGAGAGAGAAATGAGAGGAGAAGTTGTGAGCTTGGGAGTGAAAGCTCAGTTTTGGTGTTTTATGGGTTTTGGTTTAGTTCCAAAGGCTAAGGGAACATTTTTTTTTCTTGCTAGAGTCTGTAGACATAGCTGTAAGTCCATCAAAAGGGAAGGGACAAGCTTGAAGAGCTAAAGTTGTAAAGGACAAGCTTGAGGAGCTAGAGTTGTGGCTCAAACCATCCTAGGTGTAAGGTTTGTACATAACAACCTCTCAAGCTTTAATCTTGCATTTGTATGTTAGTGTGACTTGAATGCATGTTCAGTATGACCTTTGGTTAATGAAATATATGACTTTTGTGGTTGAAATGCATGATGAGAGTTTTTATGTTAAATGATTGTTTTAGATGTTAGAGTAATCATTTTGGTTAATATAGATGATTAGAAAGTATATGGTTGTGATAAATGGCTAAAATGCATGTTGGAGTGTTGATAGGGTGGCTGACATTGGTCAACTGTAGTGAATATTGCATGTGAGAATATGGTTATGCTTTGTTTTGGTATAAAATATGAAAATTTACAAATTCACAGCTGTGAACTGAGGGTTTACGGGTGTGAAGATTAAGAAAATGAGTTTTGATGTTGAAGTAAACCCGTTCATGGGTAGCTTCATGGTTGGGTTCACAGTTTGGTTCACGCCCGTGAAAGGGTGATCAAGGCTATGAACGTGTGATGATTCACAAGTTGAATTATGGCTTAGTTCACAGGTAAACTACCTATAAGTTAGTTGTTCACGGGCGTGATACTACTTAACTTGAAAATCTTATATGTCTACTTGTGAATCAAAGTTGATTCATCGTGTTGTGGTATACCTCTATTGTAAGATTATAGTAGGCTACGAGAATGCATGTTATGGAATGATTGATGTGAATTATGTTAATTGAGATAAATGATTTAGCCTAATACTCTGACTAGGACTAGAGTTAGGATAGATGACATGCCATTGAGGGGAGATCGGTATCGAGTGACCTAAGTTGGTCATGTTTGAGATTCTTTGAAAGCCAAAAGGCAACCAATGAGAGCTTCCTAGGTTAATTTATATTCAAACCTTTTTCATCAAATAAGTGTTCTAGGAAGCTCAAGTAGGTGTCCTGAGAGCTTTGTTGAGAGCCATAGATTAGCCATATCCATTTTAGTCTAGTTATGAGTAAAGTGGGCAATGGTAAGATAATTAACTCTACTTATGTGTGGTGTACACTTGTATGATTCTAGTTGGTTATTTGATATACCATGTTTGCTATGTGCATTAGATATAAATATATGCAATCTTTATATATGTCATATAGTATGTGAGCTAGTGCATGTGCAAACTTTAAGGTAAGTCATTATAATAGCTCGGTAAGTATATCATGCATATTGTATACTTGTCATGTGTGTGTGTGCTTTGCATGTTGTTATGTACCACTAGGCACGAGTTGCTTAGAATATGGGCTTCCCATGCATAGGTTTAGAGCTTAAGGGAGGTTCGACAGAAGAGGATGCCCAGTGATCAGAGCCTTGGATATATATTTGGGGTGGGTGATACATGGATGTATTTTGGGTTGTTTTGTTGGTTGGGTAGTCATAGTTTTACATGTTGTATTTTAGAGAAATATAGTTTCATAACTATTCCTTTTGTATAAACTTTGGACTAGTGTGGCCTGTTTGATTAATGTATGTAACTTTATTTTATCAAGCTTTTTAAGGGTATTTTATTTTATTTAAGTCATCATGGTCATGGTGCATTAAATTTTGAAATTATAGTGTTTTGAATCATGTACATCGTAACATTCTTTGGTGTAATTGGGTTTAATCTTAATTATATCGAAGGTTGTTACAACTTAGAAGATGTAAACAAAAAAATCTTGAGAAGTCTTCCTATGAAGGTGTACAGTTCACAAGTTGCCAATATTGAGGAGGCCAATGAGGATTTCAGCATAATTTCAATTAATATGCTCATTGGCAAGCTCATCACTCATGAAATGGCATTAGTAAGGGAAAATGAACTAGAAATGGACATGTTAGGATTAAATTATTAGAAATACCATCTTTAATTTAATATAAAAATTGAGTTGAACATTAGTTATATCATTGGTTTGGATAATTGATGAATAAAGGTGAAAGTCATTGAAAATTTGCTTCATTATGCTTAATTAAATAAGTAATTTGATTTTAAATTGGGAAAGCAAGCTAAATACCTGCTAAGTCTCATTGGAAAATCCACCTAAAGATGCCAATGCAGAGAGACACTGGTTGTGAAGGATTATGCTAGGCCTGTTATTGGTAATACTTCCTCTTGCATAGACTTAGGAGAGGCAGTAAGGAATTATGAGTTGAATGAAAGGCCTCTTACTTTCAAAAAGGAGTTTAATGCAACAATGAATACCTTTCTTTTGAATTGGCTAAATCAAGATCTGTTAAGGATGATATGTTTTCTTTATACCCTAAAGGATAAAGCTAAAGGGTGGTTGATGACCTTACCACCCAATTTTATGCATTACTGGGATCAGATGTATGAAAAATTCATGAGAAAATTATATTCCCTCTAGAAAGCTAAGCAGTTGAGATCAAAGATAACAAGTTTCTATCAAAATGACTCAAAAACGTTTCATGAAGCGTGGGATAAATTCAATAAGCTACTTTTACAATGCCCTCACCATGGTTTCCCTCTTCGAGTGACAAATCAATCTTTCTATAATGGCTTGGCATAGTAATATCAATGTATGGTAGATAATGCAAGTAAGGGAGCTATAGGAGAGAAAACTGCAGAGGAAGTGTATGACATTTTTGAATTGTTGGGAGCTAATTCTGAACAAAAGAGTGTGAGAAGTAGAAACATGGTAGTGAATGAAATTTTTAATGGGATCAAGCTAACTTTTTAAATTGTAGAGTTGATTAAGCAAGTCAGAATGCTAGTTAACAGCATATATATGTCGACTAATGAGGTATATGGCATTTATGGTGTTTAGGGACATAAGGCTAACATTTGTTCCTCTTATGATTTTTGTGCAGATAATGACCTAAAACAAGCTAATGATATGAATTCCTTTCAGCCTAGACAGTAGAACAATCCTTACTCCAATACTTATAACCCTGGCTGGAGAAGTCATCCCAATTTTTCCTAAAAAAATACTGAGTCAAACCCACTTCAAATCTAAAGAAATCTAAACCCTCTTCAATACCAATATCCAGAGCCTTAACTTCAGAGAAATCAGCCCTCATACCCCATTTAAAGCCAACATGGACTTTCAAATGTGCCTAGAAAGTGTTCGTTAGAAAAAACCCTTTAGAGCTTTATTGTAGCAACTCAGGATAAGATTGAAAGGACATATAAAAGGATGGATTCCATTGAAAGCATCTTTGAAAAGGTTAGAGATTGAATTGGGTAGATAGTTGAAAAATTTAGAAAAACAAAATAGGAAAGTTACCATCTCAACATAAGTAGGCTAAATCAGTCATTGTACTTCAAAGTGGTAAGATTTATGATATTAAAGTTAAATTAAATGCTAACTTGGGTAATTCTTCCATTACATATGAGAAGATTAAAGAAAATAAGAATGAGCAATAAGAAGAAAAGACATAAGAAATAGAACAAAAAGGAGAGAAAATGGAATGAATAACAAAGAAAATGAGGCCTTTTTGGGACTTGAATTTCATAAAGATAAATGAGCCTTACAAACTTCTTATTCCTTTTCCTAATAGATTGAGAGAGAATAAAAACAATAAGGAATTTTCTGAAATTTCTAATATATTCTCTAAAGTTGAAATTAACTTACCTTTATTACATGTTATTAGGAATATGCCTTTCTATGCAAAAATTTTCAAGGAGTAAGCTTATACAAAAAAGAGGTATGAAAGTAATGAAAAAGTAGTGGTTTTTGAGACAGCAAATGCAGTCCTTCAATAGTAACAACTTCAAAAAATGATAAATCCTGAAAGCTTTACTATGACCATAACTATGGGAGACAATAACATAGCCAAAGCTTGCTAGACTTTGGAGCTAGCATCAATCTAATGTCTTATTTAGTGTATGCATAGTTGGGATTGGGTGAATTAAACTTACGTCTATGTGTCTTCAACTTACTAATAGGTCAGTTAAGTACCTCAAAGGTATAGTAAAGGATCTCCTTGTACAAATTGGCAAGTTAATTATACCTATTGATTTTGTTGTTTTGGATACGGAGACTTTTTCCTTAAGAGAAAAAGAGCAAACCATTCTTTTTGGTAAGACATTTATAGCAACCACTAAGACCATAATAAATGTTGATAATGGTACATGTAATATGAATTTGAACAAGTAGATGTAGATCCAAATTGGAACCCTCTCATGCCTAAAGAGAGGAAAAATGACCCTGAACCCCCTAAATTAAAGCTGACAAAAAACTTCCCTCAACACTAAAGTATGCCTTTCTAAGAGAGGGGACACTTACCCTGTGATTATTGCATCTAACCTTTCTCCTAATGAAGAAGAGTTTGTTATTAAAGAGTTAAGTAGGCTAAGAAAAGCCATTAGGTGGGGAATTTCATATATAATAGGCATTAGTCCTACCATGTGTATGTATAAAATCTTTTTAGAAGACAATGCCAAAGCTATTAGAAACACCCAAAAAAAAGGTTAAATCCTAACATGCAAAAGGTTGTTAAAGAAGAGGTTTAGAAGTTACTAGATAAGGGGATGATATATCCCATATCTGATGGCAAATGGGTGAGTCTAGTGCATGTAGTTCCCCAAAAGTCAGGAATTAGAGTAGTAAAAAATGAAAAAGGGGAATTAGTGCCTATTAGGACCACTACAGGGTGGAGAATGTGTATTGATTATAGGAAGTTGAATGCAGCTACAAAGAAATACCATTTCCTTCTTCAATTTGTTGATTAGATTTTGGAGAGATTATCTAGACATTTTTTATTATTTCTTGATGGTCTTTCAGGTTATTATCAAGTGCCTATTGCACTTAAGGATCGATAAAAAAACCACTTTCACCTATTTGTTTAGAACGTTTGCTTTCAAGAGGATACCATTCTGTATTTGCAATTCTCCCTCCACATTTTAAAAGTGCATATTCTTGATTTTTGTTTCCTAATATGCTTAAGGAATGTATTGAATTATTTATCGATGACTTTTTCTGTTTTTGGTACTTCCTTTTGTGCATGTTTGAAAATTTTAACATGTTTGCCTAAGAGATGTATCAAGAGTAACCTCACTTTTAGTTGGGAAAAAAGTCATTTTATGGTGAAACATGGAATTTTCTTAGGACATGTAGTCTCTAGTAAGGGTATAGAGGTAGATAGGGCTAAAATTGGCTTTGATAGCTAAATTTCCACCACATACTTTAGTGAAGGGAATTAAGAGTTTTCTTGGGCATGTAGGTTTTTATAGGAAATTTATTCAAGATTTTTCTAAGATTGCATGTCCTTTAACTAACTTATTTACTGAAAATGTTGATTTTGTGTTTCATGATGCATGTCTTAATGCTTTCAATACTTTGAAAAAAAAAATTAACCATTGCACTAGTAAGTGTAGCACTTGATTGGTTGCTTCCATTTGAAATCATATGTGATGCTTTGATTATGCTATTGGAGTGGTATTTGGGCAAAGGGTTAATAAAGCTTTATATGTTATATAATATGCTAGTAGAACCCTAAATGATGCTCAAGTAAACTATTTTACCATTGAAAAGGAAATTTTTGTTGTGGTGTTTTCTTTGGATAAATTTAGATCTTATTTGTTAAGGTCTAAAGTTATTGTACAAACTAATCATGCAACTTTGAGATATCTTTTGACCAAGTCAAATGCAAAACCTAGACTTATAAGGTGTGTGCTCTTATTGTAGGAATTTGACATATAGATCAGGGATAAAAATAAGTATTAATATAAAGACATAACAATTGATACATAATTATTGATATCATTACATAACAATTGATATCAAACACCCTCACCTAAACATTTTGGAGCATCAAAGAAAACGCTTGAGGGGGAGCAAGAAGGGTACCAAATTTTTTGAGAGAGAGATGAAGAAGAAGGAGATGACTAAATTGAAGGGGAACAAACCCAAGAAAATGTGCCAATAAGAGAATGACCAATTTGAGGGAGAGCAAGACACAAATAGGAAAGAGATATATATTTTTTTGTATCATGAGCAAGCCTCCATGCACTTTTTTATATAGTGGCACATACAAAATTTTAAAATGATCATATATGTTTCATTTCTCTCTTATTCTTTATTTTTAAAATAATGTCTTCTATATTGCTTATATTTCTCCTTCACCTAAATAGTACATTAACTTTTTTTTTTATCTTGACAAAGGGAGAAAAATATTAATAGCAAAAATTGGCTTTATATTTTGAAAAAGGGGGAAAGTTTATTAAAAGAAATACTTGACAAAGGGGAGAAGTATTTTGTATTTAAAACAAAAGGGGGGAATTTTTTTCAAATTTGATTTCTTAATTTCGCCCTTATTTCAAGGAACATTGCTTGGCATACATATTTATTTTTAAACAATTTAATTTTTGCTCAATTTGATTATCAAAATCAAAAAGAGGAAGATTGTTAGCCTAAGTGGATGTATTTCTATTTTGATCTTGATAATCAAATTGAAAGTCGCTAATGTATCTATTGAGTGTTGTTTTGTAGGACAAAATATTATATAACATTTAGAGATTTTTACCTTGGCATTGTTTGTATTAAAGGAATTTAAAATCCATAGAGAATTTAAAATCTATAGATTCTAAGAATGTTATCGTTTGGTTTGACTATAAAATCTATGTATTGATAATGTAGTTTCAATATTCACAATCTAGAGATTTAACAATTAATTTTCAACTTTTTTTTATTAAATATTGGTAATTTATCATCAATTACACAATTTCTAGTCATTTTTACCACATTTATATTGAATTTTTTTCATAGATATTTAGTTAGTTTTATTTGGTATAGTTTTAAGTTATATTATTCAATCAATTATTTAATTGCTAGAAATTATATGATTTTTTTATATTTTTTATAAAATTGATGGTAGCTATATATTATTTTCTATGTATAACCATATAAGTGTTAACAAATATACGTATAAAAATAACTTTACTGGGAAAAATATCTATTACCAACCAAACACCAAAAAATATTTTCTAAAAAATGCAACATTTGAAATTATAATTATTGTCAAAATTGAAATATGTAATAAATTTTTTGCTCAAATTTCCAGTCAATATTTGAAATTGAAATAGATAATCACAATTACATTAGATGCAATTTAATTATTAATGATATAGTATGATTAAATTTCACTTCATTTTATATAAACTTATTATCTTTACTGTATCTAAGAATAAATTAATCCATTAATGTTTTTTTTCGAATGAACTCATCAATTTTTTTTAATTCATATTCAAACCAATACAAATAATAAGTGAAAATAAAAAAAATAGAAAAATAGTTTTGTTGTCTTTTTAAGGATAATGTTAGTTTTGGAATATTATTAATTTATTAGGGACAATTTTGGAATACAAAATATTTGACAACAATCCCTCATTGATTATAATCGGTAGTCCTAGGTGGTAAATAAAATCCTTAAAATATGAAAGATTTTGGTTGAAGAGGGATATTCCAAAATCTATGGATTTTGATCTTTTTCAAATAGTCAAATGGTAAATTTAGCATGAATCCATTTATTGCTCTAATTCCCTCATACCAAACATAGCCTTAGAGAATTTTAAAGAAATTCCAAGATTGCTAGAAGCCGACCAAGTCCAAGTAGCCATATGTCTAAAAAGGTTATGAACAATATAAGTTTTTCAACTGCGACATGGAGAAGCATGATAGTGATTGCAATAGAGACAAAAAAAAATCTGAAATGGACAGAAAGGTTCATGGTTGGGAGCGCATCAATAAAAATATCTTGTGACAAAAAAAGAATGGTTGTGATAGAAAAAGGTGACCCCAAAATTCATCCAGAGTTGACTGTTGGAACTGAGAGTCGGGAAGAAGTTGCCATATGTCACTAGTCATTGGAGCTTGAAGAATTTGCTACCGCAATGAAGAATGCATGATCACAATTTCAAATATGTCAGAACAATAAATGTTGTAGAAAACTAGCTATGTGAAGGGAAGTTTTGGGATTTTAATTTTAATGTATATTTTGAGTTATGAGGCTATAAATACTTATGTAAAAGCCATATAATGTAGAAGAACAACTTCTCATATGCCCAAGTTTTGCTAGTTTGATTCTTCATATTTGAAATCAATTATTGGAACTATTTGTGAGAGGAATGGTTTACGTGTTAGCCATAAACACTTAGGGAAAGGTTTAGAATGAGTTTGGGTAAAACTCTAAGTATAAGGGTTAGTTGGGTTTGGGTGTGAGCCTTGAGAAAAATACAAGTGAGGTTTAGTATTAACCTTATTAACACTTAGTTAGGATTAAGCTAGTAAAACTCCATCTTATAACTTTTTTAATTTTGTGGAATTCTCAGTTGAGGTTGGAGAGTGGATGTAGGATTAGTTAACACTCAAACCACTATAAAACCTTTGTGTGAATATTTCACTTATCCATTGTAAAGCAAATTGCTC
Source organism: Triadica sebifera (assembly GCA_023653625.1). NCBI lineage: Eukaryota > Viridiplantae > Streptophyta > Magnoliopsida > Malpighiales > Euphorbiaceae > Triadica > Triadica sebifera. The sequence continues at coordinate 13,635,778 of CM042903.1, read as the reverse complement.
AATGTTCTTAAGCCATAATTTTTTAATCAACCACTAATTCCTCCCCTTTTCTTGGTACAATTTTTTTCATAATGTTCATACTCGAACTTTGGTCCTTTGCCACATATTATTAGCCATATTAAAAAAAGACTTGCCACTTGCTAAAGAAGAAGAAATTGACATAGTAGGGTTTATTGTTCAACTTGAAAGATTGAAATGTTAGAAAGCTTTGACCTTTAAAATAGGTGTATGATTAGGAAAGCTTCAACCTTAAAAGTGGGTTATGTTAAAAGGACTTTGACCTAATATGATTCACCTTGAAAGCTTTGACCTTTGGTTCATGAGCTAGGTTTTACTTTCAATTAAAAATAGATGAGGAAGAAGAAGTTGGGATATGAGAGAACAAAAAATAGGGAAGGCACTTGAGATTAAATTTGAGCTAATGTAATTTTTTTAAATTTTTTCATCTTGTATGGCAATGACAAAAATTATTTTTTATTAACAGAAAAACCTTCATCTATTAACATAGCATTTCCTTAAATTTTGGTCAAATTTGAGCTAATTTTTAATGGGGAAAATGTTAGAGGAGTGCTCTAAAGGCTATCGTCTTTAGTACTTATTGTACAAATTTATTTGATTAATAAAAGGCTTTTTCATTAATTTGATGTTCATTTGATATATGAATTGACAAGTGATCTTAAATCAACTAATAAAGTCCTTGATACATAACATAGCATGAAGGAAATCATGATGAGATCATGATATAGAGATTCTTATCGTGTGTAATTATATTAGTATCAAAATTATCCCTAGTCATAGGATTAATGAGACGGGACATTATTAATCCAGACAAACTAGCACATGTTACACTCCTTGATTGGATCGAGTCGTAGATCTCATAATCTATCAACATGAGATGTTTAGAGTTAACATGTGGATGCTTGCTAAGTGTAGCTAAGTACATTGGATGACCAACTATGAGACAATCATATGGATAATATATTCAAATGTCAATGATAGTCTCATCATAGCAATGGTGCAAGTATCCTTAGACTTGAGGTACTCAAGGATATCTTGAATATTGATTCTGTATTTTGACACTATTCCTTATTGCCTCACGGAGGTTGTCATAGGGTGGTGATTGGATACAGCTTGAGATATTCAAAGGTAAATGGGTAACCAATAAAGGATTCACCACACTTGATAGAAGGAGTGTATACCCATGGCCTCTTGTCGTGGTCATTACTCGGAAATCTCTGGCCAGAGTAAAAATGTCATAAAAAGAGTCTTCGATGACATATCTAATAGAGTAATGAGCTTCAAGGACAAGAACTAACGTTGCTTGGACTAGACATAATGTAGTCAGTCTAGTGGGAGTTGACACATGTCTATACTATGAACCTAGTGGGGTATAGAATGGTGAAAGGAATAATTGCACGGAAATTGTCTATGGAAAGGTTCGTAGTCAAACCACTGACTTTCCGGTCAATTGGGGGTCATAATGTGTTGCTAGATACCACTCATGACTTGCTTAAATTAATTGTTAATTTAAGTGGATAATATAACCGAGAACCTAATGGGTCACACACATTGAAGATATGGAGAATGAGTAAAATGGTCTTGGATAGGATCCAAAATATGACAGATTATTTTAGGATGGATCGCGATGAGATCTCACAAAAAAATTGTCCGGGAGGGTCACAGGCCTGTGCAAACTAGGCAGGCTGCTGGGCTGCCTAGCGGACCAACTAGGTTGGCCAACAACAGCCTGGCAGCAGACCCAGCTTACTGCTACCTCCCTCCCATTGGCCAATGGCAGAATTTGGACTTAATTAGGCCAATTATAGCCAATTATAGCCAATTACTATTCATTTATTTTCCTTTTCTCCATTTTTGACTTTTCATCTTTTCTTTGAATTTGATTCAAATAGAAAAGACATCAAATGGCATAATATAGAAATGAAAATATTTTTTGTGAAAAAATATTTTTAAGACAATAAAAATTTTTTCAAGAACACTTTCAATGTTAGCACTTTGAATTTGTTCAAACCATTTCTTTTGATAGTTTCTTTCTCATTCTTCGCATGGATTATCATTAGAGACATCCTAATATGGATTGTTTTGGCTTGCTACTATTGGGTTTTGAAGAATGAATCATATTCATAAACCCAACGAAAAAAATAAAATTTTCAAAACCAAAACAAAAGATCATACTTGTACCATTAAAACTAATTTATATAAATATAAATGTTAAAAATTATACCTTGTAGTTTCTTATTTGTTCTTCAAATCTTCACTTTGTTGGGTTGTAGCAAACCGCAACAATCCACACTAGGATGTCTCTAATGATAATCCACGTGAAGAATGAAGAAGAAACTATCAAGAGAAATGATTTGAACAAATTCAAAGTGCTAGCTTTGAAAGTATTCTTTAGATAATTTTGTTGTCTTAAAAATATTTTTTTCACAAAAAAATATTTTCATGTCTATTTTCTGCCATTTGATGTCTTTTCTATTTGAATCAAATTCAAAGAAAAGATGAAAAGTCAAAAATGGAGAAAAGGGAAATGAATGAATAGTAATTGGTCATAATTGGACTAATGAAGGCCAAAAACTGTCGTTGGCCAATGGGTGGGAGGCAGCAGCGCACTGGGGCTACTGTTGGGTAGCCCAGCTAACTCGCTAGGCAGGGTAGTAGCCTGCCTAGCCTGCACGGGCCCATGACCTTTCCGAGCGATTTTTCCGTGCGATCTCATCGCGATCCATCCCAAAATAATTCTCTCATATTTTGGATCATATCCAAGACCATTTTACTCATTCTCCATATCCTCAATACATGTGACCCATTAGGTTCCCAGTTATGTTGGCCACTTAAATTAACAATTAATTTAAGTAGGTCATGAGCGGTATCTAGCAACACATCATGACCCCTAATTGACCGGAAAGTCAGTGGTTTGACTACGAACCTTTACATAGACAATTTCCATGCAATTATTCCTTTCACCATTCTATATCCCACTTGATTTAGAGTATGGATATGTGTCAACTCCCACTAGACTAACTATGTCACGTCTAGTCGAAATAATGTTAGTTCTTGTCCTTGAGGCTCATTACTCTATTAGATATGTCATTGAAGACTATCTTTATGACATTTCCACTTCGGCCAGAGATTGATGAGTAATGACCACGACAAGAGGCCATGGGAATACACTCCTTCTATCAAGAGTGGTGAATCCTTTATTGGTTACCCAATTACCTTCGAATACCTCAAGCTGTATCCAATCACCACCATATGAGCTACCTCTCTGAGGCAACAAGGAATAGTGTCAAAATACAGAATCAATATTCAAGATATCCTTGAGTACCTCAAGTCCAAGGATACTTGGACCATTGCTATGATGAGACTATCATTGACATTTGAATAGATTATCCATATGATTGTCTCATAGTTGGTCATCCAATGTACTTAGCTACACTTAGCAAGCATCCACATGTTAACTCTAAACATCTCATGTTTATAGATTATGAGATCTACTACTCGATCCAATCAAGGAGTACAACATGTGCTAGTCTGTCTGGATTAATAATGTCCTGTCTCATTAATCCTATGACTAGGGATAATTTTGATACTAACATAATTACACATGATAAGAATGTCAATATCACGATCTTATCATGATTTCCTTCATGTTATGTTATGTATCAAGGATTTCATTAGTTGATTTAAGATCACTTATCAATTCAAATATCAAATTAATATCAAATTAATGAAAAAACCTTTTATTAATCAAATAAATTTGTACAGTAAGTGTAAAAGGTGATTACCTTTAAAGCACTCCTCTAACAAGCTTCCACTTGCACTAAAGCCAATCGCCTTTGTATGTTATTCCATAGGCGAGTACATGAGAATCATATTTTTTTGGGGGAGTGGCTTAGTTAAAGGATCAGCAATATTCTGATCAGTGGGCACTCTTTTTATCTTTACATCATTCCTACCAATGATTTCTCTAATCAAATGGTATCTTTTGAGTACATGTTTGGATCTCTGATGAGACCGTGGCTCATTTGCTTGTGAAATGGCTCCATTATTATCACAATACAATTGTATTGGATCAATAATGCTGGGAACCACTCCAAGTTCTGTGATGAATTTCTTTATCCAAACTGCTTCATTTGCTGCTTCAAAAGCTGCAATGTACTCTGCTTCGGTTGTGGAATCAACAATCATTTCTTGTTTGGAACTCTTCCAACTAACTGCTCCACCATTTAGTGTGAATATATAACCTGACTGAGATTTTGAGTCATCCTTATCAGATTGGAAGCTAGCATCGGTATACCCGCTCACAATAAGATCTCCATCTCCATATACCAAGAATACATCCTTAGTTCTTCTTAAGTACTTAAGGATATTCTTGACAGCCACCGATTGACCTTCACCAGGGTCCGATTGGTATCTACTCGTGACACTCAGAGCATATGATACATCAGGTCTTGTACATATCATGGCGTACATGATTGATCCTATAGTCGAAGCATATGGAATCAAACTCATATGTGTCCTCTCATCTTGTGTCTTTGGACATAAAGACTTTGAGAGAATAATCCCATGGGTCATGGGAATATATCCCCTTTTGGACTGCTCCATACTAAAACTCTTTAGCATCTTATCTATGTATGTAGACTGTGAAAGACCAAGCAATCTTTTAGATCTATCTCCATAGATCTTTATCCCTAAAATATAGACTGCTTTTCCAAGGTCTTTCATAGAGAGATTCTTGGATAACCAGATTTTGACTGATTGTAAGGCTGAGACATCATTTCCCATTAACAATATATCATCTACATATAACACAAGAAATACGATTGCACTCCCACTAACCTTCTTGTAAACACAAGGTTCATCTGAATTTTGTAAGAAACTAAATTGTTTGATTGTCTCATCAAACCGAATATTCCAACTCCTGGACGCTTGCTTTAATCCATAAAAGGATCTTTGAAGCTTACATACCTTTTTTCCATCTTTGGATATGAAACCTTCTGGTTGTGTCATGTACACATCCTCAGTCAGATTTCCATTAAGGAAGGCTTTCTTCACATCCATTTCCCATATCTCATCATCATAATGAGTAGCAATGGCTAGGAGTATCCTTATGGATTTAAGCATAGCTACAGGGCTAAAAGTTTCATCGTAGTCAATTCCTTGTCTTTGACGATAATCTTTAGCAACAAGTCTAGCTTTATAAGTAATCACATTACCATCCATGTCATTTTCTTTTTGAAAACCCACTTGCACCCTATAGGCTTTATTCCTTTTGATGGGTCAACCAAAGTCCATACTTGGTTTTCATACATGGAATTCATTTCTGACTTCATGGCTTGAAGCCATTTGTCAGATTCTAAACTATTCAGATTTTCTTCATAGGTTGTAGGTTCATCATTTTCTATGAGTAATATGTCGTTCTGTTCACTAATGAGAAATCCATATCTCTCTGGAATAGTACGTATCCTACTTGACCTAAAAAGCTCTTGTGCTTTAGAAGGTTGAGCTGTTATATCATCTGTATGAGTAACAAGCTCGGGTTCAGACAGTTGATCAACATCTGTTTGAGTATCTTGAATTTTCTCAAGTTCAATTTTGCTCCCACTATCTCCTTTTAGAAGGAATTCTCTCTCTAAAAAGATAGCATGTCTTGAAACAAAAACCTTTGTTCCAAGGGGTGGTAAAATTGATATCCATATGATGCTTTTGGATATCCCACAAACAGACATCGGTTAGACTTAACTTCTAGCTTATTTGACATTGTCCACTTCACATAAGCAGGGCAACCCCAAATTCTCATGTAAGAAAATGTGGGCCTCTTGTTATACCGTATCTCATATGGAGTAACATCAACTGACTTTGAAGGAACTCCATTTAATATATAAATGGCGGTCTCTAGTACGTAACCCTAAAAAGATTTAGGCAATTCCGCAAAACTCATCATAGACCTTACCATGTCTAACAAGGTTCGATTTCTTCTTTCAGCCACACCATTGTGTTGTGGCGTGTAAGGCGGAGTCCATTGAGATAAAATCCTATTATCCCTAAGATAATCTAGAAACTCTTGGCTCAAGTATTCACCTCCTCAATCTTATCTAAGTGTTTTAATACTTTTGCCAAGTTGTTTCTCTACTTCATTTATGAATTTTTTGAACTTTTCAAAAGCTTCATATTTGTATCTCAGAAGATACACGTACCCATATCATGAGTAGTCATCGATAAATGTAATGAAGTAGATGAAACCACCTCTAGCGTTTGTAGACATTGGACCATATACATCTAAATGTATTAAGTCTAAAAGTCCATTAGCACGTTCACCCTTTCCCTTAAAGGGTAATTTAGTCATCTTACTTAATAAGCAAGATTCATATGTGTCATATGATTCATAATCAAATGACCCCAAATTACCATTTTTGTGTAGCTTAGCCATGCGTTTCTCACTTATATGACCAAGACGACAATGCTTTAAATAAGATGATTTCAACATATCTTGTTTTTGTGTTTTATTATCATTGATGTTTAAAATTGGATTTGACATAACTAATATGTATATTCCATTGCATAATGTACCATTAGCATAAATAATTCCATTCAACATAATAGAACAACAATTGTTACTAAAAGCTAAAAGGAAACCATCTTTATTTAGACTTGAAACAGAAATAATGTTTTTAGTCAAAGCAGGTACATAATAGCAATTATCCAAATTTAATATAAGCCCACCAGGGAGGGTTAATACATATGTTCGTATAGCTAATGCAACAACCCTTGCTCCATTTCCAACACGTAGGTCTGACTCTCCCTTATTGAGTTGTCTACTATTCCTTAAGCCCTGCATATCAGTGCACATGTGTGAGCCACAACCGGTATCTAGTACATATATATTATTATTGGAAACAATATTAATTTCAATGACAAAAATACCTGAAGTAGATGGGGCATCAGATGCCTTCTTCTTCAAGGACTCCAAGTAAGCCTTACAGTTTCTCTTCCAATGGCCATCCTTGCCAAAATGGAAGCATGTCCCTTTTGGAGCAATCTCCTTGGCCTTTTTCTTGGTCACACCTCCCTTAGGCATCATGGACTTCTTCTTCTTCTTAAGGTTCTTCCTTTTACAACTTGAAGAGTCCACCAGCATCACAACCTTACTATCCTTCTTGATAGATGGCTCAGCTGTTTTAAACAAGTTAATTAGCTCAGGAATAGTGGTAGAGATTTGGTTCAACCTATAGTTAAGTACAAAATGCGAATAACTATCAGACAAACCGGTTGGAATTAAGTCAATACTTAATTCATGGTCCATCACAAATCCCAAGGTGGCCAACCTCTCAATATAGCCATTCATCTTCAATGCATATTGCACTGGAGATGTCCCCTCAACCATCTTAGTGCAGAAGAGCAATCTTGGTGTTTCGAACCTTTCAGAACGTGCTTTCTTATCAAAAAGCTCTCTTAGATGGTATACTATGGAATTAGCATCCATAGCCTCATGTTGCTTTTGCAACTCAGTTGACATAGCAGCAAGCATAATGCAGCTTGCCATCTCACTATCATCGAGATGCTTTTGATATGCCTTCTGAACATCTTCAGAAGCATTAGCAGCAGGGGAATTAAGGAGTGCCTCATCTAGGACACAACCAATCTTTTCGGATTTGAGAACTATTCTCAGATTCCTTAGCCAATCCAAAAAATTGGGCCAAGTCAACTTATTTGATTCCATTAGCGATCGCAAATTCACACTTGTCATGATGATGATTCTAGCAACCTAGATGTAAAATAGAACATGTTAGAATGTACATAAAATGCATGTTTATTAGGTCTTTAATAAATCACATTATGGATCCCACTATTTTATTGCGAATCCATAGCCCTCACTATGAACCCGAGAGAACTTATATGGAAGTTCTCCTATTGAGTCGATATCCAACTAGCTAAGAATAACCTTGAAGAAACTAAACAAGTTATCCTTAGTTTGGTTCGTAGGTATCTAATCCATACCAATTGCATTATTCATGCAATTGTGCTATCAACTTATTGATGTGTGCACATACACTGGGCTATCAACTCTTCATATGTGTACATCTCATGTATACAAACCCAACTTCACCTCCAATACATATTAACCTTGGCTCAAATCCAACAAGTTAATAATATCGGTTAAGTCTAACCCATTAATCGTGAAATATAATTTCAATGGATTGAACATATTCTTATAGAGTGAGCTTGAGGCAACTCAACAACCCTAACTCTAGAAGAACTCTGGTTCTCCCCATATTAATGGAATGCGTAAAACTTAATTTTTTATTTAGTGAGGGATTTCTTTGTTAAGTCTCATCAAGTTATTATTTCATGCTTTTATATATCATACATTCATCACATTGATATATAAAGATAGTTACATTAACTATATGGCATGATTATGGACATACTAAAGTCAATCTCTTGAGCCAAAGAGAAATTGACTAGGTCTTACCTAGGTATATGCATGAATTTACAACCCAAAATAGAAATCAAATTCTTATTTTTAAGTCTTCTTGTTTATGGTACCATATTTTTTGCTTCTTGCTCCTTTGTATCTTCATTCTATCCTAATGCTATGTAATCTAATTACATATTTCAAATTATAGAAAACCTCAATTAACATTTGATGGGAGTAAGATGAGAAGAGAAATACATAAGAAAGAAAAAGAGGTAGGGACACGCATACCTTATTTACCATAAAACAAAATAATTCCATGCATGTTCAATCACATTGGGCCTAAGTCCATAATCATCCATCATGCCTTTTCATACACCCCTAACATGCATTATCCAATGCACAAAATAAAAATGACAATTTTGGATTTCAATTTGTAAATCGATTCAACGCTTGAATCGAAATTGCCTATATGTGTTCTTTCAGTTAATTTAATTTTGTATGTCATTTTAAAGTGGAATTTAATATTTAATCAAATTAAATTAAATTATATATTTCCAGAAATAATTCAAAATTAATTCTCCTTGAAATCAGAATATTATGATGTTAAAATTAAACAATTTAATTTTAATATACACATCAATTTCTAGTCATATTAGAATTATAATTGCACAACTTAAATTAATTCAAAATTAATTTTTAAAAATTCTAAAAATTTTCAGAACATCAAATCATCATTCTAATTATATTTAGGTTAGGTCAAGTTCATCAAAATATTTTTGGCACAAGCAAAAATTACTAAGACAAACGAACCAACACACTTAGATGCTCAAAATGACTAATTCGATATCTAGAATTTTTAAAATTTCAAATGCTTGTAAAATAATTTTGGCATGCATCTAACATCAAAATAACATATTTTTAATCATATAAAATTTATTTCAAGGTGCTGAAAATAAAATAAATACATAGAAAAAAATCAAACAAAACAGCCCCACCGGGTATGCTTAAACAGTCTTATTTTTGTGCTTATTTGAAAAATTAATTAAAATAATTTTTAATTAATTATTAGACACTTTCAGAGGCATAAAAATATTCTCAATATGTCTAAATAATTTTTTTCATAATTAAATTACAAGAAAAATATAACCAGCCCCATCAATTAAGCCAAACAACAACATATATTCATAAACAAGGTAATTTTAGGCATTTTTGAAAAAAATCCGAAATTAATTATTTGAATCATATTCAAATCATTTTTCAATCAAAATAATCATTTTTAATCATCCCATGATCATATTAAAGAAAGAAAAATGTGTAAAACATATTTTACAAATTAATTTCAATTTTTCAAAACCTATTGATCCAAAATCATCAAAACCATGCAATCCCATTGCACTTTCAATTAAAATTAATTTTAATGGATACAAGGAGGCTTTGATACCAATGTTGGGTTTTAAAGAATGAATCATATTCATAAATGTAGCGCAAAAAATAAAATTTTCAAAATCCAAAATAAAATATCATACTTGTACCATTAAAACTAATTTATATAAATATAAATGTTCAAAATTATACCTTGTAATTTCTTATTTATTCTTCAAATCTTCACTTTGTTGGGTTGTAGCAAACCAAAAAATTCCACACTAGGATATCTCTAATGACAATTCACGCGAAGAATGAAGAAGAAACTATCAAGAGAAATGGTTTCAACAAATTCAAAGTGCTAGCTTTGAAAGTGTTCTTGAGAGAATTTTGTTGTGTCTTAAAAATATTTTTTTTCCAAAAAAATATTTTCAGGTCTATTTTCTACCATTTGATGTCTTTTCTATTTGAATCAAATTCAAAGAAAAGATAAAAAGTCAAAAATGGAGAAAAGGGAAATGAATGAATAATAATTGGCCATAATTGGCCTAATTAAGGCCAAAACTGTCGTTGGCCAATGGGTGGGAGGCAGCAGCGCGCTGGGCCTGATGCAGGATGCTGCTTGGCAGCCTAGCTGGCCCGCTAGGTAGGGCAGCAGCATGCCTAGCCTCCACGGGCCCGCAACCTTCCCAAACGATTTTTCCATGTGATCTCATCGCGATCCATCCCAAAATAATTCTCTCATATTTTGGATCCTATCCAATACCATTTTACTCATTTTCCATATCTTCAATACGTGTGACCCATTAGGTTTACGGTTATGTTGGCCACTTAAATTAACAATTAATTTAAATAGGTCATGAGCAGTATCTAAGAACACATCATGACCCCCAATTGACCGGAAAGTCAGTGGTTTGACTACAAACCTTTCCATAGATAATTTCCATGCAATTATTCCTTTCACCATTCTATACCCCACTTAGTTCAGAGTATGGACATGTGTCAACTCCCACTAGACTGACTACATCACGTCTAGTCCAAGTAATGTTAGTTCTTATCATTGAGGCTCATTACTCTATTAGATATGTCATTGAAGACTATCTTTATGATATTTCCACTCCGGCCAGAGATTCCTGAGTAATGACCACAACAAGGGGCTATGAGTATACACTCCTTCTATCAAGAGTGGTGAATCCTTTGTTGGTTACCCAATTACCTTCGAATACCTCAAGTTGTATCCAATCACCACCCTATGAGCTACCTTTTTAAGGCAACAAGGAATAATATTAAAATACAGAATCAATATTCAAGATATCCTTGAGTACCTCAAGACTAAAGATACTTGCACTATTGCTATGATGAGACTATCATTGACATTTGAATAGATTATCCATATGATTGTCTTATAGTTGGTCATCCAATGTACTTAGCTACACTTAGCAAGCATCCACATGTTAACTCTAAACATCTCATGTTTATAGATTATGAGATCTACTACTCGATCCAATTAAGGAGTATAACATGTGCTAGTCTGTCTGGATTAATAATGTCCTTCTCATTAATCCTATGACTAGGGATAATTTTGATACTAACATAATTACACATGATAAGAATCTCAATATCATGATCTCATCATGATTTCCTTTATGTTATGTTATGTATCAAGGACTTCATTAATTAATTTGAGATCACTTATCAATTCATATATCAAATGAATATCAAATTAATGAAAAAGTCTTTTATTAATCAAATAAATTTGTGCAATAAGTGCTAAAGGTGATTGTCTTTAGAGCACTCCTCTAACAGCTACAACCCAACATGAGATGAAGAAGAAGAAGAAGAAGAGAGGTGAAGTTGGAAGAAATGAGGCAAAGTCTTAATCGACTTTCCCCTCCCTCCCTTTTTCCCATTTTTAGTCTTTTTTTTTCTGCTATCCCTTTGTACTGTTCACTTTTCTGTTTTTATTATTATTATTATTATTATTATTATTATTATTATTATTATTATTATTATTATTATTATTATTATTATTGTCATCATCATCTTATATCTAATCCTTTTAATTTTTTTTTACTAAAAGTATAATTTAATTATGTGGTCTAATTTAATCAAATTTATATTGTCTATCAATTTAATTTATTTTAATTTCTAATTTAATCAACTATTCTATCTATTTTAATCTGTATTATCTATCAGGTTTATCCTATTTATACCACATACTTATTATAATTAAACTCTAATTAGTGGACATTACGCAAAAACCCAAAATCCCATGATATAAACAAAATACATAATATGCCATGAATGTAAACACACCCTAAACAGGGTTTACTATGACTAATTTTTGATGTGCTCATTACCCTTCTAGTCAACTCCTTTCTATCGGCTCGAAACCTACATATAGAAAACCCACACACTAAGCAAACTAATGCATATTGATACATATGTGCACAAAAATTCTATATTTATATAATGTCATACAATGTCATGTCATTCATCTTATGATCATTCCTAAAATCATACATTATAGTTGTTACATACTTCGATGTCATATCAACATGTCTATCTTACCATAGACATCACATAATAATCCATGCATATACAAATATAAATATCAAAAACCTAATACCATATCATTTACCTAATATTAGCATTACATTCCCACATATTACAACAACCAAACTTTTCCTTTTATTATCCATTTAAATTTTCATATAGTCTGAGACCCTCTAAGCTTAACTATCTTGATGCAAGGCATAAGATAGGGGCACTCAACAACTTGAGCTTAAGCCATCCTACTCATAAAATATTAGTTCATATGAGCCTTTTGAGTCAATGGCGCTCAACAACCCGAGCTTAAACTCATTGATTGAGAATAATATAGCATGCTAGCAAATTCAGGATCAAGTGCACTCATATCTTGAGCTTTAACCATTTATCCTTATATCATATCAAAGTATATCATATAGAACCATTTACCTCCCTCATGGTATCCCATCTATCCTATGACAAGTTTAAGACTAAAGAATTGGTATATAACTTATAACCTTTTATCTTTTGATTTATTTCATTAAATGTTATTAACAACATTATATCCCATTTATGCATTCTCATACCAACATATAAATGCCATATCATACAATCTACATGTTATATTCCATGTATGCATTCATTTTATAACATGCATTCAACCAACCTATTACATAAGGTTATAAATCAAATCATTCATATTATACATTCTTTCTACTTCATGGGCATAAACTACTTATTCACGGTCGTGAATCTGTCTTTCACGGTCACCTTACCCGTGAACCATCACATGAAAAAAATATAATATTCATGAACATGAATTACTTATTCACATTCGTGATAACTTGTTATTCACAACTTTCCAACCGTGACATAACCTATGAAATTTTGGGTTCATACAAGTTCTTCAGCTTCGACATTCAGGGTGACTTTTATTCATGGGCGTGAATCATTCATTTCCAACAACCAAAACACAATTCAAAATAGAGTATCTCATGCATTTCATACAAAATCTCTAAAAATTGACCAGTGTCAATCACCCCTATCAACACTTTTATACTTGTATCAGGTCTACAATATGTTTAAACAATATTTAGATCATTAAATCCATTTCTAGGTCAAGTTAAACTATAACCTACAACTTATGCCATTTTAATCATTCAAAACCATATAACCATATTATTAATTAACCATAACATATCATTTTACCTTTTTTTCACATTAACAGCATACAAAACACATAATATGCATGGAAAATGAATTTAAATGCCCACATGTTCTAACCTTTTACCAAAATGGAGCCTTAGCTAACTCTTTAAGCTTTTCAAGTTTTCCTTCCCTTTTGTGAAGGAAATCTTATCATTATAAGAACATTCCTTTAAGAACCATATAACCATAAATAACCTAAAACAATGCTAAAAACTAAGTTCTATTTAAAACTTGGAAAAACTCACTCAAACTTCCATATTTTTCAAGCTTTCAAACTTCAACAATGGTGTTTAGGGTTAACAAAGGTGGAGAAGATGATTAAGAAGACTTGGAGTGTGTTGGAGGGTGATAAAAGGCAGTGAAGGTGATTTTAAAGCAAGATATGGTGCAGAGGAAAGAGAAAAATGCAGTTGCTCATGACTAAGCTGGCAAGCAAGAGATAAATAAAATGGTGAAATAACAGACTAAGCCACTCAAACTACGCCATGATCGGGTAGCCACGCAATGTATTTCACTCCTAGTGGTAGGCAGAGAGGGTCAGCGTAACATGTCCACAGGTTGATCCCTTGTTTCGACCTCAAACTGAGATTTCTAGTCAACCTGTGTTCACAGGCGTGACACTTACCTTCATAGGCGTGCATGGTCGATACTCAACTATTCATGGGCATGAATATTCTCTCTTTTTAAAAAGATCCCTCTATGTTCAAAATTATGTCATTATGAACCATATCATGACTTTCACAGGTGTGAATATAAATTCACAGGTGTGAAAGGTTTCCTTTTTATAAACCTAAACTTAAACTTTAACACACCTTAATCTCATCCTTTTTCTCTCTAAACATATAACTCATAGGCCCTGCTTTACGAATGCTACAAAGATACTTTCCAAAAGCACAACTATATCATATTTCCTATTTCATAGAAGAACACATAAACATACAAGATTAGGGGAATTAATATGCATATATATAATGAATTTAAATAATGAGTTCTAAACCCTTAAGCTCTTCAAGCTTAGCTAGCCTTTTGTTAATCTTCTCCTCTGCCTCTAGCTCTTATCAATAAGAAAATATCTCTCTTAAATCCTTATGCAAGAAAATAGACTCAAACACTCCAAACTAAGCTTAGATTAACCTAACAACTCTCTTACTTACCCTTTGTTCAAGCTTAATCTCACCCCCTTTCAATTTCTGAAACTTTGTGTAGAAGGAGAGAAAAGAATAAGATAGAAATGAGAGGTCTGGTGTGTGTGAGGTAGAGTTTTAAAGGACACAAGATAGCTAAAGGTAACAGAAAAAGGCATGGGCAAGAGATAAAAATCTATTGACTATCATTCACAGGCGTGAAAAATCTTCATGAGCATAACACAACCATGATACTCACAGCCATGAAATCCCATTTACATGCATAAACAACATCAAAACTATGTTGTTTTAAAATACAACACTCTCACGGGCATGAATAGCTATTCTTGGGTGTGAAAGCACCTTTTCTATCTATTTATACCTTTTAATTTACCTACACTCACTCACATCAATCCATCTAACTTATCAATTCTAAAAATCGGGCGTTATAGTAGGAATATTATAAATCAAAATAAATTTCATAAATAAATCACTAGTTTTTTTTACATCATTAATTAAAGCATCAACACTAATATCATCACCTAAATCTAAATATAATTAATAAAGACTCAAATAATCACATAAACTATCTACTTTACATCTAGGATAAAAAAAACAATATACAAGATTAATCAAATGATTAAATTTAAAATAATTCAACCATTTATTGTTCATCATACAAATATAATCAATCAAAATTGGATTATTAATATATTTTTGAAATGCATCAACAATATTAATATATTCACACAATAATAAAATAAAATATATGTTGTATCATTAAAAACTTTTAAAATATCTAAAATTGTTGAGAAACATCCAAATGTTGTGATGACTCATTGAGTAATTACTTTTTCACTAAAACTAAAAGATAAATATTTTATACTTAGCATTTTTACCAATTCTTTTTTATTTTTTTATCATTATATTGAAATAATTGAGAAGTAAAAGAAGATATTGTATACTCAAAAATTTTATTTTACCTTTTCTCAATTCCAATTTAAGCAGTATGTTTGTTTTGCAAGTGACTTCAAAATGTATCATAACCACCACCAGCATTAAATTTATATATTTATGCACAATAATTGCACACAATACAAATGACTCATCATTTTTTTGAATTTTATTGAAATTAATTTGAAAAATGTCAGATGTTCGAATTTTCGCTTCTAACCCTTGAATTAGATTTGATGGCACTATGGAATCCGAACTTGATTGTTCATCATCTCTATTTCTTTTGCTTTCTTTAGTTGGAATTTTGAACTTTCCCTCCTCATCCAAATTTTCAATAAAATTTTATAAATCAACAACATTTTTACCAAAAAAAAAAGTTGCTCCTTCTATTATTGATTGTCATTTTTTATGATTAAATTTTGTAAACAAAATTGAGAATATTAAAAAAAATTGTAGATAAAGATAAATAAAAAAAGAATTATAGGATTAAGAAAAAAATTGAGAATCAAAGAATTAAAAAAATATATGTAGAGAGTGTAATTAGAAATAAATTAGAGAGAAAAAATAATTAAGAATGCAATTAGAGAGAAATTAGGAATATATATAGAGAGAATTGAGATTGAATTTTAGAGAAATTGAGATTTGAAATTGTATAAGAAGTGAAAAAAATTAAAATGAATTTAGTATTTATAGATAAAAAAATTAAAATTGAAATTTCAATAATATCATTGAAATATAATTGTTATTTTTCTATTGTAATGACTATTATGTCTTTTCTTTGTATTTATTAATTTATTTTAATAATTATAAATAAATTAAAAAAATAAAGTGGTGGGGGGAGGGGATGGGGGTAACGATCATAAGACCATTACCTATTAAAAAAAAATTATTTTTTTCGGGTTAGAACTACGGAACTGCTGGTTTTTAGTTCCAAGTCTTTCCCCTACAAGCCCATGGTCTAGACTGATCCCAGAATTGGCCTAGCTAGATCTAGTTTGGGTTGCTCAAGGCCAATTCCATGGACCCAATCACCCTGTGGTCAGGTCGGACTAAAATGAAACTAGCGACCACATTTAAATGTGGTAGTTAATATCATGTTAGCGACCACATAAATGTAGTCATTAAATTGTTTTAGCGACCATATTTTAATGTTATTGCTAATAATATTTTAGCAACCACATATATATAGTGGCAAAAATAATTTTAGCAACTACTCTTATATGTTGTCGCTAATAATATTTAAGCAACTATATTATATGGTCTCAAAATGCTTTAGCGACTAAAAAATGTGTCATTATTTAATGTCCACAATTTGATAGTAAAACTATCGTTAAATCTCTCACTGTTTTTAAAAGCATTATTTAATGACAATTTATTGTTGTCGCTAACAGCTTGGTCCAAATTTGGTTATTAATTGGTCTCTATTTGGTCGTTAATATAAAATAAAAAAGTTGGTCTCCGTAATCTCTATGCGGTCTTTGTGTGATGGTTATTTAGTGACAATATACATGTTGTCGCTAAATAACTGTTTTTTTTTTAGTGAATTGTGTTGTTCAGTGTAGTTAGAGTTAACTAGTCTTTTTCCTTCTTTTTTTTTTTTTTTTTGATTAGCTGTCCATATAAACTTTTGTAGTAAGAAGATTATTTCATCCATTTACAGTTACTTTTTCTTCTCTGAAGCTTCTGAACAATTTCCTTTTGTTAGTAAGTTAATTTCAATTTTTTTAATGTTTTATTTTATATATTTTTGTAAATTGAGAGTCTATATATTTTTTATAATTTTCTTGTGTGGTTTGTTTTTGGCATGATTTATGTTTCAATTAATATGATTTAAATTACTTTCAGGATTTTCTTTTTATTTATTTATGATAAAATCATTGGATGTTATTCCGACTCCTTGATTTTTCTTAAATGAAAATGAGATTTCATTATTTAAAGTTAAATTTTCTACCTATGTTCTATTTTCTTTTTTCGCATGCGAATGTTTGCCTAGACTTTAGAGATGTCCATAAGGACATTCTTATGCCTGTTTAAACATTGTCTCGTCTTTCTCAGAATGCCAAATTGGAGAGAATTCTTAAGTGTATTTTAGAGGTAATGACTCTCAAACCTTATTTCTTTGCTCTTGTAGCTGGTATGTGCTTTGAAGGTATTCTAATTATTATATATTTGGCATGTCTATACTATGCGATTGGAGGAGTTGAATTAAAGTATATTGGAGATCATTTCTTGCTATGAAATTTCCATAATAATTAGTTTAATTTGTAATTCTAATTATTTTTTCTGGGTTTTAATTTGTTATTTATTTTTGGACATTACTTATACTTCGGACTTTCTTTATTATTTTGGGATATTAGTAGTATTGGATGTTTATGATTTTAATGCAATTTAATATTTATCGCATGATTTATGCATAGGAATAAAGGTTAATTTCAATTTAAAAATCTTATAATGCATTATAAGGTACAAGTCATGGCATCAATACTAAAATGCATTACTCTTCTTCATGGAAGGCACAAGTTCAACTTTCATTTTGAATTAAAATACTCTAATTCATTGCTCTTTTCATGAAAGGCTCAAATTCAATTTCCATTGCCTTATTCATATATGTAGATGATGTTGCAATCAAACATTTTCTTCATTTTACCTTATTGAGAAGATGAAATATTTCCTTCGTGTTGAAATAGTAAGAAACAAAATTGAAATTAGTGTTTGTCAAAGAAAGTATGCATTGGAATCGTCATTAATACATGGTCGATCGGATGCAAACCTTAAAATACTTTAGTGTTATCATTAAGCAAGTCGCATCTTGTTCAATCCCCTTCTTTAAAGGATATAACAACGGATCACTGAAAAGCTTCTTTACACAAGGATAGACATTTCTTTCTCTATTTAGCAATAATCTCAATATCCTGATGGTCCTACTGGAGCTCATCTAAAAGCGGCGTACAAAATTGCGAGATACCTCAAAAATGCACTTAGGCAAGGGTTATTCTTTCGAGTAAAGTTTTAGTGACTAAGATTGGCAGTATGTCGTCAAACAAAAAAAATCAATAACTCGCATATGCATCTTCTTAGGTGATTCTCTTATATCTTTTAGAAATCCAAAAAATAGGTGTCCAAATCCTCTTCTAAGACAAAATATAGAGTATGGCTTCAAGTACTTATGAATTCCAAATCCTCATGTATCTTTAAAGGATTTGGACACTGAACTTACCAATGCGGCAACCTTTATTGTGACAATCAATCCGCAATTCACATTGCTCATAACTCTATCTTCCATGAAAGAATAAAGCATATAGGAATTGATTGTCATGTATTAAGGGACAAACGGGATTTTGCTTAATTTACTTCTGATGTCTTCTACGAATTAACTAGCAGATTTCATTCCTAAGCCACATAATGCTTCCACTTTATATAATTCCAAGCTTGAAATTCTAGACATCTTTTACCCTAAGCTTGAGGGAGGTAAACACAACTAATAACCAAAGTTGCAAATAATAATGCAGCTGATTATCAAGTTGTAGATGATGATCATATTAGAAGAATTACTGCTCAGGATGGAACAGAAAGTAAAATTGCAAATAAAAGACGAGATAGATCACAAGGTAGAAAACGATATATAAGTATTATCAGCTATCCAAATCAACACCTGTAGATCTCCTTCATTGATACAACAATAAGATATACCTCTGATAGAAGAAAATTCTAATTGCATAGGTAATCCTTAATTACATCATTGCTTATGTTATTGTTTTTGGATGTTTGTACAACTCATCTAGAACAAAGATATTTCAATTTTCTTTTTTTGCTTTTGCACCAAGTTTTCAATTATTTATTTATACAAAGGTGTTCCTTTCTAAATGCTTTTTTTAAATTGAATGAAAGTAACTCCCATTCAAAAATCTAATATTTTATCAAGGAGATTACTTCTTCTTGAAGCATGTTATCTTTTGTTGCAATGGCGGTAGCTGGAATAGTGAAAATACTTTCTAGCCCATTGTATCTACATCCTAATGAGAACCTCTTACCAATTTGGCTTCACCGACCCTAACAAGTCCTAATCACCACTCATGGAGCAAAACATGAGGATGGATTTGTCGTTAAAAAATAAGCTCAGTTTTATTGATGGATCTATAGAAGTTCCTTCTCAAAATAGCAATAAAACAAACAAAGCATGGCATGACAGTAAAACAAGGAAAACAAACATATGCAAAGGGATCAATACCATGGGATGATGAAGAAATATGAAAAAGTAATAAACCGAATGAAGCTAGTTCCTACAAGTAAGCTCATTCAAGAGTAGTAACTTTTGGCATAGTGTATAGATGAAAATTGGCAGCTATATTATGTAATTGGTAAAAAAAAAAAATTCACAGTAGGTTTGATTAGTTTTCACAAATGAAGTGATTATATCAATCTACATGAAATTTTTCTCATGCTGAAGACATTTAATATTGCATAGGACCCAAATTACGTTACCTAAAAATAGGACATACTGATCATCATAATGGTATATAGCCTTAGGTAGTGATTTGTAAGAAATAAAAATTTTCCTAAAATGTAGAATAAAAAAAATTGAAATGACCGAATTGGAATTTGTAGAAGACATTTTATGCTCTAATAACACTTTGCCTTAGTTTTGTAACAGAAAAATTCTGGAAAGTGATTTTATAAATGTGTGGTATTTTCTATTGACTCGATAAAATTGGCCAGAAGTGATTTCATTTCACTCCATTAGAAAATTTTCTGTTGACTTAACAAAAGTGAAAAAAAGTACCTGTTTTGAAAACAAAAAAAACATTCTAAATATTTTTGGGTACAACGAATTTAATTTTAATTTGGTGACAAGTGATGATTACTGATGAAATTAACTCTAAATTTATTGCATAAGCCCTTAGATCGGTAATTAAATATTTGTGCTGTAAGCGATATCCAGAAAAATATCCCAACCTAAAGAGATTGAAACTTATCCTATTTATTCTTTCAAAATTATAGGTTTGATTAATCTTTCAAAATTTCGTGTAATTGAATATCCAGAATATGTCTAGACAACAGTGGAGAATTTGTTATCTTCAATAAAAGATAAAATGAAAGTGATTGAGAGAAAGTGATTAACAAGAAATTCAAAAGAAGACATGATTAGAAATATACCTATAATATTGATCTTTCATTTTTCCCCCCTTCTTTATTAGGGTTTCCAAATGATTTTAATTGGTTTACGCTTATTGCATGTAAACAATTTTCTATTGGAAACTCGGTTTCTAATGCTTCCACTTGTAGGATGTCTAATGATTAAAATTATTATAAGTGGAGAGCTGGTAATTCACTTATAATGATAATTATTATTAATTAATATCATTATCATTATTATATTTATTCTAAAAAGAGGAAAATGAAAAACCGGTAACAATTAAATTAGCTAATATGTGCGGAATGAAATTATCTACAAGTCAACAAAAATCATATTAAAAATCAAAAAAAATCATACTAGATATTTAATTTTTTTAACATTTAATATTACAGTTATATTTGATATTTAATGGTTTGGAGTAACTGATAGCTTAATGAACGAACTGTTAGTAATTTGCAAATTTCTTATAATTTATGATTTATTGTAATACAATTGAATAAAATGAAAAACAAACTTATAACTGGATAAATTGAAATCACATCCCACTAGAATCTTGGATTAGATATGAAACAAAGCACCGAATTTGTCGTTTACTTGAAAACTTAAAAAGGTTAGTTTTTCCATTTATTTTCCTTGTGCTATATATATATATATACATACGAATTTTTAATGTTTACTACATTAATGGATTTATTTATTAATAGATATTATTTTTCAACAATTAAATAAAAAATTTAATAATTTCAATTAGTTATATACTAATTATGACAATTTAATACTATAGTATTTAATATTATTTAATATTAAAATTTATGATAGTTATCTTATACTGTATCTATTGAAAGCTTTTCCATATATTTATCTGAATTAATGTTGCATCTAACTTAATAAAGTATTGGTAATACCCTTTCGAGCATCAATATCGACTATGATTACTTTGTCTGCCCAACTCATAGTCAAATTTCTCAACTTTGATTAACTAGGTTTATTTTATATTATAAAAATAAAAAATAATGATATACATCAAACATTGGAATCTTAAACCATGAAAACTGAAGTGGAGAGGAGAGATATATCTAATTCTTTGTTTTAGTTTTTGTCGTCAGCTTCTGACATCCTAAGGCAAAGATGGTTTTTTCAATTTCTTGGTTTTTTTTCTTTAGTTTATTTAGCGGAAACTATTAACTTGTTTTAAAATTTATAAGGCCTATAAAAAAAATAAAATTAATTGTAAAAGATCAATAAGTGCTTGATAGTAAAAGAAATGTAGGAGTTCAATAAAACACTGTTGAAGAATAAATACTCAATAAAACAAATTTGAAAAAATTTGAAGCAAAAAAGAAAAATGAATTTATCATTACACTGAATTTTTTTAAAATATAATAATAATAATAATAATAATAATAATAACACTTCTAAAAAGAAAAACATTAAGTTTTCTAGTTTTAATTCATTCAAGTTGTGGACATTTGTAATATGACGTTTTGATTTATAAAAAAGTAAAAAAAATAAATAATAAAAAAATTAATCTGAATTGACCTCAGAAAAGCCTTGCTTCATTAATATATAATATATCTGCAACTGGAATCCATATCTATCCAAATGCCACCTTATATTTATTGAAGTTAGACAAGGTACGTAAGACTCTTTTTTCTTTCTTGTCGTTTTAATTTAGTATTTGATTCAACCAATAATAACTCTTTCAAGAGCATTAAAGCAAGACCAGCTTTTCAATGATGAATCGGTTTTAATTTAATTTATTATTTTTTTAAATTAGGCAATGGTGAACAAATTAAAGTACAAGAATCCAATAATAATAGAAAGGCTAAACTAAACTACTTTCTCCATTTTGTGATCGAACTAAACTCTCTCTCTCTCTCTCTCTATCTATCTATCTATCTATATATATATATATATATATATATTGGGAGAGGGAATAAAGATCACATTGTGAAACAATCATTTGTTACTTAAATATAGCATTTTTTTTATTATCAAAATAAAAGATTATGCACTTGGTTTGATTATTTTATTACGTATAGTTACTATTGATTGCCATGTCAACCGTTGATGATAGCAATAAAAGATAAATTATTTCTGATCAAACAATTTTAATTAATTGTGAAAAAGGGTTTGGTTAGGACAGAACCAAACTCAATCAAACTCGATTTATTTGACAAAATCGAATAAAAAATGGAATTTGATTTGAGTATGTCGATTTATTTTATTAGAGTTCGGATAAATTTTTCTAAAAAATGAGCTTTAATATTTCCAATTAATTCTATGGATTCTTTATTATAAAATTTTTGATATTTTATCACAAGCCCCATATATATTCAAACCAAATAAATTTTTTTTTATTTGACTGTTATGTTCGGTATAGATTGTGGGGCAATACTTGATCCACAGAGGAAATTTATGTTTAATTTGCCTCCGGATTATGCAGATATAAATTTTTTCTAACTAATTATAACTTCATAATTAATTAATTCAGATTAAATTTTCATTTATCAATGCATACTATATATAAAATAAAATAATTAATTAAGCATAAATAAAATATATCTTTTATAAATTAACAATTAATTGTGAGTATATAAAAAGTATATATTAATAGTTAAAGACACACATTGCCATTTAAAGTGTCAAAGCACTACGAGTCTAATAGTACAAGTAATATGTGTGATGTATTTATATTACTTGATGGAATTATTACTGGATCTTTTATTTCTCAATAATGGCAATGGAATTGTTGGATATTTTCAATTATTGAAATAGAATTTTACACAAATTGTGCAAAATTTGGTAGTGAAAAAAATAAAAAGATAGAAACTTCTGTAAGTAAACTATAAATTTACGTAGTCATAGATTTTGTCCTTTGAAAAGGCAGACACGCAGACATACATATTTTTTGTCATTTGAAAAGGCAGACAAACAGGCAAACTATATAAATTTACATGATCATGAAAACTACAAATTTCTCCTTTTTGAGAGATAAAAACTCACACAGGCAGGCTGTGTAAATTTATCATTTTTGAGAAATAAAAACTCACACAGGCAGTCAGCAAGTTGGGCAAAAAGTCATTGATCAACAACACATAAAATCCTGTTTTTGACTATCCAATGTACAGCTCTATTTGCACTTCTACTAATCCAATTACAGAAGAATTATACCTCTTTGAGATAGATAGGCCTTAATATCTTCAATGACAGCGCCAATGCTCCATGGTTGCTCAAGCTTGCCCTCAATAGCATTAGTGAGACTCTTGGGATTAAATTCAAATATGACTGCAGCATAACCTTTGTAGATGGCAAAACGCATAGCCTCCTTGAAAACTATAGCTTCACCCACTAGAGCACTGTTGTAGTTGAAATGCATGGAGAAACAATCAAAGACACTTTCCACAGTATTCCTAAAAATGATTTCACCAGTCGCAAAGTTGTTGTCAGACTGTCAGGCAACATCACAATTACACTTTAAAACATTATTGGGAGGCTTTTTCCAAGATCGATTCCTCTCCACCATAGTTGTGGTCTGTTGATTCTACCATTTCATAGCTTCCATAAGGCTTCTGACATCATGACTGATTTTTGCAATCAATTTGTGAGGAGATGACTTAACATGCTGAAATACGCAAGGGTTTCTTGCTTTCCATATATTCCAGCAACAAATAACCAACTTTTTCCACAAAGAAATCACCTACATGATGTGTTTGATGGTCTATTCTATTTACCCACAAACAAGCACATGCTATCAGTAACTAAATTCTTCTTCCATAGGTTCACTTTGAGGATATAGAGTTAGTAACTAATCACCAAAGAAAGTTATTAACTCTAGGAGGTGCCTTGCTACTCTAAATTATTTCCAGAGCCTGTGATTAATCACTCTTGAGGAACTAGACCTGCCAACCATATTATTATTTCTCCACTTTATGGCTTCCCTATAACTCGACTTGACCGCATACTTTCCATTAGCAGTAAAATGCCAAATATATTTATCTCTCACATAAGCTCTTCCTATTGAAATGTCAAGAATATGCTTGGATTCATCAAGGCTAAAACATCTTAAAACTTTGCCAAGATCCCGTGAGGCACCAAAAAAATCCATCACTTCAGTTACCATGTTAAATCGCACATGAGTAAGTCTATGAGTGCTTAACTGAAACCTTGCCAAAGTGGAGATCCAAGCATCATTCCATATGTGGGTAGATATGCCATTCCCAATATTCATTCGAGAGCCTTACACTACAAGAAAATGCATTTTAGCGACGAACAAATCCGTCACTAAATTTAAGAATTCTGTCGCTAAATTATATTAGCGACAGAATTGCGACGGATTTAATCCGTCTCAGAAAAGCTCCTCGCAAGTCCAATAGCGACGGAATATAATTCTGTTGCTAAATTTAGCGACGGAATTAATGACGAACTATCTGTCACTGAAGTGTATTCGCAGGAATTGTGATGGCGACAAAATCAATGAGGGATTTTGCGACGAAAATGTCGTCGCTATGTAGGTACAAATATGTTCCGTCGCTAAATTTTGTAGTGCATTTGCTCCATACAATTTGCGACTAATTTTCAGTGAGGACTACATTCCGTCGCAGATCTATTTTTTATATATTAAATTTTTTTAATTTAATTATTTTTGTAATTTTAAAATTCAAATAAATGAAAATAAATATTTTTTGTAACATAATTCATTAAATAAATATTAAAATTTTTTAGTCTAACATAAAAAATATTCAATAATTGAAAATACTACAATATTGTTATTATATAGTCCTACTTCCTGTTAGATTGTAGTGGATCGTTATGTGGAGTTGATAAAATGTGGGTAGAATTAGTCATCTCTGCTATCAGCATCCATAACCATGGAATGATACCGACTGGATGATTTTGCATAATCAAATGCAGCAGAACCTTCACTCATATAATTAACATTGCTATTCAAGTTAATTCTAACTGCTTGTTCCCCGTGCAAAGTCCAAAACTAATAATCCGGTACAAAACCATTTCTATACAAATGCAACTTAACAGTATCCACGTGATGAAACATGCGATTCTGACACTTGCGATGAAAACATGGACACTTTATCCTATCATTGTCCATCATTTCCGAGTGATTGCCTGCAAATTCTATGAATTGTCTAATACCAGTCATGAACTCTGGATTCAAAAGTCCATCTTTCAACCGTTTATACATTCATTGACGATCTGGTCTCATTTTTTATTATCTCTATTAAATCAAGGAAAACATTAAAATCAATTTGAAGTATGAAATTGTAATTGATAAATCATAATGAAATCAAACTTAGCTATTCTTTCAAGTGAACGATAATTTCATGAATATACTAATATTATGTAAGCACATATTAGCTCGTAACACATACGAAACTATTATTTAACATTCTAAGGTCCTAATTAGAATTTATATAATTGGTATTGATCGTAAACTAGTTAATTATTTTATAATTTTTTGCCTAAATTATCTATATTATGTTATAGCTTTATATTAAACTTAGTAATTAAACTATTTTATTAAACTTTGTAAATAAACTTTATAATTTTAATAAAACTTAATAGCTAAATAGCTATTTTATTAAACTTAGTAAATAAACTTAGCTATTTTAATAA
Organism: Triadica sebifera; assembly: GCA_023653625.1. Lineage (NCBI taxonomy): Eukaryota > Viridiplantae > Streptophyta > Magnoliopsida > Malpighiales > Euphorbiaceae > Triadica > Triadica sebifera. Next base: position 13,609,395 of record CM042903.1, on the reverse strand, counting down.
ACTTAACTATTTTATAACTTTTTGCCTAAATTATCTATATTATGTTCTAGCTTTATATTAAATTTAGTAATTAAACTATTTTAATAAACTTATTTTATTAAACTTAGTAAATAAACTTTATAATTTTATAATTTTAATAAAACTTAATAGCTAAATAGCTATTTTATTAAACTTAGTAAATAAACTTAGCTATTTTAATAAACTTAACTATTTTATAATTTTTTACTTAAATTATGTATATTATGTTCTAGCTTTATATTAAACTTAGTAATTAAACAATTTTATTCAACTTAGTAAATAAACTTAATTATTTTATAATTTTAATCAAACTTAATAGCTAAATAGCTATTTTATTAGAGTTAGTAACTAAACTTAACTATTTTATTAAACTTAATTATTTTATAATTTTTTGCCTAAATTATCTATATTATGTTCTAGCTTTATATTAAACTTAGTAATTAAACTATTTTATTACACTTATTTTATTAAACATAGTAAATAAACTTTATAATTTTATAATTTTAATCAAACTTAATAGCTTAATAGCTATTTTATTAAATTTAGTAATTAAACTTAGTTATTTTATTGTTGCTAACTATTTTATAATTTTTTGCTTAAATTATCTATATTATGTTCTATCTTTATATTAAACTTAGTAATTAAACTATTTTATTAAACTTGGTAAATAAACTTAGATATTTTATAATTTTAATCAAACTTAATAGCTAAATAGCTATTTTATTAAAATTAGTAACTCAACTTATTTATTTTATTAAATTTAACTATATTATAATTTTTTGCCTAAATTATCTATATTATGTTCTAACTTTATATTATTTACATAAATATATATGTAACTTATGCATATAATTAATTAATAATAAGTCATCTAATTAATAATAATTAATAATAATTAATAAGTCATCTAATTAATAATTAATTAATAATAAGTCATCTAATATGTTACCACATAACAAAATGAAATTAACAAAATCTGCAAAAAAAAAAAAAAAAAACAAACAGCAGCTACCTTCACTGGGAGGTGACTGGTGCTGGAAGGGAGGGACCAGAGCAGAGGAAGACCGGGGCTGGGACGCTACGCTGGCTGGGACTTGACCGGAGCTCGGAGACAACAACAAAGACCGGATCCAGTGGGAGACAGCAGTAGAGGACTAAAGCAGAGGAGAGAGAAGACTGGAGCAGAGGAGAGAGAAGACTGGAGCAGAGGACAGAGAGGACCGGAGCAGAGGAAGACCACGACCGGAGCAGAAGAAGACCACGACCGGAGCAGAGGAAGGAGATACCGGAGCTGGAAATTTGGGCAGCAGGGAGGGGGAAAAATGCCGGCTGGGGGGGAAAAATGAGAAATTTTTTTTGGTTTGCAGGGTTATAACATACACAGTAAAAACGACATCGTTTCATGAGTTAAATTTTTTTTTTTGTTTTGCTTTCATTTTTAGCGACGGAATTTTCCGTTGCTATACATTGCGACGACAAAGTCGCCGTCGCTATTTTAGCGACGGTAAGTAACCGTCGCTATACATTGCGACGACAAAGTCGCGTGGCAATTTATAGCGATGGAATTTTCCGTCGCTAACAATAACGACGGACTTTTCCGTCGCTATAAATTGCCACGACGACTTTTTCGTCGGAATGTATAGCGACGGAAAATTTCATCGCTATTTTTAGCGACGACATGTTCCGTCGCTATTGTTAATTAAACTCACCTAATGATTTAGCGACGATATTTTCCGTAGCAACCTTTGCGATGGACGTAATTCCGTCGCTATTATGTCAATTTTGCGATGGTTTCTATCCGTTGCTAATTGGCGCTCGCAAATTCGTCTCTAAACCGTTGCAATTTTTTGGCGGCATATTTTCCCGCCATAGTAGCTACGATATTTAGCTACGGTCTTAATCTGTAGCAAAATTCCCTCGCTTATCTGTCGCTATTTTTGACCTTTTGTTTTCAAATTTTTTTATTAATTTCACTCGTTAATCCGTCACTAATCCGAAGCTAACTGCTACGGATGTCAATCCATCGCTAAATTTCGTCGCTATTTAATTCTTTTTTTGTAGTGTTATTCAAAAGTGCCTTCCCTTACTTAAGGCTTCTCCAAAGCCATGAGCTCTTGTGAGTATTCTCATCAGCCTCTAAGAAAGTGTTATGAGAGAAATAGATAGCCATTAGCATTTTGTACTATAATTTATTTGGTGAATGGACTTCACGCCAACACTGCTTGTCAAGAAGGGCTTTGTTGAACTATTTCATGTTGCAAAAGCCAAGCCCACCCCCGTTCTTCAATATGGTTAGAATGCTTCATCTTCTCCAATGCAGTTTCTTCTTCTCACCTGAACCTTCCCACTATAACTTAGCTAGTAAGTTGTTAATACCTTCACAAAACCCCTTCAGGAGCTTGAAAATGCTCATGGTATATGTCAGTATAGCACTTATTAGAACCTCTCTTCCAACCTGAGAAAGGAGGTTCCCTTTCCATCCAGAAATTCTGGTAGCCACTCGTTCATGAAGGAAGGATAGGGTCTACATTTTTTATCTACCCCACAATGAGGACAGTCCCAAATATACTTTAGTAATTTCCATTTGTTTCATTCTAAGGACCTTATAGATTTGCCTCTTAAGATTATTTAGGCTGCCATTGCTAAATTGCACCAAAGATTTGGGGAGGCTCACTTTTTGCCCTGGGGCATTGCAATATAAAGTTAAAATCTCCTTAAGTTGTCTTGCTTCCTATAAACTAGCTTTCCCATATATTAAAGTGCCATCAGCAAACATAGAACAAGATAGAGACAAACATAATATATTAATTTTCAAACCGATTAGTTTACCACTAGCTTGTGCTTTCATCAAGAGACCATATAAAGCTTCCGATACAAAATGAAACAAATATGGCGAGAGGGGATCCCCCTGGCGCAAGCCTCTAGTAGGAGAAAACGGTTTAAACTTTTCTTCCAAAATTAATAATGGTTATTCATTTTGTTCATTTATCTTTTTATTGTGTCAAGATACTCAGATCAGGCTCTAGAAGACAGAAAAGAAGAATAAATATATGGACACCATGGGACACTGTATGTCTAGTACAATAACAGCAGTGGACTGCCTATAGGCGTTAAACACCTATGGGCACTGTAGTCTACGGATATTATGGAATACTGGTACTATGTCCTATCATCTATAATTGGCATGCCAATTTATCTATCGATTCTAGTCTACACTTTCTTTTTCTTATATTGTTAATCCTTTCTGGTACAACCATAATCCTTGCTTTTGTTATTTTTGCATTCCACTTATTTCCTATTAAATATGTGCTATTCTCATTTATTATCTACCTGTATACTCTATATATCATATTTTAAATTATTTTCCTTGAATAATTCATTAATTAATCAATAATTTTTTATACTGAAACTAAGGCATTGACAGTCGTAACTGATTGTTCACACTCGTAAACTAGTCAAGTCAAATTGTTTCATGGTCGTGAATGGATGTCACACCTATGAGCAACACTATGGATGTTTCACAACTTTAATCAGATCCTTCATACCCGTGAATTAGCTTCACGTTTGTGAGCCTTGCTTTTGCCTCAAGTTATGAATGGAGATGGATGGAACAATACCTTTTCCAGACCAAATTCATGTCCATGAATCAATGGTTCACAACTATGACTTAGCAATTCATGCCCATGACTCATAATTCATGCCCATGAATACCTACTAGAAAATTGTCTTTCCAAACCAAACTTCACATTATGGCTAATCAATTAACCTTAAATCTAGTAAACATGCATTCTCAAGCTCAAGCATATTTGTATACCTCATTTCAAACATATATAACCCTAATTACCAATTCCTATATTCATATACCAATAATTAAAACATTATTCTATATTAAGTTTACATTACCATTATTCAAGCAAATTATGCAAATAAATGCATTCAAATCACAAATTTAGCATGCCAAACTTTACATTCATGCAATTACATAGTAAAATTATAGGCTATTGCTTAAAAGTATATATGCACATACCTTATTTTTCCCTCTCTTTTTGATTCTTTATGCTTCCTTCTCTTTTCCCTTATCTCTTCTCTCCTCTAGATCTTGTTTCCTTCCTAAAGAGGCACCTAAAACTTGTAAAAATACCATTAAATACTATCTCTTATAATTCTTTCTCTTACCCCTATTTCTCTCTCTACAAACCCTAAACTCTCTCTCTTCTTTAACTTTGAGTTTTTCCCTCCTTTAACTATTCTTATTCAACTTCTTTTAATTTTAAAGCCTTTAAACACTTTATATAACCTTTTCTTCCACCAAAGCCTTCAATTTCACTTTATATAACAAATCCATAACAAGCCCTTATTGAACTCAAAATACCACTTTTTATATGAAAACAAAATGTAAGGATGGAAGAAATAAATCACCTTTCACTTTGATTCCTCCTTGGCCAAACCAAAGTGGATTTCTCTCTTCTCTTTTCTAGCTTCTTACTCTTCCATAAGAGCCTTTCTTTAACTTTCCAAGCTTTCTTATGCATGAAAATGACATTTTTATATGGTTTTTTTTCTTTCTTTTTCCATTTTCTCTCTCTCTCTCTAACTCAAGGTTTATGACTTTGGAAGAGGGTAAGAAACGTGTATGACTATCTTGTGTAGAAAATAGGTATAAAAAAGAAAATAAACAAGAAGGAGGAAGAAGAGGAAAAAATGGAGCAGAGACCATAAAGTCACATTATATGGCCAATTTTGACTATAATTGATAATATTTTGGTTAATTAACCTTTTAATGTGATTTTTAGTTAATGTGGTTGGCCATCACTACCATTTTAAGTGCAATTTATGACTTTTATTAGTAAATATTCCAATTAGTTCTCCAATTTTTGGTAAATTATAAATTTATTTCAAAACTTTTCAAATTTTGCATTTAGATCTTTTACTGTAATTTTACATCTTTTCACCTATTATATACTTTATTGGTCATTTTCATAATTATCTACATTATTTTAAATTTTCTCCAATCAAAAGTAGGAATTTAGACTTCGATCAAACCGATGTGTTGATTTCATGACATGCATGACTAGGGACCTAAACTAGCGAATAAGATATGGCTATAACATAACTTCCTTAATTTCCATATAAAATAGGTGAGAACATAACACCTTATTCATCTCCTCAGTTACCATTTTATTCACTGTACCCACAACCTCATCAATCCCATCTAACTCCACAACTCCATAAAGAATAGTATATAACTAGTTAGCATATTGTTATTTACCTATTTCATCCTCAATCCAACCATTCATATCATCCCTCAATCTCAAAATTTGGCTTCGTTGGCGATGCTATATAGCTCTAAGGTGAAAAAATTTGGTATTACGATCACCTTGGCGTAACTAGTTGACCCTAGAGTGTTGTATCGAATGCATCTCTTCTAACTTCTTAAGCATGGAAACTTCTTCAACTCTCACCTCAGTAATATACGGCCTCCTATGCAGGCATCCATATTAGTCATAAAATGCTAGACTGGAAGTCTATTTTTCCAAAATCTTCACCATTCCACCTCTTCATATCATATCTACATTGTTTAAGTTTTTGGCACTGAGAGTAAAGCTATGAGCATATAGTAGAATAGTCTAAGCTCCCTCTATAACTGTTCTACATTTTTGGTCATGAAGCCACTTCTTTTTGAAGTGAAATTTTCTTTTGTTGAAGTATTGCTTATAGTGTAAGTCAATGACTAAAGGCCTATGGTCAGACCTAACAAGAGATACAAGCAAGATGATTGTTTTCAGGAAAACTCTCCTCAATCAAGATTAGCTAGAGTCTTATCAATCCTTTCCAAAATAGCATCACCATCACATCTTTTGCTATGCCAAGAAAATCTCGGCCCTTTATACTTTAAGTCTAACAAGCAAGATTGGTTTACAAAATCTTGGAACTTATTAATCTAAGATGCCCTAACCTAAGATCTCTCCCCCACTTATCATTAGGAAAACTAAGACAATTGAAATCCCTAGCACAAACCCATGGAGCACTTGCCTTTGGCTGAAGATCACATAAAGTGAAAACACTACTTCTGCTTTGTATCTCACAGGATCTCTATACATAAAAGTTACTTTTTAATCTCCCTTCTTATTTTTTCTACAAACAACATTAATGAAATTTTTACAAGGAAAATTAATAACCACTCATTTTGTGTTTTTGACAGAGAAAGTGGGGAGCGTAGGGTGAGGATGCTCGGTTTGGAAGTTGGGTTTGAAAAGTGAATGTGGGTTCAAGGTAGAGAAAGAAGGGCTAGTGGGTTTTGATATTTAGGCTGGGGAAGTGATATAAAGACTCACTTTAAGTTAAGGGTAGATGGGATAGTAATCTTGGGGTGGAGAAAAAAGACCTTGAGAAATAAGCAGGCTATAAAGGTCTCCTGATTCTAGCTCCATAAACATTTTGAGTGAGATTTATTACTTAAAAACCTCCACTTAATGCTTAAAACCCTAGCTTTCCAATATAGGTTCCTCTTCCAATAAAAACAAAGTAAAAAATAAGGAAAGAAAAAAAAGAATGAGGTGAAATCATCCGCTTACTTAAAACCATAAAGAATATGGAAATGGGTCTATCACACTCGCTAACATGGGCAATGACTAATGCATGCATATTAAGACTGAAGACTCCAGACCAATCAAAATTTAAGCGCATTTTTAATGCTCTCTCGCCTAACTAGGATTAGCCTGGCTAAACGAGTGGGTGCCATACTACCTGTATGATGAAAATCTATAAAAATTTAAAACTTTTTCTTTACACAATGGCCATGATAACTTGCATAAAACATAAAGTAAAGATAATGTTTGACTTGACATTTAAAATCACAATTTCATAAAAACTAACCCTTGTTTAGGGATTTACAAAAATACATGCATTTGACATAAATACATAACTCTTTCATTTATAGACATGTACACAAGTAAACAACCCTTTCACTATGACATGTACAAAAAATGCAAAAGTGTGACATGTAATATAACTGACCCTCTTAAGGTTTGATTTGTTGTCTTTGATGTTGGGCTAGCTTCTCTTGATCAACTTCTATCTTTATCTACTGGGCTTCGACTTGCATGGGTAAAACACTCATACGCTAAGCCACTAAAAGCGTAGTGGTACATATATGCATAGAAATTTAACATTCAATTCAAATGTCATACATAATCATAGCATCATATAAAATATCATGGCATGGCAGTGAATATGTCATATCATGTGAAATATCTTACCTTATGGGATGGAATAACATTAATAGTCATGTTATCATAACTACAATGTATAACTCTTAATGATAAAATCATGCATACTTGTGCCTTTGAATCTCTTTTTCATTTCATTATGTTACTTAATCACTTTTAAATCATTGCTCAACAAACTCTCAATACAAACTATTTAGATACGGGTTGTGAACATAAACGCTCTTTAAGCTTAAGCCAACTTGTCATTGTCTATAATCATGTGTGCTAGTCCAAACTCCTTAAATCAATGGCACTCTTTGAGCTTAAGCCACATTGACTAAGTACACATTTAACTTTTGCATGCAAAATTATTTGTAATCATGTGTGCTGGTCCAGGCTCTTCAAGTCAATGGCACTCTTCGAGCTTAAGCCACATTGACTATGTAAACATATAACTACGGTACCGTAAACCCCCTTAATAGCATGCCACCTATCCTACTTCTAGTATTAGTATCAAGTCTAGGCTTTACTTGTTCATATTATCTTTATTATACTTCATTAAAACATTTATGTCTTATAATATATACACTTGATCAAATATATAAAAGCATATTTTAACATACCATCATGAAGGAAAATGCATAGTCATAACATGGTAACCACTTAAGAAAAACAATATATCTCATTTAGAATAGGCTTCATAGCGTGAACTATGTATTCACAACTGTGAATACCACATTCATAGGTAACCATACCCGTGAACCAAACCATAAACTAAGTCATGAAAGCTTCTATCCATTTTGTCCACTTACTTCACGAGCATGAAGAATGTAATCATGGGCATGACATTGTTCATGAGATGAGATTCACGGTTATGAGCACCTAGTCACGGGCATGAATATGGGTTTTCCAAAAATTAACAACATTAAAACATGCATTTATTACAAGTCATATGCAACGCTCTAAGGATTTTCCCATGACAACCTTTTTCTATCAACATACTCATCACATTATTCATTTCATCATGTTAAAAGCATCATTTAAACATATAATCATTCTATTTACTCCTTTTGTTCTCATAAGCCATCATATCAAGCATTTATATTTCATATACATTTAACCATTTCTTACTTATCTCTTTCATCCATTAGGTCATCATCATTCATTGCTCCATTTAATACATCCTAGGCACATTTATTACATATACACAACAAACATCATCAATGCTCATTCAAGGCATACTTGGATTTATGGCACTTCTTATTCAATATCATATCTCATAGTATTGATTGCATCATTTGAAACTTTGCACTTAGCATATGAAGCATACAACTCAATTAACATTTAATTAACACACAATATGCCATATTTTGAGAATTTGACTGCATATATGTACATACCTCTAATGGAGCCTAAAAAATGAAGTTTCTTTTAAGCTTGCTTATCCATTTGATGGGTTTCACCACCTCTTCTTTCAACTCCTATTACATATAATATACCTATATCAAAATCTATAACCCTTAAACTTAGCTTTTAAAGCTATAAAGATAAAAGTCCTAACTTTAACCCTACTTACAACCTTGATCTCATATAACTTTTTATTAACATATGATATAACCTTTAAGAACTTAGAGAGGGGTCTTAAGCCATGAAAACTCATTGATTATCTGAAATCCTAACTCATTTGGAAATGGGTCTCTACCATAAATGACTAAAAAATGATTAAAGCTATGAAAGCTTGTAAAAATGAAAGAGAAATGTGATTCCTTACCTCAATCGGAGGAAAACACAGTTGAAATAGAAGATTTGACTCATCTCTTCCTCCTTAGGTTTGGACTCCGCAAGAACACCACTTGTTTATGCTATATTTTTTGCAAAAACTTGTTTAAACCTTGATCTTTTGCTTTGGCTTAAGTGTTTAGGGTTGTGAATCAAAGAAAAACATAATAAATTGGTCTTTAGTATAAGAAAACTTCAAATTCTAAGGTTCATTTTTGATTTTAGGTTGTGAAAAAAATAAATAACAATTATTGGGATTTTATATCAAATGATGTTCAATGGCCTAACAACTACTATCTTAGCCATGAATCCATTTAAATCTAGAATTCCATCTCTCCATGGTTCGCGGTCGTGAACCTTGTGAAATTTCACTTTCTTGTCTCATTTCAACTCTTTTCCTATAACTCTTAATCACATACTTATATCTCCTCAATCCATATTAATTACTAATCCCTAATTACGAGCGTTACATTTCTCTCCCCCTTAAAAGAATTTTGTCCTCAAAATTACATGTGGTACTGTGCCGTCATCACTTTTTCTCTTTCCCATATAGCCTCTTCTATTGCATGTAGGACTTTGACTAATGGTACATATTTGTTTATGAGATTTTTAATATCTTTAACCAATATCTCAATCGGCTCTTCCTTGTACACAAGATCTGGTCTCACCTCTATGTTTTTGGCTGTAATGACATGTGATGGATCTGACCTATACCTTCTCCACATGGAGACATAAAAAATATTGTGAATCTTAGTTAACTCTGGTAGTAAAGCAACTTTTAGGCAGTTGGCCCATTTTGCTTTAAGATCTCATACGGTCCAATGAATATAAGGCTTAACTTTCCCTTCTTTCCAAAGCTTAGGATCTTCTTCCATGGAGAAACTTTAAGAAAAACTTTGTCTCCCATTTCATATTCTATATCTCTTTTCTTGAGATCTGCATGCGATCTCTGCCTATCTGAAGTTGCCTTTAGCCTTTGTTGTATAATATTCACTTTTACCTCTATCTGTTGCACCAACTCTGGCCTAGTAACTTTTGCTCACTAAACTCTATCCAACATAACGGTGTTTGATACTTCCTACCATATAGTACCTCATAAGAAGACATTTGGATGCTAGACTGATAGCTATTGTTGTAGGCAAACTCTATTAGTGGTAGATATTTCTCCCAACTTCCCTTAAACTCAATAACACAACTTCTTATCATGTCTTTCAAAATTTGTATCACCATTTCTGACTGATCATTCATTTATGGGTGGAAAGTCATTCTGAAACTGAGCTTGGTACCCAAAGCTCATCGTAAACTTCCCAAAAACTGAGATGTGAACCTTGGATCTCTGTCTGATATGATGGACACTGGAACTCCATATATCTATACTATCTTGTTCACATAAAGCTATGCTAGCTTATTTAGAGGATAATCTCTCCTTATAGGTAAGAAGTGTGTTGACTTTGTTAGCCTATCCACTATGACCCAAATAATGTCAAACTTCCTCATAATCATAGGCAACACAATCAAAAAGTCCATCATGATTCGTTCCCATTTCCATTCCGATATTGTAATCGGTTGCATCAAACTTAAAGGTACCTAATGTTCTGCCTTGATTTGTTGACATAATACCTTCCTTTTAGATCGTGGTACATCATGTTACCACTTAGATGCATTGCAAATCTGGTTTCATGCACTTCCTTTAAAATTCTTTGCCTTAACTCTATAACATTAGGCATGCATAAGCTGCCTTGATAAAATAAACTACCATTTGACTCAACTGTGTACTTTGGTCTATCCCTCTTAGATACCAACTAGGATCTCAAATAGCCTGCTATCTTGTACTTGTGCATCTCTTATCTCTTGGTTGATAGTAGGTCGAACATGCAACTCTGCTATGGTCTTTTTGCTCAAAGCATTGGCAATAGCATTTGGCTTGCCTAGATGATAGTTAATGACACAATTATAGTCCTTGATCAATTGTAATCATCATCTCTACCTTAAATTGAATTATTTATGTGTCGGAAGATACTTTAAACCCTTATGATTAGTGTGGATAAAACACTTTTCCCCATATAAGTAGTGATGCCATATATTTAAAGAAAATAATATGGTTGCCAACTCAAGATCATGTGTGGGATAATTCTTTTCATGCAACTTCAATTTCTTGGAAGCATAGGAAATGACCTTTCCTTCTTGCATCAAGACACACCCTAAACTATTATGAAAAGTATCATTATAGATGACATACTCCTTATCAGGAATTGGCTGTGTAAAAACTGAAGCTTCTGTCAACAAACCCTTTAGCTTATCGAAACTAGTTTGACACTTGTCATACCACTCGAACTTTACATGTTTTTTTTCTCAAAATCCTGGTTAAAGGAGAAGCAATTAAAGAAAACCTTTCACAAATCTCCTATAGTGGTCCACCAAACCAAGAAAACTCCTAATTTTAATCACATTACAGGAAGGCTTCCAATTCAAGATTGCTTCAATCTTACTGAAATCAACTCTGATGCCATCTACTGACATGATGTGTCCAAGGAAAGTTATTTCATTAAGACAAAACTCATATTTGGAAAGCTTGGCATAAAGCTTTTGAGCTTTAAAGATCTGCAGCATTGTTCTCAAATGTTGATTATGTTTTGCTTGGATTTGAGAATACACCCAGATTTCATCAATGAAAACAACTACGAACTAGTCCAAGTATGGCCTGCAAATTCGATTCATCAAGTCCATAAAAGTTGCTAGAGCATTGGTCAAACTGAATGGCATAACCAAAAAATCATAATGACAATATCAGGTTCTGAAAATTATCTTGGCTATATCCTCTTTTTTTTTTTTTATCTTCAACTGGTGATAACCTAACCACAAATTGATCTTGGAGAACACTCCAACACCCTTTAATTTATAAAAAAGATCATCAATATGTGGTGTTAACCTTGAGGGGTATTTTCATCATTTTGATGATCATCAATAATTGAGCAATAAGAAATTTAACCATTTTTGTATTCTAAGTGTTTTAGAGAGGTTATATATTTCTAAGATCTTGAAGCAATTTTATTCAAATCAATTGAAGTCCAAAAGATTGAAAATCAGTAAAGATTCATGCCCGTGACAAAATTCCTCACATCCGTGAATCAAGTAATGCCTGTGGTCAATAATCACCACCACAGTGAAACTTCAGTTTCATACTCATTACTACTAAAGCCACACCTGTGGAAATCTTTAGCTCATGTTCTCTCAAGTTCTAATGTTCATGGCTATGATGCAATGGCCAAACCGTGAAGCTAGAACAATCATGCCCATGAAGAAACAATCACACCCATTAAAGATTGTGCATTCTTGGAAAAAAGCGTTCATGGCCAGCTTCACCACTTCAGTCACAAATTCACTAAGAACAATCATACCAGTGAAGATTTAGTCACACATTTAATGTTGACAGACACGAACGAGAAAGGGGTTCAATGACTAGTTTTGCGTTAATTACACCTAAAACGGTTTTATTTCTCAGAGGAAGTATAAAAATGACTAAGTTATGAACTTCCCACAGTTAAACAACATGAAATCAAACATTCAATCTTTGTAAAACTATTTGTACAATTATTCAAATTTGACTTTTATAATCTTTGTTGTAAAAATCATTTTGACTTAGTTTGTTGAGCTCTTTTGGTTAGTGAGTGATTTCATTTCAAAGTAATCAAATACTAAATAGAGGACTTGAGTGATTTGGGTAGTGAGTGAAACACTTGTAAGGGTTTTCATATGAGCCATTAAAAACACAAAGATTTAGTTATTGTGTTAGCCATTAAAATACAAGAGTTTTTAGGTTAGGTGTTAGCGAAAAGAGTAAAACACCATAGTTAGGTAAAATACCCAATTGAGATTAGGGAAAGGAGTAGGATTTGTTAATACCCGAACCTCTATAAATATTGTGTCTCCATTTCTCTTCTTCTTCTCTATCTCTTTTTATTTATTTCTTTGAAAGAAAATTTTTATTTGATAACCAATTCAACACCCCTTCTTGGTTATTGTTTTGGGCAACAATTGATATCAGAGCTAAGTCTAACATTCAAGCCTAACAAGTGCTAGAAAAGATTGAATTATGGTCAACAAAGGGTTTCACAATCTCAAGCCTTTTTTTGATGGGGCAAACTATGCGGATTAGAAATTCAAGATGGAAACTTATCTTAATAGTAAGGGAGTAAACATTTGTGATACTGTTCAAAAAGAATGGGCACCTCCAACAAGAAGGAATGTCAAAGGAGAAGATGAAATCATTCTAAGAGATGATTGGACTGAACCCCAAAAGAGAGCTAATGGAAACAACAAGAAAGCCATGATCATTCTAATAAGCTATTTATCACTTGAAGAGTATGGTAGAATCCAACATTGTCCAACCGCTTACTCCATTTGGAAAACTTTGGAAAACTATGATGAAAGCACTAAACAAGTAAAGTTAAAGAAGGTTCAACTTTTTGTCACTGAATATGAACTATTTAAGAAGAAGCCAAATGAGACCATAACTGAAATGACCAATCAACTTCTTGCTATCGTAAATGGCATGAGAAAGCCTATAAATCATTCTAATTTGGAAAATGTTATAACATCCTTGACCTTCCCCACATGCATCTCATTTGAACATATACATCTTACATATACTTCATTTGAACACGTGTATTCCATATGTAATTTCATAGAATATATTCACCACATACACTAGCAACATGTCTAAGTTATTGCAATTATATCGAGCCGCATGTGTGTACTTATAACCTAAATAAGGGTAATAAGATATTAGAGATAAATTGAATAAAATGACTATATCCAAATAAAATGAAAATGAAAAGAAACAAAAAAGGAGAAAATGACAAAACTGAGGAGGTGGAGGTGGACCTTATCTACCTCCTCACTATTCTACCTCTCTCACTCCAGCTCCGTTTCTCCTTCTTCTTTTACCATTTTAGCCTTGTTTTATTCCTATTTCACTTAATGTTTTCAGCAAATTCATTCCTCTTAAGTTTGTTCTTTGTAAGTAATCTTCTCTCCATTGTTCTAGTGTTGGTTTGAACTGCTAGGGTTATGTTGCATCAATGTCTTGCACTCTGATTTAGATGACCTTATTAACCAAATTTGGAGAAGTTTCAAACATAAAATCTGTTCATTTATTTCTTAGGTTTATGAACATATAAATAGTTTTTAAGGATTTGGTGTATATGAAGATAAATCCTCTCTTGATTGGAACTAGTTCAGTTGTGAACCCTAACCGAGTTAGCTATTGTCTTTATTTGTTTTGATTATGATAAAGCCTGTATTTTAAAAAGATCAAAACATAACAATTGTATATACATGTGTTATCTATTTTTATACCAAATATCAAGCACATATATCTTGTGTATGTTGAGTTATGGGGAATAAAGCCATGATTGTTCTGTAGTTTGAGCTACCTGCTTAGTGCCCTAGGCAAGTCTAGTAGCTAGTTTGGTCATTTTGAACTTCTTATAAATGGAATCTATAATTATTCCAAAAATTAAAAGTTATAGGGTTATATTTATATAAATTTTGGTAAAAATATCACCTTCATGTGTTATTTTTAGAGTGAGATATATCCTTCACAAACCATAATAGTCTAGTAGCCAACTATATTCTGGACCAGTGAAATGTTTCTTATAATTTGAGGGCCTTAGAGACATAATTCATAAAAGTTATAAACATGAAAATTGTTCCATTTTAACCAATATAAATGAATTTAAAGATTAACTATAATATGACTTGTATAATTTAAGATATGAAGGACTAAATTTGGGACCCTAAAACTGACTAAAGGCAAAAAACATGGTAGAAAACAGAAAATAATTGGTTACTCCACCAAAAAATGTAAAAAGCTCCAATTTCTCTAAAATGTTAATATATTATATAATTATATGTTGTATTTAATTATAAATAATAATCAAACAAATTGGATAAGTGTACAAAAAGTTATAGGCTCATAAGTCACATAAGGTCACACTGCCTCCTAGAAAAAACCCTAACTATTGATATGAACAATGCATATTAATTTATTTAAGTAGCATTAACTTTCTATAGTCATGAGATAATTAATTATATTTCCATATTAGGCTCACAACAAATTTAAGACCCACAAGGAGGTGATAGACAATAAGTTAAGTCAAAATCAAACGAAAAAGGTGAGTATAGTTATCAAATGGTTTCTTTAGTGCATATGAATATTGCTTGTTATGTGATATGTGAGATGATTTATGGTTGTGTGATTCATACGATTGTTATGATTTGATCTTGATAATGAGATGATGGATAATTTGTGTCATATGTGGTATATAGTGGTATATTTGGGGTATATGTTTGGCATACGTGATATATACATGGTATATGTATAACATATTTGAGGTGCATGCATAACATATATGGTGTGGTCTATATATGAGGTATACATAATAAGGACATGATGGATGATGAATTCTTAGTTAGAAATGCATATGCATAAGGACATAAAATGTGTTATAACTAGTTCATCGACATTGCAAAGCAAAAGAAAAGGCCTACGACCCGACAAATGTGCAAATGAAACAAATGATCAAGCTAGCTAGCAAATGTAAATGTTCATAGGGAAAATGTCCATATGGAAACCCGAGGCAATGTCTATTTAACTAGGTCACAGCAGAATGAAATGAGCTAAGCATGAGCATAAGCAAATATTGACGATTACATGTTTAAATTTTACTCACAAGTATATGATAATGGTGAATGCAAGAGGTTTGTGATTTGTTACTATGAGTTGCTTGGTACTTTAGAACTTGTTTGATGATTACTCTCATTGAGTAGCAACTCATCAATTTGTGTCATTTTTTAGGTAAAGGAAAGTGATAACTTATTTTGAGTGGAATATAAAAGACATGGAACATAGGTCATCGATTGAGCCTCACTGCTCTCTCTCCTTGCATTTCACACAAACATAGAATCATGTCATCTACATTTTGGATTTATGTGAATATACATATATATGTAGTCATAGTTGTACAATGATATGTAAATGGATGCAATTAGTAAACCTTATATGTAAAGTTTAAGTTTTATTATATGTGAGATATGTTGATTTGCCAATTTATTGAATGATATTTGTATATGATGATAAAAAAAATTTACTAACAATGTTAATGAGTTCATTTAACTTATCTGTATGCCATATGTGATTACTAAACACAGGGATAGGTTTTACTGAAATGCAAAAGGTATGATGTTACATTTTTTTGTATCAGAACAAGGACAGGTTATGTGGGAACATGCATATGCATAAGAGCATGATAACATATGCATCATATGTGTTGAACATTATGTAATGACACATTTTTATGAATTTTAGGGCATTATAAGACATAATTCACTAAGAAGGGAGAGGCCGATCTAAATGCATTCTCATGAGGCATCACCTCACTTACATTGAGATCAACCAGCACTAAGAGTTAGGGCTTCAGTACATGCATCCTAATCATTACATGTAGAGGTATCTTATGAAAACCCATAATAAAAAGTACAGGGGCCTAAAATATATAGGGAAAAACGTTATGACAAGCTAAGAAAATAAGGTGCAGTTGATTTCAATGGCACAACAAGACCCAACAGAAGCAGAGACAAGGCTTAAAAGGATACATATGGTATTGAATATGATGAGATGCACTCTATAGAAGAAGTTTGAATGTGTTATGTCCTTGCTTATGGGTAATGCCTATGAATGGTTGGAGACAATCCCTGATAGTGATGCACAACCACCAGTTCTGGTATGGAATGATTTCTCCGAGAATTTTAGAATAATTACATACTTGAGGCATATAAGGATGAGAAGAGAAAAGAATTCCTAAATCTAAAATAGGAGAACATGCATGTTGCTGATTATGAGGTGCAGTTCAATAAACTTTGCCATTATGCCAGTTTCATGGTCTCTACTGAAAGAGACAAATGCAGAAAGTTTGAAGAGAGCCTCAAATATGAGATTAGAAATAGAATCACAATTACTAATTTTGATAGCTATACCAAACTTCGAGCTACTGCAATTAGAGTTGAAAAGTTAATGAAAGAAGCTAGAGAACAATATTTTAAAAAGGCAATACAAAAGTTTTTTGGAAAGTGTAGCAGGAGGCAAGGATAGAGACAAAGATACATGCTAGCACAACCTAATAAAGAGGTGGATACTTGAGTTCTAGAGGTTATGCCACATCTTCCTTTTATCCAGGTAGCAGACAGAGCCAATATGCAAAATAAAGGCCTACATGTACTCATTGTGGTAGACAACATACGAGTGAATGCAGAAGGCTCACAGGAGCATGTTATTTATGTGGATCATTAGAGCACATGTATAGAGACTGTCTAGAAAGAGCCAAATTAGCAGAGGCTAAGGGGTGTTAGAGATGACAGTTGAGGTACAAAGGGTTAACACTACCAGTGGGACACAGGGTAAAGACAGAGGTAGAGGTAAAACTGGTACAACAGGTAGAAAAGTGACCAAATCTGAAGGTCAAAGTTCTAGACCCCCTACATAGGCTAAAGTATTTGCAATGACTAGGCAGGAGGCAGTTGATGCTCCCGAAGTAGTCACTAGTAATATTTATATTTTTGATATATTAACATATGCACTGATTGACCCTGGTTCCACACATTCATTATATCATTACATATGGCATCAAAATTGCATCAAAAGCATAAGCCTTTGGGGATTGACATAAATATGAGTAATCCACTGGGAACAATAGTAGTTGTGAATAATGTCTATCATAATTACTCAATTTGCATTGATAAGGCTGAATTGATAGTTGATCTAATCGTATTTCCACTATATGAATTTGCATTGAAGACCCAATTGCAGGAATTGCTTGATAAAGGGTATATCAGACTTAGTGTATCGCTATGGGGAGCTCTAGTATTATTTGTTAAAAAGAAAGATGGAACAATAAGATTGTGCATTGATTACAAGCAACTGAACATAATGATAGTCAAGAAAAAATATTTGTTTTCCATAATAGATGATTTGTTTGACTAATTGCAATGAGCCCAAATATTCTCTAAGATTGATTTGAAATTAGGCTATTACTAGCTAAAGGTAGCAGAAGCATATGTTTTAAAGACTGCCTTTCAAACTAGGTATGGACATTATGAATTTTTAGTAATGCCATTTGGGTTGACTAATGCTCCAGCTGCATTTATGGCATTAATGAATAAAGTATTTCAACCATATCTGGACAAATTTGAAATAATATTTATTGATGACATATTGGTGTACTCAAAGGATAGGGGAGAACATGAATAACATTTAAGAATTGTGTTACATACTTTAAGGGAGAAACAATTGTAAGCTAAACTGAGTAAATGCGAATTCTGGTTTGATCATTTGATGTTTCTTGGACACGTGGAATCAAGCAAGCGCATAAAGATAGATCCAAAGAAAATAGAATCCATGATAAATTGGGAACCTTCTAAAAATTTTTTAGAAGTGCGTAGTTTCCTAGGTTTAGTAGGACACTACCGCAGATTTGTTAACGAATTTTCATTGATTCCTATCCGTTTGACTAAATTTCTTAGAAAGAATGTGCTTTTCAAATGGGCTCTAGAATGACAAAGGAGTTTTGATGAACTAAAACAGATGTTAACCTCAGTACCAGTGTAGTGCTCCCTTATCCTACTAATCGTTAATAGGATATGAAGGTGCTACTAAGCTCATTTGTTTTCAAACCAGCGCTCAATTTATTGTATAAATATTTCTTTATTTCAATTTTCGAGTTTATTATTAGCAGAATATTTATTACCATATATTTTTTTATTTAAAATATGCAACTAGTGATGTGAATAATTTAATTTAAAAGAACTCATTCAATTAAACTATAATATTTAGAAATATATTTACAAATAATACTAGATATATAAAATTGCCAAATTCATTCCTTATAAATATTACATGTCACAAATTTAGATCAAAAGAAATTCTTAAATTTAATTTTTATAATATAATTTCCAAAACATACAAAAAAAAACTAGACTATTGTAATCTGATCTTGGGGTTCCCCTTATATTCGGTCGCCCTAACGTAACAGCTACGTCTATTTATCTGCACTTGAAACACACGCACTAAGCTACTGGCTTAGTGGTACATTTGGCAACTATCCAATAATTACATAAATATTTCTAAAATAAAATTCTAGAAATTGCAATTAATTTATTAAGCATGTCAAATATTCAATTAATAGTAAAACTATTTTCGTCATGCAAAAATATTTAATTCATCAATTATGGCATTCCATTTATTAAACATGCTTGAAATTTTAACAATACTAGATATACAATTTGAACTATCAATTTAATAATTTATATTTTTTTACTATTTATTTGAAAGCCCACGACATCTTAGACCGGAACTAAACACTGGATACAGAATTTCTGCTCTCTAGCAGTATACTTTGCGCCTACATAATTATTTTATAACTCGGCGTTTAACGCCTACATTTCCAATAACAATTCAACACATTTTTGGTGCCTATGTAATTTTGAACTCAGCACTATTTCTTAGTGCCTACGTAAATTAAATCTTAGTACTATTATTTTTAGTGCCTACATTTTTACCCTTTTATTGGCATGCCAACTTATCCTAATTTCTAGTTCTCGACAAGATGTTATAGGGTCTAATTATATTTGCTACCTTTATTATTATTTACATAAATTATTTAGATAAAACTAATATAAATTCCAAATAAATGCAATAATTCCCATTAAATATTTTATAATCTCATACTTGTTCATTTTATCATTATAACTATAAGAAAAATCAATTAATATATTTTCTATCACAAAATTCTACAATCAACACATAGTTACAAGCTGTCCTATTCTGGACAGCATTTCTTCCTTATATTTCTCTATATTTTTCATCCATTTTTAGATGGAATTTGAATAAGTGATTAACTAACAAACTGTAGGTATATGTCTTATCTTTAATTTTCAACTAGAATCATATTGAACCGAATTGTTTAGCAAAAGTTATGGATTTTCCTCTAAGCTGTGTTCATTCCAATCTATCCAGTATTTTACTGGACAAATTTCTGCCTTATTTTTCTCTATATTTTTCATCTATTTTTATATCAAATATGGACAAGTGATCAACTAGAAAAATGTAAGCACATGTCTTATCTTTAATTTCCAACTATAATTACATTAAACTAAATATTTTAGCAAAATTTATGAAGTTCTTTCTAATCTACATTCATTGCAATCTGCCTTGTATTTTACTAGACAGATTTCTAGTACAAAATTTGAGTCCATTTTTAACCTAATTCTAGAAGTATTCACGTCTAATGGTCTGAATAAAAGTTGAATTTCTATGTCTTAGCTTTCAAACCCAATAAGAATCACTCATAAATAATTTTCAGCACTCAAGTTATGATCAGAAAACTAGACACTGTCCATAAGACGAATTTTCCAGCACATCAATTAATTCATATAATTTCCATTTTTATGCATCAACCTCATATTCTAATTTTTATTTTCACATTCATGGCATCATTTAATCACCAATTCATTCAAAATTTCACAACATTACAAAATCAAAATCAACATTTTTCTACATCGAATTTTTGCCAAATGTACATACCTCCAAATTTTACTTCTCTTCACTTTTATCTTCTTCCTAGCTAGATTTCTCTTTGCCCTTACTTCCTCTTTGATTTTGGTTCAAAGTTTGTTCACTTCCTTGTCCTAACAAAAAATTTTACACTAATCAAGCACTAATCACACTAATCCACCCTTAATCACCATTAACATAATAATAACCCTAAATTACTAACTTTAATGGCAACTAACCCCAAAAGTGAAGAAAAGAGAAGGAGAAAAGTGAGAAGATGAAAAATCTAAACTCACCTTTGATGATCTTTAAAATGACCCAAGTCTTCTTTCTCTTTTTCTCTTCTTTTATTCCTTCCTCTTCCTTAGTTTTTCTCACTTAGTTTCACTTCTTTGACGATATTGCCTTAATTCCATTTTTTTCATCTAATCTTAGCTTGATTGAAGAAAACAAAAGAAGAATAAATGGGTAAGTGGATGGCCACAACAAAAGGAAAGAAAAAGGGAGAAAAATGGCTTTTACTAAAATGAGAAAGAAGAAGAATAAAGGCAAAAAGTGAAAGTTGACTTTTATAATTGGATTAGGTGGGTGGTTAGGATTAATTACTAATCTTGCTTCCCATTGGTCCATTAATTTAAATCACTCTTATTTTATTTTAATCAAAAGAATATTCCTTTTCCTAGATAAAAATATTCCATTTTTATGTCTTCTTAAAATATTTGTGCCAAAAACACTGCAATTTCCAATTTCGTTTAGAGAAAAATTATTTTTTTCCAAGTTTTAATTCCACACTTCAAAATTCTCAATTAATAATATCCAAAATATTTTTCTCACATCTTATTATTATTTTAATTTATTTATTTCATGTCCGAATTTAGACCCCGATCGGTTTGGCGCGCCAGATTTCGGTCAATTGTGGCCTAAATTATCAGGCATTACAATTTTTCCCTCCTTAAAAAAAATTTCGTCCTCAAAATTTACCTTTTTAACTGGAGTGGAATAATTGTGAATACTGAGCCTTCATCACCTTTTCATTTTCCCAAGTCGCCTCTTCTGAATTATGATTTTTCCACATAACCTTTACCAATGGTACCTTCTTGTTTCATAGCTCTTTCATTTCTCGAGCTAGAATTTCCACTGGCTCCTCTTCATATGTTAGATCTAATCATATCTCTATAGGTTTTGCTGATATGATATGAGATAGATATTATCGATATTTTCTCAACATGGACACATGGAATACATTCTGAATCTTGTCTAACTCTAGTGGTAGAGCTAATTTTTAGGCCACGAGACCTATGCGTTCAAGTACCTCATAAGGTCCAATGAACTTAGGACTCAACTTTGCCTTCTTTCCAAATCGGAAAATCCTTTTCCAAGGTGAGACTTTTAAGAATATCTTATCACCAACTGTATACTCAATATCCCTCCTTTTCAAATCTGCATATGATTTCTGTCTATCAGCAGCAGCTTTTAGCCTATCTCGTATTACTCTCACTTTTTCCTCTGTCTGCTGTACTAGATCTGGACCCACTACTTTTGTTTCACTAAGCTCAGTCCAACATAGAGGCGTTCTACATTTCCTCCCGTACAAGGCTTCATATGGTGCCATGCCGATACTGGCTTCGTGACTATTATTGTAGGCAAATTATATCAATGGAAGATGTTTGTCCCAACTGCCTTTAAATTCTATCACACAACTCCTCAACATATCCTCCAATATCTGTATGACCCTTTCTGATTGTCCATCTCGTATGGTCCTATGAACCTGGGACTCAACTTTCCCTTCTTTCCAAATTGGAATATCCTTTTCCAAGGTGATACTTTTAAGAATACTTTGTCACCAACTGTATACTTAATATCCCTCATTTTCAAGTCTGCGTATGATTTATGTCTATCAGCAACGGCTTTCAGCCTATCTCTTATTACTCTCACTTTTTCTTCTGTCTACTGCACTAGATCTGGACCCACTACTTTCTTTTCACTAAACTCAGTCCAACATAAAGGTATTCTTCATTTCCTCCCATACAAGGCTCCATCTGGTTCCATACTGATACTGGCTTGGCGACTATTATTGTAGGCAAATTCTATCAATGGAAGATGTTTGTCCCAACTGCCTTTAAATTCTATCACACAACTCCTCAACATATTTTCCAATATTTGTATGACCCAATTTGATTGTCCATCTGTTTGTGGGTGGAAAGTTGTGCTGAAATTGAGTCGAGTACCCATGGTTTGATGCAAACTTTTCCAGAATTTTGAAGTGAACCTTAGGTCTCGATCTGAAATGATTGAAACTGGCACACCATGTAAACGGATTATCTCATTAACATAGATCTCTGCTAAACAGTTAAGTGGATAATCCATCTTGATCGGTAGAAAATGAGTTGATTTAGTGAGCCAGTCCACCACTACCCATACTGAATCATGCCTCTTTTGTGTCAAAGGCAAACCTGAAACAAAATCCATTGTAACTCTTCCCATTTCCACTCCGAAA
The DNA here is from genome assembly GCA_023653625.1 of Triadica sebifera. Lineage (NCBI taxonomy): Eukaryota > Viridiplantae > Streptophyta > Magnoliopsida > Malpighiales > Euphorbiaceae > Triadica > Triadica sebifera. The sequence continues at coordinate 13,586,285 of CM042903.1, read as the reverse complement.
TTGAAATTGACTGTAATAATCCACTTGGTACTTGATGCTCATCCTTCACTTGCTGACAAGTTAAACATCTGGTAGTATACTCTGTGATATCTCTTTTCATCCCCGACCACCTGTAATATGCCTTCAAGTCATGATACATTTTGTTGCTTTCCAAGTGCATTGCATAAATAACATTGTGAGCCTCCTTCAAAATCTCTTGTTTCAATTCTAGTATGTCTGGTACAGATAACCTGCCTTTTTTCCTTAAACTCCCATATGATTTGATAGTAAATTCTGGTTTTCACCCTTTTTCACCATTTCAAATATTTCCTTTAATTTCGTTTCCTGCTTTTGGTTGTCCTTTACTTGTTGAATCAATGTGGTTTGAATCTGCTATTCTACTCAAATAATATATAAAGAACTTATTATTTCATTTTTTGATCACTTAATAACTTTAACTTTTAACATTTACTTGCCAAAGTTTTTCTACTCAGAGCATCAGCTACCACATTGGCTTTACCCCGCTGATAATCAATGATACAATTGTAGTCTTTGATTAATTCTAGCCATTGCCTCTGTCTCAAATTGACTTCCTGTTGTGAAGGCAAATATTTCAGACTTTTATGGTCTGTATAGATATAACATTGCTCGCCATACAGGTAGTGTCGCCATATTTTCAATGCAAACACAATGGCTGCTAGTTCTAGATCATGTGTTCAATAATTTCTCTCATGAGGCTTCAGTTGTCTGGAAGCATAAGCGATCACTTTGCCTTCTTGCATTAGTACACAGCCCAAACCATTAAGGGAAACATCACTATACACCACATAATCTTTTCCCACAGTAGGTTGTGTCAACACTGGTGCCTCTGCCAACATTTTCTTCAACTTATCAAAACTAGTCTGGCACTGGTCTGTCCACTCAACTCTGGTCTCCTTTCAAAGCAATTTTGTCAGTGGTGAAGCTATCATTGAAAATCCTTTCACGAACCTTCGATAATAACCAGTTAAACCAAGAAAACTTCTCACCTCTATCACATTTCAAAGCAGTTTCCAGTTGTGGATTGCCTTTACCTTGCTGGAGTCGACTTTGATCCCTTCGATTGAGACAATATGCCCTAGAAAGGCCACTTCATCTAACCAGAATGCACATTTTAACAACTTCACATATAATTGATTCTCTATCAAGGTATGGAAGACAATACGAAGATGTTGATCATGTTCTTTTCTGCTTCTGGAGTACACCAGGATATCATCTATGAACACCAGCACAAACTAGTCCAAATAAGGCCTAAAGATTCTATTCATTAGATCCATAAATGCTGTCGGGGCATTCGTCAGGTCTAAAGGCATTACTAAGAACTTGTAATGATCATACCGAGTCCTAAATACTGTTTTTAAAATGTCTGATTCTCTAATTCTCAGTTGGTGATAACCTGATCTGAGGTCAATTTTAAAAAAATACCCCTGCTCCTTTCAACTGATCAAACAAGTCATCTATCCTCGGCAATGGATATCTATTCTTAATTGTCATCTTGTTCAACTAACGATAATCAATGCACAAACAAAAAGTGTCATCCTTATTTTTCACAAATAGAACCGGAGCACCCCAAGGTGAGACACTAGGTCTGATGAACCCTTTCTCTAACAACTCTTGCAACTGCACTTTTAATTCTTTTAGTTCAGAAGGTGCCATTCTATAAGGAGTGATCGATATCGGGGCTGTGCCTAGCAAAACATCTATGGAAAACTCTATCTCCCTAACAGGTGGTAACCCTAGTAAGTCCTCAGGGAAGATATCTGGATATTCACATACTGTAGGAATTTCTCTGAGATCTAGACTTTCTTGGTATCTACGATATGTGCCAAAAATGCTTCACATCCCTTTTTTGTAAGCTTACTTGCCTTCGTCATAGAAATGACATTAGTCAAGTATGGTCAGTTCTCACCTAAGACAATCATGTCATCCTGCCCTGAATTCTTGAAGGTCACTCTCCTATACTGGCAATCCACCATTGCCTTATGCTGAGTTAACCAATCCATCCCCAAGATTGCATCAAACTCAAGGAATGACAACTCTACTAGGTCAACTGGAAATTCTACATTTTTATCTTTAATTGGAATATTTTTATAGACTTGACTAACTTTCACTCAATGACCCAAAGGATTTGTCACTAATATATCACAATCTAATTCCTTTGCTACAATATTCCCCTGACTAGGTGGTAACATGCATAAATATGAATGTGTAAAACCCGGATCTATCAGTGCAAATAAATTAGTATCATGAAGGGAAAATTTACCGATAATGACATCCAAGGCATCCTGCTCCTCACGAGCTCTCATGGCATATGCTCAGGCTGGGGCTTGACTATCTTCTGCTCTATTCACTGATTCTGATACACTCTGCCCAATCCTGCCGCTTCTAGACTGTCCATGTCCCCTACCTCTACCTTGAGTGACATTCTAAACCTGCACTAATACTACACCACCTGTACCTCTTACTCTAGGCAATCTTTCTGTTTGTGCTCAGTAGATCCACATCATGAGCATACTCTAGTAATCCACCAGCAATCACCTGTATGTGATCTTCCACAATGCTGACATGTGACAGATATAAATCTCCTATTACCCAAAGCTGGTGCAGTAGGTGTACACCCCTCTAGCCTTGACTGTTGGCCTTGCCTAGCTGAAAAGGTTGGTCTAGCACCCTGTGACTGGAAAAACCTAGGTGTTATCCGCCCTTTTTTACCTGATGCCTGGGCCACGCTAATTGTCGATCTCCATGGTGGCTCTTCTATTCTTTTTCTCTTTGACATTTTTTCCACACTAATGGTTGAGGATACTAGTGTAGCAAAATCCTCAAGATGAAGGGCGGTAACCATATTACCATATCATCATTAAGCCCATCCTCAAATCTATGACATATGTCTGCCTCATTAGCAATGATTCCAGTTGCATATTTACTCAGTTTGGTGAATTCCATCTCATATTCAGCCACTGACATGCTTCCTTACTTCAAGTCTTGAAAGTCCCTTTTCTTTTCATTCACATAAACTTTAGGCACATATTTCTTGCTAAATTCTGCCTTGAAGTAATTCCATGAAGGTGGTTTCGGTGTCTGAGGCTTTGATAAGATTGATTTCCACTAGTCATAGGCATGATCTTTTAGAAGGGACACTGCATATCTGACCTTCTGTTCCTCTGGACACTCAAGTTTCTCAAACACCCTTTCTATGGATTCCATCCAAAACTCTAAAACTGCTGGGTCATCCTCTCTCCTTGCCATAAAATCTGTGGCCCCACATTTTCTCAGCTTATCAATCCAAAGTTTTGGTTGAGGTGGAGGAGGAGGTGGAGCTGGTTGTGGAACTGCTTGTACTATGCATTGCAATAAATTAGCTATTTGCTCCTTAAGAGGCTCCTATCCAAAATTAACATGTCTCTCTGCTCTCGGTAAAGCTACTACACTCGCCCCAGAATCTATCACTGATGGAGGTTGTTTGACATTGCTTGAGTCTGAAAGACTGTAACTCAGTTCATCTTTCAAGAAATCTTGTTCCGATCTCGAATCCATATCTACCTATAAACCAGAAGAAAGGACCCAAGTTAGATAATTGCCGCATTCTATACATATACATGAGACACATATTCTATTTTACACCCACTGATTAAAAATATATTAGCCTGAGCTCTGATACCACTAAATGTAGTGCTCCCTTACCCTACTAATCGTTAACAGAATATGGAAGTGCTATTAAGCTCATTTTTTTAAAACCAGCGCTTAATTTATTGTATAAATATTTTTTTTATTTCAATTTTTGAGTTTATTATTAGTGGAATACTTATTACCATATATTTTTTTCATTTAAAATATGCAACTAGTGATGTGAATAATTTAATTTAAAAGAACTCATTCAATTAAACTATAATATTTAGAAATATATTTACAAATAATACTAGATGTATAAAATTACCAAATTCATTCCTTATAAATATTACATGCCACAAATTTACATCAAAAGGATTTCTTAAATTTAATTTTCACAATATAATTTCCAAAACATACAAAAAGAAACTAGACTGTTGCAATATGATCTTGGGGTTCCCCTTATGTAATTATTTATCTGCGTGTGAAACACAAGTGCTAAGCTAGTAGCTTAGTGGTACGTTTGACAACTATCCAATAATTACATAAATATTTATAAAATAAAATTCTAGAAATTACAATTAATTTATTAAGCATACCAAATATTCAATTAATAGTAAAACTATTTTTGTCATGCAAAAATATTTAATTCATCTATTATGACATTTCATTCATTAAACATGCTTGAAATTTTAACAATACTAGATAAACAATTTGAACTATCAATTTAATAATTTACATTTTTTTATTATTTATTTGAAAGCCCACGACATCTTAGACCATAACTAAACATTGAATACAAGGTTTCTACTCTCCAGCAGTATACTCGGCACCTACATAATTATTTTATAACTCGGCGTTTAACTCCTACATTTCCAATAACAACTCAGCACCTTTTTGGTGCCCACGTAGTTTCGAACTCAGCACTATTTCTTAGTGCCTATATAGTTTCAACTCAACACTATTTCTTAGTGTCTACGTAAATTAAATATTAGCACTATTATTTTTAGTGCTTACATTTCTACCTTTTTATTGACATGTCAACTTATCCTAATTTCTAGTTCTCGATAAGATGTTATAGGACTTAATTATATTTGTTACCTTTATTATTATTTATATAAATTATGTAGGTAACACTAATATAAATTCCAAATAAAAGAAATAATTCCCATTAAACATTTTATAACCTAATACTTGCTCATTTAATCATTATAACTATAAGAGAAATCAATTAATATATTTTCTATCACAAAATTCTACAATCAACACATAGTTAAAAGCTGTCCTATTATGGACAACATTTCTGCCTTATATTTTCCTGTATTTTTCATCCGTTTTTAGATGGAATTTGAACAAGTGATTATCTAAAAAAATGTAGGTATACGTCTTATCTTTAAGTTCCAAGTAGAATCACATTAAACCGAATTTTGTAGAAAAATGTATGGATTTTTCTCTAAGTTACGATCAATCCAATCTGCCCAGTATTTTACTGGACAGATTTCTGCCTTATTTTTCTCTATATTTTTCATCCATTTTTAGATAGAATTTGGACAAGTGATCAACTATAAAAATTTAAGTACATGTCTTACCTTTAATGTCCAACTAGAATCAAATTAAAACAAAATTTGGAGCAAAAGTTATAAATTTATTTCTAATCTACGTTCACTGCAATCTGCCTAGTATTTTATTGGACAAATTTCTAGTACAATCTTTGAGTCCATTTTTCAAATGATTGTAGGCATATTCAGGTCTAGTGTCTGAATGAAGGTTGAATTCCTATATCTTATCTTTCCAACCCAACAAAAATCGCTCATAAAGCATTTCCATAACTCAAGTTATGATCAGAAAACTAGACACTATTCATAAGACGAATTTTCCAGCACATCAATTAATTAATATAATTTCCATTTTCATGCATTAACCTCTTATTCTAATTTTTATTTTCACATTCATGGCATCATTTAATCACCAATTCATACAAAATTTCCCAACATCACAAAATCAAAATCAACATTTTTCTACATTGAATTTTTGCCAAATGTACATACCTCAAAATTTTACTTCTCTTCACTTTTATCTTCTTCTTAGCTAGCTTTCTCTTTGCCCTTACTTCCTCTTTGATTTTGGTTCAAAGTTTGTTCACTTCCTTGTCCTAACAACAAATTTTACACTAATCAAGCACTAATCACACTAATATACCCTTAATCACCATTAACATAATAATAACCCTAAATTACTAACTTTAATGGCAACTAACACCAAAAGCAAAGAAATGAGATGAAGAAAAGTGAGAAGATGAAAAATCTAAACTCACCTTTGATGATCTTTAAAATGACCCAAGTCTTCTTTCTCTTTCTCTCTTCTTTTCTTCCTTTATCTTCCTTCGTTTCACTTCTTTGATGATCTTGCCTTAATTCCATTTTTTTCATCTAATCTTAGCTTGATTGAAGAAAACAAAAGAAGAATAAATGGGTAAGAGGATGGTCACAGAAAAAGGAAAGAAAAAGGGAGAAAAATGGGTTTGATTAAGATGAGGAAGAAGAAGAATAAAGGCAAAAAGTGAAAGTTGACTTTTATACTTGGATTAGGTGGGTGGTTAGGATTAATTACTAATTTTGTTTCCCATTGGTCCATTAATTTAAATCACACTTACTTTATTTTAATCAAAAGACTATTCCTTTCCTTAGATAATAATATTTCATTTTTATATCTTCTTAAAATATTTGTGCCAAAAACACTGCAATTTCCAACTTTGTTCAACGATAAATTATTTTTTTCAAAATTTTAATTCCACACTTCAAAATTCTCAATTAATAATATCCAAAATATTTTTCTCATATCTTATTAGTATTTTAATTTATTTTTTCATGTCCAAATTTAGATCCCGATCGGTTTGGTGCTCCGAATTTCAGTCAACTGTGACTGTGGCCTAAATTATCGGACATTACAACCAGTGTTAGCTATTCCTAAGGGTACAGGTGGATCTATGGTATATAGTGATGCTTCTCACAAGGGCTTAAAATGTGTATTGATGCAGCATGGTAAGGTGATAACTTATACATCAAAATAGTTTAGACCACATGAGATGTCATACCCAGTGCATGATTTAGAATTGGTTGCAGTCATATTTGCATTGAAGATTTGGAGGAATTATCTATATGGTGAGACATTCCAGATCTTCATAGACCATAAGAGCTTGGGTTATTTGCCGATACAAAAAGAGATAAACATGAGACAAAGGTGATGGTTAGAGCTATTAAAGAATATGACTGCACAATTGAATGTCATCCAAGGAAAGCCAATGTAGTAACAGATGCATTGAGTAGGAATTCCAGTAGTAGTGTAGCACACTTACGAGCATCCTCTTTTCCATATTTGACTCAAGTGCGATATATGAATGTTAAATTGAAGAAGTATGATAGTGGATCACCAATTGCTACTTTTCAAGTTAGATTAATACTAAAGGAAAGGATCAAAGCAGCACAGAGCAAAGATCCTCAATTGTGTGAGAAGATTGAAATGGTAAAGCAGGGAAAAAAAATAGAGTTTCATTTACAAGATGATACATTAATGCTAAAGTCATGCATATGTGTTCTAGATACTGAAATTTGCATAAGGAAATAATGGAAGAGGCACACAATGCACATTATGCAATGCACCTAGGGATGACCAAGATGTATTACAGCTTAAGACCTCATTACTAGTGGCCAAGAATGAAGAAAGACATAACATACTATGTTTCAAAATGCTTAACTTGCTAGCAGATTAAGATTGAACACTAGGCACTAGTTGGCAAGCTACATCCATTGCAAATGCCAGAACGGAAATGGGAGAAGATAACGATGAATTTTGTTTATGGATTGCCAAGAAATTTGCGAAAAAATGACACTATATGGGTAATTATTAATAAATTAACCAAGTCAGCACATTTTTTGTATCAGATGGGGGTCTACATTCAAGAGTTTGGAAAAATTATATGTGAATGAGATTGTTAGATTATATGGTATTCCAGTGTCTATTGGGTCTGATAGAGATCCACAGTTTACTTCACGTCTTTGGGTGAGTTTACTAGATGCATTAAGAATAAAATTGAACTTTAGTACAACATTCCACCCATAAACTGATGGACAATAAAAAGGACTATACATACCTTGAAAGAAATGCTTAGGGCATGTTTTATGGAATTCAGAGTAGCTTGGGATGAATATATAGCATTGATAGAATTTGCTTACAATAATCAATATATAATCAATATCATAACAGTATCCAGATGGTACCATATGAGGCATTGTATGGAAGAAAGTACTGAAGCCCCATTATTTGGGATGAAGAAGGAGAATGCGCATTAGAATGGCCAGAAATAGTACAAGACACAGTGGATAAAATTAATAACAAGCTAAAGGCATCACAAAATAGATAGAAAAGTTATGTTGATTAGCATAAAAGGGAAATGGAATATGAGTTAGGTGAAAAGGTATTTCTACGAGCATCTCCATGGAAAGGCGTAATCCAATTTGGCAAGAAGGGTAAATTGAGCCTAAGGTATATGGGGCCTTATGAAATTCTTGAAAAGGTTGCTCCATTGGCATACAGATTGGCTTTACCACTAGGATCCTACATATGTACTTAAAGATCAAGCCATTCAGATTGTAGATGACATGAGTTATGTTGGGGAACTAGTGAAAATCATTCGATATAAGACTAAACAACTGAGAAACCAAGAAATACCTTTAGTTAAGGTATTATGGAGAAACCATTCACAAGAAGAGGCAACATGAGAAATAAAAGAGAATATGAAAAACAATATCCGCACATGTTCCTATGTATTAAATTTTGAGGATGAAATTTTTAAAATGATGGGAGAATTATAACATCCTCGACCTTCCCCATATGCATCTCATTTGAACATATACATCTTTCATATACTTCATTTGAACACGTGCATTCTATATGCAATTTCATGGAATATGTTCATGACATACACTAGCTACACGTCTAAGTGTATTGCAATTACATCGAGTTGCATATGTGTCCTTATAACCTAAACGAGGGTAACAAGGTATTAGATATAAATTAAATAAAGTGACTAAACTAAAGTAAATAAAATGAAAAGAAACAAAAAAGGAGAAAATGATAAAACTGATAAGGTGGAGATGGACCTTATCTTCCTCTTCACTATTTTGCCTCCTTCACTCTAGCTCCGTTTCTCCTTCTTCTTCCACTATTTCATCCTTATTTTATTCCTTATTCCACTTAATTTTTTCAAAAAATTCATCCCTTTGAAGTTCGTTCTTGGTAAGTAATCTTTTCTCCATTGTTTTAGTGTTGGTTTGAACTGTTAGGTTGTGTTGCATTAATGTTTTGCACTCTGATTTGGATGACCTTATGAATCGAATTTGGAGAAGTTTGAAAAATAATAGTTGTTCATTAATGTCTTAATTTTATTGATATTAAATATTTTTTCAAGATCTGGGGTCACCTCTTCTTGTTTTGAATTCTTAAGAATAACTATCATAGATTGGCAGTCCATAACTGCCTCATGTTGTGAAAGCCAATTTATACCTAATATGGCATCGTACTCATGAAATGGTAACTCTATAAGATCTGTAGGAAACTCTTTCCCATGCATAACTAAATGACAACTTTTGTATACCTGATTCACAATCACACTATGACCTAAAGGATTCGTGACCTCAATCTCAAACTCTAACTTCTCAGTGTCAGATTGTTTTGACTAGGTGTGCTCGTGCAAACATAAAAATGTGTAGAGCATGTGTCTATCAAAGTACACAAATGAGTTGTGTAAAGAAAACATAACCACTATGACATTTGTGGCTCCCTGGTCCTCACGAACCTTCATAGCACATGCCCTAGTTAGAGCTCTACTGGGTCTCAGCCTATTTACTGTCTCTAAAACAACTTGGCAAGGTCCTGCACTACCTCTTTATGACTGGTTCCTATTCTGAATCAATGCTGACACCGCTGTCTATGTGGGTGTAACATTTGCCACTAAAGGGCAATCCCTCCTCATATGATCTAGGGCTCCACACTTGAAACAAGCCCTAAAGCTAACTGACATTCTCTCCTATAATTCTTTTGGTATGTCCCACTTAAAAGAGTAAGATCTCTAGCAATATAAGTGCTGAAAGTGGCTGATGTAGTCTTAGAGGGTGGTCCCCTCCTAAAACAATTGGACCGTGAATGACTCTATCCTCTAGTCTATCCCCTACCCTAGGATTTCCTTGAAAAGAATTGGTCTCTTTTTCCAATAGTTTATGCCACACTAGCTATGGGTCTTCAAGCATTCTCCTCTGCTCTTCTATTTCTTATCTTTTCTATACTGATAACGGTGGACGCAAGTGTAGATAAGTCTTTAAGCTATAGGAAAATGACATGGTATCCTATGTTATCATTCAAATTGTCCTCAAAGTGGTGGCACTTTTCATTCTCATCCCTATAAGACCGGTGGCATATCATCTCAACCGTGTGAACTCCTTTGCATACTCAAAATTGTCATGCCCTTCTTTCGCAAATTTAGGAATTTCCTTCTTTTTCTCATCTATGTAGACTTGGGGCACATATTCATTCTTAAACTCTACAACAAAGTACTCCCAAGTTAGAGGCTGTAGAGTTTGTGGCTTCTTCAAAACTGATTTTCACCGCTCATATGCATGTCCTATATAAGCAATACTACATACTTTGGCCTAGTGCTCTTCGGCACACTCTAACTCTTTGAAGACTTTCTTGTTTTCTCTAGCCAAAACTCAGTTGTGGTGAGATAATCTTCAACTCTGCCATGAAAATCAATAGCCTCATACATCTAGAGCCTTTCTATCTTCATCTTTGGTGCCTCTTATGGTGGCGGTGGTGGTGTTAGCTGTGGCAGTGCACGTCGTATGACTTATGGTATGGCCTATACCAATTGTAGCAAAATATTGGCCATTTGTTGCATGATCGGTATAGCAACTAGATCCGTTTGTCCAACAAGTGCCAACTGAGGGACAGTGAAAGTACCTAGACCTCATATACTTGAAACACTAAGCTGATTAGCTGCCCTTATATAAAAAAACTATTTCTCTCATCAACATCATGTGCTTCTCGCTCCATCAATACCTTATACTCCTACAAGCTAATAGAGAAAGTCCATATTGAAGACATATGATATGTTCTATATGTTAAGTTCTTAACATACATCTCATACATGGCATAACATAAAATTTAAAATTAATTGTACTTAAAAACCATGGAATGCCCTATGTACATTAAAATCAGATTGAACCATTCATATGGAAGAAGTTGATTACATTTTTTGTCTCTTTTGATCTTCCAAGTTTGTGAGCCTTTTTTCTTCAAGTTGGTTTATTGCAAACCACGATAATCCAAGGTTGGATTGTCTCTAACTGTAATCCACACGAAGGAACAAACAAAACAACCATAAGGGTGATGGGTGTCAAAGCACCAAGGTGCTAGCTATGGTGTTTCAACTTGAAAGAGAAGAAGAAGAGATAATAACTTTTGTTCTTCAAGGTGGCAGCTACGAATTTGGCTCTTAAAGGGGTTATTTATATGTCCTCTAATCATATTAGGGTTGGACATAAGTTTTTCGAAATAGAAAACCTAAAATCGTAAAAGTTAATATCGGGCCTTCACAATTGTGAATAGTAGTGTCACAATTGTGATTCCCTCTTTTCAAAGGACTGACAATCTTTGTCACAACTATGACACCTAATGCATGGCCAAATCATTTCTCTCATGTCTCGGATCCAATCCAAGGCCCATTTCACACTTCCTTCATACCTTCTATGCGTGTGACCCATTAGATTCCCGATTACGTTGGCAACTTAAATTATCACATGATTTCGAATAGATCATGAGCAGTATCTAGCAATGCATCATAACCCTCAATTGATTAGAAAGTCATTAGTATGACTGTAAAACCTTCCATAGACAATTATTATGCAATTCATCTTTCAACCAAACTATCCTCATTTGGTTCAAAGCATGGTCTATGTGTCAGCTCCCACTAAACTGACTATGTCACATCTAGTCCAAATGATATTAACTATTATCTATGAGACTCATTACCCTGATCAGATATGTTCTTGAGGACCTTTTTTAAGACATCTCTACCTCGGCAAAGGATTTTTGAGTAATGATCTCTATAAAATGCCATAGGTGTTAGAGAAATGCTCTAAAGGCAATCACCTTTAGCACTTATTGTACAAATTTATTTGATTAATAAAAGGTTTTTTCATTAATTTGATGTTCATTTGATATATGAATTGATAAGTGACCTTAAATCAATTAATGAAGTCCTTGATACATAACATAACATGAAGGAAACCATGACGAGATCATGATATTGAGATTCTTATCATGCGTAATTATGTTAGTATCAAAATTATCCCTAGTCATAGGATTAGTGAGTTGGGACATCATTAATCCAAACAGACTAGCACATGTTACACTCCTTGATTGGATTGAGTAGTAGATCTCGTAATCTATAAAAATGAGATGTTTAGAGTTAACATGTGGATGCTTTCTAAGTGTAGCTAAGTACATTGGATGACCAACTATGAGTGTGGCAGCCGCGCCACACCCCACCTGAACCGTACGTGCCCGGATGAGGGAGCACTGCTGCCGGTCTTCTTTACTTCTTCAATTGTATTATTTTTTTAACACTCATGTATATATATAGATATAAACAAAAATCAGAGTACAATTTATTTACATAAGATAGTAATTTTAACATCAAAGTAATTCTTAACAACTTTAAAAGTAAGTTTTACAAACTCTAACATTTCTTTAATATAAAAGCCAAATACAAAAGTTTCAAAACTTGTAACCCACTTTTTCAAGGTTCAGTTGCTTTACTTGAATGGGATCACCGCTTGCTTTATCTAACGTCTTCAGATACCTTTCTATATCTGCGTGGAAATTAAACTTCACGCTAAGCTCTAAGCTTAGTGGTGTATATAAATAAGACAATATACTATATCATGCAACAAGCATTAACAATTATCATTTTGTGCATTAAAATATTTGCATGAATGACTATCAACATATTCCTACTTCATACAAGTATAAATGTCATGCTCATATAGACAATGTTACTTTCTCTTATCTTTAAAGGTAAATTTCTTTGTTAATCTCTTTATCATTACATTTCAATCTCATAGCATCATCATTTTCTTATTCTTTTTTTTCTTATTTTCCAACATATCCTCATTATTTTGCCCACATCACTCTAAATTTTGGACTGACTGGATACAGGTTATGGATCAGGAGCGCTCACACAAGCTTATGCCACCCTGTCCACTATCTGGCTCATAAGAGCTTCTCAAATCAATGGCGCTCACACAAGCTTATGCCACATTGATTGAGTATAATTTCATCATAGATGAATAACCGGATCAAGGGCACTCTCTGAGCTTAAGCCACCTTGTCCTCATTTATATGTGCTCATCGGAGCTTTCTCAAGTCAGTAGCGCTCTCCGAGCTTAAGCCACACTAACCGAGCATCCCAGACCAATGGCGATCTCCGAGCTTAAGCCACATTGGTTGAGGTATAGTACAGTATCGTTCGCCCCCTTAATGACATGTCATATATCCTGTTTCTAGTCCGCAAGTAGAGTAATGAGCTTCTTTATATTTTCACATCAATCATAATTCTCAAATTTATGAACACCTCAATATTCTCATATTTAACCACATCTCAATTTTCTTGTTTTACAAACATATAGTCATACTCATACATCTTTTCATTCATTTACTAGATTCATCAATAATCTCATGTTTATCATCCGCATCAGATTTCATGTATTTCACCCATATCATAATTCATATATCATTCATGACAATTCATTTTTCTATATCAATTCTTTTTTCTATATTACAACATATCACATTCTCACATCAATATATATATATATATATATATATATATATACATATACATATATCCATATCATTCTTATTTCACTGGATAGACAATGACTTTCATTTACTTACCTGAATTCTTCATTCGATAACCATATTCATAATTATAAATACAGAGCATTCATGATCGTAATTACAAATTTCACGCCCGTGAATTAGTTCACGCTCGTAATCCCAAGCCATGAACGCTTCTAGAATGAATCGCCCAAAAGCAATCACGATCGTGATTACTCATTCACGCCCGTGAATAAGTTCATTTCCGTGATTCCAACTTGTGAACGCTTCTGAAATGAATAGTACCATTTCCACCCAGAAGTCACAACCGTGACACAATCAGCCACAACCGTGAACCCTCAAGTTCACGCCCGTGACTCAATAGTCACACCCGTGACTTTCAGCAGGAAATCTGCATATTCACTTTTCATTCATTCTACCATCATCCCAATCATACCAAATTCTATTTCATGCATCTCTAAGGTTCTTTACTCAACTTATTACTTTTCAATACATGTAAATGCCTTGATCATACAAGATTCTCTAACATGCATCATTAATTCAATGTCACACAAGGATCATTTTCATACATGTCTAATTCTATGGTTTCATGCCTTAATCATTATCATTCTTGAAATGTATTTATCACACATCATGTTTAGCATGCATTATTTCAAACAAAATAGGCTATTGCCTTAAGTTATGCACAAACCTTAAATCTTTCTCCTTCACTCTTCTAGGTAGCTTTCTATTTTCCTTTGCTCCTTAGAGTTTGTTCCTCATCATTTGGAACTCCTACAACATCATAAATCATTATTTCCATATGATTTTCTCAAAACCATAACTCTCTTTCTCTTTCAAAACCCTAGTTTCTCTCTCCTTCCTCATAAGTCTTGAATGAGCTCAAAATTCAAACTTCCTTAAGAAAAGATGAAGAAGAAGAAGAACAGATGCTTCTTACCTTACATTTTTCTTCACTTGATCACAACTTTGGAGATTTTCTCTCTCTACCAAACCAGATTTTTCTTCCTCTTTCATGTTCTTTCCAGCTTCCTTAAGAGTTATGGAACATGAATATCACTTTGTCTTATTTTTTCCCTTCTCTTCTCTTCCTTTCTCTCTCTAGAAAATCAAGATGGCTATGGAGGAAATGATGTAGCTGGCGTGACTAATAAAGAAAAGAGAGAAGGAAGAAAAAAATGAAAAGAAGAAGAAGAATAAGAAGAAGGAAAGCCTTAAATAGGGTACCCAAAAAGTCTCCATGTGGGACCCACCATTTGACCATTTTCTCCCAAATTTTACACTTAATCAATATTAATTCTCTTCTTTTAGTGTCATGGCCAGCCAACCTATCAAAATATGCCCAAAATTAATATGTTGATTAACAATTAATCTCATTAATCTTCCAATTTTTGATAAATTGCAATTTGACCCTAAAACTTAGTCAATTTTGCAATTTAGTCCTTTGTCGTAAATCAACTTCTTTAAACTTTAAAATCACTTACTTAGGCATTTATCATTTAATTTAGCCATTACTTAATCAATTTTTTGTAAAAATCCGAATTTAGACTCCGATCAGTTAAATGCGTCAACTTCACGACACGTGCGACTCGGGGCCTAAATTAGCGGATATTACAATGAGACAATCATATGGATAATCTATTCAAATGTCAATGACAATCTTATCATAACATTGGTGCAAGTATCCATAGACTTGAGGTACTCAATGATATCATGAATATTGATTCTGTATTTTGACACTATTCCTTATTGCCTCGAGGAGGTTGCTCATAGGGTGGTGATTGGATACATTTTGAAGTATTTGAAGGTAATTGGGTAACCAACAAAGGATTCACCACTCCTAATAGAAAAAGTGTATACCCATGGCCTCTTATCGTGGTCATTACTCGGAAATCTCTGGCCGGAGTGGAAATGTCATAAAGATAGTCTTCAATGACATATCTAATAGAGTAATGAGCCTCAAGGACAAGAACTAACATTACTTTTACTAGACGTGATGTAGTTAGTCTAGTAGGAGTTGACACATGTCCATACTCTAAATCAAGTGGGGCATAAAATGGTGAAAGGAATAACTGAACAAAAATTGTCTATGGAAAAGTTCGTGGTCAAACCACTGACTTTCCTGTCAATTAGGGGTCATAATGTGTTGCTAGATACCGCTCATGACTTGCTTAAATTAATTATCAATTTAAGTGGCCAACATAACCGGGAACCTAATGGGTCACATGCATTGAAGATATGGAGAATGAGTAAAATGGCCTTGGATAGGATCCAAAATATGAGAGAATTATTTCCGGATGGATCGCGATGAGATCTCACGAAAAAATTATTCGGGAGCGTCACAGGCCCGCACGGGACCACGCGGGCCCTCACAAGCTAGAAAGACTGCTGGCCAGCCTTGTGGGCCAGAAGGGCTGCCCAGCGCGCTGCTGCCTCCCACCCGTTGGCCAACGGCAGATTTTGGCCTTAATTAGGCCAATTATAGCCAATTACTATTCATTCATTTTCCTTTTCTCCATTTTTGACTTTTTATCTTTTTTTTGAATTTGATTCAAATAGAAAAGACGTCAAATGGTAGAAAATAGACATGAAAATATTTTTTTGTGAAAACAATATTTTAAGATACAACAAAATTCTCTCAATAACACTTTCAAAACTAGCACTTTGAATTTGTTCAAACCATTTCTTTTGATAGTTTCTTCTTCATTTTTCGGAGGATTACTGTTAGAGACATCCTAAAGTGGATTGTTGTGGTTTGCTACAATGAAACAAAGTGAAGATTTGAATAACAAATAAGAAATTACAAGGTATAATTTCTAACCTCTATATTTATTTAAATTAGTTTTAATGGTACAAGTATGATGTTTTGTTTCAGGTTTTGAAAATTTTATTTTTCTTCTATGTTTATGAATATGATTCATTTTTCAAAACCCAACATTGGTATCAGATCTCACTTGTGTCCATTAAAATTATTTTTCATTGAAAGTGCAATGGGATTGCATGGTTTTGATGATTTTGGATCAATAGGTTTTGAAAAATTAAAATTAATTTGTAAAATATACTTTACACATTTTTCTTTCTCTAATATGATTATGGGATGATTAAGGATAATTATTTTGATTGAAAAATGATTTGAATGTTATTCAAATAATTAATTTCTGATTTATTTCAAAATTGCCTAAAATTGCCTTATTTATGAACATGTGTTGTTGATTGCCTTAATTGATGCGACTGGTTATATTTTTGTTATAATTTCATTATGAAAAAATTATTTAAACATATTGAGAATATTTTTATGCCTCTAGAAGTGTCCAATAATTAATTAAAAATTATTTAATTAATATTTCAAACAAACACAAAAATGGGACTGTTTTAGCATACCTAGTGGGGCTATTTTGTTTAATTTTTTTGTATGCGTTTATTTTATTTTCAGCACCTTGAAATATATTTTATGTGATTAAAAATATGTTATTTTGATGTTATATTCATACCAAAATTATTTTTCAAGCATTTGAAATTTTAAAAAATTCTAGATGTCGAATTAGTCATTTTAAGCGTCTAAGTGTGTTGGTTCGTTTGTCTTAGTAATTTTAGCTTGTGCCAAAAATATTTTGATAAACTTGAACTGAAATAAAGATGATTAGAATGATAATTTTAATTTCTGGAAATTTTTAAAATTTTTGGAAATTAATTTTGAATTAATTTAAGTTGTGCAATTGTAATTCTAGTATGATTAGAAATTGGTATGCATATTAAAATTAAATTGTTTAATTTTAACATCATAATATTCTGATTTTAAGGAGAATTAATTTTCAATTAATTCTGTAAATATGGAATTTAATTTAATTTGATTAAATATTAAATTCCACTTTCAAATGACATACAAAATTAAATTAATAGAAAGAACACAAATAGACAATTTCGGTTCAAGCGTTGAATCGATTTACAAATTGAAATCCAAAATTGTCAATTTTATTTTGTGCATTAGAGAATGTATGTTAGGGGTGTATGAAAAGGCATGATGGATAATTATGGACTTAGGCCCAATGTAACTAAGCATGCATGGAATTATTTTATTTTTATGGTAAATAGAGCCTGTGTGGTCCTACCTCTCTTTCTTTCTTAAGTATTTCTCTTCTCATCTTACTCCCCTCAAATGTATTTGAGGTTTTCTACAATTTGAAATATGTAATTATATTACATAGGATTAGGATATAATGAAGATACAAAGGAGCAAGAAGCAAAGGAGATGGTACCATAAACAAGAAGACTTAGAAATAGGAGTTTGATTTCTATTTTGGGTTGTAAATTCATGCATATACCTAGGTAAGACCTAGTCAATTTCTCTTTGGCTCAAGAGATTGATTTTAGTATGTCCATAATCATGCCATAAAGTTAATGTAACTATCTTTATATATCCATATGATGAATGTATGATATATAAAAGCATGAAATAATAACTTGATGAGACTTAACAAAGAAATTCCTCACTAAATAAACAATTAAGTCTTGCGCCTTCCATTAATATGGGGAGAACCAGAGTTCTTCTAGAATTAGGGTTGTTGAGTTGCCTCAAGCTCACTCTATAAGAATATGTTCAATTCATTGAAATTAGATTTCACAATTAATGAGTTAGACTTAACCGATATTATTAACTTGTTGGATTTGCGCCAAGGTTATTGTGTATTGGAGGCGAAGTTGGGTTTGTATACATGAGATGTCTTGATAGCCCAATGTATATTCACACATCAATAAGTTGATAGCACAAGATTTGATAGTTGCATGAATAATGTAATTGGTATGGATTAGATACGTACCAAACAAACTAAGGAAATCTTGTTGAGTTGCCTCAAGGTTATTCTTAGCTAGTTGGATATCGACCCACTAGGAGAACTTCCATATAAGTTCTCTCGAGTTCATAGTGAAGGCTATGGATTCACAATAAAATAGTGGGAGTCATAATGCGATTTATTAAAGACCTAATAAACATGCATTTTATGTACATTATAACATGTTCTATTTTACATCTAGGTTGCTAAAATCATCATCATGACAAATCTGAATTTGCGATCACTAATGGAATCAAATAAAGTGACTGGGCCTAATTTTTTGGATTGGCTAAGGAATCTAAGAATAGTTCTCAAATCCAAAAAGATTGGTTATGTCTTAGATGAGGCACTCCCTAATCCCCCTGCTGCTAATGCTTCTGAAGATGTTCAGAAGGCATATCAAAAGCATCTCGATATTAGTGAGATGGCAAGCTGCATTATGCTTGCTACTATGTCAACTGAGTTGCAAAAGGAGCATGAGGTTATGCATGCTAATTCCATAGTATACCATCTAAGAGATTTTTTTGATGAGCAAGCACGTTTCAAAAGGTTCGAAACTTTGAGGTTGCTCTTCCGCACTAAGATGGTTGAGGGGACATCTCCAGTGCAATATGCATTGAAGATGAATGGCTATATTGAGAGCTTGGCCACCTTGGGATTTGTGATGGACCATGAATTAAGTATTGACTTAATTCTAACCGGTTTGTCTGATAGTTATTCACATTTTGTGCTTAACTATAGGATGAACCAAATCTCTACCACTATTCCTGAGCTAATTAACTTGCTCAAAATAGCTGAGCCATATGTCAAGAAGGACAGTAAAGTTGTCATGCTAGTGGAGTCTTCAAGTTCTAAAAGGAAGAACCTTAAGAAGAAGAAGAAATCCATAAAGCCTAAGGGAGGTGTGGCCAAAAAGAAGGCCAGGGAGATTGCTCCAAAAGGAACATGCTTCCATTGTGGTAAAGATGGCCATTGGAAGAGAAACTGCAAGGCTTACTTAGAGTCCTTAAAAATAAGGCATCTGATGCCCCATTTACTTCAGGTATTTTTGTCATTAAAATTAATATTGTTTCCAATAATAATATATGGGTATTAGATACCGGTTGTGGCCCACACATATGCACTGATATGCAGGGTCTAAGGAACAGTAGACAGCTGAATAAAGGAGAGTATGACCTACGCGTTAGAAATGGAGCAAGGGTTATTGCATTAGCTATAGGAACATATGTATTGACCCTCCCTAGTGGGCTTATATTAAATTTGGATATTTGCTATTATGTACCTGCTTTGACTAAAAACATTATTTCTGTTTCAAGTCTAAATAAAGATGGTTTCCTTTTAGCTTTTAGTAACAATTGTTGTTCTATTATGTTGAATGGAATTCTTTATGCTAATGGTACATTATGCAATGGAATATACATATTAGATATGTCAAATCCAATTTTAAACATCAATGATAATAAATGGAAAAACAAGATATGTTGAAATCATATTATTTATGGCATTGTCGCCTTGGTCATATAAGTGAGAAACGCATGGCTAAGCTACACAAAAGTGGTAGTTTGGGGTCATTTGATTATGAATCATATGACACATGTGAATCTTGCTTATTAGGCAAGATGACTAAATTAGTAAATATAAGAGTTTTGTAGGTCAAGTAGGATATGTACTGTTCTAGAGAGATATGGATTTCTCATTAGTAAATAGAACGATGTATTGCTCATAGAAAATGATGAGCCTACAACCTATGAAGAAGTTCTGAATAGTTCAGAATCTGACAAATGGCTTCAAGCCATGAAGTAAGAAATGGATTCCATGTAAGAAAACCAAGTATGGACTTTGGTTAACCCACATGAAGGAATAAAGCCTACAGGGTGCAAGTGGGTTTTCAAAAGGAAAACTGACATGGATGGTAATGTGATTACCTATAAAGCTAGACTTGTTGCTAAAGGTTATCATCAAAGACAAGGAATTGACTATGATGAAATGTTTAGCCCAGTAGCTATGCTTAAATCCATAAGGATACTCCTAGCCATTGCTACTCATTATGATTATGAGATATGACAAATGGATGTGAAGACAGCTTTTCTTAATGAAAATCTGACTGAGGATGTGCACATGACACAACCAAAAGGCTTCATATCCAAAGAAGGCAAAAAGGTATGTAAGTTTCAAAAATCCATTTAAGGATTAAAGCAAGCATCCAGGAGTTGGAATATTCAGTTTGATGAGAAAATCAAACAGTTTGGTTTCTTACAAAATCCGGATGAACCTTGTGTTTACAAAAAGGTTAGCAGGAGTGCAATCGTATTTGTTGTGTTATATGTAAATGACATATCGTTAATGGGAAATAATGTCTCAGCCTTACAATCAGTCAAAATTTGGTTATCCAATAATTTCTCTATGAAAGACCTTGGAGAAGTAGTCTATATTTTACGGATAAACATCTATAGAGATAGATCTAAAAGATTGCTTGGTCTTTCACAGTCTACATACATAAATAAGATGCTAAAGAGGTTTAGCATAGAGCAGTCTAAGAGGGGATATATTTCCATAACCCATGGGATTACTCTCTCAATGTCTTTGTGTCCAAAGACACAAGATGGGAGGACACACATGAGTTTGATTTCATATGCTTCAGTTATAGGATCAATCATGTATGCTATGATATGTACAAGAATTGATGTATCATATGCTCTGAGTGTCATGAGAAGATACGAATCGGACCTTAGTAAGGGTCATTAGATGGCTATTAAGAATATCCTTAAGTACTTAAGAATAACTAAGGATGTATTCTTGGTATATGAAGATGGAGATCTTATTGTGAGCGGGTATACCGATGTCAGCTTCCAATCTGACAAGGATGAATCAAAATCTCAGTCAGGTTATATATTAACACTAAATGGTGGGGCAGTTAGTTGCAAGAGTTCCATACAGGAAATGACAATTGATTCCACAACTGAAGCAGAGTACATTACAGCTTCTGAAGCAGTAAAGGAAGCAATTTGGATAAAGAGATTTATCACAGAACTTGTAGTGGTTCCCAGCATTATTGATCCAATACAATTGCATTGTGATAATAATGGAGCCATTGCGCAAGCAAATGAGCCACGGTCTCATCAGAGATCTAAACATGTACTCAGAAGATACCATTTGATTAAAGAAATCATGGGTCGGAATGATGTAAAGATAGAAAAAGTGCCCACTGATCAAAATATTGTTGATCCTTTAACTAAGCCAATTCCCCAAAAGAAATTTGGTTCTCATGTACTTTCCTATGGAATTAAATACAAAGGCGATTGGTTTTAGTGCAAGTGGGAGCTTGTTAGAGAAGTGCTCTAAAGGCAATCACCTTTAGAACTTATTGTACAAATTTATTTGATTAATGAAAGGTTTTTTTATTAATTTGATGTTCATTTGATATATGAATTGATAAGTGATATTGAATCAATTAATGAAGTCCTTGATACATAACATAGCATGAAGGAAATCATGATGAGATCATGATATTGAGATTTTTATCATATGTAATTATGTTAGTATCCAAATTATCCCTAGTCATAGGATTAATGAGTCGGGACATTATTAATCTGGACAGACTAGCACATGTTACACTCCTTGATTGGATCGAGTAATAGATCTCATAATCTATAAACAAAAGATGTTTAGAGTTAACATGTGGATGCTTGCTAAGTGTAGCTAAGTACATTAGATGACCAACTATGATACAATCATATGGATAATCTATTGAAATGTCAATGATAGTCTCATCATAACAATGGTGCAAGTAACCTTAGACTTGAGGTACTCAAGGATATCTTGAATATTGATTCTGTATTTTGACACTATTCCTTGTTGCCTCAGGGAGGTTGCTCATAGGGTGGTGATTGGATACAGATTGAGGTATTCAAAGGTAATTGCGTAACTAACAAAGGATTCACCGCTCCAGATAGAATGAGTGTTTACCCATGGCCTCTTGTCGTGGTCATTACTCGGGAATCTCTGGCCAAAGTGGAAATTTCATAAAGATAGTCTTCAATGACATATCTAATAGAGTAATGAGCCTCAAGGACAAGAACTAACATTACTTGGACTGGACATGACATAGTCAGTCTAGTGGAAGTTGACACATGTTCATACTCTGAACTGAGTGGGGTATAGAATGGTGAAAGGAATAATTTCTTGGAAATTTTCTATGGAAAGGTTTGTAGTCAAACCACTAACTTTTCGGTCAATTGGAGGTCATGATGTGTTGCTAGATACCGCTCATGACTTGATTAAATTAATTGTTAATTTAAGTGGCCAACATAACCGGGAACCTAATGGGTCACACGCATTGAAGATATGGGGAATGAGTAAAATGGTCTTGGATAGGATCCAAAATATGAGAGAATTATTTCGGGATGGATCGCGATGAGATCACACGAAAAAATTGTTTGGGAGGGTCACAGGCCCACATGGGTCTCCGCAGGCTAAGTAGGCGGCCGACCTACCAAACGAGCCAGCAGGGCTACCCAGTGCGCTGCTGCCTCCCAACCATTGGCCAACAGCAGATTTTCGCCTTCATTAGGCCAATTATGGCCAATTACTATTCATTCATTTCATTTTCTCTATTTTGACTTTTCATCTTTTCTTTGAATTTGATTCAAATAGAAAAGACATCAAATGGCAGAAAATAGATTAAGAAAAAGATATTTTTAAGATACAACAAAATTCTCTCAAGAACACGTTCAAAACTAGCACTTTGAATTTGTTCAAACCATTTGTTTTAATAGTTTCTTCTTCATTCTTCACGTGGATTATTATTAGAAACATCCTAATGTGGATTGTTGTGGTTTACTACAACCCAACAAAGTGATGATTTGAAGAACAAATAAGAAATTACAAGGTATAATTTCTAACCTTTATATTTATATAAATTAGTTGTAATTTGATCTTTTG
Organism: Triadica sebifera; assembly: GCA_023653625.1. Classification (NCBI taxonomy): domain Eukaryota; kingdom Viridiplantae; phylum Streptophyta; class Magnoliopsida; order Malpighiales; family Euphorbiaceae; genus Triadica; species Triadica sebifera. The sequence goes on along the minus strand of CM042903.1, from coordinate 13,562,934 downwards.
TTTCGGGTTTTGAAAATTTTATTTTTCCGTTGTGTTTATGAATATGATTCATTCTTCAAAACCCAATGATAGGTATGCTCTCCTTCTATCAGGATTGGTTAATCCTTTATTGACTACTTAACTACCTTCGAATACCTTCGAATACCTCATGCTATACCCAATCACCACCCTATGAGCAACATCTGAGCGGAAACAAAGAATGGAGTCAAAGTATAGGATTCAGTATCCAAGATAACCTTGAGTATCTCAAGTCTAAGGATACTTGCACCATTTCTATGATGCTATCACTAACATTGCATAGATTCCCTTGTGATAGCCTCATAGCAGGTCATCTAATGAACTTGGATACTCTAGCAAGCATCCACATGTTAACTTTAAACATCTCATGTTATCAACTTATGGGATTAGCTGATTAACCTAATGAGTATAATCTATGCTAGTCTATTTAGATTAACAATATCATGTCTTGTTAATCCTATTAATGGAATTATTTAGGTATAAATACAATTGCACATGATAGGAATCTCATTATCATGATCTCATCATGATTTTCTTAATGTTGTTTTACATACCAATGACTTCATTAAATGGTCTAAGATCTATATGAATTCATATGCAATTAATATAATATAATGAAAATGCATTTTATTAATAATAAATGAGTACATCAAATGCCTAAGGTGATTTCTTTTAGGGCACCTCTCTAACAATCTCCCACTAGCACTAAAGCAAATTGCCTTTGTACATTGTACCATAGGCGAGTACATGACTATCATGTTTCTTTTGGGGAAGAGGCTTAGGTAGAGGATCAACTATATTTTGATAAGTGGGAACATTCTCTATCTTCACATCATGTCTACCTATGATTTCTTGAATTAAATAGTAATGTTTGAGTACATGTTTGGATCTTTGATGAGACTAGGGCTCCTTTGCTTGTGTAATGGCTCCATTGTTATCACAATATAAGGGTATCAGATCAATAATGCTAGAAATAGTTCTAACTCTGTGATGAGTTTCCTTATCCATGTTGTTTCCTTAGCTATCTTAGAAGCTGAAATGTACTCTGCTTCAATTGTGCAATCTGCAATCATATCCTATTTGGAACTCTTCCAACTAACTGCACCACCATTTAATGTATAAATATAGTTTGATTGGGACTTGAAGTCATCCTTATCAATTTGGAAGCTGACATCCATATACCCGCTTACTTTAAGCTCACCATATCCATAAACCAAGAATGCATCCTTAGTTATTCTCAAGTATTTAAGGATATTGTTGATAACCACCCAATGCCTCTCATTGGGATTTGACTGATATCTACTCGTGACACTTAGAGCATATGATACATCATGTCTAGCTACTCATGTGTGTTCGTTCATCCTATATCTTTGGATACAATGACTTAAAAAGGGTAATCCCATAAGTCATTGGAATTAATCCTCTCTTGGACTATTCCATGTTAAACCTCTTTAGCATCTTATCTATGTATGTAGACTGAGAAAGACCAAACAACCTTTTAGATCTATCTCTATAGATCTTTATCCCCAGTATACAGGTTGCTTCTCCAAGGTCTTTTATGAAGAAATTATTAGAAAGCCAAATTTTTACTGATTAAAGAATTGAGACGTCATTTCCTATAAGAAGTATGTCATCTACATACAATACTAGGAATACGAATGCACTCCCACTAACCTTCTTATAAACATAAGGTACAACCATATTTTGTGAGAAACCAAACTCTTTAATTGTCTCATCAAATCGGATGTTCCAACTCTTGGATGCTTGCTTCAATCCATAAATGGATCTTTGCAATTTGCATACCTTTTTTCCATCATTTGTTGTAAAAACCTCAAGTTGTGTCATGTACACATTCTTAATCATACTTCCATTAAGGAAAGCTATTTTCATATACATTTTCCAAATTTCATAATCATAATGAGCAGCAATGGCTAGGAGTATCCTGATGGATTTAAGCATAGCAATTGGAGAAAATCATAGTCTACACCTTGTCTTTAATGATATCCTTTAACTACCAGCCTAGCTTTATTAGTAACTATATTACCTTCCATGTCGATCTTCTTCTTAAATAACCATTAGCACCCAAAGGGTTTAATTCCTTCAGGTGGGTTAACCAAAGTCCACACTTAGTTTTCATACATGAAATCCATCTCTAACTGCCTGGCTTTTAGCCATTTATCAGATTCTAAACTATTCAAAATTTCTTCATAGGAAGCAGGCTCATCATCCTCTATAAACAATACATCATTATGTTCAATTATGAAATGTCCATATTTCTCAGGAACAGTGTGTATCCTACTTGAACTGTGAATTTCTTGTATTTCAAAAGGTGTAACTATTACTTCATCTATATGAGTAACATATTCGGGTTCAATCAATTGATTTGCATCTGTTTGAGTATTTTGATCTTCATCAAGTTCAATTTTTCTCCCACTATCTTCTTTTAAAAGAAACTCTTTCTCTAAGAAGACAACATGCTTTGAAACAAACACCTTTTGTTCCAAAGGTTGATATCCAAATGACTCTTTTGAATATCTCACAAACAGACACTTATCAGACTTAGCTTTTAGCTTGTCTGACATTGTCCTCTTCACATAAGTAGAACAACCTCATACTTTCTTATGTGAAAGAATAGGTCTCTTGTTATTCCATATCACATATGGAGTAATATCAACTGACTTAGAAGAGACTATATTTAGTATATAAACAATAGTCTCTAGTGCATCACCCTAAAAGTACTTAGGTAAATCTACAAAGCTTATCATAGACCTCACCATGTCTAACAAGGTTCGGCTTCTCCTTTCAACCACACCATTGTGTTGTGGCATGTAAGGTGGAGTCCATTAAGATAACCTTCAAACTCTTGGCTTAAGTATTCTCCACCTCGATCTGATCTAAGTATTTTAATACTTTTGCCAAGTTGTTTCTCTAATTCATTTATGAATTATTTGAACTTTTTAAAAGCTTCATATTTATATCACATCGGATATAAGTACCCAAATTGTGAATAATCATCGATAAAGGTAATGAAGTAGATAAAACCACCTCTAGTGTGGACTGATATTGGTCCACATACATCTGTATGTACAAGGTCCAATAGCCCATTAGCATGTTCACCTTTTCTACTAAAAGGTGATTTTGTCATCTTGCCTAATAGATAAGATTCACATGTGTCATATGATTCATAATCAAATGAACCTAAGTCACCATTCTTATGTAACTTAGTCATGCGCCTCTCATTTATATGGCCAAGGCGACAATGCCAAAAATACGATGGTTTTAGGTTATCCAACTTTTGTCTTTTATTATTATTGATATTGAGGATTGAATTAGATATGTCAAGAATGTAAATTCCATTGTATAATGTGCCAATTCCATAAAGAATATCATTCAACCAGATAGAGCAACCATTGCCATCCATATTCAAATGAAAACCTTTTCTATTTAAACAAGAAACATAAATAATATTTTAGTTAAAATTGGAACATAAAAGCAATTGCCTAATTCTAAAACAAGCCCACTAGGGAGTGTCAATACATAAGTTCCTAAGGTCTGACTCTCCTTTCTTGAGTTGTTTACTGTTCCTTAGGCCGTACATATCAGTACATATGTATGAGCCACATCGGTAACTAATACCCATGCATTATTAATAGAAATAGTATTAACCTTAATAACATAAATTTCAGAAGTAGAAGGTGAATCTAATGTCTTGCTCTTCTCCTTCTTCAAATATTCTAGATATGTCTTGCAGTTCCTCTTCCAATGGCCAATCTTGCCACAATGGAAGCAAATACCTTTTGAAAAAATATTTTTGCCCTTCTTCTTCATGCCTGCTTGGGTCTTTGTGGACTTCTTCTTTTTCTTGTCCTTTTTTTTTCTTAGAAGAACCAAAAGTGTCCACCAGCATCATAGCCTTTTGGTCTTTCTTGATAGAAGGCTCAGTTGTCTTGAGCATATTCATCAATTTGGGGATCGAAGTGGATATCTTGTTCATCTGATAGTTTCGCATGAAGTGTGCATAACTATCAAGAAAACTTTGGAGAATTAATTCTATACTTAACTCATGATCAATTACAAACCCTAAAGTAGCCAATCGTTCGATGAACCCATTCAACTTCAATGCATGTTGCACTGGAGAAGGGACATCATCTTAGAGTGGAAGAGCAACTTCGATATCTCATATCGCTCGATTTGAGCTTGATCATCAAAAAGCTCCCTAAGATGATACATAATGGTATTAGTATCCATATTCTCATGATGCCTTTGAAGATCGAAAGACATAGAGACAAGTATAATGCAAACCGCCAACTCGCTATCATCCACTTACTTCTTGTATGCTAACTATTCATCAATAGATGCATCATCTACAGGAGGGGAAAGAAGTGGCTCTTCTAAGACATAGGCTGTCTCTTTAGCTTTGAGAACTATTCTCAAATTTCTTAGCCAATCTATGAAGTTCAGGTCAGTCAATTTGTTAGATTCAAGAATTGAGCATAAGTTCACATTTGATGACATGATTCTAGCAATTTAGATGTGAAGAAAGATCATATTAGAGAATGTACTAAATGCATGATTATTAGGTTTTTAATAAATGCACATTATAACTCCCAATATTTTATTGTGAATTCATAGCCCTCACTATGAATCTGAAAGAACCCATTGGAAGCTCTCCCAGTGGCTCATTATCCAACATCACTAAGAATGACCTTGGGTATGCCCAACAAGCCACCTTAGGTTAATTGGTAGGTATCTCATACCAATTGCATCATATCATGGAACTACTGAATCATTGGGCTATTAACTCTTGATATGTGCAATTCTCATATACACTTACCCAATACTGCCTCTAATTCATATTGATCTTGAATGTGCCAACAATCCAATGTAACTAGTTAAAAAAAACCCATTAATCATGAAATCATATATCGATGGTTTGAACATATTCGTGTAAAGTGGGCTTGGGTGTGTCCAACAACCCAAACTCTAAAAGTACTCTATTTCTTGCCATATTAATGGAAGGCATTGGCCTTAATATTTTTAATGAGGGATTTCTTTAATTTTAGGTCTCATCTCGGAAATTTGGCATGCATAATATATCTTTTTATCACATATAGATATATAAGATAATTACACTAATTATATGGTTATGATTATGGACATAATCTAACATCAATCCTTCAAGCCATGAAAGGATTAACTATATTTCACCTAGGTAGATGCATGAAATTGCAACACCAAAATAGAAAATAATTTCCTATCATAATGCTTTTTTGCTTTGGGTACCATCTCCTTGGCTTCTTGCTCCATTGTACTTCAATTCTATTCTAATCCAATGTAATCTAATCACATAAATTCTGCATAAGAAAACCTCAAGTTTCATTTTAGGGGAGTAAGATAAGAAAAGAAAAACAATTTTATGATAAAATTTCATGCATGATCAATCACATTAGTAAATTTTATAATCATATCATCATTCCATTCCATACACCCCTAGCATGTATTCTCTAATGCAAAAATAAAGGTACTCTATTAAAGAAAAATTTTGGGTTCCTTTTATTTCAACTCTTGAAACATTGTTTTGATTATTTGGCCTTAATGAATTTCATCATAAAATCATTATTTAATCACATTAAATAATTATATGAACATTTAGAAACACTTTCTAAAAGGAAATCATGCATTTTAAGCATACATTTGATCATATCAAAAAGTTTCTTAAAATTGCCGACTTTGCCAATTAGGTTCTAATTTAATGCATGCAATATTAACTTCAAATTTAATAATTAAATTTGATATTACTAGTAATTAATTCATAATTAAATTACCTTAATTATTTATTAGTTTGATACCAAATGAGATTAAACAATCCTAGTTACAATTGCATACTAAAAGCTTAGTGAAAATAGGACTTTAGAAAACCCTTTTTCTAATTCAAATCAAATTCCATTTCAAAATTTCAAAATTTTCTAGAATTCATTTCATCATTATATGAAACTTATAATCAGTTTATACTAATTAAATTCGTTCATTAGACAATCTAAATCATTATTTACTCAACTAGCAATCCATTAACTCAAAAATTGTCTAAATTGAATCATATATGAATTAGGATTCTTTAAGAACTTAACCACGAATTTAATTTGACTTTAACATGAAATTGAAATAAAAACAACATCATGAATATCTCATAAACATTAATTAAGGTTCTGGTCATAAATTTATATTTTATTAAATTAAACAACACAAAGCAATCCCATCACATGGCAAGGTTTTGGATTTAGTTACTTATTTTGCTTGTTTTATGATCAAAATTTTTTTTTGCATCATTATAGGTGTTATAAAGAAATTGAAACACATTATAAATATGTCATAAATATGTTTGATTAGTCAAATTAACAAACCAAATTCGAATAGCCCCTCAAACAACTCAATTAGCACAACTAGTTTTTATAAACTCTAGAAATTCAACAACTAAGCATAACTTCAAATTTCATGTTTAAATCAAATTCAAACCTTTTAATTTTCATCAAAAATATTGAATATTATCACATTAACATGTCATTGAATTAAAATTAAAATGGAATCCAAGTTGTTCCTTTTCAATCAATCTCATTAATATTTCAATTAAATCCAAAATTAATTTAGCAAAGGTGGCTTTAATACCACTATTGGGTTCTTAACATACGTCTCATACATGGCACAATGGAAAATTTAAAATTAATTGAACCCAAAAACTATGGAATGCCTTATGTACATTAAAATTGGATTGAACCATTCATATGGGAGAAGTTGACTACCTTGTTTGTTCATTTTGATCTTCCAAGCTTGTGAGCCTTTCCTTTAAGTTGGGTTGTTGCAAAGCACAAAAATCTAAGATTGGATTGTCTTTAATGGTAATCCATGCAAAGGAATGAACAAAACAACCACAAGGGTGATGGGGTGTCAAAGCACCAAGGTACTAGCTGTGGTGTTTCAACTTGAAAAAGAAGAAAAAGAGAGAATAACCTTTATTCCTCAAGGTGGAAACTACGAATTTGGACCTTAAGGGGGTTATTTATATATTTTCTAATCATATTAGGGTTGGACATAAGTTTCCCCTGCATAGGAATTCCATTCAAAATAGAAAATCTAAAATCGCAAAAATTGATATTGGGGCCTTCATGGTCGTGAATAATAGTGTCACGGTCGTGACTCCCCTTTTTAATGGGTGTGACAACCTCTGTCATGGCCGTGGATCCAATCCAAAACCCATTTCACATTTCCTTCATTCCTTTTATGCGTAGAACCCATTAGGTTCTCGGTTATATTGGTAGCTCAAATCATCACATGATTTCGAGAAGATCATGAGTGGTATCTAGCAACACATCATGACCCTCAATTGACCGAAATGTTAGTGGTCTAACTGTAAAACTTTCCATAAATAATTACCGTGGAAATTTTCTTGTCACCAAACTATACCTCATTTGGTTCAAAGCATGGACTGTGTGTCAACTCCCACTAAACTGACTACGTCTCATCTAGTCTAAATGATATTAGTTCTTATCTATGAGACTCATTACCCTAATAAGATCTTTCCTTGAAAACCTTCTTCAAGACATGTCAACCTTGACCAAGGATTTCTAAGTAATGATCTCTATAAGAGGCCATAGGTATACTCTCCTTCTATTAGGAGTGGTCAATCCTTTATTGACTACTCAACTACCTTCAAATACCTCATGCTATACCCAATCACCACCTTATGAGCAAGTTTTGAGAGGCAATAAGGAAGGAAGTCAAAGTATAGGATTTAGTATTTTAAATGACTTTGAGTATCTCAAGTCTAAGGATACTTGCACCATTGTTATAATGAGACTATCACTGATATTGAATAGATACCCATGTGATTGCCTCATAGTAGGTCATCCAATGTACTTGACTACTCTAACAATAATCCACATTTTAACTCTAAGCATCTCATGTTATCAGCGTATAAGATCAGCTGCTTGACCTAGTTAAGAAGTATAACATATGCTAGATCCAAATTAACAATGTCATGTCTTGTTAATCTAATGACTAGAGATTATTTAGGTATAAACACAATCAAACATGATAGAAATCTCATCATCATAATCTCATTATGATTTTCTTCATGTTGTGTTATATACCAAAGACTTCATTACACAGTCTAAGATCTATATGAATTCATATGCAATGAATACCATATAATGAAAATTCCTTTTATTAATAATAAATGAGTGCATCATGTGCCTAAGGTGATTGCCTTTAGGGCATCTTTTTAACACTATGTATGCATAGCAACCCTTAACCCACTTAGGTTCATAAATGCCTAAATCTATGCTCTGATACCACTAAATGTAATGCCCTCTCGCATAACTAGAATTAGCCGGGCTAAATGAGCTAGTGCCACACTATTTGTATGTGGAATGCCTATAAAAATTTGAAACTTTTTCTTTGTACCATGGCTATGATGACTTGCATGAAATATAAAGTAAAGATGACATTTGAGTTAACATTTAAAATTACAATTTCATAAAATATGACTAACCCTTATCTAGGGGTTTATAAAAATACATGCCTTCGACATAAATACATAACTCTTTCATTTACAAATATATATATATATATATATATATATATATAAGTAAACAACCCTCTCCTTATGACATGTACAAAGAATGCAAAAGTCTGACATATAATATAACCTACCCTAGTAGGTTATAATCCGTAGTCTCTCATGTAGGGCTAGCTTCTCTTGATCAACTGAAAGCTTACTGGTACATATAGGCATAGAAACTCAACATGCAATTCAAATGTCATACATAATCATAGCATCATATAAAATATTATGCCATGGCAATGAATATGTCATATCATATGAAATACCTTACCTTTTATGATGGAATAACATCAATAGACACGTTATCATAACCATAGCATATAGCTCTTAACGATATAATCATGCGTACTTATGTCTTTGAAGCTCTTTTTCATTTCATTATGTTCTTTAATTACTTTTAATTCATTGCCCAACAGTTCTCAGCACGGACTATTTGGATATGGGTTCTGATCAAGGGCACTCTTTGAGCTTAAGCCATCCTACCACTGTTTATAATCATGTGTGCCAATCTAGGCTCCTCAAGTCATTAGTGCTCTTTGAGCTTAAGCCACATTGACTAAGTAACATATAAGTTTTGCATGCAATATTATCTGTAATCATGTGTGCCAGTCCAGGCTACTCAAGTCAATGGAGTTCTCTAAGCTTAAGCCATATTAACTGAGTAAACATATAATTATGGTACCATAAACCCCCTTAATGGCATGCCACCTATCCTACTTCTAGTCTTAATATCGAGTATGGGCTTTATTATACTTCATTAAGACATTTATATCTTATAATATATATACTTGATCAAATGTAATTCATCCTGTAACATTCATGTACTGATATTCATAAAAGCATACTTTAAACATATCATCATGAAAGCATATGCATAGCCATAGAATAGTAACCATTTATGGAAAACAACATATCTCATTTAGAATAGGCTTCAACGGCATTAACTATGTATTCACAGCCGTGAATACCTCATTCTCAGGTAAACTTACCCATGAACCAAACCGTGAACTAAGTCGTGAAAGCTTATGTCCTTTTTGCGCGCTTACTTTATAGGCATCAAGAATATAGTCACGGGGGTGAAATTGTTCGTAAGATGAGATTCACAGTTGTGAACTCCTAGTCACGGGTGTGAATTTGGGTTTTTTAGTTAGTAATAGCATTAAAACATGCATTTATTACAAGTCACATGCAAAACTCTACGGATTGTCCCATGACAACCTTTTCCTATCAATATACTCATCACATTATGCACTTCATCATGTTAAAGCATCATTTAAACACAATCATTCCATTTACTCTTTTTTGTTCTCATAAGCCATCTTATCAAGAATTTATATTCCATATACTCTTTCATCCATTTGGGCATGATCATTCATTACTCCATTTAATACATCTTAGGCATATTTATTACATATATACAACAAACATCATCAATACTCATTCAAGACATACTTGCATTTATGGCATTAATTACATCATTGAAACTTTGCTCTTAGCATATAAAGCATACAACTCAATTATCACCTAATTAACACACAATATGCCATATTTTAGAAATTTGAATGCATATATATACATACCTATAATGGAGCCTAAAAAACCAAGCTTATCTCAAGCTTGCTTATCCTTTTGGTGGGTGTCACCACCTCCTCTTTCAACTCCTATCACATTATAACATATCTATATCAAAATCTATAACCCTTAAACTTAGCTTTTAAATCCATAAAGATGAAAATCCTAACTTTAAACCTTCTTACAACCTTAATCTCATATAACTTCGTATTAACACATGATATAACCTTTAATAACTTAGAAATGGGTCTTAAGCTATGAAAACTCAGTAATTATCCTAAAATTTAACTCATTTAGAAATGGGTCTCTATCATAAAGGAACTAGACATGATAAAAGCTATGAAAGCTTGTAAAAATGAAAGGAAAATATGATTCCTTACCTCAATCAATGGAAAACACAGTTGAAATAGAAGATACGACTCCTCTCTTCCTTCTTAGGTTCAGACTCCTTAAGAACACCACTTCTTTATGCTCTTTTTTCCCCAAGAACTTGTTTAAACCTTGATATTTTACTTTGGCTTAGGTTTTTAGGATTGGAAATCAAAGAAATACAAAAGGAATTGTATGAGAAAACTTCGAGTTCTAGGGTTCATTTTTTATTTTAGGTTGTGAGAGAAAAAAAGAATAACTATTGGGATTTTATTCAAATGATGTTCACGTGTGACAACTATTGTCATGACCATGAATCTGCTTAAACCAATAAATCTATCTCGTGATGGATCATGGTCATGAAAGTATTGTCACAGGTGTAAACCCTATGGCATTTTACTTTCTTGTCTCATTTCAACTCTTTTTCCAGAACTCTTAATCATATATTTATATCTCGTTAATCTGTATTGATTACTAAGCTCTAATTACGGGTGTTACAGTGTTTGCAAACTGAATGGTGTTAATAAGATAAAGATCTAAACTCTGAATAGGTATGAGCGAAAAAGTTGACTGTAGACAAGTAACATTAAGTTTTTGCACAAAATCGATAAAAATGACTAAACCGTAAAAATGCAATTTTTGCTCCGAAATGTAGAAAGTGAAATCAAGGACATCAAGATGTAATATATATTGAGACGTGACTGTCGATATATTTATGTGCTAAAAAACATTTGTTTGGGGCATGAAATTATGGAAATAAAATTTGGGGTTCAATTAAGTTTGAGATGTAAAAAGTTTGAGGATTAATTGAGCAATTTGAAAAAAAAAATTATTTATATTAATAATGATTAATTAAAATAATAAAATAATAAATAATCAACCTAAATCTACACATGCATGGATACATATGGCTTTCATGCAACAAATGATGTGTCTAATTTAAGTATAAAATAATGAAGATAGCCATTTATTTTTAAAAATAACTGAATGCCTTTCTAAGCCGATTTCAATTACCTTTTCTTCTTTCTTACACCCTGTCCCATTCTCCATCAATTTTTATTCATTTCCTTGACATTTTCCCTCAGCCAAATAACCTCTATGTCATGAAAGATAATAGCTATGGAGAATATGGCATAATTATTGAAGAAAGTGATTTTCTCCACTATTTCTAGTATGAGCCAAGACAAAAGTTGTGAGAGATGGAAAAGTGAGTTCGGCCATGGCAAAGGAAGTATGAGAATGAACTTGCATATATGATTAAATGTAGGAAAAGGTAAGATCAAGGGAGGAGAAAAAGAAGTAGGCTACGGGTTGTTGAAAGTTTAATCAAAAAGTGAGCAAGATTTTCCTTTCTGGTCATGAGCTTAGATGCTCAATTTCTAATGTTTCCTTTTTATTCTTTTTTATTTTATAAGTTCGGATGCTGAATTGATGCCTAATTTCTTGTTCTCCTTTTCCTTTCCTTTGTTGAAGTGAAGCTAGGAAATGGTATGTGGAAAAGATGAGTAAGTCGAGACATTCAAGGAGAAGACCTTTTGTGAGATTGTTGATTTAGGCCAAAATCTTGTGAATTTGAACATTTGGGACCGAGAGTAAAAAAAAGGAGAAATGTATGTTATGTTGACTGAAACTTGAAGGAATAAAAATTGTGTTGATAGTGCTTTAAAATGATGAAGTTAAGAATTTGTTTTAAGGTGTAAAAGTAAACTTAATCGTTAGTGTGTTGGATAAATTAGAGAATAGGAGGTTAAATGAACAGGAAGGAGGAAACCAAGTGAACCGAGAACTAAAGTAAAATTGGACATTGAAATCCAATTAAGTCATGATCTAGTTAATTAATATCATAAGTAATTTAATTAAGATGAGGCTAAAAATAAGCAAGTGAGTTAATTTAAATAGTATTTGAGTTAATGAGGAGAACTTGGTTAGGCCGAGATATGAAGAACCAAAAAAAATTGAGGAAGTTAACCAATGCTAATGAAGTAGAGAAAAGTACTTTTGTATAGGAAGTTGGACACCTAAAAATAAGTATTGCAATTGATAAGGAATTTTGACCATTTTAGAGAATTCATGAACAATGTAGAACCTCAATTTGCTTAAATCGTGTCACGTGACCATGTGATGAGATCAAAACAGTGAGCCTTTTAAATAAATTCTTAAGAATATTAGACATTAAATAAATAAATTCTTAAGAATATTAGACATTAAACTTGTAGCTATGTGACCATTGAATTATTAAAAGACTACTCAATTATTAAAACATAAGGCCAAGAATTGGATGAAACCGAAGAGCTCAATAGGATTGAGAGGTAGGAGTTGTAAACAATGTGGATAACCTTAAAGAGTTAGAATAAATTTTCATGTTAGGAAATAGCAAAATAAGAACTAAGGAAAGTTTTGCCTGTGAAATGAAGCTAGACAAAGAAGCAATTATTAGTCAATATTTAAGTTAAAGCAATGTACATAATATCAGCAAACAAATCTAATAAATCTATATTAGGCACACCAACTCCAGGAGCACCCATGCCAGACAAGAGCAAGCTATATGGCAATAGTCATTAAAACTAAAGAGTAAATAAGACAATGATATTATGACATGATACACATAGATATATTTGGTATATAACTAGTATATATTTGGTATATAACTCGTATATGTCTAGTATATATTTAATATATATCTAACATAGATATATTTGGTATATAACTAGTATATATTTGGTATATAACTCGTATATGTCTGGTATATATTTAATATATATCTAATATATATTTAGTATATGTTTGGTACATATATGTGTTTGTTATGTTTGCATGTGTAAGTCTGTTATATGTCTATGTTGTCCAAAACAATAAACAAGAAGAAGGGGGTTGAATTGGTTAGTAAATAATATTTTTCTCCAAGCAAATGATAAAGAATAAACGAGAAGGAGAAGTAAAGAGATAAAGACACAAGATTTATAGAGGTTCGAGTGTTAACAAACCCTACTCCTCTCCCCAATATCAATTGGGTATTTCACTAACACACAAAGTGTTACAATGGAGTTTTCCTAGCTCACTCCCAACTATGGTATTTTACTCTCTTGGCTAATACTTATCCCAACAACAACCATTGTGTTTTAATGGCTAACACAACAACTAAATCCTTGTATTTTTTATGGCTCACACAAAAACTTTTACAAGTGTTTCACTCACAACCCAAATCACTCAAACCCACTAATGAGTATTTGATTACAAGAATGAAAGTACCCAATAACCAAAAGAGCTCAACAAACTGAGCAATAATAGTTTTCACAATAAAAATTATAAAAATCAAATTTGAATTAATGCACAAATGGCTTTACAAAAATTTGATGCTTGATAACTTGTTGTCTAACCATTGGAAGTTCATAAATGACTATATTTATACTTCCTTTGAGAAATAATGTCGATTGGAATGCATTCAATGCAAAACTAGTCATTCAACCACTTTTCCATTCAAGCCTATCAACATTAAATGTGCATATTCACGAGCGTGACTAAGGCTTCACCAACGTGATTGTACTTGGTGAAGCTAGCCATGAATGCTTATATATAGAAATTGCATAATCCTTCATAAGTGTGACTGTTTATGCTTCATAGGCAAGCCAAAACTTCACATCCGTGAACAATTGAATGCAAGGTTTGGCACGCATAAGCTTCGCAGGTGTGATCTTGTTTTCCATAGGCATCAAAATTCAATTTCACATGGGTGGCTATTTGCATTAACAGGCATGACTATTTTTACGGGCATGACCTTTATATCACTAGCATGAATGACTTCTTAATTTCATTTTTTTCACTTCAATCCACTTGAATCAACTAACTTTTGCAGTTTAAGGAATATTTAACCTGTCAAAACACTTATAACACAAAATATGGTTAAATTTCTTATTGCCCAATTATTTGTTATCATCGAAATTATAAGCATACACCTCAAGATTCAATAATCTCCCCATTTTTTATGGTGACAAATAATTGTGCAATATGTGGCTTAAAGAGAAATTATTTTCTCCCCCTAAAAGAATGCTTATAAAAAATTTAATACATATGACCATAAGCATGCCACAAACTTAAACCAAAAACATGAATATAAAAAGGTCCAAAAGAATTCACTTAGTCCATCAAGTATACTATGTATGTTTTAATAAATAAATAAATAAATAAATAAATAAAGTCCATGTACCATATCAAAAGAGCATAGCTCATGCATAAAATGGCATAAATATGGCATATATAAGATATACATAAGACATATGGCATATATAAGATGTTTAAGACATACATAATGCATATTGCATATCCTTCTCCCCTTTTTTGCACAATTAGAAAGATCCAGTAAAAAGAGAAGAAAATAAGCAATAAGCAAGATGAAAGCAAAAACATATGCATAACTAAGCCAAAAAGTTACATGATTTGATAACAAAGTTAAGGAGTTTGATTACATATCAAAAGATGTCTTTGTTATCTTATTGCTTCTAAGGCAGAAACTAAAGCTAGGATAGATCATGGATCGTTGTCAGATAACTAATCACATAAATGAGCCACTTCCTCCTCAAGGCTTTCTACATGAGACTCAACAAATTCTTTGAGATGCTCCATCTTTTAATCAATGGACTGCTAAAAAGCATCCATGCTCTCCTTAAGCATGTCAAAGCAATGAGTGATTAGAGTCATCAATTGTTGAGCCAAGTCTTGTGTCAAAGAAGAGGTTGCCTCACCAGTTGCAAGGGCTTCACCACCACTTCCTGAGGCCTTAAGAAGCTCCACTTGAGCTCTCTTATAGTGAAAACCTTATAAACCCATTTTGAACTCATCAGAGTCATTGGTCTCCCAAGCAATTTCTTTTATAAATATGGTAAACCTGTAGAAGATTTCATCTTTATAAAGGATGCAGACATCAGCTCCCATCTTGACAAATGAATCAATAATAAGACAATCGCAAGGAGAAGAGATGATGGTGTAAGAATGATTTTGAAGATCCAGATAACCAAGCTTCACCACCAAATGAGTAACATAACTTCCAATGAGAATGTCACTAGTAGGCTTCATGGAAATAGAAAAGAGACATGAGGCAAACCATCTCGATAAGGCTATTAGCTCATTCATCCATTCCAGCAAGAGTAATTCAGACTTCTGTATCTAGCCATTATGGTCCACTCGATCAAAGATGGAGTTTGTGAGAAATCAATGAATGTAGTGATGAACCTGATTGGTTGAATGTGTGCTCTTGGTCTTTTTCACGTCCCAACTACATTCAGTACCAAATGAGCCCTAAATTGAGGTGAAATAAAGTCTTTTGTTTCACTCTCATGAATCAAGCACTCATGTGGCAGCTTGAAAATGTCTGAAAATTTACATGGTAGAGAGAGATGTATCGTGTCTACACAATTGAAATGAAACCTTACCGATTATAGAGACTTGTAGGGTACTCAGAAATTTCGGGATTGGCTCCTTGAAAATAGGTTGGTAAATGTTGATGAATTCCAACAAACCACAATTCTTCATTCATACTTGCATATTTGATTCCAAGCCTAGAGTCCTGATGCAATCCTAGTCAAACATTATAGTAGTGAGAATGGGATGTTTTTTGAGAATGTTGCACTTGGAATGGTTGTGACTATTTAGAATTGTGTACAATGAGTCTGCTAAAAATCGAGTTGCGGTGCTTTTCTTCTTGCCTTTAGAAGAACCTACTACTAAAGCCATGATATATGTTAGAAAACCAGTGAAAATGGAAGAAGATGCAGAAACACAATGACTGGTGATACTTAAGGTTCTAGAAAAACCTTTAAGAACTTGTGAAAACTTGATAAAGCTTGAGAAATCTTGAAGAAAAATGAGTATAAAGTGTTTAGATGAAGAAAACCAATTGAAATATGGAAAAACAAAAGGTGGGAAAATGGTAAGAAAAACTAGAGGATCGCAACTGTCGGCTAGAGAGGAAAGTGAAAAATGAGAGTGAACAACAAAAATAGCTTTTATATCGCTTAATTCAGAGCTGTGAATACGTGTTCACAGGTGTGAATACTAAATGTTTACAGGTATGATAGAGCATGACACTGACTGTGAACAAGGGTGTGAACGAATATGGATTCAAAGGGTCAAAAATGTAATGATCGTGAATAAATATTCACAAGTGTGAACATTGATTGTCACGGTTATAAAGTCATGACCAAAGGCATGAATTAAAATGGGAATGGCTCTGGAATTTTTTGTTCAAAAATGTTCATGGTCGTGACTAACTAGTCACAAGCGTGAATCCCTAAAAATAGAAAATAAAAGAACAAGTTCCAAAAAGAATTTTTGTTCAACTACACTTCTTCCTATGCAAATAAAATATACTTTTTCATGGAAAACATGCATATATGACATAATTTTAACAAGAATATCATCAAAACATGACATAACACTCAAGGTTCACATATAAGCATAAAAATGCATTATTAAGTGCAATGTATACCTTTAAAAGCAATTTTCAAGATAAGATACTCCCATCAAGCATACCATGCTCCCTTTTTATATATAAAAAAATCTTTCATCATTAAGAGGCTTGGTGAATATATCAACCAATTGATTATTTGTGTCAATAAATTCTAACACAACATCACTATTTTTTACATGATTTCTAATAAAATGATGCCTAATGTCCATATGTTTGCTCCTAGAATGTTGAATGGAATTTTTAGAGAGATTTATAGCACTTACAATGTCACATATGATGGGAATGTGATCAATCTCTTGACCATAGTCCTTGAGCTATTTTCTCATCTAAAGAACTTAAGTGCAACAACAACTCACTGCCACATATTTTGCTTCGGCAGTGGACAAGGCAACTAAAATTTGTTTCCTACTAAACCAAGAAACTAAACATTCACCAATGAAGTGACAAGTTCCAGATGTGCCTTTTCTGTCTACAAGACAACCAGCATATTTGCATATGAAAAACCAATGACGTGAAATGAAGTGTTCCTAGAATACCATAAGCCTAAGTGTATTATTCCATGAATATATTTTTAAATCCTTTTTACAACATTCAAATGAGATTTTTTATGACATGATTGAAATCTAGCACACAAGCATACATTAAACATTATTTTGAGTCTAAAAACGGTAAGGTATAAGAAGGATCTGATCATACTTCTATAGAGCTTTTCATCTATAGCCTTATCCTTCTCAACTTTGTCCAAATTTGTTGATGTGCTCATTAGAGTCTTGGCACTCTTGCATTCTTCCATTACAAATTTTTTTAATAACTTTTTAGTATACTTGGATTGGTTGATGAGGATGCTCTCCTTGCTTTGCATGATTTGAAGCATCATGCTCATTTAAAATTCCTTATACAATTAGCAAATTCTTAACAAAGTAATTTATTAGTAGACCTAAAGATATTATCATCAACATAAATTTGAACAAGTAGAATGTCATGCTCATGTTTTTTTATAAAAATAATAGTATCTACATGTCCCTTTAAGAAACCATTTTCTAAGAGAAATGCACAAAGTCTCTCATACTAAGCTCTTAGAGCTTGTTTTAAACCATCTAAGGCCTTAGTGAGCTTAAACACATCATTTGGCAATGCATGTGTAATATCCGCTAATTTAGGCCCCGAGTCGCACGTGTCGCGAAGTTAACACGTTTGACCGATCGGAGTCTAAATTCGGATTTTTACAAAAATTGACCAAGTAATTACTAAATTAAATGATATAAGCCTAATTAAGTGATTATAAAGTTTAAATAAGTTGATTTACGGTAAAGGAATAAATTGCAAAATTTGATAAGTTTTGGGGTCAAATTGCAATTTACCAAAAATTGGAGAATTAATGAGATTAATTGTTAATCAACATATTAATTTTGGGGACATTTTGATAGGTTTGGCCGGCCACTCAAGGAGTAAGAATGAGATTAATGGGTTCATTAAGCTTAATGTCAAGAAATGGTCAAAATGATGGATCCCACATGAAGACTTTTGGATACCCTATTTAAGACTCTTTTCTTCTTCTTCTTCTCTTCATTTTCTGCCTTTTTCTCTCTCTTAAAATACCAGTCACGCCAGCCATTTCTTTCCTCCATAGCCATCTTGATTTCTAGAGAGAGAAAGGAAGAGAAGAGAAGGGAAAGAGCAAGACAAGGTGATCTTCATGATCCATAACTTCTAAGGAAGCTGGAAAGAACAAGAAAGAGGAAGAAAAATCAAGTTGGGTAGAGAGAGAAAATCTCCAAAGTGGTGATTTAGTGAAGAAAATAGTAAGGTAAGAAGTGGTTCTTCATCTTTTCTTAAAAGAAGTTCAAATTTTGAGCTTATCCAAAACTTATGTGGAAAGAGAGAGAAATTAGGGTTTGAGAGAGAAAAAGAGAGTTTAGGGTGTTGAGAAAATCATATGATAATAATGAATTATTATATTTTAGGAGTTCCAAGTGACAAGGAATAAGCTCTAAGGAGCAAAGGAAAAGAGAAAGCTACCTAGAAGAGTGAAGGAGAAAGATTAAGGTTTGTGCATAACTTAAGGTAATAGCCTATTTTTGTTTGAAATAATGCATGTTGAACATGATGTTTGATAAATGCATTTCAAGAATGATGATGATTATGGCATGAAACCTTAGGTTTAGACATGTATGAATGAGATCCTTGTGTGACATTGAATTAATGATGCATGTTAGGAAATCTTGTATGATCAAGACATTTACATGTATTAGAAAGTGATATGTTGAGTAAAGAACCTTAGAAATGCATGAAATAGAATGTGGTATGATTTGGATGATGTAAGAATGAATGAAAAGTGAATATGCAGATTTCTTGCTGAAAGTCATGGGTGTGACTATTGAGTCACGGGCGTGAACTTGACGGTTCACGGTTGTGACTAATTGTATCACGGTTGTGACTTTTGGGTGGAAATTGTACTCTTCATTCCAGAAGTGTTCACAGGTTGGAATCACGGGTGTGAACTTATTCACGGGCATGAATGAGTAATCACGACCGTGAATGCTTTTGGGTGATTCATTCCAGTAGCATTCACGACTTAGGATTACGGGCGTGAACTAATTCACGAGCGTGAAATTAGTAATCACGACCGTGAATGCTCTGTATTTGTAATTATGAATGTGGTTATCAAATGATGAATTCAGGTAAGTAAAGGAAAGTCATTGTCTATCCAGTGAAATAAGAATGATGTGGATATATATATATATATATATTGATGTGAGAACGTGTTATGTGGTGATATAGAAAAATGAATTGTCACGGATGAAATATGTGAATTGTCATGAATGATATATGAATTCTGATATGGGTGAAATACGTGAACTGATACGGATGATAAACATGAGAGTATTGA
Organism: Triadica sebifera; assembly: GCA_023653625.1. NCBI lineage: Eukaryota > Viridiplantae > Streptophyta > Magnoliopsida > Malpighiales > Euphorbiaceae > Triadica > Triadica sebifera. Next base: position 13,543,005 of record CM042903.1, on the reverse strand, counting down.
TGTACCTAGTAAATACATGAAAAAATGTTATCCAATATGTATGCGTATGACTATATATTTACAAAAACGAGAAAAATTGAGATGTTGATAAATATGAGAATATTGATTTGTTGAAATTTGAGAATTTGATTGATGTGAAAATATAAAGAAGCCCATTACTCTACTTGCGGACTAGAATCAGGATAGATGACATGTCATTAAGGGGGCAAACGGTACCATACTATTCCTCAACCAATGTGGCTTAAGCTTTGGGAGCGTCATTGGTCTGAGATGTTCGGTCAATGTGGCTTAAGCTCTAGGAGCGCTATTGACTTGAGAAGCTCTGATGAGCACATATAAATGAGGACAAGGTGGCTTAAGCTCGAGGAGCGCCCTTGGTCCGATTATTCATCTATGATGAAATTATACTCAATCAATGTGGCTTAAGCTCGGGGAGCGCCATGGATCTAAGAAGCTCTTTTGAGCCAGATAGTGGACAGGGTGGCTTAAGCTCTGGGAGCGCTCCTGATCCATAACTCGTATCTAATCAGTCCAAATTTAGAGTGATGTGGGCAAAATAATGAGGACATGTTGGAAAATAAGAAAAGAAAATGATGATGAGAGGACTTGAGATATAATAATAAAGAGATTAACAGAGTAATTTACCATCAAAGATAAATGAGAATAACATTGTATATGTGGGCATGATATGTATATTTGTATGAAATAGTGGCATGTTGATAGAAATAGCATGCAAACATTTTAATGCCTAAAACGATACATGTTAATGCTTGTTGCATGATATAGTATATTTCCTTATTTATATGCACCACTAAGCTTAGAGCTTAGCGTGGGAGTTTCCTTCCACGTAGATATAGAAAGGTAGCTAGAAGTGATAGATAAAGCAAGCGGTGATCCTATTCAAGTAAAGCAGCTGAACCTTGAAAAAGTGGGTTACAAGCTTTGAAATTTTGTATTTGGCTTTTATATTAAAGAATGTTAGGGTTTTTAAAACTTACTTTTAAAGTTTGTTAAGAATTAATTTGATGTTTAAAATTTCTATCTTATGTAAATAAATTGTACCCTGGTTTTTGTATAAATATATATATATATATACATGAATGTTTTAGAAAATAAAGGTATAATAATAATAATAATAATAATAATAATAATAATAATAATAATAATAATAATAATAATAATAATAATAATAGTGATTTGAAGAAGGAAGATGGACATTAGCGCTCTCTCATCCGGGCACGTGTTGGTCGGGTGGGGGTGCACCGTTACAGCATGACTTTCAAAACTGGGAGGTTACTCAAAGTAAACTTCCTCTTCTATAAAACCATTTAGAAATACACTTTTAACTTCCATTTGAAAAAACTTAAAATTTATATGACATGCAAATTCTAAAAAGAATTCTAATGGCTTCTAATCTCGCAACTAGAGCATAGGTCTCATCATAATCTATGCCTTCCTCTTGTTTGTACCCTTTGGCAACTAATCTAGCTTTTTCCTAGTGATTTGACCTTGCTATACAACTTATTCCTCAAGTCCCATTTACTACTAATAATTGGGAAGTCCATAGGTCGTGGAACCAAAGTCCAAACATTATCTCTCAAATTAGTTGAGTTCCTCTTGCATAACAATTACCCAACTTTTATCATCAAAAGCCTCCTCAATAGTCCTTAGCTCAGTTTGAGAGATAAAAGCAAGATTAAAATCTAAAAACTTAAAATGAGAATAAGTACTTATACCCTTGGTGGGATCACTAATAATTTTCTCTATGGGATGGTTTCTTATGAACTTCCACTCCTTTGATAACTCTTGGATGTCTTGCTCTTAAGCTTGAGGTAATTGTTCCTTTTGATGCTTTTCTTGTTTTTTCCCCTCTTGATCATTATTTTCATCTTTATTTGAGATCTCATTATCCTATTTATGATCAAGATCAAGTTTTTCCATTGATTTTATAACATAATAAAAAAATAATACCATTTCTAAGATCAAGTTTACTAAATTTATATAAAAAAACATGCATAGACTCTTCTACAACTAATGATCTTTTATTAAAAACTATATAAGGTTTTCTAGTTGAGGAGCATCCTAAGAAGATACCTTCATCAGATTTAGAAACAAAATTTCTAAGGTTGTCCTTAGTACTAAATACAAAACACTTGCATCCAAATACTCAATGGTATGATATCTTGGGTTTTCTTCCATTTCATAGATCAAATGAGGTTTTATTTAAAATAGGCCTTTTGAAAATATGATTATAAATATAACACGTAGTATTTGTGGCTTTAGTCCAAAAATAGGTTAGTAAACTATACTCATTGAGCATTATTCTAGTTATTTTTACCAAAGTCTTATTTTTCCTTTCACAACCCCATTTTGTTGATGTGTTTTAAGAGTTGAAACATTATGAGAAATACCATATTCTAAACACAATTTTGCAAAATGTTTATGTTCAAATTCTTTTCCATGATCTCTTCTTATGTTAGAAATAAAATAACCTTTTTCATTTTAAATTCTTTTGGCAAAGTTCTTAAAGCAAAAGCATCACTTTTATGAGCTAAGAAAATTACCCAAGTAAACCTAAAGTAATCATCAACAATGACAAAAGCATAGTATTTTACTTCTAAACTAGGAATTCTAATAGGTCTAAAAAGATCTAGATGCAAAAGTTGTAAAGGTCTTGTAGTACTTATAATATTTTTAGGCTTGAAAGATGTTTTATATTGCTTTTCCTTTTAAAAAAGTTCACATGTCTTTTCTCTGATGAATTTAATTTTGGGTAGCCTATCCACTAGCTTTTTTTTGCTAAGGCTTTGAATTAAGTCCATGTGTGCATGCCCAAGCCTTCTATTTTATAGCCAAGATTCATCACTGATAGACATAAGACACTTAGAGAAAAGATTAGTCAACTTGTATAAGTCAATTATGTAAGTATTGTCATCTCTATCTCCTTTGAATATCTCTTGACCACGTAGGATGGTCATAAGACATCCATTAAAGCTAAAGGTGACTTAGTTTCCCTTTTCACATAAGCATCCACTAGAGCTAATGGTGACTTAGTTTTCCTTATCACATAATTGACTCACACTTAAAAGATTGTACTTTAAACCATCAATAACTAAAACATTTTCAATTAAAGAAATATTATTTCAACCATTTGAACCAATGTCAATTACCATACCTTTGGCATTTTTTCCAAAGGATACCATACCACCATTGATCCTTTTTAATTGGGTGAAGCGGCACCGATTTTTGATCATGTGCCTTGAGCATCCATTATCCATTAGCCAAATATTTTTCCTTTAATGTTGACATGAGGCACACCTACAAAGCAATAATGTAGGTTAGGTTCTTAGGTATCCAAATAAACTTGGGTCCTTAGGGGTTAGCTTTAGAAAGTTCCAAATGAGCTTTCCTCACAAAACAATGAATATTTATATGCCCATGCTTCATACAATACTGATATTTTTTAGATTTAAATTGATTTTGCCACTTTGTATGAGATTTATGTCTCACAACCTTTCTAGAGGTAGCCTGTGCATAAGAACATGAACAAACATGTATAATGGGTATTTTCTTAGGTGCATGCCTCTTATATAAAAAGGTATAATTGGCCTTTTAAGGTTTCCTCTTGAACCACATGACCCTTTACTACTTTTCTTTTGAGTAAAAGTCTTTGTGTGTGCTTTGCCCTTAGCCTTTGAGACTATTATCTCAATAGAAGAAGTTTTTGGAGTGATAAACTTAACAAATATTGTTCTAGGTGGGGAGGATGATGATGGTCCATTGAAACCTAGGCCATATGTCATTAAGAGAGGTCTTTAAAATGCAATTAAGGTATCCAAGTTCTCTTTCCCTTTGTGAAATTTAAAGATAGAATTTCTAAGCTCTTCAACTTCATTTTTTAAATATATTATTTTCTTTTCATAAAAAAATTGGTTAAAGGTGTAACACCCATAGTTTGAGCCTATATGATATGTTTTTGATTAGTGAGAGTTGGGGGTTAAGTGAAGTTTTGGAAGTTTGAGAGTTGCTGTTATTTCACACTTGTGACAATGGGTGTCACGACCGTGAATATCAGGTTTTAGTTACTAGCTGTGGTAGGGTTTTCACAACTGTGAATGAGAGATTTACACCCGTGTAAGATGAATCATAACTGTGAAACCTAGACAGGTAAAGCAGGTGAGACAGTCATATTTTCCTTCATACCATTCCTTTAAATCCATTCCCATACCCCTATAACTGACCTAACATGCCACATTAACATCTCTTTTACCATCAGAAATGATTTCCACCATTGTTGAAGCTTTGAGGGTTAAGTTTTGTGAGGTTAAAGTGAGAGAAAGAAGTGAGATGAGAGTTGTGAGCTTGTGTGTGAGAGAGCTTAGTTTTGAAGATTTTTAGGTTTTAGTAGGGTTCCAAAAGTTAAGGGAACATGTTTCCTTCTTGTTAGGATCTAGAGGTAGAGCTGGAAGTCCATCTTAAGGGAGAGGACAAGCTTGAAGGGCTAAAGTCTTAGCTCACTCCATTCTAGGTGTAAGGTTTGTACATAATAATACTTAAGCCAGTTATTATATATTTATGTGTCATTTGTTTTAATTACATGATGTAAATGATTGGTGAGTAGTTAAATGATAAAATGTGGGATTGATATGCATGATAGAAATTTTTATGAATATGGTTAGATTGAGATGTTTGATGAGTAATTCTAGTTAACATTAATGGTTAAGGAGTATATGATTATGGTAAATGGTTAAAATACATATTGGAATATTAATAGGGTGGCTAACATTGGTTAACCATAGAGATTATTATATATGAGAATGGCATGAAGTTAAGATGTTCTGTTTCCTAGAAATTTTCCAACTTCACAGTCGTGAACTGATTGTTCATGGGCATGAAGGTCGTGTTGATGGTTGTTGATGAAATGGGCTCTGTCATGGACTATTTCATAGGTTGATTCACGGCTTAAATTCATGCCCATAAAGAGATTATCACAGCCATGAAGTCTTTCATTGAATCATGATTTAGTTCAAGGGTAAACTGCCCATGAAAGATTTATTCATGGCCATGAAAAGTTGTTCATAAGCATAAAGTTATTTATGTTGAAAAACTTGTGTGGTTGCTTTTGAATCAAGATTGATTAGTTGTGAGGTGGTAGGCTTCAGTTGTATGCTTATAGCATGATATGGAAATACATGTTATGGAAATGATTGCAAGAATCATGGTATAATTGTAAAATATGGAAAATCGATAATATGGAAACATATGTGGCACATGTTGTGAACTTTTAAGCCCAACACTCTAATTAAGACTAGAGCTAGGATAGATGGCATGCCATTACAGGGAGAGATCAGTACCGGGTGACATATACTGGTCACGATTGAGATATTTTACAGATTAACGAGATATTTTGAAGGCTTGGGACCTAGCCAGGTGGGCTTCCCTCATAGCTGTTTTGTGCTCTCATTTTTCTTTGGTTGATTATGTTGAGATATTTGAAGGCCCAGAGGTAAGCAATGATAACTTCCTTGGTGGGTTACATTTGAAGGCCCAGAGGTAAGCAATGAGAGCTTCCTCAATGGGTTATATTTGGCTCTAGCGAGATCCATAGAGTATCATATCCATTTTAGTCTAGTTATGAGTAAGGTGGGCAAAGGTAAGATAAATAATTGATTTATGTGTGGTATACACTTGTATGATATTAGATGATCGTTTGATATATTGTGTTCTTGGTGTTCATTATATATGTGAGATCCTTACAGTATATCATGTAGTATGCGAGCTAGTACATGTGTGGCCTTCGAAGTAATTCGTTATAGTAGTTCGGTGAGTATATCATATATATTATGCATTTATCATGTGGTATGCTTGCATATTATTATGTATCACTAGGCCCGAGTTGCTTAGCATATGGGCTTCCCATGCATAGGTTTGGAGATTAGGGGAGGATCGATAAAGAAGTACACTAGTGATCAGAGCCTTGGATACACACTTGCGGTGGGTGATACACAGTTATACTTTTTGGTTGAGTAGTTATTGTTTTACATGTTGTATTTCAAAGACATGTAATTTTATAACTAGTAATTTTGTATAAACTTTGGACTAGTGGTGACCATTTGATTTATATATTCAACTTTATTTTTATCAAGCTTTTAATGATGTTTTATTTTATTTAAGTCATCATGGCCATAGTGCATGAAAATTTTAAATTTGTGACATTTTAACTCGTGTGCATCATAACATCTTTTGGTATAATTGGGATTATTCTTAATTATATCGAATGGTGTTACATTTAGTGGTATCAAAGCTCAATTTAGGCAGTTTTAAACCTAGGTGGGATAGGTGTATCATGCGTGTGAGTGTTATCTTATATGACTATGATGTGGGCTATTCTCTGTCAATGTGTAGACTAAAGTGAGAGTATGGAGATTGAACCATATGATGCATTTGAGAGTAACAGTCCTCTGAATATAGAGGCTTAGAATCAACCGAGCTAAGCTAGTGTGCAAGGGCCGGCTAGCACACCTCTTTTATAGCACCCGATGGCTAGTCAAGCGGATCAGACACGGGATCCTCTGGTGCAGAATCTTGATACTCTACTACATTGGTTGGTACAGGCTATGCCACCGTCACCTCCTCCACTGTTGCCACCTCCACTGCCTCATTAATCGCCATCAAGATTTAGGGTTCAAATTGACAGGTTGGGAAAGTATAGTGCTACGGACTTCACAGGTAATATTGAGGATGATCCGGAAGCTATTGAGTTTTGGTTAGAGAGGACTAAAAGGGCCTTCGAGGAGCTAGATTGTGTCGAGGACCACACGGTTAGGTATGTTGTTTCTCTTCTCTAAGGGCATGCCCATGACTGATGGAAGTTGGTTCTGCAAAAGCTGCAGACCCTAGAGCATATTACTTGGGACTTCTTTACTGCTAAGTTCAAAAAATATTATGTACCAAAAACATATACATATGAGAAAAAATGAGAGTTCTTGAACTTGAGATAGGGAAACATGTTAGTGACCATGTATGAGAGAAAGTTTACCGGGTTGAGCTGGTATGCAACTAATATCATTGGGATGAGGTAGACAAGTGTCATCAGCTTAAGGATAGTTTAAAAGATGAGATCAGGTTCCATGTGATCTCACAACAATCTAAGGACTTTGCAAAGTTGGTATCTTCTTCTATTACAATAGAGAATAGGGTAAAGCTAAAGAGAGTAGAGGAGTCATCCAGGAGAGACTTCAAAGAGTCATCTTACAATGGCACACAGTCATCAAGTAAGAAAGCTCACACCGGTTCTAGACCCTTCCAAACTAAAGGGCAAGGGCAAGGTCGGGGTCAGTCAGGGTACACGAGATAGGTACCATCATCAGAAGTTATTTCTATGGCTGTCAATAGTCAGGCTCAAACACAGAAAGAGGCAGTACCCTAATGTATAATGCGTGGGAGGATCCATAGAGGAGAGAGTTGGGGACACACAAGGTCTTGCTATAGGTGTGGGTCTCAAGACCACTATAGGAGAGAATTTCCTTTACATATGCTTGACGCTCCCACTTAGACTCGAAGTTCAGTACCAACATAGACCAGGGGACAGGGACAAGCCAGTTCACATAGAGGTGGATCTAGACTAGTCATATCTGAGACAATGAACAAGCCAAGATCTAGTAGAGCACCATGAGGGCCTATGCTATGAAGGCCAAAGAGGATCCGACATGGTTATTGGTACATTTCTTCTCTTTGACTAAGTTTTAATTGCTTTAATAGATCCAGGTTCCATGCATTATTATATATGTACCAATATAGCCCTTTAGGGCATAGCACAATGGTGGATCAGGTGTATAAGAATTGTCCGATTATGGTTCAAAGGAAGGAGTTCACGAAAAATTTGATTGAGTTGCCCTTTCATGAATATGATGCTATCTTGGGTATGGATGGGCTATATCGGCAGAATGCATAGTGGACTGCAAAATGAAGATAGCTGAATTGAGAACGTTAAAAGATGAGATAATGGTTATTTAGGAGGAGAGATCCTCATAACAAATAAGGATCATCTCCATGATGAAAGTACATAAGATTATCAGAAAAGGGTGTGAGGCCTATTTGGCTCACGTGATTGATAACAGAAGGGGGAGCCCAGATCTTAAGGATATTTTGACAGTGGAAGAGTTCCCACATGTGTTTCTAGATGAGTTACCAGGGCTACCTCTGGAAAAAGAGATAGAGTTCTCAATTGAGCTTACTCCAAGTACAGCTCCTATATCAGTGGCACCATATCATTTGGCTCCATCAAAGATGAAAGAGCTAAAGGCCTAATTATATGAACTGTTGGATAAAGGCTTCATCAGATCGAGTATATCTCCATGCAGTGCATCGGTATTATTTGTTAAGAAGAAAATGGGTCTATTAGGTTATACATAGACTACACGTAGTTGAACAGGCATAGGTTACCATGAATCGACAATCTCTTCGATCAGTTGAGAGGTGCAGGGGTGTTTTCTAAGATAGATTTAAGATTGGGATACCATTAATTGAGAATCAAGATGGATGATGTAGAGAATACTGCTTTCTGAACCAGATATGGCCACTATGAGTTTTTGGTTATGCCCTTTGTATTGACTAACGCTCCAGCAACCTTTATGGATATAATGAACAAGATCTTTATACCATTTCTGGATTAGTTTGTCATGGTGTTGACAGAGGACATCTTGGTATATTCGAGGAACAATAATGAACATGAGCAGCATATGAGAACAATTTTGCAAACTCTTAGAAAGCAAAAGCTAGATGCTAAGCTCTCTAAGTGTGAGTTTTAGCTAGATGAGGTTGCCTTTCTCGAGCATGTGATATCGATCAAAGGGATTAAAATGGATCCAAGCAAGGTCGAGGCAATTTTGGATTGGAAACCCCTACAGAATGTGATCAAAATCATAAGTTTTCTTGGTTTAACAGGATACTATAGAAGGTTCATCAAAGGGTTTTCTATGATTGTTTCTCCATTGACTAGGTTATTACAAAAGGATGTCAAGTTCAAATGGACAGACAAGTGCCATAACAGTTTTGATTAGCTTAAAAGTCTTTTGATAGAAGCTCTAGTGTTGACACAACTAACTCTGGACAAGAAATTGTTAGGTTTTGAAGAATGAATCATATTCATAAACGCAGCGAAAAATAAAATTTTTCAAAACCCAAAACAAAAGATCATTCTTGTACCATTAAAACTAATTTATATAAATGTAAATGTTAAAAATTATACCTTGTAATTTTTTTTTTGTTCTTCAAATCTTCACTTTGTTGGGTTGTAGCAAACCACAACAATCCACACTAGGATGTCTCTGATGATAATCCATGCGAAGAATGAAAAAGAAACTATCAAGAGAAAATGGTTTGAACAAATTCAAAGTGCTAGCTTTGAAAGTGTTCATGAGAGAATTTTTGTTGTCTTAAAAATATTTTTTCCACAAAAAATATTTTCATATCTATTTTCTGCCATTTGATGTCTTTTCTATTTGAATCAAATTCAAAAATAAGATGAAAAGTCAAAAATGGAGAAAATGGCGACTAATGAATAGTAATTTGCCATAATTGGCCTAATTATGGCCAATTACAGCCGTTGGCCAACGGATGGAAGCTGCAGGCTCACTGGGCCTGCTGCGGGCTGCCGCTGGGCAGCCCAGCTGGCCCGTAGTGGGCCCGTGACACTCCCGAATGATTTTTTCATGCGATCTCATCGCGATCCATCCTAAAATAATTCTCTCATATTTTGGATCCTATCCAAGGCCATTTTACTCATTCTCCATATCTTCAATGCGTGTGACCCATTAGGCTCCCAGTTATGTTGGCCACTTAAATTAACAATTAATTTAAGCAAGTCATGAGCGGTATCTAGCAACACATCATGACCCCCAATTGACCGGAAAGTCAGTGGTTTGACTACGAACCTTTCCATAGAAAATTTCTGTGCAATTATTCCTTTCACAATTCTATACCCCACTTAGTTCAGAGTATGGACATGTGTCAACTCCCACTAGACTGACTACATCACGTCTAGTCCAAGTAATATTAGTTCTTGTCCTTGAGGCTCATTACTCTATTAGATATATCATTGAAGACTATCTTTATGACATTTCCACTCCGGCCAGAGATTCCTGAGTAATGACCACGACAAGAGGCCATGGGTATACACTCCTTCTATCAAGAGTGGTGAATCCTTTGTTGGTTACCCAATTACCTTTGAATACCTCAAGTTGTATCCAATCACTACCCTATGAGCTACCTCTCTGAGGCAACAAGGAATAGTGTCAAAATACAGAATCAATATTCAAGATATCCTTGAGTACCTCAAGTCTAAGGATACTTGCACCATTGCCATGATGCGACTATCATTGACATTTGAATAGATTATCCATATGATTGTCTCATAATTGGTCATCCAATGTACTTAGCTACACTTAGCAAGCATCCACATGTTAACTCTAAACATCTCATGTTTATAGATTATGAGATCTACTACTTGATCCAATCAAGGAGTGTAACATGTGCTAATCTGTCTAGATTAATAATGTCCTTTCTTATTAATCCTATGACTAGGGATAATTTTGATACTAACATAATTACACATGATAAAAATCTCAATATCATGATCTCATCATGATTTCCTTCATGCTATGTTATGTATCAAGGACTTCATTAATTGATTCAAGATCACTTATCAATTCATATATCAAATGAACATCAAATTAATGAAAAAACCTTTTATTAATCAAATAAATTTGTACAATAAGTGCTAAAGGTGATTGCCTTTAGAGCACTACTGTAACAGAAATATGTTGTTTATAGTGATGGATCATATAGATGATTGGGTTGTTTTTTAATGCGAGAAGGAAAAGTTTTCACCTATGCCTATAGAAAGTTAAAGCCTTATGAGAAGAACTGCTCAACGCACGATATAAAATTAGCAGTCATTGTCTTTGCATTAAAGATATGGTGTCATTATCTATATGAAAAGAAGTGTTATATCTACATTGTTCACAAGAGTTTGAAGTATCTTCCTACACAGTGGGATTTGAATTTGAAGCAAATAAGATAGTTAGAGTTGATAAAGGATTATAACTATATGATTATAACTATATGACTGATTATCATCTAGGAAAAGCCAATGTGGTGGCTGATACACTTAGTAGGAAGACTTTGGCAGAGTTGCACATCTTACCAACCTTGGGTCAAGAGATTAGAGATGCACAGAAGCTTGATGGCAAGCTAGTAGAATTGGTCATTTTGGTCTCCAAAGGGGAGAGACCGGGTTTCTCAATCAAGCCATATGGTAGTTTACATTACTAGGGCATGTTATGTATGCCAGATGTCTCAGAGTTGAGACAAAAGATTATGAGAGAGGTCCATGATATGAGATTTGCAATGCACCCAGGAAGTAACAAGATGTATCATAACTTGAAAGGGACGTATTGGTGGTTAGGGATGAAGAAAGACATCACAGAGTTCACAACTAGATGTCTTACATGTCAATAGGTAAAGGTTGAACATCAGGTACCTTCATGCTTATTGCAGCCAATCACAATTCCAGAATGGAAATGGGAGAGAATCACTATGAATTTTATGATTGGATTACCATTGACATCGAGGAAGTATGATGCCATATAGGTGATCATGGATAGGTTAACGAAATCGACTCATTTCTTACCTATTTAGAAAGACGATCCTTTGAACCGATTGGCAAAGTTGTACGTGAATGAGATAGTGCGTCTTCATGGGGTTCTAGTCTCCATAATTTTGGATCGAGATCCGTAATTTACATCTCAGTTTTGGGGTAGTCTACAGCAAGTTTTGGGTACCAAGCTTAATTTCAACATAACTTTCCATCCCCAGACAGATGGTTAGTTGGAGAAAGTTATTTAGATCTTGGAAGGCATGATGAGGTGTTGTGTGATATATTTTTAAGGAAAGTTGGGATAGATATCTACCATTAATGGAGTTCGCCTACAACAACAGTTATTGGTCCAATATTCAGATGGCTCCATATGAGGCACTTTATGATATAAAGTCCATAATACCATTGTGTTAGGGAGAGCTTAGTGAAAGAAAGTTAATGGGGTCAGACTTGGTAAAAGAGACAAAAGAAAAAGTGAAGATCATTAGAGATCGACTAAAAGCAGCTTCTGATAGATAAAAATCCTATATGTACCTCAACAGAAAGGATGTGGAGTACTTAATGGGAGACAAGGTATTTCTCAAGGTATCTTCGTGGAAGAAGGTTATGAGATTTGGAAAAAATGGCAAGTTAAGCCCTAAGTTCATTAGACCCTATGAGATTCTAGAGAGGATCAGAGTAGTTGCATACAGACTCGTCATGCTGCCAGAGTTGAGTAGGATACACAATGTCTTCAAAGTATCTGTTAAATCCTTCTTGCATTATTACAACTGAAAGCATAGAGTTGAGACCAGACTGGACTTATGAAGAGGAACCAATCAAGATCTTAGCCCGTGAGGTAAAAGAGCTCAGAAAAAAGTGAGTTCCATTAGTGAAAGTTTTCTGGATGAGCAATAGTGTTGAATAAGCGACTTGGGAAAGCAAGAAAGTGATGAGGGTACAATACTCTCAATTGTTCTGAAACATCATGACAGGTAATTTCATTGACAAAATATACTAAGGGGGAGAGAAATGCAATGCCCATAATTAGGGCCTATAAATTATGCTTTTGGTTCGTGAGAGTTAGGGGTTAAGTAGAGTTTTGGAAGTTTGATATTTGCTAAAATCTGTTATTTCTCGCATGTGACAATGGGTGTCACGACTGTGAATATCGGATTTTTGTTAGCAGCTGTGATAGGGTTCTTCACAACTGTGAAAGAGAGGTTCATGACATAAAGGACAAGTTCACCCCCGTGAAAGATGAGTCACAACCGTGAAGCGTAGGCAGGCAGAGCAGGTGAGGCAGTCATATTTTTCTTCCTACCATTCGTTTAAATTCACTCCTATATCCTTATAACTAACCTAACATACCACATTAACATCTCTTTTACCATTAGAAATGATTTCCACCATTGTTAAAGCTTTGATGGTTAAATTTTGTGAGGGTAAAGTGAGAGAGATAAGTGAGAGAAAATTTATGAGCTTGTGTGTATGAGAGCTCAGTTATGAAGATGTTTACATCTTAGTAAAGTTTCAGAAGCTAAGGAAATGCTTTTCTTTCTTACTAAGGTCTAAAGGTAGAGCTGGAAGTCCATCTCAAGGGAGAGGACAGGCTTGAAGGGCTAGAGTCTTGGCTCACTCCATCCTAGATGTAAAGTTTGTACATAACAACACATTAAGGCAATTATTTTATGTTTCTGTGTTATTTGTTTTAATTACATGATGTAAATGATCAATGAGTATTTAAATGATAAAATGTGGGGTTAATATGTATGTTTTGGTTAACATTGATGGTTAGGGAGTATATGATTGTGGTAAATGGTTAAAATGCATGCTAGAATATTGATAGGGTGGCTGACATTGGTCAACCATAGAGAATATTGCATGTGAGAATGACATGAAGTTGAGAAGTTCTATTTTTTGGAAATTTTTTAGCTTCACAGCCGTGAACTGGTTATTCACAGGTCCGAAGGTTGTGTTGATGGTTGATGATGAAATAGGCTTTTTCAAGGGTTGTTTCACGGGTTGATTCATATCTTAAATTCACACCCATGAAGAGATGATCACGGTCGTGAAGTATGTCGCTCAATAACAGTTTACTTCACGATAAACTGCCCATGAAGGATTTATTCACAGTCGCGAAAGGTTGTTCATGGGCGTGAAGTTATTTATATTGAAAATTTTGTACGGTTATTTGTGAATCAAGATTGATTCATTGTGATGATGTAGGCCTTGATTGTATGCTTATAGAATGTTATGGAAATGATTGTGGGAATCATGGTATAATTGTAAAATATGGAAAATGGATAATATGGAAATATATGTGGTATGTATTGTGAAGTTTTAATCCCAATACTCTTACTAGGACTATAGTTAGGATAGATGGCGTGCCTTTAAGGGGGGAGATTAGTACCGGATGATATATATTGGTCATGATTGAGATATTTTGAAGATTAATGAGATATTTTGAAGGCTCGGGGGCCCAGCTAGGTGGGCTTCCCTCATAGCTATTTTGTGCTCTTATTTTTCTTCGGTTGATTATGTTGAGATATTTGAAGGCCTAGAGGTAAGCAATGAGAGATTCCTCGGTGGGTTATATTTGAAGGCCCAGATGTAAGCAATGAGAGCTTCCTCAGTGGGTTATATTTGAAAGCCTAAAGGTAAGCAATGAGAGCTTTCTCGATGGACTATATTTAGCTTTAGTGAGAGTCGTAGAGTACATGTATCTATTTTAATCTAGTTATGAGTAAGGTGGACAAAGGTAAGATAATTAATTGGTTTATGTGTGGTATACACTTGTATGATATTAGATGATCATTTGATATACATGTTCTTAGTGTGCATTATATAAATGAGATCTGTAACACCCCCTTACCCCAGCAACTCGTGCCCAAATACGGGAGTACTATGCTAACTTCATCAGTTAAAATATCCCTTTTTAAATTTTGTATACATGAGAATCATTCATATATTTTTTTATTTACTATTTATTGTTTACTATTTATTTACTTGTAGTGTAAAAGAAATCATAATAAAGAAACACAATACATTTTATATAATAAAGTATTATTTACAAAACGTGCGCTTACTTTACAAGTACTATAAAATAAAATTCAAAACATAAATACAGCAGTTGTGTGACCTACAGTATTTGATACAAGTTGTTCTATTGGATCAAGCCACTGCTACCTTTGTCTACAATTGACTACTTAGTCTTTGTTATACTTGCGCGAGAGAAACTCCCACGCTAAGCTCTAGGCTTAATGGTGCATATAAATAAGGCAATAAACTATTTTATGCAATTATGCATTATCAGATATCAACTCATGCTTAATCATATTCTCACGAAAATATACATATCATGGTATTCTAGCATGTATAGACATCAAATTATATTCTTTTATCTCATACTTGTTTATTTTATTAACATATCATTATATAACACATCATAATTAACCATGTTACCATTCATAATTTCATTTTTATTTTCCATAACTTCTTTATTTTTGCCCAAAACACCTATGAACCCCTGACTAGGATAACGGAGTTACCATCCAGGCTCTTAGAAGTGCCACCAAGGCAATATGATGTGTGCATATAAGTGTCATCACCGGCTTTAATAATAGTGTCATTACCGACTTTAATATTAGTGTCATCACCGACTTCAATAATAGTGTTATCACCGGCTTTAATAATAGTGTCATCACTGACTTTAATAATAGTGTCATCACTGGCTTCATTAATTATACCATTAATGGATTTCATCATACTCCCCCCTGCTTGGCATGCCAAACTATCCTAAGTTGGTTCTAGTTAGGTGTTATATGGCTTACACAATCTCATTAAAATTCATAACAAATAAATTTACACTTTTCTTGAATTTAAATTCTCAAAATAATCACATAATCACTCAATTAAAATAATATTTACATAATATAACAAATTTCTCATCATTTTACTCTTAAATTCCACAACTCATATGTTGCCCTGTCACTGATAGATTTTGTTCTCTGTTTTGAACCTTAATTTTGGTCCTGTTACAATATGAGTTTAGTTATATAGTCTTCTTAATAATTTTAGATCTAGATCATAGATTTAATATGCAATTTGAATCACTTAATTCTGAGTTCTGTATCAAAATATATGATAACATAAACATTGCCTGGTCACTAACAATTCTACCACGAATTTTCTGGACAGATTCTAAGTCTGAATTTTCTAAAGTTTTTTGGATAATTACAGACATATTCAGATTTTATAGTCCAAATGAAAGTTATATCCCTATTTCTTATATTTCAAACCCAACATAGAACACACAAATCCAAGTTCCAGAACTCACATTATAACAATTTAAGTGATCACTGCTCATTTATTTCTAGCAAGGAACATTCAAACTAATCACATCCAATTTTTACCAAAATTAATCCTAAGTCTAGCAAACATGCATCCCCAAGATTTTTATCATAAAATACTATTAATTCAGAATCATCAACATGCTAAATAATGAAATCAGGCAAATAAAAAAATAATAAAATAGGCTATTACCTTAGGTTATGCACAAACCTCTCTTTTCTTTTCTTTTCTTTCTCTTTACTTCTCTTTCTCTTTTCCTTTGCTCCTTTGAGCTAAATCTTGGTCAATTTGAGTTCCTAAAACATAAAAGAAATAATTAAAACCTTACTCATTGAAACTCCATGACCCTAATCTCTCTCTCTCTCTCTCTTTTTGCTCTTTTATGCTTGAAAATGACTTTTTCCCGTACTTTTCTCCCTTTTCTCACTTTCCTTCACTAGAACTAAGCTTTGGCTATGAAGGAACATGAGGACACATGGGCTACCTTAGGAAGGTAGAAATTCTCAACGCAAAAAGGATAAGGAAGAAGAAGAAACAATCAAGAATAAAATGACAAAAGTCATTAAAATGGGGACACCTAAGCATAATCTGAAAGCTTTCATTAATGCCTAATTCATGCACATCACTTGGCTAATTGTTGTATGCCACATGGTGTGTGATGCTTCAAGAAAACATGGAAGATAACTTAATGATAGGAAATTCTAGATATGAAGAGATAAGGAAAGATGAATGAACAATTAAGAGAATGAAGACAAATTTAATTAATTATGGGACACCTAAGCCCATGTGATTTTAATGTCTAATTCATGTATTCATGCATATCAACTGGCTTCTTAAAATTTTTCACTTGGTGTGGCCAGCCTCTACATGCATTTTATGTCCCAATTCATGTATTTAATTTATGGTTATCCCAATTAACCCTCCAATTTTCTGTAAATTACAAATTAACCCCTAAACTTTTAAAAATTTGCAATTTATTCCTTTATTGAAATTTAACATCTTTAAATATTTTAAACACTTTATCATATATTTTTCATACTTAATTTCCATTATTTTAATTATTTTTCGATAAAAATTCAAATTTAGACTCTAGTTAAACCATCGAGTCGATTTAATAACTCGCGCAACTAGGGGTCTAAATTAGTAAATATGACAAGATCCTTATAGTATATCACGTAGTATGTGAGCTAGTGCATGTGTGGCCTTCGAGATAATTCATTATAGTAGCTTGGTGAGTATATCATGCATATTATTTGTTTATCATGTGGCATGCTTGCATATTGTTATATACCACTGGACATGATTTGCTTAGTGTATAGGCTTCTCATGTGCAGGTTTGGAGCTTAGGGGAGGATCGACAAAGGAGGATGTCCAGTGATCAGAGCCTTGGATATACACTTGGGGTGGTGATACATGGTTGTACTTTTTGGTTGTATTGTTGTGGATTGGGTAGTTATTGTTTTACATGTTTTATTTCAAAGATATGTAATTTTATAACTATTCGTTTTGTATAAACTTTGGGCTGGTGCTGCCCGTTTGATTTATGTATTTAACTTTATTTTTATCAAGCTTTTAATGATGTTTTATTTTACATCATGGCCATGGTGTATCAAAGTTTTAAATTTGTGACATTTTAACTCATGTGCATCGTAGCGTCTTTTGGTATAATTAGAATTATTTTTAATTATATTGAAAGGTGTTACAGAACATTTTGAGAAAATTTCATCCAATGACTTCATTAAGGAGTCATTTGAGGTTTTTAGCTCTTTAACAACTTTTTGAAGGTCATTAAAATTATTTCTAAGTTTAAAGTTATTTTTTCTATAAAGTTCAAGTTTCTTTTTATACATTTCTATCTCTAGGTTCAATACTTCAACTATAACATCATCATCAATTAAGTCACATAATTCATCACAATGTTAGGATATAGAGTATACTTCATCAATGGAGTTATCCTCAATAGCCATGAACCACAAGTTAGCCACCTCTTATTCTTTTTCTTCTTCTTCAATGAATGTTGAGGAGTCATCAACCAAGTGGCTTTGTGACCTTTTTCTTCACCTTCTTTATTAGGTCTCCTTTTGTACTTCTTAAGCTTAGGGCACTCTAACTTGATGTATCCTTTCTTCCCACATTCATAGAACTTGACTTCCTCATTTCCTTTGTTGGACGAAGAGTTTTTATGAGTGAATCTTGAGGCTTTTTGCTTATAGTTCTTGATTGAGTCATACTTGTTAGTGAGCAGTCTTTTGATCTTCCTTGAAAGTAAGGATATTTGTTCATCTCATTCATCATCCAACTCTTCATCACTAAGAAAATCTTCATTTATAGGCATAAAAGTTGAAGCTTTGAGTCTAGAGGCCTTCTCTTCTCTTGTTCTCCTTCAAGCTCCTTTTCTCTTATTAGATCCATTTCATAAGTGAAGAATTTGCCAATAAGTACATCAGTAAGAATTACGTTCAAGTCTTCATTGGCTTCTTCAATTCCTGCAACTCTTGAGCCATAATCTTTCATTGGAATTGGGGGAAGATATGAACATGACTCTATGCAAGTTTTGTAACCATGCACATTTCAAGGGAAGTTGCATCACTGATGGAAGGGTAAGGAGAAAACTGATGTGCCTTTTAAAAAAAATGTATTACTTCCCTTTAATATCGAGACTTTTTAGATTATATGCATCAAAAGCCACTGCCAATGATATAAGGTGGCATGCAAAACATGAAGTTGAGGATGGTGTAATGTAGCATCCTTCTAATTCAATTTCAATGATTTTCACCCTAATTTTGCAATGGAAATTAGAAATATGTGTCTCGGGCTATGCACAGATGGTTTTCAACCTTTTGGTAATTATGGGCAACAATACTTATGTTGGTTGGTTATAGTAATTGTGTATAATCTACCTTCCTGACTGTGTATGAAGGACACATCCATGTTCTTGATTGTTCTTTTTCTAGAGCCTTGAAATCCTAAAGACAAACTTGATGTGTACTTACAACCATTAATACATGAGTTGAAGATATTATAGGATTATGGGGTTGAATCATATGACATTTCTCATAATCAAAATTTTTAGCTTCGTGCAGCATTAATGTGGACTATTAGCAACTTTCCTGCTTATGCAATGTTGTCTATATGCTCAATATCAGGACGGTTGGCTTGTCCTTATTGCATGGATGGGTCAGATGCCTTCAGACTAGGTAAGAGTGGTAAGCAATCCTGGTTTGACAATCATAGGAACTTCTTAGACCTTGATCACCAATTTAGATGTAACGAGAATGCATAGTTAGATCCAGTTCAGAGATATTAAACACAATTGATCAACTGGGATTGAAGAATGTAATAGAGATCGATGCTACTAAAATAAACAAAATGATTAGTCAATTATGTGGTTGGAGAAAATGCAACATATTTTGGTATTTTCCTCACTGGAGCTCAAATCTAATTCGACACATCATTAATGTCATACACATTGAAAAAAATATGTTCGATAACTTATTCAATACAGTGTTGAATATTTTGAGCAAAACAAAGGACAAACTTAACTCAAAGCAAGAGCCCAATGCATATTGTTGGAGGCCTGAGCTTGATAAGTTATATTCAAATGGAAAATACCATAAGGCTTGATGCACCCTTGACAGTAAGGCTAAGAAAGTGTTGTTTGATTGGGTAACAAAGTTGAAATTTTCTAACGGTTACATGTCAAACATGGACAGATGTGTGGATAAAAAGAAGTTGAGGTTGGTTGGAATGAAAAGTCACTACTGTCATGTCTTTATGCAGAGGTTGATACCTATTGCATTTTGGGAACTGCTACCTACTAATGTGTGGAATGCCATCACTAAGCTTAGCTTATTTTTTAGAACTCTAACTACAATAGTAATTATAAATGAAGATATGGAAAGACTTGAATCAGACATACCAATTATATTATAGAAGATGTAAAGAATATTACCTCCAAGTTTTTTTTTATTCTATGGAACATCTTCTAGTTCACTTGCCCCATAAGACACACATTGTCAGGCCTGTGCAGTTCTGATGGATGTATCCATTTGAAAGGTTAGTAAAACATAACTTCTCAATCATAATGATGTAATAACAAATAATTATAGCATATATCTTATTAAACATATCACTCTGAAGGTATCTTCAGAAATTGAAGCTTAATGTTAGGAACAAAGCCATTGTGGAAAGCACCATATGCAATGCATATGTAGTTGAGAAAGCATTGACGTTCTGTTCGTACTATTTTAAGGATCACGTGCAAACAAAATCAAGATTCGTGCCTCAAAATTATGAAGATGGTAGCAATTATATTCCATCGGACGACCCCTTAAACCTATCCATTTTCAAATATAGAGGTAGGCCACTTGGTCATTCCAAAATGAGACATATGACTCCTTAAGAATACAAGGCTGCTTATTCTTACATTTTGCTTAATTGTGAAAAAGTTGAACTATATGCTTGGTTAGTATTCTTCAAAGTGGAATATCTCATCTTTATGATACTTTTTACAACTTAATAAGATCTTGATTAATATGCCCATACCTCCATCAAATGGTAGGATTTACTCTGATATGTTCCAACACCTGTATCCGAACATTGCTAAAGTAGAATTGGATGCTAAACTTGAGGTGGACTTTGCTATCTGGTTCAAAGACTACATAAGCGTTCCTTTCTCAACATTTCAATTGAACTTCTTTTTTTTAACATGTGTAAAATACTTTATCATATTGATTCAGGCACATGATCTAAACTCTGATATTAAAAATACCTTTATCAAAGATCTCGCAAAAGTTCCTTTGGGAACTATTACAATATTCAATGGCTATTTTATCAATGGATATAAGTTTCACACTATTGGATGTGGTGCAAGCACAATGTTAATGAACAGTGGAGTTTGCATAAAGGGTAAAAACTATAGCCATAATGCAAATGATTTGTATGGTCAGTTAAAAGAAGTTGTGCAACTAGAATATCCTAACTAGCCAATTCAATGAACATTTTTCTTAATGTGCGATTGGTTTGATCCTACTCCTGAAATGGGGTATAAGGGTTCATAAGCAGTACAATATTATTAAGGTAAACCATTAAAGACGATGTGGCAAGTACAAACCCTTTGTCCTATCAACGCAAGCAGCTCAAGTGTATTATTATTAGTACCCAAGCTTGCAAAAAGACAAATGTGATTGATGGGTTGTATCGAAAGTCAAACCAAGAGTTGTAATTAAGATGCTAGAAAACTCTTATCGGAGTACAGGTGTGCATAAACCTCTTTCATTTCAAGAAGAGTCAATCGAAATCCATAATATTGAAATTACTAAAGAAAATCAACAAAGGAAATTGAGTCATCCAATAGGTGACCCAGAACATATTGTAGATGATGATGATGATATTGAAAAAGAAAAAGAATCAAAACTACAAATAGAAAGTTCTTCTGACTCAAATGAAGAATTTGATTTTAATGATATCAATGAAACTGACACTGAATAAAGGTGGTAGTAGCTGGATATTGTTTTCATATACGATCTAGTTAACTATTAATTGTGCTTATCTATATATTTTTTGGTCCAGAATGAGAGGTCGAGGTCGGGCTGGAGATGCCTCCACCAGAAGCGACAAAGGACGAGGCACTAGGATAGGTGTTATTTCATCTGCAACATATTCTTCTATGTCTGTAACATTTGGAGACACCTCTACAACACCTAGCATAGAGACAACTAACATATCCACATCAGCTTCACATCCACATCAGCAGGCCCATCCATATCAACAGACTCATCTGATCGTACACCTAGCTCTGCAAGACCATCCACAGGGATACCTAAGACATCGCATTCTCTAGGAGTAGGCCTACTATCATAACCACTATCTGGTTTACACATTCACATTTGCATACCCCTTTTACTCCAAATTCAAATATTGTCATCGGGAGCAGTTATAATGGTAGTCGTAAGAGACTTCGACTATATGATGGGAGGTGAGACATTGCATTCATGTTTATTTTATATTATGTGAAAGTTGAGTTAATTGTTATACTTGTTTATTTATATATCTGATATGGTTATTTTAATAACTGCAGGTTTGTTGAGTTCTATGATTTGGCTACTTGGATATCTCGCATATTTCAAGAGTAGTTACAACCAGAGGGATTTATGTGGAAGTCAGTACCACAAAAGTTGTATGATTTCTATTGAGAGGAGTTCCCTGTAAAGTATATTGTCTTTTTGAGCTAAAATATTGTAAGAAACAAAAAAAAAAAAGAAACATATTGATTGATTGTTTTACATATTTGTTTGGAATGTTTTGAATGTTGGAAAAGGTTTAAGAATGCTTTGAATGATTGAAAATAGTTGAGAAATATAGATTGATTAGCTAAATGTCAAATAACTCATTGTGTCAAATGATTGGAATTGATAAATCTGCTTAGGATTCCTTAATTAAAATTGAAAAAATTTACAGGTAAATTTTGGATTATGCCTTTTATAGGGGAGACTATGTCCCTTTTTTTAAAACTCTTGTATATGGTAACTAAATTTGTCTAAAATGTATTCCTTTCAAAAATACTATATTTGGGAGGAGGCAATGACTGTGATGATGAAGACAACATGGGATCAACTCGCAAGTGAGAGATACATAGATATACTCTACTGCTGGAGACAACATGGACAACCCCCTTATATGTCAGATGAGGTTTGGGAGAGTTGGAAATAAAAACGGGTTGATCCCGCATTCTAGACAATGAGGGAGCACCAGGCAAGAAACTGTTAGACTGAGACTGGCGGTTTAGGATCAGACCCATCACATCACACTTGTGAATCTATTTCCATTGCTCAACACGCTAGATGGATTGTAAAAAAATCTGATTTTTTTAACACTTCAATAAAATATCACTTCTAATTACTATACTTTTTTTTTTAGGAGATGGCAAAGGGCACCTCTTTTAGCAAGGCACATCTCTTCAATGAGATTCATATACGGAGAGCTCCTGATGTGTCCAAACATTATGTGGATCAACGTGTGAGAAAAGTTGGGGTAAGTGCTTCAATTGTCTTTACAACCTATATAATTCATTGCTTTGATTATTTGACAAGATGTTTTATTGTAGGAACAGATTGATAAGCTCATTCCTCAGGCATCCCGGAATAAATCCAGGAACTAGGTTGATTTGTCCTAAGATGATCAGGACTGGATCTTCCTACAAGCTATTGACACTTCTTCACAGAGCCGATACTTATATGGGACAGGTCGGAACAAAGCCTCTAGTTCTACATCTAATGCATCGACATCCGGACCCCAGCTTGAGACAACTCATCAACGGATTAGAAAGCTTGGGACGTCGCAATCTAATTTGCAGTAGTAGGAGTATGCAATTGAGCATGCCATAGAGGAGAGGATGTGTCAGATGATGGAGCATATAGAGCGTTTTATGGCGCAAAGTAGGTGCCCTAACAACACTCAACACATAGACATCAGCTACCCACCTTCCTATGATCAGTCGTCTCCATATGATCAACAGCTATGATTTGTGCTTCCATTTTTTTATTTGACCGTAGTTTTTTCAAACAACACTTTTTTATGTCACTAAAATATTATTATTTGTCAAAATTTGTAGTAATATTACAATTTTATATTAAATAAATATGACTTATTTATTTATTAAATAAATTAATAATAATATATTTTATAATAATTAATTAATCATATAATAATATAAATAATTGTTATTTATAAATTAAATAAATATAATATTAATAATAATAATAAAATAAGTGGTCACTGTTAGCCACCATGTAAATAAGAAAATAAATGCACCCATAGACAATGGTTGTAGTCGCTATTTATTATAATTTTTGTACTGATTTATAAAGAAGACAACAAATAGGAAAATAAATGCACCCATAGACGATTTCTTTTATGCCTTCTCTTATCCTCTTTCCAATTCCTCATATCCTTTCAATAGGGGAATTGTCATTCATATTCACCTTAGGCTCATTATTATCTTGAATACGTAAAATCAGGGACAAATTTATCATATTAAGCGGTAGTATTATGACCATTTATCTTCCCTTTTATAAATACTGTAAACAAAAATTATTATGAGTTTATAAGTAATATTATTTACAAATAAGTTTTGAATTAGTAGTGTTATTTTGACATGAAAATCTTGAATTCCAATCCTAATAAGGCTCTTGTAACTTAGTATTTCTTAATCCAAAATCAATTATAAGATTGAATATACATATAGATGAGGCAAGCTATATCATGAAAGCACCAATATTGGTGATCATTGGATGCTCTTATTTGAGGTTTCTCCATACTAACTCCATCATAAACCAAAAAATCCAATAGGACCCACCATATTATTGCACATAATATATAGACATATATCAGATTCTAATTCGTACACTTTAAAATTATAATTTTTATGACTCAGGAGTTAGGACACCTAAGCCGTTAAAAGGCATCGATCCATAATCAATGAGAATCGTCTACTCATTTGCAACACCTTTTTAATGAATTTCGTTGTACAACCCCCACATTCAAATCCTCCAAAGACCCAATTTCATCAACAAATCCTTCACGAAGAATTATCATCACCATCAGCAGCAGCACTAGTAATCATGAGCAGTACTCATCCAATTACCCAGTTTCAAGAAGACGACCAAAAGGCCAACACAAGCAAGAGGTTTCTTCTTTTGGTGATCAACTATTTGTTTCTCTTTGTGGGTTCAATTTCATCAAGTCTGCTATCTAAGTTCTATTTCATTCACAAAGGTTCAAGTAGATGGGTCTCTACATGGGTTCAATCTGCTGGTTTTCCTCTTCTTTTCTTGCCCATTTACCTTCCTTACTATCTCTTCAAATCCACAGAGCGACGACCCTTTGATGGCCTCACTCCTAAAATGTTAATCTTATCAATCTTGATAGGCCTTATGTTAGGCATAAACAATCTTCTCTTCTCATGGGGAAATTCTTATCTTCCAGTTTCAACCTCATCTCTCCTTTTATCGTCCCAACTTGTATTCAATCTCATTCTATCAGTCATTATTGTGAAGCAAAAAATCACATTTCAAAATCTCAACTGTGTAGTACTCTTGACTCTAAGCTCACTCCTTTTAGCCATGGATTCGAACCATGATAGTCCTCAGGGACTAACCACGGCCAAATATTTCATAGGGTTCTTCTCAACCACAGGAGCCGGTTTGTTATTTGCATTATATTTACCCATCATGGAGAAGATATACAAGAATGTTAAATGTTATGAAATGGTAATGGAAATGCAACTAGTGATGGAAATTGCAGCCACCGTGCTGGCCACAGTTGGGATGGCGGCAGATGGCGGGTGCAGAGAGATGAAGAGAGAGAGTAAGGCTGTGTTTGATAAAGGAGAAAAATGGTATTGGATAACAATTGTTGGGAATTTGTTCACATGGCAATTGGGCTGCATGGGCACTGCAGGCATAGTTTTTTTAACATCATCACTCACAGGAGGGATTTGTACGACAGCACTATTGGCCATGAACGTATTGGGTGGAGTTTTAGTGTATGGAGATGAATTTGGTGGAGCGAAAGTGGTATCCACTTTGCTCTGTGTGTGGGGGTTTTGTTCATATGTTTATGGTATGCATCTTAAAACGAAAGACGAGAAAGTGAAAGAGAAAGAGAAAGAGAAAGAGAAAGAGAATGAAAATCTTGGAATGGAGAAGGTTCATGTTGTACCAGCCAACAACGTTTGATGGTTACCTTTTTTTTTTCGCCTCCTTGTATTAGATATTCAGGGATTAACTTGGGAATAAAATTTAGTTCGTTATATCATTTCTACTATAATGAAAACAATGCTTTTTATTATTTATGGGGTAAAACACACAATTTAGCCCTTTGTAATTATGGAATTCTCAAGTTGAGGGTTATGTATTTTTGTTTCGGTGATTTGAGTTTTGTAGTATTATTTTATTAATAACTGAAATTTTTTGTAATTTTTTAATAATTAAACTAACACCATATAAAATTTTCGTCATCTAATTTGGATTGAATATAACGTGTATTACAGTGCGTTTGCAATTTAACTTATAAGTAATCTATAAATTAGGTCAATTCATATCATATTTAATTTAAGATGGAAAAAATAATTTTATATTGGTAAACAAATAATATCAATCTAATTTAAAAATGAAGAATTACATTGTGAAAAATCGACGAAGTATATAAAAGCTAGTAACATGTTTTGCCTTATATATGGCCAAAAATCTCTATCTTTTAACTTAATATAGAAACCCTAAGATTCATAAGCCAACTCCGTAGATCTAGATGCATAATATTTTCCATATTTTTCAGCGTATTTTCCATATTTTTCAGCATATTCTTCTTCATCTTCTTTTTTTCTTTTTCTTTTTCTTCTCATTTACAGTAATAGAAAAAAATTATATATATTTTAAGTTTGTTTTTAGAGAGATAATTTTTTAATTTGCATATTTGATTTTTTTTAGTATTTTTTAATATTATAATGAATATTATTATTGTTTGAAATAAAAATATTTAATTTTGATTTTTTGTAAAAGAAAATGGTTGAAAGTAAAAATATTTGAACTAAAAATAAGTAATATAAAAAGAGAAAATCAAGTTGTTGAAAATTGAAAATGATAAGCTTTGTAAAAATAATAAACCTGTAAATGATGGACCTATAAACTATAAACGATAAATATGTAAGTGATACATATAAGTTTAAAAATGATGAACATATAATTTTAAAATAATAAATCTGCAAATTTAAAAAAATAAATCTTAAAATTATAAATGATGAATCTGTAAATATTGAACTTATAAAATTTAAACGATGAACCTATAGTTTCAAAAAAGATAGAACTTGCAAATGATACCTGTAAGTTTAAAAATGATGAACATGTAATTTAAAAAGAACGAACCTGCAAATTCAAAATAATAAATCTAAAAATTATAAACAATGAATATGTAAATGTTGAACCTGTAAAATCTAAAAGATGAACCTATAGTTTCAAAAAGGATGAACGACAAATGATATCTATAAGTTTAAAAAAGAACATATATTTTCAAGAAGTAAACAATAAATCAGTAAATGTTAAACCTACAAAATATAAATGATAAACACGTACTTTTCAAAAGGATAAACCTGCAAATTTAAAACGATAAATCTGCAAATTGTAAACGATGATCTATAAACGGTGAGGATATAAATTCTAAATGATGAACCTATAAATTCTAAATGATGAACCTATAAGTTCTAAATGATGAACCTATAAATTCTAAATGATTGACTTATAACTTCTAAAAAATGAATCTGTAAGTTCAAAATAACGAACATATAATTTATAAACAATAAATATATAACTTTTGAATAATAAAATTTAAAATGATGAACATATAAATTCAAAACGATAAACCTGTTAATTATAACTGCTAAACTTATAAATTTAAAAATGATAAACATGTAAGTTATAACTGATAAACTTATTTTATATTCATTAGTTTACCGAAATTCATTTATGGAAAAATGCACACTTTTGTGAAAAAATGAAATATATAATTTAACATCGACACGGGTCTATGATATAACAACTCATATTTGAGAGAGTTGACATTAAAAACTCAGTAGAACAGTTTCAAGGGAGAGAATTTGGCAATTGTAGTTCTTCATATTCGCTTTTATTAAATGTTGCAAGTATGCTCTTTAAAAATATTTATGCTAAGAGGATACATGTACTATAAAAACAATGAGAAATAGCTAGGAAGTTAAGCGACAAAAAGTAATCAATCGTTAAATTATCAACACTTCACTTGATCATCAATCAATACATTCAGTGCAGAGGCAGGGCCCTATGTCAGGGGTGCAAAAATTAATATACTAAATTTTTTTCATAATATAATGCACGACAAAAAAAATAGCGATTTAGCAATGAATTATTTTGTCGCTAAAATATATTTTTCAGTCGTTAAAGATACTTAGCGACGGAATAGAGATAGACATAATCCATCTCTACATGGATGATAGTTAGCTATGTAGTGACATATTATGCATCCATTATTAGGTTTACTGATAGATTTTTCGTCTTAATTTGTTGCTAATTTTGTCTTCCAATGAATAACCAACAAGACCCAATTGCAATGGAATGACAAGGTATTATACCTTGATAATTCCATCACTAATTTCTTCAAGGCTTACAAATATAGCAACAGATTTATTTGTCGCTAAATTAGGAACAAATAAATTTGTCGCTACTTTTAAAAATTATTGAAGAAAATAGTGTCTGAATTTTTCCATTGCTATTTGATTTTTTTTTTTAATATGTATAAACTCGAACACTCTATATTTGTATGGTAGAGAATAAATTGTATCACAATAATACAATTTAATTTGAAACTTTGAGATGACAAAGAATACCAATAATTATATATTTCATTTAGCATAGAAATGAATAAAATGATAATATACACAATGACCATTTTAGGCTTCAAATCAACTTTCTTTTGCATCTTCTCAATCCCTTGGATATCAGTTATTCTCAACTTCATCAGATACTGAAGAGGATAGAACCATTGCTAAAGTGATAATACGCACAATGATTTAACAAACTAAAACCATTCAGATAAAGGATCATGACATACTTGGCAATGTCCTTTTGTTCAACAGTAGTTCTTCCTTCTCTTCTTCTTGAAAATAATTACTTTTGCTTCTAATGTCTAAATAAAAAGGGAAGAAATATGCAACTCACATTTAATTGCAACTCAGACACTAACAATAGTAAAAGACAGTCGAAGTTGGAAGCAAGAAAAAAAACAGCAAAATAATAATACAATGAATTGCCAAGATAATGAACTTAAAAGACATTAGTAGCTTGGAAACAAGGAAAAAAATGCACAATAATAAAATATATCTGAAAGTTCAATCAATGTATTGCATTTTATACCTAGGACTAGAGAAACTAGTAATTATATAACTAGTAAGTTGAAGAAAAAGAAAAATACCAAAATCAATTATCTGATATATTCAAGGTAATTAAGATGCCAACTCATACCAAAACTAATAAATTACAAACAGAATAGCGAATCCACAAAATTTAGTAAAGCTCATCAACAAAGAATTTCTCCCCCATACCAAAATGGTATGTTTTCTTAATCCAATTATACATAGAAGCATTGTAATCTACAAAATCTAAAATAACTCATCAACAAGGTGAGAATTCTTTTTTCCCTCTTTCCCCATAATGTTGGTTGTCCTTGTGAGCTAACTAAAATATGATGACAATAAAGTAAGAATTTTCATCTCATATTTGCAAGTTCAAATGTCCAATCAAGTGCACAGCTCAACAACAACTAATACTGCTACCATATAGTAAATTGAACTATAAAATATATATTATCCTACTATCAAATAGTCCATGAACATAACTGAATATGAATGTTGCCTAGATATTAAGCCAAGAGAGATTGAATTGGAGTTTAAAAAAAATTAAACTTTAAAGTGCATAAATAAACAATTAATTTTAGGAAGGATAGAGAAAATTTGACACAAGGATGTTTATAGAGGTTCGGGTGTTAACAAACCCTACTCCTCTCCCCAATCGCAATTGGGAGTTTCACTAACACACTAAGTGTTACAATGGAGTTTTACAAGCTCACTCCCAACTATGGTATTTCTCACAATGGCTCACACCTAACCCAGAAATCCCTTGTGTTTTAATAGCTCACACAATAACCAATTCCTTGTGTTTTACAGACTCACACAAACAACATTCACTCTGTGTTTTTTCAGGCTCACACAAATAACCTTCTCTTTGTGTTTTTACAGGCTCACACAAACAACATTTTAATTTGTGTTTTAGAGGCTCACACAACTAACTCTTACAAGTGTTCTACTCTTAACCCAGAAATACCCAAAGCTCACTTGAGTAATGATTACAAAGAGAAACAATCACAAATCTTAATTGATCAATAAATGAAGAGCAAAAAGATTTTTACAAAGAATAGATTTTGATTCTCAAAGTATTGAATGTACAAATAGCTTGTAATAAGATTTTGATTCAAAGTATTTGCTATCCTCTTGTACTGAATGCATAAATGACTTCCATTTATACTCTCATGGCTGATTATAGCCGTTTGAGTGCATTAAATACAAAACTAGCCGTTGTACTAACCAAATAATCGCTCCTGACATTTTTCTCTTTCATCATTCACGGGCGTGACTACGTTTGTCACGGAGGTGACATTTCTTCCCAAGCCGTGACTGAAGTGGTGACCTTGATCGTGAAGCTTTCTGAAATGTTTTGACACATTGGATCACGGGCGTGACATACATATTCACGGGTGTGACAAACTTCCCAGCCGTGATCCAAGTGGTGACTTTGGTTGTGAAGCTCTCTGAATGAAAATGACATGAACATTCACAGGCGTGACATTTTGATTCACGGGCGTGACTAAAATGTTCACTTCACGGTTTGTTCTTCCTTTATGGTCGTGAACTTCAAATGTTGGTTTTGGTAACGGTTAGCTCTTTCACGGGCGTGACACATAGAGTCACGGGCGTGAACACGCTACTTCCTTAATTTTGTCTTTCAAGGATTATTCTTTCAATCTCCATTCTTGCTATTTTATTCCATGTCCTATTTAATAGACTTAGAAAACAAGTCTGTTAAATATAATATTGTTATTTTATTTATTATCATCAAAATGACGAAAATACCCTTCAAGGTTTAACAATCTCTCCATTTTTTATGGTGACAAATAATCTAGCAATATATGCTTTTGAGAAG
Organism: Triadica sebifera; assembly: GCA_023653625.1. NCBI lineage: Eukaryota > Viridiplantae > Streptophyta > Magnoliopsida > Malpighiales > Euphorbiaceae > Triadica > Triadica sebifera. The sequence continues at coordinate 13,512,231 of CM042903.1, read as the reverse complement.
TCTCCCCCTCAAAATATACTTAGGATAAAAAAATTTATAAAATACAAGAATTGTAAAGAATAATGTAGCATTGAAATAAACTTACTAGATTTTAAGTATATGCAAGCTATATAAGAAGTATATCCAATATATACCATAATTCCTTTTTAAGATTTGAAGTATATGTAAAGTATACTTAAGGTTTATCATGACATATTTATTTTTGTAATTTGCTGGAAAGTATATGCAAAGTATACTTAAGGTATATCTAATGTGTATAAAGCTCAATTTCTCAATTTTATACTTTGCATATTAATTTTGAATCAAAGTTTCTAATCCCTTTTAACCTATTTCAATGTCAATTTTTGATTCAAAATTCATTTATCTTAATATTGCTAGTTTTATACCATTCTCTCCTATAATATATTGCTAGTTTTCTCCCCCTTTTGTCATCAATCAAAAAGGAGATAAAGATATCAATAAGATAAACAAAAGCAAATATATTTAATAAAGGAAAATACAAACAAAGTGAAATAATGTTCAGAAAGGAAATTGAAAATTTCCTACACAACAACAAACAAAGAAGAAATAAACAAGCAAAATAAGCAAATTTAGGCTACAATCTAGCCTAACACCTAGTCGGACATCCTATCTCGAAGCCTAGCAACTTCAGCCTCAAGGCTGTCCATCCGAGACTTCATGAAGTCTTTGAGGTTCTCCAACCTCTCATCCATTGAAGTCTGCAGCTGCGCTAAAGTCGGTGTGGAAGTCGAGGACTGTCCGATGTCCTGCTCAGCTATTGGAGGTGCTTCCTCGACCCAAGCCATCTTCTTCTGCTGGACTCCTTGGAGGCCTGCTTTAAAGTCCTCTTTGTCATTGTCTTCCCAAATGATCTCCCCAGCAGTGTTGGTGAAGCGGTAGAAAATATCGTTCTCGAAGACGATTCTGATAGTCGCTCCCATTTTTATAAATGACATGACATCCAAGCGATCTCGAGGATGCCCAAGGATGAGGTTGAAGTGATGCTCATCCAGCTTCAAGTAGTCAAGCTTCACAGCTATGTGGGTGACATATCCACCAATCAGTATATCTCATGTAGGTTTGGTGGCAATGGATAGAAGATGGTTTGCAAACCATATAGAGAGTGCCACGGTGAGTCCTCTACAAGCCATCTCAAATAGGAAGAGCTCTGATTTCCTGATAGTTCCATTGCTTTCTCCCCTAGCGAATATGTTATAGGTTAGGAACCTATGCAAATACTTGTGCACTGGGGACATGAGATGAGTGCTCTTTGTCTTCTTAACATCCCTGCTACAATCATAGCCAAAATGTGTCCAAGCTCGAGGGGCGGAGAATTCTACATCACTATCATTTAGGATGTCATCTGATGGTAGATTAAATAATTCCCCAAATTCAATAACACTGAGGGTGTTGGGTTTGTCACACAGTTGGAATTTCACCACTCCAGTAGGTGATACTTATAGAGTGCTGAGGAATTCCAGTGTTGGCTCCCTCAAAGTTGGCTGGTGAATCTCCACAAATTCTTTCAAATGACAGGCTTGGAGTTGCTCTATCATAGCCGTTTCGAGCCCGAGACTTCGGATTGTCTGCCATTCGAAGGACCTTGATGACAGTAGAGGTCTTTTCTTTAAAGTGGAGTACCGATGATGACATTGCTCCGGAATTCGATTCATGAGGTAATCTGAATACCTCCTAGAAGCATGGGACTTCTTTCTCTTTCCCTTTAATGATGTAGTCTCCATTTGATTTAAAGAAATAGACTTGTGATGGATTGGGAAAATTTTGACAGAAAAATTTAATGAAACCCTAAGAATGTATGATTTCTGATGAAGACTTGAACTTTTGCTGGTATTTATAGGAAAAGTTTGAGACTTGGGGGCCGGAATCTTCAATATTTCTTTGAATGTGTGTAAATGAGAACGGTTTTAGGAGTTGAAGAGTTGAAATGAGAAATATAACTGGCTGTTCTTTTATATACTCGATACATTCAAGGGCATGAAACGTGTGTTCACGGGCGTGAATGGTCGTGAGTGTTCCACCCGTGAATGAAGGCATGAATATGTTCACGGGTGTGACCTTTGAATGTCACAGGGGTGAATGATGAATTGTCATGGGCGTGAAATGTTGAATTTCACAACTTATGTCCATGAAGCAAGCCGTAACTCAAGGCATGAACGCCTCTGTGAGTTTTGGGGTGTTAAGGTTCACCGGAGTGAAAATGCGTCACGGGCGTGAGAGGCTCTTTTCACAGGAGTTAATGAAGCCGTGAAAATAAGCTTCACCACATGAAGCCTTGAACCATGTCGTGAATCAAATCATGAACGACACTGCCTCTTTTGGCTATTTAAGTCACGGGCGTGACTCCCCTAAAATTTTCATCAAATAAAATTAAGTCCTAAAAACAAGATTAAATCATTTCAATAAAGATTTTATCCCTTAAAATATAAATTTTCATCAAATTTTCTATCTTATATCTAGTGATATGATACAAAAAATAAGATCATCAATTAAGATTTCATAATTTAGCAATCACAAGGTTAATTCATCAATCATACCAAGTTCTCTTCTAATGAAATTAAATCTTTGCTCATTTAAAGACTTAGTAAAAATATCTGCTAATTGATTTTTTGTGCTTATAAATTCTAATGCAACATCTCCATATTGAACATGATCTCTAATAAAGTGGTGTCTAATTTCAATATGCTTACTTCTTGAGTGTTGAATAGAATTCTTTGAAAGATTTATAGTACTTGTATTATCACATTTAATAGGTATATGGTTCATCTCATGACCATAGTCCTTAAGTTGTTGTTTCATCCAAAGAAGTGGAGTATAACAACATCCAGCTGCTACATACTCTGCTTCAGCAGTTGAAAGAGCAACTGAAACTTGTTTCTTACTAAACCAAGAAACTAAGCATTCTCCAATGAAGTGAAAAGTACTTGAAGTACTTTTTCTATCTAAAAGACTACCAGCATAGTCTGCATCTGAATATCCTATAATATAAAATGAAGAATTTCTAGGATAACATAAACCTAGATGCAAAAATCCATATAAATATCTTAAAATTCTTTTTACTGCATTTAAATGAGATTCTTTAGGACATTATTAAAATCGTGCACACAAGCAAACACTATACATTATATCAGGTCTAGAAGTAGTAAGATACATTAATGCTCTTACCCTTTTCATCCTTGTCCAATTTTGTTGATGTGCTCATAGGAGTCTTGACATTCTTACATCATTCCATACCAAATTTCATAATTAAATCTTTGGCATATTTGAATTGGTTGATGAATATGCCCTCATTGCTTTGCTTTATTTGTAGATCAAGGAAATACTTAAGCTCTCCCATCATGCTCATTTCAAATTACCTAGTTATACACTTAGCAAATTCTTGACAAAGCAACTCATTAGTAGAACCAAATATTATATCATCAATATAAATTTGAACAATTAGTATATCATGCTTATACTTTTTTGATGAAGAATGTAGTGTCAACATTTCCCTTTGTAAAATTATTTTATAATAGAAAAGAACTTAGTCTCTCATACCAAGCTCTTGGGGCTTGTTTTAAACCATACAAAGCTTTTGAGAGTTTAAAAATATGATTTGGCAAATCATAGCTTTCAAAGCCTGATGGTTGTTCTACATACACTTCTTCTTCTATATAACCGTTTAGAAATGCACTTTTCACATCCATTTGGAAAAGTTTGAAATTCATGTGACATGCATATGCTAAAAGTATTCTTATGGCTTTTAATCTAGCTACAGGTGCATATGTTTCATCATAATCTATACCTTCTTCCTGATTATATCCTTTTACAACTAATCTAGCCTTATTCCTAGTTATTAACCCTTGTTCATCTAGTTTGTTTCTAAAAACCCATTTGCTACCTATGATTTGATGATCATTGGGTCTAGGTACTAGGGTCCATACCTTACTTCTCTCAAATTGGTTGAGTTCCTCTTGCATGACAATTACCCAACTTTCATCATTAAGAGCCTCATCATTATTTTTAGGCTCAATTTGTGAAATAAAAGCAATGTCAGTGACTAGATGTTTGAAATGAGATCTAGTACTTACTCCCCTTGAGAGATCACCAATGATTTGTTCTTTTGGATGATCTTTTGTCATTCTCCATTCTTTTGGAAGTTCTTGTTCATTTTCTTCTTGATTTTGAGGTAGAGAATCATTTTTATGTAAATCTTCTTGATCATTTTCTTCTTTCTCATTTCCAAGATCAAGTCTTTCCGTATTACCTACAACATCAAGAACACTACCTTTCACAAAATCAAGTATACTAGATTCATTAAAGACAACATGCATGGATTCTTCAACCGTTAATGATCTTTTCTTAAATACTTTATATGTTTTGTTGGTTGTAGAGTATCCTAAAAAGATACCTTCATCGGATTTAGAGGCAAATTTTCCAAGATTGTCCTTGGTATTCAATATAAAACACTTGCATCCAAATACTCTAAAGTATGATATCAAGGGCTTTCTTCCATTTCATAACTCAAATGAGGTTTTGTTTAAAAGAGGTCTTTTGAAAACTCGATTTGAAATATAACATGCAGTGTTTGTGGCTTCTGCCCAAAGATAAGTTGGTAATTCATATTCATTGAGCATTGTTCTAGCCATTTCAATTAAAGTTCGATTTTTCCTTTCAACTACCTCATTTTGTTGAGGTGTCCTAGGAGATGAGAAATTATGTGAAATGTCATGTTCAAGACAAAAGCTTTCAAAGTTTTCATTTTAAAATTCTTTCCTATGATCACTTCTTATTTTTAAAATAAAGTACATTTTTTCATTTTGAACTCTTTTAGCAAAGTTTTTGGAATTTTCAAAAGTATCACTCTTTTGAGCTAAGAAAATTACCCAAGTAAATCTAGAGTAATCATCTACGATGACAAATGCATAATGTTTTCCTCCTAAGCTAGCAATTCTAGTAGGTCCAAATAAGTCTAAATGCAGGAGTTGAAGAGGTTTTGAAGTACTTACTATATTTTTGGCTTTGAATGATGACTTGTGTTGTTTTCCTCTTTGGCAAGGTTTACATGTCTTGCCTTTTTCATATTTAACTCTTGGCAGTCCTTTTACTAGTTCTCCTGTGCTGAGACTTTGTATTAAGTTCATGTTAGCATAACCAAGTCTTCTATGCCACAACCAAGATTCATCACTAGTAGTCACAAGACACTTAGAGGAATGGTTAGATAGTTCATGTAAGTTTATTATGTATGTATTTATATCTCTATTTCCTTTAAATATCTCCTGACCATCGATAGAGATCACAAGACATTCATTTGAAGTAAAGATTACTTTATCATATAATTGACTTACACTTAACAAGTTATGTTTCAAGTCATCAACAAGTAAGACATCTTTAATAAAAGTAGTACCATTAACCCCAATAGAACCAATACCGATTACCTTACCCTTTGCATTGTTTCCAAATGTAACTTTACCTCCATCAATACTTTTGATTTCATTGAAAAGTTATTTGTCTCCTGTCATATGCTTTGAGCATCCACTATCTACTAGCCAAGCATTTTTGTTTATTGTGGACTTGAGGCATACCTATAGAATCACAATTCAAGTATGAATTTTAGGTACCCAAATGAGTTTGGGTCCTTGGGGGTTAGCACATGAAGGTTCCCAATGAACCTTCCTTATCCAGCAATATTTATTTATATGACCAATTTTCATACAATAATTACATTGTTTTGGTCTAAATTTGTTTTCTGGTCATACAATAATTACAAAGTTTTTGAATACCATTTTTCTATCAAATTTATTTTGAGAATGATGACATGCACAATTATGATTAATTTTAGATTTTCTAGATGCATGCTTCCTATATATAAAGGCATAATTATTCTTTTTATGTATAGAAGGTTTAACATGCTTATTTCTTGGTGCTTTTCTAACAGGTGTGGAGATGTGATTTTCTTTAGACTTAAACAAATATGGTTTTGTGAAAAGATCATGATGTGTCCTTAAATTCTAGACTATGTCTAATTAAGGGTGATCTTTGAGACACAATGAGAGTATCTAAGCTCTCTTTACCTTTGTGAAATTTAGAAATGAAATTTCTAAGTTCCTCAACTTCATTTTTCAAAGTATTATTTTCTTTTAGCAAGGAAGTTGTTGAGGATCTTGATGAGTATTCATCTAATGACTTTTGGAGAGATTCATTAGATGATTTAAGTTTTATGTTTTCCTTTTCTAAACCATCTATCTTATTTTTTAAATTAGAGATGTTATTCCTATAGGTACTAAATTTACTTCTATATTTCTCTAATTCTAGATTTAATTCTTCTATTAGGCTTTGCTCATCACCATCATCATCACTATCATAATCATTATCACTACTATCATTGTTCAAAGAGTATGAGTGTAGTGATTTTACCTTATTCGAGACATGATCTTCAATAGCCATGAAACATAAGTTGACATCTTCACTTTCATTATCATCTTTTTCACTAGAAGAGCTTTCGTCATCTCATGTAGTTTTGTGACCTTTCTCCCCATTGTCTCTTTGGTATTTGCTCTTATGCTTCTTGAGCCTTGGACATTTTGGTTTGATATGTCCTTTCTTTCCACACTCATAGCGCTTTACCTCTTCCTTACTTTTATGTGTGTCATTAAAAGTTTGTTTGAGGTTTCTTTGCCTGAATTTTCTGGAGTTGTTCATTTTCTTCTTAATGATTATTTTTAATCTCTTTGAAAGCATAGCAATGTCCTCATTTTCATCATCACTCATTTCTTCATCAGCTTGACTTTCTTCTTGAGATTTTGAAGTAGAGGCTTTTAGTGTTAAGGGCTTTCTTTTCTCTGGCTCTGCTTCAAGCTCTCTATCTCTCTTCACTGTCATCTCATGTGTGAGAAGTTTTCCAATCAGCACATCAGTATTCATGATGCTCATATCTTCATTTGCTTCTTCTATGCCAGCAACTCTTGAGTCATAGTCTTTAAGAGGAAGACTTCTCAGGATTTTGTTATTTACATCCTCCAAACTCATATGCTTCTCATGTTTCCTCATTCCATTTATAATGGCTAGAAGACGGTTGGTCATGTCAGTGATTGACTCATTGGATTTCATCTTGAAGAGCTCATATTCTGAGGTCAGAAGTTAAATCTTCTTGGATTTGACTTGCTTAGTTCCTTCATGATAATTCTCCAATGTCTTCCACATGTTGTATGCTGTTGGACAGTGTTGTATTCTCCCACATTCTTCAATAGATAATGAGCTTGATAGGATTGTCATTGTCTTCTTGTTTTTGAAATTTGCTCTTCTTTGAGGCTCTGTCCAATCATCTGTTAATAAGATTTCTTCTTCAACATCAGCTCCTCTTCTGGTTGGTCGTGTCCATTTTTTCATACACTATTCCAGACTTCAATTCCTTCACTATCCAAATATGTCTCCATCCGAAACTTCCAATGGGCATAATTTGCTCCATCAAAGTAAGGTTTGAGACTTTGGAATCTTTCACTAGTCATATCTTAATATTTACTAACGCTTTTAGGCTTCGATGCTAGACAAAACTGTGATACCAATTGTTGCCCAGATATTAAGCCAAGAAGGGGGGTTGAATTGGAGTTTAAAAAAAATTAAACTTCAAAGTGCGGAAATAAACAATTAATTTTAGGAGGGATAGAGAAAATTTGACACAAGAATTTTTATAGAGGTTCGGGTGTTAACAAACCCTACTCCTCTCCCCAATCGCAATTGGAAGTTTCACTAACACACTAAGTGTTACAATGGAATTTTACAAGCTCACTCCCAACTATGGTGTTTCTCACAATGGCTCACACCTAACCCTGAAATCCCTTGTATTTTAATGACTCACACAATAACCAATTCCTTGTGTTTTACAGACTCACACAAACAACCTTCACTTTGTGTTTTTTCAGGCTCACACAAATAACCTTCTCTTTGTGTTTTTACAGACTCACACAAACAACCTTTTAATTTGTGTTTTAGAGGCTCACACAACTAACCCTTACAAGTGTTCTACTCTTAACCCAGAAATACCCAAACTCACTTGAGTAATGATTACAGAGAGAAACACTCACAAATCTTAATTGTTCAATAAATGAATAGCAAAAAGATTTTTACAGAGAATAGATTTTGGTTCTTAAAGTATTGAATGTACAAATAGCTTATAATAAGATTTTGATTCAAAGTATTTGTTATCCTCTTGTACTGAATGCATAAATGACTTCTATCTATATTCTCATGGCTGATTATAGTCGTTGGAGTGCATTAAATACAAAACTAGCCGTTGTACCAACCAAATAATCGCGCCTGACATTTTTCTCTTTCATCATTCACGAGCGTGACTATGTTTGTCACGGGCGTGACATTTCTTCCCAAGCCGTGACTGAAGTGGTGACCTTGATCGTGAAGCTTTCTGAAATGTTTTGACACATTGGATCACAGGCGTGACATACATATTCACGGGCGTGACAAACTTCTCAGCCGTGATCCAAATGGTAACTTTGGTCGTGAAACTCTCTAGATGAAAATGACATGAACATTCACGGGCGTGACTAAAATGTCCAATTCATGGTTTGTTCTTCCTTCATGGTCGTAAACTTCAAATGTTGGTTTTGATAACGGTTAGCTCTTTCTCGGGCGTGACACATAGAGTCACGGGCGTGAACATGCTACTTCCTTAATTTTGTCTTTCAAGAATTATTCTTCCAATCTTCATTCTTGCTATTTTATTTCATGTCCTGTTTAATAGAGTTAGAAAACAAGTATGTTAAATACAATATTACTATTTTATTTGTTATCATCAAAATGACGGAAATACCCTTCAAGATTTAACAATGAACAAGATATGAAGCCAACATTTCAATGTTTCACATAATCCAAAAGCAATTTAAGAAATTAACAAATATGAACATCTCTGGATATTCTCCCTCAAGGAAAACAATCCGATAAGATGTCAACATTTCAATCTTTTTTTTCTTTTTCAAAATTTTTGTGTTATTCTATTCTATCTTCATGGTCCCTAACGCACGTGGGTCAAATCTAATATAATTAGGAAGCTAATATGCATTGATATCATTAATTAATACAAATATAACACAGCTAAATGTTAAAATAGTGTTTTGAAAATTTTGGATACCAATAAATGTTTTTACTTTAGGAAGGTGGGTATATGCATATCCTTTGTAAAGTGGTTGTTTGTGGACCAAATCAACTTTATTTCCCTCTTGAACCATGCAAAAGCAGATACCTAACAAAAGAAATTCACTATAAGAATATTTAAAGGTTTGTCATATTTGTATCTTTTTTTACATAATATAATTGAGAAATTATATATATATATAGTTTATGTTTATGATTATAGTAATACTTAATATATACAGTAGTTATTAAAAATGATTAAATTTCCAAAAACCGAACAAGTTGTTCCCATTCATTGCTGCCTTTTCTAAGCCTTAACTATAAAATGGTTCATTACTTACTCATATTTAGAACTAGAGGCGAATCAAAGGATCCAATTTAACTAAATAGATATCTTTGCATTGACTAGAGTACACAGACAACCACGCTTTCACACAACAATGCAAAAAATTGTTCAAACGAACAGATATACTCGAAAAATTAAATTAAAACAAAAACTCTGAATGAGAATTGTACAGGTCAACATGTCTATTAACTCAAACAGACTTTCCATAAAGTGGGAGATAGACCAGGGTAGGGTATAGGTAAGCAGCTTCAACCTCCAACAAATGTGTAAAAATAAAAGCTTTCAAAATTCTAATTCACCAAAAATAAGAAAATAAAATGAGAAGATTTACATTCAGCATTCCATATTCAATTAAGCCCTGCAATAAAGGAAACTCTTAATGCAAAAATGAATATTCAAAATTTGAAGAACAGAGAATCCAAATTTATTGCAAACAAGGGAATAACTGTACCTTGTCATCAATCAACGTGTAATCCCCACTAAATACATTATCTGCTTTAGATGTGAGAAAATTCATGCATTCACATAATTATAAATGAAAATCTCCAGTAGTAGAAAACTCAGCAATATATCTACCCGGATAACATCATAGGGATTAAGAAATTAGACTTACCTTCAAAAATTACCAGCTTCTTTTATCTCAATTGCAATGTCAGATTTCAGCCACCCTAGAATTGAAGAGACAGACAGACAGTGAGCAAATGATGAGAGAGAAGAGAGAGGGCGTCGAAGAAGAAGATAGAGAGAGCAAGTTCTTTAGCAAATTCACCCATTTCGGCACTATAAAAAATGCTATAGAGACTCAACTTTCACCCATTAAAGCACTAAAATCAGCCCCAGCTCTCACCCCAGCAATCACCTCAACAAAATCTTACACAAACAAATTTGGGCTTAGCAAAATCTTTCTTAGGTTTCAGTTTCATTCTAACTAAATGAATTATTTTATCTCTCATTCTACAAGTTCACATGCCTGAAACCATTCCTTCACATGAGTTTCTATTGGGTTAATAAAATATTTTATTTCATATCCAAAAATCCTATCAGATCCAGAACCCCCAAAAATATGGCACTGAAAACATGTAAAACAGCATAGGATTAAGAAATTAGACTTACCTTTGAAAATTACGGTGAGCTAATGGTGAGGGAGAAGAGAGAGGCTACCGAAGAGAGAGGACGACTATGAGAAGGAAGTCGTCGAAGACAGAAAGGCGGTGAGAAGGAAACTGTCAAAGAGGCCACGACGAAGAGAAAGGGCGGCGGTGAGAAGGCAATCGGCAAAGAAATAAGGGGCGTGACAACGCCGGTGAGAGGGTGAGAAGGTCATCGGGGTGAGTGACGCTAAGACTGGAAGGGTGAGAGCAGACTTCCTCAATAAGCGTTAAATAACCCCAAAACAGTGTCGTTTGAAAAAAAAATCAGTACAGCGAGAGATTGCAAATAGCGACAAAATAATTCTCTCGTTAATGGGAAAAAATTTTGCGGCAATTAGTGGCACCATCTTTAGCGACATAAATATTTCTGTCGTTAAATATTTGAAGGAAATCAGTCACTATTTTATTACTATTGTGAGTTTAATGATGGATGTAATGACATATTATTTCTATCGTTAAATTCCGTTGCTAATCTGTCTACAATTTGTCTTTACTTTTAAAAATATTTTTGGATTTTATTTCCTAACTAAGTCGTTACTATTTTGTTGCTATATAGAAACGGATTAAATCCATCAATATTTTTCATCGTTAATGTTGAAAAATTGGCCACCTACCAAATGGTAGGTAGACAAAAACTTTAAAAAAATGTCTACATTTGATAACTTATAAATTTTTGTATTTACATTCATTTTTAGCCTATAAATAGGCAATGTCTAAATATAATTTTAACACACCAAAACTTGAGAGCAAGTGAGAGCTCTCAAGAGAGAAAAAGAAAAATATAGAAAAAATATTTGTTATTTTTTATAATTCTCCTAATTTTTAAGAGATAATATATTTGTTATCTTATTAATTATTAGAAAGACGTTGTAATCTCCCATTTTCTTTCATAGTGAATTCTTTTTATCTTTGTCTGTGATTTTTTTTATCCTTATTTGTTTAAGGGTTTTCCACGTAAAATTTTTGTGTTTTATTTTATCTTTAATTTTCTCAAATTATTAGTTGCGAATCTGTTATATCTGGTTCTAATTTTCTCAACAAGTGGTATTAGAGTCTAACTTAGGTGTTAATATCTACTTATCGTATATTCTGTGGTTGTCACTAAATTAGTGGACCCTCCACATTAGAAAATGAGTCAGATTATTATTTACCCTTCAAGGTTGTAGAAGCAGTGATGACAAAATTTGAGATCGAAAAATTCAATGAGAGTAATTTCTCATTGTGGAAATTAAAGATAAATGCTATCTTGAGAAAAAATAATTGTCTAGTTATTATCAGTGAAAAATCGGCTAATACAAAGATGATATAAAGTGGAGCGAGATAGATGAAAATGCTATTGCAAATCTTCATCTTGCATTAGCTAATGGAGTGTTATCAAGCATAGAGGAGAAGAAAACTATAAAGGAGTTTTGGGATCATCTCACAAAACTGTACGAGGTCAAATCACTTCACAACAAAAAATTTCTTAAAAGAAAATTATACATTCAGTGGATGTCAGAATCTACTTCAGTGATAGAGCACATCAATGTGTTGAATACTCTATTTTCTCAACTCACATCATTGGGTTATAAAATAATTTTCTCAACTCACATCATTGGGTTATAAAATAGAGTCAACTGAACATGTTAAACTTTTGCTTCAAAGTCTACCTGATTCGTATGATCAACTCATCATCAATATAACAAACAATATCTTTGCAGATCATATAAACTTTGATGATGTTGCAACTGCTATTATTGAATAAGAAAATTGGCACAAAAACAAGGAAGATAGGTTGGCTAGTTCGCAACAAGCGGAAGCCCTAACGGTAATGAGAGGGAGGTCAATGGAATGTGGCTCAAGTGGATCCAAGACCAAGGTAGATTAAAGTCAAAAAACAAGAAGATGAACTTTAAGTGTTACCACTGTGGCAAAAAAGGTTACTTAAAAAAGGATTGTTGGAGTTTAAACAAGAAAAACTTCAATCCTCAAGAAAATGTTGCAAGCACATCTAATGAATGTGGCACTTTGTGTTGTGAAGCAGCAACAACTAGTGAAGGCAGAAAAATATTTTCTAATGCGTGATTTATTAACTTAGGAGCCACATTTCACATGACCTCTCGAAGAGAATGGTTCCACCAATATGAACTTGTCTCTGAGGGATCTGTGTATAGTTGCAATGATCATGCCTTAAAAATTGTTGGTATTGGAACTATCAAGTTGAAGTTCCATGATGACATATTACGCACTATTCAACAAGTGCGGCATATGGAAGGCCTGAAAAAGAATTTGTTGTCGTTAAGTCAATTGGATGACCTTGACTGTAAAATTGAAGCTGAAAAAGGAATCATCAAGGTGATTCGAGGTGCGCTTGTACTAATGAAGGGAGAAAAGGTGACTGCCAACTTGTACATATTGAAAAGAGAGACTTTGCTAGAAGGAGAAGCATCAGTTGCTTCAAGTAGTTCAAATGAAAGATCTGTAATGGTGCGACATCAGAAACTTGGACATATGTCTGAACAAGAAATAAAAATTCTTGCAGAGAAAAATCTACTTCCAGGTCTCATTAAGGTGTCCTTACCTTTCTATGAGCACTGTGTTACGAGTAAGTAACACAGATTGAAGTTTAACACATCTAATTATATAAGTAAAAAAATTATAGAATTATTTCGTTCTGATGTAAGACAAGCACTAGTTACATCTCTGAGAGGAGCAAAGTATTTTGTATCCTTCATAAATGATTATTCTAGAAGATGTAGGGTGTATGCTATCAAGAAGAAGGCAAATGTGTTTCCAATCTTCAAAGTATTCAAAGCACAGGTAGAGCTTGATTCTGGAAAAAAGATCAAGTGTCTGATGACAGATAATGGAGGAGAATATACCAACCATGAGTTTGCCAAATTTTGCAAAGAATAAAGCATTAAAAGACAGTTCACTACAACATACACTTTTTAACAAAATGGAGAGGCAAAGCGGATGAACAAAACCTTGTTAGAAAGAACAAAAGCAATGTTGGGAGCTGTAGGCTTGGAAAAATCTTTCTGGGTAGAAGCAGTAAATAATGCATGTTATGTGATAAATTGGGCCCAATCAATAGCAATTAAGTTGAAGACACTGATGGAGATGTGGACTGGGAAGAAGGTCGATTATTCAAATCTCCATATATTTGGAAAGTCATGTGTATGTGATGTACAGTGCTTAAGAAACTACAAAACTAGATCCAAAATCCAAAAAATGTCTATTCTGGGATATGCTGATGGAGTAAAGAGGCATCGCTTGTGGGATCCCACTACCCACAAGGTTGTAACTAACATAGATATTATCTTTTTAGAAGATAAACAACAAAAAGAAGAAAGTGGTGATAGCATAGTGAAAAAAATTTCAGAAACTACAGTAGTACACGTGGAAAATGAAGCTGAGAAAAATAATGTTTCTGAAGCAGAACCAGAGCACAAGGAGCAAGAACCTGTTGTTTCTAAGGCACCAGAACTTTGACAGTTAGATCTCTCTAGAAAGCAACCAGGTTGACACTCAGAGTATGTTATAGAGAGCAATATTGCATACTGTCTTCTAACATAAGATGGAGAGTCATCAACTCTCCAAGAAACACTGAACAATTCAAATGCATCTTAATGGATGGCAGCAATCTAGGAGGAAATTGAAGCTCTTCATAAGAATAAAACTTGGAAACTTGTTCTGTTACCACAAGGAAGAAAACCTATTGAAAACAAATGGGTGTATAAGATCAAGCGTAATGGCGAAGATCAAGTGGAGTGGTATCATGCAAGATTGGTGGTGAAAAGATATGCTCAAAAAGAAGGCACTGAATTCAATGAGATATTTTCTCCAGTAGTACGACTAACAATAATTAGAGTAGTCCTAGTAATGTGTGCTACATTTAACTTAAATCTGGAGCAGTTAGATGTCAAAATTGATTTTCTTCATGGAGATCTTAAAGAAGAAATTTACATGCTCCAACCAAAAGAATTTGAAGAAAAAGGAAAAGAGAACTTAGTTTGTAGGTTGAACAAATCTCTATACGGTCTCAAACAGGCGCCGACGTGTTGGTATAAGAGATTTGATTCCTTCATCATGAGCCTTAGATACAGCAGACTTCATGCAGACCCTTGTGCATATTTCAAGAGATTTGGTGAAAATAATTTTATTATTTTACTGTTGTATGTAGACGACATGTTGGTAGCGGACTCCAGTAAAGATCGTATTATAAAATTGAAGGCATAGTTGGCTAGGGAGTTTGAAATGAAGGATATGAGACCAGCAAATAAGATTCTAGGGATGCAAATTCACCGAGATAGAAATAATAAAAAGATTTGACTTTCTCAAAAGAACTATTTGAGAAAAATCTTGTGACACTTCAATATGCAAGATTGTAAGCCAATTTCTACTCTATTTCTTGTTAATTTCAAATTATCATCCAGTATGAGTCCTAGCTCAGAAGCAGAGAGGATGGAGATGTCTCGAGTACTATATGCATTAGCAGTGGGAAGTTTAATGTTCGTTATGATTTGTACCAGACCAGACATTGCACAAACAGTGGGAGTGGTTAGTCGATACATGACAAATCCTGGTAAAAAGCATTATAATGCAGTAAAAAGGGTCCTGAGATACATTGAGGGAACCACAAATGTTGCATTGTGTTATGGGGATTAGACTTTACTATCAGATGATATGTTGATTCAGATTATGCAGGTAATCTTGATAAAAGCAAATTCACTATCATATATGTATTCGTTCTTGCTGGCGGAGCTATAAGCTAGGTTTCAAAACTGCTAACAGCAGAAATAGAATATGTAGCAGCCACACAAGCTAGTAAATAAGCAATTTGGTTGAAAATGACATTGGAAGAATTTGAGCATGAACAAGAGAAAATTTTTCTTTTTCGTGACAGTCATAGTGATTTGCATCTAGCAAAGAATCCAACTTTTTATTCACGGAAAAAACACATTCGAGTCCAGTACCACTTTGTTTGTGAGAAAGTGGAGGAAAGAACAGTGGATATGTAGAAAAATCACACAGAAGACAACCTAGCAGATTTTTTAACAAAAGTAGTCAATGCTGACAAGTTCATTTGGTGTGGATCTTCTAGCGGCCTAATAGAAACATAAAAGACATTAAATGGTAAGGAAAAAAGAATATTTGTGAAGATATGATTGACTCAATCAAATCTTCAAGTGAGAAATTTGTTGAAAATTTGGTTTGAAAAAAAATGCCCACATTTGATGACTTATAAATTTTTATGTTTACATTTATTCTTAGCCTATCAATAGACAATGCCTAAACATAATTTTGACATACCAAAACTTAAAAGCAATTGAGAGCTCCCAAGAGAGAAAAAGAAAAATAGAGAGAAAATATTTATTATTTTTTGTTGTTCTCCTAATTTTTAAAAGAGATGATATTTGTTATCTTTTTATTTATTAGAGAGACGTTATAATCTCTTATTTTCTTTCATAGTGAACTCTTTTATACTTGTTTGTGATTTTTTTTTTACTTTGATTTGTTTAGGGGTTTACTACATAAAATATTTATGTTTCATTTTATTTTTAATTTTTTCAAATTATTAGCCGCGACTCTGCTCTATTCGGTCCTAATTTTTTCAACAGTTAATCTGTAGTTTTCTTGTTGTGATATGTATGATTCAATTAAATAGTTAATATATAAATAAATTTAAAACAAATGACAAATATTATCAATTAAAAAATACAATACTAAATTCAATTGTCCCCCACTTTTTTTTTTCACAAATGTTAAAAATTATATAAATTTATGTATTATTACCTACATTTTAAAAAGTTGAAGGGATGAAATTGACCACCCTCAAATGAATATGTCTGCCAATGGTTACATTGATGGTGGAGACCTTCTCACACCACAAAGAATTTGGTTCCTACCGCCTGATTCCAAAAAGATCATCCTCTCCTATTGTTCAATTAATTACTAGCATTACTCTTTTGAAGAGTATTTATAATATATTGATTGAGCATATGTCTATATATATATATATAAGAAAATAGTTTTACTAGCAATTTATATATCTCTTACCAAACATATGTGAGAAATTTCTGGAATTTGAATTAAATGTCGATTTTAATTTGAATCTATAGCATATATTGTTCGTTGATAGTTATAATTAATTTTGATAAGAGTTAAGTAATTAAATCTAGAATTTGTATCAAGTACGTTGGAGGATTGCTCATCTTTATCAGAAAAAAAAAGAGAAACAAAAAATTTGCTTGTGATTGAGAGAAAGCCACTAATTAAGAAGATGGTTGAAAAGGAAGGCATGATTAGAAACATACAGATAAAATATTATATTGCGCTTCCACTGCCTTGCTTATTTGCATGAAATTTTTTTTAATTGGAAACTTGGCCTTTACGGCTTCTCCACTTCCAAGAAATCAAATGATTAGGATTATTAGTGACAAGATTATATAGCCAAATTAGAGAAGAAAGACTATTAAAAAATGATAAAAAAAAAGTATGCAATTTGTCGTTATTGCACTAAAAGTAGGTTTACATTTAATCCTTGTCTTAGAGCCCTTCCATCCATAAATAATTTAATTAATTCAATCTAAACTATATATTGATATAACAAAAGTATATTGATTTTCATTACTTTATTTGCTCATCTACTACCCTTTTTACCCTTTTTTTTTCTCTTTAATTATTTTTTTTCAAAGTAAAATAAAAGTACATGATCATAGGTTGCTTTTGCTTGATATATCTATTAGAACTATTTCTAGTGCTGATGGTGGGTCTTATATAAAATAAAAAATTATATATATATAATTTCTAAAAGGGAGAACTAGATTATATATATATATATATATATATATATATATATATATATATATATATATATTCGTTTAATCAAATTTATTGAAATGTAATTCAATGCTTTTTAGGTGCAGATTTTGTGAACTTAGCATAATATAACTCATGAAGTACGTGACTTCTCATCACAAATTAAAAATATATCTAAATTGGATTTTTCCTTAGCTATATTAGTTCCATAAATTAAATTACAATATTAAAAATTACAATATTAAGTGCATTAATTGTAAGAATATGAAATATACCATAGAAAGACTATATATATGACAGAAACACCTCCAGCCATAGTCAAAGAACTTAAATGCCAAATATGAGTTACCATATTAATACCACACTGTAAGCTACTTAATTAAATAATTACCTTAATTTCAATACAATATTTTAAACCCAAGAGTAGTGTTGTTATTATAAATTCTATAACAGTTGAATCATTGCAGTAGATAAATGATACTAAAACCAACATTCGAAAGTGTTTGATTTCTATGTTCTGATTAGTTGAAATTTATCGAACCTAAAACAATTAGACGTATTCTTTGGTAAACTAAAAGCATATATAATTTTATTGTTCAACTAACTCAAAGTACGATGAATAGCTAGTGGTTGGTGGTATTAAAAAGAACTTAATGTCTGTGTACCACATCCATATACTTTATCAGGATTAGTTACTTTGATCCTTGTACACTTTTTTATTTTTTTATTTTTTATTTTTATGATCAACCCTTAATTATTCAATTTATAATTTAATTACCCTAATCCATGTAATGTGAATTGATGTGACATGTCATTTAGTAAATATCAAGTCAGTGCTATGTTAACACCACATTAATATATTATGAATAATTGAATCTGAAATTAAATAAGAGAATGGGACAATATGTACTAAATATGAATACAAGGAGCAAAATAATCAATTGTGACAAGGATAAGTCTTCACATATATTAATACACTAGATTTCAAATGACAATATTAAAATAATAGTTTGAAATTTAAACTCAGAACAAACTTTAATACAAATTCTCAAAATGCAATCCTTATCCCAAGAATTTATATAGCATTTTGATTAATATAATGGTCTACAACAGTAAGGCTAGACAAGTACTAAATAAAGATCTAGTATTACTTTTTTTTTCCCTCAATTTCTTATATGATTCTGCTAGCAGCAAGTTATTGAAATTATTTAAAAGCCCTTAAGTGAAAGAGAAGCATAGCATAGCTGCCATCAACTGAATTCTCCTCGATAATGAGCAAGTTAAAAAGTACAAGAAGTCAATAATAATAATCATTAAAATTATTGTGTATGTACAAATGGTTCGTTTTCTTTTAAATTATTATTATTATTATTATTTAAAAAAAAAGTGGACATCCAAATCCATTGATTTGGATCCACCTATGGTATATAACGTTCATCATTGACTATTTATTTTTCGCTTAATATAAATATAAAAACACATTTGAAATTGTTAAAAAAATATGGTTTGTAAATTTTGATTTTCAAATTAAAGTCATATATTGCACACTTTAAGTTGTTAAAAAAGTGTAATATTTGCATTCTCGGTGAGAGCACATCACAAAGAGTAAGGGTCTGTTTGTTTAGAAAAAACGCTTTTGTAGAAAAAAAATTTATTTTAATTTTTTTTGTGTTTTGAAAATCATTTTTGGAAAGAAGCAATTAAATAAATATTTTTTTCAAAAGCAGGTTTGAGAAAATAATTTATCAAAATTAAAAAAAACAATCAATTAAATCAAAAAAATTATAAACTTACTTTTTAAACACCTAACAGCAATTCCAAATGCCCCCTAAGATGATGAATAACACAAATGTGAAATGTTATTTTTTTTACAACTTAAAAATCTGCAATAAGTGACTTTTAAAATTGAGATGTACAAATGACGGTTTTTTTGTTTTTATAAATCAAGAGTGTCTTCAACATTAATTGAAGAAAATTTAATTTTCAAATTAAAAGTGAAGCATTCAATCATTTATATAATCTTAATTATAATTTCAAATTTTACGCAATCAATGAATCAAAATCCATCATGAGTGAAAAAGCTCAAAGCCCTTGAGTTTCATTGTTTATTTAAATTTGTAACTGATAGACAACAACAAGAAAAGGAGAGCAATAGAAAAAATATAGTAGACTTACCTACACAACAGTCTCCCACTTGGCATGTGTATTACAAAATAAAAAAGTTGGGACACATGGGAGAAAATAATTATAAAAAGTAAGGGAATAGAGGTTGAGGGTAGCTTGTCTTTTGGTGGATCATTGTGGGTCTCTAGTTATGCTATAGAAGGGGAATATTCCCTGGGCTTACTCAGAGATACATAACTTTTTTTTTCTTTTCCTCCATGGAATTCATTTTATGTTTTTTTTCTTCAAGTTACTATTTCATTTATAGAAATTGCATTGTAAATATTGAGAGGAAATATGAATGGGATCATCTTCTTATTCTTCACTTGTTCATCATCTATTTTTCTTGTTGAGATATTTGTGAGTTTGAGTTTGGTTGTTTTTGCATTATTGGTCTGATTTGTTGTTTCAATGGAAAAATCTGATGGTTCGATGGAGAATAGGACCAAGCCAGATTGGATGCACAAGATGAAGCAATCAAAAAACTCTAGTCAGTTGGTTGCTCTTCATCAACAAGTTATTGCTTCTCAACAAGGCCAAGACCGATTTATCACCCAAATACAAAGAAAATCACGAAAAAATTCAGAGTATAGTTCTTTAATGGATTACAAAGATGAACAAACAACTGGTACAAGAGGAGGAATGAGGAGATTTTGGCTCAACAATGGACTCACCAGAAATTACCATATAGTTAGCCCCTAATAAGCCAATACAAATGGATGGGTATCCACCACCAGGCTTCGAACGCCTTACACAAATAGCATATTTCTCTCTCATGGCCAAGAAGGTGAAACTGACATCATTTAATGGAGTCAATCTTCGTGGCTAGTTGAAGAAAGTTGATATATATTTCCAGATCTACGGGACACCGAAACACTAAGAAATTCCACTCGTTCATATTTGTATGGATGTTGTGGCGGTCCATTGATTCATAATCCTTCAGAAGTTGAATCCACAATTAAGATGTAGACATTTCAAGCAAGAATTACTGAATAGGTTTGGGAGTATCATGAATTGTAGTCCATATGAATTATTGATAGCTTTGAAACAAAAAGGCATAGTGAAAGAGTATATTGATGAATCTGAGCAAGTAGCTTCCATGCCTCCAATAGAATCTGAAGCATCATATTTAGGCTACTTCATTAATGGCCTAAACTAAGAAGTGGGGAAGTGGGTCAGGCTAATGGATCTTGAGACGCGCTTAATAGCCATGAAAGTTGCTAAGAACGTAGAGGTGGCACTGGGTAAAGGTACAATAGTTGGGTATAGGGCTTGACATAGGTCAAAAATGGAGAAAAGGGTAACGAGGGGTCACGTGCAAGGTACCACTCCTAATAAACATTTGGGTTTGGGTTTTTGGCCCAACTCCTCAAAGCCCTTAGATGAAACTCAGCCCACTCCTTTCAATTTGGACAATGCCTGACCCCTTCCTCAACACATAACTCTTCCATCATCCCTAAATTTTTGACACATAGGAGTTAACCACCTCTTACGCACAGAGCTTGACGAACGAAGAAGGAATGGCTTATGTTTCAAGTGTTCTCAGCCTTATAGCTTCCAACACAAGTGCCTAGCTATGAAGATGCAAGTCCTATTTCTTAGTGATGACAATGAGGTGGATGATGGAGGTGAAATCAGGCATTCTAAATAAGAACACATCGATGGGCAGCCACCATCAAAGGGGGAACGTCAGGTTTTGGAGTTGGTCGGTATGTCCTATTCTCATATATCTAACCCTAGAACCTTAAAATTGGAGGGACAATTGTTGGGAATCTCAAATTGGTTTTGGTGGATAGTGGGGCAACCCAAAATTTTATTTCCCATAAATTAGTAATGCTTTAGGTCTTTCTTCACATAAATTTTTTGGAATGAAAATTAAGGTAAGGGTTGGGCATAAGGTTTGGGTTTAAAAGAGATGTCAAGGCATGAAAGTGATGATAAGACCTTTTTCTTGCTCGATTAAAACTCTGTTATTTGACTTGGGAAATCTATTTAGGCATTGATTGGCTTATGACATTGGGAGAAGTTGTTCATAATTGGAAGCATTAGTTCATAAAGTTTTGGTTTCAAGGGAAACAAATTGAGTTGTAGATAAGTACTTATTGGTCACAACAATCTTCTCTTCATGGTTTGCTTATTGGAAATAATGGGGAACAAAAGGTTCAGATGAAGGCAATGATTGAGCATAAAACCATTATTGTCAGTGATAATTGAGCCTTTTGCAACATTAACAACTAGAAAAGGTGTTACACAAATTTAGAGACCTTTTTAAAAAACGTAAAGGGTTGCCACCTATTAGAAGTTATGACCATTCAATCAATCTTTTACCATCTCAGGGCCCAGTGAGCGTATGACCATATAAGTATCCACATCCTCAAAAAGAAGAAATTCAGCAACAGGTGAATGAACTCTTATCTAAAGGAATTATTCGAGCCAACAAAAGCCCTTTGTTCCAATTTGGTGATCTTTAAAGAAGAAAAACAAGTCTTGGTAGATGTACATCAACTACAGGGCTTTTACTAAAGTCATTATTTTGGAAAAATTTTCCATTGTGGTAACTAAGGAATCATTAGATGAATTATATGGGGCTCGCTATTTCACCAAATTGGACATGAAGTTTGGTTATCACTAGACCCACATGAGATTGTTGGAAATTGAAAAAACTGTTTTTCGCATTCATGACAGACATTATGAATTTTTTGTCATGTCATTTAGTCTTACCAATGCTTCATCAACTTTCCAAGCAACTATGAATGAAATTTTTAGGCCTTTTAATGCATAAATATGTTTTGGTTTTTTTTTTTAATGATATTTGGCCTACAGTGCTAGTTGGGAGGAGAACTTGGAACATTTGAACTTGGTATTGGAGATCATAAAGACCATCAATTTTTTCTTAACAAAAATAAGTGTACCTTTAGGCAATTAACTGTTGATTACTTGAGGCACCAAATTAGTCCACATGGAGTAGCAATGGAGCCAAGTAAGGTGACTGCAGTGTTGGAATAGTTTGTTCCCAAAATGTTAAAAGAGTTCGATGGTTCTTAGGGTTGACTAGTTATTAAAGGAAATTTATTCAGGGTTATGGGAGCATAGCAAGGCCTCTGACTGATTTAATCGAGAAAGATAATTTCAAATAGGGGTGTGAGGCATAAATTGTTTTGAACACTTAAAGCAAGCCATGGTGAGTGCATTGGTATCACAACTACTTGAATTTTCCCAACCCTTTGAAGTAGAGTGTGACATTTTGGGAAAAGGAATTGAGGTTGTTTTAATGCAGTATTGCTACCCCATAACCTATTTTAGTAAGGCACATTCAAATCAAAACTTGGCCAAGTCAGTCTATGAAGGAGAGATGATGGTTTTGGCTCTAGTAGTGCAACATTGGCGCCCTTATTTGTTGGGAAATTACTTCAAGGTTTTCTCGAATTAGAAAAGTCTTAAGTAACTCCTGTAATAGTGAATCACTACTCCCAGCCAACAAAATTGTGTTGCCAAGTTGTTGAGATACAATTTTGATATTTGTCATAAGCCTGGTAATGACAATCAAACTGCTGATGCTTTTTCTTGATGTGGGAGGGTGAATTCAGTTTGATTGTTTCATTTCTGACATGGCTTACTAGTCATAAGTTACCTAAAGACTTTAACATGATCCTATTTTGCAGTAAATAAGAGCTAATTTGCAAGAAAGTCCTCACTTTAGGCCTGGTTTTTCTTTGAAAGATGGAATTTTATATCACAAAGGGCAACTAGTGATTCCTTGTACATCTAAATTCATTCCGAAGTTGTTGCAAAAATTCCACAGACCTGAACATGAGGTCAGTCAGGGTGTTATCAAACTTATAGGTGATTAGCAGTTAATCTATATTGGGCAGGCATAAGTTTAGCGGTTCAAAAGTTTGTGCAAGAGTGTGATGTTTGTCAATGCAACAAATCCAGTACTTTAGCTCTTAGGGGATTAATGCAACCTTTAGATATTCCTAAAGTCATATGGGAAGAGATATCTATGGATTTCATAACTAGACTTCCAAAATCTATAGGTTATGATATAATCTTAGTAGTGGTGGACCGACTGTCCAAATATAGCCATTCCTTTGTGCTAAAACTTCCTTATACTGCCCAGACTATTGCAGAACTTTTTGTGAGGGAAGTGGTTCATCTCCATGGACTTTATAAATCAATTTTAAGTGACTAAAACCTCTTATTCATGAGAAAATTTTAGCAGGAACTATTTAAGATGCAAGGGACAACTTTACACATGAGTTTTTCCTATCATCTAGTGACAGATGAATAGACAGAAGTGGTAAATTGATGTTTGGAAATATACTTGAGGTGTTTTTGTATAGAACAACCACGACATGGTCACTTTGGGAACCGTGGCCTGAGTTTTGGTATAATACAAATTTTCATATGTATATTGGTACTACACTTTTTGAGGTTGTGCATGGATGAAAACCACCCTCTATTGTGCAGTATATTCCTCATGAGATAAAGGTCGAACTTGTATCCAAGGATCTCAAGGATAGGGATGAGGCAATACACCAATTGAGGATTCATCTCTTGAAAGCTCAAGAACAAATGAAAAAGGTTGTTGATAAACACCAACGAGATATTATTTTTAATATGGGAGATTGAGTTTATCTCAAGCTCTGGCCCTATCGTCAACAATCGGTGGTCCAAAGGATAAATCAAAAGTTTTTCTATCGTATTATGGTCCTTTTCAAATTGCAAATAAATTTGGCTTAGTGGCTTACAACTTGAAACTGTCGGAATCCTCTAAGATACACTCAGTTTTCCTTGTATCTTCATTAAAACAAACTGTTGTGACTAGCGATGTGGATATGGAGCTAGTAGAAGATTTAGCTATGGAAGTAGATGAATCCTTGATTCCTTCTAAGATTTTAGCCAAGCATATTATCAAGCAATTTGGCAAAGATGTACCACAACTTTTAATTTAATGGCAAGGGAAATTAGTTTCCTACGTTTAGTCTTGAGGACAAGATTGTTCTCAAATAAGGGGGCAATGATAGAAAAGAGCAAGAGAATGTGAGCAACAGAGAAAATATAGTAGACTTACCTACACAACAACCTCCCACTTGGCATTTGTATTCCAGGAGAAGAAAGACGAGGCACGTGGGAGAAAACAATTATAAAAAGTAAGGGAATAGAGGTTGAGGGCAACCTTTCTTTTATGGATCATTGTGGTCTGTGGTTGTGCTGGAGAAGGGAAATATTCTTCAACTGAGAGTATGTGCTGCTGCTTAGAGATACATAATTTTTTTTCCTTTTCCTCTATGGAATTCATTTTATGTTTTTTTTCTTCAAGTTATGGTTTTATTTCTAGAAATTTCATTGTAAATATTGAGAGGCAATATGAATGGAATCATCTTTTTGTTCTTCACTTGTTAATCCTCTATTTTTTTTGTTGTTGGGATATCTATGAGTTTGTATGTTTTTGCATTAGTACCAAGTAAAAAAAAGATTTGGCACATATGTAGGATGAATGAAGAAAGTAAAGCCTGGTAAGTGGATCCAATTCACTAGGCTAAAGTCTTTGACATGGACTGTGCCTAATCTCTTTGTGAGTTAGTGGCAGTTACTAGCAACCACAGGAAGAATCCTTTTAGATATTCATACTTTAGCATTAAATAATGCTAGCACTTCCCTTCTTGTAAAGCTGCCTACTACTATTTTCTTTTATATTTGAGATTAAAATTAAAAAAAAAAAAGAAATTTCTATAATATTTTGAAATAATGCTTTATGGAAGGGTCTTTATTCATTAGATATGAAAATAATGTGACGAGACTATCTATAATCAACTTATTAATTCAAACTAATATTGTTAAAATTGTCTTCAAGTTGATGCAAATTCTTTGGTAGAATATTCAAAACACATACAAATTTGATAAACTAATGAATTGACAGCAGTTTGATAAAAATGCCAATAAGTTGATCATTTGAACCCACATGTAAATATTAATAGTACGTTAACGAACTTGTTTTGACAAAGTCATAATCAATATTAATTTGGGGTAAGTATTTGGTCGGTTCAATTTAAAAATAATCAAATTTATATAAATTGAACTGAACCGATTTATATTTGAAATAACTATATCGAACCGAATAACAATCAGAACCAAACTTTACCGAACTGAAATATTTCAATTCAATTTGATTCAATTTAATAGGTTTTATAAATTAAACAATTAATTTATATAAATCATAATTATTATAATATTTTATCAATTATAATGAATTAGAATGAATTACCATAATTTTATTAATTATTATAAATTAAAATCAATTAATATAAATTAGAAAAAATTGTCATAGTTTAGGAATTTATTAACTATTATCTACTGTAGATAAAAATAAATTACCATTAATTATATTTTCTTTATATATATATTACTTTAGTCTATTCAATTTAATCAATTTTTCAACATTAATAACTAAATAAATCAAAACCGAACTAATCAAACTAAATAAACCAAATTCACTTTGATTCAGTTCAATTTCGGTTCAGTTTTGCATACTCCTAATCTTAATGTGCTTGATGTGTGCAAGAAATACATAAATTGTTGATAACTGGATGATAAAGCGCTATTACAATAAATATTTGGTAGAATTGAATTTCTCGAAACAAAGAGTGAAATCAAAAAAATTTTGAACTGGTTAGGAGTATATATATAGTAGCAGAATTTGACTAAAATATATAGGAGTGATATATATATATATATATATATATATATATATATATATATATATATATATATATATATATATATATATATATAAATATATAGGGGTCACCCAATATATTATACATATCTACTTAAAAGATTTTTTTTTATTTTTATTTTAGAGGTTATTGCTCCTTCATATCCTCATAAAGTTCTGCCTATGGGAGGTTATATATTTGTGCAATTGTGGTGCTTTTTGTGCAAAACTTTGGGGTGTCAATGCGGGGTTATAACAAGTATGGGATATAGAGGGATCGGTGTTCTCTTCATCTTCAGGTGGATGATGCTAGTGTCGTTCACTTATTACAGACCTGTGCCTTATCATCTATTCATAATGATGATCTTCTTGATAGAATCCTATTATTGTTGACTAAGGATTGGGATGTCGCATTTCCCACATCTGTAGAGAAGCTAACTCTGTTGCAAATAAGTTAGCTAATGTTACTTTTAATCAATAGCCTCAATTCGTTTGATTCCTCTGCTAGGTGCTGGAGTCCTTTAGGGCGATGTCGATAGTGTTTCCTGTACTCGGGTTATTACAATGTAGTATTTCTTTTGTTTTTGTTGTCATAAAAAAAATGAAGTGGCATTTGCAAGAGTTCTATACTCTCTTTTAATAGACGAGCAAGTAATTGTTGGTTGCTTCTTGGTCATTCAAGAAATTAAGGAGCTACAGAGAAAAACATTACTCATTCATACACATCTGATGCCTCTCAAAATTAAGAAAATATTTTTGATAAAATAATTTAAAAGGATAAAATATGAAGTTTTTCTCTTATTTATTTGAGCCCACTAGTCTACTTAAGTCCATCTAGTAATTATTAAGTCCTTCTACATATTATTAGCCCATTTTTGTGTAAATCCACTATACCTATTTAAGCCCATAAATTTGTGGGCTTCAATATACTTTAAAATTACTCTTATAAATTTAATATAAATTAATTTCAAATTTAGATGTTAAAAATATTTTTTCTTATTTTCTAATGTTTAGTTTATTTTCAGAAAATAAGTCAAAAAATATTTTTCAAGTCAAGCAAAAAATATTTCAAAAATAAAGAAAAATAACTTCTATCAATTAAGTCAATTACAATGGACCTTTATAAGATCACTCTTAACTTAGTATTTAGCCTCACACCAAACTCTAAATCTCTTATGTTTAAGGTTAATATAAAAGGCTAACACTCAAACTTACAAGAGTTTTGCATAATAGGCTAACTCTCAAACCATTTTCCTAAGTGTTTATGGCTCACACTTAAACCAACGACTAAAATAGGCAGAGTTGGTTACAAATAAGTCTGAGATATAAATTTGCAAGAGTTTATCAATACAAGAGGTTGTTTGATCCATTGAATGTCTTTTGAAGAAATATTTATAGTCCTTAATCTCCAAAAAGATGTTACATAACAAGTCTAAACAACCCTTATACAAGCTAGAATAACTAGCATTTCTTGCACTACCATAGCAAGAATCATGGTTGTGATTTTCCTATTCACGCTCGTGAAATCCATAACTCCAACGATCCCAAGACACATGGATCTTTCTGGCTGCTTTACTTCACAATTGTCATATCTAGACAAATATTGTGGTCGTTAAAATTTTGTCACAATCGCACTCATGTAATACCCTCTTATATAATAAAGATTTACAAAACTATATAAAAAGAATATTACAATGCACATGATTAAATACGATAAATTTAAAAAATTTATACATCATAGACATGATGACTAATTTAAAATATTAGAAGAAACAAAACCATTTTAAATCATCATCTATATTTAATAACAATAATATTTGAACTTTTACTAGCCCTAAGGTTTATAAAATAAATAGTTACAAAATTACATGTCCTTTAAAATAAAAAAAACATATAGAAATGTAACTAAACTCATCCCTATGATATAACCAAAAACAAAACGAAACTATGGTGTATCACTAACACTGCAAAGCTTGTCCTCGGACTCTGTACTTAGGCTTCTTTCTTGTTGCTTTACCCCTAGGTTTCGAACCTAGGTATGAAAAAATATACACACGCTAAGTAACCTAATATTTAGTGAAATATAACAACATGCAAAGTGTACAAGCATACAATACATGCATGATATACTTACTAACGTACTATTTTATCTTACCTCATATATCGACACATACACATTATATATATGATTTCATGCCCTAAAATGATTATACAAGTTCAACATGTTCATACATGGCATAACAAATCATTCATACAACAAACAAGTATAAACAACATTTAACACCATAAATTAATTTTCTCAATTTACTCTTAACTGGACTAAACTATATACAGGTAATAAATCCAAGACTTTTACTTGAGTCCCTTAGGACATCTGCTTGAGTCCTTTAGAACACCTATTTGAGTTTAAAATTAGCCATCAGGTCACCTACATGAGTTGTAAGGTAGTATACATACATTTCCAATCCAAGGGAGCTTACCTAAACTTTTAGCTCTTTGTCTAAAGAAGATAGTCCACATTGACCAACCTAGGCTACTTGGATACCAATTTTTCCTCAATGACATGCTATCTATCCTAACTCTAGTCCTAGTCAGAGTATTTGGGCACAACCCTATTTATATCATTCCATAATCATACCATGAATTAATGATTACCTTACCTTATGTTTATTTCAAACCATAGCATAATATGAATTTAAAAAGTATACCACCTTAATTCGAATCAACCTAGATTCATACATCATAAATTCAAAAAGCCATGTTAAATTGGCTTCACACATGTGAATAATATTTCACAACCGTTAATTAATTTTTTACTAGCAGTTTACCCATGAACTAGCCTATAAACCAATATGGGATAACTCCAAATTTTGCGATCATGATTCAAGATTCATGAGCATGAACATAATCGTGAAACCCAACTATAAAATTGCTTGTGAGAGGGCATATTTCACCAACAAACAAAAAAGCAAGGGATTCATGGCCGTGATTTTGGAAATTTTTGCATATTTCATGCCAAAATAGAGCAATCTCATACTATAAGCATATTTTCTAAGATTAACTAATGTCAATCACTCTATCAACACTCTAGTTCATATTTCATTAATTTTATCATGCCATTAACTCATAGAAATAACTTTAAATCCCAAATTTGCCACATTATAATGCAATCAACCATAAATCTCAAACTTAGCATTTAATGCTCTAATAATGAATTAATGTTACCAACAAGCCAAAATCATGCAATAAACCATAACGACCTTTTCAAGATGCATTAAAAGGCATATCAATCATACTAAAACAATAAATGGGACTTTGAATGTGGTTATGCACATACCTTCATAAAAAAATGAAGCCTTAATAATACTCTAAGCTTTTCAAGCTTGTGTTTTCCCTTGGGATGGGCCTTCAAGCTCTCTTCCAACTTCTAGTCAAGCAAAAAATCTCTCTTAGACCCTTATAACATAACTTTGATGTCAAAATAATTTTAAAAATGGAGTATCCCTTAACCTCTCAAAAACACTCTTTTTTCTCCCTTGTCTCAAGATTTTACCTTTGATTCTAATCTTAAAGCTTTTGAAAATAGAAGAAGATAGGGTAGATAAGGTGAATGAACAGAGGATGGTGTGTATGATTGGTTAAAAAGGAATGGAGAGTAGGTCTATGATAGACAAGAGATATGAAAGAGAGAGAAAATTGTGTCTGCCTAACCTCTCATATTTAACCAGCATTTAAGATCGTGACTCAATTTTTACGGACATGAATCAAATATTCATGGGCATGAACACTTAAATCATGCTATTCACGACCAAGACAACCATTCACGGGAATGAACCTTAAGTCACGACATTCATAACTATGACAACGCCTTTAACAGGCGTGAATCATGTGACATACACACATACACATCTCTTTATAACCAATATATCTTATAGACCATAATTAATGGGAATTAAATTTTTATTCTCCTTTAAGAAAATTTTATCCTCAAAATTTAACTATTTTGTCCTGTCAGAACAATTGAAGGTATTGTGCTATCATCACTTTTTTGTTTTTCAACGTCGACTCTTCTGTAGTATGATTCCTCCATAGCACTTTGACTAATGGTATCCGATTTTTCTTGAACTCCTTTGTAATACCCCTTATCCCTTTATGAAATAGTTAAGTAAGGCGATGCTACCACCTATTTAGCTTACTGTACCTATTACATATTATATATACATGCGAATAATAATATATTATATACATAACCTTTTGAAGAGCAACAACAACAATTTTATTAATTAATTGAGTCTAATACATATACATGATTATTTTTACATTATATCAATTCAAATCATAGTGGGTGGCTCAAATTGGTGTGTTTCTCTAGATGTATGTCCCACCAATTTCTATTGTGTTAGCTACACATCTGTCACTTTAGCCTTTTATATGCCATTGTCATACTTCGATCTATTACTTGTATGAGAGAAAATAGACTCCCGCGTTAAGCTTAAACTCAGTGGTGCAAGCTTTACAGTAATAGGCTTATGGCATTTATATATATATATATATATATATATATATATATATTATCATATAATAGTTAGCCATACCTTTATACTTTTAAGCAAAAAAAACATAACATCCAATGTACAATTTTTTTTTAACAGAATGCATAATACAATTCCTTTCCACATACCATATCAAGTAATATTCTAATAATCTTACTTGTAATGAAATAAACATATAACATGATTCGTATCAAGCAAACATAGAAGTCTGAACAACACTACATATCATAATCTTACCTGTTGTACCCGTAAACTTAGCCACCTAGATTGGACTCTAAGGAGACACAAGAAAAAATCCAACCCCTATTGGTCATGTTGAAAATAGATACTATTTTTGTAGTCAAAAGTCAACTGGATACAATGCATCTCCAAAACAAACATTAAGGATGTAACTATCTCAAAAGGTTGTGCTAGTAAGAAGGCTTTATCTGTATTGGCATGCCAACAAGTCTACCCTTTACAAGTTTAGACTTAACCATGAACTTAGCTCACATATTTCTATGCTTTAAACATGTGTTCACATATCACAGAAAATTTCCAAGTAAAGTAGTTCATTACTGACTGTATCATCTATGTATAATTTATAAATGTATATTTGAATCATTACGTTCATACTTTTCCATTTCAAGTACTTTTCAACTATTAGAATTCTATGATTTTCTTCGTGATACTAATTATCAAATCACACACTAACTATTACCATTTTCATATCATGTAACAAACAAATTTATTAGACTTATACTAGACATATGTCAAACATATACTCTACTTACTCATATGTTTACAATTCTCATATTATCAATTCATGTTTATCTAATTTTGTCATTTTTGAACTGTATTTCTATTTTATGTGTCTCTTATTTCGTTTTTCTATGTGAATTTAGTTTTATATTTCTCATATTATTTAGTTTCATTTATTAAGTATACTAAACTTCGTTAATAATAAGACATACAATTTATAACATTATTTTAAATAATTATTTTTTCTCTTTTTTTATTTGATAGGCCACGACATCTTAAACCGGAACTAAATACTGTGTATAGAATTTCTGCTCTTTGGCGGTATATTCAGTGTATACTTAATCATTTGGTAACTCGACACTTGATGTCTACATTCTCTATAATAACTGAACACATTTTCAGTGCTTATATAATTTTAAATTTAACATTATTTCCTTGTATATATATAAATTAAATCTCACTACTATTTTTTTGATGCCTATATTTCTACCATATTATTGGCATGCCAACTTATCCTAATTTATAGTTTTCGACTAGATGTTCTAGGACTTAATCATATTTGTTACATTTATTATTATTTACATCAATAATATATGTAATGCTAATATAATTTCATATAAATGAAATAAATCTTCATTAAATATATTTCAACATCATACTCACTTATTAAATTATTACAAATATAAGAAAAGTCGATTAAAATATTTTTCTATCATAAAATTCAACAGTATAATCATATATACAAGCTGCTTTATTCTGGGCAGAATTGATGTCCTATATTACCCTGCCTTTTTTATCCATTTTTAAATAGAATTCAGAAAAGCCATCAGAAAACAAAATATAGATTAATGTTCTATCTTTAATTACCAACTGAAATCACATCAAATTGAAATTTTTAGTAAAAGTTATAGATTTTAAAAATAGTTATATTCATATTTATTTTGTCCAGTATTTTATTGGATAGATTTCCAGTCCAAATTTTGAGTCAATTTCAAACCTAAATACAGGCATATTAAGATTTGATGGTCTAAATGAAAATTGAAACCTTATATCTTAATTTTCTAAAAACAGTCAAAAATCATATGCAGAACTCAAATTATGCCCTAAAATGTAGACACTGTTTATAAAATAAATTTTCAGCAACTTCATTTAATCACACAATTTCCTATCTTCATGTATCATCAACATAATCTCAGTTTTATTTTCACATTCATGATATTACTTAATCATCATTTTATCACTCAATCAAAATATCAATAATTATTTACATAATTACATATAATGTCATACTCAATATAATAACACAATCAATAATAATATCATAATTAACATTATTTTACCATATTGAAGTTTTGCCAAAAGTGCATACCTCAAAAAGTTCCCTTTTATTCACCATTTTGTACTTCCTAATTGACTTTCTTCTTGCCTTTATTTCCTTTTTGATTATGGCCCAAAAGTTGCTCACCTCATTGGCCTAACAACAAATTCAAACATATACTTCAATTTATATTTTATACATTAATGTTATATATGCACATAAAGCTTACTTAAATCTTTAATCACCTGTACCCCATCTTAGGTCCATAAACTACTCATTTAATCCATTATTAACCCTTAACCCACACTAATCAAGCATTAAATATACTAATAAAATTTTAATCACCATTAACATACTAATAACTCTAATTACCAATTTTAATGGTAACTAATCTCAAAATGGGAGTAAAGAGGAGGAGAAAAGCAAGAAGATGAAGAATCTAACCTCAGCATTGTAGATCTTCAAGATGACCAAAATCCCTTCTTCTCTTTCTCTTCTTCTCTTCCTTACTCTTTATTTGTTTGGCTCACTTTGCTTCACTTTCTTGATGATCTTCCTTTAATCCATATGTTTCTATCTAAACATTGACTTTAATTAAAGAAAAATAAGAAGATTGGAGAGGTTGTAGTCACGACAAAAGGGAGAGAAAAGGAAGATATATTTTTTCTGAAGATAAGAAAGAAGAAGAAATTAAGACAAAAATAAAAAGTTTGACTTTTAGAGTTAGATTAGGTGGGTAGTTAGGATTAATTAAAAAATATTGTCTCTTATTTATCCATTAATTTTAATTAATTTTACATTATTTTAATCTAAAGAATATTCATTTCCTTAGATAAAGAATATTTCCTTTTTATTCCTTTTAGTAAAAAATTATTATTTTCTAAATTTTAGTTCTGAACTTCAAAATTTTCAATTAATAATATCCAAAATATTTTTTTCATATTTTATTATCATTTTATTTTTTCTTTCATGTCTGAATTTAAATTCCAATCGATTCAACATGCCGAATTTCGGTCACCCGGACCATAGCTTAAATTATTGGACATTACAATTTAAGAATTAGTCATCATAAATATCGGCATAATAACTTGATTGTTTTGTGAAATTAATAAGACAATTTCTCTTATTTAAACTAGAATTACATGTCATGGTTTGCTCAAACTTTCTGTTCTCTACGCTAGGCAAGATTTAGTCCTCTTTTACACTTTAGTTGGAGTAGAAACTTGAATATATTTTGTGTATACCTCTCTGCTACATTTAGGATTACTTTCTCTTTGCTCTTTTTAAGGTCCAAGTTTAATTCCACAAATTTGGTCTCATATATCGAATCCATCACAAAGATTCCTCTTATGTATTAAATATGTTTCGGCCAAAGTAATAACTTCATTTATCTCTAACTATTTTATTATCCGAACCACGTATTCTTTTAACTCAATTTCGTCTAACTTAAACTAAGTAATACCTTAACTCCCTTACACTTTGGTCCCAAATATCTCAATTGCTCACTCCCTCAAACGTTGGTCCCTAATATCTCAATTACTCATGGTTTAAAATCCTTTGCTCCAATTGCCATTTTTTTTGACTCATTTTACAATTCAAAAGTCCTCTTGCTTGCTCTTCAAAGCTTCAGTTTACTCTATAAACTTTAAGTTTTTTTAAGTCTAGCCAAATACCCCATATTCATTTTTTTCTAATAAACTTATTTTCTAGTTAACTAAATTTATCTTAATTAAAATTTCTTAATATCTTTATTAGATAATATTTTTTTACTATTTATGCAATAGAGGAAAAATCACATTTTTACGGTACAACCTGATTTTTTGATTTTACTCAATTAATTAGCATAAAATGCTGGTATTTTAATTTTTCACTTACATTAAGTCCAAATTTAGACTTTGATCTTATTGGCTCTGTTTTGATTGTGAATGTGTGGTATTTGATTTCGAAATGTGCATGTCAATCGACTTTAAACTAGTAAACAATAATTCTTTCCCCCTTAAGAAAATTTCATCCTAGAATATTTGCTTAGCTAACTTTAGTTAATTAAATAGGGCAATGGGCTCCATATTATTCCTTTACTCTTCATTACTACTTGTTCCATTTCATAACTCTGGCTTCAGACTCTCATCAAATATCTCTTTTACTTATTCAACTCTTTCAATTTCCAGAATGATGTAACTTCTTATTTCCCTCAATCTATTTGTTACCCATCATTTTATATCTATATTTGTAAGTTTACACTTCTTCTTCCATTTGAAGTTCTGATTCTAAATCCAAGCATACCATTCTTCTTTCTTACTAGACACTATTTTTTTTAATTGTACCATGTTTTCTATTGGAGGTTTAATTTCGACATCCCTCTCTTTTTCGTAAGAACTCCCTAATTTTTCCACTTATTAGTAATCATAATACCATTGACTCCCATTTGTTCATCTATCACTTACTGTTCTAAATATATTTTTGCAAACCTGCGATTACCTCCTATTTATGGTACTAAATCAGGATTTGTAGACATTTCTTATCCATTGAAATATTATGGGTTAGGTGTATAACATCGTTGTTCTAAAAGTTATTGTACACACCACTTATCATCATACTCAGGTTTTATCTCTACGTTGTGCTCACCCTATTAGAGAATAGGCATTAATGATATTCGTAGCTTCCAACTGCACACCACACTTTTTGTTATCCAAGCAACATCATCTCACTATTAGATAACATACCACTTCATATTGTCCTATCAACTTGAGTTACAAGTGTCTGCTTGTTCTTGATTATCTCCTTGAGAATTGTATCTTATCTTACAAAATTTCTACTCACTATTAGGTCCTTCCTTGGTGTGGATGAGGATCGTCAGTGCCTTTGCTTGGTTGGCTTCCAATTGACCAACTAACTTGGCATATGTCTGACCAATTGGGTTAGATTGCCTTTTCCTAACCATTCATCAATATAAGGAATTATTTTTTGCCACCTTTCTTTAATGGCTAGGCAGTTCTAGGTATGCCCCTCCATTCTTGTCATCCTCTAAAGAGATTTCTATTTGGTCTTATTTCTATTTGGTTTGGGTATATTTAATATTCTCGATAAACAATAGCTATGTCTTGGAACCTTGGGTTTCTTTTCTGGTATTATTCTCATAAGCCTAATAGGCCTCACTTTCATTTTTGATAAGTCTTTAATGTGTTATGGCTTTTATATAGTCTTACATTGGTACCTGTATCCTTCTCACCACATAGTCACTTCATCTTATCCCGCTAACTAATTTATTATTCATCTAGTTCATTAGTTACATACCGTCTTCGATTATATTAGGCAATCTATTTCTTGAATGGCATCACGCTTTCAAACGAAGTTTGAGTTAAATCTATTGGGAACTATATGTGCTAAATTTGTATCATGTTTTGTGCTTATTGTCGACACGCATATTACATTTCTTATGATTTGTCAATATTGTGTTCTTGAAGTTCAACAATTCCATGCTCTCGTAGTTTATCGCATTAACTTTCTTGCAATTCCATTAGCACTACCTTGCTATCTATCAAACATGTTCAACTATACATTGAAAAGCTTGAGCCAAATTTTATGTTGTTGATTGAACTACAAATTATTATAATACCCACCTAGCTAATCAAGATTTAATCTTAGCTAAATGGATGGATGCTACGGGATACTATTGTAGAAAACTTGCGCAATTTTGAATCTTTTTGTTTTTTGTAAAACTTGATCTCAAATTGTATTACTGAAAATGATTCTTAACATATAAAGCAACCTTCGCCTTAATTGGCCTACTGTTTACAAAAATACAACATTTAAAACAAATACATGATTTTAATATAAAAGGTTTATACAAAATATAAACCCAAAAATGACATAAAACCAAACCTTTAAGGGTTGACACTGACTTTCGATATGGGCATTTTTTCTCTTTATGTCAACTTCTACTATTCTCTAGGCTCCAACCTATGTGCAAGAAATTCACACGCTAAGTTATGAAAGCTTAGTGGTACATATAGGCATAAAAATTCAAGCATTCATTCATACAAGTCATGGCATCATGGTACCTATACATGTTATTCTATCATGATCATAAATCACTATTTGAATGCATGGTAATACAAGCATATTATCTTATCAATAAACATGAATCAATTATTCATATATAATATCGATTCAGTGAAACCTTACCTCTTTCTTTAGTTCACTTTGTTTTGCTCTTGACTTATCATTTTTCCAATCACCATATTCTTTTTATTCATTTTCTTGCTTAAAACTCTAAATTGGACTATCTAGATGTGGGTTGTGAAATAGGTACACTCTTATCTAAGCTTCAGCCACCATGTCCATTAATTGTAAAGGTGTTCGTCCGAGCTCCTCAAGTCAAAGGCGCTCTCACCTAATTTTTAGCCACCTTGACTGAGTATAAACCAAAAACAAAGGCACTCTAACTTGAGCTTGAGCCACCTTGCTTTAAGAATTGCATGGAATCTACAAACAAGGGAGCTCTAACCTAAGCTTCAGCTACCTTATTCTCAAAATCATATATTCTATGGTACTGTAACTCTCTTAATGGCATACCATTTATCCTAGGCCAAGTCCTAGATTAGAGAAAATGACATTTAAACATATTCCTTATCCTTTATATCATTTCCTTTTAAATTATGTTAACACATTTATCCATGTTCAAAAGCATATAATAAAATCAATATATTACCTCATTACATAGCATCTATCATATAACATTAAAATACAAAATTCCATATGTCATATTATTATGATTCATGAGCATAAACTATATGTTCACGACCGTGAAGGTGCTATTCACGGGTATCACCACCCTCGAACCAAACAGTAATTGCTCACATGAAAGTTATTATCCATAAGATACACCTTATTCATAGCCATGAAATATACTTTCACGGACATGAAACCAAACATTCATGACCATGGATCACACCATGAAAACTAAGGCTAAAAACTAGATATAAATGTTCAAGGTCGTGACTATTATTCATAGGCATGAACCCATGCATTCACGACTTTTTTAGCCATGATGCAAGGTGTGAAAGTTTCTTCCCATTCTAGGCATTTTCTGGGTTCATGTTTCATCGACATGATTACTTTGTCACAGGCATGAAACGTGTTTGTGTCCAACATTCACGAGTGTAAATTTTTGGGATTTCCATAACAGAAAGCATAACATGATTTACAATCATGCAAGGGCTTCTAAGATTGACCAATGTCAATTATTCCTATTAACATTCAACAACCTATCATGCTAACAATATGCCTTTAATGACATTTAGACTCATATAAACATAAATCATGCCAAAATGCCTCCTTAACATCATTAACTCCCTAACACATTTTATAACAATTCTAACACTTATATCACATAGCCATCGTGTATATACATAACCATACACACATTCATATCATTTATCACATTTCATGGCATAAACACACAACGTCATACAAGATTAAAGGAATTAGAATGTATATATGTATTAACCTTAACAATGAGGTCTAAATCCTTCAAGCTCCTTAAGCTAGCCTAACCTTCTGATTATCTTTCACTTTGCCTCTAGCTTCTATCAATATCAAAACATCTTATAAGATCTTGAAATAGAAAACAATACTAAACTCTCCAACACACTTCTTACCTTTTTCTCAAACTCAACCTTGCACTTTAGATCTATGGAAACTTAGGTTAAAAGAGAGAAAATAAGAATATGATGATGAATGTCAGATATCTCGCATGAGAGGAAGGGTTTTAGAGATATAGGGTAGTTGATAAAGGCAAAAAAAAAGGCATGGAGGAAAGAGAAAAATGTGGCTCTGCTCACATACTCTGTTGACTATCATTCATGGACATGAACACAACCATGACACTCTTGGTCATGAAATCCCATTCAAGGGTGTGAACAATATCAAAATTGTCATTTTGAAACACAACACTTTCACAATCATGAACATACATTTATGGTCATGAAAGCAACCTTATGACTATTTGTAACTTCTTAACCTACCCAAAATCACTCACAACAATTCATCTAACTTATAGACCCTAAAAATCAGGCATTACAATTATCGTAGGAAAACATGTCATTTTCAGTTATGCCATAATTACCAGTGATATTAGGATATAAACAAGTATAAGGGTAGGTCCATATCCTTTTGTCTCATTTTCAAGAGTTCATTGTAACTCAGAGTTTGTTGTTCCTATTTGTCAGAAATAGTGGCCCACATCAGAGAGCAACAACTTAGACACCTTTTCTAATGCAAATGCGTCTAATGCTACTAAATGTAACTGTTGGATTTTGAAGAATGAATCATATTCATAAACGCAACGGAAAAATAAAATTTTCGGAACCTGAAACAAAAGATCATACCTGTGCCATTAAAACTAATTTATAAAAATATAGAGGTTAGAAATTATACCTTGTAATTTCTTATTTGTTCTTCAAATCTTCACTTTGTTGGGTTGTAGCAAACCACAACAATCTACATTAGGATGTCTCTAACGATAATCCACACAAAGAATAAAGAAGAAACTATCAAAAGAAATGGTTTGAACAAATTCAAAGTATTAGCTTTGAAAGTATTCTTGAGAGAATTTTTGTTTGTCTTAAAAATATTTTTTTCACAAAAAAATATTTTCATGTCTATTTTTTGCCATTTGATTTCTTCTCTATTTGAATCAAATTTAAAGAAAAGATGAAAAGTCAAAAATGGAGAAAAGGAAAATAAATGAATAGTAATTGGTCACAATTGGCCAAATTAAGGCCAAATTCTGTTCGTTGGCCAATAGGAGGGAGGCAGCAGCGCGCTAGGCCTGCTGCGAGCTGCTGTTGGGTAGCACAGCTAGCCCGCTAGACAGGCCTATAGCTTGCCTAGCCCATGCTGGCCCGCGACCCTCCTGAACGATTTTTTTCGTGCGATCTCATAGCGATTCATCCCAAAATAATTCTCTCACATTTTGGATCATATCCAAAACCATTTTACTCATTCTCCATATCTTCAATGCGTGTGACCCATTAGGTTCCCGGTTATGTTGGCCATTTAAATTAACAATTAATTTAAACAAGTTATTAGCGGTATCTAGCAACACATCATGACCTCCAATTGACCGAAAAGTTAATGTTTTGACTACAAACCTTTCTATGGATAATTTTCGTGCAATTATTCCTTTCACCATTCTATATCCCACTTGGTTCAGAGTCTGTACAAGTGTCAACTCCCACTAGACTGACTACGTCGTGTCTAGTCCAAGTAATATTAGTTCTTGTTCTTGAGGCTCATTACTTTATTAGATATGTCATTGAAGACTATCTTTATGATATTTACACTCTGGCCAGAGATTCCCAAGTAATGACCATGACAAGAGGCCATAGGTGTACACTCCTTCTATCAGGAGTGGTGAATCCTTTGTTGGTTACCCAATTACCTTCGAACACCTCAACCTATATCCAATGACCACCTTATGAGCAACCTCCCTGAGGCAACAAGGAATAGTGTTAAAATACATAATCTATATTCAAGATATCCTTGAGTACCTCAAGTCTAAGGATACTTGCACCATTGCTACGATGAGACTATCATTGACATTTGAATAGATTATCCATATGATTGTCTCATAGTTGGTCATCCAATGTACTTAGCTACACTTAGCGAGCATCCACATGTTAACTCTAAACATCTCATGTTTATAGATTATGAGATCTGCTACTTGATCCAATCAAGGAGTGTAACATGTGTTAGTCTATCCGGATTAATAATATCTCATCTCATTAATCATTTGACTAGGGATAATTTTAATACTAACATAATTACACACGATAAGAATATCAATATCACGATCTCATCACGATTTCCTTCATGCTATGTTATGTATCAAGGACTTCATTAATTGATAAGATCACTTATCAATTCATATATCAAATGAACATCAAATTAATGAAAAAGCCTAAATTTATTAATCAAATAAATTTGTACAATAAGTGCTAAAGGTGATTGCCTTTAGAGCACTCCTCTAACAAGCTCCCACTTGGAATAAAGCTAATTGCCTTTGTATTTAATTCCATAGGCGAGTACATGAGAATCATATTTCTTTTGGGGAATTGGCTTAGTTAAAGGATCAGCAATATTCTGATCAGTGTGCACTTTTTATATCTTTACATCATTCCTACCAATGATTTCTCTGATCAAATGGAATCTTCTGGGTACATGTTTGGATCTCTGATGAGACTGTAGCTCTTTTTCTTGTCCAATAGCTCCATTATTATCACAATACAATTGTATTGGATAAATAATGTTGGGAATCACTCCAAGTTCTGTGATGAATTTATTTATCCATACTGCTTCCTTTGTTGTTTCAAAAGCTATAACATACTCTGCTTCAGTTGTCGAATCAACAGTCGTTTCTTGTTTGGAACTTTTCCAACTAACTGCTCCACCATTTAGTGTGAATATATAACCTAACTGAGATTTTGAGTCTTCCTTGTCAAATTGGAAGCTGGCATCGGTATACCCGCTCACAGTAAGATCTCCATCTCCATATACCAAAAATACATCCTTAGTCCTTATTAAGTACTTAAGGATATTCTTGATAGCCACCCAATGACCCTCACCAGGGTCTGATTGGTATCTGCTCATCACACTGAAGGCATATGATACATCTGGTCATGTACATATCATATCGTACATGATTGATCCTATAGTTGAATCATAAGGAATCAAACACACGTGTGTCCTCTCATCTTGTGTCTTTGGACACAAAGACTTTGAGAGAGTAATTCCATGGGTCATGGGAATATATCCCCTCTTGGACTGCTCAATGCTAAACCTCTTTAGCATCTTATCTATGTATGTAGACTGTGAAAGACCAAGTAATCTTTTAGATCTATCTCTATAGATCTTTATCCCTAAAATATAGACTGCCTTTCCAATGTCTTTCATAGAGAAATTCTTGGATAACCAAATTTTCACTGATTGTAAGGTTGAGACATAGTTTCCCATTAACAATATGTCATTTACATATAACACAAGAAATATGATTGCACTCCCACTAACCTTCTTGTAAACACAAGGTTCATCCAAATTTTGTAAGAAATCAAACTGTTTGATTGTCTCATCAAATGGAATATTCCAACTCCTGGATGCTTGCTTTAATCCATAAATGGACCTTTAAAGCTTAGATACCTTTTTTTCTGACTTGGTTTTCATACATGGAATCAATTTCTAACTTCATGGCTTGAAGCCATTTGTCAGATTCTAAACTATTCAGAACTTCTTCATAGGTTGTAGACTCATCATTTTCTATGAGTAATACGTCGTTCTGTTCCAAATCTCTCTGGAACAATATGTATCCTACTTGACCTACGAAGCTCTTGTGCTTCAGAAGGTTAAGCTATTATATCATCTGTATGAGTAACAAGCTTAGGTTTAGTAGTCGATCGACATCTGTTTGAGCATTTAGAACTTTCTCAAGTTCAATTTTGCTCCCACAATCTCCTTTTAGAAGGAATTCTCTCTCTAAAAAGATAGTATATCTTGAAATAAAAACCTTTTGTTCCTAAGGGTGGTAAAATTGATATTCATATGATGCTTTTGGATATCCCACAAACAGACATCGGCTAGACTTAGCTTCTAGTTTATCTGACATTGTCCGTTTTACATAAGCAGGACAACCCTAAATTCTCATATAAGAATATGTGGGCCTTTTGTTATACCATATCTCATATGGAGTAACATCAAATGACTTTGAAGGAACTCCATTTAATATATAAATGGTGGTCTCTAGTGCATAACTCCAAAAGGATTTAGGCATTTCTACAAAACTCATCATAGACCTTACCATGTCTAACAAGGTTCGGTTTCTTCTTTCAAACACACCATTGTGTTGTGGAGCTTATGATGGAGTCCATTGAGATAAAATCCCATTATCCCTAAGATAATCTAGAAAGTCTTGGCTCAAGTATTCACCTCCATG
This sequence comes from Triadica sebifera, assembly GCA_023653625.1. Taxonomy (NCBI): domain Eukaryota; kingdom Viridiplantae; phylum Streptophyta; class Magnoliopsida; order Malpighiales; family Euphorbiaceae; genus Triadica; species Triadica sebifera. The sequence goes on along the minus strand of CM042903.1, from coordinate 13,469,305 downwards.
ATCTTATCGAAGTGTTTTAATAATTTTGCCAAGTTGTTTCTTTACTTCATTTCTGAAATCTTTGAATTTTTCAGAAGCTTCAAATTTGTATCTCATAAGATACATGTACCCATATCGTGAGTAGTCATTGATAAAAGTAATGAAGTAGATGAAACCACCTCTAGCGTGTGTAGACATTGGACCACATACATCTAAATATATTAAGTCTAAAAGTTCATTAGCATGTTCACCCTTTCCCTTAAAGGGCAATTTAGTCATCTTGCATAATAAGCAAGATTCACATGTGTCATATGATTCATAATCAAATGACCCTAAACTACCACTTTTTTGTAGCTTAGCCATACATTTCTCACTTATATGACCAAGGCGACAATGCCATAAGTAAGATGATTTCAACATATCTTGTTTTTTCCTTTTATTATCATTGATGTTTAAAATTGGATTTGACATATCTAATATGTATATGCCATTGCATAATGTACCACTAGCATAAAGAATTCCACTCAACATAATAAAATAACAATTGTTACTAAAAGCTAAAAGGAAACCATCTTTATTTAGACTTAAATAGAAATAATGTTTTTAGTCAAAGTAGGTACATAATAGCAATTATCCAAATTTAATATAAGCCCATTAGGGAGGGTCAAAACATATGTTCCTACAACTAATACAACAACCCTTGCTCCATTTCCAACGCATAGATCTGACTCTCACTTATTGAGCTGTCTACTATTCCTTAACCCTGCATATCAGTGCATATGTGTGAGCCACAACCGGTATCTAATACCCATATATTATTATCGGAAACAGTATTAATTTCAATGATAAAAATACCTGAATTAGATGGGGCATCAGATGCCTTCTTCTTCAAAGACTCCAAGTAAGCCTTGCAGTTTCTCTTCCAATGGTCATCCTTGCCACAATGGAAGCATGTCCCCTTTGGAGCAATCTCCTTAGCCTTCTTCATGGTCACGCCTCTCTTAGGCTTCATGGACTTCTTCTACTTTTTAAGGTTCTTATTTTTAGAACTTGAAGAGTCCACTAGTATCACAACCTTATTGTCCTTCTTGACAGATAAGTATAACCACATCATATGCAATTAAGTATAACCTATCCCTGTATCAAATAGTCACATACTGCATACTGAAAAGGCAAAATACCCTGTTAAGAGTGGTAGTAAATTTTTTTTTCATGTCATATCCTGTAAAATCAATTAATGACTTTGCAAGTCTCATATCCTCTAATTTCATTCAATGACTTGCAAGTCTCATATCCTACAATATTATTCAATGACTTTTCAAGTCAACATTAAAAACCACAATACAATATATCACATATATTAAAACTTAAACTTTACATCCGAAGTATTACGGGTTGCTTCCATTTATACATTTCAAAACTAATCTAGATTGATAATGCATATTCAAACATATAAGGCCAAATACATATGACATGTTTTCATGCTTGTGTGGAATGCAAGGAGAGAGAGTGATGAGGCTCGGCCAATAACCTATGCTTCATGTCTTCTATACACTACTCAAAATGGGTTATCACTTTTCTTTACCTGAAAAATGATGCAAATTGATGAGTTGCGGCTCAGGGAGAATAACCATCCAATGAGCTCTAAAGTACCAAACAACTCATAGTAATAAATCACAAATCCAATATATACCATGTATTCCATTCCATTCATCAGTATCATATAAGTATCAATAAAGTTGAAACATATAATCATTACTCTTTATGTATGCAAATGTTTTGCTTATTTCATTTTGTTGTGACTAAGTTAAACAGACATTGCCCTGGGTTTCCATGTGAACATTTGCGTTTGCATTTGCTAGCTAGCTTGATCATTTGTTTCATTTGCACATTTGTTGGGCCATAGGCCTCTTCTTTTGCATTGCACATTTGTTGGGCCATAGGCCTCTTCTTTTGCTTTACAATATCGATTAACTAGTCACAATGCCTTTTTAGTCCATATGCATATGCACTTGTATTTAATCATTCATGAACGATTGTATCTTATCACATATGCTATACATATACCACATATATACCTCATATGCCAACATATACCTTGCATATACTATACATATACCATGAATATATATCACATATGTCAAACATATACTTCAAATATACCACAAGTATACCATTTATATATACCACAATGTCACAAATTATCCATCATTACATTATCAAGGACCAATCATGACAATCATATGAATCACATAGCAAGCAACATTCATTTGCACTAAAGAATTCAATTGATAATTAGACTCACCGTTCTCCTTTGATTTTGACCCCTAACTTATTGTCTATCTGCTCCTTGTGGGTCTCCAATATGTTGAGAGCCTAATATTAAAACATAATCGATTAACTCATGATTAGGGAGACTTAATGTGGTTTAAACAAATTAATATGCATTGTTCATGTCAATAGTTAAGATTTTTCCTATGAGGCAGTGTGACCTTATGGGACTGTTTAGCCTATCACTTTTTCTATACTTGACCAATTAATCTGATTCTTATTCCTAAGTATAAATAACATATAATTATAGAACATATTAAAATTTCAGGCCAATTGGATCATTTTACAATATTTGGTGGAATTTCTAAGAGTGTTCTATTTTCTGCCTTGTTTTCTGCCTTTAGGCAGTTTCAGGGTACTCATTTGGGTTCATCATAACTTACAATATATAAGTCATATTTTAATGAAACGTTACAGACACTTATATGGGTTCATATGGAAATTTTTCATGTTTGAAACTTTCATCAATTATGCCTCTAAAGTCTTCAAATCATTAGCAACGTTTTACTGATCCAGAATAGAATTGGCTTCCGGACCAGTATGACTTCAAAAGGCCCTAAATTAGTCCATACATAACCAATGAAGCTGAAATTAGTACCCATATTTAGACAAGACATATAAATATAAGTTTTATGTTTTGATAATTTACAGAATATGGCTCTAACAAGCTCAAATTAGCCAAACATGTTATTGGATCTGCCCAGGGCACTCAGTAGGCAATTCAAACCATGGAACAATCATGGTTCAATTCACCATAACTCACAATTTACGAGACATATGAACCTGAAATTTGGGATACAGATACAAAACACATATATCTACAACTTTTATGTTTTGAGATACTTCAAATAATGGCTTTAACATATTCGAAATCAAAGTATACAGTAGCTAACTTGGTTAGGGTTCACACCCTGACCAGTTTCAGTACGAAGAGTATATATCATTATATACACCAAATAATGCAAAACCGTTTACATATCCATAAATATAAGACATAAAGGAACAAATTTTGTGTTTTACACTTTACCAGAATCAATTTATATGTGCATCAAAATCGGGTTTCAAAGAAATGCCTATTAATGAACCTAAGCAACTCAAATCAACCCTAAAGCAATAAGAATTGATTACTTACCAAGGACGAACTTGCAAGGGATCAATTTGGTGCAAAAACTAGGTAAAACAAGGAATATTTGAAGTCTGAAATGGAGGAAAATGAAGGAGAAGTTGGGGCTGAAGTGAGGAGGCAGAAATGGGGAAGATGAAGATAAAGGCAGATTTATGTTTTTGTCTTTTTATCTTTTTCTCATCTCATTTCTCTTCTCATTTCTCATTTCTCTTCTCTTTTCTCTTCTCTTGTCTTCTATTTATCTTTTTTTTCATTTTCATTTTATTTTATCTATATTATTATTATTATTATTATTATTTACATATATATATATATATAATTCAACTAATCTACACAATAATACCGCTTAGTCATTTGGCCCGATTTAACTAAATTAACAATGCAAAATTTTTTCTAATCTTAATCTAATCATTTTTCTTACTTTAATTTGGTCACTTATTCAATTCATTTCTAATACTTCATAATCCTCATATAGGTTATAAGTACACACGTGCTACTCGATACAAGTGCCAAATGCTAGGACACGTAGCTAGTGCGTGTCATAAACTCGTTCCTACGCAAAAACGTATGAAATGCATTTGTTCAATTGAATTGTATGCAAGATGCTTATGTTCAATAAAATGCATGTGGGGAAGGTCAAGGATGTTACAATTCTCCCCTCCTTTTAAAAATTTCGTCCTCGAAATTAATACCTGAAAACAGGTGTGGATATTGCTTTTTTTATATTTTCTTCTGTTTCCCATGTTGTCTCTTCTTATAAATGGTTACGCCATAATACCTTAACCAAAGGTATTTCTCAGTTTCTTAGCTGTTTATTCTTATGTCCAATGATTTGCACTGGTTCTTCAACATAACTCATGTCTTCTGCAATCTCAATGGCTTGATCTTTAAGTACATGTGTAGGATCTGACCTGTATCTTCTAAGCATGCTCACATGAAACACATTATGTATCTGAGTCATCTTGGGTGGTAAAGCCAACCTATAAGCCAATGGACCAATCTTCTCAAGAATTTCATAAGGCCTTATGTATCTTGGGCTCAATTTACCCTTCTTGCCAAATCGGATTATCCCTTTCGATGGAGATACACGAAGAAATACCTTTTCACCTATCTCATATTCCATCTCCCTCTATGCTGATCAATGTAACTTTTTTGTCTATCTTGGGCTGCCTTTAGCTTGTTCTTGACAACCTTGATCTTATCCACTGTGTCTTGCACTATCTCTGGCCCTTCTAATGCACGTGCTCCTTCTTCATCCCAAATGATGGGGCTTCGGCACTTTCTGCCATACAATGCTTCATATGGTGCCATCTGGATACTGCTATGATACTGGTTATTGTAAGCAAATTCAACCAATGCTATATATTCATCCCAAGCACCTATGAATTCCATAAAACATGCTCTGAGCATTTCTTCTAATGTATGTATAGTCCTTTCTGATTGTCCATCAGTTTGTGGGTGGAATGCAGTACTGAAGTTCAATTTTGTTCCCAATGCATTCTGCAAACTCACCCAAAAACGTGAAGTAAACCGTGGATCTCTATCAGACACAATGGACACTGGAATGCCATGCAATCTGACTATCTCATTCACATATAATTTGGCCAAACTCTCAAGTGTACAACCCCATCTGATAGGTAGAAAATGTGCTGACTTGGTTAATCTGTCAATAATTACCCATACTGCATCATTTTTCCTTGGAGTTCTTGGCAATCCATAGACAAAATCCATCGTTATTCTTTCCCATTTCCATTCTGGCACTGGCAATGGATGTAGTCTACCAACTGGGTGTCTGATGTTCAATTTTAATCTGCTGACATGTCAAGCATTTGGAAATATATTCTGCTATGTCTTTCTTCATTCTTGGCCACCAGTAATGAGGCCTTAAACTGTGATACATCTTTGTCATCCTTGGGTGCATTGCATACGGTGCATTGTGTGCCTCTTCCATTATTTCCCGACGCAAGTTCTCAGTGTCTGGAACACATATGCATGACTTTAACATCAGTGTATCATTCTACAAATCAAACTCTGTATTATTTCCCTGCCTTACCACATCCATTTTCTCACATAATTCAGGATCTTTGCTTTGTGCTTCTTTGATCCTATCCTTTAGTATAGGTCTGACTTGAAGAGTAGCAATTAGTGATCCTCTATCATGCATATTTAATTCAACATTCATGGATCGTAATTGAATCAAATATGGAAAAGAGGATATTTGTAAATGAGCTACACTGCTACTGGCCTTCCTACTCAATGCATCTGCTACCACATTGGCTTTCCCTGGATGATACTCAATTGTACAGTCATAATCTTTCAATAGCTCTAACCATCATCTTTGCCTCATGTTTAACTCTTTTTGTGTCAGCAAATAACCCAAGCTTTTATGGTCTGTGAAGATCTGGAATGTCTCACCATACAGATAATGCCTCCAAATCTTTAATGCAAATACAACTGCAACCAATTCTAAATCGTGCACTGGATATGAGATCTCATGTGGTCTCAGTTGCCTAGATGCATAAGCTATCACCTTACCATGTTGCATTAATACACATCCCAAGCCCTGGTGAGAAGCATCACTATATACTGTAAACCCACCTGTACCTATAGGGATAGTTAACACTGGTGCTGAGGTTAGTCTGTGTTTTAGTTCATCAAAACTCCTCTGACATTCTGGAGTCCACTTGAAAGGTACATTCTTTCTCAACAATTTAGTCAAAGGGCTAGCAATTAAGGAGAATCCATCAACAAATTTGCGGTAGTATCCGGCTAATCCCAGAAAACTACGCATTTCTGAAATATTTTTAGGAGCTTCCCAATTTACCATAGCCTCAATTTTCTTTGGGTCAACCTCTATGCCCTTACACGACACCACATGTCCAAGAAACACCAAATGATCTAACTAGAATTCACATTTACTCAATTTGGCATATAATTGTTTCTCCCTCAAGGTTTACAACACAACTTTTAAATGTTGTTCATGTTCTCCCTTGTTCTTTGAGTATACCAATATGTCATCAATAAATACTATCACAAACCTATCCAGATATGGTTGAAACACTTTATTCATCAATGCCATAAATGCAGCTGGAGCATTAGTTAACCCAAATGGAATTACTAAAAATTCATAATGTCCATACCTGGTTCGAAAGGCAGTCTTTGGAACATCCACTTCTGTTACCTTCAGCTGGTAATAGCCTGATTTCAGATCAATATTAGAGAATATTTGGGCTCCTTGTAACTGGTCAAACAAATCATCTATTCTGGGCAATGGATATTTGTTCTTCACCGTCATTTTGTTCAGTTGCCTATAATCGATGCACAATATCATTGTTCCATCTTTCTTTTTAACAAATAACACTGGAGCTCCCCAAGGTGATACACTAGGTCTAATATACCCTTTGTCAAGTAACTTCTGCAATTGGGCCTTTAGTTCTTTCAACTCAACTGGGGCCATTCTGTAGGGTGACCTTGATATTGGTGCTGTTTCTGGTACTAGTTCAATAGTGAATTCTATCTCTCTATCTGGTGGTAAACCAGGTAGATCATCTGGGAATACATCAACAAATTCCCTTACCACTGGTATATTTTCAAGCAAGCTATCAGTGGTTCTAGTATCAGTCACATATGCCAAATATGCTTCACATTCCCCTTTGATCATTCGAAATGCCTTTACAACTGAAACTAGACATGTAGGCACAAGTTTTCTTTCACCTAGAAATACTACCCTTGGCTGGTTTGGTGATTCCAAAATTACTTCCTTAGTAAAGCAATTCACTAATGCATGATGTCTAGTTAACCAGTCCATTCCCAGTATCACATCAAATTCATATATTGGCAATAAAATCAGATCAGCTATTAACTCAGCTCTGTCAATGCATATCAGACAATCACGATAGACATTATTCACAACTACTACTGTTCCCAATGGAGTACTCACATTTATGTCAATACCCGAAGGCTCATGCGTTTAATGTAGTTTAGATGCCATATGCAATGATATAAATGAATGAGTGGAGCCTGGGTCAATCAATGCATATGCTAATATTTCAGAAATATAAATATTACCAGTGACTACTTCGGGAGCATCCACTGCCTCTTGTCTAGTCATAGCAAACACCCTGGCCTGAGTAGGGGGTCTAGAACTCCGACTTTCAGATCTGGTTACTCCTCTGCCCATTGTACCAGTCCTGCCCCTGCCTCTTCCTCTGCCCTGTGTCCCACTAGTAGGGTAGACCCTCGATGCCTCAACTGTAGTCTCAGATACTCCTTTACCTCTGCTGGTCTCTGCTAGCTTGGCTCTATTTGGACAGTCTCTATACATGTGCTCCATTGATCCACAGAAATAACATGGTCCTGTGAGCCTTCTACATTCGCCCGTATGTTGTCTACCACAATGACTACATGTGGGCCTCTGTTCAACATATTGGCTCTGCCCTCTGCCTGGGTAAGAGAAAGTCATGCCTCGACCTCTAGAACTGGAGTACCCACTTCGGTTGCCGGACTGTGCAGGCATATATCTGCCTCTTTTTCCTGACCTTCTGCTAGATTCACCGAAGAACTCACGTGCTGCCCTTTTAATTTGTTGCTCCCCAGCTTCTTTCATTAATCGTCCAGCTCTAATTGCAGTAGCTCTGAGTTTGGCATAGTTATCAAGATCAGTAGTCGTGATTCTGTTTCTGATCTCATATTTGAGGCCCTTCTCAAACTTCCTACATTTGTCTCTTTCAGTAGAGACCATGAAGGTGGCATAGTGGGAAAGTTTATTAAACTGTACTTCATACTCCGCAATAGACATATTCCCCTATTTCAGATTCAGGAATTCCTTCCTCTTCTCATCTTTATACGCTTCAGGCATGTAATTGTTCTGAAATTCCAGGAGAAAATCATTCCATGTCAACACCGGTGGTTGTGCATCACTGTCGGGGACTGTCTCCCACCATTCATAAGCATTTCCTTACAGCAAGGATACTGCATAATCGAATTTCTCATCTGGGGTACATCTCATCATATTCAGTACCCTCTGTGTCCTTTTGAACCATGTTTCAGCTTCTGCTGGGTCTGTTGTGCCATTGAAATCAGTTGCACCATGTTTCCTCAGCTTGTCATAACGTCTTTTCTTATACATTTCAGGACTATATACTTCCTATTCTAAGTTTTCATGGGGTACTTCTGCATGAGATGACTGTGATGCATGTACTGGAGCTCTAGCTCCTAGTGCTGGTTGCTCTCTATGTAAATAAGGTGATGCCTCATAAGAATTCATTTCAGCCGGCCTCTCCCTCCTTGGTGAATTATGTCTTATGATGGCCCTAAAATAAGTGAAACTATGTCACTGCATAATGTTCAACACATAGGATGCATATGTTATCATGCTCTTATACATATGCATGTTCCCATGGAACCTATCCCTGCTCTGATACCAAAAATGTAACACCACATCATATGCAATTAAGTATAACCTATCCCTGTATCAAATAGTCACATACTGCATACTGAAAAGGCAAAATACCCTGTTAAGAGTGGTAGTAAATTTTTTTTTTCATGTCATATCCTGTAAAATCAATTAATGACTTTGCAAGTCTCATATCCTCTAATTTCATTCAATGACTTGCAAGTCTCATATCCTACAATATTATTCAATGACTTTTCAAGTCAACATTAAAAACCACAATACAATATATCACATATATTAAAACTTAAACTTTACATCCGAAGTATTACGGGTTGCTTCCATTTATACATTTCAAAACTAATCTAGATTGATAATGCATATTCAAACATATAAGGCCAAATACATATGACATGTTTTCATGCTTGTGTGGAATGCAAGGAGAGAGAGTGATGAGGCTCGGCCAATAACCTATGCTCCATGTCTTCTATACACTACTCAAAATGGGTTATCACTTTTCTTTACCTGAAAAATGATGCAAATTGATGAGTTGCGGCTCAGGGAGAATAACCATCCAATGAGCTCTAAAGTACCAAACAACTCATAGTAATAAATCACAAATTCAATATATACCATGTATTCCATTCCATTCATCAGTATCATATAAGTATCAATAAAGTTGAAACATATAATCATTACTCTTTATGTATGCAAATGTTTTGCTTATTTCATTTTGTTGTGACTAAGTTAAACAGACATTGCCCCGGGTTTCCATGTGAACATTTTCCATGTGAACATTTGCGTTTGCATTTGCTAGCTAGCTTGATCATTTGTTTCATTTGCACATTTGTTAGGCCATAGGCCTCTTCTTTTGCTTTGCAAATTTGTTGGGCCATAGGCCTCTTCTTTTGCTTTACAATATCGATTAACTAGTCACAACACCTTTTTAGTCCATATGCATATGCACTTGTATTTAAGCATTCATCAACCATTGTATCTTATCACATATGATATACATATACCACATATATACCTCATATGCCAACATATACCTTGCATATACTATACATATACCATGTATATATATCACATATGTCAAACATAAACTTCAAATATACCACAAGTATACCATTTATATATACTAAAATGTCACAAATTATCCATCATTACATTATCAAGGACCAATCATGACAATCATATGAATCACATAGCAAGCAACATTCATTTGCACTAAAGAATTCAATTGATAATTAGACTCACCGTTCTCCTTTGATTTCGACCCCTAACTTATTGTCTATCTGCTCCTTGTGGGACTCCAATATGTTGAGATCCTAATATGAAAACATAATCGATTAACTCATGATTAGGGAGACTTAATGTGGCTTAAACAAATTAATGTGCATTGTTCATGTCAATAGTTAAGATTTTTCCTATGAGGCAGTGTGACCTTATGGGACTGTTTAGCCTATCACTTTTTCTATACTTGACCAATTAATCTGATTCTTGTTCCTAAGTACAAATAACATATAATTATAGAACATATTAAAATTTCAGACCAATTGGATCATTTTACAATATTTGTTGGAATTTCTAAGAGTGTTCTGTTTTCTGCCTTGTTTTCTGCCTTTAGGCAGTTTCAGGGTACTCATTTGGGTTCATCATAACTTACAATATATAAGTCATATTTTAATGAAACGTTACAGAAACTTATATGGGTTCATATGGAACATTTTTTATGTTTTAAACTTTCATAAATTATGCCTCTAAAGTCTTAAAATCATAAGCAACATTTTACTGGTCCAGAATAGAATTGACTTCCGGACCAATATGACTTCCGAAGGCCTTACATTAGTCCATACATAACCAATGAAGCTGAAATTAGTACCAATATTTATAAAATCCATATAACTATAAGTTTTATGTTTTGATAATTTACATAATATGGCTCTAACAAGCTCAAATTAGCCAAACATGTTACTGGATCTGCCCAGGGCACTCAGTAGGCAGTTCAAACCATGGATTAGTCATGGTTCCATTCACTATAACTCACACTTTACAAGACATATGAACCTGATATTTTCTCTACAGATACAAAACACATATATCTACAACTTTTATTTTTTTAGATACTTCAAATAATGGCTTTCGCATATTCGAAATCAAAGTACACAGTAGCTAACTTGGTTAGGGTTCACACCCTGACCAGTTTCAGTAAGAAGAGTATATCTAATTATATACACCCAATAATTCAAAACCGTTTACATATCCATAAATATAAGACATAAAGGAACAACTTTTGTGTTTTACACTTTACCAGAATCAATTTATATGTGCATCAAAATCGGGTTGCAAAGAAGTGCCTATTAATGAACCTAAGCAACTCAAATCAACCCTAAAGCAATAAGAATTGATTACTTATCAAGGAAGAACTTGCAAGGGATCAATTTGGTGAAAAAACTAGGTAAAACAAGGAATATTTTAAGTCTGAAATGGAGGAAAATGAAGGAGAAGTCGGGGCTGAAGTGAGGAGGCAGAAATGGGGAAGATGAAGATAAAGGCAGATTTATGTTTTTGTCTTTTTATCTTTTTCTCATCTCATTTCTCATTTCCCTTCTCTTTTCTCTTCTCTTATCTTCTATTTATCTTTTTTTCATTTTCATTTTATTTTATCTATATTATTATTTTTATTTACATATATATATATATATAATTCAACTAATCTACACAATAATACCGCTTAGTCATTTGGCCCGGTTTAACTAAATTAACAATGCAAAATGTTTACTAATCTTAATCTAATCATTTTTCTTTCTTTAATTTGGTCACTTATTCAATTCATTTCTAATACTTCATAATCCTCATATAGGTTATAAGTACACACGTGCTACTCGATACAAGTGCCAAATGCTAGGACACGTAGCTAGTGCATGTCATAAACTCGTTCCTACGAAAATACGTATGAAATGCATTTGTTCAATTGAATTGTATGCAAGATGCTTATGTTCAATAAAATGCATGTGGGGAAGGTCAAGGATGTTACACTTATTGCACTAGAGATGTTCCCTCAACCATCTTTGTGCGGAAGAGCAAACTCAAAGTTTCGAACCTTTCAAAACGTGCTTGCTCATCAGAAAGCTCTCTTAGATGGTATACTATGGAATTAGCATCCATAGCCTCATGCTGCTTTTGCAACTCAGTTGACATATTAGCAAGCATAATGCAGCTTGCCATCTCACTATCATCGAGATGCTTTTGATATGCCTTATGAACATCTTCAGAAGCATTAGCAGCAGAGGGATTAGGGAGTCCCTCATCTAGGACATAGCCAATCTTTTCGCATTTTAGAACTATCCTCAAATTCCTTAGCCAATCCAAAAAATTAGGCCCAGTCAGCTTATTTGATTCCATTAGTGATCGCAAATTCACACTTGTCATGATGATGATTCTAGCAACCTAGATGTAAAATAGAACATGTTAGAATGTACATAAAATGCATGTTTAATAGGTCTTTAATAAATCACATTATGACTTCCACTATTTTATTGCGAATCCATAGTCCTCACTATGAACCCGAGAGAACTTATATGGAAGTTCTCCTAATGGGTCGGTATCCAACTACCTAAGAATAACCTTGAGGTAACTCAACAAGCTATCCTTAGTTTGGTTAGTAGGTATTTAATCCATACCAATTGCATTATTCATGTAACTATCGAATCTTATGCGATCAAATTATTGATGTGTGCATATACATTGGGCTATCAACTCTTGATATGTGTATATCTCATGTATACAAACCCAACTTCACCTCCAATACACTAACCTTAGCACAAATCCAACAAGTTAATATTATCGGATAATTCTAACCCATTAATGATGAAATCTAATTTCAATGGATTCAACATATTTTTATAGAATGAGCTTAAGGCAACTCGACAACCCTAACTCTAGAAGAACTCTGGTTCTCCCCATATTAATGGTAGGCGTAAGACTTATTTCATGCTTTTATATATCATACATTCATCACATGGATATATAAAGATAGTTACATTAACTATATGACATGATTATGGACATACTAAAGTCAATCTCTTGAGCCAAAGAGAAATTGACTAGGTTTTACCTATATATATGCATGAATTTACAACCCAAAATAGAAATCAAATTCCTATTTCTAAGTCTTCTTGTTTATGGTACTACCTCTTTTACTTCTTGCTCATTTGTATCTTCATTCAATCCTAATCCTATGTAATCTAATTACATATTTCAAATTATAGGAAACCTCAATTTACATTTGAGGGGAATAAGATGAGAAGAGAAATACTTAAGAAAGAAAGAGAGGTAGGGACACGCAGACCCTATTTACCATAAAACAAAATAATTTCATGCATGCTCAACATATTGGGCCTAAGTCCATAATCATCCATTATGCCTTTTTATACACCCATAACATGCATTCTCTAATGCACAAAATAAAATTGACAATTTTGGATTTCAATTTATAAATCAATTCAACGTTTGAACCGAAATTACCTACATGTGTTCTTTCAGTTAATTTAATTTTGTATGTCATTTTAAAGTGAAATTTAATATTTAATCAAATTAAATTAAATTCCATTTTTCCAAAAATAATTCAAAAATAATTCTCCTTAAAATCAGAATATTATGATGTTAAAATTAAACAATTTAATTTTAATATACATACCAATTTCTCGTCATACTAGAATTACAATTGTATAACTTAAATTAATTCAAAATTAATTTCCAAAAATTCTAAAAATTTCTAGAACTTTAAATCATCATTCTAACCATCTTTAAATCAGCTCAAGTCTATCAAAATATTTTTGGCACATGTAAAAATTACTAAGACAAACGAACCAACACACTTAAACGCTCAAAATAACTAATTCGATATCTAAAATTTTTTAAAATTTCATATGCTTGCAAACTAATTTTGGCATGCATCTAAAATCAAAATAACATATTTTTAATCATATAAAAAATATTTCAAGGTGCTGAAAATAAAATAAACACATACAAAAAAATCAAACAAAATAGCCCCATCAGGTATGCTAAAATAGTCCCGTTTTCGTATTTGTTTAAAAAATTAATTAAAATAATTTTTAATTAATTATTGAACACTTACAGAGGTATAAAAATATTCTCAATATGTCTAAATAATTTTTTCATAATCAAATTACTAGAAAAATATAACCAGCCCCATCAATTAAGCCAAACAACAACAAATGTTCATAAACAAGACAATTTTAGGCATTTTTGAAATAAATCCAAAATTAATTATTTGAATCATATTTAAATCATTTTTCAATCAAAATAATTATCCATCCCATGATCAGATTAGTGAAAGAAAAATGTGTAAAACATATTTTACAAATTAATTTCAATTTTTCAAAACCTATTGATCCAAAATCATCAAAACAATGTAATCCCATTGCACTTTCAATTACAATTAATTTTAATTGACACAAGGGGGCTCTGATACCAATGTTGGGTTTGGAAGAATGAATCATATTCATAAACACAGCGAAAAAATAAAATATTTAAAATCCAAAATAAAAGATCATACTTGTACCATTAAAACTAATTTATATAAATATAGAGATTAGAAATTATACCTTGTAATTTATTATTTGTTCTTCAAATCTTCGATTTGTTGGGTTGTAGCAAACCACAAAAATCCACATTAGGATGTCTCTAATGATAATCCATGCGAAAAATAAAGAAGAAACTATCAAAAGAAATGGTTTGAACAAATTCAAAGTGTGCTAGCTTTGAAAGTGTTTTTGAGAGAATTTTGTTGTCTTAAAAATATTTTTTTCACAAAAAAATATTTTCATGTCTATTTTCTGCCATTTGATGTATTTTCTATTTGAATTAAATTCAAAGAAAAGATGAAAAGTCAAAAATGAAAAAAGGGAAATGAATGAATAGTAATTGGTCACCATTGGCCTACTTAAGGCCAAATTCTGTCCGTTGGCCAACAGGAAGGAGGCAGCAGTGCACTGGGCCTGCTGCAAGTTGCTACTGGGTAGCACAGCTGACCCACTAGATAGGCCTGTAGTCTGCTTAGCCCGCGCGGGCCCGCGACCCTCTCAAACGATTTGTTTTCGTGTGATCTTATCGCAATCCATCCCGAAATAATTCTTTCACATTTTGGATCATATCCAATACCATTTTACTCATTCTACATATCTTCAATGCATGTGACCCATTAAGTTTCCGATTATGTTGGTCATTTAAATTAATAATTAATTTAAGCAAGTCATTAATGGTATCTAGCAACACATCATGACCTCCAATTGACCGGAAAGTTAGTGGTTTGACTACGAACCTTTCTATAGACAATTTTTGTGTAATTATTCCTTTCACCATTTTATACCCCACTTGGTTCATAGTCTGGACAAGTGTCAACTCCCACTAGACTGACTACGTCGTGTCTAGTCCAAGTAATGTTAGTTCTTGTCCTTAAGGCTCATTACTCTATCAGATATGTCATTAAAGACTATCTTTATGACATTTCCACTCCGACCAGAGATTCCCGAGTAATGATCTCGACAAGAGGCCATGGGTATACACTCCTTCTATCAAGAGTGGTGAATCCTTTGTTGGTTATCCAATTACCTTTGAATTCCTCAACCTGTGTCCAATCACCACCTTATGAGCAACCTCCTTGAGGCAACAAGGAGTAGTGTCAAAATACATAATCAATATTCAAGATATCCTTGAGTACCTCAAGTCTAAGGATACTTGAATCATTGCTATGATGTGACTATCATTGACATTTGAATAGATTATCCATATGATTGTCTCATAGTTGGTCATCCAATGTACTTAGCTACACTTAGCAAGCATCCACATGTTAACTCTAAATATCTCATGTTTATAGATTATGAGATCTACTACTCGATCCAATCAAGGAGTGTAACATGTGTTAGTCTATCCAGGTTAATAATATCTCGTCTCATTAATCCTATGACTAGGGATAATTTTAATACTAACATAAGCTCAGTGTGGGAGTCATCTCGAAGGTTGTGACCAACTCAAAGATTGTGTCTGCGCGAAGGCTATATCCCTATTGGTATGCCAATAAGTCTACCCTATACTAGTATAAGCTTAACCATGGGCTTAGTTCACATATATCCATGTTTTAAACAAATGTTCACAAATCACATAAAAGTTCTAAGCAAACCAGATCATTACTACCTATTTCATTTATGTATAATTCAGAAATGCATGCTTGAATAATTACATGCATACTTTTCCATTTCAAGTACTTTTCAACTATTAGAATTCTATAATTTCTTTGTGATACTAATTGTTAAATCATACGGTGACTACCATTTTCATATCATGTAACAAACAAATTTATTAGACTTATACCAAACATATGTAAGACATATATTATACATACTCATATGTTTACAATTCTCAGATTATTAATTCATGCTTATCAAAAGTGTTTATCTGCTTTTGTCATTTTTGAACTGTATTTATATTTTTTGTATCTCATGTTTGATTATGCTCTGTCAATTTAGTTTTATATTTCTCATATTACTACTTTCATATCCAATCACAAACATTAAAAACACATTCTAATCATGCATTTACATATATCCGCTAAAATATAGTTATTTTTCTTATTCATTCCACTGAGTTCACATTACTATTTTTAACATTTTCCTGTTTCCTATCATGCCTTTCAAGTGATTGAATACTCCTATTATTAGTTATAAGTTTACTATATCACAACTAGCATGTATTTTATCACTGATTCCATACATTGTATAGTACTTCAAACAAATTGTGCCATTAACAATTTTTCTTTACTTCATTCACATCATATGATACATTTCTATTGTTCTATTAAGTTAATTGAATTTATGGCTATTGTCATAAAGCATGCACAAACAGGGTTGTTGCTTTACTAACATTGATACGACCCTTGTCTTTATCCTTGACTCTCTTTTGAATGTCGGTGCATTTGACAAACATTATTCAAGGATTAGTTACCATAAATTTTTGACTTAATAACTTTATTCTTACATGCAAATCCCCCATCCTCTTTTTTCTTGTTGCAATTGAGCCACGCTTCAATTTCTCTCTCTTTTATTTGGCACGGCTTTAATCAAAAAGTGTGGAAAAGGTTGATTCTTCAAAGTCTCAAAGCCACACAATAATTTTTTATGATTTTTTCCAAGCTTGGTAAAATATTTGGCCAAAAGGATTTGGAGAGAAAAATAAATAAAATGGTATAAGAATGACTTGGGTTGGAAGAAAATGAAGTTGAAATGCAAACTTAGCATTTGTGTATAAATGGATGAATGGGGAATGAAAATTGTGAAATGCCTTTTATATTTAAATTATGAAACCATTAGATGCTTGTTGGCCATTTATTGTCATGCATGCATATATGATTTGGGTGGCTAATGATCTTTTAAATTTTTATCAATTACATTTAATTTTGATTTCTTTCTAAATTTTCCATTTAGTCCTTCAATTTCTTTCCTTTTCAATTTAAACCGAACCCTAATTTTAATTTCTCCAATTTCAAACCTCAAACTAATTAATTTTCAACAATTACTTACACCAATATTCATGTTATGATTTATTCTACATAGAGGTGACCTTGATTTCACAATTTGTGTATCAGAGGAAAAATCATACTTTTATTGTGTAGCCCGATTTTCCAATTTCATTTTAGTGTTAAATGTTCGTATTTTAATTTCTCACTTATATTAAGTCTACATTAAGAATTTGATCTTATTGGCACCATTTTGGTTGTGAATACACTCATTTTTGGCTGGTCTAGTGTATCTAGTCTTAAAATGCACATGTCAATAGACCCTTAACTAATGGAGATAACATCATTGACTCCTCAAGCTAAGAACTTGAGTAGATCCTCTTCATAAGACAAGTCTAGTCTCACTTCGATGCTCTCGATTAGAATGATGTGAGAAGGATCTGAGCAGTACCTTTTCAATATGGAAACGTGATAGATATTGTGTATTATGCTCAACTTTGGTGGCAAGGTGAGTTGGTTCCTCATGAGGTTCTATGAACCTAGTGCTCAATGTGTTGTTCTTATAGAATCTGAGAACTTTCATCCATAGGAAAACCTTAAGAAACACCTTATTTCCCACTTCATATTCTATATCTCTCCTTTCAAGATCTGCAAATGACTTCTATCTGTCCGAAGCTGCCTTTAACACATCCTGGACGATTTTCACTTTTTCTTCTATCTCTTGCACTAACTATGGCCCCACTAACTTCCTTTTAGTGAGTTTGATCTAACACAATGGTGTCTGACACATTCTACCATAAAAATGCCTCAAAGGGAGCCATCTCAATGTTGGACTTATAGCTATGTTAGATGAACTTGTTAGCCTTATGGTAATTGATCTCTATTTTGATCTTGAAAATAAAATTAAATGTTACTAATATTTTTATCTAACGTTGTTTTGATTGAAAATAACGTTTCAAGCCCATTGGAAGTCAAATACTTGGTGAAATTTTGAAGAATTTTTTTATGTCATATAGTTCACGATTGTGACCAAAATATTCTCGACCGCAATAGGAAAATACCAAGAACTCATGATTGCAACTTTAGAATCGCAACTGTGAGTTATCAAGAAAAAATTTCTAGAGAGGTTCGCGGTGCATTTTACCCCTGCAAGATTGACAACGAGAATGCTTCACGACCACAACCATTATTTTGCAACTGTGAAGTTCAAAGTCAAGTTACCATTGCTTTTCGATCTAATAAAATGATGACGTGCCCTCAACTAAGCTTGAAAATTGGAGGGATACTACACAATCAAAATTTTTGACAATGAAATGAACACCACCAAAAATAATATTCATTCTAGAGAGGTTTGCGATCTCATACGCGACTACGAATCTTGTCACAAAAAAAGTCACGCGACCGCGAAGTTAGTTTAACAACCCAGAGATTCAAACCAACATTATTGTTGCACAAGCCACCAACCAAACTCTACCACTTGTCATAGGAACGTAAATTATTTAAAACTCGTGTTGCGTGAAGGAAACTCGCGACCATGAATCTATGGCAAACAACTTTTTTATTTCATATTTTTAAAATGTTAGAAATAATTGTAGCCAATATTTATAGTGACAAATTTGTTAATAAACTCTATATATGCTCATCAAATGGCCATTGAAAGACGAATAACTCTATTTAAATGGAAATACTCTTTTAGCTTTATTTCCTAATAATTTTTGTATTTAATTGTAATTAAGGTTGTTGTGTGAGCCATCAAAACACAAAAAATTAGTTTTTGTGTTAGCCTAATTAAATACAAGGAAATTTGGATTTAGTGTGATCTGAGAGTTAAACAACTAGTTGGAGTGAGCTAGCAAAACTATAATTTATCTCGTTGTGTGAAATAGTGAAAATAGGGTTTATTAGCACCCCGAACCTTTATAAATCGTGCGTCAAATCTTTCTTCCTTTACTTTTTCATATTATGTTTATTTTTCTTTGTAAGAAAATTTTAATTATCCACTAATTCATCCACCTATTCAGTGATTTTCTGGGCAAGAATTAGTATCAGAGCTAAGTCTAGCATCAAAGCTTAATCAACATCAGTAAAGATAAAGAAATTGCCAATGAAGGATTTTAAAGTCTTAAGTCTTAATTTGATAGTGCAAACTCTATCCATTGGAAGTTCAAGATAGAGACATATCTTGATAATAAGGGGATTGACATATGGGATAGTGTACAAAAAGAATAGACACCACCGATCAAGAAAGGAGCAGATGATGAAGAAGAACTCATCCTATGGGATGACTAGATAATGCCACAAAAAAGATTAAATGGCATAAACAAAAGAGCGATGTTGATTCTTACAAGCTTTTTATCCATTAAAGAGTGTGGTAAAATTCAACACTATCTCACCACGTTTAACATGCAAAAGACATTAGAGAATTATCATGAAGGAACTAAGTAAGTTAAATCTAAGAAGATCCAACTTCTTACGTTAGAGTTTGTACTTTTTAAGATGAAACCTAATGAGTCCATCACCGATATCACAAACCATCTTCTAGTCATCATTAATGGCATGAGAAAACTTGAAAAGCATATGAACTTGGAATAAGTCAACAACAAGATACTAAGAAATCTTCCACTTAGAGACTATAGTTCAAAAGTCACTGGTATAGAAGAAGCCAATGAAGATATGAGCATCATGCATACTAATGAGCTTATTGGCAAGCTTCTAATGCATGAGATGGCTATCAAAAGAGATAGAAAACTTGAGGCAGAACCGGAAAAGATAAGTTATAAAACTCAAAACCTCAACCTATCATGAAGCACTCAAAATGATGAAGAGAATAGTGAAAATGAAAATGAGGATATTGACATGTTCTCAAGAAAAAATAAAAAGAATGATAAAAAAGAAGTTTGGCAACTCCTAAAACTACAAGCAAAGTGTTTCAATATACACTTCAAATGACTCATCACAAAAGAACAAAGATGATGTAAAGTGTTATGAATGTGGAATGAAAGGGCATATCAAACTAGATTTTCCAAAACTCAAAAAGCACAAGAAGAAGTCCCACAAGGAAAATGGGGACAAAGGTCATAAAGTCATATGGGATGATGAAAGCTCCTCAAGTGAAAATGAGGACAACGAAGAAGAGGTGGCTAACATGTGCTTCATGACATTAGAGTATCACTTCACAAACAAGGTAAGTCCTTCTTACTTTCACTCTTGCAATGATATTGATAATGATACTGATTATGAGCATAGGATTATAGATGTATTGAACCTTGAATTAGAAATATATAGAAAAAAATTAAAATTCATAATTATGAATTAAAAATAGATTTAGAAGTTTTACAAAAAGAAAATTTTGAACTTAAAGCCTCTAATGATACTCTTAAAAAATCATTACATGAATTTTCTTCAGGACCCTCAACTAAGACCTTACATAAGGAAAATGATATTTTGAAAAATAAATGTGAGAAAATTAAAAATTCTATTTTAAAATTTCACAAAGGGAAGGAAAACTTACACACTCTTATTATTTCACAAAGACCTCCCATAATAAGACATGGACTATGTTTTAGTAAACTATCGACATTTGCACCTAACATTGTATTTGTTAAATCTAGTACACCTTAAACATCTTCCATTGAGGAAATAACATCAAAAGATAAACACAAGACACACACAAAACCCCTTATTCAAAAAAGAATTTTGGATGGTCACATGGCTCAAGAGGTAGACCTCAAAAAGTCAATCATAATTTTATATACAAAAGGCAAGTATCTAGGAATTCACATACTGCACATCCATATTCTTATATTCATCATACACATTTAAGAGTAGTGAGGCCTAAATCTCATGCAATATGGCAAGAACTTCTTAAAGCTAAACTATGTCATTATTGGATGGAATATGGTCATATTAATTTACATTGTTTGATAAGGAAGAAACATTGGAAACCTTATAAAGCTAACCCCCAATGACCCAAGCATGTTTAGGTACCTAAAAATAAAACATAATTTGTTTTCTTACATATATGTCTAAAATCCACAACAAATGAAAATGTATAGCTTATTGATAGTGAATGCTATAGATATATGACTGGTAATAAAAGTCTATTCATCAAAATCAAAGAAATTAATGGTGGAAACGTTACCTTTGGAAATAATGTTAAGGGAAACATAATTAGCATCGGTTCAATTGGACTAAGAAATATTTCTTTAATTGAGGATGTAATGCTTTATGATTATTTAAAGCATAATCTTTTAATTTAGTTAATTATGTGATAAGGGAAACCAAGTCACCTTTAACTTTAATGAATGTTTAATAACCACCGTAAATGGCCAAAAGATATTCAAAGGAAAAAGAGATGACAATACTTACATAATTGATTTACACAAGTTATCTAACATTTCCTCTAAGTGTCCTATATCTATTAGCAATGAATCTTAGCTATTACATAGAAGGCTTGGATATATAAACATTGAATTAATTCAAAGTCTTAGTAGAAGGGAGTTAGTAGATGGACTACCAAAAGTAAAATTCATCAAAGACATAACATGTGAACTGTGTCAAAGAGGAAAACAACACAAGACATCTTTTAATTCAAAAAATATTGTAAGTACTTCTAGACCTTTACAATTTTTGCATATGAACTTATTTGGTCCTAATAGAACTGCAGGTTTAGAAGGTAAATACTATGCATTTAAAATTGTTGATGATTACTCAATATTTACAAGGATAATGTTCTTAGCTCATAAGAATGGAAATTTTATTTCTTACAAAAAATTTGTTAAGAAAATCCAAAATGAAAAAGGATATTATATTTCAAAAATTAGAAGTGATCACGGTACGAAATTTGAAAATGAACTTTTTGAAAAATGTTGTTTAGAAAATGATATTTTTAATGATTTTTCAACTCCTAGAACACCTCAGTAAAATGACATTATTGAGAGGACAAAGAGAACTTTAACTGAAATGGCTAGAAAATGTTTCTTGAATATGGTTTACCAACCTATTTTTAGGTAAAAGTCACTAATACTGCTTATTATATTTCAAATCGATTTTTCAAAAGATCTATTTTAGATAAAACTTCTTATGAGCATTGGAATGGAAGAAAACCCAAAATATCATACCTTAGAGTATTTGGATGCAAATGCTTTATATTAAAGAGGTGTTTGGGATTGATGTTGAGTGTCCAAAAAGTAGGTTTAGAATTTTTTTTATTTAATTGAATGATTTTTTTAATTTTTTATAAACTGTTTTTCTCAAAACTGCTTCTAGCAAAAACATTTATTTACCTGCTTCTTTCCAAAAGTAGTTTTCAAAACTCAAAAAAATTAAAAATAAAATTTTTTTCTCCAAAAGCGCTTTTGTTTTATCTCACTGAAGTGGATCTAGCTATTCTCTCTCTCTAAGACCCAATGCCGGAAGCTTGGACAATATCAACAAAAGGTTCTTCTTCTTTTCTCTTTACTTTCTTACTTATTTGGGTTTTGAATTTGGTGGTTTATTTCTATGAATTTTATTTTTTTTAGCTACCTCAGCCTTGAATGATGATTTACTTGATTCTGTCGTTTACCTGCATGTTTAAGTTAAAAAAATTAAAAACACTAATTGAGCCAATCAGTGGATTTGCTACTGCAAGTTTGGCACAATCTGATGCTTATTTTTGTAATAGAAGCTCAAGATCTATTGGGTGTTTTCACTTTTGATCATAAGAAAACTCATTGCCATCATTAAAAAACAAACAATTTGGAGCATATATATATATATATATATATATATATATATATACTATTCTTTCGTAAGATGAATAGTTAGTGGTTCATATTTTTATATTGCGGAAAAGAAAGAATTGTATAAGGGTTAATTAAGTTGTGGGTTTGATTTGGTTTTGCTTAATTATCTTCGGATTAACACTTTTAAGGAATAAATTAATATGTGTGCAAATTTTGATTGGGTAAGCAATTAAATAATTTAGATTGTGTTTGCTATCTTTCTTTGAAGGAAAAGAGAGATAGAGAAAAAAAAATACTGGTAGTTTAATTGTAAGGACTTTTATGGTCAAGAAGATTATACTTATGTAATTTTCCAATTGCTATCAAATATAAAAGTTTGTTTTAGGGATATATATATATATATATATATTAGCATGTCATTCTCTTTACATTAGGTGATTAACCAAAAAAAGAGGAAAAAGGATTAATTTGTCCTCAAATTTTTTATTTCTAATGATTATTATTTTCCTAAATTATCCCATATCATTCTCAAAAATAATTTTTTAATTTCTTTTCAAATCCTTATTTGTCAAGAATTTCTAATCTTTAGTGTTGATTACAATCAATCAGAAAAATGGAGAATGAAGTGTTTTGAAGGATTAATTAAATGAGGTAAATTGATAATAAAAAATTAAAATTTGTACTTAAGATGTGCAAATTTTAATTTTAGGACAAACTAATAATCGGGAAAAAGAAATTCAAAGGACAATTTGATATTTTATTCAAAAATAATTATTAAGCTAACCAAATTAGAATTATGTTGTCACGAAATGGACTTACAGGTTAATTTTTATATGCTTGCTATAAAATAAATTTATTTTCTGGACAATGTGCTTCAACATGTGGCCCAATCTCATTATTGATGAATGGCTTCTAACGTATTGGACCATTTTCTTGGCTCAAGCTTAAATTCTGTGGTGGGCTCTTCAACTTCGTGATAGGATTTGTAGCATAGAGATATAGACGAATGACATGAGTCATGCTCCAATTAAACTTCCAATTTCCAGCCTTATCAAAATCCACGACTCAATTTCTCTTCTTTTTCTTCATTTTTTTTTAAGAATGACTCGATTTCTTATTTAAATGAGACTCATAAATTCAATAATGAACTGGATAATAAACTTGTAGAAACTGTTCATGTAAGCATTTTACAAAAGTGGATAATGAATTTCAAATCCTGTTCCATTTCTAAGCAAATATATAAAGATATGGTATAATTTTAAGTTAATTAAGGGAGTTGACAAAATTCAGAAAATATATTCGTGGAATTTACAATTCTTTCTTATTTCGTAAGATGAATAGTTAGTGGTTCAATGTCCTTTATCCTCCACATTTGTGACAAAATATTATATTTATTTTTTTCAGTGTTTGGTATGTAGATTGTGAACTGATTTTTTTTTTTATTTTTTGGTTGCTTTTTGTGTGTAGATTATATACAATGTCTATTTGTGAAAGCACAGAACAACTAGAAACATGCAAAAATGATGATCCTATTCTCACACAATCTGAAAATCAAACATCGGAAACATCAGTCGCTCCACTTGACTCTACCCAAAAGCCTCTAATTTTAGCAGTTAGCAATTTGAGTGGTAAAAAAAGAAAGTGAACATCATCTGTGTGGGAGCATTTTGAAAAGGTTAGACGTAATAACGAGGATTGTGCGATTTGTAACTATTGTAAAACTTGTCTCAAAGCTAATAGCAAAAATGGAACTAAATCTTTGCATAATCACGTTGAAAAATGCTCAAGGAGGAAAAATCAAAATTTATCTCAATGTTTTGAGAGGCAAAAACAAATTTTAGTTGATAAAGGGAGTGATGGGAAAGTTCAGTTTGCAAATTTTACTTTCGATCAAGAAATTTCAAGGAAGGAATTAGCTTGTGCCATAATAATGCATGAATATCCCCTTTCCATTGTTGATCATAGTAGATTTTGGAGGTTTTGTAACAGTCTTCAACCCCTTTTCAAGATGGTTTCGCGAAATACAATTAAAAAAGATATTTTCAATATATATGATTGTGAGTTTCAAAGATTGTATAAAGAGTTGGCGAAGCTAAAGAGCAGAATTGCCATTACAACAGACATGTGGACATCAAATCAAAAAAAGGGTTATATGTCGGTCACTGCTCACTTCATTGATGATACTTGGGGGTTACAAAGTTGCATTTTAAGGTAAATTAAATTTTATATTTTTCCTTAAACTTATTGCATATTAGTTTAAGATGATATAATATACTAAGTTTTTTTAAATTTGTTATTTGTAGGTTTGTTTACGTGCCAACTCCTCATACCAAATAAGAACTTGCAAGGCATTTGATGGATGCATTGACCAAGTGGAACATTAAGACTAAAATATCTACAATAACATTAGATAATTGTGCTACTAATGATGGTATGATTTCCATAATTGTGGATAAATTGTATGGTGATCTTGTGAATGATGGAAAAATTTTGCATATGAGGTGTTGTGCACATATTTTGAATCTTGTGGTGAAAGATGGGTTGTCAATTATTAATGATGCTTTAATAAGAATTAGAGAAAATGTAGCATTTTGGAGTTCTACTCCTCAAAGAGTAGAAAAATTTGATGAAATGGCAAAGCAATTGCATGTTAATTGTTCAAAAAAGTTGAGTTTAGATTGTAAAACTCGTTGGAACTCAACATATTTGATGTTGCAAAAAGCACTTGAATATAAAGATTTTTTCCTAGGTTAAGAATTAGGGAAAAATATTAAACTAATGCTCCTACAGAAGAAGATTGGTGTATGGCTGGGAAAATTGCTGAAAGTTTGGAGATTTTTTATACCACCACTGAATTATTTTCTGGTCGAAACTATCCAACTTCAAATTGTTTCTTTATTTCAATTTGTCAAATTCGAAATCGATTGGTAGAGTGGATGAGTTCTAGTGATGAAGTTATCAGTAAAATGACAATGAAGATGTTTGAAAATTTTGAGAAATATTGGAGTGTTATTCATATTGTATTGTCTATGGCAGTCATTTTGGATCCTAGGTATAAAATGAAAGTTATTGAATATTATTATCCTATGATATATGGTGAAAGTTCAACATATGAAATTAGTGAAGTGAAAGATACTTGTTATAGATTGATGAATGAATATCAATCTAAGGCCTCCAAGCATAATCAATCTCATTTGAATTATGAAGTTCAACAAGTATCTTTATGTGAAAATTCTCCAAAGCTCGATATGATCAATTTGGTGGCATTTCTTACTTCTTCCTCCAGTGACATTCATGTAAAATCTGAATTAGATCATTATCTTGAGGAGCCAATTTTGCCATGGACTTTAGAATTTGATATTCTCAATTGGTGGAAAACAAATTGATTAAAGTATTCAACCTTGCAAATGATTGCTAGAGATTTTTTAACAGTTCATGTTTCTACAGTCTCATCTGAGTCTGCATTTAGCACTGGTGGAAGAATTGTTAATGACCAAAGAAGTAAACTTCATGAAAATACTTTGGAAGCATTAATGTGCTCCCAAAATTGGTTGATGTTATATAAAGGTAATTATAAATTTGATTTTCATATTTTTGGAATTCAATTAAAAATTTAAATTAATTGATACAATATTTTATATTCTTTTTTTTTCTTTTAAGACTCAAGTGCAAGTTCAAGTTGCATAAATACAATTGAAGAAGATGATAATTGATTGGTATCACAATTTTGATGATGGGTATGTGTTTTTATGTCTTTTTTTTACAATTTATTCCATTTGTAATTTATTGATTATAATGATATAATTAATAATATGTTTTTCTTTTTTTTTTTTTGTATTTTTATAGGTTGATGAATTACAAGCGGTTGGAAGTTGGAGATTTATTTTTTTGTGTTTTTTATTGTTTTAATGACTTTGAACAATTTGATGAATTATTTTAATTTAAGTGTGTTAAATTGGATTTTATATTTGATTTTGTTTGGTGAATTTGATTTTGTAGTAAATTTTATGATGAATTGTGTATTTGTAAATTTTTAATTGTTTAGTTGATTTTAATTTTAAATTTTTTAGTGATAAACGGGTAATTAAATGGGTTCGGGTATTAATCGGGTAGTGTTAATCAGATTTGAGACGGGTACGAATATTAAAATTATAATTTTAAACGGGTTCGGGACGAGTTCAGGTAGAAGTACATATAATCGGGTTCGGGAATGGGTATGACAGTTGTCGCGGATACCCTACCCATTGCCACCCCTATTCCAAGGGAATGGAAATTTGTAAGAAATCATCCAAATGAGTAAATCATTGGTGATCCCACCAAATGTGTAAGTACTTGCTCTAAACTCTTATATTCTAATTTTGCTTTTGTTTCTCAAATTGAGACAATGACTATTGATAAGGTTCTTAATGATGAAAGTTGGGTGATTTCTATGCAAGAGAAACTCAATGAATTTGAAAGAAACAAAGTTTGGACTTTAGTTCAAAGACCTCAAGATTACTCGATAATAGGTGGTAAATGGGTCTTTAGAAATAAATTAGATGAGCAAAGATAAATAACTAGGAATAAGGCTACATTGGTTGCCAAAGGGAACAACCAAGAGGAAGGAATAAATTATGATGAAACATTTACTCTGGTTGCAAGATTAGAAGCAATTATAATTCTTTTAGTGTATGCATCTCATATGAATTTTAAACTATTTCAAATGAATGTTAAAATTATTTTTTTTAAATGGTTCTATTGAAGATGAAGCTTATGTAGAACAAGCACCTAGTTTTGAAAGTCATGAATTTCCTAATCATGTCCTTAAACTCACTAAAGCTTTACATGGTTTAAAATAAGTATTTAGAGCTTGGTATGAAAGACTTATTGCATTTGTTTTATAAAATAGTTTTTCAAAGGACGTGTAGATGTGACTCTATTTATTAAAAGACATAAGTATGATACTTTAATTGTTCAAGTTTATGTTGATGATTTTATTTTTGGGGCTACTAATAAACTTATTTGTCAAGAGTTTACTAAGTGTATGACTAAAGAATTTGAAATGAGTGTGATGGGAGAACTTAAATTCTTTCTTGGTCTTCAAATTAAACAAAGCAAAAAAAAAACATTTTCATTAACCAATTCAAGTACACAAAGGAACTATTGAAGAAATTTGGAATGGAAGAATGTAAGAATGCAAAAACTTCAATGAGTGCATCAACTAAATTGGACAAGGACAAGAAGGGTAAGCCTATAGATGAAAAGCTTTATAGAGGTATGATCATGTCACTTTTATATCTTACTATTTTTCAGCCTAATATAATGTAATGTGTGTACTTATATGCAAGATTTCAATATAATCCTACAAAGTCACATCTAAATGTTGTAAAAAGAAATTAAAAATATGTTCATGGTATAATGTATTTAGGTTTATGATATCCTAGAAACACATCATTTCATGTAACTATTTTTTCTAATGTTGATTATGCTAGTATCCTTTTAGATAGAAAAAGTACTTATGGAACTTGTCACTTTTTAGGTGTATATTTAGTTTCTTGGTTCAGTAAGAAACAAGTTTCAGTAGCCTTATGAATATGTGGTAGCTAGTTATTGTTATGCATAGGTTCTTTGGATAAAACAACAACTAAAGGACTATGGTCATGTAGTTTATCACATTCTCATCAGATGTGATAACACAAGTGCAATATTTTAATTAGTGATGTAGTAATATTGATACTAGACATCATTTAATTAGGGATCATGTGCAAAATAGTGATGTAGTAATAGAATTTATTGACACTAATAAATAAATAGCTGATAATTTTATGAAACCTTTAAATGAAGAAAGAATTTGTTTCATAAAAAAGAAACTTGGTATGCTTAATGGAAGCATAGTATTTTAATTCAACTTATTATAATCATATTTTATATGCCAAAATTCATCTCATGCTTTTATTTTGTGGAAAATAGTTCTTTGCTTTAAGACCTATAATTCACGGTCACTAATATACGCATGTGGTCATAAATAGTACAATTCTCAGTTCTTGAATGTTAGATGCATTTCATGCTCACGACAAGAAAACCCGTGCTCGTGAAATTTGAAACTGTTAATAATTGTTTCAACTATTGATTTCACGCTCACAAAATCAAGTTCGCGCTTGCAATATAATAACATTTCTTTTGATTGTTACAATGCTTCACTTTTTATAGTTGCATCACTTGCTTCGTTGTAACATCTGTGATTTAGGCATCGATTGTGCATGACCGTAATGGAGTATGCTGGTTCAATCGGAGTCTAAATTTAGACCCACAAAAAAATGACAAATAATAAGGAAAAAATAATTAAAGGTATTATTATTTGGAAATTTAAAAGATTAGTGTTAAAACTGAGAAAAAAAGAAAATTAACCTACACACAAAATCGGTATTATTATAATTGTTGGGGAAAAAAGTGTGAAGATGAAGAAATTGGTGGAAAATGAGGAATTTCTCAAAATTAAAAGTTAATGAAGATTAATTAAGTTAATGCACCAATAAAAATTAGGACTAAGTTTAATTAGTGGGGCCCACACTTTAATTTTAGTATAAAAGTTAAAAAGAGGAAGAAATTCTACATTCTTCGACCTAAATATTTAACTCATCTTCTTCCTCTTTTTCTTCTCTTTATGTCGTCCACCTATGCCACCAAAAGCCACCATTTTTGCCTCATTTCGAGCTTGAAAAAGAAAGGAAAAATAAGTTTTGAGAGAGAAAAATTCTGAAATTAAAGAGTTTTTACCATAAAGAGAGCTAAGGAGCAAGAAGGAAGGAAGAAAGAAGAAAAAGAAAAGGGACAAAACTTTGGGACAGATTCGGCCCACTTTGGAGAACCATTAAGGTGAGTTTATCCTTCTAAAATTCAACATGTTTCCTTCCATTTGAGGCCCATAAGAATGATAGATATGATTAGGGTTATTTGGCAAGAATTGACCTAGGATTTAGAATCGGTAACTAGTTGAAGAAAAGTGAAGCTAAACCTTTAATTAATGATAATTGATATTAGTTAACTATTTTATGAATTAAAAACTAAAGAAATATAACTCTAATGGAGGAAGGAGGGGCTTCCTTGGTTAAGGTAATTTGGGGAAAAATGAAATTAACCTATGGGCAAGACAATTGGTAATGAGTGAAATGTGATTAGAGTGTTAATTTGAAGAAAATAAATTGGAACCTATGATAATATTTTTGGGCAGCCATGACCTATCAAAAAGGGAGTTTAAGCTTACTACATTTTGGCTAAAATAAAGAATAAAACATATTAGGGGCATTAGGATTTTATATAGGCATGAAATTTGTGAAAATGGATGATAAAAATGAGATATGGTATGGTTGTGTAGGAAACTCAAGTGAGCAAAAAAGTGGCCCTCAAGAAGGTGACAAAGGCAAAGAGAAAGCTATTTAGTGAGGGAAGGAAAGGAAGGGAAAAGAAAAGCTCCAAGGCTGATTAGTTATGTACTTTATTGATAACAATCTTACATATTATTTAATTGTGTGAAATTATGTATTAATGTTGGATATGAATGTGGCTTGCCCTGGAATGTGATTAGTAGTTACTTTTGATTTTTTTTTTTATAGTAATGGGACTAAATAGTGTGAAGATATTAAGATATGTGAATTTAATTGTAATATGGAAAATTTGGTATAAAAATGAATGTATATGATGAATGTAATTATTAAATAAGTTTGTGTCAATTGATGACCCTACTACAGAATTATAAGAGCAATCTTGACATTTTTTTATCATAACTAATGTTCTAGTAATGAGATTGAGATGAAATTAGTTGAAAATGAAATTGTCCTTATAAGGCTAAAACTTTCATTCAAAACTCATGTTCAAATTTTAATTGCAAATGGGTTAAAAATTAAACACAAAACTAAGACATGTACCTACCTAGAAAAATACTGGATAAAAACTAATGAAACGACCTTCAATAAAAGGATCATAAATTTTGATAGAAAACTTGAATTTGGATGATTTGTGATGCATATTAAAGATAATACATTAAGCTACAAAATAATATAATATCATAAATTCAAATTCAAACTATAAATGGGCTAAAAATGAGTCCCAAAATCAGGGCTGAAATCTGTCATAATCAAAGAATTAATATATTGGGCTTTTGCATGTGGTGTGATGAATACATATGTTAATTAATGTGAATTTTGACTTTAATTGTAGTTATAAATATCTAATAAATTATTGATGTGTGAGATTCTAATTCAATAATAATGGAAACAAATAACAAAAATAAATAAACATATAAGTGAAATTTTGGTATAATTATCATTTTTGAAAATATTGTGAATAAAAATCTTAATATTGGGAGTAAATATAAAAATAGTTAAGTCCTAAGACACCTAATCAAGAACTAGAATAGAAAATAGTTTGATATGTCAATCAGGGGATTTAAGACACTCGGTACCAAAACTTGAAAGTTGGTAATGCCAATTCTATAAATGCACTCGGCATAAAATTATAAAGCTGATAATAACAATATTACGAAAGTCAATAATGACAACCTCATTATTCATATTAGTTAGTTTGGTTATAAGTGTTATGCGCGCAAATAAAATGAAAATAACAATAATGTAAACGTGTATCATTTTGATAATGTTGTGTTAAATCAAAATTGCTAAATATTAAATGTTTGATAACATTTCTTTAATTTCATGTATTTCTTTTGTTTTATGTCTTCTTTGTGAAAACTATGAAATGAGATATAAGAAAATATGTGTATGTAAGATTTTTATCCTTGAAGTACCGCTAAGCTAGTAGCTTAGTGTGGGTGGTTTCGTCTTGCGCAATTTTTAAAGAATAGTCGTAGATAGTATAATTGTCAAAAGAAAAAGGGTATTCAGACGAAAAGCGGCTTAAAACTTTGGACTATTTTTTGTATATTTTTTCAAAAGTTTTTTAAATTAAATTATAGTTTTATCTCATTTAGTATGTATCGGGGATGTATAAAACTAATGTAATTAACATAATTTGGATGTAAAATAATACATTTTATAAATAAATAAATAAAATTTTGAATATTGGTATTTGTAATAATTTTATAAATAAATAAAACTTTGAATATTGGTATTTGTAATAATTTTATTTTGGTATTTGTAATATTTTTCCAATATATATATATATATATATATATATATAAAATTTATACTTCATTTAGTAAATTTTATAAGATAGTTAGTCAGGTAATGTTCACTTATTTTGCTAAATTAAAGTGGGGTAAGGGGTATTAAATTCGTTGTAACCATTACTCAACTTGTGGTTGTGAATGTCATATCAATAGAAAAATTTTAAATTTTTCCATCTTTCAACATTTTGAATTTTAAACTTCTTTTAAGGCTCATATCCATTAGAAAATACCTCTAACATTAGGTTACATTTCACTATTTTAATCATTTTACATTTTCTAATTCATCTCTCATCTTTCTCTCACTAAAAAATGTCTCCTCTTCCAACTTCTCTTCAATTTTTGCTCTTCTCTTATCACCTTCCATGGCACCCAAGCCTTAAATTTGTGCTTCAAAGGGCAAAGCCCCTGCCTCTTCTTTATAACCTCAACCTCTTACTTATGAAGACATTTTCAACAATTTTTCTGAAAAAGAAAAAGTTAGACTACAAATGGTGATGGGAAAAGAGTTTATTGATATTGATGATATGGAAGTACTTGGTTTGAAACAAGATCTCATGAATACTTTTACCGAAGTTGGATGGACAAAATTTGTGTTTCCCAACATCGAAGACTACAATCAACTCACTACGGAATTTCTCTCCACTCTCACCATTGAAAAGGATGCCAATAATGAACTAGGCTATTATGGGGTTAAAGTTTTCTATTTTGGAAAAAGACATTCTATGACTAGAAAACAATTTGCCAAAGCATTTGATTTCTTCACTACCGATTATCTAAATGATATCGAAATGACTAAAGACCTATTCTCATTTTTGGCAATCCATCTCTATTCAAAAATCTTTAGATAAGTATTCAAACTCTAAAAACATTAAGTCCTTCCTTCATTAGGTACTTCATAGAATTATATCTTTCACTATTAATGCTAGAGGGGATGAAAATGAAAAAGTAACTTAAAATGACCTCTTTTGTCTCTATGCATTAGTAAACAAAAAGCCTATTGAGACTTCTACTCTTTTCATTGATCAATTTCACTACATAAGGGAGATTGTTAGCCATATGGTAATTGATCTCTATTTTGATCCTGAAAATCAAATTAAATATTACTAATGTTTTTATCTAGTATTGTTTTGATAACAAATAAAATTTCTAGCCCATTGAAAGTCATATATCTGGTGAAATTTTGAAGAATTTTTTATGTCTTATAATTCGCGACTGCGACCAAAATATTTGTAACCGTAACATGCAAATACCAAGGACTTGTGACCACAACTTCAAAATTGCGACTACAAATTGTCAAGAAAAACTTCTAGTGTAGATCACGGTGTCATTCACCCTTGCAAGATGAACTGCGAGAAAGTTTTTGCAATCCTGACGATTATTCCGTGACCACGAAGTTCAAAGTCAAGTTATTGTTGATTTTCAGTCCAATTAAACACTAACACATGCTCTCGACTGACTTGGAAAATTTGAGGGTTATTGCACAATCAAAATTTGCAATCGCGACACATATTTTGCGACTGTAACATGAACACCACCAAAAATGCTATTCATTTCAAAGAGGTTCATGACCTCATATGTGACCACGAATCTTACCGCGAAAGGAGTCCCAAGACATCAAAGTTACTTTAGCAACTTGGAGATTCAAGCCGACATTACCCTTTCACAAGCAGCTAAGCAAAATCTACCACGTGTCACAGGAACAAAAATTATTCAAAACTCTTAACTGTGAGAGGGAAACTTGTGATTGCGAATCTATGACATATAGCTTTTTTATTTCAAATGGTTTAAAACATTAGAAATAATTGTAACCACTATTTGTATCAACTAATTCATGAGAAAACTCTATAAACACCACTTCAAATGTTTATTGAAAGAAAAATAACTCTCTCTAAGTGGCAAAACTCTTTTAGTTTTATTTCCCAACCATTTTTTATTCAATTGTGATTAAGGTTGTTATGTGAGCCATCAAAACACAATGAATTAGTTTTTGTGCTAGCCAAATAAAACACAAGGGAATTTGGGTTTGGTGTGATCCAAGAGTGAAATACCTATTGGAGTGAGCTACCAAAACTCTAGTGTATCTCGTTGTGTGAGATAGTAAAAATGCCCAATTGAGATTGGTTAACATTCGAACATCTATAAATCGTGTGTCAAATCTTTCTTCCCTTATTTCTCTCATATTTTATTTACTAGTCTTTGCGAGAAAATTTTAATTATCCACCAATTCATCTCCCTTTCTTGGTGATTGTCTAGGCAACATAACTCTATCAATGGTAGATATTTGTCCCATCTTCCTTCAAACTCTAGGACACAACTCCTTATCATGTCTTCTAAGATCTAAATCATCATTTTTTTATTGTCCATTCATCTGAGAATGAAAAACCGTGCTGAAGTTGATTAATATCTCAAGGATATAATACATGTTGATATACTTACCAACATACCATTTTTTTCTTTTCTCATATGTCCACACACATAATATCCATTATATACATGAAGTCATGTCCTATAGTGACCATACAAGTTCCAACATGCTCATACTATAGATCATACTATATAACAAACAAATGTACACTGCACTTAATACTATAGATCAAGTTGACCCATTTACTCTGACTTGGACTAACTATATACGGGTAATAAATTCAAGGCTCACATTTGAACTCCTTAGGACACCTGCCTAAGTCCCTCAAAACACTTATCGGAGTTAAAATTAGCAATCAGGTCACATGCCTAAGTTATAAGGTAATACATATACATTTCTAATCCAAAGTAGCTCACTGAGCTTTTAGCCCTTTGTCTATAGAAGATAATCCATATTGACCAACCTAGGCCACCCGGAACTATTTCCCTCTTAATGGCATATCATTTATCCTAACTCTAGTCCTAGTTAGAGTGTTTGTTGACAACCCTATATATTCCATTCCAAAATCATACCACACATTAACCATTACCTTACCTTATGTTCCATGAACCATATTTCACAACTGTGAAGGCATTTTCATTAATAGTTTACATGTGAACAAGTTGTAAACTAATTTGGTCTAAAAAGTGACAACTTCAAGTTTTAAGGTCGTGAGTCAACCATTACGAGTGTGACCATGAACCTAACCTTGAAACTGCTTATGAAAGGGCTTGTTTCACCAACAAACAAATCAACATGGGATTCATACCTATATCAACACTCCATTTCACATTTCATTAATTGATCATGCCATTAACTCATATAAACATCTTTAAACCCCCATATTCTCCACATTATCTTGCAATCAACTATTAATCCAAAACTTAGCATTTAATGCTCTAACAATGAATTAATGTTACCAACAACCCAAAATCATGCAATGAACCATAACAACAACCTTTTCAATATGCATTTAAGAACACCAATCATACCAAAACAATAAATGGAACTTTAAATGTGGTAATATACATACCTTCACCAAAAATGGAGCTTTAGCAATACTCTAAGTTCTTCAAGCTTGTCTTCCCCCTTAAGATAGGCCTTCAATCTCTCTTCGAGCTCCTAGTCAGGAAAAATACCTCTCTTAGACCCTTATGATAGAAACTCAAACTCAAAATACTCTAAAACTAAACTCTCTCTCAATTTCTCAATAGCACTCTCTTTTCTCCATTGTCTTAGGCATTTATCTTTGATTCCAAACATGGAGCATTTGAAAATGGAAAAACATGGGGTGGAGAAGGTGAATAAATAGAGGGTATCATGTGTAACATCCGATGATTTAGACCCCATTTGCACATGACAATAGTGGGGTGAGCCGATTTAATCGGAGTATAAATTTGGACATATAAAAAAAAGACAAATTATAAGAGAAAATAATTGGAAATTAAAAATATTTGTGCTAGAACTAGAAAAAAATAACAGTTGTGTTCAACATCACTCTACCCTCTATAGTAAAGATAGACAGTCTCATATTAAAAATTAGTGTAAGATAGATAAGGTATATATCTCTAATTGACACTCATCATTCTTCTCAGCCCTATCATCCTCCTCCTTAGTCTTTTCTTCACCATCCTTCTTCATATGCTTAGCCAAATCATCTTCCTTGTGTTTTTCTTCAATTTGAGCTCCATCCTCTACAACTTTCATAGCCTCGTCCTCCTCCTTATCCTTATCCTCTACAACATTGTCCTGATTGAGCTACAAAAAAATGAATGAAAAAATATTCATTAGTGAGTAAAAGAAAATACTAAGCATTTTAAGTTTAAGCAATCATAAAGATCAATCAATGAAAAAATTCTTCTCAAAAAGTGGGTTTCAATACCTAATCTCAACCATTTCTCTACCATCTAAGGTCGGGATGAACATTACTCTACCCTCTACAGTAAACAGTCTCAAATTAAAAATTAGTGTAAGATGGATAAATTTCATCTGAAGCAGGGTCCTAAAAGTGTATCTTGTCATTCGAAGCAAGGTTATGAATGTGCTGCAAATGAGACTTTGGTCCTTAATTAAGGACTATAAAATGTACCTTCCAAAGAAGTTAGATTAGCATGACTCATTAACTCTACATTTTCTCTTTACAATTCATTGACCTCTTAAAGGAACTTTTTATGAGTCTGGTCCATGTAGTCATTAACAAGTGCTTTCATTTCATTCTTTAAGCCCTCATCTATTACATAAGCTTGGGCACTCTCTACCAGTGGAGACCCTCCAATACATGGTTTTTCATAATCGTTTTCTACATATGAAGGGATATATCCTTTTGTAGCACCATCCTTTTTCAAATCTTGGAGGACTTTAACTCCCTTTTTACCATCCGTTTTCAAAGGTGGGCTTGACTCTTCACTATTCTCAGCACCACCATCCTCCCAATTAATGGAAGACCCCATCTTCAACTCATTAATGTAAGTGTTTAACTCCTTATTGGGTGTTGTTTCTAGTACCAAGAATGTTTTCCTCCAACCCATTCCCATTTCTATTTCATTTGGCCTTAGGATTTTTTGGCACTTTGTAAAGATATTTAAGAGAAGTAAGCAAACGACTATTTAAAAAAAACACAATTCATGATTAAAAATTTAAATTGTGTGATACACTTACTTTGGCCTCTTTGAAGACCTTAAAGACCTCATCATGTTTCAAGCCTTTCTTGTTAAACCTTGTCATCCACTTACAGATGTGAGGAATTCATTGGTCTTCACATTTAACCTTCCTCTGTGCATACCGCTTGGTCATTGCCAATCTGCATTTGCATACCAAAATCTGTAGAATTATAAAAATAAAATGTTAATTTACAACAATTGGTTATACAAGATGTTAATTAATGTAACTTTATTCACATTAGAAAGTATAGATTCGCCTACAAAGGAAAAATGAAACCTACATAAGTATATGTTTTAGATCTCTATGGATCTGCATTCAACTCTTTAATTTTATTATTCAGATCCTTCCAAAGCTACCTTATTGAAAACTGGAAGGACCATGTGCCTCAAGGAAAGACTCCAAAAGATTCAGGGTCCTACATAATTCCAAAAATCCATTCCTGAATATGGTTTTTTCTCTTGTCCTTTTCGCATAAGACCATCTCATTAAACAATATATACATTAGCTTAATTATTTCTCTTGTGGTATAATCATGCACCTATCACGCTGCCTATATAGGCATCTATCGATGCGCACAAATCAAATGCATTTGATTGATAAAAAAAAACTAAGAGCGTTCATGATCGAAATAGATGTGATATGATTAGAATATATATTCATATTACATATGAATAAGAAATTTGGTCACAAATTTGTGACATTAAGTTTTAGTGCAAAAATAAAAAAAAAGTGACATGATTTTCATTCCATCAACAAGTCATGAACTGGGAACACAATGACATATTTATCAAAACTCCAACATTTATGGCCTAAACTCGAAGAAATAAAATTCAGGGCCCGGTTTGTGGAAATAATGGAATGTTAGTGGACCATATCAGAAGTTTTCTAAAAGATTATGTTAATTAAGATTAATTAAACTAAAATTATTTAATTATTCTTAAATTTAAGCATGCATAACTACACGTATATGCCATGCACATTAAGTCTAAAATAATCAAAGTATAAAAAAGACTTTTGGTGGGCACATTTGGTAGAAGATAGCCACATTTTCATAAGAAAACAATTCTATTGATTTTTCTTTTTCTCTTAAAACCTGTCACCTCTCCCTTGAATTTTCCCTTACTTTCTTGTCTTTTCCTTCTAATCAAACACTTCTAAAAAGATTAATTCTTGAAATTCTTAAAGAGATTAGCTTTGAGTCCTTGAAGTCTTCATTCCTCCACCCTATTTCAACATAAGTTGAAACACCTAAATGGACAATAATGGGAGCCTTACTTCATTCTTACTTAGGAAGTGAAATTTTGATGTCTGCATGTGCTAGAGAAGGGGCATAAAGGGTTTGCATGTGGCAGTTCAAGCATAAAAAGAGTAATTGAGTGTGTGACAACCATGACTTTGAAGTGAAGAAAAATTTTAAGCTAAATTAGTGATCTAGGCAAAAGTTGAAGCTCTCTTTTTCTTATCTTTTCTACATTTTCTTTCTCTTTTTCTTTTATTCTTTCATCTTGCTTTTTATTGAATTCATGTCTAAATCATGTTTTGGTATTTTTTTGCTTTGATTATGACAATTGTGAAGGTTAACCTGAGCTTGCCAGAACCATCACCCATTTTCTTTGTATAAATCGAAAGTTATAAAAGAGGCAAAGCAAATTTTGGACACAAAGGTTGAAACCGTGAGTTAATGAATGAAGGAATTAGCTAAGTTAATGCCAATTTTAAACTAGTTATTTAGCAATTAATCAAAATGAAGGTTGAAATCTTAGATTGAGTTGGATTGAGACATTAATTTATATTTGAGCTCCCCTTTATGAGCTAAGATTCAAAGTACCAAATAATCAAGGACAAGTGGCAAACTAAAGCCTTTGTGTAAGGGAAGTCTCAGCCTAAGTGAGAAGAGAGGACTTAAAATCTTAATTAAAGCTATAGACTATTTAATTGAAATATTAATTAGTTTAATAAATAAAAAGTTAAGTTAAAGCCAAGGTCAGTACTTATAACTCTTAATTGATGATGGGAAAATATCTTATGAGTGAAACACATGCTATCTAAATAAAAACATTGGAATTTGACTTAATTGGGACCATAAATTGAATTTAGGACCTGAAGTCTCTAAGTAAAGTTTTGGAAATTGTGGGATGTGTTATGAACTTAACGAATAAGAACTAAACGATATGATTGAAAGGTATACCAACTTAGACTCATGAGGAGTTAAAATGAAGTTTAAAGTTGAGGTTTGGATATATATAAGTGATGGATCAAAAAGATTATGGTTGTGAGCTTCTCATGGGTAAAGAATTGTGTACAAAAGCAAATATGTAATATATCTAACATGTGAAAATATACTAAACTTAGATCTATAAGTTTAAGCTAGAAAAACTGACAAGATAGAAAATTTAGTTTAAAGATTTACAATCTATATCGTAAGCCTTTAAATTTTGAAATGACCTTATGAAACATAGACGGGGCTATACCTTAAATAATGATAGAATGAGGCACAAAGCCCTAATTAAACTATGACATGAAATCCTACATTAAGACAAATTTTTTATTAAAATATGTGTTTGGATAGCATGAACACTAATCAATGTATGGTTTATATCAGACATGTCAAAGTTATAGAAGCCCAAGCTAGACTAGGGTAAGAATCTAGTTAACGTGAGGGAGAAAGCGTAAACCAAGTTTGTGCATGTTTTATACTATTAAAGCAAAATTATTAATGAAATAATAACAAATGATGGAATATAAATATGTATGTGAGCATATGTCTAATTAATATTTGTTATATGAAGAATGTGCTAATATGTCTATCATACATGTCTATTTTTTCCTTATGCTTAAGCCTATAAGGTATGTTATATTTGTTGATAACGTGACTATAAAATGATATGGAAATTTTATTGATATGTATGCTAAGAGTTATATCCTATGTGAAAATTCTTTAGTAGATTTGTGATCTACATATGGCATTACTTGAAAATGTGTATAAAATAGGTAAGCTTCAAATGGGTAATATGTTAAGCTATGTGATTATTTGATAAGACAAGCCATGTAATATGACATTGATTAACATGTGAATAGAAATTGATATGATAGGATAAGAATATAGTATAGATAAGCAAAGGGACATCAGAGCTAGGAATATGAATAGGATATAACGATAACAGATGAACAATAGAAATACATGAGAGCAGTTAATAAGGTTATGATTTGTATGTGTTAAATAGTGAATGGACTCGTTGCGCTATGTAGGAATCAATGTTTGTATATATACTGGTAATGTTTGCAGTTTGAATGACAATAAAGAATTTATGATCTATAATTTGAATATACAAATGATAAAACATGACCTTAAGCATGAAAATACTCAAAATGATAGAGTGCACACAGAAGTTTGGAATTATGATAACCATTATACATGAGACAGACCTTACATAGAAATATGTGTATATGATATATGAATACATGTTGAAACATGGAAATATGTAAATTAAGCCATAGTTAAGCCTAGACTAGCATAGGATAAACTTATTAGTATGCTAATAAGGACACGGCTTTTGTGTTAGCACAACTTTCAAATTGGTCACAACTTTCAAGCTGGTTACAACCCTTTGTGCTGGATTTGAGGATGCCTAACATCCATTTGATACATTTGACCACAAAATTTGTATCTATTTTAGACACGACCATTGGGGGGATTAGGATCTCCTTGTGTCTCAATATAGTCTGGTGAATGTGGCAAAAGTTTGGGCAAAACATGTAAAGTTATACTAAATTGTGACAATATAAGATGCAATGAATATAAATGTAGAGCTTTGATAGGAAATGTACGTGAGACATATAAAATATGTGTATATGATCCGATACATTGTATGAATATGGATATATGAAAGTGTGTTTGACCTTGTCCGAAAATAAGTATGTATTTATGCTTTAAGTACATATATATCATGTGTGATTTACATTAATATGTTGATGGAAGAAAGGCATGCTAGGGTATTGTATGTATTTTTACTTAATTATTTTATAGAATATTTCTGTAAAGCTTACACCACTGAATGTAAGTTTAACGTGGAAGTTTATTTGCTCATGCATAGGTTGTCAAGGGCAAATAGTGATGTAATGATTTGAAAAGTCTGAGAAACAGTGGGTCCCACAGATGGAGTGATACGGAAACAACAGTCACCCAACTAGGGTTGTTTGTCTCTGCCATTTGTATCATGTACATTCTAAACTTGCATGTAATCAAAAGTTTGCACATACACTATAAACCTATATAAATACAATATATACATTTGTATATAATAGTGACATGCTTTCTATCATATGAATTTTGCTTTGGCTATGAATGTTGTGAGTCATTAAGTTTTGCATAGGCACATAAGTCAATCAATCTATAACATTATTTTATCTTATTGTGGCTCAAGAGGGTAAAGGTGTTACAATATATGCTTCTTATCATGCCTCTTTTTTAACCTTGTCTCCTTACAACAATTTTTTGACTTTTCTTTTTGTTGCTTCTTGCACAGATCCTTAAACCTTGCTATCACCACTGGGTTGTTAATTGACATCTCATCCACCTTAGGAAAGTTTTTCTTCATGAAGTCTTTCACCTTATCCTTTTTGTACTCGAAAAAATCATCTCATTCTCATCCAAGTACGAGCATCACAACCCAATGATGATAGCAAACTCTTTGAGAGAGTATCTAATAGGAATACCATTAATAATTGTCATATTCGCTAATTTAGGCCCCGAGTCGCATGTGTTGTGAAGTTGACGCGTTTGACCAATCGAAGTCTAAATTTGGATTTTTAATGAAATTAACCAATTAATGATTAAATTATGTTGATATATGCCTAATTAATTGGTTATAAAGGTTAAAGAAGTTGAGTTATGGTAAAGGACTAAATTGTAAAATTTGATAAGTTTTGGGGTCAAATTGCAATTTACCAAAAATTTGGAAGATTGATTAGATAATTGTTATTTAAACAAATGAAATTTGGACATTTAATTTGGGTTGGCCAGCCATAGCATTATAGAAAGAGGATTAATGTTGATTAAGTTAAATATCAAAGATATGGTCAAATAGGTGGGTCCCATATAAAGACTTTTGGTCCTTTCTTATTCTTCCTTTTTCTTCTTCCCCTTATTTTTGCTCTCTTCTCTTTCTTTTGCCAACCACACCCATGAATCCTCCATAGCCCAACCTTAAAATCTAAAGAGATAAAGGAAGGGAAGAGAGGGAAAAGACCAAGACAACGTGATTTTCATGATCTACAAGTCTTAAGGAAGCTTAGGAGAGCAAGAAGGAAGAGATATAAGCAAGTTTTGAGGAGAGAGAAATCTCCAAGGTTGTGATCAAGTGAAGAAAAGTGTAAAGGTAAGAAGCTTTTCTTCTTTTTTTCATTTTTTCTTAAGAAAGTTGGAGTTTTGAGCTCAATTTGAGCTTGATTATGTAGAGAGAAAGTCTAGGGTTTCATGAGAGAGAGTTTAAGGTTTTGATAAAGTAAGATGTTGATGATGATCTGTAATGTTGTAGGAGCTCTAAATGACAAGGAAAAAACTCAAAGGAATAAAGGAAAAGGGAAAGCTACCTAGAAGAGTGAAGGAGAAAGATAGAGGTTTATGCATAATTTAAGGCAATAGCCTATCTTTGTTTGAAATAATGCATGTTTAACATGTTAATTGATGATTGAAGTGCATTAATATGACTATGGCATGAAACCATAGGTTAGAGATGAAGAATGAGATTTTTTTTATGATTTGTTGAATTAAGTAATGTATGTTAGAGAATTTAATTATGATTAAGGCATTTATATGTATTAGGTCATGATATGTTGAATAAAGGACTCTAGAAATGCATGAGTTGTGTTTTGGTATAATTTGGTGTAATTAGAAATGAATAAGGAAAGTGAATATGCAGATTTCCTGCAGATAGTCATGGGCGTGACTTTTGGGTCATGGGCATGAACTTTCTAGTTCACGGGCGTGACTGAATTGTATGACGGTTGTGACTTCGGTGTAGAAATGGCAAGATTCATTCTAGAAGCGTTCATGGTTTTGAATCACGGACGTGAACAAATTCATGGGCGTGAATGAGTAATCATGACCATGAATGCTTTTGGCACGATTCATTCCAGAAGCATTCACGACTTTGAATTACGGGTGTGAACAAATTCACGGATGTGAATTAGTAATCATGGTCGTGAATGATCTATTTTTAATAAGTATGAATATGGTTAATTAATGAAGTATTTAGGTAAGTAAATGGAAAGATATTATTTATCAAGTAAAATAAGAATGATAATATGTTGTGATATGAGAATGTTGAGATGTTGTAAATTAAGAATGATAATATGTAGTGATATGAGAATGTTGAGTTGTTGTAAAATAAGAATGATAATGTGTTTGAAATATGAGAATGTTGATATGTTTGAAAAAGAAGAATGATGATATGTTTGAAAAAGTAAAGATATATGAATAATGTAGAAATACGAACATGTCCATTACTTTAACTACAGACTAGAAACGAGATAGATGACATATCATTATGGGGGCGAATAGTACCCTACTATATGAGATATTCCTCGATCAATGTGGCTTTACCTCTGAGAGTGTCATTGATCTGAGATGCTCAGTCAATGTGGCTTAAGGTTTGGGAGCGCCATTGACTTGAGAAGCTCTATTGAGCATATATAAATTGAGGACAATGTGGTTTTAGCTCTAGGAGCGCCCTTGGTCCAGTTATTCATCTATGATGAAATATTACTCAATCAATGTGGCTTAAGCTCTGGGAGCGCCATTGACTTGAGAAGCTCTGTTGAGCATATATAAATTGAGGACAAGGTGACTTAAGCTCGGAGAGCGCCCTTGGTCCAGTTATTCATCTATGATGAAATAATACTCAATCATTATGGCTTAAGCTCTGGGAGCGTCATTGATTTGAGAAGCTCTGTTGAGCCAGATAGTGGACAGGGTGGCTATAGCTCTAGAAGCACTCCTAGTCCATAATCTGTATCCAGACAGTCCAAATAAAGTGATGTGGGCAAGATAATGAAGTTAAGTTGAAAGATAAAAAAAAATGATATGAGATTGATATAGAATACTAAGGAGATTAAAAGAGTAACTTATCATTAAAGATAAATGAAAATAACATTGTACATGTATGCATGATATTTATAATTGTATGAAATAGGGACATGATGATAGGAATAGCATGAAAATATTTTAATGCATAAAATGATATTAATGCATAAAATGATACATGTTAATGCTTGTTGCATAACATAGTATATTGTCTTATTTATATACACCACTAAGCTTAGAGCTTAACGTGGGAGTTTCCTTTCGCGCAGATATAGAAAAGTGGCTGAATGTGGTAGATAAAA
This sequence comes from Triadica sebifera, assembly GCA_023653625.1. Classification (NCBI taxonomy): domain Eukaryota; kingdom Viridiplantae; phylum Streptophyta; class Magnoliopsida; order Malpighiales; family Euphorbiaceae; genus Triadica; species Triadica sebifera. Next base: position 13,424,601 of record CM042903.1, on the reverse strand, counting down.
CAAACGGTAATCCTATTCAAATTAAAGTAGCCAATCTTGAAATAGTGGGTTACCATCTTTTGAATTTTTGTATTTTACTTTTCGTGTTATATACTTATAAGTTCGTAAATTTATTTTCACAGTCTATTAAGAATTAATTTGATATTTATAATTATTATCTTATGTAAATAAAATGTATATATTACTTATTGTACATAAAAAAAATTATGTATGGCTTTCTAGCAATTTAAAAGAAAATAGTGATTTGAAGAAATAAAAAGTCAGTGGTAGCGCTCCCTCATCTGTGCACGTGCTGTTTGGGTGAGAGGGTGTTACAATAATGAACCACATCTTCCTTCCTTATTAAATCTTGCCTCCCTGACAAGCAGTTGCAATTTGATGGTAGAGGAGTAATGGTGGTCAGTTATTTTGAGGTATGCTCCAAGTATACATTTCTTGAAATTTGCCAAGGCATCAAAGTCATCTATTAGCCCATCTTTCATCAACAATTGAAAATCATCCAAGGCAAACCTTATTGTAATATTTAGGAGAAAAAAATCTTCTTTTGGCACCCTTGATGGTAATCTTGAATCTCATCAACCTGAAAGAAAGATAAACAAAATCATCAATAGAAGAAAAGAATATCAATGCTTAGTTCTCTAATCTCGACCATATTTTTACTCTCTATGGTCAGGATGAACATTTATCAGCCCCTTTACGGTCGAGACTGACATTGTCAAACTGAAAATAAAGATCTAAGGTAATTCTAAAAAGGCATTCATAAAATATCAAGCAATAATTTACATTAAAGATCAATCAAGGATAAAGTATATATTTGTCATAGTGTGTTTTTAATTTATCTAAGTTCTACCATATCTCTACCCTCAATGATCGGCTGGAAATTTCTCTACCCTCTATAGTCGAGATTGACATTTTCAAACCAAAAATAAAGGTCCTAAGATAATTCTAGAAAAGTATTCATAAAAGATAAGTAATACTTTACATTAAAGATTAATCGACCATAAAAGATCAAACAATGTTTCACATTAAAGATCCTAAGTGTTTTTCATTTGTCGATGCTCGACCATATCTCTACCCTCTGTGGTTAGGATAAATATTTCTCTACCCTCTATAGTCGATATTATCATTCTCATATTAAAGAACTTATTATCGCTTTACCTTAAAGCTCTATCTAACGTTACAGTCGAGAGCCACTTGACTACTGAACTCTATTGTCGAGATTAACAATGCATCAAATCTTAATATATATCAAACTTAAACTACTAAACTGTATCCTTGAGATCTCTCTACAATCTAAATTAGATTTATATAAGATAATATTTCTCTTCAATTTCAACTAATATGCATCAAACCCTAAACTAATAAACTCTGTTGTCGAGAAGTTTTCAAAATATACATTGATCACATATTTCTTGCTGTTTGATCGAGAATTAACTAACTATACTTCATTATCGGGAGTGGAAGAATATGAAGATGACAATTGAAAGTCTAAGACTTCAAAAGGAGCGACGTTTGTTTATATATTATTCACTACTATCGTTATAGGTTGAGTCTTCTTCGTTCTTAGAATGTGCCACAATGTAAGTCTGACAACAACGATCATTATAGAAATATCTTGTAATAGGAAAAGCTTGCAATAGAAGTTTGAAAACAAACTAATGAATTAAGTGGGGAAGTTGAGGAGGTGGGAAAAAATGTAGTTTTTACTATTTTAAGTTTATTAGGACAAGGATAATTAGATAATTTATCATTTTTATATTCATTTTTAAAATATAAAAAGTTGTCTTTTATAATTTGAAAATGTTTTCAATGTCATTTTTCTAATTTTTCCCATAAAGGAAAGGTGACCACATTATCATTTGACCAATAACCAGCACATAAATTGCACATCTTCGGCCAAGAAACCAGAGACGGAGGATGATTCTCTGCAATTTTAATAGATAACTTGGGAGATTGTGAATTCGGGGAAATGCTAAACATGTCATATTAACCAATCTTAGCTCTAAATTATTAATGGCTCTGCATCTTTACCAACTGCCAGCAACTGCTTCGTTTTCTCCTCCTTCTTCTTCATGTTCTGCTCATACCCATTTGCTCTTGTTGTGCCACCGGAATTACCACCAACAACAGCGGAAATTTGAACCTTCTTTCAGAAAAAGATCGGCTAATCTCTGCATACACCAAAGTCCAAGTAATGGTGTCAGGAGAAGGCAGGTGGGCTTGTTCGTCGGTAAAGAAGACATCGAACTGCGAGTCCGAAAAGAGGAAGTGGAAGAGAACGAGGAAGAAGAAGGAGAATCGCCACCACCCGGCCCTCAAGACCTCCAATACATTCAAGAAATTAAAAGGGTCTGTTTCGAGTTCTGTGTTTAAATATTATCTCTAATTGCTTAATGTCTTCTTGATTTTATTAGGTGTTGGATCTTCTCAAGAAAAATAGAGACATGCTTTTTAATGAGGTAATGTTGCTTTTGTTCTTTTAAATCAATTATGAATTCGTTTCATATTACGATCATAATCCCAATCCTTTTACAATATTTTCATGATTATATGATAAACTACTGGTGTTTGACTAATTTGATTTTCCTTTTCCATTTCCCTTTTTTCCATTTGGCTGCTTTGATTTCAACTAAATTCTTTGATTAAATTGCTAATTTACTGTCTATTTTTCAATTTATCTTCAGGTTAAATTGACAATTATGATTGAGGACCCAAGAGAAGTTGAACGGAGGAGGCTACTTGGCATTGAAGATCCTGATACCCCAACCAGAGAAGACTTGGTTGAAGCTCTAGAACAAGTAAGTGCCTCTTTCGGTACTAATTCTTTCCTTAGGATCCACTCTCATCCAGTTCGTTCTATAATTGAATATATTGATGAATATATATCTCAAATGAAGTGTGCTAAATGTATCAGCATTGAGGGGACTGCTAATTCATGTTTATGTGAAAACAACTTGGGTTGTATGTGGTGTTGCTGTTGCATTTGCTCTCAAGAAAAGCCCAATCTTGAATATGGGGATCAGAGGAATTAATAATTATTTTTTAAAAAAATTTGATATGTATGTCATAAAAAAGAAAATTTCTAAAACAAATTTTAGTAGTTCACCATTTTTGTTATCACAGTATATCCTTTTCTAACAAAAAAGTTTGAACTTTGGAGCAACATGTTGCACGGGATTTACTGCAACTTCATGAAGCACTCAGCAGATTTGGTAAGCAAGAGGTCTGGTTTCATTGTTAACCATTATTTCAAGTAGAAGAAGGAAAGGAAAAGAAAAGCAAACTGTAATTGATAAGCAGACAACTTGATAGTGTAGTTCTGTCTTCATTTGCTAGAAACATCGAATGAAGGCTGATTGATTGCTGCTTCATTCATGATTTGTATTTTCTTTGATATTCCCAGTTATGCAGTAGCAAGACTATCCCTGGAATTAGACAACTGAACTACTGATATGTTTATCAGTAAATATTTACACTTATGAATGTTGATGCAACCATATTACATCTGTTTGTCTGTCTTAGAATGAGAAGATGCTACCAGTTTCATACATGTAAAATACAAAACATCATTTCACTTATATGTTGTATTGTAATTATTTATATGCTAGGTGAACGAGGGTAAAGTCCCCAAAAATCTTGTTGCACTCCAAATGCTAGCAGAGGAAATGATGAATTGGCCTGATTTAGAGGTACTCTTTTGATATACATTATAATTTTTGTGCTTTCAATTTATGCTAGTTAGCTTATTTATCATTGTATGCTTTTTCTTAAATTGCCTTCATATTTCTTTAATTTTTTCCCTAATCCTTGTACAATAGACAATAGATTAGGATTGATTTTGAAGCAAACCATTCATACCATGACATTATGGCTTTTATAAATGCTCTTCTGCTTTGAAGATTGATAGAGCTTATTCATGTGCCGAATCGGGTAAATGAACAAATTGGTGGTCTTTGCGATTTTCAAAAATCCCTCAAATTTCTCTATATCCTTTTTATCTATGGAGTTAATTTTAGCTAACTTAGAGTAGCCTTTGTATTAGTAACACAATTTTGGTCATTCTAGTTTTTGTTCCTTGCTTGCGAGTTTTGCTGAATAGAAAGATATCAATCTGGCTTGATGAACTTGCCAATATTTTTATTTTGAATTATGTTTTGAAACTATAGTTGATAGCAATTTTTTTCTCATATCAAGCAGTGGGTAGTCCAAGGGTAATTTAGTTTAGTAGTAGAACAAACATAAAACTAATATTTGGCAAAAGAATTTGAAGTTGCATGCAGAAAGGTAATGTGATAATCTTTTATTCATTTCTACATAGACAACTTTGAAGGAATTTTCACTTGTATATATTTCGTGGAGAATGTCTATAGAAAAGGCATATAGGAGAATCATTCGCATTGTTGACACTAGCTACATTTGATTTCTTACTGCAATTTATCAAGTTGCATTGCTTTTATTCCATCTAAACTGCCCCTTGTAGGAAAATGTTCTGTCTATTATATGCCTAGTGATAAACAACAGTGCCTCAGGATTTACTCCGCCAATGTTATAAGTGGAGCAGCAACATTCTAATTGAGTTGTGAAGGCCTGTTCAAATGATCTGCTTTGTTTTGACTAGAATGGAGAGATAGGATTAGAGCATTGTCACGACCTAATGCAGAAGCTATTTCACTGTGATACTCAAAATAAAATGAAAAGCCTAAGAGGACGTTGACATTTTAATTTAATATACAATGCATCTACCCATCATTAGTAAACTGTCATAATTGGCACAGCACTTGAATATGTACACATTGCAAAGATGATTTCAAGTACATCTTCACATGTTTTAGGAGACGGGGGATTGTTATGCTTTCGCAGTACTTATCTTCTTACACTTTACGTTGTAGACAGAAAAGAGAAAACCTCACTAAATGGCAAGAATATCCCTTAAAATAACTATTTTGGACAAAGTTACAAATGTAGATAATTCCATTGCTAAAAACTGCTCAATTCTGAACTCAGGGATTGAATAGAAGTTCAAATGGGTCTTTGACATAATTTAATAATTTAATAGCTTATCACTTATGTGATTAGGCTTTGGTAACCAAACCTTAGCTCCCTAGGATACTAGGAGTGACGTCCCTAACCTTGGTAGTTATGCAAAGTCCTGGAATTTTAATGTCATGCATGCCTTGGATGGTATAAATTGCATATGCTACATGACCTAAACTTATAAATAAGGAAAGCAATCTGATTGTAGTTTTCAATGAGGTATGTGGTAATTATGGAGAGCTTGTGTTAGATCTAAGATCCTGGCAAATAAATTGCTTTTGATCCTCACCTTAAGGAAAAATATACAAAAAAATAAAATAAAATAGGAAGAAAATGCCTACAATTTAGATGCAATCTTGAGGAAAATAGGAAAGAAGGAAACCTAGATTTTGAGAATAGAGCACCAAGAAATATTGATTCCTTGAACTCTCCATCTATTACTAGATTAACATGAAAAGAGATTTTCTATACAAGTTTACATCAAGCATGCTTAAGGAAAGAAAAAAAAAACCTCTTACTATATCTTGTATGGATTTTTTGAGAGTTTGAGACCTTAAACATTAATTAAAGTCACCAACAAAAAAAGTAGCAAGTAATTAAAACATATCCCAAGAAGATTCTTGACATCCTAACACTCCTTAAGAATCTTTCTTGAGCACACCAAGTTTTTCCCTTAGTTCTTCAAACCTAGCATTTCCTAAGGCTTTGTCAAAATGTCAACCAATTTCTCACTTGAGCTGCAATAAACAAAGCACATTTCTCCTTCTGTTTTAGCTTGTCTAATGACATGATACATCACCTAAACGTGCTTTGCCGGACCATGTTGAACTGAATTCTTGGTATTAAAATAACTGATTGATTGTTCACTTTGTTGCATTAGATGACTGATTATGCTGCAGTTTAGATGACTATTTTTTCTGCATCTTAGATGTCTGATATTGCTGCATATCTTGTAAACTTTTTTAGCCGAATAACTTGATTAGCAATAGCAGCAGTATAATATGTTTCTGCTGTTGACTGAGCTGCCACATTCTGTTTTCTAGATATCAAGGATAAAATTTCAAACCCAAAGAGAACATCTAACTCACTGTGCTTTTCCTATCGTCACGGCATTCTGCCAATTGCAATTAACATAATCTTTTAATTTCCCGTCCATAACCTGTTTGAAGTGAGCTCCATAATCTATAGTCCCTTTTAACATACCTGAGTGCCCTTTAGCTGCCATTAGATGATTATGTCACAATTTTATAAACCTTGGTAAAACATTTGTATTAAAGAGCAAATCTGCTCTAGATATCAAGTACAACAAGCTGCCAATCGGACTTCTAAATTAGTAAGCATCAACTTCTGCTCCTCATCTGATTTAAACAACTTCTGATTTTGAACCAAAGGAATATTTAGTGGCCCGATATTCTCCATTCTAAATTTCTCCAACACTTTTTTGGGCATAATTTTCTTTGGGAAATGAAAATATCATTCAAGGATTGACTTATTTCCATCCCATTAAAATGTCATGGGCCTATTTCACATTCCAACTCTCTCCTCCATCTCCTTCTTGAATTTAGAAATTAAACTTGGACTGCACTCGGTCACCAGTAAATCATCCATATAAATAGAAACAAGGCATGATACCTCTGTTGCCCCATGTACTTGCCCGTTTTGCCATTTTTCCCCATGTACCTATTTTTTTCTTCAAATGCCCCCTAGACCTGGCTTTTGGTATAATTAGCCCCCTATTTTTTTAATTTTATTTTCATCCCACCTCAATAAAATGTTATTCAAGGAGAAGGGGGTGTGTATGTGTGCATTCATGTTCTATGATGCGGCATTATTATTCAATAGAATTTTGACACTTGGCAAGCAAGAAAATAAAAAAAAACTAATAAAAAGTCTTTTGGTCCTATTATCCAATAGAAAGGCTCAAGTTTATTTGTAGTTTCAATGGCGCATTCCATCTCCAACCACTGTCTAGCAAACTTAGGTTATTTCTTTTGCTTTTTTTTTTTTAAACAAAGAGTTGATTAATTTCATATTTAGTAATGCGAAGTCATTAATGTAAAATATTAAAAATTACAAAGGTAATCAAAATTTCGTATTTTTAAAATTAAATTAAGAGCATAGATAACAAAGATGAAAATCTCTAATTTTAAAATTATAGTGATCATATTATAATAAATTAATTTTAAAGAATTTTCATTTTATTTTTTCTCATGAGAAGAATGTAAAATATTGAAGGTTGCCTTATAAAAATTCAAAAATTAAAGTGTCATTTTTTTTAACAGAGTTAATTTCATATTTATTAATGTGAAGTCATTAATCTAAAATATTAATAATTATAAAAGGTAATTAAAGATTATTGAAGTCAAAAATGGGCTCACACACCAGAAAAGTTTCAATTTTGCTACTCTCCTGTCATGTCAAGCTATTACGGCAAAATAGAAATAAATTTAACAAATCAAGGGGCTGATTGTACCAAAAAGAAAATATAAGGGGCAATCGAGGAAAAAAATGGGCATAGGGGGCAAAATAGAAAAATGTGGCAAGTTCAGGGGGTGGCAGATGCATTAGGCCTAGAAACAATTAGCAAAACACCATTTTCATCTGCCTTAACATATAAAGTAGTCTCATTCTCCACAAACAAACATTGAGCAATGTAAAAGTCAAGTAAACCAAAGATTACAAGTAACTAAAATATATCCCAAGAAGATTCTTAATATCCTCAAATCTTGGACAAGGGGGCGCCCTTCTCCTTGCAATTTCAAAACTTTGATATGATTCTCATTTTCTTGTCATATGTATTTTTCATCACAGTATTGTTCAGTTCAACATTATTGTAAGTTCAGACTTCTTATAGAGACTTTCATCTCTTATTTATATATGGTAGCATTTTTGGTGACTTACAACTCTTCTTCGCTTATTGATATATAGATTAAGTGGTGTTTTCTTTTTCATCTTTGTTATTGCTATGTTTTATGCCTGAAGAAAAGACAGCAAAAGAGAGATTCACCTAATTTAACCCAAAGCCTGGAGGCTAAAACCTCATTTGAAAGCAATGTAAAGAACAAAGTATTATTCAAATTATTGATTTATCAAGAAAACATTACTTTTCATGCATGTGTTGATTAAGTAGGTTGAAGCACCAAAGAAGAAGTCGAAAAAATCCCTATATGCAAAAGCAACCGACACAGGTGTAGATCCTCGAGAGGCTGCAAAAAGACTTAAAATTGATTGGGATTCAGCTGCTGAAATAGAAGATGCTGACAACAACGATGACACAGAAGTGCCACCAGCTGTGGTTTGTTCCTGTTGATTACTTGTAACACATGCTAAGAAAATTTTGAATGCATATTAGTGGTTATGGAGTTCTGTGTTTAACATTATCGAAATTAATGATCAAGGCCAAACCTGCTACTTGTTTTTTGGGGCTCTCAAGCTGCTTCAAGGTGATGGGGGTGATTTTTCCAGCTCATTACACTTCTTGTAGGGCAAAAAAATAATAATAAATAAAATAAAATAAAATAAAACATAAAAACAGAAATATGGAAGTGAAAAATCGAAAGACTTGAACTGTAGTAAATTTTAGTTAAGATTCCTATTTACTACAGTTCCTTTTCAAATTTATAAAATTTTTACTGTACAGTAAAAAAAATTTCATTTATTGTACAATTCAGTTCATATTTGTTTGAGTAGCAACTAAAAAGATTCATAAAGGTCACATATTTGTGAAGGCAGCATAAATTATATGCAGATTATATTTAAATTTATTCTTTGGATTGGCAGTCTCAGTTTATAACCCAGGAAGCTATTCTGTTACAGGGTTATGGAGCACTGTACTTGGTCACAGCTTTCCCAGTCATCATTGGTATCTCAGTAGTATTAATTTTATTTTATAATTCTCTTCAGTAGTTATTTTGTAGTGCCATTTAAACTATCATAACTGTATACATCTGAACAATACAGTGATACCATGTTGCCCTTTCTCTTTGAAAAGAAAAAGATAAAAATGTGTACAGATCCACTCGAATTTATTTCATGTTCACTTATGCCAATGTGATGAGAATTCTATGCTCAAGCTCTCTATTATTCATTATCGAAATCTCTATTATTTGTTGCAGTTGATTAGCTTTCCAGAAAGTCATAAATTAGAGTTAAAGAGAGTTTTTTTTTTCATTCTTGTTTCTGAAATCTTGTCATTTTTCATGCTATAATTTTATTTTTCGTCCCTAATAGTTTTCAACTGGTAACTTATTAGCCTAAAATTTAATCTTGTGGCCAAGTTAGTTTATAATGTTGAATTTGTAGTAAATCTTAGTCTAATTTTTAGAATCAAAGAAAGTTGCCTTTATTATAAATAAGCTCTCTATTATTCATTATCAAAATCTCTATTATTTGTTGCAGTTGATTAGCTTTCCAGAAAGTCATAAATTAGAGTTAAAGAGAGTTTCTTTTTTCATTCTTCTTTCTGAAATCTTATCATTTTTCATGCTATAATTTTATTTTTCGTCCCTAATAGTTTTCAATTGGTAACTTATTAGCCTTAAATTTAATCTTGTGGCCAAGTTAGTTTATAATGTTGAATTTGTAGTGAATCTTAGTCTAATTTTTAGAATCAAAGAAAGTTGCCTTTATTATAAATGTATTTGAAAGATATCATTTAAAAATTTGTTGGAAATATAATCCCTTTATCCTCAATATTTTTATTGAAGTTGCTAACTTGTTGAAACATTAAGTGGATTAAAAGACCAACAAATTTGAAGTTGCTAGCTTGTTGAAACATTAAGTTGCCTTTGGGTGGAATTGAATGTAGATTTTTGTGTTGTTCACGATTGGGGCTGTGCATATTTTAACCGGCCTAACCCAAACCAGATCAGATCAGATCAGGTTGGATATTTCGGATTGTTCGGGTAGGGTATGGTTTGAGAGGATTAAACTCTTGTTCGGTTTGGATGAAAACTGTTCTGACCGAAATATATATATATATATATATATATATATATATATATATATATATATATATATATATATATATTACTGATAATAGCACATCAACCTTCTGATTTTTCTCTTGTGCTTGTTAAGGCATTTATTTTTAATGTGATCATCAATTCTCATCTCATGCAATTATTGATTTAGTTGTGTGCAATAATAATGTAACTCGTCTTGTTATAGGAAATTCACCTAAAAAGCGACAGCAGAGGTAATTGCCATAAATCAATTAGAAAACAATATTCTACCTATAAACTTTGGAAATAAATAATCAACTACTAAACCTAAAGCCAGAACCAATTAATACCTACATAGATTGAATTAATTAATTAATTAATTAATGGATTTTTCTTTGTATATTAGTAAATTTTAGAAAAACTTATTTTGCTTTCCCAGCTAATCAAAGCCCTTAATCAGTTAGCTTCCATCCCCTGTTGAGACCTAAACCAAATAGACAAAACAATACTCAATAAAAATTCTTATTTTCACGTGGCTTCATGTGCTGTGACCCTACCAATTTTTATAATATTCTACTAGCTATATGTCATTACCATTAATTGCTTGTATGTTTAGACACAAAAATAAACAAAATTGTGGCCAGTCAAGCATGCTTCTTACTCGTAATAATTACAGACCTGCAACCTTAAATCTTTCAATAGAAAAATAAATAAAGTATTTGCAAATAAATATATCAGACTTGAAACTTTGCTTTTACTTTTCTTTGCAAATGAAAAGATAGATGGATTTTAAGTTTTGATAATGATGAAATTTTATTTCAGTTACTCTCTCTGTCTTATATAATTATTCATTTAAAAAATTAAAATTGGCTCAGGATAACTGTTTATTTTCTAAAAACTAGTAATTTCTTCTTTTTATTTTTCCTCTATCCCTTGTACTAATATTTAATTAAGACTTTAATAATTAATAATTGTTGGCGAGAGATTTTATATTATGTGAAAATTAGTGGAGTACGTAATTAAGATATTTTTTTAAAAGAATATCATAGTTAATTACTTACATTTTTTTAATTCTAATGCTACACAAAATAAATAAATAAACATTTTAAGACGGAAAGCTTACAATATAAGCAGGGAAAAAAATAAATATTTTCTAAATAAAATACAGTATGTTTCAGCATATAATGTCAAAAACTTTGATACAATGAATATAGGATAAGACGTCCCGAAAGTACCAGACCCTGATGCCAGGGAGCAGAGTCGCATAGACCCTCCACGAGTTCATGCCATCTTACTTTCACACCCACGATCTTTATTTTAATTAATTGTTGTTAGAAAATAGAGGAATTATACCTATATTATCTTGTGCAACTTTTTTTAATGGAAGAAAAGAAGCCGTTATTAATGAGCAAAATCATCATATAAAAATTGTTTTAAATGAAGTGGAGGATATTATAACCAACCCAATGAAGAAACATCATTTTTAGCTAATTTGAACCCTATTAGCTTTCCTACACATGCTGACAAAATGTACAGATACCAATTGCCTAATACAACATCAAATGTCGGGCACAATAGTCGAAATTTCCAAAGGAGTACCAAGTTTCCCATTCAAAAGATCTGCCAAGATCTTCGAATTTGTTAATTTGGCAAAATGTAGAGAAGCACATTTTAATACTGCTTGTCGAAGCGCCTCTCTTTCCGTTACATGACCGTTGTTTTTTCTCTCTCATGACCTAAAATAGAAAAAACAACGGATAAAATTTTATATCTGACGATGTTCACATGAATGATAAATATTATCATGGTCATGAATCTGCTTAAATCTAGAAGTAATGGTTCACTGTCATGAAAGTATTGTCACGAATTTGAACCTAATGACATTTCACATTCTTGTTTCTTTTTAGTTCTTCTCTCATAACCCTTAATCATATACTTATATCTCTTAATTCGTTTTAATTACTAAACCCTAACCTAAAATAGAAAAAATAAACCTTAGAATTCAAAGTTTCCTCATGTCAAAAGCCAATGCCTTATATTTTTCTTTGATTCCTAATTCTAAACATCTAAACTCAAGCAAAAGATCAAAGTTTATCATATTCTTGTGAGAGAAGAGCATAAAAAAAAAAAGTGGTGTTCTTGAGGAGGATAAGCATAAAGAAGAAGAGAGGAGTAAAATCTCTCATCCTAGTTGTGTTTCCTTCGATTAAGGTAAGGAATCACGTTGTCCTTTCTTTTTTACAAGCTTTCATAGCTTTAATCATGTCTAGTTCATTATAGTAGAGACCCATTTTCAAATGAGTTAGGGTTTCGGATAATCAATGAGTTTTTATAGCTTAAGACCCCTCTTTAAGTTATTAAAGGTTGTAACATGTGTTAGTAAAAAGCTATATGAGACTAAGGTTGTAAAAAGGGAAAGTTAGGGTTTTCATCTTTACGGTTTTAAAAGCTAAATTTAAGGGTTATAGATTTTAATATAAATGTGTTATATGTGATAGGAGTTGAAAGAGAAGGTGGTGAAATCCATCAAAGGGATAATCAAGCTTGAAAGTAGCTTGGTTTTTAAGACTCCATTAGAGGTATCTACATATATGCATTCAAATTCCCAAAATAAGGCATGTTGCATGTTAACTAAGTGATAATTGAATTGTATGCTTTATATGCTAAGTGCAAAGTTCAAAAGATGTAATGAATGCTATGAGATATGAGTAATTGTATGAGAAATGTAAGTATGCCTTAAATGAGAATTGATGATATTTGTTGTGTATATGTAATAAATATGACTAAGATGTAATAAATAGAGTAATGAATGATAATGCCCTAATGGGTTAAAGAAGTAAGTAAGAAATGGTTAAATATATATGGAAACATGAATGTTTGATAGAAGAGATTGTGAGCATGAAAAAGGGGTAATGGAGTGATTTTATGTTTATTGATACTTTAGCATATCTTAATGTATGTTTGAGATGAATGATGATAGGAAAAGGTTGTCATGGGACAACCATTAAAGACCTCATATGTGACTTGAAATAAATGCATGTTTTAATATTGTTAACTGCTGAAAAACCAAGATTTAAGCCCGTAACAAATTATTCATGACCGTAAAGTAAATGCCTAAAATGGACAGAAGTTTTCACGACTTAGTTCACGATTTGATTCACGGGTAGGATTATCTGTTAATAAGGTGTTCACGACTATGAATATATAGCTCATGTCCGTGAAGCCTATTTAAAATGATATATGTTATTTTCTTAAATGGTTTTAATGAAATGGCTATGCACATGTCATCATGATGAGATATTTAAAGTATGCTTTTATGATTTTCAGCATAAGAATGTTACATGATGAATTTTTACATGAACAAAGTACATGTTCTATAGCACCCACCTGCACAGCTAGACGAACCTCACTGTACAGGTGGATACCACATGACTAGATCTGAGTCTACCTATCTTAATTAAAATTTTTCTAATTTATGTATGTATTAACAGTATTAGTTCTGGATCAATCTAATATATAAAAACATAAAAATTCATTTTTGTATTTGAATCACAACCATAGTCATATCAAACTATCTTAGGCATTAAAATTCCTTATTATAAAAATCCATACTTAATGAAAACACATCTCAATTATCTGTTTCTAATCTATAATGTGTGGAAAACAAATGAAATTAATGAAATGATAACACAGACCCAACACGGGTCACTCTGGCTGGCATTGTCTTCTTTGCACATCACTCAACAGTCTACTGGCTTCAATGTCTAAAATAGACAGAAGCTTTTACGACTTAGTTTACGGTTTGGTTCACGGGTAGAGTTACCCGTAAGTAAGGCATTCACGGCTGTGAATACATAGTTCACGCCTGTGAAGCCTATTTAAAATGATATATGTTATTTTCGTAAATGGTTTTAATGAAATGGCTATACACATGCCATCATGATAAGATGTTTAAAATATGCTTTTATGATTTCCAGCATAAAAAATGTTACATGATAAATTTTTACATGAATGAAGTGTATGTGCTATAGCACCCATCAGCACAGCCAGACGAACCTCACTGTACGGATGGATGCCACAAACTAGATCTGAATCTATTTTTTGAATTAAAACTTTTCTAATTTATGTTTGCATGAACAATATTAGTTCTAGATCACTCTAATATATAAAAACAAAAAACTTCATTTCTGTATTTGAATCACAACCATAGTCATATCAGACTATCCTGGGCATTAAAATCTCTTATTACAAAAATTCATACTTAATGAAATCACATCTCAATTATCTGCTTGTAATCCATAATGTTCGAAAAACAAATGGAATGATGAAATGATAACACAAACCCAACACGGGTCTCTCTGACTAACTCTGTCTTCTCTGCATGTCACTCAACAGTCTACTGGCTATAACCTTCATACAAAAAAATCCACACACTAAGCTACTGAAAGCTTAGTGAAACATATAATCATTTAAATTGTAACATGTATTCATATATAACATAGCATTCATAATCAAAACATATTTGTGTACTTCTCCATGCCATCATATACATAACACATTTTGACTTACTTTATTCATGATGACTTGTCTATATTAAACAATATTATCATAATATTCAACTTGTGATAACAGAATACTCAGTCATGCCATATATACATCGAAGTAAAACATCATATTTAAATATCATGGTCTAATTACATGTGTGGCATAATTATCATCGGTGAATCCATTTTATATTATCATACTGAATATAGATCATTGTCATACTGAATTTCATCATAATCTAAAATAACAAGCTTTTAACATCATTCATACGATTACTGGTTTTCACAATCCTTTTTTCAGAATGGGTTAGGCTATGTATTGATGCAATAAGGTAAAGTGATTGCATATGCTTGTCGACAACTTAAGACTCATGAGAAGAATTATCCTACTCACGACCTTGAGCTTGCAGCAATTGTACTCGCCTTGAAGATTTGGAGACATTATCTTTATGGTGAGAAATGTTACATTTACACATATCACAAAAGTTTGAAATATTTGCTCACACAGAAGGAACTTAATTTGAGACAAAGACATTGGCTTGAATTGATAAAAAATTATAACTGCCTAATCGACTACCATCTAAGGAAGGCGAATGTAGTAGTTGATGCACTTAGTAGAAAATTTATGGCAATCTTTCGGGTGATGAATGTCAGATTGAATATGGCATAGGATGGAGCGATAACAATGGAAATGCAAGTAAAACTAGACTTCCTTCAGCAAGTGAAAGCGGCACAAAAGTTAGATGATCGCTTGATTGCCATAGTGAACAGGGTAAAAGGGGGCAATGAAGGTGATTATTCTTTGGGTGATGATGGAAGTCTTTATTTCAACCGAAGGTTATGTGTATCGGATCAAGATGAATTGAGAAAGAACATTCTCACATAAGCTCATCATAGCAGCTACACGATGCATCCTGGTGGTAATAAGATGTATCAAGATTTGAAAGTACACTACTAGTAGCCAGGAATGAAATGTGATGTGACAGAATTCGTGAGTAAATGTTTGATATGCCAACAAGTAAAAGCTAAATATCAAGTTCCTTCAAGTTTACTTCAGCCAATTGTGATACCAGAGTGGAAATGGGATCGAGTGACTATGGATTTTATGATGGGATTACCTCTAATGGGAAAGAAGCATGATGTTATTTGGGTAATCATTGATAGACTCATGAAATCAACTCATTTCATACTAGTACAGAGGGATTATCCAATGACAAAGTTGGCAGAAATCTATATTAATGAGATAGTGAGACTCCATGGAGTACCATCCTCCATTATTTCAGATAGAGATCCAAGATTTACTTCCCAGTTCTAGAAGAAGTTGCAAGTAGCATTGTAGACAAAACTTCATTTCAGTATAGTTTTTCATCCTCAGACTGATGGACAGTCGGAGTGTGTGATTCAGATACTCGAGGATATGTTGTGATGTTGCATCCTTGAGTTTGAAAGTAGTTGGGAAAAGTATATATCATTAGCCAAATTTGCTTACAACAATAGCTATCAGTCCAACATTAAAATGGCACCATATAAAGCACTGTATGGGAGGAAATGTAGACCTCATTTATATTGGACAAAACTGAGTGAGAAAAAGCTAATGGTAACAGATTTGGTTTGAGAAACGGAAGAGAAGGTACGGGTGATTAAGGATAAACTGAAAGAAGTCACGGACCGATAGAAATCATATGCATTTTTAAGAAGAAAGGATATAGATTTCCAAGTCGAAGATCAAGTATTTCTGAAAGTATCACCCTGAAAGAAGATTATGAGATTTGGAAAGAAGGGCAAACTAAATACCAGATTTTTAGGCCCTTATGAGATTATACAGCGAATGGAACCCGTAGCCTATCGATTGAAGTTGCCTCAAAAGTTGGAAAAGATTCATGATGTGTTCCATGTGTCAATGCTACGGAGATATAGGTCAGACCCTAGCCCGTAATTAATCCAGAAGAAACTCGGATACAAGCTAATCTGGCTTATGAGGAGAAACTAGTAAAGATCCTAACCAGAGAGATTAGATAGCTCAGGAACAAGAAAATTCCACTAGTGAAGGTGTTATGGAGTCACCACAATATAGAAGAAGCCACGTGGGAGCCAGAAGCTACAATGAGGCAGGAATATCCACAACTGTTCAATACATGTAAAATTTCAAGAAAAAAATTATTAGTGAGGGAGAATTGTAATGGCACAAATACCGAGTTAGTCATAAACTATAGTTTCTGAAATTGATCAGCTTACCTAGAGGTTAAAAATACATGCGTTGGTGAAAATATTTTATTTGATTACCGGAAAATATAGGTTATGACTAGTCCGAAAGTAAAATTTGGAGTGAAAATAAGGTCAAATAAGTCCTCAAAAGTCAAAATTAAGAAAAAATGAGACTCAATTTAATTAAATAGTTGATTGATCGTACTTTGACTGAGCTATGAAAAATAGCAAACGATATCCAAAAATTTATTTTAAGATATGGAGAGACTCTAAATAATATTTACGATTATTTGACAGTAAAAAAGAAATTTTACTGTAACACTGAAAATTAAATTATCAGTCTGGTTTGATGAGCTGGATAGAAAACGGACTCCAATTCAGTTAAAAATATTTGTGTAGACATATAAAAATATTTTATGAATTATGGAAACAAATTTGGGTGAAATTGAGCTTAGAAAGTGAGAAAAATAATTTATAATACAAAATTAAGCCTAAATGCGTTGGATTTTGTTTAGTCCAAGTCCATCCCACTTAGACCACTATAAATAGACCCAAATTATCATAATTCTCTAGAGATAATTCTGCTTCATCTCCTTCCTCTCCTCCCTTGCTTGGCCGAACCACTCATCCCTTGGTTTTCTTCAAAATTTCTTCAATTTTCTTCACTTTTAACACTAAAAACAATCACCCAAAAATAATTTCAGCATCTCTAATAGCTAATATAAGTTTTTAATCTTCATTTGGAAGGCTAAAGTGGAAGGAATCAAAGGAGAAAAGTTAGGATACCAATTTGAGATAAGTGAAATTTGTAGTTTTAAATTAGTTTAATTGTTCAAATAGGTAGTTTAAGGTATGTAGATGATAAATATGACATTTATTTGAGTTAAGGGATCAAAATATTAATGGATTAATGGAGTGTAATTTTTGGTCATGGTAGTTTTAAGAGAAGGTAAAGGTACTTCCAAAGGAAATGATAAGGAAAAGGAATATTAGGAAGACCTAAATAAGAAATTAAGGTTAGTGATTCCAAAATCTATTTATTTTTATTAAGTATGATTTAGGGTTATGAAAAATTAAGAAATTTGTGTGTTTTGCATGTAATTGCTAATTAATGCTTAAATCATGATTAAGAAATTATTAAAAGTGAATTAGAATGGTTAATTTCAATTAAAAAATTTAATTGGTGGAAATTGTAAAATATGACCTTATTATGCGAAAAATGAATATTAAAGAATAAATACATTTTAGTGTAATATTATTATACATATGGAATAATAAATATATTAATTAGTGAAATAAATAATAAAAAGGTGAAAGAAAAATTTTAATGATGAATATTAATTAGAGGCCGAAAAATAAAGAAGGAGAAATTAATATTTTTCTTTCTTATTAAATGAAAATTTAGTCATTAAATGCAATAAAATATGATTTTAAGTATGTAGAAATTTATTGAAAAATTTTAAATGATATATTGAATATTTTTCTATTTATTGATTATATTATGCATTAAATGAAAAATAATGAATAAAATGTATTTAGTGAGTTTGTAACTTAATTGATTATCCATAATGAAATATTGATATATTAGAATGAAAAATGTGAAAAATTTTAGTAGTGATAAAATCATTATGAAAGAATAAAATATTAAATGATTAATAATGTAAAAATAATGAAATTTATGAATTTAATGAAAATTGAATTAAAGAAATAAAATAATGCCCTTAGTTATTTTTTTGATAGTTAAATCTAGTTTATGATATAATTATCTAACCATAGGGACACCATTACCGCGGTACGAGTCATGGCGACTCGATTATGTAGGTCAATGATAGTCTACTACAGTGATAGTGATTTAGTAAACAGTGTACAGTGTAGTGATCGGGTGATCCTTCGGGATTACTCTTCAGTATAGTGGACTTTTGGGTCTACATCTCATATATCTGGTCTAAAAATTTTCTATCAGATGGAAACTATAGACAAATTTGAATAAAAGAAGTAATAATGATAAAAATGAAAAATAAGTGAAAAACATGATAAGAATGATAAAATGGTATAATTGTAAAAATGATAAATGTGAAAAATATAATAAAATTGATAAAATTGACAAATGTGAATAAAATGATAAATGTGAAAATATGAGAAAAATGATAAATTTGAAAAATATAATAAAAATGATAAATGTGAAAAATATGATAAAAATGAATAAAGTGAAAAATATGAGAAAAATAATAAAAATAAAAAATTGATAAAAATGACATAAGTGATAAATTTAATAAATATGATAAAAGTGATAAAGATAATAAAATGGTATAATAATAATAATGATAAAAGTGATAATTGTGACAAAAGAAAAAAATAGTAAAATTGAAAAAATGAGAAATAAATGGAAGAAAATGAAATAAAATGTTAAATTATGTAGTTAAAAAGGTAAATAAATGAAAAATAAATTTTCTTAGTTGCAAAAGTGTAAATAAATATAGAGTAGTAGCATAACCGTAAATAAATAAAAATTTAAGAATTAAAGTGAATTTTGTAGTTAATTAAATGAAAAATTGAAAAGAATGATTAATTAAAGAAGAAAAGTGAAAAATGATTAAATTGAGTGGAATTGGAAAAAAAATATGAGTTAAAATGAGAAATATTGTTAACTGAATAAAGATATTAAATAGTGAATTAAGAGTAAAATATTTATAAGAGAATAATAAATATATATTAAATGGAAAATTTGAATGATGTATTAAAAATGTTATTGTATGCATAAATATATGAAAATATAGACAATGAAAATTTTTATATTAGCAATTACCATTGGATATATTAATATTCAACACGTAATTATTTGACTGCGTGCAAGTAGTAGCAGGAAAGACAGGAGCAAACGTACAAAATTTGAGAGCAAATTGAAAAATAAAATAATAGTATATTAGTATTAAAAATAATATGTATATACATATATGGATATGGAGCTGTAGAAATAAAATATTGTATGTATTATGATAAATGATATTTGTGAATTATTATTATATATGTAAATAATGAAATATGAATTTATGGATGATAGAGAATATATGGTATTATATGTGTATTATTGTGTCCAAAAATTGGCTGAAAATTGTTTGTTTTGCAGGTGGAGTAGTCAATTTATAGCCGTTATACTACCGAAATTTTTAGAAGATAAAAATAATCAATTAAATACTAATAATAGAATAATCATTAAAATAAATTAAAATAAAAAAAATTGGCACATATTGACCATAATCGTATTAACTCACGTAACGTACATATAGAATAATTGTTATAAAAGTGTCACATTACACATATATTAGACTCATTATTATATTCACAAAAAAACATTTATAATGTATCATATAAAATAATTTTATGCCAACTCAAATTCGAAAATGCAAGAAATAAAAACAAAGGAAAAACTCTGATACAAGAAAATTCAATATTTTCTTAATCCAGCTTAATTAAAAAATCAGGAAAGATAAAGAATTAGTGTTAGAGGTTCGACTAATAACGAATTAGAATTGAACCGATTAAAACGAAACAAAATAAAATGAACTATTAATCAAATCTCTAGGTCTTTCACATAGGCTTAAGTTATTAAACAAAACAAATCACAATGATATTCAAATAGTATTCATTATAAAATTCTAAATTATATTTTTTTATTACATAAAAAAAGATAATTATTATTTAATTTTCAAAGTGAAAAATGCATGACCTAAAATATAATGTTGTGACGTTATAATATCATAGTTATAGTTGAATGATTAAATTTGTTTTTTGACTAACATGTAAATAATTAAGAATTAAAATTAGCGAACATTTACAGTGAGTTATTCGAGAGAGTACTTAGTCTGAATATAAAATAATCTACAAAATCTATTAATGGATTAAGGTGATAGTTTAAAAAATAATGAATAATTGTTAAGATAATTAATTCTTTTTCTATAATTTGACAATTTGACTAGAAATGAAAATGAAAAAATATATATAAAAAAGGAAAAAATTGAAATGAAATTTTTTTTCATTAGTTTTTAATATAAAATTTCTCTTTCTTCTATGTGTCCATATAGAAATACAAATATTACAATTTTTATAATTTCAAGTATGTAATAATACAATAGATCTTCAAGAAGTATAAATGATGTTTTTAAACAATTTTCACAGATATTGATATATATGATACCAAAAACAATTATGAAAAAGGAAAGGAAGTGAATGAAAATATTTTTCTTAAATTTTTAATTAAGCTTGATAATTAGATTAGGAATAAAAAAAATAAAAATGCAAGAAACAAATCATGAAAAATGAAAGAAAGTGAAATTTGAAATGGTCTGTTGATTCTTTAACTCAGCCTATTAATTAAATTAGGAATAAGTAGAAAGACAAATAATGGAAGGGAGTGAAATGAGGAAAAGTAAAAAGAAGAGGAGGAAAATAGGTTAACTCCATGATCATTACTTATGAATAGACTTCCTTTGTTATTAATCTCCTACCATATGCAGGGTGTGAATGAAAATGGCTAAATTTTAGGGTCTATTTGGTTAGCAGTGACCTTCAGTTTTTAACGGTAATAGTTAACTCTTAGCTGTAGTAATCAACTATCAACAGCTATTTATAATTTGTTTTAAAATATTTGATAATTCAGTTGTTGAAAATTAATTATAATTTATAAAACAATAATTAACAATTGTATTATATTATTAGTGTGATGCATATATTAACCTTTTTTTTCATAATACATATCATATAATGCAAATATATAATTTTTAACCAATAAAAAGTATTATAAATTGATCTATGTACAAGTAAAAAGTAAAATTTTATTTTATGTATTTAATATCTAAAAAACTAGTTTTTAATACCAAAATCTAAAATTTTAGTTTTTCATAAAAAAATCATTTTCAAAACAAATTCTAAAAGTTGAAGATTTAAAATTTCTATCACTAATTTTTATTTATTTTTATTTAACTAAATGTTCAATTCAATTTTCAGTTTGTTAGACCGCTAAGGGTTAAACTAACCAAACATTAATTTTAACTTTGAATTTATTAAATTACCAAAAATGAGGTGAAAAAGCTGAACCAAATATGCATTTAATATTTTGAATAGTATGATAGGTTTATCATTTTTGCAATAAAAGTTAGATTAAAATAAAAGAGAATTTCCAGTTATATAATAAATTATTTAATTATAATTTCATATGCATAGTGTTTTTATCAAGAAGAAAAAAAGAAAAAAAGAAAAAAAGAAGTTTTTCATTGTTCATGAAAATCCAACACAAAGGGATAATGAATCCCCCACTTGGATTTGATTGTTAAGTATTTTAAATCAAGTACATGTAAAAGTAAAATTCAATCAAAATTAAATTAAAAATATTTCAGTTCAATTTATTCAGTTATATACAGAGAGAGTTTAATAGATTTAGTTTATAAAATTCTTTAACATGAATAATCAAATTAAATACAAAAATTCAATTTTTGAACGAAACATATCAAAAAGTTAAATTAAATCATATTTAATTTGGTGGAATTCAATTTTTAATTTCTGTGCAGTTCTGCTTATGGAGTCTCTCTGGAGCATCGATGAATGGTACAAAGGAACAGAGAGAGAATATTCCAGTTGGAAGAAAAGAGTTCGTAGAAGGAGAATTCTGCACCACTTCTTCATTTCCCCACATTAAATATGAATGTACGATTGGTCTAATTCTTCTTCTCTAACTAATGTCATTCCATTTATCTAACGCCACTATTTAATAACTTCCCACGTTTTATTAATTATTGATTCCTTGGCATGTGAATTATTTATGGGACCACCCACCAATTCACTACTCTTTTTTATTTTCTTTATTTTCCATAATTTTTATTTGATTTTTCCTTCTTTTTTTCTTTTTCTTTATATCTTAAATTGTATTTTGTTGGTGTCATTGAAATCCATGCAGTAATTTTCACTTTATCATTGAAATCCAATTGAGGGAATAAGGAGTTAAAGATAATTCATTAAAATCAATAATTTTATTCATTAATTGAATGAATGATAAAATGTCATATAAAAACAAAAAAACAAATTATTTTTTAATAACGAAACTGTTCCATTATCAGACTTGAAGTTTCTGTATACATAAAAATTGGAAATAATTTTCTTAACATTCTTAAACATTAAAACGTTTAGAAAATTCTAAATTTTTTATTTGGGAAATAAGAAATTAGAAACATTCAAATAATTAGGAATTAGTTAAGTCTAATCAATGATTAAGAATAGCTTCAAGTTCACGCAACTATTTCTTTGAATAATAAAACGTCAAAATAAACCAAAGGAGAAGAAAATTCCAAAAAAAAAAATTTGTGCATGGCTATACTCCAAAAATTGAGCATTATCACCTCTTTACTCAAAAGTCATCGTATTATGATTCATCTTCATTGCTTTTCTCTGAATTAGTTAGAAGATTAAGACAATTTGAAAAAGACCGCCAAAATAAAAAATGAGAAGAAATAATTTTTTTGGCGCATTATTACTTTGATCGGTAAAACTTTTGTTTTGTCACTATTTAGTAACACAAATATATATTATAATATAGTTTTATCATAAATTTAATCTAATTTAATCAATAATCTTTATTAAGTAAAATAGATTATTTGGAAAAAAATTAAATTATAATTTCTAAAAAAATGCTAGTATTCAACTTTAGTAAATTATAATTTTTATTTTTCATTATATCCAAAATTCCTTATTAATTATATATAATATAACTATCAAATTATTTAATATATACATATATAAAATAATTAAATATTAGATGATAATGGTGGATATGTTTATTATATTAGATTGAAATATTTGATATAATTTTTTATATTATTTAATATGTATATATATTATATAATTTATTTGTATTATGTATTTAAATATATTTTATAAAATTTTTAATTAATACAAGTATGTTCTTTTATGTTATTTTATATCTTTCAGTTAGTTTTACCAAATAATTTTAATTCAATTAGTTAGCAGAGTTACAGTTAAATTATCATATTACACTAAATTATCAGTTTTACTGAACATATTCTTTCTATGACTATTCATAGAACTCATATTTTCACTTTCATAGTCCCTATAATAAGTGTAATTAATAGAAATTGATAAAAAGATTTGTTTATTCTTATTGTAAAGATAATTTAGTAAAATACAATTTTATAAAAGGAAAAAAATAACTTATAAAAATTTATAAAAATAAATGAGTCTTATGGTTAAAATTAAAGAGTCAATCACTTTGCCTAAAAAATTAATTAAGCAAGAAGCTTCACTTAAATTTTTATTATTTAAAATTGTTAAAATATTTATGAAATTTGAATTTATAAAATAAATTTTATGTGAAATATTTTTTTAAGAATTAAAAGAAAAAAAATGGAAACTACATGCATCAGATAATTTTAATTTAAGTTCAAAAAAGATACAGCCTATGATATCCATAAAACTTTTTTTTTTTTTTTGTAGAGCAATTATCCAATTTTGTTATATCCATGTTAACCCTTTCTCATCGACAAAAGCATACCAGCACAATGATGAAGAGAGAGTGAAAAGAAACCCAAAACAAAACAAAGAAAAGGACAACAACAGAGAGGCAGCCAGCCAGACAGCCAACCACATGAGACGACTCTAATTGGTAGCCAGTATGGTGGACCCCCACACCGACATAACAAATTATTTATGTAACAGTTGTAAAATAAATTACAAAAATACATTATTATTGTAATTATTATAAAGAATAAAAAAAGAAATAAAAGAATGCAACATCTCCTCCCATATTATATATAATCATTATCATACACCAGTTATATCTCTATACTCATAAATAAAAATATCATACAATATGAAGAAAGGAAACACCCCCCCATGAATCTTTTATGTTCTACTCAAAGTAAATGAGCAAAAAGGAAGGAAAAAAAACCCTATATAGAAATAAAGAAGAAAAAAAAATTAAGGGATTGCTGTCATTGCCGAGTATTTTGTAACCTTGTACCAATCATCTTCTGCTCAAATTTCTTGATAGACCAAACAATATCTCGCATTGTGGTATCCAGAACATAAGGGTTGTTTTCAAAGTTGATCTCTGATACATTGAGCAAGTTGCGGCACGGTTCCCGCCTCTGGGCTATAGTTCCATGATAATGGAAGTATTTGATCTTTCCTTCTGTCTTGTGAGTCGTCTTCCCAGCTAGGTTCTGCGACATATGCACACCCGTGGCGAAAACATTGCGCGGTTGGATTGCGTATTTCCGGTCCCTCCTTATGCCTCTCTTTATATCTCTATATACAAGCTTCTCAAACCCCCATTTCCTGTGAATCACAATCATACATATTCATTTCAATGTCAATTGGCATATTTACTTTATTGCAAGATGCTTCAATCCATTCATTAAATACAAGAAAGATGTAATCTTGTGTGGTACAATCATATAACATATCCAGAATCTAGCGCAATAGCCCTTAGAACCCAACTCTTGAAATTCTTTAGGTTATAGAACCCAAATGACAATGTCACCATAAAAATCGCATACTATTTAGGTTAACAGGCGAAGGTCCCACATCAAATAATTTACGTTTCCCATCTTTCATTTTCAATATAAAACATTAATGTAATTTTCTTTTGATGAACAAGCATCAGAATAATTCATCGGAAAAGGATATAATTTCTTGATTTCAATTTTGTTTTCATTACCACAATTAAACAATAGTAAATTGATGATCATTATGGTTCTTTGCTAAGAGAATATCAGTAATTGTGCATTGCTTTCAATTCTTCAAAATAGAAGGGTAGGTAATAAAATGAATTGATAAGATCTTAATAAAATGAATTGATAAGATCTTACGAGACCCACTTCTACCAGCTCTAACACAATGAACAGAAACCGACGCCTAGAGAATAATTCCAAACATGCATGCACCACTTGATGTTGTGATTAATTTTATCGATATCAATCAATCTCTACAAGATCACAAATTAGCATACTACCAAACCAATTCACACTATAGATCCCAAGTATATGTCATAAACAATCCTCCTGCTTCCTCCAACTATAGAGTTCAAATTCAAGTAATTTGAATGAAACATATTGAACCCATTATTCAATGATTGATGATTTCAAAGATGCAATTTCATTTAACCTCAAGTTTCACAATTAGCAAAGCAATTCCCACAAACAAGTACTATATATATATATAAAAGAAAAGAAAGAAACATGATTTTACCTGTAATATCTACCATAATCAGCTGAAAGGCAGAGCTTGTTGCTCATGGGCATCTGCTCAATAGTGAATTGGGTATAATCAGAGAGGGAATCAAGCACAGATTTGATGGTATTCTTTGGTGGGATATAAACATACTCATCAACGTCAAAGAAGAACATCCATTTGGCCATAAACCTGTATCTATGCAAACAGTCATTAACCACCATGAACTGATTATGATAATACCCATCAAATCTCTCTTGGTCCCTTATATTCTGAAATGTCACATAACCCAAATCCATCCATGGCTTCAAAACCTCCATCACCTCTTCATGAACCCCACCAGCATCGTGTATAACAAAATGGGATCGACTACCAAACAATCTCACATGGTAAGCAATCCACTCCCTCACTCTCTGTGGACTCAATCCACCATAAAGAGAAGACCCACAATACAAATAATCGTATTTGGGTTTGGATGTGAATACACTAATGTTTAAATTGCCTGGTTGTTCTAGTAGAACCTCGAATCTGTCGGTGATATTGAGGTTTCTGTCACCACCACCGTCGGTGGAAGCGAGTAGGAACAAGTTCCCACCGGAATTATCAGAGTTAATAGGTTGAGAGAAAGTGCAATTAACAACCACAACGGTGTAAACACGGCCGTAGCCCCAATCAGGAAGGATCTTGTAAGATAAGGAACTGGTGATAGGGACGGTGGCACCGTCAGCGGAGGAGGAGGAGTTAGAGGAAGAGGATTGAGGAATCCACTCACATTGGTAAGTGGGTTTTGCGTAGAGATGAAGAGGCTTAGAGGACAACCCAATAATGGCAAAAGTGTTGAGGCCACCTCTGTAAGCACCCATGGTGATGAAATTATAAGCAGCAGCACCATAAGGATTAAAGACCCGTTTGATAATCCCATTGTCAGTGAGTTGTTCTGCTCGCAAATCAGATGTCGAAAAAGAGGAATTAAGTGGGTGGTCGGAATCGGGGGGAATAGAGGTGGTCGTGGTGGTCGTGGTGGTCGTAGTGGTGGTGATTCTGGAAATACAGAAGCGGAGATCAGAGGTAGAGATAGTGAAACGAGAAGGAAGAAACTGTAAAAGAGTAGCAATACTACACAGAATCAAAAGAGCAGTTAAAAGAAACTTAAGCTCAGCAGCACAGTTCATTACAACACCAACAAACATCTTGTCTCCTCTCTCTTTCTCCCTCTCTTTACCCATCCTGAAGAAACACGACAATGGCGGTTCTAGAGAGCAGAAGAAAATTATAAAGTTCGTTTTTTCAGGCTGTGAGAGAGAAAAGGGAAAGCTGGGAAGATGAGAGGAAAAGAGGAGCTCCTCTCTCTCTCTCTCTCTCTCTCTTTTTTTTCTTTTCTTTTTTTTTTCTTTGTTTTCCTCTGTTTCTTTGAGGGTCTCTTCTTTTTATCTCTGTTTTTATAATTAAAATTTTTTATTATTATTTTTATCTCTATTTATTATTATTAGCTTTTTTTTGTTTGCTGATGTTAGAAGAGAAAAGAATGGAAGCGTGGCAGAACTCATAACTCATAAGGGGTTTTTTTTTTTAAAAAAAAAGGAGGGTTGTGTGTTTGGCTGTAACTATTTGGAATATTCAATATTATTTGAGGGTAAAACTAGAGGTATAATCAAATCGAGTCGATATAATATTAGATTTGAAGTTGGTTCGATTAAAAAATTTTGAAATTTAAAATTGACTCGAATTCAATCGAGTTTATTTTTAATTGATTGAAACTTAACTCGAAAAATTTTTGAGCTACTCGATAAAACTCAAATTAACTAAAAATATTAATAAATAGTATACTTGAATTGACTCGATTAGAAATTGATTTAAGTTAATTAGACTCAATTAAACTGAATATATTTAAACACGTGAGAGTATAAAAGTAATTTAATAAATAATATAAAAAAGAACTACTCAATCAAATTCGTAAACCTTACGAGTTGAGTATTGTGATACTCGAACTCGACTTTACAAATTACTTGAACTATTCGAGATTGACTTGATTAATTCCGAGTCGAATTTCAATATTTTATGAGTCAAAATTGAATAATTTACAAATAAATTGACTCGTTTACACTTCTAGGTTGAAGTTGTGAATCTGTATTTGTTTATTATTATTATAAATAATTTAATTTTATGATGAAGAAAAGGAAATTAAGGTTTTTACATTCTACATATTAATTCTAGATTTTTACATTCTAGGTTTTCACACATTCAATATTTTGTAGTCATTTCTACATATTTCAATTGACATTAAATTTGTAAATCACGCTTACTTTAAAAGGATCTTGAAATCGTTGGTTGTCAAAAAAAAATATTTAAAATTGTATTGATTAATATATATTTTTTGCTTATTAAACACCCTACCACTTATATTTGATAAAAAAAATATTTAATTGATAGTTGATAGTTGATAGCTGGAGATTAATAGCTGATAATTGATTGTTATATAATATTTAGTAAAAATAATTGAGTTTTTACTAAATTATCAATAAGGACATATTTTTTTAATTCAAAATATGATTTTTTATAGTGTATAAACATATGAACAAATAAATAATATTAATATATTGTTTATTTGGTATGATTATTTATTTTAATTATTAAAAATATTAATAAATAAATATTAATTAATAAATAAATATAATTTAAAATGTATATAATTTATGGATATAATTTAGTAATGTATGATGCAATAGTAACTAAAAAATAAATTAAAAATCTACTATTTTTGGATTACAAGAGAGGAAAAAATCTAAAAACTAACATTAAAGTTAACTATTCTAGACTAAGAAACCCCAATCTACCATCTAGTTACCCTTACGAAAAATTATTGAACACGAACTAAATGAAAGGAAAGCATCGGGCTTTTACAAACATGGATTAGATTAGCACACATCATTATATCTAGGGGTTGAATTCAACTAGGAGACAACCAACTATGAATCAATCTCACGAATAAGTTATTTGATCACCTCTTACATTCAATATTGAGATATGTGAGGACAATCCACAACTTTATTTCAATATATAGTTGTACATAGACCAATATTAACACAAAATCCAATAATTCAATCCCTATTGTGATCATGCAAGGCAACTGCAACACCAGGGATTCCTTTTGAATATCCATCCATATTAAGCTTTGTCCACAAATCAGCCATGAAATATTATTAATTTGATGACTATAACAGTGCAATAACTTAAACTTAGCATTTATATCCAAATTCTTTTACTGAAGCACTCTTTCATTCCTCAATCTCCAAATCCACTATTGTAACACCCACCCAACTAATCAAGATTACTCCCAACTATTTAAGTAGATGCTACAAATTACTATTTAATAAAATCTGTGAAATTAAAACTTTTCTTTATAAAACTAATTTCATAAACCTTGATCTCTAAATATCATTTTCATAAAATATCAACTTAGCCTTAACTGATCCACTGTTTACAAAAAATACAACTTTAAAATAAAATACATATATTTTTAACATGCAACTTATACAAAACCTAAAATCCAAAATCATGTCATGTAAAAAAGAAATCAACAAAGATGGAATATGCACTAACTCTTCAAAATTGATATTTTTTCTCTTAAGTCAATTCCTGATATTCCTTAGGCTCTGACCTATGTGCAAAAAACTCACGCTAAATTACTAAAAACTTAATAGTGCATATAGACATAAAAATTTAAATAAGTAACCATACAATTCATATCATAGCTTATTATGCATGTTCATGTATACTATCATACCATAAACACTATCATAATGCATGACAATATAGTTACCATATCTCATATCAACATTACACATAGCAAGCTTTCTCATACAACAAGTTCATAGTAATCTTACATTTTCCTTTAGTTCATCTTATTTTACTCATGACTTACCATTTTTTCAATTTTCGTTTCTTTTTTTATAATTATTTAGTTTTTGCCCAAAACTTACTATAATTTTCTTTTTAATATATTTTTGCCCAAAACTCTAAGCTGAACTATCCGAATGCGGGTTATGGAATAGAGGCGAGCCTAGAGCTTCAATCACTCTATATGCTAACTATAATAGCTCACTTGTGTTCCTTAAGTCAAGGGAACCACCTTACCTGAGTATAAATCATATTAAGAGTGCTCTAACCTGAGCTTCGGCCACTTATTCTTTAAAATCATATGGAATTGAGGACCAAGAGCACTCTAATTTGAGTTTTAGCTACCAAGGCATCATATAAAAAATATCTTATGGTACTGTAATCCTCTTAATGATATGTCATCTATCTAAGGTCAAGTCTGAAATCAAACAGAAAGACTTTTTAAGTCTTAATTAACCTTTATCTTTCATTTCTTTTTAATACCATCATCACATATAATCATGCTTATAGAATCAATACCAGTATATTACCTCGTCATCATCACTTATATGTGATTTACTCATACTGACATACAAATAATAATATGTGATATATTTACCCATCACATATTATCAAAAATCAAAACTGCATATAATAAAATTACCAGAATTCGCGGGGCATGAACTACATATTCACGGACATAAAAGATATTCACAAATATTTCCTTACCTATGAACCAAATTGTGACCATTCACATGAAAGCTTTTGTCCCCCAAACACACTTCATTCACGGCTGTTACTATATAAAGTATTCATGATGATGGTTCAAACCGTGAAAATTGAAAATACATGTTCATAGATGTGAACCATGTATTCACGACTTCCTTGCTCGTGACACAAGGCGTGAAAGCTTTTGCTCATTCTAAATATTTTTTTGGGTTCATGTTTCACGGGTGTGACTATCTTTATCATGGACATGAAAACGTGTATGTGTGCTATATTAGCAATATGCCTTTAACATCCATTGGAATATTCATAACATATATCATGCTAAAATCTTTCTTAAACATCATAACAAATATAACCTATTTTTATGACATTTATAACACTTAACCCATGCAACCATTACACATTTACATAACCAGAAATCCATGTATAACCCATGCAACCATTACACATTTACATAACCAGAAATCCATGTATCTCATTTATCACATTTCAAATCAACTTATGGCACAAAACATGGCATCATACAAGAAAGAGGGAATTAATATGCATATATGTACTAACCTTTAATAATGGAGCCTAAACTCTTCAAACTCTTCTAGCTTGTCTAACCCCTTCGATGATCCTCTCCACTGGTTCTAGCACCTACCACATGAAAAATCTCTAGCTTAGAATCTTAGAACAAAAAATGAATCACTAAACTTACTCTTAAACCAACCTTTGGTTTAAATCTTAAGAAATCCTCTTTATCTCTTAGATACAAGCTTTCACAAGAATTAAAAATAGTGATTTTTATGTAATAGAGGAAAAAAAGCTGAAAAAGATGAATGGGACATGCAAACTTGGGTTATAGGAGAGGTAAAGTAGCTAAAAAAGCATGGAAGAGAGAAAATAACGGTTATGCTCAACAACTCTATTGATTATCATTTACGAACGTGAAGAAATCTTCATGGATATGAACACTTTCCTATCACAGACGTGACAAGCCTTTCACGAAAAGACCAAACACACGACATTCACGGTCATGAAACATTTATTCACGAGCATGGACAACCTCTTTATCACTATGTTAAATATTTTAAAATCTAATCTCACTACACTCTCTTAACCAACCTAGCTAATTTATAGATCCTAAAAATCAGACATTACAACCACTGAGTGCAAGCATAAAAACAAACCCAGTGCCCTTAAAACTAGCTCTTGCTTTATCAGTAAGGTTCACCCGAAACAAATCCATCAAGCTAAAAGATCTCTCCGAAAATAAAACCGACTAGAGAACACACCTCTCCCAATCTTGGATAGCAATAGGACAACCCCTAAGAATGTGGAATAGATCCACCACCATACCATGATAATCAATGTAAAAAGGATTGAAAGTGCAATCCCTTCTACATTATTCCTCATTACACATGATTTTTCGATTGACAACTAGCCATAAGAGTCACACCCCCTTACCAAAATAGGACATGCCCGAATAAGGGAGCGCTACATTGACTTCTTCAAATCACTATTTTAGTAAATGCTAGAAAGTCATACAAATTTATTTCTTTTTTAAAAAAACTCTTAGCTCATAGATATACAAAAAATAATGTACATTTTATTTATATAAGATAGTAATTATAAATATCAAGTTAATTCTTAACAAACTATGAAAGTCAATTTACAAATCTGAAAGTATACAATATGAAAAGCAAAATATAAAAGTTCAAAAGATTGTGACCCACTATTTCAAGATCAGCTGCTTTAATTGACTAGGATCGTCGTTTACTTTATCTACAACTTTCAGCTACCTTTCTATATCTATGCGGAAGGAAAACTCTCACATTAAGCTCTAGGCTTAGTGGTACATATAAATAAGGCAATATACTATGTTATGCAACAAGCATTAACATATGTCATTTTATGCATTAATATCTTTTCATGTTATTCTTCTCCTCATGTCCCTATTTCATACGATTATGAGCATCATGTATACATGTACAATGTTATTTTCATTTATCTTTAATTATAAGCTACTCGTTTCATCTCTTTAATATTCTATCTCAATTTCATATTATTTTTGCATTATCATTCAACTTAACTTCATTATCTTGCCCACATCACTCTAAAATTGGACTTACTAGATACAAGTTATGGATCAGGAGAGCTCTCAAAGCTATAGCCACCCTGTCCACTATCTGGCTCAACAGAGCTTTTCAAATCAATGGCGCTCCCAAAGCTAAAGCCACATTGATTGAGTAATATATCATCATAGATGATTCATCGGACCAAGGGTGCTCCAAAAGCCAAAGCCACCTTGTCCTAAATTTATGTATACTCAATAGAACTTCTCAAGTCAATGGAGCTCCTAGAGCTAAAGCCATATTGACTGAGCAATATCTCATATAGTACGATACCGTTCACCCCCATAATGACATGTCATTTATCCTGTTTCTAGTCCGTAATTAGAGTAATGGGAAAATCCATATTTCCACATTATTCATATATCTTTACTTAATTATCTTTACAAACATATTAATATTCTTATTTTACTGGATAAATAATGTCATTTCACTTACTTACCTGAATACTTCATTAGTTAACAATTTTCATAATTACTCAAAATAAAACATTCACGACCGTGATTACTAATTCACGCCCGTGATTCAAAATCATGAATGCTTCTAGGATGAATCGTGTCATTACCACACATAAATCACAACCGTGATACGATTCAGTCATGCCCATGAACTAGCAAGTTCACACCCGTGATTCAAAAGTTGCGCCCGTGACTATCTGAGGGAAATCTGCATATTCACTTTCCTTATTCATTTCTAGTTGCACCAAGTCATACCAAATACAAACTCATGCATTTCTAATGTCCTTTACTCAACATATCATGTTCTAATACATAAAAATGCCTTTATCATAACTCAATTCTCTAACATATATTACTTAACTCAACATATCACAAAATATTGTTCTTTATATCTAAACCTATGGTTTCATGCCATAATCATCATTATTGCAATTATATCACTAATTATCATGTTAAGCATGCATTAACTCAAACAAAGATACGTTATTGTCTTAAATTATGCACAAACCTCTATTTTTCTCTTTCACTCTTCTAGGTAGCTTTATCTTTGCCTTTACTCCCTTGAGCTTGTTCCTTGTCACTTGGAACTCCTACCACATCATAAAATCATCATCAAAACCTTATTTTCTCAAAACTCTTATAAGACCCTATACTCTCTCTCATGAAACCCTAAACTCTCTATACATAATCAAGCTCTAAATGAGCTCAAAACCCTAACTTTCTTAAGAAAAGATGAAAGAGAAGAAGAAAAGCTTCATACCTTTACATTTTTCTTCACTTGATCACAACTTTGGAGATTTTCTCTCTCCACTAAACTTGTTTGGTCTTTCTGCTTCTTGCTTTTCCAAGCTTCTTTAAGACTTGTAGATCATGAAAATCACTTTGTCTTGTTCTTTTCCCTCTCTTCTCTTTCTTTCTCTCTCTAGAGCTCAAGGTTGGTTATGGAGAATGTTGAGAGTGGCTAGCGTGATTGGTTTGGGTAGAAAAGAAAGAAGATAAGAAATAAGGAGAAGAAGAAAAGAAACAAAAGTCCTCATGTGGGACCCACTAATTTTTAACCATTTCTTTGATATTTAGCTTAATTATCATATTAATCTTATTCCATCATGCTATGACCGGCCAACCCATATTTGATGTCCAATTTTAATATGTCAAATGGCAAATATCTCATTAAATTCTCAAAATTTTGGTAAATTACAAATTGACCCCAAAACTTATCAAATTTTACAATTTAATCATTTATCGTAAATCAGCTTCTTTAAGCTTTTTAAACACTTTATTAGGCATGTATCATAATTATTAATTATTATATTAATTAATTTCAATCAAAATCTGAATTTAGATTTCGATCGGTCAAACGCGTCAATTTCGCGATACATGCGATTCGATGCCTAAGTTAACGGATATGATATTCTCTCTCCCTTAAAATAAATTTTGTCATCAAAATTTACCTGTTCATTATGGGTTGAACAACTAGGGATACTGCTTCTTCATCACTTCTTCACTTCCCACGTGGCTTTTTCCACTGCATAGTTCCGCCATAAGACTTTAATTAGAGGAACTCTCTTGTTATTGAGAACTTTCTCTTCATATGCTATTATAGTCACTGGTTTCTCTTTATAAGACATGTTTGTCCACACCTCTATCTCTTCAATTGGTATAATATGGGTCAGGTCTGAGTGATATCTCCTCAACATCGACACGTGGAACATGTTATGAATTCTTTTTAGCTCCGGAGGAAGGGCTAATCGGTAAGACACTGGTCCTATTCTTTCCAAAATCTTATAAGGACCAACAAATCTTGGACTCAATTTTTCCTTTTTGCCAAATCTCAACACTTTCTTCCAAGGTGAAACTTTAAGAAAAACCTTATCACCTACAACATATTCTATGTCTCGCCTCTTTAGGTTAACATATGACTTTTGTCAATCTTGTGCCACTTTCAATATTTCTTTGATCACTCTAACTTTCTCTTCAGTCTGTTGAACTATCTCTGGTTCAATCAACTTTTTTTCATTCAACTCAGTCCAACAAACTGGGGTCCTGCACTTTCTTCAGTACAAAGCCTCATAAAGAGCCATGCCAATGCTTGTTTAATGACTATTATTGTAGGCAAACTCCATAAGAGATAAATATCAATCCCAACTTCTCTCAAAATCGAGTACACAACTTCTCATCATGTTTTCTAATAACTGAATAACTCGTTTTGATTGTCCATCCATCTGCGAATGAAAGGTTGTGCTGAAACTAAGTCAAGTTCTCAAAGCCTGCTGTAAGCTCTTCCAGAACTGCAATGTAAATCTTTGATCTCTGTTAGAGATAATAAATACAGGCACTTTGTGAAGTCTCACAATCTCATTCACATAAATCTCAACCAACTTGTTCAAAGTATAGTTCATCCGGACTGGTAGAAAATGTGCTGACTTCGTTAGTCGATCCATTATCACCCACACTGCATCCTGTTTCCTCTAGGTTACCGGTAAATCGAATACAAAATCCATCATGACTCTTTTCCACTTCCATTCTGGTATGGAAATTGGTTTTAGTAATCCTATGAATAATTGATGTTTAGCTTTCACTTGTTGACAAGTTAGATACTTAGCAACATACTCGGTGATATCCATTTTCATCCCTGACCATCAGTACTATGCTTTCAAATTTTTGTATATTTTGTTTCCACCTGGATGCATAGAAAAATCTCTGACTTCAACTCTTCTATACTTGGTACACAAATCCAATTCTTGAGATACACGGTACCATCATTTGTTAAAGAAAATTATGACTTTTCTCCATTTTTCACTGTTTTGACTATCTTTACTAGCTTTTTATCTTGCTTCTGATCGCTTTAATCCTCTGCATCAGAGTAGACTCCACTTGCAACTCGGCTAACCTCTTTTTACTTAAGGCATCAGTCACCATATTTGCTTTTCCTGGCTGGTAGTCAATCACACAATTATAGCCTTTAATTAACTCCAACCATCTTCGCTGCCTCAGGTTCAACTCTTTATGTGAAGGCAGGTACTTAAAACTTTTATGATTTGTATAAATGTAGCATCTTTCTCCATACAGATAATGTCTCTAGATCTTGAGATCAAAAACTACCGCTGCAAGCTCTAAATCATGTGTCGGATAGTTAAGCTCATAAAACTTGAGCTGTCTGGAAACATATGCAATCACTTTTTCCTCTTGCATAAGAACACAACCTAGCCCATTGTGACTTGCATCACTACACACAACATAATCTTTTCCTAGAGTAGGTTGAGTTAAGATTGGTGCTTCAGTCAATGTTGCTTTGAGTTTATCAAAACTAATCTGACACTTGTCTGTCCATTCGAACTGAATGTTTTTCTGCAACAATCGAGTCAAAGGAGTCACTATATATAAAAATTCCTTCACGAACCTCCTATAATATCTGGCTAATCCAAGAAAACTCCTCATTTCAGTCACATTACAAGGTGGTTTCCAATTAAGAATAGCTTCAATCTTACCAATATCAACTCGAATACCCTCTGCTGATACCACATGACCCAGAAAACTAACTGATTCCAACTGAAACTCACATTTAGATAGTTTTGTGTACAATTGTGTCTTCCTCAAAGTCTGCAATACTATTATGAGATGTTGATCATGCTTTTCTCTGTTTCTAGAGTATACTAGAATATCATCAATAAATACCACTACAAACTGATCAAGATATGGCTTGAACACTTAATTCATCAGGTCCATGAATACTATTGGTGCATTCGTCAAACCAAATGGCATTACCAAGAACTCATAATGACCATAACAAGTCTTGAACGTCGTTTTAGGTACATCTAACTCCTTGATCTTCAGTTGATGATACCCTAATCGAAAATCTATCTTTGA
Source organism: Triadica sebifera (assembly GCA_023653625.1). NCBI lineage: Eukaryota > Viridiplantae > Streptophyta > Magnoliopsida > Malpighiales > Euphorbiaceae > Triadica > Triadica sebifera. Next base: position 13,387,591 of record CM042903.1, on the reverse strand, counting down.
AAATATACTTGCACCTTTCAATTTATCAAAAAGATAAAAAATCCTAGGTAATGGATACTTATTCTTAATAGTTACTTTGTTAAGTTGCCTATAATCAATGCACAACAGTAAGGTGCCATATTTTTCCTTTACAAACAATACTGAGGAACCCCATGGTGATACATTGGGTCGTATAAATTCCTTATCTAACAATTCTTGCAACTGTACCTTCAACTCTTTCAACTCCATAGGTGCCATCCGGTATGGTGTAATAGATACAGGAGCGGTGTCAGGTATTAATTCAATAGCAAACTCTATCTCTCGATCAGGTGGTAATCCTGGAAACTCCTCGGGAAACACATCTGGAAACTCATTAACAGTTGAGATGTTGGCCAATTTCGAACTATTCTTTCTTGTATCAATTACATATGTTAGGTAAGCCTCACATCCCCTATTGATGAGTTTCTGAGCTTTTAGCACCGATATCATATTATCTGAATATTTTCTATTCTCGCCCATCACCACTATCTCTTTCTCCAAATCTAGAACTTTAATCCTCATTTGCCTTCCGACCTCTCCACTGTGTCTGACCTAAACTGGCTTAGCCCTGCTCGGCCTTCTTTACCTTGCCCTTGGCCTCGACCTCTTTCTTATCCCATAGTGTATATTGGTACTGACTCAACACTCCCTGAACCTTTGCCAAACTGTAGCAATGGACAATCTCTTTTTAGATGGTCCTTAGAACTGTATTGAAGCATGCTCCTGTCACCCACCAACACTTTCCTGGGTGAGGATGACCATAATAGTGACACACTGGTAGAGGGGTTTTATCTGCAGGATGCATGTGTCAGTGCACTAGTTGTTGATGATATAGATCTTACAAGTTGCCCCCATCTATAAGAAGGAGGTCTATTGGAACCCCCTGCCTAAAATCGACCACTAAAAGATCTGGCTCTCTTGCCACTTGACTATGGTACTAGTCTACGAACCCCACTAACCTGCACTGGTTGCTGTGTCGCCAAGATTCTTTCAACTATTCTAGCAAATGCTAATAAACTGGAAAAGCTCACCAAATATAGAGATGAAACCTGCAGCTTGATTGGGTCTTGCAATTCATCTTTAAATCATCGGCATTTATCATCATCTGTAGACAGAATGCCACCAGCATACTTGCAGAGATGTGTGAATTCTCTTTCATATTTTGTTACTGACATGCTCCCTTATTTTAGCATCAAAAATTCTTTTTCTTATCATCTGTGTAGATAGGAGGAATATACTGCTCCTTGATTTCTCTAGAAAGAATACCCAGGTCATGAGGTCAGGTGCTTTTGAGCTTTCTGACTCTAACTGCCACCAATCATAAGCATGCACTTGTAACTATGATACTGCATACTCATATTTCTGCTTATCTGTGCAGTGCAGTTGATCAAAAACCCTCTCAGCTCGCTTTAACCAGAACTCTGCCATGGAAGGATCATTCTCTCTTTTCCCATGGAAGTCTGGTGCCCCCAACTTTCTCAGCCTCTCAAATTGTAGTATCAACGAGGTTGGCTTTGTTGCTCTCTATAGAAATTTATGTATGCTCAATAGAACTTCTGAAGTCAATGGCGCTCCCAGAGCTAAATCCACATTGACTGAGCAATATCTCATATAGTATGATACCATTAACCTCCTTAATAACATGTCATCTATCCTGTTTCTAGTCCGTAATTAGAGTAATGGGCATATCCATATTTCCACATTATTCATATATCTTTACTTAATTACCTTTACAAACGTATCAACATTCTTATTTTACTGGATAAATAATGTCATTTTATTTACTTACCTGAATACTTCATTAGTTAACAATTTTCATAATTACTCAAAATAGAGCATTCATGACTGTGATTACTAATTCATGCATATGAATTAGTTCATGTCTGTGATTCAAAGCCATGAATGCTTTTGGGATGAATCGTGCCATTACCACACAGAAGTCACAACTATGATACAATTTAGTCATGCCCGTGAACTAGCAAGTTCACGGCCATGATTCAAAAGTTATGCCCATGACTATCTGCGAGAAACCTGCATATTCACTTTCCTTATTCATTTCTAGTTGCACTAAGTCATACCAAATACAAACTCATGCATTTCTAACGTCTTTTACTCAACATATCATGTTTTAATACCTAAAAATGCCTTTATCATAACTCAATTCTCTAACATATATTACTTAACTCAACATATCACAAAATATCATTCTTTATATCTAAACCTATGGTTTCATGCCATAATCACCATTAGTGCAATTATATCACTAATTATCATGTTAAGCATGCATTATCTAAAATAAAGATAGACTATTGCCTTAAATTATGCACAAATCTCTATTTTTCTCCTTCACTCTTCTAGGTAGCTTTATCTTTGCCTTTACTCCCGTGAGCTTGTTCCTTGTCACTTAAAACTCCTACCACATCATAAAATCATCATCAAAACCTTATTTTCTCAAAACTTTTATAAGACCCTAAACTCTCTCTCTATTTAATCAAGCTCTAAATGAGCTCATCTTCCTTAAGAAAATAAGAAAGAGAAGAAGAAAAGCTTCTTACATTTACATTTTTCTTCACTTAATCATAACTTTGGAGATTCTCTCTCTCCATTAAACTTATTTGCTCTTCCTCATTCTTGCTCTTCCAAGCTTCTTTAAGACTTGTAGATCGTGAAACTCACTTTGTCTTGTTCTTTTCCCTCTCTTCTCTTTCTTTCTCTCTCTAGAGCTCAAGGTTGGTTATGGAGGATGGTGGGAGTGGCTAGCGTGATTGGTTTGGGCAGAAAAGAAAGAAGATAAAAGGAGAAGAAGAAAAGAAACAAAAGTCTTCATGTGGGACCCACTAACTTTTTACCATTTCTTTGATACTTAGCTTAATTATCATATTAATCTTATTTCATCATGCTATGACTGGCCAACCCATATTTGATGTCCAATTTTAATATGCTAAATAGCAAATATCTCATTAAATCCTCAACATTTTGGTATATTGCAAATTGACCCCAAAACTTATCAAATTTTGTAATTTAGTCATTTACCTAAATCAACTTCTTTAAGCTTTCTAAACACTTTATTAGACATGTATCATAATTATTAATCATTATGTTTGATTAATTTCGGTCAAAATCCGAATTTAGATTCCGATCGATCAAACGCATTAACTTCGCGACACGTTTGACTCGGTGCCTAAGTTAATGGATATGACAATAAGAAAATCCGAACCATTTGGAAAACTGGACTATGCCAAATAATGTACCAGATAGAGTTCTCGACTCTAGAATTCATATTTGACAAAGGCTTAAAAATCCATTATTTCTTCATATATAAATGTAATTTAGTTGTTGTCTTTAAAAAAGTTTTAGCTATTTTTTTAAAAAAAACTCTAAAATAGAGTTTTTCAATCCACAATTGTTTGAAATTTCAAATAGCTTTTAATTAATACTTATCAAACACTTATAAATCAACTGGTAAACATTAAAAAAATTATTAGTTGCTCTAATCAGTTGAATCAAATATTTTTTTTAAATTTATTGTACAATTTTTGAAAGTATAATAAGTTTGATAAGGGCTTTATACCTCTTTAAGAGAGGTTTCTAATTATGATCCCTTTCCATCCCTCTTTCTCCCCACGAGTTTGGTGAATGTAAAAAATAATAATTATTTTATTACTTCAAATATTTTTAATGGATGTCTTTGTTATATCACTGTTATATCAACTCAACATATTTAAATTTTAAACAATAGATAAAATTAAAATGTTGATATAATTTTCAAAAGGTTAAAATATCAAATACAAAGATAGTAGATATATTAAGTTATGTATCTAGGGTGTTTGGTTCAGAAATTTGCAACTAATAGTTGTTTCATATCCAACCAACCGTTGCTTTAAAAGCATTTGATAAGATATTATAATTAGTAATTGATAACGGATTATTATCTTAATCAATTGTTGATTAAAAATCTACATTTTCTAACCTTTTCTTGTTAGCAAATAAATGATTCAATTTTATTTTTCTAGACTATATTACTTATTTTAAAAGAATTGTTAATTAAAAAATATTTATGTCCAAATTACTTCTTCAAATTAACCAATTATTTATAATTTGATAATATAACAAATTAATGTAATAATAATAATAATAATAATAATAATAATAATAATAATAATAATAATATACAAAAAATTATATCTTTTATTCTATATTTTCCATTTAACATATTAACTAATAGATATAAATTATATAAAAAAACAAATAATATCCTTAATGGTTATTTACCACTGGCATATTTTTACTAAAGATATAATTTCCTATCCAATAATTATATATCAACTATCAACTATCTCAAATATCTAAACCATAGAGGAGCATGCGATATTAATTTCACCTCTCACTATATAAGTGTGGGCAATTAATCTTTTTTGAACTATTTGATTTTTAAATATTCAAAATCAAACCAATGAAATTTGATAAAATATAATGAAATAGAATTGAGATAAATTACTTGGTTGGTTGCGTCACTTTATTTAACTATATATATATATATATATATATATTCAAAAATTTTAATTTTTAATATTAATAATTAAATTGAATTAAAAAAAATATATATATAAATCAAATAAAAAAAGTGAAAAATCAAACTGAAAAGACCAAGTTATATAAGGCAACCAGGCAGGGACCTCAACTTATTTACCACTTCTACCTGGCATGTGAACATAAAGTCAATATATGAATTCAAAATAAAATCAGCGAAATAATAATTGTACAAAAAAAAATGAAGGAAACAACATAATATTTATTGATTAATTTATGGTCTAAATGTATGAACGAAGGTGGTGGGCTAAAGAAGAGGTGGAAGGCGTTGATTATTATTCAGTAAGGAACAGCCGTGTCAAAATTGTGGGGCTCCAAGCCATTCCAATTCACAATAAGTGTGGGACTTTCTTAGATTTCCTTCCTACTTATTTATTGGGATGAAAAAAAATGAAAACAATATTTTTAAGATGAATGAGTTTTAATTAAAAAAAGAGAGAGATATAAAATGGTTATAAAATTGAACTTTGCATATTAATTAAGTAACAAATTATAGAAAATCTTATAGGGATATCAATAAATTACAATTAGTAAATTTTTAAAAATTTAAAAATATTTTTAACAATTTTTTTATTTAAATTATACTCTTTATTTTAAAGAGTCATATTTTATATAAAAAAAAGTTTTCAATGATAATAAATATATCTCTATTTTAATTATAATTAATATATCTCTATTTTCTATGCATATTTTATCTTTTTATTGGTGTGTTTTTTTAAAAATATTTTTCTCTTTCCTTGTAATTAAAATTATTTGCTTTTTTTCTTTTGCTAAATATTAATTTGTATAAGATAAAGTAAAATAAAAAGCAAAAATATAAAGAGTCTATTAGACTTGTAATTTTTTTTACTATTTATATTTAAAGATATTCTTTATTCAATTAAAGTGTTCTTTAAAATAAAAAGCTTTAACAATTTATCTGTCTATCGTTTGAAATAATATTTATTCATTTTATACTATATGAATTTTAAACACTGTTATGCAATATATCACATATTTTTTTTACATTTGAGATGTTTTCGTATGAATTCTTTAAAATTTTATGTACATTCTAATGATATGTTATAAGAATTTAGAGTTTTTGTTTATTATTGAGAATTCTATCTGCATGACAACCAGTATATTCAAGTTTCAGTGTTTTTAATTGTTACCTTAAATAATATATTATAAAATGATAGGAGATAAATTATTAATTTTTTAAAAATTTATTTTTAATTATAATTTGTTAAAACTTGATGGAAATTTTTTGTAATTTACTCGTTGAAAAATTTTGTTTGGAATAAATTGATCGTTACAAACAAAATTAAACGATCATCATATTTTAAAAATTTATGAACCAGTAATATAATTATATCCAACTCATTATTGTAATTGTCTTTGGAAACATATCTGCGATTCATTTAAGTAATGTGTTTGGAGTGTCGGTCAAAATAAATCTTTATTGAACTGAAAAGTAAGAAGAGAAAATTATCGTGATAAACTATCGCTATAATAAAAATGGGTATTTATTTTAGTAAAAAAAAAATACAATTATTGATAAATTTTAGTTTAGTAGTATCCATCTAACGAGTATTTTGGAAAACACTTGATTTTCCTTCATTAAAGCTAAACATTAACTCATATAAAAAAAAAAAATCACTAAGACATTATTTGGTATTGTGTTTGGAGAAAATATTTTTTGAAAAAAATTAAATTAATTTTTTTAAAAATTTTAAAAACTACTTTTGAAAAAACATTTCAAAAAAATTTAAGAAATACAGCTTATAAAAAATTTAAAAAATTAGTTAATTAAAAAAATTTAAACCTGTTTTTTAAGGTACAACATTTATCCTAGTCCTTTGTAACTATCTGAATTTAATATTCCACGAAAAGAAAAATCTCATGGCCAGTGCTTTATTTAATTGTTATTTTCATTGATATATACATACAATTATACTGTCAAATTATATATGTACAATTCATGTATCACTGAATGCTACCTTCGACCTCCATATCTTGCAAAATGCACTTTTAATGAAAATTCAATGTTAACATCCCAATTACCGTTATGTATATTAGCAAATGAGAACTCATATGGAATAAGAGGATTTACTAATTTTTTTCGGTTCATCAGCAGATGCTTCTTTGTAATTTTTTACAATAATTTTCTTTTAGAAGTTTAAAAAATAAAGATAAAAATAAAAAGTGATCTAGTATGAAATTCCAAGAACAAGAGAGAACTCTAACCCTATGTTTGGGAGGAGAAAAAATATGAAAAAAATAAAGGGGTAAAATAAAGAGGTGTTTTCATTTTATCTTATTTAGAAAAGATAGAAAAATAAGGAGAATGGGAGAAATAACTTTTATTTTTTACTTTGGATAAAAAAGAAAATACGAGGAAAAAAGTAATTATGTAAAACAAGAAATAAATTTTACTTTACTCTGTTTGGAAAGAGACGAAAAATAAAGAGAAAATGTAAAATAATTTTTATTTTTCACTATTTATTTTCTTTCCAAAATTGAGAAAAAATATAAGAAATTGCAAGAAAAATGTCATTATCGCTAATAAAATTATTTTTTTTATCATTAATCATTATAGTAAGTTATTTATTATTTTATAAAATTATGGATAAAATAGTAAATGTATAATGTTACAACTTTCTTTATAATATTATAACTTTCTTTTCTTTCACCATAAATTATCCAAATAAGGAAAAATAAGTCATATTTTCCTTTCTCTGTTTTGTTATTTTACTTCAATCCAAATCATGAATAAAAAAATAAAAAATAAAATAAAATTTATTTTTACTCATATGATAAAGTTTCCAAACAATAGTGAGAAGGATCCATTCTTATTTTCCTTACCCAAAAGAAAATTACCAAACATAGGCTAAAAGTAGGGGAGCAGTAATAGAATATAATCTAATTGAATAAAGACATTCGGTTAAATTACTTTGAATAATTCGATTTGATTTAAATATATATTTTTTCAAAATCTTTGATAAATTTAGCTTGATTATGAAGGTAAAAAATGAGGATTTTGACTTAAATAAATAAAAAAAAATACTCATTTGTACCGTAATAAAATATAAATTTCAATGTATGTACTTTTATACCAGGGTGTGAATTTGTCAGATGTAAGATCGCTATTATAACTAGCGAATAAAAATTAATCATATGATCGTCACTTATACTAGTGATTACATCGTTGACATTGCACATGATTGCCACTATAAGTGGTGATCTTTTAGCTAGTATTCAGAATTAGGCATATTGTATAGATATGTATGTTGGAAATTAATTAATTAACAAAAACTAAAATAATTAATTTTTAATTAAAATTTATTAATTAACAAATTAATGTATTATGATAAAATTGTTTTGGAACAAAATTAACTAACAAAAAATTAAGGTTATTAAAATTTAATTAAAAATTATTGATAATTTTAAAAATTAATTAACATTATATGTTGTTATGATAAAATTGCATTAGAAAAAAATAATAAACAAAAAATTAAGGTAATTGAAATTTAATTTAAAATTATAAATTATTTTTAAAAAATAATTAATATTATATGTGTAATGATAAAAATGTGTTGAAAAAAAAACTAATTAACAAAAAACTAAGGCAATTAAAATTAATTAATATTATCTTAAAAATTAAGTAACAAATAACTAATTAAAATTAATTAATATTATCTTAAAAATTAAATAACAAATAACTAAGGTAATTATAATTTATTAATAATTTTAAAAAATTAATTAACAATATATATGTTATTATAAAATTGTATTAAAAAAATTAATGTGTTATGATAAAATTGTGTTGGAAAATAATTAATTTTATGTTGGAAATTAATTTTAATTACCTTGGTTTTTTATTATTTATTTTTTTAAAATAATTTATAATTTTAAATTAAATTTAATTTAATTTACCTTAATTTTTTGTTAACTATTTTTTTCAATACAATTTTATCATAACACATATAATGTTAATTAATTTTTAAAATTATTAATAATTTTTAATTAAATTTTAATAACCTTAATTTTTTGTTAGTTAATTTTTTTTCCAAAACAATTTTATCATAACACATTAATTTGTTAATTAATAAATTTCAATTAAAAATTAATTATTTTAGTTTTTATTAATTAATTAATTTTCAACATATCTATTTCTGCAATACATTTAGTTTTGGACACTAACTACAATGTAGTCACCATTGGAAGTGACGATCATGTGCAATATCAATAATATGATTGTCATTGGAAGTGACGATCATACGATTAGAAGAGTAATTTTTATTTTTGACTTATTTAAGTCAAAAGCCCTAAAAAATCTCAACTATTTGAGTCGAACCAAATTTCTACTTTAGGTATAATAATACGTTTCCAGCTCCTGTGTGATTTTAAATAATTTGATTCAATTCAATTGTTTCCAAAAATTCAGTTTGATTTAAATATTTGTTTCTCTTAAATTTGAACTGTTTGAATAAATTTTGTACAATAATGAGTATGACTCGGATCGATCAGCGCACACCAGAAGGAATCAATTGAGAAGGCATGGCTGCTACCGCAAGGGGTATGAAAAATAAAGGAAAAAGAAACTGAGGGGCATTAACGGAAAATGATCTTAGACAAAGTAAAAGTATAAAGGATTCTATGAATTGGTGTGAGTCTGTCAAAGACGCCTGTCTAGTTGTTTCTCTTGGTTGTCTTGCTTGCCTATACATGACATCTAAGGTGGGGACTGGGGGATCATAATTGCAGGATTAAAATATTTATTTTTTTTTTTTATTTTCCAGCTTAATAGCTGGAGAAATGGTGCCACGTGTAACAACTATTTCTCCACATTTTTCAAATGCTACCGTCACGTAGTCAATATGATTAAAAAGGAAAAATCTGGACGACGTGTAGAATATTAGAATAGCACCTTTTTTATTGATCAAAATTAGAACGATCATGGTCATGATCATTCTAATTTGGCCTATAAATCCAATGGTCGAAACAACACGATTATTACACGTGCTTGGACGAAACTAGGATTGTATTAATGGGGTAAAATATTATACAAATTATTAAAATAATATATAAAATTAACTATTTATATTTTTTTCTATTCAAAACTATAATAAAAAGAGTTATTTATAATAAAAATTAATTGACACAAAAACAAAAAAAATTTAATTCAATATAAAATATATATTATCTTTAATCATGAAACTTTACAGCCTTCTTATATTATAAAATTCATCTATAGTTGAATATGTACTAAATTTTTTGACAATCTCTTTAGTAATCTGCAAGATAATCATCTTCCATTTTATTTCAGAATTTTGTCTTCAAAATATTCATAGTTAAAAATGAGCTATCAATTGTTGCAATAGAAATAAGAAGAGTCAAAATAGGGCGAATCAACATGTTAAATAAAAGATAAATGAATCTTTTTTTTTGTGGTTACTAATCCTTGGCATAATTCAGAAATAGTAGACAAATTCTTCAATTCAACATGTTAAGGAACATCTAATTGGTAATATTGCAATTGAATCTTCAAATATAACTTCTTTTGTTTAGTAAAAAGAACAAGTAATTCCATTGCATTATCATTGAATTTATTATTCAACTCTTGTAACTGTGTATCTATTATGCCAATACATAAGTCATACTGATAATGGTGACCCATGAAAATATTAGTTTCCTTAAAATGAGGTCTACCTTGAAGAATGGAAAAAGAAGCATCCATATTTGGAATATTCACTTCATACTTCTCACAAAATAATTTCACTTTCTCAATAAAATTTTTCCATTCAAACTCTCTAATGTTCTGAATTAATTTTTTGTAGTAGAAACTAAATCAAGAGCATTCAAAATATTTTAATCCTTTCTATGCAAAGCTTGACAAATATCATTAGAGACTCGTAAAATATCACTCATGAAATGTAAAATGAACACAAAATTAAAAGATGTCATATAACACATAGCACTATATGCATCTCCACATTGAGAATAATTTCCATCTTTAATGAGGTTCTCAAGAACAATGCAAGTTGAATCATACATATTAATCAAACTACTAACAAAACTTGAATGAGAGCCCCACCTAGTATCTCCAGGTCTTTGGAGATTACTAACTTGATTTTTTTAGTTCCATTCTCAACTTCTTTAGTTTTAATCATCTTTGCAATATTAGCAGCTTGAATAATCCTTAGTTCATCTTACCTTTTAGAAGAGACACTGACAATATTAATGATAAAAGACAATTGATTGAAGAAATTATGAACTTCAATTACTTCTATAGATGCTATAACCAATGCTAATTGAAGTCTATAAGCAAGACAATGAATAAAATATGTATATGAACAATCTTTTAAAAACAATGCTTGTAATTCACTCCATTCTCCATACATATTACTTGCTCCATCATAACCTTAACCTCGAATATTATGGATGGTCAAGTTGTGATAAAAAATAACATCACATATCTTATTTTTCAAATTCATAGCTGAAGTGTTAATAACATGAATAATATGAAAGAAACACATTTCTTCACAACCACTTTTATACACAAATCTTAACACAATGACCATTTGTTCTCTCTTTGATATATCTCTACACTCATCAACCATGACACAAAATTTAGCTTCACCAATTTCTTCATAGATTGCACGATGTACTTTCCTTGCAAAAATACACAATTTCTCCTTTTGAATATCATTATATACATAATTTGCATTTTTTTGGAACATTACCTAGAACAACTCTATCAACATTCTAATTTTAAGAGGCTAAAAGTTTAACCAATTCACAATAATTACCTTGATTTTTTTGACTCTTCATTTTCACCATCACTCTTTAAGGAACAAGCTTGAAAAGTGGGCCATTGAATTGCATCTATTGAGGCCTTGAATTGTAATCGATTATTTTTAACATCTTGAGAAGATTGTCTAAAAAGTACTTTTATACTTTATGATGAGCTGAATTAGGGGAAGTATTAACATGGCCCAAAAAAGCACAATTTTTTTTCCATTATTTACTTTTTTCCAATTCTTAAATCCCTTAACAGTGAAATTGTTTGAACCAAAAATGATCATTAGGCTCATAAAAATATGACATGAAAGACAAAATGCAACATCTTGGTTAGGTGAATACTTTAACCAAGTAGAAATTTTGGAGTACCAAGAAGCACTAAAATGTCGAGGATGATTTTTCGGATATGATGATGGATACTTTGGAAGAATAGGTTGATATGGTTCGACCATTGTATAGGCTTGTCAAATTTTATCTTTGAAAGACCTTAAGCACCAAGAGTGGGGTGAATTGATAATTTTTGTCAGGAATGAAAAATTAAAAATTTAAGCAAGATGAAAACCAAGAGAGAAAAAATAATACCAGAATTTATAGATGTTCGGTTCTCAAAGCTTACATCCTCTCTACAACCACTATCTAGAGTTTAAACCACTAATAATCTACTTCCAAGTGTACATTAAACTCGTAGAAGTGTTTCTCTAGGTTCACACTCAAACCTTTACAAGTGTTTTTAATGGCTCAATACAAAATCTTTATAAATGTTTAATTTTCCAACCCAGTTCACTCATTCTCACAAACGAACAATTATTTGTAAGAAAAAAGATACTCAAACAATTATAAATTCAAGATCACTTGATCTTTATACAACATGAATGAGAATTGAAAATATTACAAGAGACAAAAGAAATAAAATATAAACTCTCACAAAACGATTTCTTAAAGTAATTAAGTTCTCAATGCTCTGATTGATGTTCTTTCTTTAGAAATATGAGATATTTATAGAGTTCGTTTGAAATCTAGTCATTTAATCACCTCAAAAGCATGTTAAAATGGTCAATTTCCAAGTTTTATAGGTGTGAATTGCTTCGCTCTTAATTTTTCAAACTTCTGCAATTTGACATTCACTTGCATGAAACAGTCCTTTACATGCATGAATAATATTTTTTCATGGGCATGAATAGTACTTCACAAGCGTGAATAGTATTTCACGTGCTTGAATAGTATTTTATGGGTGTGAATAATATTCTAAATATTATTGAATCGAATTTTTGAATTCTTTGGCGCTTTAACACCTCCACAGTCGGGACACATGACTTCATGAGCGTGGATAAAATCAAATTTGCATATTTGAGCTTTATTTGACTTTATTTCTTTAATTTTGATGTTCTAATGTAAATATAACCTATATAATTACTTAAAACACAAATAATGGTTAAATTTCTTATTGCTCAATTATTTGTTATCATCAAAATGATGAAAATACCTTTAAGATTAAATCAAATAACCCTTAAGTTTCAACAATTTTTTCATTTTTGATAGTGACAATGCAATATGTGGCTATGGAAAAAAATTTTCTCCCTTTTAACAGGTGCTTACAAAAAATAATAATTGAAAATATATAAGCATGCCACAAAATATCAAACTTTAAAGATAAGTGCAATTAAGTTCAAAATAATCTCATGATATAATATACCGCAAAAATTTCAAAAACATATTAAAATCATTATATGATATAATGCAAGCATACATTCTGCATATATTTTCTTTTTCCTTTGTCACAAAAACAAATAACATGTACATATGCACATTTCTTAAAACAACATATGTGCATTTTCTCCCCTTTTATCATTGTAAAAAAATCAATGTAGAGAAGAAAAACAATTATGAAATATGTATAAAGTTTTAAAAGATTAAAAATATAATCAAAATTTGTAAATTTCAAACACAATATTCAAAGGTTTCGAAATCCGAAATAAAAGATAAAAAGAATGAAATGATGCATATTTTTAAAACTTTGATTTTAAATAAGATTTTGGCAAAAAATATTTATTCCTAAAAAAATCTTAAAACCTTTTTCATAATCATTCAAATATATATCATACAATAATTTCATCAAAATCAAATCATAAACACTCAAGGTTCAAAATTCATAAATAATTTTACATAGAATATCATATTGAATTATCATCTAGCATGCCAATTTCTCTCTTAATAAAATTATGATGTTCTTGACACAAGAGTTTTGTAAAAATATCAACCAATTGGTTTGCAATTCAATAAATTCCAGTACAATATCACCCTTATGCACATGATCATGTAAGAAATAATGTCTTATATCTATATGCTTACTTCTAGAATTTTGAATTAGATTATTGAAAAGATTAAATGCACTAGTATTATCACATTTAATGAGAATGTGATCAAGTTCCAAACCAAAATCTTTAAATTATTGTTTAATCCATAACACTTGAGCACAACAACGACCAACTACAATATATTTAGCTTTAGTAGTGGATAATGCCACAAAATTTTGTTTCTTGCTAAACCATGAAACAAAAGTTTCCTAAAAATGTACCTAAAGTACTTTTTCCATCAAGAATACTCTTAACATTATCTATATTTGAATAAGGTATTAAATCAAATGTTATGTTCTTAGGATACCATAAGCCTAAATGATGAGTGTCAATGAGATATTTTAAAATTGTTCTAATAGCATGCAAATGCGATTTTTTAGGACAAGATTGAAAACGTGCATATAAGCATACAACAAACATTATATCAAGTTTACTTGGGATAAGATAAAGAAGGCTACCAATCATATCTCCATATTTCTTTTTATCAACTGATTTACCATTCTCATCTTTTGTCAAGTTTGATGGTGGTTCTCATAGGAGTTTTATTTGCTTTTGCTCCATCCATCCCAAAATCTTTTTAGCATATCTCTAGTGCACTTTACTTGATTTATGAAGATTACATTTGAGTTTTTTTTATTTGAAGTCCCAAAAAGAACTTAGTTATCCCATCATGCTCATTTCAAATTCATTTTGCATACGCTTAGAAAATTATTCACACAAGCTTATATTAGTAGCACCAAATATAATATCATCCACATAGATTTGTACAATGAAAATGTCATTTTCGTATTTTTTAATGAAAAGTGTTGTATCAACCTTGCCTTTTGAAAAACCATTTTGCAGAAGAAAATTACTTAGTCTTTCATACCAAGCTCTAAAGACTTATTTTAAATCATATAAAAGACACTTTCATACCAAGCTCTAGAGGCTTAGTAAGTTTAAAACATGGTATGAAAGATCATGATGTTCAAAACTAAGAGGTTGTTCAACATAAACTTCTTCATTAAAACTATTTAAAAAGACACTTTTAACATCTATTTGATATAATTTAAAATCTATGTAAGATGCATATGCAAACAACATTCTAATAGCTTCCAACCTTTCAATAGGGGCAAAGGTTTTATCGTAGTCAATGTCTTCTTCTTGGTTATAGCTTTTAGCCACTAATCTAGCTTTATTCTTAGTAATAGTACTAGATTCATCAAATTTATGTATAAAAACCCATTTGGTACCTACTAGAGACTAAAGTCCATACTTTATTTCTCTCAAATTGATTGAGTTCTTCTTGCATGACAAGTGCCCAACTTTCATCACACAATTCATCATCAATATTTTTAGGTTCAATTTGAGATATAAAGGCAATACTATTAAAAAGCTTAAGAGAGTGTCTAGTAGTTACCCCTTTTGATGGTTCACCAATGATGAGGCCTTCTGGATAGTTTTTCTTGAACTTGAAAGCTTTTCATGAACATTTGAAGTTTGGGGAGCCATTGATGGTTCTTCTATTTCTTCCTTTGAAGGTTCTTCTGCAACATTCTCTTAATATTCATTTTGTGAGGGTGAGTTGTTTTGTTCATCATTTATACTGCCTTGTTATTAATTTAATTCTTTAATAATATCTGCATCATTATCAACAATAACAACCTTTCTCAACTCATAGGGGTTAGATTCATCAAACACAATATGCATTGACTTTTCTACTACTAAAGTTTGTTTTATTAAAAATTTTAGAAGGTGTACTAGAATTAGCATAGCCAACAAATATACCTTCATCAGTTTTGACATCAAAATTTCCAATATTATTCTTAGTGTTTAATATAAACACTTGCATTTGAACACTCTTAGATATGAAATCTTAGGCTTTCTACCATTACATAGCTCATAAGAAATTTTATTTAAAATAAATTTAATAAAAATTATATTTGAAATATAACATAAAGTACGCATAGCTTTGGCCTAAAAGTATTTTGGCAAATTATACTCATTAAGCATTGTTCTAGCTATCTTTACCAATATTATATTTTTTTTTTCTTTTGACAACTCCATTTTGTTGAGTTGTCTTAGGAGATGAAAAATTATGTGAAATTCCATTTTCAATGCAAAATAATTTTAAAAAAATTATTTTCAAATTCATTTCCATGATCACTCTCTATGGAAGAGATCTTCAAACCTTTTTCATTTTGAATATGTTTTGTAAGAGATTTAAAAACATCGAAACTATTATCCTTGTGAGCTAGAAATTATACCCAAATGAATTTAGAGTAATCATTAACAATGACATATGCATAGTGCATTCCGACTAGACAGGTAACTCTACATGGTCTAAATAAATTCATGTGTAATAATTGAAGAGGTCTAGTGGTGCTTACCTTGTTTTTGGATTTGAAAGAATTTTTTACTTGCTTACCCATTTGACATGCTTCACAGACTTTGTCTTTTTGAAATTTGACTTTGGGAAGGACAACGACTAAATCACCTTTGCTTAGATCTCCTATGAGTTCCATGTTGGTTTGTCCAAGTCTTTTATGCTAAACCCATGTGTCATCTTTGATAGCAACAAAACACTCAACACCTTGATTAGTCAGAGTTAAAATCAATAGTATACACTTTATTAACTCTTTCACCATATAAGATAACTTTGTTATATGAAGTTTGGGTTACAAAGCATTTCGTAGGTTCAAAATCAACCAAAAGAACATTTTCAATTACAGTTGAGCCTTTCTTATTGTTTTGACCAATGCCACTGATATTATATTTGACATTATCACCAAAATTTACCTTACCAATATATTTCATCTCCAAGTAAGTGAATAGGTCAACATTTCCAATCATATGACTTGAACTCCACTATCAAGATACCACTTATTTTCATTCATGGTGTATTTCAAGCATACATGCAAAAAGGTAAATTACTTGGTTTTAGGTACCCAAATATATTTAGATCATTGGGGGTTAGCATCAGAAGGATATAAGTGTGCCTTCCCTATAAATCATTTCATATTAATGTGTCCTATATTACCACAATAATGACATATAGCATAAGGTGCATGTCCTTTTTTTTTTATATATAAATTATTATAAGCATATGAAGATTGGTAATAATGTTTCCTAGGTTTTGGTCTTCTATAGCTTTTAGCTTTTGAGCTATTTTCTTTCATATCGTTAAACTTTTTATGTTCTTTAGTTTTATACCTAGGTTGATTAAAAGTTTTAGTGATAGCTGCACTTTGACTTTTGGAAGTACTAGCATGTGAGTTTCCAAAACCGATACCATTTTTAGATTTTAAAGGAGTTGAATTAACAACAATCACTTCATCTAAAATTTCTTTTCCTTTATTAAATCTAGAAATGGATCTTTTAAGATTAGAAATTCCTTTTTCTAATAAAGCATTTTTCTCAACAAGTTTAACATTTTCGTTTAATACTTTATATTTTATTATAATGCTTTCATTTAAAGATTTAGTGAACTCTTCATTAGAAAATTTTGATTTCTCAATTTTGATTTCTCAATTTCTTCTTCTAGAGTTTTGACTAATCCTTTAAGTGAACTATTATTAAAAGAAATATTACCACATTTATCTAATAATTTTTCAAAAGTATGCATCATTTTATCATTAGATTCAAAGTATGGGTCTAGAGTTACCTCATTTTTTGTTGGCTCTTCAAATCTCATGAAGCAAAGATTTGCAGCTTCGCCATTGGGTTCACAATCACTGTCACTTAAGTCATCCCAAGTTACTTTGAAGACTTTTCTTTTCTCATTATTTTCTTTCTTTTTTAATCTTGGGCATTCTGACTGATAGTGTCCGGACTCATTGCACTCATAGCAATCTGGTTGTTTCTTTTTACTTGAGTCTTGCTTCTTAAAGGCCTTTTCCTTTTTCTTTCTCATAATGAAGTTCATGAACTTTCTGGTGAGCATTACAAGCTCTTCATCAACATCACTTGACTCATTTTCACTAGTCTTTTTGCTAGCTTTGAAAACAATGCCTTTGTCTTTTTTTACTTTTTCTTCTTCCATGACTTGAGACATCTTGATCTCATGTGTAAGGAGTTTACCCAAGAGTTTATTATGAAGTTTTGACAGATCATTAACTTATTCAATGGAGGATATCCTAGCTTCCCAAATTCTTTAAGGTAAACTCATAAGAATTTTGTTATTAATATCTTCAACAGAAAAGTTTTTGCCAAGTTTCCTCATTGAGTTAACAAGAGTGATGAGCCTACTATACATGTCATCGATTTTCTCATTAGACTTTATCTCAAATAGCTCATATTCTCTTCCAAGCATTTGTAGCTTTTTGCTTTGGACTTGGTTCGTTCCTTCATATTTGTTGTTCTCCAAAACAATAACCAATAACGGGGGAGGGGGTTGAATTGGTTGGCAAATAAAAATATTTGAAGAAAGAAGAAGCTAAATAATGAATAGTGAAAGGAAGAGGAATATAGTGCACACAAGATTTATAGAGGTTCGAATATTAACAAACGCTACTCCTTTCTCTAATCTTAATTGGGTGTTTGACTAACACTTGAAGTGTTACAATGATGTTTTATCTCTAGCTCACACCCAACTATGGTCTTTCTCTCTTGGCTAACACCTAACCTAAAAACAACCCTTGTGTTTTAATGACTAACACAACAACCAAATCCTTGTATTTTTTATGACTCATACAAAACTTCTTACAAGTATTTCACTCACAATCCAACTCACTCAAACTCATTTTTGAGTAATTGATTACAATATGAAAACACTCACTAACCAAAATGCTCAGCTATTATGAGCAATTATGGATTTACAATCACAAATTGATGAAAGTTGTTGAAGCAAAAATAAATGCATAAGCTATTCAAGATTAGAAGATTGAATAATTATTTTTTTCTCTTGTACAAGTCATAATTGTATTTATAATTCCAGATCAAGTATAGCCGTTTTGGGGTGCATTTAATGTGAAAATAGTTTTCAACTGTTTTTTCATTTTTGCCTTACAAGTTTCTCTCTCTAGGTTCACAGGCGTGACTAATTCTTCGCGGGTGTGACTGTTCTTCATAGCCGTGAATGAAAGTCATGACTCTAGCCGTAGCTCATTCTGTCTGAAAATGAATAGTCATTCACGGGCTTGACAAAATCTTTACGGGCGTGACTTTATCAATCTTCACGGTTGGACCAATGTTTCATTGTCATGAATGTTTGAATGAATAGTCTTGACACTTTTTGGTTTCACGAGTGTGATTAAGTATTCACGGGCGTGAAGAGCTATTTTCATAGAGGTGGTGATTTTGCACCACATGCGTGACTTTTCAATTCACGGGCATGACTCTTTGCATATTTTCAATATTTTGAACTTCAATTCTTCTCTTTCAACTTGCTCAAGGTTTTAGGAATGTATAACCTGTCTAACATACTTAGAGCATAAAATGTAGTTAAATCCTTGTTGCCTAATTATTTGTTATCATCAAAATGACAGAAACATCCCTCAAGGTTCAACACTTGCTTTTAAGACACTCCTAGATTTCTTTAGTTGATTGTAGAAGCTCAATTACATTGTATTCTTTTTTGCACAAGCAGCAATAAGTAATAGTAATTGCTTTTTCTATTCTTTAAATTGACTTTTTGTTATGCATCATTCCATTTGCTTCTTAGAATGGGAGTTTCATTTCCATCCTTATCTTTCTTTATTAGATAAATCCATATTTCCTCTATGATGTCTGATAAGTTGACACCTTCACTATCGAAGAACATTTCCATCTTGTTTCTCCAATAAGCAAAATTAGTGCCATCAAAGAATGGAGGTCTTATGTAGGAGCTTGACTTGTGGAGACCATGATCTTTTTTTTTTGAGATGATTAGAGCTTCACAAAATGGAGTCCTTATTCCGATACCAATTTAAAGGCCTCAAGCACCAAGAGGGGGGGACGGGGTGAATTGGTGATTTTTGTAAGGAATGAAAAATTAAAAAATTAAGCAAGATGAAAAGCAAGAGAGAAAAATAATATCAGGATTTATAGAGGTTTGACCTTCAAAGCCTATGTCATCTATTCAACCATTGTCGAAAATTTAAACCACTAACAATCTACTTTCAGGTGTAGATTAAACCCGTACAAGTGTTTTTCTAGGCTCACACTTAAATCCTTATAAGTATTTTTAATGACTTAACACAAAACCTTTACAAGTGTTTAATTCTCCAATCTAATTCACTCAATCTCACTATTGAACAATTGTTTGTAAGAAAAAAAAATACTTAAACAATTACAAATTCAAAATCACTTGATTTTTACACAACCAGAATGAGAATTGTAAATAATACAAGAGATATTGCAATAAAGAAATAAAACATAAACTCTCACAAAATGATTTCTCAAAGTAATTAAGCTCTTAATGTTGTAGTTGATGTTCTTCCTTTAGAAATATGAGCTATTTATAAAGTTCATTCGAAATCTAGCCGTTAGAGATGCTTTATTTCGAATTGTAGTCATTCAACCACCTTAATAGTGTGTTGCAATGATCATTTTTTCAAGTTTCATGGGTATGAATAGTTCTTTCATGGGTGTGAATTGTTTCGCTCTTGATTTTTGAAACATTTGCAATTTGACATTCATGGGTGTGAATAATATTTTAAGGTGTGAATAGTATTATGATCATTATTGAATCAAAATTTTGAATTCTTTGTCACTTTAACACCTTTACGGTCATAATACATGGCTTCATGGGCATGAATATCATGTATTTTGCACATTTGAACTTTATTTGACTTGATTTCTTAGGCTATGATGTTCCAATATTAATTTAACTTGTATAATTTCTTAAAACACAAAGAATGGTAAAAAAATTTATTGCTCAATTATTTGTTATTATCAAAATGATAAAAATACCTTTAAGGTTAAATTAAATAATCTTCAAGGTTCAACAATCTTGTTTGTTAACTGAATACTTTGAAATAAAACATCTTAATTCCAGATCTTTCTCTAAAAATGAAATATCAATTTCAATTGGCTATTTTTTTGGAGTTTTTCTAGGTGGTTCTTCAGAAGCATTAATATTAGAAAGTAATGCATTGACACTTTCTAAATTATAAGAAGTTGCTTTTTGAAAATAAGATTCAATTCTAAAGGTCCTTCCCATAATAATCAAAAGCCTATTTGAATAAAAGAACAGTAATACTTTACAATTAAATATTCAATTTTGAATCAAGAAAAGAAAATCAATGGACAAATTTAACCATTGTGAATATGAAAAAAAGGTACCTTGAATTAGGGATGATATAGAACCCAAGTTGGCAATGAGATGATATAGCAAAGAGAAGCGACACAAAGTGTGGAGAAAGACACTAGGGGAAAGCCTCGGCCACCTAGTTTTGAAGATGTTGAAAGAACAGGGGAGACGAAAGGCAACAACGGAGGGAAGTGAGAATTGGTGGTACAAATTCTCGAGTTTTGATTTGGCAAATTTTCGGCTTTTCTTGGGTTAGTTAAATACATTATCTGACTTTGGGATTTTGTATTCAACTGAGATAACAAGATGATTGCTCTTTGGGCCTTCTATTATTTTTTACCTGGACCTTACATGCCTCTATTGGTTATATTTTACATAATTTGGCAATAAATATTCCTTATAAACCTGACCCATGCTATGTGTCACGGGCTTGGTCTTTTGTTACCAACGACCGCGCGACACTAGCAAACTTTCTCGTAAGAATGCTAGTCAGCCTCCTCGATAACGCTAGATATAGCTAGCAAATGGGCAAAGATGCTAAGAACACAAAGTAAAGAGAGAACTTGGAGAATGCTTAAGAATTGCTTGTATTGCTTGAATGAGTTACAAATGAACTATATAAGTATATATAGGCCTTCACCTCCTCAATGGATGTCCAAGATCAATCCCCACCTACCAGATGGATGGTTAAGATCAACTCCCACATACCAAGATGGAGGGCTAGGATTGATTCCTACCTAACAAATCGAATGCTAGGATTAATTCCTACCTACCAAAATGTATGGCTAGAATTCATTTAATCTAACGGTGTACAATGACCTTCTAGAATATTATACATATGCAGAAAAATTATACATGTATGGGGAATCCCGGATGAACTTTCGCGGTACGTGACATATGTCAAGGGGGTAAGACTTGATAAGTTCAATTCTGAACACAAACTCTTATACCTACTATATAATTTTTTTTTTTTTGACATTGGGAGCTTGGGCTCCTGTCAACTCCCTATCTTTGTCCCTATACATGTGGACAACTACACGATAATTGTCATTAATTAATTAGTTTGTTCTTCGACATAACATTAATATACAATAATATCTGAATTTTAACTTAACATTAATATCTTTCGTTTTTAATACATTTAATAGAAATATCTCTTTTATTTATTTTTACATATTATCTTTAATAACTAGACATCACGTCACCGTCTATATTAAATATATTTGATTACTAGATGTCCGTATATATGAAACACACAAATTTTTTTAAAATATATTTAAATGATATTTTTTTGCGCTTATGTAATTGTGCTTAGATAATTTTTTAAAAATTTATTTTACTATGTGATTATCATAATATCATCTTATTAAAATCACTGAGGCGCAAAAAAAAAAAATTCAGTCAATCATAAATCTTTTAAAATATTATATATTTCATACATGCGGTAATATGACATTTAGTCATCAAGTGTATTTCATATAAATAGTGATGTAATGTCTATTCATCAAGGACAATATATAAAAATTGGCGAGGGGAACATTTTTATTACATAAATTAAAGTTGTGAAATATTAGTATTATAAATTAAAATTAGGGATATTATTGTGTGTTAGAGATGGTATGTGAAATTTATCATCAAACATGATAATATGTATATATATTATAAAGAAAAAAATTTTGTAAATTACAATTGACCATTTTAATTAAATCAAAATATATGGAGTAATTTTTAACTTGGTTCAAAATTATTTCTATAAAAATATGATTCGCACTGCAAAAAAAATTTGAAACAATTTTGAAAATTTTCGTATGGAAAAAAAAAATTGCAAAATAATCCAAAATAATTTTAGCAAATTGAATTTCTGTTTACACCTTTGGTGAAATTTAAGTCTTTGATCAAAAAGTCAGTGGTTCGGCAATAAAGACCCACTTAAATTCTAGATTTCGAAATAAGGCCGAGTGAGTGGGCTTAGCCTTCACGGCTGAAAAACTAGCGATAGATTCGATTTGTAACAATCTTGAGCCCAGTCCGAGTGTTGTGGTGAGTGAGGATGCTGAGACAACTCAATTGGAGCAAAATAACAGCTTGACAATCACGCTGGGCTGCATCTAAATGCGCGAGTGAGTATGACCAATTAAATTCAAAGCTGTTACAATAGAAATAGAAATGACACTCAAGTATACTCTAGCTATAAGGCCATCTTTAGTTCATCGCCTGGTGTAATTTTTATATTAAAATAGTATAATTATATTAAATTTATCTCTAACCCATTACACCATTTTTTATACCAAAAAAATATTTTATATATATTCCTCTTTATACTTTATTTTATATTCTTTTTTATTAATTTTAGACTATACAATTGTTTTACAAAATAAATATCTTTTTTAATATATTCATCCAATATTAAAAATTTTATTATTTAATAATATTATAAAATACAAATTCAATTTAATATCAAATATTAATAAAATTTGTTAATTAAAAAAATATTAAATAAAACACAGATTTATTAAAAACGCAATAAAAAAACTTGACATTGAATAATTAATAATACAAGATTACAATAAAAAATAATATTACTATTAATTCAATAATTTGAATTAGTATATTGCTCTCACAAATGCTCTATTAATACATTACGGAGCGCAATATGAGAACATCTTTATCTTTGATTTGTTTATGTCGAACAAGAAATGGTTGAAATCGAAAATTTTCATCCACTGTTATTTCAACTGTAGGATCGGGTGCATTCATTGTTTCATTAATTGGTGCATTTAGATCACGTTCATCCTCAATTATTATATTGTACATGATAATGCATGCAGTTATTATATCATGTAACACTGCTTTTCTCCAAAATCGTGTTGACCCTGCAATAATTGCAAAACGTGATTGCAGAACTCTAAACGTACGCTCAACATTTTTTCTACAAGCCTCATGTCTCATTGTAAAATACATTTTCTTCGGACTGCGAGGCTTATGAATTGTTTGCACAATGGTGGATCATTTTGGATATATATTATCGACTAAATAATAACCCATATTATATTCTTTTCCTTGAATAACATAATGAGTGGGAGGAGCAATACCTTAAGCAAGATTAAAAAATAAATGTGATGACTCAAAGACATTAATATCATTATTTGTGCCTGACATACCAAAATATGTATGCCATATCCATATATCATAATCCACTACAGCTTCAAGAATAATTGTTGGTGATCCACTTCGACCTGCATATTGTCCAACCCATGCTGTTGGACAATTTTTCCACTTCCAATGCATACAATCAAGGTTGTCTAACATTCTTGGAAAACCACGTTAATGACCAACATAGAGCAGTTTTAGCGATGTATTAGCATTAGGTGATCTAAGATATATTTCTGCAAAATTTTTTATGATAGCATGATAAAATCTCTTTAAACTTTCAATTGCAGTTGACTCACCAATTTTAATATATTCATTAGTAGTATCTGCTGGTAAACCATACACTAACATTTGAAATATTGTTGTGACTTTTTGTAAAGTTGATAATCCAACTCTACCCAAGCCATCTCTTCGTTGCTGAAAGTAGTTATCATGATCTTTAATTTCATCAATGATACGTAAGAATAAACTCCGACACATATGATATCGGTGACGAAACATATATTCATTGTATCATGGCCAATGAAAAAAATAATCATTAAATAAATTTTGATATGCAGCTTCACGATCACGATTGATCATAATATGACTTGGAATAGAGCCACCATGAGTACTCTGATTGCTTTGTTGACTGATGTAAGACTCTAAAATCATGTTGTTATTGTGAATTGCACGACAGATTGCTTCTTGTTTAGCAATAAAATTACTCATTACTAATATATCTTCATTGTCATCTGAAGATGAAGATGAATTTTCGAATTGCACATTTGATGGACCTCCAATATCGAAGTTCATCTTTAAAGATTATCATTTGAGTAATTTGGAGAATATGAATGCAAATATTTGCTACGTAAATGATAATCAGTATGAATAAATTTCATAAATAATGGTTTTATTTATAGAAAAAATTTGATGAAATCCTAAGATTAAAAAATATAAGTCGACAGCTAAGATTAAGATGAAATCCATCTGACGACTAAGATTATGATAACAATCATGATAAGATTTAGATAAGACATAAATTAATCAAACGACTAAAATTATGATAAAATCCATCAGACGACTAAGATTATGATGAAATCCATTCGATGGTTAAGATTATGACAACAATCATGATAAGATTTAGATAAGGAATAAATTAATCAAACGACTAAGATTATGATGAAATCCGTCCGACGGCTAAGATTATGATGAAATCCATCCGACGGCTAAGATTATGACAGCAATCATGATAAGATTTAGATAAGGAATTAATTAATCCAAAGGCTAAGATTATGATGAAATCCATCCGACGACTAAGATTATGACAGCAATCATGATAAGATTTAGATAGGAAATAAATTAATCCAAAGGTTAAAATTATGATGAAATCCATCCGAAGGCTAAGATTATGATTATAATGAAATCCATCCGACGACTAAGATTATGACAGCAATTATGATAAGATTTAGATAGGAAACAAATTAATCCAAAGGTTAAAATTATGATGAAATCCATCCGAAGGCTAAGATTATGATGAAATCCATCCGACGGCTGAGATTATGACAGAAATCATGATAAGATTTAGATAAAGAATAAATTAGTCCAACGACTAAGATTATGATGAAATCCATCCGACGACTAAGATTATGATGAAATCCATCCGTCGACTAAGATTATGACAGCAATCATGATAAGATTTAGATAAGAAATAAATTAATCCAACAGCTAAGATTATGATGAAATCCATCGAACGACTTAGATTGTGATGAAATTCATCGAACAGTTAAGATTATGATGAAATTAATCCGATAGTTGAAATAATGACAAAAATAATAATAAAATGTAGATAATGATGAAATTCATCTAACGACTAATATTATCATGAAATCCATCATACGGATAATAATTATTGACTAGATATTCATTATCTATACTTTATCTGTATCACATGCTATATATATGTGTATACATCTCATATTATTTGCCCAACTTATATTTTGTATTTCATTACTCTACTACAAACTCTACTTCAAACACTCTTTACAAATATGTCTATTAGATCTTATTCTTACAGTGTTGATGAAGATGTTATACTATGTCAAGTTTATATAGACATTTCTCAAGACCCTATTACGGGTGTGAACCAGTCTTTAAATCAATTTTAGTCTCGTGTGGAAGATGCATATAACAGCGCAAAAACTGAATGTTGGAAGTATCATAACAAATGATCTGTGCAATGCCGAATTCAAACTATAGAGAAAGCTATTCAAAAATTGAATTCTTGCATCCGACAAGTTGAAAATATGCATCCTATGGTACATCAGATAAATATATTGTGAGTATTTGTTTTGCAAACATTTTTATTTTTTTATTATTATATCTTTGGAAAACTAAAACTTTATAGTTTAAATTATTTGTAGATAAATAGAGCTAAAATATTATTGATGCAAGATGACAGTTACAAAAAAGGATTCAAATTTGACCATGTATGGAATATAGTAAAACATTTTGAAAAATTTAAAGATAATGTCAGCACATCAAGAAAAACAAATCGAAAGCAAAATTTAAATTATATTTCATCAGAGTCAGATAATTTCACTCCTGAGTCTCCAATATCGGCATCTCCCAGGTTGTAATCATTTTCTCTTAATTTAGATGATGATATTGGCGGTTCGTCATCAGAACGACCAATTGGAGGTCAAAAATGCCAAATTGAAGAGAAAAAATGATGAACAAATGTCATATGTCATTAACAGTTTCAAAGAGAAAAATCGACAGCTTTTAGAGATGTTGAAGAAGATTAGTTTGGACCGACAACAACACATTGAAATTCAAAGAAGAAATTTGACATTAAAAGAATTAAAAGGAGAAAATAAAATTTTGATGCGAGACTTAAATACTATTAGCGATCTAAGAATTTGTGCATATATCAAAACTGAACAAATACGAATTTTAGAAAAATGATCTCAACAACATCAAACACAACCACCTTCTGCATCTAATGAGTTTGGAGATTATTTTAATCACATTGGCGGATTTGGAACCGATCTTCCAGATTATTAAATAATTAATTATTTCACTTTATTTGTTTTATGTTAGACATTTTAAATTTTTGTTACTAGTTTAGTTTTAATATTTTGTAATATTAATATGTGTTAGTAATAAATGTATTATTGTTTTAAATTATAATATATGCATTTTATATTTATATATTTTTTATATTTTATTTAATTTTTTTGTTCAATTATATTCAATTAAGAAATTAAATTGTTATGGACTTAAAATTACATAATATTAAAAATATTAGAATACAATTTAATTGGATGATATAATTTAATTAAATTGCAATTTAATTATGAAAAAGAAGAAAAAAGATCAATTTAAATATTACTATTAATTAAACATCAATTTACTAATATTATTTTTATTTAAGTTTTCAATTAAATATGTTTTAATATTAATTAAACATCAATTTACTAATTAAAAATTTATTTATTCAAATATAATAAAATTATTTATAAAAAAATACAAAATTGGATAAAATTTAGTAATAAAAAATTTTTATTTTTATTTTTAAATATAAATAAAATTATTAAACATAAAAAAAACTAAATCCCTTTCCTGTGCCCTCCCTCTCCCTTTCCCTTTCCCTTTCCCTTTTCCTTTCTTTTCTTCTTCCTCCTTCTTCTTCTTTCCTTGCCTGTAACTCATCTTTTTTTTTTAATATGAAATGACGTAGCTACAGTGCAATGTCAAATATGGCGAGATACTGTAGCTAGTTATCACCAATTTTGACACCATTTTGTTGTCCGATTGGAGTTCACAATTTTTACACAAATTTTGTCTTTTCCTTATTTGTGCGCCAAAATGGTACTGGTTGGAGATGACAGAAGTTCTCAAGGATTCAACATGAAAACTTACAAGAAAGATAAATATAACAAAATAATAAAGAAAAAAAAATTAATACCAGTGTTAGAGAGTCCTTTAACTCATTCATTGCAATTTTCATATAGAAAAAATAATTCAAGTGTTGTTCTTTGAAGTAAGTAGATTTGGTTTACTGAGTCGTTCGTAAACTAATTTAATTATATAGTGACATGTATTTAATTATTTTATACATATTGGTTAATATGAATACAACAATTGATGAATTTACATATATTTTACTGTGTAATTGAATTAGTTTATAAATAACGTAATAAACTGAGTCTATTTAAATATTTTTAAATCATGCAGTTATAGATTCAAATTATCAATATACCTTTGTGTGTATTACAATCCGCCTTAGGTTTTCTCTAGTTATTGGGCCTTTTAATCTTATCAAACTCATTCAAAATTGAGCCAATATTAACAATCACAATTCAACCTGTTTATTTTCTCTACTAAAAAAATCATATTATTATTATTATTATTATTATTATTATTATTATTATTATTATTATTATTATTATTATTATTATTATTATTATTATTATCATCATCCCTTTGTTTTAATTCATCGTTTTCGATTTCTTTTTTTTTCTTTAGCAAAGATCATAAGACAATAAAAATTGACATTTTTATTTTATTTTTATCATTAAACCATTTATAGTTTGTCCTGACATGATTTGAGGAATCTTCTCTGAATAATCATAAAGTTAATTGCAACTAATCAATAGAATTGATATAATTTATAAGAATATATCAATTAATTTATGATATTCATCCCTTGCAATAGTAATTAAATCTGATTGCTGAATCATTAATTGAATAAAGTAAGATTCAAGTGAAGTCAGAAATTATCCTAACTTTAATATATCAATTTTCATTCTTGATAATTCACTGAAAAGATACTTCCAAAGGAAAGGATAAGGAAAAGAAAAAGGAAGATTAGGAAAGCCTAAACAAGAAATTAAGGTTAGTGATTCCAAAATCTATTTATTTCTATTAATTAAGCATGATTTAGGGTTATGGAAAATTAAGCATTTTGTGTGTTTTGCATGTAATTGCTAATTAATGCTTAAATCATGATTAAAGAATTATTAAAAGTGAATTAGAATGGTTAATTTCAATTAAAAACATTAATTGGTGGAAATTGTAAAATATGACCTTATTATGTGAAAAATGAATATTAAGGAATAAATACATTTTAGTGTAATATTATGATACATATGGAATAATGAATGTATTAATTAGTGAAATAAATAATTAAAAGATGAAAGAAAAATTTTAATGATGAATATTAATTATAAGCCGAAAAATGAAGATGAAGAAATTAATATTTCCTTGCTAATTAAATGAAAATTTAGTCATAAAATACATGAAAATATGATTTTAAGTGTGTAGAAATTTATAGAAAATTTTTAAATGATATATTGAATATTTTTCTATTTATTGATTATATTATGCATGAAATAAAAAATAATGAATAAAATGTATTTAGTGAGTTTGTAACTTAATTTATTATCCATAATGAAATATTGATATATTAAAATGAAAAATATGAAAAATTTTGGTAGTGATAAAATCGTTATGAAAGAATAAAATATTAAGTGATTAATAATGTAAAAATAATGAAATTTATGAATTTAACGGAAATTGAATGAAAAAAATAAAATAATGCTCTTAGTTATTTTTCTGATGGTTAAATCTAGTCCATGATATAATTGGCTAACCATAGGGACACCATTACTACGGTGCGGGTCATGACACTTCATTTATGTAGGCTAATGATGGTATACTACAGTGATAGTGATTCAGTGAACAGTATACAGTGCAATGCTCGGGTGATCTTTCAGGATTATTCTTCAGTGTAGTAGAGTTTTGGGTCCACATCCCATGTATCTAGTCCAAAAATTTTCTATCGAATAGAAACTAGAGGCAAATTTGAATAAAAGTAGTAATAATGATAGAAGTGAAAAATAATTTAAAAATATGATAAAAATGAATAAAATAAAAAATATGAGAAAAATAATAAAAATAAAAAATAAGATGAAAATGAATAAAGTGAAAATTATGAGAAAAATAATAAAAAAGAAAAATATGATAAAAATGACATAAGTGATAAATATAATAAAAGTGATGAAGATAATAAAATGGTATAATAATAATAATGATAAAAGTGATAATGGTGAGAAAAAAATAGTAAAATAGTAAAATAAAAAATAAGTGGAAGAAAATGAAATAAATGTTAAATTATGTAGTTAAAAAGGTAAATAAATGAAAAATAAAATTTATTAGTGGCAAAAGTGTAAATAAATATAAAGTAGTGGTATAATTGTAAATAAATAAAAATTTAAGAATTAAAGTGAAATGTGTAGCTAATTAAATGAAAGATGGAAAAAAAGTTATTAAGATTAATTAAGATATTAAATAGTAAATTTAGGGTAAATAAAAAAATAAACCATTGATATAATAATAATAATAATAATAATAATAATAATAATAATAATAATAATAATAATAATAATAATAATAATAATAATAATAATAATAATAATAGAAATTTTGAATAGTATATTAAAAATATTATTGCATGTATGAATGTGTTGAATCTTGAGAGGTATTTCCTCCATTTTGATGCTAACAAATAAAATAGCAATAATGTATTTAATATTGCTTGTGTTCTAATTTTGTTAAACATGATATATCTTGCATAAAATATGATGTAAGAATGAAAGACAAGTTTTGAAAATCAAAGTAAGAAGAAATAGCAAAATCACGCCCGTGACTACTTATGTCACGTCGGTGATATAACTTAGCGTCAACTCTCCAACATTTAAAGTTCACGGCTATGAAGGATCATACCAACCGTGAATGATCAAATTAGTCATGCCCATCAAAGAAAGACACACCCGTGAAATAACATGTCAAGTTCTTCTAGAGAGTTTCACGGTCAGAGTCACCACTTGAACCACGGTTTGGAAGAATATTCACGCCCGTGAAAGTATAAAGTTACGCCCGTGATCAAACACTTCAAGTTCTTCTAAAAAGCTTCACGACCAGAGTCACCACTTGGACCATAACTTGGAAGAACATTCACAATCGTGACACATATGGTCACGCCCGTGAATGAGGATAAATAAACATGTCAGACGCAAAGTTAAGAGTTGGTTCAATGACTATTTTCGCATTAAATGCACCCAAACAACTATAATTCACAGAGGAAGTATAAATACAAGTCATTTATGAATCCTGAAAAGAAATAATTACTTTAAATCTTTAATCTTGTTGTAGCCATTATGTATTAATTATTTTCAACAAAACCTTTATTTTTTGTAAAAATCTAATTTCTCATAATTTCTGAGCATTATAGGTTGGTGAGTGTTTTCATTGTAATCAATAACTCAAGTACATTTGGGTATATTGGGTTAAGATTGAAACACTTTTAAGGGTTTATTGTGTAAGCCATAAAACACAAGGAATTGGTTTATTGTGCGAGCCATTGAAACACAAAAGAATTTCTGGGTTAGGTGTTAGCCATTGAAAGAAACACCATAGTTAGGAATGAGCTTATAAAACTCTATTATAACACTTAGTGTGTTAGTAAAACTCCCAATTGAGATTGGGAAGAGGAGTAAGGTTTGTTAATACCCAAACCTCTATAAATCTTGTGTGTGATATCTCTTCTTCCCTACTCTATTAAATTTTATTCCGCACTTAAAGTCAAGAAATTTTTATTTTATAACCAATTCAACCCCCCTTCTTGGTTCATTGTTTGGGCTACAATTGGTATTAACAAACCCTAAAAAGCGCTAGCAAACATCAAGAAATAGCCAATGAAGGATTCCAAAGTCTCAAGCCTTACTTTGCTAGAGCAAACTACACTCATTGGAAGTTCCGGATGGAGACATATCTCGATAGTGAGGGAATTGAAGTTTGGGATAGTGTTCGAAAAGAATGGACATCACCAACCAGGAGAGGAGTTGATGGTGAAGAAGAAATTCTTTCAAGAGATGATTGGACAGAGCCTTAACATAAAGCAAACTTTAAAAATAAAAAGACAATGACAATCCTCACAAGCTCTCTATCCATTGAAGAATGTGGCAAAATCCAACACTGCCCTACTGCATATAGTATGTGGAAGACATTGAAGAATTATCATGAAGGAGCAAAGCAAGTTAAATCTAAGAAATTCAACTTCTCACTTCAGAATATGAACTCTTCAAGATGAAATCCAATGAATCTATCACCGATATGACGAACCGTCTTCTAGCCATCATAAACGACATGAGAAAGCTTGGAAAACACTTGAGCTTGAAAGATGTAAACAATAAAATTCTTAGAAGTCTTCCTCTCAAAGACTATAGTTCAAGAGTTACTGGTATAAAAGAAGCCAATGAAGACATTAGCGTCATGCCTACCGATATGCTTATTGGCAAACTTCTAACACACAAAATGGCGGTAAAGTGAAATAGAGAACTTGAACCGAACCAAAAAAAAAGAAGCCTATAGCACTCAAAGCCTCTACTTCAAAATCTCAAGAAGAAGTTGAAGATGATGAAGAAAAAAGTGATGACGCAAATGAGGACATTGCCATGCTCTCAAAGAGATTAAAAAGAATAATTGAAAAAAGAATTGTCAACTCTCGAAACTTCAAACAAAGAAATCTCAAACACTCCTCAAATGACTCTCAAAGAAATAAAGAGGAGGTAAAATGTTATGAGTGTGGGAAGAAAGGACATATCAATCCAGAATGTCCAAAGCTCAAGAAACACAAGAAAAGATATCAAAAAGATAACGGAGAGAAAGGTGACAAAGCCACATGGGATGATGAAAGCACTTCAAGTGAAAAAGATAACAATGAAGGTGAAAAGGTCAGTCTATGCCTCATGGCTTTATAGGATCACTTCACGGATGAGGTAGGTCCTTCTTACTCATATTCATTTAATAATGATAGTAGTGATAATAATAGTGATATTGAAGATGATGATGAGTAGAGTCTAATAGAAGTATTGAATCTAGAATTAGAAAAATATAGATGTAAATTCAATACTTACAAAAATAATATTTTAAATTTGAAAAACAAAATGGAAGCTTTACAAAAGGAAAATCTTGATATTAAAACTTCTAATGAATCTCTTCAAAAGTTATTAGATGAGTACTCCTCTAGACCCTCAAATAAATCCTTACTTAAAGAAAATAATGTTTTGAAAAATGAATTTGAGGAACTTAGAAACTCCATTTCAAGATTTCATGAAGGCAATGAGAGTTTAGATACTCTCATAGTGTCCCAAAGACCACTTTTAATAAGACATGATCTAGGATTTAATGGAACATCATCTTCATCTCACAAGACCACATTTGTTCAGTCTAATGCATCACATATCTCCACATTAGAAGAAATAGCCCCAAGGGCTAAGTGCACAACACACACTAAACCCTTTATTTATAAGAAGAATGGTCAAGGGTCGATTAGTCTAAGAGGAAAACCTCAAAAGGCCAATCATGCTTTTATGTGTAAGAGGCATGCACCTATGAAAGCACCGATTCATCATGCATGTGCATGTCACTGCTCACAAACTCCATCTAATAGGATAATGAGACCTAAAAGTATGGTAAAATTGAAAAACATGTTTAGAGCTAAACAATGTAATTATTGTATGAAATTTGGTTATATCAATAAATATTGTTGGATAAGGAAGGCTCATTGGGAATCTTCATGTGCTAACCCCTAAGGACTCAAGTTCATTGGGGTACCTAAAAACAATACTTAAATTGTGATTTTATAGGTATGTCTCAAGTCCACTATAAAAGAAAATGCTTGGCTTGTGGATAGTGGATGCTAAAGGCATATGACCAGAAACAAAAAACTATTAAATGACATTAAAAGTATTGATGGTGGTAAGGTAATCTTTGGAAACAATGCTAAGGGTAAGGTAATTGACATTGGCTCCATTGGTATTAATAATACTACTTTCATTGAAGATGTTTTACTTGTTGATGGTTTGAAACATAACTTGTTAAGTGTAAGTCAATTATGTGATAAGGAAAACTAAGTAATCTTTACCTCAAATGAATGTTTTGTCACCTCTTTTAGTGGCCAAGAGATATTCAAAGGAAGTAGAGTTGTCAATACTTACATAATAGACTTACACAAAATATCTAACCTTTCCTCTAAGTGTCTTATGACTACTAGTGATGAATCTTGGCCATGACATAGAAGGCTTGGTCATGCGAGCATGGATTTAATTCAAAGCCTTAGCAAAGGAGAGCTAGTACGTGGACTACCAAAAGTCAAATTTGAAAAGCATAAGACATGTGAACCTTGCCAAAGAGGAAAACAACACAAGTCCTCCTTCAAATCCAAAAATATTGTAAGTACCTCGAAGCCTCTACAACTTTTGCATTTAGATCTTTTTGGACCTACTAGAGTTGCAAGCTTAGGAGGTAAACACTATGCTTGTATCATCGTCGTTGATTACTCTAGATTCACTTGGGTAATTTTCTTACCTTAAAAGAGTGATGCTTTTGAATCTTTTAAAACTTTGTTAAGAGAGTTCAAAACGAAAAGGGATATTTTATTTCAAAAATAAGAAGCGATCATGACAAAGAATTTGAAAATGAAAACTTTGAAAACTTTTGTCTAAAACATGGTATTTCACAAAAATTTTCAACTCCTAGGATGCCTCAACAAAATGGGGTAGTCGAAAGGAAAAATCAAACTTC
The DNA here is from genome assembly GCA_023653625.1 of Triadica sebifera. Classification (NCBI taxonomy): domain Eukaryota; kingdom Viridiplantae; phylum Streptophyta; class Magnoliopsida; order Malpighiales; family Euphorbiaceae; genus Triadica; species Triadica sebifera. The sequence goes on along the minus strand of CM042903.1, from coordinate 13,352,857 downwards.
AATTGAAATGGCTCGAACAATGCTTAATGAGTATGGGTTACCAACCTACTTTTGGGCCAAAGCTACCAATACTGCATGTTATATTTCAAATCGAGTTTTCAAAAGACCATTTTTAAACAAAACTTCTTTTGAGTTATAGAATAGAAGAAAGCCCATGATATCGTACTTTAGAGTATTTGGATGCAAGTGTTTCATATTAAATACCAAGGACAACCTTGGAAAATTTTCCTCTAAATCCGATGAAGGTATCTTTTTAGGATACTCCACCTCTTGCAAAACTTATAGAGTCTTTAATAAAATGTCATTAGTTGTTGAAAAATCTATGCATGTTGTTTTTGATGAATCTAGTAAGCTTGATCTTGTGAAAGGTAGTGTTCTTGATGATATCGTAGGTACAATGGAAAAGCTTGATCTTGATTATGAGAAAGATAAAAATGATCAAGAAAACCCATATCAAGATGTCTCTCTACCTCAAGCTCAAGAGCAAGACAAACAAGAGCTTCCAAAGGAATGGAAAATGACAAAAGATCACCACAAGGAACAAATCATTGGTGATCCTACTAAAAGGGTAAGTACTAGATCTCATCTCAAACTTTTAGATTCTAACCTTGCTTTTGTCTCTCAAATTGAGCCTAAAAATATTGATGAGGCTCTTAATGATGAATATTGGGTGATTACTTTGCAAGAGGAACTCAACCAATTTGAGAGAAGTAAGGTGTAGACCTTAGTTCTTAGACCCAAAGAGCATCAAATCATTGGTAGTAAATGAGTATTTAGAAATAAACTAGATGAACAAGGTTCAATAACTAGGAATAAGGCTAGGTTAATTGCAAAGGGTTATAATCAAGAAGAATGAATCGATTATGATGAGACCTATGCTCCGGTAGCTAGATTAGAATTCATAAGAATTCTTTTACCATTTGTATGCCATATGAATTTTAAACTCTTTCAAATGGATGTCAAAAGTGCTTTCTTAAATGGTTTTATAGAAGAAGTTTATGTAGAATAACCACCGGATTTTGAAAGCCATAATTTTCCTAATCATATTTTTAAACTTTCAAAAGCTTTGTATGGTTTGAAACAAGCTCCAAGAGCTTGGTATGAATTACTAAGTTCTTTCTTTTTAGAAAATAATTTTTCAAAGGGAAATGTTGATACAACATTATTTACTAAGAAGCATAAACATGATATTCTAATTGTTCAAATTTATGTTGATGACATCATATTTGGGTCTACTAATGAATTGTTTTGACAAGAATTTGCTAAGTGTATGACTAGGGAATTTGAAATGAGCATGATGGGTGAGCTTAAGTTCTTCCTTGGTCTACAAATAAAAGAAAGCAATGAAGGCATATTCATCAACCAATCCAAGTATGCCAGAGATTTAATCAAGACATTTGGAATGGATGGATGCAAAACTGCCAAGACTCCAATGAGCACATCAACAAAATTTGACAAAGATAAAAAGGGTAAGAGCATTAATGAAAAGCTCTATAGAGGTATGATCGGATCACTCTCATATCTTACTGCCTCTAGGCCCGATATAATGTACAGTGTATACTTATGTGCTAGATTTCAATCGTGTCCTAAAGAATGACATTTGAATGTTGTGAAAAGAATTTTAAAATATTTACATGGCACATTGCATCTAGGCTTATGGTTTCCTAGATATTCATCCTTTCATATCATAGGATATTCAGATGCAGACTATGTCGGCAATCTCTTGGATAGAAAGAGTACTTCAGGCACTTGTCACTTTATTGGTGAATGTTTAGTCTCTTGGTTTAGCAAGAAACAAGTTTCGGTTGCCCTTTCTACCGCTGAAGCGAAATATGTAGCAACAGGATGTTGTTGGACTCAAATCCAATGGATGAGACAACAACTTAAGGATTACGGTCATAGTTTGGACCATATACCCATCAAGTGTGACAATACAAGTGCCATAAACCTATCTAAGAATCCCATTCAACACTCTAGAAGTAAGCATATTGACATAAGACATCATTTTCTTAGAGATCATGTTCATATGGAGATATTTTATTAGAATTTATTGATACAAACAATAAATTGGCAGATATTTTCACCAAATCTCTTAATGAAGAAAGATTTTGCTTCATAAGAAGAGAGCTTGGTATGTTTGATTGATTAACCTTATTTTAAGTATTATTGTCAATTGTCAACCTTGAATGCTAATTTCCTTCATATGTTGTTTTTTTATTGTCTAATCTTTTAAGGTATGAAATGATTAACATGATGGGAATATATGTTATAAGGGATAGAAGTATCTTAGAAATCTTTTATAATATCAAATAATTACAGAACTGTTCAAACTTTGTTTCACGCGTTGCCTCACGGTCAGAAGTAGTGAAGATTGCACTTCACGACCATGACTTCTTTTGTCATCACTGTGAAATTCATAAGTAATGTCTATGACTATTTAATGTCACGATCGTGAATCGATTCGTATCCTTTATCATGGCTAGAGAGCCTCTTCAACAAACCGTGACCACGACTATTCATGCCCGTGATTTACGATTCACGGCCGTGAATCTGTCAATTATAAAATAAGATTTCCGATATTTTTCTCACTTTCAACTTTAAAAATTCTCTCAATTAAAGCTCTCATTCAATATTTCTCATAAAATCCGGCCTCCTCATATTTTTTTCCATCTATAAAATCCTTCAAAACTCTTTTTTCTTTGAAGAATCATAACATCTCAAGGTTGTTCTCAAATACTTGATCAGAAATTCTTTCTCCAAATCCCTGTTCCAAAATTATCAATAGAACCTAGCTCATCTAAAGGCACAAGGAAGAAATCCCATGCTCCGAGATGCCATACGAACTACCTTCTCAACATCATTCTGGAGCATTGTCATCTAAGATATGTTGTTCTAAAGAAAAGACCCCTACTTTCATCTCGTTCTTTCGAGTGGAGTGCTCTCAGGACTCTCGGTCTTGAGACAAGCATGACAGAACAATTACAGGCTTGTCACCTTAAGTTATTTGTAGACATTCATCGGCCAATGCTAAGGGAACCAACTCTTGAGTTCCTTAGCACTTTGCAAGTCTTTCCACTAGAACAGTAAAATTCCAACTCTGTAAGCATCTGAACACTTTCACAGCAGCGGAGTTTGGCACTATCTTCAAACTTCCCTCAGATGACATTCTCAATGAGAGCGAAGTGGAATTCTATGCCAATTCGGCATGGACTCATTTTGGGTTGGAATGTAGCTGAGATGTGAAGAAGACCAAGAGCACACATCTTTAGTCTCCTATGCATAAATATTTACATAGGTTTCTTACCTATAGTATATTTGCTAGAGGAGATAGCAACGGGGCAATCTGAAAATCGGAGCTCTTCTTATTGGAAATGGCACAAAGAGGTCTAACTGTAGCTCTGTCTCGCTGGTTTGCAAATCATCTTCTGTTAATTGCAACAAAGCCATCAGGAGATATCTTGATTGGGGGGTATGTGACACACCTTGCCATTGAGCTCGGGTATCTAAAACTCGATAAGCACAATTACAATCTCATTCCAGCACATCCTCAAGATCGGCTAGATATCGAGTCTTTCATAAAGATGGGAGCAGTTGTTCGCATTATTTACGAGAATAATGTCTATTACTGTTTCACCACTCCAGCTGGTGAAATTGATTGGGAAGACCAAGATTTTGATGATTTCAAAGTTGGCCTCCAGGGTATCCAGCAACGAAAATGAGCCCAAGTTGAAATAGTGACATCAAAGGTTGAGTAAGAGGTTGGTCAATCATCGACTTCTACCACACCTAGCTTGGCGCTGTAGGTTGCTGATCTTTTAGCACCTCGCTTTGACCTAATGCAGGTTTCCATCGATGAGAGGTTGGAAAATCTCAAAGACTTCATGGAATCTAGTATAGATAGCCTCGAGGCGGAGGTAGCACGCCTTAGAGATGGTCTTTCAGGCTTGAAGCCTAATTAGAGTCTTAGTTTTTTCATGTACTAGTTTTATTTTTAAGGGTGTATGACTTTAATTTATATTTTTAAACTTTGTAATCTTTCTCTTTCTTTTAATATAATTACCTTATTATCATTTTATTTTTTTATGGTTTATTTTGTTGATGACAAAAGGCGGTATACTTTGGATATACCTTGCATATACCTAACTAGTTAGCTAACAACTTTGATATACTTTCGATATAACTTGTATATACCTAACAAGTTAGCAAAGATCCATGTTATACGTCTTTCAATTCTTGCACTCTATTATTTTTGTCTTAAGCATCTTTTATGGGGGGAGACTTCTCAAAAGCATATATTGCTAGATTATTTGTCACTATCAAAAAGGGGGAGATTATTGAACCTTGAAGGGTATTTCCGCTATTTTGATGCTAACAAATAAAATAGCAATAATGTATTTAACAATGCTTGTGTTCTAAGTTTGTTGAACAGGATATATCTTGAATAGAATATAATGCAAGAATGAAAGACAACTTTTGAAGATCAAAATAAGAAGAAATAACAAAGTCACGCCTATGACTACTTATGTCATGCCCATGATATAGCTTAGCGCCAACTCTCTAACATTTAAAGTTCATGGCCATGAAAGATGATACCAACCGTGAATGATCAAATCAGTCACGCTTGTGAAAGAAAGACACGCCAGTGAAATAACATATCAAGTTCTTCTAGAGAGCTTCAAGTCCAGAGTCACCACTTGAACCACCGTTTGGAAGAATATTCACTCCTGTGAACGTATAAAGTCATGCCCGTGATCAAACACTTCAAGTTCTTCTAGAGAGCTTCATGACTAGAGTCACCACTTGGACCACGACTTGGAAGAACATTCACGACCGTGATACATATAGTCATGCTCGTGAATGAGGACAGAGAAATATGTCAGGCACAAAGTTAGGAGTTGGAACAACGGCTATTTTCGCATTAAATGCACCCAAACAACTATAATTCGCAGAGGAAGTATAAATGCAAGTAATTTATGAATCCTAAAAAGAAGAACAACAATTACTTTGAATCTTTATTCTTGTTACAGCCATTGTGCATTAATTATTTTCAACAAAACCTTTATTCCTTGTAAAAATCTAATTGCTCATAATTTTTGAGCATTATAGGTCGGTGAGTGTTTTCATTGTAATCAATAACTCAAATGAGTTTGGGTATATTGGGTTAGGATTGAAACACTTGTAAGGGTTTATTGTGTGAGCCATAAAACACAAGGAATTGGTTTATTGTGTGAGCTAGTAAAACACAAGGGAATTTTTGGGTTAGGTGTTAGCCATTGAGAGAAACACCATAGTTGAGAATGAGATTGTAAAACTCCATTGTAACACTTAGTGTATTAGTAAAACTCCCAATTGAGATTGAGAAGAGGAGTAGGGTTTGTTAATACCCAAACTTCTATAAATCTCGTGTGTGATATCTCTACTTCCCTATTCTATTTAATTTTATTCCGCACTTAAAGTAAAGAAATTTTTATTTCATAACCAATTCAACCCCCCTTCTTGATTCATTGTTTGGGCAACATAATGTAGGAAACTATAGGACAATGGAAATTCTTAAATTAGTAATTAACACTGAGCATATTAATGCTCAACACGTAGTTATTTGACTACGTGCAGGTAGTAGCTGGAAAGGCAGGAGCAGACATACAACTTTGGGAGCTGACGAAAGATTGAAATAATTGTAGGTTAGTATTAAAAATGACATGTATATATATGTATATATATGGAGTTGTAAGAAAGAAATGCTGTACAAATTATGATAAAGAACATTTGTGAATTATTATATGTCTAAAGAATGAAATATTGACTTGTGAATGAATGTAGACTATTTTGTATTATATATTGGTATTGTTGTGCCAAAAAATGGGCTGAGACTTGTTTGCATTATAGGTGAGATAGTTAATTTATAGCCGTTATGCTGCCCAAATTTTTGAAAAAATGAAAAGAATTAATTAAGTGCTAAAAATATTATGGCCATTAAATTAAGTTATGGAAAAATATTTGGTACACATCGGCTATAATCGTATTAATTCACGTAACGTACATATAGAAAGAAGTGTAATAAGGGTGTCACAGGCAATGTCTAAACCTTGCTGAAATAAGACATCTAAAACTTCACCTTGCCACATACAGAAATAGTCTATACCATCAAAAATCTCCACTACAATTCTCGTATTTGCCATAACAGTTCTCGTCAAAATTGATGAAGTAGAAGTTGTTGTGTCTATCATGGATTTTTGTCCGTCTCTTGCCATTTCTTATTCAAGAATATTTAATAGCTTTCAAATGCGGAATACCTAAGAATCCATGGAAACCTTTCTGATGTGGAAGATCAACTAATGCCACAACTACAGAGCATATAACTCAGTAACCTTGGCTCTAATACCAATTGTTGTGGAAATCGGGTTAGTTTCTACTAAAATAAATAGTTGTGCCAAAAATTAAGATAAATAAAAATTTCCAGGTAGTTAGTAGAGTCATAAATGGTCTTCCTTAAAAATCAACTTCCTTAGACTCTTAGAGTCTTTGTGACATAATTTTTCTCAGATAATTTAAAGCATAATATATCGCTAAAATAAATAATCCGACAATTGCTATTAAATAAACAATAAAGGGAACACCAAAATTTAATGAGATTCGACCAATTATACCTACGTTCTCGGACACTACTAAAATAATATTCCACTATTTCAAAGAAATATTACAAGAGAGAGAAAAAATACAATCAATTTTAGAAGTAAGGGATTGATATTTTTTTGGGATGATTTGTTAAGAGATGATAAATACTTTTTTATAGTCTAATATTTTTCTTCCTCCATCTCCCACTTCCAATGTGAGATTGGGAGATTGTGAAAATTCAACAGAAATAATCTCTGGATGCAACTTAAACATAATGTTAATCAGTTTTTTTATGCCTTTCTGCTTCAGTTTGCACAACTTAAACGTGATCTAAGCATTACATTTGTAGATTCTGATGTTAATATTGATGATGAGGATGACAGGTTTTTGTTTCAACTTAAAATAATATGGTTCTAAAAATTATTATTTGCATAATTTTATCTGTCTTATAATCATGCTCATCTTTCCTTTTTGTGCATTTTTGAAAATGCTAATGCATGAATATTCTTTTAATTGATTAGACTTGTGTATGCAAATAAAAATTTATATTAATGCCTATATGAAAAACCTATAGGAAGCTGTAATTTTAGTTTCACCTTAAATGAGTTCTCATCCATATTCAAGAATCTAAAACACTCTTGGATCTTAATAATAATAAAAAGATTGCCAAATTTTATACGAACAATGCAAGCTTGTTCAAGGCCCTGAGATGAAAGAATTACAGGCCATTTGTTTACTAATGTTAATGAATGATTTGAAATTATTGGTTTTCTATTCTTATTGTTTTCTGTCAATATAAATTACTAATTAAACACATCTCTCTGGTTGAGCATAGGATATTACGACATTTTGTCCAATTTCTTTTGAATGGTGATGGGTTACTTATTTGTTCACTCTATACTCTTTCTTTTTGGGGCAGAGTATACACTCTTGCATTTTAATAGTGGGAATTTCCAACCCTTTAGGCAAAGCATACCTAAATACATATGGGAGCCAGAGGAGGAAAAAATTCAAGTTTCTCGCTTGAATTTCCTTAAGCTTCACACAGAGGAGGCCAAGACATTATTCCATAGGAGGGATTTGCATCACACACTCTAGAGTCACAATTGCAGGAAAGTTTTATTGATTGGAAACTAAATTAATCCTTCTACACGCATAGGTATTAATAGGAGTAAAGTTATTGTGAAGTCTTATGACTTTAGAGTAGAAAAACTTATCCTAGTACTTTGGATAGGGATTCATAATAGAGGAAGAAGCATTTATGCTAAACGAAAGCAAGAATGAAGGACAAATTTAAGAAAACTAAACGTAAAGACTTCAATTATATTAGGATAGAATTTTTAGCAAATCTAGGATTATGAAAATACCCCTACTCCAAAATTAAATAGATTTCTTGCATAAATATAATAAACCAAGACTAGTAAGAATTTAATTAAGTAACTAGCTGGACTTTTGATCAAATATTTGCTAAATAAGTGCTTGAGAGTTAGAACCAATTATGATTCGTCTTCCTATGTTGTAAAATAAACTCCTATTTTGGAATATCCAATAGTAGATTCCTATGTTGTAGCCATAACATATTATGTCATAATCTTTTTTTAATTCATTGTTAAAACAACTTCAAAATGATCTGTATTCCTTGAACAATTTGACATTTTTGGGCCATATATGATAATTGCTGTCATGATATAAAATGTTGGATCCTACTTCAGTAGGTATTTAGTTTTGGTGATAACATGATTTTGTTAATAGTAAATAATATCATTTTGAGCACCACCACACATACTGAAAAAGAAAAGCAATCAGCCAAATTATGAATCTTTATGTTACAGTTCTAATGATAGAGGTTTCTGTGGTGTCAACTTGATGGTATTTTCTCATCACTGCGCATTCAAACTGCATTAATCTGGAAGATTGCATTTTCCTTTTTTCACAACAAATTTTGTTTTCACATATATCTGTCAAATTTTAATAGCCCTTGTTATAACTACTATTTCTATATTCATTCTGGTTGAAGGCAATGGGTATGGGAGAGCTCTTTTGAGTATCATTTAACAACGATCCACAGAAGTCTGATTATATGCTGATAACTATTTAACTTCTATGAATACTGAAAAAGGATTCACTTTGGAAGTCGTTGCAATGCAACCTTGCTTTTTCATTCACTAAATCATGAAAATATGATATTCATTATTGTTGTCTAGGCAGGGGAAATGATTTTGGAGAGGGTTATTTCCGAGCCAATGTGCCTAAACTTGGGTTTATTTGTATAATTTCACAACTGTTTAAAACACTTTAATATCTACTTTTTAATATTTTTGGTTTTTCCGACTCATGTATATATATATATATATATATAGCAAACTCATCTTAGCTTAATCTTAAATTCGTTAGGGTCAGCCATTTTTATTAATAACATGAATTAATGAATGCTAGCAAATTTATTATTTACAAGAGAAGCTTTGTGCCATTTTGATGTTCTTTTTTCAATTACAGGTAGAGCATGTGTTAATTGATCGACCGGTGCAATTTATGGATGTGGATCTATAAAATGCTAAGGTACACTAGTACAATAACAACTTTAAGTTAAATGTTATATATGTCTGTTGTGGAAATAACAGAAAGCTTAAAATAGAGGAGGTGACATTTTTGTAAATATGTCAGGCTGTATGCTTGTTATATGCGTCTATTAATAAAAATGTCAGTCATATAAAGTTTTAGGTATCTGTTTTTATTAAATGACAAATGCATATTCTATATAATAGACGTCTGTTATACTTTAAGACAGACACCTATAAATTTTTAAAAAACCAAAACATGAGCATTTTCATCTGTTATCTCTAACAGTACTATATATATATGCATTTCGTCTACAATAAATTAATTAATTTGGAAAGTAAGAGTGGTAATTAAAAATTGAATTAAAAAAAGGCAAATTGATATTTAACCAAATAATATTTAAATTAATTAATTAAATATATGTGAGGCTTGGTTAACTAATAATATATATATGATGAATTAATTAATTAATATTAATTTAATTTTTTATTATTTTTAGTTATATATATATATATAATAAATATTAAAGGCTACGTACTTAATTATAGGTTTGTATTTATAATAATAATAATTACTATTATTATGCGAATAATTAAGTTTAATTTTATATATTAAATATTAATTAAAGATATAATAGATATATATTTTTATCTAATGCCAGACGCATAAAAATGTTATAGGCATCTGTCTTTAATTAATGACACATGTATATTGTAACACCACATCTTATACATTTGAGTACAACATATCTCTGTGTCAAATAATCACATATGACATAAGATCCTGCTAATAGTGATAATATATTTTTTTTTTCATCATATCCTATAATATCATTCAATAACTTTTCAAGTCAACATTGAGGCTTTTGCCACAATATGATATATCACATATATTAAAACATAAACTTTGCACATAAGTATTTATGAGTTGCTTTCATTTATACATTTTTAAAACTAATCCAGAGTGAATACATATTCAAACATATAAGTCCAAAATACATATGACATATTTTTATGCTTGTGTGGAATGCAAGGAAAGAGAGTGATAAGGCTCGGCCAGTGACCTGTGCTCTATGTCTTCTATACGCTACTCAAAATGAGCTATCACTTTTCTTTACCCGAAAAATGATGCAAATTGATGAGTTGTGACTCAGTGAGAATAGTTATCAAATAAGGTCTAAAGTACCAAACAACTCATAGTAATAAATCATAAATCCAATACATACCATGTATTCCATTCCATTCATTAGTATCATATAAATATCAATAAAGTTGAAACATATAATCATTACTCTATACGTACGCAAATGCTTTGCTTATTTCATTTTGTTGTGACCAAGTTAAACAGACATTGTCCCGGGTATCCATGTGAATATGCATTTGTAACTAAGCATTCATCAACCATTGCATTTTTATCATATATACCATATATATATCACATATATACCTCATATGTCACACATATACCTTGCATATACTATACATATACCACGTATATATATCATATATGTCAAACATATACCTCAAACATACCATATGTATACCACTTATATGTACTACAAACGTCACAAATTATCCATCATCATATTATCAAGGAAAAATCATGACAATCATATGAATCACATAGCAAGCAACATTCATATGCACTAAAGAATTCAATTGATAATTATACTCACCGTTCTTCTTTGATTCCGACTCCTACTTATCGTCTATCCCCTCCTTGTGGGTTTCTAATATGTTGTGAGCCTAATATGGACATATAATCAATTAATTTATGACTAGAGAAACTTAATGTGGCTTAACAAATTAATATGTATAGTGCATATACGTAGTTAGAATTTTTCCTATGGGGCAGTATGACCTTATGAGACTGATTAGCCCATAAATTTTTCTATAATTGACCAATTAAGATGATTCTTATTCCTAAATAAAAATAACATATAACTATATAACATACTAAAATTTCAGGGAAATTATAATATTGTACAAGTTTTGGTGCAATTTCCAATTGTGTTTTATTTTCTTCCCTGTTTCTGCCATTTGGAAGTTTTAAGGTACCAAATTTGGTCCTTCATATCTTACAATCTGTAAGTCAGATTATAATGAAAATTGGTAGAACCTTAGATTGATTAAAATGGAACATTTTATATGCTTACAACTTTTATAAATTATGTCTCTAAGGTCCTCAAATTATAAGAAACATTTCACTGGTCCTGAACAGTATTGGCTTCCAGAATAGTATGAATTGTGAAGGCTCTATCTCACTTTATACATAACATATTAAGGTGATATTTATACCAAAATTTATATAAGACATAAAACTAAAACTTTAAAGTTTTTATAATTTATAGAATCTATCTTTAAGGAGATCAAATTGGCCAAAACAATTTCTGGATCTGCCAAGGCACTAGGCAGACAGTTCAAACTATGGAACAGTCATGGTTCCATTCACCATAACTCAAAATATACGAGCCATATGAACCTAAATTTTGGTATACAGATACATAACACACACACACACACACACACACACACACACACACACACACACACACACACACACATATATATATATATATATACAAATTTTATGTTTTGAGATACTTCAATTAATGGCTTTATCATATTCAAAACTAACAAACAAGGAGACGAAGGAGAAAATGGGGCTGGAGTAAGGAGGCAGAAATGGGAAGAAGAAGATAAAATAACTTTTTCTTTTTGTCCCTTTTATCTTTTGTTTCTTCTTCTCTTTTCTTTTAATTTTCTTTTATTTCATTTTCATTTTATTTTATCTATATTATTATTTACATATATATATATATATATATATATATATATATATATATATATATATATATATATAATTCCACTAATCCACACAATAATACAACTTACTCATTTGGCCCAATTTAACTAAATTAACAATGTAAAATATTTACTAATCTAATTCTAGTCATTTTTCTTACTTTAATTTAGTCACCTTATTCAATTTATTTCTAATACTTTGTTGTCCTCATTTAGGTTATAAGTACACACGTGCGGCTTGATACAATTACCAAATACTAGGACCCGTAGCTAGTGCATGTCATAAACTTGTTTCTAAGAAAACACGTATGAAATGCACGTGTTCAATTGAATTATATGCAAGATGCATATGTTCAAATGAAATGCATGTGGATATGCATGTGGGGAAGGTTGAGGATGTTACACATATACTATATAATAGGCAGTGATATTTTTGTAAATATGTCAAGCTATATGTTAGTTATATGCGTCTGTTATTATAAATGACAGACATATAAAGTTTTAAGCACATGTCTTTATGTAATGACAGATGCATATGATATTATAATAGGCGTCTGCTATTATTTATGACAGATGCATATAAGTTTTTGAAAAACCAAAAACGAGCGTCTTACAGTACTATGGCATTTCGTCTGCAACAAATTGCGCTACTCTAAAATTCTCTCATACGTTTTGTCTCAACAAATCGAGCTCGACCATCATTTCTCCCACACTAGAGATGTGCTCGCTGGCGGTATTGGGGTGAAGAGATTGGATGTTTTGTTTGTACTGAAAAGAAGAATGCGAGTGCTGAGCCATTTTTAGATTATTTTTGTTTTGTATCTTTTATTTTGGTCTGCAAAGTTTTTTACGAAATGCTTATATGATGAAGTGCTTATTTTGCATCTGTTGTTCCTTTGGTGTAACCATAACTGAGTTAGTGGGTATAATCATAATATTGCTATCGTTAATGGGTATAATCTACCCATCGTATTCCAACATCTAAAACTACACGACTAGTTGATATTTCATTCCTAAAACTGATTTCTTTTGATGGGTTTGTGAATTTGGATGATAATTTGGTTTCTGAGATGTTGAAACTTATGGATGAGAGGCTACGAGAGCCAATTTGCAACATTTGAGACTCAAAAAAACAGTCTTAATTTTGGTAGATATGAAACTAGCTAGAGGACTTGGTTCATGAATGATGTTAGCCTTAGTGGTTTGTTGGTAGTTTAGGGCTATGAATTTGCTTGCTCATATGGTGGAGGATTATCCTTGCCATATTTGAATGTGCAGATTTTTTCGCATTGTCATTTCTGTTGTTGCTGTTTATCTGAATTTGTGAAAAAAAAATAAAGATATGAAAAAGAAGTTTGAGTAATGGCAAATGACAAAATGGAGATATAATCCCAGTTAGCAAAAATTCATCGAATATGTCAAGTTAATGGCACTCTATAGGCCCTTCATTTTGGGATATCACTTACCTACTATTTGGCATGTATGTATGCGAAGCTAAAAAAGATAAAAAGTAAAGCTTTGTATCCTATGAAAAACGAGCTTAACTTCTCTATAAAAGTTTCAATCTAGAGACTCTCTATAAAGAAAAAAACACGTAAAAATTAATGTTGAAGTTTCTATGACTTGTATGAATATCCAACCCTAGAAATCTAAACAAATAGATCATTTTGACTAGCGACTAGTGCATGTGACATAAACATGTGATTGCATGTGCAACGTGGGAAAGAATCTCACTGCCACCGCTTCCATTCATAAATCTTAACTTTTATATGTCCACTCCAATAAATTGCTATCTTCCTGTTCCAAAATATTAAAAGAATACACCTAGACATGGTCTCCAATGCACAAATCATTGAATTTAAATTTGAATGAGGAAATTGATAGACGAAATGCCTAATACAGCTGTTTATAATGTCTTAATTCATGTGTATGAGAAATATGGCCAGCATGATAGGGCTATGGGAATTTATGATAGGATGTTGAAGGATAGAGTTAGGCTTGATATGTTTACTTTCAATATCTTGATTAGTAGCTTTTGCAAGAATAATAAACATGAGTTGGCATTGGAATTGTTTAGGGAGATGAATGAGAAAGGATGCAATCCTAATGTGGTTAGTTTTAATACTTTGATTAAGGGGTTCTTTAGAGAAAGGAAGTTTGAGGAAGGGGTTAAGATGACATATTATACTTTGGTATATGGATACACAAGAGAGGGCAAAAGAAAGAAAGGGGAAGTTTTGGTAGATGAGATGTTGGACAAGGAATTTATTCCTGATATTGCTACCTATAATAGGTTAAACCTTATCATATTATAGCATTATATCATATAAATTAAATTAATTAAATTACAAAATCTATAATTAGAAATCATTGGTTTTTTGATATAGTATTTGCTTTCAACTTAAATTTAATTGAACCTTTGGCATTGAGAACATAAAAAATATAAAAATTTTAATTAGCCTAAATACCCATTCAAGATTTACTCATTAGATGTTTAAGGATATTATATATAATGTTTCTCCTAATTAAAAAGCAACGAGGCTTAAATATATTGAACCTTTTTTTGTTTGGTCAGATATGGATCGAAGTTGGATGTATGGTAGATGCACTACATTTGAATATTTGAATGGAGTTGTGGAATTTGTTAGAATTGTGGAGGAAAAGCAAATAAGGGAAATAGAAGAAATGATTGTATGTCTTTGTGTTGATTATAAGAACATGAAAAAATTTCGAGATGTTCATATAGTGAAATCTCATATAATAAGGCGTGGTTTTAAGGAAGGTTACACATGATGGATATGACATGGTGAGAGTGTTTTAACTGGGACACATTCTAATAATAATGAATTTGATCAATAAGGAGAAAATAACATTGATAATGAAGAGAATGATCGTGTAGACGAGATGATGGATGATACGGAATATTTTGTGGAAAGGTCAGAATACCTTCAGAGATTGTTAAACGATGCTGATAAACCTTTGCATCCCGGTTGCAGTAATTTCACAAAATTGTCAGCCATTTTTAAACTATGTAACATGAAAGCAAAAAATGGATGGAGTGATAAGAGTTTCACAACACTATTATAACTGTTACAAGACATGCTTCCAGAGGAAAATGAGGACTATAAGAAAATATTATGTCCCATGGGTATGGAATTTATCGTGGATTATACTAATATGTTTCTTTGTTATGCTTATGTTATAGGAAATCATATTGAATGAACAACCAGATTCTGAGCCATCAAGTATCATGACAAAAAGGAAAACTAAGGGAGCTACCACATGCAATAGGAACATACGATGACATTTTTAGTTCCTACATTGGCCTTGTAGCACGTTCCTATATGAACATCACGATAAAAAGTTGGGATCTGGTCGATAAGGGTCTTAAAAATACAATTTGGGAAGATATCAAGGTAACTTTGCTTCAAATTTATTAACAAATTTTATATAAAAAAAATTAAAACTAATTAATCTAAAATATTATTTTGCAAAAAGAGTTCAACATTCCGGATGATAAGAAAAATATTATACTAAAAACTGGAATGCAGTGGAAGGATTTTAAGTATCGATTGGTGGTTAAGTACATAAAGAATAAATCCATACAAAAGTCACCATTGGAATTATATGACTTCATCACTGAGAAAGATTGGGAGGAGTTTAAACAAGCACATGAATATGAAGAATATGAGGTACTAATTATGAAGTAGATTAATGCAATTTACATTTACATTTATGCAAGACATGATAATGGGATATTCATTATTTTTTTTAACAGCAAATCAGTGCAAGACGAAGGAAAAGCAAGCAAAGAATTTGCATCCACATTTCTTAGGTTGTGTAGGCTATGCTGGGAAAAAGACTCAGTGGATTATTGAAGATTCCATCTCTTCTTTTTCATCATCACCATCTATGAGCTCTGATGTTACATTATCATATGATCGAAGCCTTGATTGGGTAAGAGCTAGAACAAAAAAGACAGAAGAAGGAAATTATATAATTCTAGTAGAAAAGACAAAAGAGGTGGCAACAAAAATCGTAAGTATAACTCGCTAAACAAACAATGATATCAAAGTGTCTTTTTTTATCTGTGATTGCTTACAACATATTGTTTATATTGTGAATAGGAGATATTACGGGAAGAAGTCGCCCAAGGTAGCTGGGTACTAGAGAGGTATGATGACATATTGTCACATGCACTTGAAAAGCCTGAACATTCTGGGTATGTGAGAGGTGTTGGAAGTGCTGTGACCATCAAGAAATTTTATGGTAATCCTAGAAAAAGGAAACTAGCAACATCCATCTCACCTGAAGTTATAGAAGAGCATAAGACTAAAATAGAGGCCAAATTATTTGCTAAATTATCGGCACATATTGCACATCTTGAGAGTATGATAGAGGAGAGGACTAGAAAGCCATCTCAAATTGGCCCTGATATGGAAGAGGAGATGGGTCCTTCATTTCGCCCAACTCCTAGTTGTTGTCACTATGTGGACCCACCATTTCCAATATCAGAATTATAGGTAAACATTTTGAATTTCATTACTTCCACTTCCACTTTAATCTAGCTAATATTGATTTTTTGTATTTTTTCAGACACCTACATCATGCAGACTTGCTATCTTTAATGAAGGTAAGCAAGTGATTATGGCAAGAGGGATGGTTTATCCATCCCTTATTGATGTTATGGTGCACAATAGACCTATCATGCCCAATCACGTCAAGGTATTTATAGATGAAGTATTATCTGGCTGTCATGAAGCCCAACTTCCTATGCCCACTGAATACTTAACTACAGTTGGGAAAGTAGAAGGTAGCTTTGTTCAATGGCCACAACATCTCGTGGTTCTTGGAGAGGTAATAATTTCTAAACTTATAAAACAATAAAATATAGATTATCACATTTCATATATCATAATATATCATAATTTATTATTAATTGATAGGAACTTAAATCTAACCCATTAAAGAAGGCTCCAAAGAATAAACAAGGTGACGGTTTATCGAAAGAATTAGCTACAAAACAACATGGGCCTTTAGTTAATGAGAAAATTTTGGCAATTTTGAGTGGTGACATAAGGTCGATGCATGAGATGGTTGCTAAATTGCCTACTGGGTACATTTTTGAAGTTCTTGCAGACATTATAGTTTTTAAGTATCTAGTAGATAATCTAATGATTCATGTCAGTATGGAAGACATCGCTCAACTCTTCTCAATGGAATGACTTGATGTCTCGATCATTCGTATATTTATGATGTAAGATTATACTATTTATTACTAATATTATAAGATCGATTTAAAAAATACGAAAATAATACTTATGTATGTATTATGATTCATGCATGCAGGTATCTTCATAACTTGTGCAATACATTCTTTATATCATCGATCAGATTTCTTTGTCCAGCAATGCTTCATTTGATGTTCACAGAGACTAACACAGTAGAAAGATATATTATAAAAGCTTTAAAGGAACAAAGAGATAAACATTTCATTCTACTACCAAACCTCCAAGAGTAAGAAACATTTATATTCATGTTTGCATAATTTTTATTCTTAACATTTTTACAAACTTCAACATTTTTACTAACTTCAACATATTTGTATATCTCTAGTAACCATTGGATGTTGATTGTATTTTGTTGTGAACGAAGTGAGGCATTTTTTATGGATCCTCTAGCTCGTGGCAGCCGCGATATAAGTCTGAAACCTCATATTAACCTGTAAGTTATAATACTACTAGCTAATAGTTTCTACAATGTTTGTAGCGTTTTCAATATTAATGCCGATTTTGATATACACTTATTTTTCAGAGCCTATAGAACTTATGTTATAGAAGGTGGAAAAATTAAAGGTGTCAGGTTAAAATGGAATGACATTTTGGTGAGAATTTTATATTCCGAATTAATCCTTTATTTGGCTTTTTCTTTGTTGTTTTTTCTATTTTAAGTGCCTTCAACAACAAAGAGGTGTTGAATGCGGATATTACATCATGAGGTATATGTACAAAATTGTCGTATATCATAACAGTGATATAATATTGCTTAAGGTATGTTCTTTCAAATACTGGTCAATTTATATTACAAGTATGATACATAACTAGTTATTAATTTATTCATTTTTAACATATTTTCTATTCATTGTTTGATTTGTCTTGTAGGCTTTTGTAAATGGATCACATAGTCAAGATCAAATAGATGAAATTCGACATATGTGGTCAAATTACTTTATTAGAAAAGTGTATGTAATCTTTTTATTTACTTTTATAAAATATTTCATATTAATGAGAAATGCAATTTTAAATTAAAGAATTTTGAAGAACTTGTGGATTAATTATTTTCATGTGAATTGTTTTAGGCATGATGTTATATTGCTTTGATTTATTTAATTATTTTAGTTTGTGTTGTCTTGTGAATTCTTGATTATTGAGTATTTGTGACTTGAATGTTGGATGCCTATTGTGGTTTATTGAAGCAAATTTATTATGAATTTTGAAGCAGGTTATATATGAATGGTAGCAATATAATATGAGCTTTAATTTAAAAAAAAAGACAATAGGCATTTGTCGTTTAGATAGCAGACGCATATAATCAAGTTATACATGTCTATCGTTAAAAATAGCAAAAACGTATAACTTGATTATATACGTCTGCTATTACTAAATGACGGACACATATAACCTGATTATATGCGTATGATATTACTAAACGATAAACGCGTATAACCTGATTATATGCATCTGCTATTACTAAACGACAGACGTGTATAACTTGATTATATGCGTCTGTCACAATGACAGACACATAAAATTTATATCATATGCGTCTCTTATATATGTGTCTACTATTTGATAAATGCATAAAATATAAAATACAGACATATATAACTCTATTCTGTACTAGCGGTCCTTCGTTGTATTGCTATAGCTTGCTTTATGCTCCACCAAGTATAAAAAGAATGCTTCCCAACATCATGATATGCTGAGCTTTAGAAGCTAAATTATTTTTCTTTGCTTTTATTTGGGATACTTTGACCCAAAAAGAAAAAGAAAAATCTCACAATATTAGTGTTTTTCTTATTTCTATTTTGTTTATTCAAAACTTAAAAATGATTGTTATGCATGATAAATAAAATGTCTTTTTTAGTCAAGAAAAAAAAAACTTGTCCCTTTTTTTTTAATCATGAAAATTAGTAAAAGGCGTGTGGGGATTAATAATGGAGTATTGCTATCTACTTTAATGGCATTAAAAAAAAAACAAGAATTTGGGGTGTTAGAAGCCTTCCGGAATTATTTAAAAATCTATAAGATAAAGAACTTTGTTGTCAAGTAAATGACAAAAGAGAAGTAGGATTGCTAGAAACCTTCACCTATTTCAAGATTCACCTTCTTTTTTTTTTTATCAAATTAAAACAAAATAGCAAGTATCATGACAATTGGTAAAATTTACTTTGGCAAATTAGGTCATTCATCAAGATAGATCCTCTAATAGTTAAAATCAAAAATTAATCTTTATGAAATCGGTTTCATGTTTATAGTATATAAGGAAGATGTACGAAAGGTTTGAGATAGTAGATAAAAGGAAAATTGTGGGACAATGTGGTTTATACTTTTATTAGCTTTCTAGTAGGCTTTTGCCTCTGTTTTTGTCTCTATGGTATGTAAAATTTATGATAGGAAATAGAGTTGTAAATGAATCAAGACACTCGCGAGTTATTCGAGTCTCGATTCGAAAAAAACTCATTCGAAATCGTTTATTACTGTTAATGAGCCGGGCTCAAGCTCAAATCCGAGCTCGAAAATCTTATTGAGCTTAGGCTCGAGCTCAAATCCGAGTTCAAAAATTTTATCGAGCTCGAGCTCAAAAATCTTATCGAGCTTAATACTGTTTGGTTCATCAGTTCGCGAACATATTCTTTTAAAATCTTGCGAAAAATATATTCATTTAGAAGCTCCAAACATATTATTTTAAAAGCTTGCAAACGTATTCATTTAAAAGTTCATGAACTATTCATTTAAAAGCTTGTGAACATACTCATTTAATGTTTGTTTATATTATATTTTGTTATTGGGCTCAAGCTAAACTCGAGATTTTGTTATTATTAGTTAATAAGTTGAACTCGAGCTTTTGTCATTATTAATTAATAAACCGAACTCGAATTTTTGTCATTATTAATTAACGAGCCAAACTTTTGTCATTATTAGTTAATAAGCTGAACTTAAACTAAGTTTGTTAAACATAATAAACAAGCTTTTTTTGAGCTGCTCGCAAACTTGATAATTTTCAAACAAATCGAGCTCAAGCTCAAGTATAAAAGATCGAATCGAGCTCAAATTGAGCTCGAACCTGTAATAAACTTAAACTAGCTGAGCTAGAGCTGATTAATATTTAGCTCGATTCGATTCATTTACAGCCTTAATAGGGAAGAAAAAAAAAAGGATAAAAGAAATCAAAATGAAAATTTGATAAGTTAGGATTTACCTTCTTTGGATATACATATGTTTCTTGGATGTTAGCATTGTAAGCTAGATTTTTTCTTTTTTCTATAGGAGTCCTGCGAATAGTTTGACAAAACCATTTATGCTTAAGATCAGGTATTCTAAATTGAACAGTTTTTAGTTGAAATTTTAATGGTTGAACACTAAAATTCACAATGGCATGGTCTAATGATAATAATTAATGGTTTTTATATGCACGGGTGCACTAAACTTCATATTTGCCAATAGAGATTTCTATGTAGTCTCTCTCTCTCACACATGCATCGACATAAGTATGATAAATGCACAAATAATTATTTTTCTTCTTCTTCCTTATCACTGATGTTATTTAATTAAAATGCAACCAAATATAAGATAAGAATTAATACTAGTTTAGATATTTTGCTTCTGTACTATTAAGGAAAATGATAGTGGTTTTATCTTATTCTCTTCAAATGGAAAATGTTATTGAAGCAATATTAAATTTGAATAAATATGTACAAGCATGCTAGGCTTCTTGTCCCAACTCTACATTATATATTATACTAGGTACCTTGCCAAACTTTTCCTCTGTAGAAATTTCTAAGGACATGGTATTTTTCCTACATATGTAGCAAAAGGTAGAGAACCACTTGTACATGGGAAAAACGGATGCAAACGAACCTTCTGGCATCATTTGCTTAGATATTAGCTTGCTACTCAATGGAAGTTTGTTCCTTGTTTCAAAAGTGGGGTGGAAATGATAAGATTGATTATGAGTATATGTTATTATTGATGCAAGTCTTTTTCTTGATGATCATGTTTGATAAATATGTTGATACTTGTTGCCCTTTTGTCTTAATATATTTGTGTCAAAGTATTTTGTATAAAATATATACAATATGTTTTCCTATTTTGTGAAGCTAATATTTGTTGGAAAATTGTGGTTAATAAATCATTTTGAGAGTGATATTTGGATGAGTCTCATAACTCGGTTTTGGAAGGATAATCCGGATATGTGTTCTTTGACATGAGAACTATGAATTATAATAGTCATATGCTCAAAATGATGATTATGTGAATAAGAAATTGAAGCTCAAAGTAAACTCCTTGCTAAGGAGAAAAGAATTTCAAATATGGGGAATCCTACATAAGAAATATGGAAAGTTGGGGAAATAGTTTATATATAAAAACTTATCCTTACTTTGGTAAGCGAGTAAAGTAAAATATTCTCTCTCATGCGGGCAAACGCAAGGGGATACAAATTCATGGACCGAACGGAGGCCAATGCGTGGACATGCGAATATCGTGTCGAAGGCAAATTTATCTTAAAGATATTGTGTGATACACAAACCTTAGATCTTTTTGATAAATTCTTTATACTGGATTAACAACCTCATCTATTCCGTCGCTAATTATATAGAATTAATGAGGAATATATTTCCCTACAAATTATTTTATTTTTTTAGTGGAAAACTTTTTTGCCACTAAAAGTATAGTTGTTATAGGATTTTTGTGGCAGATATGAAGTTTCCAACAAATAAACAATATTTTGTGGTGAATTACAATTTTCTAACTAATATAATTAGTGACGCACTTTTAGTGGTGAACTAGTGGGAAAATTTTTTTACCCACAAAACTCTTTAGTGGCAAAAAATTTCCCAAAAAAATGTAGTTTCTTGTAGTGTGCATAGATATACAAACTTTATTTTTTTGAAGGGATATTCTATCAAACTTTTAGTTAAACCTCTTAGGCATGAATTGAGGGGGAGATGCTTTTGTGCAAACATGAAACAAATTCTAGGAATCTTAATAAATGGTTTGTCATCATAAAATATGGGGAGAATATTGGCTCAAAGGCTACATTACTTGTATCCCAAAAATTTGATGATTATGAAACCGTGATGTACATTTTAGAATTTGTTACTTTATTGTTTCAATTTTATATTTAAAAGTATAAAATGGTGAAAATATGATACATTTATGAAGTGAAGCATAAGTGCAACAAAAAAGTATTTTAGCATAAATTTGTAAAGTCAACATGAATTGTGTCAAAAGTGCAGCTCAAAAGTATACAAAAATTTTTAAGTTAAAAACAATTTTCCAATAGCCAGATACCTAGTATTCTAATTTAGTATACTAATTTTACAATTAACAGTTTTTCACTAAAAGACAAAATAACGGCTAATTTTTTGGAAAATAAAATTTTATCTCTACTGGCTAGTTTTTCATTTTAGAACCATAAATACTTGTTGAAAAATTATTTTGGGTGTTAGAAAAACAAAGAATGATTAAAAAAAAACTTGTTTTTCATCCCTTAATTAGAAAAATTTTCCTTCTATTTGAGCTTTACTCTTTATATAATTTTCATTTTGGCTCTAGCTTTTTTTTTTACAAATCTCTTCATTTGAGCTTTAGAGAAGTCTAGTTATATTTTAGTTTGCAAGTTCAACTTTAAAATTTATTGTGGGTAGTTTAGCACCAATGTTAAAAGCTATTCAAGTGTTTCTTTGAGTTTTAATTTGTAAGAATTTGATTTTGAGAGTGAGAGCTTATGATAAATCTGTCTAAGACTGTATTTGCCTTTATTCTTACCCTCTAAAAGAATCATTAAGGTGATGAACTCTCAAAATTGTATCTTGAGGAGTAGATGTAGGCAAAAGCGTCAAACCACTATAAACTTATTGTGTCAAGCTCTTCTTCTCATTCTTATTTTTAAAATTCAGTATCTTAGTTGTTTGAAATATTTAAAATTTATTTAGTTAGAAAAAGTGTTAAAAATATTTTTATATAAACTCGTTTGTGTTTATAGTGAATTTGCAGTTTTTGTTTTAAATAAAAGTAATGATTTATTTAATAAAAATATTTTTAGAGGTATATTATCTTTTCTAGTCTTAATCTTATGTATTGAGAAAAATAATTTCATTTTATCTTTAAAAATACTATCCATATTAGATTATTGTTAGTATACTCTAAAATGTGAGCTAGTTTTTAAAAGTCAGAAATTCTTAATAGTTCAATTCAACTCCCCTTTTTGAGTCTTTTGGAGACCAACATATACTACTAAGCACAAGTTATTTAGCGGATAATATTTCTCATGTGCAGAATTTGTATAGTATAGATAGTTGTTGACAGAGAACAAGAGCCTGGGTGAAGAGTGACATGATGAATACTATTGAAGATGGGTGATACATCAAGATGTCTTTTTATTTTAAAGTCATGTAAACTTTAAAAACAAAATCTATTTTGAGTATGTATTTGTAAACCAAGATTTTTTTTCGAGTTGAATACATTATTTAATGTAATGATATATTTCATTTTGTATTCTCTTTTGTATTTTTCATATGAATTTTAAAATAGTGATCATGGTTATGATGCAAGCAGGGTAATTTAAAAAAAAGTTTCATTTTAATCAGATATTAAAATGTAGTATTATAATACTCACTTATATGGCCGAATTTATTCTAATTATATGAGAGAGTATTACATATTTAATGCTGAGTTTTGGAGCTCATATTTAATGCGATTGTCTTGGTTTTGGCAGTAAAGGTTGCATTTGCTCAATTTAGACTTCATCTAGCTTGTTGATTTTATTTTATTTTACTGTTTTTTTTCATACACTTACTTGATGTCTTATTTGAGTTTTCCTTTCGTTTGTTTTTTTCTTTCTATTTTTAACTAGCACTATTCATTCATGCATTTTTTTTTGTTATGTTGATTAGGGAATAGATAAGATTTAATTAAACGGTCAAAAATTGATGTTAGATATAAGATAATGTAACATAGAAAGAGAGAGAACAGAGAGATTGAGAGGAAGATGTAGAAGAAATAAGAGAAAAAGAGAAAGAAGAAAAATGAGAGAGTAGGGTAATTAGAGTTGTCACGTATCAAAAAATTGTGGAACCATTAGTCTGCATCAATATTTTGTTTAGGAGGTAACAAAAGCTTAACATTGCAAGGGTGAAAATGTTCCAAAATTGGATCTTAAGGGCTTGATTAGACTGTCTTTCACCATAGGGGCAAATGTATTCACTACAACAAAAAGGATTATAAGTGACGAAAAATTTCGTCCTTAAAAACAGAACAATTGTCGCCTAACTGTTATAGTGACGAAAAATAATCGTAGCCATATTGGTCGCAAAAGCTCCGTGGCTAAAGTATATTAGCGACGAACTAACTAAATCGTCGCCATAAGTTCATTTTTTGTGACAAAAAGAAAAATCGTCCCCTATTTTTTTGAATTTTAGGCGACGAAAATTTCGTCGTACAATGGTATAAATTTTTGTCGCATAATATTTTATTCGTCGCAAAAAAATGCATGGGAATTTCACATAATGAAGATTTAACAACTATTATAGAATATTTAGCGACGAAATTTTTTGTAGCATATTGTTTATTTTTAACGACAAGTATATAATTTTGTCGTGAAAAATTTTTAACGACGAAAGTTTTCGTCGCCAAAATTTTTGTATATGCTACATATTTTTTTCGTGGCATATTGTCTTACAGGTTTTCCTACAATAACTTTCGTCCCTAGAAGTTTCTTTTTGTTTTTTTTTAGAGATGAATTGCCTGCATTGTAGAATTGCATTTTATTTAAATTTGAATGTTTCATTTTCATTTTGTTCATTATATGCAATTGTAGCTATTATCATACAACATAAAAATATAAATTAATTAAATAAGAAAAATCATAATGACTATTGTATCCAGAAATATAAATCAAATTAGTTAGAAGATTAAATACATAGTTATACAAAAAGCACCTTTTTAACTTAACAAGGTGTTTTTCACTTCCCATAAGCAAGTATAAGCATTGTATTTTAACCATTTACATAACTATTGTATCTAATAAACCTACAAAGGACGACACCAACTATGCCTTGTTTTGTGTATCCACACGAAAAAGAACTATACCAAAGATGTTTTGTTGTGCCTTTCCATACTAAGAAGTCTCTGCAAAAAGAGTCATGTATATCTACAATCAAATGCCAAAAAACCTGGGAAAAAAAGTTATAAAAGTCAGTTCCAAAACTCTAGACTACCCCAAATAATAAACCTGAACTTTAATTTATACCCCAAATAATGAACATCAATTTATCAACAATTCTCTCACAAGCCAATAATCATTTCTAAAATAATAGTTGCATTTTATATCATAAACAATAATAATTCATCCTGCTTTTAATTCCTTAATTGAGAAAAGATTATGAATTCGCTAATTATTGAATATTGTTAGCGGTTTTGCTAAAATGAACTAACTTTTTCTTTTCAAAAATGGCAACGAAACAAATCAAATTGTAGTAGACAACACAACCTAGAAAACTAGAATGTATTAATGAATATAGTAAACATAAATATCATTACTATTCATATTTGGAAAAGATTTTTCACTTCTTCCATAGCAATTAAATTAAAATTTTATCACATAAAAGAGGAATTCCATAACATCCAGAAGAAAACTTAAAAGAGAACAATCTCCAATATATCCAGAATACTTAAGGTGCAGCAACCTCCAAGGTAAAGTGCTAATGATTTATTGTAGTTAGACAAGTTTATTGACATTAGGTTTTGTGTCAACAAAGAAGACATTTAATATGCATAACTTTGACAAACAAATTCTGAGGTTAGACAATCAATCACAAGCAACAGTTAATATAGAAAAATAGGATACAAAATAAGTGTTTTAGCTTTTGTAGATTCTAAGTGTGAAGACTTAACACATGAGGATAAGAAGCTTATTTGTTTTTGCCTGCTCGCAAACTAACAAAAATCACACCCACTCTTCAAAAGGCTGTGTGGGCCACTTAATCACCTATACTCTACTACATGCAATCTTAGGCCTATCTAATTCCTTTATATTATTATAATCTCTCAGTATTATATAAATGAATAACAAAGTGTATAATAATACCATCATCCATCATATATCTTAATATATAAAACCTTCAATTGATTATGTATTAGGATGTATATATTAGCTAGCAATTTTTTTCTTTCTCAAGTTTAGCTGGATAGAATAAATACTTTATGACATAAATATATGTGCACATGCTGAATATATATTATATTTATAATTACTAGCTATGTCAAAATAAATCTAGTTTAGTTTCATAAGTTAATTCAACAAGATAACTATTCATGTGATTATAAATAATGCATTTTAAAATATATAGGACCGATTAATCCATCAAAAAAGAAAATAAAAGGGTGTTATATTCTTTGGTAATTTTTGGGTTACGTTTTCCAATTTCACATGTAAATTATTATGCAAGTTAAATGAGCTAATAGTGCAGGCAATTACAATAGGGCTAGGTAGATGCAGTAAGGTTGAAATACATGAAATTAATCTGTTAATGAAGGATCAAGATCATGTGCAATCTATAGAACCAACATGATTAATAGCTCATTTCCTCACAAATATAAATATATTATATAGTGAAATATATTATAAATGTATTAAAACTTTTATAGAATTAAAACACTTAAATTTTTTTATCAAATGTTCATTACAAATACTCCATATATACATAACTATAATATTTATACAAGTGTTCGTTATATTGAATCAGATTTTTGAAGTCCATTAATTGTTGAAAGATGTTTGACAAATTATGATTTATTTAAGTGTGATTATGCACACAGAAACAATGCAAGCATAGTAATAATTACTCGAATCAACTATTCATACAATGTTCTACTATATGATAAAACTTAAGTTTACATACCTCAAGATGAGAATAAGCAATTTCCTTTTCACCTCGCTTATACTTTCTCCAATCAATATGTGCCATGGGCATAAATTCTTAAGCAATTTTGCATTGTTGACTAGACAACTTTGAAGACTAAACCCTATCTAAGGGTCTGCCATGATCAAGAGATATGTCAACTGAAAATTTCTTCCTAATATCTTTATTCAGCTTATTAAATCCTTTGCTTCGAGTCCGACCTCAACCTCTCTTACTGGATAAACCATCTATAAAGTGCAGGTATATATTATTATTTGATCACATTGAATGTCTAAAAACATAAAATTTTTCTAGTATGAAAGTGTCATATGTGCTTGCTATTTGTATGGGAACCCCAATGCCAAAATGCAAATATGGGTAAAGAAATGAAATAATAATAATAATGCCAACGGTCTAGACTAAAAAATATCCAATTCTATGAATAGGTCTAGAGCAAACACATGCTTGGTTTTGCAAGGAGTAAAAAATATAAAATTGCTTTTGCTATCCTAGTTCAATTCCACATCTTATATATGAATTTAACTAATAAAAAACTAAATTGGTCAGGTTTTGCAAGGAGTTAAAAATATAAAATTACTATGTAATAAAAACACGATGAAAGCATGTTAAATAAGTATATGTTATATAATTGAAATGAAAGAAGTCATGACAACTAATGAGATAAACTCAATCATTACTCAGTATGACTATCTAAGCTATTTATATATGTTTTAATTCATTGTTATTATTGCAAACCAGATTCCTCTCTGTATTCACATATGTAGTGTAGATATGGCAGAGAACCAACAAATGCCACTTAATCTATTCTATTAGTCCAATTCCATATGAATGAAAAATATGTAATTTATTTTTTTAAAAGAAAAAGAATTTATAAAACTAAACACAACCTATTCTTCCAATTGGGACTTAACAGAAAACTGGTGAATATAAGTATTAATTTCATCACATATAGTTAAGATGAAGCTTTATAATTTGCTGGGGTTGACATAAAAATATGATTATTACATTTACGAAAAGCAGTTGTCATTCTCTATAATCTGGCTAAATAGATTTGAATATAGAGCTTGTGTGCATCTATCATTGAAGCACACACGACTGGCTATAAAATCAAGATACATAAGGCCACCCACCTCTAGCTAGCTATTTTTCTTTTACTTGGCTATAAACTGGATCATTTTTTTCATCAATAACTCAAGTTTTTCCACACAAATTTAGCTAAGTATGACGCTAGATAAAATTATTAAGAAATAAAAAAGAAAGAAACCAAAACTTGTTTATAGCCAATAAGTACTAGCAAACTAGACAACAAGGCAAGAAAATTCTCTAAATATAATATCCTTATTCCACACTTCTAATCTCTCTTACACACATACTTACTTATAGAGATAGAGAAACGACCCAGTAAACAAGAAAAAACAACAGACTGTGGTCATCTTAGGGAAACTAGTACAAGAGAGAAGAGAGGGATGAAACTGATGAAGAAACAATTAAAGATTTTAAAATGTTGATGATTTGAGCATGAATTTCTCCATAATTCTTACAAGGAAAATAATGAAGAAAGGAAAAGAATGAAGAAAGAAAACATAAACATGGTACAGAGAGTTGGGAAGGTTGAAATATATATATAACAGTGTTGGACAAGTAGGAGAAAGAGATGATTGCATTTATAGAGCAATAAAGAGAAGTTTGTGTAGAGTGTAAAGTTAAAAGCTAACCATCATGACTTACAATTAAACCTTTTATCTGAGTGTAACTGACGTCCTATGGGATGACTTGAGCCTGAGGCCTTTAATTCTTTCTCTGCCCATTACCAATAAATTAGTTAGCTTTGTTAATGAGTTGTTTAGTAGCCTAAGCAAAAACTTGGTTTGCCTAATTTATTATCACTCCATTTTAATTTGAGTGTTATTAATTAAACTTTTTAACTTGTATTATCTGATTGCTAAATCATATGCACAATCAGATTACTTATGTATGAGAAAACAAGAAATTGAAAAATCAAGCTTTTTAATTTATGTGCAAGCCAGGACTGAGGTACTAGTTGTTCACTGTTTGAGATTACTTCTTATGTTCTAATAGTGCCTTCAAGTGAATGAGGGAGACAACAGAGGATTCGGACTAAGCCCAAAAAGATTTAAAGTTCAAATATTAAGGTCAAGGTTCATTTACTTGTTCAGACTTTTGAGGATATGGAAATCTTCATATGGATAAGCAATTCACTCTTTAAAGAGAGGTATGAAGAGGAATCAGACCTTTTGGTTGATCTAATTCCTTCTATTATGAAGCCATTATAGATTGTTTGAAATATTTTGAAGTTCATTATGATGGGTACTGATATGAAAAAAAAAAGATTGAAAGAAAATTGCAGCAGTGGAAGCATAGAACAAACTCAAATAATCATGACAAACAAACTTTCTATTCAACCATAACAAATTGACTGCTCGAAGATGAAGCTAACACATAGAAGATGGAAAATACATAGAACCCGAATAATAATAGCAAATAACACATAGAAGATGAAACTAACATAGAATCTGAATAATAACGAGAGAGATCAAAGAAAAAGAAAAAAGTGTGAATTACCTGAACTCAAATCTGATGAAATCAAGTGGGAATATAGCAAAAATATCCATTGTATAAGAAAGCAGAATCAACAGCCCTCAATCTACAATTGATAGAGAAAGAAAAAGAAATCATGCATAAGAAGAAAAAAGAAAAAGACAGAGAAGAGAGATCTGTAGTTTACCCGAATTCCTTAGTTAATTAGCTGCTATTGAAGTGTAGAGATAATGTGAACTTAGGGTAGAGAGAGAGAGAGCTTTCTATTTCACATCCACATGAAAAGCAGTAAATGAGTTACATAAACTTTTTATTTTTTATTTTTTTTCTTCAATAAATAAATTAGGGACAAAATGATATTGTGGGTAAAATATTTTACTCTTTTACTACACTTTTAGTTGTCCGTAATTAATGCAATTTTAGTCTACAATTTTTTTTTGTCGCCTAAGAATCAATTACGTGGCTAATTTTTGGCTCAAAGTTGGCACGTACGCTAAACTTCTCCCGCCAATGCATTTTCGCTGAATTAAACAAATTTGCTACGATTTCATCAAATTGTCGTTGAAACTCTACTAATGGAGACGAAATTAGATTCGTAGCAAAACAAATCGTCCCCTATTTGCCAAATTGTTGTAGTGATTATTTGACCCTAATAGGGCTTTAGTTGTACCTTTGGCTTACTTAAAACAAAGTTATAATTATATCATTGTACAATAATTTTTATTGGCTAAAAATTATATTTTTGACTATAATTTTATGCTTAATAAATAACTTTTTTATATTTTATATGATAGGCATTATAATAAATAAAAGAATAATGTAATATATTGCATTATGTTGATCATTAAAACTGATTGTTATTGTCAATAGTTACAGCTAATCCTTACTATTTCATTAAATAAAATAAGTCTTAAGTCAAACATCACATTGCAGGAATGTCTAAAAAGGATAAAGGAAAGCTAATTAAGTAATTAAGAACTGTAATGTTCCTTAAATGTGGATGGGACAAATAGGTTCTTATTCTGCATTCAAATACAACCTTATTCTTTCCCACCCAAGGCCTAAAAGCCAAAAAGTTTAGGCATGATTGTGAAGATATTAATGGGAGGGAATCCTACATAGTAGTTACTACTGCAATGGCATATTTATGGGGAAGGAGATATGCAGGTAAGCTAGGACGCCCGCCGCCCCCCCCCCCCCCCCCCTACCCCCTAAAAGCCAACTACTTTGGATTCCCTTATTACTTTACAGGGAGTTAAAGCCATTTTCATAACTGTTATCAATCATCATTTCACATATATTTCTCCGACCTTTTCATGCAGAAAAGCATCAGGGAAAAAAAAAAAAAAAAAGCAACACAACAGCAAATTGAAGTTGAGAGCATGTGAATGAGAGATCTCAATTTGGGAATCTCGGAGTTCAAAGTATATCTCATGGGGGTTTTAATTATGAAATCATTTTCCCTTTCCAAATTCAAGGTCAATGCTCCATTCTCTTTCACAAAAATCTTTTCTTTTTTCTTTTTCTGAAAATGTAAAATAAAAATAAAAAGTCTGTGTATATTTAAGCTTCAATTAATTAAATATATTACAAAAGTCTTATGTGTTGAAACAGCTTGTTTCATGCTTTATATACCTCCCATATGTTCTTTTTATTTTTATTACATCAAATTATGCTCTCTTTTTTTGACAAATACAGTTAATTTATTAATTTTGTAATATAGCCCTCTTTAATATGTCTAATTATCACTAAATATAAATTATGATATATATATATATATATATATATATATATATATATATATATATATATATATAAGTTTTTGTTAAGAAAAAGCACGTAGAATGAACCCAAAATTTGCGATATGAAGGGCGTAATAAAGGGTGAGATGTCACTTGATTGCCTATATGATTTTAGCTTTTCATTAATATATTGATAGGCTTTAAATCTCATGCTCTAATGCATCTTACCATTTGAAAGTGGACAACCAATATGATAAATGTAGACATTTAATAATAATTAATACTCAAACTTTATTTTTTATATTCACAATACACAATTTAACCTTGTATTCCCTAAAAGTTAGAATTGAGAAAAAAAAAAAGGTAATACAATTAATGACGTTGTACAAGACAGATATCTTGAGAATTTGAGACCAATTAAATGAAGTATTGCTTGTTAGCCTCAAAAGAATCAAGATTTGTATGTCTTTTTGGGCATGAAAAGCTTTTCCTTTGACAACAATTCTTATCCCATCCATAAATATTAAGATAAAAGAGGGGAATATTGAGGAATTATGGCCCAAAACTCTGTCAAGGATTATCCTTCAACAACCAGTTCAAAGGATAACATATAATTTAGTGGTGGCCACAAAATGGAAAGCCATTGAAAGTTGAAACCATACACATGCCAAAGCCTACCCACCTGCACATGCACTCTGTCCCTCTGTGCCCCCAATTTACATCCCTTTAATTTAATTCATTTTTCCCAAAATTTCAATCTATCTGCCCATTAAACTCACAACAAATTAATTTTCACTACACACCACTAATTACTAAAAAAAGCATATTTAATTAATACCTGTAGTTAGATATTCAACTTACTATATATGCTTCTCTTTCAATTTTTCTTTGTCACACTATATCTCGATATATGATTTATTGATCCTTTTTCTTTCTTCCTTTTCTATCTAATTAAGGAGATGCCAATTGAAGGCATTGAAGATATCTTGGGCATGTGATCAAGTGGTCATTAGTGAGGCCAGCAGCTTGGATGAATGAATGTATCACAGTTGGACCAACATATCTAAATCCTCTCTTCACCATATCTTTGCTTATGCTTTCTGATTTTGAAGTTTTTACAGGAATCTTGTTGCTTGACTTGTATTGGTTTGTGATTGGCTTGTGATTCACAAATCCCCATAAGTACTTGGCAAATGACCCATATTCCTTCTTAACCTGATAAATTAATTAAAATTAAATTTCTATCAATACAAAAATACAAATCAATATTTTAATTTAAACCATTAATGAACTTTCACAATCTACAATTCATAGACCTCAAACCTTTGCATTTGGATGAGTTTAAAGGTCATTATAATTATTGGGTCCACACTAATAATAGTTTCTTTATAAAAGGAGTTTATGTTTTGTCTTTTTATTGACTATAAGGTTACAAGTAAAATAATAAAGGAAAATAAATGTTTGCTTTGACCGTTAAAATTAAATTTCTGTTTGTTTACCTGGAGAATTCTGTTAGAGTTGTCGACAACTCCTCGAACTTGGCTCATCTCTATGCCATACTTAGAACTGATTGATGCAATCTTCTTTTCAGTGAATTTGGCAACAACTTCTACATCAAATTCTGAAAATGTCTCTCTGTAAAATGTTGATTAACATTTTCCACAAAAAAAAAAAGTTAGTCCTACTTTGATTTATTAATTAATTAAGCACAGCTCACTTCAATGTATAATACTAATTTCACTTTGACCTACCTAAATGCTTGCCTTTTCTTCAAGACAGAAGTCCAATCTGATCCTATTTGTGCTCCTGTCAATACTAGTAATTCAAACAATAGCCTGCATAACGAAAACAAAATAGTTTTTTTTAATTTTCTTTTTAATCCGAATCTTACAAAAACAAAATGTCTTAAATCAAAACTAATGAGAGAGGCTGTCATGTAAATTATTTTAATTATATTACATTTTCTCATTAATTTAGCCTACACAGACTCAGTTTAAACAAATATTTCCCAGGATGTACTCGGGCTGAAGATATAGCAGGAAAACTTACATATCATCATGGACAGGAACTCCCCATTCTTCATCATGGTAAGCTACATATATAGGATCTGGAATACCAACAAAGAATTAATTAAAAAACAAAGGTACTAAAATTTTCGTATTCTTGTTAATTAATTTCCATAGAATGCTCAACAGAACCAAATTAATTAAGTATACCTGAACTTGGAATGATAAAGCCACATCTTTTTTCTTCTCGAGCAGTAGCATTATTAGTAGGAGGAGAATTATCAGCAGGAACAATTTTCCTTTCATTCTTGTTCTTATTATTATTAGCAGACTTAATTACTCTTCCATAATGAGCAATTCTTGATTTCCTTTGTTCTTGCATAATGGAGACTTGCTCTCTCCTCGCAGCCGCTATGCTGCCAGGTGCTTCAACTATCAAAGAAGAAGAGTAACTCAAAGTAGAGGTTTCAACAGTAGGAGTTGATGATGATGATTTCTTTGATTTCTTTACTATGGTAGCTGATACTGTGGTTGTATTAGTCTTCCTTGGTATCAAAACCTTTTCACCACTAGAATTCAAGCCATTAGGATCATTCACTCTCTTGACTGCTAATGGCCTTGGGGATTTTAGCTTTGGAGAAATTGGTGGAGAAGACAATGAAGGCTTAGTTATTGCTTGTAAGGGTAAAGGAGGAGGAGGAGATTTTGGGTTGCTCTTTTTAAGTGAATTTCTTCTTTCCAAAATGGGAACTTGATTGGATTTTGGTTGAAGAACAGGGCGGCCATTGATTTTAGCAACAGTATTAGCACCTTGGTGCAGCCTTGATGATTTAGAGGAGCACATTGTGTAGAAGATGAAGAAATTAATTGAATTGAAGAAAGGTGATGAAGGTGTGAGAGAGGGAAAGGTTTATAAAATGGGAAGTGGGGACAATTTAGAGGAAAATGTAACATGGGGAGGTTGGGGTCTGCCATACAACCTTATAGTGAAGGGTATTAAGCTTTTTGGGTAATGTGGAACAGGTGATGACGACAATGACCCCCTCCTAAATTGGTCTATACATTAGGATATTATTATATTATTATACGTGTAACTTATATATAGTCAAGTTTTGTTCCTTCAATTTTTATAATTATTTTTGATAAATTGATATAGATATTTTTTTTTGTAATTTAATTAATATGACATGAAGTAGCGATTATGTTCATTAAATCATATGTCATATCAATATTATGTCATATTAACAAAACTAAATTAATCTATTTAGTCAGAAATTGAGAAGCTAATTATAATAAAAGAATAGATACATATGACAGTTTCTAAAAAAAATAATAATAACTACAAGAGATAGTGATAAAATGTAATAAGTATAAGAGACCGTACATGTATTAATCTTTATTATATTTATATAGCGAAAAGTAAGTATAAGATTTATAAGGGTAATTAAATCATAACATGAGAAATTAAGAAATTAATTATGAAAAAAAGAAAAGAATATATATATATATATATATATATATTTATATATATATATACCACGTCAAATTAATTAGGCTAATTAAATTGAAAAGTTGATTATAACAAAATAATAGAAGTTTGTACAAAATATGACGGCAAGAGATGAAGTGATAAAATGTATTAAGTACAAAAAGCTAGACATGTAGTAATGCATTTTATATTATATTTATAAGATAAAAATATGATTGTGGGGATGCGTGGTGGTGGTGGTGATGGAGGAGGTGGTGGTGGGTGGTGGTGCCAGTGCCAACCTTTTAATGGACCCATCATTTCCCACTCTTTTTGTGCCTTTACTGCTCATTTGTCCATCACTCCTCTCTAATCCCAAGCTGGAGGCGAGGACAGTGACCAATCATTGGTTTTCCTACACAAATACTTAATGATTAATCAAAATCAGTTTTGGTTATTTTTTGATGTTGGTTTAAGTTCAGTTGTTGAACTAATCAAATTAAAGTTGTTAAAAAGCTTTGCGGGTTTTAATATGTTGATTTTTTAGACCCTCTTGCAGCTTGTCTTATATTAATTCCATATTTTAATGTATTTTATACATATGAAATGGTCCCAAATCCCAATTGTGAGACATATTGGAACAACTTTAATTTGTTGGGTTTCAAGACACTGGATCATGATTCTTTTTATGCTTTATCATATACATTAATGCAAATATGTATAAATTAAAAGATTAATCAGTGGCCTTTGGTTTAAAAATACACTAATTATATCGTGCATGCAAGTGCATGATATTTCGTGTGTAATTAATTGGTACGACATCATTTTTTTAACTATATATTTTTTCGTATTCTTCTTATTTTTCTCTTGTTTTTCTTCTGCTTCTTTTTCGCACAAAGATGAAAGAAAAAAGAAATGTATATTTTTAGTTTGTTTTTAGAGAATTTTTTTATTTGCATATTTGATTTTATTTTTAGTATTTTTTGGAATAAAAATATTTAATTTTGATTTTTTAAAAGAAGATGGTTTCAAATTAAAATATTTTAACTAAAATTAAGTAATATAAAGAGAAAAAATCAATTTGCTGAGGTTGAAAATGATGAGTTTGGTAAAAATAATGAATTTTCAAGTATTAAACCTATAAGTGATTAACCTGTAAAATGATAAACATGTAACTTCAAAATGATAAATCTGTAACTTTAAAAAGATGAATCTGCAAGTTGAAAATAATAAGTCTATAAATGATAAAACAGTAAATTGTAAACAATAAACATGCAAAATCTAAACGATAAACTCATAGTTTCAAAAAATATTATAAACGATAAATCTATAAGTGATGAGACAACAAATTGTAAATGATAAACATGCATGTTCTAAATGATGAACTTGTATCTTTTAAATGATAAATTTTCAAGTTCAAAATGATGAATCTGAAAATTGTAAAAGGTAAACATATAGCTTATAAATGATGAACTTGTAACTTCCAAATAATGAACCTGTAAGTTCAAAATGATAAACCTATAGGTTCAAAATAATGAACTTGTAAGTTATAACTGATGAACTTATAAGTTCAAAAATGATAAACTTGTAAGTTATAACTGATGAATCTGTTTTATATTTATTAATTTATCAAAATTCAATTATGAAAAAATGTCGTTTCTATAAAGGAACGAGGTTCATAATACAACATGGATCTGGGTCCATGATACAACAATACTTAATAAGGAAATTAGTTTTAGGCTAAAAAACATCTTATTTGTAGTGAAGTTTAGTTTAGTATTGTTGTTGGGTGTAAAAACAAAATGTTTATAATTTTTTTAATTTAATTGATTTTTTTAATTTTTTATAAACTGTTTTTTCAAATATGTTTTAGAAAAAATTATCTATTTATCTGTTTCTCTAAAAATTCAAAAATATTCAAAAATATTTTTTTACAAAAAAACAATTTTCTCAAACCCAATGTCAAATAGAGCTTTAGAATTTTACAACAATCTTTACTTATTTTATATGTTATTCCGAAATTATTTTGTAAAATTTTTGGAATTAGTAGTTTATATAGCTCTTTCTAATTTCATTAGTTTCTTGAACTTTTTTATTAGTTATTATTTGATTTGATATATTTTTTTTACTCAAATTATGTTATTCTTTTAAAATATGTTAATTATAAAAAATTTATGCTTCAAAATTAATTTTTACATTAATAAATATTTATAATTACAAAAAATAAATATTATAATATAATAATAGTAATTAAATTAGCTAAAATTTGTACATGATAAAAAGCAATTATATTTTTTTAATTTTATTTCTTATATATATATATATATATATATATATATATATATATATATATATATATATATATATAAGTGAAGTTTTAATGTTTACTATATTATTTATCTATTCATGAGTACTATTTTTCAACTGTTAGATCAAAAATCTAATGGTACTCATTAATTGTATAATAATTATAACAATTTAATGCAATAACACTTAATATTATTTAATATTAAGGTTTATGATAGTTATTCATAAAGCCGTAAATATTGAAAACTCTTACATGATATATAGCTTATAAATGATGAACTTGTAACTTCAAAATAATGAATCTGTAAGTTTAAAACGACAAACTTATAAGTTCAAAATAATGAACTTGCAAATTATAACTGATGAACTTATAAGTTCAAAAACGATAAATTTTTAAGTTATAACTGATGAATCTATTTTATATTTATTAATTTATCAAAATTCAATTATGGAAAAATATCGTTTCTATAAAGGAACGAGGTTCATAATACAACATGGTTCTGGGTCCATGATACAATAATACTTAATAAGAAAATTAGTTTTAGGCTAGAAAAAAAAATCTTATTTATAGTGAAGTTTAGTTTAGGATTGTTGTTGGGTGTAAAAACAAAAGGTTTACAATTTTTTTAATTTTATTGATTTTTTAATTTTTTATAAACTTTTTTTTCAAATATGTTTTCGGAAAAATTATCTATTTATCTGTTTCTCTAAAAATTTAAAAAAATTAAAAATATTTTTTTACAAAAAAAAATAATTTTTTCAAATACAATGTCAAACAGAGCTTTAGAATTTTACAACAATCTATACTTATTATATATATTATTCCGAATTTATTTTGTAAAATTTTTGGAATTAGTAGTTTATAGCTCTTTCTAATTCATTAGTTTTTTGAACTTTTTTTATTAGTTAATATTTGATTTGATATAATTTGTTTACTCAAATTATGTTATTCTTTTAAAATATGTTAATTATAAAAAATTTATGTTTCAAAATTAATTTTTTACTTTAATAATTATTTATAATTGCAAAAAATAAATATTATAATATAATAATAGTAATTAAATTAGCTAAAATTATTATATTTTTAAATTTTATTTCTAATTTATATATGTATATATATATATATATATATATATATATATAAAAGTGAAGTTTTAATGGTTACTGTATTATTTATCCATTTATGAATACTATTTTTCAATTGTTAGATCAAAAATCTAATGATACTCATTAATTGTACAATAATTATAATAATTTAATGCAATAACATTTAATATTATTTAATATTAAGGTTTATTATAGTTACCCATAAAACCATAAATATTGAAAACTCTTACATAATATATATATATATATATATATATATATATATATATATATATATATATGATGTAACATAAAAATATTGGGAGTGGGTACGTCAAAATTTTTTTCAAAAAAAAAATTGAACTTAGGCATTTCTAGTTAGTTTTTTTAAAATGACATATAACATATAAAAGTTAAATTTTCAGATAGGAAATGTTTAATATATAATATGCCAATAAACCAAACACCAAATAATGTCGATAATGTTAATTATTTTAAGATGCTAATTAGATGATAATGCAAGGCTATGGTATTGAAGGAGACAGTACTATTTTGAGACAATGGGGGGCTTAAAAGTTCATGGGCGGAGGGTAATGGAACCCATTGATTAGGTTAAAGCTTTAATAGCAAATGAACAATGAAGGACTCCTATTAATGTCCAATCTCCATCTAACTTTCAGCTTTCAATTTCAATAAGCACATGACAATGATAAGGTTATAATATAAGGCTCGTTCATGACAAAAATAATGAAGCCTTTCTCATCATCTATCTTATGATGAACATGCAATTGGGGACGATTGGCCCCAATTGAACACTTCCGTCATGTACAGTGTATTTTGTAGCTTCAACTCCTAACACCTCAGCCTTTTGCAGATGCATGTTTTTAAACCCGAAGTAAAAGATTACATGCCAAAGTTACCCCAGAAATGAATTTGTATTTTGCATTATTTATTGGATTTTTCTTATATGCAACCAATTCATGGCAGAACATATTATTATAATTGTATGAATTTAAAAAATCAGACTTAGTAATAAATTCATAAAATTGTAGATTTATTATTACTTCAAAATGACATATTTAATCTGCCTAAAATTTTTTTTCTTTGCTTAAATTAGAGGATGCTTAAATACAGGTTCCTCCACTTTTTAATTTGTGTTCTTTTTTCGCTTATAGTTATGATACAATATTATAATCGTGTTTGCTTAAAAAGTCAAATTTAATAATTATTATTCACTTTAACACAAATTAAGCTATTTTAAAATTAGTTTCACCACAATTATAAGCTATTGTTATACTTCTTATATTTTTTATATTAGATTTCCTCCAACACAAATCAATAAAAATATGACATGTAAATTGTTAGATTTACATGAAATTTTCTAATTGTTGAATTTTTTTATTATATAAAAAGATATTTAATTTTCCTTTCATTCAAATATCTTAATATCATGGTGACTAATAACAATAACAATAATAAAATATGCAAAAACTGACTTGTAATAACAATTGCTTATTTATGAATGTACAATTTATTTCAAAAAAAAAAATTGGGAAATTTGATATATATATATATATATATATATATATATATATATATATATATATATATATATATATATATTTCAAAAAATTTAAAAATTTACAATAAAATAAATAAAGATTGAAGAGAAAATGCACTTTCAGATTTAATCAGCAAAAATGAGGTAGAAAGAACACATAAGTCACCAAGAATTATTGCTTAAAAGGAGGAATTTGAAGTTGTCTTACTTGACTCAATGTATAACAACCTTATCCTGTAAATTAAGGATCAGAAAGTATGTAGGTATAACATATTCCCTTATATAATCAAAGTTATATATATATATATATATATATATATATATATATATGTATGTATGTATTTCCTTGAGTTGAAATATTTTTCATTTGAAACGTAATCAAAAGGAACAATTCATGTGTTTCACCAACATAATTGCTCGAATGGTAAGAGACATTTCTAAGACAAAAATCCATGCCCAACACGTTCTTGACATTTCCACAATGAATTGTCTCATTTTCTCTTTATTGATTTGACAAAAAAGGCAGAAGGGAGAGTCATCAATTATTAGATACTTCTCCCTATTCCATGTAATTTTTTTTTTTTTTGCTTTTGTGAAATTACACTTATATAACAAAAGTTAAATTCATGTGACGTACCAATTATAGAACATGTTTTCATCGATGAAAAAACACAAATGGGCTCAACGTTTTCTTCACCTCTAAATGGTAGTAGTACAGAATATACCACACGTGTGCTCGCGGGAATATACACATACACAATTGATCAAAAAAATAAAATAAAATAATTAACAACTCCACAATAATATATACCTACTATGTGCTTCCCTTTCTAAGATTGAAATAAAACACTTTCCTGTTGTAGCAGGACTGAACATTTAAGTTTAAATTTGTAGTGCTTTAGCAGTACTTTTTTTTAAAAAAAAAGTTAGTTCGAAAAATTACTCAAGCAAACTATTACAAGCAGTGCTTAATCCATATAATCACTTGATATGGAATATATATTCAAAAATGAAAATAGTTATTTAACAATTTTTTTTTATATCAAACCCTTATCGAATGGCTAAAAACACAAATTAATGTCCATTGGCGGGTTATGTTAATTAGACAATTTTTTTGATAAAAAATTACGTATATTATAATTGACTTTTTTTTCTTGATTAATACTTTATTTGTTTAAAAACAGTTCAAGATAAACAAAGACCACAACAATAATAAAAATAAATGGATTCAGATTCAAGGCACTCATCTCTCTTTTTTTTTTAAAAAAAAAATATAAATTTATGCACTAATTAAGCTTTCATTAAGCAACAAAATTGGGTACATCACTTAAGACAAAAGCAGAAATGAAAAAAGGAGGAAATTCCTCTATGCAAATGGTTTCAACCGTGGTTATTAAACTGGCACAATCTGACCGGTTCGACCGAATAATCTACGAATCAGCTATAAATTGAATTGGTTAATACTTCAAAACTAATCAAATTTTGTTCAGTATCAAAACCGGTCAATTGGCCAATTGAACCGGCTAAACTTTTGCTGGAAATTGGAAAAAAAATGTGTCAACCATAATAAGTGAGGAATGTGTAGGAGCTTCAACCACCAGCCCACTTCAAAATTTATGTTTCTTTTTTCACCAAATTGTATATAATATAATTTTATGTATTTATAAAATTAACTCATTATTTAGAAAACATATATAATTGATGAAATAAAATAAAACAATTTGTGTTCTCATTATTAATATATTTTATGAAAAAAATTTTATATAAATAATTTTAAAATTATATTAATTTATGTAATAAAATATTTGATTAAGAAATGAATACTGTAACATAATTTTTAAAATTTTTTGTTTATTTTGATTTTTAATAATTAAAAGTATATAAATTAATTTTATTGTTATTAAAATAATAAAATTTGAGCATGTTATTAAATATAGTTATGTGATAATTTGAATTATTAATATTAATATTTTAAATATGTTATTGTACCTAAAATAAGTTTAAGTATTTTTTATATTTTATTATGTATGGACATGTTAAATTATATTTTTATGAAATTTTACTTTTACTGGTTCAAGTCAAATTAAACCTCTAATCCTTGACTATCTGTCTCGCTCTCCCAATTCATTGATCGGACTTGATATGAAAATATTGTTCTTGACACATTCTTTAGCTTGAATAGACCTCTAGTATTTGTATTAGTGGTGTTTGGTTTAATTTTTTAAGCAGTTGATAGTTGTTTGATGCCCAATAACTGCTAAAGTGGTATTTAGTAAAATATTCTAATTAGCAGCTAACAACTGATTCTAGCCCTAATTAGTTACTAATTGAAAAAACTTTATTTTTAGTTTTTTCTGTTAATTGGTAGCTAATTTGATTTGATTTTTTATTTGGACTATATTACCTTTATGTATTTTTATATATTACAAAATACTTACTTTCTCCAAATTAATTTTTCAATCAATAAATTATTTGTAATTATTAATTTTTTAATCAATAAATTATTCATAATTACAAATATGAAAATATTATAAATAATAGTTAAACTAGTAATATCATTTATTTTTAAATGACAAAAATATAAACTATATTTTTAATTACTATATATATCATTTAATATATTAAGCATAAATTATAACAAAATAATCGATTTTTTTTATAAATTATATATACGCATTTATTTATAATTAATTATATTTTATTATTTTAATTATAATAAATAATTATATCAAATAATTACTTTGTTTCTTCATACATTATATAAAAATATATATTTTGAATAAAATAAATTATATTCATATGAATAATTTTATATTATAATAGCAGTAATTTAATTAGTTTTACCAAAAATTAATATCAATCATCTATCAGCCACCAACTATCAGTCATTAACCACTAGCTATCAGTTATCAATTGTACTCTACAGTTGAACCAAACAGAGTCTTATTGTACATACAAAAACGAAATATTAAAATTATCTGTTGGGTTTTTTTAATGGATATGGATCATTCATGTGGGCTTGACCCAGCCCAAGCCTATTTACTTTAATATAAATGTGGCAGTTTTTGACTTAAAAAAAAAACTGCTCCATAATTAACAAAAATTGGAAAAACTGCTCTCCATTTTCTCTGTAAATTCTCTGGAAAAATCTATCTCTTCATCTTAATTCTTCAATCTCAAGAGGATTGTTATCCAAACAATGAACCAAAAAGGGGGTTTTCTCTGTAAATTCTTTGGAAAAATCTATCCTTCTTAATTCTTCAATCTCAAGAAGATTGTTGCCCAAGCAATGAATCAATATGAAATAAAAAATTTCTTAACTTTAAGTGCGGAATAAAATTAAATAGAGTAGGAAAGGAAAAATATTACACACAAGATTTATAGAGGTTCGGATATTAATAAACCTTACTCCTCTCCCCAATCTCAATTAGGTGTTTTATTAACACATTAAGTGTTATAATGGAGTTTTACAAGTTCACTTCCAACTATGATATTTCTTTCAATGGCTAACACCTAACCTATAAATTCCTTTTGTGTTTTAATGACTCACACAATAAACAAATTCATTATGTTTTATGGCTCACAAAATAAACCAATTCCTTGTTTGATCACAGACGTGACTTTATTCTTTCACGGGCGTGAATATGCTTCCAACCGTGGTCCAAGTGGTGACACTAGCTGTGAAACTCTCTGGAAGAATTTAACATGTTAACTCACGTGCGTGACTATCTTTTACAGACGTGACTG
Source organism: Triadica sebifera (assembly GCA_023653625.1). Lineage (NCBI taxonomy): Eukaryota > Viridiplantae > Streptophyta > Magnoliopsida > Malpighiales > Euphorbiaceae > Triadica > Triadica sebifera. Next base: position 13,309,198 of record CM042903.1, on the reverse strand, counting down.
ATTTGATCATTTACGGTTAATATGATCCTTCATGGTTGTAAACTTTAAATGGTGGAAAGTTGGCGCTAAGCTATATTCCTTCATGAGTCTTATTGTACATAAGTAGTCACGGGCGTGACTTTGCTATTTCTTCTGATTTTGATTTTCAGAAGTTGTCTTTCATTCTTGCATTATATTTTAATCAAGATATATCATGTTCAACATACTTAGAAAACAAGTATTGTTAAATACATTATTGTTATTTTATTTGTTAACATCAAAATAACAGAAATACCCCTAAAGGTTCAACAATCTCCCCCTTTTTGATAGTTACAAATAATCTAGCAATATGTGCTTTTGAGAAGTCTCCCCCCTCAAAAGATGCTTAAGACAAAATAATAGAGTGCAAGAATTTGAAAGACGTATAACACGGTTCTTTGTTAACTAGTTAGGTATATCCAAGGCATATCCTAAGTATATCAAAGTTATTTGCTAACTAGTTAGGTATATGTAAGGTATATGTGAAGTATATCAAAGTTATTTGCTAACTAGTTAGGTATATGCAAGGTATATATGAGGTATATCAAAGTTATTTGCTAACTAGTTAGGTATATGCAAAGTATATATGAGGTATATATTAGGCATATTATCAGAAGAAATTGCATAAAAACATATATCTATTAACCACATATTTGCATTTAACCACACATACATTTGCATATATTGTTATATTGCTAGGTTTTCTTCCTTTTATCATCAACAAAAACAAATAAATAAAAAAATGAATTGATAAAAAGATAATTGTATTAAAAGAAGGAAAAGAAGTACAAAGTTTCAAAAAAAAACATGAAGTAAAGTCCTATAACATTAAAAATAAATCAACTACATGAAAACTAGGACTCTAATTAGGCTTCAAGCCTGACAGACCATTCCTAAGGCGTGCTACCTCCGCCTTGAGGCTATCCGTACGAGATTCCATAAAGTCTTTGAGGTTTTCCAACCTCTCATCGATGAAAGCCTGCATTAAGTCAAAGCGAGGTGTTAATAGATCAGCAACCTGCTGTGCCATGATGGGTGTGGTAGAAATCGATGATTGACCAACCTCTTGCTAAACCTTTGGTGTCTGTGTTTCGACTCAGACTCATTTTTGTTGCTGGATGCCCTGAAGGCCCGATTTTAAATCATCAGTGTCTTGGTCTTCCCAATCAATTTCACCAGCTAGATTGGTGAAATTGTAGTAGACATTATTCTCGTAAATAATGCGGATAGCTGCTCTCATCTTTATGAAGGACTTGACATCTAGCCGATCTCATGGATGTGCTGGAATAAGATTGTAATTATGCTCATTGAGTTTTAGATACTCGAGCTCAATGGCAAGGTGAGTCACATACCCACCAATCAAGATATCTCCTGATGACTTTGTTGCAATTGAAAGAAGTTGCATTATATTCTATTCAAGATATATCTTGTTTAACATACTTAGAACACAAGTATTGTTAAATATATTATTATTATTTTATTTGTTAGCATCAAAATAACAAAAATACCCTTCAAGGTTCAACAAGGATTAAAAGCATTCGTACAGTGATTTTAAGCCCGATTCTAGTAACCGGGTCTACCCAGTGCATTGAAAATGTACTGTGAATACTCAACAAGTAAGTTTTCGCTACCTGAAAAATCTAAAATTGATATTAGAGCTTGGTTTGTATATTTTTGTGCTTAAATTCAGGATTAAGATAACTTTTAAGTAATTAACCATGAAAATCTGATATTTCTTCAATTTTTGTGAAATTGATTCTTATGTTTCATAGTTCAAATTTAGTATGGTTGGAAATCTCTCATCGCAAGCTTTTTAATGAGTATTTTTGCATATTTTTTTAATGAGTGGTTGATTTTATATGATTTTTTCAAGTTTCTAATCGAAATTAGGGTTTTTTAATTTCTGGAAACTATGTTAAATACGATTCTCATTCTCAAATAGTATATATTATATAAACATGGTTTAAATGAACATAAAACGGACTAAAAACAGTTAAAGTAGATTTAGAGACGTCTAAAACGTGCAAATTTTGAAACAACGGCTGAAAATAGCCACCGTAAGAAGGCGCGTGTATCACACGCGCCACCTCGGCAAGTCATGGATTAGGCATGACACGTCACGCGCATGTGGAAAATAAGTGCCACATGGCGCTCCCTCATTGGGATGACATGGCATTTTTTGTTGACATGTCTATCTACATATCACATCACATTCCATGACACGTGACACATCCTGCCATATAGATCACCCTGGTTGGTCCACGTAGATCCATTGATGATGTGGCAGGTGTGGATGGGTGCACGCGGCACGTGGAGCGCGTAGGCTTATTTCTTTCAGCGTGTGGAGGGGTGTGAATGATCCGTTTTGGTCTAAATTTTTTTAAAATTGCTTAAAATTTAATTTCTTATTTAATAGATATTTTTTCATAATTTTTTGATGACTTTTTGATATAAAATTTGGAGAAAAAACATGCAAATTGGAACATAATAATTAATAAATATTTTTTTATCATATGAAATATATTATATTTGATAGTGTCTAATGTTGCTTTTAATTTGTTCAACTATGTAGTGACGAATTTGATGTTTATCACTTTGGAGTGATTATGTGCATATAGAAAAAATCCATAATATTCTCTAGTACAACACATCGATGAGATGTTTTATAAATTATGGACTTTCTATGTAATGTTTGCTGATGAATATGATATAGCTATAGAACAATAGATGTCTATAGTTATTGATTCCTTGCTTGATTTATAAAAAGATGAAAGGAAGACACTTAAAGAAAGATTAAGCGACTTAACTTATGTAAATCTTGAGAAAGAATTGACTCGGGAACTGGAGCATTGAATACAAAATGTTATTAGGCGATCTCGTAAGTCAAAGAATGGTTTCCAATGGATGAGAAAGATGTTCGGAACATTGGCAAAAAGAGAATCTGCTAAAAGAAAATCACCAATTCAACTAAAAGATAAATGAATTGAATTCAACATTAGAAAATGTTTAGTTTTTTTTTATGTGACAATATGTTATTTCTAAATTATTTTAGTATTGTTTTATTTTATTTTATTTTAGACATATAATTAATGCTTATAAGACTCATTATTAATGTTTATTTTTAAATATATATCTTTTTGTTGTTATATTACATAAAATGATGTATGTATGTAATATTGTGGGAGTATTAGATTAGTAGATAAGTGAATCTCATCTAATATAATTATTGGTGCATGTTTGTTTTAGGTTATTATTGATTAATTTAAAACATTGTGACATGAAATGATTATTATAATAATGAATTATGTTAATCCTAATTATGATCATTGTTTCTAAATAGTTGAAATGACTGCAACAAAAAGCATAATTGCTGACTTAAACCAATGAGACAAATTGAATGATAAAAATTATGACATTTGACATTGAAAAATTCAATTTCTCCTAGAAGAGCAAGATATGCTGGAAACTATAGCACAACCAATGGTTGAGCCTGAGCATGGAAGCATTGCTCAACATAGGCGGGATATGGAGGCATATCAAGTGTATAAGTGCAAAGATAGAGTTGCTCGCATATTGATGCTAAGCAGTATGAGAAATGACTTAATGCTACACTTTGAAAAGCACCGCTAAGCCTACGCAGTTTGGGTTGCTGTTAAGGTTCAATTTGGTGGAACCTCTGCAACAAGGCTACATCAGTTAACTCTAAAATTTGATACCTATAAGAAGAATTCTAATCATACAATGAAGCAACACCTTACTGTCATGTCTAACATGATAAGTGATCTGAAAGGTATTGGCTATGAGATGACTGACGAACAACAGGTCCAACCTGTAATACGCTCTCTTCCAAAATTCTGGGAACAGATGCATATCAACCTTACCCATAATACAATATCAAAACTTTTGATAATGTTGCCAGACATATTGAGCTGGAGGAGGATCGCCTTCTCGCTGATAAGCTTGATGAAGAGGCTTATATGACTAAGTCCAAATGCAAAGGAGCTTCAGGCTCTAGATAAAAGAAATGGAAGAGTAAAGGCAAATGGCAAGGCAGGGGAGGAAACAAAACCCAATTTAGTGGGAATAAAAGCAATCATGGAAAATGTTGCGGCAAGAAAGGCAAGAACATGAATTACTTCAATTGTATAAAGCCTAGTCACTTTGCTCGTGATTGCACTGAGCCAAATGTATTGTATGACCAAATAAGTTCCTCTAATTTATATGTTAGTAGTTGTTTGATATTAGCTGAAATTGTTCCTTATTTGACTGAAGACTCAGCCGCAACCGACCACATACAAAGGGACCTATCTGCCTTTGTAGAATTTCATCGGATTCCAAAGGGGAGTAGAAAAATCTATATGGGGAATAATGCTTCTGCTAATGTGCTTAGGATCAGTACCTACAAGCTAGTGTTGCGGGGAGGTCGCATGTTTTATCTCTATGATGTGCTTTATGTTCCTGTTGTTCGACGAAATTAGTTTATATTGTTATTATGCTATGACTTAGTTTTAAAATTGTATTTTGAATATGATAGTGTGAAAATACTTTTGGAAAATATTTTTTACAATTTTAGATATATGTTAGATGGTTTTATAGTATTAAACATTATTTTTATGGAAGTTAATTAATCTATATTTGTTATTGGCAATTCCAATAATAATTTATTAAATGATGATGTTAAATGGCATGGTATATTAGGACACATTGGGCAAAATCGATTAAAAAGATTAGAAAAAGCTGATCTTTTAGGATCTGTTCAGAAAATAGATTTACTTATTTATGAGCATTGTTTAGCTAGAAAAAGCAAAAAGATTACCATTTGGCAAAGCCAAAATAGCCACATTTCCTTTACAACTTATATATTCTGACTTTTGTGGCCCAATGAATGTGAAATCAAGACACGGTGCTCACTATTTCATTACTTTTATAGATAATTTCACTAAATACGGTCACATTTATTTTATCTCCCATAAATCTGAAACATTAAATTGTTTCATACGTTATAGTAAATTGGTTGAGAATCAATCAAATTTGAATATCAAAGCTTTGTGGACTGATCAAGGGCATGAATATCTATCTGATTTATTCAAAAATTATTGTGATGATAATGGTGTAGCTAGACAACTAACTATTCATTTTACTTCGCAACAAAATAGCGTACTAGAAAGAAGAAATATAACTCTGTTGGACATGATTAGGACAATGATGACATAAGCTAAATTGACCATTTCTTTTTAGGGAGATGCACTAATGACTGCTACCTACATTATAAATCGTGTGCCATCAAAATCTGTTCATTCCACCCCATATGAATTATGAAAAAGTGAAAGGCTTGACTTAAGCAATATGCACCCATAGGGATACATGGCTTATATCGACAACACTTTTTATGAATATGGAAAGCTTGGTCCAAGGGGAAAGAAGTGTATCTTTATAAGATACTTTGAATTATCAAAAGGATATGTATTTTTGGGGGAAGATACAAATGGAAAAGTAACAAAAATTGAGTCATGATATGTCATTTTCTTAGAAGATGACTTTCCTAAAAGAGGTGAGATAAATAAGGATTTCCAAATTTATGAAATGAAAGATCCTGAGACTAGTGGGAGTGCAAGAATGATTGATTTAGCTTCCACATGGCAAGATAATATAGAATATAATACTCCTTCTGAAGCAAATGAGAGTGAAAATATGTCAGATTTTATTCCTATGGAGCAAGGCCATGGGCCATCTCAACCTCGGCATAGTAATCATGACAAAATTCTCTATTGTCAATTTGAGAATGAGATGGAAGCTTTTATGATTTCTTCAGATGAAGAAGATCCTAAAACAATACAACAAGCTCTATCTAGTCCTAAAACTAAGGAATGAATTAAAGTTATGGAAAATAAAATAAATTCAATAATATCCAATCAAGTTTGGAATTTGGTAGAAACCGTCAGGGTGTAAGACTATTGGGAACAAATGAATTCTCAAAATTAAACGTAAGGCAGATGGGACAATAGAAAGATATAAAGCTCGATTAGTAACCAAGGGCTACACACAACAAGAGGGAATTGACTATGAAGATACATTTTCACCTGTAGTCAGGTTTGCATCAGTTCACCTCATTTTAGTTATAGTAACACAATTGGATTTATAATTATATCAAATGGACATTAAAATTGATTTTCTTAATAGAGAGCTCGATGAAGAGATCTATATGGATCAACCTTTAGGTTTTGAACTTAAAGAATAATAGTGCAAAGTTTGCAAGCTTAAAAGATCCATTTACGGTCTTAAGCAAGTGTCAAGACAATAGAACCTTAAATTTCATCAAACCATGTTAAATGATGGTTTTACGATGATGGAGGAAGACCATTGCATGTATATTAAACGTTCTAATAATGGTTTTATAATTTTTTCCTTATATGTCAATGACATTTTAATAGCTGGAAATAATAAGAAATTGATTGATACTACCAAGAAATGGTTATCATCAAACTTTGAAATGAAAGATATGGGTGAGTCTAGCTATATAGTTGGTGTTAAGATCTTAAAGGATAGCTCTAAAAGACTTCTGGGTCTATCTCAGGAGACTTATATCAAGAAAATTTGGAGCATTACCATATGCATGAATGTATGCCTATGGATACCCTTGTCGAAAGAAATCTGAGCCTTAGTCTTGATATGTGTCCCAAGACATCGAATTAAAAAAATGAATGTCCAAAGTACCCTACTCTAGTACTGTCAGTAGTCTGATGTATGCAATGATGTGCACACGTCCAGACATTAGCTATGTCGTTAGGCTAGTAATCATATTTCAATCTAATTCAGGTCTGAAACACTAGATGACAATCAAGAGAATATTGAGACATCTTAAAGGAACTTCAGACTATGTTTTGTGTTATCAAGAAAAAGATTTACGCTTAATTGGTTATACAGATACTGATTGGGGAGGTGATATTGATCAACGCAAATTGACTTCTGGATATGCATTCTTACTTAATGATTGCACAATTTCATGGAGTAGCAAAAAATAATCTTGTATAGCTTTATCAAAGATGGAAGCTAAGTATGTAGTATATTCCTTAGCTATACAAAGAGACAGTTTGGTTGAAGAGTTTTTTGCAGTACTTAAAGATTATCAAGACAACATCTGAACCTGTGACAATCCATTGTGATAGTATGACTGCATTAGCTTATGCTAAGGATTCGAAATATTATGGAAAAACCAAAAACATTCATATTAGATATCACTATGTTAGAGACATGATCACGGAAAAGAAAGTGATTTTGAAACACATTTCTACAAACAAAATGGTAATATATCCATTTACTATACCAATAGCTAGGGATGCACTTGCATATAATCAATTTATATATTATGTCAGACCACTTGACTTTTACAAATAATATCTCGATTTAGTTGATTAATAATTTTTCATTATATGAATATATTGTAAATACCAATTAGCAGAATTCGAAGTAGTATATAGATAGACTTAGATTGACTCACTCGCATGAGTAATCGCCTCTGGCACTATGGAGTGAACAAAGATGAGACTATAAATGCAGAGGCATTAAGTGAATGACTAAGACGTATTGGGAGCGGTCTAGGTCTTTTTTTTTAAAGGTCGCCTTAATAAGAATCAAGATGAGATTCTTCATATATATATAAGAATCAACATGAATGCTTCCCCTCCATTCATGTGTCTATTCAAAGGAAGTTCAATGTGAAATTTGTTATTTAACATTATTGAATATATAAATAAAAGTTTCAAATTTGACACTTATAAAGCGACAAAACTAAGATTCATATGGTGTTATTAGTTTTTAAATTAAGAGCGAGACATATACTTTTTTTTATCTTTTGATAAGAAAAGAGTAACTTCATCATAACATGCATTTCATACTGCATGTGTTATACTGCCTATTAGGAAGCGAAAGAATGAATTCTTACTTATTCGCTATGTGAGTCTTAGAAATCCTAAAAATGAATTTCAAATATTTTTTACCCTTTATGTCTTTTGACTACATCATGACGTAATGAATTAATGTTAGTTATCTTGGGATATATCCTATAGTCATGAGATGATTCGACTTAATGAAACTCCTAGAAAAACGAGTTAATTCAAATATAATTAATGTGAGGGTGAAAAAAATAAGTATTTTTTGCTTAAACACTGACAACTTGTATTCACTGTGAGTTGTTTCGCTTGATGAAGTTTGAAATAACATAAAATACTAGTAATCAAAAGAGTGATTTGAGTATGAACTCTTGAATGATTAAATGATACTCAATTATGTGTATTAAGAAAGATACTTTAGGTAAATAAGCACATATTCATGAGTAAATTTTTTTTTTAATTGATGTCTCATATATGGCCTATGGTTAGCTTTGTATATCGGAGCTCCCACTTTTTGTGTGTTTCAAGTCGAATAATTCATTGGCCTGTATGAAAGATTCTCTATTTAAGTTTGAGATTTGAGATCATGTTTTGGGATGAGTTAAGCACACTATGGACGAGTGGAAAATGTTAGATTTTTTAAATAGGTCTAAAAAGCCCATGTGGGCTTGACCCAGCCCAAGTCAATTTACTTTAATATAAATGTAACAGTTTTTTACTTAAAAAAATTGCTCCATAATTAACAAAAATTGAAAAAACTGCTCTCCCTTTTCTCTGGAAAAATCTATCTCTTCTTCTTAATTCTTCAATCTCAAAAGAATTAAAAACGTTCGTACTATGATTTAAATGTTGATTCTAGTAACTGAGTCTACATGAATTATTGAAAACGTACCGTGAATACTCAATAAGTGAGTTTTCGCTGTCTGAAAAATTTAAAATGATCTTATGTTCTTTTCTTTATTATTATTATTTTTTTAATTTTGGCATTTTTAGACAAATAAATGGTGACAAGAGTTAAAAGTGAAACTATATCTTGCTACTGAGGTAACTAATATATATATGTGGTTGGGACAATCTCAATATCCACATGATTTTGCTATTATATATGTAGGCATGATGCCCCTAACAAATTTTTGAGACGAAAAGCTTTGCTCAATAAGGAACTAGCCAATTTGTCTTATGTTTTGTCTCACCATTAATGGCAATAATTTAAAGCAACTAGTTACTTTTGCTCCAAAATTGAGAGAAAAAATTGCAATTCTTGGAAGAAGACTTCATTTATAATTAGTTTAATTTATGTACAAAAATTATAGATATTATTAATGAATTGAAATTAAGGTTAATAACTTAGATGATTTATTTTTTCAAACAAATCCACAAAAAAAAAAAATAATTGGAGAGTATGATATTCTGAATTTTTGAGAGAAATTTCGTTTTCCTTTTTTCTGTAGTTTATTTTTTCTAGATTTCAGTTTTTTTCTTCTTCGATAATGGGATGCAAGGAGTTATAGAATTAACTCGCATGTAGCCACTTTCCTGCTCCCATCAGATAACTTCTAAACCAGTTATAATTTAATTTAAATATTTTATTTATTTCCCATCATGGGTGCAATAAAATCCAACATATATGAATAGTGAAAAATTAATTTTTTATTTTAAAATTAATATCAGTTATATGTAAAAAATAAAATTGAAATTGGACTTTTAGGACATGAGATTCAAATAGCTTCATAACTTTAATGACTTATCTTTTTAAGCAAATCTAAAAAAAAAATGATTGGAGAGTATGATATTCTGAATTTTTGAAAGAAATTTTGTTTTCCTTTTTTCTGTAGTTTTTTTTTATTCTTCCATAATGGGATGGGAGGAGTTATAGAATTAACTCCCATGTAGCCATTTCCCCACTCCCATTAGATAACTGCTGCAACAGTTATAATTTAATTTAAATATTTTATTTATTTTCCATCATGGGTGCAATAAAATCCAACAGATATGGATAGTGAAATATTAATTTTTTTAATTTTAAAATTAATATCAGTTTTTTGTAAAAAGTAAAATTGAAATTGGACTTTTAGGACATGAGATTCAAATTTCATTGCCGCAAAAAATGAATATTTATAGCTACGGTATAATGTTACTATAATATGTATTAAAATTGTTATTATTAATCTATGATAATACATTGACAGCCGTTGTTTATACTTTCGCTATATAAATTATTGTAACAATGTCAAATATCTAATTGATATAATTAAAATTTTCAAAGTATTGTTAATTTATCATAAATTTATATAGTAATGCCAAACAAATTAATCAAGTATGTCCTGAATCGCCAAATAAAATAAGTGAATCACATGAAATTTTTTATGCAAATATGTTTTGACGAGTTAAAGTTCCATTCCACAATAACTTTCCTGTCCCGTTTTCTTTATATATATATATATATATATATATATATATATATATATATATATATATATATATATATATATATATAATATTTTAATGGTTACGGTTCTATAATTGAGTACTATTTTCAACGATTAAATAAAAAATCTAATAGTGTTAATTAGTTATATAATAATTATGATAATTTTTAGTATTAAATAATATTAAATGTTCATAATTATTGTAGAACTAATTAATACTGTGGGAACTACTAGAGCAGCGAATACTTACTTGTTGAGCGTAAATCGTGCGCTTTCAATATTTTAGACGGAGACAAATTACTAGAACTTGGCTCAATTCTACAGTACAAACGCTTTGATTCACTGGTGATTGAACGAAGATGAAAAAATTTCTTTTCGAGAATTTCCGAATTTCAGAGAAAACTTTTGATGAAAAATTATCTCTTTTCTTTATATCATTTCATTATTAAGTTATAATTTTTCATAACTTTATATATAAGAAGATATGAGTCTGGACTGTATCAAGTCCACATGGACGGCCCAATACCACAAGACCCAACAAATACTGTTAAATTTTTTATTTTTTATTTAATAATTGAAAAATAGTACTTAATTATAAAACCGTAACCATTGAAAAATCTTATATATATATATATATATATATATATATATATATATATATATATATATATATATATATATATATATATATATATATATAAGAATTTTCGATGATTATAGTTTTATGCTAACCATCGTAAAATTTAGTATTTAGTATAAGTATTAATTAATTATATATATTATTGGAAATATTAATAGTATGACTTGCTATAACAAGTTTAATGATTTTTCATCCCAAGACAACTGATTTTAGCTTAATAATTATAACATCAAGTGGTCCTATGTAATTAAGTACTAATTCCAATATAAAAAATAATTAAATTTCAAGACAAATATATAATAATTAATTTGCAACGCCAGCAATCTTGCTAATAAGAATTAGATTATGTAAACTCCGGTGATTAGGCTCCAAAATAAAATAAAATAAAATAAAATAAAAGAACTACCACAAATTTTGCATGCATCTAAAACTGCTAAAAAAATTTAATTGACAAAGTCTATGTATAAAACTAGTAGCTCGTTTTATATATAAAAATATGTAAATATTTTTTTATAAACTTTTTAAAGTTTGTTATATATATCATATATATGAATCCATGAGAATTCTATTTAGTTTTATATGCTTAGTTTAAAAAAGAAAAAAAGTTAGTTTGCGAGTCATCTCAGTGTTGACAATCATTATGCAAATTTTCTTCTTTTTTTTTTCCCTTTAAATTCTTAGCTTTCTAATTCTATGATAAATTCTAAGTCGTTTTCCATATTCAGGGAAATAAAAATTTTCATGACAGAAAGTTAGTTCAGAGTACTTTTTTAGGACCAAATTGTATATATATTTACTAGTTCTTCATTCATTTTATAGTTTTAAGATAAATTTGGATAATATGCACACCTTTATCTTATACACTCTTTAATTTTTGAATTTAATTATTGATAAATAATTTTAACATATTGAAATTTTAATTACGATAATCAGTTTTACCTTCATTTTTATCTTCCCTTGGTACGACCATGTAAGTGTGCATTACGTGTATTCAAATGCAACCATCTCTTGTCATTGTTCTCAATTTATCATCACCGCCCAATATCTAGATTCAACAAAATTGCAATTTTTATATAACTTTTATAAGTATATGTTCTTAAAAAAAAAGTGAAAAACCCATTGCTTAACAAATATTTGAAGAGAGAACTTATATTGATATTAAAGCAAATAAACAATTATTTATAAGAGTTTAAGTTAAAATTGATGAAATTTACAAGTAAAATCAATTATTAGCATCCCATTATCTTTCAAGTGGAAAAAATATTTAGCATGAACTCAAAATTCAAATTTGTTTGCAAATCATATATAGAACGGCAGAAAACTGTAAGAAAAGAGACGTGGATTTTTTATTTGTTTTTTATATAAAAAAAAAAGTATAAAAATTGACATAATAAAACACATAATTGATAAAGAATTTTAATATTCTGCAATCACGTTGACATAAATATTATAATATGCAATTCGCTGTGGCAACCATTTCAAGTTACAAAGTATAATTAACTTTCTAGTTTCCTAAAGGAATTCCACCTTGGAAATTATCCTGAATGAAACAATAAATGACAAAATCTCAATTAAAAAATTGCAATTTTTTATAGACTTAGTTATTATAAAAGATATCTGGCAGGATTTAATAACCATGGATATTAGTTCTCTAGAAATAAGGAAAAAAAACAATAAATGAAAGTATATTAATTACTCATGTCAGTAGGTGACCAACAAGTTGTTTTTTAAAAGTAAAATTAATAAGATTTAGAATTTCAAAGTTATGAAATTGTGATAATTATCGTTAACAAATTTTAGAATCAATTAGAACCATTAAATTTTGATTTAACGATTAAAAGAATAATATGTATTTATATATATAGGATCGGAGCAAACTTGCACATCCTATAGGAATAACTTAAACTTTGATATCGCTTGATTTGTTTTAAATATATTGAATCAAACAATTAATTTATACAATGTTATAAGTGATTGGAGTTTAATAAAGAATTAGAGTGGTGTATGCTAATGCAGTAATGTCTGTTGCAATGAGCTGGAAGAACTGAAGTCTTTATTGAAAGCGAACTGAAGGGATAGGTATCCTTACTTCTTCTTACGGCTTATGCAACGTACCAACTAAAAGAGGGGGAGTTTCCTTCGACAGGTGGACCTTTGTGTTGCCTTCTCTCTATTTTCCAAAATTACACTTTGTATAATTATATGTATTAATATTATTTGTAATTTGTCAATAATATTATAGGAATTCTGGATGAAAGAGACCACTCATATATACAGTAGTTCATGTGAAATAGACCCAATAGAAAAGTGAGGCTTGACAGTTTGTGCATTCTTTGGGGACCTTAATTACATGACCCATCGTTTTCAAGATTTAGAGAGGTGATTAAATATTAAGTGGATTGGCTCTTGAATTTATGTATGCATATCTCTTTCAATTATAAGTTCTTGCTTAATTAAAGGGAATTTTTCAAATCATTTTTGTTAATAGAAAGCATTAAGGTAGGCCAATATGGTAATTAATTAAAAAAGAATTATCCCTATCTGCATGTATATCCTCCTGTGAAAGATGAAGTTGATAAGCGGTCCATGGTTTGATAATAGCTAGGATGTCCTTGCTTTGTATTGCAAAGCTGCTAGCTATACCATGTGCACCTTATTACCTAAAATAAATAGATAAATAACTTCCTAATATAAAGTGGTATTATATATTTAAAAATCTACATTTTTATTGAATTAGGGTGTGGCCATATCAATTTCACACTCAAAATGTTTAGCTCAAGGCATGAGAGGAGTATATTAAGGTCCTATATAAACTGGGTAACATCTTCCTTATAATGATTAGGATGATTAACCTTCTATATATTAATTTTTGGAGTTGAAATAGATTCAATTTATTTCAGCATTCTCAGAGAAAATTAAAGAGAATTGAAAAAATTCTAACCGTAAAAAATTTTCCACAATTTTTTTAACTAGTTGTTTGCTCGTGTTTTACATGAGCCATTTTCTAATAGAGATGGGAGTTGCAATTAATGCATAGAAAATCACCATTTCAATAATAAATAAAAAAGTTATTATATTTTAATGGGAACAAATAAAAAAATGGAGGAAGTTTCCGGCAAGCATAATCCCACATAGAGAAAATGTGAACGAAATGAAAATAGCAAAGGTATATTGTGAAAACCTAGAGACAATTCCGCATATCTCAAGCTCAATAATAATTTGGTTAATACTAAAATTCAAAAAAAATCAAGGTCTATTTAGTGTGAAAACCAGCATATGGTATCGGAAAGCTGCAGCCCAAAATAGATCTGAAAAATAAATTATTTTTAGCAATTTGAGGCTCCTTTTATATGAAGTAATTTTGAAATTTTTGACAAAAATATGAGGATCGATCCAATTTAGAAAATTTTAATATGTGCAACTAGCTAAGCCCACAAATTAAATTACATTTGAAGGAGAGTACCTTATTTATTTATTTTTTTACAAAATTTTGAGATTTTTTTAATTGTTTTAATTTCTAATGTCTTATATTAATTATCATAATTGACATTTGATATTATCTTTTATTAATATATTAAAATTCAATTTCACTAAAATATTATCTTAATTACAAAAAATTATTTAGTTAGTAATTGGTTTTTTTTGGGTTGAAAAAAGGTAAGCTAAGCTAAAATAAAATAAAAATAAAAACTAACAGTCATAATAAGTTCCTAATGCAGAACCTTAAGAATCCTGCATTAAAATTGTTCAACAAGACGAGGTAACAAACCTCAAATTAATATGATACAAAGTGATAATAGGTTGTCAATCCGATCTAAGGATAACCCATAGCCAGAAACCAAAATTATAATGACAAAACAAGAAGTCTATGCCACAAGCTATAACATTTAATGAGTAAACTATTTTTTTTAGAGTAATAACAAGAAATAATCTTTCTCTTCGAAGAATACTCTAAAAATTCTTTAATTTGCCAAAAAGATTGCCAAAAGATCCTTCCACACACCTAAGGTAAGGTATTTATACTCTAGGGTATCCAATTCCCAATTGGCAAAAAAATTACTAGAATTTATATTATCCTAACTATCCAAATTCCAATTGGAATGAGATTACAACAAAGCATACTAAATCCTAGTAAGTAAAGAAAAACTAATGCAAATCCTAATTTAATAAGCTAGGTGGCGGCATGAGCTAATGTCCATAGGTCAACATGCCCAACACTCCAAAAAGTCCTAGACATGTAATTTTTAATGAGGTCACATCCCATTAATTCTCTGCAAGGAAGACCACTTTACAATTAAAGCTCAATTATATAATCAAGCTTAAACTCACATTAAACACATGACCTTCAGCACATGACTTGCATGTGACAGTTTGTACATGATTGATATATACATGATTCACACATAGTTTGCATATGACTTGTAATCTTTGTAAATATAGCCTTTTGCCTCTTGAGTTCATTTGGCTACTCCATGCAAACTTGTTCTTCACACGCCTTAAGGATGATAATGGGACTTGGGTCTTCATTAAACTCCTTTTCAAGCCTTGTCCACTTCGCCTCTTGAATCTCCCTTATTATTAAGCTTTGAACATAGCCTTGAATCTCGCGTGACCTTGTAATTGGTCCACTAGGCATGATAATTACACCATCCTCCTTGTGTGAAGATTGACTTTTATGGGTCAGATCCACATCATTCCCCCCTTTTTTGAGTGTCATATCCTCCTTTTCTCTACACTATAGTTGTGGCACTTAAAGATCAACTCCACTTTTCTTTCTCATTCAATATAGGCTTTAGCATCATCCATCCCCCTAAATGGTGGATCTTTTAGTTTTATGGAATTGATGTTACTATCACACCTATCATCCTTTTTGCTCTCATTTCTCTTTTTGGTCTATTCCTTATGGATTGATCAACATCTTTTTCATCATCAAAAGAATCAAATTCTACTCTTTGCTTTTGAGGCCAAAATCTCCCAAGACCAGGTGTCCTAATATTCTAACCACTATGAGATCGTGACCCTTCCCTTGGTCTTCTAGAGTTGGAGGTGCTTTGCTACCTGAAATCTTCAATTTGTTGAGATTACCTCTCCATCTTATCATCAAATCCCTTAATCATTATGGTCAACCTTTCGTATTGAGAATGAACAACCTTTAATGGCACAAACTTAGGTTGGTCCTCATGTTCACTACTTTCCTTTATACTTACCTTTGACATGGTTAAGTTATAAGAAAGGGTTAATGAAGATAAAATTCCTTACTATCACTCCCTCATGTATATACACTAAAATGATTATAAAATTTCGTCTTTCACTCAAAATTAGATTTTTACATCCTTTTGAACTCACCACTCTTGCCATTTATTACTTAAAGATCCTTTCTCAAAATTAATTTTTGGAACAAGTAAAGTTAATCAAATAAAATGCAAGTGAAGTAAACTAAGAAATAACAAAGAAAACCTAACAGCAAAGAAAGGAAAACAAATCTAGAAGCAAATTGATGTGAAATAAATTGATATACTAATGAACTATACACATATGTAAAGTTGTGTATGTTATTGATTTTTGTGCAATTTTAGTTAAAGAATGCAAAATAAACTCAACTCATGTAATTAGAAGATAATATGATTGAATTCAAAGAAAGATAACTAAAGAATGCAAAGAAAAAGATAATATGGAAAATAATAATAATAAAAAGAATCGGTTTTCCTCTCATAAGTAGTTGATTTACCCAAATGAAACTTTATATGTAGCCTTAATTGATCACCAAACAACAATATACCAAGACAATTACAACCAAAAAGCAAAACTCCTAAAGTAGAGTTCAATTCACAAACTTCCTAAATTGATTCAATTATGAACCCTAACTTCTCAACTTCATAAATACTCAAACTTTCAATAAAATTAGTTTGATTGTTAGAATTTATAGTGAAATTAAGCAATAATAACAACCACGTAATCAAGATTACAATTTAGTATATTAACAAGCACAAAACCATTTCTTTTAATTCGAACTCAAATATGATTTTTTTACAGTAACCTTTGAAGCTAAATAAACACCAATCTTACCAAAGTAATCACCAAACAACACAAACTAGCAAAATTTCAACTATAGCCAAAATTGTAAAAATGATAGCTATGAACCTTAAACAAATTTTAATGGAAACTAATCAACAAAAATAATAATTTAAAAAAAGATGAGTGCTTGATTTCCTAACCAAAACTCTGATATTAAATTCATGTGAAACTCTAAGAACCATGCCTTGAAACCCTTCCATAAGACAAGGTAACAACCCTCAAATTAATGTGATCAAAAGTGATAATGGGCTACCAATCCGACCCAGGGCTAACCCGTAACTAGGAATTGTGATTATAATGGCAAAAAAAAAAAAAGTTATGCCACAAGCTATAACACTTGATAAGTAAACTATTCCTTAAAGTAATAACAAGAAAGAATATAACTTTCTCTTTGAAGAATGCTCTTAGAATTTTTTAATTTGCCAAAAATATTGCCAAAAGATCCTTCTACACACTTAAGGTAAGGTATTTATACTCTAAATTATCCAATTCCCAATTGGAAAAGGATTTACAAAGGTCTATATTATCCTAACTAACCAAATTCCAAATGGAATGATTACAACTAATGTACTGAATCCTATTAAGTAAAGGAAAACTAATTCAAAACCTAATCTAATAAGCTAGGTGATGGTAAGGGATAATGTTCATAAGTCCATACACCTAACACTCTAAATAAGTCTAAATATGTAACTTTTAAGGAGGTCACATGCCATTAATTCTCTACAAGGCGTGTCCCTTACAATTAAATCCTAGTTACCTAATCAAGCCCAAACCCACATCAAACATATGTTATTCACATGATCTTAGGCATATGACTTGCACATGATCTATACATGATTCACACATAGATTGCACATGACTTGTAATATTTGTAAATATGGACTTTTATCTTTTAAGCCTATTTGGCCTATAACACCACTTTACCCCCTTTGTTTAATAGTAGAGTAAGGTGATGCTACGTCTCGTTTAACTCACTGTACCTATTAAGTATATTATATTTACAAGTAATATACATTACACATGACTCGACCTATATAACAATTGCAATAACTTTATTAAACATTTTTTACATTTATATTTACATTATACCAACTATAACTCAAGTTAGGTGACTCATACTATTATACAGCTCTAGATATGGGTCCCACATATTTCTGCGAACTTATTTATAAGTCTGCTGCTAATTGAATGACTATTTTCTCACTTATACAAAAGAAGATAAACTTCCATACTAAGTTACCGCTTATTGGTACATACTTTGTGGCAGTAAAGATGTTAATTGTAATAGTAACAATTCAAACCATATTTTAAAGTAAATTCATATCATAGTGCAATACAGTTCCAATTCTTACAATGTGATTAAGACACGACAATAGTATTATTAATGATAACAATATTAAGTTTCACCATTAAACTTGTTTTATCATAACATAGAAAATCATGCAATAGCTTTCCATACAAAGACAATATACTAAAAGTTCACTTTATCATCACATCATAAATTCATTACCATATTTGTTTGCCATAATTATGCCACCTATAGCAAACCTTTGGGAGACAAAAGGGTATACAAACCATACAACCATGAAATATGGGCCATCCAGCCATATAAAAGGCACTTATATGATAAGACGTTGTGCGTCATAGTATAACAGGCATTGTCCTACCATGTAGCATGTATAGGCTATTTGGACATATGATTGAGCCTTACGACCATTACAATGGGCTATAAACCACGACTCCTTAATTAGTATATCAACATGTCTATTCTATTCTAGTTCAGACTTTAATTATGAGCTCATGTTCACGTATTTCAACATAAAAATTAATTTGGACATCGATATTAGTTCACTATTATCATCCCTTGTTTCATACTCATCATTGTTTTATCTCTTCTTTGTCATAATATTTCTCACAACAAATATTAAATGATGTCACTTTATAATACAAATTAGCATTATGATGCATACATGCATTTATTCTTGTTATTCCTACATCTACTTCTACTCCATATGTTTCTAATTAATCAGTATTCTATCATTTTTCATTGTATTAGCTTTCAACTTAGTTACTATTTACAGTCCTTATACAGCACATATCATTATAGACACGTATACCTATATTCATTCCTATCGTACATGAAATTGCATACCAAAGCTAGACATAGCAAGAAAAAACACATATAATTTAAATTTTAATTAATTTAAATTTTACAAAAGTTTATAGCTATTTGCATAAATCATGCACAAACCTTTACTGCGCTCTACAATCTCTTGTATGGTCCTAGCCTTCTCACAATCAGACCCCCTTAGCATCGGTATGCCTAATATAAATTTATCAAATAATTAGCCCATATTATACATTGATTTAAAACTATGATTGAATCAATTATTCTACATAAATCGATTAGTGACTACCTACTTATTCAATTTTTTTTATTTTCCATATACTAATTCTTTTTTAATCTTTCAAGCCTAAATTTGATACTTTTAATAATTTCCTCATCTTAATTTGGATAGTCCCAAAACCATTCAATTTAAGATCTGTTTGGTTCAAAGGTGGGAACATGAATGAGAATGATTGATTTTAGCATGTTGTTTGGTTCATTTTTATTTACTAAGAAATAAAAATAAAATTTCACTTGGATATGTTTAGTTAAATATTGAAATGAGAATATGAATCAACTTATTTTTTAAAATTTATTTTTACATATAATTTTGAAAAATTATTGTAATAAAAAATAATTTTATTAGTTTGAAAATTTAAAAATAACAACAATAAAATTCCAATGATACCTAACAAAAAAATAAAATTGAAAATTTAAATAAAAAAAACTAGAAAATCATCAAACACAATATTATCCAATGCAAATAAATTATAAATTTAAGTAAAATATCAAAAAGTTATCAGTCATATCATTATCTAATAACAAAAATAAAATTATAACTCCAAGTAAATATTAGAATCTCATCAAATATAATATGATGTGATTTGTGCATTAATTGCAAAAGTATTCATGGCTGGTGAATACAACTGCCTTTTGAATTTTAAGAATCATATGGTTTATTTATGACACATTAAATTATTTTTTCTCCTTTCTTTCCCTAATCATTTGATAACAACCTTTTGAAAATCTCAAGTCATAATTTTATAAAGCCCCAATTAAATATATTTAGCCATATTAATTTTACACCCTATATGTAGCAGCATAACTACTAGCTAGCCCATAGGTTTTTCCACTACCATTATGTGCTAAGTTTCTAACTATAGGAATAGGAGTGCACTTGTACATGTTTGTTCATGATCATGATTAATTTAAATGACTAATAATAAATAGTTTTAAATTGTCATATTTTAAAACTATAGGAATAGGAGGTGGCCCATTGTCAGTGTCCAATTTTGTCATATTTTGTCACACTGTGGGATTATTGCAGAAACTCCAAGTTAGAATCAAGTGTGGACTGTTTTTGTTCATTTGTCATATATAAGGCAAGCAAATGTATTGTTGTGAATGTGTAAAAAATGCAATCAAAATGAATAATCATTCATAGCAATAGATTCATCTAACCATCTACTCATGCCATTTAACATAGAATAATGTCAAAAGGAATACTATCCAACTTAATTAGTATTTATTATAAGAAATTGTTCAGGTAAGGCTAATGTATAACATAATAATTATATAATTCCCAAATTCATAAAATAAAATTTGGAGATCATGGCATGGTCATCTTACTTATTCAAGTTCATTCGTGGAAAACTTTTTCTGCAACTTAATTTGGTGACAAAATGGCACTAGAATTGTTGAGCTATGAATATAGTGGATTAGGAAAAGAAAATGTGTGAGCTTAAGCAGAGAAATCAAGTATAATATGCCTAATCTCCACATGTAAAAATTAGACTACAATTCTAAAGCTCTTTTATAAATGTTGATACACTTGTGACTAATGACTAAAACCGAATGAGGGTTCTTGCTTCCAACTTTTTCGTTGAATTTGTTTTGCATCCAACTAAATACCTACAATAATTGAAAACATATATAATGAGATTGTGAGGAGAAAATAAATCAAATAATCTGCCTACAAATATATAAATTGGTGAAGACATATATGAAGATCATCGCATGAACAACACATATACACAATACTAATCTGCCTAAAAATATAGAAATTCACTATGCAAAGTTCATAAGAACCAACAATTTCAATTGGTTTATGTATGCATAAATAGAGAGCTTCAATACGATCAAGCTTCATTTTTCTCCTTTAGTTTGGATGTAGAGGTCTTAATTAAGATCACAAAATTTAATGTTAACAAGTTCTTAATCAAGCCTTTTTGACAAGTCCTTAAACATAAAGCAAAATTACCAAGGGAAAATGAATTATGCAATTATATATCCTAGCTCATGCTCTTCATTCATAAAAATTATCTTGGCAAGCAACAATTTGAAGCATTAGTTTGTCTTTTATACCAAATCAAGCAAATAGGAATGGTTTGGAAATCCACCTCTCAACAATTATTGTTTTAGAACAAGAAGACAAAATGATGATGTTATGTTCTTACAATAGCATACAAGAATGGGATAGAAGCAAAAGCACAAAAAGTTTTTTTCATAACAGTGAGCACATAGTTATCCACCCAACATATTATAATGCTACAAAAAACATATGAACTAACAAACAAATGTCATTCTATTTTGTGTAGATATATACTGAATTAAATATATATAAGCCATAATACAGGAAGTTGGTGAAGACATTAGTGATGGAATGCAAAAGTCTAGCTTGAGTGGCTTTGCTCTAGAAAGTGAGAAAGCAACATATAAGGAACTAAAAGCATAGTACAAAAAATTAGACGAAATGGGTTCCAAGGCAAGCACTTTTAGTTTTGAGAAAAATGGAGTTGATAAGAAACCCTCCAAGGTGTCTGATGAATCAACAGACTTTAATTTAATGAGGAGAAGAACAACATTAATCATAATAGTGAAACTAAGAAACAAATAATCTTTAAGGACTTAAGTATCCAATAGTATATTGTGGAGAGTGAACTTTCAGGCAAGCAAGGATTTGATTTATTAATCTTATGCAAATTTGCCAAGGTCCCAACCAAAATACACTCAGCATTGACTTACCGAGTGCCTAAGGTTGATCAAGTTCTAAATATTGAAATAGGAAAAACATTTGAGATAGAGCCTCCTAAAGGATAGGAAATCTCATTCCAATTTCTATTCTTGAAATGTAATTACAATTCTCCAATATCTTACTCCAAAAATCAATGAATTATGGTTAAAATTCTGGCCCCATCATTTGAACTTTAATCATACAAAATTGCATGTGAAAAGAAACTATACAACATCATAGACAAATGGATTAATTCATGTCATAAAATGCTCAAACAACAATAAACTCAAGTTAAGAATAGAAATGTAAAAACTCTAACCCCAAAGTTAGCATAAACAAATATAAACAAAATGTGATTTCTAGATACATTTTTAGCTTGAGAATAGCATTTCTCTTGCTTGGATAACTGAACATTAATTCCAAAGAAGAGCATTCGCAATGGAGAGAATAGAGAAAGTGAGAAAGAGAGAGTGATAAAAGAATTGTCTTTCTTTTTTGATTCCTACAGGAATGATTTTTGATTGATAAGCATATGAGGAATGGTTGATTTCCATTCCTGGACTAATGAGATTTCCATTCATAGGCTTATTTTGTTGAACCAAACATTATAAAAGGGAATGGGTCATTCCCTTTCCCATTCCCAAGCCTTTTTTTAGTTGAAACAAATATATTCTTTTAACTCTCAATGTTTTAATTCAACCACTATGGCCAACAAAATGATTTTCTTGCTTTGGTCCAATAACACCAAAATTTGTCCTATGATGTATTACAACCTTATATATTTTTTAAGCTTTCTTTATCTAGCTTTGAACAAATCCATTAGCAAACAAGTTTCTAGCATATTTGTGTGTCTTTTGGCTCAAGATAGGCCATGGTATAAAGTCTCAAAATAGCTCCATGATTGAAGTTATGATTCCATCATTTTCCTTACCACAAATTTGTTTCTTACCTTATCCTTCTCACTTTTTTTTTAGTTTTTAATGGTTTTTTCCCAATTCCTATCAATTTTTACTTTGCCCAAAATCTCTAATTTTCTAGATTATATCTCAAGTTCTTTTAGATATAAAAGCTACCCTTATATATAATTACATCTTCACATGACTATTTATTTTTATTATTTATTTTTTTATTTCCTAATTTTCTATCATGCATCACCTTGAATGAGTTCAAATTTTTTGCTAATTCTAACTTCAATTCAAGTCACTTTACCTTTAGATCTCTATGGAGAAGATGAAAGAGGGGCTGGTAAGGTCACGGGTCATTTCCTCTCCAAATAATTTCGGTTCAGCATAATATTCAACTAAATTTTGCTTTCCTTTTTATCAATTCCTTTTCACCATCCTAATTAATTTATTTAATATTTTTTTCTTCATCTTTCCATTAGAGTTCCAACCCCAAATTCTCATTTTGAAGCTTCAGTTCACATATATGCTATTTTTTTCAATGCTTTCCATATACTATAGGTTACAAGTCACCCAACTCCAACTTCTCCTTTTAATATCACACAAGTTTTTTTATGGACACAACAGGTAAAATAATACAAATAAATATTAATAAAAATAATTAGTAAAAATAACATCATCAATTTGACGTGGTTAACCCTTTAATTTAGGTTATGTCCATCGGACAAACTCCGAGTATTTTTTTCAACAAATAAAAATTAATGGTTACAAAGAGAAAGTCTTCTTTAGACATGGACTAGAGGTAATACAATAATTTTGAGATAAACTAAAAATAGTGGCACATAAGTGTTTTCCTAAAAAATATCCAAAAAATATTTTTTTTCACTATTTTGGTCACTTTTCCTTTTTGAAAAAAAAATTTCAAAAGCCTAACTTTCTCACACACTCATCAAAGGAAATTTTCCTTTGGTATTTCCTGACTGCTCTATCTCAATTGCTTGAATTTGCAATTATTTGCTATGTTTTAAAGGTATAAACCTGTGCCTTTTATAGGCACAAACATTGGACAAAAGTCCATAAAATATTTCAGTGAAAGTTTCTTTTTCTAACTTTTTTTAATTAATTAGTGATGGGTCCCACATGTGGAGGGACCCATACTAATTTTTCAATATTTTTCTGCATCTGAATGTTGAAAAAGCCAACAAATCTTTCCTTTCCGACAAGATATAGCTAAACGATAGTACTCAAAGTACGATCTTGGTTAAATCTTTGTCAACATATCCAATCCATTTTTCTCTGTGCTAAATATTTGTCAACATATCCAATCCATTTTTCTCTGTATGGATCTTCTTAAGTTGTAATAATTTTTTCTCAATCACATATCTGATCCAATGATATCTCACATCAATATATTTTATTCTTGAGTGGAATGAGACATTCATTCCAAGGTGGATAACACTCTAGCTATCATAAAATAACTGATATTTGTCATATTGCAACCCAAGTTCTTTCAAGAACTTCTTCATCTATAACAACTCTTTATATGCTTCTATTGCTGTAATAAATTCTACTTTAGTAGTAGACAATGCAATACACTTCTATAACTTTTACTGCCACGATATAGCTCCCCTTGCAAAAGTGATCAGGTATCCTGACATAGACTTTCTCAAGTCTACGTTTCCAGCTATATTTGCATCTGTGTATCCAATTAACACATATTTCGTATCTCCAAAATATAAGCATATTTTGAAAGTACCCTAAAGATACCTGAAAATCCACTTTACTGTAGCTCAATTTTTCTTTCCATGATTTGAAAGGAATCTACTCACTACTCCAACTGCATTAGTGATATCCAGTTGCATGCACACTATGGCATATATCAAACTTCCTACTGCTGAAGCATATGGAACATTGTCCATCTCATCATTCTCTTTGTTTATAGAAGGACTTTGTTTGGAACTCCGCTTAAAATGATTAGCAAGAGGACAACTAACTGTTTTAGCTTGATCCATTTTAAATCTTTGAAGTTTTTTCTCAATTTACTTCTCCTGTGAAAACTATAATTTCTTGGTATCCTTATCTCTGATAATCTTCATGCTAAAAATCTATTTTGATGGCCCCAAGTTTTTCATAGCAAAAGACTTGTTTAATTTCTTTTTCAAGTTATTAATTCTGGAAATATTTCGGCCAAGAATCAATATGTCATCCATATAGAGTAAAAGAATAATAAAATATTCACAAGAAAATTTCTGTACAAAAATGCAATGGTCTAAAGTAGTATTCTTATAGCCTTGCTTTCCCACAACAGACTCAAACTTCTTATACCATTGTTTTAGTGTCTGTTTTAAGTCATAAAGGCTTTTCTTAAATATGTAAATATAATCCTCTTTTCCTTTATGCTCAAAACCCTCGGGTTGCTCCATATATATCTCATTTTCTAAATCACCATGTAGGAAGGCAGTATTGACATCAATTTGCTCAACTTTCAGGCTAAGATTTATTGCTAATTCTAACACTGTATGAATGGATGTCATTTTCACAACTGGTGAGAAAATATCATCAAAGTAAATCCAAAAATGTTGGTTGAACCCTTTGACAACTATTATGGCTTTGAATCGTGGATAGGAATTGTTCCTTTCATGCTTGATTCAACACATTCATTTATTTTTTAAAGCTCCCTTGCATTTTGGCAGCTTCACCAGTTTAAAATTTTTTTTCTCATGCAAGGACTTTATTTCATTTTGCATGGCTTCTACCCATTTTTGCTTGTGTTCATCAGCCATAACTTCTTCAAAAAATTTTGAATCTCCACCATTCATGAGTAACACATACTCATTTTTTGGATAACTTGTAGAAAGTTGTCATGCTTTATTGTTGTCATGCTTGCCAGTTTATACCCTGACCAAAATATGTGTTTTACGACAGGATGCACTAGACCTATCAAAAATCAAACATGTTTGTGACCGTAATGAAAGTGATATGATTAAGGTCTAAATTCAATGCATGTATGACTGAAAAAATTAATTATCATTATATTTGTCAATAGATTTTGCACGAGAACTAAGGAAATAGGACAAACTGAAATTTTGCAATTTTTGCTCTGTTAGCAATTCGAGAATTTTAATGTATTTAATTGTAGAAAATTAATTTGTTAAGGGTTTATATTTGAAAAAATTTAAATAAATTAAAATAGGGCGCAGTTAAAAAAATGGGAGGACTAATGAAGAAATTTGAAAATGATTAAAACTAATAATAATGAAGTAAATAAAATAAAATTGTGTTAAACTAAATCTACATTGCAAGTCATACATATGTCCAAACATGCATCAAAAGATAGCTTAATTATGATGCAAAACATTTCCTTTTTCGAATTCTATGAAACTCGTCCCCTCTCCCTTGGATTTTATTCCATTTTCTCACTTATTACCTTTGGCCAAACCTTAAAAGAGGCAAACATTGATGACTTAAGTTGTGTTAAAGGAAGATTAGTAACCAGCCGACCTTGCAACCTTGACCGGGACATCTTAGGAGCAAAAAAAAAGAATTTTTGTGGCTTGGTCTTGAGTTGATGACAGACAGAAAAAATTGTATGTCCTTATTGAGCCAAAGAGAAGGAGAATGGAAGTAAAGAGATTACGGGTTGGCTAAAAATGACTTAAAAAATGAGGTAAAATTTTACTTTAACACCAAATCTTCTTGATTTCTTCTCTTTTTGGTGGAGAGTTGTATGAAGGGAGTATAATTTTATTTCTATTCTTGTTCCTCTTCGTTGTTGTTGAAGAAAGAAAATTTTGAGAAATTGGGAGTGTACAAGGTCGAGGCATGCATGGAAGAATGGGTGTGATTTTATTATGGTTGCAGAAGGTATAAAAGGATTTTATTATGGAACCAAGACATAGAGTATATTGATCCCAAATATTTAACTAATTAATATGTTAATTACTTTACTTAAGGTGAGGTTAAGTTCAATAAGTGAATGGGTACAAAGACAATTTAAAAATAAATGGAGAACGTGGTGTACTAGAGATAAACTTAAATGGAATTAGAAATATTTTAAGGCCATTTAATGACCAAAACGTGATTAAGTTGGGGATGGAGTCAATTTAGAGAAATTATCCTTGAAGTCGTTAACTGGTTCGGGATAGAAAATGAGTTAAAAACAAAAACAAAATTGATTTAACCAAAATTTGTTTAATTCAAAAGATTTATTAAGCTACCAATTGAGCAAAATGGAGTTTGGTAAATAGAACAATTGTGGACCTTGAGTTTTGGTGATAGACCGTGGCATATAAAGAAGTTGGAGATAATGTTAGTATGGGTTATGGCCGAGAAAGAGCAATACTTAAATAGGAACCATAATTGTATGAAAAACCATAAAGGAAAGTTAGTTTAAAACCTTGATAAATGGCTTCAAATTTAAGGCTATTTGTGTTGTGACCACTAATTTGGGATATTTGAGCATGGAACCACAAAAATAAGCTAAAGAGTGAGTAAAACTAAAAGCACAAATTAACTAGTTATTTTATATGTGAGTGTGTCATATATTAAGTTTACAATAAGTTAATTAATTGAGTAAATCAAGTAAAATCAAATAATCGTATGATGATAAAAAAATAATATATATATATATATATATATATATATATATATATATATATATATTAATGCAAATGTTTTATAAATAAATACTAAATAATAATAAGATAACAATAGTATATGAATTTTTGATATAGAAATAACGATAGAAACAATAATAGTAGTAGCGATAAATAATAACAAGGAGTATTTTAAAAATAGGAAATTTAAATTAAGATGGTGGGCTATGGTATAATGACCCCAGATGAAATAATGTTATACCAGGTGAACCTCCGACAAAGGGAGGCAAGCAACATTGGCGAGCGAGACAAGAGGGAGACTTTGACAGTAGATGAGAGAAATCAAAATCGGTTATAGCATGTCGATGCTGACAAAGTCAGATTAAAACAAGGGAAAAGACCAGAGGAGGATTATAAGGCCCAAAAGAGGTTTGTATAAAATCCTTATCCTAATGGCCATGGAAACAAATATTGAAACATCATTATTAAATATATTTTTAGTGATGAATATATATATATATATATATATATATATATATATATATATTTCAATTAGAATATGGATTAAATATTATTTTTTAATATCAAATATTTCTTGAAATAAAATTCTCTTTTAAATTTTAATAACTTATAGCAGTACTACATAGATGTTTAAATTGATTTTTATATGAATAGTGAAATATTGATTTTTCTTGAAAAAGGAGTTTGACTTAGAAATAGAGTCAGGAAAATTGTTCTTACATTTTATTTATGAGAGATTTGACTATGTGAAAATTTATTAAACAAATATGACATTGGGTATATTTTTATGAAATTTACGGTTTTTAGCTCATATAAGAACATAGACAATGATCTAGGGTTGTTCGTATATCAATAGGGTAGAAACTTCATGACATATGATTTTCTTGGTCATGAAAGGTATTGTATGGCTCCTGTGGTTATCTTGGACTATACATGTTTTTTATTTATCGATGTTGTGGTTATCTTGGATCGAGACTGGTCATATGATTATCTTAGATCAGATGATATTATTTTAGGTCATATGGTTATCTTTGACTCTGATCCTGTGATTATATTGGACTCTGAGATTTTATCATTTGATGGTATCTCTTGGTTCTCTAGTAGCAAGTTTATGGTGTGTTATATGGGTAGAGAAATAGTGGAATTATTATTTGGTATATGAGTATGATGAAAAATTTACAAAGTGAGTGGATGTGGTTTTTAAGCAGATTTCCTATGATTTTATGATGTCATTGGTGAAATGAATTCTTAAGTTCAAATAATTATATGCTATAAACATAAAATAAGCTTGTGTGTTTTAAATGATAGTATGATACATCTATTTACTGTCAGTTAATTATATATTTTAAAAGTGAATATCTATTTATAATTGTTTATTGCTGCAAAATTTTACTTAAATGAATTATAGTTCGAAGTTTTATTTTAAATGATTGTTACTATAAGATTTGCACAACTGAGCTAAAACTTAGAGTGAAAGTTGTTTTTCTCTCGCATAAATAGTAAGTATGAGACAAATACCAAACATATAAGTCAAAAGTTATAGATCTAATAATTCCATTAGGGGAGCGCAACAGTAATAGAAAAGAGTATTAATCATGTCATGCTCATAAAAAAAATCTTTTTATGCATTAGGCATATTTTAAAATAAATACATGTCTATAGATAAAATTATGTACTAGTTTATAGTTTGTAAAAACACAGTTTACATATATTTAAAATAATTATTTTATCCTCACTTTGAGTTACAAATGAACTACATTTATTGTATGTCCATAAGACATGTGCATGTATATCAGTTAGTCAGTTAGAGACACCACTTTACCTGACTGAGATACAAAAGGGAAATGATATATTACATTTAGTGGTATCAGAGTCGGTTTAGGCGGTTCTGGGTCAATAAAGGCTAGAGTTAGGTATGCATGTACATATATGTCAACATATACGACTAATAGTTGTATTAGTGCTAATAGAACAATAAGGAATCATGTGTAATAAGTTATGAAAACATGACATTGTTGAACTTTTAGAATACATATATTGATCAATAAAAAGGAATGTAGTATGCGAATTCATAAATAATAAGGTATGAAATGTGATAGAGGGTTTAGCTTGTGTGATTTTCAATAGATTTACTTCAAGCTTTATTTCCTAAGTATGATACCATTCTAGAGATAAGTTGGCTAATATAATTCGATGCAATAATTAATAATCAAATGAAACGACCTAGAGAAGAATAGGGAAAACTTAAATAGGTAGACCAATCATTAGTGGAGTGAGATAAATTAGGGTGCAACAAGGTAAACTAAAGAAGGTTGAGTGCCCTAGAAAACTGGTATACGTTATTGGATAACATTAAAAATATACATATGAATTCAATTTATATGTTTGTTTCACTCTACAACTATATTGCCCCACTTAGCTAAGGAAGTATGTTCTAAACAAAAAAGATAAAAATAATAATTGAAATCTCAGAACACAAGTAATATCAATCAATCTTAAAAGGTGGTTGATAAAGTTTGGAATGGTAGAAAACTATTAAATTAAATGAATAATACATAGGTATTAGATAAAAGACAATCTATGGTGATGAAGTAAAAGGTAGAAGTACCCAGTCAAAGTAGCAATAACTAAGAAAGCCTAAAAATATGTTTGAAATGGGTGTATAATTTGTTAAGGTCGTGAAAATTTACTAGAGAGGAAAACTTAAAACCCTAAGTTATATTCCTCATACCTAAAAAATATTGAATAGATTTTAATCAAGTGAAAATAAATTTATGATAGGAAACACCTAGGAAAATGATTGAAATGAAAGATATACCTAACAATTATCAAGCTATTAAAAAAAATGGTAAGAAATACCTTTATTGTTAGTGAATGACTCCAATAGGCCAATAGGGATGAAATAGGACTATCCTCACCTATCCTAAAGAGAGAACCTATAAGGAATGATAGAATAGTAGGAAATAAGATGTGAATCCTAAAGAAGTAACTGAAAGGAGACATATGTTAATAATTACAAGATGACAGAACCACATAGGTAATAAGTTATCCAATTTTAAAATAATGTTACCTAGGTAATGAGGAGCATGGATTGCACTTGAAATTTATGAAACTTAAGAATGCCTACTTTCTCCTTAAGGTGAGTATAATATAGAGATAGAGTCTGAACATGTACATCATAACTTTTAGAGCCACAAAGTTATATACCTATTCTAATTTATATATGGATGAAGAATTATGAAACCTGACTTAACATAACAAGAAAAAAGTTAGTACAATCATATGAAAATAAATTTGAAATAGCTAGGTGCAAAAGTAATGAAGAAGAAATAAGGGTGTTATCACTTTCAGAAGTAGAAAATTAGAAAATTTCTTAAATAAAAAAAGGTGAAACAGCAGCAAACCCACTATGGAAAGAGTGAGTGAGGACAACTAATGGAGAACGGGATAGTAAAGGAAAGGTTAGTATATCTAAGATATATTATAATAGCTATAAACAGTAGAGAAACTCTACAAAAAATAGGCTAATTAGTGATGGAAGTTTAAGAATGGACTTGAGACCCATTATAAGCTATTATGAGAAATTTGAAGAAAAAACTCTCTATTATAGTTGTGATAATAATTGAAATCTTCGAAAGTTAATGAGACAAAAAAAAATTATTTATTGATTACGTAAAAGTTGATCAAGTAGAATTGAATTTTATTAAGAATACCAAGAATGGTAAACTCACTTCGAAAAAGGATTCGTGGTGATACTTCATAATATACCCCATGCTTAGTAAGGTTCGGAGAAAATGGTGAATACATTAAAATACATGCCCTTATTTAAAAAAATATAAAAAAAATAAAAATCATGAATGTAAACCCCTTACTCCTTTTGGGAATCAAAACTATATCTATATTGCATGATGTTAATCCTACACACCTTATTCACGAAATTCCAACAAGTAAGGAAAGGTTGTGAGTTGAAGTTAGTATGACAAATAGAAGTGAAAGAAAAGATCTAGGGGAGTTGAGTGTAAACCTACACGGTGGTATGATATGTAGAAACGAGTAAGTATGATGACATATGAGAATATTTATCATAGAAGTTTGATAGAAAATATAAAGTCCTTTTAGTCTTAAAGTTGTGAAAGTATAGGCGATGTTTATTTATTAGAATGAGGTCAAAAATATGAGAAACCAATCTAGTCTGACATATAAAAAGAAAACAGGAGCTATCCGAATTACATAGTAAAATAATAAGTGAATGAATTAATATCCTAGTCATATCTCACTAGATGGATAAGCTTAGAGCCCTATTATATAAGTGATAACAAGTTAAATATGTACCATAACTCTTGTAATAGTTATATTATATACTCGGTTAATAAGTATTCTAATGAATGAGAAAAAAGAATTTTATAAAGCTATAATTAGAACCTTGAACAAAAAAAAAGTATGAACTTACAAAAGAAGAAATGGACCTAAAATAACAGGTAATAGATAGATAGATAGATAGGTAGATAGATAGATAGAAAAGAAGCCAAGGATCATTGGAAATGAATTAGTAACTGTAAGAGATAAATAAAAACCTTATATAGATTAGGAAAGGAAAATATATTGGTTGCATTATTAGAGGAGCTTTTAAAAATTTCATCCTGAAAGAGGTTATTTTCATTTGGTAAAAAGAAAGAGTTAAGCTTAGATTCCCTAGTTTGCATGAAATATCATAACAATTAAGTCAATAACCTAAAAAAATATAATTTTGTTTAAAATAGTGAAACAATAAGTAAATGATCTTATATACTAGTCATGCTCTAATAGACAAATAATTGAGAATTAAAGTACATAAACGATAATAAATAACTTATACATTAGCCTCCATAATAGGAAGTAATGTATATTTAGTTTGTAGAGATTTTGGTGAAAGAAGAGAAGAAGTGTCAGTCTTTGAATGAGATAAATTAAGTCATACGTTAAATTAATCCGAAAATTGAAAGAGTTGAATAACTGACAACGGTCAATAACAAAAATTCGGAGATAGAGCTATAATACAAAAGAGATAGTGAAAGAAAATAAAGGGATGATATAGAGTCGATTCCCAAATGGTTTAATATAATATTGTCGAATAAAATTTCGAGGACAAAATTTTTTTAAGGGAGAAAGAATTGTCATATCTGCCTGTTTATACCCCGACCGACATACGTATTTTGCAACCAGATACATTAGACCTAATGAAAATCAAATGCATTTGTAATCGTAATGAAAGTGATATGACTGAAGTCTAAATTTGGTACATGTATGATTGAGAAAATTAATTATCATTATAGTTGTCGATAGATTTTGCAAGAGAGATGAGGAAAGAGGACTAAACTGAAATTTTGTAATTTCTACTCTGTCAGCAATACGCGAACCAAGAATATCAGTAAATAGAATAAATTATTTTGAGAATTTTTGTGTATTTAACTATAGAAAATTAATTTATTAAAGGTTTAAATTTGAAAAAAAAAATAAATTAAATTAGGGTGCGGTTAAAAAAAAATGGAAGGACTAATGAAGAAATTTGAAAATGATTAAAACTAAAAATAATTAATTAAATTAAATAAAAAATAGTTAAACTAAATCTACATTGCATGTCGTACATATGTCCAAACATGCATCATAAGATGGCTTAATTAGGATGCAAAATGTCAAAAGGTGGCACTATATCTTTTTTATAATAATATTTCTTTAAAATAAGTTTAACATTTCATTTCTCCAATTCTATAAAACCTATCCCCTCTCCCTTGGATTTTATTCCATTTTCTCACTTCTTACCTTCGGCCAAACCTAAAAAGAGGCAAACCTTGATGACTTAAGTGGTGTTAAAGGAAGATTAGCAACCAATTGACCTTGCAAACTTGACCGGGACATCTTAGGAGCAAAAAAAATAAAATTATGGCTTGGTCTTGGCTTGATGCCAGCCAAAAAAAATTTGTATGTGCTTATTGAGCCAAAGAGAAGGAGAATGGAAGCAAAAAGGTCACAGGTTGGCTAAAGAGGACTTGAAAAGTGAGGTAAAAGTTTACTCTAACACCAAATCTTTTTGATTTCTTCTCTTTTTGGTTAAGAGTTGTATGAAAGGAGTCTAATTTTATTTCTATTCTTGTTTCTTTTCCTTGTTGAAGAAAGAAAATTTTGAAAAACTGGGAGCGTACAAGGCCGAGACATGCATGGAAGAATCGGTGTGATTTTATTATGACTGAAGAAGGTATAAGTGGATTTTATTATGGAACCAAGACGTAGAGTATATTGATCCCAAAGACTTAATTTAATTAAGCCAAGATTTAATTAATTAATATGTTAATTACTTTACTTAAGGTGAGATTAAGTTAAATAAGTGAATGGGTAGGAAAACAATTTAAAATTAAGTGGAGAATGTGGTGTACTCGAGATCAACTTAAATGGAATTGGAAATATTTTAAGACCATTTAATACCAGAAACGTACAAGAATGAGGAAGCATAGGTTTATTTATTTATTTATTTATTTAAATTAATGTGATTAAGTTGGGGATTGAGTCAATTTAGAGAAATTATCCTTGAAGTCGTGACATGGTTTGGGATAAAAAAAATTAGTTAAAAGACAAAAAAATTTTGATTTAACCAAAATTTGTTTAATTTAAAAGATTTATTAAGTTACCAATTGAGCAAAATGGAGTTTGGTAAATAGAACAATTGTGGACCTTGAGTTTTGGTGATAGACCGTGGCATATAAAGGAGTTGGAGAAAATGGTAGAATGGGCTATGGCCGAGAAAGAGTAAAACTTAAATAGGAACCATAATTGTATGAAAAACCATGGAGGAAAGTTGGTTTAAAACCTTGATAAATGACTTCAAATTTAAGGCTATTGTACTGTGACCACCCATTTGGAATATTTGAGCATTGAACCACAAAAATAACCTAAACAGTGAGTGAAACTAAAAGCACAAACTGACTAGTTATTTTATATGTGAATGTGTCATATATTAAGTTTACAATAAGTTAATTAATCGAGTAAATCAAGTAAAATCAAATAATCATATGATGATAAAAATTATATATATATATATATATGAGAGGGTTAATGCAAATAACTTACAAATAAATATTAAATAATAATAAGATAACAATAGTTTATCAATTCGTGATATAGAAATAACGATAAATAACAATAATAGTGGTAGCGATAAATAATAACAAGGAGTATTTTAAAAATAGGAAATTTAAATTAAGATGGTAGGCTATGGTGTAATTGTTGGTCAACCTACACATGCAACATAAAATAAATGACAATAAAGATGGATGGTGCATCTTTTGTTGACAAAATATTTGGTAGGTAAGATGGTAGGTGAAGATTAATCTTGACCATCCATTTAGTGGGTGGGGATTAATCTTGACCATCTACTTGGTTGGTAAGATGGTAGGTGAAGATTAATCTTGACCATACATTTGGTAGGTGAGACGGTAGGTGAGAAATAATCTCAACCATCCATCAAAGTAGGTGAGAATTAATCTTGACCGTCCATTGAGGAGGTGTAGGCCTATATATAGCCTTAGAAATTCATTTGTAATGTATTCCATCAAAAAGTGAGATAGTAGCATTAGTGAGAGGTTGTGAGTTGTGAGTGTTTGTAAACACTTGGTAAATTTCTTTTCTTTCAGTAAAAGATCTGCAGCAGTCCGGAGACGTAGGCATAATTGGCCAAACTCCGTTATCAACTTGTCTGTCTTATTAGTTCGCATTTTTCTTCGCTTTCTCATAAATCTGACTATAGGGAAATTGGCGTCATTTCCCAACAACTGGTATCAGAGCATTGGTTGCATTTTTTCTGTCCTTTTTCGGGCGATTACTATTCACATGAATAGTAAATTTTTGTGAATAGTGAAATTTGGTCAGTTGTACCAAATTATCCACGGAGGTGTTCTAATACACAGAGGTTCACAAGAATTGTCAGAAACGATCCAAAGGAAGTCAGATTCGAGTGGGAGCGATGGCCACAGATGAAGGAAAGGTAAAAATTGAGAAGTTCGATGGAGCGGACTTTGGCTTTTGGAAAATGCAAATAGAAGATTATTTGTATCAGAGAAATCTGTATCAACCTCTCTCAGGGAAGAAGCCAGAGGCTATGAAGGAAGAAGACTGGAGTCTTCTCGACAGACAAGCTCTCGGAGTTATCCGATTGACATTATCCCGTAATGTTGCTTTCAACATAGCAAAGGAAAAGACCACGGCAGGTCTTATGATGGCTCTCTCTAGTATGTATGAGAAGCCTTCAGCTTCAAACAAAGTGCACCTCATGAGGCGCTTGTTCAACTTGCGAATGACAGAAGGTGCATCTGTAGCTCAACATCTCAATGAACTCAATACAGTCACAACCCAATTGAGTTCGGTTGGAATTGAATTTGATGAAGAAGTACGAGCATTAATACTTTTGTCTTCTCTACCAGAAAGCTGGAATGCTACTGTCACTGCTGTGAGTAGTTCGTCGGGAAGCACTAAGTTGAAATTTGATGATGTTCGTGATTTGGTTCTCAGTGAAGAGATCCGACGGAGAGAGTCAGGTGAATCATCAACTTCTTCAGTTTTGCATACAGAGTCAAGAGGAAGAAATTCAACCAGAGGTAATGGACGAGGCAAGTCAAACTACCGAGGTAAATCAAAGGACAGAAGGTCCAAATCCAGGAATCCAAGTAATTTCCATAGTTCAAAAACTGTCGAATGTTGGAATTGTGGAAAGACTGGACACTACAAAAATCAGTGCAAGAGTGCATTGAAGAACCAGGAAGCAAAGGTAGAGGCAAATGTTGCTTCCACCTCTGGAGGCAATGACGCATTGATATGCTCTTTGGAAAGCAAAGAGGAGTCTTGGGTGTTAGACTCTGGAGCATCATTCCATGCTACTTCACAGAAAGAATTCTTCGAAAGGTATGTCCCTGGAAACCTTGGAAAGGTATATCTTGGTGATGATCAACCTTGTGCTATTATTGGCAAAGGTGTAGTAAAGATTAAGTTGAACGGATCTGTTTGGGAGTTGAAGAATGTCAGACATATTCCCGACCTGAGAAAGAACTTAATCTCAGTAGGGCAATTGGCTAGCGAAGGCTACACTACGATCTTCCATGGTGATAATTGGAAGATTTCAAAGGGAGCAATGACGGTTGCTCGAGGCAAAAAGAATGGCACTCTTTACATGACAGCGGGAGCACGCTGTTCAATCATAGTTGCAGCTAGCAATGAAAATCCCAATCTATAACACCAGAGACTAGGCCATATGAGTGAAAAAGGAATGAAGATTATGCATTCAAAGGGGAAACTTCCAGGTCTACAGTCAGTGGAGATAGACACATGCGAAGATTGCATACTTGGAAAGCAGAAAAGGGTCAGCTTTCAGACAAGTGGCAGAACCCCAAAGAAAGAAAGGCTAGAGCTTGTTCACTCTGATGTTTGGGGACCAACGACTATCTCATCCATTGGTGGGAAACACTACTTTGTGACTTTCATCGATGATCACTCTCGGAAGGTATGGGTTTACTTTCTAAAACATAAGTCCGAAGTGTTCGAGGCTTTCAGAAGATGGAAAGCTATGGTTGAAAATGAGACAGGTCTGAAGATTAAAA
Source organism: Triadica sebifera (assembly GCA_023653625.1). Lineage (NCBI taxonomy): Eukaryota > Viridiplantae > Streptophyta > Magnoliopsida > Malpighiales > Euphorbiaceae > Triadica > Triadica sebifera. The sequence continues at coordinate 13,271,889 of CM042903.1, read as the reverse complement.
AGCTCAGAACTGACAATGGTGGTGAATATGAAGACACCAGATTCAAGAAGTTTTGCTATGAGCACGGTATCGGAATGGAGAGAACTGTGCCAGGTACACCTCAACACAATGGTGTAGCTGAACGTATGAACCGAACGTTGACAGAAAGAGCCAGAAGCATTCGTATACAGTCAGGTCTACCGAAGCAGTTCTGGGCAGAAGCAGTCAACACAGCAGCTTACTTAATCAATCGAGGACCATCGGTTCCATTAGAGCACAGAATACCAGAGGAGGTATGGAGCCAAAAAGAGATAAAACTATCACATTTAAAAGTTTTTGGTTGTGTAGCATATGTGCATATCAGTGATCAAGGAAGGAATAAGCTTGATCCCAAATCCAAGAAATGCACTCTCATCGGTTATGGTGAGGATGAGTTTGGCTACCGTATTTGGGATGACGAAAACAAAAAGGTCATCCGTAGCAGAGATGTGATTTTTGATGAAAGGGTGATGTACAAGGACATGCATAAAACAGTCGTCAGCAACTCAGAACAGAATGAGTCAGTATTTGCAGATGCAGATGATGTCCCAGTTAGTTCCGTGACGGAACCCATTGTAGCAAGTCCTCAGCCAGAGGAACTTGTTGGACCAAGCAGTGCGCATTAATCCGACACACCACAGCCTCCTACTCCATCTCCTGTATTAAGAAGGTCTTCTAGGCCTCATGTGCCTAACAGGAGATACATGAACTATCTGTTATTGACTGATGGAGGGGAGCCTGAATGCTATGATGAAGCTTGTCAGACTGGAGATGCTAGTAAGTGGGAGCTTGCCATGAAAGACGAGATGAAGTCTCTGATCTCTAACCAGACATGGGAACTAGCTGAGTTGCCTATGGGAAAGAAGGCACTTCATAACAAATGGGTGTACCGGGTAAAAGAAGAGCATGATGGTCTCAAAAGATACAAAGCCCGACTTGTTGTCAAAGGATTCCAGCAGAAGGAAGGAGTTGACTACACCGATATTTTTGCTTCCGTTGTGAAGCTCAATACTATCAGAACAGTATTGAGTATTGTGGCTATTGAAGATCTTCATCTTGAACAGCTGGACGTGAAAACCGCATTTCTTCACGGAGACTTAGATGAAGAAATATACATGCATCAGCCAGAAGGTTTCTCAGAGAAAGGGAAGGAGAACATGGTGTGCAGACTTAAAAAGAGTTTGTATGGCCTGAAACAAGCCCCAAGACAGTGGTACAAAAAGTTTGATAGCTTCATGCATAAGGAAGATTTCCAGAAGTGCAATGCTGACCACTGTTGCTACTTCAAGAGATATAAATCCAGTTATATCATTTTGCTACTTTATGTCGATGATATGTTAGTAGCAGGTTCAAATATGAATGATATCAGAAGGTTGAAGCAGCAATTGTCAAAAGAGTTTAACATGAAAGACTTGGGTCCAGCAAAGAAGATTCTTGGAATGCAAATCACAAGAGATAAGCAGAGAGAGTTCTTGCAGTTATCTCAAGCAGAGTACATCAACCGTGTTTTGCAGAGATTCAACATGAACAATGCCAAGCCAGTTAGCACACCCTTGGCCAGTCACTTTCGCCTATCTAAAAATCAATCCCCTCAAACGGAGGAAGAGAGAGAATTCATGGCAAAGATTCCTTATGCCTCAGCTATTGGAAGTTTAATGTATGCAATGGTCTGTACTAGACCAGATATTGGTTATGCAGTGGGAGTTGTTAGCAGATTTATGTCAAATCCAGGAAAAGCTCATTGGGAAGCAGTCAAGTGGATTTTGAGGTATTTACGAGGCACCACGGAGAAGTGTCTGTACTTTGGTAAAGGAGAGTTAAAAGTACAAGGCTACGTAGATGCAGACTTTGGAGGAGAAGTAGATCATCGAAGAAGCACCACCGGTTATATATTCACTGTTGGAACTACAGATGTTAGTTGGATGTCACAAATACAGAAGATTGTCACTTTATCCACTACAGAGGCTGAGTATGTAGCAGTGACTGAAGCTAGTAAAGAGATGATATGGCTTCAAGGTTTGTTAACTGAGTTGGGATTCAAAAGGGAGAAGAATATTTTGCATAGTGATAGTCAGAGTGCGATACACTTGGCGAAAAATTCAGCATTTCATTCCAGAACCAAGCATATTGGGCTTCGTTACCACTTCATCAGATCTTTATTGGAAGATGATGTGTTAGTACTGGAGAAGATCCAAGGAAGCAGGAATCCAGCGGATATGTTGACAAAGGCGGTGACTATCGACAAACTGAAGTTATGCTCAACTTCAGTTGGTCTGCTAGAGTAACAAGACCAGAAAGGCTGCTGCATTGATCGAGGTGTGAAGACAGATTGAAACCAGTCTTCAAGTGGGAGATTGTTGGTCAACCTACACATGCAACATAAAATAAATGACAATAAAGATGGATGGTGCATCTTTTGTTGACAAAATATTTGGTAGGTAAGATGGTAGGTGAAGATTAATCTTGACCATCCATTTAGTGGGTGGGGATTAATCTTGACCATCTACTTGGTTGGTAAGATGGTAGGTGAAGATTAATCTTGACCATACATTTGGTAGGTGAGACGGTAGGTGAGAAATAATCTCAACCATCCATCAAAGTAGGTGAGAATTAATCTTGACCGTCCATTGAGGAGGTGTAGGCCTATATATAGCCTTAGAAATTCATTTGTAATGTATTCCATCAAAAAGTGAGATAGTAGCATTAGTGAGAGGTTGTGAGTTGTGAGTGTTTGTAAACACTTGGTAAATTTCTTTTCTTTCAGTAAAAGATCTGCAGCAGTCCGGAGACGTAGGCATAATTGGCCGAACTCCGTTATCAACTTGTCTGTCTTATTAGTTCGCATTTTTCTTCGCTTTCTCATAAATCTGACTATAGGGAAATTGGCGTCATTTCCCAACAGTAATAACCTCATATGAAATAATGTTATACCAAGGGGAGGCAAGCACCATTGGCGAGCGAGACAAGGGGGAGACTTCGACGGTAGATAGAAAGGATCAATGAGAGAAATCAAATTCGGCTATTACATGTCGATGCTGACAAAGTCAGATTGAAACAAGGGAAAAAGACCATGAAGGAAAGTTAAAGAGGAACCATAATTGTATGAAAATATGAAGGAAAGTTGGTTTAAAACTTTGATAAATGCCTTCGAATTTAAGGCCATTTGTACTGTGACCACCAATTTGGGATATTTGAGCATTAAGTCATAAAAATGACTTAAAGAGTGAGTGAAACAAAAAGCACAAATTGACTGGTTATTTTATATGTGAATGTGTCATATATTAAGTTTACTATAAGTTAATTAATTGAGTAGATCAAGTAAAATAAAATAATCATATGATGATAAAAATAATATATATATATATATATATATATATATATATATATATGCGCAAGGGTTAATGCAAATATTTTACAAATAAATATTAAATGATAATTAGATAACAATAGTATATCAATTCATGATATAGAAATAACAATAAACAATAGTATTAGCGATAAATAATAAAAATAAATATTTTAAAAATAGAAAATTTAAATTAAGATGGTAGGCTATGGTGTAATGACCTCGGATGAAATAATATTATGCCAGGTGAACCTCCGACAAGGGGAGGCAAGTACCATTGGCAAGCGAGACAAGAGAGAGACTTCGACGACAGATAGGAAGGATCAGTGAGAGAAATGGAATTCGACTACAGCTTATCGATACTGACAAAGTCATATCGAAACAAGGGAAAATACCAGGAGGAGGATTATAAGGCCCAAAGAGATTTGTGCAAAATTCTTATCCTAATGGCCATGGAAACAAATATTGAAACATCATTATTTAATAGATTTTTAGTGATGAAAATATGTTAAATGATTTTCATTTAGAATATGGATTACATATTATTTTTTTAATATCAATTATTTTTTGAAATAAAATCATCTTTTTAAATTTTAATAACTTATAGCACTATATGTTTAAATTGATTTTTATATGAATAGTGAAATATTAATTTGTCTTGGAAAAGGAGTTTGGCATAGAAATATAATCAGAAAAATTATTCTTATGTTTTATTTATGAGAGATTTGATAATGTAAAAATTTATTAAACAAATATGACGTTGGGTATGTTTTAATAAAATTTACGATTTTTAATCTATATAAAAATATAGACAGTGATCTAGGGATTGTTAACATGCCAACAAAATATGAACTTCATGACTTGTGGTTATCTTGGTCATAAGAGACATTATATGGCTCATGTGGCTATTTTGGACCATATATATTTTTTATTTATCGATCATATGGTTATATTGAATCGAGACTAATTTTATGGTTATCTTGGATCATATGATATTATTTTGGGTCATATGGTTAATTTTGACCCTGAGTCTATGATTCTTGGATCTTGAGATTTCTATCGTTTGATGGTACCCCTTAATTCCTTAGGGGCAAGTTTATAGTGCGTTATATAGGCAGAGAAATAATGAAACTATTACTTGGTATATGGGTATGATGAAAAATTTACTAAGTGAATAAATATAGATTTTAAGCAGGTTTCCTATTATTTTACAATGTCATTGGCGAAATGAACCCTTAAGTTCAAATAATTATATGCTATAAATATGTAAAATAAGCTTGAGTGTTTTAAACGATAATGTGACGTATCTATTTACTGTCAGTTAATTCTATATATTAAAAGTGAATATTTATTTATAATTGTTTATTGCTGCAAAATTTTACTGAAATAAATTATAGTTCCAAGACTGTTACTATAAGATTTGCATCACTGAATTAAAACTCAACGTGAAAGTTTTTCACTCTCTCGCAGATAGTAATTATGAGACAAATACCAAGGAACGAGTTGAAAGTTGCAGATCCAGTAACTCTATTAGATGAGCGCAATAGTAATAGAAAATAGTAATAATCATGTCATGCTCATAAATAAAATTTTCTTTTTATGCATTAGACATATTTTAAAATAAATACATGTCTATAGATAAAATTATGTACTAGTTTATAGTTTGAAAAAATATAGTTTACATATATTTCAAAGAATTATTTATCCTCACTTTGAGTTACAAGTGGATCTATATTTGTTGTATGCCCATAAGTCCTACGCATGCATATCAGTTAGTCAGCTGAAGACACTACTTTACCTGACTAAAGTACGGAAGGGTAAATGAATGTTACAATTGCTCATTCCCAAAGGAATTGCAGAGAACACAGGCGTTGGTTGATAATGAACATTATCATCTTCAACATCGTCTTTTGGATCATCAATGGGAGCATAAATTTTTTCAGGTAGATCAACATGATTTTCATCCCCAACTTATCTTGGCACCAGTGTTGGACAAATTAATTTCAATTCTATTAAGTCACCATCGAAATAAGGAGCATGTAACACCCCCTCACTCCAGCTTGAAATGCCTGAATAAGCGAGTACTACGCTTATTTCTTTAAATTATTATTTTAATAAATGCTAAAAAGTCTTTTTTTTACTCAAAGCTCAAATATATAAAAGAGATAATGTATATTTTTATTTACATAAATAATATTTACAAAACTTTAGGTTAACTACAAAACCATAAAATATAATTTATATATCTAAAATAAAAAAAATATAAATACAAAATATAAAAAAGTTGTGACCCACAGTTTTCACTGTCGACTATTTTGCTAGATTAGACTACAACTAGCTTTATCTACATGCTACAACTACCTTTTTAAATCGTCGCGGAAAGAAACTCTCAAGCTAATCTCTAAGCTTAATGGTGCATAAAGATAAAAAAATATACTATATCATATAACATGCATTGCCATATATTTGTAATGTATAAAAATTCATGCAACACACTTTATCATACTTTTATGGTGCACATTTTGCATACAATTTATTATCGCATTGTTCACTAGTGTATATATATATATATATATATATATATTTATTTTACTTTATCATGCTCTTTTAATTTCATTAACTCATTTATCCTCATAACACCTATGAATCACTAATAAGGATAACGGGGTTGTCATCTAGGTATTTATGAGTATCACTCGGACATTTATGGTATGCGTATACAAGTGTTATCACCCGCATTAATAATAATGTTATTATTGACTTTAATTATAGTGTCATTACCGACATCAATAATAATATCATTACTGGCTTTAATTATAGTCATTGATTTCATTAATCGTGTCATCATAGGCATTATTAATTATCCCCCTGATTGGCATGTCAAACTATCCAAAATTCTAGTTTTAAGCTATGTATTTTAAGACTTAATTAATGTCATTAAAATTTATAACTATAAGAAAATAAAAAAAATATATTTCTTTATCTTTTATTACCTCAACCATAAAATACTCAACTATGATTTTATTTGCAAATTATTTTTATGAGTCTAATAACTTATTTGATTTCTCATATACCTCATTTGGGTAAAATTCACATTATAACAATTAATTTAATATTACTTAAATATTTAAATTTTATTTTTTTTCATTATACCCTGTTTCAGGAAGAATTCATATTTTATTTTGACCTCAATTTTGGTCCTATTACAATCTAAATTAAATTACAAAATCTTATTATGAATTTTAGATATGAATATTAGCTTTAATATGCAACTTAAATTACTAAATTTGTAATTATGTAAAAAAAGATATGATTAATTGATACTAACTGGTCACTAACAATTTTGCTTAAAATTTTCTGGACAGATTGTAGATCCGAAATATATATATATATATATATATATATATATATATATATATATATATATATTTATTTATTTATTTATGGGCAAATAGATAAATTTTTAGATTTTATGGTATGAATGAAAGTTAAAACCTTATGTCTTAGCTTTCAAACTCAATAAATAACACATTAATATGATTTTTATAGCTTAATTTATAGCGATATATGTGTTTAGTGCTCCATAAATTACAGCATTGCATACACACAATCACTTAGGGGGTGTTTGGGACTGTTGTTAGGTTTCCAAAAAGCAGGTTTATAATTTTTTTGATTGAATTGATTGATTTTTTTAATTTTTTATAAACTGTTTTTCTCAAACTTGCTTTTAGAAAAAATATCTATTTACCTGCTTCTCTCAAAAAGTAGTTTTCAAAACTCAAAAAATTTAAAAATAAAATTTTTTTCTCTAAAAGCGTTTTTGTCAAACGCAATGCTAAACAAACCCTTAATTTAATTTTTACCATCTTAAATCTAGTAAACATACATACCCAGAATTTTATCACAAAATAATGTTAATTTAAATATCAAATGCTCAAATCATGCAACTTAAAAATGAAACATAGGTTATTGCCTTAAATTTATACGGAAACTTCTTAATTTCTTTCGCTTACTCTAGGTAACTTTCTCTTTTCCTTTGTTTCCTTGAGCTCCTTCTTTGTCACTTTGAGCTCCTAAAACACACAAAATCATTATCAAAACCTTACCTTATCAAAACTTTCATGAAACCCTAAACTCTCTCTCTACATAATCAAGTTCTAAATGAGTTCAAAACCATATTTTTCTTTGATGAAAGTTGAAAAAGAGAATGATAGCTTCTTACCTATACTTCTTTCTCTTCTTGATCAACACTTGAAGGTTTTCTCTTTCCTTTTCTCTTGCTTTTTCATCTAGCTTCATTAAGTCTTTGGGAGCATGACAATGACTTTATCTTGTTCTTCTCTCTCTACTTCCTCTCTTTCTCTCTCTAGATTAAGCTTTGCTTATGGTGCGAATGGAGGGCTGGCGTGGATTGGTTTAAGATGCAGAAAAATAAGTTAAGAAATGTGATAAGGGATCCACACTTTGACTATAAATTTGATATTAGACCAATTAACATTTTAATTTCCTATTTATGTTATGGTGGCCAACCATCAATTGTCTTTGTATCCCAAAGTTATGTTTAATTAACAAATACCTCATATAATTCTCTAATTTTCGTTAAATTGTAAATTTACTTCAAAACTTATAATGTTTTACAGTTTAGTCTTTTGACGTAAATCAACTTCTTAAAGATTTTAAAACACTTTATTAGACATATATCATAATTATTAATCATTATCTTGATTAATTTTGATCAAAATCCGAATTTAAACTCCAGTCGGTTCAACGCGTCAATTTAGTGACATGCACGACTTATGACCTAAATTAGCGGATATGACACACATTCTTCTTTGTTCTGACAATATTTTCAATAGTCTCCTTCTCAATGAAAATAATATCATGACTCATGATAAATTTCTTCTCTATTAGATCATAAAACCTATCACCAAGTTGATCTTTGCCATAACCAATAAAAATACAATGTTGTGTTTTGGCATCAAACTTGGACCTCTCATCTTTTAGAATATACACAAAAGCCTTGCAACTAATCACCCACATATGATCATAGAAAATATCTGCGACACTCTTATAACAATCATTCTATACGTACGTTATATGGGTTAATACAATTATAGCCGATGTGTGCCAAATTTCTTTTTCCTTAAATTTTTTTATATTTTATTAATCACTTAATATTTTACTTATCCATACAATTATATCACCTCCATAATTTTTCACATTTTCCATTCTAATATCTCACTATTTCATTATGAATATTCAATTAAGTTATTAAGTATCACTAAACACACTTCATTCATTAATTTTTATTTCGTGCATAATATAATCAATAATTAGAAAAATATTCAATATATAATTTAAAAATTTCCAATTAATTTCTACACACTAAAAATCATATTTTCTTGCATTTTATGACTAAATGTTTATTTAATTAGTAAGAAAAATGTTAATTTCTCCTTCTTTATTTTTCGACCTAGTATTAATTTTTATCATTAAAATTTGTCTTTCATCTTCTAATTATTTATTTCACTAATTTATACATTCATTATTTCATATATATCATAATATTACAATAAAATGTAATTATACCTTAATTTACATTTTTCACATAATAAGGTCATATTTTTCAATTTCCACTAATTATTTTTTTAATTGAAATTAACCATTCTAATTCCTTTTTTACAACTCCTTAATCATGTTTTAAATATTAATTATCAATTACATGAAAAACACACAAAATTTCTAATTTCCATAACCCTAATTCATTCTTAATAAATGAAAATAGATAGATTTTGAAATCACTAACCTTATTTTCTTGCTTTGGCCTTCCTAAGCTTTATTTTCCTTAGTACTTCCTTTGGAAGCACCTTCATTTTCAATTGAACCTACCATGACCGAAAATTACACTTCATTAATCCACAATATTTTGCTTCCTTAACTCAAATAAACTTCATATTTTTCATCTACATACCTTAACCTACCTATTTGAACCATTAAACTAATTTAAAACTATAAATTTCACTTACCTCAAATTTATATCCTAACTTGTCTCCTTTGATTTTATTCCACTTTAGCCCTCCAAATAAAAAATAAAGGCTTTTACTAGGTACAAGAGATGCTGAAATTATTTTTGAGTGATTGATTTTAGTGTAAAAAGCGAAGAAAATTGAAGAATTTGAAAGAGAAAAAGGGAAAGATGTGGTTCAGCCAAGAAGGAAATTTGGGGAAGAAGATGAAGTATAATTCTCTCTAGAGAATTTTGATTCTTAAGCCTATTTATAGTGGTTTAATTTAGATGGGTTTGAACCAAATAAAAGTCAACCCATTTAGATCCAATTATGCACTATAAATTATTTTTCTCACTTTCCAAGCTCAATTTCACCCATATTTGATTCCATAATTCAAAAAATATTTTTATATGTCTACACAAAATTTTTTTTAACTCAATCGGAGTCCATTTTCTATCCAACTCATTCAAACCGGACTGATAATTCAATTTTTGATGTTACTGTAAAATTCATTTTTACTGTCAAATAATCCTAAATATTATTTAGAGTCTATCCATATCTTAAAATAAAATTTTAGATGTCATTTGCTATTTTTCATAGCCCGGTCAATGTACAGTCAACTAATTATTTAATTAAACCAGATCCCCTTTTTTCTTAGTTTTGACTTTTGAGAGCTTATTTGACCTCATTTTTCACTCTAAATTTTATCTCCACAATAGTCATAACCTATGTTTTTTGATAATCAAATAAAATATTTGTCCCGGGTATGCAAATCAATTTCGAAAACTACAGTTTACAACTAACCTGGTATTTGGGTCATTACAATATCTTTTTTTAACCATGTTTTCTTTAGAACATCTAACTTTATAGAGATACAAGGTGAGAGATTTAACACGTACACAACCATGAGTAAAGTTTCACTCCAAAATATTTTAGGTAACTTAGCATGTGAGAGTAAATATCTGACTCTCTTCATCAAAGTTTTGTTCATCATCCCAGCCAGACCATTCATTTGTGGTATTTTTAGAGGCTTTGTTTGATGACGAATACCATGCTCTTTGGTCTAGTGTATTCTACATTATTGTTTGTTTGGATGCACTTTAACTTCTTCTCAGTCTGTCTCTCAATTGAGACATATAATTCTTTAAAGACATGTAATTCTTTAAAGACATTCAACACATGATCTTTTATCTTTAAAGTATACACCCACGTCTTCCTTGAGTGGTCATCAATAACAGTCACAAAGTATCGAGCACTATGTTGTGACTTTGACATTGGCTCATATAAATCTGAATGGACCAGATATTTCACATTACCTTTAGTGAGCTTCCACTGGTTATTGAAAAATGTACTGTAGAAATCTGCATCATCCGGTCTTCTTATAGAGATCAAATTCAGGCGAATATCTAGAATATGCTTAACATCTCTTAGGACTAATCTGTTACCATTCACAATCTCCAAACAAAAATCTTCTCTGCCAACAACTTTTAACAAATTATCATTTTTCATCTTCATTGCCAAAATCTTCTACTGTATAGGATGAGAAGAATTCCTTTCAAGACATGACATGAATGACAGCGCTACTATCAATTATCTAACTGGTGTCACGAGATGTGAAAATGATAGTATCATCACAAACGACATTAAATTTGTTTATGATATTTGTCACATCATCATCACTACTGTCATCTCACTTTACTTCCTTGTCTTTTTGTTCATTCTTGAACTTTTAGTAGTATTTCTTAATATGACCTTTCTTTTTACATTAATTTCATTTAATATTGGCATATTTGTTTGACTTGTCTCTTCTCTTTTCTTTAGACATTTGTTACCTAGACTGGTTCCTTCCTCTCTGGAATTTGTAACTAGAACATCTGGTTGTGATGAAGAAGATGAGTTCTGAGATCTCCTTCTCATTTCTTTATTTAGGATACCACTTTTAATAGACTTCATATTAATTACACCATTAGATGCAATATTAGTAATTGAAATTTTCAAAGTCTCCCACGACTCTGGTAGGGATTCCAATACTAGTAGAGCAAAAATTTTGTCATTCAAATTTATTCTCATTCTGGATAGTTGGTCCATTATCCCTTGCATCTCATTCAAATGGTTGATTATGGAAGTCCTTTCCTTGTATCTCAGTTACATCAACTTTGTCAAATAAAATAATGTATTATTGTCTGTTTTTTACGTGTACAAATGTTCAAGTTTATTCTATAGCATCTAGGCATGAGTCTCATTGCAGATGTGATTGTACACATTGTCTTCAATGAATTTTCGGATATAGTCGCACACCTATTCGTACTCAAATTTCCACTTCTCATTTGATTTGCTATCGGGTTTAGTAGTAACAAATACTAACGGATGCATTTTCATCACAAATGGAAGATATTTTATTTTGTTTCTCCATTTATGATAATTTGTGCCATTTAAGTTGATTATTTTGGTGTCATTTGTCACTATTTAAAAAAATAGAAACTCTTTCAGCTGTCAGTAATCAAATAAAATCTTTTATAATGTAGAAGATCAATCAATACTGCAACTATAAAGTATACTAGAAATTTTACAGGATCGACAGACTGGCTCTGATACCATTTAATGGGCATAATGAATAAAATAATACAAATAAATGTGAATAAAAATAATCAGCAAAAATAATACTAATAATTAATGTGGTTCACTCTTTAATTTGGGTTACGTCTACAAGACAAACTCCAAATATTTTTTTCCACTAATAAAAATTAATGGGTAAAAAATGAAAGTTCTTCCTAGATACAGGCTACAAATAATACAACAATTATCTCAAAATATTTTTTTTAAAAAGTCTAACTCTCTCACACACTCATCAAAGAAATTTTTCCTTCGGTATTTCCTGACTACTCTCTCAATTGCTTGAATTTGCAATGTTTGCTATGTTTTGAAGGTATAAATCTGTGCCTTTTATAGGCACAGACAGTGGAAAAATGTCTATAAAATATTTCAGAGGAAGCAAACTAAACTCTTCTCCATTACTTCACCTTTCTTTCAAGACTAGCCGAGACACCTCACAAGGCTTAGCTTAATCAAGTGCTGCTTCATTAGGCCATCATCTATTCTCCTCATGGGTCAAGGTTCTCTTCCTCTTTTAATGGTAATTGTTGTGGAAATCGGATTAGTTTCCACCAAAGTGAATAATTGTACCAAAAATTAAGTTAAAGAAAAATTCTCAGGTAGTTGGTAGAGTCACAAATGGTCTCTCTTAAAAACCAACTTCCTTAAACTCTTAGAGTCTTGGTAACAGAATTTTTCTCAGATAATTTAAAGCACAATATATCACAAAGTAAATGACCCGACAATAGCTATTAAATAGACAATAAAGAGAACATCAGAATTTAACGAGGTTCGCCAATTATGCCTACGTCATCGGACACTACTAAAATAATATTCCACCATTTCAAAGAAATATTACAAAGTGAAATATTAAAAGAGAGAGAGAAAATACAACCAATCTTAGAAGTGGGGGATTGGTGTTTGGGATGATTTGTTAAGAGAATATGAAGTCTTTTTTATAGGCTAAAGCTATTGTGGAAAAAAGACTTCTTTTCCGATGTGGGATTGCCACATTTCAACAAATCTCCACCTTGGCTATCTCATAATTCCAAACAAACATTCTCTTTACAAATTTATGTAATGTCTCCAAATGCGCTTTAAAGTGTCCAATTTCAAATTCTAAGAACATTTATCAAGTCCAAAAAATGTTGGAACTTGACACCTGTCACAACTTTTGATGTCATGTCTGCGGGATTTTCAGCAGTCAAAATCTTATGAAGTAGTATCTCACAATTTTCAAGAATTTCTCGTACAAAATGATATCGAACATCGATATGCTTCGTCCTTGTATGATAAACTTGATTCTTTGCTAAAAAAATAACACTTTGACATGCTTCTAACTAATTTCCAAGTCATTCAACAACCCCTGAAGCCAAATTGCCTCCTTAACAGCTTCTAAAACTGCCATGTACTCTGCTTCTGTTGTAGACAAAGCAACTGTTGACTGTAAGGTGGACTTCTAACTAACTGGTGTCTTTGCAAGTGTGAACACATAACCGGTAATAGATCGACATTTATCTAAATCACCTGCATAGTCGGAATCACAATATCCAACTATATACTAACCAATTTTCTCATCCCGCTCAAACATTATACCAACATCTGCAGTATTCTGAATATACCGCAGAATCCATTTCATAGCTTGCCAATGTCCTTTGTCAGGATTATGCATGTACCTGCTCACAACTCCAACTGCTTGGGAAATCTTAGGCCTCGTACACACCATTTCATACATCAAGCTACCAACAACATTTGCATATGGAACCTTTGACATATATTCTCATTCTTCATCACTTTTCAAAAATAAAGATGCACTAAGCTTAAAATGAGGAGCAAGTGGAGTATTAACTGATTTTTTCTTCTCATTTATCCCAAAATGCTTTAGTACTTTTCTCAGATATTGTTTCAGAGTCAAACAAAGTCTCCCCAATTTTTTATCTCTTCATATCTCCATACCAAGAATCTTCTCAGCTTCTCCTAAATCCTTCATTTCAAATTCCTGATTTAGTCGAGCTTTTAACTTCTGAATCTCTCATTCATCCTTCGAAGCTATCAACATATCATCAACATAAAGGAGAAGATAGATAAAGGAACCATCTCATAGCTTGCGTAAATATACACAATGATCATATTTACTTCTTTTGTATTTTTGCCTTATTATAAACTTATCAAATCGTTTGTACCACTGTCTTGGAGATTGCTTCAATCCATACAACAATTTGCTCAACTTGCACACCAAATTTTCTTTTCCGATAACTTTAAATCCTTCTGGTTGAGTCATGTAGATTTCTTCTTATAAGTCTCCATGTAAAAATGCAATTTTTACATCCAGCTGAACTAATTCCAAATCCAATTGTGCTACCAAGGCCAATAGTATTCTAATGGAGGAATGTTTTACAACTGGAGAAAACACTTCATTATAATCAATTCTCTTCTTCTGAGCGTAGCCTTTAGCTACCAATCTTGTCTTGTAGCGGATATCATTCTTATCAAGAAATCCTTCTTTCTTTGCATAAATCCATTTATAGCCAATCGCTTTCTTTCCCTTTGGCAGACTTGCTAGCTTCCATGTCTGATTCTTTTCAAGGGACAACATCTCTTCTTCCATAGCCTTTCTCCACTTTTCTTCTTCTGAGCTTTGAATAGCTTCACAATAAGTGGAATGAATCTCATCATCTACTGAAGATGTATAATTAGTCATATCTTCAAGTCGAGCATGTTTCTTAATATTCCTTTGGGCTTTTGTAGTGTAATTGGCTCAAGTTGCTGAGGAGGTTCTTGTGCTGAAACCTCTGCTTCCTCATCTGATCCATTTTCTACCATTATCTCCTCTTCTGTCGTAGGAGTAATTTTATCAGACTTTACAATTGATGGATCAACAATTCTTTTTCTATCAAACTCCACCTATTTGGGAGTTTCCTCCACCTGCTGTGGAGAACCATCTGTTTGCTCCTTTGTTACCTTTAACACAGTAGACTCATCAAAGGTAACATCTCTACTAAAGATTATTTTCTTCATCTCTGGGCACCATAAATGATATCCTTTGATACCAGAGGATATCCCTATAAAGATAGTTTTCTTTGCCCTTGGATCTAACTTCAATTTTTTAACATGATAGTATGTAATGGAACCAAACACATGTAAGGAATTATAATCTGTAGCACGTTTTCCATACCACACCTCCAAAGGTGTTTTGCCATTGATAGCAGTTGATGGCAAATGATTAATGAGATGACATGCTTATGTTACAGTCTCAGCCCAAAACTGTATGCCTATTCCAGCATTAGACAACATACACCAAACTTTCTCCAGTAGAGTTCGATTCATGCGTTCAGCCACCCTATTCTATTGTGGTGTATTTCTGACAGTGAAATGTCAAACAATTCCTTCATTTATGCAAACTTTCATGTACGAATCACTTGTGTACTCTCCATCATTATCTGTTCGAAGACACTTGATCTTTCTACCCGTCTGAGTTTATACCATCTTCTTCCAGATGAAAAAAACTCCTAACACTTCATCCTTTGTCTTCATTGTATACACTCACACTCTTCTTGAACAATTATTAACAAAGGTAACATAGTAGTGTTTACCTCCCATTGAAACAGTTTTGGAAAGACCTCATACATCTAAGTGAACATAATCCAGAATACCCTTGGTATCATGGATTGCAGTGCCAAACTTCACTCTCATCTGCTTCCCTTTGATGCAATGCTCACAGAATTCTAATCTGCAGGTTCGTACTCCTTACAATAATCCTTAATTTATAGAAGTTTCAAGGATTTTTCACCTGCATGCCCCAAGTGCATATGCCACAATCTGGTCATTTCTAGCTCCTGGTCATCGCTAGAAACTGCTGTTGTTGTTCCAATGATTGTATTGCCTTCATAGTAGTACAAGTTGTTGCTCCTTTGAACTCCTTTCACCACCACAAGTGCTCCAGATATAACCTTCATTACTTCATTTTTAATGATTATAGTGAAACCCTTTCTCCCAAGGATTCCCATAGAAATGAGGTTTTTCGTCAGACTGAGCACATATCTTACGTCTGCCAGAGTTCTGATTGATCCATCATGATTCCTCAATTGGACTGAACCAGTTCCAGTGGTTTTGCAAGGGCTGTCATTTGCTGTATAGACAACTCCACCTTCGATTTTTTTAAAATCGAAAAACCATTCCCGATTGGAACACATGTGGTGGCTATAGCCTGAATCCAAGATCCAAGCAGTCGAACTGCTTATTAATGGCATCAATGCTAATAAAAAATCTAAATAATCACATTCAGCTACATTTGAATCTGCAACAGCCTTTCCTTTGGCAGATTTGCTTCTCAACTTAGTACAATATTTCTTTCAGTGTCCCTTTTTTCAACAAAAGACACATTCATCTTTGCTCACTCTAGACTTTGATCTGTCCTTCTTTCCCTTGTTCTTATTTTTTAAACGGCCTCTTACTATCAAAGCTTCTGCTGCTCCACTGGTGTTATCCTTCTTGTCTTTTCTCCTCAATTCATAGCTATATAGTGCAGCACATACTTCACTAAGAGACACATCAGCTTTCCCATGGAGTAGAGTAGTTTCTAGAAACTCAAACTCCTCAGGAAGGGATCCCAACAGCATTAGGGCCAAATCTTCATCTTCAAAAGTCACATCCAAATTCATCAAATCTGCTACAAGTTGATTGAAATTGGTGATGTGATCATTCATTGTGGTACCAAGAACATATGTGAATCTGACCAACCTTTTCTTCATATGGAGCTTATTTTGACTGCTCTTTTTCAAGAATTTTTCCTCCAGTATCTTGCATAATTTACTTGCAGAAGTTTCTTTACAAAAGGCATACTTCTGCTCTTTAGATAGACACGATCGAATGGTACCACATGTCAAACGATTGATTGTCCTCCATTCTTTCTCATCTGCATCTTCTGGCTTTTCTCCCTCAATGACAATGTCTAAGCCTTGCTGAAATAAGGCATCTAAAACTTCACCTTGCCATATGCTGAAATGACCTATACCATTAAAAATCTCCACTGCAATTCTAGTATTTGCCACAACAATTCTCACTAAAATTGATGAAGTAGAAGCTATTATGTCCATTGTAGATTTTTGTCCGTCTCTTGTCATTTCTTATTCAAGACTATTTAATAGCTTTCAAATGCGGAATACCCAATAATCCAAGGAAACCTTTCTGATGTGGAAGATCAGCTTACGCCGCAACCACATAGCATATAACTCAGTAACCTCAGCTCTGATACCAATTGTTATGGAAATCGGGTTAGTTTCCACCAAAGTGAATAATTGTGTCAAAAATTAAGACAGAAAAATTTCCAGGTAGTTGGTGGAGTCACAAATGGTCTCCCTTAAAAACCAACTTCCTTAGACTTTTAGAGTCTTGGTGACAGAATTTTCTCAGATAATTTAAAGCACAATATATCACAAAATAAATGATCTGGCAATAACTATTAAATAGACAATAAAGAGAACACCAAAATTTAACGAGATTCGTCCAATTATGCATACGTTCTCAAACACTACTAAAATAATATTCAACTATTTCAAAGAAATAATACAAAGTAAAATATTAAAAAAAAAAAAAGAAAATACAACCAATTTTAGAAATAGAGGATTGGTGTTTGGGATGATTTGTTAAGAGAATATAAAATTTTTTTATAGGCTAATACTATTATGGAAAAAAGACTTCTTTCCGATATGAAATTGCCACATTTCAATAGTAATTGTCGGCATAAAAATGGAAGAAATGGAATAGTTGGTTTCGGGTAAGGAAAGAATGAAGAAGAATATGGTGTTTAGCTTATGGAATTTGCTAGAACAATTGAAAGATTTAGACTACTTTGCCTTGTATATGGGATTTTATGAATAAATTAAGTTTACATCAAGATAAGGTGGCGGACATGCAAGACTTAATTAGTGGTAATTGATATTTAATTTATTTAAGTAATCATTCTTATTGTAAAATATCCATTTTGGCCCTCAATCTTTCTAATTTCCATAATTTAACCCACTAAACTTTTATCTTTTTTAATTTAATCTTATGAAATAATATTCTTTTCTCAAATTATATATATTATTAATTTTTCCATTAAATACTCTATTTATTAACTATTTTAATTGCTATTATTTCATTCTAGATTAATTTCCACCTTTTTTCAATTTAATATGGGTTGCCAATTCTATCTAATTAATTTACAATTAAAATTTGTATTTTCACGTCTTATTTTCCGTGAATTAAAATTTAGACTTCGATCGCACCGCTGGGATTCAATGGCAGGACGCTCATAATTTTAGTGCATCCGATCGTGAAACCGTGAGTTAGTCGGGATCCAAACTAGTGGACGTGACATGGCTACTCCATACAAACTCGTTCTTCACGTCCCAAAGATGATAATGGGCCTTAGATCTTTATTAAGCTCCTTTTCAAGTATTGTCCACTTCTCCTCTCGAATGTCTCTTGTTACCAATCCTTTAACATAGCCTAAAATGAGTTGTCTTAGCTTGTTGGTCTGTGATCTTGTAACTGGGCCGCTAGACATGATAAATACATCTTTCTTCTTGCGTAATGATTGACTTCCATTGGCTGGATCCACTTCATTTCCAATACAATCAAGAAAAGCCGATTATAAAGTACGAAAAAGTGGAAAAAAGAACATAAAAGACCTATCGAATGGCCATGAGTATATTTTGACAGAAAATCTGAATTGGCTTCTCTAAAATGTGTGAAAAAATGCTTTGATCATAGCCCTGCACTAAAACTCAATTTATTTATGAACTTTATTTGTCGATAGTTTTAATCCTTTTATTTAATCCTTAACACTTTTACCTACAAATAAGATACATGATACATGTGGCATATAATAAATTTTACACATTAATTAATTCTCAAATCAACAAACTAGATTTAGTCCTTTACTTTCTCTTTCCATTGATTGGATATATGAAACTTGGATTTGACATAAATATACTAGCTAAATTTGTGTCGTTTCTCTTAACCAACACCAATATAAAAAGAATTACTCAACTTCCAATTACCCACATAAGAATAAAAAATTAATAATTGTAGGGATTTGATACTTACTAAATTTTAAAAGGTAAGCTATTTTGACTAATTTCCAAGTTTTCCAAGGTGAGGCTCTAGTTGATCCATCTATCGGCTAAACATGGGCATTAATTGGGGCAAAGTCCTGTAACAACTCTTTTTCCAAGTCGTTTTTGCATGAAAATCTAGTGGGGTTCGCCTTGGATAATCGAGTAAATGAAATTGAACCCTTTATAGGGTTGGTGTATATAGGGTCCTAGAATAAACTAATCAGAGTTTGAATATCGGCTAAGTATCTATTGCATGGCTATTTGTGGATCTTAGACTCCTCGGGATCTTTCAAGTAGGCCAAGGGGAGTTTCTCAGTTGTTTTGAGAATTTGACTTGGTGTGTTTCGACATTCTTTTTATCGGCTGATAGAGAGAGATATATGTTAAATATTAAAGATTGAAAAGCTTAGATTGAAACAAAATTAAAGATCAAAATAAACAAAAATTTGCTTGATTTGATGAATAACTATGGAGATGGGCTGAACAATAAAAGAAGAGTTTGAGGAATCCGGAGAATATAGAAAAGTGCTTTTGCTTTTGAGAGCTTGGTGGTAACCGATGAACGGTGAAAATGAGTTTATATAGGAAGTGAAAGTGTAATAGCCAAACAAGAAGACTAACTGCTTATTGAAAATGTGGGAAAGTGGAGAATGTGAAGAGACACTCTTCTTGAAATGCCCAAAGAACGATTAGTGTAGTTGCCAATATTTTGGCTGAAAGTTGGCTAGGAATCACATGAAGCTTTGAATTTCAAGTCTTCAATAATCAACTTCGAGGGGGCATTGTTTACGCCAGTATAAATGGGCCATATTAGGTTTTGTTTCTAATATTTTCAAGATAAAATGGGTGCTTGATGTATTAATAAGAATAAAGTTAAAACTGTATTGATAAGTCTTATTTTATCTGACAGAGATAAGATTAGTTGTATATATATATATATATATATATAATAAATATTGTAAATATTCATTAATTCAGGACACACACAGTCCACATATCAAAACCGGTTCCTATTTTCATTTCCTTTTAGGAATTTAGTTTCCCTTTTTTGTGTGATTGATCAATATTTGTTATGTGCTTATTAATTATCTAGTCCCAGTATACTCTTTGATTGCTTGTCACAACTCTTGAAGTTAGTAGCTCTAGGATTTTATCCTTGATGAAACCTGGAAGTCCACCCTATTTTGGTATTTAGTGTTAGTACTAGACCAACAAATTATATTTTTTTATTAGATTTTACTTTAGAATTATTTCTGGCGTAAACAAGTACCCAATTCAATGGTCGATTACAGTATAAGGTTTAGAAAGGTCATTTCTCTATGTATAAAATTAATATCGATTTAAAACCACCAAAAGAGAATTAATTTCATTATAAAGGCAAAAAGTTTATCATAGCATTTAAAAAAAAAAAACCCTTCATTTATTACTTTAGTTTATTTCTCGTTCAATCTAAGACACATATTCAGTTTAAAAAAATAATTTAAGACGTAATTGATGGCAGCCCATCAGAATTTAATCATTGAATTAAAATAAGCGAAGCGGCGCGCATGAATCTGACAATATCCGATATGGGTATACACAAAATAAAATGCAGACCCGGGTACATCCCTTCAATCACCTAATAGTTTTATTTTACTTAAAATAGACAAATCATGTAAATTACTTTATACCCATTATCATATATTCATTATTTCATTTTCATTTAAATAATTTCAGCATCCAATTGAAATTACTGATTAAAAACTGATGAGAGTACCTTATTTATATTTATATAAAGAATGGATCAAAATTGGAGAAAATCGCCAAATTTCACTTTATAATCTTTACATCCATATAGCCTTTTGCCATATTTCTGCATTTTGCTTCTGTTGAAATATAATACGTTATGTTTATCAGTTGGCCATTTATATATGCTCATAACCTGCTCCTACTCTTCAATAAAGCCGCTTCCTTGACGAGTTTGAAGTTTCATACATGGCACTAATCGACCAAAATGATCTGATTCGATCCAAATTTAGATCGACCAAAATTTTAACTCAATTCTATCTGAACTTGAAAATTTTCAGATTCATTTTTGTTCGGTTAATATGATTTTTGAGTTAATAAATCAAAGCAAATTTTCCAATCTGACCACAAAATAAATTTAATTCCATTTAACAATCCTATCCTATCCTATCCGACTCTATCAATTTATCAATGGGTCCGTACATTTTGATTTTGCTCGCTCATTTATTTTATATAAGCTGAAGTAGAAAGAGTGTTATGACAAGAGATTACAACGGCCTAAAGTATCCACAAAAAAAGTGCTCTACCCGAACCAATGATTACAAATAATCTATACTGTATAATAAAGTGCGGTACAAAAATACTGTATCTGCTACAGTACATTCCAATTGCGCATATGTGAAAACGACGTCGTTCCATTAAAAATAATTTTCCCATTGCAGCTTGAACCTGCCTAACTTTTAAATTTTCTCAGCAATTTAAAATGCAAAACGCCTCGTTTCGCTTATTATTTTGAGTTATAAACAAGAATGTCGTTTCAAAATTGAAAAAAACAACTCAAAATTTTCCTTCCTCCAACTTTGCCCGACACACCTACAAAGCTCCTTTTTTTTTTTCACAATTTTTTTGCTCGATTCCCCTTTTCCTTCAACTAGCTTGCCAAAAATCTCCCTTTCACTTCAAGCATTAGTCATAGCCGAAATTCTCAAGGTTTTCTCTCTCATCAATCTTGCTTTCTTCCTCACTAATTCTATCTCTTTGGCATATAATATGGTTTCCCCTTCACTCTAATTGGAATTCTCACTCAAATTCTCACTAGAAACATGAAGAAAAATAGAAAATGGTGCTTGGTATGGGATCGGGTTGCAAGAATGGAGGTGTTGGCAATCAAACGCTTAAGAAAATAAAAAAGAAGCGTTTAGAAAGTTGTAGAAGAATGGGAGAAAGTGGGTCCATTCTAGCCTTTTATATTTACCATTAAAAATTTAAATGATTTGTGGTAAGCTTGACATGTATTGGCAGCGGAAGTTTTTTTTTTTTTCAAATTCCTATTTTAATCATCATCTCTTTCTCTTTCCTTTAATTTAACTCAAATCTTTTGATTCTCTCAAATAATTTTTATTTTCACTAATTCAAGCACCAAATTAAATAATTTTCACCAATTAAACATTTTATTATTTTTCTCATTAAATTTTTTATCTACAGACTATTTTAATTTATCTCCGAATTAAATTTCGTATTTTCTAATTTAGTTTAATTAATAATTAATGTTTGTATTTTTATTTTTTATTTTTATTAAGTTCAAATTTAGAATTTAATATTATCGGTATAATTTAATCGGATGCATATAATGTTTTATCGATCCGATGCATTTAATTTCAAAACACAGACATAAATTGAAATCCAAATTAATAAATATAATAATTTTCTCCCTTAAAAAAAAAAAATTTGTCCTCTAAATTTTATCTGACTAACTTGAATTGAAATGAGGCATTAGTTACTCATTACTTTTTTGCTTTCCAACATGGGCTCTTGTATTGAGTGATTTTGACGATGTACTAGTATTAAATTAGAATACACATTCCTATTAGAGGTTTAATTCTAATAGTCTTTAAAATTCTAAATCCTAAACGTACAATTACTTTCTATTGAATACTCATAATTGCAAATTGATGATTTTTTTTTTTATGTAGATATTGAACAAGCAAATAAGTTATTTGACCCCATATTGTGTTCCATCAAAAGTGATGCCCTTTTCTTAATCTCCATTAATTTTTGCAAGTTTGGTGGTTAATGGAAATCTTACTTTTTGAGTGTAAGCATTCACATAATATCACTCTTGAGAATAACAAAGAAAGAAAATTATCTATTATTAATTTTGTTTTTCTTTCTAGATTTACTTAATTAAGTTATTATATTTTGTTTCCTTAACTACCACTCATGACAAAATATGACACATTATACATTAGATTTTAGAGCAAAATTACATGTGGGTAATCAATATAAGATTGGGAAACACGGGTGCTCAAAGTCTTAGAGGGAGAAAATCAGAAAGCAAATGAAATATTTTTACTGCGATGAAAATATAAGAACTATCCGAAACTTTTGTTCAGTAATTGAAGCTTTCTTTATCAAGTGATGGAAAAATTGATATCGTCTCTTAATAAAATAAGAAGAAAATAAGTCAGGTACAAATACACACAAAATGATTAATTAAGTCATCGGTATGATCAGCACTATTATGTCTTATACATTTCATTGATATCAAGTATTCACTTTAATTTTTATATTGATCTATTTTATATCAAGTGAGGTTTTGGTAGAGAGAGTTTCATAGATCTTAAACACTATTCAAAAGAGAGCCATTTGCACAGCACGGCCATATCAAATAAAAAAAACACCAAGTTGACAGTACTTAGCATCACAACTATGAACAAAAAAACTATGAACAACAGCTTAATCAGTTCATCATACATGAATTTGGACAGATCCCTTAATCCTAGGATGTTAATGTTCTATCTTGTAATGGAATCAAATCGAAAACAACATCAAGTAATTGTTATAATTAGAGTATTGAATAGAAACACAATCATATAAGATTATCAAAGCTGTTAATCCTCAAAAAAGCATATACAGAATATATGTGAAAAGGAGAAACAATATTTTCTTTTGGTGGTAAGTTGATTGAGCATGTACAGAAACTATAAGGTAATAGTTAATCAAGTAAAGATAAAAGAAAAGGAAGAGAAACAAATATTCATGATTTATCATTAGTATTGGTTAGACTGGGTTGAGTTGTAAGAAGAGAGACGGTCCTCTTGAGCAAGAACTCGTTCACCAATACCCTATGAATCGATATATGCACGCACAACATCCAGTATCGGAGCTCGACAAATTGGACATTTTCCACTACTCCACTGCAGCTCATGAGCACATTTGAGACAGGTGCACATGTGCCCACATCTGAAAATTTTCAGCCTATGAGTTACTGGATTTCATGTTTAAAAATTGAAAACTATTATCAACATAGTTTGTACATCAATTACCTATACAAAAATGAGTCCACCTGCATTTCATAGCAGATGCAGCAATTGCGCTTCTTTGTTATCGTATCAAATGAATTCTTCGCTGCCACTTCAACTGTAATAATAACAATATCAGGCTTCACTTATTTACCAGACGATTGATAAGCATTTTTAACTTAGTTTTCCATGTTTAGCTCACCTGGATGAACTTCCTGCTTGACGGAGTTGCGCATTTTTGCCTGCATTTCCATGCAGGTCTGCATTGCTTTTCTGAGCTCAGACATTTCATGCTGGAGTTGCTCCATATGCCTTCTTAAATCGTACATTAAATCCGTTTCCTGTAATTTTAGTAGCGTTAGTTCCTTGAAAATAGATTTGAACACTAAAGAGAGTTTTGAAAGTAACACACATTTGATGCATGATTTGGAGTGGGAAAGATTCGCCTTTCAGGATTTGAAGCTTCAGTTTGCAGAGATGGGCGTAAACCATCAGCAACTTCACGATGGCTATAATTCCACGAAAATGGGGACTCCTCTTCTTCGTTCACTACTTCATGTAGGACTTGTCCTTCTTCTTCTTCTTCTTCTTCTTCTTCTTCAGCATCTCCTCCTCCTTCAACCACATCTCGATCTTCTTCTTGTTGCTGGTTGCAGGATGAATGTGATTGGCTTTGTAAGAAAGACAATATGAATTGCCCCATTCTCTCTTGATCTTCGTCTTCGAACTCTTCATCTTCTTGGGTGGCTTGTATTTGCACATGAGACTTTATCGTTTGTTCCATTTTTTCTCTAAAGTCACTATCGAGAAAAGTTGATACAGTTCTTCTGTTCAAGTCATTTGTAATGTCAGATTTCCATATTCTTTGAGGAAAACTAATGAGGAACAAGGGACAAATAATACCTTTCAAGGAGCTGTCTTATTTCATTATTATCTGAACTAGCAGTAAGCATCTCTTGATACCATTCTTTTCTACGATTTTCCCAATAACTTCGTGGGCGAGCTATATCAGCAGTCCAGTCATAATCAGTACCTCCAAAATCTTCATCATTTGTCTCATTCCCATCCCAGTTATTCATAGATGGTGTTGATTCAAAAATTTCTCTGGGGTCAAAATTGTTAGCTTCTGAGCTTGTTCCTTGCCATGTAACATCTGAACTTGCGCTTGTTTCTTCATGAGCATCTTCATGGACTTCACTCATCTGTGACAATGAGTCGTCAGCTAAAGATGCAGCCTGCTGCTCGTTATTCTTAATCACTTGATCCAGTGCGAATGATTTCTCATTATTTACAATGCTATTCTCTATCTCTTTTCCAGTTTTTGAAGTGGCAGCAGCAGTCAAGCTACTTGTGCCATCATTAGCAACACCTCTACTAAATCTCGACCTGTATCACATTTAAGAATTAATAAAATGAAACAAGGACGACACAAGTAGCTTACAAATTAATGACCAAAACCATGGTTAAGAAAGGTTTTATACCTTAGAGAAATGATGGTAGACCCTTGATGTGGACAACTAGGGTTAGATGCTGTAGCTAATCGAATTGATTGTACACGTTGTTGATCTTGAATTGCCATGCCACGTTGTAGGAATCTTAGGCGAAGCATAGACTATAATTGAAGCATTAATAGCTTAAAGTGAGTACCATGTTTTCAATTAATGGAAAATTTTATTTGGGCTGCAGGAAGTATATCTCAGCTTTTGTTGGACTAATCACCACTGACCCCTTGGGGTAACTTACAAACCCCAAGAGGCCGAATGCAGAATGAGGCCCCTGGGTCAAACAGTACGCTCTTCATCCCCGAGGCTCGAACTCTGAGCAGACCTGGCTCAGAGTTCAACTCACTATTAACCGTTAGTGTAGTAGGTCATTGACAATTGATGGTCATTAAGCTAAGGGAAATCACAATTAAAATTTTAAATTTCATAAAACATTTTAGAATGCATTCAGAATAAAATAAAGGAGCAATGGTTTCACCTGAATGCGACCACGTTGAGGGAATCTTGAAACAGATTGGCGCTCCGCTATGAGGTTGAGCTCCCTCTGCCTTTCTTTTTCCATACGCAAAAGCAGATCACTGATAGCTTGTCTGCCTCGTATTTTTGGCGAATTTACATTAACAGCTACTGAAAAGGCTTTCAGCTGATCTGCTGATTCAGAGGCACAAAAATTTCTACGCAGTGATGGTTCACCAACACTGCTACCTTGGTCATGATCATTACTAGTGTCAGATGCTAATCTTTTAATAATGTCTACAATTCTAACTCTCTCGCTCTCCCCCCCATCAGAACAACTTCTTCCCAGTTGCACTGATGCACGCGAACTAGGTGCTGTTGAGTCCCAATCCTCCATGGAATTTTCACTTGCAGCAGAAATCCTTGACGACGATGGTGATGATGATGATGATGACGACCCAGAAGTTGGGTTACTCTTCAAGCTAATGGACCGATTCATTTTGGGGTCAGGTGGATGAAGCCTTGCCTCCCACATCTGCACGAGCGAAGAGGCTCCAAGAATCGAGCTTCCTGATAAGTTATCAGAATTTCGAGAGTTATTCTCTGGAGAAGATGAAGACGAAGATTTATGTGATGCAATAGAGAGCTCTGGCGCCTGACTGTGACTTTCAATTGTTGACACAATTTCTTCGGCCTTTTTAGCGGACCATCGATCAAGAATTCTTGCCTGCTTTGAAGAATCATTGAGGTTATTGTTATTATCATCTGGAAATTTTGTCAAACACCTCAAGTGCTGTCGATGATTGTTAATATTAGGATTATTGTTAGCGTGACTCTGCCAATTCTCATCTTCTGGAGAAACAGAGATGCGATTATGGAGATGGTCTCTCACCAATCCCTTGAGATTCTTCTGAAAAGCAGCTTGTGTAGCAGCAGAAGCCATGGAATTGCAGTCTCCGTTGAATCTATCTGGCCAGTTGCGATCCTTTAACACAACCAAAAGACGAAGCAACCTCAACTTGTGGAAACGCCATTTATATTTTTATACATACTTCAACTTAATTAATTCCTCTGAACGAAGCATATGCATATCAAAATCTACAAAACCGATTACCCCCGAGCATCCCATTCAGGGAACGCCATTGAAATCGAGAAAAAACAACACATTTTCAAGAAAAAGTGAGGGAAAATTGAGGACATAATCTGTCTCCACCAATGAAAATCCGCTGCTTCTAAAATTGATTCGAGTACCAAAAACAGAGCAAGCACAATAACAGAGGAGCCATATGAGAAATACTTGATTTAGTGACCACAAATTTATTATAGGAAAAAACCACCTTCTAATATCCTAAATATAGGAAATGAAAGATAACCACAAGGCAGCAAAAGGAGAGACTAAAATGGATTCACAAACTGGTTTTGATAATATATTCTAAAAATTCAATTGAACATAACTGAAACCAATATATATTTGCGAACAGAGATTCGAGGGAGAAAAACAAATGCATAGAGACGTTATGGGAAGTGAGATTTAGCCGTTAAGGATTGAGTGGGTCCATAAGTTGTTTTAGATTAGAATTAGAATTAAAAAAAAAAAAAGAACAGTGAGAGCGTTACTCTGATAAATATTGATTGCAGCTGAATACCTTTATCGATCTTTATCTAGAGATGTCACTAAAGTTAGCCTAATTGCTGAGAGAGCGTCAACTCCTTTATTTTTATTTTTATTTTTATTTTTATTTTAAATTATTATATATAATTCTTCCTTTATATTATTATTATTATTATTAAACTCACACAAATTGAAAAAAAATAATTAATATAATTATTACTATATTTTTTCATAATAAAAAAAACTACTAAGTTGATTATATTTTTAAAAAGAGAATAATATAATAATATAAAAATAAATAAAAGAATAATTCTACTCTACATAATGTCATCGAAATCAAACTATAATAGAATTTTATATAAATAATTGAATATTTTATTAAGAAAATAGGAATATTGTGAGAAATTTTATAGAAAAAATAAAATTATAATATATATTATTTTTTATATTACTTAATTTCAATAATTAAAGAAAATAATTATATTATTCAAGATTTATCATATATACAATAAGTGAAAATAAGAGAGATTTTGGAAATAAAATCACATTTAAAAGGAAATGTGATTGGATTAGTTGATCTATTTAGAAGAAATATCACAATAAATATGGCTGCTAATTAGTTAAAATTATCAAAACCGAATTAAAGACTGATATCCGATTTTTCCAGTTTGATCGGTCGGTTCGATTATGTTTCAACAATACTGATTTTACGAGAGAGAGAGAGAGAGAGAGGGGATATTATTATTGGGCGTTATTTTATGACAGATCCACACCTTCTTTTTTTTTTTTTTTAATTTCTTTCAACAAATATCTGCCACTAAAACATGAAACCTTACTTAAAAAATTTTGCACCGTTAGATGAGTGAGTTCCGTAGAGGTCCTACCAATTTAGCGGTGCACAATTCTCCATGCAAATGTCATGATTTTTGTGCTGTAAATATTATCCCCTTTAAAAATAAATTATTTTAAATATTTAACATTTTTAGAGAAAAAGTAGTTTTTTTAGAGAAAAATGTAATTTTATCGATTATTAAGCGATAAAGTACTTGGCTTCGACGTACTAGGTCAATAGAAAAAAAAAATCCAGCATCTTTATAAAAATAATTGCAGTGACAGGCGTGAGTAAAATTTTAATTATATTTATAAATTATTTTTAATTTTATATTTAAAATTAATTTCAATTTATGAAATTCATTTAATATGTTAATATATTATATTCATATTTATATTTAAAAATTAAATTTTATTTTTATTTATTATCAAATAAATTAGATTTTACTGTTAAAATTATTAAATTATATAAATAAAAATAATTATAAAAATTAAAGGAAATACACAGAAATTTTTTTGACATAACTAAAATCTAATATAGAAATTAGAAAAAATCTATCCCGACCAGATTAATTGTCTCTCTTAATATAGAAATTAACAGTCGCAAATTCATTGTCGCTCTTAATTAATATAAATAATTATATTTTTATTTATTTTATATTAATTAATGTCAATTGTATATTAATTATAAGGAGTGGCTTACTTTGACTTGACTGAGCTGAAAATTGGTAATGAGTTAAATATGTTACCATAATTATATTTTAAAGATTAATTTGAGAACGACCAAAATTTATATGAAACCGAGAAGATTAGAAATGTGCAACTCACCTGCCTAAGTTGGAGTGATCAGCCAATTCCATCTTCACCTAACGCCATGAGCAGTGCTCAATCTATTTAAAGTAACAAAGACAATGGCTATGCGTTGCACCAGTTATAATAATAATATAAAGGGAAATTAAAAATAAAATAAAATTCCTCCAATGGATGGAGTATTTTCAATGCAAATTTTAATCTCTTCTTATATTTTATCAATTCCAATGCTAAATATTTTCTAAATTATTTTAATTTCACCTCTTTATCAAATTTTTATGAATTTTGAGTTTTTTCAATTAAAAAATATAATTTGTATGTGTGTTCAATTTAAATCTTTTCTCTATTATTATTATTTTATTAATTCAAATCCTAACATTTGTTGAAACGTGTAATTCGAATCTTCAATCATAATGTTAGTGGTGAATTTCATCCATAAGTTTGATGGAAGAGTTCAACAAAATAATTGAGTGGAAATGAAAACTGAATCTTATTGTTTAAGATTAAAAAAAGTAATTATACTAGCCGAAACACATTAAGTGCATCCATATCATCAAGGAATATATGATTTATGTTTATTAATTGTTGAGTTTTTATTTCCTAAATGGAGTTACATATTAAATATAATTATATTTTGAGCTATATAATAAACATATGTGATATATTTTTGCACTTTAGAAACATCTACTAGGTTTGTTATATAATAGACTCGGATGCATAAAAGCACACATTTTTTCGAAATTGGATTTTGGTAAACTAATAAATATAAAATAATTCATCAGTTATAACTTACAAATTCATAAGTTCATTTTTTTTTAACTTTTAAATTCTTTAGTTATAATTTACAGATTCGTTGTTTTGAATTTATAGGTTCAATATTTATAACTTACAAATTTATCGTTTTAGATTTAAATGTTCATTATTTTTAATTTATAGATTCATCATTTTTAAATTAGAAGTTCATTGTTTAGAAATTTCAGATTTATAATTTATAAACTACAAATTCATCGTTTTAAACGTGTAGGTTTATCATTTTAAACTTGCAGCTTTATCATTTAGAAGTTGCAGATTTATCATTTAGAACTTGATACTTCATCACTTACAGATTCATCGTTTACAACTTGCAAGTTTATCATTTTGAACTTGTAAATTCATCATTTTAAAACTACAAGTTCATTATTTATAACTTATAAGTTTATCGTTTATATTTTACAGGTTCATCGTTTACTTTTTTCAGATTTATCGTTTTAAACTTACAGATTCATCAAATAGAAACTACATGTTCATTATTTTAAATTTACAGATTCGTCACTTATAGACTTATCATTTATAACTTTCAAGTTAATCACTTATAGTTTGATTATTTCTACCAAATAAATCGTTTTTAACCTCCAACTACACAATTTTTTCTTTCCATATTACTCAATTTTTGTTCAAATATCTTAATTTTCAACAATTTTCTTTCACAAAAATCAAAATTAATATTTTTTTTCCAAAATTTTAATAATAATAATTACAATATTCAAAAATACTAAAAATTAAATCAAATATGTAAATTAAAAATTTTTTTTTCTCTAAAAATAAATTTAAAATATACAATTTTTTAAATCTTTGTAAACAAGAAAAAGAAAAAAATAAGAAGAAAAAGAAAAAAATACAATGAATATGTAGTTAAAAAATGGTGTTGTACTAATTAATGATACATGAAATATCATGCACTCGGATCCATAATATTATTTGTCCATCTACTATGTATGGGTCATTATTATGTGTACAAGCCCAATATTAGTGTAATTAGTGTTTATGGAGTTCTAGTTGACCTAGTATGAAAAGAACATCAAGAGGTTTTAGTCCCTAAGTTTTTTTTTTGTTGTTGAAAATAGTCATTCATTAAATACCAAATAAATAACAAGCAAAAGATAGCCAAAATATAACTTTATCCCAAGCCAGCCTCCCCCATTTCACCCTTTAGGTATAGCTTTAGAATTAAAAAAAATAGGACAAGAAAACCAACAAAAAGACCAAGCATGATGGATACTAACTCTAGTATTCGTATGAGGTACCATATTTTGCCTATTGCTTAATCCAAGAAAAAGGCAAATTGGAAATCAAGCTACCAAGCCTCTTGCAATTAGAAATAATAATGCCTAACTTAGAAAAGAGACAAGCATTTGATAAAAAAGTATAAAAAATTCCTGGTTATCTAATTCTAAAAATCACATTGGAAGTGTTTTTGGAAATAAATTAAGACAAGTTATGCCACCCAAAATTCCTGGTTATCTAATTCTGGAACTTCTATAGCTTCAGCAATAGAGGGTAGCAACACCATCAAAATGAGTAGAAGCTACTCTCATGAAACTATCACTAAAGTCCCTTAATACAAACCTGTACCTAGTTTTATGTTGTTGATGAAATATTGAACTATCCACATTGCATTTAAACAAATCATTACAAGGTGCCACCCAAATATGGTTATGCCATGGAAACTAAAGTTGAGTAGGAGCTTAAGACTTTTGGTCCACTACTTTCCAGTCCCTCCATATAGAATTAACGCATGCCAAAATGTTTGAAGAGCCATAAAGATTCCTCTCCCAAATCCATTAGTTTTGGTTCCTTCAAATACTTTATAAAAAGAATTCATGCTTTGGCCACCAAATTATAATTTTTGAGCTAAAAAATAGTTTTAATAAAATCAATAATGTTAGTAGCTGAGATGTCAAATCCCAGTAAATTCCAACAAAAGCTAGCATGTGGATAATGAAGGAGTGAATGCTCAATTGTTTCCTCAAGCCCACAATAATCACAATGGGTATCAACATTGACCCCTTTTTGGGCTATTCGTACTGTGGTTGGTAAAATATTTCATATTGTTCTTTATAAAAATTTTTTTTTTGGAGCTATGTCAACATTCCAAATGCTCTTTCAAAGGCTCAGTAAAAGGAAATTACCATTACTTTGGCTTAAAGATGTAGCCATAAATAACCAGATTTGACCATGTAATCACCATGTCTTGAGAAGTGCTAGATTAATGTATCCTTATCACAAAACTTACTAAGCGGGATACTACAGATATCCCCTAAATACTAAGTAAATTCCAATAGTTGTTGCCCATAATTTCACAAACTTTCAAATTCTCTATTCCTCTAACAGCCTATGACTTAACAAAAAAAGTGTTTTCACCAACAATCTAGGGATCTTTCCTACTCTCCATCTAACTCTTCTTTTTAATAGTATAGTGGCATGCAAAATACTCTTCCATGTGAAACTAGGGTTATGATTCTCTTTTGCATCAACAAACTCTCCATTAGGGAAATATAAAGCTTTGAATATCTTATTGGGAAGAGAGTTTGGTTTGAAAGAATCCTCCACCCCTGCTTACCAAGCATGGCTAAGTTGAAACAATGGTGATGATAAAAGCCTATGCCTCCATTTTTTTAGTGCACAAACAGTCCTAAGATAACCAATAAAGCCATGTTTTTCCATAAATTTTCATACCTCATGAAAACAAATTCATTATCTTCTAGAGTTCATCACACAAAGACAAATGAATATGAAACACCCTCATGCAATATGAAGGGGAAGGGATGGCTTGAGCAACAATTTTTAATAAAATCTCCTTACTTACTCTGGATAAAAATATATTATTCCAACTATTTATATGGCACCAATGCTTATTTTTAGAAAAAAAAAGATCCATCATTTGTTCCTACCAATCAAAGAAAGAAAACCTTAGATACTTGCTACCATCCAATGACGTATGAACTCCTAAATTAATTCTATAGTTTCTTGTAACACATTGGGCATATTAGATCTAAAAAAATTTCAGATTTATAAAAGTTAATAGCCTACCCTGATGCCTTTTCATAAGTCAAAATATTTTTAACAACATTACATTCATTAGGAGTAGCTCTAAAGAAAAAGAAACCATCATATGAAAATAAGAGGTAAGAGATACTAGGAGCACATCTCCTCGCTTTGCAACTATGAATAAAACCCCTCCTTTTTGCTTGCACAAAAAGAGTAGAAAAAGTTCAAGCACAAATAATAAACAAATAGAGGGAAATGGGATTACCTTGTCTAAGACCCCTTTGAGGGAGGATGGGCCCAATTTTATAGCCATTGAGTGAAACTTGATATTTTACCATATAAAATCATAAAACTAACAATTTATCTTCAAATCCATTTTTAATAAAATCAATTGTGAAAATTTCCAATCTACTCGATCATAGGCCTTACTGATATCAATTTTAAAAGCTACTTCCCTTTTGTTACCTTTAGTTTTTATGTGCATGTGATGAATAACCTCAAAGGCAACCAAAATGTTGTTTGTAATAATTCTCTTAAGAATAAAGGCAGATTGGTTGTAGAAATAATAAAAGGTAGTATTTTTTGAGCTAATTTCCTAACACCTTTTTGACAGTTTTATACGAGACATTGCATAGAGCAATAGACCTTAAATCTTTAATAATAGAGGGGTTATCAAATTTTGGTATAAGAATAATCATAGTGTCATTTAAACAATCTGGGAACATACCTATTTGCAACTAGTATTGATAACTCCAAACTACCTCATCACTAATGATATGCAAATATTTTTGAACATGCAAATATTTTTGAAAGAAAGTTTGATTCATGACATCCGGTTTTGGGGCTTTATTCTGATGCCTATTAAAAAGAGTTTTTTTAAATTTCACAACATGAAACAACGCTAGGAAATCATTATTCATTTTTGCAATCACTTTCAACTGGATGCAAGCAAGGACTTCCTTATACTCACCATCATTATAATTGCATACTAGAATTCTAGTTAAACTATGACTTAGAAAATCCAAATCAAACTTTTTTGAAAAATTCTCAAAATTTTTAGAATTCATTCTCATCAAAATAAATAACTTATAATCAGTTTAAACTAATTAAATTTATTCATTAGACAATATAAATTATTACAAACTTAATTAGCAAACCAGTTGCTAAAAAATTGGCTAAATTGAATCATACATGAAATAGTACTTTTTAGGAATTTAAGCATGAATTCAATTTGACTTTAACATAAAATTGATATTACAATAACATCATGAATATATCATAAACATGTAATTAAGGTATTGTTCATGAAATTACATATCATAAATCATACAAAATAAAACAATCCCATCATATGGTAGGGTTTTTGCCCTTATTTTAGTTTTGCTCATACCATAATTAAAAATGATTTTTGATTCAATTAAATAGTTGTTCAGACCTTAAAGCACATTCTAAATATGTGTTAAACATATTTAATAATCAAATTAACAAACCAAATCAAACAACCCTTTGAAAGACCTCAATTGGATATACTAGGTTTCACAAAATCTTAGTTTTTTAGCAACTATGCATAATTTTAAATTTTATATTTAAATCTAATTTAAACCATTCAATTATCATCAACAACATCTAATATAACCATATTAACATGTTATTGAATGAAAAATAAAATTTGAGGTCAAACACAATTAAATTCGTTTTTAACAGAAGGAAGGAATCCAAGTTGTTCCTTTTCAATCAATCTCATTGATACTTCAATTAAATCCAAAATTAATTTACATAGGGTGTCTATGATACTACTGTTGGATTTTGAATATACAATATATGGTACAACAAAAATTTAAAAATTTAATTGAGCCTAAAACCCATAGAACGCTTTATATAATTTAAAATCGGAATAACCATCACATGGAAAAAGTAGAATTACCTTTTTATTGCAACTTCTATCTTCAAGTTGTGAGCTTCCCTTCTTATTGGATTATAGTCAAGCACAATAATCCAAAGCTTATGGATTGGTCTAGTAGTATCCACATGAAAGAGAGATGGAAATAACCTAAAAGGCTATGGTGATATTCTACCAATGTGCTAGCAATGAGAGATTTTCTTTGAAAGGGAAGAAGAAAAAAACAACTCTTATTTTCTCCAAGGAGGAAGCCTAGTTTTTTATGTTTTAAAAGGGAATTTATAGTTTCTCTAATTATAATTAGAGTTGGATACTTAAAACCTTACCTTTGGCATCATATTCATAATAAAAAACTTGAAAATTGTACAGGCATTGCTCGTGATAGCCATCAAGCCAATTGTGGGCATGCATGCAAAGTTGTTTATGTCGCGCATGCGAGAATGCCCTCGAGTGCACAATATAATGCTCTTTTTCCATCATGTGCACATGAGGATCTTTGAGCGCGTGATAGAATGTCACTTTGCACTTGTTACATGCATGCGACAACTATCACGTGTGCATGACACATAACTTCTTTTGTTTGTAAATGCGAAACTCTTTTCATGCAACTTTCTCTCTCATATTTTTGGATCCAATCCAAGGACCATTTCACATTTCATTCATTCCTTCTATACATGTGATGCCTTAGGTTCTCGGTTATTTTGGCAGCTCAAAAAATTACATAATTTAAAGCATATCATGAACGATATCTAGCAACACATAATGATTTCCAATTGACCTAAAAGTCAATAGTTTGACTCTAAACTATTCCATAGACAATTATCTTACAATTTATCCTTTCACCAAACAATACCTTATTTGGTTCAAAGCATTGACTGTGTGTCAACTTCCACTAGACTGACTATGTCACATGTAGTCCAAATGATATTAGTTCTTATATATGAGACTTATTACTCTATTAGACATATCCTTGAAGACCTTCTTCAAGACTTGTCCACCTTGAGAAAAGATTTCTCAGTAATGATCTCTATAAGAAGCCATAGGTATGCTCTCCTTCTATTAGGAGTGGTGAATCCCTTATTTACTACTCAACTATCTTTAAATAACTCATATTATATCCAATCAGCACCCTATGAGTAACCTCTGAAAGACAACAAGGAATTGAGTCAAAGTATAGGATTCAATATCCAAGACAAACTTGAGTATCTCAAATTTAAAGATACTTACACCATTGTTATGATGAGACTATTACTTACATTGAATAGATATCCTTATGATTGTCTTATAGTAGGTCATCCAATGTACTTGGCTACTATAGCAAGCATCCACATGTTGACTTTAAACATCCCATATCTCCAGCTTATGAGATCAGCTGTTTGACCTAATCAAGGAGTACAACATATGCTAGCCTATCTAGATTAATAATGTCCCATCTTATTAATCCTATGACTAAAAATTATTTAAATATAAACACAATTGCACCTGAAAAGAATCTCACTATTATGCTTTCATCATGTTTATGTTATGTCGTGTTATATACTAAGGACTTCATTGAATGAACTAAGATCTAAATCAAATTCATATATGAATAAACACAAATATAATGAATACATATTTTATTAATTATAAATGAGTACATCAAGTGCCTAAGATGATTAGCTTTAGGACACAACTCTAACAATGCCAATATTTACGGTATAATTTATTCTACATACTAGTGTTCTCGATTTTACAATTGGCACAATGGAGCAAAAATCAATTTTCCTAATATTCTCACGGAATCTTATCTTAAATTGTATTTTTTGGATTTTTTCCCTAAATTTTAGAGTTTTAACATAAAATTTATACCAACAAACTCATCTTAATATTCTCTATGTCCTAGTGTCCTCAGTTCATGACTTGTTGACATTGCAAAAATTGTTGTTTAGTCCTTTCTCCGCGGGTTTTGTGCTAAATTTAATGTCACATGTTCAATATCAATTTTCTCACTTATACACGGTTAGAATTTAGGCTCTGGTTTTATCACTTCTATTCCAAACACAAATACACTTGATTTTCGATTAATTAAACACATTTTGTCGTGAGATGCGAATGTCAATCGGAGCTAAAGCTAATGAGCGTGACAATTCTTCCCCCTTTAAGAAAATTTTTCTTTCAAAAAAATACTTTGTTAGCTTAAACTTTTAGAGGTACTAGCTTCACATATGATAATATTTCTGACTTCACTTAATTTTTCTTTCACTTATCATTCTAGAGATATTATTAAGTTTTACATTCACTTTCTACTTGCAATCCTCCTTTTAAAATTCAAAGGCATTTCATTCTTCATTGTGTTAACTTGTCCTCTCATATGATTTTCCACTAAGTACATCATAGTGCTTTAATCCTTATATCATTTTACTAGGTAAAACTGTGTAAATGTTTAAATAGAAAATCATAATAAAATATGGCACAAAGATCAACTAATGAGAGAAAATTTACCTCGACTATCTTCCGGTGCATCTTTTTATCCTAAAACCTATATAGTATATTTAGAAAGCTTGTAAACAACAAAAGCTATATCTGGTCTTGTACAATGCAATGCATACATTAAATAACCAATTGCACTTGTATAGTGTAATTGACTTTATAGATTTGCTTGTATTTTCTGCTAGTTTGTTCGAAATATCAAATGAAGTGTTATCTTCTTCAATTCCCAATTTGATAGGATCTTTTATATGTAGTGATATTGACACAAAGCAAAACCTCCATTATGTTTCTTAACTTTTATCCCTAAGATATTATCAACTTCTTTCAAATCTTCCATTTTGAATTGAGAAACTATATACTACTTAGTATCATTCACTTCTTTCATATTTGTTTTAGTGATTAACATATCATCTACATATAACACAAACAATTACTCCATAGTCTTTAGTAAACTTGGAATAAATGCATCTATCCTCTCCATTGTGTTTGAAAGTGAGGGCTTAGAAATAACATGTAACAAGAGTATCTTAGGTGTATGTAGATGGTATATAAGTGGTTATGGGTATTGAAAACATAAAAATAGTCAAAAGGACTTAAAAAGTGAAATTTTCTAATGTTCACACCCATGAATATAGCATCATAGTCGTGAATGTCATGAAGTAGAAATTATGAAACTGAGGAGCTTCATGGCTGTGACACACATAGTCACGCTTGTCAGGACTTGCAATTTAAATTGGGCAGTTTTGTATTTTTTTATAGAAACTCACAATTTTTCCATCCAAAACCCTAGCCACCAGATTCTTTGAACCCCATGAATGATTTTCATTCAATTACCTTGATTTCTATCTTTGATTATACAAAATTCCCACCATATATATGATTAAAATGAAGTAGAATCAAGGATGTCACCATAACATCGATTCATAACTAAAGAGAAGGGACAAATCAATTTTTGAACCAAAACCTATTCTAATTTTATGAAACAAAGGTAAGAATCAAGATTTCATTAATTTTCTATCAGTTTAATTCAGTTTTAAATGGGAGTAGATTATTAAAGACTCATGTTGATAGATTAAGTTAAGGTTTTGTTAGTTTATGGCATATAAATGGTTCATATATTGAATATATGGTAATTGAGATTCTGATATGGTGTTAAGAGATTAAAAAAAAAAAGGTAGAGATACCCACCAAAGAGCTTAGGCACACAAGAGAGTTCAAAAATTTAGGCTCTAATCAAGGTTACATATACACATTTTAATTCGAAATATAACATGCTTGTATGTTTAATGATGTAATTGTTGTGTCAATTGGCATGTAATATTATGCAATAGTTGTTGGAAATTAAGTATATGATGTATTAAACTTTGAATGCATAAGGAAGTATGGCAATTAAGTATGTATCGATGTTATGATGTTGAAATAAGGTATTGAACCCTGTTTGTTTGTTTAATTATGATAATATACTTGTTTATAGTTTGATATTGATGAAATATATTGAAAAATGTTTATAAGAGTTGCTAACATTGGTTAGTCTCAAAGCTTTTGCATGTGGTGTGCATAATTGCCTTAAAATAGTGCTAAAATTTGACACAGATTACTGATTTACAGCTATGAAGGAAGGCTTTTATGCTTGTGAATGGCTGCATAAAAGATGTTTATGGTCGTGAATCAAGGTTCACGACCATGAATGTCCATATAAAACCAGTCACGACAGACAACTCATGAAAGAAGGTCTTATGGTCATGAATGCCCTGTAAACAAAATTTTGTGTTTCTATTTATATGATGGAATTACATGATTTTTGTGTGCACACACACCTTGCATGATGTAATGACAAGGTATATAATATGACGACTTGATTTTGAACATGGATATACATTATATGCTCTAAGTTACAAAGTATCATGTGGTGAACATGTTATATGGATAAGTAGATTTTAATTATTTAGGGTCATTCTCCATATGAGAACTAGCATAGGAAAAATGACATGTCATTGAGAGGGTTACGATACTATAAAATATCTAGCACATGGATTGTTTATTTAGGGACAATATGGCTTAAGCTCAGTTGAGAGCGCCCTTAATCACATATACATGCAATTATTATATCTTACTCAGTGAAGGTGGATTAACCTCAAATTAGAGCGCTATTGATTTGAAAAACTTGATTGAGTACTATACAAACATATACAATTAGTGAGTAGGGTAGCTTAAACTTAGGTTAAAGCACTCTTGTTTCACAATCCACATTCAGATAGTCTGGGTCGAGAGTATTAGGTGGTGAAATCAAAAACCAGTAATAAGGAAAGTAAATCAGAAACATGAAAATCGGATACAATTATAATCTATAAAGGAATAAGGAACAATGATAGCCAAGTATATAGAATTTTTTAAAAAAGGAATTTGACGTTTTATGATATGATTTCTATACAGACAAGATTATACGAATTGATTATGTGTTATATGTCATGTATGTGCTTTAATTCAATGGATTAAGTAGAAATGCGATATATTATTATATGATGGCATGATGGTCATGTACGTACACAGTACATTTATGTATGCTAGTTAATGTATGAA
Organism: Triadica sebifera; assembly: GCA_023653625.1. NCBI lineage: Eukaryota > Viridiplantae > Streptophyta > Magnoliopsida > Malpighiales > Euphorbiaceae > Triadica > Triadica sebifera. Next base: position 13,231,828 of record CM042903.1, on the reverse strand, counting down.
TGCATGTTAGAATTTTTATGCATATATGTACCAATAAGCTTTCAGTAGCTTAATGTGTGAGTTTTCGTGTATGTAATTTTGGAGCCGTTAAACAGTTAAGTTGATGAGAAGAGGAGTCCAAGCACGTCAGAGTAGACCCGTGTTGGGTTGATTTTCATTTCATTTATTTTTATTATTATTTCTTATGACATGGGATAAAGACAATTAGTTATTCATGTTTCACTAAATAAAGACATGTAATTTAAAGTGGTTTATTTTAAATAAGATTGTGTTTTGTAATAAAGGATGTTGTTTCCCAAACCAATTTATTTGGATATTATGGATCTAGTATTTATACATATATAGTATTTTGGTTTTATCATAAATATGGTTTTGATTTTGGATTCAAATATAGAAAAAATATCTTATACAGAATATGATGTTTGGTTTTTTGAATGTTACACAGATTTATAGAAAAGCTTTTAATCGACACAAGTGTATATGGATACAATCTTTTAATTTGCTTGTATAGTAGGGTTATGTCCTACTATATAGGTGGGTGTTACACTGAAAGTTATGTTAGTTTGTAAGAGATAGATTGGGTTTTGGGAGTTTTAAAATGGTTAAGTTTTATATTATGAGTGCTTTCATACCTGTGACTATAATGTCATGCCCGTGAAATTTTTGCTAGGGTTTAAAATGATAAAGTTTTGAATGTAACTGAATTATTTTGAGTACAGAGGACATTCATGTCGGTGAATAGTTTAGTCACAGTTGTGAATGATGTTTATCACAGTTGTGAAGTTCAAGTCTTGCCTATGAATGCATGTCAGTTAGCCAAGTTACAACCTCACTTTTCTCCCTCATATGCTCCATATCTCTACTTTAACTGCTTCCCACCACTAATAATTCTTCCTCTGACATGCCAAGGACTTTGGTTCCTCTTTCTTCACCCTTTTTTAACCTAAACTCCATTGTTGAGTTGAAGAAAGCTTGGAAGTTATGGAGTTTTGAGAGAGTTCTTTCAAAGTTAAGGTAAAATTGAATTTTAAGGTTAGTGTGAGCTTGTTTTCTATCTTATGGGTCCGATATGAACATTTTTGTGATGTTAGGATCTGCTAGTGAGTAAAGGAATGCATCACAAGGGGAGAAACAAGCTTGAAGAAGCTTAAAGTTAGTTAAGGCTCCATTTTATAGAAATTAGTACATATTAGCATTTAAATTTGTTCTCATTGCATTTTGGCATGTGAAATGTGTTGTAAATACATGATGAAAATGCTAAGGCAAGAAATATGTGAAATGGCTTATTGGTTATATGTTTTAAAGGTTGAAATGAGTTAAAATGCTTGTTTTAATATAAATGAGTTAAAGTTGATATTTATGGCATGATTTGTGATGTAAATGGGTTAAATGTTGTTAAAACATATTGTTGGTAGGTAAGTCGGATTGAATGTTGATAATGTTGATTAACATTGGTCAATTTTAAAGTCTTTGAGTGTTTTGCATAAGTTGTTCTATTTTGGCTTGTATTATGTCATGAAAATTCTTGGAGTCATACTTGTGACATAAGGTTCACAATCGTGAATGCATAAACAAAACTAAGTTTCATGCCCGTGAATAGGTAGTCATGCTCATGAAACATGTGTCCAAAAAAGGCAGTAGCTTTCATGTCTTGTTTCATAACTAAGGAATCTAGCCATGGCCATGAACATCAAAACCCCATTTTTCATGTTTGAATTTAGAATTTTACGATTTGTTTCACAATTAGAAAGTCATGAAACAATAGGTTCACGCTAGTGAAGGATATGTGACGATCGTGAATTATGTATGTTTTGTATGCAATATCTTCACACTTTAGATTTACGGGTAAGGTAACTATGACAGACACCTTCACGAATGTGAATGGGTATTCATGGCTGTGAATGAGTATTCATGCTTGTGAAACTCTATAACTATTTATTATGTAGATTCATTTTTGAGGTTATGTGATAGGTTTATGTAATCACATGTTATAAGATGTATGCAAGTATGATGAATCACATATGAGTGATATTTATGAAGCAGTGTGCCTATGGTAAATGCTTGATAACATTTAATGTGATAATGGAAAATAATATGGAAATGAAATATGATTTAAATGCCTAGTTCTCTAATCTTAGACTTGACATATGATAGATGACATGTCATTGAGGGGGTTATGGTACCATAGGATATATTGATATTTATATAAGGATAAGGGGGCTTAAGCTCGAGTTATGAGCACCATTGATCCTAGATTGCTAGTATTGTTTATATTTCTCAGTGAATGTGACTTAAGTTTGGGTTATGAGCATTTTGACTTGAGGAGCATGGCTGAGCTGATACAGATAATGAGTAGGGTGGCTTAAGCTTAGTTTATGAGGGCTTCTATTTCATAACCCGCTTTTAGATAGTCAGGCTTAGAGTCTTAGGCAAATTTAAAAAGGAAACTTATGATTGGTTACATATGGTTTATGATATGAGCATGACATAATGATGGTATGACATGACATTATATATTGTAGACTTTTTATGCATATATATATCACTAAGCATTAGATTACTTAACAAGTAGGTTTTTTGCATGCAATTTGGGAGCCGATGGATATGAGTTGATCTGAAGAGTAGCAAGCCCAATCAGAGACTAGTCAAAGTGAACCTAGCCTTAGGTTGATTTTCATACATTACATTTTTATTATTCTTTTTGTATATGTCATGGGATATGGGGTAGTTATACCTATCTTTATTTTGTAACTCAGGGCTAGTGTAAGCCTAAATATATTTTATTTTATTATATCGATCAGTTGGATCCAGTTTTAAAATATTTTGTGGTTTTATATTTCAAATGCATATTTATGTTCAAACACGTTTTATATAAATTAAAAAGTTTTAATTTAACCAATTTTCTGGAAAAAAGGTTTCATAACATCCATAAGTACAATTGGGGTTTTCTTGGCTATATCGGGGGGTGTTACACAAAAAGCACAAGAAAAAGTCCCATAAGAAAGATGGAGACAAAGGTCATGAAGCTACATGGTGACTTCTCAGTGAAAACGAGAACAATGATGAAGAGGTGGCCAACTTGTGCTCATGGCTTTAGATGATCATTTCATGGACTAGGTAAGTCCTTCTTTCTTTCATTCTTATGATGATATTGATAATATTGATGATGATGATAAACATAGCATTATAGAAATGTTAAACCTAGAATTAGAGAAATTTAAAAAGAAAATTTAATTTAATAGAAATGCTAATTCTAAGTTAAAAATTCATTTATAAGTTTTGCAAAAACAAAATTTTAAACTTAAAACCTCTAATGATACTCTTAAAAAATCATTAGAAGAATTTTCTTCAAAACCTTAACTAAATCTTTACTTAAAGAAAATAATATTTTGAAAAATAATGTTGATGAGCTTAGAAATTCTATTTCAAAATTTGACAAAGGGAACTAAAACTTAAATACTCTTATTGTTTCGCAAAGACCTCCCTTAGTGAGATATGATTTAGGTTTTAATGGAGCATTAACACCATCTACATTAAGTACTATATTTGTTAAATCTAGTACTCCATAAACCTCCTTCATTGAGGTAATAGTTTCAAAAGCCAAAAACAAGACACTCACAAAACCTTCTATTCAAAGAAAGAATAATAGAGGCGCACATGGCTCAGAGATAAACCTCAAAAGGTCAACCATGCTTTTATGTATAAGAGGCATACACCTAGGAACTCACATACTATACATGCATGTTTTTGTTTTCATACACATCATACACCTTTAAAAGTAGTGAGGCTTGAATATCATGCAGTGTGGCAAGAACTTCTTAAACTAAATAACGTCGTTATTGCATGGAACATTGTCATATTCATTTACATTGTTCGATAAGAAATGGACATTGGAAACCTTCAATAGCTTATCCCCAAGGATCCAAGTACATCTAGGTACCTAAAAACAAAACATAAATTGTTTTCTTGTAGGTGTCTCTAAAATCCACAATAAAGAAAAATGTATAACTTATCGATAGTGGATGCTCAAGACACATGACTAACAATATAAGCCTATTCACCAAAATTAAACAAATTGATAGTGATAAGGGTACCTTTGGAAATAATGCAAAGGGTAAGGTGATTGACATTGGTTCTATTGGTTTAAATAATATTTCTTTAATTGAGGATATTTTGTTTGTTAATGGTAATAATCTTTTAAGTGTTAGTCAATTATGTGATAAGGAAAACCAAGTCACTTTTTAACTCTAATAAATGTCTTATAACCACTAAAAATAGCCAACAGATATTTAAAAGAGATAAAGATGACAATACGTCCATAATATTTACATAAGTTATCTCACCTTTCCTCTAAGTGTCTTATATTTATTAGCAATGAATCTTTGCTATGATATAGAAGGCTTAGACCTGCAAGCATTGAGTTAATTCAAAGCCTTATAAAAAAAAAAGAGCTAGTAGATGGGCTACCAAAAGTTACATTTATCAAAGAAAATTTGTGAACCATGTCAAAAAGGAAAACAACACTTGACATCTTTCAATTCAAAGAATATTGTAAGTACTTCTAGACCTTTACAACTTTGGCATATGAATTTATTTAATCCTAATAGAATTGCTAGTTTAGGAGGTAAATACTATATGATTGTGATTGTTGATGATTACTTAAGGTTTACATAGGTAATGTTCTTAGCTCATAAGAATAAAGCTTTTTTTTTCTTTCAAAAACTTTGCTAAGAAAATCCAAAATAAAACAAAATAATGTATTTCAAAAATAAGAAGTGATCGTGGAAAAGAATTTCAAAATGAACTTTATGAAAACTTTTGTATTTCACATTATTTTTCAACTCTTAGAACACCTTAATAAAATGGAGTTATTGAAAGAAAAAATAATTTTTTTTAATTAAAATGACTAGAACAATGCTTAATGAATATAGTTTGCCAACTTACAACTTATTTTTGGGTAGAAGCCACTAATACTGCTTGTTATATTTCAAATCGAGTTTTTTAAAAATCAATTTTAGATGAAACTTCTTATGAGCTTTGGAATGGAAGAAAATTCAAAATGTCATATTTAGTGTATTTGAATACAAATGCTTTATATTAAACACTAAAGACAATAATTGAAAATTAATTACAAAATCTGATGAAGACATACATCTTTTTAAGGTACTCTTCAACTAGCAAGGCATATAGATTTTTCAATAAAAGAGCATTAGTTGTACAAGAATCTATGCATGTTAATTTTGATAAAACGAGTAAACTTGATTTTGGGAAAAGTAGTTCTTTTGATAATGTTGTAGGTGCATTTGAAAATCTCAATCTTGATCATGAGGAAATTGGAGAATCTTCAAACAAAAAAGAAGACTATGATGATCAAGAAGAAGAACAAGAAAAGGAATGTGCACAAGAACCCCAAAGCTTCAAAGGGAATGGAAATTTATAAGAAACCATCCAAATAAACAAATTATTGGTGATCCAACCAAGGGTGTTAGTACTAGTTGTAAACTCTTAGATTCTAATCTTGCATTTGTTTCTTAAATTGACCAAGGATTATTGATGAAACTCTTAATGGTGAAAGTTTGGTAATTGCTATGCAAGAGAAACTCAACCAATTTAAAAGAAATAAAGTTTGGACTTTAGTTAAAAGACCTAAGGATTACTTAGTGATTAGTAGTAAATGGGTCTTTAGAAATAAATTAGAGGAGCATTGTAAGATAACTAGGAATAAAGTTAAATTGATTGCCAAAGGGTATAACTAAGAGGAATGCATAGATTATGGAAAAACCTTTGCTCCAATAGTAAGATTAAAAGCAATTAGAATTCTTATAGCATATGTATGTCATATGAATTTTAAATTTTTTCCAATAGATGTTAAAAATGTTTTTTAAATGGTTTTATTGAAGAAGAAACATATGTTGAAAAACCACCTAAATTTGAAAATTTATGAATTTCTTGATCGTGCTTTTAAACTCACTAAAGCTTTACATAGTTTGAAACAAGAACCTAAAACTTGATATGAAAGACTAAGTGCATTTCTTTTAGAAAATAGTTTTTCAAAAGGACATATAGATATGACTCTATTTATTAAAAACATAAGCATAATACTTTAATTGTTCAAATTTATGTTAATGATAATATTTTTTGGGCTACTAATGAACTTATTTATCAAGACTTTACTAAATATATGACTAGGGAATTTGAAATGAGTATGCTGGAAAAACTTATATTTTTACTTGATCTTCAAATCAAGCAAAGTAAAGAAGAAATCTTCATCAATCAATTCAAGTACATAAAGGAATTATTAAAGAAATTTCGAATCAAAGAATGTAAGAATGCAAAAACTCCAATGAGTACATCAATAAAATTGGACAATGATGAAAATGGTAAGCCTATAGATGAAAAGCTTTATAAAGGTATGATTGAAAATTTTTTACACTTTACTACTTCTAAACCTGATGTCATGTATTTGTGTATGCGTATGTGATATGTTTCAATTTAGTTCTAAAGAGTCACATTTAAATGTTATAAAAAGAATTTTAAAATATCTTCATGACACAATGCACTTAGATTTATGGCACCCTAAAAACACATCCTTTTACATAATTGGTTTTTCAGATGTTGATTATATGTATAGTCTTTTCATTAGAAAAAGCACATTTGAAACTTGTCACTTTATTGGTGAATGTTTAGTTTCTTGGTTTAGTAAAAAACAAGTTTCAGTAGCCTTACCCACCATTAAAGTAGAATATGTAACAGATGGTTGTTGTTTTACTCAAGTTCTTTGGATAAAACAATATCTAAAGGACTATAGTCATGTGGTTGATCACATTCCAATCAAATGTGATAACATAAGTGCAATAAATCTTTAAAAAAATCTCATTCAACATTCTAGGAGCAAATATATAGATATTAGACATCATTTTATTAGGGATCATGTGCAAAATGGTGATGTAGTGTTAACATTTATTGACACCAATAATCAATTAGCTGAAATTTTTAACAAGCCTTAAAATGAAAAAATATATTGTTTTATAAAAAGGGAATTTGGAATGCTTGATGGGAGAACATATATTTTGAGGCATATATTGCATCATCTTGATTTCATGCTCTTGTTATGTACAATATATTTTGTATGCTTATGTCCTTTTTTATATGCTAAATAAGTTATTTTTGAACCTTGAGTGTGTAAGATTTTGATGATATTTTATGATATATATGAAAAAAGTTTTAATTTTATTAAGTAAAAGTAATTTTTTCTTAAAATCTTGTTTTAAATTAGGTTTTAAAATAGGGATTCATGCCCATGACTTACTAATCATGGTCTTCAAAAGGATAGACCAAAATAACGCATTTTAGTGTCATGACTTAGTGCATGTGACAAAAGGGATTCATGCCCGTGCATATATATTCATAACTATGAATATCGAAGCAGAAGTAATAGAAATGTTCACGTAGATTTCATGGCTTGGCAACCCATGAACTGGTTTTTCATGCCCATTAATATGTATTCATAATCATGAAATTCAAAATAAACCTAAATCTACATCTTCTTCATCACTTTCTCTCTCTCATCTCACCAGTTGTCACTCTCCTTCTCCTTTCCAGTTCGTTCTCCACCATTTTTCTTCATTTTTGAACTGATTTCCATCATTTTTTATCAAAGCGTTTCTTCATCAATTTCTCGAGTTTTAATCTTCATCTGACAAACAAATAGCTTCAGAAGTTGGTCCTTTAAGGGGAAGATGTGCCATATCCACTACCAATAGACTTATGTATGATCCTATGCGTTCCCTGCTACCTTTGAATGCCATCCGAAGGTACAATATATTGAAAATCCACAATGTTTTGAATTATAGATCTTTTTTACTAGGATTGAGTTAGGATGTGGAATTGGAGATGATGTTAGGTTTTGGTTAACCAATTTATGACTTTTAGAATTTGTCAATATCTTTAAACCAACTTTTAAGGAATTTCTCAGTACTTTGCATGTGGACAAATTTTGGCAAACTTAGCTTTCAGTTATGTTCTGAGAAAATAAAGTTGAATGCTAAAGCATTTGCAAGTATATTTAAACTTTCTTCTGAGGGTTTGTTAAATGAGATAGATGCTACTGAGTTCAATGCCCATGATACTTGGACTCATATCGGTAGAGATTTTGTGTGGGATGTTAAATTGTCAAAGATTGCACACATAGCCACCCCTGTACTGAAATACATTCACAAGTTCATGACCTATAGTAGTTTTGCAAGAGGTGATAGTAATGGGGTTGTTAAGAATACAAAATTGCTTTTCTTTGATTTTGCCAGGAAGAATCAACCCATTATTATGAGTCGTTGGTTTGCTAACTATTTGTTGTTAATTACTACTAGACCCACCGGAGACATTTTGATAGGCAATTATGTGACTCACATAGCAGTTGATTCTAAGTTACTTGATATGGATCATCCTTCATATCTTGTTTTGCTGATATTAGCTAAAGATAACCTAGATATTGAGTAGTTTATAAAGATGGGTGTTGTAGTGCATATTCACTATCAAGATGTAGTATATTATCGATTTAAGGATCCTCAGATTGAGGTAATCTTGGTTGATGGAGACTCTAATGCCTTTAAGGAAAGGGTATAGGGTAAGCCGCATCGAAAAAGGATTAGGGTTTAGACTACGAGTACTCCAATTGGTAAGACCTTCTCCTCCTATATTACTCCTAACTTCATACAACATATCTTTGATAATTTTTGTTGCCCAGATAATGAACCAAGAAGGGGGGTTGAATTGGATATTAAAAATTCTTAACTTTGAAGTGCGGAATTAAAAGTTAAGTAGAGTAAGGATAGGAAGATATTACACAAGAAATTTATAGAGGTTTAGGTGTTAACAAACCCCATTCCTCTCCCCAATCTCAATTGGGAGATTCATTAACACACTAAGTGTTACAATGGAGTTTTATAAGCTCACTCCCAACTATGGTGTTTCTATCAATGATCACACCTAACCTAGAAATCCCTTGTATTTTAATGGCTTACACAATAAACCAATTCCTTATGTTTTATGGCTCACACAAATAACCCTTACAAGTGTTCTCCTCTTAACCCAATATATCCAAACTCACTTGAGTAGTAGATTACAAAGAGAAACACTCACAAATCTATAATACTCAGAAATTATGAGCCAAAAGATTTTTTATAGAGAATTAAAGTTTTGTTTGAAAGAATTAATGCACAAATGGCTACAACAAGATTTTGATTCGAAGTAATTGTTATTCTCTTGTTCTGGATTCATAAATGACTTGCATTTATACTTTCTTGGCGAATTATAGTCGTTTGGTTGCATTTAATGAAAAAATAGTCGTTGCACCAACTCTTAATTTTGTGTCTGACATGTTTCTCTTTCCTCATTCACGGTTGTGAATGTTCTTCCAAGTCGTGGTCCAAGTGGTGACTCTGACTGTGAAGCATTCTGGAAGGAATTGAAGTGTTTGATCACGGGCGTGACTTTATTCTTTCACGGGAGTGGATATCCTTCCAAGCCATGGTCCAAGTGGTGACTCTGGCCATGAAGCTCTCTGGAAGAATTTGACATATTTTCTCATGAGCGTGACTGATATGATCATTCATGGCTGTTATGATCCTTCATAGCTATGAACTTTAAATGTTTGATAGTTGGCGCTAAACTACATCACGGGCGTAACATAAACAGCCACGGTTGTGAGCATGCTATTTCTTCATTTTTTAACTTTCAAAGTTAGTCTTCCATTCTTGCATCATATTCCATACCCTGTTCAATAAACTTAGAAACAAATATGTTAAATACATTATTGCTATTTTATTTGTTAGCATCAAAATGATGAAAATACCCCTCAAAATTCAACAATCTCCCCCTTTTTGATGGTGACAAATAATCTAGCAATATGTCTTTTTGAGAAATCTCCCCCTCAAAAGATGCTTAAGATAAAAAATAATAAATTGCAAGAATTTTAAAGAATGATGAAGTGTAGCATGGATGTTTGCTTCCTAGTTTAGGTATATGCAAGGTATATGCAAAGTATATCCAATGTACACCAAATTTTTGCTTTTAACTAGTTAAGCATATGCAAAGTATATTGAAGGTATATTCAAAGTATATCAAGTTGTTTGCTTTTAACTAGTTAAGTATATGCAAAGTATATTGAAAGTATATTCAAAGTATCAACACATTTGCACTCATGTAATTTGCATATTCATGTAATTCTTTTTTATTGTTAGGTTCTCCCCCTTTTGTCATCAACAAACAGAACATGAAAGATAAATCATAAGGGAAAAAATAATGCAATTATATTAATACCAAATGTAAAAGTACAAAGGTTTGAAAAGTAAATTAAATTCTTACATTTGCAGTAATAGAAACAAATAAACAAAAAGAACTAAATAATAAAAGAAAAACTAAAGCTCTAGTTAGATTTGGAGCCAGAAAACCCATCCCGAAGGCGTGCTACTTCTACCTCGAGACTCTTCATGCGAGACTCCATGAAATCTTTGAGGTTTTCCAACCTCTCATCAATCGAAGCCTGCAGTTGGTCAAAACGAGGTGCCAAAAGGTCAACCACCTGTTGAGCCATGTTCGGTGTGGAGGCCGAGGATTATCCAACTTCCTGCTCAACCTCTGGGGTTGCCGTCTAGACTCGACCTATTTTTCTTTGCTGGATTCCTTGAAGGCCAGCTTTGAAGTCATCTGAATCGTTGTCTTCCCAAATAATCTCACCAGCCGGAATGGTGAAGCAGTAGTATATGTTATTTTCATAAACTATGCGAATCACTGCTCTCATCTTGATAAAAGACTCGATGTCTAGCCGATCTCTAGGATGTGTTGGTACTAGGTTGAAGTTCTGGTCTTCTAGCTTCAAATATCCAAGCTTGATAGCAAGATGAGTCACGTACCCATCGATCAAGATGTCTTCAAAGGGCTTCGTTGCAATTGATAGTAGATGGTTTGCAAACCATTGAGATAGAGTTATTGTTAGGCCTCTTCGGGCCATCTCTAGGAGAAAGAGCTCGGATTTTTGAATTGCACCGTTGCTATCTCCTCTAGCAAAGATGTTATAGGTCAGAAACCTATACAAGTACTTGTGCACTGGTGATCAAAGGTGGGTGCTCATCGTCTTCTTGATGTCCCAACTGCAATCTTGTCCGAAATGAGTCCATGCCGAATTGGCATAAAACTCCACCTCACTCTCATTAAGGATACCATCAAAGAAAGGTTGAACATGTCACTAAACTCCATTGTAGTGAGGGTGTTCGGATGCTTGCAGAGTTGAAATTTCACCGTGTCGGTGGGAGAGACTTGCAGGGTGCTAAGGAACTCGAGGGTAGGTTCCCTTAGCGTCGGTTGATGGATATCAACAAAATCTTTTAGATGACAAGCCTGGAGTTATTCCGTCATGCTTGTCTCTAGACCAAGGGTCCTAACAGCGTGCCATTCAAAGGATCGAGAAGAAAGGAATGGTCTTTTATTGAGAATCGAGTACCTCAGATGACAGTGCTTCGGAATAATATTGAGAAGGTAATCCGTGTACCTTCTTAGAGCATGAGACTTCTTTCTGGTGCCTTTAGAGGAGCCGGATTCCATTTTTGATTGATTCTTGAAAAGAAAAAATCTGATAGGATTTTTGAAGAATAACTTATGATTTTGTGATTTCTAATGAAGGAAAGAGTTTTTGAAGGTATTTATAGATGGAATAGGCTGTTAAGGGGCTAGAATCTATGAAAGGTATTGAATGCGGTGATAAATGAGAGAAGTTGGAGAGTTTAAAATGAGAGAAATAATGGCAGAAAGTGTTTTATAGTTGATATCTTCACGATCATGAATGCTCAGTCATGGGTGTGAAATGTCGTGTTCACAATTTGCTGAAGAGGCATTCTACCCGTGATAAAGACATTTAATGGTCACATGCGTGAATGATGATTTTTCACAATGGTGACAAAATGAGTCATGGTCGTGAAGTACAATCTTCACTACTTGTGATCGTGAGACAAAGCGTGAACGCTTCTGTAAGAATTTGGTGGAAATATTCACGGTCGTGAACAAAGAGTTTCACAGAAGTGACAGAAAAGGTTATGGGCATGAAACATAGTCTTCACTACCTTCAACCGTGAAGTATGTCATGAAGCAAGGCGTGAAAGCTTCTGGAGCTTTTGGTGATTATGATCACGACCGTGAATATGTGTCACGGGGGTGAATTGTCTAAAATCCTCATTAAATAAAACTAAGTCTAAAATAAGACTAAAGGATTTCTAAGGTGCTTCTATCCCCTATAACATATATTTCTATCAACTTAGCCACTTCATACCTTAAAAGATGAAACAATAACACAAGATTAACAATCAAGGTTCGACAAATTTGGCAATCATAAAGTTAATCCATCAATCATACCAAGCTCTCTTCTTATAAAGTTAAATCTTTCTTCATTTAGAGACTTAGTGAATATATCTGCCAATTGATTGTCTGTGTTTATAAATTCCAATACAACATCTCCATATTGAACATGATCTCTAAGAAAATAATGTCTTATGTCAATATGCTTACTTCTAAAGTGTTGAATAGGATTCTTAGATAGGTTTATAGCACTTGTGTTGTCACATTTGATAGGTATACGATTCAAACTATGACCATAATCCTTAAGTTGTTGTTTCATCCAAAGGATTTGAGTACAACAACATCCTGTTGCCACATACTCCGCTTTAGTGGTAGAAAGAGCAACTGAAACTTGTTTCTTGCTAAACCAAAAAACTAAGCATTCACCAATAAAGTGACAAGTACCTGAAGTACTCTTTCTATCCAAGATACTTCCAGCATAATCAGCATCTGAATATCCTATAATGTGAAAGGATGAATTTCTAGGATACCATAAATCTAGATACAATGAGACATGTAAATATTTTAAAATTCTTTTCACAGCATTCAAATGTGATTCTTTAGGACATGATTGAAAGTGAGCACATAAGCATACACTATATATTATATCGGGTCTAGAGGCAGTAAGATATAAGAGTGATCTGATCATACCTTTATAAAGCTTTTCATTAATGCTCTTATCCTTTTCATCTTTGTCCAATTTTATTGATGTGCTCATTGGAGTCTTGGCTTTTTTGCATCATTTCATTCCAAATTTCTTGATTAAGTCTTTGGCATATTTGGATTGGTTGATGAATATGCCCTCATTGCCTTGTTTTATTTGTAAACCGAGGAAGATCTTGAGCTCACCCATCATGCTCATTTTGAATTCCCTATTCATACATTCCTTTGTAGGATCACCAATGATTTGCTCCTTGGGGTGATCTTTTGTTAATCTCCATTCCTCTTGGAGCTTTTGCTTGTTTTCCTCTTGAGCTTGAGGTAGAGAGTCATCTTGATGTGAATTTTCTTGATCATTTTCTTCTTTTTCATTTTCAAGATCAAGTCTTTCCATTGTACCTACAACATCATCAAGAACACTACCTTTCACGAGATCAAGCTTACTAGATTCATCAAAAACAACATGCATAGATTCTTCAATAGCTAATGACTTTTTATTAAATACTCTATAAGCTTTGCTAGTGTTGGAGTATCCTAAAAATATACCCTTATCAAATTTAGAGGCAAATTTTCCAAGGTTGTCCTTGGTATTCAATATGAAACACTTGCATCCAAATACTCTAAAATATGATATCATGGGCTTTCTTCCATTACATAACTCAAAAGAAGTTTTGTTTAAGAGAGGTCTTTTGAAAACTCGATTTGAAATAAAACATGTAGTATTTGTGGTTTCAGCCCAAAAGTAAGTTGGTAAACTATACTCATTGAGCATGTTCGAGCCATTTCAGTTAAAGTTCGATTTTTCCTTTCGACCACCCCATTTTGTTGAGGCATCCTAGGAGATGAAAATTTTTGTGAAATACCATGTTCTAGACAAAAATTTTCAAAATTTTCATTTTCAAATTTTTTGCCATGATCACTTCTTATTTTTGAAATACAATATCCTTTTTCATTTTGAACTCTTTTAGCAAAGTTTTTAAAAGTTTCAAAAGCATCACTCTTTTGAGTTAAGAAAATTACCCAAGTGAATCTAGAGTAGTCATCGACGATGACAAAGGCATAGTGTTTACCTCCTAAGCTTGCAATTCAAGTAGGTCCAAAAAGATCTAGATGTAAGAGTTGTAGAGGTTTTGAGGTACTTACAATGTTTTTAGATTTGAAGGATGACTTATGTTGTTTTCCTCTTTATCAAGGTTCACATGTCTTGTCTTTTTCAAATTTGACTTTTAGTAATCCCTTTACCAACTCTCCTTTGCTGAGGTTTTGAATTAAATCCATGCTTGCATGACCAAGCCTTCTATGCCACAGCCAAGATTCATCACTAGTAGTCACAAGACACTTAGAGGAAATGTTAGATATTTTGTGTAAGTCTATTATGTAGGTATTGACATCTCAATTTCCTTTAAATATCTCTTGACCATTAATAGAGGTTACAAGACATTCGTTAAAAGTAAAGATTACTTAGATCCCCTTATCACATAATTGACTTACACTTAACAAGTTATGTTTCAAACCATCAACAAGTAAGACATCTTTAATGAAAGTAGTACCATTAATACCAATAGATCTAATGTCAATTACTTTGCCCTTAGCATTGTTTCCAAATGTTACTTTACCTTCATTAATACTTTTGATTTCATTGAATAGTTCTTTGTCTCTGGTCATATGCCTTGAGAATCCACTATCTACCAGCCAAGCATTTTTGTTTATTGTGGACTTGAGGCATACCTATAGAATCACAATTGAAGTATTGTTTTTAGGTACCTAAATGAGCTTGGGTCCTTGGGGGTTAGCACATGAAGGTTCCCAATGAGTCTTCTTTATCCAGCAATGTTTATTTATATGACCAAATTTCATACAATAATTACATTATTTTGCTCTAAATATGCTTTTGACTACCATATTCCTATTTGGTAAAGTTTGTGAGCAATGGCAAGCACATGCATGATGACTTGGTGCTTTTCTAGGTGTATGCTTCTTATACATAAAAGCAAGATTAGCCTTTTGAGGTTTCCTTCTTAGGCTTACCAACCCTTGATCATTCCTCTTATGTATAGAAGGTTTAGTGTATGTTGTACACTTAGCTCTTGGGGCTGTTACTGCTAATGTGGAGATGTGAGGTTCACTTGACTTAACAAAGGTAGTATTGTGAGATGAAGATGAAGTTCCTTTAAATCCTAGACCATGTCTTATTAAATGTGTTCTTTGAGACACAATGAGAGTATCTAAGCTCTCATTGCTCTTGTGAAATTTTGAAATGGAGTTTCTAAATTCCTCAACTTCATTTTTCAAAAACTTGTTTTCTTTAAGCAAGGATTTAGTTGAGAGTCTTGAGGAGTACTCATCTAATGATTTTTGAAGATATTCATTAGAAGATTTAAGCTCAAGGTTTTCTTTTTCTAAAACTTCCATTTTCCTTTTCAAACTAGAAATATTGTTTTTGTAAGTATTGAATTTACACCTATATTTTTCTAGTTCTAGATTCAAAACTTCTATCAAATTTTGCTCATCATCATCTATCACTACTATCATTATTGAATGAGTATGAGTAAAGTGATCCTATCTTATCCGAGACGTGATCCTCTATAGCCATGAAACATAGGTTGACATCTTCACTTTCATTGTCATCTTTTTCACTTGAAGAGCTTTCCTCATCCCATAAGGCTTTGTGACCTTTCTTCCCATTATCTTTTTGGTATTTGCTCTTGTGTTTCTTGAGCCTTGGACATTCTGGTTTAATGTGTCCCTTCTTCCCACATTCATAGCACTTTATCTCATCTTTACTCCTTTGAGAGTCATTTGAGAAGTGTTTGAGATTTCTTTGCTTGAATTTTCTAGAGTTGCCCATTCTCTTCTCAATTATTCTTTTCAGCCTTCTTGAGAGCATTGCAATGTCCTCATTTGCATCATCACTATTTTCTTTATCATCTTCAACTTATTCTTAAGATTTTGAAGTAGAGACTTTTAGTGCTAGAGGCTTTCTTTTTTCTGGCTCGGCTTCAAGCTCTTTATCTCTTTTTACTGCCATTTCATGTGTTAAAGTTTGCTAATGAGCACATCGGTATTCATGATGCTCATGTCTTCATTGGCCTCTTTTATACCAACAACTCTTGAACCGTAATCTTTGAAATGAAGACTCTCAGAATTTTGTTATTTACATCTTCCAAGCTCAGGTGTTTCCCAAGCTTTCTCATGCCATTTATGATGGCTAGAAGATGGTTCTTCATATCGATGATTGACTCATTGGATTTCATATTGAAGAGTTCATACTCTGAAGTGATAAGTTGAATCTTCTTGGTTTTAACTTGCTTTGTTCCTTCATGATAGTTTTCCAATATTTTCCACATGCTATATGCAGTTGGTCAGTGTTGTTTGCTTCCACATTCTTCAATGGATAATGAGCTTGAGAGAATTGTCATTGCCTTCTTGTTTTTTAAGTTTGCTCTTCTTTGAGGCTTTGTCCAATCATCTCTTGACAGAGTTTCTTCTTCACCATCAACTTCTCTTCTAATTGGTGGTGTCCATTTTTTCCGAACGCTATCCCAGACTTCAATTCCCTCACTATCGAGATGTCTCCTTCCAAAACCTCCAATGAGCATAATTTTCTTCATCAAAGTACAGCTTGAGACTTTAGAATCCTTCATTGGCCATTTATTGATCTTTGCTAGCGTTGTTTAGGCTTTGATGCTAGACTAAGCTCTGATACCAATTGTTGCCCAGATAATGAACCAAGAAGGGGGGTTGAATTGGATATTAAAAATTCTTAACTTTGAAGTGTGGAATTAAAAGTTAAGTAAAGTAGGGATAGGAAGATATTACACAAGAAATTTATAGAGGTTTGGGTGTTAACAAACCCTACTCTTCTCCCTAATCTCAATTGGGAGTTTCACTAACACACTAAATGTTACAATGGTGTTTTACAAGCTCACTCCCAACTATGGTGTTTTTATCAATGATCACACCTAACCTAGAAATCCATTGTGTTTTAATGGCTCACACAATAAACTAATTCCTTGTGTTTTATGGCTCACAGAAATAACCCTTACAAGTGTTCTACTCTTAACTCAATATACCCAAACTCACTTGAGTAATAGATTACAAAGAGAAACACTCACAAATCTATAATGCTCAGAAATTATGAGCAAAAAGATTTTTACAGAGAATTAAAGTTTTGTTTGAAAGAATTAATGCACAAATGGCTACAACAAGATTTTGATTCGAAGTAATTACTATTCTCTTATTCTAGATTCATAAATGACTTGCATTTATACTTCCTTGGTGAATTATAATCGTTCGGTTGCATTTAATGCGAAAATAGTCGTTGCACCAACTCTTAATTTCGCATCTGACATGTTTCTTTTCCCTCATTCACGGTCGTGAATATGTATGTCATGATCGTGAATATTCTTCCATGTCGTGGTATAAGTGGTGACTCTGACTGTGAAGCATTCTAGAAGGAATTGAAGTGTTTGATCACGGGCGTGAATATCCTTCCAAGCCGTGGTCCAATTGGTGACTCTGGCCGTGAAACTCTCTGAAGGAATTTGACATGTTTTCTCATGGGCGTGATTAATATGATCATTCACGATTGCTATGATCCTTCATGACCGTGAACTTTAAATATTGGATAGTTGGCACTAAGCTATATCATGGGCGTGAACATGCTATTTCTTTATTTTTTGACTTTCAAAGTTAGTCTTCCATTCTTGCATCATATTCCATACTCTGTTCAATAAATTTAGAACACAAGTATGTTAAATACATTATTGCTATTTTATTTGTTAGCATCAAAATGATGGAAATACCCCTCAAGGTTCAACAATTTTGATTAGTGCCTTCGATCTTCTTCAACAATATGTTGGTCAACAGATTGAAGCTCTTGAAGAGCATTTTGACACTTGCATAGTAGGAGTTGAGACCATCGGAATCTGGACTAGCCCTAATTTTCTAGCTCTTTATCCTCTAGTCTTTTTATCTTATCTTTATGATTTCTATATTTTTTGCACTTTGTATTTTAAACTTTTGGATTTTGTAATTTTGGACACTTTTTGGATGTATTTTCAAAACTTCTAAAACTTTCATATGCCTTTGATGCTTGTTTTGATCATTTTCTCCTCTTCAGTATTAATTCCTTTATGATAGTGACAAATGAGGGAGAAAATGTTTAATATGTGGCTTGAATAATTAAGTTAGTTATGCTTTTGTGTGGTTTATTCATTAATTTTTGATTTGAGCTTGTGATGTTTGCATAGCTAATTATTTGATATATGCAGGTTATATGTTGATAATACGAGGTTTTATGAATTTTGCATATGTTAATTTGTTAGCCATAGATAATATGTTATTACTTTTTCATAACTTGGGCAAAATCAATTTCTTAACTTGATTGCACATATTCTTTTTGGCTTGATAATTTGTGGCATGCTCATCATTTATAATTCTATAAGCACCCTATTAAGGGGTAGAAATCTATTCTCCTTAGCCACATATTGTACAATTATTTATCACCATTAAAAAGTGAGAGATTATTGAACCTCAAGGGTTATTCCTATAATTTTAATGATAACAAATAATTAAACAATAAGAAATTTGACCATACTTTGTGTTTTAAGTGATTAAATAGGTTAGATATTCATTGAATCATTAAAGCCAAAGTAATTAGGTCCTATAGTTAATATTTGCAAAAAGGAAGTTGTTCATGTCCATGAAGCATAGTGTCATGACCATGAAGGACTTAAAGCACTAAAGAATTAAAAAATTCAAATAAGAAAGACAATGTTCATGCCTGTGACTAGGGTGTCACGCTTGTAAATGTTAAGTGCAAGAAATTCAAACGAACAAATTTATTCAAGGCTTGTATCACAACATCATTCACAGTTTGCAAGAAATCATTCATGCCCATGAATGTTGAGCTGCAAATTTTGAAAATTGAAAACCAAGCAATTCATGTCTATGAAAGACATGGAAATATGACCATTATAGCATATGTCAAAGTAGTTGGATGACTAGTTTTTGAATTAATGCCTCCCTAATAGTTAGATTTCGAAGAAAATCTATAAATAGTCCATTTTCCTAAAGGAAGAACAAAAATCAGAGAAAAAAAAGCTTCATTACATTGATAAATCCTTTAGAAATCATCTTTGAGAGTTTATGCACTGATTTTTTTTGTATTATCTTATTCTCATTTCGATTTTGTAAAGCTCAAGTGATATTGAGTTTGACTATTTTATTTCATCAAACAATCATTCAAGAGTGTGTTTGAGTGAGCTGTGTTGGGATTAAAAACTTGTAAAAGCTTTGTATGAGCCATCAAAATATAATTAAGAAATTGGTTATTGTGTTATCCATTAAAACACAAGAAAAATTGGGTTTGGTGTGAACCAAGAGTGAAACACCTAATTTGGAGTGAGTTAGCAAAATTCCATTGTATCTTGTTTGAGTGAGGTAGTGGAAATACTCAATTGAGATTGGAGAGAGGATGAGAGTTTGTTAACACTCCAACCTCTATAAATCGTGTGTTCAATCTTTCTTCTATTTGTTTACATTTTGTTTATTTGCTTCTAAGAGAAAATTTTAATTATCCGCCGATTCATTAGCCTACTTGGTGATAATCTGAGCAACAAACTCCATTTCTGATAAACCTCTGTTCCAACTCTAATTTCATATTAACTTCATTATTTGAAAATTGCAAAATTAAGGAAAAATCACAAAAGTCATTTTAAGGACACTATATGATACTATTAATGCCAGAATAATGTAATCTAAATGGTTAATTGATCACACGTGTTATATTGCTATTGTGCCATACCGGCAACTAAAAATTAACAATTATGTAATAAAAAGCAAACATTTTTTTTATTTGATTTACAAATTATAAATTATAAATAGTAAATTTAAATTTAGTGAAAAAATTATGCAAAACTAGTGATCATGCTTTGGGCTAAACTACTAACTCTATAGTTTTAAATTTCCATTACTCTTTTTCATTAAATTATAATTAAATTTATGGCTTTTTAATTAAGTTGTACGAAAAAAAATAGACTTTTGAGTACATAAAATAATTTGTATAAACTTTATAATTAATTTAGATGAGTGAATAAATATAGATACAATACATTACAAGTAAGCCATTATTATTATTCATTACTATGATTAGTACAATATAATACTAGAAATAGACTCGAAGAAAACGAGATCCCAAAACAAAAATTACTTACTTTATCTCTCTACTTTCTCATTCCTCTTTTCTCCTATATATATGACAATGAAAACACCTAATTTCTATATCTTTTGTGGAAATTTGATTTGATAATGATTCTAACCCTTCAAAAATTAATTAATTCATATTACAAAGTGAGATTTTAGTGCCTTGTAAAGATTATAAGCAAAAAAATTAAATAGAAGACAAAAACACATTGGAAGAAATTCCAAGTAGGTGATCACAAGAGTCGTACCAATAAAAGTATAATTAGTAATTTTACATGAGTTAGATTTAAGTGGTAGTTTTTATTCTCTTTTTTTGTTGTTGCTTTAATAGTTTCAATGAGTGAAATTAAAGAAGAATATATATATATATATATATATATATATATATATATATATATATATATATATATATTGAAATAAATCAAATAGCAACAGAAAAATTTGTTGTTATTTTATTCAAGATTGCAATAATAGCGACAGATTCATCTATCACTAATTTAGCGACAAAATATTTTGTCGTTATTTTGTGAAAACTATATTAAGTTATTGATGAATTTAGCAGTTGCTAGTTTATCTATGACTCAAATCCATCGCCAATCCCCTATCAATTTGATCTCATTCATGGTTCACTTGAAAAATAAAATTTGTGACGAATATTGATATTTAATGATGAACAATATCAATTTTTAAGCTAAATATGGATGCAAAATCCATCAATATGAAAAGAAAAAGAAGGGTACAAAATATCCATAATAGATGCGTCAGAAGGGCATCAAGTGATTGATATTATACCTCTAGGACCGGAACTTCTATCAATAAGACCTTTTTAATTGTAGCTAATATCTTGTTACGACTAATTTCGACAACTTCGGAAAAAAGGGAGACATTTACTTATTACAGAAATTGTGTGATTTGATTTGATTTATTTATTTATAGCTTCAAGTTTTACAAAAAAGACACATTAGTCGGGATAGAAAAATTTGAAAAAATTCTACTCTACGCTTGTTGAAGGTGAAGTTTATAAATAAAATAATTCCTTATGTGGAGTATCTCCGATTAATGCAGTCTCAGATGCTTCAATAGGTTGATTGTTTCGCTTTTGTATCTTCTAAAAGGACAAAAAAATCTCTGAGAGCTCTTTCCTGGACCTGAAAGAGAGTACTTGAATTACTAACTATTATTCAATTACTAAGTACCTTTAGCAACATAATCATCTGTCGCTAAACCTGTATTTTTTTGTCACGTTAGGTGGCAAATAGGCCTATGTATTCAATGTTGCTATTATTATTATTATTATTATTATTATTATTATTATTATTATTTCATTCGAATTTTGGTGGATCAATCCATCATGCTAGATATCAAAAGCATATCATATATTAAAAATAACTGCTTAAATTATTAATTAAAAATTTTATCATCGGTTTCTTTCTTATGTACATTTTTTTAATTATATTTTTTTATGAGATTGCATTTACTATTTAATTTTTTTTACGCAACATTTATAAAATATTAGGTAAAAAAGAAAAAAGAAAAATAATAAAAATAAAAATAAAAAAGAGTAAAAATAAAAAGAATATATAAATTTCCTTATTTTATAAAAGGGTTGGACGAGTACCCGATTGATGGCAAGATGTATCTAGCAGGACGGCGGGGCAGGACACGTGGCAAGATCAAATAGGTTCTCTATGTTTTTTTTTTTGGCGTGGTTGGGGACTTGGGGTTGAGTATTCCCAATTCATAACTAGAGGTACAAGGGGAATTTTGTTTTATTTATTTTAGGAAAACGGAGTTACAATATTGAAAGTCGAAGAGGGAAAGAGCGATAGTAATTCTGTAAGTAAGGTGCTGTCACCGGCAGCTAATAGAGGGATTTGGATCAGAAATGGCGTTGAGTGCGACGGTTATCGGAGCTTTGTTAGGATTGGGCACCCAGATGTACTCTAATGCCCTCCGGAAACTCCCTTACATGCGCCGTATGTTAATGAAAATTGATTTTAGTTTTCAGTATGAATTCTTCTTATGTTGTTTCGATTTCGATTAATGGATTATATGAATTGGAATGCAGATCCATGGGAGCATGTGATTGGAATGGGATTAGGAGCGGTGTTTGTGAATCAGTTGGTGAAATGGGATGCTCAGCTCCAACAAGATCTCGATAAGATGCTCGAGAAAGCCAAGGCCGCCAACGAGCGCCGCTACTTCGGTAAATTTTTATCCTTTCCTTTTCTCATTTATTTTTATTCCTAATTTCATTTTTT
Source organism: Triadica sebifera (assembly GCA_023653625.1). Classification (NCBI taxonomy): domain Eukaryota; kingdom Viridiplantae; phylum Streptophyta; class Magnoliopsida; order Malpighiales; family Euphorbiaceae; genus Triadica; species Triadica sebifera. Next base: position 13,209,317 of record CM042903.1, on the reverse strand, counting down.
TTTGCTGTAGTTGCTTAGGCTTTTGTTTCAGTTATAAACTTAGATTAATCTCTCTCATATATATATATATATATATATATATATATATATATATATATATATATATATATATATTCTGTTTCTTATGCTCCTTGCCATCACCTGAACACTAGGGCACTATGCCTGACTTGATAATTAGGGTCTGGGAAGCTAAAAAGAAATTGATAAAACGAAAACTGAACTGAAAATTTTTGGATAATTGAATGTTAGTTTTGGTTTTATTTTTTAATTGGATTTCTTTAGTTCTCTATTTTAAAACCAAAAAAATAGGGGAGGTTGGGGGAGTGTTTCTGTGTTTAAAAACCAAAAAATCTTTTAACTGTAATTGTTTGGTTTTGGTTTGAGTTTTCTTCAACTGAACAAATTAGTTCGGCTCTAAGAGGAAATAAATAAATAAATAACTCAATGGATGAGTTAACTGGTCCATGAACACCCTTAATTGGGCGTTAGTTACTTTCATATTGTAGCCGATTTGATGGAATTGGTAACAGGAAGACAGAGGGGAAGGGAAACCATGTATAAAATGATTGACAAGGAAAAGAGGATCCTTATGAGAATGAGAGATTGAGAAACGGTATAGAAATGAAATGACATTTTGAAAAGAAAAAAAAAATTGCAACGTGCCAAGTTAATATTGGCAACTACTTAGGCAACTGTAATATAAGAAAGAAATAATTAGAGTTCTCATTATTGGGTAGGTAATTGAAAATTGTATTAGAAGGTGCTGATGTGAAGGAATAGGGACCATCCTCGAGATATCTAAACAGTCAACCTTATTGTAAAAGATGCCATAGAAATTGGGGTTAGATGACACTCATATAGGGTGTAAATCCCCTGTTAGATTGTCAACTTTCTCAAGGCTTCCTGTCAGCTTGCTTTGTTGTTACACCTTGATATGCATTCTGAAGATCTAATATGATCTTTATCTTCGCAAGCAGAACATGCTTGATAATTTATACTGATGCTTATCGATCCTGCAAATTTTGTTAAATGCAATTTAGCCAAAATTCAGGATAAATTTTGGAGCAGTGACATAGCAGAAGGTTTAGGACAATTACATCTCAACAATAAGGGCGAGAATAAAGTGATTGTCATAGGAACAATATGAAAACAACTAGGATTTAATGAAAGCCTCTGAACTAAAATTCTGAATAAAAATACAACTGAACTAATTAGGAAATTGAATCAAATAAAATTAAAAAAAAGTCCTGGTTTGGCTTCAATTTTCTGTAATAATCTGAAGAGAACTTGGCTTCAACAAACAATCAGTTTTTCAGCAGAATTCAATAATGGCTCTTCTTGTGAAGAAACTTCCTTAATTCTTAGTAATGTCTTCAGTCTCTAGCCTACACTTTTTGGCTAGCTGTCCAACCCTTTTATCCATGGACTAGCTTTCCAGATGGTTATGGAAGTGATGTGCCTCCAAGGTCTCTTATTCTTCTGTTTGGGGCAAAATTTTCCTAATATTAACGTACTCCTAACTCCATAACAACCTGTAGCTTTTAAAGCCCTAGAATGATCAAATTCCTTTCTATTATCACTCTTATGAAAGTCTCCAACATCTTTAGATGTTAATTCTTCCCGAACACTGTTGATTGGATCAATTTTAGATGCTGATATCAAGATATTGATTCCTCAACCGCTGTTTGAAATTTGCTCGTATTATTGGTTTCCTCTCAAAATAGGTCTCTAAAACAGATATGCAATCTAGAAGCTCCTCTGCATGCATCTCTACCCAAAAGTTAGCTAATTCACCTTTGACTTGTCCATTCAAATCAAGTGCATTGCAACAACCTCCCAGGTAATCCACCTAGTGCCTTTCAATTTGTGGTTCTAGTTTCATTAAAAGGGTTCACATTCTCGACTTCAACTTCAACATCATCTGGAATCTCAGGTTGTTTATAGTCCCCTTCAAGATTCCTCATTTGGGCTTCTACATGTTCCCAATGCAGCAAGGCACCTGGTTCAAGTAATCAATCGTTCTCCACATCTCAGCCTATTTGTTGGGGTCAGTTGCCACTACCTTATCTTCTGCCTCAGCCAACTATCCTGTCTAAGCAAAAAAAAAAAAAAAAAAAAAAAAAAATTAAAAATCTTGCGGAAATGCAGAGTTTTTTTTTGTTACATTGTTTAGGGGGGCAATTAGATCTACCAGTTATGGCTGTAATAGGATGATTGTAATTGAAACAAATATAAAATAATTAGGATTTAATGAAAACTCTAAATAAAAATACAACCAAATGAATTTAGGAAAAGTGAATCCAATCAAATTCTAAAAATATCCTATTTTTGCTTGGATCCTAATGCATCATTTAGGTTTTATTTGCAGTGAACATTGTCCTGGCTTGTAGTGATTCCTTATAGATAAGATTCATGCCTTCATCTTCATGGTCTATTCATTTATTATGCTGTACCTGGGACTTTATGTAACATTTTTATACCAGACTACGTCATGATTATCTAGTGATATCATTACTTCAGTTTTTGTTTCTAGCAAGAAGAAATAAGTTGTGATGAATCTTATTATTTTCTACACCATTGCTAATTCATGCTCTTCTGTTATTTCAAATGTAACTTGTCTTTTGTTGACCCATTTTCACTTAGCATTTTTCTTTTAATTCCATAAGTCCACTATTTTTTTTATTTACAGCCCACCTTAAAAACATTAGTCAGTCAAAACTAAAAAAAAAAGGGAATAATCTGCACATTAAGATTTTCCTTTGTTCCCTTTTGCTCTTTTGTATGCCATCTGTTCTCCTGCTCTATAGTTCTTGTTTTCTTTTATGATTGTATCTTTATCAAATGAGATATTCTCTTCCTATTATTACTAATTAACAAACACTGTAAATACTTTGTATTTTGACCCCTTGCCCTCTTAGGACTATGAACTTGATACTGCTTTTTCAGTCATTGAGCTTATTATTTTGAGTTCCATTTCCAGTTTTACCATGTTTTGATGAAAAACCTCGAGACTCAAATTCAATGATTCTGCTAGCTATCATGAACAAGTTTTCAAATGTTTCACTTTTGGAACCATTGAACTAAGTTTTTTGTGCTTATCGAAAAGAGAGTGGTGTTTATGTTTACAACTTCCTTAAAATGTAAAATATGTCTATTCTTCTTCCATCTGAAATTCTGAAGCTTAGTAGTTTCTATCACTATTGCATGCTGTAATATATTCATAAGGTAACAGATAGCGCTTTTTCTTTGTTCCTCTTTTAATTCTCACTAATTTTCGTTATTCCACCTTGAAGGCAAAATTTCTCATTATTTTTTATGAGATAACTTTGGAAAATTAACTATAAAACATAATTTATTATGCCCCTCTTTAATATTTGCACCACCATCAAACTTGACATTCATTTTATGATTGAGGGAACATATCTATGCTTCAAAATAAAGTCATTTGATGAACTTAATGCTTGGATGGTCTACCCTTATGTATTCTTTGGTTTGGAAGATATTGATGACAGAATACATTGACTTCTTTGAACATTCATTTTGAAACTGTTAAAATGCTTCAACAGTTACTTTCATAAATATAATAGGTGTCTTTTTGCAATCAAAATTTAGGGGATTTTCTTTGCAATTGTATTTGTGTTATTTACAATGGGACTTGATGAAATATATAGGTAACGTAATTGATGTTTTATTTATGCAATATTTTATATCGCAGAGAGTTGGAATTGTAAGAGGCAAGTGAATGTAATACATGGAAGATTACCTAAAATTGTAATTAATCCTGTGGGTCTTTCTTACTAAAGTTGAACTCTTAAATTTGATATTGGAACGATTTTATTGTCATGTATGTAAAAGGGTAGGTTTGTGCCTAATTTTTAAGTTTTGAGGGATGTATATGATTAAATACTGTGTCAAGTGTGAGCATAAGGTAAGATATCTCTTGCTGTGTCTCGAAATAAGCAAAGACTAGATAAAATTTGGATACGGGTTCTCACTTCCCACAATGGTAATGAATTTTTATTTGATTATATTGAAGATCTTTTAATGAACTTTTATTTTATCGTATTTAAGATCTTTTATATTCCCTTTTTGATCCTTATGTTTCGTGTGCTATTTATTTTCTTTCTCTAACTGATCCCTTGTTTTGCATATTTCCCTTTTCTTAATTCAAATAATTATAGTTTAAGTTATCACATAATATTACATCTAGGTGATACTTTTGCCTGACTTGTAGTATTTATTTGTGGTTTGTGATATTTGCCAAAAAAGGGCGGTAAACATGCAAGTTTAGCTGACGTATAGTTTATAATCTTTGACCAAAGTGTGCTAAACATGCATGTATATTTTCAGTGTAACTGAGTTGTTTTTGTCCAAATTTAATTTTTAATTTCTATTGCAGATCAAGATGATTAGTGCATACGTGTTGACAGATGTTGGCATCTCTCAGAAAAGTTCTCATTTCCAGAAAAATGTAGAAAAATGTGGCCTCTGAACCAATATTTTGATTAAGGGTTGTACAACGTTGGGTTCTCATTTTCAGTTGCCTTGCTTGTAAGGTTTTAGAACTTTTACAACTTTTTGTGGAGTTGGCCAAATTTGCACCTCCCCTAATAATGAGTGATTTACTACTGAAATACTCTCTATTGTGATTTTATCACGTCATTAGTTCTTACCAGATAATGCTATGCACTAATTTTTCAAGGCCACTTTGATGCGACTTAAAATCTTCGAAATTTATGCTCATGTTTATTATGAACTGAAGCTGCTATAAATTTGGCAAATGATTGAGCAATTCTTATTAGTGGTAGTCACGTGTTGCGTCTCGTGTAACTAATTGCTGCTATGTTTCTCCAGAGTGCTGGCTTACAAAACGTAGGAGCCATACTAAATAATGGTACAATAATTAGACCAATTTCTAATACAGCTTTTGTGATGGATACAAAAAGGGCTTCAACTATTAAAATAACCATATGAAGTTACCTTATTAACAAAAATAAAAGTGATACTTCTCTTTTATTTTCATACTCAACTTCATTCCTTGAAAATGACTTCTGCTCAACTATTTGTAAGGATCTGTATTCATCTTCTCATAATCCTCCATCCTATTGTGGAACAAATGGAGGAGGAGATCACAGGCTTGCCGGGATGAGGGTCTCTCGTGTGGGCTAGTTTTAGTACACTGCAGCGCAATATCAAGCACTTGATATGCTGCAAATTCTTCTCCTGGTAGCAGTGGTTTAAGTTGGGGATCTATCAACTCTTCACGAGCAGATCCTTGCATGTCAATATGCTTCTCTACCCATCTCATCATATCTTTATCGACCCCAAAAAACGCATCTGTTGGCATTTTTCCGCTAACCAGTTCCATCAGCACAATACCTATGCTATAAACATCGCTCTTCTCTGTTGCCTTGAATGAATATGCATACTCTGCAAAAGAACACACCACGTGTTATCAAGATGGGAAACATAAGAAAGAAACTCAACTAAGAAAATTCAGAGCAGAAACTTTTCTGGTTTACCTGGGGCAATGTAGCCATAAGACCCAGCAAACCATGAATTCGATTCTGTGTTGGAGTCAAAATCTTCAACCAATGCTTTTGCTAGCCCAAAATCACCCAGATGTGCCTCCATATTGGAATCCAGCAGTAAATTGCTGGATTTGATATCTCTATGTATGAGCATTGGCACACAGTCATGGTGAAGGTACTCGACTCCCTGAACTAACCCCACGGCTATTTTCAGTCTCTTCTCCCAGTCCAGGCTTTTCTTTTTCTTGCTGTTAACGGGCTGTTGATGCAGCCAATCCCACACGCTTCCATTCTCCATATACTCATATATCAACAGGTTAGAACCTGCACCTCTGTCAGTACAATATCCCAGCAACTTCACCAGATGCCTGTGCCTAATCGTGCCTAGCGTCTTTACTTCTCTCGTGAAGCATTTGTTTAGCAGAAAATCATCTTTCCACAGAATCCTCTTAACTGCTACTGTTTCTCCATTGTGCAATTCAACTTTGTAGATTGTTCCAGACCCTCCTGAGCCGATAATGTACTCCTCACTCAAATTGTTTGTAGCTTTCATGATTTCCTCCCACCTGAAATCTCTCTTTGCAACACCGTTTTGGAATAATGGTTTGCGTTGAGTTTTTGAAGAACTGGAAGAGTAAATGCTGCTCAATTCACTTGCTCTTTTCAGCGATTCTCGCCTGATATTGAAGAAGAGGGAAAGTACAAGTGCTATCAGTGCAATTACAGCTAAGGTTGTAAATACTGAGATTACCACCACTGTTGATTCACTTAGGCCAGAATGTTGATTGTAAGAATCAAACCCACCACAGCGACTACTATTAAGATGATTTCCACAGAGATTTATGTTGCCTTCGAATGCTTCAGCTGGCCAGTGTGCAAATTGCTTGCTCAATTTCCCTTGAAGATTGTTGAAGGAGAGATTAAGTTTGCCCAGACTGCTCATTTCACCTATTTGGGGAGGGACTTCTCCAACAAGTTGATTATGGGACAAATCAAGGGCTTCAAGTTTTGACAGCATTCCTAAGGAAGGTGGGATTTGACCAGTGAGATTATTGAAGCTAAGATCCAACATACTTTGAAGATTCTGTAGCTCTCCAATCTCAAATGGTATTTCGCCGCTGAAGCTGTTATGTGACATTTCAAGTTGATAGAGTTTGCTCAGCTTACCAAGTGCCCGAGGAATTCGACCTGATAATTGGTTGTGGTTGAGATTGAGAACAGTAAGTGCTTCTAACTTGCCAATCTCAACAGGAAGAGTACCATTCAGTGAATTTCCATCAAGAGAAAGTACCAACAATTTGGAACAATTAAATAGCTTTGGAGGAAGAGATCCAATAAATTGATTGGAGGAGAGCTTAAGCTCCCCTAATAGTGGCAATCTCCCAAGCCACAATGGTAGAGGCCCAAAAAGAAGATTGTTATTCAGGTCAATATGGGTCAACTTGTTGCACAACATAAGTTGTGCTGGTATTGGACCTGTAAGCATATTCCCTGAAAGATCTAACAATGACAACAGGCGAATTTTGCCCAGTGTCCATGGGATTTTACCAATGAATTTGTTGTTCCCTAATCTCAACCTTTCAAGCGAAAGTGAATTTCCTAACTGTGGAGGAATTTCATTATCAAATTCATTGTCTGTTACATCAAAAGAAAGAAAAGAAGTCGAGCTACATAATGGAGCAATGCTACCATTCAATTTGTTTTTCGACAGATTGATTCTTGTCAGGTTTCTTAAGTTGGCAAGTGAATCAGGAATAATACCTTCAAGAGAATTGTTATAAAGCATCAACTGTTCCAGGGTCTGGAGAAATCCAAAAGTTGCAGGAATTCCACCAGACAGATGATTATCTGCCAAATCAAGAATAGTTAGTTCATGACAGTTACCCAAGCTATAGGGAATTTCACCTCCAAGTTCATTTTGCCTCAAATGAAGTAGATTCAATCCGTTCAATCTCCCAACTGTAATGGGTATTGCTCCACTGAAGCTGTTCCCAAAGAAATCAACCATTTTTAAGTTTGAACAATTCCCAATCTCTATAGGAATCTCCCCAGATATCTGATTGTCATAGAGATATAAAACCTGAAGATTTCCAAGCATGCCAACCTATTTAGGCAGGGTCCCATGTAAATTGTTGTCATACAATGCAATCTCCTTCAAGTTGCTGAGATTTCCTATCAAAGGAGAAATAGAACCCACCAAACTGTTGTTATGGATATAGAGATAACTCGGTTGATGAAGATGGAAGATTTCATCTGGTATTGATCCATTAAGTGTGTTACTGGAAAAATCAAGCTGTTGCAGTGATTGACACTGGCTTAATTCCTTTGGAATTGGACCAGAAAGTTGAATCTCTGATAAAATCAAGCTCTCTAAATTGGTAGCGTTTGAGCATAATCTTGTTGGTATGGTACCAGAAAGATTGTTGTTTGATAAAACTAAGTAAACAAGCTCACTCATGCTGCCCAATTCTTCTGGAATTCCTCCACTTAGCTTGTTCATCGATAAATCAAGATTCTGAAGATTCCTCAGCTTGGCTAATGACCTCGGTATTGGACCCTGGAGATGATTCCCCAACAAATTCAGATACACGAGTTGACTCATTTCACCCAGTTGTCTCGGTATCTCCCCTGAGAGACTATTGTTTTCCAGGTTGAGGATTTGGAGATTTTCTAGACGACCCAATTCTGCCGGGATTGATCCATTTAGTTTGTTGAGAGCTGCAGTGAAGACAGCGAGGCTCGTCCAGTTTCCTAACTCAGCAGGAATCTGTCCTTCGAGTTGGTTCTGTTGTAGAATCAAATTCTCAATCTGAGTCAGATGTCCGAGTTCAGGAGGTATTGGACCAGTAAGCATGCATGAGGCCAAACCAAGAGTGACCAAGTTGGCAAGATTACCAAGGGAAGAAGGGATAAACCCACTGAGTCCATTGTCACCGATTCTCATGACTCGGAGTCTCACCAAGGAACCAAGCTGAGTCGGAATAGAACCAGTGAGTTGGTTAGAGAACAAATTCAAAGATTCCAACGAAGAAAGGTTCGAAAGGGTAGTTGGGATGGGACCCGTGAGGCTATTAGAAGAAAGATCAAGGTGGATTAGGTTATGTAAACGACCCAAAACCGGTGAAATCGAACCAGATAATGACGAGTCAGATAGATTAAGACTCACTACATGAACAGAACCATCAACCGAGTTGAACCCACAAGTGATTCCTCTCCATGTACAAAACTTTTTGTTACTTTCATTCCAATCATGCAAAACATTTTCCGGGTCTTTCACAAAATACTTCTTCACGTCCAACAAAACTGATAAATCTTGGTTTTGAGACATAATAGAACCAGAATAACAAACCAGTGCTAAAAGAGGAGCAAGAACTTGTACCAAATAAGAACCCATTTGTATCAGCAAATAGCTTTGATTGTATAAGCCTATAAGGTATTAGTAATTGTTTTGGTTAAGTAGGCATTAAATAGAAATTGGTAGTGGTTTGATTAAGGAAAAGGGCAGCCATGTCAGAGCATGCATGGAGATGGAACTGAGTCTGCATTCGGAAGTTGTGTATTGAAGAGGCCTTAAAAAGGGTGACAATATAGAGATAAGACAGCCTAATATACATCCATTTTACAACTGTAACTGTGCTATTTGATGGAGTCTTTAACTGAAAGGGAGGTCAAATTGGGTCAGAAATAAAGAACATGACATTGAATATGAAAAGAATAATATCACTAAATGAGAGTATAAATAACTAAATTTACGAGACAAGTCAAAGATGACAAGACATTTAATACGTAGGGAAAAAAAAAACAAAAGGGGAGAGAGAGAGGGTTGGTGGGTGTGTTTTGATTGAATATAAAGAGATGAAGATTATGTTACCTGGAGAAGATACAATGGTTATGGTGTGTTTTCTTGTTATAGTGTGTTAGCTCAATGATTCAAACCTTACACGAGAAAGTGAGCAGTTGAATTACTAAATTTTAGTTATCTTTGAGATAAAGTTTGTACTTTGAAACCATTACAAAGTAAAATAATAGAGTACATGCATATATAACTAGTTACCTCACGTAAGCAAAGCTAACCTTTTTTTTATTAGTTTTTTTTTTTTTTTTTTTAAGTGAGTAAGCAAAGCTAACTTAACTTTCAGGAAAATGCTATAACGAAATAATAATATAATTTCATATAAATAAGTAAATTAAGGCTACATTTAAATCTAGCGATTTTGAATAAGTGAATTAGAATAATACATGAATTTATATCAAATTCATTGTTAACAATTTAAAAAAAGTCAAAATTCATAAATTTTAAAAAATGATTCTACCAAAATTTTTGATTTTTAAAGAATTTGATTTTCCATCTCTTAGATGAAAAAATTTAAAATCCATTATTTTTTATACATGAGAGATTGTTATCAGATTATTTTTATTCCAAAATTATCCATAATAAATTAATAGAATTTTAAAACTATCCTTAAGCCTAAAAATACAACAAAAATTATTTGCCATTTTTTTAATTTTCACTTATTTTATCTCTATTGGTTTGAATATCAATTAAAAAATATTAATGAGTTTCTTCAAAAAAAAAGTATTAATAAATTAATTTATTTATAATCATAGTATAAATAATGAATTTATATAGAATTTTGAATAAAAATTTTGTAACTGTTTAAATTTTACAATAATGATAATTTTATCAATTGCATTTTTTAGAAAATTATCTAAATTATATTGTTTTACAATTAAATACAAATGTGATAAAAAAGATTAGAAAATATTTAAGTAATGATAAATTACCAATATTTAATAATAGGTAAAATTGAAAATTAATTATTAAATCCATGGATTGTATCCTTGAACCAAACATGAATGCAAAAAAAATTATTTTATCAATCAATAAATTTTATATTTAAATCAAATGATATAATTTTTATATTCTATAGATTTTCACAATAAATTGATTTAAAATCTATAAATTTTATGAAATCTATAGATTTTAAAATCTTTTAATCCAAATGAGGTCGTGATATATTTTCATAAATTTACTTCAAATTTTGTTTATGATACATTAACTCAAGAATTTTTTAATCTCGCACCCTTTTTCATAGAAAATGACCCAATTAATCTTCAATTAGGAAACTTAATTCTTCTATTGGGTTGAGCTACCAAACCCTAATGTCCTTTTGTGGACTCTGTTTCTTTTAATGATTGCAAGTTAACCCCATTGCCTACTCCAAAATGCCTTTCTTGAACTCTTTTCCACTTTAATTATGCGAGATATGGGATTGATAATTTATAGTAATATGTTTCTTATACTCTATTATTATTATTATTATTATTATTATTATTATTATTATTATTATTATTAAAAATCCAACCTAGTTATTTCAGCAAATTATAGGGATAAGGTTACTAATTGTTATTCTAATGCCTTTATATACATCCATCCTCCTAGCTAGACTTTCTATCCGTTGTGAAAATATTCCATCTCCTAAAACATTGAATAATATTTATCATTCACATGTAACTCAGAATTTTTTTTCCTTGTTACGGAATTAAAGAAGACTTGGAGTTATGAAAGAATGGATTTTTAACTAGTAATTATAATACAAGATAGAGATTCAATCATAAAATTAATTATCGAACAATAGAAAAGAATTTTTATATATATATATTTTTTTTCCTTTTGAGTCCTAGTGGAGGAGATAACATAACAAAATATTTCTTATTACGGATCTAACCAAAATTATTGCAAAAATATTGTTCATTAGCTTCTATAAATCCACAACCAGAAGATTCAGCAAAACTTGACTCAATTATATATTATTGACTAAAACAGAAGACAACAAAAATGAAAATATAATATAATTATAAAACCTTATCTTGTGGTAAACATTTTTCTTATGATACACTGTAATTAGATGTGCCTCATCTAGATTGAAGGGAGAAATATTCCTACGTCCAAGAGGGAGAGGAAAATAAAGTCGTACGTAGAATACTTCTATATTTTATTAATCGAAATTTTTTCCAATAATTCCTAGATAGTGACCACTGCGTGTCCCAAGCATGTTAGCTTCTTCTTCTTCTCTTTATTATTATTATTATTATTATTATTATTATTATTATTATTATTATTATTATTATTATTATTATTTATTTATTTTTTTTTTAATTTTTAAATACTATGAATTCTAAATATATATTCTGTTCGAATTAAGATTTGCGCATTCAGAGCGCCAAAGTCATTGCATTTTCTCCATTAATCCATAGATTACAAAAATTCAAAGGAACACATTAGAATTTTGGTTATTATGGGTTATTATGCAATGGAACATGTAACATAGCTATTCATAGGTGTCTATTTCAAATATGCTTTACTAACCCCGTTGACTGTCTCAAAGTGAAAATATACTAGCAACTGCACTAGCTTGTATAAGGAGTAGACAATAAGCAAAGTATCATTTGCAACAAGGATTATATAAAGTATCATTTCCACAAGGATTATATAATGTGATCATGCGAATGAGTGAATGAAATATAAGTTATCCAAGGCAATCAAAGAGATAATTTTTTAACTAAACTTGTTAAAATTAACAATTAAAAGCTAAAAAACCAACAATTAATCAACAAAAAGAACACAATATTGGTGAAAGTTGAAATAATACTCTAACCCACCGGTGAAGATGATCTTATTTGATAAAAATAGCAATTAATAATGATAAAAGGTGGTGGGACAATTGTAGTTGAGCCGCCTTAGGTTCACACTCTCCTCTTAACCTAGGTTCCCTTTTGGTTTCACCTAAAATTAATGGGTTGAAAAACAATCTCATTTTAATGTGAATCCTCTTCTCTATTTTGAATCACAAAAGTTGCACTATAGATTATGATGTGGAACCCCAAGAACCGCTCCTTGAACTCCATCAACAAAACTAAGTAACAAACCTCAAATTAATGTGAACAAATGTGATATTAGGTTGCCAATCTAACCCAGGGCTAACCTGTAGTCAAGAACCAAGATTATAATGGAAAAAACAACAATAGTATATTCCACAAGCAATAACACTTCATAAGTGAACTAGTTCTTAAAGTAATAACAAGACAGAATCTCTCTTTCTCCTTGAAAAAGACTCTCAAAATTCATTAACTTGTCAAAATATTCTTCTATATACCTAAGGTAAGGTATTTATACTCTAAGGTATCCAATTCCTAATTGCAAAAGGATTTGCAAAGTTCTAATTATCCTAAGTACCTAAATCCCATTTGGAACATGATTATAACTAAGCATACCAAATCCAATTAAGTAAAGAAAAACTAATCCAAATCCAAATCCAATAAACTAGTAGGCTCACATGTCTAACACTCTAAATAGACCTAGACATGTGACTTTTAATGAGGTCACTTGCCACTAATTCTCTATAAGGCAAATCAAATCACATGTCGTATCCGCTAAATTAGGTCCCGAGTCGCGCAATTTACGAAATTGACGAGTTGAACTGACTAGAATATAAATTCAGATTTTGACCAAAATTAATAAAGATAATGATTAATAATTATGATATAAGCCTAATAAAGTGTTTAGAAAGCTTAAAGAAGTTGATTTAAGGTAAAGGACTAAATTGCAAAATTTGATAAGTTTTGGGGTCAATTTGCAATTTATCAAAAATTTGAGGATTTAATGAGATATTTGCTATTTAACATATTAAATTTGGACATCAAATATGGGTTGGCCAGCAATAGCATGATAGAATAAGATTAATATGATAATTAAGCTAAGTATCAAAGAAATGGTAAAAAATTGATGGGTCCCATATGAGGACTTTTGTTTCTCTTCTTCTTTCTTCCTTTTCTTCTTCTCCTTATTTTCTTTTCTTCTCCTTCTTTCTTTTCTGTCCAAACCAGTCACACCAGCCACTCTCACCATCCTCCATAACCAACTTTGAGTTCTAGTGAGAGAAAGAAAGAGAAGAAAGGGAAAAGGACAAGACAAAGTGATTTTCATAATCTACAAGTCTTAAAAAAGTTTGGAAGAACAAGAAGGAGGAAGAACAAACAAGTTTAGTGGAGAGAGAGAATTTCCAAGGTTGTGATCAAGTGGAGAAAAGTGTAAAGGTAAGAAGCTTTTCTTTTTCTCTTTCATCTTTTCTTAAGGAAGTTGGGTTTTGAACTCATTTAGAGCTTGATTATGTAGAAGGAGAGTTTAGGGTTTCATGAGAGAGAGTTTAAGGTCTCAAAAAAGTTTTGAGAAAATAATATTTTGATGATGATTTTATGATGTGGTGAAGTTCCAAGTAAGAAGGAACAAGCTTAAGGGAGTAAAGGCAAAAAGAAAGCTACCTAAAAAAGTGAAAGAGAAAAATAGAGGTTTGTGCATAATTTAAGGCAATAGCTTATCTTTGTTTGAAATAATGCATGATTAACATGATAATTAATGACTTAAATTGCACTAATGATGATTATGGCATGAAACCATAGGTTTAGATATAAAGAATGAGATTTTGTGACATGTTGAGTTAAGTAATGTATGTTAGAGAATTGAGTTATGATAAAGACATTTATATGTATTAGAACATGATATGTTGAGTAAAGGACTTTAGAAATGCATGAGTTTGTATTTGGTATAATTTGGTGCAACTAGAAATGAATAAGGAAAATGAATATGCAGGTTTCCCGCAGATAGTCATGGGCGTGAACTTGCTAGATCATGAGCATGACTGAATTGTATTACGATTGTGACTTTTGTGTGGTAATGATACTATTCATTTTAGAAGTGTCCACGATTTTGAATCACGGACGTGAACTAATTCACGAGTGTGAATGAGTAATCACGGCCGTGAATGCTCTGTTTTTAGTAATTATGAATATTGTTAACTAATGAAGTATTCAGGTAAGTAAATGAAAAAATATTACTTATCCAGTAAAATAAGAAGGTTGATATGTTTGTAAAGATAATTAAGTAAGGATATATGAATAATGTGGAAATATGGATATGCCCATTACTCTAACTCCAGACTAGAAACAGGATAGATGACATGTCATAATGGGGGCGATCAGTACCATACTATATGAGATATTTCTCAGTCAATGTGGTTTTAGCTCTAAGAGTTCCATTGACTTGAGATGCTCAGTTGAGTATACATAAATCGAAGACAAGGTGGCTTTAGCTCTGGAAGCACCCTTAGTCCGGTAATTCATATATGATAATATATTACTCAATCAATGTGGCTTTAGCTCTGGGAGTGCCATTGATTTGAGAAGCTCAGATGAGCCAGATAGTGGACAGGGTGGCTATAGCTCTGGGAGTGCTCCTGATCCATAACCCATATCCAGTTAATCCAATTTGGAGTGATGTGGGTGAACTAATAAAGTTAAGTTGAAAGATAATGCAAAATAATATGAAATTAATATAGAATATTAAAGAGATGAAAAGAATAACTTATAATTAAGATAAATGAAAATAACAATGTACATGTATGCATGATGCTCATAATCATAAGAAATAAGGACATGAGGAGAAGAATAACATGAAAAGATATTAATGCATAAAATGACATATGTTAATGCTTGTTGCATAACATAGTATATTGCCTTATTTATATGCACCACTAAGCCTAGAGCTTAGCATGAGAGTTTTCCTTCTGCGCAGATATAAAAGGATAGCTGAAGGCTGTAGATAATGTAAGCGGTAATCCTAGTCAATTAATGCACTAGATCTTGAAATACTGGGTCACAATCTTTTAAACTTTTATATTTTGCTTTTCAAATTATATACTTTCAAATTTGTAAATTGACTTTTATAGTTTGTTAATAATTAACTTGATATTTATAATTACTATTTTATGTAAATAAAATGTGCATTATTTGTTATATATCTATAAGCTTTGAGTTAAAAAAAAATTGTATGGGTTTCTAGTGTTTATTAAAATAGTGATTTGAAGAAATCGGTGTAGCGCTCCTTTATTCGGGCACACGGTGTTTGGGTAAGGGAGTGTTACTGATTTTGGTATCAGAGTCTGATTTTGGCAGTTTTGGGTTTTAAAAGTGAGTTTTGAAAATGTTTATTACTTGAGTGTACCCACATTTGAATTTTTGGAGTCGCTGCTTTACTGATTAGGGCCATTACCTTTATGTTTTAGTAGGTTATGGCTTTTGAATCACAATAGATAGTGGTTGAAAAGGATGAAAGTAATGAGCCCTCAGAGGCAAGAGCTTCATCGCAACTAAGTCATCACCAAGCTGCAGCATCGAGATCTGGTGCTAGCTCATCCCGTGAGTAGTCAGTTACTAATACGAGTCAGACATAACTCATGAGAAATATGATAGGATTGCTACAGAGAGCAACAAAGCCAACCCCATCGGTTTTACAATTTGAGAGATTGAGAAAGTTGGGGACACCGGACTTCCATGGGAAGAGAGAGGATGATCCTTCCATGACAGAGTTCTGGTTAGAACTAGTTGAGAGGATTTTTGATCAACTGCACTGCACATATGAGCAGAAATATGAGTATGTAGTATCATTACTACAGGAGCATGCTTATGATTGATGGGGTCAGAGTCACAAAGCTCAGAAGCATCCTATCTTATGACATGGGAGTTTTTTCTAGAGAAGATTAAGGAGTAGTATATTCCTCCTATTTATGCAAATGATAATAACATAGAGTTTTTGAGCCTGAAACAAGGAAACATGTCCGTAACAGAATATAAGAGGGAATTCACACATTTATGCAAGTATGCTAAGGGCATTGTATCCAAAGAAGCTGATAAATGTCGACGTTTTGAATATGGGTTAAGGGATCCGATCAAGCTACAGGTCTCAGCTATACGTCTGTGAGCTTCCTTAGTTTACTAGCATTTGCTAGAATAATTGAAAGAGTTTTGGTGACACAACAGCTAGTGTAGGTAAGTGGGGTTAGTAGACCCGCACCACAGCCAAATGGGGGACAATCAAGTGGCAAAAGAGCCATATCTTTTAGTGGTCGATTTCAGGAAGGGGATTCCAGTAGATCTCCTTATAGACGGGGGTAGCTCGTAAGATATATATTTTCGGCAGCCAGTACACCGACATAGGCACTGCGCAGATCTACCCCTTTACCAGTGTGTCAACATTGTGGTCATCCTCACCTAGGAGAGTATTGGTGGATGTAACACCCTGATAAGAATGTGGAATCCTAACTTCACCTCAAAAGCGCGCTCAAAGGGGAAGGTTTGAATCCAGCCTTATAAACCAGTCCAGGAGTTCCTCTACAACCGATGTGGGACACATCATTCCCACCCCCTTAAGACCTCGAATGCCTCGATCGGTGATCTGTCGAGACCCAAAGGGACACCGGTGTACAGGGCTAGCTCTGATACCAAATGATAAGAATGTAGACTCCTAATTTTGACCCAAAAGCGCGCTCAAAGGGGAAGGTTTGAACCCAGCCTTATAAACCAGTCCTGGAGTTCCTCTGCAACCGATGTGGGATGCATCACGCCCCCTCACCCCAATAGCTCATGCCTAGATGAGGGAATGCTACGCTGACTTCATCGATTAAAATATCATTCTTAAATTATGTATAAATGAAATCACTCGTATATTTTTTTTCTTTATTTACTATTTATTTACATATAGTGTAAAAGAAATCATAATAAAGAAACATGATACATTTTATATAATAAATTATTATTTACAAAACGTATGCTTACTTTACAAGTATTATAAAATAAAATTCAAAATATAAACACAACAGTTGTGTGACCCACAGTATTTGATACAAGCTGCTCTACTGAATCAGGCCACTGCTACCTTTGTCTACTATTGTTTACTTATTCTTTGCTATACCTGCGCGAGAGAAACTCACACGCTAAGCTCTTGGCTTAGTGGTGCATATAAATAAGACAATAAACAATTTTATATAACATGCATTATCATATATCAACTCATGCTCAATCATTTTCTCATACAAATATACATATCATGGTAATCTAGCATGTATAAACATAAAATTATATTCTTTTATCTCATACTTGTTTACTTTATTAAAACATTATTATATAACACATAATAATTAACCATGTTACAAGTCGTTATTCATTTTATTTTCCTTAACCTTTTTATGCCATAGTATTCTAGCATGCATAAACATCAAATTATATTCTTGTATCCCATATTTGTTTTACTTTAACAAATCATGATTATCCATATTACCATTCATGATTCCCTTTTTATTTTCAACCACTTCTTTGTTTTCTATAACCTTTTTGTGCCCACAACACCCAATCATCTTTTTATGCAAACATACATTTTATAAATTTTATTCTTTTTCATCTCATATTTATTTTACTTTATCAAATCATTATTATCCATAACCTTTTTATTGCCCATAACACCTATGAACCCCTGAATAGGATAAGGAGTTTCCATCCCGACACTTAGAAGTGCCACCTGGCAATATGACTTGCGCATATAAGTGCCATTACCAGCTTCATAATAGTGTCATATCCGGTGTCGATAATAGTGTCATACTCGACATAGATAATCGTGTCATACCCAGCATAGATAATAGTGTCATACCCGACATAGATAATAGTATCATGCCCTACGTAGATAATCATACCATTAATAGATTTAATCATACTTCCCCCTGCTTGACATGTCAAACTATCCTAAGTCCTCTAGTTAGGTGTTCTAGGACTTACTCAATGTCGTTAAAATTCATAATTGTTAAATTAACCCTTTTCATGCATGTAAAGGTTCAATTAATCACAAAATTACTCAATAAAAATAGTATTTGCATAATATAACAAGATTCATATCATTTTACTCTTTTAATTCCATAACTCATACGCTGTCCTATCACTGGTATATTTCATTTTTTGTTTTGGACCTTAATTTTGGTCTTGTTACAATCTGAATTTAGTTACATGGTTTTCTTCATAATTTTAGGTCTTGATCTTTGATTTACTATGCAACTTGAATAACTTAATTCTGACTTATGTATAAAAAGATATGATAAAATGAACACTGACTGGTCACTAACAATTTTGCCCAGAATTTTCTGGACAGATTCTAAGTTTGAAATTTATGAAATTTTCTAGATAATTACAGACATATTCAGATTTTATGGTCTAAATGAAAGTTATATCCCTATGTCTTATCTTTCAAACCCAACAAATAACACACAAATCCAAATTCCTGAACTCAAGTTATAACAGTTTAATTACTCACTGCTCATCAATTCCAGTAAAGAACATACAAACTAATCACATTCAATTTTTACCAAAATTAATCCTAAGTCTAGCAAACATGCATCCCCAAGATTTTCATCATAAGATATCATTAATTTAAAATTATTAACATGCAAAATGCTCAAATCATGCAATTGAAAACAACACATAGCCTATTGTCTTAAGTTATGCACAAACCTCTACTTTTCCCTTTTCTTTCTCTTTATTTCTCTTTCTCTTTTCCTTTACTCCTTTGAGCTAGCTCCTTGTCAATATGAGTTCCTAAAACATATAAGAAATTCATAAAAAATATTTCTTTCATCATATATCTCTAACCCCTAAAATCTCTCTCTTCAAGACCATGCTCTAGACTACCTCATCCTTTAAAGAAACTTAAAGACAAGATGATGATCAACACTTACCCAGCTCTTAACTCCTATGGCTAAAATTTTGGAGGTTTAACTCTCCTCTTTCCTTGCTTTTCTTCCTCTCTTTTTCTCCCTTAAACTTCCTTAAACTCCTTTTTGCATGAGGCCCACTCTTCCATGGCTCTCTTTCTCACTTTTTCTTCTTAGCATCAAGCTTTGGCCATGGAGGGAGATGAAAGGAACACGTGGGCTGGTTTGAGGAAATTAGAGAATTCTAGATGTTAAGTGATAAGGAAGAAAGAGAGGCAATTAAGAGGAAGAAGATAAATTTAATCAATAATGGGACACCTAAACCCATAAATATCTAGATATTTTTGCTAATTAATGTGTTCATCTCTCTTGGTGTATGGTGTTTCAAAGGGAAATGAAAAGATAGAAAATTCTAGATCAAGAGTGATAATGAAAAAATGATAAGCAATTAAGAGCAAAATGACAAAATTAATTAATTAATGGAGACACCTAAACCATAATCTAGATGTTTTCATTAATGTCTAATTCATACACATCACTTGGCTAATTTTTGCATGCCACTTGGTTAAGCCAACCACCATATGTATTTAATGTCCCAATTTATGCATTTAATTGGTACTTATCCTCATTAATCCTCCAATTTTTGGTAAATTGCAAATTGACCTTTAAACTTTTCAAAATTTATAATTTAGTCCCTTACTGTAATTTAACATCTTTAAATACTTTTAAATATTTTCCATAATTATTTTCCATTATTTTAATGTTTTCCAGTCAAGTAAAACCGATGCATCAATTTAATGACACATGCGACCCAAGCCTAAATTTGCAGATATGACAGTGGATGACAGGAATGTGCTTGAGATACGACTCCAAGGACCATCTCAGAAGAGATTGTCCATTGCTATAGTTTGACAGAGATTCAGGGAGTGTTGAGTCAGTACCAATACAGATTATGGGACAAGGTAGAGGTTGAGGCCGAGGGAAAGGCAGAGGAGGCCAAACAGGGCCAAGCCAATTTAGGTCAAAGACAGTGGAGAGGCCGGAAGGTAGTAGAGCTGCTCCAGCGAGAGCTTATGCCTTGTGAAGCCGGGAGGAGCAGGATGAATCTGATGTCATTGTAGGTAAATTCCTTATCTTTGGCTTTTATATACATGCATTGATAGATCCGGGATCGTCGCATTCATACATATGCACACCACCACTGGGTCGAGAGAGTTTAGAACTAGAGACTCTAGAATATAAGATTCTTGTGACTAACCTTATAGGGCACGGTGTGCAGGTTAGTAAAGTTTATCGAGATTACTTAGTCGAAATTCAAGACAGATAATTCCCTGTTGATCTGATAGAGCTACCATTCCACGAGTTTGATGCGATCTTAGGAATGAATTGGCTAGCTCTTCATGGAGTGATAGTGGATTGTTGAAGAAGGTAAATGAAAATTAGAGTTTCAGATTTGGAGAAAGAGATAGTGGTGATGAGTGAGAATAGAAAATATCTAGATAATATGATATCAATGATGAAACCTCGGAAGCTCGTCAGTAAGGGATTTATATGATCCAGTGTATCACTATGAGGTTCTCCAGTGTTGTTTGTAAAGAAGAAAGTTGGCACCTTACAGTTGTGCATAGATTATAGGTAACTTAACAGGGTGACTATTAAGATTAAGTATCCATTACTTAGGATTGATGACCTTTTTGATCAATTGAAAGGTACAAGCATATTTTCAAAGATAGATATTTGATCAGGGTATTATCAACTGAAGATCAAGGAGTTAGATGTACCGAAGACAGCGTTCAGGACTTGTTATAG
The DNA here is from genome assembly GCA_023653625.1 of Triadica sebifera. Taxonomy (NCBI): domain Eukaryota; kingdom Viridiplantae; phylum Streptophyta; class Magnoliopsida; order Malpighiales; family Euphorbiaceae; genus Triadica; species Triadica sebifera. The sequence goes on along the minus strand of CM042903.1, from coordinate 13,188,388 downwards.
TCATTATGAGTTCTTGGTGATGCCATTTGGTTTGATGAATGCACCAACAGTGTTTATGAACCTGATGAACCGAGTGTTCATGCCATATCTTGATCAGTTTATAGTGGTGTTTATTGATGATATTCTAGTATACTTTAGAGATAGAGAAGAACATCATCAACATCTCATAATGGTATTACAAACCTTGAGGGTGAAATAATTGTATGCAAAGCTATCTAAGTGTGAGTTTTGGTTGGAATCAGTTAGTCCAATTTGGAGTGATGTGGATGAACTAATGAAGTTAAGTTAAAAGATAATGCAAAATAATATGACATTAATATAGAATATTAAAGAGATGGAAATACTAACTTGTAATTAAGATAAATGAAAATAACATTGTAAATGTATACATGATGCTCATAATCGTCTGAAATAGGGACATGAGGAGAAGAATAACATGAAAAGATATTAATGCATAAAATGACATATGTTAATTCTTGTTGCATAATATCATATATTGCCTTATTTATATGCACCACTAAGCATAGAGCTTAGTGTGAGAGTTTTCCTTCCGCGCAGATATAGAAGGGTAGCCGAAGATTGTAGATAAAGCAAGCGGTGATCCTAGTCAATTAAAGCAGGAGATATTGAAATAGTGGGTTAAAATCTTTTGAACTTTTATATTTTGCTTTTCAAATTATATACTTTAATATTTGTAAATTGACTTTTATAGTTTGTTAAGAATTAACTTGATATTTATAATTATTATCTTATGTAAATAAAATGTGCATTATTTCTTGTATATCTATGAGCTTTGAGTTAAAAAAAAAAATTTGTATGGCTTTCTAGCATTTATTAAAATAGTGATTTGGAAAAGTCAGTGTAACGCTCCTTTATTCGGGCATGTGCTGTTTGGGTAAGGGGTGTTACATTACAATTAAAGTCTAATAACATAATCAAACCCAAATTGATATTAAACACATGTTGTGCCCTGTAGCTTAAACATATGATGTACACATGATATCTTACACATGCTCAGCACATAACTTAGACATAGTTTGCACATGACTTGTAATCTTCAAAAATACGGACTTTTGTCTTTTAAGCTTATTAGGCTACTCCATGCAAGTTTGGACTTCACATGTCCCAAGGAAAGTAATGAGCTTTAGGTCTTCGTAAAGTTGCTCCTCAAGGCTTATATATGCCTCCTCATGAACCACCTTTGTAATTAATCCTTGAACAAAGCCTTGGATCGATTGTCTTAGCTTGTTGGCTCTCATTCTAGTGATTGGCCCACTAGGCATGACAAGTACATCTTCCTTTTTATGTGAAAGATTGACTTTTATGAGCTGGATCCACATCATTCCTTCTAACTTTCTTCTAACTTAAAAGGATTTTTCCTTGAATATATTACTTCTACATTGTCAAAAGGAGTAATATCAAAAATATTGAGTGATGTAAAACAAATTATATTGACCAGGAAGTTCAATTTTGTAAGCATTATCATTAATCCTTTGTAATTAATCCTTGAACAAAGCCTTGGATCGATTGTCTTAGCTTGTTGGCTCTCATTCTAGTGATTGGCCCACTAGGCATGACAAGTACATCTTCCTTTTTATGTGAAAGATTGACTTTTATGAGCTGGATCCACATCATTCCTTCTAACTTTCTTCTAACTTAAAAGGATTTTTCCTTGAATATATTACTTCTACATTGTCAAAAGGAGTAATATCAAAAATATTGAGTGATGTAAAACAAATTATATTGACCAGGAAGTTCAATTTTGTAAGCATTATCATTAATCCTTTGTAATTAATCCTTGAACAAAGCCTTGGATCGATTGTCTTAGCTTGTTGGCTCTCATTCTAGTGATTGGTCCACTAGGCATGACAAGTACATCTTCCTTTTTATGTGAAAGATTGACTTTTATGAGCTGGATCCACATCATTCCTTCTAACTTTCTTCTAACTTAAAAGGATTTTTCCTTGAATATATTACTTCTACATTGTCAAAAGGAGTAATATCAAAAATATTGAGTGATGTAAAACAAATTATATTGACCAGGAAGTTCAATTTTGTAAGCATTATCATTAATCCTTTCTAGAACCCAAAATGGACTATCTCCTCTAGGATCAAGGCTTAATTACAAAAGAGGTTTATGAGGAGGCATGTACAAGGCTTGAGGATCAACATCAAGAAGACTTAAATCTCATTACTTTCCTTAGGGTATGTGAAGACTAAGCTTGCATAAAGTAGCCCAATGGGCTTAAAAGGCAAAAATCTATATTTTTTAAGATTACAATTCATGTGCAAACTATGTGCAAGTCGTGTGTCAATCTTGTACCAGTCATATGTTGATCATGTACAAGATATAATGTGCAAATCATGTGCTCAAGGTCATATGCATAACATGTGTTCAATATGGGTTTGGATTGGGCTTTAATTGTAAAGTGGGTTTCCTTAAAAATAATTAGTGGCATATGACCTAATAAAAATACATGTCTAGGCCTATTTAGAGTGTTAGGCATATGGGCCTATAGAGTTTAGCCCATAACACCACTTCCTTTACATAATAGGATTTGGTATGCCCCGTTTTAATTGAGACTTGAGTAGTGTTATTGCTTGTGGTGTGGACTATTCTTATTTTTATCATTATAATCTTAATTTTTACTTACAGTACTAGAAAATTGACTACAATGAGAGAAAATTTTATTATTAAATGATTAAATACCATCATTAAAACTTTTTAGTGAGAAAATAATTTTCGTCACCACTCCTATTATTGTCTTTCTCATTAAAAGTAACTAATAACGGTATTTATATCCTGTCATTAATCGTATTAACATTAGTATTTCTCTTGTCATTAAATCATTTTTCAGCTGGAGGATTTCTCTCTTTATTTATACTTTTTCCTCTCGTTAAAAATCTAATTACTAATGTCATTTCCTTTCATTATTGAATCTTTTTCCTCTCACTAAAAATATCATTACCAATATAATTTCCTCTCACAATACCATGATTGCATGTCACTAAAAGTTACATTGCCAACACAATTTTCTCTAATTATATCAAATGTTTACTCTCACTAAAACCAATTTACCATTGCAAATTCCCCTCATTTAAAAGTTGAAGTTCCTGTCGCTAAATAATAATATTAAAAATGAATATTCCAATCATTTTAAATCATATAATATTCAATCTATCATCACTAAATATTTTACATATAAATTAATAGCACCAAATGTTGTAACATATTTAGCTAAAAAAAAGCCACAAATTTAAATAACTATAATGTATTACTTTAACAAAATATACAAGATTGTAATAAGAGTTATATCTCTATGATCTTGTACTCCTTTGGTACTGAATAAAGAGTTATAATTACAGGAATAATCAATAGAAAAGATTATATAAGAGTTCTGCATACATTGATCATCTTCTATTCCCTAGTATTCAAAACAATTTCCAAGAATTCTATATACATTGATCATGTGATGTCAAAAAGAACACCAGTTACATCAGTACTTGTATAAATTTTTCTTCACAAGCACCTACAAAATAAAAAAGAACAGTATATATTTGACATTAATCTTCACAATCAATAATAAATATTATACTTTAACTAAGATTTCATATGAAGTGATATAAACCATACCTAATAGACAAAATATTAGTAATACATCAATGTACTAATATAAGAATAGTAATACATTACCTAGTGTAACAAAACTATCAAAATCAGTGAGTTGGCTTTAAGCATCATCCTGAAAAAATAGCAAGACATTAGTACTTCAATTTGATGCAGTTAAGTCAATAATGCTCAAGGACCAGAAAAATGAAGCAAACCTCGCTGTGCAAATAGCAATCATACATCCAGGATTAATGAAATCACAGGAGTAAAAAAGGGAACACAAAATGAGTAAAAAAAGGAAGTAACTGCTATTTTCACTTGCAATCATAAATCATAACTTTGTAGAAAGGTGGAGAATTGGATTTCACTAACAACTTCAACAGTTGTACCATAACTAGTGAAGAAGGAATAAGCACCAAATGTCATGGAGACTTAGCTGCCTCCATTAGAGGAAAACAAAAAATAAGCTTCACGCAATTGAGATTGTTACTGAATTAGTGGTTCTAGTGGTAACAAGGATTAGGCAAACATTATAAGTATGGTTCTAGTGGTAACAAAGGCTATTGAATCAGATTTCATAAGGTTTACTACAGAAATTCTCCACTTTTGTAGTTTATTATTTCTTCTATATATATCTATGCTATTAATCTCATCAAAATCAGATTTCATAAGGTTTCATCAGGTTCAAGAAAATACTAAATAAACATTTCTATTATGCTATTTTTTAGCGTAAACACAAACTATAGCCTTCTCTACAAAGAAATTATGTTTTTCTTGATGAAACATGATTTATGTAAAGAAATAATGAAAAAGCATGAAACCTATTAAAGCTCATTGTTCATAGTAGGAACAAACTCCGAAGATCGTAGTGCAAAGCCATTCTCAATCTTGTCTAATCTACCTTCAATTCCTTCGATGTTCCTCTTAAGTATATGATTTTCATCTTCCTTATCACGAAGCCTAGCCTTAAGCTTTTCAACATAAGAGGACTTAGAATCAGAAAAAATGTTTTCTCTTCATTTAGCCTCCGAAACCAAATACATGATTATGGCGTTGTGGTCCAAAGCATTTTCAACAACCTTTATATTGGAAAGTGATGACCCAGATGCAATGATCTTGACAAGTTTATCCTTTAAGATTCATTAAATTAACTATCATATGCATAAATAATAAAGAAAAAAAAAAAGCTATACATAAATTAATTAATGTATAGAACACACAGACAATCCATTTGCCATATCAAAGCAAAAAATCAAGAATCAAAAAATAAAAAAGAAAGAAAGAGGAAAAATGAGTTTAACAAGCAGATTGGCTCTTTATAACCTATTAGCCCCACTAACTTGAACACTTGAGTTTTAAGGTTGGTTTTAAGTTTCTTAATATAATATTAGAGTGGGATGTTAAAAATGTTTTTCAGAAATCGTTCTTTGTCATATATATTCACCAGCACTAGCCTCCCTTTCTATCATGCTTTCCAATCAACAGTTTCTTCTTATCTTTTACCTGTTATGCTTCATTACATTTAGCCAATCAAACGTTGCTTGTAGTATGATATAAGATAGCAAGACAACTCATAAATACAAGAATTAAGTTTTGTACAGTTAATGCATGTGAAGGGGTACAGTTTATGATAAGGTGCTGATCTACGAAATCTATGAGAAGACAATTGGTTGGGGCACAACATAGCAACCTGATGTAAAACATTTTAAATCCAAGGAAGTAAGTAAATGATATAAGTTGATAGGTTATAGAAATGTTTGAGAACTTGAAATCTGTGGAATTACACGAGTTTAACATTGAGAACTTGAAATCAAAAGGCACTAGAGCTTTAGATAGCTAACAAAATTCCACAAGTTTTACATTGATTTCCTGCAATTATGTAAATAGCAATTAGTCGTTGAGGTACTTACTCTACAAGTTGATTAAATACAAGATATAAGTATGATGTGCTGATAGTCTTTTTTACATCAACAATAGTCAAGTATTAGAAAAGGAAACAAATCTAAAATACTAGTCAATTGCAATCCACCATCACTAAATAACAACTTGATATGAAATCACATCCAAATAATGATCATTATTTATTTAGATGAATAAATAAAGGTTGTTGTGATTGCTAGCTAGATAGTTGCCTTGCCTACACTAAAAGTAGAAAATTTTTGGCAGCAAAGTTATGGGCAGCAGCTTAATGTAAATTATCATTGCCCTTCAAACCACATGACCTAGGGTATTGCTTACTAAAAAACCAATAATGATCATTTTCGGGTGAAAAACCAATAATGTAGGCACTCCCCTCATTCTCAAGGTCTTACTGATTTCCATACACATCAGGTTATTTTTAAAACGATAAAACAAATACAGAAATGATCACGAAGTCATACTTTCACTATTATAATTAGTAATATCCTGAACAAGCAATCAAATGATTCATGCATGCACAGCCACTATAATTAATTTGTTCACATCTCTAATTCTTTAAAAATTATCACCAATTTGTGCTAGAAAACAGAAAAAAATGAGCTTTTTCAGTAAAGATCCCTACATGATATCTTAATATTTTACATCTAATATAAAAGTACAATAACAATTGCTATCTATACAAAATCAAGATTGTTCTTATTGTAAAGCTTCATATACAAATTTGGCAAGAAAATGAGCATCCAAGTTAGCTTTACAAACAACATGTTTGGAGCTCCCATTGCTAATGTTAAGAAAGCAAGTCTACCCATATAAAATCTGCGAATGTTTGTATTTTTTCACACAAGAGACCATCCATATATAGGTGTTAGACTTACTCATATCTTATCCCACAACAAAATAAGATTAGTTTGGATATATAGAGGACACAACATTAATTTTCATATAATTATAATAAGCTAGTTATTTGTTGATAAATAACAAACATTTCATAAGGTTCTAGCTAATTAATTGTTTTAGAATCATCTAATTTTCCTCCTTTCTTTCGAGTTTCATAGAGCAGCCTTGCCAAATCAGGTGGATTACCATCTTTACCTCCCTATAGAATGAGTAAACCATGCGAAACAGATTACTTAAGCAATTAAAATCATCACATGACATGAATATTAAGATTATTACATTACCATTTCATACATAGTTCTCTATGTGGCTTACTTCCACAACAGTGAGGCATTGTCTTCTTTTTAGTCCTATTCATAGAATTTTGATTGCTGATTCTCTATAAAAGAATTATTATTTGGAGTTAATTACAGTGAAAATTGAATAAATTTACACAATGATTTAGATAAGAAAACCTTACAAAAAATTCTTCACTTAAAAATTTGTTATTCACAAGCCATTCGCAATATTTGCAATCCATTCCTTCACGCACATTTTTCAAAGCTTCTAGCCTAGTTTTGTAAGGTTTAACATAAGTCGCATTCAAACTTGACCTCCAATTTTGTCCATAAAGTTCCCATATGCTCCAAGGTTTGATCATAAAATGTATCCATATTAGGATTTTGAAAATATTCCTACAATATGATAATAATTAATAATTAACCAGCTCATTTGGTATAATCAAATATATATCGCTTAAAGAAAATCCACTTACTTTAACTACGTCCCACATGTATTTCTTTTTCACTCCATCAATTTCTTGCCATGTTTTCACCCTTACAGGACAGATGTTACGATCGCGAACAATTTTTGTCTTGCCCAATATTGATGATTTTTATCCCACAGCACAATTATTGTAGAATTCAATCTCAAGCTTCTCTCCACTTTTGAGACGTGATTTTCTTGTTCTTATTCTTTCCTCGAACATGTTTCTCATTTTCAGGCGTTGAATCTATCAAGCAACATAAATTTATAGCAAATTGAAAGTCACAATGAAACATATATCAACTTACAATTTTAATAATAGTCGCTTGCTCTCAACAATTTTCTCAGATATAGAATACACAGGTGTAGTAGATTTTCCATCTTCGGCTATGGCATATATTTTGCAATAATGTAATGACCAACAGCTTCTAATGGCAAATGAAACTCTTAAAGAAATTTTGATAATTAGGCTATTAAATGCTAATTTATGATAAATAAAAATTTTGCTATTTCACAATTTCAAGTAAGAAAGAATATTTATCTTGTCAGTCTGAGATTGGCTGATAGCTTTAAGCCCATTAGCGATATCAAATTGTGTAAAAGTTGTTAAAAACAATTGGACTATACTTGAACCTTCAGTCCCCTCAATAACATTAGCCCATACAATCACTTTCTTATTTGCCTTAAGATCACCCACAATCTTGACATTTGCTACCCTTGGATTTGATGAATTATAAGAAGCTATAAACATAAAAAAAAAAATCAAATCAAATATAAATGTGATTGTGATAAAAAAAAATGTAGTCAAAGATTGGACATCAATTAAATGTTAGGTATACCTATATTTGGATTGTCACATGGCATCTTAAAGGATAAAGGGGGGCTGTTTCATCCACATCTAGATAGACATGTAAGTTTGCCACATCTTCATGTTCTTTCAACATGGCCATGACATCTTCATCACTCTTTAATGGCCTCCCATCTCCATCGGTGATTTTAATACCAATAGAATAGAAGTCAATGAATCTTTTAGATATGGTTAAAATATCCAATAAACAACTCTCTTGACTAAAGTTCTTTTCTTGGTATTCTACTTCACCAAAGTGCATAATCAGATTATGGGATGAGATCCCACCTTTGACGAATAAAATATTAGTCATAGTTAGCATTATAGCATAGTAGTTAAATCTGAAAAATTAATATTAATATTTGATTGTCTCACTTCTCCATCCCTATGACCAATATTAATTGTTTGTCTAATTATAACAAAATAATACACTCTAACATTTGGACACTATAAGAATCAAAATTACAAAGCCAACTAATCAAACTTCATTCATTTACAACATAAATAGTTAGTAGTGCGTGAGTTACATATCAATATTATTAATAATATGCATATGTTGTCATCTCAATTAAACATTTCTAATTAATTATATGCAATTGGAGAGTTGCCAATTTATTAGATTAATTTAATAAATTTACAGATAATAACTACTGCCAAATTCATAAATGCTAATGAGTTTACCATTTCTTGAATTATTAAAAATGTAATGGTCATCTTCTTGCTCAGTATCTAACCACTGTTGATTTTCAGACAAACTTTTATGGATTGACTTCATTCCTGAAAATGGAAATAACATTTTCAAAACTATTTAAGCAAGGATCAGTAATAATAAAATGTGCAATTTTAGTATTACTTGGAAGTTTCACTTGGTCGATACGATTTTAGTGCACATTGACATCCTTTGGCCAAAATACCAGGTGGTATAAATTTCCCAAACTTCTGCCTAATAGCTTTACCATCTCTTACATTGTTCAATTGTGTCATTCTCTCAACTAGCAACCCAAATAGTAATAACTATACTCTGCAAATAGGATTTAGAACAATAAAGCAAGTAATGTGACACTAAAATATCTTTAAAAGAAATTACTAATAGTATATAAAAGAAGTAATCAAGTTACTTGTGACTTTATGAAATAATCTTTTATTTCCTCTTCCTTTTAACAGTCGACGCTTCAACTACTATTGGCTCCAAATTAGATCGTGTAAGATTGTTTCCATTGTCTATATCTAAGGTAGTTTCACCACATTGAAAATTAAATGATTCACCATGTTGATATGCTTCACCCAAATCATCCACATTGTCGCTCTTTTCACCATTTTCAAATGGTATATCATACAAATCACGAGGTTGTGTCTTGAAAACAACATGCCAACCTTTATTAATATTGTCGATAGCACAAAAGACTTGTGATTCTTGAATGGCTAAAATAAATGGTTCATTTGTTTTCAAAAGACGATGCACATTAATACTAGTGAAACCATATTCATCTATCTTTGCTCCGTTCTCACCGGCATGAGCATCGAACCATTTACACCTAAACAAAACCACTCGTTTCCCATCTAGATATTGTAACTCAAGAATCTCATTCCATAGTAATCAATATATCCTATTTCAACACCAATGTCACAAGTCACACAAACACCACAATTTTGTGCTCTACATCTCTTGTCACAATCTTCTTCCCGAAACTTATATCCATTTACAATATAACTGTTAAAGCATGTAATATTTTTTAAAAGGACCATGAGATAATGAAAGTAAGTTCTCTATTTTTGGGTCCTTGTCTTGCATATGCATATAATTTTTTTTTTTGCCTCATAGTATGATTTAGGCAAAGTAGAATCATTTGGGAGTATTTTATATAACATATATAGTATTATGTCAAATGATTCATTACTCTACCGACCAATACTCTTAATGTATAATAGCTTCAAAAGTGTAGCTAATTTTGACATCTTACAACCAGGGTAAATTGCTTCCTCCAACACTTTCAGCAGCCTGTAAAATTTTTTTTTCTTCACCATTAGTGTAGCGCCACCCCCACCCGACCAACACGTGCCCGGATGAGGGAGCGCTAATGTCCGTCTTCCTTACTTCTTCAATTCGCTTTTATTATTATTTTACCTTTATATTTTTTTTCAACACTCATGTATATAAAGATATAAACAAAAACCAGAGTACAATTTATTTACATAAGATAGTAATTTTAAACATCAAATTAATTCTTAACAAACTTTAAAAATAAGTTTTACAAACTCTAACATTCTTTAATATAAAAGCCAAATACAAAATTTCAAAACTTGTAACCCACTTTCTAAAGGTTCGGCTGCTTTACTTGAACAGGATCACCGCTTGCTTTATCTATCACCTTCAGCTACCTTTCTATATCTGCGTGGAAGGAAAACTCCACGCTAAGCTCTAAGCTTAGTGGTGCATATAAATAAGGCAATATACTATGTCATGCAACAAGCATTAACATGAATCGTTTTATGCATTAAAATGTTCTTACATACAATTCTATTCCTTATGATCCTATCTCATATAATAACGACTCCATGCATACATGACAAATATCATTTTCATTTCCATTAATTATAAACATCTCTTTTACATCATCAATCATGTATTTATATATATATATATATATATATATATATATATATATATATATATATATATATATATATATATATATATATATATATATATATATTATCATTATTATCATTGTTAGCCCACAACACCTATGAACTCCAGACTAGGATAACAGAGTTGTCATTAAGGCACTTAGGAGTGCCACACGACAATATGATGTGCGCATATAAGTGCCATTACTGGCGTAGAAAATCGTGCAATTACCAGCGTAGTATTCATAATCCGTGCCATTATCGGCGTAGTATATCATTCCATTAATGGTTTTCATCATACTCCCCCCTGCTTGGCATGCCAAACTATCCTTAGTATAGTTCTAGGTAGTTGTTCTAGGGCTTATTCAATATCATATAATTCATATATCTCTATTTACTTCCAATCACAACCATATTAATATTCATGTTTATTACTTGTATTAGTTCACGTATTTCATCCGTATCATTTTCCATATATCATCTGTGTCGATTCACATATTTCATCCGTATCATATTTCATATATCATCCGTGTCGATTCATATATTTCATCCGTATAATATTTCATATATCATCCGTGTCGATTCACATATTTCATCCCTATCATATTTCATATATCATTCATGACACATTCATTTTTATATCACAACATAACATGTTCTCACATCAATATATATATATATATATATATATATATATATATATATATATATATATATAATTATTCTTATTTCCCTGGATAGACAATAACTTTCATTTATTTACCTGAATTTCTCATTTAATAGCCACATTCATAATTATAGATACAGAGCATTCACGGCCGTAATTACTAATTTCATGCTCGTGAATTAGTTCACGCCCGTTATCCCAAGTCGTGAACGCTGCTGGAATGAGTCGCCCAAAAGCATTCACGGTCGTGATTACTCAATCACGCCTGTGAATAAGTTCACTTCCGTGATCCCAACCCGTGAATGCTTCTGGAATGAATAGTACCATTTCCACACAGAAGTCACAACCGTGACTCAATCAGTCACAACCATGAATCCTCAAGTTCATGCCTGTGACTCAATAGTCATGCCCGTGACTTTCAGCAGTAAATCTGCATATTCACTTCTAATTCATTCTAACATTATCCAAATCATGCCAAACCCTATTTCATGCATTTCTAAGGTTCTTTACTCAACTTATTACTTTCTAATACATGTCAATGTCTTGGTCATACAAGATTTTCTAACATGCATCATTAATTAAATGTCACACAAGGATCTCATTCATACATGTCCAAACCTATGGTTTAATGCCATAATAATCATCATTCTTGAAATGCATTTATCTAAAATTATGTCCAACATGCATTATTTCAAACAAAAATAGGATATTGCTTTAAGTTATGCACAAACCTTAATCTTTCTCCTTCACTCTTCTAGGTAGCTTTCTCTTCTCCTTTGCTCCTTAGAGCTTGTTCATTGTCACTTGGAACTCGTACAACATCATAATTCATTATTATCATATTATTTCCTCAAGACCCCAAACTCTCTTTTTCTCTCTCAAAACCCTAATTTCTCTCTCTTTCTACATGAGTCTTGGATGAGCTCAAAATTCAAACTTCCTTGAAGAAAGATGATGAAGAAGAAGAAATGCTTCTTACCTTACACTTTTCTTCACTAAATCACCACTTTGGAGATTTTCTCTCTCCACCAAACTTGATTTTTCTTCAACTTTCTTGTTCTTTCCAGTTTCCTTAGAAGTTATGGACCATGAAGATCACCTTTTCTTGCTCTTTCCCTTTTCTTCTCTTCCTTTCTCTCTCTAGAATTCAAGATGGCTATGGAGGAAAGAAATGGCTGGCGTGATTGGTATTTTAAGAGAGAGAAGAAGGCAGAAAATGAAGAGAAGAAGAAGAAGAAAAGAGTCTTAAATAGGGTACCCATAAGTCTTCATGTGGGACCCACCATTTTGACCATTTCTTGACATTAGGCTTAATGAACCCATTAATCTCATTCTTCCTCCTTGAGTGGCCGGCCAAACCTATCAAAATGTGCCCAAAATTAATATGTTGATTAGCAATTAATCTTATCCAATTTTTGGTAAATTGCAATTTGATAATTTGACTCCAAACTTATCAAATTTTGCAATTTAGTCCTTTATCGTAAATCAACTTATTTGAACTTTAAAATCACTTAATGAGGCATTTATCATTTAATTTAGCCATTATTTGATCAATTTTTGTAAAAATCCGAATTTAGACTCTGATCGGTCAAACGCGTCAACTTCGCGACACGTGCGACTCGGGGCCTAAATTAGCGGATATTACATTCTCTCCCCCTTAAAATAATTTCATCCTCAAAATTTACCTGTTCATTCGGGGTTAAATAACTGGGTATACTGCTTCTTCATCACTTCTCACTTTCCCACGTGGCTTCTTCAACTTTATGTGCAGCGACCGCACCTCCTCACCCGAACCGCAATACGTGCCCGGAAGCAAGCGCTGCCGCCTGACTTTCTTACTTCTTCAATTCGCGATTTTTTTTATATACTCATGTATATATATATGGATATAAACAGAAATAAATATTACAATCCATTTACATAAAATAGTAATTTATAACATCAGCGAAATTCTTAACAAACTTTAAAAGCAAGTTTTACAAACTCAAACATTTCTTTCATATAAAAATCAAATACAAAAGTTTCAAAACTTGTAACCCACTTTCTCAAGATTCGGCTACTTTACTTGAATGGGATCACCGCTTGCTTTATCTAGCGTCTTCAGCTACCTTTCTATATCTGCGTGGAAATTAAACTCCGCGCTAAGCTCTAAGCTTAGTGGTGCATATAAAGAAGGCAATATACTATATCATGCAACAAGCATTAACAATTATCATTTTTGTGCATTAAAATGTTTGCATGCATGACTATCGATATATATCTATTTCATACAAGTATGAATGTCATGCTCATATAGACAATGTTATTTTCATTTATCTTTAATAACAAAGTATTCTGTAAATCTCTTTATCATTGCATTTCAATCTCATATCATCATCATTTTCTTATTCTCTTTATCATTGCATATCAATCTCATATCATCATCATTTTCTTATTCTTTTCTTTTCTTATTTTTTCGACATATCCTCATTATCTTGCCCACATCACTCTAAATTTTTGGACTGACTGGATACGGGTTATGGATAAGGAGCGCTCTCCGAGCTTAAGCCACCATGTCCACTATCTGGCTCATAAGAGCTTCTCAAATCAATGGCGCTCTCTGAGCTTAAGCTACATTGATTGAGTATAATTCATCATAGATGAATAACCGGACCAAGGCCGCTCACACAAGCTTATGACACCTTGTCCTCATTTATATGTGCTCCTTAGAGCTTCTTAAGTCAGTAGCGCTCCCAGAGCTTAAGCCACATTGACTGAGCATCCCAGACCAATGGCGCTCTCCGAGCTTATGCTACATTGGTTGAGGTATAGTACGGTACCGTTCGCCCCCTTAATGACATGTCATCTATCTTGATTCTAGTCCGCAAGTAGAGTAATGGGCTTCTTTATGTTTTTAGATCAATCATTATTCTCAATTTTCCACACATCAATATCTCATATTAATCAACATCTCAATTTTCTTGTTGTGAATCATATAGTCATAATCATATATCTTTTCATTCATTTACTGGATTCATCAATATTCTCATGTTTATCTGCATCGAATTTCATATACATTCATGACAATTCATTTTTCTACGTCAATTCATTTTTTTATATCACAACATATCACATTCTCACATCAATATATATATACATATATCCATATTCATATCATTCTTATTTCATTGGATAGACAATAACTTTCACTTACTTACCTGAATTCTTCATTAGATAACCACATTCATAATCACAATACAGAGCATTCACGACCGTGATTACTAATTTCACGACCTTGATTACTAATTTCACGCCCGTAATCCCAAGCCGTGAACGCTACTGGAATGAATCGCGCAAAAGCATTCACGGTTGTGATTACTCATTCACGCCCGTGAATAAGTTCACTGCCGTGATTTCAACCCGTGAACGCTTCTGGAATGAATAGTACCATTTCCACCCAGAAATTCACAACCGTGACACAATCAGTCACAACCGTGAACCCTCAAGTTCACGCCCGTGACTCAATAGTCACACCCGTGATTTTCAGCAGGAAATCTGCATATTCACCTTTCATTCATTCTAACATCATCCAAAACATACCAAATTCTATTTCATGCATTTCTAAGGCTCTTTACTCAACTTATTACTTTTCAATACATTTACATGCCTTGATCATACAAGATTTTCTAACATGCATCCTTAATTCAATGCCACAATTATCTCATTCATATATGTCTAAACCTATAGTTTCATGCCATAATCATCATCATTCTTGAAATTTCATTTCTCTACAATCATATTCAGCATGCATTATTTCAAACAAAAAATAATAGGCTATTGCCTTAAATTATGCACAAACCTTAATCTTTCTCCATCACTCTTTTAGGTAGCTTTCTCTTTTCCTTTGCTCCTTAGAGCTTGTTCCTTGTCATTTGGAACTCCTACAACATCATAAATCATTTTCATCATCATCTAATTTCATTAAGACCCTAAACTCTCTTTCTCTCTTTCAAAACCCTAGTTTCTCTCTCATTCCATATAAGTCTTAGAAAAGCTCAAAATTCGAACTTCCTTTAGAAAAGATGAAGAAGAAGAAGAAATACTTCTTACCCTACACTTTTCTTCACTTGATCACTACTTTGGAGATTTTCTCTCTCTACCAAACTTGATTTTTCTTCATCTTTCTTGTTCTTTCCAGCTTCCTTATGAGTTATGAAACATAAATATCACTTTGTCTTGCTATTTCCCTTCTCTTCCCTTCCTTTCTCTCTCTAGAATCAAAGTGAGCTATGGAGGAAAAGTTGTGGCTGGTGTGACTGGTAAAGAAAAGAGAGAAGGAGCAGAAAATGAAGAGAAGAAGAAGAAGAAAAGTCTTATATAGGGTACCCAAAAAGTCTTCATGTGGGACCCACCATTTGACCATCTTTTTCCAATTTTTCACTTAATCAATATTAATCCTTCTTCTTTTAATATCATGGCCGGCCAACCCAATTTTAAATGTCCAAATGTCTTCAGTTAATTAGCCATTAATCTCATTAATCCTCAAATTTTTGGTAAATTGCAATTTGACCCCAAAACTTATCAAATTTTGCAATTTAGTCCTTTACCGTAAATTAACTTCTTTAAACTCTATAATCACTTATTTAGGCATTTATCATTTAATTTAGCCATTTCTTAATCAATTTTGTGTAAAATTCCGAATTTAGACACCGATCGGTCAAACGCGTCAACTTCACGACACGTGCGACTCGGGGCCTAAATTAGCGGATGTTACATTCTCTCCCCATTAAAATAATTTCGTCCTCGAAATTTACCTGTTCATTCGGGGTTGAACAACTGGGGATACTGCTTCTTCATCACTTCTTCACTTTCCCACGTGGCTTCTTCAATTGTATGATTCCGCCACCAAACTTTAACTAGATGAACTCTTTTGTTCCTGAGAATTTTCTCTTCATATGCTATTATAGCCACTGGTTCTTCCTCGTAAGACATATCTGTCTGTACCTCTATTTCCTCAATCGGTATAATATGGGTTGGGTCTGAACGATATCTTCTTAACATTGAAACGTGGAACACGTCATGAATTCTGTCTAGCTCTGGAGGAAGAGCTAATCGGTAAGCCACTGGTCCTATTCCTTCTAGAATTTCATAGGGACCAATAAACCTTGGGCTTAACTTTCCCTTTTTACCGAACCTCAATATCTTTTTCCAAGGTGAAACTTTAAGAAATACTTTGTCTCCTACTGCATATTCTATATCTCGCCTTTTTAAATCGGCATATGATTTTTGTCGATCTTGTGCTGTTTTTAGCCTTTCCTTGATCACTTTAACTTTCTCCTCAGTTTGTTGAATTACTTCTGGCCCAATCAACTTTTTCTCATTCAACTCGGTCCAACATATTGGTGTCCTACACTTTCTTCCATATAAAGCTTCATAAGGAGCCATGCTTATGCTTGTTTGATGACTGTTGTTATAGGCAAACTCCATAAGAGGTAAATGTCGATCCCAACTTCCCTCAAATTCAAGTATACAACATCTCATCATATCCTCTAGCAATTGTATAACTCGCTCTGATTGTCCATCCGTTTGCGGATGAAATGCTGTACTAAAATTTAGTCGAGTTCCTAAAGCCTGCTGTAGACTCTTCCAGAACTGCGATGTAAACCTGGGATCTCTGTCAGAAATGATAGATATAGGCACTCCATGAAGTCTCACTACCTCATTCACATAAATCTCAACCAGCTTGTTCAAAGTATAGTCCATTCGGACTGGTAGAAAATGTGCTAACTTCGTCAATCTATCCACTATCACCCACACTGTATCATGCTTTCTCTGAGTTACCGGTAAACTGGACACAAAATCCATCGTGATCCTCTCCCACTTCCATTCTGGTATGGGAATCGGTTGTAGTAATCCTGTGGGAAATTGATGCTCAGCTTTCACTTGCTGACAGATTAGACATTTAGCAACATATTCAGTGATATCCTTTTTCATCCCCGACCACCAGTATTGTGCTTTCAAATCTTGGTACATCTTGTTCCCACCGGGGTGCATAGTATAAACCGTTTCATGAGCTTCTTTTAGAATCTCTGTCCTCAACTCTTTCATACTTGGTACACAAATCCGGTTTTTGAAATACACAGTACCATCTTCTGTTAAAGAAAATTCTGACTTTTCTCCATTTTTCAAGGCTTCGACCATCTTTACTAACTTCTGATCTTGTTTTTGGACATCTTTAATTCTTTGCATCAATGTGGATTCCAGTCGCATCTCAGCTAAAATCTTCCTGCTTAGTGCATCTGCAACCATATTAGCTTTTCTTGGATGGTAGTCTATCACACAATCATAGTCTTTAATCAATTCCAACCATCTTCGTTGCCTCAGATTCAACTCTTTCTGTGAAGGAAGATACTTAAGACTCTTGTGGTCTGTATAAATGTAGCATCTTTCTCCATACAAATAATGTCTCCATATCTTTAGAGCAAAAACTATCGCTGCAAGCTCTAAATCATGAGTCAGATAGTTAAGTTCATGAGGCTTAAGCTGTCTGGAGGCATATGCAATCACTTTTTCCTTTTGCATAAGAACACATCTTAGCCCATTGTGACTTGCATCACTGTACACAACATAATCTTTACCTGGAGTAGGCTGAGTCAAAACTGGTGCTTCAGTTAACATTGCTTTCAATCAATCAAAGCTTACTTGACACTTATCTGTCCATTCAAAACGGACCTCTTTTCGCAGTAGTCGTGTCAAAGGATTCGCTATAGATGAAAATCCTTTCCCAAATCTCCTATAGTATCCGGCTAATCCAAGAAAACTTCTCACTTCTGTCACATTTCAAGGTGGTTTCCAATTAAGGATAGCCTCGATTTTACTAGGATCAACTCGAATACCTTGAGCTGAAATTACATGACCCAGAAAACTAACTGCTTCTAGCCAAAATTCACACTTAGATAGCTTTGCATACAATTGTTTCTCCCTCAGGGTCTACAATACTTTTCTAAGATGTTGATCATGTTCTACTCGATCTCTTGAATAGACAAGAATGTCATCAATGAATACAACTACAAATTGATCAATATATGGCCTGAACACTCGGTTCATCAAGTCCATAAAAACTGCTGGTGCATTCGTCAATCCAAATGGCATCACCAAGAATTCATAATGGCCATAACGAGTCCTGAATGCTGTATTAGATACATCTGACTCTTCGATCTTCAGTTGATGATATCCCGATCGAAGATCTATCTTTGAGAATACACTCGCACCTTTTAACTGATCAAATAAATCATCAATCCTAGGCAGTGGGTATTTATTCTTAACAGTAACCCTATTAAGCTGCCTATAGTCAATGCAAAGACGTAAAGTACCGTCTTTCTTCTTCACAAATAGTACTGGAGCACCCCATGGGGATACACTAGGTCGTATAAATCCTTTATCTAACATTTCTTGTAACTGTATCTTCAATTCTTTCAATTCTATGGGTGCCATCCTATATGGTGTAATTGATATAGGAGCGGTGTCAGGTACTAATTCAATAGCAAACTCTATCTCTCGATCAGGTGGTAGTCCTGGTAACTTCTCAGGAAACACAACTGAAAACTCACTGACAGTTGGGATGTCGGTTAAATTTGGACTTTTCTTTCGGGTGTCAATCACATACGCTAGGTAAGTCTCACATCCCTTATTGATGAGTTTTCGAGCTTTCAACACTGATATCAAATTATCTGGATATCCTCTATACTCACCCATCTACTAACCCGCACACTGTGTCCTAACGGGTTAGTCACACAAATCTCATATTCTAGAGTCTCTGGTTTTAAACCCTCTCGACCCGATGGTGGTGTGCATATGTATGAGTGTGTTGACCCAGGGTCTATCAATGTATGTATACAAGAGCCAAAGAGAAGGAATTTACCCGCTATGACGTCAGGTGCATCCTGCTCCTCTCGGCCTCGCATGGCATAAGCTCTTGCTGGAGCAGCTCTACTGCCTTCAGGTCTCTCTACTGTATCTGATCTGAACTGGCTTGGCCCTGGATGGCCGCCTCTCCCTTGTCCTCGGCCTCGTCCTCTGTCTTGTCCCATAGTCTGTATTGGCACTGATTCAACACTCCTTGAACCTCTGCCAAACTGTAGCAATGGACAATCTCTTCTACTATGGTTTATGGAGCCGCATCTCAGACACGCGCCTGTCATCCACCAACACTCTCCTGGATGTGAACGACCACAATATTGACACTCCAGTAGAGTGGTAGATCTACAAGATGCCTGTGTCGATGCACTGGCTGCCGATGAAGTAGATCTTATGGGTTGTCCCCGCCTATAAGAATGAAATCTGCTGGAACTCCCAGCCTGGAATCGGCCACCAAAAGGTCTGGCTCTTTTGCTACTAGACTGTACTCCACTTGGTTGTGGTGCTGGTCTACTAACCCCCCTAATCTGTACTGGCTGTTGTGTTGCCAGGACTCTTTCAACTGTTCTAGCAGATGCTAGTAAATTTGGGAAACTCATCAGTCGTAGGGTTGAAACTTGTAACTTAATAGTATCCCTCAATCCATCTTCAAATCGTCGGCACTTATCTGCCTCAGTGGATACAATACCACCAGCATACTTACAAAGATGAGTGAACTCTCTCTCATATTCTGTTACAGACATATCCCTCTGTTTTAACATCAAAAACTCTCTCTTTTTGTCGTCTGTATAAATAGGAGGAATGTACTGCTCCTTAAACTTCTCTAGAAAGAATTCCCATGTCATAGGGTTAGGAGCCTCTGTACTCTGTGATTCAAATCGCCACCAATCATATGCATGCTCCTGTAACAGAGATACTGCATATTCATATTTCTGTTCATCTATGCAGTGGAGTTGATTAAATACTCTCTCGGCTCGTTCCAACCAAAATTCGGCCACTGAGGGGTCATCTTCCCGTTTACCATAGAAATCATATGCCCCTAATTTCCTCAGTCTCTCAAACTGTAATCCAGACGAATCTGATCGTGATGCTCTCTGTAGCAAATCTATCATATTTCTCATGAGCTCAGTCTGTCCCATATTCATAGCTGAATGTTCACGAAGTGAGCTGGCACTAGATCTCGGTGCCGCAGCTCGACGTCGACTTGGTTGCGACGAAGCTCTTGCCTCTGAGGGCTCATTACTCTCAGCTTCTTCTATAACTATTCGTCTTGATCTTGAGGCCATATCCTACCTATAACATAAAGGTAATGACCCTAATCAGTAAAGCAGCAACTCCAAGAATGCAATTGTGTGTACGTTTCAAGAAATCATTTTCAAAATTCACTTTAAAAATCCAAAACCGACCTATCGGGTTTTAATATCAAAATCCAGAAACACCAACCTGGTGCTCTGATACCAAAAACCTGCAGCGACCGCACCTCCTCACCCGAACTGCAATACGTGCCCGGGTAAGCAAGCGCTGCCGCCTGACTTTCTTACTTCTTCAATTCGCTATATTTTTTTCTTATATACACATGTATATATATATGGATATAAACAGAAATAATATTACAATCCATTTACATAAAATAGTAATTTATAACATCAGCGGAATTCTTAACAAACTTTAAAAGCAAGTTTTACAAACTCAAACATTTCTTTCATATAAAAATCAAATACAAAAGTTTCAAAACTTGTAACCCACTTTCTCAAGATTCGGCTACTTTACTTGAATGGGATCACCGCTTGCTTTATCTAGCGTCTTCAGCTACCTTTCTATATCTGCATGGAAATTAAACTCCGCGCTAAGCTCTAAGCTTAGTGGTGCATATAAAGAAGGCAATATACTATATCATGCAACAAGCATTAACAATTATCATTTTTGTGCATTAAAATGTTTGCATGCATGACTATCGATATATATCTATTTCATACAAGTATGAATGTCATGCTCATATAGACAATGTTATTTTCATTTATCTTTAATAGCAAAGTATTATGTAAATCTCTTTATCATTGCATTTCAATCTCATATCATCATCATTTTCTTATTCTCTTTATCATTGCATATCAATCTCATATCATCATCATTTTCTTATTCTTTTCTTTTCTTATTTTTTCGACATATCCTCATTATCTTGCCCACATCACTCTAAATTTTTGGACTGACTGGATACGGGTTATGGATAAGGAGCGCTCTCCGAGCTTAAGCCACCATGTCCACTATCTGGCTCATAAGAGCTTCTCAAATCAATGGCGCTCTCCGAGCTTAAGCTACATTGATTGAGTATAATTCATCATAGATGAATAACCGGACCAAGGCCGCTCACACAAGCTTATGACACCTTGTCCTCATTTATATGTGCTCCTTAGAGCTTCTCAAGTCAGTAGCGCTCCCAGAGCTTAAGCCACACTGACTGAGCATCCCAGACCAATGGCGCTCTCCGAGCTTATGCTACATTGGTTGAGGTATAGTACGGTACCGTTCGCCCCCTTAATGACATGTCATCTATCCTGATTCTAGTCCACAAGTAGAGTAATGGGCTTCTTTATATTTTTACATCAATCATTATTCTCAATTTTCCACACATCAATATCTCATATTAATCAACATCTCAATTTTCTTGTTTTGAATCATATAGTCATAATCATATATCTTTTCATTCATTTACTCGATTCATCAATATTCTCATGTTTATCTGCATCGAATTTCATATACATTCATGACAATTCATTTTTCTACATCAATTCATTTTTCTATATCACAACATATCACATTCTCACATCAATATATATATATACATATATCCATATTCATATCATTCTTATTTCATTGGATAGACAATAACTTTCACTTACTTACCTGAATTCCTCATTAGATAACCACATTCATAATCACAATACAGAGCATTCACGGCCGTGATTACTAATTTCACTCTCGTGAATTAGTTCACGCCCGTAATCCCAAGCCGTGAATGCTACTGGAATGAATCGCCCAAAAGCATTCACGGTCGTGATTACTCATTCACGCCCATGAATAAGTTCACTGCCGTGATTTCAACCCGTGAACGCTTCTGGAATGAATAGTACCATTTCCACCCAGAAAATTCACAACCGTGACACAATCAGTCACAACCGTGAACCCTCAAGTTCACGCTCGTGATTCAATAGTCACACCCGTGATTTTCAGTAGGAAATCTGCATATTCACCTTTCATTCATTCTAACATCATCCAAAACATACCAAATTCTATTTCATGCATTTCTAAGGCTCTTTACTCAACTTATTACTTTTCAATACATTTACATGCCTTGATCATACAAGATTCTCTAACATGCATCCTTAATTCAATGCCACAATTATCTCATTCATATATGTCTAAACCTATAGTTTCATGCCATAATCATCATCATTCTTGAAATTTCATTTATCTACAATCATATTCAGCATGCATTATTTCAAACAAAAATAATAGGCTATTGCCTTAAATTATGCACAAACCTTAATCTTTCTCCATCACTCTTTTAGGTAGCTTTCTCTTTTCCTTTGCTCCTTAGAGCTTGTTCCTTGTCATTTGGAACTCCTACAACATCATAAATCATTTTCATCATCATCTAATTTCATTAAGACCCTAAACTCTCTTTCACTCTTTCAAAACCCTAGTTTCTCTCTCATTCCATATAAGTCTTAGAAAAGCTCAAAATTTGAACTTCCTTTAGAAAAGATGAAGAAGAAGAAGAAATACTTCTTACCTTACACTTTTCTTCACTTGATCACCACTTTGGAGATTTTCTCTCTCTACCAAACTTGATTTTTCTTCTTCTTTCTTGTTCTCTCCAGCTTCCTTATGAGTTATGAAACATAAATATCACTTTGTCTTGCTATTTCCCTTCTCTTCCCTTCCTTTCTCTCTCTAGAATCAAAGTGAGCTATGGAGGAGAAGTTGTGGCTGGCGTGACTGGTAAAGAAAAGAGAGAAGGAGCAGAAAATGAAGAGAAGAAGAAGAAGAAAAGTCTTATATAGGGTACCCAAAAAGTCTTCATATGGGACCCACCATTTGACCATCTTCTTCCAATTTTTCACTTAATCAATATTAATCCTTCTTCTTTTAATATCATGGCCGCCCAACCCAATTTTAAATGTCCAAATGTCTTAAGTTAATTAGCCAGTAATCTCATTAATCCACAAATTTTTGGTAAATTGCAATTTGACTCCAAAACTTATCAAAATTTTCAATTTAGTCCTTTACCGTAAATTAACTTCTTTAAACTCTATAATCACTTATTTAGGCATTTATCATTTAATTTATCCATTTCTTAATCAATTTTGTGTAAAATTCCGTATTTAGACTCTGATCGATCAAACGTGTCAACTTCACGACGCGTGCGACTCGGGGCCTAAATTAGCGGATGTTACATTATGATTCCGCCACCAAACTTTAATTAGAGGGACTCTTTTGTTCTGGAGAATTTTCTCTTCATATGCTATTATAGCCACTGGTTCTTCATCATAAGACATATTTGTCTGTACCTCTATTTTCTCTATCGGTTTAATGTGGTTCGGATCTAAACGGTATCTTCTTAACATTGAAATGTGGAACACGTTATGAATTATGTCTAGTTCCAGAGGAAGGGCTAATCGGTAAGCCACTGGTCCTATTCTTTCCAGAATTTCATAAGGACCAATAAACCTTGGACTTAACCTTCCTTTTCTACTGAACCTCAATACCTTTTTCCATGGTGAAACTTTGAGAAATACTTTGTCACCTACATTATATTATATATCTCGCCTCTTTAAATTGGCATATGATTTCTGTCGATCTTGTGCCGCCTTTAGCCTTTCCTTTATCACTTTAACTTTCTCCTCAGTTTGTTGAATTATCTCTAGCCCAATCAACTTTTGCTCATTCAACTCGGTCCAACATACTGGTGTCCTACACTTTCTTCCATATAAAGCTTCATAAGGAGCCATGCTTATGCTCGTTTGATGACTGTTGTTATAGGCAAACTCCATAAGAGTTAGATGTCGATCCCAACTTCCCACAAATTCAAGCACACAACATCTCATCATATCTTCTAGCAACTGTATAACTCGCTCTAACTGTCCATCCGTTTATGGATGAAATGCCGAACTAAAATTTAGTCGAGTTCCCAAAGCTTGCTGTAGACTCTTCCAAAACTGCGATGTAAACCTGGGATCTCTGTCGGAGATAATAGACACAGGTACTCCATGAAGTTTCACTATCTCATTCACAAAAATCTCAGCCAGCTTGTTCAAAGTATAGTTCATTCGCATTGGTAGGAAATGTGCTAACTTCGTCAATCGATCCACTACCACCCACACTGCATCCTGCTTTCTCTAAGTTATCGGCAAACCGGACACAAAATCCATCGTGATCGTCTCCCACTTCCATTCTGGCATGGGAATCGGTTGTAGTAATCCTGTGGTTAATTGATGCTCAGCTTTCACTTGTTGACAGATTAGACATTTAGCAACATATTCAGTGATATCCTTTTTCATCCCCGACCACCAGTATTGTGCTTTCAAATCTTGGTACATTTTGTTCCCATTACCTGCATAGTATAAACAGTTTCATGAGTATTTTTTTAAATCTCTGACCTCAGCTCTTCTATACTTGGCACACAAACCTGGTTCTTGAAATACACAATACCATCTTCTGTTAAAGAAAATTCCGACTTTTCCCCATTTTTCACTATTTCGGCTATCTTTACTAGCTTCTCATCTTGTTTTTGGACATCTTTAATTCTCTGCATCAATATGGATTCCACTCGCATCTCAGCTAAAATCTTTCTGCTTAGTGCATCTGCAACCATGTTAGCTTTTCCTGGATTATAGTCTATCACACAATCATAGTCTTTAATCAATTCCAACCATCTTCGTTGCCTCAGGTTCAACTCTTTCTGTGAAGGAAAATACTTAAGACTCTTGTGGTCGTATAAATGTAGCATATTTCTCCATACAGATAATGTCTCCAAATCTTAAGAGCAAAAACTATCGCTGCAAGCTCTAAATCATGCATGGGATAGTTAAGTTCGTGAGGCTTAAGCTGTCTGGAGGCATATGCAATCACTTTTTCCTTTTGCATAAGAACACATCCTAGCCCATTGTGACTTGCATCACTGTATACAACATAGTCTTTTCCTGAAGTAAGCTTAGTCAAAACTGGTGCTTTAGTCAACATTGCCTTTAATCGATCAAAGCTTGCTTGACACTTATCTGTCCATTCAAAACGGACCTCTTTTTGCAGTAGTCGTGTCAAAGGATTTGCTATAGATGAAAATCCTTTCACAAATCTCCTGTAGTATCTGGCTAATCCTAGAAAACTTCTCACTTTTGTCACATTTCGAGGTGGTTTCCAATTAAGAATAGCCTCAATTTTACTAGGATCAACTCGAATACTTTCGCTGAAATCACATGACCCAGAAAACTAACTGCTTCTAACCAAAACTCACACTTAGACAACTTTGCATACAATTGTTTCTCCCTTAAAGTGTGCAACACTTTTCTATGATGTTGGTCATGCTCTACTCGATCTCTAGAGTAAACAAGAATGTCATCAATGAATACAACCACAAATTGATCAATATATGGCCTGAACACTCGGTTCATTAGATCCATGAAAACTGGTGCATTCGTCAATCCAAATGGCATCACCAAGAACTCATAATGAGCATAACGAGTCCTAAATGTCGTCTTAGATACATCTGACTCTTTGATCTTCAGTTGATGATGCCCCGATCGAAGATCTATCTTTGAAAATATACTTGCACCTTTTAGCTGATCAAATAAATCATCAATCCTAGGCAGTGGGTATTTATTCTTAACAGTAACCCTATTAAGCTGCCTATAGTCAATGCAAAGACGTAAAGTACCGTCTTTCTTCTTTACAAATAGTACTGGAGCACCCCATGGTGATACACTAGGTCGTATGAATCCTTTATCTAACATTTCTTGTAACTGTATCTTCAACTATTTCAATTCTATGGGTGCCATCCTATATGGTGTAATAGATATAGGAGTGGTGCCAGGTACTAATTCAATAGCAAACTCTAGCTCTCAGTCAAGTGGTAGTCCTGGTAACTCTTCAGGAAACACATCAGAAAACTCACTAACAGTTGGGATGTCAACCAACTTTGGAATTTTCTTTCAGGTATCTATCACATACTCTAGGTAAGTCTCACATCCTTTATTGATGAGTTTTCAAGATTTCAACACTGATATCACATTATTTGAATATCCTCTATACTTGCCCATCACTACTATCTCTTCTTGTTCTGAAACTTTAATTCTCATCTGACTCTTTCCACAATCTATTATCACCTCATGGCGAGCTAGCCAATCCATTCCCAAGATCACATCGAACTCGCGGAATGGTAGATCTATTAGATCTGCTGGAAATTGCCTGCCTTGAATTTCGACTGGGCAACCCCTAAACACTTTACTAACCCGCACACTGTGTCCTAACGGGTTAGTCACATAAATCTCATATTCTAGAGTCTCTGGTTTAGACCCTCTTGACCCGATGGTGGTGTGCATATGTATTAGTGTGTTGACCCAGGGCCTATCAATGCATGTATATAAGAGCCAAAGAGATGGAATTTACCCGCTATGACGTCAGGTGCATCATGCTCCTCTCAGCCTCGCATGGCATAAGCTCTTGCTGGAGCAGCTTTACTGCCTTCAGGTCTCTCTACTGTAACTGATCTAAACTGGCTTGGCCCTGCACGACCTATTCTTCCTTGCCCTCAACCTCGTTCTCTACCTTGTCCCATAGTCTGTATTAGTACTGACTCAACAATCCCTAAACCTCTGCCAAACTGTAGCAATGGACAATCTCTTTTTTGATGGTCCTCAGAGCTGCATCTCATGCATGCTCCTGTCATCCACCAACACTCTCCTGGGTGCGAACGACCACAATGCTGACACACCAATAGAGGTGTAAACCTACGGGATTCCTGTGTAGGTGCACTAGCTGCCGATGAAGTAGATCTTACAGGTTGTCCCTGCCTAAAAGAATGAGGTCTGCTAGAACCTCCAGCTTGGAATCGGCCACCAAAAGATCTGGCTCTCTTGCCACTAGACTGTCCCCCACTTGGCTGTGGTGCAGGTCTACTAACCCCACTAACCTATACTGGCTGTTGTGTCACCAAGACTCTTTCAATTGTTCTAGCAGATGCCAGTAAACTGGGGAAGTTCATCAGATGTAGGGCTGAAACTTGTAACTTGATAGTATCCCTCAATCCATCTTCAAATCGTCGACATTTATCAGCCTCTGTAGACATAATACCACTAGCATACTTGCAAAAATGAGTGAATTCTCTCTCACATTCTGTTACTGACATATCCCTCTGTTTTAGTATCAGAAACTCTCTCTTTTTGTCGTCTGTGTAAATAGGAGGAATATACTGCTCCTTAAACTTGTCTAGAAAGAATTCCCATGTCATAGGGTCAGGAGCCTCTGTACTCTGTGATTCAGATCGCCACCAATCATATGCATGCTCCTATAGTAGAGATACTACATATTCATATTTCTGCTCATCTATGCAGTGCAGTTGATCAAACACTCACTCTGCTCGCTCCAACCAAATTTTGCCACTGAGGGGTCATCTTCTCGTTTACCATAGAAATCAGATGCCCCTAATTTCTTCAATCTCTCAAACTGTAATCCAGACGAATCTGATCGTGATGCTCTCTGTAGAAAAACTATCATATTTCTCATGAGCTCAGTCTGACCCTTATTAAAAGCTGAATGCTCACGAAGTGAGCTAGCACTAGATCGCGGTGCTGCAGCTCGACGACGACTTGGTTCTGACGAAGCTCTTGCCTCTCAGGGCTCATTACTCTCGGCTTCTTCTACTACTTTTCATCTTGATCCTAAAGCCATATCCTACCTATACCATAAAGGCAACGACCCTAATCAACAAAGCAGCAACTCCAAAAATGAAATTGTGGGTACATTTCAAGAAATAAACATTTTTAAAATTCACTTTTAAAAACTCAAAACTATCCAAACCGGGCTTTAATACCAAAATCCAGAAACACCAACCTGGTGCTCTGATACCAAAAACTGTAGCGCCACCCCCACCCGACCAACACGTGCCCAGATGAGGGAGCGCTAATGTCCGTCTTCCTTACTTCTTCAATTCGCTTTTATTATTATTTTACCTTTATATTTTTTTTTCAACAATCATGTATATAAAGATATAAACAAAAACCAGAGTACAATTTATTTACATAAGATAGTAATTTTAAACATCAAATTAATTCTTAACAAACTTTAAAAGTAAGTTTTACAAACTCTAATATTCTTTAATATAAAAGCCAAATACAAAATTTCAAAACTTGTAACCCACTTTCTAAAGGTTCGGTTGCTTTACTTGAACAGGATCACCGCTTGCTTTATCTATCACCTTCAGCTACCTTTCTATATCTGCGTGGAAGGAAAACTCCATGCTAAGCTCTAAGCTTAGTGGTGCATTTAAATAAGGCAATATACTATGTCATGCAACAAGCATTAACATGTTTCGTTTTATGCATTAAAATGTTCTTCCATACAATTCTATTCCTCATGATCCTATCTCATACAATAACGACTCCATGAATACATGACAAATATCATTTTCATTTCCATTAATTATAAACATCTCTTTTACATCATCAATCATGTATATATATATATATATATATATATATATTATCATTATTATTATTATCACTGTTATCATTGTTAGCCCACAACACCTATGAACTCCAAACTAGGATAACGGAGTTGCTGTCCAGGCACTTAGGAGTGCCACACGACAATATGATGTGTGCATATAAGTGCCATTATCGGCGCAGAAAATCGTGCCATTACCAGCGTAGTATTCATAATCCGTGCCCATACCGGCGTAGTATATCATTCCATTAATGGTTTTCATCATACTCCCCCCTGCTTGGCATGCCAAACTATCCTTAGTATAGGTCTAGGTAGTTGTTCTAGGGCTTATTCAATATCATATAATTCAAATATTTCTATTTACTTCCAATCACAACCATATCAATATTCATGTTTATAACTTGTATTAGTTCACGTATTTCATCCGTATCATTTTCCATATATCATCCGTGTCGATTCACATATTTCATCCGTAACATATTTCATATATCATTTGTGTCGATTCACATATTTCATCCGTATCATATTTCATATATCATCCATGTCGATTCACATATTTCATCCGTATCATATTTCATATATCTTTCATGACACATTCATTTTTATATCACAACATAACACGTTCTCACATCAATACATATATATATATATATATATAATTATTCTTATTTCCTTGGATAGACAATAATTTTCATTTATTTACCTGAATTTCTCATTTAATAGCCATATTCGTAATTACAGATACAAAACATTAATGGCCGTGATTACTAATTTCACGTCCGTGAATTAGTTCACGCCCGTTATCCCAAGCCGTGAACGCTACTGAAATGAGTCGCCCAAAAGCATTCACGGTCGTGATTACTCAATCACGCCCGTGAATAAGTTCACTTTCGTGATCCCAACCCGTGAACGCTTCTAGAATGAATAGTACCATTTCCACAAAGAAGTCACAACCGTGACACAATTAGTCACAACCGTGAATCCTCAAGTTCACGCCTGTGACTCAATAGTCACACCCGTGACTTTCAGTAGGAAATCTGCATATTCATTTTTCATTCATTCTAACATTATCCAAATCATGCCAAACCCTATTTCATGCATTTCTAAGGTTTTTTACTCAACTTATTACTTTCTAATACATGTCAATGTCTTGGTCATACAAGATTTTCTAACATGCATCATTAATTAAATGTCACACAAGGATCTCATTCATACATGTCCAAACTTATGGTTTCATGCCATAATCATCATCATTCTTGAAATGCATTTATCTAAAATTATGCCCAACATGCATTATTTCAAACAAAAATAGGCTATTTCCTTAAGTTATGCACAAACCTTAATCTTTCTCCTTCATTCTTCTAGGTAGCTTTCTATTTTTCTTTGCTCCTTAGAGCTTGTTCATTGTCACTTGGAACTCTTACAACATCATAATTCATTATTATCATATGATTTCCTCAAGACCCCAAACTCTCTTTTTCTATCTCAAAACCCTAATTTCTCTCTCTTTCTACATGAGTATTGGATTAGCTCAAAATTCAAACTTCCTTCAAGAAAGATGATGAAGAAGAAGAAATGCTTCTTACCTTACACTTTTCTTCACTAAATTACCACTTTGGAGATTTTCTCTCTCCACTAAACTTGAGTTTTCTTCCTCTTTCTTGTTATTTCTAGCTTCCTTAGAAGTTATGGACCATGAAGATCACCTTGTCTTGCTCTTTCCCTTCTTTTCTCTTCCTTTCTCTCTTTAGAATTCAAGATGGCTATGGAGGAAAGAAATGGCTGGTGTGACTGGTATTTTAAGAGAGAGAAGAAGTCAGAAAATGAAGAGAAGAAGAAGAAGAAAAGAGTCTTAAATAGGGTACCCATAAGTCTTCATGTGGGACCCACCATTTTGACCATTTCTTGACATTAGGCTTAATGAACCCATTAATCTCATTCTTCCTCCTTGAGTGGCCAACCAAACCCATCAAAATGTGCCCAAAATTAATATGTTGATTAGCAATTAATCTCATTAATCCTCTAATTTTTGCTAAATTGCAATTTGACCCCAAAACTTATCAAATTTTGCAATTTAGTCCTTTACCATAAATAAAATTATTTAAACTTTAAAATCACTTAATGAGGAATTTATCATTTAATTTAGCCATTAGTTGATCAATTTTTGTAAAAATCCGAATTTAGACTCTGATCGGTCAAACGCGTCAACTTCGCGACACGTGCGACTCGGGGCCTAAATTAGCGGATATTACAATTAGGTTCCTCTCTATGCATTTCAAGATTTAAGAAATCAACACGAAATCCACTTCCATCAATAATAGGAAATAAATCCCATATAATTTCTTAAATCCCATCATCATCATCTTCAATTTCTTCTAATTCTTCACTATTAGCCTCAAACTCATTCTCATAATGTCTTTCACCATGGTGATACCAAAAGGTATAATTCTCCATTATTCTATATACTATTAAATGTAATTGAACCACTTTCCTAGTTGCAGAGATGGAGTTATTACACTTAACACATGGACATCGAATTTCAAGCTCTTCACCTGTTTTCTCAAAAACATAATTTAGAAAATCTATAACACTAACTTTGTATGTTTCATCCAATCGATCAATACTAGCAAGCTTCATCTATTGCTTACTAGGTGCCATTTTCCTAGAAAATTAATTTAAAATGACAATTTAAGTTTAAAAAATATAAATCAGCAATGTTTCAAAACACATGCTGTACCAAGAGAACTAAACCCCTGTTCATGTGAAACTACATTGCAATTCTACAAAAGCAGAATTACATTTGATAATCAATTCAAGAATGTCTCTTCCTCATCTTCATCCTCTATCACAATCAAGCTTTAATAAGATAAGATAACCTAAAATACTAATTTTTTAATTCAAGAGAATTGCGTAAATAGCATGGTAAGATTTTAATGCATAAAATGACATGTGTTAATGTTTTTTGCATAACATAGTATATTGTCTTATTTATATGCATCACTAAGTTTAGAGTTTAGCGTGAGAGTTTTTCTTCTTCGCAGAAATAGAAAGGTAGCTTAATGTGGTAAATAAAGCAATCAGTGCTTCTAATCAATTAAAGCAGCTGATCTTGAAATAGTGGATCACAAACTTTTGAACTTGTATATTTTGTTGCTCATATTGTAAACTTTTAGATTTATGAATTCATTTTTCATAGTATGTTAAGAATTAACTTGATAATTGTAATTATTATCTTATGTAAGTAAAATGTATATTATTTATTGTATACCTATGAGCTTTGAGTTTTTTTTTTTAAAAGAAAAAAATGTATGGTTTATGGCTTTCTAGATTTCCTTTTAAAATAGTGATTTGAATAGGAAAAAGATAGTGTAGCGCTTCCCCATCTAGGCATATGTTGTATGGGTGGGGTAGGGCTTAATTAACTACAAATTTCATTTTAGTTCCTAAATTTCAATTTATTTACAATCATATCACTACTTTATATTTATTTACACTTTCACCACTAACTATTTTATTTTTCATTCATTTTCCCTTTTAACTACATAATTTAACATTTTTATTCCACTTATTTTTTATTTTTTAATTTTTCTATTTTTGTCACATTTATCATTATATTATTATATCATTTTTATCACTTTTATTATATTTATCATATTTACTACTTATATCATTTTTATAATATATTTTACATTTTTCATTTTTCTCACAGTTTTCACTTCATTTTTACCATATTTCTACTACTTTTATTCATATTTTCCCTAGTTTCAATCCAATAGAAAATTTTCGGTCCAAATACATAGGACGTTGACCTAAAAAGTCCACTACACTGAAGAGTAATCCTGAAGGATCATCCGAGCACTGTACTGTACACTGATTATTGAATCACTATTACTGAAGTAGATCATCATTGGCCTATATAAGCGAGTCGTTATGACTCGTACTGCCGTAATGGTGTCCCTATGGCTAGCCAATTATATCTTGGACTAGATTTAACTATCAGAAAAATAACTAAGGGCAATATCTTATTTCTTTAATTCAACTTCTATTAAATTCATAAGTTCTATTATTTTTACATTATTAATTACTTAACATTTTATTCCTTAATAAAAATTTTATCTCTACCATAATTCTTCATACTTTCCATTCTAATACATCCATATTTCATCATTAATAATCAATTAAGTCATTAAACTCACTAAATACACTTTGAACCTACCACGGCTGAAAATTGTACATCATTAATCCACCATTATTTTGCTTCCTTAACTTAATCTAACTTCATAATTATCATCTACATACCTTAAACTACCTATTTCAACCATTAAACCAATTTAAACCTATTACTTTCACTTACCTCCAACTTGTATCTAAACTTTTCTCCTTTGATTTTCTTCCACTCTAACCCTCCAAATGAAGATTAAAGGCTTATACTAGCTACTAGAGATGCTAAAATTATATTAGGGTGGTTGATTTTGGTGTAAAAATTGAAGAAAATGGAAGAATTTTGGAGAAGAAAATGGAGAGCATGGTTTGTTCAAGAGGGAGGAGAGGAAGAAGATGATGGAATAGAATTCTATCTAGAGAATTCTGATATTTTGGACTATTTATAGTGGCTTAAAATGAGTGAGCTTGGGCCAAACAAAGCTAAATCCATTTAGGTCCAATGAAATACTATAAATTATTTCTTACTTTCCAAGCTCAATTTCACCCAAATTTGATTTCATAATTCATAAAATATTTTTATATTTCTACAATTAACTCAATCGAAGTCTTTTTTTTGTCTTACTCAAACCGGACTGATAATTCAATTTTCGGAGTTACCGTAAAATTCCTTTTTCACTGTCAAATAATCTTAAATATTATTTAGAGTCTATCCATGGCTTAAAATAAATTTTTAGATATTATTTGATATTTTTCATAGCCCGGTCAAAGTATGGTAAACTATTTTATTAATTAAAATGGGTCCCATTTTTTTCTTTGTTTTGACTTTTAAGAGCTTATTTGACCTCATTTTTACTCCAAATTTTATCCTCGGACTAGTCATAACCTATATTTTTTGATTATCAAATAAAATATTTTATCACATAAGAGTGTATTTTTGACCCCCGGATATGCTGATCAATTTCGGAAACTACAGTTTACGACTAACCCAGTATTTGGGTCATTACAAGCATAAACATCAAATTATATTCTTATATCTTATACTAGTTTTAATTTATCAAATCATCATTATATAGTCCATCATAATTAACTATATCACAAATCATGATTACTTTTACTTTCGATAATTTCTTTATGCCTACAACACTTATGAACCACTGACTAGGATAACGGAGTTGTCATCCAAGCACTTAAGAGTGCTACTTGGGCATTATGATTTGTGCATACAAGTTCCATTACTGACTTTAATAATATTTTCATTACCAGATTTAATAATAGTGCAATTACCGACTTCATTAATCATGTCATTATTAGCATTAATCGTATTCTCCTCATGCTTAGCATGCCAAACTATCCTAAGTCAAGTTCAAAGTTAGGTATTCTAGGGCTTACTTAACATCATTAAAATTCATAATTAATAACTTTGCACTTTTCATACATTAATGGCTCGGTTAATAACATAATTACTCAATAAAAATATAATTTGCATAAGATAACAAGATCCACATTATTTTTCACATCAAATTTCTCAATTGATATTATGCCATGTTATGGACAAATTCAATGCTCTATATTGGACATTAATTTTGAATCTGTTAGAAGCCAAATTAAATTACAAGATCTGCTTAAGAATTTTATTTCTGAATCTTAGCTTTAATATGAAACTTGAATCACTAAATTGTGAGTTTTGTAGAAAAAGATATGGTCAAATGAACACTGACTAGCCACTAACAATTTTGTCTAGAATTTTCTAGACAGATTTTAGGTTTGAATTTTATGTATTTTTCTGGAAAAATTCAGACATATTTAGATTTTATAGTCTAAATAAAAGTTAAATCTCTATGTATTAGCTTTCAAACTCAATAAATTACACACAACTTTGAATTACACAACTTAAGTTATAACAGTTTATGTACTCAATGCTCCATAATTTTTAGCAAAGAATATACACATTAACCACATTCAATTTTTTTTCCAAAATTAATCCTAAGTCTAACAAACATGCATCCCCAATATTAAATCACAAAATAATTTTAATTAAAAATAATTTACATGAAAAATACTCAAAACTGCAGATTTATAATAAATTATTGGTTATTGTCTTAAATTATGCACTTACCTAAAACTTTACTTTGTTTTATTTCTCTTCATTTTTCTCTCTTTTCACTTATCTTTTCTCTCTTCTTGAGTACCTAAACATACAAGAAACTCATCAAATACCTTTCTTTCATTATATATCTCTAACCCTTAAAATCTCTCTCTTCAAGACTAAGCTCCAAATGAGCTTAAAACATCATATTCTTTTAGAGAAACTTAAAGAAAAGATGAAGAACACTTTACCTCAAGTTTTTTCTTTCTATGGTAGAAATTTTAGAGGTTTATCTCTCCTATTTTCTTGCTTATCTCTTTCTCTTTTTTCTCCCCTAAGCTTTCTCAAGATTTTCTATGCATGAAAACTTACTTTCCATGCCTTTCTTACTTTGTTCCTCACTTTCTTTGTCACTTTCTCTTTCTAGAACTAAGCTTGGATATGGAGAATTAGAGAAAACGTGGGCTGAATTAGGAGAATAGAAAATTCTAGATAGAAAGAGATAAGGAAGGAAGAAGAAGCAATTAAGGAGAAAATGACAAAAGTCATTAAGGATGGGGACACCAAAGCTTAAATATCTAGATACTTATGTTTAATTAGCTTTTTAATGTGTGACACTTGGTTTTTCAGCCATCACATGTATTTAATGTCTAATTCATGCATTTAAATAATAAATATCTCACTTCATCCCCTAATTTTTGTTAAATTACAAATTGATCTCAAAACTTTTCAAATTTTGCATTTAGGTCTGCCACTGTAAAATAACATATTTAAATACTTTAAACACTTTTTTAAATATTTTTCATAATTATTTACCATTATTTTAATTATTTTTCAGTCAAAATCCAAATTTAGACTCCGGTCAAATCGACGAGTCGATTTAACAACCCGTGTGACTTGAGCCTAAATTAACGGATATGACATCCTCTCTCCTTTAAAATAAATTTCATCCTCAAAATTTTATCTGTCAATTATGTGTTGAACAACTAAGGATATTGCTTCCTCATTATCTTTTCGCTTTCCCATGTGGCTTCTTGAGTAGCATGATTCCGCCATAGCACTTTAACTATTGGAACTTTCTTGTTTCGTAAAACTTTTTCTTGACGTGCTAATATGCCATCGGTTCGTCTTCATATGTCAAGTCGGTCTGTACTTCTATCTCATTAGTTGGAATAATATGAGTTGGGTCCAATCTATATGTCCTTAGCATCGACACATGTAAAACATTATGAATTCTTTCTAGTTCTGGCGAAAGTGCTAATCGATACGCCACCAGTCCAATTCTTTCCAAAATCTCGAAAGGACCTATGAATCTTAGGCTTAACTCTCCTTTCTTACCAAACCTTAATACTTTTTTCCAAGGCAAAGCTTTGAGAAACACTTTATTACCCACATCATATTCTATGTCTCGCCTCTTGAATTTAGCATATGATTTCTATCAATCTTGAGCCGCCTTCAATCTTTCCTTGATAGTTCTAACATTTTTTTCTATCTGTTGCACTAACACTGGCCCGATCAACTTATTTTCATTCAATTCAGTCCAACAAACTGGTTTCTTACACTTTCGTCCATACAATGCCTCAAAAGGAGCCGTACCTATACTCGTCCATGACTGTTGTTATAAGCAAATTCCATATGTAATGTCCGATAATTTAGGCTACAGTCGCGGTTGACCGAAATCTGATGCGCTAAACCGATTGGAATCTAAATTGGGACATGAAAAAAATAAATTAAAATAATAATAAGATGTGAGAAAAATATTTTGGATATTATTAATTGAGAATTTTGAAGTTTGGAATTAAAATTTGGAAAAAAATAATTTTTCACTCAACGAAATTGGAAATTGTAGTGTTTTTGGCACATATATTTTAAGAAGGCATAAAAATGGAATATTCTTTATCTAAGGAAAGAAATTTTCTTTTGATTAAAATAAGGTAAGAGTGATTTAAATTAATGGACCAATGGGAAGCAAGATTAGTAATTAATCCTAACCACTCATCTAATCTAACTATAAAAAGTCAAACTTTCACTTTTTGGTCATTCTTCTTCTTCCTCACCTTAATCACACCCATTTCTCTCCCTTTCTCTCTCTTTTGCCATGAGCTCCTCCTCCCCCACTTATTCTTCTTTTTCTTTCTTCAAATCAAGCTAAGATTAGATGAAAAAAATGGGATTAAGGCAAGATCATCAAAAAAGTGAAGAAAAGTGAGCTAAACCAAGGAAGAGGAAAGAAGAAACGAAGAGAAAAAGAGAAAGAAGAGTTTGGTCATTTTGAAGACCATCAAAGGTGAGTTTAGATTTTCTATCCTCTCACTTTTCTTCTTCTATTTTCTTTGAGTTTGGAGTTAGTTTCCATTAAAGCTAGTAATTTAGGGTTATTATTATGTTAATAGTGATTAAGGGTGGATTAGTGTGATTAGTGCTTGATTAGTGTAAAATTTGTTGTTAGGACAAGGAAGTGAACAAAATTTACACCAAAATCAAAGAGGAAGTAAGGTCAAAGAGAAAGCTAGCTAGGAAGAAGATAAAAGTGAAGAAAAGTGAAAATTTTGAGGTATGTACATTTGACAAAAATTCAATATAGAAAAATGTTGATTTTGATTTTGTGATGTGTATGAAATTCTGTATATTTGATTGAGTAATGAATTTTGATTAAATGATGCTATGATTTTGAAAATAAAAACTAGAATATGAGGTTGATGTATGAAAATGTAAATTGTATGAATTAATTGATGTGCTGGAAATTCGTCTTATAAATAGTATATAGTTTTCTAGTCATAACTTGAGTTCTGGAAATGATTTGTGAGTGATTCTTATTGAGTTAGAAAGTTAAGACATAGGACTTCAACTTTTGTTTAGATCATTAGACCTGAATAGGCCTAGAATTATGTGAAAAAATAGACTTAAAGTTTGAACTAGAAATTTGTCCAGAAAAAATACAGGGTAGATTGCAGTGATCATAGGTTAGAAGAAAATTCATAAAGTTTGCTAAAAAAATTCATTTTATTGTGACTCTAGTTGAAAATTAAAGATAGGACATTTACCTATAATTTTTTAGTTGATCACACGTCCAAATTCGATCTAAAAATGGATGAAAAAGACAGAGAAATATAAGGAAGAAATCTGTCCAGTAAAATACTGGGCAGATTGCGGTGAATGTAGCTTAGAAGAAAATTCATAACTCTTGCTACAAAATTCGTTTTAATGTGATTCTAGTTGAAAATTAAAGATAAGACATGTGCCTATAGTTTGTTAGTTGATCACTTATCCAAATTTCATCTAAAAATGGACAAAAAATACAAGGAAACATAATGAAGAAAAGCTATCCAGAATAGGGCAGTTTGAACATATGTCTTGATTGTGGAATTTTGTGATAGAAAATATATTATTTGATTTTCTTGTAGTTATAATGATTAAATGAGCAACTATGAGATTGTAAAATATTTAATGGGAATTATTGTATTTATATGAAATTTATATTAATGTTACCTATATAATTTATGTAAATAATAATAAAGGTAACAAATATAATTAAGCCATATAACATCTAGTCGAGAACTTGAAATTAGGATAAGTTGGTATGTCAATAAAAGGGTAGAAAAGTAGGCACTAAAAGTAATAGTGCTGAGATTTAATTTAAGTATGCACTAAGAAATAGTACTGAGTTGAAATTACGTAGACACTAAGAAATAATGATGAGTTAGAATCTACGTAGGCACCAAAAAGGTGCTGAGTTGTTCTTGAAAATGTAGGCGTTAAACGCCGAGTTATAAAATAATTATGTAGGCACTGAGTATACTACCGAAGAGCGAAAATCCTGTATCCAGTGTTTAATTCCAGTCTAAGATGTCGTGGGCTATTGA
Source organism: Triadica sebifera (assembly GCA_023653625.1). Classification (NCBI taxonomy): domain Eukaryota; kingdom Viridiplantae; phylum Streptophyta; class Magnoliopsida; order Malpighiales; family Euphorbiaceae; genus Triadica; species Triadica sebifera. The sequence goes on along the minus strand of CM042903.1, from coordinate 13,149,346 downwards.
ATAAATAATAGGAAAAAAATATATATGAATTATGAAATCGATATTGTAAATTTTATATCTTGAATTGTTAAGCAATTTCATGCATGCTTAATGAATAGAATGTCATAATTGTTGAATTAATATTTTTGCATAATGAAAATGGTTTTATTATTAATTGAATATTTGGCATGCTTAATGAATTAATTGTAGTTTCTAAAATTTTATTTTAGAATTATTTATGTAATTATTGGATAGTTTCCAAACGTACCACTAAACTAGAAGCTTAACGCGTGTGATTCACTACGCAGATAAATTGAAGTAGTTGTTCTGATAGGGCAACTGAAGAAGAGGGAACCCCAATATCAGATTTTAGCAGTCTAGTTCTTTTTGTATGTTTTGGAAATTATGTTGAAAAAATTAAATTTTAAGAATTTCTTTTGATGTAAATTTGTGGCATGTAGGATATATATGGAATGAGTGTTGTAATTTTATATATCTAGTATTATTTGTAAACATATTTCTAAATATTATGGTTTAATTGAATGATTTCTTTTAAATCAAAAAAATTTCCATCACAAGTTATATATTTAAATGAAAAGAAAAAAATATAGCAATAAATATTTCGCTAATAATAAACTCGAAAAAAAAATTCAATAATTTGAACATTGGTTTTAAGACAGATGAGCTTAATAGCACTTCCATATCCTATTAACGACTCGTAGGGTAAGGGAGCACTACATTTAGTGGTGTCAGTGCTCAGGCTAATTGATTCTTAATCAGTAGGTGTAAAATAAAAAATGTGTCTCATGCATATGCATAAAATGCTGCAATTATTTGACTTGGGTCCCTTCTTTTGGTTTATAGGTAGATATGGATTCGGGATCGGAACAAGATTTCTCGAAAGATGAAATGAGTAATAGTCTTTCAAACTCGGCCAATCTCAGACAACCTCCATTAGTGAGAAATTTCGGGCCGAGTGTAGTAGCTCCACCGAGAGTAGAGGGACAGGCTAATTTAGTACAGGAACCTCTTATGGAATAGATAGCAAACTTCTTGCGATAGATAGTACAAGCAAATTCCATAACTAGCTCCACCTGCTCCTCCACCTCAGCCAATACCCTGAATTGATAAGCTAAGAAAATATGGGGCCACAAATTTTATGGGAAGGAGGGAGGATGACCCAACAGCTTCAGAGTTTTGGATGGAGTCCACAGAAATGGTGTTTGAGGAACTTGAGTGTCCAAAGGAATAGAAGGTCAGATATGCAGTGTCCCTTCTAAAAGATCATGCATATGACTGGTGGAAATCAATCTTATCGAAGCCCCAGACGCCGAAACCACCCTCATGGAACTTCTTCAAGGCATAATTTAGCAAGTAATACGTGCCTAGAGTTTATGTGAATGAAAAGAAAGGGGAATTTCAGGACTTGAAGCAAGGAAGCATGTCAGTGGCTGAATATGAGATGGAATTCACTAAAATGAGTAAATATGCAGTTGGAATCATTGCTGATGAGGCAGACAGATATCGTAGATTTTAGGATGGGCTTAATGATGATATTGGGAATATGGTTACTGCCTTTCAGCTTGAGGATTTTGCTACACTAGTACCCTCAGCCATCAGTGTGGAAAAGAGGTCAAAGAGAAAGAGGATAAAAGAGCCACCATAAAGATCGACAATTAGCATGGCCCAGACATCAAGTAAAAGGGGTGGAAATGCCTAGGTTTTTCCAGTCATGGGGTTCTGGACCAACCTTTTCAGCTAGGCAAAGCCAACAGTCGAGGCCAGAGGGGTCTACAGCTAGTTCACCAGCATCGGGTAACAGGAGATTCATATTTGTCACATGTCAGCATTATGGAAAATCACATGCAGGTGATTGCTATTGGATTACTGGAGCATGCTTACGATGTGGATTTACTGAGCATAAACAGAAAGACTACCCTAGAGAAAGAGGTATAGGTGGTGTAGTATCAGTACAAGTTCAAAATATCACTCGAGGCAGAGGTAAGGGTCCTGGACAGTCTAGAAGAGGCAGGATTGGGTAGAGTGTATTAGAATCAGTAAATAGAGCATAAGGTAGCCGAGCCCCAGCCCGAGCATATGCCATGGGAGCTCGTGAGGAGCACGATGCCCCGGATGTGATAATCAGTAAATTTTCTCTTTATGATACTGATTTATTTGCACTGATAGATCCAGGTTCTACACATTCATATTTATGCATGTCACCACCTAGTCATGGTAATATGGTAGCAGAGGAATTAGATTGTAATATATTAGTGACAAATCCATTGGGTCATGGTGTGAAAGTTAGTCGAGTCTATAAAAATAGTCCAGTCAAGGCTTAGAATGTAGAATTCCCAGCTGACCTGATAGAGTTTCCATTCCGTGAGTTCGATGCAATTTTGGGGATGGATTAGTTAACTCAGCATAAGGTAGTGGTGGATTGTCAATATAGGAGAGTGACTTTCAAGAATTCAAGGCAGGATGACGTGATTGTCCTGGGTGAGAACTGACCATACTTGACTAATGTCATTTCTGTGATGAAGGCAAGTAAGCTTATCAGAAAGGGATGTGAAGCATTTTTGGCACATATTGTAGATACCAAGAAAGGGAGTCTAGATCTCAGGGAGATTGCTACAGTTTGTGAATATCTAGATATCTTCCCTGAGGACTTGCTAGGGTTACCACCTGTTAGGGAGATAGAGTTTTCCATTGATGTTTTGCTAGGCATAGCCCCGATATCGATCACTCCCTACAGAATGGCACCTGCTGAGCTAAAAGAATTAAAAGTGCAATTGCAAGAGTTGTTAGAGAAAGGCTTTATCAAGCCTAGTGTCTCACCTTGGGGTGCTCCAGTTCTATTTGTGAAAAAGAAGGATGACACCTTTCGTTTGTGTGTTGATTATCATCAATTGAACAAGATGATCATTAAGAATAGATACCCCTTGCCGAGAATAGATGACTTGTTTAATCAATTGAAAGGAGCAGGGGTATTTTCTAAAATTGACCTCAAATAAGGTTATCACCAATTGAGAATTAAAGAATCAGACATTTCAAAAATAGCATTTAGGACTTGGTATGGTCATTACGAGTTCTTAGTAATGCCTTTTGGCCTGAAAAATGCCCCAGCTGCATTTATGGATCTAATGAATAGAATCTTTAGGCCTTATTTGGACTAGTTCGTGATGGTGTTCATAGATGATATCTTGGTGTACTCCAGAAGCAGAGAAGAGCATAATCAACATCTTTGTATTGTCTTCCATACCTTGAGAGAGAATCAATTCTATGCGAAGTTGTCGAAATGTGCATTTTGGTTAGATGAAGTGGCCTTTCTAGGGCATATTGTCTCAACCGATGGGATCAGAGTCGACACCAGTAAGGTAGACGCAATTCTCAACTAGAAACTACCTCGAAATGTGACAGAGGTGAGAAGTTTTCTTGGTTTGGCTGGTTATTATCGGAGATTTGTGAAAGGATTTTCAATGATAGCATCACCACTGAAAAAATTGCTTAGAAAGGAGACCAGATTTGAGTGGACAGACCGATGCTAGACTAGTTTTGATAAGTTGAAGAAAATGTTGACAGAGGCATTAGTGTTGACTCAACCTACTGCAGGAAAAGATTATGTGGTGTACAGTGATGCTTCCCTTAATGGTTTGGGTTGTGTATTAATGCAAGAAGGCAAAGTGATCGTTTATGCTTCCAGACAACTGAAGCCTCATGAGAGAAATTATCCGACACATGATCTAAAACTAGTAGCCATTGTGTTTGCATTGAAAATATGGCGACACTACCTGTATGGTGAGCAATGTTATATCTATACAAATTATAAAAGTCTGAAATATTTGCCTTCACAAAAGGAACTCAATTTGAGACGGAGGCGATGGCTAGAATTAATCAAAGACTACAATTGTATCACTGATTATCAGCCGGGTAAGGCCAATGTGGTAGCTGATGTTCTGTGTAGAAAAACTCTGGCAGGTAAATGTTAAAACTTAAATTTATTAAGTGAACAAGATTAAAAAAATGAAATAATAATTTCTTTATATATTATTTGGGCAAAATTGTGGATTCAACCCACATTGATCCAACAAGTAAAGGACAATCAGAAGCAAGACATGAAATTAAAGGAAATCTTTGAAATGGTGAAAAAGGGTGAAAAACCATAATTAACTATTGAATCAGATGGGAGTTTAAGGCAAAAAGGGCAGGTTATGTGTGCCAAACATACCAGAATTGAAACAAGATATTTTGAAGGAAGCTCATAATGTTATTTATGCAATACACCCAGGAAGCAACAAAATGTATCATGACTTGAAGGCATATTACTGGTGGCCAGGAATGAAAAGAGATATCACCGAGTATACTACTAGATGTTTAACTTGTCAGCAAATGAAGGCTGAGCATTAAGTACCAAGTGATTTTTTCCAATTAATTTCAATTCTGAAGTGGAAATGGGAAAGAGTTACAATGGATTTTGTTTCTAGTTTGCCTTTGACACAAAAGAGGCATGATTCAGTATGGGTAGTGGTGGACGGGCTCACTAAATCAGCTCATTTTCTACCGATCAATATGGATTATCCACTGAACCATTTGGCAGAGATCTATGTTAATGAGATAATCTGTTTACATGGTGTGCCAGTTTCTATCATTTCAGATTGAAACTTGAGGTTCACTTCAAAATTCTGGAAAAGTTTGCATCAAGCCATGGTTACTGGACTCAATTTCAGCACAACTTTCCACCCACAAATAGATGGACAATCAGAGAGGGTCATACAAATATTGGAAAGATATGTTGAGGAGTTGTGTGATAGAATTTGAAGGCAGTTGGGACAAACATCTTCCATTGATAGAATTTGCCTACAATAATAGTCACCAAACCAGTATCGGTATGACACCATATGAAGCCTTGTATGGGAGGAAATGTAGAACGCCTCTATATTGGACCGAGCTTAGTAAAATGAAAGTAGTGGGTCCATATCTAGTACAGAAGACAGAGGAAAAAGTGAGAGTAATAAGAGATAGGCTGAAAGCTGCTAATAGACAGAAATCATATACAAATTTGAAAAGGAGGGATATTGAGTATACAGTTGGTGACAAAGTATTCTTAAAAGTCTCACCTTGGAAAGAAGGGAAAGTTGAGTCCTAGGTTCATTGGACCTTACGAGGTACTTGAATGCATAGGTCCCGTGGCGTACAAATTAGCTCTACCACCAGAGTTAGACAAGATGCACAACGTGTTTCATATGTCTATGTTGAAAAGATATCGATCGGATCCATCTCATATCATATCAGCAGAACCTATAGAGATACGACCAGATCTAACTTACGAAGAGGAGCCGGTGGAAATTCTAGCTCGAGGAATGAAAGAGCTACGGAATAAGAAGGTACCATTGGTCTATGGAAAAATCATAATTCAGAAAAGGCGACTTCGAAAAATGAAAAGGTGATGAAAAGTCAATATCCACAATTATTCCACTCCAGTTAAAAAGGTAAATTTCGAGGACGAAAATTTTTTTTAGGAGGGAAAAATTGTAATTCCTGATAATTTAGGCCACGGTCGCAGTTGACCGAAAATCGATCGAAGCCTAAATTCGGACATGAAAAAAATGAACTAAAATAATAATAAGATGTGAGAAAAATATTTTGGATATTATTAATTGAGAATTTTGATGTTTGGAGTTAAAATTTGGAAAAAAATAATTTTTTGCTGAACGAGATTGGAAATTGCAGTGTTTTTGGCACAAATATTTTAAAAAGGTATAAAAATGGAATATTCTTTATCTAAGGAAAGGAATATTCTTTTTATTAAAATAAAGTAAGAGTGATTTAAATTAATGGACCAACAGAAAACAAGATTAGTAATTAATCCTAACCACCCACCTAATCCAACTATAAAAAGTCAAACTTTCACTTTTTGGCCATTCTTCTTCTTCCTCACCTTAATCACACCCATTTGTCTCCCTTTTTCTCTCTTTTTTCCGTGAGCTCCTCCTCCCCCACTTATTCTTCTTTTTCTTTCTTCAAATCAAGCTAAGATTAGATGAAAAAAATGGGATTAAGGCAAGATCATCAAAGAAGTGAAGAAAAGTGAGCTAAACTAAGGAAGAGGAAGGAAGAAAGGAAGAGAAAAAGAGAAAGAAGACTTTGGTCATTTTGAAGATCATCAAAGGTGAGTTTAGATTTTCTATCTTCTCACTTTTCTTCTTCTGTTTTCTTTGAGTTTGGGGTTAGTTGCCATTAAAGCTAGTAATTTAGGGTTATTATTATGTTAATGGTGATTAAGGGTGGATTAGTGTGATTAGTGCTTGATTAGTGAAAAATTTGTTGTTAGGACAAGGAAGTGAACAAACTTTGAACCAAAATCAAAGAGGAAGTAAGGGCAAAGAGAAAGCTAGCTAGGAAGAAGATAAAAGTGAAGAGAAGTTAAATTTTTGAGGTATGTATATTTGACAAAAATTCAATATAGAAAAAGATAATTTTGATTTTGTGATGTGTATAAAATTCTAGATATTTGATTGAATAATGAATTAGTGATTAAATGATGCTATGAATGTGAAAATAAAAACTAGAATATGTGGTTGATGCATGAACATGGAAATTGTATGAATTATTGATGTGCTGGAAATTCATCTTATAAACAGTGTCTAGTTTTCTAGTCATAACTTGAGTTCAGCAAATGCTTTTTAAGTGATTCTTGTTGGTGTAGGGTTTTGAAGAATGAATCATATTCATAAATGCAGCAAAAAATAAAATTTTTCAAAACCCAAAATAAAAGATCATACTTGTACCATTAAAACTAATTTATATAAATGTAAATGTTAAAAATTATACCTTGTAATATTTATTTGTTCTTCAAATCTTCACTTTGTTGGGTTGTAGCAAACCACAACAATCCACACTAGCATGTCTCTAATGATAATCCATGTGAAGAATGAAGAAGAAACTATCAAGAGAAATGGTTTGAACAAATTCAAAGTGCTAGCTTTGAAAGTGTTCTTGAAAGAATTTTTGTTGTCTTAAAATTATTTTTCTTTCACAAAAATATTTTTATGTCTATTTTCTGCCATTTGATTTCTTTTCTATTTGAATCAAATTCAAAAATAAGATGAAAAGTCAAAAATGGAGAAAATGGAAACAAATGAATAGTATTTGGACATTATTAGCCTAATTAAGGCCAAAAATAGCCATTGGCCAACGGATGGGAAGCTGTGCAGGCGCGCTGGGCCTGATGCTGGGCAGCCCAGCTGGCTCACAAGGCAAGCCAGCAGCTTGCCTAGCCCGCGCGGGCTTGTGACACTCCCGAACGATTTTTCCGTGCGATCTCAACGCGATCCATCCTAAAATAATTCTCTCATATTTGGATCCTATCCAATACCATTTTAGTCATTCTCCATATCTTCAATGCATGTGACCCATTAGGTTCCCGTTTATGTTGGCCACTTAAATTAACAATTAATTTAAGCAGGTCATGAGCGGTATGTAGCAACACATCATGACCCCTAATTGACCTAAAAGTCAGTGGTTTGACTACGAACCTTTCCATAGACAATTTCTGTGAAATTATTCCTTTCACCATTCTACACCCCATTTGGTTCAGAGTATGGACATGTGTCAACTCCCACTAGACTGACTACATCACGTCTAGTCCAACTAATGTTGTTCTTGTCGGTGAGGCTCATTACTCTATTAGATATGTCATTGAAGACTATCTTTATGACATTTCCACTCCGGCTAGAAATTTCTGAGTAATAACCATGACAAGAGGTCATGGGTATACACTCCTTCTATCAAGAGTGTTGAATCCTTTGTTGGTTACCCAATTGTCTTCGAATACCTCAAGCTGTATCCAATCAGCACCCTATGAGTTACCTCTCTGAGGCAACAAGAAATATTATGAAAATACAGAATCAATATTCAAGATATCCTTGAGTACCTCAAGTCTAAGGATACTTGCGCCATTGCTATGATGAGACTATCATTGACATTTGAATATATTATCCATATGATTGTCTCATAGTTGGTCATCCAATGTACTTAGCTACACTTAGCAAGCATCCACATGTTAACTCTAAACATCTCATGTTTATAGATTATGAGATCTACTACTCGATCCAATCAAGGAATGTAACATGTGCTAGTCTGTCTAGATTAATAATATCCCATCTCATTAATCCTATTACTAGGGATAATTTTGATACTAATATAATTACACATGATAAGAATCTCAATATCATGATCTCATCATGATTTCCTTCATGTTATGTTATGTATCAAGGACTTCATTAATTGATTTAAGATCACTTATCAATTCATATATCAAATGAACATCAAATTAATGAAAAAACCTTTTATTAATCAAATAAATTTGTTCAATAAGTGCTAAAGGTGATTGCCTTTAGAGTACTCCTCTAACAAGCTCCCACTTGCACTAAAACCAATCGCCTTTGTATTTAATTCCATAGGCGAGTACATGAGAATCATATTTCTTTTTGGGAAGTGGCTTAGTTAAAGGATCCGCAATATTCTAATCAGTGGTCACTCTTTCTATCTTTACATCATTCCTACCAATGATTTCTCTAATCAAATGGTATCTTCTGAGTACATGTTTGGATCTCTGATGAGACCGTGGCTCATTTGCTTGCGCAATGACTCCATTATTATCACAATACAATTGTATTGATCAATAATGCTGGGAACCACTACAAGTTCTGTGATGAATTTCTTTAACCAAACTGCTTCCTTTGCTGCTTCAGAAGCTGCAATGTACTTTGCTTCGGTTGTTGAATCAACAGTCGTTTCCTGTTTAAAATTCTTCCAACTAACTGCTCCACCATTTAGTGTGAATATATAACCTGACTGAGATTTTGAGTCATCCTTGTCAGATTGGAAGCTGACATCGGTATACCCGCTCACAGTAAGATCTCCATCTCCATATACCAAGAATACATCCTTAGTTCTTCTTAAGTACTTAAGGATATTCTTGATAGCCACCTAATGACCCTCACCAGGGTCCCATTGGTATCTACTCATGACACTCAGAGCATATGATACATCGAGTCTTGTACATATCATAGCATACATGATTGATCCTATAGCTGAAGCATATGGAATCAAACTCATATGTGTCCTCTCATCTTGTGTCTTTGGACACAAAGACTTTGAGAGAGTAATCCCATGGGTCATGGGAATATATCCCCTCTTGGACTGCTCCATGCTAAACCTTTTTAGCATCTTATCTATGTATGTAGACTGTGAAAGACTAAGCAATCTTTTAGATCTATCTCTATAGATCTTTATCCCTAAAATATAGATTACTTCTCCATGGTCTTTCATAGAGAAATTCTTGGATAACCAAATTTTGACTGATTGTAAGGCTGAGACATCATTTCCCATTAACAATATGTCATCTACATATAATACAAGAAATACGATTACACTCCCACTAACCTTCTTGTAGACACAAAGTTCATCTGGATTTTGTAAGAAACCAAACTGTTTGATTGTCTCATCAAACCGAATATTCCAACTCCTGGATGCTTGCTTTAATCCATAAATGGACCTTTGAAGCTTACATACCTTTTTGCCATCTTTGGATATGAAACCTTCTGGTTGTGTCATGTACACATCCTTAGTCAAATTTCCATTAAGGAAAATTGTTTTCACATCCATTTGCCATATCTCATAATCATAACGAGTAGCAATGGCTAGGAGTATCCTTATGGATTTAAGCATAGCTACTGGGCTAAAAGTTTCATCATAGTCAATTCCTTGTCTTTGACGATAACCTTTAGCAACAAGTCTAGCTTTATAGGTAATCGCATAACCATCCATGTGAGTTTTCTTTTTCAAAACCCACTTGCACCCTATAGGCTTTATTCCTTCAGGTGGTTCAACCAAAGTCCATACTTGGTTTTCGTACATGGAATCCATTTCTTACTTCATGGCTTGAAGCCATTTGTCAGATTCTGAACTATTCATAACCTCTTCATAGGTTGTAGGCTCATCATTTTCTACGAGCAATACGTCGTTCTGTTCACTAATGAGAAATCCATATCTCTCTGGAACAGTACATATACTACTTGACGTACGAAGCTCTTGTGCTTTAGAAGGTTGAGCTGTTGTGTCATCTGTATGAGTAACAAGCTCGGGTTCAGGCAGTTGATCATCATCTGTTTGAGCATCTTGAACTTCCTCAAGTTCAATTTTGCTCCCACTATCTCCCTTTAGAAGGAATTCTCTCTCTAAAAAGATAGCATGTCTTGAAACAAAAACTTTTTGTTCCAAGGGGTGGTAAAATTGATATCCATATGATGCTTTTGGATATCCCACAAACAGACATCGGTCAGACTTAGCTTCTAGCTTATCTGACATTGTCTGCTTCACATAAGCAGGACAACCCCAAATTCTCATGTAAGAAAATGTGGGCCTCTTGTTATACCATATCTCATATGGAGTAACATCAACTGATTTTGAAGGAACTCCATTTAATATATAAATGGCGGTCTCTAGTGCATAACCCCAAAAGGATTTAGGCAATTTCTCTAAACTCATCATAGACCTTACCATGTCTAACAAGGTTCGATTTATTCTTTCAGCCACACCATTGTGTTATGGCGTGTAAGGTGGAGTCCATTGAGATAAGATTCCATTATCCCTAAGATAATCTAGAAACTCTTGGCTCAAGTATTCACCTCGTCGATCTGATCGAAGTGTTTTAATACTTTTGCCACGTTGTTTCTCTACTTCATTTCTGAATTCTTTGAACTTTTCAAAAGCTTCAGATTTGTATCTCATAAGATACATGTATCCATATCGTGAGTAGTCATCGATAAAAATAATGAAGTAGATGAAACCACCTTTAGCGTGTGTAGACATTGGACGACATACATCTGAATGTATTAAGTCTAAAAGTCCATTAGCACGTTCACCCTTTCCCTTAAAGGGTAATTTAGTCATCTTGCCTAGTAAACAAGATTCACATGTGTCATGTGATTCATAATCAAATGACCCTAAACTACCACTTTTGTGTAGCTTAGCCATGCGTTTCTCACTTATATGACCAAGACGACAATGCCATAAATAAAATGATTTCAACATATCTTGTTTTTGCCTTTTATTATCATTGATGTTTAAAATTGGATTTGACATATCTAATATGTATATTCCATTGCATAATGTACCATTAGCATAAAGAATTCCATTCAACATAATAGAACAACAATTGTTACTAAAAGCTAAAAGGAAACCATCATTATTTAGACTTGAAACATAAATAATGTTTTTAGTCAAAGCAACTAGATATAGCAATTATCCAAATTTAATATAAGCCCACTAGGGAGGGTCAATACATATGTTCCTATAGCTAATGCAACAACCCTTGCTCCATTTCCAACGCGTAGGTCTAACTCTTCCTTATTGAGCTGTCTACTGCTCCTTAGGCCCTACACATTAGTGCATATGTGTGAGCCACAACCGGTATCTAATACCCATATATTATTATTGGAAACAATATTAATTTCAATGACAAAAATACCTGAAGTAGATGGGGCATCAGATGCCTTCTTCTTCAAGGACTCCAAGTAAGCCTTTCAATTTCTATTCCAATGGCCATCCTTGCCACAATGGAAGCATGTCCCTTTTGGAGCAATCTCTTTGGCCTTCTTCTTCGCCACGCCTCCTTTAGGCTTCATGGACTTCTTCTTCTTCTTAAGATTCTTCCTTTTAGAACTTGAAGAGTCCACCAGCATCACAGCCTTACTGTCCTTCTTGACAGATGGCTCAACTGTTTTAAGCAAGTTAATCAGCTCAGGAATGGTGGTAGAGATTTGGTTCATCTTATAGTTAAGCAAAAAATGTGAATAACTATCAGACAAACCGGTTAGAATTAAGCCAATACTTAATTCATGGTCCATCACAAATCCCAAGGAGGCCAACCTCTCAATATAGCCATTCATCTTCAATGCATATTGCACTAGAGATGTCCCTTAAACCATCTTAGTGTGGAAGAGCAACCTTGAAGTTTCGAACCTTTCGGAATGTGCTTGCTAATCAAAAAGCTCTCTTAGATGGTATACTATGGAATTAGCATCCATAGCCTCATGCTGTTTTTGCAACTCAGCTGACATAGTAGCAAACATAATGCAGCATGCCATCTCACTATCATCAAGATGCTTTTCATATGCCTTCTAAACATCTTCAGAAGCATTAGCAATAGGGGGATTAGGGAGTGCCTCATCTAGGACACAACCAATCTTTTCGGATTTGAGAACTATTCTCAGATTCCTTAGCCAATCCAAAAAATTGGCCCCAGTCAACTTATTTGATTCCATTAGCGATCGCAAATTCACACTTGTCATGATGATGATTCTAGCAACCTAGATGTAAAATAGAACATGTTAGAATGTACATAAAATGCATGTTTATTAGGTCTTTAATAAATCGCATTATGTCTCCCACTATTTTATTGCGAATCCATAGCCCACACTATGAACCCGAGAGAACTTATATGGAAGTTCTCCTAGTGGGTTGATATCCAACTAGCTAAGAATAACCTTGAGGCAACCCAACAAGCTATCCTTAGTTTGGTTGGTAGGTATCTAATCCATACCAATTGCATTATTCATGCAACTATCAAATCTTGTGCTATCAATTTATTGATGTGTGCACATACATTGGGCTATTGACTTTTGATTTGTGTACATCTCATGTATACAAACCCAACTTCACCTCCAAAACACATTAACCTTGGCGCGAATCCAACAAGTTAATAATATTGGTTAAGTCTAACCCATTAATCATGAAATCTAATTTCAAAGGATTGAACATATTCTTATAGAGTGGGCTTGAGGCAACTCAACAACCCTAACTCTAGAAGAACTATGGTTCTCCCCATATTAATGGAAGGCGTAAGACTTAATTGTTTATTTAGTGAGGGATTTATTTGTTAAGTCTCATCAAGTTATTATTTCATGCTTTTATATATCATACATTCATCACATTGATATATAAAGATAGTTACATTAACTATATGACATGATTATGGACATACTAAAGTCAATCTCTTGAGCTAAAGAGAAATTGACTAGGTCTTACCTAGGTATATGCATGAATTTACAACCCAAAATAGAAATCAAATTCCTATTTCTAGGTCATCTTGTTTATGGTACCATCTCCTTTGCTTCTTGCTCCTTTGTATCTTCATTCTATCCTAATCCTATGTAATCTAATTACATATTTCAAATTATAGAAAACCTCAATTTACATTTGAGGGGAGTAAGATGAGAAGAGAAATACATAGGAAAGAAAAAGAGGTAGGGACACGCAGGCCCTATTTACCATAAAACAAAATAATTCCATGCATGCTCAATCACATTAGGCCTAAGTCGATAATCATCCATCATGCCTTTTCATACACCCCTAACATGCATTCCATAATGCACAAAATAAAAATGACAATTTTGGATTTCAATTTGTAAATCGATTCAACACTTGAATCAAAATTGCCTATATGTGTTCTTTCGGTTAATTTAATTTTGTATCTCATTTTAAAGTGGAATTTAATACTTAATCAAATTAAATTAAATTCCATATTTCCAGAAATAATTCAAAATTAATTCTCCTTAAAATCAGAATAATATGATGTTAAAATTAAACAATTTAATTTTAATATACATACCAATTTCTAGTCATACTAGAATTACAATTGCAAAACGTAAAATAATTCAAAATTAATTTTCAAAAAATTTAAAAATTTTCAGAACATCAAATCACCATTATAATTATCTTTAGGTCAGCTCAAGTTTATAAAAATATTTTTGGCACAAGCCAAAATTATTAAGACAAACAAACTAACACACTTAGACGCTCAAAATGACTAATAGGCATTTTTGAAATAAATTCGAAATTAATTATTTGAATCACATTCAAATCATTTTTCAATCAAAATAATCATTCTTAATCATCCCATGATGAGATTAAAGAAAGAAAAATGTGTAAATTATATTTTACAAATTAATTTCAATTTTTTAAAACCTATTGATCCAAAATCATAAAAAACATGCAATCCCATTGCACTTTCAATTAAAATTAATTTTGATGCATACAAGGAGGCTCTGATACCAATGTAGGGTTTTGAAGAATGAATCATATTCATAAATGCAGTGAAAAATAAAATTTTTCAAAACCTAAAACAAAAGATCATACTTGTACCATTAAAACTAATTTATATAAATGTAAATGTTAAAAATTATACCTTGTAATTTCTTATTTGTTCTTCAAATCTTCACTTTGTTATGTTGTAGCAAACCACAACAATCCACACTAGGATGTCTCTAATGATAATCCATGTGAAGAATGAAGAAAAAACTATCAACAGAAATGGTTTGAACAAATTAAAAGTGCTAGCTTTGAAAGTGTTCTTGAGAGAATTTTTGTTGTCTTAAAAATATTTTTTTCATAAAATATATTTTCATTTCTATTTTCTGCCATTTGATGTTTTTTCTATATGAATCAAATTCAAAAATAAGATGAAAAGTCAAAAATGGAGAAAATGGAGACAAATGAATAGTAATTATCCATAATTGGCCTAATTAAGGCCAAAAACAGCCGTTGGCCAATGGATGGGAAGCTATGCAGGCGCGCTGGGTCTGCTGCGGGCTGTGCAGGCCCGTGACACTCCCAAACAATTTTTCCATGCGATCCATCCTAAAATAATTCTCTCATATTTTAGATCTTATTCAAGACCATTTTACTCATTCTCCATATTTTCAATGCGTGTGACCCATTAGGTCACCGGTTATGTTGGCCACTTAAATTAACAATTAATTTAAGCAGGTCATGAGCGGTATCTAGCAACTCATCATGACCCCCAATTAACCGAAAAGTCAGTGGTTTCACTACAAACCTTTCCATAGACAATTTCTGTGCAATTATTCCTTTCACCATTCTATACCCCACTTGGTTTAGAGTATGGACATGTGTCAACTCCGACTAGACTAACTACGTCATGTCTCGTCAAAGTAATGTTAGTTCTTGTCCTGAAGGCTCATTACTCTATTAGATATGTCATTGAAGACTATCTTTATGACATTTCCACTCCGGCCAGAAATTCCTGAGTAATGACCATGACAAGAGGCCATGGGTATACACTCTTTCTATCAAGAGTGGTGAATCCTTTGTTGGTTATCCAATTACCTTCGAATACCTCAAGCTGTATCCAATCACCACTCTATGAACTACCTCTCTAAGGCAAAAAGGAATAGTGTCAAAATACAGAATCAATATTCAAGATGTCCTTGAGTACCTCAAATCTAAGGATACTTGCACCATTGTTATGATGAGACTATCATTAACATTTGAATAGATTATCCATATGATTGTCTCATAGTTGGTCATCTAATGTACTTATCTTCACTTAGCAGGCATCCACATGTTAACTCTAAACATCTCATGTTTATAGATTATGAGATCTACTACTGGATCCAATCAAGGAGTGTAACATGTGCTAGTCTATCTGGATTAATAATGTCCTATCTCATTAATCCCATTACTAGGGATAATTTTGATACTAACGTAGTTACACATGACAAGAATCCTAATATCATGATCTCATCATGATTTTCTTCATGCTATGTTATGTATGAAGGACTCCATTAATTGATTTAAGATCACTTATCAATTCATATATCAAATGAACATCAAATTAATGAAAAAACCTTTTATTAATCAAATAAATTTGTACAATAAGTGCTAAAGGTGATTGCCTTTAGAGCACTCCTCTAACAGTTGGGTTGGAAATTTAAGACATAGGGCTTCAACTTTCATTCAGACCATTAGACCTGAATAGGCCTGGAATTAGGTGAAAAATGGACTTAAATTTTGAAATAGAAATTTGTCCAAAAAAAAATATTAGGCAGATTGCAGTGATCATAGTTTAGGAAAAAATTCATAATATTTGCTAAAAAATTCATTTTAATGTGATTCCAGTTTGAAATTAAAGATAAGACGTGTATCTACATTTTGTTAGTTGATCACATGTCCAAATTCCATTTAAAAATGGATGAAAAAATAAAGAAATATAAGGCAGAAATCTGTCCAGTAAAATACTAGATAGATTGCAGTAAACGTAGCTTAGAAGAAAATTCATAACTTTTACTAAAAAATTCGTTTTAATGTGATTCTAGTTGGAAATTAAAGATAAGACATGTACCTACATTTTTTAGGTGATCATTTGTCTAAATTCCATCTAACAATGAACAAAAAATATAGGGAAACATAATGAAGAAAAGCTATCCAGAATAGGGGAGTTTGAACATATGTGTTGATTGTGGAATTTTGTGATAGAAAAATATATTATTTAATTTTCGTGGAGTTATAATGGTTAAATGAGCAACTATAAGATTGTAAAATATTTAATGGGAATTATTGTATTTATATGGAATTTATATTAATGTTACCTATATAATTTATGTAAATAATAATAAAGGTAACAAATATAATTAGGCCCTATAACATCTAGTCGAGAACTAGAAATTAGGATAAGTTGGCATGCCAATAAAATGGCAGAAAAGTAGGCATTAAAAATAATAGTGTTGAGATTTAATTTAAGTAGGCACTAAAAATAATAGTGTTGAGATTTAATTTAAGTAGGCACTAAAAATAATAGTGTTGATATTTAATTACGTAGGCACTAAAAAATAGTACTGAGTTCGAATTTATGTAGGCACCAAAAAGGTGCTGAGTTGTTATTGAAAATGTAGGCGTTAAACGCCGAGTTATAAAATAATTATATAGGCACCGAGTATACTGCCGGAGAGCAGAAACCCTGTATCCAGTGTTTAGTTCCGGTCTAAGATGTCGTGGGCTATTAAATAAATAATAGGAAAAAAAATGTATGAATTATGAAATCAATATTGTAAATTTTATATCTTGAATTGTTAAGCAATTTCAAGTATGCTTACTGAATAGAATGTCATAATTGATGAATTAAATGTTTTTGCATAAAGAAAATGGTTTTATTATTAACTGAATATTTGGCATGCTTAATGAATTAATTGTAGTTTTTAAAATTTTATTTTAGAATTATTTATGTAATTATTGGATAGTTGCCAAACGTGCCACTAAGCTAAAAGAGATAAATAGAGGTAGTTGTTCCGATAGGGCGACTGAAGAAGAGGGAACCCCAAGATCAGATTGCAACAGTCTAGTTCTTTTTATATGATTTGGAAATTATGTTGAAAAAATTAAATTTTAAGAATTTCTTTTGATGTAAATTTGTGGCATGTAGGATTTAAAAGGAATGAATGTTGTAATTTTATATATCTAGTATTATTTGTAAAAATAGGTCTAAATATTATGGTTTAATTGAATGAGTTTTTTTGTATGAAAAAAATTTCCATCACTAGCTATATATTTAAATGGAAAGAAAAAAAATATAGCAATAAATATTTCGCTAATAATAAACTCAAAAAAAAAATCAATAATTTGGTTTTAAGACAGATGAGCTTAGTAGCACTTCCATATCATATTAACGACTTGTAGGGTAAGGGAGCGCTACACCATAAAAGGTAGATATTGATCCCAACTTCCTTCAAACTCAAGCTCACAACTTCTCATCATGCCTTTTAATAACTGGATTACCCACTCTGATTGTCCATCCGTTTGTGGATGAAAGGTTGTATTGAAACTGAGTCAAATTCCTAAAGCTTGTTGTAGGCTCTTCTAGAATTGCGAAGTAAAGCGAGGTTCTCTATCGGAGATAATGGACATTGGCACTCCATGAAGTCTTACTATCTCATCTATATAAACCTTAACCAATTTGTTCAATGTATAATCCATCCAAATTGGTAGAAAATGCACCGAATTTATCAGTCGATCCACTATCACCCACACTGCATCATGCTTCCTCTGAGTCATTGGTAGACCGGACACGAAATCCATTGTGATTCTTTCCCACTTCCATTCTGGTATTGGTATTGGTTGTAGCATTCATGTGGGCAATTGGTGTTTCGCTTTCACTCTTTGATAGGTTAGACACCTAGCAACACATTCAGTGATATCTTTCTTCATTCCTGACCACTAGTATTGAGTTTTCAAGTCTTAATACATCTTGTTCCCACCTGGATGCATTGTATACACTATTTCATGCACTTTTTTAAAAATATCAGACTTCAGCTCTTCTACATTAGGCACACAAATCCTATTATTGAAGTATATTATGCCACCTTCCGTCAATGAAAAGTCATACTTTTCTCCCTTTTCCACTACTTCGACTATCTCTACTAGTTTCTCATTTTGCTTATGAGCATATTTGATCCTTTCCATCAAGGTGGATTGTACTCGCATCTCAGCTAAAATTTTCCTGCTTAGTGCATCTACAACCACATTTGCTTTTCCTAGTTGATAGTCAATCACACAATCATAGTCTTTAATTATCTCCAACAATCTTCATTGTCTCAAATTCAACTCTTTCTATGAGGGAAGGTACTAAAGGTTTTTGTGATCTGTATGGATATTGTTGAATCTTAAAGGGTATTTATGTCATTTTGATGATAACAAATAAAATAGCAATAATATATTTAACAATGTTTTGTGTTCTAAAATTGTTAAACATGATATACTTTGATTAGAACCTGAAGCAAGATTGAAAGACATCTTTTGAAGATAAAAAGAATTCAAAGAAATAGCAATGTCACACCTGTACTACTAATGTCACGCCCGTGAATATAACTTAGCACTAACTCTCCAACATTCAAAGTTCACGGCTGTTGACCAAAAATTGAACCAAGAAGGGGGGTTGAATTGGATATTAAATATTCTTAACTTTTAAGTGCAGAAAGAAAAGTTAAGTAAAGTAGGGATAAGAAGATATCACATAGGAATGTTTATAGAGGTTTGGCTGTTAACAAACCCTACTCCTCTCCCCAATCTTAATTGGGAGTTTCACTAACACACTAAGTGTTACAATAGAGTTTTACAAGCTCACTCCCAACTATGGTGTTTCTATCAATGGATCACACCTAACCAAGAAATCCCTTATGTTTTAATGGCTCACACAATAAACCAATTCCTTGTATTTTAATGGCTCACACAAATAACCCTTACAAGTGTTATACTCTTAACACAATATATCCAAACTCACTTGAGTAGTAGATTACAAAGAGAAACACTCACAAATCTATAATGCTCAGAAAATAATGAGCAAAAAGATTTTTTTACAGAGAATTAATGTTTGTTTGAAAGTAGTAAATGCATAAATGGCTACAACAAGATTTTGATTCGAAGTATTTGCTTTTCTCTTGTTTTGGATTCATAAATGACTTACATTTATACTTCCATGGCGAATTATAGCCGTTTGGTTGCGTTTAATGCGAAAATAGTCGTTGCACCAACTCTTAATTTTGTGCCTAATATATTTCTCTTTCCTCTTTCACGGTCATGAATATGTGTGTCACGGTCGTGACCATTCTTCCAAGCCATGACTTGAGTGGTGACTTTGGTCGTGAAGCATTATGGAAGGATTTGAAGTGTTTGATCACGGGCGTGACATTATTTTGTCACGGCCGTGAACATCCTTCCAAGTCGTGGTCCAAGTGGTGACTCTGATCGTAAACCTCTCTGGAGGATTTTCACATATTTTCTCATGAGTGTGACTTTATTTCATGAGCATGATTGATATGATCATTCATGGTTGCTATGATCCTTTATGGCCGTGAACTTTAAATATTGGGTAGTTGGCGCTAAGCTTTATCACGGGCGTGAACATGCTATTTCTTCATTTTTTGTCTTTTTAAGTTAAGTCTTCCAATTTCCATTCTTGCATCATGTTCCATACCCTGTTCAATAAACTTAGAAAACATGTTAAATACATTATTGCTATTTTATTTGTTAGCATCAAAATGACAAAAATACCCCTCAAGGTTTAACAATCTCCCCATTTTTGATGGTGACAAATAATTTAGCAATATGTGCTTTTGAGAAGTCTCCCCCTTAAAAGATGCTTAAGATAAAAAATTACTGGTGTGCAAGAATTGTAAAGAATGATGAAGTATAACATGGATGCTTGCTTCCTAATTTAGGTATATGCAAGGTATATCTAATTTTTGCTTATAACTAGTTAAGCATATGCAATGTATAACTTGCATATTCATTTAAACTTTAAGTATTCATTTAATTCAATTATATTGCTAGGTTCTCCCCCTTTTGTCATCAACAAAAAGAATATAAGAGATAACCATAAGGGAATACTAATGCAATTATATTGATATCAAATAAAAAAGTACATAGTGTTTGAAAAGTAATTTAAAATCCTACATTAGAAATACTAGAAATTAACATAGCGAAAAAAATATAGTCTAGCTAGATTTGGAGTATTCCATCTCTAAGGCAAGCTATTTCTGCCTTGAGGCTCTCTATGCGTGACTCTATGAAATCCTTGAGGTTCTCTAATCTCTCATCAATCGAAGCCTGCAATTGGTCAAAATGTGGTGCCAATAGATCAGCCACTTGCTGAGCCAAGTTCGGTGTGGAGGCCGAGGATTGTCCAATTTCCTGCTAAATCTCTAGGGTCGCCGTCTCAACTCGAACTCTCTTCCTCTGCTGGATTCCTTGGAGGCCAGCTTTGAAGTCATTCAAATCGTTGTCCTCCCAAATAATCTCACCAGCTGTGTTGGTGAAGCTGTAGTAGATGTTGTTCTCATGAACTATGTGAACCGTCACTCCTATTTTGATAAATGTCTCGATGTCTAGTCGGTCTTGAGGATGTGCTGATATAAGGTTGAAGTGGTGCTCCTCCAGCTTCAAATACCCAAGCTTTATAGCAAGGTGAGTCATGTACCCACCAATCAAAATGTCTCCAGAGGGCTTTGTGGCAATAGACAGTAGATGGTTTGGAAACCATCGAGATAAAGTCACTGTTAAGCCTCTTCGGGCCATCTCCAGGAGAAAGAGCTCAGATTTCTGAATCGATCCGTTGCTGTCTCCTCTGGAAAAAATGCTATAGGTTAGAAACCTATGCAAGTATTTGTGCATTGGTGATCGAAGGTGGGTGTTTTTTTCCTTCTTGACGTCCCAGCTGCAGTCTAGCCCAAAATGAGTCCATGCTTGAGTGGCATAGAACTCCACCTCACTCTCAGTAAGAATATCAACAAAATATTTTAGATGACAAGCATGGAGTTGTTCTGTCATGCTTGTCTCGAGACCAAGGGTCTTGACAGTGTGCCATTCAAATGATCGAGAGGAAAGGAGTGGTATTTGCCTGAGAACCGAGTACCTTGGATGACAATGCTTTTGAATAATGTTTAGAAGGCAGTCTGTGTACCTTCTTGGAGCATGAGACTTCTTTCTGGTACCTCTAGAGGAGCTGGGTTCCATTTTTGATTAAGAAGTACATTCTTGAAGAGAGAAAATTTGATGGGATGTTTGAACAGAACCTAGTGAGTTTTGATTTTTTATGATTAAAATAGTTTTTGAAGGTATTTATAGATGGAGTGAGTTGACAGGGGGCTGGAAACTATGAAATGGTATTGAATGGTGATAAATGAGAGAAGTTGGAGAGTTGGAAATGAGAGAAATAACGGCAAAAAACATTTTATAGCCGACATATTCACGGTCGTGAATGGTAAGTCACAGGCATGAAATATGGTGTTCTCTAAGAAAAAAAGGAGCTCAGACAAGGTACTCACTTAGTGCTGATGCTCTCATGCTTTCAGGTGGCTGGATTTCACTTCTTTCTAAGAGCTGGAGACAAAGGTCGACTAGTCTCTTTCTGGGCTGACCCTCCTGACTCATGATTGTCACGGTTGGCTGAAGAGGCACTCTACCCGTGATGAGGGATGTGAAATGATTCACAGTCATGACATTTAATGGTCACAAGCATGAATGATGAAATATCATGGTGGTGACAAATGAGTCACGGTCGTGAAGTACAATCTTCACTACTTGTGACCGTGAGACAGAGCGTGATACAAAGCGTGAAGTACAATCTTCACTACTTTTGGTAGAAATGTTCACGGTAGTGAATAAGTGTCATGGTCGTGAACAAAGGATTTCACGGGGGTGATAGAAAAAGGTTATGGGTATGAAACATAGTCTTCACTAACTTCAATCATGAAGCATGTCGTGAAGCAAGGCGTGAAAATTATTGGAGCTTTTGGCGATTATGATCATGGCCTTGAATATATGTCACGGGCGTGAACTGCCTAAAATTCTCATTTAAATAAAACTAAGTTTGAAAGAAGACCAAAGGATTTATATGGTGCTTTTATCCCCTATAATATATATTTCTATCAATTTAGCTACTTCTTACCTTAAAAGATGAGATAATAACACAAGATTATCAATCAAGGTTCGACAATTTTGGCAATCATAAAGTTAATCCATCAATCATACCAAGCTCTCTTCTTATGAAATTAAATCTTTCTTCATTTAAAGACTTAGTGAAGATATCTGCCAATTGATTGTTTGTGCTTATAAATTCCAATACAACATCTCCATATTGAACATGATCTCTAATAAAATGATGTCTCATGTCAATATGCTTACTTTTAGAGTGTTGAATGGGATTTTTAGATAGATTTATAACACTTATATTGTCACATCTAATAGGTATATGGTCCATACTATGACCATAATCCTTAAGCTGTTGTTTCATCCAAAGGATTTGTGTGCAAAAACATCCTGCTACCACATACTCTGCTTCAGTGGTAGAAAGAGCAACTAAAACTTGTTTCTTGCTAAACCAAGAAGCTAAGCATTCTCCAATAAAGTGACAAGTACCTAAAGTACTTTTTGTATCTAAAAGACTTCTAGCATAATCAGCATTTGAATATCCTATAATATGGAAGGATGAATTTCTAGGATACCATAAACCTAGATGCAATGAGCCATGTAAATATTTTAAAATTCTTTTTATAGCATTTAAATGTGATTCTTTAGGACATGATTGAAAGCGAGCACATAAGCATACACTATACATTATATTGGGTCTAGAGGCAGTAAGATATAAGATTGATCCGATCATACCTCTATAGAGCTTTTCATTAATGCTCTTACCCTTTTCATCCTTGTCCAATTTTGTTGATGTGCTCATTGGAGTCTTGGCATTTTTGCATCATTCCATTCCAAATTTCTTAAGTAAGTCTTTGGCATATTTGGATTGGTTGATGAATATGCCTTCATTGCCTTGTTTTATTTGTAGACCGAGGAAGAATTTTAGCTCACCCATCATGCTCATTTTGAATTTCCTAGTCATACACTTAGCAAATTCTTGGCAAAGCAATTCATTAGTAGACCCAAATATGATGTCATCAACATAAATTTAAATAATTAGAGTATCATGCTTATGTTTTTTAATAAATAAAGTAGTGTCAACATTCTCTTTTGTAAAATTATTTTCGAAAAGAAAAGAACTTAGTCTTTCATACCAAGCTCTTGGGGCTTGTTTCCAACCATATAAATCTTTTGAAAGTTTAAATACATAGTTGGGCAAATCATAGCTTTCAAAACCTGGTGGTTGTTCTACATAAACTTATTCTGTTATAAAACCATTTAAAAAAGCACTTTTTACATCCATTTGAAAGAGTTTGAAATTCATACGGCATGCATAACCTAAAAGTATTCTTATGCCTTCTAATCTAGCTACAAGAGCATAAGTCTCATCATAATCTATTTTTTCCTCCTGATTATGTCCTATTACAACTAACCTACCCTTTTTTTTAGTTATTAAACCTTGTTCATCTAGTTTATTTCTAAATACCCATTTGCTTCCAATGATTTGATGCTCCTGAGGTCTAGGTACTAAAGTCCATACCTTACTTTTCTCAAATTGGTTGAGTTCCTCTTGCATAGAAATCACCCAACTTTCATCATTAAGAGTCTCATCAATATTTTTAGGCTCAATTGAAGAAACAAAGGCAAAGATTAGAAACTAAATGTTTGAGATGAGATCTAGTACTTACTCCCCTTGTAGGATCACCAATGATTTGCACTTTGGGGTAATCTTTTGTCAATCTCAATTCCTTTGGGAGCTCTTGCCTGTTTTCCTCTTAAGCTGGATGTGGAGAGTCATCTTAATGTGAATTTTCTTGATCATTTTCTTCTCTAAGATCAAGTCTTTCCATTGTACCTACAACATCATCAAGAACAAATGTTTTTAGATTTGAAGGATGACTTGTGTTGTTTTCCTCTTTAGCAAGGTTCACATGTCTTGTCCTTTTCAAATTTGACTTTTAGTAGCCCCTTTACTAGCTCTCCTTTGCAGAGGCTTTGAATTAAATCCATGCTTGGATGACCAAGCCTTCTATGCCACAACCAAGATTCATCACTAGTAGTCACAAGACACTTAGAGAAAAGGTTAGATACTTTGTGTAAGTCTATTACGTAGGTATTGACATCTCTATTTCCTTTAAATATCTCTTGGCCATTAATAGAGATTACAAGACATTCATTGGAAGTAAAGATTACTTTGTTTCCCTTATCACATAATTGACTTACACTTAACAAGTTATGTTTCAAACCATCAACAAGTAAGCCATCTTTAATGAAAGTAGTACCATTAATACCAATGGAGCCAATACCAATTACCTTACCCTTAGCATTGTTTCCAAAGGTTACTTTACCTCCATCAATACTTTTGATTTCATTGAAAAGTTCTTTGTCTCCGGTCATATGCCTTGAGCATCCACTATCTACTAGCAAAGCATTTTTGTTTATTGTGGACTTGAGGCATACCTATAGAATCACAATTCAAGTATAGTTTTTAGGTACCCAAATGAGCTTGGGTCCTTGGGGGTTAGCATATGAAGGTACCCAATGAGCCTTCCTTATCCAACAATGTTTATTTATGTGACCAATTTTCATACAATAGTTACATTGTTTAGCTCTAAACATGTTTTTTGATCTTACAATGCTTTTAAATGCCATGTTTCTCTTAGGTAGAGTTTGAGAGCAATGGCATGCACAAACATGATGACTTGATGCTTTTCTAGGTGCATGCTTCTCATGCATAAAAGCATGATTAGCCTTTTGAGGTTTCATTCTTAGGCTGATCAACTCTTGATCATTCCTCTTATGTGTAGAAGATTTATTGTATGTTGTGCTCTTAGCCCTTGGGGCTGTTATAGCAAATGTGGAGATGTGAGGTTCACTTGACTTAACAAAAGTAGTCTTGTGAGATGAAGATGATGTACCCTTAAATCCTAGACCATGTCTAATTAAAGGTGGTCTTTGAGACACAATTAGAGTATCTAAACTCTCATTTCCTTTGTGAAATTTTGAAATGGAGTTTCTAAGTTCCTCAACTTCATTTTTCAAAATATTATTTTCTTTAAGCAAGGATTTAGTTTAGGGTTTTGAAGAGTACTCATCTAATGATTTTTGAAGAGATTCATTAGATGATTTAAGCTCAAAGTTCTCCTTTTCTAAAACATCCATTTTGATTTTCAAATTAGAAATGTTATTTTTATAAGTATTGAATTTACTTCTATATTTCTCTAGTTATAGATTCAATACTTCTATTAGGCTTTGCTCATCATCATCTTCACTATCACTATCATAATCACTACTATCATTATTGAACAAGTATGAGTGAAGTGGTCCTACCTTATCCGAGATGTGATCCTCTATAGCCATGAAGCATAGGTTGACCTCTTCACTTTCATTGTCATCTTTTTCACTTAAAGAGCTTTCGTCATCCCATGTATCTTTGTGGTCTTTCTCCACATTGTCTCTTTGGCATTTGCTCTTGTGCTTCTTGAGACTTGGACATTCCGGTTTAATATGTCCTTTCTTCCCACATTCATAGCACTTTACTTCCTCTTTACTCCTTTGAGAGTCATTCGAGCCCTGTTTGAAGTTTCTTTGCTTGAATTTTCTAGAGTTGCCCATTCTCTTCTCAATAATTCTTTTCAGCCTTCTTGAGAGCATAACAATGTCCTCATTTGCATCATCACTCTTTTCTTCATCATCTTCAACTTCCTCTTGAGATTTTTAAGTAGAGGCTTTTAGTGCTAGAGGCTTTCTTTTTTCTAGCTCGGCTTTAAGTTCTCTATCTCTTTTCACTGCCATTTCATGTGTTAGAAGTTTGTCAATAAGCACATCAGTTTTCATAACACTCATGTCTTCATTGGCCTCTTATATACCAGCAACTCTTGAACTGTAATCTTTGAGAGGAAGACTTTTCAGAATTTTGTTATTTACATCTTCCAAGTTCAGGTGTTTCCCAAGTTTTCTCATGCCATTTATTATGGCTAGAAGACGATTCATCATGTTGGTGATTAACTCATTGGATTTCATCTTGAAAAGTTCATACTCTGAAGTAAGAAGTTGAATCTTCTTGGATTTTACTTGCTTTGTTCCTTCATGATAGTTCTCCAATGTTTTCCACATGCTATATGCAGTTGGTCAGTGTTGTATTTTGCCACATTCTTCAATGGATAATGATCTTGAGAGAATTGTCATTGCCTTCTTGTTTTTGAAATTGCTCTTCTTTGAGGCTCTGTCCAATCATCACTTGATAGGATTTCTTCTTCACCTTCAATTCCTCTTCTAGTTGGTGGTGTCCATTCTTTTCGAACACTATCCCAGACTTTAATTCCTTCACTATCTAGATATGTCTCCATCTAGAACTCCAATGAGCATAATTTCCTCCATCAAAGTAAGGCTTGAGACTGTGGAATCCTTCATTGGCCATTTATTGATCTTTGCTAGCGTTGTTTAGGCTTCATTGCTAGACTAAGCTTTGATACCAATTGTTGCCTAGAAATTGAACCAAGAAGGGTGGTTGAATTAGATATTAAAAATTCTTAACTTTTAAGTGCGGAAAGAAAAGTTGAGTAAAGTAGGGATAAGAAGATATCACATAGGAATTTTTATAGAGGTTCGGATGTTAACAAACCCTACTCCTCTCCCCAATCTCAATTGGGAGTTTCACTAACACTCTAAGTGTTACAATGGAGTTTTATAAGCTCACTCCCAACTATGGTGTTTCTAACAATGGATCATACCTAACCTAGAAATCCCTTGTGTTTTTAATGGCTCACACAAATAACCCTTACAAGTGTTTTACTCTTAACCCAATATACCCAAACACACTTGAGTAGTAGATTCCAAAGAGAAACACTCACAAATCTATAATGCTCAGAAAATAAAGAGCAAAAAGATTTTTTTAAAGAGAATTAATGTTTGTTTGAAAGTAATAAATGCACAAATGGCTACAACAAGATGTTGATTCGAAGTATTTGCTATTCTCTTGTTTTGAATTCATAAATGACTTGCATTTATACTTCCATGGTGAATTATAGTCGTTTGGTTGCATTTAATGCGAAAATAGTCATTGCATCAACTCTTAATTTCGCGCTTGACATGATTCTCTTTCCTCTTTCAAGGTCATAAATATGTGTGTCACGGTCATGACTGTTCTTCCAAGCCATGACTTGAGTGGTGACTTTGGTAGTGAAGCATTCTGGAAGGAATTGAAGTGTTTGATCACGGGCATGATATTATTCTTTCGCGGGCGTGAACATCCTTCCAAGTTGTGGTCCAAGTGGTGACTCTGGCCATGAAGCTCTCTAGAGGAATTTGACATGTTCTCTCACAAGCGTGATTGATATGATCATTCACGGTTGCTATGATCTTTCATGGCCGTGAACTTTAAATATTAGGTAGTTGGCGTTAAGCTTTATCATAGGCGTGGCATAAAAGGTCACGGGCGTGAGCATGCTATTTCTTCATTTTTTGTCTTTTTAAGTTTAGTCTTCCAATTTCCATTCTTACATCATGTTCCATACGCTGTTCAATAAACTTAGAAAACAAGTATGTTAAATACTTTATTGCTATTTTATTTGTTAGCATCAAAATGACAGAAATACCCCTCAAGGTTCAACAACGACCATGAAGGATCAAACCAACCATGAATGATCAAGCAGTCATGCCATTGACTAAACATGCCAAATTCTTCCAGAGAGCTTCATGGCCAGAGTCACCACTTGGACCACAACTTGGAAGAACATTCACAACCATGACACATATATTCATGCGCATGAATGAGGATAGAGAAACATGTCAGACGCAAAATTATGAGTTGGTTCAATGGCTATTTTTGTATTAAATGCACCCAAATTGCTATAATTCACAGAGGGAGTATAAATCCAAGTCATTTATGAATCCCAACAAGAAGAACAACAATTACTTTGCATCATTAATCTTGTTGTAGCCTTGTGCATTAATTATTTTTCTCAACAAACCTCTATTCATTGTGAAAGCCTAATTGGCCATTATTTCAGAACATTGTAGGTTGTTGAGTGTTTTCATTGTAACCAATTACTCAAAAGTGAGTTTAGGTATTTCTGGTTAAGAGTGAAACACTTGTAAGGGTTTATTGTGTGAAGTCATAAAACACAAGGAATTGGTTTTTGTGTGAGCCATTGAAAAATAAAAGCGAATTTCTAGGTTAGGTATTAGCCATTAAGAGAAACACCATAGTTGAGAGTGAGCTAGACAAACTCCATTGTAACACTTAGTGTGTTAGTGAAACAACCAATTGAGATTGAGGAGAGGAGTAGAGTTTGTTAATACCTGAGCCTCTAGAAATCTTGTGTGTAATATTTCTTTTTCCTTACTCTATTTAATTTATTTTGCACTTTCAAGTTAAGAAATTTTTTAGTTGCTCACCAATTCAACCCCCTTCTTGGCTCATTGTCTAGGCAACAGATATGACATATTTCCCTATAGAGATAATATCTCTAGATCTTCAAAGCAAATGTCATATCCGCTAATTTAGACATAAGTCGCGCAAGTTGTTAAATCGACTCGTCAGTTTGACCGAAGTCTAAATTTGAATTTTTATCGAAAAATAATTAAAATAATGGCAATTAAGTATAGAAAATATCTAATAAAGTGTTCAAAATATTTTAAGATGTTAAATTTCAGTAAAGGACTAAATTGCAAATTTTGAAAAGCTTAGGTGTCAATTTGCAATTTACCAAAAATTGGAGGATTAATTGGGATAATCATCAATTAAATGCATGAATTGGGACATAAAATGCATGTGGAGTCTAGCCACACCAAATGGAAAATTTTAAGAAGCCAATTAACATACATGAATTAGACATTAAAAGCAAATGACCTTAGGTGTCCCATTATTAATGAAATTTGTCATCATTCTCTTAATTAATTACTTTTTCCTTATCACTTAGCTTCTAGAAATTTCTGTTCTCTATACTTGCCCCACGTTTCCCCTTGTTATTCCATAGTCAAACCTTGTTCTAAGAAGAGAAAGAGAGAAAGAGAGGGAGAAAGGCATGGAAGAGTAGATTTCATGCAAAAATTGATCATAAAAAAGGCAGAGATTAAAACATATTATGGAAAAAGAGAGATTTGATGAAAGGAAGTTTTAATTATCTCTTTGATATTTTAGGAAGTCAAATTGACAAAGAGCTAGCTCAAAGGAGCAAAGGAAAGGAGAAAGAGAAGTAAAGAGAAAGAAAAAGGGAAAAGTAAAGGTTTGTGCATAACCTAAGACAATAACCTATTTTATTCTTTTTATTTGCATGATTTCATTATTTGGAATGTTGATGATTCTAAATTAATATTATTTTGTGATGAAAATCTTGGGGATGCATGTTTTCTAGACTTAGGATTTAATTTTGTAAAAATTAAATGTGATTACTTGTATGTTCTTTGCTGGAAATGGATGAGCAATGAGTACTTAAACTCTTATAACATAATTTTTGGAATTTGGTTTTGTATGTTCTTTAATGGGTTTGAAAGCTAAGACATAGGGTTATAATTTTTATTCAGACCATAACATCTAAATATATTTATAATTGTCTAGAAATATTTATCAAGTTCAGACTTAGAATCTGTCCATAAAATTCTGAGCAGAATTGTTAGTAACCAGTCTGTGTTCATCTTATCATATCTTTTGATAAAGAACTTAGAATTAAGTGATTCAAGTTGCATATTAAAGCTAAGATCTAGAAATAAAATTGTTAAGAAGACTTTGTAACTAAATTCAGATTGTAATAGGATCAAAATTAAGGTCTAAAATAGAGAATGAAATTTGCTAGTGGTAGGGCAACATATAAGTTGTGGAATTTAAAGAGTAAAATGATGTGAACCTTGTTATATTATGTAAATATTATTTTAATTGAGTGATTATGCGATTATTTTGAGTCTTTAAATGAATGAAAAGTGTGAATTTAATTGCTATGAAATTTAATGAGATTGTGTAAGCCCTAGAACACCTAACTTGAACTAGACTTAGGATAGTTTGGCATACCAAGCAGGGGGGAGTATGATCAAATCCATTAATGCTATGATTATCTATGCCAGGTATGAAATTATTATCTATGCTACTTATTGCATTATTATCTATGTCGGGTATGACACTGTTATCTATGCCGGGTATGACACTATTGTGAAGCCGGTAAAGACACTTATATGCACAAATCATATTGCCCGGGAGTGCACTCCTAAGTGCCTAGATGACAACTCCATTATCCTAGTCAGGGGTTAATAGGTGTTTTGAGCATAAATAAAGAAGTTATGGAAAATAAATGGATTATTGAAAATAAAAATGGAATTATGAATTGTGACATGGATAAAAAGATGATCTAGTGTTATGGGCAATAAAAGGCTATGGATAATAATGATTTGCTAAAGTAAATTAAATATGAGATAAAAAAGAATAAAATTTATAAAATGTATGTGTGCATGAAAAGATGATTGGGTGTTATGGATATAAAAAGGTTAAGGAAAATAAAACGAATAATGACTGGTGACATGGTTAATTATGATGTGTTATATAATGATGTGCTAATAAAATAAACAAGTATGAGATAAAGGAATATAATTTGATGTTTATACATGTTAGAATACCATGATATGTATTTTTGCATGAGAAGATAATTGAGCATGAGTTGATATATGACAATGCATGCTCCATAAAATAGTTTATTGCCTTATTTCTATGCACCATTAAGCCAAAAGTTTAGCATGAGAGTTCCTCTCGCGCAGATTTAGTAGAGAATAAGCAGACGATAGTATATAAAGGTAGCGGTGGCCTAATCCAGTAGAGTAGCTTGTATCAAATATTATGGGTCACACAACTGTTGTATTTATATTTTGAATTTTATTTTATAGTACTTGTAAAGTAAGCAGATGTTTTGTAAATAATACTTTATTATGCAAAAGGTATTGTGTTTCTTTATTATGATTTATTTTACACTACAAGTAAATAAATAATAAGTAATATATATATATATATATATATAATATTTACATATTTATATAAAAATAAAATAAATATATTAATCGATGAAGTCATGATAGAACTCCCTTATCTGAGCACGAGCTGCGGGAGTGAGGGGGTGTTACAGTTTTGGTATCAGAGCCCATTTGGGCGGTTTTGGGATTAAAAAAATATTTTCAAAAATAATTATGACACGTGTGTACCCAAAATTAAATATTAAAGTTGTTGCTTATTGATTAGAGTCGTTACTTTACGATATAAGTAAGTAATGGCTTCGGGGTCACATGAAGTGGTGGTTGAATAAGCCAAAAGTAATTAGCCTACAAGGGATCACAACCCAGTAGTCGCCGAGCTATTGCATTGAGATCTGGTGTTGGCTCATTGCGAAAGCAGTCTATTGTTGGCATAGGACAAACAGAGCTTATGAGGAACATGATAGATTTGTTATAAAGAGCATCACAACCAGCCCCATCTGTGTTACAATTTGAGAGGCTAAGGAAGCTAGAGGCACCCAACTTCTATGGTAAACAGGAAGATGACCTCTCAGTGGCAGAGTTTTGGCTAGAATGGGTAGAGAAATTTTTTGATCAGCTGCATTGCACATAGAGCATGCATATGACTAGTGGTGATATGAATCATAGAGCATAGAGGCACCCAATCCCATGACCTGAGAATTCTTTCTAGATAAATTCAAATAGCAATACATTCCTCCTATCTACACAGATGACAAGAAATGAGAGTTTTTGACGCTAAAACAAGGGAACATATCGGTAATAGAATATGAGAGAGAATTTACACATCTCTGCAAGTATGCTGGTGGCATTGTGTCTATAGAAGCTGATAAATTCTGATGATTTGAAGATGGATTAAGAGACCCAATCAAGCTACAGGTCTCAGCCCTATGCCTGATGAGTTTTCCTAGTTCGCTAGCATATGCCAGAACAGTTGAGAGAGTTCTAGCAGCACAACAACCAACACAAGATAGAAGGTTCAGCAGACCTATGCCACAACCGAGTAGAGTACAGTCAAGTGGAAAGAGAGCCAGATCTTTCAATGGCGAATTTCAAGTTGGGGGTTCCAGCAGGTCTTCTTCTTTCAGGAGGGGACAACCAGTAAGATATGTTTCTTCTGCAGCCACTGCACCGACATAGACACCACATAGATCTTTACCTCTACCAGAATGTCAGCATTGTGGCCGTCCTTATCCAAGAGAATGTTGGTGGATGACAGAAGCATGTTTTAGATGTGGCTCTAAAGACCATATGAAGAGAGATTGTCCCTTGTTACAGTATGTTAGAGGTTCGAGGAGCATTGATCCGATATAGACACAGGCATCTGGGCAAGGCAAAGGCTAAGGTCGAGGGCAAGGCAGAGGAGGCCGATCAAGGTCCAGTTAGTTAAGGTCAGAGATAGTTGAGAGGCTAGAAGGTAGTAGAGCTGCCCCAGCCAGGGCGTATGCCATGCCAGGCCGAGAAGAGCAGGATGCACCTGATGTCCTAATTGGTAAATTTTTTCTCTTTGGCTTTGATATACATGCATTGATAGATTTGGGGTCAACACATTCATACATATGCACACCACCACCGTGTTGAGATGGTTTAGAACCATAATCTTTAGAATTTGAGATTATTGTGACTAACTCGTTAGGGCATAGTGTGAGAGTTAGCAAAGTGTTTAGGGGTTGCCCAGTCGAAATTCAAGGTAGGCAATTCCTAGCAGACTCGATAGAGCTACCATTCCATGAGTTCGATGTGATCTTGGGAATGGATTGGCTAGCTCATTATGGAGTGGTAGTGGATTGTGGAAGAAGACAGATGATCATCAGAATTCTAGAATACCACTCCTATTTCCATTACACCATATAGGATGGCACTAACGAAGTTGAAAGAGTTGAAGATATAGTTGTAAGAATTGTTAGATAAGGGATTTATACGACCTAGTGTATCACTATGGGTTGCTCCAGTGTTATTTGTGAAGAAGAAAGATGGCACTCTCTGTCTTTGCATTGACTACAGACAGATTAATAGGGTGACTGTTAAGAATAAGTACCTGCTACCTAGAATTGATGATTTATTTGATCTGTTGAAAGGTATAACCATATTTTCAAAGATAAATCTTCAATCAGGGTATCATCAACTGAAGATCAAGGAGTCAGAACCTTAGACAACTTTCAATACTCGTTATGGTCATTATAAGTTCCTAGTTATGCCTTTTGGATAAACGAATGCACCAACATCTTTTATGGATCTGATGAACTGAGTGTTCAGGCCATATCTTGATCAATTTGTAGTTGTGTTTATTGATAAAATTCTTGTCTATTCTAGAGATCGAGTAGAATATGATCAACATCTCAAAATAGTGCTACAAACCTTGAAGGAGAAGCAGTTGTATGCAAGGCTGTCTAAGTGTGAGTTTCGGTATGAAGCAGTTAGTTTTCTGGGTCATATAGTTTTAGTATAAGGTATTTGGGTTGACCCTAGTAAAATAGAGGCTATTCTTAATTGGAAACCACCACGAAATGTGATAGAAGTGAGGAGTTTTCTTAGATTAGCCGGATATTATAGGAGGTTCGTGAAGGGATTGTCATATCCGCTAATTTAGACTAAAGTCACGGAGTTGTTAAATCAACTCGTCGGTTTGACCAAAGTCAAAATTTGGATTTTTATCAAAAATAATGAAAATAATGGCAATTAGGTATGGAATATAATCAATAAAGTGTTTAAAATATTTAAACATGTTAAATTTCTGTAAAGGATTAAATTGCAAATTTTGAAAAGTTTAACGGTCAATTTGCAATTTATTAAAAATTGGAGGATTTATTGGGATAATCATAAATTAAATAAATGAATTGGGACATTTTAAGCATGTGGAGGCTAGCTTAACCAAGTGGCAAAGTTTAATAAACTAATTAAGATGCATGCATTTAACATTAATGAAGGTTTCTAGATTGATGCTTAGGTGTCCCTCCCAACTTAATAATTGTTGTCATTTTCTTCTTGATTATTTCTTCTTCTTTCTTAATCCTTTGTATCTAGAATTGCCCATCATTGTCTTCCACGTTCCTCTTATCATACATCAAAGGAAGATGAACATATTAATTACCTAAGGAAAATATCTAGATTTTTATAGCCTATGTGTCAAAGTATTGATTAATTTTGTCTTCTTCTTCTTAATTACTCATCCTTCTTCCTTATCCTAACATCTAGAACACTCTATTCTCTAAACCGGCCACATTTTTCCCTTGGAAAGCCATAACCAAACCTTGTTCTAAGAAGAGAAAGTGAGAAAAAGAGAGAGAAAGGCATGGGAAATTCCATTTTCATGCCTAATGAAGCTTAGGAGAGTAAGGAAAAAGAGAAAAATTAGGATTTATGAAGTTTTAATAATCTGATTTTAAATTTTAGGAACTCAAGTTAACAAGGAACTAGATAAAGGGATCAAAGGAAAGGACAAAGAGAAGTAAAGAGAAAGAAAAGAGAAAAAGAGAGGTTTGTGCATAACCTAAGGCAATAGACTATTTTAATTTTTTAATTACATAAATTAATTATTTGGCATGTTTATGATTCTGAATTAATATTATTTGTGATGAAAAATCTTGGGGATGCATGTTGTCTAGACTTAGGATTTATTTTGATAAAAATTGAAGATAGTTCATGTATGTATTCTGTGCTGGAAATGGATGAGCAGTGAGCACTTAAACTATTATAACTTAATTTCTAGAACTCGGTTTTGCATTTATTTGTTGGGTTTGAATGATAATACATGGAGCTATAACTTTCATTTTCACCATAAAACCTGAATATGTCTGTAATATTCCAAAAATATTCATAAAGTTCGGACATAGAATATGTCCAGAAATTCTGGGCAGAATTTTTAGTAATGAGCAGTAAGTACTTAAACTGTTATAACTTGAGTTATGGAGCTTTAATTTATGTGTTATTTGTTCGGTTTTAAAGCTAAGATATAGGGATATAATTTTTATTTAGACCATAACATCTGAATATGTTTGTAAAAATTTTAGACTTAGAATATGTCCAGAAAATTCTGGGCAGAATTGCTAGTGACCAGTCAATGTTAATTTTATCATATCTTTTGATACAAAACTCAGAATTATGTGATTCAAGTTGCATATTAAATATAATATCCATATCTAAAATTTTTATGAAGATAATGTAACTAAATTCAGAATTAAATAGGACCAAAAGTAAGGTCCAAGATAGAGAACAGAATCTGCCAGTGCTAGGGCAGCATGTGAGTTGAGGAATGAAATGAGTAAAATTATGAGAACTTTTTTATATTATGTAAATATTATTTTAATTGAGTGATTATGTGATTATTTTGAGATATTACATGCATGAAAAGTATGAAATTAATTTTTATGAATTTTAATAAAATAGTATAAGTCCTAGAACACCTAACTAGAACCAACTTAGGATAGTTTGACATGCCAAATAGGGGGGAGTATGATGAAAATGATTAATTCCATTAATGGTATGATTATCTACACCGGTAATGGAACTGTTATCTATGCCGGTAATGACACTTTTATCTACGCCGGTAATAGCACGGTTATCTACGCCGGTAATGTCATTGTTATCTACGTCGGTAATGGCACTTATATGTGCACATCATATTGCCCGGGTGGCACTCCTAAGTGCATGGATGACAACTCCATTATCTGAGTCAATGATTCATAAGTGTCCTAGGCATAAATAAAGACATAAATGAAAAGTCATGGAACATAAAAGAATTATTGATAATAAAAATGGAATTATGAATTGTGGAATGTATAAAAAGAAGATTTTGTGTTATACAATAAGGTGATAATAAAATAAATAAATATGAGATAAAATAATGTAATTTGATGTCTATACATGCTAGATTACCATGATATGTATATTTGCATGAGAATATGATTAAGCATGAGTTGAGATATAATAATGCATGATTGCATAAAATAGTTTATTACCTTATTTATATGCACCACTAAGCCTTGAGCTTATCGTGGGAGTTTCCTTCTGCGCAGATTGAAAGAAGTAGCTGAGGTTTTTGGATTATCCAAGCCCAGTAGGGTAGCTAGTATCAAATATTGTGGGTCACACAAATTATGTAATTATGGTTTGAGTTTTATTTTGTAGTATTTGTAAAATAAACAGTATGTTTTGTAAAGAACATGTTATTATATATAAAAAAATGTAGTCTATCTTTTATGTTATAATTTCTTTTATATTGCAAAGTAAACAAATAGTAAATATATATATATATATATATATATATATATATATATATATATATATATATATATATATATATATATGAGTAATTTTCAGTTATACAAAATTTAATAAAATGATATTCTAACCGATGAAGTCAGCGTAGCACACCCTCATCCGGGCATAAGCTCTAGGGTGAGGGGGTGTAACAGGAATTTTCATCCTTAGCAACTCCTTTGACATGACTACTATGAAAAGAGGTATGTTTTGAGTGGACAGATAGGTGTCAAGCAAGCTTTGATTAACTGAAGGCAATGTTGACTGAAGCACCAATTTTAACTCAGCCTACTCTAGGAAAAGATTTTATTGTGTACAGTGATGCTAGTCATAATGGTTTGGGTTGTGTTCTTATGCAAGAAGGAAAAGTGATTGCTTACGCCTCAAGAAAACTTAAGCATCATGAGCTTAATTATCTGACACATGATTTGGAGTTAGCTGTGATAGTTTTTGCTTTTAAGATCTAGAGACATTATCTGTATGGGGAAAGATGTTATATCTATATAGATCACAAAAGTCTTAAGTACCTTCCCTCACAGAAAGAGTTGAATCTAAGACAACAAAGATGGTTGGAGTTGATTAAAGATTATGACTGTGTGATCAACTACCAGCCAGGCAAAGCTAATGTGGTTACAGATGCATTAAGTCAGAATATTTTAGCTGAGATGCAAATACAATCTACTTGGATGCAGAGGATCAAAGATGCTCAGAAGCAAGATGAGAAGTTAGTAAAGATAGTGGAGGCAGTGAAAAAGGGAGAAAATCCTGAGTTTTCATTGATGGAAGATGACACAATATACTTCAAAAATAGGATTTGTGTGCCCAGTATAGAAGAGCTAAAGTTTGATATTTTAAAAGAAGCACATGAAACAGTGTATACAATGCATCCAGGCTGGAATAAAATGTACCAAAATTTGAAAACTCAATACTGGTGGCCAGGGATGAAAAAGTATATCACTGAGTATGTTGCTAGGTGTCTAATCTGTTAGCAAGTGAAAGTGAAACACTAGTTACCCACGAGATTATTACAACCAATACCGATTCCAAAGTGGAAATGGGAAACAATCACAATGGATTTTGTGTTCGGTTTACTGGTGACTCAGAGAAAGCATGTGCAGTATGGGGGATAGTGGATCGATTGACAAAGTTGGCACACTTCTTACCAGTCAGAATGGATTACTCATTGAACAAGCTAGCTGAAATTTATGTAAGTGAGATAGTGAGGTTGCATGAAGTGCCAATGTCCATCATATCTGATAGAGATCCCAGGTTTACTTCACAATTCTATAAGAGTTTACAATAAGCTTTGGGAACTTAACTCAATTTCAACATGACTTTCCATCAATAAATAGATGGACAGTCAGAACAGATTATCCAATTGTTAGAGAACATGATGAGAAGCTGTGTGCTTGAATTTGAGGGAAGTTGGGAGCGATATCTACCTTTTATGGAGTTTACCTATAACAACAGCCATCAGACAAGCATAGGCGTGGCTCCATATGAAGCATTGTATGGAAGAAAATGCAGGAAACAAGTTTGTTCGATCGAGTTGAGTGAAAAGAAGTTGATAGGGCCAGAGTTAGTGCAACAAATAGAAGAAAAGGTTAGGATTACCAAAGAAAGATTGAAAGCAGCTCAAGATCAACATAAATCATATGTTGACCTTTAAAGTGTTTCTCAAGGTTTCACCTTGGAAGAAAGTATTGAAATTTGGGAAAAAGGGAAAGTTAAGTCCGAGATTCATTGGTCCTTATGAGATTCTAGAAAGAATCAGACCTGTGGCATACCGTCTAGCCCTTCCACCGGAGTTTGACCGGATTCACAATGTATTCCATGTATCTATGCTAAGGAGATATGGGTCTGATCCGACTCATGTCATACCAACTAAGGAGATAGAAGTGCAAACAGATATGACTGATAAAGAGGAACCGGTGGATATATTAGCACGTGAAGAAAAAGTTTTACAAAACAAGAAAGTTCCATTAGTTAAAGTGCCATGGCAGAATCATGCTACAGAGCAAGCCACATAGGAGAGCAAAAAAGTCATGAAGAAGCAATATCCTCAGTTGTTCAATAAAAAATGAACAGGTCAAATTTCGAGGACGAAATTTATTTTAATGGGGAGAGGATGTTATATTTGCTAATTTAGACCTAAGTCACGCGAGTTGTTAAATCGACTTGTCGGTTTGACCGAATTCTAAATTTGGACTTTTATCAAAAAATAATTAAAATAATAGAAATTAAGTATGAAAAATATCTAATAAAGTATTCAAAATATTTTAAGATGTTAAATTTCGGTAAGGGACTAAATTGTAAATTTTGAAAAGTTTCGGGATCAATTTGCAATTTACCAAAAATTAGAGGATTAATTGAGATAATCATCAATTAACTACATGAATTGGGATAGAAAATGCATGTAGAGGCTAGCCACAAGTGGCAGATTTTAAGAAGTCAATTAACATACATGAATTAGATATTAAATGCAAATGACCATAGGTGTCCCATTATTAATGAAATTTGTCATCTTTCTCTTAATTAATTACTTCTTCCTTATCACTTAGCTTCTAGAAATTTTTGTTCTCTACACCAACCCCACGTTTCCCCTTGTTCTTTCATAGCCAAACCTTATTCTAAGAAGAGAAAGTGAGAAAAAGAGGGAGAAAGGTATGGAAGAGTAGATTTCATGCAAAAATTAATCACAAGAAAGGTAGAGATTAAAACATATTATGGAAAAAGAGAGATTTGATGAAAGGAAGTTTTAATTATCTCTTTGATATTTTAGGAACTCAAATTGACAAGAAGCTAGCTCAAAGGAGCAAAAGAAAGGAGAAAGAGAAGTAAAGAGAAAGAAAAAGGGAAAAGTAGAGGTTTGTGCATAACCTAAGGCAATAGCCTATTTTATTTTTTTTATTTGAATGATTTGATTATTTGGCATGTTGATGATTCTTAATTAATAGTATTTTATGATTAAAATCTTGGGGATGCATGTTTGCTGGACTTACGATTTAATTTGGTAAAAATTGAATGTGATTAGTTGTATGTTCTTTGCTGGAAATCGATGAACAGTGAGTATTTAAACTGTTATATCTTAATTTTTGGAATTCAGTTTTATATGTTCTTTGTTGGGTTTGGAAGATAAGAAACAGGGATATAATATTTATTTAGACCATAACATCTGAATATATCTATAATTTTCCAGAAAAATTCATAAATTTCGGACTTAGAATCTATCCAGAAAATTCTGGGCAAAATTGTTAGTGACCAGCCAGTGTTCATGTTATCATATCTTTTAATACATAACTCAGAATTAAGTGATTCAAGTTGCATATTAAAGCTAAGATTCAGACCTAAACGTTTTAAGAAGATTTGTAACTAAATATAAATTTTAACAGGACCAAAATTAAGGTCCAAAATAAAGAATGGAATCTGCTAGTGACAAGGCAGCATATGAGTTATGGAATTTAAAGAGTAAAATAATGTGAACCTTGTTATATTATTTAAATATTATTTTAATTGAGTGATTATGTGATTATTTTGAGTCTTTAAATGCATGAAAAAGTATGAATTTAATTGCTATGAATTTTAATGAGATTGTGTAAAACCTAGAACACCTAACTTGAACTAGACTTAGGATAGTTTGGCATGCCAAGTAGGGGGAAGTATGATTAAATCCATTAATGATATGATTATCTACATCTACGTTGGGTATGACATTATTATCTACTCCGGGTATGGCACTGTTATCTATGTCAAGTATGATACTGTTATCTATGTCGGGTATGACACTGTGATCTACGTCGGGTATGACACTATTGTGAAGCCAGTAATGGCACTTATATGTGCAAATCATATTGCTCGAGAGGGCACTCCTAAGTGCCTGGATGACAACTCCATTATCCTTGTCAGGGGCTCATAGGTGTTTTGGGCATAAATAAAGAAGTTATGGAAAATAAATGGATTATTGAAAATAAAAATGGAATTATGAATTGTGACATGGAATGAAAGATGATTTAGTGTTATGGGCAATAAAAGGCTATGGATAATAATGATTTGATAAAGTAACTTAAATATGAGATATAAAAGAATAAAATTTATAAAATGTATGTGTGCATGAAAAGATGATTGAGTGATGTGGACATAAAAAGGTTAAGGAAAATAAAAGGAATAATGACTTGTAACATGGTTAATTATGATGTGTTATATAATGAAGTGTTAATAAAATAACAAGTATGAGATAAAGGAATATAATTTGATGTTTATACATGCTAGAATACCATGATATGTATATTTTCATGAGAAGATGATTGAGCATGAGTTGATATATGACCGTAAAATAATTTATTGCCTTATAATATATGCACCACTAAGCCAAGAGCTTAGCGTGGTAGTTCCTTTCATGCAGATTTAGTAGAGAATAAGCAGACAATAGTAGATAAAGGTAGTGGTGGCCTGATATAGTAGAGCAACTTGTATCAAATACTGTGGGTCACACAACTGTTGTATTTATGTTTTGAATTTTATTTTATAGTACTTGTA
Organism: Triadica sebifera; assembly: GCA_023653625.1. NCBI lineage: Eukaryota > Viridiplantae > Streptophyta > Magnoliopsida > Malpighiales > Euphorbiaceae > Triadica > Triadica sebifera. The sequence continues at coordinate 13,108,315 of CM042903.1, read as the reverse complement.
AAGTAAGCGCATGTCATGTAAATAATGCTTTGTTATGTAAAAGGTATTGTGTTTCTTTATTATGATTTCTTTTACAGTATAAGTAAATAAATAGGAAACAAAAACAAATATATATATATATATATATATATACAAGTGTCTCATATTTACATATTTATATAAAAATAAAATAAATATTTTAACCGATGAAGTCAGGATAGAACTCCCTTATTCGGACACGAGCTGCTGGGGTGAGAAGGTGTTATAGCAAAAACAATAGCAACTAACTCCAAATCGTGTGTTGGACAATTAAGCTTGTGAGGCTTAAGTTGTCTTGAGGCATAAGCAATCACCTTTTCTTCTTGTATAAGAACACAGCCTAAACCATTATGACTAGCATCACTGTACACAACAAAGTTTTTTCCAGGTGTGGGCTAAGTCAACACTAGTGCTTTAGTCAACATTGCCTTTAGTCGATCAAAACTTGCTTGACACATATCTATCCATTGAAAATGGATCTCTTTTCAGAGAATTCATGTCAAAGGAGTCACTATGGATGACAATCCCTTTATGAACCTCCTATAATATCCAGCTAATTTGAGGAAACTCCTCATTTCTATCGGTTTCCAATTAAGAATAGCCTCAATTTTACTAAAGTCAACCTGAATACCTTCTACTGAAACTACATGACCTAAAAAACTGACTGCTTCAAGCCAAAAATCGCACTTGGATAGCTTTGCATACAACTGCTTCTCCTTCAATGTTTGCAGTACTATTCTGAAATGTTGATCATGTTCTTCTCGGTCTCTAGAGTACACAAGGATGTCATCAATAAATACCACTACAAATTGATCAAGATATGGCCTGAACACTCGGTTTATCAAGTCCATAAAAGATGCTGGTGCATTCGTCAATCCAAAAGGCATAACCAGAAACTCTTAATGACCATAACGAGTCCTGAAGGTTATCTTAGGTACATCTGACTCCTTAATCTTTAGCTGATGATACCCCAATCAAAGATCAATCTTTGAAAATATAGTTGCACCTTTCAACTGGTCAAATGAATCATCGGTTCTAAGTAGCAAATACTTATTCTTGACACTCACTCTATTAAGTTGCCTGTAATCGATGCAGAGACGTAAGGTGCCACTTTTCTTGTTCACAAATAATACTGGAGCACCCCACGGTGATACACTGGGTTGTGTAAACCCCTTATCTAACAATTTCTGCAACTGTATCTTCAGCTCTTTCAACTTTGTTAGTGGAATGGAAGTAGGAGTGGTATTGGGTACCAAATCGATAGCAAACTCAATTTCTCTATCCCGCGGTAACCCTGGCAACTCCTCTGCAAACACATTAGGAAACTCACTAATAGTAAGAATATCCATAAAATTTGGACTTACTTTTTTCATATCAACCACATACGCTAAGTATGCTTCACATCCTTTATTGATGAGGTTCCGAGCTTTCAACACTAATATCACATTGTTTGGATATCTTATATTTTAACCATTCACCACTATCTCATATTGCTTTAAAATTCTGATGATCATCTGTCTCATCTCATAATCCACTACCACTCCATAACGAGTCAACCAATCCCTTCCCAAGATCACATCGAACTCATGAAATGGTAACTCTATCAAGTCTACTGGAAATTACCTACCTTGAATTTCAACTGGGCAACCCCTAAATACTTTGCTAACCCTCACACTGTGCCCTAATGGGTTAGTCACAAGAATCTCAAACTCTAGAGCCTGTTGTTCTAAACCCTATTGACTTGATGGTGGTGTGCATATGTATGAATGCATTGACCCTGGATCTATCAATGCATGTATATCATAGCCAATGAGAAGGAATTTACCAATTATGATATCAGGTGCATCTTGCTCCTCTCGACCTCATATGGCATATGCCTTAGTTGGGGTAGCTTTACTACCTTCTGACCTCTCATCTATATCTGATCTAAATTGACTAATCCTTGATTGGCCTTCTCTGCCTTGCCCTCATCCTCGGCCTTTGCCTTGCCCAGAAGCCTGCATTTGTATTAGCTCAGTGCTATCCAAACCTTTGCCATATTGTAATAGAGGACAATCTCTTTTCATATGATCTTTGGAACCACACCTCAAACATGTTCCTGTCTTCTACCAACACTCTCCTGGATGAGAACGACCACAATGTTGACATTTTGGTAAAGGTAGATATCTATGTGGTGCTTGTGTCGGTATAGTGGCTGTTAAAGAAATAGATCTGGCAGGCTGTCTCCACCTGAAAGAAGAAGGCCTGCTGGAACCCCTAACTTGAAATCAACCATCTAAGATCTGGCTCTCTTTCCACTCGATGGTCCCCCAGTCGGCTGTGACATGGGTCTCCTGAACCCTCTGTCTTGTGCTGGATATTGTGTTGTGTTGCCTAGACAATGAACCAAGAAGGGGGTTGAATTGGTTATGAAATAAAAATGTCTTAACTTTAAGTCTGGAATAAAATTAAATAGAGTTGGGATGGAGAGATATCACACATGAGATTTATAGTGGTTCGGGTATTAATAAATCCTACTCCTCTCCCTAATCTCAATTGAGAGTTTTACTAACACACTAAGTGCTACAATGGAGTTTTACGAGCTCACTCCCAACTATGGTGTTTCTCTCAATGGCTAACACCTAACCCAGAAATTCCCTTGTGTTTTAATGGCTCACACAATAAACCAATTCCTTGTGTTTTATGGCTCACCCAATAAACCCTTACAAGTGTTTCGATCTTAACCCAATATACCCAAACTCACTTGAGTAATTGATTACAATAAAAACTCTCACCAACCTATAATGCTCAGAACTTATGAGCAATTAGGTTTTTACAAAGAATAAAGGTTTTGTTGAAAATAATTAATGCACAATAGCTACACCAAGATTAAAGATTCAAAGTAATTATTGTTCTTTTTTTTCCTAGGATTCATAAATGTCTTGCATTTATACTTCCTCTTCGAATTATAGTCGTTTGGGTGCATTTAATGCTAAAATAGTCGTTGAACCAACTTTTAACTTCGCGTCTAACATGTTTCTCTGTCCTCATTCACATGCATGAATGTATGTGTCACTGTTGTGAATGTTCTTCCTAGTTCTGGTCCAAGTGGTCACTCTGGTCGTGAAGCTCTCTGGAAGAACTTGAAGTGTTTGATCACGGGCGTTACTTTATACATTCACTGGCATGAACATTTTTCCAAGCCGTGGTTCAAGTGGTGACTCTGGTCATGAAGTTCTTTGGAAGAACTTGACATGTTATTTCACGGGCGTATCTTTCTTTCATGGGCATGACTGATTTGATCATTCACAGTTGGTATGATCCTTCGAGGCCATGAACTTTGAATGTTGGAGAGTTGGTGCTAAGCTATATCACAAGCATGACTTTGCTATTTCTTCTTATTTTGATCTTCTAAAGTTGTCTTTCATTCTTACATCATATTCTATTCAAGATATATCCTGTTCAACAAACTTAGAACATAAGCATTGTTAAATACATTATTGCTATTTTATTTGTTAGCATAAAAATGATAAAAATACCCCTCAAGGTTTAACAATCTCCCTCTTTTTGATCGTGACAAATAATCTAGCAATATGTGCTTTTGAGAAGTCTCCCCCTCAAAAGATGCTTAAGACAAAAATAATAGAGGTAAAAATTGAAAGACTTATAGCTTGGATCTTTGCTAACTGGTTAGGTATATGCAAGGTATATCCAAAGTATATCAAAATTGTTTGCTAACTAGTTAGGTATATACAAGGTATATTCAAAGTATATCAAAGTTGTTTGCTAACTAGTTAGGTATATACAAGGTGTATTTAAAGTATATCAAACTTGTTTGGTAACTAGTTAGGTATTTACAAGATATATGTGAGGTATATGTTATACAACACATTTTCATTTTACTACACAACATATACCAATTAACCACACATTTGCATACATTGCTAGGTTCTCCCCTTTTTGTCATCAAGAAAACAAACCATAAAAAATATAATGATAATAATGTAATTATATTAAAAGAAGGAGAAACATTACAAAGTTTAAAAACATAAACTAAAGTCCTACACCCTTAAAAATAAAACTACTACGTGAAAAAAAAAAACTAAGACTCTAATTAGGCTTCAAGCTTGACAGACCATCTCTAAGGCATGCTACCTCCACCTTAAGGCTATCCATATGAGATTCCATGAAGTCTTTGAGGTTTTCCAACCTCTCATTGAAGGAAGCCTACATTAGGTCAAAGAGAGGTGCTAAAAGATCAGAAACCTGCTACGCCAAGCTAGGTGTGGTAGAAGCCGATGATTGACCAACCTCTTACTCAACCTCTGGTGTCACTGTTTTGACTCAGGCTCATTTTCGTTGATGGATACCTGGGAGGCCAACTTTGAAATCATAAGTATCCTAGTCTTCCCAATCAATTTCACTGGCTGGAGTGGTGAAACGGTAATAAACATTATTCTCATAAATAATGTGGACAACTGCTCCTATCTTTATGAAAGACTCGACATCTAGTTGGTTTTGTGGATGTGCTGGAATAAGATTGTAGTTATGCTCATCAAGTTTTAAATATCCCAGCTCAATGGGAAGTGAGTCACACACCCTCCAATCAAGATATCTCCCAATGGCTTTGTTGAAATTGAAAGAAGGTGTTTTGCAAACCATTGAGACAGAGCTACCGATAGACCTCTTCGAGCCATTTTCAGTAGGAGAAGCTTCGATTTTCTGATTACCCCCTTGCTATCCCCTCTAGCAAATATACTATAGGTAAGAAACATATAGTATTATTTATGCACAGGGGACCGAAGATGTGTGCTCTTGGTCTTTTTCACATCCCAGCTACATTCCAACCCAAAATGAGTCCAAGCTGGATTGGCATAGAATTCCACTTCGCTCTCATTGAGAATGCCATATGAGAGAAGCTTGAAGATAGTGCCAAACTCTGCTGCTGTGAGAGTGTTCGAATGCTTACAGAGTTGGAATTTGGCTATTTCGGTGGGAGAGACTTGTAAAGTGCTAAGGAACTCGAGAGTTGGTTCCCTTAGCGTTGGCCGATGAATGTCTATGAATTCCTTAAGGTGACAAGCTTGCAATTGTTCTATCATGCTTGTCTCAAGATTGAGAGTCTTGACAACACCCCACTCAAAGGAATGAGACGAAAGTAGGGGTCTTTTCTTTAGAATGACATATCTTGGATGGAAATGCTCCGAAATGATGTTGAGAAGGTAGTCCGTGTGGCATCTCGGAGCATGGGATTTCTTCCTTATGCCTTTAGATGAGCTAGGTTCCATTGTGATAATTTTGGAACAGGGATTTGGAGAATGATTTTTTGACCAAGGATTTGAGAACAAACCTAGAGATGTTATGATTCTTTAAAGAAAAAAATGGTTTTGAAGGATTTTATAGATGGAAAAGAATATGAGAAGGCCGGATTTTGTGAGAAATATTGAATGAGAGCTTTAATTAAGAGAATTTTTAAAGTTGGAAATGAGAAAAATGGTAGAAATCTATTTTATAGTCGACATATATATGGTCGTGACAGTAAATCATGGGCGTGAAATGTCGTGGTCACAGTTTGTTGAAGAGGTGCTCTAGCTCTGATAAAGGATACGAATTGATTCACGGTCATGACATTAAATAGTCATGATCGTTACTTATGAATTTCATGGTTGTGACAAAGGGAGTCACGGTCAAGAAGTGCAATCTTCACTACTTATAACCGTGAGGCAACATCTGAAATAAAGCATGAATGGTTTTGAGTAACTTGCTATATAAGTTCATGGTCATGAATAAATGTCACGGGCATGAATTAGGAGTTTCACGAGAGTGAAAGAAAAGAGTCATAGGCATGAAACATAGTCTTCACTACCTCTAGCCATGAAAGATGTTGTGAAGCAAAGCGTGAAAGCTACTGGAACTTTTGACGATTATGATCATGGTCGTGAATATATGTCATGGGCGTGAATTTCCTTAAATCTTCAATTAATAAAACTAAGTCTAAAATAAGACTAAAAGATTTCTAAGATACTTCTATGGCTTATAACATATATTCCCATCATGTTAACCACTTCATACCTTAAAAGATTAGTCAATAAAAAGCAACATATGAAGGAAATTAACATTCAAGGTTGACAATTGACAATCATACTTAAGATAAGATTAATCCATCAAGCATACCAAGCTCTCTTCTTATGAAGCAAAATCTTTCTTCATTAAGAGATATGGTGAAAATATCTGCCAATTGATTGTTTGTATCGATAAATTCTAATGCAACATCTCCATATTGAACATGATCTCTAAGAAAATGATGTCTTATGTCAATATGCTTACTTCTGAAGTGTTGAATGGGATTTTTAGATAGGTTTATGGCACTTGTATTGTCACATTCGATGGGTATATGGTCCAAACTATGACCATAATCCTTAAGTTGTTGTAACATCTATAGGATTTGAGTGCAATAACATCATACTGCCACATATTCTGCTTCAGTTGTAGAAAGGGCAACCGAAACTTGTTTCTTACTAAACCAAGAGATTAAGCATTCACCAATAAAGTGACAAGTTCCTGAAATACTCTTTCTATCCAAGAGACTGCCTACATAATCTACATCTGAATATCCCATGATATGAAAGGATGAATTTCTAGGCTACCATAAGCCTAGATGCAATGTGCCATGTAAATATTTTAAGATTCTTTTCACATAATTCAAATGTGATTCTCTAGGACACGATTTAAATCTAGCACATAAGCATACACTATACATTATATTGGGCCTAGAGGCAGTAAGATATAAGAGTGATCTGATCATACCTCTATAGAGCTTTTCATTAATGCTCTTACCCTTTTCATTTTTGTCCAATTTTGTTGATGTGCTCATTGGAGTCTTGGCATTTTTCCATACTTCCATTCCAAATTTCTTGATTAAATATTTGGCATACTTGGATTGGTTAATGAATATGCCCTCATTGCTTTGTTTTATTTGTAGATCAAGGAAGAACTTAAACTCACCAATCATGCTCATTTCAAATTCCCTAGTCATACACTTAGCAAATTCTTGGCAAAGCAATTCATTAGTAGACCAAAAAATGATGTCTTCAACATAAATTTGAACAATTAGAATATAATGCTTATGCTTTTTAGTAAATAATGTTGTGTCAATATTTCCTTTTAAAAAATTATTTTCTAAAAGGAAAGAACTTAGTCTTTCATACCAAGCTCTTCGAGCTTGTTTCAAATCATACAAAGCTTTTGAAAGTTTAAAAGCATGATTAGGAAAATTATGGCTTTCAAAACTCAGTGGTTGTTCTACATAAACTTCCTTTTCTATAAAATCATTTAAGAAAGCACTATTGACATCCATTTGAAAGAGTTTAAAATTCACATGGCATGCAAATGCTAAAAGAATTCTTATGGCTTTTAATCTAACTACTGGAGCATAGGTCTGATCATAATCTATTCCTTCTTCTTGATTATAACCCTTTGCAACTAACCTAGCCTTATTCCTAGTTATTGAACCTTGTTCATTTAGTTTATTTCTAAATACCCATTTACTACCAACGATTTGATGCTCTTTGGGTCTAGGAACTAAAGTCCACACCTTACTTCTCTCAAATTGATTGAGTTCCTCTTGCATAGCAATCACCCAATTTTCATCATTAAGAGCCTCATCAATATTTTTAGGATCAATTTGATAGACAAAAGCAAGGTTAGAATCTAAGAGTTTGAGATGAGATCTAGTACTTACTCCTTTAGCAGGATCACCAATGACTTGTTCTTTAGGGTGATCTTTGGCATTTTCCACTCCTTTGGAAGCTCTTGTTTGTCTTGCTCTTGAGCTTGAGGTAGAGAGACATTTTGATGTGGGTTTTCTTAATCATTTTCATCTTTCTCATAATCAAGATCAAGTTTTTTCATTGTACTTACAAGATCATCAAGAACACTACCTTTCATAAGATCAAGCTTACTAGATTCATCAAAAACAAAATGCATAGATTCTTCAACTAATGACTTTTTATTAAAGACTCCATAAGCTTTGCTAGAGGTGGAGTATCCTAAAAAGTTACCTTCACCAAATTTAGAGGCAAAATTTCCAAGGTTGTCCTTGCTATTTAATATGAAACACTTGCATCCAAATACTCTAAAGTATGATATCATGGGCTTTCTTCCATTCCATAACTCAAAAGAAGTTTTGTTTAAGTGTGGTATTTTGAAAATTAGATTTGAAATATAACATGCAGTATAGGTGGCTTTGGCCCAAAAGTAGGTTAGTAACCTATACTCATTGAGCATTGTTCGAGCCATTTCAATTAAAGTTCAATTTTTCCTTTCGACTACCCTATTTTTTTGAGGCGTCCTAGGAGTTGAAAAATTTTGTAAAATACCATGTTGTAGACAAAAGTTTTCAAAGTTTTCATTTTCAAATTCTTTTCCATGATCGCTTCTTATTTTTGAAATAAAATATCCCTTTTCGTTTTGAACTCTCTTAGCAAAGTTTTTAAAAGATTCAAAAGCATCACTCTTTTGAGCTAAGAAAATTACCCAAGTGACTCTAGAGTTTCATCGACGATGACAAAAGCATAGTGTTTACCTCCTAAGCTTGCAACTCTAGTAAGTCTAAAAAGATCTAAATGCAAAAGTTGTAGAGGCTTCAAGGTACTTACAATATTTTTGGATTTGAAGGAGGACTTGTGTTGTTTTCCTTTTTAGCAAGGTTCATGTTGCCCAGATATTGAACCAAGAAGGGGGGGTTGAATTGGATATTAAAAATTTTAACTTTTAAGTGCGAAAAGAAAAGTTAAGTTGAGTAGGGATAGGAAGTTATGACATAAGAATTTTTATAGAGGTTCGGGAGTTAACAAATCCTACTCCTCTCCCCAATCTCAATTGGGAGTTTCACTAACACTCTAAGTGTTACAATGGAGTTTTACAAGCTCACTCCCAACTACGGTGTTTCTAACAATGGATCACACCTAACCCAGAAATTCCATGTGTTTTAATGGCTCACACAATAAACCAATTCCTTGTGTTTTAAAGGCTCACACAAATAACCCTTATAAGTGTTCTACTTTTAACCCAAAATACCCAAACTCACTTGGGTAGTTGATTGCAGAGAGAAACACTTACGAATCTATAATGCTCAGAGAATGATGAGCAAAAAGATTTTCATAGAGAATAAATGTTTGTTTTGAAAATATCAAATGCACAGATGGCTTACAACAAGATTTTGATTCAAAGTAGTAGTTATTCTCTTGTTCTGGATTCATAAATGACATGCATTTATACTTCCATGGTGAATTATAGTTGTTTGATTGCATTTAATGCAGAAATAGCCGTTGCACCAACTCTTATTTTTGCGCCTGACATGTTTCTGTTTCCTCCTTAATGGTCGTGAATATAATTGTCACTGTTGTGATTGTTCTTCCAAGCCGTGACTTGAGTGGTGACTTTGGCCGTGAAGCATTGTGGAAGGATTTGAAGTGTTTGATCACGGGCATGACATTATACCTTCACGGGCATGAACATCCTTCCTAGACGTGGTCCAAGTGGTGACTTTGGCCGTGAAGCTCTCTAGAGGAATTTGTCATATCTTCTCACGGGTATGACGTTTATTCACGGGTGTGACTGATATGATCATTCACGGTTGCTATCATTCTTCATGGCCGTGAACTTTAAATGTTGGATAGTTGGCGCTAAGCTTCATCATGGGCATGACATATAAGGTCACGGGCGTGAACATCCTATTTCTTCATTTTTTTATATCTTTTTAAGATTAGTCTTCCATTCTCCATTCTTGCTATCATGTTCCATACCTCGTTCAATGAACTTAGAAAACAAGTATGTTAAATACATTATTGCTATTTTATTTGTTAGCATCAAAATGACAGAAATACCCCTCAAGGTTTAACAATCTCATTAATGAATAATGAGCTTGAGAGAATTGTCATTGCCTTTTTGTTTTTGAAGTTTGCTCTTCTTTGAGGCTCTGTCCAATCATCTCTTGACAGGATTTCTTCTTCACCATCAACTCCTTTTCTAGTTGGTGGTGTCCATTCATTTCGAACACTATCCCAGACTTCGATCCCTTCACTATCCAGATATGTCTCCATTCGAAACTTCCAATGAGCATAATTTGCTCCATCAAAGTAAGGCTTGAGACTTTGGAATCCTTCATTGACCATATCTTGATCTTTGCTAGCGCTGTTTAGGCTTCGATGCTAGACTAAGCTCTGATACCAAGTGTTGCCCAAATATTGAACCAAGAAGGGGGGTTGAATTGGATATTAAAAATTTTAACTTTTAAGTGCAGAAAGAAAAGTTAAGTTGAGTAGGGATAGGAAGATATGACACAAGAATTTTTACAGAGGTTCGGGTGTTAACAAACCTTACTCCTTTCTCCAATCTCAATTGGAAGTTTCACTAACACTCTAAGTGTTACAATGGAGTTTTACAAGCTCACTCCTAACTATGGTGTTTCTAACAATGGATCACACCTAACCTAGAAATCCCTTGCATTTTAATGGCTCACACAATAAACAAATTCCTTGTGTTTTAGAGGCTCACACAAATAACCTTAGAAATGTTGTACTCTTAACCCCAAAATACCCAAACTCACTTGAGTAGTTGATTACAGAGAGAAACACTTACGAATCTATAATGCTCAGAGAATAATGAGTAAAAAGATTTTCACAGAGAATAAATGTTTGTTGTGAAAATATCAAACGCATAAATGGCTTACAACAAGATTTTGATTCGAAAGTATTAGTTATTCTCTTGTTCTAGATTCAGAAATGACTTGCATTTATACTTCCATGGTGAATTATAGTCATTTGATTGCATTTAATGTGGAAATAGTCGTTGCACCAACTCTTATTTTTGCGTCTGACATGTTTCTCTTTCCTCTTCCACAGTCGTGAATATGATTGTCACGGTCATGACTGTTCTTCCAAGTCATGACTTGTGGTGACTTTGGCCGTGAAACATTTTGGATGGATTTGAAGTGTTTGATCACGAGCGTGACATTATACCTTCACGAGCGTGGACATCCTTCCTAGTCGTGGTCCAAGTGGTGACTTTGGCCGTGAAGCTCTTTGGAAGAATTTGTAATGTCTTCTCACGGGCATGACGTTTATTCATGGGCGTGACTGATATGATCATTCATGGATTCTATCATTCTTCATGGTCGTGAACTTTAAATGTTGGATAGTTGGCGCTAAGCTTCATCACGGGCGTGACATATAAGGTCACGGGTGTGAATATGCTATTTCTTCAATTTTTTTTTATCTTTTTAAGATTAGTCTTCCATTCTCCATTCTTGCTATCATGTTCCATACCCTGTTCAATGAACTTAGAAAACAAGTATGTTAAATACATAATTGCTATTTTATTTGTTAGCATCAAAATGATGGAAATACCCGTCACGGTACAACAATTCACATGTCTTATTCTTTTCAAATTTGACTTTTGGTAGTCCACTTGCTAGATCTCTTTTGTTAAGGCTTTGAATTAAATCGATGCATACATGAACAAGCCTTTTGCGCCATAGCCAAGATTCATCACTAGTGGTCATAAGACACTTAGACGAAAGGTTAGATATTTTGTGTAAGTCTATTATGTAGTTATTGACATCTCTACTTCCTTTGAATATCTCCTGGCCAATAAAAGAGGTTACAAGACATTCATTTGAGGTAAAGATTACTTGGTTTTCCTTATCACATATTTGTCTTACACTTAACAAGTTATGTTTCAAACCATCAACAAGTAAAACATCTTCAAAGAAAGTAGCATTATTAATACCAATGGAGCCAATGCTAATTACCTATAAAATCACAATTTAGGTGTGGTTTTTAAGTCCCAAATGAACTTGGGTCCTTTGGGGTTAGCACATGAAGGTTCCCAATGAGCCTTCCTTATGCAACAATGTTTATTTATATGACCAAATTTCATATAATAATTACATTGTTTAGCTCTAAACATGTTTTTCGGTTTTACCATGCTTTTAGGTCTCATTATCTTTTTAGATGGAGTTTGTGAGTAGTGACATGCACATGCATGATGAATTAGTGCATGCCTCTTATACATAAAAGCATGATTGGCCTTTTGAGGTTTCCCTCTTTGGCTAATCGACCCTTGACCATTCTTCTTATAAATAGAAGGTTTAGTGTGTGTTGTGCACTTAGCCCTTGGGGCTATTACTTCTAATGTGGAGATATGAGGTGTACTAGACTTAACAAATGTGGTCTTGTGAGATGAAAATGATGTTCCATTAAATCCTAGACCATGTCTTATTAAAGGTAGTCTTTGGGACACTATGAGAATATCTAAACTCTTATTGCCTTTGTGAAATCTTGAAATGGAGTTTCTAAGTTCCTCAACTTCATTTTTCAAAACATTGTTTTCTCTAACTAAGGATTTAGTTGAGGGTTTAGAGGAGTACTCATCTAATTATTTTTGAAGAGATTCATTAGAAGTTTTAAGATCAAGATTTTCCTTTTGTAACACTTTCATTTTGTTTTTCGAATTTAAAACATTATTTTTGTAAGTATTGAATTTACATTTATATTTTTCTAATTCTTGGTTCAATTCTTCTATTAAACTCTGCTCATCATCATCTTCACTATCTCTATTATTATCACGACTATCATCATTAAATGAGTATGAGTAAGAAGGACCTACCTTATAAGCCATGAAGTGATCCTCTAAAGCCATGAAGCATAGGTTGACCTCTTCACCTTCATTGTCATCTTTTTCACTTGAAGAGCTTTCTTCATCCCATGTGGCTTTGTGACCTTTCTCCCTATTATCTCTTTGATATCTTTTCTTGTGTTTCTTGAGCTTTGGACATTTTGGTTTGATATGTCCTTTCTTCCTACACTTATAACATTTTACCTCCTTTTTATTTCTTTGAGAGTCATTTGAGGAGTGTTTGAGGTTTCTTTATTTGAAGTTTCGAGAGTTACCAATTCTCTTTTCAATTATTCTTTTTAACCTCCTTGAAAGCATGACAGTATCCTCATTTACATCATCACTCTTTTCTTCATCATCTTCAACTTCTTCTTGTGATTTTGAAGTAAAAACTTTTAGTGCTAGAGACTTTCTTTTTTCCTGTTCGGTTTCAAGTTCTCTATCTCTTTTTATTGCCATTTCGTGTGTTAGAAGTTTGCCAATAAGCACATCGGTAGGCATGACACTCATGTCTTCATTGACTTCTTCTATACTAGCAACTCTTAAACCATAATCTTTGAGAGGAAGGCTTCTTAGAATTTTGTTGTTTACATCTTCCAAGCTCAAGTGCTTTCCAAGCTTTCTCATGTCGTTTATGATGGCTAGAAGACGGTTTGTCATATTGGTGATGGATTCATTGGATTTCATCTTAAAGAGTTCATATTCTGAAGTGAAAAGTTGAATCTTCTTGGATTTAACTTGCTTTGTTCCTTCATGATAATTCTCCAATGTCTTCCATATATTATATGCGATAGGGCAGTGTTGGATGATGCCACATTCTTCAATGGATAGAGAGCTTGTGAGGTTGTCATTGCCTTTTTGTTTTTGAAGTTTGCTCTACGTTGAGGCTCTATCCAATCATATCTTGAAAAAACTTCTTCTTCACCATCAACTCATCTCCTAGTTGTTGGATGATGCCACATTCCTCACTATCAAGATATGTCTCCATCCGGAACTTCCAATGAGCATAATTTGCTTCATCAAAGTAAGGCTTGAGACTTTGGAATCCTTCATTGGCCATTTCTTGATCTTTGCTAGCGCTTTTTAGGCTTTGAGGCTATACTTACTATGATACCAATTGTTGCCCAGACAATGAACTAAGAAGGGGGTTGAATTGGTTATGAAATAAAATTTCAACTTTAAGTGCAGAATAAAATTAAATAGAGTAGGGATGGAGAGATATCACACACGAGATTTATAGAGGTTCGGGTATTAACAAATCCTACTCCTCTCCCCAATCTCAATTGGGAGTTTTACTAACACACTAAGTGTTACAATGGAGTTTTACAAGCTCACTCCCAACTATGGTGTTTCTCTCGGCTAACACCTAACCCATAAATTCTCTTGTGTTTTAATGGCTCATACAATAAACCAATTCCTTGTATTTTATGGCTCATACAATAAACATTTACAAGTGTTTCAATCTTAATCCAATATACCCAAACTCACTTGAGTAATTGATTACAATGAAAACACTCACCAACCTATAATGCTTAGAAATTATGAGCAATTAGGTTTTTACAAAGAATAAAGGTTTTGTTGAAAATAATTAATGCACAATGGCTACAACAAGATTAAAGATTGAAACTAATTGTTGTTTTTTTTTTCTAGGATTCATAAATGTCTTGCATTTATACTTCCTCTTCGAATTATAGCCATTTTGGTGCATTTAATGTTAAAATAGTCGTTGAACCAACTCTTAACTTTGCGTTTGACATGTTTCTTTGTCCTCATTCATAGGCGTGAATGTATGTGTCACGGTCGTGAATGTTCTTCCTAGTCGGGGTTCAAGTGGTCACTCTGGTTGTGAAGCTCTCTGGAAGAACATGAAGTGTTTGATCACGGGTGTGACTTTATACTTTCATGGGCATGAACATTTTTCCAAGCTATGGTTCAAGTGATGACTCTGGCCGTGAAGCTCTCTAGAAGAACTTGACATGTTATTTCACGGGTGTGTCTTTCTTTCATAGGCATGATTGATTTGATCATTCACGGATGTATGATCCTTCATGGCCGTGAACTTTGAATGTTGGAGGGTTGGTGCTAAGCTATATCACGGTGTGATATAAGTAGTCACGGACGTGACTTTGCTATTTTTTCTTATTTTAATCTTTAAAAGTTGTCTTTCATTCTTGCATCATATTCTATTCAAGATATATCCTATTCAACAAACTTAGAACACAAGCATTGTTAAATACATTATTGCTATTTTATTTGTTATCATCAAAATGATGAAAATTCCCCTTAAGGTTCAACATGTTGCTAGAACTCTCTTAACAATTCTGGTAAATGCTAGCAAACTAGGAAAAATCATCAGGCGTAGGGCTAAAACTTGTAGCTTGATTGGGTCTCTCAATCCATCTTCAAATTTTCGGCATTTATCTGCTTCCTTGGATACAATGCCATCAGCATATTTGCAAAGATGTGTAAATTCTCTTTTATATTTTGACACCGACATATTCAGTTGTTTAAAGTCAAAGATTCCCTTTTCTTGTCATTTGTATAGATAAGGGGAATGTATTACTCTTTGAACTTCTTTAAAAAAAATTCCCAAGTCATGGGGTCAGGTGCCTTTAAACTTTGTGACTCAGACCGCCACTAGTCATATGCATGATCTTGCAATAAAGATACTGCATATTCATATCTCAGCTCGTCTGTGTAATGCAGCTGATCAAAGATTCTCTCTACCCATTCTAACCAAAACTCTGCCACTGAGGGGTCATCTTTCCATTTACCATAGAAAATAGATGCCCCTAACTTCCTCAATCTCTCAAATTGTAACATAGATGAGGCTGGTTGTGATGCTCTTTGTAGTAAATATGTGATGCTCTTTGTAGCAAATCTATCATGTTCCTCATAAGCTTTGTTTGTCCTGTGCCAGCAACAAACTGCCCATGTGATAGCGAGCCCCAGGTCTAGATGAAGTAGCTCGACGATGACTGGGTTGTGATGAAGCCTCTGTTTCGGTAAGCTCATTACTGTCGCCTCCTTCGGGCATAATCTATCGTGACCCTGAAGCCATACTCTACCTATATCATAAAAGTAATGACCCCAATCAGTAAGCAACAAATTTTATACTCAATTATGGGTACACACATGTCATAATTATTTTTGAAAACCTTTTTTTTAAATATCCCAAAATCACCCAAATCGAGCTTTGATACCAAAAACTGTAGCACCCCCTCACCCCAGCAGCACGTGCCCGGATAAGGGAGCGCTACACTGACTTCCTTCATATTTAACTTCTTTATTGAAAACAATCCATATTCATATTTGTTTCTCAAATAATATAAAGAAAAATACGTACATTTTATTTACATAAGATAATGTTTATTAAACATCAAGTTAATTTTACAAAACCATAAAAGATATCATATAAATCCAAATACAAGATATAAAACATAAAATGTAAGATACAAAAATTTGTAACCCACAATTTGTAGAAATCGGCCGCTTTACCAGATTAGAATCACCGTTGTCTTTATCTACAACTTTAGCTACCCCTTTAAATATGTGTAGAAGAAAACTCTCACCCTAAGCTCTAGGCTTAGTGGTGCATATAAATAAGGCAATAAACTATTTCATACAATATGCATTGTCATGTATATTATGTACCATATTATTATTATATATTATTATTTTCTTACATTTATTATTGATTTACAATTCTTATCTTATTACATTCTAGCATGCATAAGCATCAAATTATATTCTTATATCTCATACTAGTTTTACTTTATCAAATCATCATTATATAGTTCATCATAATTAACCATATCACAAATCATGATTACGCTTACTTTCGATAATTTCTTTATGCCCACAACACCTATGAACCACTAACTAGGATAACGGAGTTGCCATCTAGGTACTTAGAAGTGCCACCCGGGCATTATGATTTGCGTATACAAGTGCCATTACTTGCTTTAATAATTTGTCATCGGCTTTAATAATAGTGTCATTATCGGCTTTAATAATGGTGCCATTACTAGTTTTATTAATCATGTCATTATTAACATTAATCATACTTCCCCCCTCCTTAGCATGCCAAACTATCCTAAGTCAAGTTCTAAGTTAGGTGTTTTAGGGCTTACTTAACGTCGTTAAAATTAATAATTATTAAATTTGCACTTTTCATGCATTTAATGAGTCATTTAATTATATAATTACTCAATAAAAATATCATTTGCATAATATAACAGGGTCTACATTATTTTTCACATCAAATTTTCAATTGATATTCTGCCCTGTTACTGGCATATTTAATGCTCTATATTGGACCCTAATTTTGAACATGTTAGAGGCCAAATTAAATTACAAGGACTTCGTGAATCTTAGCTTCAATATGCAACTTGAATAATTAAATTTTGAGTTTTTTAGAAAATGATATGGTCAAATGAACACTGATTGTCACTAACAATTTTGCCTATAATTTTCTGGACAGATTCTAGGTCCGAATTTTATGTATTTTTCTGAAAAAATTTAGACATATTTAGATTTTATGGCCTAAATAAAAGTTAAATCTCTATGGCTTAGCTTTCAAACCCAATAAATAACACACAAATCTAAATTCCATAACTTAAGTTATAACAATTTATCTACTCATTGCTTCACAATTTCCAGCAAAAAACATATACATTAACCACATTCAATTTTTTTCCAAAATTAATTCTAAGTCTAGCAAACATGCGTCCCCGATATTATGTCACAAAATAATTTTAATTAAAAATAATTTACATGAAAAAAATACTCAAATATGCAACTTTATAATAAATTATAGGTTAGTGCCTTAAATTATGCACTTACCTAAAACTTTACTTTGTTTTCTCTCTTCATTTCTCTTTCTCTTTTCCCTTATCTTTTCTCTCTTCTTGAGTACCTAAAATATACCAAAAACTCATCAAATACCTTTCTTTCAGTATATATCTCTAACCCCTAAAATCTCCCTCTTCAAGACTAAGCTCAAAATGAGCTTAAAACATCATATACCTTTAGAGAAACTTAAAGAAAAGATGAATAACACTTTACCTCAAGTTTTTTTATTTATATGGCTGAAATTTTAGAGGTTTATCTCTCCTATTTTCTTACCTATCTCTCTCTCTTTTTGCTCCCCTAAGCTTTCTCAAGCTTTTCTATGCATAAAAACTTACTTTTCCATGCCTTTCTTACTCTTTTCCTCAATTTCTTTCTCACTTTCTCTTTCTAGAACTATGCTTGGCTATGGAGGATTAGATGTCATATAAAATTCTAGATAGAAAGAGATAAGGAAGGAAGAAGAAGCAATTAAGGAGAAAATGACAAAAGCCATTAAGAATGGGAACACCTAAGCTTAAATATCTAGATATTTATGTTTAATTAGCTTCTTAATATGTGACACTTTGTTTAGCCATCCATTACTTATATTTAATTTCCAATTCATGCATTCAAATAATAAATATCTCACTTTATCCCTAATTTTTGATAAATTACAAATTGACCCCAAAAATTTTCAAATTTTACATTTAGGCCATCCACCATAAAATAACATCTTTAAATACTTTAAACACTTTTTTAAAATATTTTTCATAATTATTTGCCATTATTTTAATTATTTTTCAGTCAAAATCCAACTTTAGACTCTGGTCAAACCGACGAGTTTATTTCATAACCCACGTGACTTGGGCCTAAATTAGCAGATATGACACGAATATTCTTGATTGGCTAAGGAATATGAGAATAGTTCTCAAAGTTGAAAACATAGCTTTCGTCTTGGAAGAGATGTTTCCTACCTTTTCATTAATGATACATCTGTTGATGAACAGTTGGCATATAAAAAGCATTTGGATGATAGTGAATTGGTGGGTTGCATTATGCTTACCTCTATATCACTCGTGCTTCAAAAGCAGCATGAGACTATGGATGGAAATACAATTGTGTATCATCTAAGGGAGCTAATAAATGAGCAAGCTCACACTAAGCAATATGAGATATCTAAATTGTTCTTTATCTCCAAGATTATAGAGGGGACATCTCTAGTGCAACAAGCATTGAAGATGAGGAAGAAAGTAGAAAGGCATCAAAAGGAACTTGTCTTCATTATGGTAAGAGTTGCTAATGGAAGATGAACAGTAAGGCCTATCTAGAGTCTTTAAAAAAAGAGAAGGATAAGATATTGGATGCACCTTCTACTTTAAGTATTTATATTATTGAGGTTAATACTGTTTCTAATAATAATACATGGATATCAGATATCAAATGTGGGTCTCACATATGCACATATATGAGAGGTCTAAGGAGTAGTAGATAACTCAAAAAGGGAGAGTTAGACCTGTGTGTTGGCAATTGAGCAAGAGTTGTTGCATTAGCTGTGGGAACTTATGTACTGACACTCCATAATGGGCTTATTTTAGAATTAGACAATTGATATTATGTTCCAGTTTTAACTAAGAATATTATTTCCATTTCTTGTTTAAATATAAAAGATTTTCATTTAACTATTAATGGCAATGGTTGCTTTATATGGTTGAATGATATTCATTATGCAACAAGCACATTATGTAATGAATTTTACATTCTTGACATGTCTAATTTAATCCTCAATATCAATAATAAAAAACAAAAGTTGGATAACCTAAAACCATCATATTTATGGCATTATTTCCATGGCCATATAAATGAAAGACATGACTAAGTTATACAAGAATGGTGACTTAGGGTCATTTGATTATGAATCATATGATACATGTGAATCTTATTTGTTAGGAAAGATGACAAAATCACATTTTAGTGGAAATGGTGAACGTGCCAATAGGCTATTGGACCTTGTACATATAGATATATGTGGACCAATTTTAGTGCATGTCGAAAGTGGTTTTGTCTACTTCATTAACTTCATTGATGATTATTCATGATTTGGGTACTTGTATATGATAAGATACAAATTTGAAGCTTTTGAAAAGTTGAAAAATTCAAAATTGAAGTGGTGAAACATCTTGGCAAAAGTATTAAAACATTTAAATCGGATCGAGGTGGAGAATACTTAAGTCAAGAGTTTCAATGTTATCTAAAAGATAATGGGATTTTATATAAAAGGATTCCACTTTACATGCCATAACACAATGGTCTTGTTAGAAGGAGAAACCGAACCTTGTTAGACATAGTGAGGTCAATGATGAACTTTGTAGAACTACCTAAGTCCTTTTAGGGTCATGTACTAGAGATAGCTATTTATATACTAAATAGAGTCCTTTCTATGTTAGTTGATGTTGCTCCATATGAGATATAGAATAACAAGAGACCTATTATTTCATATATGAAAGTATAGGCTTGTCCTATTTATATGAAATAGATAATGAGAGATAAGCTGAAAGCTAAGTCTAACCGATATTTGTTTGTATGATATCCAAAAGAGTCATTTGGATATCAATTCTACCACCTTTTGGAACAAAATGTGTTTATTTCAAAACATATTGTCTTCTTAGAGAAGGATTTTCTTCTAAAAAAAGATAGTGGGAGAAAGATTGAACTTGATGAAGTTTAAGATGATCAAATAGATGCAAATTAATTAACATAATCCAAATAATTACTCATATAGATGAAGTAACAAATATACCTTATGAAACATAAGAACTTCATAGATCTAGTAGGATATGCAATGTTCCCAATAGATATGGACTTCTCATAAGTGAACAGAATGACATATTACTCATAGAGTATGATGAGCCTACCTATGAAAAATTTTTGAATAGTTCAGAATTTGACAGATGACTAAAAGCCATGCAGTCAAAGATGGATTCCAAGTATGAACTTTGTTTGACCCACCTAAAGGGATAAAAACTATTGGATGCAAATGGGTCTTCAAGAAGAAGACCGATATGGAAGGTAATATAGTTGCATATAAAGCTAGGTTGGTAGCTAATAGATAATGTCAAAGACAAGGTGTTGACTGTGATGAAACCTTTTCTCCAGTTGCTATGCTTAAATCCATTAGAATACTCTAAGTCATTATTGCTCACTATGATTATGAGATTTGGCAAATGGATGTGAAAATAGCTTTCTTTGATGGAAATCTGACTGAAGATGGGTACATAACACAACTTGAGGGTTTCATATTTACTGATGGAAAAAAGATATGTAAATTGCAAAGATTCATTAATGGATTGAAGCAAGCATCCAGGAGTTGGAGCATTCGATTTGATGAGACAATCAAAGAGTTTGGTCTCTCATAAATATGGATGAACCTTGTATTTACAATAAGGTTAGTGGGAGTGCAGTCGTATTCTTATTATTGTATTCAGATGACATACTTCTTATATCAAATGACATCTCAGTTCTTCAATTAGTCAAAATTTGGCTTTCTAAGAATTTCTCCATGAAAGACCTTAGAGAAGCAACCTACATATTGGGGATTAAAATCTATAGAGATAGATCTAAAAGGTTGATTGGTCTTTCTCAGTCTACATATATAGATAAGATACTAAAGAGGTTTATCATGGAACAGTCCAATAAATGATTTATTCCTATGACTCATGGGAATAACCTTTCTAAGTCCATGTGTCTAAAGATATAGGATGAACAAGTGTGCATGAGTAAGATTCCATATGCTTCGGCCATTGGATCTATCATGTATGTTATTTTATGTACTGGACTTGATGTATCATATGCTCTAAGTATCACAAGAAAATATTAGTCAGATCCTGGTGAGGGACATTGGGTTGCTGTCAAGAACATCCTTAAGTACTTGAAAAGAACTAAGGATGCATTATTGGTTTATAGAGATAGTGAAGTTAAGGTAACAGGGTATATGGATGTCAACTTCCAATCTGACAAGGATGACTCCAAATTCAAGTCAAGTTATGTTTTCACGTTAAATGACAGATCCGTTAGTTGGAAGAGTTCTAAACAGAAGATGATTGTATATTCCACAATTAAAGCAGAGTACATTTTAGCTTCTGAGGCAACTGATGAAGTGGTTTGGATAAAGAAATTCATCATAGAGTTAGAAGTGGTTCCTAGCATTGTTGATCCAATACCCTTATACTGTGATAATAATGGAGTCATTGCACAAGCAATGGAGTCACAGTCTCATCAAAGATCTAAGATTGTACTCAGATGTTAGCATTTTATTTAGGAAATCATAGGTAGACATGATATTAAGATAGAGAGAGTTCCCACTAATCAGAATATAACTGATCCTTTCACTAACCCATTTCCCCAAAAGAAACATGATAGTCATGTACTCGCCTATGGTATAATGTATAAAGGTGATTGGCTTTGGTACAAGTAGGAGATTATTATAGAGGTGTCATAAAGGCAATCACCTTAGGCACTTAATGTACTCAATTATAACTAATAAAGGGTTTTTCATTATATTGGTGTTCGTTCATTATGAATTTAATTTAGATCTTAGACTGTTTAATGAAGTCTTTGGTATATAACACAACATGAAAAAAATCATGATGAGATCATAATAGTGAGATTCCTAAAATGAAAAAGTGATGAAAGCCCAATATCCACAGTTATTCAGAGACAGTACAATAGGCAATTTCGGGGATAAAATCCTTTTAGGAGGGAGAGAAATGCAGAAATAATATGTATTCAGTGTATAAAGGTAAAATATAAGTAGTTATGGATTTGTGAGTATGGAAATAGTTAAAGAGACATAAAAAAAAGTAAGGTTTCAGAATGTTCAGGCTTGTGACTTAAATGTCATGGCTATGAATATTGTGAAATAAAGTTTTCTAAAGTTGAGCAGATTCATGGTTGTGAATGAACATTCATGCCCGTGAAGCCCTATAATATAAAATGAACACTTTCATTTTTGTTAGACATTTTGCAAAATCCCATATTAGAAAACCCTAGCAAAAAGACCTTTAGCCTCAGAAATGATTTCTACTTCAATTCCTTTCGATTATTAGTGTTGATTATATGAATTAACCCTATGAACAAGATTTTATTGGCTACAATCAAGGGTTTTCACAATTTTCATAGAGGGCATATATTAGGAATAAAGGAGAAATCAAAATTTAACAATAACCTAATTTGATTCTATGAATCAAAGGTAAGTAATCACATTTTCCTTTATTCTTTCATATAGTTAATTTGGTTATAGATGGGATTTTGAGATTAAAGACCGAAAATGTGGGTTTAACTTATGGTTTTCCTTAAATTTAGTATATAGAAAGTATGTAATTATATAGATATTGATTTTGGATAATGATATTATATTAGGAATCGATAAAGAAGATGCAAAAAACCACCAGTGAGATTGGACATGTGAGAGAGGTTAGATTTTAAGGCTCTAATTTAGGTTTGTACATATACACATTTAAATTTGACTAATAAATAGTTTGTGTGATGAATTATGCAAATGATATGTTTATTTGGTATATATTGGTAGGTGGGAATTGTTGGAATTTTGAGTGTGTGATACGTTGACTTGGTATATACAAGTGCAGGGTTTTGAAGAATGAATCATATTCATAAACGTAGCAAAAAATAAAATTTTTCAAAACCCAAAACAAAAGATCATACTTGTACCATTAAAACTAATTTATATAAATGTAAATGTTAAAAATTATACCTTGTAATTTCTTATTTGTTCTTCAAATCTTCACTTTGTTGGGTTGTAGCAAACCACAACAATCCACACTAGGATGTCTCTAATGATAATCCAAGCGAAGAATGAAGAAGAAACTATCAAGATAAATGGTTTGAACAAATTCAAAGTGCTAGCTTTGAAAGTGTTCTTGAGAGAATTTTTGTTGTTGTCTTAAAAATATTTTTTTTCACAAAAAATATTTTCATGTCTATTTTCTACCATTTGTTGTCCTTTCTATTTGAATCAAATTCAAAAATAGGATAAAAAGCCAAAAATGGAGAAAATGGAAACAAATAAATAGTAATTGGTCATAATTGGCCTAATTAAGGCCAAAAACTGTCGTTGGCCAACAGGTGGGAGGCAGCAGGGCCTGCTGCGGGCTGCTACTGGGTAGCTCAGCAAAAACTATCGTTGGCCAACAGGTGGGAGGCAGCACGGCCTGCTGCGGGCTGCTACTGGGTAGCTCAGCTAGCCCACTAGGATGGCCAGCAGCCTGCCTAGCCCGCGTGGGCCCGTGACACTCCCGAACGATTTTTCCCCGCGATCTCATCGCGATCTATCCTAAAATAATTCTCTCATATTTTGGATCCTATCCAAGACCATTTTACTCATTCTCCATATCTTCAATGCGTGTGACCCATTAGGTTCCCAGTTATGTTGGCCACTTAAATTAACAATTAATTTAAGTAGGTCATGAGCGGTATCTAGCAACACATCATGACCCCCAATTGACCGGAAAGTCAGTGGTTTGACAACGAACCTTTCCACAGACAATTTATGTGCAATTATTCTTTTCACCATTCTATACCCCATTTGGTTCAGAGTATGGACATGTGTTAACTCCCACTAGACTAACTACATCACGTCTAGTATAAGTAATGTTAGTTCTTGTCCTTGAGGCTCATTACTCTATTATATATGTCATTGAAGACTATCTTTATGACATTTTCTCTCCGGCCAGAAATTCCTGAGTAATGACCACGATAAGAGGCCATGGATATACACTCCTTCTATTAAATGGTGAATCCTTTGTTGGTTACCCAATTACCTTCGAATACCTTAAACTGTATCCAATCACCACCCTATGAGCTATCTCTCTGAGGCAACAAGGAATAGTGTCAAAATACAAAATCAATATTCAAGATATCCTTGAGTACCTCAAGTCTAAGGACACTTGCACCATTGCTATGATGAGACTATCATTGACATTTGAATAGATTATCCATATGATTGTCTCATATTTGGTCATCCAATGTACTTAGCTACACTTAGCAAGCATCCATATGTTAACTCTAAACATCTCATGTTTATTGATTATGAGATCTACTACTCGATCCAATCAAGGAGTGTAACATGTGCTAGTCTGTCTGGATTAATAATGTCCCATCTCATTAATCCTATAACTAGGGATAATTTTGATACTAACATAATTACACATGATAAGAATCTCAATATCATGATCTCATCATGATTTCCTTCATGTTATGTTATGTATCAAGGACTTCATTAATTGATTTAAGATCAGTTATCAATTCATATATCATATGAACATCAAATTAATGAAAAAGCCTTTTATTAATCAAATAAATTTGTACACTAAGTGCTAAAGGTGATTGCCTTTAGAGCACTCCTCTAACAAGCTCCCACATGCACTAAAGCCAATCTCCTTTGTATTTAATTCCATGGGCGAGTACATGAGAATCATATTTCTTTTGGGGAAGTGGCTTAGTTAAAGGATCAGCAATATTCTGATCAGTGGGCACTCTTTCTATCTTTACATCATTCCTACCAATGATTTCTCTAATCAAATGGTATCTTCTAAGTACATGTTTGGATCTCTGATGAGACCGTGACTCCTTTGCTTGTACAATGGCTCCATTATTATCACAATACAACTGTATTGGATCAATAATGTTGGGAACCACTCCAAGTTCTATGATGAATTTCTTTATCCAAACTGCTTCCTTTGCTGTTTCAGAAGCTGCAATGTACTCTGCTTCGGTTGTGGAATCAGAAGCTGCAATGTACTCTGTTTCCTATTTGGTGCTCTTCCAACTAACTGCTCCACCATTTAGTGTGAATATATAACCTGACTGAGATTTTGAGTCATCCTTGTCAGATTGGAAGTTGGCATCGGTATACCCGCTCACAGTAATATGTCCATCTCCATATACCAAGAATACATCCTTAGTTCTTCTTAAGTACTTGAGGATATTCTTGACAGCCACCCAATGACCCTCACCAGGGTCCGATTCGTATCTACTCGTGACACTCAGAGCATATGATACATCGAGTCTTGTACATATCATAGCATACATGATTGATCCTATAGCTGACACATATGGAATCAAATTCATGTGTGTCCTCTCATCTTGTGTCTTTGGACACAAAGACTTTGAGAGAGTAATCCCATGGGTCATGGGAATATATCCCCTCTTGGACTGCTCCATGCTAAACCTCTTTAGCATTTTATCTATGTATGTAGACTGTGAAAGACCAAGCAATCTTTTAGATCTATCTCTATAGATCATTATCCCTAAAATATAGACTGCTTCTCCAGGGTCTTTCATAGAGAAATTCTTGGATAACCAAATTTTGATTGATTGTAAGGCTGAGACATCATTTCCCATTAACAATATGTCATCTACATATAACACAAGAAATACGATTGCACTCCTACTAACCTTCTTATAAACACAAGGTTCATCCGGATTTTGTAAGAAACCAAACTGTTTGATTGTCTCATTCACCCGAATATTCCAACTCCTGGATGCTTGTTTTAATCCATAAATGGATCTTTGAAGCTTACATACCTTTTTGGCATCTTTGGATATGAAACCTTTTGGTTGTGTCATGTACACATCCTCAGTTAGATTTCTATTAAGGAAAGTTGTTTTCACATCCATTTTCCATATCTCATAATCATAATGAATAGCAATGGCTAGGAGTATCCTTATGGATTTAAGCATAGCTACTGGGCTAAAAGTTTCATCGTAGTCAATTCTTTGTCTTTGACGATAATCTTTAGCAACAAGTCTAGCTTTATAGGTAATCACATTACCATCAATGTCAGTTTTCTTTTTGAAAACCCACTTGCACCCTATATGCTTTATTCCTTCGGGTGGGTCAACCAAAGTCCATACTTGGTTTTCATGCATGGAATCCATTTCTTACTTCATGGCTTGAAGCCATTTGTTAGATTCTGAACTATTCATAATCTCTTCATAAGTTGTATGCTCATCATTTTCTATGAGAAATACGTTGTTCTGTTCACTAATGAGAAATCCATATCTCTCTGGAACAGTACGTATCCTACTTGACCTACGAAGCTCTTGTGCTTTAAAAGGTTGAGCTATTATATCATCTATATGAGTAACAAGCTCGGGTTCAGGCAGTTGATCAGCATCTGTTTGAGCATCTTGAACTTCCTCAAGTTCAATTTTGCCCCCACTATCTCCTTTTAGAAGGAATTCTCTCTCTCAAAAGATAGCATGTCTTGAAACAAAAACCTTTTGTTCTAAGGGGTGGTAAAATTGATATCCATATGATGCTTTTGGATATCCCACAAACAGAAATCGGTCAGACTTAGCTTCTAGCTTATGTGACATTGTCCGCTTCACATAAGCAGGACAACCCCAAATTCTCATGTAAGAAAATGTGGGCTTCTTGTTATACCATATCTCATATGGAGTAACGTCAACTGACTTTGGAGGAACTCCATTTAATATATAAATGGTTGTCTCTAGTGCATAACCCCAAAAGGATTTAGGCAATTATGCAAAACTCATCATAGACATTACTATGTCTAACAAGGTTCGGTTTCTTCTTTCAGCCACACCATTGTGTTATGGTGTGTAAGGTTGAGTCCATTGAGATAAAATCCCATTATCCCTAATATAATCTAGAAACTCTTGGCTCAAGTATTCACCTCCTCGATCTGATCGAAGTGTTTCACTACTTTAGCCAAGTTGTTTCTCTACTTCATTTCCGAATTCTTTGAACTTTTCAAAAGCTTTAAATTTGTATCTCATAAGATACTCGTATCCATATCGTGAGTAGTCATCGATAAAAGTAATGAAGTAGATGAAACCACCTCTAGCTTGTGTAGACATTGGACGACATACATTTGAATGTATTAAGTCTAAAAGTCCATTAGCACATTCACCCTTTCCCTTAAAGGGTAATTTAGTCATCTTGCCTAGTAAACAAGATTCACATGTGTCATATGATTCATAATCAAATGACCCCAAACTACCACTTTTGTGTAGCTTAGCCATGCATTTCTCACTTATATGACCAAGACGACAATCCCATAAATAAGATGATTTCAACATATTTGGTTTTTGCGTTTTATTATCATTGATGTTTAAAATTGGATTTGACATATCTAATATGTATATTCCATTGCATAATGTAACATTAGCATAAAGAATTTCATTCAACAAAACAGAACAACAATTGTTACTAAAAGATAAAAGGAAACCATCTTTATTTAGACTTGAAATAGAAATAATGTTTTTAGTCAAAGTAGGTACATAATAGCAATTATCATAATTTAATATAAGCCCACTAGGGAGGGTCAATATATATGTTCCTATAGCTAATGCAGCAACCCTTGCTCCATTTCCAACGCGTAGGTCTGACTCTCCCTTATTGAGTTGTCTACTGTTCCTTAGGCCCTGCATATCTGTGCATATGTATGAGCTGCAACTGGTATCTAATACCCATATATTATTATTGGAAATAGTATTAATTTCAATGACAAAAATACTTGAAGTAGATGGGGCATCAGATGCCTTCTTCTTCAAGGACTCCAAGTAAGCCTTGTAGTTTCTCTTCCAATGGCTATCCTTGCCACAATGGAAGCATGTCCATTTTGGAGCAATCTCCTTGGCCTTCTTCTTGGCCACGCCTCCCTTAGGCTTCATGGACTTCTTCTTCTTCTTAAGGTTCTTCCTTTTAGAACTTGAAGAGTCCACCAGCATCACAGCCTTACTGTCCTTCTTGACAGATGGCTCAGCTATTTTAAGCAAGTTAATTAGCTCAGGAATAGTGGTAGAGATTTGGTTCATCCTATAGTTAAGCACAAAATGTGAATAACTATCAGACCAACTGGTTAGAATTAAGTCAATACTTAATTCGTGGTCCATCACAAATCCCAAGGTGGCCAACCTCTCAATATAGCCATTGAACTTCAATGCATATTGCACTGGAGATGTCCCATCAACCATCTTAGTGTGGAAGAGCAACCTTGAAGTTTTGAACCTTTCAAAACGTGTTTGCTCATCAAAAAGCTCTCTTAGATGGTATACTATGGAATTAGCATCCATAGCCTCATGCTGCTTTTGCAACTCAGCTGACATAGAAGCAAGCATAATGCAGCTTGCCATCTCACTATCATCGATATGCTTTTCATATGCCTTCTAAACATCTTCAGAAGCATTAGCAATAGGGGGATTAGGGATTGCCTCATCTAGGACATAGCCAATCTTTTCGGATTTGAGAACTATTCTCAGATTCCTTAGCCAATCCAAAAAATTGGGCCCAGTCAACTTATTTGATTCCATTAGTGATCACAAATTCACACTTGTCATGATGATGATTCTAGCAACCTAGATGTAAAATAGAACATTTTAGAATGTACATAAAATGCATATTTATTAGGTCTTTAATAAATCGCATTATGGCTCCCATTATTTTATTGCAAATCCATAGCCCTCATTATGAACCTGAGAGAACTTATATGGAAGTTCTCCTAGTGGGTCGATATCCAACTAGCTAAGAATAACCTTGAGGCAACTCAACAAGCTATCCTTAGTTTGGTTGGTAGGTATCTAATCCATACCAATTGCATTATTCATGAAACTATCGAATCTTGTGTTATCAACTTATTAATGTGTGCACATACATTGGGCTACCAACTCTTGATATGATTACATCTCATGTATACAAACCCAACTTCACCTCTAATACACATTAACCTTGGCGCAAATCCAACAAATTAATAATATCGGTTAAGTCTAATCCATTAATCGTGAAATCTAATTTCAATGGATAGAACATATTCTTATAGAGTGAGCTTAAGGCAACTTAACAACCTTAACTCTAGAAGAACTCTGGTTCTCCCCATATTAATGGAAGGCGTAAGATTTAATTGTTTATTTAGTGAGGGATTTCTTTGTTAAGTCTCATCAAGTTATTATTTCATGCTTTATATATCATACATTCATCACATTGATATATAAAGATAGTTACGTTAACTATATGGCATGATTATGGACATACTAAAGTCAATCTTTTGAGCCAAAGAGAAATTGACTATGTCTTACCTAGGTATATGCATGAATTTACAACCCAAAATAGAAATCAAATTCCTATTTCTAAGTCTTCTTGTTTATGGTACCATCTCCTTTGCTTCTTGCTCCTTTGTATCTTCATTCTATCCTAATCCTATGTAATTTAATTATATATTTCAAATTATAGAAAACCTCAATTTACATTTGAGGGGAGTAAGATGAGAAGAGAAATACATAAGAAAGAAAAAGAGGTAGGGACACGCAGGTCCTATTTACCATAAAACAAAATAATTTTATGCATGTTCAATCACATTGGGCCTAAGTCCATAATCATCCATCATGCCTTTTCATACACCCCTAACATGCATTCTCTAATGCACAAAATAAAAATGACAATTTTGAATTTCAATTTGTAAATCGATTCAACACTTGAATCGAAATTGCCTATATGTGTTCTTTCGGTTAATTTAATTTTGTATGTCATTTTAAGGTGGAATTTAATATTTAATCAAATTAAATTAAATTCCATATTTCCAGAAATAATTCAAAATTAATTCTCCTTAAAATCATAATATTATGATGTTAAAATTAAAAAATTTAATTTTAATATACATATCAATTTCTAGTCATATTAGAATTACAATTGCACAAATTAAATTAATTCAAAATTAATTTCCAAAAATTATAAAAATTTCTAGAATATAAAATCACCATTATAATAATCTTTAGGTCATTTCAAGTTCATCAAAATATTTTTGGCACAAGCCAAAATTACTAAGACAAACGAACCAACACACTTAGACATTCAAAATGACTAATTCGATATCTAGAATTTTTAAAATTTCAAATGCTTGCAAAATAATTTTGGCATACATCTAAAATTAAAATAACATATATTTAATCACATAAAAATTATTTCAAGGTGATGGAAATAAAATAAACACATACAAAAAAATCAAACAAAACAGCCCCACCGGGTTTGCTAAAACAGTCTAGTTTTGTGTTTGTTTGAAAAATTAATTAAAATAATATTTAATTAATTATTGGACACTTCCAGAGGCATAAAAATATTCTCAATATGTCTAAATAATTTTTTCATAATTAAATTATAAGAAAAATGTAACCAACCCCATCAATTAAGCCAAACAACAACACATGTTCATAAACAAGACAATTTTAGGCATTTTTGAAATAAATCCGAAATTAATTATTTGAATCACATTCAAATCATTTTTCAATCAAAATAATCATTCTTAATCATCCCATGATCAGATTAAAGAAAGAAAAATGTGTAAATTATATTTTACAAATTAATTTCAATTTTTTAAAACCTATTGATCCAAAATCATAAAAAAAACATGCAATCTCATTGCACTTTCAATTAAAATTAATTTTAATGGATACAAGGAGGCTCTGATACCAATGTAGGGTGTTGAAGAATGAATCATATTCATAAACACAGTGAAAAATAAAATTTTTCAAAATCCAAAATAAAATATCATACTTGTACCATTGAAACTAATTTATATAAATGTAAATGTTAAAAATTATACCTTGTAATTTCTTATTTGTTCATCAAATCTTTGCTTTGTTAGGTTGTAGCAAAGCACAAAAATCCACACTAGGATGTCTCTAATGATAATCCATGCGAAGAATGAAGAAGAAACTATCAAGATAAATGGTTTGAACAAATTCAAAATGTTAGCTTTGAAAGTGTTCTTGAGAGAATTTTTGTTGTCTTAAAAATATTTTTTTTCACAAAAAATATTTTCATTTCTATTTTATGTCATTTGATATCTTTTCTATTTGAATCAAATTCAAAAATAAGATGAAAAGTAAAAAATGGAAACAAATGAATAGTTATTGGCCATAATTGGCCTAATTAAGGCCAAAAACTGTCGTTGGCCAATGGGTGGGAGGCAGCAGGCGCGTTGGGCCTGCTGCGGGCTGCTGCTGAGCAACCCAGCTAGCCCGCTAGGTAGGCCAGCAGCCTGCCTAGCCCACACAGGCCTGTGACACTCCCGAACGATTTTTCCGTGCGATCTCATTGCGATCCATCCTGAAATAATTCTCTCATATTTTGGATCCTATTCAATACCATTTTACTCATTCCCCATATATTTAATGTGTGTTACCCATTAGGTTCCCAATTATGTTGGCCACTTAAATTAACAATTAATTTGAGCAAGTCATGAGCGGTATCTAGCAACACATCATGACCCCCAATTGACCGGAAAGTCAGTGGTTTGACTACGAACCTTTCCATAGATAATTTCTGTGCAATTATTCCTTTCACCATTCTATACCCCACTTGGTTCAGAGTATGGACATGTGTCAACTCCCACTATACTGACTACATCACGTCTAGTCCAAGTAATGTTAGTTCTTGTCCTTGAGGCTCATGACTCTATTAGATATGTCATTGAAGACTATCTTTATGACATTTCCACTCCAGCTAGAGATTCCTGAGTAATGACCACGACAAGAGGCCATGGGTATACACTCCTTCTTTCAAGACTGGTGAATCCTTTTTTGGTTACCCAATTACCTTCGAATACCTTAAGTTGTATTCAATCACCACCTTATGAGCTGAATAGTATCAAAATACATAATCAATATTCAAGATATCCTTGAGTACCCCAAGTTTAAGGATACTTGCACCATTGCTATGATGAGACTATCATTGAAATTTGAATAGATTATCCATATGATTGTCTCATAGTTGGTCATCCAATGTACTTAGCTACACTTAGCAAGCATCCACATGTTAGCTCTAAACATCTCAAGTTTATAGATTATGAGATCTACTACTCGATCCAATCAAGGAGTGTAAAATGTGCTAGTCTATCTGGATTAATAATGTCCCATCTCATTAATCCTATGACTAGGGATAATTTTGATCCTAACATAATTACACATGATAAGAATCTCAATATCATGATCTCATCATGATTTCCTTCATGCTATGTTATGTATCAAGGACTTCATTAATTGATTTAAGATCACTTATCTATTCATATATAAAATGAACATCAAATTAATGAAAAAGCCTTTTATTAATCAAATAAATTTGTACAATAAGTGCTAAAGGTGATTGCCTTTAGAGCACTCCTCTAACAACAAGGAATAAGGATATTTGAGGTTCATGGATGTTTTGATTGATAATTGGGTATGAAATCTAGTTTGTTAGTATGACTTGTGGCTTAGAAAGTGATGGACTATACTGGAAAGATGGTCATGACACGATTGTTAACTCCTATGACGAATGTTATTCATGCTGGTGAAGGTCATGTTATGGTTCAAACGACAGTGCTTTAGACATGGCATGAGTATTTTAAGAAGAGAGAACGTTCATGCCCGTGAATGGATTAGTCATGCCCATGAATGGAATTTCATGCCTGTGAAGGTAAGGGTCATGCCCGTGAATGTAGGTCGGATGGCCATGTAAAACCACATTTTTCTCTTTCCTTTGCACCAAATCTTACTTTAAAACCATTTCCACTGCCCCCTTATCACCTCTGACACACTCAACATATCTTAGTTGTCTTCGCCACTATAAAGAAACCCTAAACACCATTATTAAGCTTAAAAGCTTGACAAACATGGAGGTTTAATGGAGTTTTGCCAAAGATATAGGTAAAACTCAATTTTTAGGTTAGCTTGTTTATGGTTGTAAGGTTCTAATAGGAATATTTTGTGATGATAGGTTTGGCTAGTGAGCAAAGGAACACATAACAAAGGGGAAAATAAGCTTCAAAAGCTTGTATAGATATTTAAGGCTTTGTTTTGGTGAAAGGTTAGTACTTATTGGCATTTAAATTCACTTTCCATACATCTTGCTATGTTTTAAATGTTATGAACTATAAA
Source organism: Triadica sebifera (assembly GCA_023653625.1). Taxonomy (NCBI): domain Eukaryota; kingdom Viridiplantae; phylum Streptophyta; class Magnoliopsida; order Malpighiales; family Euphorbiaceae; genus Triadica; species Triadica sebifera. The sequence continues at coordinate 13,074,859 of CM042903.1, read as the reverse complement.
TTCATACTTTGTTTCATAGCTGGGGAAGTCATGGAATTCAAGCATTCACACCCGTGAATATATAGTCATGGTCATGAATGTCAAAGCAGATGAACTTGCATGAACCCATAATTTCAAAATTTGGTATCACGGTTGGGAAGTCGTGAATGATGTGGTGTCATAGCCATGAATAGGTAATTCATGCTCGTGAATGCTATGTTTCTTTCATGTGATCATTGACGGGTGTGGTAACCATCAAAGTATACCTTCACAGTTGTGAGTAAGTAGTTCACGCCCATGAAGTAGGATGAACGTATTGTATGTACATTGTGGTTTAAGATTAGAATTGATGGTTTGTTAAATAAATGTTATGGGATGTATGTATACATGGAAAATAACATGTGGAATATATGATTTGGCATTTATGTGTTGGTATAAGAATGCATAAATGGGATATAATGTTGGCAATATCATGTGATGAAATAAATTGAAAGATAAAATGTTATGAGTTAAATGTCCAATTCTCTAGTCTTGGACTTGTAATAGGATGGATGGTATACCTTTGAGGGAAGTAAATGGTACCGTATGAGTTACTTTGATATGATATAAGGATTAGTGGTTAAAGCTCAGTATATGAGTGCACTTGATCCTGGATTTGCTAGCATGTTGTATTATCTTAGTCAATGTGGCTTAAGCTCAGAATGATAAGTGTCATTGACTTGAGGAGCTCAGATGAGCTGTTACAGGTTATGAGTCAGGTGGTTTAAGCTCAAATTGTGAGCACCCCAGTCTTATGTCCCGATCTGAATAGTCAAAGTTTAGAGTTCTGGGGCAGAAACATATGTAATAATAAAAGCTTAAAGAGTCTCGGGTGATATATAAATGGAATTTAAATGGATATAAAAAGTGGAAGTTAAATGAATACAGAGAGGAAGCTTTTGTATGGTTGTTATGTGACCTATTATTTGTTATTTGTTTAGAGATTCTTATAATGTAATGTTTATATCAGGTCAATGATATGGTAATTGGAAATGTTATATATGTATATATGTATAACAAACATGTTTTATATGTTATGTCAACAATAACATAGACATGGTGATATGACATCGAAGCATGTAACAACTAGAATGTATAACTCTAGGAATGATCATGAAGTGAATGACATGACATTGTATGACATTATTAAAATGTAGAATTTTTATGCATATATGTACCACTAAGCATTAGCTTACTTAGCGTGTGGGCTTCCTGCACACAAGTTCGAAGCCAGTAGATAGGAGTTGACTGGAAAAGTCACAAACCACCAGAGATCATATAGAATGCACCTAGTTTGGGGTCCATTATCATACATGGCATTTATGTGATTTTTCTTTTATTTTATGGGGGGTTTTGAATCATGTTTTATATGTCTTTGATGTTTAAGAACATGTAATAGTATTCCATAATGGATTTTTGTAATGTAAGGCTAGAGAAGCCGAAAACATATGTTATATGTTGTGATATTGATCGATGGAACGAGATTTTTATATCATGATGGATTTTTATGCCTTAAACTGCATCATAATATTTTAAACAGGTCTTAAATGAGAAATTTTTAATTTAATGAGTTTTCTGCAAAACAACACCGTAGCATCCATCGGTACAGTTGGTGAGGGTTTTTTTACTATATCAACAGGTGTTACAATTTATATTCTATGATTGTGCATGAATGCATGTTAGAATTTTTATGCTTATATGTACCACTAAGCTTTTAATAGCTTAGCGTGTGGGTTTCCTTGCATGCGAATTTGGAGCCAATAAACAATGGAATTGACAAGAAGAAGAGTCCAAGCTCAGCATAGTAGTTAGAGTATACCCATGTTTGGGTTGATTTTTTTTTATTTCATTCATTTGTTATTTCTCATGACATAACATATAGACAATTTTTTAATTTATGTTTTCAATAAATAAGGACATGTGTTTGAAATTGATTAGTTTATTTTAATTAATGATGGATTTTATGATAAAGGGCTTATGTATGCCCAAACTAATTTATTTTAGAAATAAGGATATAGAATTTATACAAACCCATTATTTTGATTATACTTGGATTATGGATTTGATGGTTCATTCAGACAAAAAATATTGTTTTATTCGGTATATAACACATGGTTGTTCTAAAAATGCATGTTACACATATACAATGATTAAGATAAGAAAAAAGTTTTAAAATGGAACAAGTTTATAAGACATACAATCATGTGACATATGCTTGTATGGTGGGATCTTATCCTACTATATAGGTGGGTGTTACAATCATAATGTGATCATAGTGGTGATATTCTTATCATGTACAATTGTATTTATACCTAAATAATATCTAGCCATAGGATTAACAAGATGAGACATTATTAATTTGGATATTGATCTCATAATTTGTAAGCATGAGATATTTAGAGTCAACATGTGGATGCTTGCTAGAGTAGTCAAGTACATTGGATGACTTTCCATGAGATAGTTACATGGATTTTCTATTCAATATCAATGATACTCTAATCATAGCAGTGGTGGATGCATCCTTAAACTTGAAATGCTCAAGATTAACTTAGATCTTGAATCCTATACTTTGATTCCATTCCTTGTTACCTTTCAGAGGTCACTCATAGGGTGGTGATTGGGTATAGCATGAGGTATTCAAAGGTAGTTGAGTAGTCAATAAAGGATTCACCTCCTTATAGAATGAGAGTATACCTAAGGCCTCTTGTTGAGATCATTACTCAAATTTCCTTAGACGAGGTGGACATATCTTGAAAAAGGTATTCAATGACATATCTAATAGATTAATGAGCCTTAAGGAAAAGAACTAATATCATTTGGACTAGATGTGACATAGTCAATTTAGTAGGAACTGACACACCAAATGAGGTATAGTATAGTAAAAGGATGAATTGTACAATAATTGTCTATAAAAAGATTTATAGTCAAACATTAACTTTCTGGTTATTTGGGTGGTCATGATGTGTTGCTAGATACCACTTATGATTTTCTTAAAATCATTGGATGATTTGAGTTACCAATATAATCGAGAATCTAATGGGTCACACATTAAAAGGAATGAAAGAAATGTTAAATGGGCTTTGGATTGGATCTAAGGCATGAGAGAGACATTTTGGCCAAGCATATTCATGGGTGTGAAAAGGGTTTTATGGGCATGAATGATGTGTTGCATGTCACACGCACCAGCCAAAGCATGCACACGATAATGGTTATGGCATTGTGTGTCACAATAATGACAATAACTTTTGCGATTTTAGGTTTTCTATTCTAAATAGAACTCCAATGCATGGGTATGTCCAATGCTAATTATGATTAAAAGACATATAAGTGACCCTTTTAATGGATAAATTCATAGCTACCAACTTGAGAAACAAAAGTTATTTTATATTTTTCTTCTTTTTCAAGTTGAAACACCATTACTTACACTTTGGTGCTTTGACACCCCATCTCCCTTGCAGTTGTTTCATTCATTTATTCATATGAATTACTGTTAAAGGCAATCCTTCCTTTGGATTGTTGTGATTTTCAACCATCCAACTTGAAAGAAAGGCTCACAAACTAGTAAGATCAAGAATTGCAAACAAAGGTAATAAACTTCTCCCATTGAATGGTTCAATTTGATTTTAAATTACATAGGGTGTTTCATTGGATTTAGATTGCTAGATGTATGAGATGCATATTCAAAGCCCAATAGTGGTATCAGAGTCACCAATGTAAATTAATTTTGGAATTAATTGAAGTATTAATGAGATTGATTAAAATTGAATAACTTAAATTGCCTCATTCCGTTAAAAACGATTTTGAATATGTTTGGCCTCAAATTTGATTTCTTATTCAAAAAATTGTTATCATGATGATATTAAATTTTTTTGATGATAATGGAATAATTTAAATTGGATTTAAACATAAAATTCAAAATTTGATATATTGCTAAAATTTCTAAGGTTTATGAAACCTAGTGCAGCCAATTGAGTTATTTGAGGGCTGTTTGATTTTAGTTTATTAATATAATTAATGAAACATGTATGTGACATTTGTAGAATGTATTTAAATTTAGTAAAACACCTAATATGATGCAAAAAATTATTTTGATCATGGAACAAACAAACTACTAACTAGGGAAAAAAAACCTACTATGCGATGAGACTGTTTTGTGTTATATGATGTAATGTAATGTAATTTCATTAATATTTACGAAATATTATTTTGTATTTATGAAATATTTATGAAATATTTACGATGTTATTTTGATGTCAAATACATTCTAAAGTCAAATTAAATTCATGCTCAAATTCCTAGAGATTCTTTGTTCATGTATTCAATTTAGTCAATTTTTGAGAAATTGGATTGCTAGTTAAGTTTTTAATGATTTAGATTATCTAATGAATGAATTTAATTAGTTTAAACTTATTATAATTTTTTTATAATAATGAGAATGAATTTTGGGAAATTTTCAAATATAATTTTATTTGAATAAGAAAATGATTTTTTGAATCCTAGTTTGACTAAGATTCCAGTATGCAATTATAATTAGGATTGTTTAATCCTATTTGGCATCAAAATAATAACTAATTACGGTAATTTACTTATGAATTAACTATTGCTCATATTTAAATTTGATATTTAATGTAATTAAAATGTTAAATTCGGATTTAAATATTACATGTATTAAATTGGTAGTAACCTAGTTGGCTAAATAGATAATTTTAGGAAACTTTTTGTTATGATCAAATATATGCCTAATTTGCATAATTTCCTATTAGAAAGTATTTATATATATGTGATGAATTTTATTAAATGGCAAACAATCAAAACAAAGTTTCAAGAGTTGAAACAAATGGAACCCAAATTGCTACTTTAACATATTAACTTTAATTATACATTACAAAATTCATGCTAGGGGTGTATGGAATGACATGATGATATAATTATGGACTTGAACAATGTGATTGATCATGCATGAAAATTTTATTTTTGGTAAATAGGGCCTGCGAGTCCCTGCCTTCTCTATTCTCTCAATTGTATTTCTCTTCTCATATCACTCCCCTCATATGTATCTTGATATTTTCTTATGAAGAATTTATATAATTAGATTACATAAAATTAGAATAGAATTGAAGTGCAAAGGAGCAATAAGCCAAGGAGATGGTGCCAAAATGAAAGGAGCATTATAATATTAAATTTTTTTCTATTTTAGTGTTGTAAATTTATGCTTCTACCTATGTAAGACATACTCAATCCTTTCATGGCTCGAAAGATTGATGTTAGATATGTCCATAATCATGACTATATAATTAGTGTAACTATCTTTTATATCTAGATGTGATGAATGGATATATTATGCATGTCAAACAACTATGATGAGATTTAATTAAAGAAAATCCCTTATAAACTATATTAAGGCCAATGCCTTTGATTAATATGGCAAGAACTAAAATTATTTTAGAGTTTGGATTGTTGGGTATACCTAAGCTCATTTTACAAGAATGTGTTCAAACCATCTAAATATGATTTCATGATTAATAGGACGGTTTTAACTAGTTGTATTGGCTTGTTGGGTACACCTAAGGTTAATGTGAATTAGAGGCAATGTTGGGCCAATGTACATGAGATGTGCATGCATTAAGAGTTGATAGCCCAATGATTTAGTAGTTATATAAAAGAATGCAACTAGTATGAGATACCTACCAACTGACCAAATGTGGTTTGTTGGACACACCAAAGGTTATTCTTAATGATATTGGATATTGATCCACTAACAGAGGTTTTAAGGGTTCTTTTCAATTCATAGTGAGGGCTATGGGTTAGCAATAAAATAGTGGGAGTAATAAATGTGCATTTATTTCAAACTTAATAATCATGCATTTAGTACATTCTTTAACATGATCTTTCTTTACATCTGGGTTACTAGAATCATGTCATCAAATGTGAAACTACACACAATTCTCTAATCCAACAAATTGACTCGCCTGAACTTCTTTGATTGGCTGAGGAATTTAAAAATAATTCTCAAAGACACAAGAGATATAAATCTTGTGTCTTTTATATCTCTTTTATGTCTTGGAAGAGCCACTTCCCTCCCCTCTTGCTGATGATACATCTGTTCATAAATAGTTGGCATACAAAAAGCAAGTGAATGATAGTGAATTGGCAGGTTGCATTATGCTCGCTTTTATTTCTCCCGAGCTTCAAAAGTAACATAAGAATATGGATTCAAATACCATAATATATCATATAAGGGTGCTTTTTGATGAGCAAGCTTGAACTCAGCGATATGAGATATCTGAGTTACTTTTCCTCTCTAAGATGGTATATGGAACTTCTCTAGTGCAATATGAATTGAAGATGAATGGGTGCATTGAAAGGTTGGCCTCTTTAGGTTTCGTTATGGATCATGAGTTAAATATAGACTTAGTTCTCCAAAGGTTTCCTAATAGTTATGCACACTTCTTGCTAAACTATCTGATGAATAAGATCTCCACTTCGATCCCTGAATTGATCAATATGCTTAAGATAGTTGAGCCTTTCGTCAAGGAAGAGCAAAAGTTTATGATGCTGGTGGACACTTTTATTTCTTCTAAAAAAGAATGATAAGAAAAAGATGAAGAAGACCACAAAGGCCCAAAAGTGCATGAAGAAGAAGGGCAAATAGACTGTTTCAAAGGGGACTTGCTTCATTGTTGCAAGAATGCCCATTGGAAGAGGAATTGCAAGGTCAATCTGGAGTTTATAAAGCAGGATATGACATTGGATGCACCTCCTACTTCTAGTTTTATGTAATTGAGGTTACTATTATTTCTAGTAATAATGTATGGGTATTGGATTCTAGTTATGGCTCACACATATGTACTAATATGCAAGGCCTAAAGAATAGTAGACAGCTCAAGAGAGGAGAGTCAAACCTATTAGAAAAGTGTTCTAAAGGCAATCACTTTTAGCACTTATTGTACAAATTTATTTGATTAATAAAAGACATTTTCATTAATTTGATATTCATTTAATATATGAATTGCTAGTGATCTTAAGTCAATTAATGAAGTCTTTGATACATAACATAGCATGAAGGAAATCATGATGAGATTATGATATTGAGATTCTTATCATGTGTAATTAAGTTAGTATCTAAATTATCCCTAGTCCTAGGATTAATGAGATGAGACATTGTTAATTTAGATAGACTAGCACATATTATACTCCTTGATTGGATTAAGCAGTAGATCTTATAATTGTAAACATGAGATGTTTAATGTTAACATGTGAATGTTTGCTAAGTGTAGCTAAGTACATTGGATGACCTACTATGAGACAATCATATGTATAATCTATTCAAATATCAATGATAGTTTGTCATAGCAATTGTGCAAGTATCCTGAGACTTGAGGTACTTAAGGATATCTTGGATACTGATTATGCATTTTGATACTATTCCTTATTGCCTTCAGGAGGTTGCTTGTAGGATGGGGATTGAGTGCAGCTTGAGGTATTCGAAGGGAATTGGGTAACCAACAAAGGATTCATTACTCCTTATACAATGAGTGTATACCTATGGCCTCTTGTCAGGGTCTTTACTCAGAAATCTCTAGACAGAGTGGAAATGTCATGAAGATAGTTTTCAATAACATATCTAATAGAGTAATGAGCCTTAGGGACAAGAACTAATATTACTTGGGCTAGATGTGACTTAATCAGTCTAGTGGGAGTTGACACATGTCCATACTCTGAATTAAGTGGGGCATAAAATGGTGAAAAGAATAATTGCATGGAAATTGTCTATGGAAAGCCTCTTAGTTAAACCATTGACTTTCCTGTCAATTAGGGGTTATCATGTGTTACTAAATACTGCTCACGACTTGCTTAAAGTAATTGTTAATTTAAGTGGCTAACATAACTAAGAACCTAATGGGTCATATGCATTGAAGATATGGAGAATGAGTAAAATGTTCTTAGATAGAATCCAAAAATATGAGAGAATTATTTCAAATCGAATCATGATGAGATCGCAAAAAAAATTGCTTCGAAGGAGTCACGAGTCTGCTGGCAAGCTAGGCAGCAGCAGGCCCAGTGCACTCAACACATTGTGTTGATGCACCTCGTTGGCCAACAACCATCTTTAGCCTTAATTAGGCCAATTATGGTCAATTACTATTCATTCAATTTCATTTTCTCCATTTTTAACTTTTAATATTTTTTTTTGAATATGATTCAAATCGTAAGGACATCAAATGACATAAAAGAAATATGAAAATTATTTTTAGTGAAAAATAATTTTTGAGACACAAATTCTCTCAAAAACGAATTCAAAGCTAGCATTTTTAAATTTATTAAATCATTTCTCTTGTTCGTTTCTTCTTCATTTTTTGCATGAATTATTATCATAGATATCCTAAAGTGAATTGTTATGATTTGCTACAACCTAACAAGGTAAAAATTTAAAGAACAAAGCAAGAAATTACGAGGTATAATTTATACTCTATATGATTTAATGAATTAGTTTTAATAGCACAATCAAGATTCTTCTCTAGGGTTTTGAAATTTTATTTTATGCAATTTTTTTATGAATGAGATTCGCTTTCACAATCCAAGAGTGGTATCAGAGCCCTCTTGTGTCCACTAAAATTCATTCTAATTTAAAGTGCAAATAGATTGCACACTTTTAACGATTTTGGATTAATAGGTTTGAAAATTTGAAATTTATTTGACATATTTTTCTTTCTTTAATATGAAGTTAGGATGATTAAAGATAATTATTTTAATTAAAAAATGGTTTGAATGTGATTCAAATAATTAATTTCGAATTTATTTAAAAAATGTTAAAAATTAATTTATTTTTGAACATGTGTTGTTATTTGGCTTAATTGATAGTATTGTTTATATTTTTCTTATAATTTAATTATATAAAAATTATTCATACATATTGAGAATGTCTTTAAGCCTCTTTAAGTGTCCAATAATTAATTAAAAATTATTTTAATTAATTTTTTAAATAAATACAAAAATGAGACTGTTTTGGCATACTCAACTGGACTGTTTTGTTTGATTTTTTTGTATGTGATTATTTTTCAGTACCTTGAAATAATTTTTATATGATTAAAAATATATTATTTTGTTGTTAGATGCATATCAAAATTATTTTTTTAATTAAAAATTTTAAAAAAATTATAGATGTCGAATGAGTCGTTTTGAACATCCAGGTGTGTTGGTTCTTTTATCTTAGTAATTTTGGCTTGTGCCAAAAATATTTTAATGAATTTGAGCTGATCTAAAAATGATTAGAATGATGATTTAAGGTTCTGAAAATTTTTGGAAATTTATTTTGAATTAATTTAAGTTGAGCAATAGTAATTCTAGTATGATTAGAAATTTGTATGTATATTAAAATTAAATTGTTTAATTTTGACATCATAATAATTGAATTTTAAAAGTGAATTATTTTTTAATTAATTCTGAAAATATAGAATTTAATTTAGTTTGATTAAATATTAAATTCCACATTAAAATGACATACAAAATTAAATTAACCAAAACAACACAAGTAGACAATTTCGGTTTAAGCGTTGAATCGATTTTCAAATTTGAATTCAAAATTGTTAGTATTTTATTTTATTTTATGCATTAGAGAATGCACGTTAAAGGTGTATAATGACATGATCGATGATTATGGATTTAGGCCCAATGTGATTCAGCATGCATGGATTTGTTTTCTTTTATGGTAAATAGGACATGCGTGTCTCTGTCTCTCTATCTTTCTCATGTATTTCTTTTCTCATCTTACTCACCTAAAATATAAATTGAGGTTTTCTACACTTTGAAATATGTAATTAGATTACATAGGATTAGAATACAATGGTGATACAAAAAAGCAAGAAGCGAATGAGGTAGTGTCATAAATAAAAGAGGACTTAGAAATAGGAATTTGATTTCTATTTTGGATTTGTAAATTAATGCATATACCTAGGTAAGACCTAGTCAATCTCTTTTTGGCTCAAGAGATTGACTTTAGTATATCCATAATCATATCATATAATCAATATAACTATCTTTATATATCCATGTAATGAATGTATGATATATAAAAGCATGCAATAATAACATGATGAGGCTTAACAAAGAAATCTCTTGCTAAATAAATAATTAGGTCTTACGCGTTCTATTAGTATGGGGAGAACAAAGTTCTTTTAGAGTTAGCGTTGCTTGAGTTATTGAGTTGCCTCAAGCTCGCTCTATAAGAATATGTTCAAACCACTGAAATTATATTTCATGATTAATGGGTTGGACTTAATCGATATCATTAGTTGTTGGATTTTTGCCAAAGTTAATGTGTATTGGAGGCAAAGTTGGGTTTGTGTACATGAGATGTAGACATATCAATAGTTGATAGCCCAATGTATGTGCACACATCAATTAGTTGATTGCATAAGATTCAAGAATTGCATGAATAATGCAATTGGTATGGATTATATACCTACCAACCAAACCAAGGATGGCTTGTTGAGTTTTCTCGAGGTTATTCTTAGCTAGTTGAACATTAACCCACTAGGAGATCTCTCGGATTCATAATTTGGGCTATGGATTCGCAATAAAATAGTGGGAGTCATAATACAATTTATTAAAGACCTAATAAACATGCATTTTTATGTATATTCTAACATGATCTATTTTACATCTAGGTTACTAGAATCATCATCATATGGACGAGTGTGAATTTGTAATCACTAATAGAGTCAAATAAGTTGAATGGGCTTAACTTTTTGAATTGACTAAGGAATTTGAGAATAGTTCTCAAATCCGAAAATATTGGCTATGTCCTAAATGAGGACTTCCCAATCCCTCTGCTACTAATGCTTCTGAAAATGTTTAGAAGGCATATCAAAAATATCTCGGTGATAGTGTTGAACCTTAAGGGGCATTTCCATCATTTTGGTGTTAACAAAAAAATAATAATAATGCATTCAACAATATTTTTGTTTTAAGTGTGTTAAATAGGATATATCTTGATTAGAATTTAAAGAAAGATTGAAAGAGAACTTATGAAGATTAAAATCAAAAGAATTAGCAAAGTCATGTCTATGACTAATTATGTCACACCTGTTAATATAGTTGAGCGCCAACTTTCCACCATTTAAAGTTCACGACCATAAAGGATCCTACCAACCATGAATGATCATTCAGTCATGCTCGTGAAACAGTATTCACACCTGTAGCAAAACATGTCAATTCTTCTAGAGAGCTTCACGGCCAGAGTCACCACTTGGACCATGACTTGGAAGAATATCCACGCCCGTGAAAGTATAAAGTCACGTCCATGATCAAACACTTCAAATTCTTCCAAAAAGCTTGATGACCAGAGTTACCACTTGGACCACGGCTTGGAAGAACATTCACGACCGTGACACATATATTCATGCCTATGAATGAGAAATATGTCAAGCACGAAGTTAAGAGTTGTTTCAATGGCTACTTTTGCATTAAATGCACCAAAATGACTATAATTCGCAGAAGAAGCATAAATGGAAGTCATTTATGAATCCTAAAGAACAAGAACAAGATCAACAATTACTTTCTATCAATTAATCTTGTTGTACCCTTCTGCATCAATTATTTCTCTCAACAAACCTCTATTATTTGCATAAACCTAATTGCTCATAATTTATGAGCATTGTAGGTTGGTGAGTGTTTTCATTGTAATCAATTACTCAAGTGAGTTTAGGTATATTAGGTTAAGAGTGAAACACTTATAAGGGTTTATTGTGCAAGCCATCAAACACAAGAAATTGGTTTTTGTCTGAGCCATTGAAAAACACAAGGGAATTTCTGGGTTAGGTGTTAGCCAATTAAGAGAAACACCATAGTTGGGAGTGAGCTTGTAAAACTCCATTGTAACACTTAGAGTGTTAGTGAAACACCCCATCGAGATTGGGGAGAGGAGTAGGGTTTGTTAATACTTAAACCTCTATAAATCTTGTGTGTAAAATCTCTCCTTACTTACTCTCTTTAATTTTATTCCACACCTTAAAGTTAATAAATTTTATTTACAAACCAATTCAACTCTTTTCTTGATTCATTGTCTGGGCAACAAATAGTGAGACAACAAGCTGCATTATACTTGCTACTATGTCAACTCAGTTGCAAAAGCAGTATAAGGCTATAAATGCTAATTCCATAGTCTACCATGTAAGAGAGCTTTTTGATGAGCAAGAAAATTCCAAAAGGTTCGAAACTTTAAGGCTATTCTTCCTTACAAAGATGGTTAAAGGGACATCTTCAGTGCAATGTGCACTGAAGATGAATGGCTATTTTGAGAGGTTGGCCACTTTGGGTTTGTGATGGATCATGAATTAAGTATTGACTTAATTTTAACTGGTTTGTCCAATTGTTTTTCACATTTTGTGCTTAACTATAGAATGAACCAAATCTTCACTACTATTCCTGAGTTGATCAACATGCTTAAGACAGCTGAGCCATCTGTTAATATGATCAATAAAGCTGTGATGCTAGTGGACTCTTTTAGTTCAAAGAAGAAGAACATTAAAAAGAAGAAGAAGTCCATAAATCCTAAGGGAGGTTTGGCTAAAGACACCACTCCAAAGGGAACATACTTCCTTTATGGTAAGGATGGCCATTGGAAAAGAAACTGCAATGCCTACTTGGAGTCCTTAAAGAAAAAGGCATATGATGTCCCATCTACTTCAGGTATTTTTGTCATTGAAATTAATATTGTTTCCCATAATAATATATAAGTATTAGATTTCGATTGTGGCTCACACATAAGCACTGATATGCAGGGCCTAAGGAACAGTAGGCAGCTCCATAAAGGAGAGTCGGACCTGCGCATTGGAAATGGAGCACGGGTTACTGCATTAGCTATAGGAACTTATTTATTGACCCTTTCTAGTGGGCTTATGTTAAATTTGGATAATTGTTATCATGTACCTACTTTGACTAAAAATATTATTTTTGTTTCTAGTTTAAATAAAGATGGCTTTTATTTAGCATTTAGTAACAATTGTTGTTCTATTATGTTGAATGACATTCTTTATACCTATGGTACATTATGCAATCGAGTATACATATTAGATATGTCAAATCCAATTTTAAACATCAATGATAATAAAAGGCAAAAACAAGATATATTGAAATCATCTCACTTATGACATTGTCGCTTTGGTCATAGAAGTGAGAAACGCATGGCTAAGCTACACAAGAGTGGTAGTTTGGGATAATTTGATTATGAATCATATGACACATGTAAATTTTGCTTATTAGGCAAGATGACTAAATTAACCTTTACGGGAAAGGGTGAACGTGCTCATAGGTATTTACACTTAATACATTCAGATGTATGTGGTCCAATGTCCACACATGCCAGAGGTGGTTTCATCTACTTCATTACTTTTATCGATGACTACTCACGATATGGGTATGTGTACCTTATGAGATACAAATCTGAAGTCTTTGAAAAGTGCAAAGAATTCAGAAATGAACTAGAGAAACAAGTTGACAAAAGTATTAATCAGATTGAGGAGGTGAATACTTGAGCCAAGAGAAGTACTCTAAAGGAAATCACCTTTAGCACTTATTGTACAAATTTATTTGATTAAAAAAAAAGGCATTTTCATTAATTCGATATTCATTTAATATAAGAATTGCTAGTGATCTTAAATCAATTAATAAAGTATTTGATACATAACATAGCATGAAGGAAATTATGATGAGATTATGATATTGAGATTCTTATCATGTGTAATTAAGTTAGTATCTAAATTATCCCTAGTCTTAGGATTAATGAGATGGGACATTGTTAATTCAATAGACTAGCACATATTATACTCTTTCATGGGATTAAGCAGTAGATCTAATAATTGTAAACATGAGATGTTTAGAGATAACATATGAATGTTTGCTAAGTGTAGCTAAGTACATCAGATGACCTACTATGAGACAATTATATGTATAATCTATTCAAATATCAATAATAGTCTGTCATAGCAATTGTGCAAGTATTCTGAAACTTGAGGTACTCAATGATATTTTGGATACTGATTATGCATTTTGATACTATTCCTTATTGCCTTCAGGAGATTGCTCGTAGGGTGGTGATTGGATGCAGCTTGAGGTATTCAAAGGTAATTGGGTAACCAACAAAGGATTCACCACTCCTAATTGATGGAGTGTATACCTATGGCCTCTTATCGAGGTCATTACTTGGGAATCTCTAGCTTGAGTAATGTTAGTTCTTATCTCTGAGGCTCATTACTCTATTAGATATGTATAGTTTGATTATGAATCACATTACTCCATCAATAATATCATTCAATCATATAGGCCACATACATTTAAAATTAGACAATTGCTATTATGTTATATTTTTAACTTAGAATACTCTTTATGTTTCTTATTTAAATATAAAAGGTTTTCAATTAACTATTAATGGCAATAGTTGCTCTATATGATTGAATGATATTATTGATGGAATTTGTGCATTATGCAATGGAATTTATATTCTTGTTATATCTAATTTAATCCTCAATATCAATAACAAAAGATAAAAGTTGGATAATCTAAAACTATCATATTTATGAATTGTCACATTGGCCATATAAATAAGAGGTGCATGACTAAGTTACACAAAAAGGGTGACTTAGGGTTATTTGATTATGAATCACATGACATTTGTAAATATTGTTTATTAGGGAAGATGACAAAATCACCTTTAGTGGAAAGGGTGAACGTACCAATGAGTTATTTGACCTTGTACATATAAATGTATGTGGCCTAAAGTCAATGCATGCCAGAGGTGGTGTAATACCCTTCTATACAACCAGGGAAAATCTCACTGCACAGACAAATGCCACATGAATGAATTTGTCTAAAATTGTTTTGAATTAAAACTTTTTCTATCTTATTTCTATATCAACAATATTACATCTGTTTAACATGCAACCTTAAAATCACATCTAGCATAATTTGTGTAACATGCATCCTTATACTAAATATATCTTACTTACTTCATAAAACTCATATTAGTAATAATTATCAACTGGAATAATAACTGGTTTGGCAATTACTACCCTTATTCAAAATCAACCTTATTAAACAAATCCCAATTTATTTGTCTCTATCCCATGACATTAGAAATAAATAAATGAGATGAATAAAATAATAAAAAATAAACCCCAACACGGGTTAACTTTGACTGGTTTGGTCTTTTCTTCTTGCCAACTCTACTGTCTATTGGCTCCAAACTCGCGTGTAGAAAAACCCACACACTAAGTTATTGAAAGCTTAGTGGTACATATAAGCATTGAAATTCTAGCATCCATTCAAACAATATCATAGCATTCATATTCATAAACAGATTTATATGCTTGACCACATCATCATTCCCAATAATATCCACATAATATCTCAATCATTTTGAATTGAATTTATTTTAATACATTCATTGAATATATTGCACAAGTGAATCCATATCATCATAATTATAATACATTTCATTCATAGTATTTCTATATCATCACAAACATAGTGAATTTAATCATAAATTGCAATTATCTAGCTCTTGGTTTTATCTATCTGATTACTGATTTTGATATTCCTTTTCTAGGACACAACTATATTCTGATACACTAATTTTTGTATAACTATGTTACAATTATCTACTTATAATTTCTATATATTGTATTATCAATTTATTGTTTCTTAGCTCAATACTCTAGACCTAGACTACATGGATATGGGTTGTGAAATAAGAACACTCTTACCCAAGCTTAAGCCACCCCCTTCACTATCTGTGTCTGTCTATATTGCAAATTCCATATCTCAAATCAAGAGCGCTCTTATCTAAGCTTCAGGCACCTTGTCCCGAAGTAATCAGTAGTGCTTTTACCTGAGCTTAAGTCATCCTGATTAACATAATAATAGTAATATATTATGATATCGTAACCCCCTCAATGACATGCCACCTATCCTAGTTATTCCTCGAATAGAGAATGGGCATATTTAATTACGTTCTATGTATCAATATCATTTATGTCACATTCTATAGTTTCACATAATCCTCACATGTTATTCTAAAATTTAGAGCACTGAGTGCATAATCATTATTCCAATCAAGCTATCATATTGTCTATAATCTCATTTAAACATGTTAAGTATGTGTGTATATTGTACTCATATAGATCAATCATATGACTCAATTAACCAAATTCTGGATATAGGACATTCATGGGTGTAAATCCTTCTGTCATAAGTTGTCTACCCATGATTGGCTTTATAATCATTCACGAACGTGAACATTGGTTCACAGGTGTGACTATTCTATGTTCATACATTCACAGGCATGACATATCAGTCTGTATCAATTATGTTTTAGGCTAATTTCATAGACAACATGCATTGGTTCTAAGGCTAACCAATGTTAGTCACTACTATTAACACTTTTCAAAATTTTCAGCATTTATAATAACTATAAGCTTGTATATTATCATACTTCATCAATTAAATTAGGCTCAACGCCTTAATTATCGATGCCATAACATCCATTCATATTCAATTGTCATTATACAAATTCTTTTATGCATCTCAGTATTCAATAAGCTAATTATCTTTATTTCAGCAACCATTATAACCATCTTACATGCCACATAACATATCAGAATCCATATCACTTATCACAAGCACAAAATAATTAAATTAAAATGTGTATATGTACGAACCTCGTTACTTGGAGCCTAACACATGATTTATCAAGTATCTATAGCCTCTGGTGGGACTTTCCCCCCTCTGTTTTGGTCCCTAATAGGAAATTAGAGACCATATTAATGTCTTATATTGCCATCCTATCTATATATGCTATAAACTATAAAAATCTTAACTTTTCATTGATTTAATCCTATAGATCCCTCAATCTATAGAAAATCGAATTGAACTGGATCAAAGGACTCAAGAGGACATGATTTCTTACCTTTGTTTGATGCAAAAAAAATTGATTGATGAGTTTAAAATCATGTTTTTACACTCTTTGTTTCTGACATCAATTTGTATAATAGAACTCTTGCTTTTAATATGTTTTTACTCTCTTTTTATAATGGGAATTCATGTTTAATTAGTTAATATCAAAAGGGAACAAAGAAAATTCATTTATGGGGTTTCAAGAGACTGGTGGCTAGGGTTTCTAATTGAGAATAGGTGAGTTTCTGCCAAAAATACAAAGTTGATCTATTTATACCACAGAACTTCACAGGCATGAACACTAGTGTCATGGCTGTGAAGATCTTCAGCTTTAGAAATTGAAATTTGCAAAATTCACGGCCGTGATTACCTTTATCATGGGCGTGAATGCTGGGAACTTCACTTTTTCTTATCTTTTTCATTATTTTCATGTTACCAAAACCCTTAACCACTATACGCCTCCCATATACCCTTAATATACCTTTGTTAACATATTAATTCCAAGCCCTAACTTGTAGGCATTATAGGTGATTTTATCTACTTCATTACCTTTATTGATAATTATTCTCTATTTGGGTACTTCTATCTAATAAGTTACAAATCTGAAGCCATTAAAAAGTTCAAAGAATTCAAAAATGAAGTAAGAAAAACAACTTGGATAAAGTATTAAAACACGTAGATCAAATCAAGGTGGGAAATACATATCAAGAGTTTTAAGGTTATCTAAGCGACAATGGGACTTTATCTCAATAGACTCCATCGTACATGCCATATTGACTAAATCCTTTTAGGTCATACACTAGAGACTATTATTTATATATTAAATAGAATCCATTCAAAGTTATTTGATGTTACTCCATATGAGATATTGAATATTATAAAACTTATTATTTTATCACATAAATGTATGGCGTTTCCTACTTATGTGGAGCGAACAATGTTAGATAAGTTAGAAGCTAAGTCTAATAAAAGTCTATTTGTGGGATATTTAAAAGAGTGATTTGGATATCAATTTTACCACCTTTTGGAACAAAAAGGTATTTGTTTCAAATCATGTTGTTTTCTTAGATAAAATAATTTTCTCTAAAAGAAGATAGTGGGAGCAAGATTGAACTTTATGAAGTTCATGATGCTTAAATAGATGCAAATCAATTGATAGAATTTGAATCTACTTCTCATACATATGAAGTAATAGCTACACCTTCTGAAACATAAGAACTTCATAGATCTAGTAGGATACGCATTGTTCCAAAGAGATATGGATTTCTCATAAGTGAATAGAATAATGTATTGCCCATAGAAGATGATGAGCTTACTACCTATAAAGAAGTTTTGAATAGTTAAAAATATAATAAATGGCTTAAAGCCATGCAATTAGAGTTGAATTCCATGAATGAAAACCAAGTACAGATTTTGGTTGACCAACTTGAAGGGATTAAACCCATTGGATGCAAATGGGTCTTCAAGAAAAAGACTGACAATGAAGGTAATATAGTTATCTGTAAAGTTAGGCTAGTAGTTAAAGGATATCATCAAAGACAAGGAGTTGACTATGATGAAACTTATTCTCTAGTTGTTATGCTTAAATCGATTAGGATACTCCTTATGTGTTCTTATTTAGTATAGTTGTTATGTATGTTTTTAATGTTTAATTTTAGTTTTTTGGCATGTTTTGGGTACTTAGTTGTGAGTATTTTGTGTTTGGAGGTGTTTCAAAAGAATTGCAGAGAAGTTAAGACCCTCACATGTGTGAAGAGTTGTCACATGTGTGAGGGAGTTGAGTACTAGAAAACCCTCATGTGCATGACACTATGTCACACTTATGAGGGTGATTGTACCTCTTTTTTTTTCTTCTTCTTTGCCATGCATGTGAGGCATCAGCATGAGCATGAGGATTTTGCAGGGGTTGGCATACATATTCAACATAGGCGCATTAAGGCCAAAAGTTCAAGGAACTATCAAGAGTATGTTAAGATGTTGCAAGCCTAAAATAGTTGTGCCTTCTGAACCTGCAGCGTGCATGAGGCCTTATCACACATATGACAATCAATGATCCTAGATAGTCCAAAATGCAATGAAAGTTTGTCTTCTGCAAGTGGGTGCACAATATGAAGGATTACTTATAGAGCTTATTTTTGGTGAATTTATTGACATATTTAGAAGAAAAATATTATACTTTTAGAATTATAATTTACCTAAAACTCTTAGGAGAATAAATGTAGTTTCTTTTTAGAATTGGTAGGGTTTTTTCTCAAACACACTTTAAGAGTGACGTTCTACAACTTTTGAAACTGGTGACTGAAGAGAACTCGTAGGCTACCTTTATCATATTATTTCAGCATACTTTTCATTATTGAAGAGAGAAACTTTGATACTTGAAGATTGGTTTGGAGTAAAGCTTGGAGATTCAGGGACCAACCTATCTTTATTTAGATTCTTTATCAACTTTCAAGGGAGTAACTTAGTTCTTTTATTTCTATCTTTGTTGTAAAATGTTTAGTATAGTATTTGATATTAACATGACTATTATAGTATCAATGCTAGGCTAGACCTCCATTGGGTATTTAGTAAGCTAACCCAATTATGTATGAACTTCCTTTTATTATTAATGAAGTGTGACTTTTTTCCTATTTCAGTTGTCCTTATTTAGTTTTATAATGAATGATTGATTCGCCACCTTTTTTTTTAATTTGGAATGAACATATTTAAGTTATATTGTTATAAAAACCATCTTTATTTAACCTAAAAATTGGATTGGACATTAGTTACACCATTAGATTGGGTAATTGGTAAATTAAGGCGAGAGTGTACTGCCCGATAATTTAGGCCACGGTCGTGGTTGATCCAAATTCGGCACACCAAACCAATTGAGGCCTAAATTCGATGATGAAAGAAAAAAATTAAAATAATAATAAAATATGAGAAAAATATTTTGGATATTATTAATTGAGAATTTTGAAGTTCGGAATTTATAATTTAGAAAAAAATAATTTTTCGCTGAACGAAATTGGAATTTATAGTGTTTTTGACACAAATATTTTAAAAAGGTATAAAAATGGAATATTCTTTATCTAAGGAAATGAATATTCTTTAGATTAAAATAAAGTAAGAGTGATTTAAATTAATGGACCAATGAGGGACAAGATTATCTAATTAATCTTAACCACCCACCTAATCCAACTATAAAAGTCAACTTTCACCTTTTTGTCTTTATTCTTCTTTTTTCTCATCTTAATCAAGCCAAAAACTCTCTTATTCTCCTTTGTCGCTGTGACATACCTCCCATTTTCTTCTTCTTTTTTTTCTTCAATCAAAGCTAAGGTTAGATGGAAAAATGTTTGGATTAGTAAGATGAACAAGAAGGTGAAGCAAGGTGAGTAAAACTAAGGAAGAGGAAATAAGAAAGGAAGAGAAAAAGAGAAGAAAAATTTTGGTCATTTTGAAGACCTAGAAAGGTGAGGTTAGATCTTCCATCTTTCACCTTTCTTCTGCTCTTTTCTTTGATTTTGGGCTTAGTTGCCATTAAAGTTAGTAATTTAGGATGATTATTATGTTGATGGTGATTAAAGGTGGATTAGTAAGATTAGTGGTTGATTAGTGTGAAATTTGTTGTTAGGCCAAGGAGGTAAAAAATATTTGAACCAAAATCAAAGAGGAACTAAGGGCAAGGAGAAAGCTAACTAGAAGGAAGAGAAAAGTAAAGTGAAGTAGACTTTTTGAGGTATGTACATTTGAAGAAAATTCAATATGGAAAATGTGATTTTTGATTTTGTGAAATTATGTGTAATTGTGAATGTAATTCTTGATATTTTGACTAAGTGATGAATTGGTGATTAAATGATGCTATGAATGTGCAAATAAAAATTTGAATGTGAGGTTGATGCATGAAGATGGAAATTGTAGGAACTAATTGAAGTGTTGGAAAATTCATCTTACGAATAGTGTCTACTTTTCTGGTCATAACTTGAGTTCTGGAAATGATTTTTGAGTGATTCTTATTGGGTTGGAAATTTAAGACATAGGGATTCAACTTTAATTTAGACTATTAGACCTGAATATGCTTGCAATTAGATGTAAAATGGACTCAAATTTTGAACTAGAAATCTGTCCAGTAAAATACTGGGCAGAATAGAATGAATGTAGCTTAGAGAAAAATTCATAACTTTTTCTGAAAAATTGGGTTTAATGTGATTCCGATTGGAAATTACAGATAAGAGTACCTACATTTTGTTAGTTGATCACTTGTCAAAATTTCGCCTAAAATGGATGAAACATGCAGGACAATATAAGGAAGAAATGCTGTCCAGAATAGGGCAGCTTATATGTATGTGTTGATTATGGAATTTTGTTATAGAAAAATAAATTTTTTGATTTTTCTTATAGTTATAATGATTAAATGAGCACGTATGATATTATAAAATATTTAATGGAGATTAATGCATTTACGTGAAATTATATTAGTGTTACATACATAATTTATGTAAATAATAATAAAGGTAACAATTATAATTAAGCCCTATAACATCTAGTCAAGAACTAGAAATTAGGATAAGTTGGCATAACAATAAAAGGGTAGAATGTAGGCACTAGAAAATAGTACTAAGATTTAATTTACGTAGGCATTAAGAAATAGTGTTGAGTTAAAATTACGTTGGTACTAAGAAATAATGCTGAGTTCAAAATTATGTAGGCACCAAAAAGATGTTGAGTTATTGTGGAAAATATAGACATTAAATGCTGAGTTATAAAATTATTAAGAAGGTGTCGAGTATACTTTCGGAGAGCAGAAATCCTGTATCCAGTATTTAGTTCCGGTCTAAAATGTCATGGGCTATCAAATAAATTGTAAATTATTAAATTGATATTTTAAATAGTATGTCTTGTATTGTTAAAGAATTTCAAGCATGCTAAATGAATGAAATGTTATAATTGATGAATTGTTTATTTTTGCTTGATGAATGAAATGTTATAATTGATGAATTGTTTATTTTTGCTTCACGTAAATGGTATTGATATTATTTGAATGTTTTGGCATGCTTAGTAAATTAATGGTAGTTTCTAAATTTTTATTTAGAAATATTTATATAATTATTGGATAGTTGTCAAACGTACCACTAAGCTAAAAGCTTGGTATAGGTGGTGTAGTATCAGTTCAGGTTCAGAATGTCACTCAAGGCAGAGGTAGGGGATATGGACAGTCTAGAAGTGGCAGGATGGATCAAAGTATTAGAATCAGTGAATAGAGTAGAAGGTAGTCGAGCCCTAGCCAGAGCATATGCCATGAGAGCTCGTGAGGAGCAGGATGCCCAGGATGTCATTATTAGTAATTTTTCTCTTTATGATATTGATTTATTCGCGCTGATAGATCCGAATTCTACACATTCATATATATGCATGTCACCACCTAGTCAGGGTAATATGGTACTAGAGGAATTAGATTATGATATATTAGTGACAAATCCTTTGGGTCATGGAGTGAATGTTAGTCGAGTCTATAAAAACAGTCTAGTCAAAGTTCATAATGTAGAATCCTAGCTGACCTGATAAAATTGTCATTATGTGAGTTTGATGCAACATTGGGGATGGATTGGTTAACTCAGCATAGGGCAGTGGTGGATTGTCAGTATAAGAGAGTGAATTTCAAGAATTCAGGGTAGGATGACATGATTGTCTTGGGCGAGAATCGACCATACTTAACTAATGTCATTTCTATGACGAAGGCATGTATGCTTATCAAAAAGGCTATGAAATGTTTTTAGCACATATTGTAGATACCAAGAAAGGAAATCTAGATCTCAGGGAGATTCCTACAGCATGTGAATATCAGGGAGATAGAGTTTTCCATAGATGTTTTGCTAGGCATAACCCCGATATCAATCACTTGCTACAGAATGACACTTGCTGAACTAAAGGAATTAAAAGTGCAATTGCAAGAGTTTTTAGAGAAAGGGTTTATCAAACCCAATGTCTCACCTTGGGGTGCTCCGATTCTATTTGTGAAAAAGAAGGATGACACCTTTTGTTTGTGCATTGATTATTGTCAGTTGAACAAGACGACAATTAAGAGCAGATATCCATTGCCGATAATAGATGACTTGTTTGATCAGTTGAAAGGAGCATGGGTATTTTCAAAAATTGACCTCAAATCATGTTATCACTAATTGAGAATTAGAGAATTAGACATTTCAAAAATAACATTTATGACTCGATATGGTCATTACGAGTTCTTAGTAATGCCTTTTGGCATGATGAATGCCCCAACAACATTTATGGATCTAATGAATATAATCTTTAGGTTTTATTTGGACCAGTTCATGGTGGTGTTCATAGATGATATCCTGGTGACTCCAGAAGTAGAGAAGAGCATGATCAACATCTTCGTATTGTCTTCCATACCTTAAGAGAATCAATTATATGCAAAGCGATCGAAATGTGCATTCTTGTTGGATGAAGTGGCCTTTTTAGGGCATATTGTCTCAACTGATGGGATCAAAGTTGACTCCAATAAGGTAGAGGCAATCCTCAACTAGAAACTGCCTTGGAATGTGATAGAGGTGAGAAGTTTTTTTGGTTTGGCTAGTTATTATTGGAGATTCGTGAAAGGATTTTCAATGATAGCCTCACCACTGAAAAAATTGCTTAGGAAAGAGACTAGATTTGAGTGGACAGATCAGTGCCATACTAGTTTTGATAAGTTGAAGAAAATGTTGATAAAGGCACCAATGTTGACGCAGCCTACTGTGGGAAAAGATTATGTGGTGTATAGTGATGCTTCCCTTAATGGTTTGGGTTACGTACTAATGCAAGAAGGCAAAGTGATCACTTATGCTTCTAGGCAACTGAAGCCTCATAAGAGAAATTATCTAACACATGATCTGGAACTAGCAACCATTGTGTTTACATTGAAAATATGGCGACACTACCTGTATGGCAAGCAATGTTATGTCTATACAGACCATAAAAGTTTGAAATATTTGCCTTCACAAAAGGAACTCAAATTGAGATAGAGGCGATGACTAGAATTAATCAAAACTACAATTATATCATTGATTATCAGCCAAGTAAGGCTAATGTGGTAGCTGACTCTCTGAATAGAAAAACATTAGCAGGTAAACGTTAAAACATAAATTTATTAAGTGAACAAGATTAAATAAAAAAAAGAATGAAATAATAAGTAATTTATATATATTATTTTGGCAGAATATTGGATTCAACCCACATTGATTCAACAAGTAAAGGACAGTCAGAAGCAAGACACGAAATTAAAGGAAATCTTTGAAATGGTGAAAAAGGGTGAAAAAACAGAATTTACTATTAAAGTATATGGGAGTTTAAGGCATAAGGGTAGGTTATGTGTGCTAGACATACCAAAATTAAAACAAGATATTTTGAAAGAGGCTCACAATATTATTTATACAATGCACTCGGGAAGCAAAAAAATGCATCATGATTTGAAGGCATATTACTGATGACCAAGAATGAAAAGAGATATCACAGAGTATACTACCAGATGTTTAACTTGTCAGCAAGTGAAGGCTGAGCATCAAGTACCAAGTGGATTATTGCAGTCAATTTCAATTCCAAAGTGGAAATGGGAAAGAGTTACAATGGATTTTGTTTCTGGTTTGCCTTTGACACAAAAGAGGCATGATGCAATATGGGTAGTCGTGGACCGGCTCACCAAATCAGCTCATTTTCTACTGATCAAGATGGATTATCCACTTAATCATCTGGCAGAGATCTATGTTAATGAGATAATCCATTTACATGGTGTGCCAGTTTCAATCATCTCAGATCGAGACACAAGGTTCACTTTACAATTCTAGAAATGTTTGCATCAAGCAATGGGTACTCGACTCAATTTCAGCACAACTTTCTACCCAAAAATAGATGGACAATCAGAGAGGATCATATAGATATTGGAAGATATGTTGATGAGTTGTCTAATAGAATTTGAAGGTAGTTAGGACAAACATCTTCCATTGATAGAATTTGCCTACAATAATAGTCACCAAGCCAGTATCGATATGGCATCATATGAAGCCTTGTATGGGAGGAAGTGTAGAATGCCTCTATGTTGGATTGAGCTTAGTGAAAAGAAAGTAATAGGTCCATAGTTAGTGCAATAGACAGAGGAAAAATGAGAATAATAAGAGATAGGCTGAAAGCTGCTACTGATAGACAGAAATCATAAGCAGATTTGAAAAGAATGAATATTGAATGGAAAAGGATTTTTCAATTTGGAAAGAAAAGAAATTTGAGTCCTAGGTTCATAGGACCATTCAAGGTACTTGAATGCATTGGTCTTGTGGCGTACAAATTAGCCATACCACCAGAGTTAGACCAGATCACAATGTATTCCATATGTCCATGTTGAGAAGATATCGATCAGATTCATCTCATATCATATCAGCATAACCTATAGAGATATGACCAGATCTAACTTATGAAGACGAGCCAATGGAAATTCTAGCTCGAGAAATCAAAGAGCTACGTAACAAGAAGGTACCATTGGTAAAAGTTATGTGAAAAAATCATAATTCAGAATAGGCAACTTGGAAAAATGAAGAGGTGATGAAGGTTCAACATCCACAATTGTTCCACTCTAGTCAAAAAGGTAAATTTCGAAGACAAAATTTTTTTTAAGAAGGAAAAAATTATAATGCCCGATAATTTAGGCCATAGTGGCAGTTGACCGAAATCTGGCAAGCCGAACCGATCGAGGTCCAAATTCGGACATGAAAGAAAAAAATTAAAATAATAATAAAATATGAAAAAAATATTTTGGATATTATTAATTGAGAATTTTGAAGTTAGGAATTTAAAATTTAAAAAAAAAATAATTTTTCGCTGAACGAAATTGGAATTTACATTGTTTTTGACACAGATATTTTAAGAATGTATAAAAATGGAATATTTTTTATCTAAAGAAAGGAATATTCTTT
The DNA here is from genome assembly GCA_023653625.1 of Triadica sebifera. Classification (NCBI taxonomy): domain Eukaryota; kingdom Viridiplantae; phylum Streptophyta; class Magnoliopsida; order Malpighiales; family Euphorbiaceae; genus Triadica; species Triadica sebifera. Next base: position 13,048,946 of record CM042903.1, on the reverse strand, counting down.
GGATTAAAATAAAGTAAGAATGATTTAAATTAATGGACCAATGAGGGACAAGGTTATCTAATTAATCCTAACCACCCACATAATCCAACTATAAAAGTGAACTTTCACCTTTTTGCCTTGACATACCTCCCATTTTTTTTCTTTTTTTTTTGTTCAATCAAAGCTAAGGTTAGATGGAAAAAGGGGTGGATTAGTAAGATCAACAAGAAGGTGAAGCAATGTGAGCAAAACTAAGGAAAAGGAAAAAAGAAATGAAGAGAAAAGGAGAAGGAAAATTTTGATCATTTTGAAGATCTAGAAAGGTGAGGTTAGACCTTCCATCTTATCACTTTTCTTCTTCTCTTTTCTTTGATTTTAGGGTTAGTTACCATTAAAGTTAGTAATTTAGGGTGATGATTATGTTAATGGTGATTAAGGGTGGACTAGTGTGATTAGTGCTTGATTAGTATGAAATTTGTTGTTAGGTCAAGGAGGTGAAAAATATTTGAACCAAAATCAAAGAGGAAGTAAGGTCAAGGAGAATGCTAACTAGGAGGAAAAGAAAATTAAAGTGAAGTAGACTTTTCGAGGTACGTACATTTGGCAAAAATTCAATATGAAAAATGTGATTTTTGATTTTGTGAAAATATGTGTAATTGTGTATATAATTGTTGATATTTTGATTGACTGATGAATTGGTGATTAAATGATGCTATGAATGTGAAAATAAAAATTTGAATATGAGGTTGATGCATGAAGATGGAAATTGTAGGAATTAATTGGAGTGCTGGAAAATTTGTCTTATGAATAGTGTCTACTTTTCTTATCATAACGTGAGTTATGGAAATGATTTTTAAGTGATTATTATGGAGTTGAAAATTTAAGACATAGGGCTTCAACTTTAATTTAGACTATTAGACCTAACTATGCCTGCAATTAGGTGTAAAATGAACTCAAAGTTCGAACTAGAAATATGTCAAGTAAAATACTGGGCAGAATGAAATGAACATAGTTTAAAAAAAATTCATAAATTTTGCTACAAAATTCGGTTTAATATGATTCTAGTTGGAAATTAAAGATAAGACATGTACCTATATTTTATTAGGCAATCACTTGTCAAAGTCCATCTTATATGTATGTGTTGATTATGGAATTTTGTGATAGAAAAATATATTTTTTGACTTTTTTTTTATAGTTATAATGATTAAATGAACAAGTATGATGTTATAAAATATTTAATGGAGATTATTGCATTTATGTGAAATTATATTGGTATTACATACATAATTTATGTAAATAATAATAAAGATAATAAATATAATTCAGCCCTATAATATCTAGTCGAGAACTATGAATTAGGATAAGTTGGCATGCCAATAATATGGTAAAAATGTAGGCACAAGAAAATAGTGCTGAAATTTAATTTACACAGGTACTAAGAAATAGTGTTAGGTGAAATTACGTATGTACTAAAAAATAATGCTGAGTTCAAAATTATGTAGGCACCAAAAAGATGTTGAGTTATTGTGGAAAATATAGACATTAAATGCTGATTTATAAAATTATTAAGTAGACCCTGAGTATACTTTCGGAGAGCAGAAATCTTGTATCCAGTGTTTAATTCCGGTCTAAAATATCGTGGGCTATCAAATAAATAGAAAAATAAATTGTAAATTATTAAATTGATATTTTAAATAGTATGTCTTATATTGTTAAAGAATTTCAAGCATGCTAATGAATGAAATGTTATAATTGATGAAGTGTTTATTTTTACTTGACGTAAATGATATTGATATTATTTGAATATTTTTGCATGCTTGGTAAATTAATTGTAATTTCTAAAATTTTATTTTAGAAATATTTATATGATTATTTGATAGTTGGTAAACGTACCACTAAGCTAGTAGCTTAGCGCATGTATTTTATGCATAGATAAATAGACATAGTTGTTGCATTAGGGTGACCGAAGAAAAGAGGAACCACAAAATCAAATTGCAGCAGTTTATTTTCTTTTTGTATGTTTTGGAAATGGTGTTATAAAAATTAAATTTTAAGAGTTTCTTTTGATGTAAATATGTGGCATGTACGATTTATAAGGAGTGAATTTTTTAATTTATATATTTTGTATTATTTGTAAATGTATTTCTAAATATAATGGTTTTTACAAAAATGAGCTTAGTAGCACTTCCATATACTATTAATGACTAGTAGGGTGAGAGAGTGCTACAGAGAGTCATTAAAATTTACTTTATGGGGCTTAATTAAATTAGAAAAAGACTGCAAATTGGGATGTGAGCTGAATACCTATTTACTCTTATTAGATCCTAATTCATTAGATTTATTTGCTATATATTTTTTTGTAGTTTTTTTTCTTTCGTTACTTCAATTAATTCATCAAATTTGGTTAAAGTGTTCAAGTTTTAATTTTCATTATTCATTTGTAATCTAAAATTGATGAAGAATTTAAGTGAAATTGGTTCCTTGAGAGACCGACCTCATGAATGAGCTAAATACCTATTTTTTTTTCTTATTGGTTCCTTGCTAATATTACAATTGTCTTATGCACTTGTAAGTACACTTTAAGTTATATCAAGTTTTTGGCACTACTATCAGGGAACTATTTTTTATTAGATTCTTAGTTAGGTTGCTAACATGTTTTTCATTGTTTTAGATGGTTTGATTTGTTAAATTTTATATTATTTTAGTTTTGCATTATAGTGACAATAACTTGGTTTCATAGATAGTTGAGGTTACAAATCAACTAAAGATTTTGGCCACCAACAAAAATGTGCTGACAACTTAGGTGAGAGGTAGTTATGGTGTCTATGGACATAGAACTAATGCTTATTTTTCAATTGTTCCTTATTCAAGAAACAAAATAGAGCACACATATGGTAGGGACTCTTTACCTTATTTCTAACAATTTTGGTTAGGGGAATCATCCCCATTTTTCCTGAGAAAAATATGCCTCAATTCTTCAGAAATCAAAACCATTATCAGTACCAATATTTAGAACCTCAATTTTAGAAACTCCACTTTCGTACCCTAATCGACTCCAACCAGGATTTCTTAATGCATTTAAAAAATTTTATCTAGAAAAAACCCTTCAAAATTTCATAGTAGCTACTGAAGAGAAAACAAAAATAACTGACAAAATGGTAGATTTTATTAAAGCAACTTTGAGATGATTGGAAACTCATATTGGACAGATTGCTGAAGTAATTCAGGAAAATAAGCAAGAACAACTTTTGAGTCAATCTGAACAAGCTAAAGCAATCTTAGTACTGTGGAGTGGTAAGGTTTATGATAATAAGATTGCTTTGAATGCTAAAATAGGTAATTCTTCTATTTCAAGTAAGACACCAAAAATTGATAAGGAGGAGGAGGCAAGAAAAGAGGGCATAGGTAAAAATTCAGGAAGGAGAAGAATGGCATAAAGAACAGAAAAGATAGTTTTATAAAACCTGAGCTACATAAAGCAAATGTACCTTATAAACCATTTATTCCTTTTCCTAGTAAACTGAAAAAGAGCAAAAAGGACAAGGAATTTTCTAAAATTTTTAATATTTCCTCTAAAGTTGAAATTAATTTACCTTTGTTGGATGTTATTAAAAACATTCCTTTTATGCCAAATTCTTCAAGGTATTGACTTCTACCAAAAAAAAAAGTATGGAACTAATGAGAAAATAATGGTATCTAAAATAGAAAGTTTAGTCCTTCAACATCAAATTTCTCAAAAATAAAAGATCCAGGGAACTTTACTGTATATATAATCCTGGAAAACAGGAAGGTAGCCAAGGTTATGCTAGACTTGGGAGCCAACATCAATTTAACATCATATTCATTATATAAGCAATTGAGCTTGGATGAGCTTAAGTTTACATATATATGCCTTTAACTTACTGACATATCAGTTAAATATCTTACAGGTGTAGTAAAAGATCTCTTTGTACAAATTGGTAAGTTAATTATACCTATTGATTTTGTTGTTTTGGATATGGAGACTTCTCCCTTGAGAGAAAAAAGCATACCATTCTTTTTGGTAGTCCATTCATGGAAACCACTATGACAATAATAGATGCTGACAATGGTATGCTCACAGTGATTATGTTGGCTAAGATATTGTAGCAATTATCTCATGGCGGAGGCCCCGGTGTGGGGTTAAGTCACAATCAAATGTCATGGGCACTTGGATTGTATAAGATAAGGCTAATAGTAGCACCTTCCCCATCACTAATTGGTTTTAGGTGAAATGGAAAGCGTCTGAGGTCCACAACTAGTAGTAGAGTTAAGGTCATAGGTTTGATTCCCAATGGAAGCAATTGCTGAGGGGGAGAATGTTGGGCAAGATATGGCGACAATTATCCTATGGTGAAGGTCCTAGTGTGGGTTCAAGTCACAGTCGAATGTCATGACTATTTAGGTTGTACAGGATAAGGCTAATAGTAGTGTCTTCCTTATCACTAATTGATTTTAGGTGAAATGGTAAGTTGTGAGGTACATAATAAGTTCCTAAAAAGTCAAAAATCATAGTAGTAAAAAATGAAAAAGGGGAATTAGTGTCTACTAGGACCACTACGGGATGGAGAATGTGTAAAGACTATAAAAAGTTAAATGCAGCTAGAAAGAAATATCATTTTCCTCTTTCATGTGTTGATCTAATTCTAAAAAAATTGTCTAGACATGTTTTTTTACTGTTTTCTAATGGTCTTTCAAGTTATTGTGAAGTCTTTATTACACCTAGGATCAAGAGAAAACTACTTTCACTTGTCCGATAGGCATATTTTCTTTTAGAAGAATGCCATTCGACTTGTACAATGCCCCTACCATATTTCAAAGGTGTATGTTTTCTATTTTTTCTAATATGCTTGAAGAATTCATTGAGGTGTTCATTGATGACTTTTCAGTTTTTGGTACTTCTTTTGATGCATGTTTGAAAAATCTGACACGTGTGCGTAAAGAGGTTCCCTGAAGGAAATCACCTTAGGTACTTGATGTGCTCATTGATTATTAATAAAAGGAATTTTCATTATATGATATTCATTGCATATGAATTGATATAGATCTTAAACTATTTAATAAAGTCCTTAGTATGTAACACAACATGAAGAAAATCATGATGAGACTTCTATCATGTGCAATTATATTTATACCTAAATGATCTCTAGTCATAGGATTAACAAGATAAGACATTGCTAATCCGGATAGACTAGCATATGTTATGCTCCTTAACTAGGTCAAGTAGCTGATCTCATAAGCTAGAGTAGTCAAATACATTGGATGACCTGCTATGAGATAATCATATGAATATCTATTCAATGTCAGTGATAGTCTCATCATAGCAATGATGCAAGTATCTTTAGACTTAAGATGCTCAAGATTATATTGGATACTAAATCCTATTCTTTGACTTCATTCCTTGTTGCCTCTTAAGAGGTTGCTCATAGGTAGTGATTGGGTATAGCATAAGGTATTAAAAGGTAGTTGAGTAGTCAATAGAGGATTCACCACTCTGATAGAAGGAGAGTATATCTATGGCCTCTTGTAGAGATCATTACTTAAAAATCCTTGGCCAAGGTGGACATGTCTTGAAGAAGGTCTTCAAAGATATATCTGATAAGAGTAATGAGTCTTATAGATAAGAACTCATATCATTTGGACTAGATGTGACATAATCAGTCTAGTGGGAGTTGACATACAGTTCATGCTCTGAACCAAATGAAGTATAAATTGTGAAATGATGAATTGCATGGTAATTATTTATGGAAGGGTTAAAAGTCAAATCACTGACTTTCTAGTTAATTGGGTGGTCATGATGTGTTGCTAAATACAGTTCATGATCTGCTAAGTCAAGAGAAATTAATTAGAAATTAAATATGGGTCAAAAGAGTTTGACTCATAAAATACTAATTGGATTAGGATTCCTCCTAAGACTTAAGCTGCCAACATGACCAAAAAACCTATTAGGTCACACATATAGAGGAAATGAAGAAAATATAAACTAGGTTTTGGATAAGATCCAAATGAGAAAGAAAGAGAATTGATCCATTTATAAGAGTTATAAAAATGGGCTAAATCCAAATTGCATTAGGATTATTGACCTAGTCAGCATTGGGCCTTATACCTTAGGAAAATGCCCAATAAGGATTTCCTTTTCCAACCCTATAAGGGATTAGAAAGAATATAAATACTCTTTTTAAAGAGTTAATTTCGTGGCTACCCTATTAAGAAAAATAAGAGTAATTTTTCATCTCTCCCTTTTCTCTTTTATAAGACAATTTTTTATAGCTAGCACTTTGGATCTTTGTCTCCCCATCTCCTTAGAAGTTTTCTTCTTCTTCCTTCATATGGATACTCTTATAGGCAATCCTAGCTTTGGATTATATTGGTTTACTACAACCCAACAAAGAAGGAAAAACTCACAACTTGGAAGATCAAGAGTTGCAAACAAAGATAATCAACTTCTCCCATTAAATGGTACGCTCCAATTTTAAATTACATAGGGCATTCTTTAGGTTTTGGTTTTGATTTAATTTTATATTTTCATTCTACCACATATGAGATGCATGTTAAGAACCCAACACTTAAGAGATGTATTGAGAGCAACCTGACTCTTAGTTGGGAGAAAAGTCATTTCATGCTTAACCAGGGAATTGTTTTGGGTTATGTAGTTTCTAATAGAGGAATTGAAGTATATAAGGTAAATGTGGACTTAATTGCTAAATTACCACCACCTAAACAAGCTGTCATGTTCTGGGGTAGAATTGATTCTTTATATTGTACTGCATTTTTCATCTATTTTTAAATGGAATCAAGACAATTAATCACTAAAAATATGTAAATTAATATTTTATCTTTAATTACCAACTAAAATCACATCAAAGCGAAATTTGTAGCAAAAGTTATAGATTTTAGAAATAGCTACATTCATTTTCATTTTGCCTAATATTTTACTAGACATATTTTCAATCTGAAATTTGAGTCAATTTTAAACCTAAATGCAAGAATATTCATGTATGATAGAATAAATGAAAGTTGAATCCCTATGTATTAACTTTCCAATCCAATAAGAAACACTCTAAAAGCACATCCAAACTCAAGTTATGCACTAAAACATAGACACTGTTTATATGACAATTTTCAGCAACTTCAATTAATCACACATTTTCCTATCTTCATGCATCATCAACATAAAATCATTTTTATTTTCACAATCATGACATCACTTAATCACCATTTCATCACTCAATAAAAATATTAATAATTACTTACATAATTACACACAATGTCATAATCAACATAACCACACAATTAACAATAATATCACATTTAACATTCTTTTATCATATTGATTTTTTACCAAAAGTACTTATCTCAAAAAGTCTCATTTTCTTTACCTTTCTCTAATTTCTAATTGGCTTTTTCCTTGCCCTTATTTTCTTTTTAATTATGGACTAAAGGTTGCTCATTTCCTTGGCCTTTGTAGATCTTAAAGATGGTTGAATTCCTCCTTCTCTTTCTTTTTTTTTCCTTCCTTCTTCTTCCTTTGTTTGGCTCACTTTGCTTCACTTTCTTGATGATCTTCCCTTAATCCATGTTTTTCTATCTAAATCTTGGCTTTAATTGAAGGGGGGAAAAAAAGAAGATTGGAGAGATTGTGGTCATGGAAAAAGGGAGAGAAAAAGTAAGAGACATTTTTGCTTAAGATGAGAAAGAAAAATTTTCAAGGTATAAAGTGAAAGGTGACTCTTATAGTTAGATTAGGTAGGTGGTTATGATTAATTAAATAATCTTGTCTCTCATTAGTATATTAATTTTAATCAATCTTATTTTATTTTAATCCAAAGAATATTTTTTTTCTTAGATAAAAAAAAATTCCCTTTTTATTTCTTCTTAAAAATATTTGTATTAAAAATACCGTAAATTCAAATTTCATTTAGTGAAAAATTATTATTTTCTAAATTTTATCTCCAAACTTCAAAATTCTCAATTAATAATATCCAAAATATTTTTTTCATATTTTTTTATCATTTTTTTATATTCGAATTTAAATCCCAATCGGTTCGATATGCCGATTTGTGGTCACCCGTAAACGTGATATAAATTATCAGGCATTACATCCACAACTACTGCAAAATGTGCATTTTCAGCAATGAAACTAGTAAAGCCAAGACTCTGTAGCAAAATAAAAGATGAATATCTTACAAATAGAATAATAGTTCATATTGAAAAGAATATTGCTGAAATTTTTTATTTAAACTCTCATTGATGATTTCAAGATTTTGAAAAAAATATAAAGTAACACTTTAAATTAGATAATTTTATTTGTTAATTTGTAAGTTATCTATGTTTTTTTTACTGAACCTAATTAGTTACTAACTATTAAAAATAATGCTTTATTAGTGAGAATTTTTTTAATTGAGAATTGTTACTATTTATATGCTTTTAGTTTGGGCTCCCAAAAACTCGGAGGAAAGCTTTGTCCCTGGTTTTCAACAATTCTTTTTATCTTATTTTATTTGGATTCTTTAAAAAGTTAAAAATGATCTATTATTTAGTATTGAATTCTCAAATTAAGTTGAACATGATACTTTATATTCATTTAATTTCCAATATTTATTTTTAATAAATGGTCAAAATTAAGTGATACAATAAAAGAGAGGCTATTTATTTTTTAAGAATAAATATTGAACATAAAACATTGACTATTCATGATTAAAAAAAAGTAAAAATTAAATGAATAATTTATCATGTTTAACTCAATTTGAAAAAATTTCAATCCGAAATAATGACCTGATGATTCAACTAAATTTTTATGTTCTTATAAAATTTTGATCTATTGAGTTTTACTCCACTTTGATTACGTTACGTCAAGTGTGCATTTTCTGGCCTTGTAGCTGCTAAAACACATCTTACTGTACATCAATTAAGGCACCACATGTTGTATTTTTGTGCAAATTTTAATAGAACACTTATCTCATAGCTTGAAGCAATATATAATGTCTAATGTCAAAATGTAGCGTTGAATCTTAATTCTATGCACGGATTGAGATTTTCCCAAGTCTGTTTTAACTTGAACATATACATTATGTTGATTTAAATTTCTCCATTTGTTATCAATATATTATCAAAATTAAATGTTATAATCAAGAAAAAATATTTAATTTTAATCCTTCGTTGATAAATTAAAAAAGGGTAAAAAATATATAAATATTATCTATTATAAGTCAACTTGAAGGAATACCAATCCAATAATTTAAAAGAGAAATATGTGAGACATTCTAGTTAAATATCTTCCGAGTGAAAAATAGACTGTAGATATCTTCACAAAAAGGTTTCAACTTACAAGGTTCAGATGCTCATTGCTCAAGGACAATTTGGGCATTGCAACTACTCGTGCTGAAATTGAAGTGGGTAATATGTCGTTAAATAAATCTGTATTCTTAATATTAAATAGATGAAATGAGGTTTACTCAAATCATTAAAGAAATTAAAATCTAAACTTTGATTTAAACTGATTTAAAACTGAAACTAATCATTTATGAATCAAAATCTAAACCTAGGTAACTGTGATTCAAATTCATAATTTTATTCAACCTAAACCTGAACCTGCAGCAAGTCTTCTTGGCTTAGCCACATGTTGTTTATTGTATATTGGGGTTACCATGTTTACCATTATTCTCTTGCATATTCCAAAATAATGTCTGCCTTTTGAATCTTGCATTGTATGTTAGCGCTTTTGGAATGAAATATAAATACAAATTTTGTATATCTACTTTGACTCCTTGTGTATGTCTTTTCATTCACCTATCTCTTTTGTGGACCCTACTTTGGTTCTCCCCGCAGGAGACTATAGCTTGCTACCTCTGGTCTCTACCGCTCCCTCTATCGTCCTTTGCTCAAATTTTAAAATAAAAACAAAATAAATTGAATTTATGATGCAAGAAATTAAAAACATGGGCGCAATTTAATAATTGAAATTGTGCACTCTCAACATTTATTTTCTGAATCTAACAATATTTAAACACTTTTAATTACATATTATTTTTTTTATTTAGTCTGAAATTTAATAAAATTTAAATCGATCAATTCGAATTTAACTTTTAAAAATTGAATTATTTAAATTTGAATTTCAATGTATTGTAGTTAATATTTTATTAATAGAATAGCATCAGACTCATTATTTTTTTATACATTAGAAACTAATTAAAAAATAATATTAAGATTTGAATCTGAGTTTCATATAATATGAAGTAAATACTCTCAACCATGATGTTATTGGTTGGATGATCCCCAATTTATAAATATATAGATAAAACACAAAAGAATTTATCTAGTAAATTAGTTTTCAAATGGAAAGCTAGTGCCCTTCCTTTCGTATATAAGAAAAACACTTAATTTATTGAAATAACATTACTATGTAATGTATTATCACCGCCAAAAGAATAGGACATTGATAAAGCCATCCACATATCTCTATCACCTCAACACATATCCCTAAAGCACTCAACCACCATTTGCTTTCTTTCTTTTTCTATCTTTTTTTTTTTAATTTTTATGCTCTCTTTCTTTCTCTCTTCTCACATTTGAATATTTATTCTTATTCTTATAATCAATAAACCCTATAAGGGATCTTCCCATATCAAAAACCTATCCTTGTCTCAAATCCTCCAAGCTTGTTTCCTTCACTTGGCATCTACTTATTATATATATTTATTATTCATGTTAAATTAAGACTTACAATTAATATAAGGATATAATCCCATTTTGCATGGCTTGTAGTTATGTAATATCTCCCCATATCTATTCTTTCACCATTTTCTTCTTCTTCCTTCTTCTTATTACTTTTGTTAACACCACTACTACCACTAGCAGATATGAAGCTTTGATCGAAAACGACATGCCGTTTTCCTCAAGAAGACTACTGGGTTCAGGCAATGCAAACACAATTTCAAAGGCCAACGCACAACAAAAACAATGGTTTCGAGCAAGGAGATCTCCGTGGCCAAGGAGACAAAGAATCTTCAATGCAAGTGAACATGAAGTTCCAAGTGGTCCGAATCCCATTTCTAATAGGTGAAGAAATTGAAAATTTCCCATTCGAGATCACTTTCTTCTTTCTTCATCTTTTTGGGTTTGTGGTAATTTTTGGCTTTTTTTTCCTTTTTTTTTCTTTTCTCCTTATATATATAATGTATACAGTTAATTTAGACATATTTATAGGCAGGATCTTGCTTTTGTGATTGTTACAGGATTGCGATATCACTACAGTTGATTCTTATTATTATTTGTTTTCCAAACAGAACCTATCCACCCAATCATTTAACCATGAGGATGTATATGATAATGATATCTGGGGTTTTCTCTTTCTTTTTTGATGTAGAATTCTCATCATTATCCCACGCTCTTCTTCTCTTTAACAGCTACTTCTCTCAATTATTGTTCGCTTCTAATTAATTATCCTTAATAACCCTCTTCTCTCATTTTAATTAATTATCCTTCTTAACTAATATTCCGGATTTTATTTCTAGGTATAGCAGTTTTTGGATGAAATATATATTCTTTCCAATCAGGAACAATTGTATACTAACTAGTTTGTTTATTTATTTAAATCACTTCTCACAAAAAAAATTTTAAAAAAAACACACTAGAAATCAACTTAGATTATTGAAGAAGATAATTAAAAGAAAATGACACAAGGGTCAAAAAAGGCACCAACCAACAGATCCAACATGCATATGATATTATATTGTGAATTGTTAAGTTTTTTTTATTATTATTATTTATTATCACTAAAGTAAAAGGTCTGCCTATTTTTGTTGATAAAATAGAAGTATTCATAGGAACTGCCCCATATATATTGAGATTCTTCTATTTATTGAAAATTGGGAGAAGGTGCCGGGTGGGAAAGCAGAAATATGGGGAGAAGATGAATAAAAACAATGGGATTTTTTTTAGGGCTCATTTTGAGATAATCAACATTATTTTGGGCCAAGGATGTAAATTAAAAAAATTATGTACATAGAAAAAGGGCAGGCAATGATTAAAAAATATGATAAAATAAAATGTGGGTTTGGGCTTTTATGTGGAAGAGGGGACTGAAAATGCATTATGAAAATAAAAAGAAGGCCCAAAAAACCATAGTTTTGCGTGTAAAGTCATTAAGGAGCTGGCATCCAAAGCTTTAAGCTGCAGTGAATTGTCCCTTTTACTGGGTCCTCAATTTCCCAAAATAGCCTTGTTCTTTTGTTGTTATTACATATAATACCACTTTGTTCTTTCTTTTAAAAGCTGAAAAAAGCCAAACCATGAAAAGGGTCCTATTTGTCCCATATTTGCTTTCTTATTTCCTGTTCGTATCCTTGCCTTGTTTTTGACTGCAACTTCGTTCACTTGTTTCTTCTGTTGGCTGCTTTCTCTTAAGTTTGAATGTCAACTTCACAATTTGAGAAAGATTGAGAATTTTTATTTTTTTATTTAGAAATAAAAGAAATGTTCAATTTAATCTAATATCCCAAAATAAATGAAGAGGAATCCATAAATTTCTTTGAAATTCATACATTTTTTTTGGTTATATAAAATTATTAGGTCATAATCTAAATTTTTTTTATTTATGTAATTTGATGTCCATTTTTAATTCACAGAAAGAGAGTTTGAAAGCTCTCAGAGGCTGAATTTTCATGAAATTGCTAATTTTAAAGGAGTGATTTTGTAGATTTAACTTTTATTTAAAAAAAAATACTCAAAGTCAATGAATTTCATTTGCATTCCAACGAAAATATTATACAAATCCACCAAATTAAAAGTTGACTAAAAACAACCTTGAGTTTTTAAATTCCATGGATTTTTTAAAAACCATTGATTTAATTAATGTCCTCGGTTTCAAAGTTTTCACATAGTTTTTATATTTTGATTTGAATGAAGGAATAGGAAAAAAAAATGTTTTAAAAACCTAATTTTTTTAGGTATATTTGCATTGAAATTTTTAAAGTTGTGGGCAATTTACTTTTGGAAGCTTATCCACTTGTCATTCTATATGACACTTATTTGTGTCAAAGAAAATTAAAAAAAAAATTATTCCTGAAAAATAAACTCATTTGCCTTTTTAATCGTATCAAAAGAGTTTACTTTCTTTTTGAAAATATAATGATTTATTAATTATCTATTTGGTATATATTTAATATTTTTTTAATTGAAATATGATCGAGTACATATTTTTGGAGTAGAATTCAAGATTGGATAGGGCACAGATTTAGTTCTTTGTATATTTGCTATCTGAATCTGATTATATAATTGTATTTTTTTTAATTTTAATTGTCTTGTATTAAATTTTGTTTATGCAATATTTAAATTTATTCATATTTACTTAGTTTAAAATTTAATTATATAACTCTAAATGGATATTTATTTAATTTTAGAACTTTAAAGATATGATTTATAACTTGAATTATATTATATTTGATTATTAATAATTGAATTTAAATTTATTTAATTTAATGAATAATTATACGGAATATGGATAATAAACAAGCAATACTAATAGAATTTCAAATAGATATGAATAATAGAAAGCAGTTATATATGGATACCTAGGTACAAATAATTCAAAGTTAAATGAATTTGAAAACAGATAGGACAATATTAACAGATAGTCTTAATTGTTTGAGAAACTCTTAAAATATTTAACCAATTGGATTAAAAGAAATTTTCTATTATTATCAACAAATATGAATGATCTTTTTTTTAATTTCTTAATAATCTCGCTAAAATATCTTTATAATTTTAATCAATTAATTATTTTTTAAAATTTATGTCAAGGTAAAAATAACTAAATGTTTTTGAAACGGACAATGTAATTCTTACAAAAATTAATTTTTGGAATTAGTCATATTATTTGTAAAGTGGAGGACTTTGCATTTGTGATGTATTTTGTCCATGTCATTCAGTTGATGTCTCTCAATTTTTAATAACCAAACTTGCACATAAAGTGACAAGATATTCATGCAATTGATTATATTCCCTCACTTTCCATCATTAAAAAAAACTTTGATAAAAGTAAGTTCATTAAGTCAAGACAGAGACTCCTAGATTTTGCTAATATTTTTGTCATTGCTCAAACCCAGAGTTTTCACAAGTCTAGAAGAGCAAGTAAGATAGCTCCCTTTTGGCAATCAAACCATCATTTTGTCTTTCACTTTTGGTTTTGAGGAGTTTAATCACTTTAATCAACTTTTGTAACAATGACTCCACCTACATGCATACCTACCTCGTCTTTCTTGCCTCAAAAAATTAGACTCTTACCTTTAAACCCACAACACCAAAATCACTTTTTTTTTTAATTTTTTTATTTGTGTTTATACCATATGTATTTTTATTCATTTTACAATTTAAAATTGAATATATGTTCATAATTAAAATTCTTTACTTCTCTTTCAAAGATGCATTTTATAGAGATCAAACTCAGATTTCTCATTCACAAATTCAACATTTATTGCCAACCAAACCACAACTTTAGATACCAAAACACTTTAATTTCATTGGTTGTCAGTTTGGGAAAAAAATCTCATAGTTTCCCCTTTATTATATAAAAGTGATTGAAACACTTGTTGATCTTCTTTGCTAAAAGCATAAATTAGCGAGTAAAACGTACCCTTTGGAAGGATTACTGTTTAAGGACACATGGCATTCATACTGAATATGTGAAGTACAACTATATCTAATGACCCTAATGGACCAGGGGTGTGCAAAAACGGCCCTAAAACTAAAACTGAATCCATCGCAGTTCTATTTGATTTTATTTTAAATTTGTAAAGGGTTAATAGTATAATTTCGATTCAATTTGACTTGATCAATTAACAAAAATTCTTTTGTTATTCGTCTGAACCGAACCAAGATTAATTGGACTATAATATAAAAAGAAGTTCATGGACTAGCAAAACTGCTCCATGCTCACCTTTAGCTAGAATTCAAAATAACCTGTTACTACTCTGATTGTTTAATTATGCCATCTGCAAGTCAAAAAAACCACCAGCAGAATCTACAAATGATAAACAACGAATCTGGGCAAGTACTATTTCAATTCAAAGCTTGATTGCAACAAATTTTAGAAATATAAAACCAAAGCATACCGGGCAGAAAAAATTTTACCTCACCGAATACTCAAAACCATAAAACAATGAAGCATTCTTAAATGGCAGGGATCTCAATGTTAATGAAGCTAAATCTTGATGAGATTCTAGTAATCTCTCTCAATATATTTTCCTCACAGACCATCACATTTTGAATCTTGAGCCTCTAAGATGAAATTCAAATTAACTAATTATTCACATAGGTCGGATAATGATATATCTTCAGATCCACCCGCCTCTAAAGCCTATAAATATTTAGATGAAGCAAGTAAATGTAAAATGATCCCCATTTGCTAAGAGATCCAAAATTCACCAGCTTAAAACGAGTTCAACATTTATCATATATATATATATATATATATATATATATATATATATATATATATATATATATATATATATATATATATATATATAAGCATGCATGATGAGTAGACCTGCATCTTTTGCTGACTATCAAAGTGACTTCAACCACAAAATTGACATGCCTGCAGATTTGAAGCAAATTTCTCGCATTTGAGAACAAGTCCAGACCTATCTTACTTCTTTTGGACCAGCAGATGCCATTTAAGAACTGCAACTCATGACCAATCCACATAGAAAAGCCCTTCCTGTGACCCACACCATGCCCCCCATCTATTTTTCTGCGGTGACAAGCAATCTTCATTGCTTCTATTTTCATCCGGTATTCTCAGAACACCTGTGGCAAAGTCGACTATTCAAATCCAAAAATCGCTATAAATAAAAATGCTACATGAAAATTTAGTAATTTATAATGAACAAGATGCCAAGTGGATATACTCGCAGCTCTTTTCCGGCAAACAGTTGAAAGGGCTGAATCGGAATATTTTTCCTCAGAGAGTAGTTCACCAGACTTTATGCTCCAAAGCCGTAATTTGCAGTCTTCTCCACCTAAGAAAAAAACCGCAAGTCTAATTTCTTAAGTTTTTGTTTTATGACTAAAGATGTATTTAAATGATATAAACCTGCCATAAGAAATCTTTCAGACTGGTCTACTCCAATTTGTAATCGAGTATGAGAGTTCACATGGCCTTCATAAGATTGTACAGCACCTCTCTTGACCATGCGATGATCATAAAGCTTAATCTGCATGGGTTAGAGAGACATAGAAGCCCATTAATGAAGTTCTCACTTTTTTAAATATTATTTCTAGAGGCGTCAGAAAATACATGTAAAAAAAAAATTAGATGCCAAGGTACTAGTTGGCAACTGCAACCAGTGACACATTAGTAATAATTTATTTTATTACCTTATTATCAGAATTATTATTTTTTTTTCCCTAGCAGACTGAGCATGGGATTACATAATATCCAGACTTATTTGAATTTGAATTTTTAGCTCAAAATTATATAACTAAATTTACAGGAGCAGTATAGTTATAAGTGAAAAGCGCACTCAAAGTGATATACTTTTCTATCGTCTAAAGAGCAAAGCACAAAAAAAGTGCTCACTTTATTGAAGCAAAGCCTAATTTATTTAAAACAATTAAACAGTAATATAATATGCCAAAAAAAGAACCAGAAATCCTTGGCCAAAAAAAAAAGAAAGAAAATTGTGAAACATCACTTCACAAGTCAAGAAAGACTGACTTTAAAGTTTAATATATAAAATTAGTTAGAGAAAATCACTTAATTCTAAAACTAATAAAGCAAATAGCTAAGAACTAAAATTCATTATCAGACCCCTAACTTAAATCCTCAACACTTTTATTATCAAATTCAGATTCATATCCTTCAACATCTATTTCATAATCATCCAAGTCATCCTCAAGATATTTGAGTTGAAGTTGTGAAGAACCTTTTGAACTAGTACTTGACTTTGCTAACTTGGTTTGATTTCTTGTGATCCTACTTATTTTTCCAACAGCCGCTGCTTTTGGCACAGCGCCCCATGTCAAGCAAATCTATTCTTACTATAAGTACTAATTAACAAATCTCAAAAACACGTGATAAAAAGCGAGTGCTTTCTGCTTCACTCAGACCATTCAAATATGTAGTCCTTACCTAAGTAGAATGAAGGAATTGATACATATGGACAACCCAGCAAATCTGGGATAAAATCTTAAAAAAAAGGATGGTTTAAATGAAGTCCAGCGGTAGAAACAAATCAATTTTAAAATCAGATGCATTCTCCAGCTCAAATAGACATATCATCTTTTTGTTTGAAGATCTACGTAATCACCTATGCATCAATCTAAAATATATAATAGTTCAATAAAACTTCTTTTCCCACTCTTCCCATCACATAAACACAAGCACACATTTACTTTATATTTTCGTGATTGCAACTTTCTACACCAAATTATGTTTCTACCACACAAGTGGCAATTAAATGTAATACATTAAGTTTATAAAATGTAAGTAAAACAGATGGAGGACCTCTTGTTTCAACATAACTCATAAGCTTGTCGTCAGGCATGGTCTTTTAGATGCATGAGGCACTTACAATATATAATGCATCTAGCAATAACTGACTTATATTAGATTAGATATTGAATAAAAAAAATGCAAAAAGCCTGGTGAAAAAGCAAAATGACGTCTGAATTTTCCCTCAGCTTGGAACATTTCCGCGATGTGATACCAAGAAGTTCCAACTTAAAAAATTAAGTAATTAAAAGTATCGACCATGTTCAAAGAAGTCCTACAGCTTACAATGCCAAATTTTGCTAACTTTCAACTTCTGTTAAATGGTGAACACAGGGATCTAACAGAATGTAGATGCAACAATTAAGAGGGGTAAACAAATATAAGTTAGTAGAAATTGAAACAACAAAGTTAAAAGTTTGACTCCCTCAATAAAAACAGCTAAAACTTTTGAGGGCCATCCTCCATGTACAAAATCAAATGATTCCTAACTAATTTAACTATCTATATCCATCTTCCTTGCAGTCATTAACCACTAACTTAATGACCTAATTTTATTGAAAGAAAAAAAAGATTCATCATTTATTATTGCTGCCTTAATATTACTCAAAAACATGTGAGCACTCAGTTAATTTGACCAAAATTTTAACTAAGATAAAAATTTTGGAACATTTAAAACACCAAGCAAGCTGAATCCAAATTTTAGATTAATTGAACATGACCAGGCCCAAAGAATTTCAGTTTGGAATGTTGGTTATCTTAAAAATATACGTTATAAGTTATATTTTAATGAACTGCACATTATTATTAAAAATCTTTCACACGTTAACTAATAAAAAGTTCAGTTATCATTTTTCAGATAACCAAACCATTAACTGAAAAATTTAGAAATCAACTTTTACCAGAATAATAAAATTTCATTGATTTGATTATTCAGCTAAATTATAACTGAACAGTACAAACCCCCACGAAAAAAAAGGGCACTCTAATATAGTAAAGTCAACACCACAACTGACCGTCACAAACCAAAGAGCAACACAGTTGCAAGCAAGCATCTAGGAAAAGGCCTAAATGAAAAGTGGAGACTGACCGATCCATCCATAGAGCTGGCCAGGAAGTACTGATCATAGGACTGAAGTGATACCAAACTAGAAGTTGAAAAAAAGTAGATAAATTATAAAATTTCAAGAGCAAACATATAAACGTACAAACTCAAAGTTTTTTGAAAGCACACTAACCAGCATATAGATGAAGGCATATACAGGGTAGGAGGATCTATGTTTCCTCTGAGCTGAAAGATATCAGATTTAACATCAGTCCCCATAATTTCAACAAAATAACAGTTCTGAATGGATTTATGATTAAGGATATAGCATAACACAACCACATACTACAGAAATGGAGAGGAGGCATCTGAGAATACATAAGTAAATTAACGCACCAATACAATTGCTCCAATATCCAATAATTTCACACACTAGCCCGTCAATGAAATAAGAAAAATACAAAATATAAATACTCAATCGTTGTATATGATTATGAAGTTTCACAAGCATTAAAATGAACTTTCCTAGAGCACTTATGCATATTCATCATTCTACAATTGGCTTCCTGACTCCTTCCATTTTTATGTTAACTCATACTTGAGTTGAGATTGAGAAAAAATAACCACATTTTTGTTAACACAAACACACACACACACAAAGAACATAAAACATTTTGCATAAATATATGCTAAAGCAGAATATTCCTTAGAAAATTGACCATACTAATTTCTAGAAAAAGATTCTGTACTTCATTTTGATTAATATATTACTTGTTTGTTGTCATTGGAAAGATATAACTTAACCACACGTTCAGATTTTGTGTTGTTCAAGATTCAAAATCCAATTTACTTATGCAGATTTACTACCTTATGCATGTGCTGATTTCTTAAACTTCAAATAGGGGACAAACAGCATATAGCTTTACAAATTCTGAAAAAGAAATACCTCAAACCACTGTTTATTAGATTTTTGACAGAATTTGCCCAATGGAGAGTAAGGTATTCTATTCCTGAGCAGTCTAGCAGACGAACCTCCTTGTTTTTCACGAACATCAACCGTCACAATTGCACCATTTCTCAATCCACATAAAATAGTATTACCCTATAACCCAAAAAAAAAAAAGATCAGCTAAAGAAATTTAAAAAGCAAACAGTTGGACTTACTAAAGAAAAAAAGCTACAAGCCACACAGTCAAAAATCCTACTCGCATCTCAGCAATCCAAATCAAAATTTAAAATTAGAATGGTTTTTAATTTTATCCCAAGAATTTGAGTATATTGAACTGATAATCCACAAACATATGAGATTTATGGTCTTTGCAGTTTGACTACTCAGTCCAATTATATTTTCCAGATACTGCACATAATTCATGAAGCACGTTTAACACTTCCTGCAATTTATGGAGTCCCTTAAGCTTCTTATAACAAAGTACAGAAATAAAATAAATCCAACCATAAAAGTAGAGGCATATTAGACAGTCTGGCAAGTTAATATAGCAAGGAATAGTAAATCATCTGATATATCACCAACTGATCAAATTGTTGAGCCAAAACATCACTTTTACTTCTACACATCCATGTTGCGATTCCTCTTTCCAAATTGACCAGTGCAGCTCCAAGGTTGGTTCCTAACAACCAGAAACACATGAACACATTAATGCTTAAGAATAAGCCCAAAAAGCCTATGGACAAGTTACTGTTTTGCTCACCAATCAAATTCATAAGTTCATTAAATGAAAACATCTTCAGTGGAATTTATAGCATTTGACTTACTGAGGGAACCACTCATTTACTTCCAACTTTACAGTCCAGAATGTAGACTATATACAATTGGAAAATTTAAAAAAAAAAGGAAAAAAAGAAAATCTATTATGTTTGTTGTTTGGAATTGGGTGTAGGTATCCGACATGGATACATATTTAGAAGTTCAACTTCTTATTTTTTTAAATTTAGAATAAGTTGGTACCGCTAAAAAGTACCCAAAATTAGGATATAAATATGAAAATACGTCTATATATATAAAAATGTAAATATTTAATTTTTAAATATAATAATTTAAGTTAAAAAATAGATCAAATTATAACATCTAAATGGCTAAATAAAATAAAATTGCAATACTCCATTTCACTTTAAGATAAAATATTTCAAACTACAAATTTAGAAGTCCAAAGTCCAAACCACAAAGACAAACAACAAAATGATGTCACATAATTTAAAAAATTAAACAAATTAGCATTAAACAAACTGGTAATAACTAATTTTTAAAGTTCAAGCAATATACTTTTATGTCGGGAAGTATCCACTCTTAAATTGAAGGATCTGGTAAGGATCTCATACCCATACTCATACTCATGTTATAAGTATCCGACGCGGGTACTTCTTTATTTTTGAAATGTCCAGGTAACATAAGTTTTAGGCTATAGTCATATGCTAGATCATTACTTGGTTCAACTTGCAGAAAATACCAGTGAAGAATATGCACCAATCCTCAAAAGATTTCAAATCAAAACAAATTCAAAAACCTGTACGACTCGAAGAGAATTAACCTTATTGATTGAGTTTGGACCCATGTGCTGATTCCCAAATGGATGATTGCAACACCATACGAACATAAATTTCACATACATATATTAAATAAATAAATAAATAAAAAGGTACGTGCCAATCACTGCTTGATCATGATTGCAATCTGCAGTCCAAATGGTGCAATTGAAAGATGCAATCTCACGAACCAATCTTCTCATAGGAGTTCTTGAATAAAGATCTAAAGGTTCAAAAAGATTAAGAATACAAACAGATCCACCAGATGTCTCAGATCCGAGAGTAGTTAATCTGTTTTCTCAAAATAAAGGAATACAGTCATTATAAATATTAATCTTTAATTGTATAATTAATGAGATTGAATAAGCACGACATTGTAAGTATGAGAAAAAAATAATTCTTGGGACAAACAGCATGTGCTAAAATCAAAACTCCAGGAATACACTTGCTATAAATATTAATCTTTCATTCTACAATTAATGAGATTGAATAAGTACAACATCGTAAGTATGAGAAGAAAGAAATTCTTGGGACAAACAGCATGTGCTAAAATCAAACTCCAGATATACAGTTGCTATAAATATTAATCTTTCACTCTATAGTTAATGAGATTGAACATGTACGAAATCATATGTTTGAGAAGAAAGAAATCATAATTATTAGACTGCATAAGACTTAAAAAATAAGAAGCAAAAAAATGCCAAGAACAAACTGCATGCACTACTAGAACTCCAATATGAAAGAAAAAGGATACAATGCCTGCTGGATGCTAAAACCATCATCAGAAGTAGAAGTACAGTGCTTCTCAAACAGCTTTATACAAGAGATATTCGAAGACATTTGTAATGAAGCTCCTGCAGGTTGCCATATATGTTCAGGGGCTTTGTTACACTCTGCTTTATTTTCTCTAATTACAGACTCAACACGATCTGGAATATATTTTATCCCATCATCAAAATTCTGTCCAACTTTTCCAACTTCAAAAATACTGCAAAGAGCACCATATTTCAAAAGAAAGAACTAATAATGGACACTTCAAGAACAGCATATTTCAAGCATCATATAAATTACAGATCAGGTGCAATTAAAAAATAATAATACAAATATCAATTTGCAGGGCAAGTAAGGAAAAAAAATAAATTAAAATACAATAAGAATGATAGCTGATTAATAAGACAAGTCATGGCAGTGCTTAGTTACCCTAGAATTACACAGAATTGAATGCTACTAATGAACTTAAAAAGGTATAAATAATTATGATGATTCAGCTAAGAATCAGTAACAGGAAGACCTTTTCATAAGAACGAAGTATAAACAATCATGTTCTAACACAGCCAAACTAGATGCATAAACCATTGGGAAAAGAACTAAATAAAACTGTTTCCTTAACCTCCAAAGATGGAGCATAATCACAGAATACAAGACCAGAATTTGATTATGTCTAATAATATACACAGACAGTGTAAAACAAATGCAAAATCAAATAGAATGATATATGGGTTCTTGGAGAAAAATCCAAAAAAGACTCCTATGAGCATTATACTGAAATGATAATTATAAATAAGGTTTATGTATAATTTTGAGTTAATTACTCAAACAGATAAGCACCACGCTTATTTGTCTAAATATAACTATTGACTTAGAGTAATATATACATGTTAACACTTAGAGATGTGCACATATGTTGCTTATAATATATATTAGAAGTTGTTTTCTGAAAATGCCATATATCCGTGTTAAAGATGCTGGGAAAAGCAAATTATCTTACAACTTCATTTGTACCTTAATGAGCCATTTGCACTGCCTGCTATTAAAACATCAACCTTACTTTGACCCTCTGGTGTGAGTATATTTATATGCATATGGTCCAAGGCACCATCACCCACTTTTTCAGTCCCCTGATACTTCCACGCCTGCAGCATGTGAGATGATGATGAAGATGATAGAAATAAAAGTAAGCATAATCTTATACATTAAATAGAAAGCTAAAAGTGAAGTTCAGTCTAATATTAATGAAAAGATCCTAACAAAGCCAAGGACTTTAAACAATCATTAATAGATCAAACATCCAATAGGAACCTCTGCTTTTTATGATGCATTTACCCAGAAGACATTGAACTGCAAAAGCATCTATGAGGCCAATCACAAGTGCTCTTCTTTCTGACTTTCAGTTTTTAACCTTGGCAAAGAAGAACCACAATTTGAAATGACAATGAGTAGTAACCCAAGAGATATTGGACCAAGAAAACACTACTCAATAAGCATGTGCATATTAAGATCATGATGGGATAATTATAACACATTTCTAGGTTTTAACACACATATTAATGTTTCTCTTTCATCTCTTCTCTCTTTTGAGACCTGAATCAAACTATAAAATGAGGAATGCTACCAACTTTATCAGAAGCAACATTCAAATTCAATTGAAAAGAAAAAAAAAAGACAGTTTTGAATTGAACTATGACAATTAAGTAGCTATCAAAACACAAAATCATTACCAAAAAGCAAAAATAAAGAGAAAAAAGAAACTGCTCTGAAAGTTATAACCCATGTGGAATCAATATACCATGGGCTGGGACGCTTTTATCTTTAACAGTTCCTCCATGAAGCTACATTTCCCCTTCCTGAAATCAATTAAGTTACCATTCAACTCCCTACCTTGAAGCAGCTTAGAAATTTTTAGTCTAGTTCTCCTACAAAATCTGGTTGCCTGCAATGTAACGAGTCCAAATAAGAACTTCAACAGATAGTACAGAACTGCAAGAGAAGGGGAGAAAAAAGCCAATAACACAGACACTATCAAACATTCTCATGAGTACAAATTAAAAAATAACTATTTTAATAACTACAGATCGAAATATCAACAGAAATAACCTTGTGCAGAGAAAAACTCCTTTTGGTAAAGATGAAAGTCAGAAATAGTCAACAATTCAAATTAAGAAAGTAAGCCATGCCGTATTATACGTCTTCTTTAAATCTTTTTCTTTCACCAAACTATTCAGTGTGGCAGCTAAGTGCATTAATAAACAGGATGGAATATGAAACATTTTACCACATTAAAAAATTACAACAGGAAGCAACTCAAGCTCTAAGAATTGATTTTTCACAAATTTCTATAAATTGTATGAGCTTATATAACAAATAAATTTAAGCTTCCTCCAAACCCATAGGTGATATTTATCGTACAAAATTGCACGGTCAACCATTTATAATTTAATAACCCATTCACGTTAATATCATGAGATTGAGTAAGAAGCAATATTCACTAAACATCATAGTTCACGTACAATAAATAAACAACTCCTATGTCTTACATGAAATTAGGCAATTTTCCCTGACCTATGTCAACTTTGATCAACCACCAAAATCCATTCTCATGCGTTCTTCCTCCTCACAACCATGTTGAAAAAATTCAGGGTACATAACTCTTTCTAATTCACTATTATCTTCCAAGTATATGATCGAACACTTCTTTTCATGTTTCCAGAAATTTCATCAAGTCTATCTTCTACAATTAATAAAAAAATGCTAAGGAGTAAATTGAACCAAAAAGTCAATTACCTCCAACAATAAGTTCAGCATTCCCTTCTAGACTTCAATAAAATCCCCTTTCCAACTTTTAAATCATAACACCAATCTCAATTCTATGGAATCATGTTATTTCTTTTAAAAAAGAAATACAATGGAATAAATTAATTCACCTGTGTTTTCCCAATACTAGCATTCTAAATTGGGGGCGTGGGGTTGGGGGAATGGGATCAAAGGAAAAAAAATACCTCTGTTCCAATATGATGACTAATTATTACGCATTTAAATTGTTCCTCCAAACCCAATTCTACGTTTAAAAATAATAGCCGAAACAATATAGGCTATAGCTTACATCCTAGCCGAGGAGTGAAACTTCCAAAACATTTCCACTCTCAAAACATGAAATCCTGACATCAAGCAAACACTTCAAGGAGCAACAATATGTTTCAAATTGAGGGTGCAATCCCATTTATTTAAAAAGAATCAAACTGATTACAGAAGAGAAATATCATAGCTGAGGAGGACTAATTACTTAATTAAGCATACCCCTCGAGACGTGCCAACAATTCCTAATTTATCAAAACAGAAGTTCCAAAACAAAATATTCATCTACAAACGAACCCTATGGTATCATGGTTATAATACTGACATCACCAACCAACAACCTATTTCCCATTATAGAAAAGCCTAAAAATAACACAATTTATATAACTATACATGAAATACTGACCTGGGTACGTTTAGTCGCCAGTGTTTGAGGGTTGTCTGTAGAAGAAGAAGCCCGAGAAGAACCTGGAATTGGGCCTTTAAGAGGGAAATATCTGTTCTTCTCCGCATCATAATAAAAGCCGGGAAGTTCTGTCGCATTTTTTAATACTATTATTATTATTATTATTATTATTATTTTCGATCAAATAAAAATTTAGAAGAGAAATTAAGAGCGAGAGAGAGGAACCTTGTGGCATGATATATGCCAAAGATAAAACAACTGGAAGGTGTGATCTTTGTCCTCCTATATATAGACTCGGTGAGGATTAGTTGTTGGTTTTTAGAGAATAGATGAAACAGCGGCGGGAGACTATCGTCGGTTCAGTGGCTGCTAGCAAAACTGATTGTTAACGGTGCCTGTGGCAGTCGGTCACCATTTGGGGAGTAACAATCAATTATAAATGCTGACCGAGTTTCTGCGTTTGGCGAGTAACACCAGACCATGATCTATTTCTTTTTTTATTTTTTATTTTAACCCCCATACTTTTCTCTTTTTACAATTTAATCCTTTTTTCCCTTTGACTCCAATATTTTTCACTCTTTTCAATACCTTAATTTCACTCAAAGATTTTTAATTTAATTAAATTTACCATCAATTAAATTATATTTTATAATAACTATTTTTGTACAAATTTAAACATTATCTAAATCAACATACTTAATATTAAGGTTCATATAAATCAATGTCAAATTTAGCAGATGTGACATTTTTCTACTTTTGAAAATTTTATTTTCAAATTTTACTTGACTATTTAGTATTGTAAAAAATAAATTATATTTACAATATATATGATTTCACCATATAATCTTATATATTATAAGAGATTTATCTTATGTTTAGCTACTGGGATATAAACATATATTTTGTTTCTTTTTTTTTTCTTTTTTGCTCCCTCATAGGTATATTTCTTATCATTTGATTAACATCAATTATATATATATATATATATATATATATATATATATATTAGCTATATATAATATATACTTTTTTGATACTTATATATCACAATTCAAAAAAAAAAAGAAAATGTCAAACACTAAAATATGTATATAATTTTTGGTTTCATTGTAATTATATTACATGCTTGCATCAATTATTTATTTTTAATTTATATAAAAAATGAACTATTAAATTATAGTATAAATAATATACATTTGTTATAGAATGTATGTTATATCCATAATATTATATTTTATATCTTTATTTTATATTTATTTTTTAATATAAAATACTGAAAACCACAATATAGCAAGAGTTATTTTTTTTTTCAATTTTGCAAAGTTGATTTTGATATTAGAACTTCGATTCATATATTATTGGTCACATAACACATTTGAGTAAAAAATTATAGCATTTTGAAATTGTTTTTTTCATGCAAATATACCCACATCGTATTACATTTTTTCTGCTTGTAAGATACTATATATATATATATATATATATATATATATATGTTGACTTGCAAAAAAAATAGCATATCAAACTTGTTATTGTTGTAGTTAACTATTTTGCCAAAATAAAAATTTATCTATATATTAAAACTGAGTTGGAAATCATTGAAGTACATGCAGTGATTTTCTAACACTGCTCTCTTACTTGGAAATCACTGTAATATGTACAGTGATTTTCCAACTTTGCCTCCTTACTAAAACTAAAAGACAAAATGGTACCGTTTATCTTTCACACTTTTATCATTATCCCATTAAGATCATGTCCAACCATCTCACTTTTCGTTATTTTGCTCATAGTGTGGGTTCTCCACATGTTAGCTCACAAACAATTATTTAAAAAAAGATAAAAAAAAAATTATGTGGTTAAAAATGCCAATAATGTGGTCATTCTTTGGCCACTTATTTTAACCTTTTGTACCTATAAATAGAAACAATACAAGTCTTTTTTGCACTGCAACTCATGTAATTCAAAAAAGAAATTCCTTTATAAGTGAAAGAACATTGTAGGTTGGTGAACGTTTTCATTATAACAAATTACTCAAAAGTGAACTTATGTATTTCAAGTTAAGAGTGAAACACTTGTAAAAGTTTATTATGTGAGCCATAAAATACAAGGAATTAGTTTTTGTGCGAAACCATTGAAAAATACAAGAAAATTTCTGAGTTAGGTGTTAGTCATTAAGAGAAACACCATAATTGGGAGTGAGCTTGTAAAACTCCATTGTAACACTTAGAGTGTTAGCAAAACACCCCAATCGAAATTGGGGAGAGGAGTAGGGTTTATTAACACCAAAACCTCTATAAATCTTGTGTGTGATATATATATCATTTCTTACTCTATTTAACTTTATTCCGCACTTTAAAGTTAAAAAATTTTATTTACTAACCAATTCAACCCTCTTCTTGGTTCATTGTCTGGGCAGCAATTGGTATCAGAGCTTGTCTAGCAACAACGCATAAAAAATGCTAGCAAAGATCAAGAAATGGCTAGTGAAGGATTTCAAAGTCTCAAGTCTTACTTTGATGGAGCAAACTACGCTTATTAGAAATTCTAGATGGAGACATATCTTGATAGTGAGGGAATTGAAGTCTAGAATAATGTTCGAAAATAATGGACACCACCAACAAAAAGAGGAGTTGATGGTGAAGAAAAATTTCTTTCAAGAGATGATTGGACAGAGCCTCAACGAAGAGCGAATTTCAAAAATAAAAAGGTGATGACAATCCTCGCAAGCTCTCTATCTATTGAAAAATGTGGTAGAATCTAACATTGTCCTAGTGCGTATAATATTTCGAAAACATTGGAGAATTATCATGAAGGAATCAAAAAAGTTAAATCCAATAAGATTCAACTTCTCACTTCAAAATATGAACTTTTCAAAATGAAATCCAATGAATCTATCACCAATATGCCGAACCTTCTTCTAGCCACCATTAATGACATGAAAAAGCTTGAAAAGCATTTGAGCTTGGAAAATGTGAACAACAAAATTCTGAGAAGTCTTCCTCTCAAAGACTGTGGTTCAAGAGTTGCAGGTATAGAAGAAGCCAATGAAGACATAGGCGTCATGCCTACCGATGTGCTTATTGGAAAACTTTTAACGCACGAAATGGCAGTAAAAAGAGATAGGGAACTTGAAGCCGAACTAGAAAAGAGAAAGTCTCTAACACTCGAAGCCTCTACTTCAAAATCTCAAGAGGAAATTGGAGATGACAAAGAAAAGAGTGATGAAGCAAATGAGGACATTGTCATGATCTCAAAAAGATTAAAAAGAATAATTGAAAAGAGACTTGGCAATTCTTGAAACTTCAAACAAAGAACCCTCAAATGCTCCTCAAATGACTCTTAAAGAAATAAAGATGAGGTAAAATGTTATGAATGTGGGAAGAAATGACATGTCAAACCAGAATGTTCAAAGCTCAAGAAGTACAAGAAAAATTTTCAAAAAGATAATGGGGAGAAGAGGTCAACTTATGCTTTATAGCTTTAGAGGATCACTTCACGGAAAAGGTAAGTCTTTCTTACTCATATTCATTTAATAATGATAGTAATGATGATAGTGAAGATGATGATGAACAGAACTTAATAGAAGTATTGAACCTAGAATTAGAAAAATATAAAAGTAGATTCAATGCTTACAAAAAGAATATTTTAGATGTGAAAAACAAAATGGAAGTTTTACAAAAAGAAAATCTTGATCTTAAAACTTCAAATGAAACTTTTCAAAAATCATTAGATGAGTATTCCTCTAGACTCTCAACTAAATCTCTGCTTAAAGAAAATAATATTTTGAAAAATGAAGTTGAGGAACTTAGAAACTCTTTTTCAAGATTTCATAAAGGCAATGAGAGTTTAGATACTCTCATAGTTTCTCAAATACTGCCTTTAATAAGACATGGTCTAGGATTTAATGGAACATCATCTTCATTTCACAAGACTACTTTTGTTAAGTCAAGTGCACCTCAAACCTCTACAATTAAGGTAATAGCCCTAAGGGCTAAGAGCACAACATACACAAAACCCTCTATTCATAAGAAGAATGGTAAAGGGTTGCATGGCTTAAAAGAAAAACCTCAAAAGGCCAATCATGCCTTCATTTATAAAAGGCATGCACCTAGGAAAACACATGCTCATCATGCATGTGTATGTCATTGCACACAAACACCTGCTAAAAGGATGATGAGACCCAAGAGCATGTCCAAACCGAAAAATATGTTTAGAGATAAGCAATGTAATTATTGTATGAGATTTGATCACATCAACAAACATTGTTGGATAAGAAAGGCTTATTGGGAATCTTCAAGTGCTAACCCTTAAGGACCCAAGTTCGTTTGGGTACCTAAAAACCAAAATTGAATTATGATTTTATAGGTATGCCTCAAGTCCACTATAAAGGATAATGTTTGGCTTGTGGATAATGGATGTTCAAGGCATATGATTGGAAACAAAGAACTATTCAATCACATTAAAAATATTGATGGTGGTAAGGTAACCTTTGGAAACAATGCTAAGGGTAAGGTAATTGGCATTGACTCTATTGGTATTAATAATACTACTTTTATTAAAGATGTTTTACTTGTTGATGGTTTGAAACATAATTTGTTGAGTATAAGTCAATTATGTGATAAGGGAAACCAAGTAATCTTTATCTCAAATGAATGTCTTGTAACCTCTTTAAGTGGCCAAGAGATATTCAAAGGAGATAGAGATGTCAATACTTACATAATAGACTTACACAAAATATCTAATCTTTCCTCTAAGTGTCTTATGACTATTAGTGATGAATCTTGGCTATGGCATAGAAGGCTTGGTCATGCAGGCATAGAAGGCTTGGTCATGTAAGCATAGATTTAATTCAAAGCCTTAGGAAAGGGGAGCTAATAAGTGGACTTTCAAAAGTCAAATTTGAAAAGGATAAGACATGTGAACCTTTCCAAAGAGAAAAACAACACAAATCATCCTTCAAATCCAAAAATATTGTAAGTACCTCAAAGCCTCTACAACTTTTGGATTTAGGTCTTTTTGGACCTACTAGAGTTGTTAATTTAGGAGGTAAACACTATGCTTTTCTCATTGTTGATAATTACTCTAGATTTACTTGGGTAATTTTTATAGCTCAAAAGAGTGATGCTTTTGAATTTTTCAAAAATTTTGCTAAGAGAGTTCAAAATGAAAAAGGATGTTTTATTTCAAAAATAAGAAGCGATCATGGCAAAGAATTTGAAAATGAAAAATTTGAAAAAATTTATCTAAAACATGGTGTATCACACAAATTTTCAACTCCTAGGACACCTCAACAAAATGGGGTAGTCAAAAGGAAAAATCGAACTTTAATTGAAATGGCTCAAACGATGCTCAATGAGTATGGGTTACCAACCTACTTTTGGGCCGAAGACACCAATACTGCATGTTATATTTCAAATCGAATTTTCAAAAGACCACTTTTAAACAAAACTTCTTTTGAGCTATAGAATGGAAGAAAGCCCACGATATCATACTTTAAAGTATTTGGATGCAAGTGTTTTATATTAAATACTAAGGACAACCTTGGAAAATTTGCCTCTAAATCTGATAAAGGTATCTTCTTAGGATATTCTACAACCAGTAAAGCTTTTAGAGTCTTTAATAAAAGATCTTTAATTGTTGAGGAATCTAAGCATGTTGTTTTTGATGAATCTAGTAAGCTTGATCTTGTGAAAGGTAGTGTTCTTGATGACATTGTAGGTACAATGGAGAAACTTGATCTTTATCATAAGAAAGATGATGATGATCAAGAGAAACAACAACAACATGTATCTCTACCTCAAGCTCAAGAGCAAGACAACCAAGAGCTTCCAAAGGAATGGAAAATTACAAAGAATCACCTCAAGGAACAAATCATTGGTGATCCTACTAAAAGAGTAAGTACTAGATCTCATCTCAAACTTTTTGCTTCTAACCTTGCTTTTGTCTCTCAAATTGAGCCTAAAAATATTAATGAGGTTTTTAATGATGAAAGTTGGGTGATTGCTATGCAAGAGGAACTCAACCAATTCGAGAGAAGCAAACTATGGACCATGGTTCCTAGACCCAAAGACCATCAAATCATTGGTAGTAAACGGATGTTTAGACATAAGTTAGATGAATAAGGTTCAATAACTAGGAATAAAGCTAGGTTGGTTGCAAAGGGTTATAATTAAGAAAAAGGTATAGATTATGATGAAACCTATACTTCGGTAGCTAGATTAGAAGCTATAAGAATACTTTTAGCATTTGCATGCCATACGAACTTTAAACTCTTTCAAATGGATGTCAAAAGTGCCTTCTTAAATGGCTTTATAGAAAAGGAATTTTTATATAGAACAACCTCCAGGTTTTCAAAGTCATAATTTGCCTAATCATGTTTTTAAACTTTCAAAAGCCTTGTATGGATAAAAACAAGCTCCAAGAGCTTGGTATGAAAGACTAAGTTCTTTCGTTTCAGAAAATAATTTTTCAAAAGGACATGTTGACACAACCTTATTTATCAAAAGGCATAAGCATGATATTTTAATTGTTCAAATTTATGTTGATGACATCATATTTGGGTCTACTAATGAATTGCTTTACCAAGAATTTGCTAAGTGTATCACTTGGGAATTTGAAATGAGCATGATGGGCGAACTTAAATTCTTCCTTGGTCTACAAATCAAGCAAAACAATGAGGGTATATTCATTAACCAATCCAAGTACTCCAAAGAGTTAATCAAGAAATTTGGAATGGAATGATGCAAAAATGCTAAGACTCTTATGAGCACATCAACAAAATTGGACAAAGATGAGAAGGGCAAGAGCATTAATGAAAATCTCTATAGAGGTATGATCAGATCACTTTTATATCTTACTGCCTCTAGGCCTAATCTAATGTACAATGTATGCTTATGTGCTAGATTTCAATCTTGTCCTAATAAATCACATTTGAATGATGTAAAAAGAATTTTAAAATATTTACATGGCACAATGCATCTAGGCTTATGGTATCTTAGAAATTCCATCTTTTAATATCATAGAATTTTCGGATGCGGATTATGCCAGTAGTCTTTTGGATAGAAAAAGTACTTCAGGAACTTGTTACTTTATTGGTGAATGCCTAGTTTCTTGGTTTAGCAAGAAACAAGTTTCAGTTGTCTTATCTACCGCTGAAGCGGAATATGTGGCAGTAGGATGTTGTTGTACTCAAATGTTATGGATAAGATAACAACTAAAGAATTATGGTCATAGTTTGGACCATGTACCCATCAAATGTGACAACACAAGTGCCATCAACCTATCTAAGAATCCCATTTAACACTCTAGAAGTAAACATATTGACATTAGATATCACTTTCTTAGGGATCATGTTCAAAATGGAGATGTTGTGTTAGAATTCATTGATACAAACAATCAATTGGCAGACATTCTTACTAAACCTCTTAATGAGAAACATTTTTGTTTCATAAGAAGAGAACTTGGTATTCTTGATGGGTCAACTTTGTCTTGATTATTTTCTTGCCAATTGTATGATGAATCATTAACCTTGAATGTTATTTCACTAGTACAAAATAATGTTATATGTGTCTGTTATTTTGCATTTTATGCGTCTGTCAAATAGTAGACACATATATAGGAGACGCATATGATATATATTTTATGTGTCTGTCATTTTGACAGACGCATATAAATAGTTATACGCGTCTGTCATTTAATAATAGCAGACGCATATAATAGTTATACGCGTCAGTTGTTTACTAATAGCAGACGCATATAACTTGATTATATGCGTCTATCATTATTAAATGATAGACGCATATAATCAAGTTATACGCATCTGCTATTAGTTAACGACTGACGCGTATAACTATTATATGCGTCTGCTATTATTAAACGACAGACGTGTATTTGCTTTTTTTTTTTTTAAATTTAGGTTCATTATAATGCTACCATTCATATATATATATATATATATATATATATATATATATATAACCTGTGCACTTCAAAATTCATAATAATTCAGCTTCAATAAGCCACAATAGACATCCAACATTCAACTCACAAAACTCAATAATCAAGAATTCACAGGACAACACAAACTAAAAAAATTAAATAAATCAAGCAATAGCATCACGCCTAAAACAATTCACATTAAATAATTAATCTACAAGTTATTCAAAATTCTTTAATTTAAAATTGTATTTCTCATTAATATATATGAAATATTTTACAAAAGTAAATAAAAAGATTACATTTTTTGCTTTCATGTTACAGAGTTTAAAAACGGCTGACAATTTTGTGAAATTACTGCAACCGGGATACAAAGGTTTATCAGCATCGTTTAACAATCTCTGAAGGTATTCCGACCTTTCCACAAAATGTTTCGTATCATCTATCATCTCATCTACACGATCAATCTCTTCATCATCAATGTTATTTTCTCCTTGTTGATCAAATTCATTATTATTAGAATGTGTCCCAGTTAAAACACTCTCACCATGCCATATCCACCGCGTATAACCTTCCTTAAAACCACGTCTTATTATATGAGATTTCACTATATGAACATCTCGAAACTTTTTCATGTTCTTACAATCAACACAAGGACATACAATCATTTCTTCTTTTTCCCTTATTTGCTTTTCCTCCGCAATTCTAATAAATTTCGCAACTCCATTCAAATATTCAAATGTAGTGCGTCTACCATACATCCAACTTCGATCCATATCTAACCACACAAAAAAGGTTCAATATATATAAGTCTTATTGTTTTTTAATCAAGATAAACATTATATATAATATCCTTAAACATCTAATGATCAGTAAATCTTGAATGGGTATTGATGATTTTGAATCCATTGTTGATTGAAAATTTCGATTTCATATCATTGCTAAACTGTTAATGCAACTATCTGGAAACATAATATATATATATATATATATATATATATATATATATATATATATATATATACATATATAGTTGGAAATTTTATATACATATGAAATTCAAGTAGGAATTATGCAACCATAATGACTAAAATCAATAGAAGGTTGATGATATTAAGATGAGGAAAATATACCTTGAGTGTTCTTGTATTTCAGTACGGAAAACTTGATGTGAGGAATGAAGTCTGGTCCGAGATCAAAATCTATCATATTATCAAGTGAGGATCAATATTAAAATTCATAAAATGGCATTGGGCACTCCCAAAATCAAAGTGTCAACCATAATAGAGATAAGTTGCAAGCACATACAATGTGGCTACTTGTAAGAAACCAATGTTGAATGGAATCTCTCCTGTTAGCTGGTTGTAGGACAAGTCCCTATCAATAGAAGGTATAATTAGTGAAAATTCAATCAATTTCAGTTTGCTGAGTTGGATGAAGTACATACAAGACCTGGAAGGAAGTTGTGTTGCCTATATTTTGTGGAATACTCCCAGTCAAGCTGTTGTTTCTCACATCACTACAGTGATAATAAGAATCAGACTAAATAGGCAAACATATGGCAAAATGATGACTAAAATAGTTAAGCACTCACAAAATCTAGAATTTGGTACTGAAAACTTACAAATAGCACAACCCAGTCAGCTGACACAAATCTAGAGAACATATTTTGGCTCAGGCTAAGGAGGAAAGCACAAAGATACTCAGCAAATTCATGACACCACATGAAACATTATGGCCTAAATTAGGAACCAAAAATGAAACTGATTCAGCAAATTTGCATTTTTAAGTTTAGATCAATATGGTTAATAAATATATTGATAAGGAAAATGATTCAAACTGGAGTTATTCCATGGAGATCCCAATTATAAACACTTTTACTATTTTCACCTTTTCTAAAGGACTCAACCAAGCTGAAATGATACTAATATAATTTAGATATCACTAATGGCAGTCTAATATCTGCATTACTAATGAAAAGCAAAGTATAAACTCCATAAATAATAAATGGAAGGACTGACTCTCATGGACCGTGACAGAAAACCAAACAAGCCAAATTCCAGCAATGACAATTCTAAAAATATTGAACCTGCTTAAGATCAGGTTGTATTATCACTGTCAATGCTGAATTGCTGAATTGCTTCTTCTTAGCTGACTCAGAGTTCTGTAGAAAAAAGGACATATTATAGATATAAGCACACAAATTGAGAAACATGCTTCACTGGGATATACACGTTCGCTAGAAGTAGAACAATGACATTTTTCTACATAAACCTTACTAGTAGCAAAGACAAAACTTTTAAAAAATCAATATCAAGTAGGCCATGCCTACAAGTCAAAAAAATAGAAAGTAGAACATAAATAATGTTTGTGCAGGACAGAATTAAAGATTTCTTGAGACTAACAAATACTCCACACAGATCAAAGATTGCTTCTATGGAAAAAAAAATGTATTTCAATAGCGTTTGTTTACCAAGTAGACCAGGCCCAACCAGCAAACAACCGACAAGTGAAAGACAAGATTAGGGAAGAACTGAAATCAATCTTACCAATAAGAAATGAATTTTAAGACCAGCCACAGTTCTTTGAGCCCAAAAAGCTAAACAAGTTGGAGTATCTACAAGCAGCAATATGTGAAACGTTGAGGCTGTATCCTGTAGTGATGTATGAGCACAAATAAGTACAAGAGCAGAAGTACTATAATTTATTGGAAACAAAAGAGAAGATCCCTAGAATCTTTATATAATTATATATCTATAAGAGAAATCTTCTGACATTTTTATGTATAGAGCCATCATGTAATGAATAGCAATAACAAGAGACACTAATATGTCCACTTCTTGAAAAAAAGTCTGAACTGACATCAAACCCTTCTTGGTGATAATATCATCTTTATGTTCCTCTCCCTCTTCCTTTTCTCTCTATTTTAATTAGCTGATATGAGATATCTTAATATTAATTAGGCTATCATGCTGAATAGAGATATATTGGTTTATTTGTTTAGCATGCTGAATATATATATATATATGAAATGTGATTGACATGTCAATAATAGTAATCTCCATAATAGGACAGAGAGAGTATATAGGAAAAAGGCACAACTGAAAGTGATAAAAATTAAAACTCCATAATAATAGCCATAAAAAACAACACTCTTAAACTCTAGACTAGGAACATTAACCGATATATATGATGCATATCAGCCCCTCCCTTACATGTTCACCACTTAAATTAACATCCTTATCCTGAAAGGTCAGAGAAAGTTTACCAATAATTGAAGCTATTTTAACAAGCAATATGTGGATAACACTGCTTTGTGAATCATTGTTGATAACAATCAGACAAATGTTTTTCTGATATATGCTATCTTTGTTCCTTTATATTTTTAACACTTTGGAACTTCTATGAATCTATTATCCTTTTCTTTTCTTTTCTTTTCTCAGTTCATAATGACAATTGCATGCATGAGAACTTCATATGCTGGGAAACAAAGGACAACAACTTCAAACAGAGAGAGGGAGAGTAAAAAGTCAGGTGATGTGGGAGGAAGTGGGATATATGAAGACTAGCATTTTAGTGTATGTTCAGTTCAGGGCAAGAGAACACATATTTAAGCATGCAAAAACCAACTTATAATAAAGAACTAGAGTCCCAAGTCCTTGCACACAAAAAAGTAATGGAATCCAGCAAGAGGCACTTAAAATGAAAGTGTTGTCGTTGTAATATCAAAGGGGGAAAGAAAGGGGGTGCAAAACCAAGAGAATTCACAGTACAAAGCCATTGTAATTTGTTTTGGCAAAACATGCAAAAAAAATGCGGTGACAATTCAAAGCACAAAATGACTATATTGTTTGCAGCAAGCAGATGAAATCCTCTGGTGCTTACAAATGAATAGCATCATTTAAATTTTTTGAATAATTAGTCAAATCACCAAGCAAATGTTTATCTGAGTACAACTGAACATAACTAGTTATTTTACTGAAAATAGAAGATATCTTGCATAATTGCATTTACAAATTTGGCCAAAGGGAAACAGTTGGGAGAAGAAAAAATTATAAGATAAACCATAAGAATTTTGTATTTAATCAAATCAGGAAAGCTAGAGAGCAAAAGCAATGATGATAAAACATGAAACATTAACCATAATGACTTCAAAAAACTTGTAAAGTGATGTTGATTACTTAAAAAGAAAAAAAAATCATCAAAAACCCATATCATCGAAAGCAAAAAAAAGAAGCAGAAATATCCAACAACCCATATCATAAAAACTAGAAGAGTAAATAATAACCACAAAATTAAAATTAAAATTATAAGGTTTTAAATTTTTACGTACCCTTTTCTCTTAGAATGTCAGATTGGACTCCCTCCCTCCCCACATCCCATTTAACAAGCTTGATCTGTTGATGAGACGAAATGTATGAGAGAGTTTCAGATGAAAATAATTTGTTGCAGACGATACTGTGTAAAGAGGCTCGTTTTTAGGTTTTTAAAAAAATTATATGCGTCTGTCTTAAATAATAACTGACGTTTATGATAACATCATATGCATCAGTTATTATTTAAAACAGACATCTAACATTTATATGTCTGTCATTTATAATGCCAGACGCATATTCTTTTATAGTTATATGCGTCTGTCATTATAAATGACAGTCGCATATGCTGTTGTCTAAAGCTTTAAATAGAGGCGGTGGTAATTTTGTAAATATCTTAGTTGTTATATGCGTCTGTCATTATAAATGACAGACGCATATAATTATTTATATGCGTCTGTCATTTATAATGATATATGCCTAAACTTTATATGACTGACATTTGTAAATGACAGACGCATATAACAAGTAAGATATTTACAAAATTGCCACCGCATCCATTTTAAGCGTCTGCAATTTAGACAACAGACATATATAACCTTTAACTTAAAGTACTTATTGTACTCGTGTTTCCTTCATATGATGCTCTTTACTTAACTAATTTTATGATATGAAGTGGTTGACATGATGGAAAATATATGTTTAAGGGCATAAAAACTTCTTTAGAAAATCTCTAGTCTTATTTTAGACTTAATTTTATTTTTTAAGATTTGAGGTGATTCATGCCCGTGACATATATTCATGGTCGTGAAGTAAATAGCAAATAGTTCTAGTAGCTTTCACACTTTAATTCACGACATGCTTCACGGGAAGAAGTAGTGAAAACTAAGTTTCACACCCATGACAATATATGTCACTCCCATGAAAAGCCTGATTCACGCCCGTGACATCGCGTCACGACCATGAATATTGACAGTAAATAACTCTAGAACCTTTCACGCTTTGTTTCATGCCTTGCCTCACAGTTAAAGATAGTGAAGCCTAATATTTCACGACTGGGACTATTTCTGTCACTCCTGTGAAAATCCTAGGTCACGCCTGTGACTATTTAATGTCATGATCGTGACTCTATTCATCTCATTTTTCATGGCTAGAGTGTCTCTTCAACAAACCTTGACCATGATTATTCATAGCTATCATTGAATATTCACAACCCTCATTTTCAACTCTATAAATTCTCTCATTTATCACCCTCGTTCAATATTTCTCACAAATTCTAGCCTCCTCATATTCATTTCAATCTATAAAACCCTTTTCAAACATCTCTTTGAAGAATCACAACTTATCTCAAGGGATTTTCATTTTATTTCAAAAATTTCTTCTTAAATCCTTCATTAAATCTTTATCAAAATGGAACCTGGTTCTTCCAAAGGCACAAGGAAGAAATCACATGCTTCAAGATGGCACACGAATTATCTTCTCAACATCATTTCGGAAAATTGTCATCCATAATATGTCATTCTCAAGAAAAGACCCCTACTCCCGTCTCAATCCTTCGAGTGGAATTCTATCAAAACTCTTGGTCTTGAGACAAGCATGATTGAACAGTTGCAAGCTTGTCATCTCAAAGAGTTCATGGACATTCATCGGCCAATGTTAAGGGAACCAAATCTCAAGTTCCTTAGCACATTGCAAGTCTCTCCCATTGGCACTATCAAATTCTAGCTTTGTAAGCATCTGAACACTCTCACAACAGCGGAGTTTAGCACTATTTTTGAGCTTCCCTCCGATGGAATTCTCAATGAGAGTGAAGTCGAATTTTATGTTCCTCCATCTTGGACACATTTCTGCACTGAGTGTAGCTGGGATGTGGAGAAGACAAAGAGCACCCACCTCTGGTCTACTGTGCATAAGTATTTACATAGGTTTCTAACCTATAGTATTTTTGTTAGAGGAGATAGTAACATGGCAATCAGAAAATTGGAGCTTTTCTTATTGGAAATGGCACAAAGAGGATTATCCATAGCTTTGTCTCGATGGTTTGCAAATCATCTCATTTCTATTACAACGAAGCCATCGAGAGATATTTTGATTGGTAGGTAAGGCTGACAATTCGTGTCGTGTCATGTCTAATCGTGTCGTGTCTCAATTGGATATGACACGATTATACCAAACATGAACACGACACGATTAACTAATCGTGTCAAAAATTTGAAACACAAACACGACATAGTTAAAATTCATGTCAACACGACAGGACATGATTAAACACGATTAACTTAACGTATATAAATTATACGACATGACACAATTAGGCACGATCTACTTAATGTGTCTAAACGTATACATTTTATACGACACGATACGATTATACACGATTTTACTTAAAACAATTATACACGAATAGACATGAATATTAAATTAAAAATTTAATTTAATCAAGTCAACCTCAATTTAATCAATTTACATATAATTAATAATATTAATTTAATTAATTAAACTTTAATTTAATCAATTAAACTCCAATTAAATATATATAAGTTCAATTGAATCAATTTAATTCATTCATTCATGTTGCCAAGATATTAAGCCAAGAAGGGGGTTGAATTGGAGTTTCAAAAATTAAACTTTAAAGTGCAAAAAAAAATTAATTTTAGAAGTGATAGAGAAATTTGACACAAGGATTTTTATAGAGGTTCGGGTGTTAACGAACCCTACTCTTCTCCCCAATCGCAATTGGGAGTTTCACTAACACACTAAGTGTTACAATGGAGTTTTACAAGCTCACTCCCAACTATGATATTTTTCACAATGGCTCACACCTAACCCAGAAATCCATTGTGTTTTAATGGCTCACACAATAACCAATTCCTTGTGTTTTACAGGCTCACACAAACAACCTTTTATCTTGTGTTTTACATGCTCACACAAACAACCTTTACTTTGTGTTTTAAAACACAAAAAACCTTTACTTTGTGTTTTAAAGGCTCACACAACTAACCGTTACAAATGTTCTACTCTTAACCCAAAAATACCCAACAACTCACTTGAGTAATAAATCATTACAGAGAGAAAACACTCACAAATCTTTATTGCTCAATAAATGAAGAGCAAAAAGATTTTTACAGAGAATAGGTATTGGTTTTCAAAGTATTGAATGTACAAATAGCTTGTAATAAGATTTTTATTCATTGTATTTGCTATCCTCTTGTACTGAATGCATAAATGACTTCCATTTATACTCCCTTGGCTGATTATAGTCGTTAGGGTGCATTTAATATGAAACTAGCCATTGTACCAACCAAATAATCGCGCTTGACATTTTTCTCTTTCATCTTTCCAAGCCGTGACTGAAGTGGTGACCTTGGTCGTGAAGCTCTCTGGAAAGTTTTGAAACATTGGGTCACGGGCATGACATACTTATTCACGGGCGTGACAAACTTCCCAGCCGTGATCCAAGTGGTGACTTTGGTCGTGAAGCTCTCTGGATGAAAATGCCATGAACATTCACGGGCATGACTTAAATGTACATTTCACGGTTTGTTCTTCCTTCATGGCCGTGAACTTCAAAAGTTGGTTTTGGTGACGGTTAGCTCTGTCACAAGCATGACACATAGGGTCACGGGCATGAACATGCTACTTCCTTAGGATTATTCTTCCAATCTCCATTCTTGCTATTTTATTTCATACCCTGTTTAATAGACTTAGAAAACAACTATGTTAAATACAATATTACTATTTTATTTGTTATCATCAAAATGACAGAAATACCCCTCAAGGTTTAACAATCTCCCCCTTTTTGATGGTGACAAATAATCTAGCAATATGTGCTTTTGAGAAGTCTCCCCCTCAAAAGATACTTAGGATAAAAAATTGATAAAATGTAAGAATTGTAAAGAATGATGTAGCATTGAAATGAACTTTCTGATTTTTAAGTATATGCAAGTTATATGCAAAGTATATCCAATATATACCAAAATTCTTTTTAAGGCATGAAGTATATGTAAGGTATATTTAGAGTATATCATGGCATATTCATTTATGTAACTTGCATTAAGGTATATGCAAAGTATACTTAAGATATATCTAATGTGTATAAAGCTCAATTTCTCAATTTCATACTTGCATATTAAATTTGAATCAAAGTTTGAGTATTTCTAATTTCTCCTAACCTAACTCAATGTCAATATATTTGTAGGTTCTTATTTTTTATTCAAATAATTCATTTAGTATATTGCTAGGTTCTCCCCCTTTTGTCATCAATCAAAAAGAATATGAAGATACCAAAGGATAAACAAGGCAAATATATTTGATTGTTAAAAAGATACACACCAAAGTTAATTAAAGTTCAGAAAGGAAATACAATCAAACAAAAAACAACAAAACAACAAAGAAAATAAAGAAGCAACCACACAAATTTAGGCTACCATCTAGCCTAACACCTAGCTTAATCATCTAGTCGGACATCCTATCTCAAAGTCTAGCAACCTCTGCCTCAAGGCTGTCCATCTGTGACTCCATGAAGTCTTTGAGGTTTTCCAACCTCTCGTCCATTGAAGCCTGCAACTGCTCAAAACGTGGTGCCAAGAGGTCAACCACCTGCTGCGCCAAATTCGGTGTGGAAGTCGAGGATTGTCCAATGTCTTGCTCAACTGCTGGAGGTGCTTCCTTAACCCGAGCCCTTTTCTTTTGCTGGATCCCTTGGACGCTTGCTTTGAAATCCTCTGTATCATTGTCTTCCCAGATTATCTCCCCAGCAGTGTCTGTGAAGCGGTAGAAAATATTGTTCTCTTGAACAATTCTGACAGCCGCTCTCATCTTTATGAAGGACTCGACATCCAATCGATCTCGAGGATGCCCAAGGATGAGATTGAAATGATGCTCATCCAGCTTCAAATAGCCAAGCTTCAAGGCTATATGGGTGACATAACCACCAATGAGTATATCTCCTGTGGGTTTGGTGGCGATGGATAGAAGATGGTTTGCAAACCATCTAAAAAGTGCCATGGTGAGTCCTCTTCTAGCCATCTCAAATTGGAAGAGCTCCAATTTTCGAATGGTCCCATTGCTATCTCCCCGAATGAATATGCTATAGGTCAGGAACCTATGCAAGTATTTGTGCACTAGGGACAGAAGATGAGTACTTTTTGTCTTCTTAACATCCCAGCTGCAATCTAAGCCAAAATGGGTCCAAGCTCGAGTGGCGGAGAATTCTACTTGAGTATGCCATCCGATGGTAAGTTGAATAATTCTCCAAATTCAGTGGCATTGAGGTGTTTGGTTTGTTGCAGAGTTGGAATTTCACCATTCCAGTAGGAGACACTTGTAAAGTGCTAAGGAATTCCAGTGTTGGCTCCCTCAATATGGGCTGATGAATGTCCACAAATTCTTTCAAGTGACAGGCCTGGAGCTGCTCTGTCATTGCCTTTTCTAGCCCGAGAGTTTGGACGGTTTTCCATTCGAAGGACCTCGATGAAAGGAGAGGCCTTTTCTTCAATGTGGAGTATTAGAGATGGCATTGCTCCGAAATTCTATTCATGAGGTAATCTGCATACCTCCTAGGAGCATGAGACTTATTTCTTTTTTCTTTTGATGAGGCAGTCTCCATTTGAATTGAAGAGATG
This sequence comes from Triadica sebifera, assembly GCA_023653625.1. Classification (NCBI taxonomy): domain Eukaryota; kingdom Viridiplantae; phylum Streptophyta; class Magnoliopsida; order Malpighiales; family Euphorbiaceae; genus Triadica; species Triadica sebifera. Next base: position 13,005,739 of record CM042903.1, on the reverse strand, counting down.
AACTTTGTGAAGTTTGGAAAAATATTTGACAAAAATTTGATAAAAACCCTAAATGAGTATGATTTTTGATGAAGGATTGGACTTTTGATGGTATTTATAGGAAAATTTTGTGATTTGGGGGCCGGAATCTTTAATAATTCATTGAATGTGTGTAAATGAGAGCGGTTTCAAGGAGTTGAAAGGTTGAAATGTGAAAAATAACCGGTTGTTCTCTTATATGCCCGATGCAATCATGAGTGTGAATGGTCGTGTTCACGGTTTACTGAATGAGTGCTCTACCTGTGAACAAAGGCGTGAATATGTTCACGATCGTGACCTTTGAATGTCACGGGCGTGAATGATGAACTGTCACGGGGTGAAAAAATAGTCACAGGCGTGAAATGTTGAATTTCACTACTTATGCTCGACTCAAAGCGTGAACGCCTCTGTGTGTGTTTGGGATGAAATTGTTCACGGGTGTGAAAATGCGTCACAAGCGTGAACAAGGCTTTTCACGGGAGTGAATGAAATCATGAACATAAGCTTCACTACTTGAAGCCGTGAACCATGTCGTGAATCAAGTCGTGAACGACACTGCCTCATTTGGCTATTTAAGTCACGGGCGTGAACATATGTCACGGGCATGACTGTCCTAAAATTTTCATCAAATAAAATTAAGTCCTAAAACAAGACTAAATCATTTCAATAAAAATTCTATCCCTTATAACATAAATTTTCATCAAAATTACTACCTTATATCTAGTAATATGATACATGATTAAGGTTATCACTTAAGATTCCCTAATTTAACAATCATAAGGTTAATCCATCAATCATACCAAGTTCTCTTCTACTGAAATTAAATCTTTCCTTATTTAGAGACTTAGTAAAAATATCTGCCAATTATTTTTTGTGCTTATAAATTCTAATGCAACATCTCCATATTGAATATGATCTCTAATAAAGTGGTGTCTAATGTCAATATGCTTACTTCTTGAGTGTTGAATAAGATTCTTTGAAAGATTTATATCACTTGTATTGTCACATTTGATAGGTATATGGTTCATATAATGACCATAGTCCTTAAGTTGTTGTTTCATCTAAAGAATTTGAGTACAACAACATCCAGCTACTACATACTCTGCTTCAGCAGTTGAAAGGGCAACTGAAACTTGTTTCTTGCTAAACCAAGAAACTAAGCATTCTCCTATAAAGTGACAAGTACCTGAAGTACTTTTTCTATCTAAAAGACTACCAACATAGTCTGCATCTGAATATCCTAAAATATAAAAGGATGAATTTCTAGGATACCATAAACCTAGATGCAATGATCCATGTAAATATCTTATAATCATTTTTACTGCATTTAAATGAGATTCTTTAGGACATTATTGAAATCGTGCACACAAGCAAACACTATACATTATATCAGGTCTAGATGCAGTAAGATATAAAGATATCCGATCATACCTCTATAAAGCTTTTCATTAATGCTCTTACCCTTTTCATCCTTGTCCAATTTTGTTGATGTGCTCATAGAAGTCTTGGCATTCTTGCATCCTTCCATACCAAATTTCTTAATTAAATCTTTGGCATATTTGGATTGGTTGATGAATATGCCCTCATTGTTTTGCTTTATTTGTAGACCAAGGAAATACTTAAGCTCTCACATCATGCTCATTTCAAATTCCCTAGTCATACACTTAGCAAATTCTTGACAAAGCAACTAATTAGTAGAACCAAATATTATATCATCAACATAAATTTGAATAATTAGCATATCATGCTTATGCTTTTTAATGAATAATGTGGTGTCAACATTTCCCTTTGTAAAGTTATTTTCTAATAGAAAAGAACTTAGCCTTTCATACCAAGCTTTTGGGGCTTGTTTCAAACCATATAAAGCTTTTGAAAGTTTAAAAACATGATTTGGCAAATCATAGCTTTCAAAGCCTGGTGGTTTTTCTACATACACTTCTTATTCTATATAACTATTTAGAAATGCACTTTTCACATCCATTTGAAAGAGTTTGAAATTCATGTGACATGCATATGCTAAGAGTATTCTTATGGCTTCTAATCTAGTTATAGGTGCATATGTTTCATCATAATCTATATCTTCTTCTTGATTATATCCTTTTGCAACTAATCTAGCCTTATTCCTAGTTATTGAACCTTGTTCATCTAGTTTATTTCTAAATACCCATTTGTTACCTATAATTTGATGATCCTTGGGTCTAGGTACTAAGGTCCATACCTTACTTCTCTCAAATTGGTTGAGTTCCTCTTACATGGCAATTACCCAACTTTCATCATTAAGAGCTTCATAACCATTTTTAGGCTCAATTTGAGAAATAAAAGCAATGTCAATGACTAAATGTTTGAAATGAGATCTAGTACTTACTCCCCTTGAGAGATCACCAATGATTTACTCTTTTGGATGATCTTTCGTCATTCTCCATTCTTTTGGGAGTTCTTGTTCATTTTCTTCTTGAGTTTGAGGAAGAGAACCATTTTGATGTGAATCTTCTTGATCATTTTTTTCTTTTCCATTTCCAAGATCAAGTCTTTCCATATTACCTATAACATCATCAAGAACACTACCTTTCACAAGATCAAGTCTACTAGATTCATTCAAAACAACATGCATGGATTCTTCAACAGTTAATGATCTTTTGTTAGAAACTCTATATGCTTTGCTGGTTGTAGAGTATCCTAAAAAGATACCTTCATCGGATTTAGAGGCAAATTATCCAAGATTGTCCTTGTATTCGGTTAACCTTGAGGGGTAATTCTGTCATTTTGATGATAATAAATAATATAGCAATATTGTATTTAACATACTTGTTTTTGAAAGTATATTATACAGGACATAAAATGGCAAGAATGGAGAATTGGAAGAATAATCCTTAAGAAATAAAAAGCCAGAAGTAGCATGTTCACTGCCGTGACTCTAGGAGTCACCCCCGTGAAGAAAGCTAACCGTTACCAAAACCAACATTTGAAGTTCACGGCCATGAAGGAAAACCAAACCGTGAAGTAAGCATTTCAGTCACCCCCGTGACTAGAAGTGTCACCCCGTGAAGAGTTGTGTAATTTCAACCAGAGAGCTTCACGACTAGAGTCACCACTTTGGTCACGGCTGTGAAGATATTCACCGTCGTGAATGAAGGTGTCACCCCTGTGAAGGATATATTCAATTTCATCCAGAGAGCTTCACGACCTGAGTCACCACTTGTCTCATGGCTGGGAAGAGTGTCACGCCCATGACTAATTAATGTCACGCCCGTGGCTCTATATGTCAAGACATTCCAGAGAGCTTCACGACCAAGGTCAGCACTTCAGTCACGGCTTGGGAAGAACTGTCACCCTCGTGACAAGCATATTCATGCCCGTGACCAATGAAAGAGAAAAATGTCAGGCGCGATTTTTTGGTTGGTATAATGGCTAGTTTCTAAATTAATGCACCCCAACGGCTATATTTAGCCATGGGAGTATAAATGGAAGTCATTTATGCATTAAGAAACAAGAGGATGATAAGAGAATAATAAGAAAAACAAAAGATTAGCATATACTTCAAATCACAAGCTATCTTGTATTTTTATGCTTTGTGAACAAATCTATTCTCTGTAAAAATCTTTTTGCTCCTCATATTTGAGCAATAAAGATTTATAAGTGGTTCTCTCTATAATCTTTACTCAAGTGAGCATTGGGTAGTTCTGGGTTAAGAGAAGAACACTTGTAAGGGTTAGTTGTGTGAACCTCCAAAACACAAATTAAAAGGTTGTTTGTGTGAGTCTGCAAAACACAAAGTGTAGGTTATTGTGTGAGCCTGTAAAACACAAGTGTAGGTTATTGTGTGAGCCTGTAAAACACAAGTGTAAGTTATTGTGTGAGCCTGTAAAACACAAGTGTAGGTTGTTTGTGTGAGCCTGTAAAACACAAAGGAATTGGTTATTGTGTAAGCCATTAAAACACAAGGGATTTCTGGGTTAGGTGTGAGCCATTGTGAGAAACACCATAGTTGGGAGTGAGCTTGTAAAACTCCATTGTAACACTTAGTGTGTTAGTGAAACTCCCAATTGCGATTGGGGAGAGGAGTAGGGTTTGTTAATACCCGAACCTCTATAAATCTTTGTGTCTGATTTTCTCTATCCCTTCTAAAATTAGCAATTTTATTTTCGCACTTTAAAGTTTAATTTTAGAAACTCCAATTCAACCCCCCTTCTTGGTCTAATATCTGGGCAACAATTGGTATCAGAGCCTTGTCTAGCATCGAAGCCTAAAAAGCGCTAGTAAAGAGTAAGATTTGGCCAGTGAAGGATTCCAGAGTCTCAAACCTTACTTTGATGGAGCAAATTATGCCCATTGGAAGTTTAGGATGGAGACATACTTGGATAGTGAAGGAATTGAAGTATGGGATAGTGTACGAAAAGAATGGACACCACCAACCAGAAGAGGAGCTGATGGTGAAGAGGAAATCCTATCAAGAGACGATTGGACAGAACCCCAAAGAAGAGCAAATTTCAAAAACAAGAGGACAATGACAATTCTATCAAGCTCATTATCTATTGAAGAATGTGGGAGAATACAACATTGCTCAACAGCATATAGTATGTGGAAGACATTGGAGAACTATCATGAGGGAACTAAGCAAGTCAAATCCAAGAAGATTCAACTTCTAACCTCAGAATATGAGCTTTTCAAGATGAAATCCAATGAGTCAATCACTGACATGACAAACCATCTTCTATCCATTATAAATGAAATGAGGAAACTTGGGAAGCATCTGAGTTTGGAAGATGTAAACAATAAAATCCTGAGAAGTCTTCCTCTTAAAGACTATGGTTCAAGAGTTGCTGGCATAGAAGAAGCAGATGAAGATATGAGTATCATGATCACTGATGTGCTGATTGGCAAGCTTCTCACACATGAGATGGCAGTAAAGAGAGATAGAGAGCTTGAGGCAGAGCCAGAGAAAAGAAAACCATTAGCACTCAAAGCCTCTACTTCAAAATCTCAAGAAGAAAGTGAAGATGATGAAAAAATGAGTGATGATGAAAATGAGGACATCGCTATGCTTTCAAGAAGATTAAAAAGAATCATTGAGAAGAAAATGAGCAATTCCAGAAAATTTAGGCAAAGAAACCTCAAACAAACTTCAAATGATACACATAGAAGTAAGGAAGAGGTAAAATGCTATGAATGTGGAAAGAAAGGACATATCAAACCTGAATGTCCAAGGCTCAAGAAGCATAAGAGCAAATTCCAAAGAGACAGTGGGGAGAAAGGTCACAAAGCCACATGGGATGACGAAAGCTCTTCAAGCGAAAAAGATGATAATGAAAGTGAAGAGGTCAACCTATGCTTCATGGCTATTGAGGATCACATCTCGGATAAAGTAAGATCACTACACTCATACTCTTTCAATAATAATAGTAGTGATAATGATAGTGATAGTGATGATGATGATGAGCAAAGCCTAATAGAAGAATTAAATATAAAATTAGAGAAATATAGAAGTAAATTTAGTACTTATAGAAATAATATCTCTAATTTGAAAAATAAGATAGATGGCTTAGAAAAGGAGAACATAAAGCTTAAATCATCTAATGAATCTCTTCAAAAGTCATTAGATGAATACTCATCAAGACCCTCAACAGCTTTACTTTTAAAAGAAAACAATACTTTGAAAAATGAAGTTGAAGAACTTAGAAATTCCATTTCTAAATTTCACAAGGGTAAAGAGAGCTTAGATACTCTCATTGTGTCTCAAAGACCACCTTTAGTAAGACATGGTCTAGGGTTTAAGGACACATCTTCATCTTCTAAAAAAACTATATTTGTCAAACCTAAAGAACCTCACATCTCCACACTTGCTGGAAAAACACCAAAGAATAAGTATACTAATCCCTCTATACATAAAAGGAATAATCAAGGATTAGTAAACCTGAGAAACAATCCTCAAAAGACTAATCATGCCTTTATGTATAAGAAACATGCATCTAGAAAAATGCAAATTAATCATGAATGTGCATGCCATTGTTCTCTAAATCAGTCTAATCAAATTATGGCATTTAAATACAGTATAAGACCAAAAAGCAAGTTTAGACCTAAACAATGTAATTATTGTATGGAAATAGGTCACATAAATAAACATTGCTGGATAAGGAAGGCTCATTGGCAACCTTCATGTGCTAACCCCCAAGGACCCAAACTCATTTGGGTACCTAAATATCATACTTGATTTCTAACTTTGTAGGTATGCCTCAAGTCCATAATAAACAAAAATGCATGGCTAGTAGATAGTGGATGCTCAAGGCATATGACAGGAGACAAAGAACTCTTCAATGAAATCAAAAGTATTGATGAAGGTAAAGTTACTTTTGGAAACAATGCAAAGGGTAAGGTAATTGGCATTGGTTCCATTGGTGTTGATAGTACTACGTTTATTAAGGATGTTTTACTTGTTGATGGCTTGAAACATAACCTATTAAGTGTAAGTCAATTATGTGATAAAGGAAACAAAGTAATTTCACTTCAAATGAATGTCTTGTAATCTCTATTGATGGTCAAGAAATATTTAAAGGAAATAGAGATATCAATACATACATAATAAACTTACATGAACTATCTAACCATTCCTCTAAGTGTCTTGTGACTACTAGTGATGAATCTTGGCTGTGGCATAGAAGACTTGGTCATGCTAACATGGACTTAATACAAAGTCTCAGCACAGGAGAGCTAGTAAAAGGATTACGAAGAGTTAAATATGAAAAAGGCAAGACATGTGATCCTTGTCAAAGAGGAAAGCAACACAAGTCATCTTTCAAAGCCAAAAACATTGTAAGTACTTCAAAACCCCTTCAACTCTTACATTTAGACTTATTTGGACCTACTAGGGTTGCTAGCTTAGGAGGTAAACATTATGCATTTGTCATCGTAGATGATTACTCTAGATTTATTTGGGTAATTTTCTTAGCTCAAAAGAGTGATGCTTTTGAAAATTTCAAAAATTTTACTAAAAGAGTTCAAAATGAAAAAGGGTACTGCATTTCAAAAATAAGAAGTGATCATGGGAAAGAATTTGAAAATGAAAACTTTGAAAGTTTTTGTCTTGAACATGGCGTTTCACATAATTTCTCATCTCCTAGAACACCTCAACAAAATGGAGTTGTTGAAAGGAAATATCGAACATTAATTGAAATGGCAAGAACAATGCTTAATGAATATGAATTACCAACTTATTTTTGGGTAGAAGCCACAAACACTGCATGTTATATTTCAAATCGAGTTTTCAAAAGACCTCTTTTAAACAAAACCTCATTTGAGCTATGGAATGGAAGAAAGCCCTTGGTATCATACTTTAGAGTATTTGGATGCAAGTATTTTATATTAAACACCAAGGACAATCTTGGAAAATTTTCCTCTAAGTCTGATGAAGGTATCTTTTTAGGATACTCCTCAACCAGCAAAGCATATAGAATATTTAATAAGAGATCATTAATAGTGGAAGAATCCATGCATGTTGTTTTTAATGAATCTAGTAGACTTGATCTTGTGAAAGGTAGTGCTCTTGATGATGTTGTAGATAATATGGACAAACTTGTCATTGAAAATGGAAAAGAAGAAAATGATCAAGAAAATCTACTACCTCAAAATCAAGAACAAATGGAGTAAGAACTTCCAAAAGAATGGAGAATGAACAGAAATCATCCAAAAGAGCAAATAATTGGTGATCTATCAAAAGGAGTAAGTACTAGATCTCATTTCAAGCATTTAGTCAATGACATAGCTTTTATTTCTCAAATTGAGCCTAAAAACATAGATGAAGCTCTTAATGATGAAAGTTGGGTAATTGCCATGCAAGAGGAACTCAACCAATTTGAGAGAAATAAGGTATGGAACCTAGTACCAAGACCAAAAAATCATCCAATCATAGGCAGCAAATGGGTATTTAGAAATAAGTTAGATGAACAAGGGTTAATAACCAGGAATAAAGCAAGACTTGTTGCAAAAGGATATAATCAGGAAGAAGGTATAGACTATGATGAAACATATGCACCTGTAGCTAGATTAGAAGCTATAAGAATACTCTTAGCATATGCATGTCACATGAATTTCAAACTTTTTCAAATGGATGTGAAAAGTGCATTTCTAAATGGTTGTATAGATGAAGAAGTGTATGTAGAACAACCACCAGGTTTTGAAAGCTATGATTTGCCAAATCATGTTTTTAAACTTTCAAAAGCCTTGTATGGTTTAAAACAGGCACCAAGAGCTTGGTATGAGAGACTAAGTTCTTTTTTATTAGAAAATAGTTTCACAAAAGGAAATGTTGACACTACACTGTTCATCAAAAAGCATAAGCATGAGACACTAATTGTTCAAATTTATGTTGATGATATAATATTTGGTTCTACTAATGAGCTGCTTTGTCAAGATTTTGCTAAGTGCATGACTAGGGAATTTGAAATGAGCATGATGGGAGAACTTAAGTATTTCCTTGGTCTACAAATCAAACAAAGCAATGAAGGCATATTCATCAACCAATCCAAATATGCCAAAGACTTAATCAAAAAATTTGGTATGGAAGGATGCAAAAATGCCAAGACTCCTATAAGCACATCAACAAAATTGGACAAAGATGAAAAGGGTAAGAGCATTAATGAAAAGCTTTATAGAGGTATGATCGGATCACTTTTATATATCACTGCCTCTAGACCTGATATTATGTATAGTGTTTGCTTATGTGCACGATTTCAATCATGTCCTAAAGAATCTCATCTGAATGCTGTAAAAAGGATTTTAAGATATTTACATGGTACATTGCATCTAGGTTTATGGTATCCTAGGAATTCATCTTTTTATATTATAGGATATTCAGATGCAGACTATGCTGGTAGTCTTTTAGATAGAAAAATTACTTCACGTACTTGTCACTTCATTGGAGAATGTTTGGTTTCTTGGTTTAGCAAGAAACAAGTTTCAGTTGCTCTCTTAACTGCTGAAGCTGAATACGTAGCAGTTGGATGTTGTTGTACACAAATTCTTTGGATGAAACAACAACTTAAGGACTATAGTCATGAGATGAACCATATACCTATAAAATGTGACAACACCAGTGCTATAAAGCTTTCAAAGAATCCTATTCAACACTCTAGAAGTAAACATATTGACATTAGACATCATTTTATTAGAGATCATGTTCAATATGGAGATGTTGAATTAGAATTTGTATGCACAGAAAAGCAATTAGCAGACATTTTCACTAAGTCTCTAAATGAGGAAAGATTTAATTTCATTAGAAGAGAACTAGGTATGATTGATGGATTAACCTTGTGATTACAAGAATAAGGAATTTTAATTGTTGATATTAAAACATATCACAAGTTATAAGATAAAATTTTTGATGAGAATTTATGCTTTATGTAGTAAAATTTTTTGTTGAAATGATTGTTGCAGAACTTAATTTCAATCTGATGAAAATTATAGGGGTGTCACGCCCGTGACTAATACTCACGCCCGTGACTTAAGTGGCCCAAAGAGGCAGTGTCGTTCACGGCTTCGGGTCACGGCATGTTTCACGGATTCAAGTGGTGAAACATAGTTTCACGGCTTGAGTCACGCCCGTGGTAAAGATCCTTCACGGCCGTGACAAAATTTCACTCCCGTGACCAATTACACCCCAAACTAACAGAAGCTTTCACGCCTTGTGTCATGGCTTGCTTCACGGGTATAAGTGGTGAACTTCAACAGTTCACGCCCGTGACAATATGTTCACCCCCGTGATCTATGATCATTCATGCCCGTGATGTTCATCTATCACGCCCGAGAATTTATTCACACTTTCATTTACGGGTGTAACACTGCTTCAGCAAACCGTGAACACGACTATTCATGCCCGTGAACAATTAAGTCACGCCCGTGAATGTATCGAATATATAAGAAAACAGCCGGTTACACTTTTCATTTCAACTCTCCAACTCCCAAAATCGCTCTCATTCACTCTCATTCATTGAGACATTGAAGATTCCGACCCCAAAGCCTTGAAATTTCACTATAAATACCATCAAAAGTTCGAATCTTCAGCAGAAAACAGACATTTCTAGGGTATTTCATCATATTTTTTTTTCTGTCAAAAATCTTCTTAAATTCCATCAACTACTAAATCTTCAAATATGGAGTCTGCTTCATCAAAAGGAAAGAGAAAGAAGTCCTATGCACCAAAGAGGTATTCAGATTACCTCATGAACATCATTCCAGAAAGTTGCCATCCTCGGTATGCAACTTTGAAGAAAAGACCGATTTTATCATCAAGGTCCTTTGAATGGCAAGCAGTCCGGAATCTTGAGCTCGAGATGGCTATGACAGCGCAACTTCAAGTCTGTCATCTAAAGGAATTTGTTGACATTCATCTGCCAACTCTACGGGAGCCAACGCTGGAATTTCTCAACACCTTGCAGGTTTCACCAACTAGAGTGGTGAAATTCCAACTCTGCAATAATGCAACCACCCTCAGCGCCATTGCATTTAGAGAATTGTTCAACCTACCATCTGATGGCGTTTTGAATGAGACTGAGGTAGAATTCTCTACCCCTGCAGCATGGACACATTTTGGCACGGATTGCAGCTGGAATGTCAAGAAAACTAAGAGCACACATCTCAGGACCCCAGTACACAGGTATTTGCATAGGTTTCTAACCTATAGCATTTTTGCTCGGGGCAAAAGTAATGGAACAATTAGGAAGTCAAAACTCTTCTTATTCGAGATGGCTCGATGGGGAGTCACAATGGCACTTTCAAGATGGTTTGCAAACCATCTTCTCTCAATTGCCACCAAGCCCACAGGAGATATATTGATTGGGGCTTATGTCACTCATATGGCAGTGAAGCTCAATTACTTGAAGCTGGATAACCACCACTTCAACATCATTTCTGCACACCCACGAGATAGGTTGGATGTAGAGTCATTCATCAAGATGGGAGCAGCTATCATAATTGTTTTTCAAAACGATATCTTCTACCGCTTCACTGATGCTGCTGGAGAAATTATCTGGGAAGATCATGACACGGAGGATTTTAAAGCAGGCCTCCAGGGAGTCCAGCAGAAGAAGAGGACTAGGATTGAGGAAACAACTCCAGTCATCGAGCAGGACAATGGACAGTCCTCAGCCTCCACACCGTCTTTAGCGCAGCAAGTGGTCGACCTCTTGGCACCACGTTTCGAGCAGCTACAGACTTCCATGGATGAGAGGTTGGAAAACCTCAAGGACTTCATGGAGTCTCGGATAGACAGCCTTGAGGCTGAAGTAGCTAGGCTTCGTGATAGGATGTCTGGCTAGGATATAGGCTAGAGTGTAGCCTAAATTTGCTATGTTTGATCATTTTTGCTGTTTTGTTTTGTTATGTTTGCTTAGTATGTAGGAAATCTTAAATTTCCTTTCTTAGTTTGTATTCTTTCCTTCATAATATATATTTGTTTTTGTTTACTTCAATCTACATATTCTTTTTGATTGATGACAAAAGGGGGAGAAAACTAGCAATATGCCATATGCAATTTAATATGATATGCAATATGCAATAGAATATGATAAGGGGGAAAGTAGTATCAAACTAGCAATATAAGAATTGTTAATCAAAAAGTAAACAGATTTTGTATTGATTTAAAAAATCTTGATGCAAAGTAGATAATTGAAAAATTGAGCCTCTACATACTTTAAGTATACTTTGCATACACCTTCAAAGCAAGTTACAACATGCCATGATATATCTTAAATACATCTTACATACACTTTATGTCTTGAAAAGGAATTATGGTATGTATTGGATATACTTCTCATATAACTTGCATATACTTAAAATCTAGTTAAATGCTACATCTTTATTTACTATTCTTACACATTATAATTTTTTATCCTAAGTATATTTTGAGGGGGAGACTTCTCAAAATCACATATTGCTAGATTATTTGTCACCATCAAAAAGGGCGAGATTGTTAACCTTGAGGGGTATTTCCGTCATTTTGATGATAATAAATAATATAGCAATATTGTATTTAACATACTTGTTTTTGAAAGTATATTATACAGGACATAAAATGGCAAGAATGGAGAATTGGAAGAATAATCCTTAAGAAATAAAAAGCAAGAAGTAGCATGTTCACTACCGTGACTCTAGGAGTCACCCCCGTGAAGAAAGCTAACCGTTACCAAAACCAACATTTGAAGTTCACGACCATGAAGGAAAACCAAACCGTGAAGTAAGCATTTCAGTCACCCCCGTGACTAGAAGTGTCACCCCCGTGAAGAGTTGTGTAATTTCAACCAGAGAGCTTCACGACCAGAGACATCGCTTTGGTCACGGCTGTGAAGATATTCACCCCCGTGAATGAAGGTGTCACCCCCGTGAAGGATATATTCAATTTCATCCAGAGAGCTTCACGACCTGAGTCACCACTTGTCTCACGGCTGGGAAGAGTGTCACGCCCATGACTAATTAATGTCACGCCCGTGACTCTATATGTCAAGACATTCCAGAGAGCTTCACGACCAAGGTCACCACTTCAGTCACGGCTTGGGAAGAACTGTCACCCCCGTGACAAGCATATTCACGCCCGTGACCAATGAAAGAGAAAAATGTCAGGCGCGATTTTTTGGTTGGTATAACGGCTAGTTTCTAAATTAATGCACCCCAACGGCTATATTTAGCCATGGGAATATAAATGGAAGTCATTTATGCATTAAGAAACAAAAGGATGATAAGAGAATAATAAGAAAAACAAAAGATTAGCATATACTTCAAATCACAAGCTATCTTGTATTTTTATGCTTTGTGAACAAATATATTCTCTGTAAAAATCTTTTTGGTCCTCATATTTGAGCAATAAAGATTTATAAGTGGTTCTCTCTGTAATCTTTACTCAAGTGAGCATTGGGTAGTTCTGGGTTAAGAGAAGAACACTTGTAAGGGTTAGTTGTGTGAACCTCCAAAACACAAATTAAAAGGTTGTTTGTGTGAGCCTGCAAAACACAAAGTGTAGGTTATTGTGTGAGTCTGTAAAACACAAGTGTAGGTTATTGTGTGAGCCTGTAAAACACAAGTGTAGGTTATTGTGTGAGCCTGTAAAACACAAGTGTAGGTTGTTTGTGTGAGCCTGTAAAACACAAAGGAATTGGTTATTGTGTGAGCCATTAAAACACAAGGGATTTCTGGGTTAGGTGTGAGCCATTGTGAGAAACACCATAGTTGGGAGTGAGCTTGTAAAACTCCATTGTAACACTTAGTGTGTTAGTGAAACTCCCAATTGCGATTGGGGAGAGGAGTAGAGTTTGTTAATACCCGAACCTCTATAAATCTTTGTCTGATTTTCTCTATCCCTTCTAAAATTAGCAATTTTATTTCCACAATTTAAAGTTTAATTTTAGAAACTCCAATTCAACCCCCCTTCTTGGTCTAATATCTGGGCAACATATTCAATATGAAGCACTTGCATCCAAATACTCTAAAGTATGGTATCAAGGGCTTTCTTCCATTCCATAGCTCAAATGAGGTTTTGTTTAAAAGAGGTCTTTTGAAAACTCGATTTGAAATATAACATGCAGTGTTTGTGGCTTCTGCCCAAAAATAAGTTGGTAAATCATATTCATTGAGCATTGTTCTAGCCATTTCAATTAAAGTTCGATTTTTCCTTTCAACTACCCCATTTTGTTGAGGTGTCTTAGGAGATGAGAAATTTTGTGAAATGCCATGTTCAAGACAAAAGCTTTCAAAGTTTTCATTTTCAAATTCTTTGCCATGATCACTTCTTATCTTTGAAATACAATACCCTTTTTCATTTTGAATTCTTTTTTCAAAGTTTTTGAAATTTTAAAAATCATCACTCTTTTGAGCTAAGAAAATTTCCTAAGTAAATCTAGAGTAATCATCTACGATGACAAATGCATAATGTTTTCCTCCTAAGCTAGCAATTCTAGTAGGTCCGAATAAGTCTAAATGCAGGATTTGAAGAGGTTTTGAGGTACTTACTATGTTTTTGGCTTTGAAGGATGACTTGTGTTGCTTTCCTCTTTGGCAAGGTTCACATGTCTTGCATTTTTCATATTTAACTCTTGGTAGTCCTTTTACTAGTTCTCCTGTGCTGAGGCTTTGTATTAAGTCCATGTTAGCATGACCAAGCCTTCTATGCCACAACCAAGATTCATCACTAGTAGTCACAAGACACTTAGAGGAATGGTTAGATAGTTCATGTAAGTTTATTATGCATGTATTTACATCTCTAATTCCTTTAAATATCTCCTGACCATCGATAGAGATCACAAGACATTCATTGGAAGTAAATATTACTTATCATCTTTTTCACTTGAAGAGCTTTCGTCATCCCATGTGGCTTTGTGACCTTTCTCCCCATTGTCTCTTTGGTATTTGCTCTTATGCTTCTTGAGCCTTGGACATTCTGTTTTGATATGTCCTTTCTTTCCACACTCATAGCACTTTACCTCTTCCTTACTTCTTTGTGCACCATTAGAAGTTTGATTGAGGTTTCTTTGCTTGAACTTTCTGGAGCTGCTCATTTTCTTATCAATGATTCTTTTTAGTCTCCTTGAAAGCATAACAATGTCCTCATTTTCATCATCACTAATTTCTTCATCATTTTCACTTTCTTCTTGTGATTTTGAAGTAGAGGCTTTGAGTGCCAAGGGCTTTCTTTTCTCTGGCTCTGCTTCAAGCTCTCTATCTCTTTTCACTGCCATTTCATGTGTGAGAAGTTTGCCAATCAGCACATCAGTATTTATGATGCTCATGTCTTCATTTGCTTCTTCTATGCCAGCAACTCTTGAGCCATAGTCTTTAAGAGAAAGACTTCTCAAGATTTTATTGTTTACATCCTCCAAACTCAGATGCTTCCCAAGTTTTCTCATTCCATTTATAATGGCTAGAAGGTGGTTGGTCATGTCAGTGATTGACTCATTGGATTTCATCTTGAAGAGCTCATATTCTGAGGTCAGAAGTTGAATCTTCTTGGATTTGACTTGCTTAGTTCCTTCATGATAATTTTCCAATGTCTTCCACATGTTGTATGCTGTTGGGCAGTGTTGTATTCTTCCACATTCTTCAATAGATAATGAGCTTGATAGGATTGTCATTGCCTTCTTGTTTTTGAAATTTGCTCTTCTTTGAGGCTCTGTCCAATCATCTCTTGATAGGATTTCTTCTTCACCATTAGCTCCTCTTCTGGTTGGTGGCGTCCATTCTATTCGTACACTATCCCAGACTTCAATTCCTTCACTTCCCAGATATGTCTCCATCCAAAACTTCCAATGGGCATAATTTGCTCCATCAAAGTAAGGTTTGAGACTTTAGAATCCTTCACTGGCCATATCTTAATCTTTACTAGCGCTTTTTAGGTTTCGATGCTAGACTCAACTTTGATACCAATTGTTGCCTAGATATTAAGCCAAGAAGGGGGGTTGAATTGGAGTTTCAAAAATTAAACTTTAAGTGTGGAAATAAAAAAAGTAATTTTAGAAGGGATAGAGAAATTTGACAAAAGGATTTTTATAGAGGTTCGGGTGTTAACAAACCCTACTCCTCTCCCCAATCGCAATTGGGAGTTTAACTAATACACTAAGTGTTACAATGGAGTTTTACAAGCTCACTCCCAACTATGGTGTTTCTCACAATGGCTCTCACCTAACCCAGAAATCCCTTGTGTTTTAATGGCTCACACAATAACTAATTCCATGTGTTTTATAGGCTCAGACAAACAACCTTTTATCTTGTGTTTTACAGGCTCACACAAACAACCTTTACTTTGTGTTTTAAAGGCTCACGCAACTAACCCTTACAAGTGTTCTACTCTTAACCCAGAAATACCCAATAACTCACTTGAGTAATAAATGATTACAGAGAGAAAACACTCACAAATATTTATTGCTCAATAAATGAAGAGTAAAAAGATTTTTACAGAGAATAGGTATTGGTTTTCAAAGTATTGAATGTACAAATAGCTTGTAATAAGATTTTGATTCAAAGTATTTACTATCCTCTTGTATTGAATGCATAAATGACTTCCATTTATACTCCCTTGGCTGATTATAGCCGTTAGGGTGCATTTAATATGAAACTAGCCATTGTACCAGCTAAATAATTGCGTCTGACATTTTTCTCTTTCATCCTTCACGGGCGTGACTATGTTTGTCACGGGCGTGACTGTTCTTCCCAAGCCGTGACTGAAGTGGTGACCTTGGTCATGAAACTCTCTGGAAAGTTTTAAAACATTGGGTCATGGGCGTGACATACTTATTCACGGACCTGGCAAACTTCCCAGCCATGATCCAAGTGGTGACTTTGGTTGTGAAGCTCTCTGGATGAAAATGCCATGAACATTCACGGGCATGACATTTTAATTCATGGGCGTGACTTAAATGTACATTTCATGGTTTGTTCTTCCTTCATGGCCGTGAACTTCAAAAGTTGGTTTTGGTGATGGTTAGCTCTGTCACGAGTGTGACACATAGGGTCACGGGTGTGAACATGCTACTTCCTTAGGATTATTCTTCCAATCTCCATTCTTGCTGTTTTATTTCATACCCTATTTAATAGACTTAGAAAACAAGTATGTTAAATACAATATTGCTATTTTATTTGTTATCATCAAAATGACAGAAATACCCCTCATGGTTTAACAATTCATATATAAATTTGTATTATATATATATATTTATAATATTATAATATATATTTGAATTTTGAGTAACACTAAAAGAATTAGTCATATCTTTATAATTGATAAAATAACATATTTTTAATCATGCACAATCGTGTCTTAACAGGTTAGACAGGTAAAATCCATTTATGACATAATTTTTCTCGTGTCGCAATCGTGTTGACACGGTTATGACCCATATCCATTTAGCTCATATTCATATACGATTAAGTCCGTGTCATTTTGTATCATTTAATCGTGTCATGTCCAAAATTGTCATCTCTATTGGCAGGTATATAACTCACCATGCCATTGAGTAGGGTATCTGAATCTCGATGATCACATTTAAACTCTTATTCTAGCGCATCCACTAGATCGACTCAATGTCGAGTCCTTTATTAAGATGGGAGCAGTTGTCCGCATTATTCATGAAGATAATGTCTACTACTGTTTCACCACTATAGCTAGTGAAATAGATTGGGAAGATCATGATTCTGACGCCTTCAAAGCTGGTCTTTAGTTTGTCCAGCAAATGAAGTGAGCCCGTGATGAGACATCGACACCTGTTGTAGTGGAAGATGTTGGTAAGCCATTAGCCTTTACCACACCCAGCTTGGCACAGCAGGTTGCTGATCTTTTAGCACCTCGCCTTGACATAATGCAGGCTTACATCAATGAGAGGTTCGAAAACCTCAAAGACTTCATGGAGTCTCATATGGACAACCTTGAGGCAGAGGTAGCACGCCTTAGGGATGATTTGTCAGGCTTAAAGCCTAACTAAAGTCCTAGGTTTCATATAGTAGATTTATTTTAATGTTATAAGACTTTATTTTATGTTTTTGAATCTTTGTAATCCTTCTCCTTTTTTTTTAATACAATTATCTTACTATCAATTCTTTTTTTGTTTAGTTTTGTTGATGACAAAAGGGGAATAACCTAGCAATATATGCAATTGTGTGGTTAGTAGATATATGTTGTTAATAGATATATGTTATTATGCAATGTGTGGAATATGTAAAAAAAATTTTAACTGATAATATGCATAACATATACCTCACATCAACCTCACATATAATTTGCAAGATTAATATAAAAGATATACTTAACATATATCTCACACATACCTTGAATAGACTTGTTATGTATGTGTTAAGTGATGAGATATACTTAGGATATACCTTGCATATACCTAACTAGTTAGCAAATAACTTTGCTATACATCTTTCAAATCTTACACTCCATTATTTTATCTTAAGCACCTTTTGAGGGAGAGACTTCTCAAAAGCACATATTGCTAGATTATTTGTCACCATAAAAAAATGGAGAGATTGTTGAACCATGAGGGGTATTTCTATCATTTTGATGTTAACAAATAAAATAGCAATATTATATTTAACAATGTTTTTGTTCTAATGTGTGTTAAACATGATATATCTTGATTAGAACATGAAGCAAGATTAAAGAGAACTTATGAAGATTAAACTCAAAGACCGTGACTAGTTATGTCACACCCGTGAATATAGATAAGTGCCAACTCTCCACCATTCAAAGTTCACAGCCATGAAGGATCATACCAACTGTGAATGATCATATAGTCACGCTTGTGATGAAACATGTCAATTCTTCCAGAGAGCTTCACAGCCAGAGTCATCACTTGGACCATAGCTTGGAAGAATATTCACGCCCGTGAAAATATCAATCACTCCTATGAGAAAACACTTCAAATTCTTCCAGAGAGCTTCATGGCCAAAGTTACCACTTGGACCACAACTTGGAAGAACATTCACGACCATGACACATATAATCATGCCCATGAATGAGGACAGAGAAACATATCAGGCGCGAAGTTAAGAGTTGGTTCAACGACTATTTTAGCATTAAATGCACCTAAACGGCTATAATTCACAGAGGGGGTATAAATGCAAGACATTTATGAATCTAAAAAGAAGAACAACAATTACTTTAAATCATTAATCTTGTTGTAGCCTTGTGCATTAATTATTTTTCTCAACAAACCTCTATTCTTTGTAAAAACCTATTGCTCATAATCTCTGAGCATTGTAGGTTGGTGAGTGTTTTCATTGTGACCAATTACTCAAAAGTGAGTTTGGGTATTTCGGGTTAAAAGTGAAACACTTGTAAAGGCTTATTGAGTGAGCCATAAAACACACTGAATTGGTTTTTGTGTGAAAACATTGAAAAATACAAGAGAATTTCTAGGTTAGGTGTTAGTCATTAAGAGAAACACCATAATTGGGAGTGAGCTTGTAAAACTCCATTGTAACATTTAGAGTGTTAGTAAAACACGCAATTGAGATTGGGGAGACAAGTAAGGTTTGTTAACACCTGAACCTCTATAAATCTTGTGTGTGATATCTATCCTTCTTTACTTTATTTAACTTTATCATCTTAAAGTTAAAAATTTTTATTTATTAACCAATTCAATCCCCTTCTTGGTTCATTGTTTGGGCAACAACATATATTGGCTCAAACATATAAAACACTAGCTAAAGGACGCATAATGTCACATCATATTATATCTACTTAGTGATGACAGAAATGATGGCTATAAATATATAGTAAATGAAAGTGGAGAGAAGTAAACAAATAAAGAAATACTTGAATTTCACATTATATTTTTTTAAGCTTCATTAATATTTATGGGAATTGTAACACCCCCTCACCCAAACCGCACGTGCCTGGATGCGGGAGCACTACTTCCTGTCTTCTTTACTTATTTAAATCGCTATATATTTTTTTCCCTCTATTTAATAAATAATGTACATTTTATTTACATAACATAGTATTTATAAATACCAATTTACTATTTAACAAACTTTGAAAACTAATTTACAACTTATAAGTATATATAATGCGGAAAAAAAATTACAAGAGTTCAAAAGTTTGTGACCCACTATTTCGAGATTGGCTGCTTTAATTTGAATAGGATCACCACTTGCTTTATTTACCACCTTTAGCTACCTTTTTATATCTGCGCGGAAGGAAACTCCTTTGTTTCGGAGAACTTTCACTTCATATGCTATTATAGCCACTGGTTCCTCCTCATAAGACATGTCTGTCTGTACCTCTATTTCCTCAATCGGTATAATATGGTTCGGGTCTGAATGGTATCTTCTTAACATTGAAATGTGGAACACGTTATGAATTTTGTCTAGCTCTGGAGGAAGAGCTAATCAGTAAGCCACTGGTCCTATTCTTTCCAAAATTTCATAAGGACCAATAAACCTTGGACTTAACTTTCCTTTTCTACCAAACCTCAACACCTTTTTCCAAGGTGAAACTTTAAGGAATACTTTGTCTCCTACTGCATATTCTATGTTTCGTCTCTTTAAATCAGCATATGATTTCTGTCGATCTTGTACTGCCTTTAGCCTTTCCTTGATCACTTTAACTTTTTCCTCGGTCTGTTGAATTATCTTTGGACCAATCAACTTTTTCTCATTTAACTCGGTCCAACATACTGGTGTCCTACATTTTCTTCCGTATAAAGCTTCATAAGGAGCCATACCAATGCTTGTTTGATGACTATTATTATAGGCAAACTCTATAAGGTAGATGTCGATCCCAACTTCCCTCAAATTCAAGCACACAACTTCTCATCATATCCTCTAGCAACTGAATAACTCACTTTGATTGTCTATCCGGTTGCGGATGAAATGTTGTATTGAATCTGAGTTGAGTTCCCAAAGCCTGCTGTAAACTTTTCCACAACTACGATGTAAACCTGGGGTCTCTGTCAGAGATAATATACATAGGTTTTCCATGAAGTCTCACTATCTCATTCACATAAATCTCAGACAACTTGTTCAAAGTATAGTCCATCCGCACTGGTAGGAAATGTGCTGACTTCGTCATGCTTCCTCTGAGTTATTGGTAAACCGGACACAAAATCCATCGTGATTCTCTCTCATTTCCATTATGGTATGGAAATCGGTTGTAGTAATCCTGTGGGTAATTGATGCTCAGCTTTCACTTGTTGACAGATTAGACATTTAGCAACATATTCAGTGATATCCTTCTTCATCCCCGACCACCAGTATTGTGCTTTCAAATCTTGGTACATCTTGTTCCCACCAGGGTGCATAGTATAAACCGTTTCATGAGCTTCTTTTAAAATCTTTGACTTCAACTCTTCTATACTTGATACACAAATCCGGTTCTTGAAATACACAGTACCATCTTCTATTAAAGAAAATTTTGACTTTTCTCCATTTTTCAAGGCTTCGACCATCTTTACTAGCTTCTCATCTTGTTTTCGGACATCTTTAATTCTCTGTATTAATGTGGATTCCACTCGCATCTCAGCTAAAATTTTTCAGCTTAGTGCATCGACTACCACATTAGCTTTGCCTGGCTGGTAGTCAATCACACAATCATAATCTTTAATCAATTCCAACCATCTTCGCTGCCTCAGGTTTAACTCTTTATTTGAAGGAAGATACTTAAGACTCTTGTGGTTCGTATAAATGTAGCATCTTTCTCCATATAGATAATGTCTCCAAATCTTAAGAGCAAAAACTATCACTGTAAGCTCTAAATCATGTGTCGAATAGTTAAGCTTGTGAGGCTTAAGCTGTCTGGAGGCATATGCAATCACTTTTCCTTCTTGCATAAGAACACAACCTAGCCCATTATGACTTGCATCACTGTACACAACATAATCTTTTCCTGGAGTAGGCTGAGTCAAAACTGGTGCTTCAGTCTGCATTGCCTTCAATCGATCAAATCTTGCTTGACATCTATCTGTCCATTTAAAACGAACCTCTTTTCGCAGCATTCGTGTCAAAGGATTCACTATAGATGAAAATCCTTTCACAAATCTCCTATAATATCCGGCTAATCCAAGGAAACTCCTCATCTCAGTCACGTTGCGAGGTGGTTTCCAATTAAGAATAGCCTTGATTTTACTAGGATCAACTCGTATACCTTCCGCTGAAATTACATGACCCAGAAAAATAACTACTTCCAACCAAAACTCATACTTAGATAACTTTGCATACAATTGTTTCTCCCTCAAGGTCTGCAATTCATTTTTGAGATGTTGGTCATGCTCTACTCGATCTCTAGAATAGACAAAAATGTCATCAATGAATACAACTACAAATTAATCAATATATGGTCTGAACACTCGGTTCATCAGGTCCATAAAAACTGCCGGTGCATTCGTCAATCCAAATGGCATCACCAAGAACTCATAATGACCATAACGAGTCCTGAATGCCATCTTAGATACATCTGACCCTCTGATCTTCAGTTGATGATACCCTGATCGAAGATCTATCTTTGAAAATATATTTGCACCTTTCAACTGATCAAATAAATCATCAATCCTAGGCAATGGGTATTTATTCTTAATAGTAACCCTATTAAGCTGCCTGTAGTCAATGCCAAGACGTAAAGTACCGTTTTCTTCTTCAAAAATAATACTGGAGCACCTCATGGTGATACACTAGGTTGTATAAATCCTTTATCTAACATTTCTTGTAACTGTATCTTCAACTCTTTCAATTCTATGGGTGTCATCCTATATGTTGTAATAGATATAGGAGCGGTGCCAGGTACTAATTCAATAGAAAACTCTATCTCTCGGTCAGGTGGAGTCCTAGCAACTCCTCAGGGAACACATCAGAAAACTCACTAACAGTTGGGATGTTAGCCAACTTCAGACTTTTCTTTCGGGTATCAATCACATACGCTAGGTAAGTCTCACATCCCTTATTGATGAGTTTTCGTGCTTTCAACACTGATATTACATTGTTTGAATATCCTGTATTCTCTCTCATCACTACTATCTCTTCTTGTTCTGAAACTTTAATCCTCATCTCTCTTTTTCTGTAATCTACTATCACTTCGTGTCGAGCTAGCCAATCCATTCCTAAGATCACATCAAACTTATGGAATGGTAGCTCTATTAAATCCGTTGGGAATTGTTTATCTTGAATTTCAATTGGGAAACCCCGAAAGATTTTACTAACCCTCACACAGTGCCCTAACGGGTTAGTCCCAAGAATCTCGTACATGTATATAAGAGCCAAAGAAAAGGAATTTACCCACTATGACGTCAGGTGCATCCTGCTTCTCTTGGCATCGCATGGCATAAGCTCTTGCTATAGCAACTCGACTACCTTTCAGCCTCTCCACAATGTCTGAACTAAACTGGCTTGGCCCTACACGGCCTCCTCTTCCTTTTCCTCAGCCTCAATCTCTGCTGTGTCCTATAGTCTATATCGGTACCGACTCAATACTCCCTGAACCTCTGCCAAACTGTAGCAATGGACAATCTCTTCTTATATGGTCCTTGGAGCAGCATCTCAAGCATGCTTCTGTCATCCACCAACACTCTCCTGGGTGAGGACGACCACAATGTTGACACACTGGTAGAATTGGAGATCTACGGGATGCCTGTGTCGATGCACTAGCTGTTAATGAAGTATATCTTGCGGTTAGTCCCCGCCTATAAGATTGAGGTCTGCTGGAACCCCCCAGCTTGGATTCGGCCACCAAAAGATCTAGCCCTCTTACCACTCGACTGTACTCCACTTGGTTTTAGCACTGGTCTACAAACCCCACTAACCTGCACAGGCTGCTGTGCCGCCAAGACTCTTTCAACTGTTCTAGCAGATGCTAGTAAATTGGGGAAGCTCATCAAACGTAGGGCTGAAACTTGTAACTTGATCGTATCCCTCAATCCATCTTCAAAACGTCAACATTTATCAGTTTCTTTGGATACAATGCCCTCTGCATACTTACATAAATGTGTGAATTCCCTCTCATATTTTGTTACTGACATATTTCCTTGTTTCAGAGTCAGGAATTCTCTTTTCTTGTCATCTACGTATATAGGAGGGATATACTGTTCCTTAAATTTCTCCATAAAGAATTCCCATGTCATAGGGTCGGGTGCCTCTGTGCTTTGTGACTCAGATTGCCACCAATCATATGCATGCTCCTATAGCAGCAATATTGCATACTCATATTTCTGCTCATCTGTACAGTGTAGTTGATCGAAGACTCGCTTTATCCGTTCCAACCAAAATTCTGCCGTAGAGGGATCATCCTCCATTTTTCCATAAAAATCGGGTGCCCCTAACTTCCTCAGTCTCTCAAATTGTAATCCAGATGAGGTTGGTTGTGATGCTCTCTGTAGCAATTCTATCATATTTCTCATGAGCTCCGTCTGACCCGTATTAGTAGCTGACTGCTCACGGGATGAGTTAGCACCAAATCTCAGTGCTGCAGCTCGGTGACAACTTGGTCGCGATAAAACTCTTGCCTCTGAGGGCTCATTACTCTTGGCTTCTTCCACTACTATTCGTCTTGATCCAGAAGCCATACCTTACCTATAACATAAAGGTAATGACCCTACTTATTAAAGCAGCGACTCCAAAAATCCAATTGTGGGTACACGTCAACAAGTAAACATTTTCAAAATTCACTTTTTAAAAACCCAAAACCGCCTAAACTGGATTCTGATACCAAAACTACTGTAACACCCCTTCACCCAAACTGCACGTGCCAGGATCTGGGGGCGCTACTTCCTGTCTTCTTTACTTCTTTAAATCGCTATAAATTTTTTTTCCTCTATTTAATAAATAATGTACATTTTATTTACATAACATAGTATTTATAAATACCAATTTACTATTTAACAAACTTTGAAAACTAATTTACAACTTATAAGTATATATAATGCGGAAAACAAATTACAAGAGTTCAAAATTTTGTGACCCACTATTTCGAGATCGATTGCTTTAATTTGAATAGGATCACCGTTTGCTTTATCTACCACCTTCAGCTACCTTTCTATATCTGCGCGAAAGGAAACTCCCACGCTAAGCTCTAAGCTTAGTGGTGCATATAAATGAGGCAATATACTATATCATGCAACAAGCATTAACATGTATCATTTTATGCATTAAAATGTTTGCGTGTTATGTCTATCAACATGTTCCTATTTCATACAAGTATAAATATCATGCTCACATATACAATATTATTTTCATTTATCTTTAATGGTAAGTTACTCTGTTAATCTCTTTATTATTATATCTCAATCTCATTTCATCATCATTTTTTTCTTTTTTATTTTTATTTTCGACATATCTTCATTATCTTGCCCACATCACTCTAAATTTGGACTGACTAGATATGGGTTATGGATCAAGAGCGCTCCTAGAGCTACAAACCACCCTGTCCACTATCTAGCCCAACAGAGCTTCTCAAATCAATGGTGCTCTCCGAGCTTAATCCACATTGATTGAGTATAATTTCATCATAGATGAATAACCGGACCAAAGGCGCTCTTCGAGCTTAAGCCACCTTGTCCTCAATTTTTTTATGTGCTCATCAGAGCTTCTCAAGTCAATGGTGCTCTCTGAGCTTAAGCCATATTGACCGAGCATTTCAGATCAATGGCGCTCTCCGAGCTTGAGCCATATTGATTGACGAATATCTCATATAGTACGATACCGTTCGCCCCCTTAATGACATGTCATCTATCCTGATTCTAGTCCGCAGGTAGAGTAATGGGCATCTTTGTATTTTCACATCAATCATATATCTTTATTTAATTTTTATTTTACATCCATTTCATCATCCTCATTTTATACATCACATCATCATCATTCTCAATTTTGACACATCAATATTCTCATGTATCAACATCTCAATTTTCTTGTTTTGCAACATATCATCATGCTCATACATACTGGATAACATCTTTTCATTCGTTTAACTAATTACATCAATAGATAATCATATTCACAATTTATTTGAAAAAAGAGCATTCACGGCCGTGACTACCAATTCATGCCCGTGAATTAGTTCACGCCCGTAATCCCAAGCCGTGAACGCTACTGGAATGAATCGTGCCAAAAGTATTCACGGTCATGAATACTCATTCGTGCCTGTGAATGAGTTCACGCTCGTGATTCCCAACCATGAATGCTTTTGGAATGAATAGTACCATTTCCACACCAAAGTCACAACCATGATACAAATCTGTCACAACCATGAACCATCAGGTTCACGCCCGTGACCCGATGGTCACGCCCATGACTTTCAGCAGGAAATCTGCATATTAACATTTCATTCATTCTAATTACACCAAATCATATCAAAACACAATTCATGCATTTCTGGAGTCCTTTATTCAACATATCATGACTAATACATATAAATGCCTTAATCATAATTAAATTTTCTAATATGCATCACTTAATTCAACAAATCACACGAAAACTCATTATTTATCTCTAACATATGATTTCATGCCATAGTCATCCTTAATGCATTTCTATAATCAATTATCATACTAACATGCATTATTTCAAACAAAGATAGGCTATTCCCTTAAATTATGCACAAACCTTAACCTTTCTCCTTCACTCTTCTAAGTAGTTTTCTCTTTTCCTTTACTTCTTAGTGTTTGTTCTTTGTCACTTGGAACTCCTAAAACATCATAAATCATTATTATCATCTGATTTTCTCAAGACCTTAAACTCTCTTAGTCACTCTCAAAATCCTAGTTTCTCTCTTTCCACATGAGTTTTGGATGAGCTCAAAATTCAAACTTCTTTAAGAAAAAATGAAGAAGAAGAAGAATCACTTCTTACCTTACTCTTTTCTTCATTAAATCACAACTTTAGAGATTTTCTCTCTCCACCAAACTTAATTTTTCTTCCTCTTTCTTGCTCTTTCCAGCTTCCTTAGGAGTTATGGACCATGAAGATCACTTGTTCTTACTCTTTCCCCTCTATTCTCTTCCTTTCTCTCTCTAAATTTCTAGTTTGGCTATGGAGGGAATGGGGCTGGCGTGACTGGTAGAAAAGAGAGAGAAGAAAGCAGAAAATGAAGAGAAGAAGAAGAAGAAGAAAATAAATAATTAAATAGAATACCCAAAAGTCTTCATGTGGGACCCACCATCTTGACCATCTTCTTCCCATTTTACTTAATCAACACTAATTTTACTCCTCCTCATTGAGTAGTCGGCCAACCTGTTAAAATGTCCCCAAAATTAATATGTTGATTAGTAATTAATCTCATAAATCCTCAAATTTTTGGTAATTTGCAATTTGACCCCAAAATTTATCAAAATTTGCAATTTAGTCATTTACCGTAAATCAACTTCTTTAAACTTTATAATCACTTAATTATGCATATATCATTTAATTTAGTCATTACTTGATTGATTCCGATAAAAAATCCGAATTTAAACTCGATCGGCCATACGCATTAATTTCGCGACACGTGCGACTCGGTGTCTAAATTAGCGGATATTACAGGAATCACGAGTGGTCTAGTTAGTTGAAGATTATAAAAATCTTCCAAATAACATAGATTCGATTCCCACCCCTCCCCAATATTAAAAAAAAATTCAAAAAAACTTCATTAATATTTATATGTTATATCGAATGCCTTTATATTATTTGTTTAACTTTTTTACGGTATATATTTATACTAATAACCCTTACATTTATCTTGAATCAATTTATAATTGAACCATTAATTTAATATTTAATTTCTATTTTGTTAAATTTTTTTATAAAGTAAATGATGTTTCTACTTTTTTTACTATTTTTTTATAATGTTAAATTATATATTTTACTTTTCTTGCACTTTTAAATTATTTGTTTATTTTACTACTTAAATTTTTCTCACTCCGACGCGAAAACTGTATACTAATTTAAATTATGCATAAGATACACATAATACATATAAACTCCGTATATTCAAGAGTCATAAAATCAATATAAGATATATAAAATTCAATATAATATTTGATTCAATAGATGATTTTTTTTTCTTTTTTAACACGAGGGAATCTATCTATATGTTAAAGTTGTGTTAGAAATTACTTACAATGCATTTCTAACTCTGTCCTCTTAATGAATTTCCAGAGCAAAACGATACCATACCAACTTTTTTCATTTATTTCCATTACTACATATGAAAAACGATGTCATCTAAATTGATTTATCTCTACTGTTGCTCCTCTCCATCCAAAATATTATGAAATTACTTATTCATCCCCATCTCTGAAAAATGCCATTCCAAATATTATGAAATTACTTATTTATCCCAATATTTTACTCCAAAAAAGCTATTTACAGTTAATTTACAATGTCTAATTTTGTCCTTAAACCAAATAGACCCTTTTGGTCTTTAGAAAAATAATCGACACCGACAACCTTATTATCATCCTCCTCTCTATAAGGTCCCTCTCCTCTTACTGCGTTCCTCGCCACCACCACCTTTAAATTTCTAAAATCTGACTTTTTTCTTAATTTTTTATTATTTTTTTTATGTATGATGTAATTGATGTTTATGTGCCTAAAGTGCTGGATCATTGATTTCAAATATAGTTCGTGTATTTTCTTTGTGCAATATATGGTTTTTTGTATTTTTGTATTTTTTATTTGCTTTTATTGTGTAAATTTCAAATATATTGTTTTTTAATTTAGATTTTTTATTACAATTTAATATGTCTATTTTTATGTTATTTCTTCTTTTGTTCTTTTGCCATATATCCCATATTTATTATTTTTTCGCATTTATTTGTTGTTATTTTTATTTATCTGTGCCTAAGGTTCATGATATTGGATTTGTCAAACCTAGGTTTAGAATGGTTCTTTTCCTTTTGTTTCGTCATTTTGTTGTTTTTGTTTTAATTTGATATTTATTTTAGATTTTATATATTATACATTTGTGTTGCCCAAAACAATAACCAAGAATGAGAGTTAAATTGGTTGACAAATAAATATTTGCTTAAGGAAATAAACTTAAGAATAATTAGTGAGAGAGATAAATATTTGACATATAAGATTTATAGAGGTTAAGGTATTAACGAACCCTATTCCTCTCTCTAATATCAATTCAGTATTTCACTAACATTCAAAGTATTATAAATTGAGTTTTTCAAACTCACTCCCAACTATGATATTTTACTCTTTTGACTAACATCTAACTTATAAATTATTGTGTTTTTAATGACTCACACAAAAATCCTTATAAGTATTTCACTTATAACTCAACTCACTCAAACTGACTTTTGAGTAATTAATTACAAGAATGAAAACACTTATTAACCAAAAGAGCTCAACAAACTGAGCTAAAATGGTTTTTACAATAGAGATTATAAAAATCATATTTGAAAAATTGTACAAAAGACTTTACAAATATTGAATGCTTAATTTCTTGTTGTCTAACCCCTAGGTTCATAAATGAGTCATACTTATACTTTATCTTAGAAATAAAGTCATTTTGAGTGCAATTAATGCAAAACTAGTTGTTGAACTACTTTCTCGTTCGCATTTGTCAATATTAAATATGTAGGTTTACGGGTATGACTGTTTTTGGTAAAGTCGTGACTGAAGTGGTGAAACTGGCTATGAACGCTTTTGTTCAATAATGCACAATCTTTCACGTGTATGACTGTTTTATCTTCACGGTTTTATCATTGCTTCACAGCTGTGAACATTTGAACCTGAGAGAATTGACGCTAAGGATTTTTACGGGCATGGTTGTACTAGTAACAACCGTGAACCTGATATTTTATGATGGTGGTGATTATTAATCATAGGCATTGCTTAATTTACGGGCATCAATCTTTGTTGATTTTCAATATTTTGAATTCCAATTGATTTGAATCAACTTGTTTCAAAGTCTTAGGAATATATAACATGTCTAAAACACTTAAAACACAACAAAGATTAAATTACTTATTGTTCAATTATTTGTGTAACGCCCACTAATTAGATTCTAGTTAGAATAAGTGTGTGATATACATAGAAACCATATGATAGACATTAGAAATAAAATTGAATAAATGGTTAAAGAAGAAAATAAAATGAATTAAATTGATTGATTGATGGAATAATTCGGTTAGATAGATTAAATAATTAAATTAAAATTTAATAAAGACTAGTAAAATTTGGTATATGTAAAAATAAAATTAAAAAAATAGAAGAAATAATAATAATAATAATAATAATAATAATAAATAAAAGTTAAAAAAAGAAGTTTTCACTATAAAAAAAACATAAGGAAAAAAATCAAACAGAAAAAAAAAACAAACAAATGGACGGGAAATGAAGAGAAAGTCAGTGAAGACTTTCTTTTGGTCCCATATAACTTAGTTTCTACACATTTCTACCCATTTTATCTTTATTTCTCTTCTTCCTCTTATCAACAACCTCCATTTTTGTATCATTCCACTCAATTTTTGCATCAAAATCACTTCAAATAAATTTGTTTTTGATAAGTAATCTCTTCTCATTGATCTTGTGTTATTTAGAGCTATTAGGGTTAGACTACTATAGTATTTTGCACTATAATTTTGATAGCCTTATGTATTGAATTTGGAGAAGTATCAAATATAAAAATTATTTATTTATGTCTTTTTATGTATTTGACAAATATTATTAAATGATTTTGAGTATATGAAGAGAAATCATCATGTAAATGAGACTGATTCCTGTAAGAGTATCAATTGGATACTCAACTGTATTTGCTTATTTTGATTATCTTAAAGATCTAATTAAAGGAAACTCAAAAAATAAAATTTATAGCCCTACATATGATCTAGTTTTCTACTAAATTTCGTATAAATATATTTTGTGTAGGTTAATTTATAATTAAATGAACCATAGTTATTCCTTGATTGAGTTGTTTCCTTATACCTATACAACTCTAGCAACTTCGTCCTCATTTTTGAGCTATTTTTAGATTGAATTTGCTAAAGTGAAAAATATAAAAATTTTAAGTTTATGTCTTAGCTAAATTTATGTGAAAGTCTTACCTTAATATGTTATTTATTTTATGAGTTATAATCATAATAATGGATACGGATTTGGTTGCCATTTCATACTAAACCAGTTATAAATTCTCTATTGTTTGAGTACCTTATAGACATAATTTAAAAAATAAGAAAACATGAAAAATATTCCAAATTAACATATCTAAATGTATAAAAATTTTCATAATAATTAAATATGCATGTTTGAAGATATGTATTTTTGAATATAGTATCGCAAAATTTCCTAAGGGTAGAAAGCAGAGTAATAATTAGAATTACATTAAAAATTGCGTAATGGTCCAAAATTTCTAAAATTTTAGTATATTATAGTATTATATATTAAATTTAATAAGAAATAAGAATCAAATAAATTGAATTAGTGTAGAAAAAGTTATGGAGTCAATAGTTATAAGATGTCATGTTCCAATTTAAGGGAAACTCTAGTTATTTACCTAAACTATATTAAGAAAAAGTATTTTAACAATTTATTAATTATTCATATTTCCAAATTAGGCTCTCAACAAGATGAAGAACAATAAAAGTGAACAAACTCTGAATTTATATTTTGGAAAAGGAAAATACTATCAAAGTTTGTACATATATATATTTTGGTTTGCCCTTATGTATAATTGTGTGTGCATGATATAAATTGTGTCAAAATGGTGAAATGATATATCATGGCATGATTTAAAATTATAAAAATGTTATTAATTTGGAATTTAATACTATGGTAATATTTGATGAAATATCATGTTATTACATGGTTAGGAATAAATTGTGAACATGTACTTATATTAATATGAAATGAGTATTGGTTATGGCAAATAAAAACATGATAAAAATAATTAATTAATGATTTTAATGGTCCATTTCTCTACTTGATGACTAACATAGGATAGATGGTGAACCATTAAGGGGGGAATTATGGCACCGATATTGATATAATTTCAGAACAGGGTGGCTATAGCTCTGAGAGTACCCTTAATCCTAATTATACACAGATGATGTGATTATACTCGATTAAGGTGTATGAAACTCCATGATCGCTCTTAACTTGATATTATAGTGAGTAATGTGGCTTAAACTCCGCGAGCGTCCCTATCTCACACCCCATATCCGAACAGTCCAGGAACGAGATTTTGGGCTAATGAATTATGAAATGAAATTTGGAAATTTATTTATTTACATAAGTAACAAGTCATGAAATGCTTAGAAAAAGTAGTGAAAATTTAATTATTGAATGAGTTTATTATATTTATTTCTTTTTATTCATGTACTTATTTCTTTTATATGTCAAATTTGAAATAAAACTTAATATGCCATAATTTATTTTATACATGCATTTGTGTAATTGCTTGAGGAAAAATTTAATATCTATATGTATTACTAAGCTAGAAATAGTTTAGTGTGGGTTCTTCTTACGCAGATATTAGAGTTGTAAATGGTAGATCGTAAAGTTGGTTAAGAAAAAATCCAAGCTCATATCAAATAAGACACCAAAGACATAGTAAGAGGGTTGGTTATTTATTACTTTTCTTTTTGAGTTTGACCATACATATGGGTTTTGGTAGACATGTCCTATATTTTAATATTGTATATGTAAATAGTTATGCGTGAGTCTAGTATATTACAAGGGATAAATTATGTAATATAATCAAGTATCATATTTGTATATAATATAATGATATATATATATATATATATATATATATATATATATATATATATGTCTAACCCAATATAAATAACTAGTTTAAGTTATTAAATGAAAAAATTAATTCATACAAATTTATCTAATTAATCTTATGACATCCTATTTATATATATGGAATTATCCCTAAATGACATCCTATTTATATATATGAAATTATCCCTAATATATAAGTAGGGCGTCACAATTTGTGATCATCAAAATGACAAAAATACCCCTCAAGTTCAACAATCTCTTTTTTTTTTTTTATGGTAACAAATAATTGTGCAATATGTGGCTTAAGGAGAAATAAATTTCTCTCCCTCAAAAGATGCTGAATAAGTATGAAGTATAAAAAGCACAAGGATATCACATTTCAAACCATAAGCATATAAGAGAATAAGTTTCAAAAAAGATTCAAATAAGCATTGATCATAATATTTATGCCAAGTATATGGAAGGTATATGTCAACATATACAAAGTATATATTAGGTTTATATATTGCATTTTTTTTCTCCCCCTTTGTCACAATAAAAAAGAAACAAGTAATAAATATAAGAAAATAAAGGAGAAAATATAAAACAAATCTCATTTGTTCATTTCATAAACAAAAAGATACATTTATGAGTTTGAGTACAAATAAGATATGCTTTTTTATCTAATGATCCACAAAAAAAAATTTAAAGTTAGGATAGTCATGGCTTAAAGCTAGATAATTGCTCGTGAATACTGGCATTCCTCCTTTAGACTATTAACTCTAAACTCAACAAAGTCTTTGAAGTTCTCTAACTTCTTATCAATTGATTGCCCAATGGAATCCATGCTTGCTTAAATCATGTCAAATCAAGGAGTGATCAAAGCCATGAGTCACTGAGCCAAGTCTTGCTGAGACACTGAATATGCTTCACCAGTTGCTAGGGCATTTGGTATATCTATCGAAACTGCAGGAGGTTCAATTCTAGCCCTTTTTCTCTATTGTGGCCCTTGAAGACTAGCTTTAAATTCCTCGGGGTCCTCTGGCTCCCATACTATTTCTCCTTTTAGTGTGATGAAACAATAATACACCTCATCCTCTGACAGCAACTCCCATCTTGATAAAAAGTTTGACGTCAAGTTGATCTATTGGGGAAGCTAGAACAATGGTATAAATATGTCACAGCCAAGTGAGTGACATAGCTTCCAATGAGAATGTCACCCAAAGGTCGTCGCAATCGATTAGAGATGAGAAGCAAACCATCGAAACAAGGTGACTAGTTAATTTGATCTAGCCCATTTAAATAACAATAATTTAGACTTTTAGATTGAGCCATTGCTATCACCTTAGGAAAATATCGAGTATGTTAGAAACTGATGAATATAACGGAGAACCAGATTACTTAAATGAGTGCTCTTGGTCTTTTTAACATCCCAACTACAATTCTACCAAAATTGTGCCATACTGAAGAGGGGTAAAAATCCTTTGCCTCACTTTTATTTATCAACCTTCATGTGGCAGCTTGAAAAATTCCCCAAATTCAACGACTATGAGAGTCTTCTCTTACTTGCAAAGCTAGAAACAGACTTTGCCCACTGGAGACACTTGCAAGGTGCAGAGAAATTCTAGTGTTGGCTTTTTGAATGTGGGCTTGTTGATGTCAACAAATTATAGAATACCATAATGCTGAAGCCAAACTTTCATATTGAATTCCATTCCCAGTGCTCGGATACAATTCCAGTCAAAGGTTCTTACTAATAGAATGGGTTGTTTCTTGAGAGCATAATACTTCTGATAAGTGTGTCAAAGTAAGATGTTGAGAAAAAAAATATGTGTAGAGTCTGAGGGCTTTGTTCTTCTTTTTCCCTTTGGAAGAACCGACTTCAGACGCCATTGTAGAAGTCGGATATATAAAAAAAACTTAGGGTTTTAGAGAAAAAAACTCAAAAAACTTAATTGATCACGGGCAAACCAAACAGTGACCCAAATGGTGATCCAAGGCGTGAACAATTCTATTTTTGAATCAGGATATGTTCACAGCCGTGACACTAAATAGTCACGGGGCATGAAATTGATCATTCACGGGATTAAGTGGTGTTGCAAAGTAAAAATCAGATCGTGAACACTTTTACAATTTTTAGCAACTTTAGTCATGATCGTGAATATTAATTCACAGTCGTGAATACATAAAACATGGAAAAAATAAAAACAAGAATCAAACAAAAGGATGTGATACTAAACTCCTTCATAAACAAATTAAACATGTTATTTCATGAAAAATAATCATTTATCATACAAATTAAACTTGCAAATCATCAAATATGAGATATATCACTCAAGGTTCACATCAAAATGCATAATTAATGCAATGTGTGCCCTTTAAATCGTTTTTAAGATAAAGTGCTTCCATCAAGCATACCGAGCTCTCATTTTATAAAACAAAACCTTTCATCATTGAGAGGCTTAGTGAAAATATCAGCCAATTGATTGTTCATGTCAATAAATTCTAACACAACATCACCATCTTGGATATGATCTCTTAAAAAATGATGCCTAATATCTATGTGTTTGCTCCTAGAATGCTAAATGGGATTATTAGAAAGATTTATAACACTTGTATTATTACATTTCAAGGGAATATGATCAATCTCTTAACCATAGTTCTTAAGTTGTTGTCTCATCTAAAGAACTTGAGTGCAACAACCCACTGCCATATGTTATGCTTCAAATGTGGATAAGTTAACTGAAACTTGTTTCTTGCTAAACCAATAAACTAAACATTCACCAATGAAGTGATAAGTTTCAGATGTGTTTTTTTCTATCTAGAAGACTACTAGTATAATTGGCATATGAAAAAGCAATGATATGAAATGAAGTGTTTCTAGGATACCATAAGCCTAAGTGCATTATGCCATAAATATATTTTAAAATTCTTTTCACAACATATAGATGAGATTCCTTAGGACATGATTGAAATCTAGCATATAGACATACACTATACATTATATCAGGTATAGAAGTGGTAAGGTATAAAAGAGATCCGATCATACCTCTATAAAGCTTTTCATCTATAGCCTTACCTTCTCATCTTTGTCCAATTTGGTTGATGTGCTTATTGGAGTTTTGGTACTCTTACATAATTCCATTCCAAATTTCTTTAATAGCTCTTTGGTGTACTTGGATTGGTTGATGAAGATGTCATCTTTACTTTGCTTGATTTGAAAACTAAGAAAGAATTTGAGCTCTTCCATTATGCTCATTTCAAATTCTCTAGTCATACACTTAGTGAATTCTTAACAAAGCAATTCATTAGTAGATCCAAAGATAATATCATCAACATAAAATTTGAACATGTAATATGTCATGCTTGAGCTTTTTAATAAAAAGTGTAGTGTCTACATGTCATTTTGAAAAATTATTTTCTGAAAGAAATGTAGTAAGCCTTTCATACCAAGCTCTTGGAACTTGTTTCAAATCATGTAAAGCCTTAGTGAGTTTAAATATATGATTTGACAATGTATGACTTTTAAAATTGAGAGGTTGTTCAACATAAACTTTTTCCTCTATAAAACTATTTAAAAATACACTTTTGACATCAATTTGGAAAAGTTCAAAGTTCATATGGCATGCAAAGCTAAAAGAATTCTAATTGCTTCTAATCTAGCAACTGGAGAATAGTTCTTATCATAATCTATGTATTCCTCTTAGTTATACCCTTTGGCAAACAATCTAGCTTTATTTCTAGTTATATGATCTTTCTCATCTAACTTGTTCCTAAAGACCCATTTACTATAATGGTTGGATAATCCTCTTCATGATCAAGATCAAGCTTTTCCATTGTACCTTACAACCATTAATTTTTTTTTAATTTGAGTGAAAAGGTTTCTACTTCCGGTCATGTACCATGAGCATCCACTATCCACTAGCCAAGTATTTTCCTTTGACATGGACTTAAGGCACAACTACAAAATAACAATTTAGGTTTTATTCTTAGGTACCTAAATGTCCTTAGGCTTTATCACTAGAAATTTTCCAATGAGCCTTCCTTATAAAACAATATTTGTTTTTATGCCCAAGTTTCATGAAATAGTGACATTGTTTGTGATGCCCTACTTATATATTAGGGATAATCTCATATATATATATATATATATATATATATATATATATATATATATATATATATATATATATATATAAGATGTTATAAGATTAACTAGATAAATCTGTTTAAATTAATTTTTTTCATTTAATAACTTAAACCATTTATTTATATTGGGTTAGGCACGTCATTCTATTTATAAATATATATATTATTATATTATATACAACTATGATAGTTGATTATATTATATAATTTA
Organism: Triadica sebifera; assembly: GCA_023653625.1. Taxonomy (NCBI): domain Eukaryota; kingdom Viridiplantae; phylum Streptophyta; class Magnoliopsida; order Malpighiales; family Euphorbiaceae; genus Triadica; species Triadica sebifera. The sequence goes on along the minus strand of CM042903.1, from coordinate 12,969,210 downwards.
TCACTTGTAACATACAAGTCTCACGCATAATTGTTTACATATACAATATTAAAATATATGATATGTCTACCAAAAATCATATGTATGGTTAAACTAAAAAAAAAGTGATAAACAACCAACCCTCTAACTAAGTATTTGGTGCCTCCTCTGATATGGGCTTGAATTTCTTTTTGACCAACTTCACGATCTACTATACAGCTCCAATATCTGCGTGAGAAAAATTCACGCTAAACTATCTCTAGCTTAGTGGTACATATATGTATTAAATTCTAAATTAATAATATTTTTATAATTTTAAAGCATACCATAATATATCATTTCATCATTTTGACACATAATTTATGTCAAGCACACACAATCATACATTAGGGAAAACCAAAATACATATATGTACAAATCTCGATAGCATTTTCCTTTTCCAAAATATAAACTCGAAGTTTGTTCACTTTTTTTGTTCTTCCTCTTGTTGAGATCCTGATTTTAAAATATAATTAATTAATAAATTTTTAGAATATTTATGCTTAATATAGTTTAGGTAAATAACTAGAATTTCTATTAAATTGGAACATGACCTCTAAGGGTTTTGACAATATAATTTTTTGCACACTAGTCCAATTTATGCAATTCTTATTTCTAATTAAATTTAACATAAAATACTATAACATATTAAAATTTCAGAAGTTTTGGACTATTATACAATTTTTAGTGTAATTTTAATTATTGATTTGGTTTCTGCCCTTAGGCAGTTTTCAGATACTATATTTAAAAATTCATATCTTTCCACATGTATATTTAATTATTATCAAACCTTTCTTACACTTATATAAGGTAATTTGGAACATTTTTCATGTTTATTAATTTTCAAATTCGGTCTCTAAGGTATACAAAGAATACATAATCTATAACTGGTTCAGCATAGAGTGACAACTACACCCGCGTCTATTGTTATGACCATAACTCAAAAAATAAATAATCTATTAATTTAAGACTTCCAAGGAATTTAGATAAGAAAATAACCTAAAACTTTAATATTTTACACTTTGGTTAATTCGGCCTAAAAGTAGCTCAAAAATAAGGACAAAATTACTGGAGCTGCATAGGTATAAGAAAACAGCTCAATCAAGGAGCAACCATAGATCATTTCACTATAACTCAACCTAAAAAAAATATATTTATACGAAATTTGGTATAAAACTAGATCATACATATAGATACAACTTTTTTCTTTTGAGTTTCCATTAATTCAGTCTTTATGATAATCAAAATAAGCAAATACAAAAAGAGTATCCTATTGATACTCTTATAGGGACCGGTCTCCCTCAAATGACGATTTCTCTTCATATACTCAAAATCCTTTAATACCATTTGAAAGACATATAAAAAAGATATAAATGAAGAACTTTTATGTTTGACACTTCTCCAAATTTACTTCATAAGGTTATCAAAATTAGAGTGCAATATGCTATTATAATCTAATCCTAATAGCTCTAAATAGCACAAGATCAATGGAGAGGAGATTACTTACTAAGAACAAATTTATTTGGAGTAATTTTAATGCAAAGTTGAAGGATACATAAATAGAGGCTATTGATGGGAGAAAAAGATAAATAAAGATGAAATGGGTAGAAATGTGTATAAGTTAGACTTTTTTATAGGGCAAAAAAAATCTCTTCCCCAATTCCACCCCTTTCTCTTGTCCATTTCCCTTTTTTTTTTCTGCTCCAACTTTTTATTATATTTTATTTCCATTTTTTTCTTTTTATTATTTCTTCTATCTTTTTTTCTATTTTTATTTTTATTTTTTTCTATTTTTATTTATTATTATTATTATTTATGGATGTATTTAACCAAATTACTCAATCAATCAATTAAATTCATTTTAATTTTTAATTTAATCATTGATTCAATTTATTTTAATTTTCTAATATCAATCATGTATTTTCTATGTATATCACACACTTATTTTAGTTAAACTCTAATTTGTGGGTGTTACATTGTTTAGATTTAAATATGCTTTGCCTATTTGCACTAGATTTAGGCTTTACTATCTTTCTAGGAACAATATGTGCACAATGACATAAGTATGTATGTTTGGTGGGTACTTTCCTTGGTGCATTTTTCTTGTATAAAAAAGCATGATTAACTTTTTAAGGTTTCTCTCTTAGGGCATATGACCCTTGGTTACTCTTCTTTTGAGTAGAAGATTTTGTGTGTACTTTGCTATTAGCCCTTGGGGCCATTACCTTAATATTAGAGTTTTGTGGTTTGCTAAATTTGTCAAATATAGTTCTAGGTGGAGTATATGATGATGCCCCATTAAAGCCTAAGTCATGTCTCACTAAGGGAGGTCTTAAGGTATCCAAATTCTCCTTTACTTTGTGAAATTTTGAGATAGAATTTCTAAGCTCTTCAACCTCATTTTTTAAAGCATTGTTTTCTTTTATTAGAGAATTGGTTGAAGGTTTTGATGGAAACTCATCCAATGACTTCTTTAAGTGGTCATTTGAAGTTTTTAGCTCTTCAACTACTTTTTCAAGGTTATTAAAATCAATTTTAAGTTTAGAGTTATTTTTTCTATAAAGAACAAGTTTCATTTTGTACCATTCTATCTCTAGGTTTAATACTTCAACTATATCATCATTATCGTCATCAATTAAATCACACAAGTCATTACAAGATTAGGATGTAGAGCATACCTTATCAATGAAGTTATCCTCAATAGCCATAAAGCACAAGTTAGCCACATCTTCTTCTTTTTTTTCAATGAATGTTGAGGAGTCATCATCCTAAGTGGCTTTGTGACTATTTTCTTCATCTTATTTATTGGGTCTTCTCTTACACTTCTTGAGCTTAAAGCACTCCAACTTGATGTGACCCTTTTTCCCACATTCATAGCATTTAATTTCCTCCTTATCTTTGTTTTTGCTTATAGTTCTTGATTGAGTCATATTTGTTGGTGATCAATGTCTTGATTCTCCTTGAAAGTAAAGCTATTTGCTCATCTCCTTCATCAACTAATCCCTCATCACTAAAAAGATATTCATCTATAGCCAAAGAAGTTGAAGCTTTGAGTGCCAAGGGTTTTTTCATCTCCTTTCCTCCTTCATTTTCCTTTTCCCTTACTAAAGCCATCTCATGAGTGAGAAGTTAACCAATTAGCATATCGGTGGGGATTACGCTAAAGTTTTCATTAGCTTCTTCTATACCTGCAACTCTTGAGCCATAATCTCACCTTGGAAGACTCTTCATGTTATATCTGCAAATTTAGGCCCGAGTCGCGTGTGTCATTAAATTGATGCATCGGTTTGACTGAAGTCTAAATTAGAATTTTGACTGAAAAATAATTATAAAAGATATTTAATAAAGTGTTAAAGATATTTAAAAATGTAAAATTACGGTAAGGGACTAAATTGTAAATTTTAAAAATTTTGGGGATCAATTTGCAATTTATCAAAAATTGGAGGATTAATTGGCATAATCACCAATTAAAAACATGAATTGGGACATTATATATATGTGGTGGTTAGCTTAACCAAGTGGCATGCATTAAGTGATCAATTAATGAAAACATCTAGATTATGGCTTAGGTGTCCCCATTATTAATTAAGTTTATCTTTTTGCCATTTAATCACTCTTTCTTCCTTATCTCCTCACATCTAGAGTTTTCTATGTTCTCTAAAGAAGCCACATTTTCCCTTGAATCCTTCATAGCCAAAACTTCCTTCTAGTGAGATAAAGTGAGAAAAGAGAGAAAGATAGCCATTTTCTTGCATAACCAAGCTTAAGGAAGCTTGAGAGAGCATAAAGAGAAGGAGAGGTTAGGGTTTATGGAGTTGTAATGAAGTAAAGTTTTAATGATCTCTTTTATGTATTTTAGGAACTCAAGTTGACAAGGATCTAGCTTAAAGGAGCAAAAGAAAAGAGAAAGAAAAGTAAAGAGAAAGAAAAGAAAAAAAAGAGGTTTGTACATAACTTAAGGCAATAGCCTATGATTTATATTTGAGTTGCATGATTTGAATGTTTGGCATGTTAATAATTCTAAATTTATATTATTTTCTAATATAAATCTTGGGGATGTATGTTTGCTAGACTTAGGATTAATTTTGGTGATGAGCAGTAAGTACTTAAACTGTTATAACTTGAGGTATGGTGTTCCGATTTATGTGTTCTTTCTTTGGTTTGAAAGGTAAGACATAGGTATATAACATTTATTTAGACCTTAATATTTGAATTTGTCTGTAATTTTTTAAAAAATTCATAAATTTCGGACTTAGAATCTGTCTAGAAAATTCTGGGCAGAATTGTTAGTGATCAGTTAGTGTTCATTTTAACATATCTATGATACATAACTCAAAATTAAGTGATTCAAGTTGAATATTAAAGCTAAGATCCAGACTTAAAATTGTTAATAAGACCTTGTAACTAAATTTAGATTGTAATAGGACTAAAATTAAGGTCCAAAACATAGAATGGAATCTGCTAGTGACAAGGCAGCATATGAGTTGAGGAATTTAAAGAGTAAAATGATGTGAACCTTGTTATATTATGCAAATATTGTTTTAATTGAGTGATTATGTGATTATTTAAGTCTTTTAATGCATGAAAAGTGTGAATTTAATTGCTATGAATTTTAATGAGATTGTGTAAGCCCTAGAACACCTAACTAGAACTAGACTTTGGATAGTTTGGCATGCCATGCAGGGGGGAGTATGATTAAATCCATTAATGTTATGATTAACGATGTCAGGTATGGCTCTATGATCGATGCGAGGTATGACACTACTATCGACGCCGAGTATGACACTATTATGAGACCACTAATGGCACTATTATGAAGCCAGTAATGACATTTATATGCGCAAATCATATTGCCTGGGTGTCCCTCCTAAGTGCTTGGATGGTAACTCCGTTATCTTAGTCAGGGGTTCATATGTGTTATGGGCAATAAAGGCTATGGATAACAATAATTTGATAAAGTAAAATAAATATGAGATATGAAAGAATAAAATTTATGAAATGTATGTTTGCATGAAAAGATGATTGGGTGTTGTGGGCATAAAAAGGTTAAGGAAAATAAAAGGAATGATGACTTGTAACATGGTTAATTATGATGTGTTATATAGTGATGTTTTAATAAAGTAAACAAGTATGAGATAAAAAAATATAATTTGATGTTTATACATACTAGAATAACATGATATGTATTTTTGCATGAGAAGATGATTGAGCATGAGTTGATATATGACAATGCATGTTGTATAAAATAGTTTATTGCCTTATTTATATGCACTACTAAGCTTAGAGCTTAGCGTGAGAGTTTCTCTTACACAGGTATAGCAAAGAATAAGTAAACAATAGTAGACAAAGGTAGCAGTGGCCTGATCGAGTAGAGCAGTCTGTTTCAAACTGTGGGTCACACATCTTTTGTATATTTTTGGTTGAGCTTTATTTTATAATAGTTGTATAATAACAGAACGTTTTGTAAATAATACTTTATAAAATATATTGTGTTTTCTTACTTTGATTTCTTCTACTCTGCAAAGCAAATAAATAGTAAATAATTAAAAAAATACGAGTGATTCTCATTTATACATAATTCAAAAATGATATTTCAACCGATGAAGTCAACATAGCACTCCCTCATTCGGGCATGCATGGCAGGGGTAAGGGGGTGTTACAGTTTTTGGTATTAGAGCCAGGTTTGGGTAGTTTTGGAATTTTAATATGGTTTTCGAAAATAATTATGACATGTGTGTACCCACAATTAAGTATTAAAGTTGCTGCTTACTGAATGGGGCCATTACTTTACAATATAGGTAAGTGATGGCTTCGGGATCACATTAAGTGGTGGCTGAAGAAGCCGAAAGTAACGAGTTTGCAAGGACAGAGGCTTCATCACGACCCAGTCGTCGCTGAGCTACTGCGTCAAGATCTAGTGCTAGCTCATTGCGAGAGTAGTCTATTGCTGGCATAGGACAAACAAAGCTTATAAGGAACATGATAGATTTGCTACAGAGAGCATCAAATCCAGCCTCGTCTGGGCTATAATTTGAGAGATTGAGGAAGCTAGGGGCACTCGACTTCTACGGTAAATGAGAAAATGACCCCTCAGTGGCAAAGTTTTTGCTAAAACGGGCAGAGAGAGTCTTTGATCAACTACATTACACAGATGAGTAGAAATATGAATATGCAGTGTCTTTGTTACAAGATCACACATATGACTGGTGGCAATCTGAATCATAGAGCACAGAAACACTTGATCCCATGACCTAGGAATTCTTTTTAGAGAAATTTAAGGAGCAATATATTCCTCCTATCTACATAGATGACAAGAAAATAGAGTTTTTGAAGCTAAATCAAGGGAGCATGTTGGTAACATAATATGAGAAAGAATTTTCACATCTCTGCAAGTATGCTGGTGGCATTGTGTCTACAAAAGCTGATAAATATCGATGATTTAAAGACGTGTTAAGAGACTTGATCAAGCTACAGGTTTCAGCCCTAAGCCTGATGAGTTTTCCTAGTTTGCTAGCATCTGCCAGAATAGTTGAGAAAATTCTAGTGGTACAACAACCAACACAAGATATAGGGTTCAAGAGATCCATGCCACAACCGAGTGGAGTACAGTCAAGTGGCAAGAGAGCTAGATCTTTCAGCAGTCGATTTCAAACTGGGGGTTCCAGCAAGCCTTCTTCTTTCAAGTGAGGACAACTTGTGAGATCCGTTTCTTCAACAGCCAGTGCATCGACACAGACACCACATAGATCTCTACCTCTACCAGAATGTCAGCATTGTGGCTGTCCTCATCCAAGGGAGTGTTGGTGGATAACAGGAGCGTATTTTACATGTGGCTCTAAAAACCATATGAAGAGAGATTGTCCCTTGTTACAGTATGGTAGAGGTTTGAGGAGCATTGAGCTGATACAGACACAGGCTTCTGGGCAAGGCAGAGGCTGAGGTCGAGGGCAACGCAGAGGAGGCCGATTAGGGCCCAGTCAGTTTAGATCAAAGGCAGTTAAGAGGCCGAAAAGTAGTAGAGCTGCCCCAGCCAGGGCATATGCCATGCGAGGTCGAGAGGAGCAGGATGCACTTGATGTCTTAATTGGTAAATTCCTTCTCTTTAGCTCTAACATATATGCATTGATAGATCCAGGGTCAATGCATTTATACATATAAACATCACCACTAGGTTGAGAGGGTTTAGAACCACAGGCTCTAGAATTTGAGATTCTTGTGACTAACCCGTTAGGGCATAGTGTGAGGGTTAGCAAGGTGTTTAGGGGTTGCTTTATTGAAATTCAAGGTAGGAAATTCCCAGCATACTTGATAGAGTTACCATTCCATGAGTTCGATATGATATTGGGAATGGATTGGTTAGCTTGTTATGGAGTGGTAATGGATTATGGAAGAAAGCAGATGATCATTAGAATTCCAGAACAAAATGAGATAGTGGTGATGGATGAGAATAGAAGATATCCAGACAATGTGATATCAGTGTTAAAAGCTCAGAAACTCATTAGTAAGAGGTGCAAAGCATACTTAACGTATGTGGTGGATATAGAAAAAGCAAGTCTGAAGTTGGTGGATATTCGTACTATTAGTGAGTTTCCTGATGTGTTTCTAGAGGAGTTGCCAGGGTTACCACTAGATAGAGAAATCGAGTTTGCCATTGATTTGGTACCCAACACCATTCCTATTTCTATTACACCATATAGGATGGCACCAATGGAGTTGAAAGAGATGAAGATACAGTTGTAGGAATTGTTAGATTTGGGATTTATACGACCTAGGGTATCACCGTGAGGTGCTCCAGTATTATTTGTAAAGAATAAAGTTTACACCTTACGTCTCTACATCGATTACATGCAGCTTAATGAGGTGACTATCAAGAATAAATACCCGCTACCCATAATTGATGATTTATTTGATCAGTTGAAAAGTGCAACCATATTTTCAAAGATAGATCTTAGATTAGGGTATCATCAACTAAAGATAAAAGAGTTTGATGTACCTAAAACGACATTTAGGACTCGTTATGGTCAGTATGAGTTCCTTGTTATGGCCTTTGGATTGACAAATGCACCAGTAGCTTTTATGGACCTGATGAATCGAGTGTTCAGGCCATATCTTGATCAATTTGTAGTGGTGTTTATTAATGACATTCTTGTCTGCTCTAGAGACTGAGTAGAATATGATCAACATCTCATAATAGTATTGCAAACACTAAGGGACAAGCAGTTGTATGCAAAGTTATCTAAGTGCGAGTTTTGGTTTAAATCAGTCAATTTTCTGGGTCATGTAGTTTTAGCGGAAGGTATTCAGGTTGACCCTAGTAAAATTGAGACTATTCTTAATTGGAAACCACCACGAAATGTGAAGAAGTGAGGAGTTTCCTCAGATTAGTTGGATATTATAGGAGGTTCATGAAGGGATTTTCATCCTTAGCGATTCCTTTGACACGATTGCTACTAAAAGAGGTTTGTTTTGAGTGAACAGAGAGGTGCCAAGCAAGCTTTGATTGACTGAAGGCAATGTTAACTGAAGCACCAGTTTTGACTCAGCTTACTCCAGGAAAAGACTTTGTTGTGTACAGTGATGCTAGTCATAATGGTTTGGGATGTGTTCTTATGCAAGAAGGAAAGGTAATTGCTTATGCCTCAAGACAACTTAAGCCTCACGAGCTTAACTATCTGACACATGATTTGGAGTTAGCTGCAATAGTTTTTGCTCTTAAGATCTAGAGACATTATCTATATGGGGTAAGATGTTATATCTATACAGATCACAAAAGTCTTAAGTACCTTCCCTCACAGAAAGAGTTGAATCTGAGACAACGAAGATGGTTGGAGTTGATTAAAGACTATGATTGTGTGATCGACTACCAACCAGGGAAAGCCAATGTGGTTGCAGATGCACTAAGCAGAAAGATTTTAGCTGAGATGCGAATACAATCTACTTTGATGCAGAGGATCAAAGATGATCAGAAGCAAGATGAGTAGTAAAGATAGTGGAGGCAGTGAAAAAGGGAGAAAAGCCTGAGTTTTCATTAACAGAAGATGATACAGAGTGCTTCAATAATAGGATTTGTGTGCCTAGTATAGAAGAGTTGAAGTTCGAGATATTAAAAGAAGCATATGAAACGGTGTATACAATGCATCCAGGTAGAAATAAAATGTACCAAGATTTGAAAGCAAAATACTGGTGGCCAGGGATGAAGAAGGATATCGCCAAGTATGTTGCTAAATGTCTAACCTGTCAACAAGTGAAAGAGGAACATCAGTTATCCACAGGATTGTTACAATCAATACATTTCCAGAGTGGAAATGGGAAAGAATCACAATGGATTTTGTGTTCAGTTTACCGATGACTCAGGGAAAGCATGATGCAGTGTGGGTGATAGTGGATCAATTGACAAAGTCGGCACACTTCTTATTAATCAAAATGGACTACTCATTAAACAAGCTAGCTGAAATTTATGTAAGTGAGATAGTGAGGTTGCATGGAGTGCCAATGTCCATCATATCTGATAGAGATCCCAGATTTACTTCACAATTCTGAAAGAGTCTATAGCAAGCTTTGGGAACTTGACTTAGTTTCAGCACGGCTTTTCATCCGCAAACGGATGGACAATCAAAATGAGTTATTCAGTCACTAGAGGATATGATGAGAAGTTGTGTGCTCGAATTTGAGGGAATTTGGGATAGATATCTACCTCTTATGGAGTTTGCCTATAACAATAGTTTGCAGACAAGCATAGGCATAGCTCCGTATGAGGCTTTGTACGGAAGGAAGTGTAGAACCCCAATTTTTTGGACCGAGCTGAATGAGAAAAATTTGATTGGGCTTGAGATAGTTCAACAAACCGAGGAGAAAATTAAAGTGATCAAAGAAAGGCCAAAAGCAGCATAAGATCGACATAAATCATATGTTGATTTAAAGAGGCAAGACATTGAATATGATGTGGGTGATAAAGTATTCCATAAAGTTTTGACTTGGATAAAGATGTTGAGTTTCGATAAAAAGGGAAAACTAAGTCCAAGGTTCACTGAACCTTATAAGATTCTAGAAAGAATCGGACCCGTGGCTTACCGTATAGCCCTTCCAATGGAGTTAGACTGAATTCACAATGTGTTCCACTTATTTATGTTAAGAAGATATAGGTACAATTCTACTCATGTTATACCAGTTGAGGAGATAAAAGTGCAGACATATATGACTTATGAAGAGGAACTCGTGGCTATATTAGCACGTGAAGAGAAGATTCTTTGGAATAAAAGAGTTCCTCTAGTTAAAGTGTTATGGCGGAATCATTCTACAGAAGAAGCCACATGGGAGAGTGAATAAGTCATGAAGGTGCAATATCCCAGTTGTTCATAGAATAAACAGGTAAATTTCAAGGATGAAATTTATTTAAGGGGGAGAGGATGTCATATTTGCAAATTTAGGCTCGAGTCACGTGTGTCATTAAATTGATGTATCAATTTGACCGGAGTCTAAATTAGAATTTTGACCGAAAAATAATTAAAATAATGGAAAATAATTATGGAAGATATTTAATAAAGTGTTAAATATATTTAATAAATTATGATAAGGGACTAAATCGTAAATTTTAAAAAGTTTGGGGTCAATTTGCAATTTATCAAAAATTGGAAGATTAATTGGGATAATCACCAATTAAATACATGAATTGGAACATTTTATATATGTGGTGGTTGGCTTAACCAAGTGACATGCATTAAGTGATCAATTAATGGAAATATCTAGATTATGGCTTAGGTGTCCCATTATTAATTAAGTTTGTCTTTTTGCCATTTAATCACTCTTTCTTCCTTATCTCCTCACATCTAGAGTTTTCTATGTTCTCTAAACCAGCCACGTTTTCCCTTGAATCCTCCATAGCCAAAGCTTCCTTCTAGTGAGAGAAAGTGAGAAAAGAGAGAAAGATAGTCATTTTCTTGCATAACCAAGCTTAAGGAAGCTCAAAAGAGCAAAAAGAGAAAGAAAGGTTAGGGTTTATGGAGTTTTAATTAAGTAAAGTTTTAATGATATCTTTTATGTATTTTAGGAACTCAAGTTGACAAAGATCTAGCTCAACAGAGCAAAGGAAAAGAGAAAGAGAAGTAAAGAGAAAGAAAAGAAAAAAAGAGAAGTTTGTGCATAACTTAAGGTAATAGCCTATGATTTATATTTGAGTTGCATGATTTGAATTTTTGGCATTTAATAATTCCAAATTTAGATTATTTTTTAATATAAATATTGGGAATGCATGCTTGCTAGACTTAGGATTAAATTTGGTAAAATTGAAGGTGGTAATTATGTGTGTTATTTGCTGGAATTGATGAGCCGTAAGTACTTAAATTGTTATAACTTGAGTTCTAGAGTTCGGATTTGTGTGTTCTTTGTTTGGTTTGAAAGATAAGACATAGGGCTATAACTTTTATTTGGACTATAACATCTGAATATGTCGATAATTGTTCAAAAAAATTTATAAATTTCAGACTTAGAATCAGTGTTCATTTTAACATATCTTTTGATACAGAACTCAGAATTAAGTGATTCAAGTTGCATATCAAATCTAAGATCCAAAATTAAAATTGTTAATGAGACCTTGTAACTAAATTTAGATTTTAACATGACCAAAATAAAGGTCCAAAATAGAGAATGAAATCTACTAGTGATATGTCAACATATGAGTTGAGGAATTTAAAGAGTAAAATGATGTGAACCTTGTTAAATTATGAAAATATTATTTTAATTGAGTGATTATATGATTATTTGAGTCTTTTAATGCATGAAAAGTGTGAATTTAATTGCTATGAATTTTAATGAGATTGTGTAAGCCCTAGAACACCTAACTAGAACTAGACTTGGGATAGTTTGGCATGCCAAGTAGGGGGGAGTATGATTAAATCCATTAATGGTATGATTAATGACGTCGAGTATGGAACTATTATCGATGCTGGCTATGACACTATGATTGACGCCAGGTATGGCACTACTATCGACGCTGGGTATGGCACTATTATGAGGCTAGTAATGGCACTATTATGAAGCCGGTAATGACACTTATATGCGCAAATCATATTGTCCGGATGGCCCTCCTAAGTGCCTGGATGACAACTACGTTATCCTAGTCAGGGGTTTATAGGTGTTATGGGTAATAAAAGGCTATGTGTTGAACCTTGGGGACCTTAAGGGGTATTTTTGTCATTTGATGCTAAGAAATAAAATAGCAATAATGTATTTAACAATATGTGTTCTAAGTTTGTTCAACAGGATATATCTTGAATGAAATAGATGCAAGAATGAAAGATAAATTTTGAAGATCAAAATAAAAAGAAATAGCATGTTCATGCCCGTGACTGCTTATGTCACGCCCATGATATAGCTTAGCGCCAATTCTCCAACATTCAAAGTTCGCGACCATGAAGGATCACACTAATCGTTAATGATCAAACCAGTCACACCTGTGAAATAAAGACACGCCCGTGAAACAACATGTCAAGTTCTTCCAGAGAGCTTCACGACCAGAGTCATCACTTGAACTATGACTTGGAAGAATATTCACGCCCGTGATCAAACACTTCAAGCTCTTCCAGAAAGCTTCGCAGCCAGAGTCACCACTTGGACCACGACTTGGAAGAACATTCACAATTGTGACACATATAGTCACGCTCATGAATGAGGACAGAGAAACATGTCAAGCGCGAAGTTAAGAGTTGGTTCAATGGCTATTTTCGCATTAAATGCACCCAAACGACTATAATTCGCTAAGGAAGTCTAAATGCAAGACATTTATGAATCCTAAGTAGAAGAACAACAATAACTTTGAATGTGAAATATTGTTGTAGCCATTGTGCATTAATTACTTTCAACAAATCGTTTATTCTTTGTAAAAACCTATTTGCTCATATTTTCTGAGCTTTATAGGTTGGTGAGTGTTTTCATTGTAATCTATTACTCAAGTGAGTTTGGATATATTGGGTTAAGATTGAAACACTTGTAAGGGTTTATTGTGTCAGCCATAAAACACAAAAAATTAATTTATTGTGTGAGCCATTAAAACACAAGGGATTTTTTGGGATAGGTGTTAGCCATTGAGAGAAACACGATAGTTGAGAGTGAGGTTGTAAAACTCCATTGTAGCACTTAGTGTGTTAGTAAAACTCCCAATCGAGATTGGGGAGAGGAGTAGGGTTTGTTAATACCTAAACCTCGATAAATCTCGTGTGTGATATATCTTCATCCCTATTCTATTTAATTTTATTCCGCATTTAAGGCTAATAATTTTTTTTATAACCAAATCAACCCCCCTTCTTGGTTCATTGTTTGGGCAACGATTGGTATCAGAGCTAAGTCTAACATCAAAGCCTAAAAATTTCTAGCAAAGATCAAGAAATGGCTAATGAAGGATTCCAAAGTCTCAAGCCTTACTTTGATGGAGCAAACTATGCTCATTGGAAGTTCCGGATGGAGACATATCTCGATAGTGAGGGAATTGAAGTTTATAATAGTGTTTGGAAAGAATGGACACCACCAACCAGGAAAGGAGTTAATGGTGAAGAAGAAATCCTTTCAAGAGATGATTGGACAAAGCCTTAACGTAGAGCAAACTTCAAAAACAAAAAGGCAATGAAAATTCTCACAAGCTCTCTATCCATTGAAGAATGTGGAAGAATCCAACACTGCCCTACTGCATATAGTATGTGGAAAACATTAGAGAATTATTATGAAGGAACAAAGCAAGTAAAATCCAAGAAGATTCAACTTCTCACTTCAGAATATGAACTCTTCAAGATGAAATCCAATGAATCCATCACCGATATGACAAACCATCTTCTAGCCATCATAAATGACATGAGAAAGCTTGGAAAACACTTGAGCTTGGAAGATGTAAACAACAAAATTTTGAGAAGCCTTCCTCTCAAAGACTATGGTTCAAGAGTTATTGGTATAGAAGAAGTCAACGAAGACATAAGCGTCATGAATACCGATGTGCTTATTGGCAAACTTCTAACACATGAAATGGCAGTAAAGAGAGATAGAGAACTTGAAACTGAGCTAGAAAAAAGAAAGTCTCTAGCACTAAGAGCTTATACTTCAAAATCTCAAGAAGAAGTTGAAGATGATGAAGAAAAAAGTGATGATGCAAATGAGAACATTGCAATGCTCTCGAGAAAGTCTAAAAAGAATAATTGAAAAGAGAATTAGCAACTCTTGAAACTTCAAACAAAGAAATCTCAAACACTTCTCAAATGATTCTCAAAGGAATAAAGAGCAGGTAAAATGTTATGACTGTGGGAAGAAGGGACATATCAAACCAGAATGTCCAAGGCTCAATAAACATAAGAAAAAATATCAAAAAGATAATGGAGAGAAAGGTCACAAAGCCACATGGGATGACAAAAGCTCTTCAAGTGAAAAAGATGACAATGAAGGTGATGAGGTCAACCTATGCTTCATGGCTTTAGAGGATCACATCACGAATGAGGTAGGTCCTCTTTACTCATATTCATTCAATAATGATAGTAGTGATAATAATAGTGATAGTGAAGACGATGATGAGTAGAGTCTAATAGAAGTATTGAACCTAGAATTATAAAAATATAGATGTAAATTCAATACTTATAAAAATAATATTTTAAATTTGAAAAACAAAATGGAAGTTTTAGAAAAGGAAAATCTTGAGCTTAAATCTTCTAATGAATCTCTTAAAAAATCATTAGATGAGTACTCCTTTAGACCTTCAATTAAATCCTAACTTAAAGAGAACAATGTTTTGAAAAATGAAGTTGAGGAACTTAAAAACTCCATTTCAAGATTTCATAAAGGCAATGAGAGTTTAGATACTCTCATAGTGTCTCAAAGACCACCTTTAATAAGACATGGTCTAAGAGTTAATGGAACATCATCTTCATCTCATAAGACCACATTTGTTAAGTCAAGTGCATCTCACATCTCCACATTAGAAGTAATAGCCCCAAGGGTTAAGTGCACAACACACACTAAATCCTCTATTTATAAAAAGAATGGTCAATGGTCGGTTAGCCTAAGAAGGAAACCTCAAAAGGCCAATCATGCTTTTATGTATAAGAGGCATGCACCTAAGAAAGCACCAAGTCATCATGCATGTGCATGTCACTGCTCATAAACTCCATCTAATATGACAATGGTAGCTAAAAACATGGTAAAACCGAAAAACATATTTAGAGCTAAACAATGTAATTATTGTATAAAATTTGGTCATATTAATAAACATTGTTGGATAAGGAAGGCTCATTGGGAACCTTCATGTGCTAATCCCTAAAGACCCAAGTTCATTTGGGTACCTAAAAACAATACTTGAATTGTAATTTTATAGGTATGCCTCAAGTCCACTATAAAAGAAGGCATATGACCGAAAACAAAGAGCTATTCAATGACATTAAAAGTATTGATGGTGGTAAGGTAACCTTTGAAAACAATGCTAAGGGTAAAGTAATTGGCATTGGGTTCATTGGTATTAATAATACTACTTTCATGGAAGATGTTTTACTTGTTGATGGTTTGAAACATAGCTTGTTAAGTGTAAGTCAATTATGTGATAAGGGAAACCAAGTAATCTTTACCTCTAATGAATGTCTTGTAACCTCTTTTAGTGGCCAAGAGATATTCAAAGGAAGTAGAGATGTCAAGACCTACATAATAGACTTACACAAAATATCTAACCTTTCTTCTAAGCGTTTTATAACTACTAGTGATGAATCTTGGCTATGACATAGAAGGCTTGGTCACGCAAGCATGGATTTAATTCAAAGTATTAGCAAATGAGAGCTAGTAAGAGGACTACCAAAAGTCAAATTTGAAAATGATAAGACATGTGAACCTTGCCAAAGAGGAAAACAACACAAGTCCTCCTTCAAATCCAAAAATATTGTGAGTACCTCGAAGCCTCTACAACTTTTGTATCTAGATCTTTTTGGACCTGCCAGAGTTGCAAGCCTAGGAGGTAAACACTATGCCTTTGTCATCGTCGATGATTACTCTAGATTCACTTGGGTAATTTTCTTAGCTCAAAAGAGTGATGCTTTTGAATCTTTTAAAAACTTTGCTAAGTGAGTTCAAAACGAAAAATGTTATTTTATTTCAAAAATAAGAAGTGATCATGGCAAAGAATTTGAAAACTTTTGTCTAGAACATGGTATTTCACAAAAATTTTCATCTCCTAGGATGCCTCAACAAAATGGGGTAGTCAAAAGGAAAAATTGAACTTTAATTGAAATGGCTCGAACAATGCTCAATGAGTATGGGTTACCAACCTACTTTTGGGCCGAAGTCACTAATACTGCATGTTATATTTCAAATCGAGTTTTCAAAAGACCACTCTTAAGCAAAACTTCTTTTGAGTTATGGAATGGAAGAAAGCCTATGATATCATACTTTAGAGTATTTGGATAAAAGTGTTTCATATTAAATACTAAGGACAAGCTTGAAAAATTTGCCTCTAAATCCGATTAAGGTATATTTTTAGGATACTCCACCTCTAGCAAAGCTTATAGAGTCTTTAATAAAAGTTCATTAGTTGTTGAAGAATCTATGCATGTTGTTTTTAATGAATCTAGTAAGCTTGATCTTGTGAAAGGTAGTGTTCTTGATGATATCGTAGGTACAATGGAAAAGCTTGATCTTGATTATGAGAAAGATGAAAATGAGCAAGAAAATCCATATCAAGATGACTCTCGACCTCAAACTCAAGAGCAAGACATACAAGAGTTTCCAAAAGAGTGAAAATGACAAAAGATCACCCCAAGGAACGAATCATTGGTCATCCTACTAAAGGAGTAAGCACTAGATCTCATCTCAAACTTTTAGATTCTAACCTTGCTTTTGTCTCTCAAATTGAGCCTAAAAATATTGATGAGGCTCTTAATGATGAATATTGGGTGATTGCTATGCAAGAAGAACTCAACCAATTTGAGAGGAGTAAGGTGTGGACCTTAGTTCCTAGACCCAAAGAGCATCAAATCATTGGTAGCAAATGGGTATTTAGAAATAAACTGGATGAACAAGGTTCAATAACTAGGAATAAGGCTAGGTTAGTTGCAAAGGGTTATAATCAAGAAGAAGGAATAGATTATGATGAGACCTATGCTCCGATAACTAGATTAGAAGCCATAAGAATTCTTTTAGCATTTGCATGCCATATGAATTTTGAAAATTTTCAGATGGATGTCAAAAGTGCTTTTTTAAATGGTTTTATAGGAGAAGAAGTTTATGTAGAACAACCACCGGGTTTTGAAAGCCATAACTTGCCCAATCATGTTTTTTAACTTTTAAAAGCTTTGTGTGGTTTGAAACAAGCTTCAAGAGCTTGGTATAAAAGACTAAGTTTTTTCTTTTAAGAAAATAATTTTTCAAGGGGAAATGTTGACACAACATTATTTACTAAAAAGCATAAGCATGATATTCTAATTGTTCAAATTTATATTGATGACATCATATTTTGGTCTACTAATGAATTGCTTTGCCAAGAATTTCCTAAGTATATGACTAGGGAATTTGAAATGAGCATGATGGGTGAGCTTAAGTTTTTTCTTGGTCTACAAATAAAACAAAGCAATGAGGTCATATTCATCAATCAATCCAAGTATGCCAAAGACTTAATCACGAAATTTGGAATGGAATGATGCAAAAATGCCAAGAATCCTATGAGCACCTCAACAAAATTGGACAAAGACAAAAAGGGTAAGAGCATTAATGAAAAGTTCTGCAGAGGTATGATCGGATCACTCTTATATCTTACTGCCTCTAGGCTAGATATAATGTATAGTGTATGCTTATGTGCTAGATTTCAATCATGTCCTAAAGAATCACATTTGAATGTTGTGAAAAGAATCTTAAAATATTTAAGTGGCA
Organism: Triadica sebifera; assembly: GCA_023653625.1. Lineage (NCBI taxonomy): Eukaryota > Viridiplantae > Streptophyta > Magnoliopsida > Malpighiales > Euphorbiaceae > Triadica > Triadica sebifera. The sequence goes on along the minus strand of CM042903.1, from coordinate 12,951,315 downwards.
CATTGCATCTAGGTTTATGGTATCCTAGAAATTCATCATTTCATATTGTAACACCCCATTACCCCACTGTAGTTCAGCAAGATAAGCGAGCATTACCCGTCTTACTGTTTTATAAAATTAATGAAGTGAAGTAATTTTTTTTATATAAATATTGCAGACATTGAAATAAAAATTATTATAAGTATAAATACTCAAAATTTTATTTATTTATAAAATACATTAATTTACATCCAAACTATGTTCTTTACATAGTAATTCACATATTTAATATACATTATATGAAATAAAAATGATAATTTAATTTACAAAGTTTTTGAAAAAATATACCAAAAAGAAAACTAAAACTTCTAGTTGCTTCCCTCCGGATATCCTTTTTCTTCTGACAATTTTAATATCTACAACTACCCTTCTAAACCTGCGCGAGAGGAAACCACCCACGCTAAGCTACTAACTTAGTGGTGCTTCAATGATAAAAATTTTACATACACATACTTTATTACATTTTATTTATAAATTTAACAAGTAGGACATAAAATAAAGAATTATATAAAATCAAACAATTTCATCAAGCATGTAATATTTAACAATTTAATTCTTATAACATTATCATAATGATATACTTTAACGTTATTATTATTTTTCATTTTTCTTATGCCCATAACACTTATAACCGAACTAACTAATATGAATAATGGGGTTGTCATTTCCGGCTTTCATAATATTGCGACAAATGCTTTATAATAATGTCATTATCGGCTTTTGTAATATTGCCATTACAGGCTTAATAATTTTGCGCCGAGCGCATTTATAAATTGTCATTACTGACTTTCATATTTGGCATCGAGTGCCTTAAATCCCTTGATTGACTTGCCAAACTATTCTCTATTCTAGTTCTAGATTAGGTGTCATAGGGCTTAACTATTTTTATATTAATTCACAATATTTTCAAAAATGATAATATTATTCAATTATCATAATTATGCTTATTTATTTTTGTTCTTTATTTCCATTATTATTGCACTAAAATCTCACACATAAATAATTTGTTAAAAATTTATAATTATCATCAAAGTAAATATTCACATGAATTATTACATATAATTATTACAACACATGCAAAAGCCCAATATTTTATGTTTTTATCTATGGCAGATTTCAAACCTATTTTTGGGCTTCATTTTTAGCCCATTTATAATTCGAATTGGGATTTATGGTCTTCTAATAATTTTTAGCTTATTGTCCTATCTTTCAATAACATTAAAAATAACTCAAATCCTAGTTTTCTATCAAAAGTTATGATCATTTGAATACTACATCATCACAGAAATTTCTGCCCATAATTTTCTGGACAGATTCAAGGTTTGAACTTCATGCATTTTACTGGGAAATAGACATAATTAGATTTTATGGTCTAAATAAAAATTAAATCCCTGTGTCTTAGATTTTATTTCCAATAAATAATATACAAAACAAAATTCTAGAACTCAAGTTACAATCAAAATAGTCAAGACTGTTCCAGAATCCCTACAGCAGGGTCATCAATTAGCATCAATCTACTTTTCAACCACATTCATCATTTGCATTCATTTTGATACTTAAATTTTCAGATTTTAATTTCATTCATATGTCTCAATTATTTTACATCACTTGATCCCATTGTCATATAAAATATCAAAAGCCACAACAAATCACATAACATATCACAAACACAAACATATTAAACCTTGACACATAATTTCATACATATTAACAACATGCAAGATTTTTATCAATGAAGCACATACCTAATCAGTCTTGGTTCTTCCCTTAATCATTCTTTTTCTTCCCTCATTAGCTAGCTTTCTCCTTGCCTTTGTCACCCTCTTGAGTGCCTCTGACTTGTTCATTTATTTTACCTATACAACCATACCATATCTCAATTCCAATATCCATTTTTAATGCTTTTTATGTTTTACACCTTAATTGAGCTAAATATACTGAGGTTAAACTTCCTTCTTCATATGTCATGGCTGCCCAACAACCATATCCTAGTTTCCAATTCATTTTCTTCAATTTAACACTCAAATCATACTTCACTTATCACCAATTGTGTTGTTTCTATATAAATTTCAATTTCCCCCAAATTACTCTAACTATGACAGCCCCTAATTCATCCATTAACATCATATTTCTCTAGTTTTTTAAGTCATAAAACAATTAACTAACATCAATTATTATTAATTCAAAGTGTAACTACACTTTCATCAACTAATCACAAACTTAATTTTCTAAGTTCAATCCGGCAACATAACCTATATCTATCAAACCTAATCACATCTATCATCCTTATAGGTATCAAATGGAAGGAAAAAGGTTGAACTTAAGAAGAATAAACTCACCTTAAGAGTTCCCAAAGTGGGCCAAAATTCCCCCTAACAAATCTTCCTTTTCTTGTCTTCTTTCTTCCTTCTTTCTTGCTCCTTTCCTCCTTTTATGGCAAAAACTCCTTAATAACCAAATTTTCCTCTCTTAAAACTACTTTCTTTCCTCACTTTTTCAAGCTTGATTTGAAGGAAAATGGTGGCTTATGGAAGGCTAAAGTGGACAACCAAAATGAGGAGAAAAGAAGATGAAGATGACTTAGATATTTTGGGTGGAAGAATGGAGAATTCCTCTCATTTTCGACTTTTATAGTTTGATTAAGGTGTGCGTCCCACTAATTAAAATTAATTCTAATTCTTATTGGTTCATTAAGTTAATTAATCTTGATTAACATTTAAACTTTGAGAAATTCCTTATTTTCCATATCTTCCTCCATATTCACACTTTTTTCCCAACAATTGCCATAACACTAATTTTGTCCATAGAAAATTTTATTTTTTTCTAATTCTAGCACTAATCTTTTTAATTCCCAAATAATAATACCTTTAATTATTATCTCTTATTATTAGTCGGTTTTTTTATGGGTTCAAATTTAGACTCAGATTGAACCTGCCCGTCTTATTATGGTCACGCGTAATCAGGGCCTAAATCATTGGATCTTACAATTCTCTCCCCATATAGAAAATTTTGTCCTTGAAATTTACCTGATTAGCTGGAGTTGAATAACTGAGGTTACTGACTCATCATTTCTTCACTCTCCCAAGTGGCTTCTTCTACTGCATGATTGCGCCATAGGACCTTTACCAATGGTACTTTCTTGTTCTTTAGTTCCTTGACTTTTCGAGCTATGATTTTCACTGGCTCTTCTGCATAGGTCAAGTATGGTTGTACCTCTATTGGTTCCACTGGTATTACATGTGCTAGATATGATCTGTATCTCCTTAACATTGTGACATGAAACACATTATGGATCTTATCCAATTCTGGTGGTAAGGCCAACTGGTAAGCCACTGGACCCACACGTTCAAGTATTTTGTATGGTCCAATAAATCTAAGACTCAGTTTCCCTTTTTTACCAAAATGAAGTACTTTCTTCCAAGGTGAAACTTTCAAAAATACCTTGTCTCCAACCGTGACTCATTTTATCACCACTGTAAAATTCATAAGTAATGCTCGTGACTATTTAATGTCACGACCGTGAACCAATTTGTATCCTTTGTCACGTCTAAAGTGCGTCTTCAACAAACTGTGACCACGACTATTCACGTCCGTGATGGATGATTCACAGTCATGAACATGATGACTATAAAATAGAATTTTACCGTTTCTTCTCATTCTCAACCTTAAAAATTCTCTCAATTAAAGCTCTCATTCATTATCTCTCACAAACTTTTCCATCTATAAAATCCTTCAAAACTCCTTCTTTTTGAAAAATCACAACATCTCAAGGTTGTTCTCAAAATCCCTAGTTAGAAAATCACTCTCCAAAATTCTTTTCCGAGATTATCAATGGAACCCGACTCATCAAAATGTACAAAGAGGAAATCCCATGCTCTGAGATGCCACATGGACTACCTTCTCAACATTATTCTGAAGCATTGTCATATGAGATATGTGGTTCTTAAGAAAAGGCCCCTACTTTCGTCTCGTTCCTTTGAATGGAATGATGTCAGGACTTTTCGAACTTGAGACAAGCATGACGAAACAATTACAAGCTTGTCATCTCAAGGAATTTGTGGATATTTATCGGCCGACGCTAAGGGAACCAACTCTTGAGTTCCTTAGCACTTTGCATGTTTCTTCCACCGGAACAATCAAATTCCAACTCTGCAAGCATCCGAATACACTCGCAACAGCAGAGTTTGGCACAATCTTCAAACTTCCCTCAGTTGGTATTCTCAATGAGAGTGAGGTGAAATTCTATGCCAATCCGGCATGGACTCATTTTGGGTTGGATTGTAGTTGGGATGTGAAGAAGACTAAGAGCACCCATCTTCAGTCCCCCATGCATAAATATTTACATTGGTTTCTTGCCTATAGTATCTTTGCAAGAGGCGATAGCAATGGTGCAATTCAAAGATCAGAGCTTTTCCTCCTAGAGATGGCATGAAGAGGTCTAACCGTGGCTCTATCTCGCTGGTTTGCAAATCATTTTCTCTCAATTGCAACAAAGCCATCGAGAGATATCTTAATTGGTGGGTATGTGACTCACCTTGCAATTGAACTCGGGTATCTAAAGCTCGATGAGTACAATTTCAACCTCATTCCAGCACATCTTCAAGACTGGTTAGATGTCGAGTCTTATATAAAGATGGGAGCAACTATTCTTATAATCTACGAGAATAATGTCTATTACTGCTTCACCACTCCAGCTGGTAAAATTGATTAGGAAGACTAGGATTTGAATGAATTCAAAGCTGGCCTCTAAGGAATCCAGCAAAAAAAACGAGCCCAAGTCGAGACAGTGACCTTAGAGGTTGAGCAAGAGGTTGGTCAATCATCGGCCTCTACACCTAGCTTAGCGCAGCAGGTTGTTGATCTTTTAGCACCTCGCTTTGACCTATTGCAGGCTTCCATCGAAGATAGGTTGGAAAACCTCAAAGACTTCATAGAATCTCATATGGATAGCCTTGAGGCGGAAGTAGCACACCTTAGAGATGGTCTATTAGGCTTAAAGCCTAGTTAGAGTCCTAGCTTTTTCTTATTTATGTACTAGTTTATATTTTTATGAGTGTAGGACTTTAATTCACATTTTTAAACTTTGTACTTCCTCTTTTTTGTATTAATATAATTACATCATTATCATTTTATGGTTTATTTTTGTTGATGAAAAAAAAAGGAGAACCTGGCAAAAAATGAAAATGTGTTGTATAACATATACCTCACATATATTTTGCATATACTTAACTAGTTAAGCAAACAATTTGATATACTTTGAATATACCTCACATATACTTTGCATATAATTAACTAGTTAAGCAAACAAGTTGACATACTTAGAATATACCTCACATATACTTTACATATACTTAACTAGTTAAGCAAACAATTTGATATACTTTGAATATACCTTGCATATACCTAACTAGTTAGCAAAGATCCATGCTATACGTCGTTCAATTATTGCACTCTATTATTTTTGTCTTAAGCATCTTTTGAGGGGGAGACTTCTCAAAAACACATATTGCTAGATTATTTGTCACCATCAAAAAGAGAGAGATTGTTGAACCTTGAGGACCTTGAGGGGTATTTTCGTCATTTTGATGCTAACAAATAAAATAGCAATAACGTATTTAACAATATGTGTTCTAAGTTTGTTCAACATGATATATCTTAAATGAACTAGATGCAAGAATGAAAGACAAATTTTGAAGATAAAATAAAAAGAAATAGCATGTTCACGCCCGTGACTACTTATGTCACGCCCGTGATATAGCTTAGTGCCAACTCTCCAACATTCAAAGTTCACGGCCATGAAGGATCATACCAACTGTGAATGATCAAACCAGTCACGCCCGTGAAATAAAGACACACCCGTGAAACAACATGTCAAGTTCTTCTAGAAAGCTTTATGGCCAGAGTCACCACTTGAACCACAGCTTGGAAGAATGTTCATGCCCGTGATCAAACACTTCAAGTTCTTCCAGAAAGCTTCACGGCCAGAGTCACCACTTGGACCACAACCTGGAAGAACATTCACGACCGTGACACATATAGTCACGCCCGTGAATGAGGACAGAGAAACATGTCAGGCGCGAAGTTAAGAGTTGGTTCATGTAATCTATTACTCAAGTGAGTTTGGGTATATTGGGTTAAGATTGAACACTTGTAAGAGTTTATTGTGTGAGCCATAAAACACAAGGAATTGGTGTATTGTGTGAGCCATTAAAACACAAGGGATTTTCTGGGTTAGATATTAGCCATTGAGAGAAACACCATAGTTGGGAGTGAGCATGTAAAACTCTATTGTAGCACTTAATATGTTAGTAAAACTCCCAATTGAGATTGGGGAGAGGAGTAGGGTTTTTTAATACCCAAACCTCTATAAATCTCGTGTGTGATATATTTTCATATCTACTCTATTTAATTTTATTCCGCATTTACGGTTAATAATTTTTTTTATAACCAATTCAACCCCCTTCTTGGTTCATTATTTGGGCAACACTATGGATAATAATAATTTGATAAAGTAAAATAAATATGAGATATAAAAGAAGAAAATTTATGAAATGTATGTTTGCATGAAAATATGATTGGGTGTTGTGGGCATAAAAAGGTTAAGGAAAATAAAAGGAATAATGACTTGTAATATGGTTAATTATGATATGTTATATAATGTTATTTTAATAAAGTAAACAAGTATGAGATAAATAAATAAATATATATGTATATATATATATATATATATATATATATATATATATAATTTGATATTTGTACATACTAGAATACCATGATATGAATATTTGCATGAGAAGATGATTGAGCATGAGTTGATATATGACAATGCATGTTGCATAAAATAGTTTATTGCCTTATTTATTGCACCACTAAGCCTAGAGTTTAGCGTGAGAGTTTCTCCCGCACAGGTATAACAAAGAATAAGTAGACAATAGTAGACAAATGTAACAGTGGCTTGATCCAGTAGAGCAGCCTGTTTCAAATTGTGGGTCACACATCTTTTGTATATTTTGGATTGAACTTTATTTTATAATGGTTGTATAATAACATAACGTTTTATAAATAATACTTTATAAAATGTATTGTATTTTCTTACATTGATTTCTTTTACATTACAAAGCAAATAAATAGTAAATAATAAAAAATACGAGTGATTTTCATTTATACATAATTTAAAAATGATATTTCGATCGATGAAGTCAGCATAGCACTCCCTCATCCAGGCTTGCATGGCAGAGGTAAGAGGGTGTTACACTTCAAAATCTTGGTGTTTATGTCTTCCAAACTATAATGCTTTCTAAGCTTCCTCATGCCATGAACAATGGCAAGAAGACGATTGGTCATTTCGATTATGGTTTCATTTGGCTTCATCTTAAAGTACTCACTCAGTGACAAGAAGTTGAACTTTCTTGGACTTCATTTGCTTGGTGCCTTCATGGTAATTCTCTAATGTTTTCCATATGGAATAAGAAGTAAGACAATGTGGAATCCTACCACACTCTTCAAGGGATAAAGAGCTTATTAGGATTGTCATTGCTTTCTTATTTTTGCCATTTGCTTTCCTTTGAATTTTAGTCCAATCATCTCTTGGGATAATCTCTTTTTCTCGTTCAGAGTTTCTTTTTGTCGGATGTGTCCATTCTTTTCAAATGGACTCCTAAACATCTACTTCTTCACTGTCAAGATAAACCTCCATCTTGAATTTCCAATTTGCATAGTTAGCTCCATCAAATAAGGCTTAAGGCTATAAAATCCTTCATTGTCCATCGTTTGATCTTTACTAGCACTTATTAAGCTTGAATGCTAGATTTAACTCTGATACCAATTATTGCCCAAAACAATAACCAAAAAGGGGGATTGAATTGTTTGGCAAATAAAAATTTGCTAAAGGAAATTTACCCAAAAATAATTAGTGAGAGAGAGAGAGAGATATTTGACACACAAATTTTATAGAGGTTAGGATATTAATGAACCCTACTTCTCTCCCCAATCTTAATTGGGTATTTCACTAACACTCAAAGTGTTACAAATAGAGTTTTTCAATCTCACTCTCAACTATAATGTTTTACTCTCTAGCTAACACCTAACTCAGACACCCTTGTATTTCAATAGCTAACACAATAACAAAATCTTTATGTTTTTAATGGCTCACACAAAATCCTTACAAGTATTTCACTCAAAATGTAACTCACTTAAACTCGCTTTTGAGTAATTGATTACGAGAATGAAAATATTTACTAACCAATAAAGCTTAACAAACTAAGAGAAAATAGTTTTTATAACATAGATTATAAAAATCAAATTTGAATAATTGCATAAAAGACTTTACAAAGATTGAATACTTAATTTCTTGTTATCTAACCTTGGAAAGTTTATAAATGAGTTGTATTTATATATTTTTTGAGAAATAAAATCGTTTTCGGTGCAATTAATGCAAAACTAGAGGTTGAACAACTTTTTTGTTCGCACTTGTCAACATTAGATACTTAGGTTAATGGACTTGACTATTCTTGGTGAAGTTGTGACTGAAGTAGTGAAATTAGCCGTGAGTGTTTTTGTCCAAGAATACATAATCTTTCACGAGTGTAACTATTTTTTTACGGGCGTGACTATTATAGCTTCACGGTTTGGCCATTGCTTCATAGTTATGAACATTTGGACCTGAGAAAATTGGTGCTAAGGATTTTCACGGGTGTGGCTATATTAGTAAGAAACATGAAGCTAATATTTCACGGTAGTGGTGATTATGGATCACGAGCGTTACTTAATTCATGGGCATGATGAAGTTTGTCACCGGTGTGAATCTTTGCTGATTTTCAATTTTTTGAACTTCTATTGATTTGAATCAACTTGGTTTAAAGTCTTAGGAATATATAACCTATCTAAAATACTATTGATTTGAATCAACTTGGTTTAAAGTCTTAGGAATATATAACCTATCTAAAATACTATTGATTTGAATCAACTTGGTTTAAAGTCTTAGGAATATATAACCTATCTAAAATACTTAGAACACAACAAATGTTAAATTTCTTATTGTTCAATTATTTGTGATCATCAAAATGACAGAAATACCCTTCAAGATTCAATAATTTGTTATTTTTTATGAACTTTTTTTTTCATCATATATTTTCATCACTGTTGTTTTTTTCAAGTAGATATGCTAGATTTATATTATTATGTATTTTTGTTGTTTTTATCAATTGTTTTTTCTTTTTTTTTTGGTTGAAATTATTGTTGAATAATTTTTTTTGCTAGAATTCTGGATTGGTTCAGCATGAATATGTGTTTTTCTTATTTTATTTAAAGAGCTAAAATAAATATATTTTTTTTCTGCTTATGAGGTATGTGATGATTTGTGGGTCATCTGATCGTGAGCTTTGATTGTAATATATGGATGGGCTAAATTTATAATGGCCCTTCTAATTTTATACATGGATTGCAATAATATGGACTAATAATGATAAAAAGGACTGCATTACAATACTATGGGCTGCTAATGTGAAAAAAAAAAAACAACAATAGGCTGACTGAGTTACGTATACAACATGGACTGTTGATTTGCTTTTTTATTTGTGAAAAATAATTTCAGTACCTAATGGGTTTATTTATAATTAAGCCCACCCTTTAAATAGACTTTTTATTAAAAACAAATTTAGTTTAGAGAGCATCTAGATTTGATTCTTATGTCACACAATCATTATTTTTTGTAACTAGATAGAGATTTTTGTTTTTTTTAGTTCGGTTGTATTGTGTTAGTTTCATTTGGTTACCAAATATTTACTTTTACATTCTGTGGACGACTCCTATAAATAGCAGTTCCCTTCGCCCATTCTTTTCATCGCTTCAGTTTAATTTCTTTTTCAGCTTTCCCTTTTAAGGTTAAGTTGCCTTCAAATTTTACTTTATTCTTTCCTATTAATACCTTGCCTGAAAGGCAGTAACAATATGAATGGCTTTACTTATCAATATGTGCTCCCAAATTTCTACGTGTTACATAATATTAAATTGGATACTCATTCATTATACATGCATGACTCATCTTTACGTCTTTTGTCTTTGTTGTTTTATGATATATTTTTTTTTTGTTTTCAAAACCTGTTTTAATTTTTTTAAAAGAAAAATCTGTATTTTTGTAATTATTGGTACGTATATACAATAATACACTATGTAGAAATTTTTACTTCTATATATATATATTTCCTATCCCAGCTTAACATTATTTACTTCTATGTAAACCTTAACAATATTGATAAATAAACTATGTAGAAATTTTTTACACAATATGTATGAACTTTGTACTAAATATTTTTCTATTTATCATAAAACACTAATTATATGAACTATTATTTTGATACTCCATTATTTATTAATTTATTATAATTGGAAAATTATTATTTGATCGAATACTTTAATAATATATTAATAGATTCAATCATGCATGATAATTTTTATCTCATTAACTGTATAAATTTTATATTTATGATGCAATGCGAGGGTTACTTACTAGGATATAATATAGATAAAATAAAATTATATAATTACAAAATAACAGAGTCGAGCAAAGATCAAAATAACAAATCCAAGTCTATCCACAAAAAATTAGACTTTTCTCTTTTAGATCAACCCAAGTCGTTTGCATAAGAGGTATGTTCAAACTCGTAAAAAATAGTGGGTAAGTCGATCAAACTGAATAGATACCCAGATTCATGGCTAAGAACAGAGGTGAATAAAATTTTATAAGGTAAAATGTTATGTTTGAGAAGAAGATCTGGAGAAAGCTAGGCATGATCATGGTTCATGAACAATTGTTGGCTCAAATAACTACAACTTCAAAATGGTTTTGATGATAATAAAACAATGGATATCACGTTTCACTAATCTTGTTTGGCAGAGATCAATCTTGAAAGAAAAATATAATTGTGGAATCTAGAAGATCATTCATTGAAAATCTTATGAAGAAGAAAATCAAGAATGTAGACCTTAGGATTTAAATGTAAAATCAAGATTGAGGAGTTAGAATTGCATCTCAAGCATAATATTTTCTAAAATTAAAGATAAAATTTTTTTTTATACATGTAGGCATCTTATATGACAAAAAGGTTTGACTAAAAATTATTTTAAGAAAAATTATTTTCTATGGAGAAGTGAAATAGAAGTAAAAGTGTGTTCTACTAGGAGAACTCTACACAGACAACTAAGAGACAACTCGGAGACAAAGTAGGCGGCGCATTTAGTGCCTTATTTGGTAGTTGTATTCAAACAAATATACTGGCTAGTTTTTCAAAATTTGACTGTAAATAGGAACTTTAAACATTAAATCATTAAGGAAATTTGTTGAAAAGAAAGTGGAAACCTAAAAATTCAAAAGAAATTTCAAGTTTTCGTCTACTTTCATTTTTGTCTTTTCATTGTATACATCCTCCTTATTTCTTGATTATAGTTTTTATTGTAATAAATTTTGAAAGTGAGGAAGTGCCTTTGGATTAAATTTGTGTTTATTTGGTTATCCTTTAGCCGTATAAAAAGGAATAGGTCTTAGGTGATCCTTTAAAATTTAATATTATACTTTGGATGTGAAAAAGGAAATTGAGGTTATAGGTGAGCCTTGAAAACGTATCCTTGATTTGTGAAAAAGGAAGGTTAGTTAAAGGTGAGCTATTAAAACTTAGGATTATCCTTGATTCATGAAAAAGAAAAATTGATTAAAGGTGAGCCATTAAAACCTAGGTTATCATTAAGCCGTGAAAAAGGAAGAGATTTTAGGTGAGTCTTGTAAAACCTAAGAATTATAGTGAGGGTGTGTTCAGGATTTTAAAATACTAGAGTTGTAATTGACTTGTTCTCTTGCCCATTAAAAAGGACATTAGTGAGAAAAACTCTCACATAGGAATAACTTGGGGAATGGAGTAGATATGAGGGCCGAACCATTATAAATTGATTTGTTCATTGTGTGGTTGATTGTTTATTATTATTTAATATTATTGCAAGTTATAATCTAATTTATTGATTAAAATCAAAATTTGAAGCAAAAAGCATGATAAAATTGAAATACATTTTGAAAAATTAAAAAGGCATTTACACTTAAAAGAACAATTTTTTGATTAAATAAAATTACATTGAATTTGTGTTAGAGTATGTTTTATAGATTTGAAATAAATGTTTATTTTGAGCTTATAAGTTACAAATAGAAGTCAGTGTTAGAAAAATTTTCAATTCTATTTAGTAGAAATTTGTATTATACTGGTAAAAGTGAGTGACATTAAAAAGTATTTTAACAAGGAGAAAATTTTAAAAGCTTAATCTACCCCCATCTTGAGCACACTGGGATTCATAATTGGTATCAAAGTCTTGTACAAAAAGACTAATAGTCTTGAAGAGATCCACAAATGGCATGAAACATCTAGTTCTACTTTAGTTACTATTACATCATTCAAAGGACAGTTTGTAACTAGACCTCCATTGTTCGATGGTGAAAATTAACTCTATTGGAAAGTCATAATGAGCAACTTCATCCAATCAATGGACTTATAATATTGGGGAGTGATACTTGATGGCTACGCACATCCAACTAAATAGATAGTTTTACTAAGAGAATGACAATCAAAGAAATGATAGACAAAGAAAAGGAGTTGGCCAAAGCAAACGTAAAGGCAATGAGTTTCTTATTATGTTCACTTGATATTAATGAATTTAATCATGTATCTATGTGTTAAAAACATAAAAAATATAAAGCAAGTTGGAGATGACCTATGAAGGAACGAACTAAGTTAAGGACTATAACACCCATCCATATAGTAGGACAAAATCCCACCATACAAATAGATGCCACATGATAGGATACTTTATAAATCTGTTCCATTTAAAACTTTTTTTCTATCTTATTCAATGTATCTATATAACATTTCAAAAATCTATATATTCTATATTCCGTATGCTGTATAAAATTATATCATATGTTTGAATCAAAATCCAAATCCTTATTATAAAAAAAACTGGTTTGGGTAACAACGACACTTTATTACAAAAACCATTCTTATTCCAACATAACCAAAACAAATATATGATCTTTTTTTATTGAAAGGCAAAATAAAAATAAGTATACTATCCCATGTTATAAAAATAACACAAATGAAAGAAAAAAATCCAATTGGCCCAAATATGGGTTTATTATGACTGCTCTGATGGGGTTGGACTCCTTTTCTCATCAACTTAGTTATCTATTGGTTCCAAATCTGCATGCAGAAAAATTCATACGCTAAGTTATTGAAAGCTTAGTAGTATATATAAGCATAAAAATTCTAACATGCATTAATACATAGTCGTATCATATATAGATATACTATTTACATACATGTCTGCTTGACCATCCCAACATATATCAATCTATTTTATACATACTTAGTTTACTGAATTATAGTGTATTCTTGATATATAACACATAAATAGTACACATCATCATATATGTATAACAATTCTATTATGTCAAATTCCATTTTTTGGTTTCATATAACTGATTATTGGTAAACCTTATTCCTTCATAGGTTATAACAGTATTTGGTTTTAATATTTTTGATTTACTTTTCTTATTACTAGGTTTAACATTTCACTACCTAATACTTTAGATTGAACAATCCAACTGCGGGTTGTGAAATATGAACACTCTTATTTGAGCTTAAACCACTCTGCTCACTAATTGTATCTGTACGTATAGTGCTCAACAGAGCTTCTCAAGTCAAGAGTGTTCTCATCCAAGATTAAGCCATATTGACTAAGTAAAATATAATAACTACATGCATATGGGATCAAGGACACTCTCACTTGAGCTTAAACTACCTTAGCCCTAATTAATAAGTCCATATGCTAGATATACTACATTACCGTAATCCCCTCAATGACATGCCATTTATCTTATGCTAGTCCTCATATAGAGATTGAACATTAATAATTAAAAATTGGTTATTTATCACATTCCATAGTTCAATTCATGATTCCCACAACACTTTGTGATTTAAAGCATAATAAGCACATTCATATTCATGTTAAAGTTATCGTACTATATACCATCTCATTACGTCATGCAAGGTGTGTGTGCATACCAATACCATGTAATTTCATCATAGAAATGAAAGTACAGAATTCTAGTTACAGGGCTTTTATGAGCGTGAATAGCCATTCATGGTCATTCAAATTTCTTTCATAGGTTGCCTACTCATGATTCAAGCCATGACCTTTTATCATATTTGCTAATTTAGGCCTTGAGTCACGAATATCACAAAATCAATGTGTTGGATCAACCAGAATCTAAATTCAAAATGTGACTTAGAAAATAATTAAAGTAATGGAAAATAATTATGGAAAAAGTATAATAAAGTGTTTAAAGTCATTAAAGATGTTAGATTATGGTAAGGGACTAAAATACAAAATTTGGAAAAGTTTTGGAGTAAATTTGTAATTGATAAAAAATTGGAGAATCAAATAAGATATTTGCCAATTAAATGTATATTTGGACATAATTTTCATGTGATGGCTGGCCATGAGATTTTAAAAAGAGGGAAATATAATTAAGGTGATATTAAGTCAAAATATCAAGATTTTTATTAGGTATGTGGGTCCCACCTTTTAAATTTTTCATTTCTTCTTTTTCTTCTTTTTCCTTATCTCATTTTATTCACTCAAAATCATCACCCACGTTTTCTCCATCTTCCACCATAGCCATACCTTGAGTTAGAGAGAGAAAGTGAGAAAGAGAGAGAAAAAAAGACAAAAATAAGGCTATTTCATGCATAAAAAAGTTGAGAAAGCTTAGGAAAGCAAAAAGGAAGAGAAATAAGAGAAACCCCCAAATTTCATCCATAGAAGAAAATAGCTTAAGGTAAAGTGTTTTTCATCTTCTCTTTAAATTTCTCTAAAAGAAAATAAGATTTGAGCTTTTTTAGAGCATGTTTTGGTGGATAGAGAGTTTAGGGGCTTTAAGAGAGAGAAAATAGAGTTTAAAGATATGTGATAAAGGGAAGGTTTTTGATTATATTTTAATGTATTTTAGGAATTTAATTGGACAAGGAATAAGCTCAAAAGAGCAAAGGAAAAGAGAAAAAAAATGAAGAGAAAGGAAGAAGGACAAAGTAAGTGAATAACTTAAGATAATAGCCTATATTTTATCATTAAGTTGTATGATTTGAGTATTTGGTATATAAAGTAGTAGTATTTTATGTTAAAATTCTGATAATGTATGTTTGCTAGTAAAGACATGCATGAATTGGAAATTAATTAAAACATCTAGAATATGCTTAGGTGTCCCATAATTAAGGAGTTGTCTTTATTCTCTTAATTATTCTTCTTCCTTATCTCTTTATATCCATAATTTCCTATCAATTAAGTGTCTCCCACGTTCCTTGAATTACCACACACCACATGGCATACAACAATTAGCCAAGTGAGGTGCATGAATTAAACATTAATGAGAGTTTCTAGATGAAGCTTAGGTGTCCCCCATCATAATGACTTTTGCCATTTTGTTCTTGATTGTTTCTTATTCTTCCTTATCTATTTTCATTGAGAAAAATTCTGCCTCTTAAACTAGCCCACATTTTCCCTTATTCCCTCATAGCCAAAGCTTAGTTTTAGTGAGAAAAGAGAGAAAAGTAAGGTAAAATCCCATTTTTATGCTTGAGAAAGCTTAAAAGAGTAAGAAGAAAGAGAGAGATTAGGTTTATAAAGGTTTAACAATCTGTTTATGAACTTTAGGAACTCAATGTGACAAGGATTTAGCTCAAAGGAGAAAAGGAAAGGAGAAAGAGAAGTAAAGAGAAAGAAAAGGAGAGGAAAAAAGAGGTTTATGCATAACCTAAGGCAATAGCCTATTTTATTTTTTTTATTTGCATGATTTAATTATTTGGCATGTTGATGATTCTGAATTGATATTATTTTTTGATGAAAATCTTGGGGATGCATGTTTGCTAGACTTAGGATTTAATTTGGTAAAAATTGAATGTCATTATCTTGTATGTTCCTTGCTGGAAATTGATGAGCAGTGTTCACTTAAACTGTTATAACTTACTTTCTGGAACTCAGTTTTGCATGTTGTTTGTTGGGTTTGAAAGATAAGGCATAGGGATATAACTTTAATTTAGACTATAAAACCTGAATATATTTGTAATTGTCCAGAAAAATTCGTAAAATTCGGTCGTAGAATCTATCCAGGAATTCTGGGCAGAATTGTTAGTAATGAGCAGTAAGTACTTAAACTGTTATAAATTTAGTTCTGGAGCTTGAATTTGTGTGTTATTTGTTGGGTTTGAAATATAAGACATAGGGATATAACTTTCATTTAGAAGATAAAATTTTAATATGTTTGTAATTGTCTAGAAAAATTCATAAAATTCGGACGTAGAATATGTCCAGGAATTCTAGGCAGAATTCTTTGTAATGAGCAGTAAGTACTTAAACTATTATAAATTGAGTTCTGGAACTTGGATTTGTGTGTTATTTATTTGGTTTGAAATCTAAGACATAGGGATATAATTTTTATTCAGACCATAATATCTGAATATATCTGTAATTATCCATAAAAATTCATTAAGTTCAGACTTAAAATCTGTCCAGAAAATTTTGGGCAGAATTATCAGTGACCAGTTAGTATTAATATTATCATATCTTTTGATACAAAACTCAGAATTAAGTGATTCAAGTTGAATATTGAATCTAAGATCCATATCTAAATTTTTTATCAAGATCATGTAACTACATTCAGAACGTAATAGGACAAAAATTAAGGTCCAAAACAGAGAGCAGAATCTGCCAGTGACAGGGCAACATGTGAATTGAGGAATGAAATGAGTAAAATGATGAGAACTTTCTTATATTATGTAAATATTATTTTAATTGAGTGATTATGTGATTATTTTGAGATATTACATGCATGAAAAGTATGAAATTAATTATTATGAATTTTAATGAAATTGTAAAAGAAACAGTATGTTTTGTAAAGAACATATTACTATATAAAAAGGTAGTTTAACATTTATGTTATATTTCTTTTATAAATGCAAAGTAAATAAATAGTAAATATTAGAAAAAAATGTACGAGTGATTTTGCTTTATATATAACTTATATAATGATATTTTAACCGATGAAGTCAGTGTAGCACACCCTCATTTGGGCATGAGCTGCTGGGGTGAAGGGGTTTTACATTTATAGCTTATTTAGCATTCTTTGTTTATAAAATAATTTTTTTTTTGCATTTTCTCTCACTTTCCTAAGCTTTTTCCCTATAAAGGGTGATGAAAATCTTTGGAAGGAAGGGGGAGAATGTGAATACTAGAATTTTGGGTAGAAAATGATGGCTAAAATGAAAAAGGAAAGGCAAATATATGAGAGAATTCTATAGTGAAGCTTGCTGGGTCCCACAATTTGAACTTAAGCTTAGATTTTTATCTTCTTATTTGGAAATTTTTTGAATAACTTTGGAGGATATTTCCTCCTAATGTGGCTAGCCTTGGGGTGTTAAAAAATTTCCCTATCTAATTATTTGGCAAATATCTATTTTAGTCCCTCAAGTTTATCAATTTTGCGCTTTCCCTATAAAATGTTTCATATTTTGCATTTAAGGCCCTTACCATAATCCATCCATTTTTCTCACATTAAACACCACATATATCATTTTCATTAATTATTTTAGCATTATTTACCAATTTTACGTTAAATTTTGAATTTAAACTTCGTTCAGTTCAATTTGTCCATTTTAATAACGTGTGCGACTCATGTTCTAAATTAGCAAATGTCATTATTGGTCCCTTTAAAAGTTGAAAAACAATATAAAAAAACAAAGAAAAATTTGAAGGATCAAGCAATGCATATTTAGTGGAAGAAGCATCATCCTTATGTTCTTACTATTTTGAAGATAGTAAGAAGCATATAAATGTGCCTCAGAATGATGATGGTCATCTATATGTAAGAGATGAATATGATAACAACTTTCTATTTTATTTTCAAGCACCTAGAAGAGCATTTGAAAGAGCTAAAGCAAGATTTATGATAGACGATGAGTACAAAATAACTTGAAGCTACATTATACTTAATTGTGACAAGGTTGCACCATATATGGAGTATGTATAACAAAACTAAAGAGTACATGAAACATGTGATAATTTTAACTGAATAGGGATAATTAAAACTTGATGAGATTGTTGGGTCTATTTTTATATTTGTTCAGTGTTTATGTTGATCAGTTAAAATATAGGCAACCAACCAATGCTATATACATGGTGGATTGTAAGCTTGAAACTGAATCTATAGAATTATTTAAGAACTATGTGAGAACTACTCATGTTTTTAGTATTTTTATATATAAATGTCTCGTATGTTCAATAAAAACATTTGTCTAATATATGAAATAGGCAAATGATCCTTCAAACAATGTTTTGAACAAATTTATACATGATCTCAACAAAGGCCGATTTAGAAATGTGATTAGCTACCTTGGCTATTTCTTCAATGGATATAAATTTCAAACAATAGGCCATGGTAAATATAGAATAACTATGAACAATGTGTATGCATAAAAGGCTCAAATTATAGCATGGATGAGAGTGATTATTATTGTGAATTAACTAAAGTCATTGAGTTAGAGTATCCTAGATTAGCAAACAATAAGGTTGTGTTATTCAAATGTTAGTGGTTTGATCCCACACCAAACATTGAGACTAAAATTCATCCAGAGTATAAGCTAACCGAAGTCAACCATAAGTGTGGATTTAATCAGCATGAACCATTTATTCTAGCAGTTCAAGCCACTATGGTCTATTACTACATATGTCTGAGTTTATCTCATGATAAGAGTGACTGGTTGGCTTTTGCAAAATAAAACCTGTATCAAATGTTGAAAACTTGTTTTTTCACAAAGTAGTGCAAAGTTAGTCATTGCATCATCATTTGAAGATGATGAGATAAATAATATTGAGCTTGTGAATATAGATAAAGATTCAGAAAGCTTATGTGATTCAAATGGTGGCCTTATAGATATTGAAGGTGATCATATTATTGAAGTTGAGTTGGAAGTTCCATTTGAATCGGATGATATGTCTAGAGATTCATTAGATGCTGATAGTGATAGTGATAATTAGACTATTGTAATTGCATCAAATAAATTACACTTGAAAGACAACAATTTATTTTTCAAATATTTAGAGTACAACATTATAATATGCATGACTATGGTATATATTGAATGTATGTTCTTATTATATCCCTATTGTATATGTTATGTTTTTATTATGTACTAGTATAGATTATGCATATAGGCCATGAACACAGATGTGGATGCGAATGTGGACGAGATGATGGTGCTTCACATCCTTCTTCTCAACCATCACCATTATCACCTTTATCAGATTAGAGATCACCATCCATTTTCATTCCTACACAAATGTTTGGTCCATCACTATCAGCTACACTAGGTTCTACACCATCACCTACTATTCCCCCTTTTGCAACAGCAGCAACATCATCATCTATTGCTGGTTCCTCTTCAACTAGTGATAAGATTGTTGTAGAGATTGAGAGTGGGAAGTACAATTAATATATAAAAATATAATTTAATGTCATGTTATATGTATAACAGATTAGTATGTTAGTTTTAGTGCTTTACTTTTTTTATTATTCTTTTTTTTATGTTTTATATTATTTACAAGTTGCTTCCATCTCATAAGTGCATGAAAATTATCACAAAAATCTTTGAAGATAATGATAGAGCCTAAAGCATTCATGTGGAAGAAAATGTTTGCATTTGCTAAGGAAACTTAATTTGAAGAGTTTGAGGTATATAAACAAAATAAAAATTCAATATCTATTTGGTTTAAACATTTTATTTGTTTTTCTTTGTTCTATAACCCTATATTACTGTAACACCCCCTTCCCCACTTCCGTTCCACAAGATAAGTGAGTATTACCTGTCTAACTGTTCTGTAAATTTAATGAAAAGAAGAAACATTTTTTTTTCAAAAATCTTGTAGACACTGAAATAAAAATTAATACAAGCACAAATATTCAAAATTTTATTTATTTATAAAATACATTAATTTATATTATAATCCATGTCTATAATACATACTACAGAAAATAAAACCATAATTTAATTTACAATTTTTTTTTATAAATTATACCAAAAAGAAAAATCAAAGCTTTTTACTGCTTTCTTCTAAGTACCTTTCTTCTTCTGACAACCTATTTTCTACGGCTACCATTCTAAACCTGCGCAAAAGGAAACCACCCGTACTAAACTAATAGCTTAGTGGTGCTTCAATGATAAAAATTTTAGATAAATATATATATATATATATATATATATATATATTCATATTAATTAATCATTTAACAAATAAAACATAAAATAAAGAATTATAGAAATTTAATAACTTCAAGCAAATATTCAACATTTAATATCTTTAATTCATATAACATTGATCGAAATCACATACTTCAATATTAGTACTATTATTATTTTCTTGTGCCCATAACACCTATAACAGAACTATCTAATAGGAATAATGAGTTTGTCATTACCGGCTTTCATAATATAGTGCCGAATGCTTTTACAATAATGTCATTACCGGCTTTCGTTATATTGCCATTATCAGCTTAATAATTTTACGTCGAGCGTATATATAAATTGTCATTATCTGCTTTTATATTTGGCACTGAGTGCCTTAAAATCCCCTGATTGGCATGCCAAACTATTCCATATTCTAGTTCTAAACTAGGTGTTTTTGGGCTTTACTATTTTTATATTAAATCACAATATTTCAAAAATGCCAATATTATTTTGTTGGGTTTTGAAGAATGAATCATATTCATAAACACAGCGGAAAAATAAAATTTTCAAAACCCAAAACAAAAGATCATACTTGTACCATTAAAACTAATTTATATAAATATAAATGTTAAAAATTATACCTTGTAATTTCTTATTTGTTCTTCAAATCTTCAATTTGTTGGGCTGTAGCAAACCACAACAATCTACACTAGGATGTCTCTAATGATAATCCACGCGAGGAATGAAGAAGAAATTATCAACAGAAATGGTTTGAACAACTTCAAAGTGCTAGCTTTGAAAGTGTTCTTGAGAGAATTTTGTTGTGTCTTAAAAATATTTTTTTCACAAAAAAATATTTTTATGTCTATTTTCTGTCATTTGATGTATTTTCTATTTGAATCAAATTCAAAGAAAAGATGAAAAGTCAAAAATGGAGAAAAGGAAAATGAGTGAATAGTAATTGGCAATAATTGGCCTAATTAAGGCCAAAATCTACTGTTGGCCAACGGGTGGGAGGCAGCAGCGCGCTGGGCCTGCTGCTGGGCAGGCCAACAGACTCCTTAGTCCACGCAGGCCCGTATGGGCCCATGACACTCCTGAATGATTTTTCCATGCGATCTCATCGCGATCCATCACGAAATAATTCTCATATTTTGGATCCTATCCAAGACCATTTTACTCATTCTCCATATCTTCAATGCGTGTGACCCATTAGGTTCCCGGTTATGTTGGCCATTTAAATTAACAATTAATGTAAGCAAGTGATGAGCGGTATCTAGCAGCACATCATGACCCCCAATTGACCGGAAAGTCAGTGGTTTGACTACGAACTTTTCCATATACAATTTCTGTGCAATTATTCCTTTAACCATTCTATGCCTCACTTGGTTCAGAGTATGTACATGGGTCAACTCCCACTAGATTGACTACATCACGTCTAGTCCAAGTAATATTAGTTCTTGTCCTTGAGGCTCATTACTCTATTAGATATGTCATTGAAGACTATCTTTATGACATTTCCACTCTGGCCAGAGATTCCAGAGTAATGACCACGACAAGAGGCCATGGGTATACACTCCTTCTATCAAGAGTGGTGAATCCCTTGTTGGTTACCCAATTACCTTCAAATACCTCAAGCCTGTGACTCTCCCGAACGATTTTTCCATGTGTTCTCATCGCGATCCATCCCTAAATAATTCTCTCATATTTTGGATCATATCCAAGACCATTTTACTCATTCTCCATATCTTCAATGTGTGTGATCAATTAGATTCTCGGTTATGTTGGCCACTTAAATTAACAATTAATTTAAGCTGGTCATAAGCGGTATCTAGCAACACATCATGACCCCCAATTGATCGGAAAGTCAGTGGTTTGAGTACAAACCCTTCCATAGGCAATTTCCGTGCAATTATTCCTTTTACCATTCTGTACCCCACTTGGTTTAGAGTATGGACATGCGTCAACTCCCACTAGACTGACTACATCACGTCTAGTCCAAGTAATGTTAGTTCTTGTCCTTGAGGCTCATTACTCTATTAGATATGTCATTGAAGACTATCTTTATGACATTTCCACTCTGGCCAGAGATTCCAGAGTAATGACCACGACAAGAGGCCATGGCTATACACTCCTTCTATCAAGAGTGGTGAATCCTTTGTTGGTTACCCAATTATCTTCAAATACCTCAAGCTGTATCCAATCGCCACCCTATGAGCTACCTCTTTGAGGCAACAAGGAATAGTGTCAAAATACAGAATCAATATTCAAGATATCCTTGAGTACCTCAAGTCTAAGGATACTAGCACCATTGCTATGATGAGACTATCATTGACATTTGAATAGATTATCCATATGATTGTCTCATAGTTGGTAATCCAATGTACTTAGCTATACTTAGCAAGCATCCATATATTAACTCTAAACATCTCATGTTTATAAATTATGAGATCTACTACTCGATCCAATCAAGGAGTGTAACATCTGCTAGTCTGTCTGGATTATTAATATTCCATCTCATTAATCCTATGACTAGGGATAATTTTGATACTAACATAATTACACATGATAAGAATCTCAATATCATGATCTCATCATGATTTTCTTCATGCTATGTTATGTATCAAGGACTTCATTAACTGATTTAAGATCACTTATCAATTCATATATCAAATGAACATCAAATTAAGGAAAAAGCCTTTTATTAATCAAATAAATTTGTACAATAAGTGCTAAAGGTGATTGTCTTTAGAACACTGCTCTAACAAGCTCCCACTTGCACTAAAGTCAATCGCTTTTGTATTTAATTCCATAGGCAAGTACATGAGAATCATATTTCTTTTGGAGATGTGGCTTAGTTAAGGGATCAACAATATTCTAATCAGTGGGCACTCTTTCTATCTTTATATCATTCCTACCAATTATTTCTCTAATCAAATGGTAGCTTCTGAGTACATGTTTGGATCTCTGATGAGACCGTGGCTCCTTTGCTTATGCAATGGCTCCATTATTATCACAATACAATTGTATTGGATCAATAATGCTGGCAAGCACTCCAAGTTCTGTGATGAATTTCTTTATCCAAACTCCTTCCTTTGCTGCTTTTGAAGCTGCAATGTACTTTGCTTTGGTTATGGAATCAACAGTCATTTCCTGTTTGGAACTCTTCCAACTAACTGCTCCACCATTTAGTGTGAATATATAACCTGACTGAGATTTTGAGTCATCTTTGTTAGATTGGAAGCTAGCATCGGTATACCCGCTCACAATAAGATCTTCATCTCCATATAGCAAGAATACATCCTTATTTCTTCTTAAGTACTTAAGGATATTCTTGACAACCACCCAATGACCCTCACCATGGTCTGATTGGTATCTACTAGTGACACTAAGAGCATATGATACATCAGGTCTTGTACATATCATAGCGTACATGATTGATCCTATAGCTGAAGCATATGGAATCAAACTCATGTGTGTCCTCTCATTTTGTGTCTTTGAACACAAAGACTTCGAGAGAGTAATCCCATGGGTCATGGGAATATATCCCCTCTTGGAATGCTCCATGCTAAACCTATTTAGCATCTTATCTATGTATGTAGACTATGAAAGACCAAGCAATCTTTCAGAACTATCTCTATAGATCTTTATCCCTAAAATATAGACTGCTTCTCCAAGGTTTTTCATAAAGAAATTCTTGGATAACCAAATTTTGACTGATTGTAAGGTTGAGACATCATTTCCCATTAACAATATGTCATCTACATATAACACGAGAAATACGATTGCACTCCCACCAATCTTCTTGTAAACACAAGGTTCATCCAGATTTTGTAAGAAACTAAACTGTTTGATTGTCTCATCAAACCGAATATTCTGACTCTTGGATGCTTGTTTTCCATAAACAGATCTTTGAAGCTTACATACCTTTTTGCCATATTTGGATATGAAACCTTCTAGTTGTGTCATGTACACATCCTCAGTCAGATTTCCATTAAGGAAAGTTTTCTTCACATCCATTTGTCATATCTCATAATCATAATGAGTAGCAATGGCTAGGAGTATCCTTATGGATTTAAACATAGCTATTGGGCTAAAAGTTTCATCGTATTCAATTCCTTGTCTTTGACGATAACCTTTAGCAACAAGTCTAGCTTTATAGGTAATCACATTACCATCCATGTTAGTTTTCTTTTTGAAGACCCACTTACACCCTATAGGTTTTATTCCTTCGGGTGGGTCAACCAAATTCCATACTTGGTTTTCATACATGGAATCCATTTCAGACTTCATGGCTTGAAGCCATTTGTCAGATTCTGAACTATTTAGAACTTCTTCATAGGCTGTAGGCTCATCATTTTTTATGAGCAATACGTCGTTCTGTTCACTAATGAGAAATCCATATCTCTCTGGAATAGTACATATCCTACTTGACCTACGAAGCTCTTGTGCTTCAGAAGGTTGAGCTGTTATATCATCTGTATGAGTAACAAGCTTAGGTTCAAGCAGTTGATTAGCATCTGTTTGAGCATCTTGAACTTCCTCAAGTTCAATTTTGCTCCCACTATCTCCTTTTAGAAAGAACTCTCTCTCTAAAAAGGTAACATGTCTTGAAAAAAAAACCTTTTGTTCCAAGGGGTGGTAAAATTGATATCCATATGATGCTTTTGGATATCCCATAAACAGACATCGGTCAGACTTAGCTTCTAGCTTATCTAACAATGTTCGCTTCACAAAAGCAGGACAACCCCAAATTCTCATGTAAGAAAATGTGGGCTTCTTGTTATACCATATCTCATATGGAGTAACATCAACTGACTTTGAAGGAACTCTATTTAATATATAAATGGCAGTCTCTGGTCTATAACCCCAAAAGGATTTAGGCAATTCCACAAAACTCATCATAGACCTTACCATGTCTAACAAGGTTCGGTTTCTTCCTTTAGCCACACCACTGTGTTGTGGCGTGTAAGGTGGAGTCCATTCAGATAAAATTCCATTATACCTAAGATATTCTAGAAACTCTTGGCTCAAGTATTCACCTCCTCGATTTGATCGAAGTGTTTTAATACTTTTTCCAAGTTGTTTCTCTACTTCATTTCTGAATTCTTTGAACTTTTCAAAAGCTTTAGATTTGTATCTCATAAGATACACGTACCCATATCATGAGTAGTCATCGATAAAAGTAATGAAGTAGATGAAACCACATCTGGTGTGTGTAGACATTGGACCACATACATATGAATGTTTTAAGTCTAAAGGTCTATTAGCACGTTCACCCTTTCCCTTAAAGGGTAATTTAGTCATTTTGCCTAATAAGAAACATTCACATGTGTCATCTGATTCATAATCAACCCAAACTACCACTTTTGTGTAGCTTAGCAATGCGTTTCTCACTAATATGACCAAGACGACAATGCCATAAATAAGATGATTTCAACATATCTTATTTTTGCCTTTTATTATCATTGATGTTTAAAATTGGATTTGACATATCTAATATGTATATTCCATTGCAAATGTACCATTATCATAAAGAATTCCATTCAACATAGAACACCAATTGTTACTAAAAGCTAAAAGGAAACCATCTTTATTTAGACTTGAAACATAAATAATGTTTTTAGTCAAAGCGGTACATAATAACAATTATCCAAATTTAATATAAGCCCACTAGGGAGGGTCAATACATATGTTCCTATAGCTAATGCAACGACCCTTGCTCCATTTCCAATGTGTAGGTCTGACTCTCCCTTATTGAGCTGTCTACTATTCCTTAGGCCCTGCATATCAATGCATATGTGTGAGCCACAACCGACATCTAATACCCATATATTATTATTGGAAACAATATTAATTTCAATGACAAAAATACCTAAAGTAGATGGGGCATCAGATGCCTTCTTCTTCAAGGACTCCAACTAAGCCTTGCAGTTTCTCTTCTAATAGCCATCCTTGCCACAATGGAAGCATGTCCCTTTTGGAGCAATCTCCTTGGCCTTCTTCTTGGCCACGCCTCCTTTAGGCTTCATTGACTTCTTATTCTTCTTAAGGTTCTTCCTTTTAGAACTTGAAGAGTCCACCAGTATCACAGCATTACTGTCCTTCTTCATAGATGGCTCAGCTATTTTAAGCAAGTTAATCAACTCAGGAATAGTGGTAGAGATTTGGTTCATCCTATAGTTAAGCACAAAATGTGAATAATTATCAGAAAAAACCGATTAGAATTAAGTCAATACTTAATTCATGGTCCATCACAAATCCCAAGGTGGCCAACCTCTCAATATAGCCATTCATCTTCAATGCATATTACACTGGAGATGTCCCCTCAACCATCTTAGTGCAGAAAAGCAACCTTGAAGCTTCAAACCATTCAGAACGTGCTTGCTCATCAAAAAGCTCTCTTAGATGGTATACTATGGAATTAACATCCATAGCCTCATGCTTCTTTTGCAACTCAGCTGACATAGTAGTAAGCATAATGCAGCTTGCCATCTCACTATCATCGAAATTCTTTTGATATGCCTTCTGAACATCTTCAGAAGCATTAGCAGTAGGGGGATTAGGGAGTGCCTCATCTAGGACATATCCAATCTCTTCGGATTTGAGAACTATTCTCAGATTCCTTAGCCAATCCAAAAAATTGGGCTCAGTTAACTTATTTGATTCTATTAGCGATTGCAAATTCACACTTGTCATGGCGATGATTCTAGCAACCTAGATGTAAAATAGAAAATGTTAGAATGTACATAAAATGCATGTTTATTAGGTCTTTAATAAATTGCATTATGGCTCCCACTATTTTATTGCGAATCCATAGCCCTCACTATGAACCCGAGAGAACTTATATGAAAGGTCTCCTAGTGGGTCGATATCCAACTAGCTAAGAATAACCTTGAGGCAACTCAACAAGCTATCCTTAGTTTGGTTGGTAGGTATCTAATCCATACCAATTGCATTATTCATGCAACTATCGAATCTTATGCTATCAACTTATTGATGTGTGCACATACATTGGGCTATCGACTCTTGATATGTGTACATCTTATGTATATAAACCCAACTTTGCCTCCAATACATATTAGCCTTGGCGCAAATCCAACAAGTTAATAATATCGGTTAAGTCTAACCCATTAATCGTGAAATCTAATTTCAATGGATTGAACATATTCTTATAAAGTGAGCTTGAGGCAACTAAACAACCCTAACTCTAGAAGAACTCTGGTTCTCCCTATATTAATGGAAGGCGTAAGACTTAATTATTTATCTAGTGAGGGATTTCTTTGTTAAGTCTGATCAAGTTATTATTTCATGTTTTTATATATCATACATTCATCACAAGGATATATAAAGATAGTTAAATTAACTATGTGGCATGATTATGGATATACTAAAGTCAATCTCTTGAGCCAAAAAGAAATTGACTAGGTCTTACTTAGGTATATGCATGAATTTACAACCCAAAATAGAAATCAAATTCCTATTTCTAAGTCTTCTTGTTTATGGTACCACTTTCTTTACTTCCTCTCCTTTGTATCTTTATTCTATCTTAATCATATGTAATCTAATTACATATTTTAAATTATAGAAAACCTCAATTTATATTTGAGGAGAGTAATATGAGAAGATAAATACATAAGAAAGAAAAAGAGGTAGGGACACACAAGCCCTATTTACCATAACAAAAAAAATCCATGCATGCTCAATCACATTGGGCCTAAGTCCATAATCATCCATCATGCCTTTTCATACACCCCTAACATGCATTCTCTAATGCACAAAATAAAAATGACAATTTTGGATTTCAATTTGTAAATCGATTTAATGCATGAACCGAAATTGTCTATATGTGTTCTTTTGGTTAATTTAATTTTGCATCTCATTTTAAAGTGGAATTTAATATTTAATCAAATTAAATTAAATTTCATATTTTCAAAAATAATTCTGCTTAAAATCAGAATATTATGATGTTAAAATTAAATAATTTAATTTTAATATACATACCAATTTCTAGTCATACTAGAATGACAATTGCACAACTTAAATTAATTCAAAATTAATTTCCAAAAATTATAAAAATTTCTAGAATATCAAATCATCATTTTAATCATCTTTAGTCAGCTCAAGTTCATCAAAATATTTTTGGCACAAGCCAAAATTACTAAGACAAACGAACCAACACACTTAGATGCTCAAAATGACTAATTCAATATCTAGAATTTTTAAAATTTTAATGCTTGAAAAATAATTTTGGCATGAATCGAACGTCAAAATAACATATTTTTAATCACATAAAAATTATTTCAAAGTGCTGGAAATAAAATAAACATATACAAAAAATCAAACAAAACAGCCCCAATGGGTATACTTAAACAGTCCTCTTTTTGTGCTTGTTTGAAAAATAATTAAAATAATTTTTAATTAATTTTTGGACACTTTCAGAGGCATAAAAATATTCTAAATATATCTAAATAATTTTTTCATAATTAAATTACAAGAAAAATATAACCAGCCCTATAAATTAAGCCAAACAACAACACATGTTCATAAACAAAGACAATTTTAGGCATTTTTGAAATAAATCCGAAATTAATTATTTGAATCACATTCAAATCATTTTTCAATCAAAATAATAATTCTTAATCATCCCATGATCATATTAAAGAAATAAAAATGTGTAAAACATATTTTACAAATTATTTCAATTTTTCAAAATCTATTGATCCAAAATCATCAAAAACATGCAATCCCATTGCACTTTCAATTAAATTTAATTTTAATGGATACAAGGAGACTCTGATACTGATGTTGGGTTTTGAAGAATGAATCATATTCATTAACACAGTGGAATAATAAAATTTTCAAAATCCAAAACAAAAAGTCATACTTGTACCATTAAAACTAATTTATATAAATATAAATGTTAAAAATTATACCTTGTAATTTCTTATTTGTTCTTCAAATCTTCATTTTGTTGGGTTGTAGCAAACCACAACAATCCACACTAGGATTTCTCTAATGATAATCTACGCGAAGAATAAAAAAGAAACTATCAAGAGAAATGGTTTGAACAACTTCAAAGTGCTAGTTTTGAAAGTGTTCTTGAGAGAATTTTTTTGTGTCTTAAAAATATTTTTTTTCACAAAAAAATATTTTCATGTCTATTTTCTGCCATTTGATGTCTTCTCTATTTGAATCAAATTCAAAGAAAAGATGAAAAGTCAAAAATGGAGAAAAGGGAAATGAATGAATAGTAATTGGCCATAATTGACCTAATTAAGGCCAAAATCTACTGTTGGCCAACTGGTGGGAGGCAGCAGCGCGCTGGGTCTACAACGGGCTGCTGTTGGGTAGCCCAGCTAGCCTGCTATGCTGGCCAATAGTCTGCCTAGCCCACGCAAGAACGTACGAGCCTGTGACTCTCCCGAACGATTTTTCCATGTGTTCTCATCGCAATCCATCCCTAAATAATTCTCTCATATTTTGGATCATATCCAATACCATTTTACTCATTCTCCATATCTTCAATGCGTGTGATCCATTAGATTCTCGGTTATGTTGGCCACTTAAATTAACAATTAATTTAAGCTGGTCATAAGCGGTATCTAGCAACACATCATGACCCCCAATTGACTGGAAAGTCAGTGGTTTGAGTACGAACCCTTCCATAGGCAATTTCCGTGCAATTATTCCTTTTACCATTCTGTACCCCACTTGGTTTAGATTATGGACATGTGTCAACTCCCATTAGACTGACTACATCACGTCTAGTCCAAGTAATGTTAGTTCTTGTCCTTAAGGCTCATTACTCTATTAGATATGTCATTGAAGACTATCTTTATGACATTTCCACTCCGGCCAGAGATTCTAGAGTAATGACCATGATAAGAGGTCATGGCTATACACTCCTTCTATCAAGAGTGGTGAATCCTTTGTTGGTTACCCAATTATCTTCGAATACCTCAAGCTGTATCCAATCGCCACCCTATGAGCTACCTCTTTGAGGCAACAAGGAATAGTGTCAAAATACAGAATCAATATTCAAGATATCCTTGAGTACCTCAAGTCTAAGGATACTTGCACCATTGCTATGATGAGACTATCATTGACACTTGAATAGATTATCCATATGATTGTCTCGTAGTTGGTCATCCAATGTACTTAGCTACACTTAGCAAACATCCAGATGTTAACTCTAAACATCTCATGTTTATAAATTATGAGATCTACTACTCGATCCAATCAAGGAGTGTAACATCTGCTAGTCTGTCTGGATTATTAATATTCCATCTTATTAATCCTATGACTAGGGATAATTTTGATACTAACATAATTACACATGATAAGAATCTCAATATCATGATCTCATCATGATTTCCTTCATGCTATGTTATGTATCAAAGAATTCATTAATTGATTTAAGATCACTTATCAATTCATATATCAAATGATCATCAAATTAATAAAAAAGCCTTTTATTAATCAAATAAATTTGTACAATCAGTGCTAAAGGTGATTGCGTTTAGAGCACTACTCTAACATATTCAACTATCATAATCATGCTTATTTATTTTTGTTCTTTATTCCCATTGTTATTGCACTAAAATCTCACACATAAATAAATTGCTAGACATTCATAACTACCATTAAAATAATTATTCACACTATTTATTATACAGAATTATCACAACACCTGCACAAATCCAATATTTCATGTTTTTACCTATGGCAGATTTTAGACTTATTTTTGGGCATCCTTTTTAGCCCATTTATTGTCTTAGATTTCAGATACATCAAATATCACTTAAATCCCATTTTTCTATCAAAAGTTATGGTTAATTAAATACTACATCATCACAAATATTCCTGCCCAGAATTTTCTGGACAGATTATAGGTTTGAACTTCATGCATTTTTTTGGGAAAATCTAGACATAATTAGATGTTATGGTATTAATAAAAGTTAAATACCTGTGTCTTAGATTTCATTTCCAACAAAGAACATACAAAAAGGAGTTCCAGAACTGAAGTCATAATCAAAATAGTCAGGGCTGTTCCTGGAATTCTGTGCCCGAGCCATCAATTGGCATCAATCCATATTCATCATTTGCATTCATTTTGATTCTAAAATTTCCAGAATTACAACTACATTCATATGTCTCAATTAATTTACACCATTTGGTCTCATTTCCATATAAAATATCAAAAACAACAACTAATTACATAACATATCAAACACACAATCATATTAAACTTTAACACATAATTACACACATATGAACATCATGTAAGATTTTTATCAATGAAGCACATACCTAATCAGCCTTGGCTCTTCCCTTAATTCTTATTTTTATTCCATTATTAACTAGCTTTCTCCTTGCCTTTGTCACCCTCTTGAGGGCCTCTCACTTGTTCACTTAAGTTTCCTGCACAACCATACCACATCTCAATTCCAATATCCATTTTCAATGCTTTTCATGTCTACATAGTATTCTAATGCTACTAATATGTTTTACACCTTAATTGAGCTAAAATTTGCTAAGGTTATACTTTCCTCTTAATATGTCATGGCTACCCAATAACCATATCCTAGTTCCCAATTTTTTTCCTTCAATTCAACACTTAATTCACATTTCCCTTATCACCAATTGTGGTGTTTCTATATTCATTTCAATTTTTCCTAATTTCTTTAACTATGGAAGCCCCTCATTCATCCCTTAACATCATATTTTCTTTAGTTTTTAAGCCATAAAATAATTAACTAACTTCAATTATTATTAATTCAAAGCTTAATTACACTCCCATCAACTAATCCCAAACTTAAATTTCAAAATTCAATCTTGCAACATAACCTATATCTATCAACCCTAATCACATCTATCATTAATATGGATCCCAAATGGAAGGAAAAAGGTTGAATTTAAGAAGAATAAACTAACCTTAAGTGTTCTCCAAGGTGGGCCGAAATCTGTCCCACTCTTCTCCCTTTTTCTTCTTCTTTCTTCCTTCCTTCTTGCTCCTTTGGTACCTTTGTAGTAAGAACTCTTTAATTCTGATTTTTCCTCTCTCAAAACTAAGTTATTTCCTCACTTTTTCAAGCTTGATTTTTAGAGAAAAATGGAGCTTTAGGGAGCCTATTGTGGATGGCAAAGAGAGGAGAAAAAGAGAAGATGAAGATGGATTATGGAAGAATGTGGAATTTCTTCTTCCTTTTTTTGACTTTTTTACCTAAATTAAGAAATGGGCCCCACTAATTAAAATTAATACTAATTCTTATTGGTTCATTAAGTTAATTAATCTTGATTAACAATTAAACTTTGAGAAATTCCATATTTGCCACATCTTCCTCCATATTCACCCTTTTTGCCCACACAATCTCTATAATACCGATTTTGTCCATAGGAATTTTTTTTTTCCTAATTGTGCCCCTAATATTTTTAAATCCCAAATAATAATACCCTTAATTAGTTTTCCTTATTATTAGTAATTTTTTATGGGTTCAAATTTAGACTCCGATTGAACTTGCGCATCTCACTACGGTCACGCATAATCGGGGCCTAAATCACTGAATGTTGCAATTATCTCCCCCTTAAGAAAATTTTGTCCTCAAAATTTTCCTAATTAGGTGGAGCCTAATAGATAAGGATACTGAGTTCTCATCATTTCTTCACTCTCCCAGGTGGCTTCTTCTACTGCATGATTGCGTTATAGGACCTTTACCAATGGTACCTTCTTGTTCCGTAGTTCTTTAAATTCTTGAGCTATGATTTTCACTGGCTCTTCAACATATGTCAAGTCTGGTTGCACCTCTATTAATTCCACAGGTATTACATGTGTCAGATCTGATCTATATCTCCTTAACATTGAGACATGAAACACATTGTGGATCTTATCCAATTTTGGTGGTAAGGCCAATCTGTAAGCAACTGGACCCGTACGTTCAAGTATTTCATATAGTCCAATAAATTTAGGACTTAGTTTCCCCTTTTTACCAAAATGAAGTACTTTCTTACAAGGTGAAACTTTCAAAAATACCTTGTCTCCGACAACATATTCAATGTCTTTCCTCTTCAAATCAACGTTGGACTTTTGTCGATCAGTTGCAGCTTTTAACCGATCTTGGATTAATTTTACCTTCTTCTCTGTCTGCTGCACTAATTATGGCCCCAATAACTTCTTTTAACAAAGTTCTATCTAGCATAATGGTGTCCCACATCTCCTTCCATACAAAGCTTCCTATGGTGCCATGCCGAGACTAGTTTGATAGCTATTGTTATATGAAAATTCCATCAATGATAGGTACTTATCCCAGCTACCCTCAAAGTTAATTATACAACTTCTGAGTATATCTTCCAACAATTGAATAACTCATTTAGATTGCCCATCTATTTGTGGGTTAAATGTTGTACTAAAAGTAAGTTGGGTCCCTAATGCTTGCTGTAGACTTTTCCAAAATTTAGATGTGAATCGTGGATCTCGATCAGAAATAATAGATACTGACACCCCATGCAGTCAAATTATCTCATTGACATATAATTCTGCTAACCGGCTCAACAAATAATCCATCCGCACTGGCAGAAAGTGAGCCAATTTGGTGAGCTTGTCAACAATTACCGATATTGCATCATGCTTCTTTTGTGTCAAAGGATCCATTGTAATATTTTCCCACTTCCATTCTAGAATTGCAATAGGTTGCAACAATCCAAATGGTACTTGGTGTTTGGCTTTCACTTGTTGGCATGTCAAACATCTTGTAGTGTATTCCACGATATCTTTCTTCATTCCTAGCCACCAATAATGAGTCTTCAGGTCTTGATACACTTTATTGCTTCCTGGATGCATGGAATAAGTTGTATTATGTGCCTCTTTTAGAATTATTTGCTTTAATCCGCTGTCATTTGGCATGCACAATCTTCCTTTATAACTTATGCTTCCATCATCTTCAATCTTAAATTCAGGTCTCTCCATCTTTTTCACTGCCTCAGCAATTATCATCAATTTCTAATCTTGCCTCTGAGCTTTTCTCACTTATTGCCTTAAGGTAGGTTGGACCCATAACTCTGCCAAAATAAATTATGAATCTCATTTTAATTTATTATTAATTTCTATATATTATATTATGATTGAGGAAATTTTAAACTATACCTGCTAGTGTTTTTCTACTTAAGGCATCAGCTACTACATTGGCTTTGCCTGGCTGATAATCAATAATACAATTATAATCCTTGATTAATTCCAACCAGTGTCTTTGCCTTAAGTTCAACTCCTTTTGTGTGGGAAAATATTTGAGGCTCTTATGATTTGTGTATATGTAGCACCGTTCGCCATACAAATAATGTCGCCATATTTTAAAGCAAACACTATTACTGCCAACTCCAAATCATGTGTAAGGTAATTTAGTTCATGAGGCTTCAATTGCCTAGATGCACAAGCAACTACTTTACCCTCTTGCATTAATACACAACCTAGCCCATTATGAGAGGCATCATTGTATATCACAAAATCTTTCCCTGGCGTGGGTTGGGTCAAAACAGGTGTTTCGGTTAGCATGACTTTTAGTTTCTCAATGCTTGCCTAACAACGATCTGTCCACTCGAACTTAGTTTCTTTTCTGAGCAACTTAGTAATTGGTGTAGCTATGCTTGAAAATCCTTTCACAAACCTTATGTAGTGGTCAGCTAATCCAAGGAAACTCCAAACTTCTGTTACATTGCGAGGCAGCTTCTAACTTAGAATGGCTTCTATTTTGTTAGGATCAACCTGAATTCCTTCAAATGAAATAACATGCCCTAAGAATCCCACTTCTTCCAACCATAACTCACATTTTGACAGCTTTGCATACAATTGATTTTCTCTCAAAGTCTGAAGTACTATTCTGATATGTCTATCATGTTCTCCCTTGTCCCTTGAATTCACCAGGATATCGTCTATAAAAACTACCACAAACTGATCAAGGTAAGGCCTAAAAATCCTATTCATCATATCCATAAAGGCAGCTAGTGCATTCGTTAAGCCAAATGGCATAACCAATAATTCATAGTGGCCATATCAAGTCCTGAAAGCTATTTTGGACACATATGATTCTTTGATTTTCAATTGGTGATACCCGGATCTGAGATCAATCTTAGAAAATACTCCTGCTCCCTTAATTGATCAAACAAATCATCAATTCTAGGTAGTGGTTATTTATTTTTAATTGTCACCTTGTTTAATTGTCGGTAATCAATACATAATCGAAGGGTGTCATCCTTTTTTTACACAAACAACACTGGAGCACCCCATGGTGACACACTGGGTCTTATGAACCCCTTGTCTAGCAATTCCTGCAATTGAACCTTTAGCTTTCTCAATTCTAGAGGTGCCATTCTTTAAGGAGTAATTGATATCGGGGCTGTACTAGGAATTACATCAATAGCAAACTCTTTCTCCCTATCTGATTGTAACCCCGGTAAATCTTCTGGAAACACGTCTGGGAACTCACACACTTTGGGGATGTCCTTGAGTTTCGGGCTCCCCTTCCTGGTATCACATGGGCCAAGTATGCCTCACATCCCTTCCTAATGTATTTTCGAGCTTTTAATGCAAAAAATACTACTGGTCAAACATGTTTGACCTTCACCTTGAATGATGGTGTCATCCTACTCGGGAATTTTAAGTACAACTTTTCTAGATTGGCAGTCGACTGTAGCTCCATGCTTTGTCAACTAATCCATACCCAGAATAGCATCAAATTCATGAAAAAGGTAATTCTATTAAGTCTGCTGGAAATTCTCTACCCTGAATTATTATTGAAATGTTTCTATAAATCTGATTCACTTTCACACTATGTCCCAGTGGATTGGTCATAACTATCTCATATTCTAAGGTCTCAGGTATCATGTTCCCTTGTTTAAGTGCAGCTGTGCTTATGTATGAATGTGTGGAACCAGGATCTATCAATGCATGTAATTCAAAATCAAATAAAGATAATTTACCAACTATGACGTCTGGTGCATCCTGGTCCTCATGAGCTCTCATCACATAGGCCCGAGCTGGAGCCCTACTACCTTCAGGTCTGTCAACTATCTCAGATACCCCGTGACTTTTTCCGGTACGATCACCTCTAAACTGGCATCAACCTTTACCACGGCTCTATACCGGTGTCATAGTCTGTGCTGGTGCCATACTGTCTGTACTAATTCTGGGACAATCTCTCTTCATATGGTCAATAGCTCCACATCTCAAACATGCCCTAGTTAACCACCAACACTCTTCCATATGAGATTTACCACAACGCTGACACATAACCGGAGTTGGTCTCTTGGGAAATGATGCTGGTGAACTAGCAGATGATGCTGTGGGTCTAAAATGCTGACCCCACCTACTAGAAAATGTCTGCCCAGCCGCCCGTGACTGAAATGGTCTAGGTACTATTTGTCCTTTCCTACTTGATGTCTAGGCCACATTAGCTATTGATTTCTTAGAGAACTCTTCTGTTTTCAACTTTTTCCTTCTTTCAACACTAATAGCAGATGACATTAGTGTAGCAAAATCTGTATGCTAGTGGGAAGCCATTAAATATCCAATCTTTTCATCGAGACCGTTTTCAAATCTACAACATTTATCAGCTTCATCTCCAATAATCCCAGTAGCATACTTGCTCAACTTGGTGAACTCCATCTCGTACTCAGCTACTGTCATACCCCTCTGCTTCAAATTCAAAAATTTTAGCTTTTTACTCATCAACATAGATTCTTGGCATATATTTCTTTTTAAACTCTACCACAAAGAAATCCCATGTCTGAGGGTTTGGAGTTTGAGGTTTTGCTAACACCAACTTCCACCAGTCATAGGCATGCTCCTGAAGGAGGGATACTGCATATCTAACCTTGTACTCCTCTGGACACTACAGCTCCTCAAAAACCCGCTGTCTTTTCTAACCAAAATTCTGCTGCTACTGGATCATCCTCTTTCTTGCCCATAAAATTCGTAGCCCCATATTTTCTTAATTTATCAATCTGGGGTTTTGGTTGAGGTGGGGGAGTTGGTTGAGCTGGTGGTGGCACATCTTATGCTATCTGCTGTAACAAGGTAGCCATCTGTTGCATAAAGGGTACCTGACCCGGCTCAATTTGTTCTTCATCATGTTGTGGGGCTATCACACTGGGCTCCGAAGCTTTAAGATGCTAACTGTCTATGAGTAGCCGAATTAGCTATATTATCACACTTCTGCTCTTCGTGACTTCCCCTTGACTCCGTATCCATTAAAACCTATATTGTCGGAAGAAGGGTCCCTTATTAGAATATAACATCTTAAAAAAATGCAAATACTAAAAACATTCACTCATCTTCCCATACCCACTAAATAAGAATCGTTAAAACCTATAGCTCTGATACAAAAAATTGTAATACCCCTTTACCCCACTTTCGTTCAACAAGATAAGTGAATATTACCTGTCTAACTGTTGTAAATTTAATCAAAAGAAGTAACATTTTTTTTCGAAAATCTTGCAGACATTGAAATAAAAATTAATACAAACACAATTATTCAAAATTTTATTTATTTATAAAGTACATTAATTTACATTATAATCCATGTCTATAATACATATTATAGAAAATAAAACCATAATTTAATTTACAAAATATTTTTATATAAAATATACCAAAAAGAAAATACAAAGCTTTTTGCTGCTTCCTTCTGGGTACTCTTCTTCTTCTGACAATCTATTTTCTACGGCTACCCTTCTAAACCTACGCGAGAGGAAACCACTTGCGCTAAGCTAATAGCTTAGTGGTGCTTCAATGATAAAATTTTTACATACATATATATATATATATATATATATATATATATATATATATATTTTCATATTAATTAATCATTTAACAAATAAAGAATAAATAAAGAATTATAGAAATTCAATAAATTTCAGCAAATATCTAACATTTAATATCTTTAATTCATATAACATTGACCGAAATCACATACTTCGATATTAATACTATTATTATTTTCTTGTGCCCATAACACATATAACCGAACTATCTAATATGAATAACGGGATTATCATTCCCGGCTTTTGTAATATAGCATCGAGCGCCTTTTATAATAATGTCATTACCTGCTTTTATTATATTTCCAATTCCGGCTTAATAATTTTGCGTCAAGCGCATTTATAAATTGTCATTACTGACTTTTATATTTGGCACCGAGTGCCTTAAAATCCCCTAATTGGTATGTCAAACTATTCCCTATTCTAGTTCTAGACTAGGTGTTTTTGGGCTTAACTATTTTTATATTAATTCACAATATTTCAAAAATGCCAATATTATTCAACTATCATAATCATGCTTACTTATTTTTGTTCTTTATTCCCATTATTATTTCACTAAAATATCATACATAAATAATTTGTTAGACATTTATAACTACCATTAAAATAATTATTCACATTAATTATTATATAGAATTATCACAACACATGCACAAATCCAATATTTCATATTTTTACCTATGACATATTTCAGACATATTTTTGGGCTTCATTTTTAGCCCATTTATAATTTGAATTTAGAGCTATGGCTTTCTAACAATTTGTAGATTATTATTGTATATTTCAGATGCATAAAAAATTACTTAAATCCCATTTTTCTATCAAAAGTTATGGTTAATTGAATATTGCATCATCACAAATATTCCTACCCAGAATTTTCTGGACAGATTCTAGGTTTGAACTACATGCATTTTTCTGGGTAAATCTAGATATAATTAGATGTTATGGTCTAAATACAAGTTCAATTCCTGTGTCTTAGCTTTCATTTCCAACAAAGAACATACAAAAAGAAGTTTCAGAACTCAAGTTATCATCAACATAGTCAGGACTGTTCCTGGAATTCTATACCTGAGCCATCATATGACATCAATCCATATTCATCATTTGCATTCATTTTGATACTAAAATTTCCAGAATTACAACTGCATTCATATGTCTCAATTATTTCACACCATTTGGTCTCATTTCCATATAAAATGTCAAAAACAACAACTAATTACATAACACATCAAACACACAATCATATTAAACTTTAACACATAATTACACACATATAAACATCATGTAAGATTTTTATCAATGAAGATTAAAACTAATCAGCCTTGGCTCTTCCTTTAATCCTTCTTTTTCTTCCCTTATTAGCTAGCTTTGTTCTTACCTTTGTCACCCTCTTGAGGGCCTCTCACTTGTTCATTTATTTTTCCTACACAACCATACCACATCTAAATTCCAATATCAATTTTCAATGCTTTTCATGTCTACATAGTATTCTAATCCTCCTAATATGTTTTACACCTTAATTGAGCTAAAATTTTCTAAGGTTAAACTTCCCTCTTAATATGTCATGGCTGCTCAAAAACCTTATCCTAGTTCCCAATTCATTTCTTTCAATTCAACACTCAATT
Organism: Triadica sebifera; assembly: GCA_023653625.1. NCBI lineage: Eukaryota > Viridiplantae > Streptophyta > Magnoliopsida > Malpighiales > Euphorbiaceae > Triadica > Triadica sebifera. The sequence continues at coordinate 12,911,522 of CM042903.1, read as the reverse complement.
CACATTTCCCTTATCACCAATTGTGGTGTTTCCATATTAATTTCAATTTTCCCTAATTTATTTAACTATGGCATCCCCTCATTCACCCCTTAACATCATATTTTCTTTAGTTCTTAAGACACAAAACTATTAACTAACTTCAATTATCATTAATTCAAAGCTTAATTACACTTCCATCAACTAATCACAAACTTAAATATCTAAGTTCAATCTTGCAACATAACCTATATCTATCAACCCTGTTGAACCTTGAGGGGTATTTTTGTCATTTTGATGATAACAAATAAAATAGCAATAATGTATTTAACATACTTGTTTTCTAAGTTTATTGAATAGGGTATGGAATATGATAGCAAGAATGGAGAATGGAAGATTAATCTTAAAAAGACAAAAAAATGAAGAAATAGCATGTTCACGCCTGTGACGAAGGTTAGCACCAACTATCCAACATTTAAAGTTCATGACCATAAAGAATGATAGCAACCGTGAATGATCATATCAGTCATGCCCGTGAAATAAAGTCACTCCCGTGAAAAGACATGGCAAATTCTTCCAGAGAGCTTCACGACCAGAGTTACCACTTGGACCACGGCCAGGAAGATTGTTCACGCCTGTGAAGACATAATGTCATGCCTGTTATCAAACACTTCAAATCCTTCCATAATGCTTCACGACCAAAGTCACCACTTAAGTCATGGCTTGGAAGAACAGTCACGACCTTGACAACCTTAATCACAACCGTGAAAGAGGAAAGAGAAACATGTCAGGCGTGAAAATAAGAGTTTGTGCAATGGCTATTTCCGCATGAAATGCAATCAAACGGCTATAATTCGCCATGGAAGTATAAATGCAAGTCATTTATGAATCCAGAACAATAGAATAGCTAATACTTTGAATCAAAATCTTGTTGTAAGCCATTTGTGCATTTAATACTTTCAAAATAAATATTTATTCTCTGTGAAAATATTTTTGGTCATTATTCTCTGAGCATTAAAAATTTGTAAGTGTTTCTCTCTGTAATCATCCATTCAAGTGAGTTTGGATATTTTGGGGTTAAGAGTAGAACATTTGTAAGGGTTATTTGTGTGAGCCTTTAAAACACAAGGAATTGGTTATTTGTGTGAGCCATTAAAACACAAGAGATTTTTGGGTTAGGTGTGATCCATTGTTAGAAACACCATAGTTGGGAGTGAACTTGTAAAACTCCATTGTAACACTTAGAGTGTTAGTGAAACTCCCAATTGAGATTGGGGAGAGGAGTAGGGTTAGTTAACACCCAAACCTCTATAAAAATTCTTATGTCTTATTTTTCCATCCCTACTCATCTTAACTTTTCTTTTCGCACCTAAAAGTTAAAAATTTTTAATATCCAATTCAACCCCCTTCTTGGTACAATATCTGGGCAACAAACCCTAATCACATCTATCATCAATATGGATCTCAAATGGAAGGAAAAAGGTTGAAATTAAGAATAATAAACTAACCTTAAGTGTTATTCAAGGTGGGCCGAAATCTGTCCCACTCTTCTCCCTTTTTCTTCTTCTTTCTCCCTTCCTTCTTGCTCCTTTGGTATCTTTGTAGTAAGAACTCTTTAATTCTGATTTTTTTCTCTCTCAATACTAATTTATTTCCTCACTTTCTCAAGCTTGATTTGCAGAGAAAAATGTAGCTTTAGGGAGCCTATTGTGGATGGCAAAGAGAGGAGAAAAAGAGAAGATGAAGATGGCTTATGGAAGAATGTGGAATTTCATCTTCCTTTTTTTGACTTTTATACCTAAATTAAGAAGTAGGTCCCACTAATTAAAATTAATCCTAATTCTTATTGTTTATTAAGTTAATTAATCTTGATTAACAATTAAACTTTGAGAAATTCCATATTTGCCACATCTTCCTCCATATTCACATTTTTTCCCACACAATCTTCATAATACCGAATTTGTCCATAGAAAATTTTATTTTTTCCTAATTCTACCCCTAATCTTTGAACTTGCACGCCTCACTACGGTCACGCGCAATCGGGGCCTAAATCACTGAATGTTACAATTACTATTGTGTTTGTTTTGCGTTCCTTTTTTCTTCTTTTTACAGAAGCAGTGTTCATTGGATGCCCAATTTGATGGTCGTATCAAGCTAGTATGGCAGCGTTAGTGTAACAACCGCTTTACCCTACTGAACTAATATTCAGGCAAAAGGATGCTATGAAAATCCTCTTCTCAAAAACCTATTTACCATGAATAAGGAAGCATAGTGTTTTTTTTATAAAAAAAAAACCAATCTCACAACTTAAATTATTCTTTACTAATGTTCATAGAAAAATTATTGTGCATCAAGGAAATATCTACATTATATATGCAAGAGAGTTATCATTTACAAAACATTCCATCCAAAGATTTATATAAAAATTCATGATACATGTACACACAAATGCAAAGTAAAAGAATGCTCACCCATAAATGGGTTATTGGCTACTTCACTAGTTATAGTTATCACTAGATTCTATTCTATTTATAAGCTCTCTAATATTATCAACGACAACTTCTACAACTGCGTAAAAGAAAGCAAACATCTCCCATACTAAGCAACTTAATGGTGCATGCAAATAGGCAATAAATTATAAAATGCAACAAACATACATGCTATTATGCTAGACAAGTAAATCTTTATTACATGATTAATAATGCAAACCATCCCAACATCTAGCAAGAAAACTCTTAATAATACCATACAATGTCACATAAGATCATGATCATGTATCTTTATACTTTATCAAAATTACTCTTCTTTTCTTTCACTTGTTTCAAGTTTCCATATCTTTTTTTTATCTTTTTCTTTTATTTACATACCCAAGATGCCCATACTAGACTCAGGGAGATATAAGGGGTATGATGAGCACTCTATCTATATAAATGGGTGCTAATGAAATGAGGCGTTAAACGTCCAAAATAAGCAGTAAATAATTGCCTATGGGCGATAAAGCCCATGAGCATGATCACCTATGGGCTTTAGAACGTATCATCATTAATTGACATGCCAACCTATCTACCCACTATAGTATAGGTTAAACACATATAATGATCTTATATACTTTACTCACCATCTCATATTATAACCATAATAATGTTAATTCAATCATATGGTGCATCTGCATACACAATTATTCTTTTTTGAAACTACTTCATAAGTTTTGCATTAAAGAAATTCATAATTACACTTAGTCTGAAATAGAGCATTCACGACCGTGACATTTTACCTATTGCTCATGAAAAAATTTAAAAGAATTGCCTTTTCAAGTCCCAAGCTACTTCATGACTATAACTCATTTTTCTTTGGTAGTGAACGAATTTGGAACTATATTCTCCCCCATAAATCAATATTTTCTAGTTGTGAATCAATCAAGGACTAGCTTTACACCCATGAAATCATGCTTATTTCAAGGCATGAATGAATCTGAAATGAATAGTACAGTTTTCAAACCAGATTCATGATTGTGAATCATTGTTTTCCAATTATGAACAAGGTTGGAAATCACTATTTGTTTCCCAAATTCAACCAATACCACTTCCAACCATTCCAAAAAATACACTAATGAACACCTATGATCTTAACCTAAAAGCACTTCATTTAGTAAACCATATTCTTGTTATAACATGTTCAATATTGTCACATTTACCACTAATCCTAATCACATACAAGGCTCAAATACAAAAAATCAACATAATCAACTAATTATTTTTATCAACATAGCATCAATATCCTTTTAACTTAATCAAACTCATGCTACTTATAGTTTTCATGCAAGTTTTAATTATAAAATACACCAACACATCAATTTATGGCTTATTGCCATTTAAGCATGCACTTACCTTTCTTTAACTTGTTTTTTCCTTTATCTCCTCTTCCCTTTTGTACTTTTTTTTTTCTTCTAAATATGCACCTATAATGAAAAAAAAAACTCATCAAAACCCTTCCATCTCAAAGCTTATGCCATCTCACTCTTTCTCTCTCTTCACTTAAAACCCTAACATTCTCTTTTTTCCTTAAACATAGGCTTCGCCTTCAACTAACTTCTCTAACTTAAACTCCTCTATTCTAAGGTTCTTAGACATTTCATAAGCTATTTATCAACTTCCAAAAATCCTTTTAAACCTCTTCGACATTTTAGGTCATAACTTATAACATAAAACACTAAAAGAGCTCTAACATCACATTTAATCAATAAAGAAATATGGGAGATAATAGAGAGCAACTTACTTTCTCTAAGCTCCTTCCATGGTCAAACCTGTGAGATCTTTCTCTCTCCTTTTTTTGTTTGCTCCTCTACTTCTTTCTTCATTTTTTTTAACTTCTCTTGGCTTTTACTTACACAAAATCCCTTTTTTCAGCACTTCCTCTCACCATCTTTAATTTTTCTCTCCAAAACTTAAGGTTGATAGTAGAGGTGAAGAGGGAAGATAAGGCAATGGTCTTTAGGTAGAAAAATGAGAGTTAAAATGCAAAAAAAAAAAAGAAGAAGAAGAAAGAAGAAGAATCAATGGAGAAGGAAAAAGAAAAGTCAAAATAAGAGCCTTACAATTTGACCATAAACTTGATTTTTATCGTAACCTTATGTGATTAAAGAATAAATATGAGGAGATATTATATCTCCTATGTGGGCGACCTTTCCATGGTAGAAATATAACCATTTTTTACTTATTGGGAAAATATTCACTTTAGCCCCTCAAATTTGCCAATTTTGTTCTTTTTCCCCCAAAACTTCCTATGTTTTGTATATTAGTCCCTCATAATAAACCAACATCTTCCCATACACTGGAAATCATATTAATCACTTCCATAAATATTTTATAATTATTTATCATTTTCCTATCTAATTTTGAATTTAGACTCCAATCGGTTTGACACATCAATTTCATAACATGCATGATTCGAGAGCTAAATTAGCAAATATGACAATCAGACTATTAAGTGGTACATAGACTTGGTCTCCACATGGAAGAGAAAAATGAGTGAAGCTTGATAGCATATTTGAGGAGGGTTGGCCACATTGGCTTGAGTATTAGGCGAAGCTAGAAGTGAAAGATAAATCAAAGGCAACTAGTAGGAACTGATGGAGCGAGGTAGATGGACCAAACATAGAATCCTCTTGCCACATTGTGGGATCAAAGTTGGCCATAGAGCACACACTAGATTTGGTAATACATTTATCTTTGAAACTCCAAATTATTTATAAATTTAAAATTTTGAGTCCTCTAAATAATTATATATTTTGGTATATGTTATTTTAGAATGAATAAATTCCTTCTTTACGGTAGAGAATTGTGTCAAAAACCCAATGCTCATGAGATCTCCAGGAAGACACATATGAAGAAATCATAAGGTCAATTCATTGACATCATGTGTAAGGAGATTTTTGTAAGTATTTCTTATATTATAAAATGTTAAAAGTGTTAGCATTAACAATGTTGAAAATTTTATTTCATTTTTTGTCTAGTGCTTTAATTTTCCTTCTGTTTTATCTTAGGACCACATAGAGGAACATGTGACAATTGCTTCTCAGCTAGTTGAGGATTTTATAAATCCTCAGCTGGTTGATTATTCTCAATTATACGTGGATAAAATGTGAGGTGAGAAGAAACAACAATTGTAAGACCTTGGTTGCTAGTCATCATTTTTCAATTCCTGTAGTGTAGGATCTAGTTCCTCTGCCTTCACGGGCATATGGCAAATGAATGAAGTGTGGAAACAGAAGATGCAAGAGAGATATATCATGGCTATGAAGGTGTGGTAGCAGTAGAGAGTCAAAGTGATCTCATATATGGCGATGAGGTTGTAAGAGAGAGACCAATAAATCTCATCTATGAAGATACAATTAAAGAGTTTAATGTAGTTGATGCTTTCTCGATAGCTAGCTTAAGCTTAGTGGCCACTTTTTGAATAGTCTACTGTAGATCCACATGTTGATGACTATGACTTATTTTCATATGATTAGAGACATCTTTAAATATATTTGTTTTTCGACAATTTATGGTTTTTCTAATTTGGTGGCCTATGATCTTTTAAAAGATGTTTACTTGTCAAATTTTATCACAAAGATATGGCATATATATATATATATATATATATATATATATATATATATATATATATATATATATTTGTTGTTAATTCCTTTAATATCAAACAAATAGAGATAGATGAATTTGTTGCTACATTAGTGATGAGAACATCCATTGCTAAATGTGTGAACCACGAAGAAAATAGTGACGACTAAATTTTAAAAGAGCTGCACATTTAGCGATGAATGTTTATGTCGCTAAATGTGTAATTAGTTAAGCAAATAATCTATCACTAAATCAGTGATGGCTATATTCGTTGCTATTTTGTATAAATCTATATTTATTTAGTCATGGATCTAGCCGTCACTAATTTTTCTTTGCTTAAATCCGTCACTAATTGGTCTCTGACCTTTACATCTATTGTCCAATGAATAACAACTTTTATCGATGGATATCAAATTAATATTGAAAAATTCAACATTAAATTTAAAGACAATTTTTTTTCTCACTTAAAAGTTAGCAAGAAGTGGATGGTGATGGATGTCATCCATCATAATTTGTCACTATAAACATTTAACAACAGATTTTACAATACTTTTATTATCATCAAAATCAAATGAGAATTGTATCATTTTGAGCCAACAACAAGAATTGAAAATAAATCATTAGGATCATACCACCTAAGGGTAGTTTTTAAGCTATTACATGTGGGCTTAAAGTTTAGATAAAAAGGCCAAGGGTCTTAATGGCTTGGTCCCTCCCAATAAGTCTCCTCTTTCAAGAGTTCAAATGACATATCAATTCACCATATCATATACTAGAAATGCACTCTATATACAGGTGGTAGAAAGCATTAAATGATTGTTTTCATTGCAAACAAGCCACAAAGTTGAATGGAGTTGGGCCATGTGCTTCATAATGCCATTAGGTCAAAATCATAACTAGACCAATAATAATATATATGCATGAAATGCAATAGCAAATGATAATAAAAATAAAAGAATTGACTGTGCAAATAAGAGGCTTTCGGAATCTATTCTAGTCCTTAATGGAGTCACCACTGTAGCGATATGGCAATTTGGATGTAGTTGCCACCTAGTTGGATTAGAAAATAAACCTAATTAGTCTAAAACCCATGGAGCATTTATAATTGTTTACTTATTTAATCTCAATTTGCATAATTAATTTTTTTTCTCATTATCATTTGTCTATAATCAATCTATCAAAGAATTAAATTTAAATTATTCTTAACAAGCATATATTTGCATTAATTAAATGTAAAATAAAGCAAAATAATCTAAAAAATATAAAATAAAATAAAAGGGATAGACAAGGAGAAAAAGTGGTACAACCATTGAAAATATTTTTACTTAACAAAATTACTAACAATCTTAAAGATAAAGGAAACTCAAATAAGATAGGAATAAAATAAGACATTCATTTCATAACTAAATAGAATTCTAATTAAGTATCCATGCCATAAAAATGAAAGAATTAATGTAAAAGATAAATCATAACATAATAAAATGAAAGAAAACAAAAAAAAGGAAATGAAAATATCATATTGAGCTAAAATCATGCTAGTTAAGATCTAGTTACAAAATAAGATAAAAATGAAAAGATTTATATTTTTCTTAAATAAGGAAAATAACAAATAACAAAGGGAAAATAAATATAATTTATTAACATAACATAATCAATAACAAATAATCATATTATTCTCATTGCCTGAACATCATGTTCGTACGGATATGACTACATCCTCGTGGATATAGCTAAAAAAATGTAAGATCATAAAAAAATTGATTACAAAGGCATAAAAAACTCAAATCACAAATAAAAAAGAAATTAACAATATATATAATATTTTAGATAAATATAAACATGAATAAGGATAAAAATAAAGAAAGTACAAATGATAAATTTCACTCCCTTTAGACTTGTGTCTGTGTAGACATTGGCATATCTATACGTATATGCCTTATTGATGGAAAATAATAGAGAATGGACAAAATACCATAAAATGCAATAATAAAGTAAAAACTAAAATAGAATAAGAAGAATAATAAGAATAAGAAGAAGCAAAGGCCCTCAGACTGCATCACATTAATTTACTTTACCTTCTTTAAGGATTTATTGATTAAAAATGATAAAGTAATAATCCAAGTTTAGAGAATTTGTAATATCTCTTAACTTTTTTCCTTAGGATATGGATCTTAGGACTAAAGGAAGAGAAGTCCAAATAGTATTTTTCAGTGAGTGTTTATTTGGAAGAGCTTTGTATATGTGAAAATTGCCCCCACTTTCTTATGGAAGAAAGGGAAATTTATAGGGAGAATAGGTTGTAAGTTAAGGAAAAATCAAGATGTTTAAGTTACAAAATCCAATTTTAGGATATAAACATAAGGATTTGACATAATTGAATAAGGAAATATATCAATTGGGAAATGATTGGGTATTTGATAGATAGTTTCTTTATTTGATAGATTCAAAGTCAAATTTGGGTAATAGGCCTTTGAGCTTTACTTGATAATTTCTTTCATCTTGGGTTTTGAGTCTTTAAGCTTTAATTTTGGGTTTTAGACTTGATAGATTCAATCACTTAATGACCTTTATCATATTTATCTTAAAGAAGGGTATTCCTCTTGTCATGTCGTCTGGACATCATTTGATGCACGCACTATGAGTTTGGATGTGATACATTGGCTAGAAATAGAGCATTTTTGCGATCAAAATAGTGTTGACATAATCGAAGTTTAAGCTCAAAAATAGAATAAGTAAGAACTAAAGTACATACAACTAACGTTAAGTTTCCAATTGAAATTGATAGAGAAAGACTAAATCATAATTTTGTGATTCTCCTGTCGATGGGTGAGTGATGAATTGAGAATACTAGGATATAGAGAATATTAAAACAAACTTATCGATATAATTTGGTGTCAAAATTGCAATATTTTGGGCATGAAATCGAATAAAGAAAATTTAATATTTGGTTTCGCCAAAATTGCTGAAAAACACGATTTTTACTCCAATGTGCCAATCGCAAAGCCGAGAACATCAATACATAGAATAAATTATTTTGTGAATATTGGTATATTTAATTGCAAGATATTAAGTCTTTTGGAGTTTGAAATTGCAAAAATTAAAAATAGGGTGCTACTTATTTTGAAAAGAATAAAATTGGAGGATTACAAGGAATGTTTGAAAAATGATTATGATTAATTAAATTAAACTAATCTTAATTAACCTAAAACCTAACATGCACGTTGCCAAATGTTGCTGATGCAACTAACCACATCGTTAATTAGCACATACAAATGGCATAGATGGGTACATATAATCTTCAAAATAAAAGAAAACAAAACAATTTCTTTCTTTTTTATTCTTCTCCACCCAAGCCATCAATTCCTCTTTGTTTCTTTTGCTCTTTCTTTCTTAAATAAACACCAAACATGCTAGAAAATGACACACTTTAAAGAAGAGAGAGCATTCTTCAAGTTGACTCAAAGTGACCGAAGCATTCCTTCTATCTTTCTCCTTGAGTTCTTTCAACCAAAAGAGTTTAGGAAGGTTTGCATGTTAAAGTTGAAGCTTGGAGAATACAAAGGAGGTCTTCAATGTGAGTAATTCGAGAAAAAAAGGGAGATTGAGCTAAAAAGGACCTCGGCTTTGAAGAAGTATTAGAGGTGAGTTTAGTTTTTGTTTAGCCATGACCATTGTAACATCCAGTGATTTAGGCCCCGATTGCGCGTGATCGAAGTGAGGCGTGCAAGTTCAATTGGAGTCTAAATTTGAACCCATAAAAAAAAACTTCCATTAGCTCTTTGAAAAGCTTCCATTTCTCTTCAAATCAAGCTTGAAAAATTGAGGAAAGAAATTAGTTTTGAGAGACAAAAAATCATAATTAAAGAGTTCTTACTACAAAGGGAACAAAGGAGCAAGAAGGAATGAAGAAAGAAGAAGAAGAAAAAAAGAGTGGGGCAGATGCGACCAGCCCCATAACTCCATTAAGGTGAGTTTATTCTTCTTAAATTCAACCTTTTTCCTTCCATTTGAGATCCATATTGATGATAGATGTGATTAGGTTTGGTAGATTTAGGTTATGTTGCAAGATTGAACTTAGAAAATGTAAATTGTAATTAGTTGATGAAAGTGTAGTTAAACTTTGAATTAATGATAATTAATGTTAGTTAATTGTTTTATGACTTAAAAAACAAGAGAAATATGATGTTAGTGGATGAATGAGGGGCTGCCATAGTTGGAGTAATTTGGGGAAAATTAAAATTCACATAGAAACAACACAATTGGTGATAAGTGAAGTATGATTGAGTGTTAAATTGAAGAAAATGAATTGGGAACTAAGATATGGTTTTTGGCCAGCCATGACATATGAAGAGGGAAGTTTAACCTTAGTACATTTTAGCTCAATTAAGGTGTAAAACATATTAGGAGCATTAGAATATTATGTAGACATGAAGGCATTGAAAATGGATATTGGAATTGAGATATGGTATGGTTGTGTAGGTAAAATAAATGAGCAAGTGAGAAGCCCTCAAAAGGGTAACAAAAGCAAGGATAAAGCTAGCTAATAAGGAAAGAAAAATAAGGATTAAGGGAAAAACCAAAGCTGAGTAGGTATGTGCTTCATTGATAAAAATCTTACATGTTGTTAATATGTATGGAATTATGTGTTAAGGTATGATATGTTGTGTTTGTGATATGTTATGTGATTTGTTGTGGCTTTTGATATTTTGTATCGCAATGGGATCAAGTGATGTAAAATAATTGAGACATATGAATGTAGTTAATAATCTGGAAATTTTAGTATCAAAATGAATGCAAATGATAAATGTGGATTGATGTTAATTGATGACCCTACTGTAGGGATTATGGAATAGTCTTGTCTATTTTGATTGTAACTTGAGTTATGGAATTCCATTTTGTATATTCTTTATTGGAAATGAAAGCTAAGACACATGGCTTTAATTTTTATTTAGATCATAAGTCTAATTATGTCTATATTTTCCTAGAAAAATGCATGAAGTTCAAACCTAGAATCAGTTCAGAAATTTCTGGGCAGAAATTTCTGTGATGATGCAGTATTTAAATGATCATAACTTTTGATAGAAAACTGGAATTTGAGTGATTTTTAATGAGTTTGAAATCTAAGACAATAATCTAAAATTTTTTAGAAGACCAGAACTCCCAATTCGAATTATAAATGGACTAAAAATGAAGCCCAAAAATAGGTCCAAAATCTACCATAGGTAATAACATAAAATATTGGGCTTTTGCATGTGTTGTGATAATTATATGTAATAATTCATGTGAATATTTACTTTGATAATAATTATAAATGTTTAAAAAATTATTTATGTGTGAGATTTTAGTGCAATAATAATGGAAATAAAGAACAAAAATAAATAGGCGTAATTATGATAATTGAATCATATTATCATTTTTGAAAATATTGTGAATTAATATAAAAATAGTTAAGCCTTATGATACCTAATCTATAACTAGAATATAGAATAGTTTGACATGCCAATCAGGGGATTTAAGGCACTCGGTGCCAAATATGAGAGCCGGTAATGACAATTTATAAATGTGTTTGACGCAAAATTATTAAGCCGGTAATGACAATATTACAAAATCCGGTAATGACATTATTATAAAGCACTTGGTGCAATATTATGAAAGCTGAAAATGACAACTCCATTATTCCTATTAGTTAGTTCAGTTATAGGTATTATGGGCATAAGAAAAATGAAAAATAATAATAATGTTAAAGTATGTCATTATGATAATGTTAGATGAATTAAATTGTTAAATATTACATGCTTGATGAAATTGTTTGATTTTATATAATTCTTTATTTTATGTCTTACTTATTAAATTTATAAATGACATATAATAAAATATGTGTATGTAAAATTTTTATCATTGAAGCACCACTAAGCTAGTAACTTAGCGCAGGTAGTTTTCTCTCGCACATGTTTAGAAGGGTAGCTGTAGATATTAAAATTGTCAGAAGAAGAAGGGTACCCAGAGGGAAACAACTAGAAGCTTGGTTTTATTTTTGGTATATTTTGTCAAAAACTTTCTAAACTAAATTATTGTTTTTATTTCATATAATGTGTATTAAAGATGTGAATTACAATGTAAAAGAACATAGTTTGGATGTAAATTAATATATTTTATAAATAAATAAAATTTTGAGTATTTATGTTTGTAATGATTTTTATTTCAGTGTCTGCAATATTTTTATAAAAAAAATTACTTCACTTCATTAATTTTATAAAACAGTAAGACGAGTAATGCTCACTTGTCTTGCTGAACTGCAGTGGGGTAAGGGAGTGTTACAACCATTCTCTTTTGTTCTTCTTCTCAATTTTCCTTCTTTTGTCTTTGGAGTGATGAAATGCTAATCTACCCATTATTTCCCTTTGTTTTATGGTAATTGTTTAAACTATAAGGCATTGTTAGGAGGTATAGCCCAAGCCATCCGTGAGAATGGAAAAAGAAAAAAGTTGTTGAAGGAATGAAAGGAGGCTTGACCGAGGCAACTTTGAACCAAAAATTTGATTAATTTGAGTTAAAACAAATAACCAATAAATTTATAATTGATTAAGGAGACTTATTTTGGTTAAATTTCTTCAAAGGTCGAGACTATGAAATGAAAAAGTTGAAATTGTTGGGTTTTGGTTGGCTAGTAGAAGGACTAAATTGGAAAAAGGGAAATAGTGAAGAAAAGAATTGAAATGGAGTAAAATTGATATTGATCGAAACCAATAAGGATTGAAATAGAACAATCAAATATTTGGAAGGAAATGATTTTTGCCCTTGAGCTAAAAGGTTGAAAATGGGACTTTACATATTTAATTGGACGAAAAACGAAGGACTAAATTAATCCAGATCTTAGTAAATAACGAATTTGTTGGTGGAAGTTTGATTAAGAGAATCTCGAACAAACTATCACATTATCACCGAAGAGCCAAAGTGATATTGAAAACTAATTGAGCTGAGATTTTAGCTAATCAGAGCATTTAATTTCCTTAACTAAAGTAAATTAGAGGGAAAAAGGGGAGCTAATTATAAAAGGGAGCTGTAAATTAAATAAAAGGGTAAGAATGGCTGAGACTCTTGGAGGACCATTGGTGCATATTGGGTGTGGTTTGAGGACTTAAATTAGTAGTGGGAGAGTTAAAGACCCGAATTGATAATAATAATAATAATAATAATAATAATAATAATAATAATAATAATAATAATAATAATAATAAAACAAATCCATTAAGTCTGAGCGATTAGAAATTTATGGCACTATGGATATCTAAGACCGTAAATTGTACTAAAAACTAGAGTACAAAGAGAGAATAGAATTCCCATCTTTAACTCAAGACATATTAACCTAAGTTACAAATCGTAGGATAATGAACCAACCTTGAAAGGTTTAATATATTTCAAGGTTGCAATAAATGCCACACATTGGAAAACGTTAGTCAAGTTATTCACTCGATTTAAGCGTACATTAATTGATGTGTGAATGTATGTTAGGCACGATGATGCCATGAACATTGAACCGAATAAGGGCAAGAATCCTGAAAACACAAGGAGAGCATAAATTAGGTTTATGCAATCTTTATGACAATAACAATAATTGCATCCTAACGAGATAAAATGGTATTAAATATGCTAAACTATGCAATTAATATGAAAAATATGTGTTAATAGTAAGATTTGTTTGAAATGTTATGCAATGAATGAAACTAAGGATATTATATATATATATATATATATATATTAATGGTGACGTAAGAAATCTATAGATAAGAAAGACAACGATAATAATACATGATGCAACATAAATATATGGAGAAGTGAATGTTTGAAATATATCCGTTTTGTCTTCTATGCCTAAGTCAGTTAGGTAAGCTATATTAGTTTGTTATGCATGAGTCTATATTCTATTTTTGCAAAGTGCTATAATTACTTATATTCATTACAAGAATCAGTATGTCTAAACTAGAATTTGTTAACTGCTATATTACTTATATGCCATGCAATACGCAAAACATGGAATAGGTAATTAATGTTAGTAAAAGTAATAAGAACCGGTAGCAAACGATAGTAGTAACCTTGTGAAATAGATATGATAAGTAATTGGATAATAGAAACAATATTAGATCAAAAGACTCAAAATGAATAGTATGTATATATGTATGAGATAACTTGTATGGACACACATGTGACATGATGTTGATTAGTGTCTGTTAGACAATTTGACTTGAACATGACACAATAAAATTAGTATATTTGAATATGTAATAATGTCATGCCATGACTCTTATTTTTATGTGATATGTGAACTATGATCAAAACCATGACCAAGCCTGAACTAATATAGGATAGACTAGTTGGCATGACAATAGAGTCATACGACTTAACCAGGACATATGGCTCTTTAGCCCAATTATACAGTTTTCAAGGGATGTTCGACATCCCAAATTGCAGGATGTACAACATCCATACAGTTCATGAGTTAGGCCCTTTACATAAAATGATCATAGAGTTGAGATACATACACATGATAGTAGGGTTGGGACATACATATGCAACCACATAGTCGGGATAGGATACTCCTTGTATCTCCCTAAAGTATGGGCTAGGCGACAGTTATGGGCAAACTAATATGAATATGATTATATAATGTGCTAATGTGTTGTACTCCTGTGTTTTTGTCTGGTAGAACATGTTTATACACTTTATATCTATTTACTATATAAGATATGCTTAGCTAGAAAACTTAATAATGTAAAATGACTATAAGCATATTGTTCTAAAGCTTGCACCATTGAGTGTTCAGTAAGAGAGTTTATTTTTCTATCGCTCAAGTAGTAGATTAAAGGTCGTCAATGGTATTCTAGGAGAGAGAGGTTGGACTAGTGGACTTTACAGAGAGAGTAGTGCAATAGTAGCCATAGCAACATAACTAGGGTTGGTGTTTTAATTTTGTTCAAATTATGTATACATATATATACAACATTCATCATGCAAGTGTTAAGAACATATGTTTGTAAGTAAGTCTTGTAAGAAAAAAGTATATATATATATATATATATATATATAGTTACGTCAACTTACCTGACTACATTACGGAAGCATAAGAGAGTGTTACATCTTTGGCTATTATCACTAAACTCATTTCCAAGTGCAAAAATTAAATGTCAACAACATGTTATAATTGTCAAATTCATGCCAATCTTAGTCATTTGCCATCAATAGAACTTAGATATTTGACATCCCTTTAGCCATTCTCAGCATGGGAATTGATATGATTGGAGAAATAAGGCAAAATAAGGCAAGCTGCTTCAAATAGGCATAGGTTTACCGTGGTTGCAGTTGATTATTTCTCAAAATAGGTAAAAGCATAATCTTTCAATAACTTGGGAACAAAGTAGACTGTAAATTTATTGGAAGTCAACGTATTTATAGATCTAGTGTACCCCATCATGTAGTAATAGATAGTGGAGTGTAATTTTAGGGAAAAGGTTACCCCAAAAATGTGGGATGCAACATCATAACTGTTCTCCCTATAGACCCCGGGGCAATACAAGCAGTTAATAAATATGTGAAGCAAATTTTGGCAATAATGATAATGAAAACACAAAGATTAGGTTAAAAAGTTACTTTTTGCATAATAAGCATTAGGAAATCCATTGGAGCAAGTCTTTATGCATTAGTGTATGGATCTGAGGTTGTACTTTCAATTGAAATATATAGAAGTCCAGTCACTAAGGGTAATGTTGGAGGCAAAAATTCAAGAAGCATAGTGGAGAAGAAGCTATTATGAACATTTGTCATTGCTTAATGAAAAGAGAATGAGGGAATTAAATTATGCCCAACTATATCATAAGCATATGGAAAAGGCATTCAACAAGAAAGTGAAGCCTAACATGATTAGAGAAGAAGACTTAGTGCTCAAATAGGGGAAGCCAGGCACAATAGATCTAAGGAGTAAATTTAGGCCAAATTAGGAAAGACCACATTTAGTGAAGAAATTATTGTGCAATGGAGTAGCTAAGCTATCGGACTTGGAAGGAAAGAAGTTCATTGAATCAATTGATGTTGATAGGCTTAAGTTGTACTTTTTATAAAGTAGAAAGAGCAAATATGTCCTACTAGATCAATTGCACAAAGGGATAAGTCTAGGCAAAGGCAATGACAAGTAATCTCACTAGACTAATTATCAAAGAGAATGAGTCTATGCAAAAATAAGGGATGTGTGAGTTAACTAGAAAAATTGAAAGGGCTAGTTAGTAACAAGCAAATCTTATGTCGTTTGCCATTTTTTATTAAATGAGGTTGTTTTGATTGATATTAAATATACTTAATAAGTTGTTGCATTATGAATATTAAAGGAAAAATATACAAATATGTGAAAAAGGAAATTACTCTTTTACTAATGTAACTCTTTTGAGTACAACTCTTATTCTAAAAATTGAAAGTGTTCTAAAATGAAAGGTACTATGAAATAAAATTATTCAATGAGAATCATGTTTAAGGCAGTCCTTCTATTCTTCCTAACTCTACAAGCATCATCAAGCATAATGTTATTGTTATCCAATGAATCCTTATATGTGAATGAAGTAATGGTTCCTCAATAGTGGGGTGAATATAGTGCAAAGGATGGTGAAACAAAAAATCTAGCATATTGCTTACAAGGTGTTCTAAAATAGGTCCAAACTTGGGTTCAAAAAGGAACTTAGGCCTATGTAGCTTTAATCTAAATTTGCAAGCTATACATATAAGGAAGTAGTAAAAAGAGTTCAAAAATCCACATAAGATTACCATTTAGTTAGAAAGGCTTTTAGTCATGAATGATATCTTCAACCAAAGATAAGTCCAATGAATCATAAGTCTTTCATGTCTTCCATCTAAATGATTCAATCCTCAATGGTGTGAGCATGTCTTAATAGATTACATTCAGTGTGAAGGTAGGGTCCTAATTAAGCAAAGTCACCCTTAGGATGCTCCAACAACATTAACTTCTCTTATAACCAAATCTTGGAAAGAAAAAAGAGAAGAAAAACTAGAAGTAGGAAAGCGAAGAAATGTAGAGGATTGAGTTTTAAAGTTTTAATACTTAAAGAAGAAAGAGATTTCCAATGAAACGTGCAAAGGAATACCTTTTCACATCACCAAGCCCATAATGTGTCTCAAATAACATCATAGGCATGAAATAATGTCCTTTCTTAATTGGAGTTAAGATGCCAATGTTGTCTTGATCTCCATCCCCACTTTTGGTAACAAAAAGGAATTGAGCAAGAAGAAGAAATGCAAGGATATAGCCTAGATTCTTACCTTTTTCACTAATAAAAGGAGCCAAGGTTTCAAGCTTAATTTAATATTCTAAAAGAAAATGGCTCTAATTTAGTTGATAGTAAGGTGAAAAAGAGAAGTGATAGACCTGGTAGCCTTCAGTATAAGAAGAGCATCACATTTAAAGGATAGCCTAGTGTGGCTTCAAACTCCTCTAGTATGGGATAAGTACTTAAGAACCAAAGCAGAACATATGAGTCTTCTCATGCTAAAACTTGCTCGTTGCCTTCAGGAAGTGGGTATCAATTTTCAGATGTATTAAATGTTTCAATGCATCTAGATTGAAAGGTTTTAGAGCCTCAGCCTTTTTGTGACTTGAATGTGATATAATAAGCTTAATGATGTAAATGAATGATGAAGACATGATTTTAGAGTGTAACATTAGCCAAGATCTTAAAAGAATATCAAAATTATGTTTGTTGTATGATTCTGCATCGGGAACAAGGTTATATAGGCTCTGAAAGAAAAAATAGGAAAGGAGTTAGATTTAAAGCAGGAATCGGAAAGTGTAGTGGTACAGCAGAGATGCCCAATCTAACATCATGCAAAATAGATCGGACTTTCTAGCAGACATAGCCGATCAAACTATATTGGGCAAACAAAATCTAATCAGATATTTATGGAAATGGAGGACAGTTTAGTAAGTTTTGGGATCTCCATTATGTAAATTAGCAATTTGGAAATGTAAGATATTCTCATAGGGGATTTGTCAGCATTATAAAGATAAGATAGAGGCATTTTCATTAAAAAAAAGATTGCATTCATTGAAAAATAATTTAAGAAGATCAATATGTCATAAAGAGTTCACAAAATTAGAGATTAACAAAACTATAAAGTTTCATACAAAATTTGAGGTTCAATGGCCAAAAGAAATGGACAACAAATAGAAAGAAGCTAATGTTATGGGGTTAAGTCTTCCCATCATCCCTAAGCTCTTCTGGGACCTCAACTATACCTCTTACTTCTTCATCTTTAGTGCTGGAGCTTTTCAATTTCACTATTTGAGCTCTGAGACAATCCATCTTAGCTTCTAGCTCTTCCACATGCTCCTAGAACTCTTAAGCTCATTGAGCTCTCTTATCCAATTGAGGCTACAAAAATAGAAAAACAATCCAAGAACTATGTTGAGTTGCATTGCATTAATACAGACATACCATACATACATATAGATTAAGGTTGCATACTTGCCTTATCCTATTGTATTCCTTAAGCCAATTCTTCAAGGCATTGATCACTCAGTCCATATAAATTAAACAAGTAGGGACCTATAAAGCCAATCTCAAATTCATCAGCATAATGAATAGAGAGAAGAAAGAATCAAAGGGTCGCACCTCAGGCAATTTAAGGTTGATAGACTCATAATAGTAGAAGTATAAGTCTTATGCTTATTCCCAATGATCCACTAATATACCTTTAACTTTAGTAGTTGCCTCCACCTTAATGGTAGTTTTCTTAGCTTTCTTGACAAAACTAAAATGCCTGTAATCACTTCTACAGCCTTTCTCATATAGCCCTACAAGTTGGTAATCAAGAAAATCAACATATGTAGCAATAGCTGTGACACCCTTATAACACTTCTTCTATATGTACGTTACGTGAGTTAATACGATTATAGTGGATGTGTGCCAATAAAAATTTATTAATTTAATTTAATGACTATTTTATTATTAGCACATAATTAATCCTTTTTATTTTCCAAAAAATTTTGCAGCATAACAGCAATAAATTAACTACCCCACCTCCAATAGAAACAATTCATAGCCCATTTTTGGGCATAATAATACCAAAATAATATAGAATATTCTTCATTCAACCACAATAACAACATTCTATTCTTTACGCATAAAATATTTTACAAATATTCTATATCAGAATTTATACATAATTTTTATCCTATAACTCCATATTCATACATATATATATACATATTATTGTTTATACTAACCTACTATTATTTATTCTTCTATCAGCTGCTAAAATTTGTATGTTTATTCCTGCATTTCCCGCTATTACCTGCATACAATTAAATAATTACGTGCTGAGTATTAATATGTCTAGTAGTAATTACTAATTTAAAAATTTTCATTATCCTCTATTCTCATGCATTCATACATACAATAACATTTTTCATACACTATTCAAATTTTCTCTTTAATATATTTATTATTCTTTTTATTAATGCTCTATAATTTTTTACCCTTACTTTGTTATTTAATATCTTCATTTAATTAACAATATTTCTCAATTAATCTTATAGTTTTTTTATTCTTTTAATTCCTTTTAATTTAATCCTTAACTTTCATTTTATTTAAATTTAGTTCAGTTTTCACCTTACCACTTTAATTAACTCTTCTTTTTTTTTCTTTCTTTTTCAATCTTATATTTAATTAATTACAAATTTCAATTTAATTCTTAAATTTTTATTTATTTATAATTATGTCATTACTTTAAGACTGAAAGGCATCACTGTCCATTGATAGTGATGATTTGGAATGCAGAAGGCTGTCTTATGCCTGTCATCTGGATGTATCCCCAATTGCCAAAAACCCGACTTAAGATCAAAGTTTGAAAAATATCTTTGCATCCTTCAAGAATAATCTTTGGAAGAGCAAATTTATCATCCTTTAAAAAATAATTTAAAGGCTTGTAATCAATCACCAATCTCTTTTTTCCTCTAATTTGTTCAGAGCGCTTATTAACATAAAATGTTTGGCATGCCCAGTCTAATTTAGTTGATTCAATAAGACCTTGCTAAAGTAACTGGAACACTCTTGAACTGCCATCATCTGATCTTCTGGATTCATACCAGGTTGAGTGGCTTTGGTAGGATTAATGTCTTCATTCTGTTTGAATGGAAGAGAAATATAGAACTCTTCTCTTGTCCAAAGAGGACATTGACATTTATGAAGGAATGTTGTATGATCATCTGCACAGCTCTGTTTTATTATTTGGGCCTGGATATCCCAAAATGGACTAGATATGGACTCTATAGACTAGCTGATAATGGAGTGTTGCTGTTGTAGCAATCATGACTTGAGGAGCACCAGTTATTTAAACTTGTACTTTCAAGGCTGAAAGTACATGAGGATCATCAAGCACCATATTGAAATTTGGAAACAGAGTTAACAATATTGTGCCTGCATTTAATAAGGTTTCCACAATACCAATAACTGCATGTTGGTATTGTAGATATCTTGTATCTAACAGAGCAATTTGTGCTGCAACTTGAAGGCCTTTTCTTCCATGATATGACAGTGCTAATCTGATGGCTCCAAAATGAAGATGAGAATATCTCTCTCGTTTCCATAGAGTTAAAAATTCTGAGGGAATCTCAAGAGAAACAAATTGTTCTTCTCCAGTAGCTTTAATAGTACAATGATCAAAAGATGAGGACTGTACATATTCTTTTATATATTTTTGGTCTATTTTCACAAGAGTTTTTATTTGAGTTTTCCAAGAAGACTTAGACTTATAAACAATATGCATGTTTCATCCAAAGGAACATGAGTTTCCACCATTACAAGAAACTATTGATCCTAATTTTCATGTCAACAAAATCCCATGGGTCAGATCTCCGGGTCCAGATGCTCAAGGAAGACCTAGAGATATCACAGTTGGTGAATATGTTCTGTCACTAACATTTTTTTTCATTTAATTAATTAATTAATTAATTAATTTTCTTTTTCACTATACAATTTAATATGTATCTTCCACTTATTTTCCATTTTTCAATATCACTATTTTTGTCATATTTATTATTATTATTATTATTATTATTATTATTATTATTATTATTATTATTATTATTATCACTTTATTCATTTTCCTCATATTTTCACATTTATTCACACTTATTCACATTTATTCATTTTTATCTTATTTTTTTTACTTATTTTTCACTTCTATCATTTTTACTACTTTTATTCACATTTGCCCCTAGTCTCAATCCGATAGAAAATCTTCGAAACAGATACATGAGACATATACCCAAAAGTCCACGACACTAAAAAATAATTCCGAAAGATCACCTGAACACTGAATTGTACATTATTCACTGAATCACTATCACTGTAGTACATCATCATTGGCCTACATAAGTGAGTCAACATGACCCGCACCACGGTAATGGGGTCTCTATGACTAGTCAATTATATCCTATGCTAGATTTAACCATCAGAAAAATAACTAAGGGCATTATTTTATTCATTTAATTCAATTTCCAATAAATTCATACATTCCATTATTTTTACATTATTAATCACTTAATATTTTATTCATCCATGCAATTATATCACTACCATAATTTTTCACACTTTCCATTCTAATATCTCACTATTTCATTATCACTAAACACACGTTATTCATAATTTTTTATTTCATGCATAATATAATCAATAATTAGAAAAATAGAATTCACTATATAATTTAAAAATTCTCAATAAATTTATACACACTCAACATCATATTTTCTTGCATTTTGTGACTACATTTTCATTCAATTAGTAAGAAAAATATTAATTTTTCCTTCTTCATATTTTAGCCTAATATTAATTTTCATCATTAGAATTTTTCTTTCACCATTTAATTATTCATTTCACTAGTTTATACATTCATTATTCCATATATATCTTAATATTACAATGAAATTTAATTATACATTAATTTATATTTTTCACATAATAAGGTCATATTTTCCAATTTCCACTAACTATTTTTTTTTATTAAAATTAACCATTCTAATTCACTTTTTATAACTTTTTAATCATATGTTAATCATTAATTATCAATTACATGCAAAATACACAAAATTCCTATTTTTCATAACCCTAATTCATACTTAATTAATGGAAATAGATAGATTTTGAAATCACTAACCTTATTTTCTTCCTTTGGCCTTCCTAGGCTTCCTTTTCCTTAGTCTTTCCCTTAAAAGAACCTTCACTTTCTCTTGAACCTACCATGGACGAAATTTACACTCCATTAATCCACCAATATTTTGCTTTCTTAACTCAAATAAACTTCATATTTATCATATACATATCTTAAACTGCCTGTTTGAACCATTAAACTAATTCAAAACTATTAATTTCACTTACCTCCAATTTGTATCTTAACATTTTTCCTTTGATTTCCTTCCACTCTAGCCCTCCAAATGAAGATTAAAAGCTTTTACTAGCTACTATAGATGCTGAATTTATATTAGGGTGGTTGATTTTGGTGTAAAAATTAAATAATTTGGAAGAATTTTAGAGAAGAAATGGGAAGAGATGAGTTCAACCAAGCAAGGGAATTTGGGGATGAATGAGTTGCAGAATTCTCTCTGGAGAATTCTGATATTTTGGCCTATTTATAGTGTCTTAAGATGGGTAGGCTTGAGCCAAACAAAGCTCAATCCATTTAGGCCCAATTAAACATTATAAATTATTTCTTTCATATTCTAATCTCAATTTAACCCAAATTTGATTCCTTCATTCATAAAATATTTTTATATGTCCACAAAAAAGTTTTCAACTCAATCGGAGTCCATTTTCTGTCCTGCTCACTCAAATCGAACTGATAGTTCAATTTTCAGTGTTACCATAAAATTATTTTTTCACTGTCCAATAATCCTAAATATTATTTAGAGTCCATTCATATCTTAAAATAAAATTTTGGATGTCGTTTTTCATTTTTCATAACCCGGTCAAAGTACGGTCAACCGATTATTCAATTAAACCAAGTCCCTTTTTTTCTTTGTTTTGATTTTTGAGGACTTATTTGACCTCATTTTCACTCCAAATTTTACCCTCAAACTATCATAACCTATATTTTTCGATAATCAAATAAAATATTTTTCACCAACGGGTGTATTTTTGGTATGTTGATCAATTGCGGAAACTACAGTTTACGACTAACCCAATATTTGGGCCATTACAATTCTCCCCTAACAATAAAAATTTTGTCCTCAAAATTTTACCTGTATTGAATAGTTGTGGATATTATTGTCGCATCGTTGCTTTTGGCTCCCACGTTGCTTCTTCCACATTGTGGTGACTCCATAACACTTTCACTAGTTCGATTTGCTTGTTCCTGAGCTGTCTAACTTTTCTAGCTAGGATCTTTAGTAGTTTCTTTTCATAAGGCATATCAGCTTGTATCTGAATTTCTTCTAGCTTGATTACGTGGCTAGAGTCTGACCTAGACCTTTGTAGCATTGACACATGAAACATATTATGAATTTTCTCTAACTCTTGAGGCAACTTCAATTGAAAGGCCACGAGTCCCACTCACTGTGTAATCTCATAAGGGCCTAAAAATCTCGAACTTAGTTTACCCTTCTTGCCAAATCTCATAACTTTCTTCCAAGGTGATACCTTCAGGAATACTTGATCTCCTTGGAACTATATATCTTTTCTTCTTAAGTCTGCATATGACTTTTGTCATTCTATAGCTTCTTTTAATCTATCCTTGATCACCCGTACCTTCTCTTCAGTTTCTCGAACCAAATATATCCCCATTAGCTTCTTCTCACTTAATTCTCTCCAACATAAAGGAGTCATACACTTCTTTCCATAAAGTACTTCATATGGTTCCATTTGGATGTTGGACTGATAGATGTTGTAAGCAAATTCAACTAATGGCAAATACCTTTCCCAACTACTTTCAAAATCGAGGACACAACTTTGCAACATATCCTCAAGTATCTGGATCACACGTTCTGATTGTCCATCAGTTTGAGGATGAAAAGCTGTACTAAAATGAAGTTTTGTCCCCAATGCTTCTTGCAACTTCTTCCAGAACTAAGAAGTAAATCTTGGATCCCTATCTGAAGTAATGGAAGATGGTACTCTAGGAGTCTCACTATCTCATTAGTGTAGATTTCTGCCAACTTGGTCAGTGGATAGTCCATCCGTACTGGTATGAAATGGGCTAATTTCGTGAGTCTATCAATGACTACGTAGATAGCATAATGCTTCCTTCTAGTCAAAGGTAGTCTCGTCACAAAATCCATGGTTATTCGATCCCATTTCCACTCTGGTATCATGATAGGTTAAAGTAAACCTGATGAAACTTGGTTTTCAGCTTTCACTTACTGGTATATCAAGCATTTGCTCACAAATTCTGTCACATCACGTTTCATTCCTAGCACCAATAGTGTACTTTCAAGTCCTGATACATCTTGTTACCATTAGGATGCATCGCATAACTGCTATGATGAGCTTTTATGAGAATGTTCTTTCTTAAATCATCTTGATCAGGCACACATAATCTCAAGTTGAAATAAAGCCTGTCATTTTCACCCAAAGAATAATCACCTTCATTGCCCTCTTTTACTCTGTTCACTATGGCAATCAAGCAATCATTTAACTTCTGTTCCACTTTCACTTGTTGAAGAAAATCTGGTTTTACTTGCATTTTCACTATTATCACTCCATCTTGTGCTATATCCAATATGACATTCATCACCCGAAGGGCTGCCATAAATTTTCTACTAAGTGCATTAGGTACTACATTCGCCTTTCCTGGATGATAGTTGATTAAGCAGTCATAGTCTTTTATCAATTCAAGCCAATGCCATTGTCTCAAATTAAGTTCCTTCTATGTGAGTAAATATTTCAAACTTTTGTGATATGTGTAAATGTAACATTTCTCACTATAAAGATAATGTCTCCAAATATTTAAGGCGAGTACAATAGCTGTAAGCTCAAGATCGTGAGTAGGATAGTTCTTCTTATGAGTCTTGAGTTGTCGGGAAGCATTGGCAATCACTTTAACTTCATGCATTAATACACAACCTAACTCGTTCTTGAAGGCATCACTATAAATCACAAAATCCTTACCAGATTCTAGTTGAGTTAAACACTCGAGCTTCTGTCAACATGTTTTTAAGCTTCTCAAAGCTTCCTTGACATTTATTCGTCCACTCAAGCTTAATTTGCTTCTGTAATAGTCGAGTGAGTGGCGCTGCTATGGTGGAAAAACCTTTTACAAATCTCCTATAATACCCAGCCAAACTTAAGAAACTTCTAACTTCTGTAATAGTCTTAGGTTTTCTCCACTGTAAAATTGCTTCAATCTTTATTGGATCCACTTTTATCCCTTCAGGAGAAACTACATGACCCAAAAATGATACTTCATTCAACCAGAAGTCACACTTGCTGAACTTTGCATATAACTGCTTCTCTCTCAATATCTACAAGACAATTTGTAGATGTTTGTCATGTTCTTCTAGCATCTTCAAATACACTAGAATTTCATCAATAAATATCACCACAAACTGGTCTAGATAAGGATGAAAGATCATATTCATTAGATCCATGAAAGCTGTTGGGGCATTTGTAAATCAAAATGGCATGACTAAAAATTCATAATGGTCATATCTTGTGCGAAAAGCAGTCTTAAGCATATTTGCTTCTTTTACTTTTAACTGATAATAGCTCTATCATAGGTCAATCTTTAAAAATATACATGCTCCCTTCAATTGATTAAATAAGTCTTCAATACATGGAAGAGGATACTTGTTCTTAATTGTCACCTTATTTAGCTATCTATAGTTAATGCATAATCTGAGAGACTCATTCTTCTTTTTTACAAAGAGTATCGGTGTTGCCTATAGTGAAATACTAGGTCTGATAAAACTCTTATCAAGCAATTCCTATAGCTGAATCTTCAATTCCTAGAGTTTTGTAGGTGGCATCATGTAGGGTGCAATCGAAATAGGTGTCGTGCCTAGAGCTACATAAATAGTGAATTCGACTTCCCTGTCAGGTGGAAAGCCTTGTAATTCATCAGGAAAGACATCTGGATAATCTCTCACTGTAGGCGCATATGAAATCTTAAGATCTTCCTTTTTAGCTTCCATTGCATAACACAAGTAAGCAATGCACCCCTTTTTTATAAGTCTCTTAGCAGTTGTAGTTAAAATGACATTCGATAAGAAGTCTGTTCTTTCACCCACAATAGTGATTTCCTAATCATTGAAGAGTTTAAGTGTCACTCTCTTTCTTTTACAATCTACTATCGCTTGGTGGGCGGATAATCAATCCATCCCCAATATTAGATCAAACTCGCGAAATGGGAGTTCAATTAGGTTAGCTAAGAATTCATAACCTGGCACACTAATGGGACAATTCTTATACACCCTGCTCACCACAACACTATTTCCTAAAGGATTGCTCACTATGATGTCCTAGTCTAATTGTGAATCTTTTAACCATTTCGTGCAACATTAGTATTTATGTAGAAATATGTGGAATTGGGATCAACAAGTACATAAATATAATCAGTCATAAGTATGAATTTACCTACTATCACATCAGGAGCATCCTCCTCTTCTCTGGCTCTCACTGCATAAGTACAACCTATAGCTCATCCCTGACCCTGGGGTTGCTGTGCAAAAGGTCTAGATGTTGATGGGTTAAGGGCTGCTCCTCTACCTCGTCCTTTTGATGGTAAAGATCCAATACCAGGTGCTGGTGATATAGCCGTAGAAGCTTGAACCATTGGACAATCCCTGACCTGATGATCTTTTGAACCACACTTGAAATAGGCACTAGTTAAATATCTGCACTCTCCTCAGTGAGATCTACCATAATGCCTACAAGTCTAAACTGTACCTGCCCTTCTGCCTCTAGGTATATTGCCCATAAAAATGACTGAGACATTTCCATGGAATGTATTTCCTTGTCCACGACCTAGTGCAACAAATGTATGACTATGTGATGGAGCTGGTCCCTAGACTTCTCACTCTGAGCACCCGAACCACTGAACTATCTCGGCTTCCTCTTATGCTGAAACCGAGTTTGCCTGTTAGCCTCATCTGACTGGATACTTTCCACTTTAATAGCAGCTTCCATTAAAGCACGTAAATTTGGATGCTATTGTGCACCCACTATCTATATGATCTTATTATAGAGACTCCTTTCAAATCTCTAATGTAACTTCTCCTCTATCAACTAATAGTCATCAAGGTAAGCACTGAGGTGCTCAAACTCGCGCTCATAATCTGCTACTGTCTTATTTCCCTATCTGAGTCTCCAGAATGCATCTTGCATCTCTGCTTTATACTTTGACCCTATGTATTTCTTTTCAAACTGGGCCAAGAAGAAATCCCAATTCAATTATTCACCTAGGGTATGCTTGCGTACTGAATCACACAAAATGAATGCAGTACCTTGAAATAACACTACAGTACCTTCAAATTTCTCTTTAGGTGGGCTATGAGTAATTTCAAATAACCTCTTTATTTTGAAAAACCATTCTTCAACTTGCACAGGTGTCAATGGATCATGCTTGTAAAAATATTCAGCTCTCAATTTCTTCAGCTGCTCCAAAATAGGTTTCTTTTTAGGTGGAGCTGAAGGTTGTACATGTGTCGCTAGCTGTGGCTGTTGAGCTTGTTCAGTTTGCATTCTATGTTGAATGTAATCAGCCATAAGATTAAAAAAATCCGGCTGTGGCGATGGAGGTGGTGCAATTGGTGGAGTGACATTTTGTTGCGAGGCTTCAGCTTGCGCAACACTAACTGAAGCTTCACTCTCACCGTCCCCAACACCTCAATCTTATTGGATGCCATTTTTCACTATAAAACAAGGAAATGAGCGAGCATACATTAGACTTATAATACACTTCATCCATCAATTGACATGTATATACATATAATCCATTCACTTAATTCCCACTTCGATCTTAAAACCGCCTAAACCACGCTCTGATACCAGTAAAACTGTGACACTCTTACAACACTTCTTCTATACGTATGTTACGTGGGTTAATACAATTATAGCTTATGTGTGCCAAAAAAATTTCTTAATTTATTTTAATGATCATTCTATTATTAGCACTTAATCAATCCTTTCTGTAACACCCCCTTTACCCCTACCACACATGCCCCGATGAAGGAGTGCTCTGCTGACTTCATCAGATGAAATATCATTTTTAAATTATGTATAAATGAAAATCACTCGTATATTTTTTTATTTACTATTTATTTACTTTGTAGTG
This sequence comes from Triadica sebifera, assembly GCA_023653625.1. NCBI lineage: Eukaryota > Viridiplantae > Streptophyta > Magnoliopsida > Malpighiales > Euphorbiaceae > Triadica > Triadica sebifera. Next base: position 12,883,104 of record CM042903.1, on the reverse strand, counting down.
TAAAAGAAATCAAAATAAGAAAACACAATATATTTTATAAAGTATTATTTAAAAAAATGTTCTGTTATTATACAACCATTATAAAATAAAATTCAACCCAAAATATACAAAATATGTGTGACCCAAAGTTTGAAACAGGCTACTCTACTGGATTAGACCACCGCTACCTTTGTCTACTATTGTCTACTTATTCTTTGTTATACTTACGCGAGAGAAACTTTCACGCCAAACTCTAGGATTAGTGGTACATATAATTACGGTAATAAACTATTTTTGTAATATGCATTGTCATATATCAACTCATGCTCAATCATCTTCTTATGAAAATATACATATCATGGTATTATAGCATGTATAAACATCAAATTATATTCTTTTATCTCATACTTGTTTACTTTATTAAAACATCATTATATAACACATCATAATTAACCATATTACAAATCATTATTCCTTTTATTTTCCTTAACCTTTTTTATGCCCACAACACCCAATCATCTTTTCATGCACACATACATTTCATAAATTTTATTATTTTATATCTCATATTTATTTTACTTTATCAAATCATTATTATCCATAGCCTTTTACTGCCCATAACACCTATGAACCCCTGACTAGGATAACAGAGTTGTCATTCAAGCACTTAGGAGTGCCATCCGAGCAATATGATTTGCACATATAAGTGTCATTACCGGCATGGATAATAGTGTCATACCCGACATGGATAATAGTGTCATACTCGACATAGATAATAGTATCATACCCATTGTAGATAATAGTGTCATACTCGGCATAGATAATAATGCCATACCCGACGTTGTTAATCATACCATTAATGGATTTAATCATACTCCCCCTGCTTGATATGCCAAACTATCCTAAGTCTGGTTCTAGTTAGGTGTTCTAGGGCTTACTCAATGTCACTAAAATTCATAGTTATTAAATTCACCCATTTCATGCATGTAAAGGTTCAATTAATCACACTATTACTTAACAAAAATAGTATTTGCATAATATAACAAGGTTCACATCATTTTACTATTTTAATTCCACAACTCATATGTTGTCCTGTCATTGGTAGATTCCATTCTCTATTTTCGACCTTAATTTTACTCCTATTAAAGTCTGAATTTAGTATATTGTCTTCTTAATAATTTTAGGGTTGGATTTTAGATTTAATATGCAACTTTAATCACTTAATTCTAAATTTTGTATCAAAAGATATGATAAAATGAACACTGACTGGTTACTAACAATTCTGCCCAGAATTTTCTGGACAGATTCTAAGTCCGAACTTTATAAATTTTTCTGGATAATTACAGACATATTCAGGTTTTATGGTATGAATGAAAGTTATAGCCCTATGTCTTATCTTTCAAAACCAGCAAATAACACACAAATTCAATTTCAAAACTCAAGTTATAATAGTTTAAGTACTCATTACTCATAAATTCCAGCAAAAAACATGCAAACAATGACATTCAATTTTTACCAAAATTAATCCTAAGTCTAGCAAACATGCATCCCCAAGATTTTCATCACAAGATATCATTAATTTACATATATTAATATGCCAAATGCCCAAATCATGCAATTGAAAATAACACATAGGCTATTGCCTTAAGTTATGCACAAAAGTCTACTTTTTCTTTCTCTTTACTTCTCTTTCTCTTTTCCTTTGCTCCTTTTAGCTAGCTCTCAGTCAATTTGAGTTCCTAAAACATAATAGAGATGTTAAAACTTAATAAACCCTAATCTCTCTTTCTCTTGCTCTCTTAGGCTTCCTTAAGCTCCTTTTTGCATAAAAACCTACTCTTCCATGGCTTTTTCCCTCTCTTTCTCACTTTCTCTTCTTAGAATCAAGTTTTGGCCATGGAGAACAAGGGGAAATGTGGGCTGGTTTGAGAGAACATAGAATATTATATATGGAAGGATAAGAAAGAAGGATGAGTAATTCAGGGCAAGGTGACAAAATTAATCTATAATGGGACACATAAGCTATTTCCTTATGTAATTAATGTGTTCATCTTACTTTGATGTATGATGATTCAAGGAGCTACATGGAAGATAAGTAATTCATAGAAAATTTAAGATACAAAGGGATAAAGGGAGGATGAAAGAGCAATTAAGGAGAAAATGACAAAAATCAATTAAGGATGGGGATACCTAAGCCATATTCTAGATGTTTTCATTAATGTCTAATTCATGCACATCACTTGGCACTTGGTATGGTCATCCCCTTCCATATTTTTAATGTCCCAATCATGCATTTAATTGATGGTTATCCCAATTAATCCTCCAAATTTTGCTAAATTGTAAATTGACCGCTAAACTTTTCAAAATTTGCAATTTAGTCCCTTACCGTATTTTAACATTTTTAAATATCTTAAACACTTTATTAAATATTTTCCATAATTATTTTCCATTATTTTAATTATTTTTCAGTCAAAATCCTAATTTAGACTATGGTCAACCCGATGCATCAATTTAATGACATATGCGACTCGGGCCTAAATTTGGGAATATAACATTTTTTATTTTCTAAAAATTTCGATAGCATAACGGCAATAAATTAACTACCCCCACCTGCAATGCAAACAATTCACAACCCATTTTTGGGCATAATAATACCAAAATAATATAAAATATTATTCATTCAACCATAATAACGACATTCTACTCTTTACATATAAAATAGTTTACAAGTGTTCTTTATCAGAATTTATACATAATTTTAATCCTACAACTCCATATCTGTACATATATATATGTATATAAACATGTCATTCTTGATACTAACATACTATTATTTATTCTTCGGTCACCTCCCAAAATTTGTATGTTTGCTCTTATCTTTCCCGCTACTATCTATACGTAGTCAAATTACTACTTGCTGAGCATTAATATGCCTTGTAATGATTAATAATCTAAAAATTTTCATTGTCTTATATTCTCATACATTCATACAAACAATAACATTTTTAATACACTATTCAAATTTTCTCCTTAATATATTTATTATTCTTTTTATTAATACTCTATTATTCTTTACCCTTACTTTGATATTTAATATCTTCATTTAATTAACAATATTTCTCAATTAATCTTATAGTTTTTTTAATCTTTCAATTCCATTTAATTTAATTCTAAACTTCCATTTTCCTTTAATTTAGTCCATTTTTCATCTTATCACTTTAATTAACTCTTTTTTTTTTTCAATCTTCTATTTAATTAACTACAAATTATTTAATTCTTAAATTTATATTTATTTACAATTATGTCAATACTTTACATTTATTTACACTTTTGCACTAATATTTTTATTTTTCATTTATTTTATTTTATATATTTATTTATTTTCTTGTTAACTATACAATTTGATATTTATCTTCCACTTATTTTCTATTTTTCAATTTTACTATTTTTGTCACATTTGTCACTCTTATCATTATTATTTTTATACCATTTTTATCCTCTTTATCACTTTTATCATATTTATCACATATATCATTTTATCATAATTTTCACTTGTATCATATTTATTATTATTATTATTATTATTATTATTATTATTATTATTTAACTTTATTCATTTTCCTTATATTATACACATTTGTTTACACTTATTCACATTTATTCATATTTATCATGTTTTTCACTTATTTTTTACTTCTATCATATTTACAACTTTTATTCACATTTGCCCCTAGTGTCAATCCGATAGAAAAGTTTCAGACCAGATACATGGGATGTGGACCCAAAAGTCCACTACACTGAAGAGTAGTTCTGAAGGATTACCTGAGCATTACACTGTACATTATTCACTAAATCACAATGATTGTAGTAGACCATCATTGGTTTACATAGGCGAGTGGTCATGACCCGCACCGTGGTAATGGTGTCCCTATGACAAGTCAATTATATCCTATGCTAGATTTAACCATCAGAAAAATAACTAAGGGCATTATTTTATTCCTTTAATTCAATTTTTATTAAATTCATACATTCTATTATTTTTACATTATTAATTACTTAATATTTTATTCATCCATAAAATTATATCACTACCATAATATTTCACACTTTCCATTCTAATATCTCACTATTTCATTATGAATATTCAATTAAGTTATTAAGCATCACTAAACACACTTTATTCATTATTTTTCATTTCATGCATAATATAATCAATAATTAGAAAACAATTCACTACATAATTTAAAATTCTCAATAAATTTATACACACTCAACATCATATTTTCTTGCATTTTATGACTAAATTTTCATTTAATTAGCAAAAAAAATATTAATTTTTCCTTCATATTTCAACCTAATATTAATTTTCATCATTAGAATTTTTCTTTCACCTTCTAATTATTCATTTCACTAATTTATACATTCATTATTCCATATATTTCATAATATTGCAATAAAATGTAATTATACCTTAATTTACATTTTTCATATAATAAGGTCATATTTTTCAATTTCCACTAATTAAATATTTTTATTAAAACTAACCATTCTAATTCATTTTTTATAATTCCTTAATAATGTTTTAAGTATTAATTATCAATTACATTCAAAATACATAAAATTCCTAATTTCCATAACCCTAATTCATACTTAATCAATGGAAATAAATAGATTTTGAAATCACTAATTTTATTTTCTTGATTTGGCCTTCCTAAGCTTCTTTTTCCTTAGCTTGTCCATTGGAAGCACCTTCACCTTCTCTTAAACCTACCATGACCAAAATTTACACTCCATTAATCCGCCAATATTTTGCTTCCTTAACTCAAATAAACTTCATATTCATCATCTACATACCTTAAACTACCTATTTGGACCATTAAACTAATTTAAAACTATTAATTTTACTTACCTCCAATTTGTATCTTAACATTTCTCCTTTGATTTTCTTCCACTCTAGCACTCCAAATGAAGATTAAAAACTTCTACTAGCTACTAAAGATGCTGAATTTATATTAGGGTGGTTGATTTTGGTGAAAAATTTAAAGAAATTGGAAGAATTTTGGAGAATAAATGAGAAGAGATGAGTTTGGCCAAGCAAGGGAATTTGGGGAAGGAGTTGCATAATTCTTTCTAGAAAATTTTGATATTTTGGCCTATTTATAGTGACTTGAGATGGATAGGCTTGGGCCAAACAAAGCCCAACCCATTTAGGCCTAATTAAGCACTATAAATTATTTCTCTCACTTTCCAATCTCAATTTCACCCAAATTTGATTCCATAATTCATAAAATATTTTTATGTCTACACAAAAATTTTCAACTCAATTAGAATCCATTTTCTATCCTGCTCACTTAAACTGGATTGATAATTCAATTTCTGGTGTTACCGTAAAATTCATTTTTCAGTCAAATAATCATAAATATTATTTAGAGTCAATCCATATCTTGAAATAAAATTTTGGATATCATTTGCTATTTTTCATAGCCCAGTGTCAACCAATTATTTAATTAAATCGGATCCTATTTTTTCTTAGTTTTGACTTTTGAGGACTTGTTTAACCTCATTTTCACTCCAAATTTTACCCTTGGACTAGTCATAACCTATATTTTCCGATACACCCACGAGTGTATTTTTGACCCCCAGTATGCTGATCAATTTCAGAAACTATAATTTACAACTAACCCGGTATTTGGCCATTACAATAGCAACAAAAAATATTATCAAAAGTTGAAAGCAATTACATGAGTAGGTGGAGAAACTCTAGGAAGAGTCCCCAACAATCTAATGGCAGCAAATGTGATGTAACTTTCCTGAAGGTTGACCAACTACCTCTAATATATATGAGTGACATCTAGCCCCTCACTTATTAAATTCCATGTGTGCAACATAGAAAATGGATAATCCTTATTAATAGGATACCTAGATAAATCCTTATGCTAGCCCAATATCATTTTTGCTAGATACCACACTTGATAATTAGGTTCTTTCAGCAAATAGTATGAATGGGTCATTTCAATAGGCAACACCATCTATTGAGTTCACTAAGTAAGAGGCTCATCCCTATTAGAGAGTACCTTAACGACAATCACCTTAAGCACATGATGAACTCATTTATTATTAATAAAAGACATTTTTATTATTTTAGTGTTCATTCATATATAAATATGATTTAAATGTTAGACTATTTAATGAAATCCTTAGTATATAGCACAATATGAGGAAAATCATGATGAGATCATGATAGTTAGATTCCAATCATGTGCAATAGTATTTATACCTAAGTAATCCCTAGTCATAGGATTAACAAGACATGACATTGTTAATCAAGATAGACTATCACATGTTATACTATGTGACTGGGTTAAGCAGCTGATCTAATAAGCTAAAGACATGAAATGTTTAGAGTCAATCTATGGATGCATACTAAAATAGTCAAATACATTAGATAACTTGCTATGAGACAATCACGTTGCTATCTATTCAATGTTAATGATAGTCTTATCATAGCAATGATGCAAGTATCCATGGACTTGAGATGCTTAAGATTATCTTGAATACTGAATCCTATATTTTGACTCCATTCCTTATTACCTTCACCACTCATGTTAGAAAGAGAGTATACCTATAGCCTCTTGTAAAAGCCTTCCATGACTTAACTAATCGAGTTATGGATCTTATAAGAAAGAACTAATATCATTTAGGCTAGATGTGACACATTCAATCTAGTGGGAAATGATACACAGTCCATGCTTTAAACTAAATGAGGTATAGTATGGTGAGAGAATGAATTGCATAGTAATTGGTTATGGAAGGGTTTATAGTCAAACTATTGACTTTTTTGGTTATCTGGTTGGTCATGATGTGTTGCTAGCTATTGCTTATGATTTGCTCAAAATCATATGATGATTTGAGTTGATAGCATAATTAGGAACCTAACAAGTCACATGTATAGAAGGAATGAAAGAGATTTGAAAGAAGTTTTGGATTGGATCCAAGAACATGAGATAGAAAATTTAGGCTAGGAAAATTCGCTGTCACAAAATGGTTCTCCTAGTTACATCACTAGTCCTTGGTTTGTTGTAGTTGCAATAATGGAGTTCTTGATTGCTAAAACTTAATATTTCTCATTGCCATTTGGTGTCACATATTATCATGGGCATAACAAGTTATTTATGACCATGACTATCACAACATTAGCATAAGTCACGATAGTGAAAGGTGTTTTGCGTCGCTACTTCAATCGGACCAGCAAAACTATTTTAAATTGGAAGCTTAAAAATTAGGGTTTGAAGAATCCTACTCTAATATATATTATAAGATATATAAATAGGTTAGTTAGTAGTTACTTTCACGACTGCCAACTTAGAGAAATAAAAGTTATATGTCTTCCACTTTCTCACAAGATAATTCACCATTGTTAGCACTTAGGTTGATTGTCACCCATCTCCGTTGTGGTTTTCATCTTTATTCATCTGCATGGATTATTATTAGAGGCAATCTAGCATTTGGATTGTTGTGGTTTGCTATAATCAAACCAAGAAAGAAAAGCACACAACTTGGAAGATCAAAAGTTGAAAAACAATGCAATCATCTTCATCCCATTCGATAGAACAATTCAATTTTAAATTACATAGGGTGTTCTATAGGTTTTGGATTTAATAAAATTTTAAATTTATGCTACCATATGTATGAGATGCATATTCAAAACTTAACAATCCAGCCAATTTAGCTTAATCTATAAAGAAATCAATGTTAACATAATTATGGAATAAAAGAGAGAATGGAAAAGTATGGGAGAATGAGGTTTACATCTTCCCAAGTTAATGCATTCATGCATTCCCTCTACGGTCCCACCTTGAGAACACCTTTAGATATTGATCCACACCATCTATATATGGATCACTGGGAAGGGCCTATTCACCTAATTCATAAATGTAAGGCAAAGAACATGCAAAATTCATTAGCCCAAAAGTAATAATCATAAAGGTTAGAAAGTATACGAAAGGAAAAAATGTAAAAGATAATTAGATCAAGGATATACCTTTTCTATCATGGTGAATCTTATCAATATCTTTGTATCCTTCAAACCCTTGTTAGGGGCATCCTACGAGGCAGCTAGTGATACTAAGCCTCAATCATAGGTAGAGACTATTTGGATCTCTACGAGGAAGCAGAAGAGCCAAGTTTTTGGTGTTGTCTATGCCACTAAAAGATGTGCTCCTAACATATATAGCAAGAATGATATGGCCATCTAATCCATTATAACATTTGAGTCAGCAAACTTCTTTGACCAAAAGTTACATAGATCACTATATGATATTGTAAAGTTATCCTTTTGAATGGGGGCAATACTAATTGGTCTCCTCACATATGTATAGTGATGGGTGGGGTCGTATAAGTAGTCCTCAAATGTGACACAAGTCCTACTGCATGGAATCTCAGTGATGGTGGTGAAGTCAAATGGTGCAATTTTCATCTTGCAAAAAAAAAGGTGAAATGTGTGTGTAGTATCCATCCATCTCTCTAAAAAAACCTTAATGGATGGTATGTTATGTTTCTATAAAAGTGGGCTAAAGCACTGAATGAAGGGCTAGAAGATAGTGACATCCACTCTCTCTCAAACTGGCTAAGGTAGTCATACCACTACTTCACTTTTGAGCTATTTTCCACTTTTGATTGTCAGTTGTATCCAAATTGCCAAAAAATGAGCCAAAGCTTGATTATAGTATTGGAAACACTGATAAAATAATGAGAAACAACAACAAAATTGAATGAATAATAAAGGATAAATGGCAAGAAGTCCAAGCATCCACCCAAAAATATTCGATCATAAGATAGGAAAGTTCAATGAGACATTCTTAGATACCATAAGTCTGATTAGACAGTTTTTCATGATGCCCTTTCAAAAATGTCTTATTATGCATTTCAAAGCTAGACATGTTTAGCTATTTTCTAGCATTCTTTTGTTATTTTTAATATATTTTAGTTTTGTCTTCCTATCAAACACATCTTGAACTATGGAAAAGGAATGAAATTGAGAAAGAAAAGATGGGAAAATATGTGGGTGAGCATTCTAATGCACAAATGGTCATTCAATCGGTGAAAATAGTGATTTTATCACTGGTAGGAATTATGGGATCACTTAGGTGTGTCATCCAATTAATGGAATAATAGAAGGAGTAGCCTAGCTTAATTAGGGTCTTTGAATTTAGTGCTACAACAGCCATCGATAAAAAATTAATGTGTTGTCAGTGGTGAGGAAAAAAAGGCAGTGATAATGAAGTAAAATGAAAGAGAGAAGAAGAGTAAAAACAATGAAAATAAAATAGAAAATAAAAATATCTGGTGAGGTCCAACTCCTTTTGCTTCAAAAATGATCTCTACGGCAATAGAAGGAAAATGGAAAAGCCCCTTTATGCCATGACCCATTTTTTTGTTTACTTGCCCATGCATATGCTATTATTCAAACTAGGGCTAAGTCTTTCATCTTCTCCAAGGAGAGAATGAAAATGTATCTAATTTAGAGGAATATCTATTTCCATCTCATTTTATAAACAGTAAATCATTATAACCATTTAATTGCTTCTAGAAATTTTAGAAAAAAAAAAGAAAGAAGAAAAAAATGACTGAAGTTCTAGATCTATGATGTTCTTGTGTTTAAGAAGGTATATCAATTACTTCATCTATATGATTAACATATATGAGTTTAGTCAGTTGATTAGTGTCTATTTGAGCATCTTGGACTTCATCAAGTTCAATCTTGCTCCCACTATCTTTTTTTAGAAGAAACTCTTTCTCTAAGAAAATAACATGCTTTGAAACATACACCTTTTGTTCCAAAATGTGGTAAAATTAATATTCAAATGACTCCTTTAGATATCCCATAAACAGTCACCAGTTAGACTTAGCTTCCAGCTTATCTAACATTGTCTGTTTCACATAAGCAGGACAACCCCATAATTTCATGTGTAAAAGAATATGTCTCTTTATTCCATATCTTATATGGAGTAACGTCAAATGACTTAGAAATGACTCTATTTAGTATATAAATAGAAGTTTCTAATACTGTCATATTCGATAATTTAGACCTAAATCACGCGAGTTGTTAAATCGACTTTTCGATTTGACCGAAGTGTAAATTTAGATTTTTATCGAAAAGTAATTAAAATAATGGCAATTAAGTATGCAAAATATCTAATAAAGTGTTCAAAATATTTTAAGATGTTAAATTTCAGTAAAGGACTAAATTGCAAATTTTAAAAAGTTTAGGGATCAATTTGCAATTTACTAAAAATTGGAGGATTAATTGTGATAGCCATCAATTAAATGCATGATTGGGACATTAAACACATGGAGTGGGCTGGCCACCCCAAGTGGGACATTTTAAGAAGTCAATTAACATACATGAACACATTAATTAGTCATTAAATTCATAAGGCTTATGTGTCCCCATCATTAATTAACTTTGTCATCTTTCTCTTAATTACTTTCTCTTTCTTTCTTATCACTTAACATTTAGAACACTCTATTCTCTACACTAGCCCTACATTTCCCCTGTTCTTCCATAGACAAACCTTGTTCTAAGAAGAGAAAGTGAGAAAGAAAGGGAGAAAGGCATGGAAGAGTAGATTTCATGCAAAAAATGATCATAAGAAAGGTAAAGATTAAAACATATTATGGAAAAAGAGAGATTTGATGAAAGAAAGTTTTAATTATCTCTTTGATGTTTTAGGAACTCAAATTGACAAGGAGCTAGCTCAAAGGAGCAAAGGGAATGAGAAAGAGAAGTAAAGAGAAAGAAAAAGGGAAAAGTAGAGGTTTGTGCATAACCCAAGGTAATAGCCTATTTTATTTTTTTTATTTGCATGATTTGATTATTTGGCAAGTTGATGATTTTGAATTAATAGTATTTTGTGATAAAAATCTTGGGGATGCATGTTTGCTAGACTTAGGATTTAATTTGGTAAAAATTGAATGTGATTAATTTGTATGTCATTTGCTGGAAATAGATGATCAGTGAGTATTTAAACTGTTATAACTTAATTTATGGAATTCAGTTTTGTATGTTATTTATTGGGTTTGAAAGCTAAGACATAGGGCTATAATTTTTATTTTGACTATAATATTTGAATATGTCTATAATTATCCAAAAAAATTCATAAAGTTCAGACTTATAATCTGTCTAGAAAATTCTAGGCAGAATTGTTAGTGATCAGTCAATGTTTATTTTATTATATCTTTCGATACAGAGCTCAGAATTAAGTTATTCAAGTTGCATATTAAAACTAAGACCCAGACCAAAAATTGTTAAGAAGATCTTTAACTAAATTCAGATTGTAACAGGACAAAAATTAAGGTCCAAAATAGAGAACGAAATCTACCAATGATAGGACAACATATGAGTGGTGGAATTTAAAGAGTAAAATGATGTGAACCTTGTTATATTATGTAAATATTATTTTAATTGAGTGATTATGTGATTATTTTGAGTCTTTAAATGCATGAAAAGTGTGAATTTAATTGTTATGAATTTTAATGAGATTGTGTAAACCCTAGAACACCTAACTTGAACTAGACTTAGGATACTTTGGCATGCCAAGCAGGAGAGGAGTATGATTAAATCCATTAATGGTATGATTATCTAGACCAGGTATGACATTATTATCTATGTCGGGTATGACATTATTATCTATGTCAGGTATGACACTGTTATCTACGTTGGGTATGACACTATTATCTACGCCAGTTATATCACTGTTATCTATGTCGGGTATGCCACTACTGTGAAGCTGGTAATGACACTTATATGCACAAATCATATTGTCTGGGAGGGCACTCCTAAGTGGTTGGATGGAAACTCCATTATCCTAGTTAGGGGTTCATAGGTGTTTTGGGCATAAATAAAGAAGTTATGGAAAATAAATGGATTATTGAAAAGAAAAATGGAATTATGAATTGTGACATGGATAAAAAGATGATCTAGTGTTATGGGCAATAAAAGGCTATGGATAATAATGATTTGATAAAGTAAATTAAATATGAGATATAAGAGAATAAAATTTATAAAATGTATGTGTGCATGAAAAGATGATTGGGTGTTGTGGACATAAAAAGGTTAAGGAAAATGAAAGGAATAATGACTTGTAACATGGTTAATTATGATGTGTTATATAATGATGTGTTAATAAAATAAACAAGTATGAGATAAAAGAATATAATTTGATGTTTATACATGCTAGAATACCATGATATGTATTTTTGCATGAGAAGATGATTGAGCATGAGTTGATATATGACAATGCATGCTGCATAAAATGGTTTATTGCCTTATTTATATTCACCACTAAGCTAAGAGCCTAGCGTGCGAGTTTCTCTCGTTCAGATTTAGTAGAGAATAAGCAGACAATAGTAGATAAAGGTAACGGTGGTCTGATTTAGTAGAGCAACTTGTATCAAATACTGTAGGTCACACAACTTTTGTATTTATGTTTTGAATTTTATTTTATAATACTTGTAAAGTAAGCACATGTTTTGTAAATAATACTTTATTATATAAAATGTATTGTGTTTCTTTATTATGATTTCTTTTACACTACAAGTTAATAAATAGTAAATAAAAAAATATGTATATATATATATATATACACAAGTGTCTCATATTTACATATTTATATAATAAATAAATATAAATAAATATTTTAACCAATGAAGTCAGGATAGCACTCCCTTATAATGGCACGAGCTGCTGGGGTGAGGGGGTGTTACAGTTTTTGGTATCAGAGCCTGGTTCAAGCTGTTTTGGGAAAAAATGTTTTCAAAAATAATTATGACACTTGTGTACCCACAATTAAATATTAAAGTTGTTGCTTATTGATTAGAGCCATTACTTTACGATATTGGTAAGTGATGGCTTCGGGATCACGTGAAGTGGTGGTTGAAGAAGCTGAAAGTAATGAGCCTACAAAGACAGAGGCTTCATAACAACCCAGTCGTCGCTGAGCTACTGCATTAAGATCTAATGCTAGCTCATCGTGAGAGTAGTCTATTGCTAGCACAAGACAAATAGAGCTTATAAGGAGCATGATAGATTTGTTACAAAGAGCATCACAACAAGCCCCATCTGTGTTACAATTTGAGAGGCTACAAAAGCTAGGGGCACCCGACTTCTATAGTAAACAGAAAGATGACCCTTCAATGGTAGAGTTTTGGCTAGAACGGGGAGAGAGAGTTTTTGATCAGTTGCATTGCACAAACGAGCATAAATATGAATATGCAGTGTCTTTGTTATAGGAGCATGCATATGACTGGTGGCAATATGAATCACATAGCACAGAGGCACCTAATCCCATGACCCGGGAATGCTTTCTAGAGAAATTCAAAGAGCAATACATTCCTCCTATCTACACAGACGATAAGAAAAGAGAGTTTTTGATGCTTAAACAAGGAAACATGTCAATAATAGAATATGAGAGAGAATTTACACATATTTGCAAGTATGCTGGTGGCATTGTGTCTACAGAAGCTTATAAATGTCAACAATTTGAAGATGGATTGAGAGACCCAATCAAGTTATAGGTCTCAACCCTATGCCTGATGAGTTTTTCTAGTTTGCTAGCATCTGCCACAATAGTTGAGAGAATTCTAGCAGCACAACAACAAGCATAAAATAGAGGGTTCAGGAGAACCATGCCACAACTGAGTAAAGTACAATCAAGTGGTAAGAGATATAGATCTTTCAGTGGTCGATTTCAGGCTGGGGGTTCCAGCAGGCCTTCTTCTTTCAAGCAGGGACAACTCGCGAGATCTGTTTCTTTGGTAGCCAGTGCACTGACACAGACACCACATAGATCTCTACCTCTACCAAAATGTTAGCATTTTGGCCGTCCTTATCTAGAAGAGTGTTGGTGGATGATAGGAGCGTGTTTTAGATCTGGCTCTAAAAACCATATGAAGTGAGATTGTCCCTTGTTACAATATGGCAGAGGTTTGGGGAGCATTGAGCCGATACAGACACAACCTCTGGGCAAGGAAGAGGCTGAGGTTGAGGGTGAGGTAGAGGAGGCCGATCAAGGCCAGTCAATTTAGGTCAGAGACAGTTGAGATGCCGAAAGATAGTAGAGTTACCCCAGCCAGGGCATATGCCATGTGAGGTTGAGAGGAGAAGGATGCACCTGATTTCTTAATTGGTAAATTCTTTCTCTTTGGCTTTGATATACATGCATTAATATATTCGGGGTCAACACATTCATACATATGTACACCACGTCCAGGTCGAGAGGGTTTAGAACCACAATCTCTAGAATTTGAGATTCTTGTGACTAATCCGTTAGGGCACTGTGTGAGGGTTAGCTAGGTGTTTAGGGGTTTCCCTATTGAAATTCAAGGTAGACAATTCCCATCAGACTTGATAGAGTTACCATTCCATGAGTTCGATGTGATCTTGGGAATGGATTGGTTAGCTCGTTATGGAGTGGTAATGATCATCAGAATTCCAGAACAAGATGAGTAGTGGTGATGGGTGAAAATAGAGAATATCCAAAAAATGTGATATCAGTGTTGAAATCTCGAAAACTCATGAGTAAGGGGTGCGAAGCATACTTAGCGTATGTGGTGGATATAGAGAAAACAAGTCAGAAGTTGGTGGATATTCCTACTATCAGTTAGTTTCTTGATGTGCTTCCAGAGGAGTTGCTAGGATTACCACCAGATAGAGAAATTGAATTGGCTATCGATTTGGTACCCGACACCACTCATATTTTCATTATACCATATAGGATGGCACCAGTAAAGTTGAAAGTGTTGAAAATATAGTCGCAGGAATTGTTAGATATGTGATTTATATGACCTAGTGTATCACCGTGGGGTGCTCCAGTATTATTTGTAAAGAAGAAACATAGCACCTTACGTCTTTGCATCGATTATAAGTAGCTTAATAAGGTGACAATCAAGAATAAGTACCTGCTGTCTAGGATTGATGACTTATTTGATCAGTTGAAGGGTGCAACCATATTTTCAAAGATAGATCTTCAATTGGGGTATCATCAACAAAAGATAAGAGAGTTAGATGTACCTAAGATGACATTCAAGACTCAATATGATCATTATGAGTTCCTAGTTATGCCCTTTGGATTGATGAATGCACCAGCAGCTTTTATGGACCTGATGAATTGAGTGTTCAAGCCATATCTTGACTAATTTGTAGTGGTGTTTATTGATGACATCCTTGTGTACTCCAGACATCGAGAAGAACATGATCAACATTTCAGAATGGTGCTGCAAACATTGATGTACATGCATTGATAGATACGGGGTCAATGCATTCATACATATGCACACCACCATCGGGTCGAGAGGGTTTAGAACCACAATATTTAGAATTTGAGATTACTGTGACTAACCTGTTAAGGCACAGTGTGAGGGTTAGCAAGGTGATTAGGGGTCACCCAGTCGAAATTCAAGGTAGGCAATTGTCAGCAGACTTGATAGAGCTACCATTCCACAAGTTCAATGTGATCTTGGGAATGGATTGGCTAGCTCGTTATGGAGTGGTAGTGGAATGTGGAAGAAGAAAAATGTCATCAGAATTCCAAAACAAGATGAGATAGTGGTGAAGGGTGAGAATAAAAGATATCCAGACAGTGTAATATCGGTGTTGAAAGCTTAGAAACTCATTAGCAAGGGATGTGAAGCATACTTAGTGTATTAGCGTATGTGGTTGATATGGAAAAAGCAAGTTCAAAGTTGGTGGATATTCCAACTGTTAGTGAGTTTCCTGATGTGTTTCTAGAAGAGTTGCTAAGGTTACCATCGGATAGAGAAATCAAATTTGCTATCGATTTGGTACCCGATACCATTCCTATTTCCATTACACCATATAGGATGACATCAGTAGAGTTGAAAGTGCTAAAAATACAGTTGTAGGAATTGTTAGATAAGGGATTTATATGACCTAGGGTATCACCATGGGATGCTCTAGTATTATTTGTAAAGAAGAAAGATGGCACCTTACGTCTTTGCATTGATTATAGGCAGCTTTATAAGGTGACTATCAAGAATAAGTACCTGTTGCCTAGGATTGATGACTTATTTGATCAATTGAAGGGTGCAGCCATATTTTTAAGGATAGATCTTCGATCGGGGTATCATCAACTAAAGATAAAAGAGTCATATGAACCTAAGATTAGGACTCGTTATGGTCATTATGAGTTCCTAGATATGCCCTTTGGATTGATGAATGAACCAGCAACTTTTATGGACCTGATGAATTAAGTGTTCAAGCCACATCTTGACCAATTTATAGTGGTGTTTATTGATGACATCCTTGTGTACTCTAGAGACCAAGAAGAACATGATCAACATCTCAGAATAGTGCTGCAAACATTGAGGGAAAAGCAGTTTTATGTAGAACTATCTTAGTGCGAGTTTTGGCTTGAAGCAGTTAGTTTTCTGGGTCATGTAATTTCAGCAGAAGGTATTCAGGTTGACCCTAGTAAAATTGAGGCTATTCTTAATTGGAAACTACCATGAAATGTGAAAGAAGTGAGAAGTTTCCTCGGATTAGACGGATATTATAGGAGGTTCGTAAAGGGATTTTCATCCTTAGCGACTCCTTTGACACGCCTGCTACGAAAATAGGTCCGTTTTGAGTGGATAGATAGGTGTCAAGCAAGCTTTGATCGACTAAAGGAAATGTTAACTGAAGCACCAATTTTGACTTAGCCTACTCCAGGAAAAGACTTTATTGTGTACAGTGATGCTAGTCATAATGGTTTGGGCTGTGTTCTGATACAAGAAGGAAAGGTGATTGCTTACGCCTTAAGACAACTTAAGCTTCACGAGCTTAACTATCCAACACACGATTTAGAGTTAGCTACGATAGGTTTTGCTCTTAAGATCTGTAGACATTATCTGTATGGGGAAAGATGTTATATCTATACAGATCACAAAACTCTTAAGTACCTTTCCTCACAGAAAGAGTTGAATCTGAGACAACGAAGATGGTTGGAGTTAATTAAAGATTATGACTGTGTGATCGACTACCAGCCAGGAAAATCTAATGTTGTTGTAGATGCACTAAGCAGGAAGATTTTAGCTGAGATGCGAGTACAATCTACTTTGATGTAGAGGATCAAAGATGCTCAAAAGCAAGATGAGAAGTTAGTAAAGATAGTGAAGGTAGTGGAAACAGGAGAAAAGCCTGAGTTTTCATTGATGGAAGATGGCACAGTATACTTCAAAAATAGGATTTATGTGGCCAGTATAGAAGAGCTAAAGTCTGATATTTTAAAAGAAGCATATGAAACAGTGTATATAATGCATCTAGGCATGAACAAGATATATCAAGATTTGAAATCTCTATACTGGTGGCTAAGGATGAAAAAGGATATCACTAAATATGTTGTTAGGTGTCTAACCTGTCAGCAAGTGAAAGCAGAACACAAGTTACCCATGGGATTGTTACAACCAATACCGCTTTTAGAATGGAAATGGAAAAGAATCACAATGGATTTTTTGTTCAGTTTACCGATGACTCAAAGAAAGCATGATGTACTGTGGGTTATTGTGGATCGAGAAATGGATGAGCAGTGAGTATTTAAACTATTATAATTTAATTTCTGGAATTGGGTTTTGTATATTCTTTATTGGGTTTGAAAGCTAAGACATAGGCTATAATTTTATTTAGATCAAAACATCTGAATATGTCTATAATTGTCCAAAAAAATTCATAAAGTTCGGACTTAGAATCTGTCCAAAAAATTCTAGGCAAAATTGTTAGTGACTAGTCAGTGTTCATTTTATCATATCTTTTAATGCAGAACTTAGAATTAAGTGATTCAAGTTGAATATTAAAGCTAAGATCCGTAACTAAAATATTTAAGAAGACTTTGTAACTAAATTTAGATTGTAATAGGACCAAAATTAATGTCCAAAATAGAGAATGAAATCTGCTAGTGATAGGGCAACATATGAGTTATAGAATTTAAAGAGTAAAATGATGTGAACCTTGTTATATTATGTAAATATTATTTTAATTGAGTGATTATGCGATTATTTTGAGTCTTTAAATGCATGAAAGGTGTGAATTTAATTGCTATGAATTTTAATGAGATTGTGTAAGCACTAGAACACCTAACTTGAACTAGACTTAGGATAGTTTGGCATGCCAAGTAGGGGGGAGCATGATTAAATCCATTAATGGTATAATTATATACGTCGGGTATGGAATTATTATCTATGTCGGGTATGACATTATTATCTACGCTGAGTATGGCACTATTATTTATGTCGGGTATGACACTGTTATCTACACCGGGGATGACACTATTGCGAAGCCGATAATGACACTTATATGTGCAAATCATACTGCTCGGGAGGGCACTCCTAAGTACCTGGATGGAAACTCCGGTATCATAGCCAGGAGTTCATAGGTATTTTGGGCATAAACAAAGAAGTTATGGAAAAAAATGGATTATTGAAAATAAAAATAGAATTATGAATTATGACATAGATAAAAAGATGATTGAGTGTTGTGGGCTATAAAGAAGGATTGAAAATAAAATAAAATAAAATAGAAAAATAATAATAAGAAACCATGAATTGCGATATGTATAATAATAATGAGTTATGATATGGATAATTTGATATTTATGCATGCTAGAATATTAGGAGATGTATATTTGCATGTGTTGAACCTTGAGGGGTATTTCCGTCATTTTGATGCTAACAAATAAAATAGCAATTATGTATTTAACATACTTGTTTTCTAAGTTTATTGAACAGGGCATGAAATATGATAGCAAGAATGGAGAATGGAAGACAAATTTTAAAAAGACAAAAAAAATGAAGAAAGAGCATGTTCACACCCGTGATGAAGCTTAGCACCAACTATCCAATATTTAAAGTTCATGGACATGAAGAATGATAGCAACCATGAATGATCATATCAGTCATGCCTGTGAAAGAAATTCATGCCTATGATAAGACATGAAAAATTCTTCCAGAGAGCTTCACGGCTAGAGTCACCACTTGGACCACGGCTAGGAAGGATGGTCACGCCCGTGAAGATATAATGTCACACCCGTGAGAAGACATGAAAAATTCTTCTAGAGAGCTTCACGGCCAGAGTCACCATTTGGACCATGGCTAGGAAGGATGTTCATGCCCGTGAAGATATAATGGCACGCCTGGGATCAAACACTTCAAGTCCTTCCAAAATGTTTCACAGCCAAAGTCACCACTCAAGTCACGGCTTGGAAGAATACTCACGACCATGACAATCATATTCACGACCGTGAAAGAGGAAAGAGAAACATGTCAGACGTGAAAATAAGAGTTGGTGCAACGGCTATTTCTGCATTAAATGCAATCAAACGGCTATAATTCGCCATGGAAGTATAAATGCAAGTCATTTATGAATCCAGAACAAGAAAATAGCTAATACTTCGAATCAAAATCTTGTTGTAAGCCATTTGTGCATTTGATATTTAAAAAAAAAATATTTATTCTCCGTGAAAATCTTTTTGCTCATCATTCTCTAAGCATTATAGATTTGTAAGTGGTTCTCTCTGTAATCATCTACTCAAGTGAGTTTGGGTATTTTGGGGTTAAGAGTAGAACACTTGTAAAGGTTATTTGTGTGAGCCGTTAAAACACAAGGAATTGGTTTATTGTGTGAGCCATTAAAACACAAGGGATTTCTGGGTTAGGTGTGATCCATTGTTAGAAACACCATAGTTGGGAGTGAGCTTGTAAAACTCCATTATAACACTTAGAGTGTTAGTGAAACTCCCAATTGAGATTGGGGAGATGAATAGGGTTTGTTAACACCCGAACCTCTATAAAAATTCTCGTGTCATATCTTTCTATCCCTACTAAACATAACTTTTCTTTCTGCACTTAAAAGTTAAATTTTTAATATCCAATTCAACCCCCCTTCTTAGTTCAATATCTTGACAACAATTGGTATCAGAGCTAAGTCTAGCATCGAAGCCTAAACATCGCTCGTAAAGATCAAGATATGGCCAATGAAGGATTCCAAAGTCTCAAGCCTTACTTTGATGGAGCAAATTATGCTCATTGGAAGTTTCGGATGGAGACATATCTGGATAGTGAAGGAATTGAAGTCTGGGATAGTTTGAAAAGAATGGACACCACCAACTAGAAAAGGAGTTAATGGTGAAGAAGAAATTTTATCAAGAGATGATTGGACAGAGCCTCAACAAAGAGCAAACTCAAAAACAAGAAGGCAATGACAATTCTCCCAAGCTCATTATCCATTGAAGAATATGGTAGAATATAACACTGCCCAATAGCTTACAGCATGTGGAAAACATTGGAAAACTATCATGAAGGAACTAAGCAAGTTAAATCCAAGAAGATTCAACTTCTTACTTCAGAGTATGAGCTCTTCAAGATGAAATCCAATGAGTCAATTATTGACATGACCAACCGTCTTCTATCCATCATAAATGGCATGAGAAAACTTGGGAAACACCTGAGCTTGGAAGATGTAAATAACAAAATTATGAGAAGTCTTCCTCTGAAAGATTACAATTCAAGAGTTGCCAGTATAGAAGAGGAAAATGAAGACATGAGCATCATGAATACTGATATGCTTATTGGCAAACTTCTCACACATGAAATGGAAGTGAAAAGAGATAGAGAGCTTGAAGCAGAGCCAAAAAACAGAAAGCCTCTAGCACTAAAAGCCTCTACTTCAAAATATCAAAAGGAAGTTGAAGATGATGAAGAAAAGAGTGATGATGCAAATTAGGACATTGCTATGATGACTGAGAAAAGAATGAGCAACTCTAGAAAAT
This sequence comes from Triadica sebifera, assembly GCA_023653625.1. Lineage (NCBI taxonomy): Eukaryota > Viridiplantae > Streptophyta > Magnoliopsida > Malpighiales > Euphorbiaceae > Triadica > Triadica sebifera. The sequence goes on along the minus strand of CM042903.1, from coordinate 12,862,306 downwards.
TCAGGCAAAGATACCTCAAACAGACTTTTAATGATGCACAAAGAAGTAAAAAAGAGGTAAAGTGCTATGAATGTGGAAAGAAAGGGCACATTAAACCGGAATGTCAAGGCTCAAGAAGCACAAGAGCAAATACCAAAGAGACAATGGGGAGAAAGGTCACAAAGTCACATGGGATGACGAAAGCTCTTCAAGTGAAAAAGATGACAATGAAAGTGAAGAGGTCAACCTATGCTTCATGGATATAGAGGATCACGTCTCGGATAAGGTAAGATCACTTCACTCATACTCTTTCAATAATGATAGTAGTGATAATGATAGTAATCGTGAAGATGATGATGATGAGCAAACCCTAATAGAAGTATTGAATCTAGAACTAAAAAAATATAGAAGTAAATTCAATACTTATAAGAATAACATTTCTAATTTGAAAATCAAAATGGATGCTTTAGAAAAGGAGAACTTTAAGCTTAAATCATCTAATGAATCTCTTCAAAAGTCATTAGATGAATACTCTTCAAGACCCTCAACTAAATCCTTGCTTAAAGAAAACAATACTTTGAAAAATGAAGTTGAGGAACTTAGAAACTCTAGTTCAAAATTTCACAAAGGAAAGGAGAGCTTAGATACTCTCATTGTGTCTCAAAGACCACCCTTAATTAGACATGGTCAGGATTTAAGGGTACATCATCATCTTCTCACAAGACTACTTTTGTTAAGTCAAGTGAACCTCACATCTCCACATTTGTTGGAACAGCACCAAGGGATAAATGCACTAAATACACTAAACCTTCTATACATAAGAGGGATGTTCAAGGATTGGTAAGCCTAAGAAAGAAACCTCAAAAGGCCAATCATGCCTTTATGTATAAGAAGCATGCATCTAGAAAAGCACCAATTAATCATGACTGTGCATGCCATTATTCTCAAACTCAGTCTAATAGAAATATGGCATTCAAAAGCATTGTAAGACCAAAAAGCTTTTTTAGACCTAAACAGTGTAATTATTGTATGAAATTTGGTCACATAAATAAACATTGCTGGATAAGGAAGGCTCATTGGGAACCTTCATGTGCTAACCCCTAAGGACCCAAGCTCATTTGGGTACCTAAAAACCATACTTGAATTGTGATTCTATAGGTATGCCTTAAGTCCACAATAAACAAAAATGCTTGGCTAGTAGACAATGGGTGTTCAAGGCATATGACAGGAGACAAAGAAATTTTCAATGAAATCAAAAGTATTGATGGAGGTAAAGTTACCTTTGGAAAAAATGTTAAGGGTAAGGTAATTGGCATTGGCTCTATTGGTATTAATGGTACTACTTTTATTAAAGATGTCTTACTTGTTGATGGTTTGAAACATAACTTATTGAGTGTAAGTCAATTTTGTGATAAAGGAAACAAAGTAACCTTTACTTCCAATGAATGTCTTGTAGCCTCTATTGATGGTCAAGAGATATTTAAAGGAAATAGAGATGTCAATACCTACATAATAGACTTACACAAAATATCTAACCATTCCTCTAAGTGTCTTGTGACTACTAGTGATGAATCTTGGTTGTGGCATAAAAGGCTTGGTCATGCAAACATGGATTTAATTCAAAGCCTCAACATAGGAGAGCTAGTAAAGGGACTGCCAAAAGTCAAATTTGAAAAAGACAAGACATGTGAACCTTGCCAAAGAGGGAAGCAACACAAGTCATCCTTCAAATCCAAAAACATAGTAAGTACCTCAAAACCTCTACAACTCCTGCATCTAGATTTATTTGGACCTACTAGAATTGCAAGATTAGGAGGTAAACACTATGCCTTTGTCATCGTAGATGATTACTCTAGATTTACTTAGGTAATTTTCTTAGCTCAAAAGAGTGATGTTTTTGAAACTTTCAAAAATTTTGCTAAAAGAGTTCAAAATGAAAAAGGATATTGTATTTCAAAAATAAAAAGTGACCATGGAAAAGAATTTGAAATTGAAAACTTTGAAATTTTTTGTCTTGAACATGGCCTTTCACAGAGTTTTTCATCTCCTAGGACACCTCAACAAAATGGGGAAGTTGAAAGGAAAAATCGAACTTTAATTGAAATGGCTAGAAAAATGCTCAATGAGTATGGCTTACCAACTTACTTTTGGGCAGAAGCCACAAATACTGCTTGTTATATTTCAAATCGAGTTTTTAAAAAACCTCTCTTAAACAAAACTTCATTTGAGCTATGGAATGGAAGAAAGCCCTTGATATCATACTTTAGAGTATTTGGATGCAAGTGCTTCATATTGAATACCAAGGACAACCTTGGAAAATTTGCCTTTAAATCTGATGAGGGTATCTTTTTAGGATATTCTACAACTAGAAAAGCATATATAGTATTTAATAAAAAGTCATTAACTGTTGAAGAATCTATGCATGTTGTTTTTGATGAATCTAGTTGACTTCATCTTGTGAAAGGTAGTGTTCTTGATGATGTTGTAGGTACCATGGAAAGACTTGATCTTGAAAATGGAAGAGAAGAAAATGATCAAGAAGATTCACATCAAGATGATTCTCTACCTCAAGCTCAAGAGGAAAATAGGCAAGAGCTCCCAAAGGAATGGAGATTGACAAAAGATCACCCCAAATAGCAAATCATTGGTGATCCTACAAGGGGAGTAAGTACTAGATCTCATCTCAAACAATTACTTTTTGACCTTGCTTTTGTTTCTCAAATTGAGCCTAAAAATATTGATGAGGCTCTTAATGATGAAAGTTGGGTGATTTCCATGTAAGAGGAACTCAACCTATTTGAGAGAAGTAAGGTATGGACCTTAGTACCTAGACCTAATGAGCATCAAATCATAAGAAGCAAATGGGTATTTAGAAATAAACTAGATGAACAAGGTTCAATAACTAGGAATAAGGTTAGATTGGTTGCAAAAGGGTATAATCAGGAAGAAGGAATAGATTATGATGATACCTATGCTCCTGTAGCTAGATTAGAAGCCATAAGAATACTTTTAGCATATGCATGCCATATGAATTTCAAACTCTTTCAAATGGATGTAAAAAGTGCCTTTTTAAATGGTTTTATAGAAGAAAAAGTTTATGTAGAACAACCACCAGGTTTTGAAAGCTATGATTTGCCCAATCATGTATTTAATCTTTCAAAAGCTTTATATGGTTTGAAACAAGCCCCAATAGCTTGGTATGAAAGACTAAGTTCTTTTCTCTTAGAAAATAATTTTACAAAGGGGAATGTTGACACTACATTATTCATAAAAAAGCATAAGCATGATATTCTAATTGTTCAAATTTATGTTGATGATATCATATTTGGGTCTACTAATGAATTGTTTTGTCAAGAATTTGCTAAGTGTATGACTAGTTAATTTGAAATGAGCATGATGGGTGAGCTAAAATTCTTGCTCGGTCTACAAATAAAACAAGGCAATGAGGGCATATTCATCAACCAATCCAAATATGCCAAAGACTTACTTAAGAAATTTAGAATGGAATGATGCAAGAATGCCAAGACTCTAATGAGCACATCAACAAAATTGGACAAGGATGAAAAAGGTAAGAGCATTAATGAAAAGCTCTATAGAGGTATGATTGGATCACTTTTATATCTTACTGCCTCTTGACTCGACATAATGTATAGTGTATGCTTATGTGCTGGATTTCAATCATGTCCTAAAGAGTCTCATTTAAATGCAGTAAAAAGAATTTTTAAATATTTACATGGCTCATTGCATCTAGGTTTGTGGTATTCTAGAAATTCATCCTTCTACAATTATAGGATATTCAGATGCTGATTATGCTGGAAGTCTTTTAGATAGAAAAAGTACTTCAGGTACTTGCCACTTTATTGGAGAATGCTTAGTTTCTTGGTTTAGCAAGAAACAAGTTTCAGTTGCTCTTTCCACCGCTAAATTGGAATATGTGGCAGCAGGATGTTGTTGTACACAAATCCTTTGGATGAAACAACAACTTAAGGATTATGGTCATAATATGAACCATATACCTATTAGATGTGACAATAGAAGTGCTATAAATCTATCTAAGAATCTCATTCAACACTCTAGAAGTAAGCATATTGACACAAGACATCATTTTATTAGAGATCATGTTCAATATAGCGATGTTGAATTGGAATTTATAAGCACAAATAATCAATTGGCAGATATCTTCATTAAGTCTCTAAATGAGGAAAGATTTAATTTCATAAGAAGAGAGCGTGGTATGATTGATGGATTAACTTTATGATTGCCAAAATTGTCAAACCTTGATTGATAATCTTGTGTTTTTTTTGTCTCATCTTATTAGATATAAGGTAGCTAATTTGATGGAAATATATGTTATAAGGGATAGAAGCTCCTTAGAAATGTTTTAGTCTTGTTTTAGACTTAATTTTATTTAATGAGGATTTTAAGCAATTCACGCCTGTGACATATATTCACAGCCATGATCTAAATCACGAAAAGAACCAGTAGCTTTCACGACTTGCTTCACGACATGATTCACGACTGAAGGTTATGAAGACTATGTTTCACGACCATAACCTTTTTTCTATCACCCCCATGAAACCCTTTGTTCACACCTATGATGTTTTTTCATAATCGTGAACATTTCCACCAAAAACTCATAAAAGCATTAACGCTTTGTATCACGCTCTATTTCACGACCACAAGTAGTGAAGATTGCACTTCACACCTGTGACTCATCTGTCACCACCGTGATAGTTCATCATTCATTCCTGTTACCTTTAATTTTCATGATTGTGAATAATTTCACCTCTCTATTCACGGGTAGAGCGTCTCTTCAGTAAACTGTGAACACGACATTTCATGCCCGTGACTTAGTTTTCCACGCCCATGAAGATGTCTGCTATAAAACGTTTATGTCGTTATTTCTCTCATTGCAACTCTCCAACTTCTCTCAACTTCTCTCATTTATCACCATTGAATACTATTTTGAAGATTTCAGTCCCCTAGCAACTCATTCCATCTATAACTATCTTCAAAAACCATTTCCATCATTAGAAATCCCATCACCTTAGGTTTTATTCCAAATTTTCTATCAAAATTTTTCACTCTTCAAAAGTTCATTTTTCAATCAAAATGGAAACCGGCTCCTCCAAGGGTACAAGAAAGAAGTCTTATGCTCCAAGAAGGTACACGAATTACCTTTTAAAAATTATTCCAGAGCATTGTCATCCTAGATACTCAGTTCTTAAGAAAAGGCCACTCCTTTCCTTTAGATCATTTGAGTGGCAAACCATCCGTACACTCGGCCTTGAGACAAGCATGACGGAACAACTATAGGCTTGTCATCTGAAAGATTTCGTTGATATCCATCAGCCGACACTGAGGGAACCAACTCTAGATTTCTTGAGCACTCTGCAAGTCTCTCCTACCGGCACGGTGAAATTCCAACTTTGCAAGCATCCGAACACCCTCTTTGCCACAGAGTTTGGAGAAATGTTCAACCTTCCCTCTGATGGTATCCTGAATGAGAGTGAAGTGGAGTTCTATGCTACTCAGGCATGGACTCACTTTAGGCTTGATTGCAGTTGGGACGTCAAGAAGACGAAGAGCACCCACCTTCGATCCCCAGTGCACAAGTACTTGCATAGGTTTCTATCCTATAACATTTTTACCAGAGGAGACAACAATGGATCCATTAGAAATTCATAGCTCTTTCTTCTGGAGATGGATGGAAGAGGCCTAACAGTGGCTTTATCTCGATGGTTTGCAAACCATCTTTTGTCAATTGCCACCAAGCCCTCCGTAGATATTCTGATTGGTGGGTACGTGACTCACATTGCCATCAAGATGGGGTACCTGAAGTTAGAGAAACACCACTTCAACCTCATACTAGCACATCCTCAAGATCGACTAGACGTCGAGTCCTTCATCAAAATGGGAGCGGCTGTTCGTATAGTATTTGAGAATAACATCTACTACCGCTTCACCAACACTGCTGGTGAGATTATTTGGGAGGACAATGACTCGGATGACTTCAAAGCTGGCCTGCAAGGAGTCCAGCAGAGGAAGAGAGTTCGAGTTGAGGGGGCACCTTCAGAGGTTGAGCAGGAAATTGGACAATCCTCTGCCTCCACACCAAACTTGGCTCAGCAAGTGGCTGACCTCTTGGCACCATGGTTTGAACAATTGCAGGCTTCAATGGATGAGAGGTTAGAGAACCTCAAGGATTTCATGGTGTCTCGCATGGAGAGCCTCGAGACAGAAGTAGCTCGCCTTAGAGATAGGATGTTCGGCTAGACCTTATGCTAGTTAGGTTATTTTCTAGCTTGTTTGCTGTAGGAATTTCCATTTCCTTTCAGAATTTCAATTTCTTTTGTATTTGTTTTACTATATTAATATATTTGCTTTTGTCTTCCATTATGTTTTATCTTTTTTTTATTCTTTTTTTTATGACAAAAGGGGGAGAACCTAGCAATATATTGTGTTTAAAGTTAAAAGCAATACTTATTTTGAATCAAATGAATATGCAAGTATGCAAATGAGCTTCATATATCTTAAATATACCTCAAGTATACTTTGCATATACCTTGATGCAAGTTACATGAATGAATATGCACTTGATATACTCTGAATATACCTTAAATATACTTAGCATAAACTTAACTTTCATTAAGAAAAATTTTGGTATACATTGGATATACCTTGCATATAACTTGCATATACCTAAAACTAGGAAGCATATTTTGATGCTACACTTCATCATTCTTTACAATTCTTGCACTTTAGTATTTTTTATCCTAAGCATCTTTTGAGGATGAGACTTCTCAAGAGCACATCTTGCTCGATTATTTGTCACCAGCAAAAAAGGGGAGATTGTTGAACCTTGAGGGGTATTTCCTTTATTTTGATGCTAACAAATAAAATAGCAATAATGTATTTAACATACTTGTTTTCTAAGTTTATTGAATAGGGTATGAAATATGATAGAAAGAATGGAGAATGGAAGACTAATCTTAAAAAGACAAAAAAAATGAAGAAATAGCATGTTCCCGCCCGTGATGAAGCTTAGCGCCAACAATCCAATATTTAGAGTTCACGGCCATGAAGAATGATAGCAACTGTGAATGATCATATCAGTCACGCCCGTGAAAGAAAGTCATGCCCGTGATAAGACATGACAAATTCTTCCAGAGAGTTTCAGAGCCAGAGTCACCACTTAGACCACGGCTTGGAAGGATGGTCACGCCCGTGAAGATATAATGTCACTCCCGTGAGAAGACATGACAAATTCTTCTAGAGAGCTTCACGGCCAAAGTCACCACTTGGACCACGGCTAGGAAGGATGTTCACGCTCGTGAAGATATAATGCCACGCCCGTGATCAAACACTTCAAATCCTTCCAGAATGTTTCACGGCCAAAGTCACCACTCAAGTCACGGCTAGGAAGAACAGTCACGACCGTGACAATCATACTCACGACCGTGAAAGAGGAAAGAGAAACATGTCAGGCACAAAAATAAGAGGTGGTGCAACGGCTATTTCCGCATTAAATGCAATCAAACGACTATAATTCGCTATGGAAGTATAAATTCAAGTCATTTATGAATCCAGAACACGAGAACAGCTAATACTTCGAATCAAAATCTTGTTGTAAGCCATTTGTACAGTAGCCGCCTCCCCACACCCGTACCGCAAACACGTGCCCGGATGAGGGAGCGCTGCTACCTGTCTTTCTTACTTCTTCAAATCGCTATATATTTTTTTTCTAACACTCATGTTTATGTAGATATATACCAAAAATCAGAGTACAATTTATTTACATAAAAAAGTAATTTTTAACATCAGCGTAATTCATAACAAACTTTAAGAGTAGGTTTTACAACTCAAACATTTCTTTAATATAAAAACCAAATACAAAAATTTCAAAACTTGTAACCCACTTTCTCAAGATTCGGCTGTTTTACTTGAATATGATCACCACTTGCTTTATCTAACGTCTTCAGCTACCTTTCTATATCTGCGTGGAAATTAAACTCCACGCTAAGCTCTAAGCTTAGTGGTGCATATAAATAAGGCAATATACTATATCATGCAACAAGCATTAACAAATATCATTTTGTGCATGAAAATGTCCGCATGCATGACTATCAACATATTCCTATTTCATACAAGTATGAATGTCATGCTCATATAGACAATGTTATTTTCATTTATCTTTAATGGCAATTATTCTGTAAATCTGTTTATCATTTTATCTCAATCTCATATCATCATCATTTTCTTATTCTTTTCTTTTCTTATTTTTCCGACATATCCTCATTATCTTGCCCACATCACTCTAAATTTTGGACTGACTGTATATGGGTTATGGATCAGGAGCTCACAACAAGCTTATGCCACCCTATCCACTATCTGGCTCATAAGGGCTTTTCAAATCAATGGCACTCACAACAAGCTTTAGCCACATTGATTGAGTATAATTTCAGCATAGATGAATAACCGGATCAACGGCACTCTCCGAGGTTAAGCCACCTTGTCCTCATTTCTGTGTACTCATCAGAGCTTTCTCAAGTCAGTAGCGCTCTCCAAGCTTAAGCCACACTGACCAAGCATCCCAGACCAATGGCGCTCATAACAAGCTTTAGCCATATTGGTTGAGGTATAGTACGGTACCGTTCGCCCCCTTAATGACATGTCATCTATCCTATTTCTAGTCTGTAAGTAGAGTAATGGGCTTCTTTATATTTTCACATCAATCAATATTCTAATATTTATAAATATCTCAATTTTCTTGTTTTGTAAACATATATTCATACTCACACATCCTTTCATTCATTTACTAGATTCATCAATATTCTCATGTTTATCATTCGCATCAGATTTCAGATAACATCCATGACAATTCACATATTTCATCCGTGACAATTCATTTTTCCATATCAATTCATTTTTTCTATATCACGACATATCACATTCTCACATCAATATATATATACATATACATATATCCATATCATTCTTATTTCACTGAATAGACAATGACTTTCATTTACTTACCTGAATTCTTCATTTGATAACCACATTCATAATTATAAATACAGAGCATTCACAGCCGTGATTACTAATTTCACCCCCGTGAATTAGTTCACGCCCGTAATCCCAAGCCGTGAATGCTACTGAAATGAATTTCCCAAAAGAATTCACGGTCGTGATTACTCATTCACGCCCGTGAATAAGTTCACTTCCGTGATTCCAACCAGTGAATGCTTCTGGAATGAATAGTACCATTTCCACACATAAATTCACGACCGTGACACAATCGGCCACAACCGTGAACCCTCAAGTTCACGCCCGTGACTCAATAGTCACACCCGTGACTTTCAGCAGGAAATCTGCATATTCACATTTCAATCATTCTAACATCATCCAAATCATACCAAATTCTATTTCATGCATTTCTAAGGTTCTTTACTCAACTTATTACTCTCTAATACATGTAAATGCCTTGATCATACAAGATTCTCTAACATGCATCATTAATTCAATGTCACACAAGGATCATATTCATACATGTCTAATTCTATGGTTTCATGCCATAATCATCATCATTATTGAAATGTATTTATCTACAATCATTTTCAGCATGCATTATTTCAAACAAAAATATGTTATTGCCTTAAGTTATGCACAAACCTTAAATCTTTCTCTTTCACACTTTTAGGTAGCTTTCTCTTTTCCTTTGCTCCTTAGAGCTTGTTCCTTGTCACTTGGAACTCCTTACACTTTTCTTCACTTTATCACAACTTTGGAGATTTTCTCTCTCTACTAAACCAGATTTTTTTTCCTCTTTCTTGTTCTTTCCAGCTTCCTTAAGAGTTATGGAACATGAGTATCACTTTGTCTTGCTTTTTCCCTTCTCTTCTATTCCTTTCTCTCTCTAGAATTCAAGATGAGCTATGGAGGAAATGGTGTAGCTGGCGTGACTGGTAAAGAAAAGAGAGAAGAAAGCAGAAAATGAAAAGAAGAAGAAGAAGAAGAAAAGAAAGCCTTAAATAGGGTACCTAAAAAGTCTTCATGTGGGACCCACCATTTGACCATCTTCTTCCAATTTTACACTTAATCAATATTAATCCTTCTTCCTTCAATATCATGGCCGGCCAAAACTATCAAAATGTGAACAAAATTAATATGTTGATTAGCAACTAATCTCATTAATCCTCTAATTTTTGGTAAATTGCAATTTGACCCCAAAACTTATCAAATTTTGCAATTTAGTCCTTTACCGTAAATCAACTCTTTTAAACTTTAAAATCACTTAATTAGGAATTTATCATTTAATTTAGCCATTTCTTTGATCAATTATTATAAAAATTCCGAATTTAGACTCTGATCGGTCAAACACGTCAACTTCGTGACACGTGCGACTCAAAGCCTAAATTAGCGGATATTACAATTAGTGCATTTGATATTTTCAAAACAAACATTTATTCTCTGTGAAAATCTTTTTTCTCATCATTATTTGGGCATTATAGATTTGTAAGTGGTTCTCTCTGTAATCATCTACTCAAGTGAGTTTGGGTATTTTGGGGTTAAGAGTATAACACTTGTAAGGGTTATTTGTGTGAGCCTTTAAAACACAAGGAATTGGTTTATTGTGTGAGCCATTAAAACATAAGAGATTTATGGGTTAAGTGTGATCCATTATTAGAAACACCATAGTTGGGACTGAGCTTGTAAAACTTGATTTTAACACTTAGAGTATTAGTGAAACTCCCAATTGAGATTGGGGAGAGGAGTAGGGTGTTTTAAGACCCGAACATCTATAAAAATTATTGTGTCATATCTTTCTATCCTTACTAAACTTAACTTTTCTTTCCACACTTTAAAGTTAAAATTTTAATATCAAATTCAACCCCCCTTCTTGGTTAAATATCTGGACAACAGCATGGAAAGATGATGTGAGCATAAATTGATATATGGCAATGCATGTTCCATAAAATAGTTTGTTGCTTATTTATATGCACTACAAAGCCAAGAGCTTAGCATGAGAGTTTCTTTTGTGCAGATTTAGTAGAAAATAAATAGATGGTAGTAGATAAAGGTAGCGGTGGCCTGATCCAGTTGAACAGCTTGTATCAAATACTGTGGGTCACACAACTATTGTATTTATGTTTGGAATTTTATTTTATTTAATCATCGAAAATATAGATTATCACTAGTCCGAGGGTAAATTTTTGGAGTGAAAATGAGGTCAAATAACCCCTGAAAAGTCAAAACTAAGAAAAAGGGACCCAGTTTAATTAATAAAGTAGTTGACCATACTTTGATCAGGCTATAAAAAATAGCAAACAACATCTAAAATTTTATTTTAAGACATGGATAAACTCTAAATAATATTTAGGATTATTTGACAGTGAAAAAAGAATTTTACGGAAACATTGAAATTGATTTATCAGTCCGATTTGAGTGAGTTATAGGAAGTAGACTCCGATTGAGTTGAAATTTTTTTTCGCATATATGTATATATTATGAATTATGGAATCAAATTTAGGTGAAATTGAGCTTAGAAAGTGAGAGAAATAATTTAGAGTACTTAATTGGGCCTAAATGGGTTGGACTTTGTTTGGCCCAAGCCCACCCATCTTAAGCTATTATATAAAGGCTTAAATATCATAATTCTCTAGAGATAATTCTGCAACTCCTTCTTCCTCCTCTCCTCCCTTTTGGCTGAACCATATTCTCCCTTTTTCTCCTCTAAATTTCTTCCATTTTCTCCAATTTTTGCACTAAAATCAAACATCCTAATATAATTTCAGCCTCTCCAATAGCTAGTAGAAGTCTCTAATCTTCATTTGGAGGTGTAGAGTGGAAGGAAATCAAAAGAGACAAATTAAAATTCAAATATGAGGTAAGTGAAATTAAGAGTTTTAAATTGTTTAATGGTTTAAATAGATAGTTTAAGGTATGTAAGTGATAATTATGAAGTTAGATTGAGTTAGAAAAGCAAAATAATGGTGAATTAATTGAGTGTGAATTTTGGCCACGACAGGTGCACAAGGAAATGAAGGTTCTTCATAGGAAAAGACTAAGGAAAAGGAAGCTTAGGAAGGCCAAAGGAAGAAAATAAGGTTAGTGATTTCAAAATCTACTTATTTCCATTGTTAAATATTGAATTAGGGTTATGGAAATTAGGAAAATTGTGTGTTATGTATGTAATTGATAATTGAAGCTTCAAACATGATTAAGGGAATATAAAAAGTGAATTATAATGGTTAAATTCAATTGAAAAAAATTAATTAGTGGAACTTTGAAAAAATGACCATATTATGGGAAAAATTCATATTAAGGCATAAAAAACATTTTAGTGTAATATTATGATACATATGGAATAATAAATGTATAAATTAGTGAAATGAATATTTAGAAGCTAAAAGAAAAATTTTAACGATGAAAATTTGATGTGGGCCAAAATATGAAGAAGAAGAAATTATTATTTTCCTTGCTAATTAAATAAAAATTAAGTTATAAAATACAAGAAAACATGATATTGAGTGTGTAGAAATTTATTATAAATTTTTAAAATATATTTATTGAATATTTTTCTAATTATTGATTATTTTATGCATGAAATGAAATAAAATGGATAAAGTGTATTTAGTGAGTTTAATAACTTAATTGATTATTAATGATTAAATCTTGATATATTAGAATGGAAAGTGTGGAAAAGGACTATAGTTATGGATGAATAAAATGTTAGGTAATTAATATTGTAAAAATAATGGAATTTCTAAATTTAATGGAAATTGAATTAAAGAAATAATATATTAGCCTTAGTTATTTTTCCGATGGTTAAATCTAACCCATGATATAATTGGCTAGCCATAGGAACACCATTACCGTGGTGTGGGTCATAGCAATTCGCTTATGTAGGCTAATGAGAGTCTACTTCAGTCATAGTGATTCAATGATCAGCATACAATGAAGTGCTCAGGTGGTCTTTTAGGGTCAATCTTCAGTGTAGTAGACTTTTGGGATCCACGTCTTATGTATCTAGTCCAAAGATTTTCTATCGGACTGAAACTAGAGATAAATGTGAATAAAAGTAGTAAGAATGAGAAATATGATAAAAATGATAAATGTAAAAAATGTAAAAAAATGATATAAGTGATAAATGTGATAAAAATAATAAATGTGATAAATATGATAAAAGTGCAAAGATGATAAAAATGGTATAACAACAACAACAATAACAACAACAACAACAACAATAATAATAATAATAATAATAATAATAATAATAATAATAATAATAATAATAATAATAATAATAATAATAATAATAAAAGTGCTAAATATGACAAAAATTGAAAAATTGAAAAATAGAATATAAGTTGAAGAAAATATGTAGTTAAAAAGAAAATAAATGAAAAAAATATAGTCAGTGGCAAAAGTGTAAATAAATATAAAGTAGTGATATGATTGTAAATAAATGGAAATTTAGGAACCAAAATGAAATTTATAGCTAAAGGAAATTTTAATAGAGGATTGAATGAAAAAAAAAAGAAGAAGAAAGAAATAGTTAATTAAAGAAGAAATATGAAATATGACTAAACTGAAAAAAAAATAAAAATTCAGGAGTGAATTGAAAAAAACTATAAAATTAATTGAGAAAAATTGTTAAATTTAATGAAGATATTATATAGTGAATTAAGGATAAAGAATATTAAAGTATTGATAAAAAATAATAAATATATTAAAGAGGAAATTTAAATAGTGTAGTAAATATAATATTGCATGTATGTATGAAAATATAAGTCAATAGAAATTTTTAGATTAGTAATCACCACTAGGCATTATAATGCTTAGTACATAATTATTTGACTACGTACAGGTAATAACTGAAAAGGCAAAGGAGCAAGCGTACAAATTTTAAGAGCAGACGAAATGATAAAATAGAAAGTAGTATATTAAAAATGACATGTATATATATGTATGGATACGAGTTTGTAAGAATGAAATTATGTATATATTCTGATAAGGAATATTCATGAATTATTATATACATAAAGAATGGAATGTTGACTTGTGGTGGAATGGAAAATATTTTGTATTATATTTATACTATTGTGCTCAAAAATAGAATGTGGATTAATTATCGTGCATGTGGGGTAGTTACTTTATAGTCATTATGTTGCTGAAATTTTTTGAAAAATAAAAAGAATTAATAAAGTGTTAATATGATTATGGTCATTATATTAAATTAAGTTAAGAATTTTTTTTTTCACACATCAGCTATGATCGCATAAGCTCATGTAGCATACGTATAGAATAAGTGTCATAAGGGTGTCATAGTTTTAGTGGTATCCGATCATAGTTTAGGCAGTTCTAAGATCAGAGTGGTCAATAAGTGAATGGATTATATGTATATACATGCCAATTGATGGATGAAATGTGTTATAAGTCTAACGTATGCCTGCTCTTTTCTTTGTTTTATAGTGAAAGATGACATCCCAATAAGGCCAAGGTATTGGGGATGGTGAGAGTCAAGCATCGGTTAGTGCTGGTCAAGCTGAAGCCTCGCAATAGAATACCACTCCACCAGTTGCACCACCTCCATTGTCACAACCGGATTTTCTCAACCTTATGGTTGATTACATTCAACATAGAATGCAACTTGAACAAGTTCAACAACCATAGCCAGCTGTACAATACAACCTTTTGATCCACATAAAAAAAGCCAAATTTGGAGCAGTTAAAGAAATTGGGAGCTAAAAATTTTTATGGACGTGATCCATTGACACCTGTACAAGTGGAAAAATGGTTGTTTAAGATAAATAGATTATTTGAAATCACTCACATCCCGCCTAAAGAGAAGTTTGAAGGTACTGTAGAATTACTCTAGGGTCCTGCATTCCTCTAGGGCCTTGCATTCATTTGGTTGGATTCAATACACAAGCATACCCTAGGTGAACAGTTGAATTGTGATTTCTTCTTGGTCTAGTTTGAAAAGAGATACATAGGGTCAGAGTATAAAGCAGAGATGCAAGATGGTTTTTGGAGACTCGTGTAGGGAAATAAGATAGTAGCAGAATATGAGTGCGAGTTTGAGCACCTTAGTGCCTATCTTGATGACTATCAGTTGACAGAGGAGAAATTATATCAGAGATTTGAGAGAGGTCTCCATAACAAGATCAAACAGATAGTGGGTGCACAACAACATCCAAATTTGTGTGCTATGGTAGAATAGGCAATTAAGTGGAAAGTATCCAAACATATGATGCTAATAGAAAAACTCAGTTTTCATAAAAGAGAAAGCTGAGATAGTTTAGTGGTGCGGGTACTTAAAGTAAGAAATCTAGGGGGCCAAATCTATCACATAGCCATACATTAGTTGCAGTAAGGTGTGGACATGGAAATACATTTTGTGCAATGCCTCAGTTACTTCTGTGGGCAGTACACCTAAAGGCAGACAGGGAAGTACAGTTCAGACTTGTGGCCATTATGGTGCCTATTTCAAGTGTGGCAGAAGAGTGCAGATATTTGACTGGTGCCTATTTCAAGTGTGGTTCAAAAGTTCATCAGGTCAAGGTGTCTCAAGCTTTTACGGCTATATCACCAGCACCTATTATTGGATCTTTGCCACCTAGAGGCTGAGGTAGAGGAGTAGCCTTTAATCCATCAGCATCTAGACCTTCTGCACAACCACCCCAAGGTTAGGGACAAGCTACAGGCTGTACTTATGCAATGAGAGCTAGAAAAAAGGAGAATGCTCTTGATGTGATAGTAGATAAATTCATACTTATGACTGATTCTATTTATGCACTTGTTGATTCTGGTTCCACACACTCCTACATAAATACTAATGTTGCACGTGGAAAAGGGTTATGCAATTCACAATAAGACTAGGACATCCTAGTGAGCAATCCTTTAGAAAATAGTGTTGTGGTGAACAGGGTGTATAGGAATTGTCCCATTTGTGTGCAAGGTTATGAATTCGCTAATCTAATTGAACTCCCATTTCGTGAGTTTGATATGATATTGAGGATGAATTGTATATCCGCCCACCAAGCGATAATAGATTGTAAATGGAAAAGAGTGACACTTAAACTCTCTGATGACTAGAAAATTACTATTGTGGAGGAAAGGACAGAATTTTTATCTGATATGATTTCAGCTACAGCGGCTAAGAGACTCATAAGAAAAGGGTGTATTGCTTACTTGTGTTATGCAATGGAAGCTAAAAAGGAAGATCTTAGGGTTTCAGATGTGCCTACATTGAGAGATTTTTCAGATGTCTTTCTTGATGAACTACCAGGCTTGCCACCTGACAGGGAAGTCAAATTCACTATTGTTGTAGCTCCAAGCACAACACCTATTTCGATTGCACCCCACAAGATGACGCCCACAAAACTCAGGGAATTAAAGATTCAGCTATAGGAATTGTTTGATAAAGGTTTTATGAGACCTAGTACTTCACCATGGGGAGCATCGGTACTCTTTGTAAAGAAAAAGGATGGGTCTCTCAGATTATACATTGACTATAGAGAGTTGAATAAGGTGACAATCAATAACAAGTATCCTCTTCCACGTATTAAAGACTTATTTGATCAATTGAAGGGAGCAGGTGTGTTTTCAAAGATTGATCTTCGATTAGGCTATCATCAGTTGAAAGTAAAAGAAGCAGATGTTCCCAAGACTGCTTTTCATAAGAGATATGGCCTTGGCCTTATGAATGCCCCAACAACTTTCATAAATCTAATGAATAGGATCTTTTATCCTTATCTTGACCAGTTCGTGGTGGTATTTATTGATGACATTCTAGTGTATTCGATGATGCTAGAAGAACATGACAAGCACCTACAAATTGTCTTATAGATATTGAGAGAAAAATAGTTATATGCAAAGTTCAGTAAGTATGACTTCTTGTTGAATGAAGTATCCTTCTTGGGTCATGTAGTTTCAGCTGGACCCAAAGAAGATTGAAGCAATTTTACAGTGGAGAATACCTAAGACTATTATAGAAATTAGAAGCTTGTTTAGTTTGGCTAGGTATTATAGGAGATTTGTAAAACGTTTTTCCACCATAGCATCGCCGCTCACTTGACTGTTATAAAAGCATATTAAGTTTCAGTGGACGGATAAATGTCAAGGAAGTTTTGAGAAACTTAAAAACATGTTGACAAAAAGCTCTATTGTTAACTCAACCAAAATTTGGCATGAATTTTTTTATTTATAGTGATGACTCAAGGAATGGGTTAGGCCATGTATTGATGTAGGAATGTAAAGTGATTGCATATGCTTCTTGAAAACTCAAGACTCATGAGAAGAACAATCCTACTCATGATCTTGAGCGTGCAACAATTGTACTCGTCTTAAAGATTTGGAGACATTATCTTAATGGTGAGAAATGTTACATATATACATATCACAAAAGTTTGAAATATTTGCTCACACAGAAGGAACTTAATTTGAGATAGAGGCGTTGGCTTGTATTGATAAAAGACTATAACTACTTAATCGACTATCATCCACGAAAGGTGAATGTAGTAGCTGATGCACTTAGTAGAAACTTTATGGCAGCCCTTCGAGTGATGAATGTCAGATTGATATGGTACAAGATGGAGTGATAATAGCGGAAATGCAAGTAAAACCATACTTTTTTTCAGCAAGTGAAAGCGGCACAAAACCTAGATGATCGATTGATTGCCATAGTGAACAGAGTAAAAAAGGGCAATGAAGGTGATTACTCTTTGGGTGAAGATGACAACATTTATTTCAATCAGAGGTTATGTGTACTTGATCAATATGAATTGAGGAAGAATATTCTCACAGAAGCTCATCATAGCAGTTATGCGATGCATCCTAATGGTAATAAGATGTATCAGGACTTGAAAGTACACTATTGGTGACTAGGAATGAAATGTAATGTGATAGAATTTGTGAGCAAATGCTTGATATGCCAGTAGGTGAAAGCTAAACATCAAGTTCTATCGGGTTTACTTCAGCCTATCGCAATACTAGAGTGGAAATAGGATTGAGCGACCATAGATTTTATGATGGGACTGTTTTTGATTGGAAGGAAGCATGATGCTATCTAGGTAGTCATTAATAAACTTACTAAATCAGCCCATTTCATACTAGTACAAATGGACTATCCATAGACCAAGTTGGCAGAAATCTATGTTAATGACATAATGAGGATCCATAGAGCACCACCCTTCATTATTTCAGAGAGGGATCCAAGATTTCCTTTCCAGTTTTGGAAAAAGTTGCAAAAAGCATTCGGGACAAAACTTCATTTTAGTAGGGCTTTTCATCCTTAAACTAATGGGCAGTCGGAATGTGTAATTCAGATACTTGAGGATATGTTGAGAAGTTGTGTCTTTGAGATTGAAAGCAGTTGGGAAAGGTATTTGCCATTGGCCGAGTTTGCTTACAACAACAGCTATCAGTCCAGCATCAAAATGGCACCATATGAAGCACGTTATGGGAGGAAATATAGGACTCATATATGTTGGACAAAATTGAGTGAGAAGAAGCTAATGGGGATCAATTTGGTTTGAGAAACTAAAGAGAAGGTATGGGGGATCAATGATAGATTGAAAGAAGCTATAGGCCAACAAAAATCATATGCGGATTTAATAAGAAAAGACATAGAGTTTCACGTCAAAAATAAAGTATTTTTGAAGGTATCACCCTGGAAGAAGGTTATGAAGTTTGGCAAGAAGGGAAAACTAAGTTCGAGATTTTTAGGCCCTTATGAGATTATACAACGAGTAGGACCCATAGCCTATCAATTGAAGATGCCTCAAGAATTGGAAAAGATTCATGATGTGTTCCATGTGTCAATGCGATGAAGGTATAGGTCAGACCCTAGCCATGTGATGAAGCCAGAACAAATTTGAATACATGCTAATATGACTTATGAAGAGAAACCACTAAGGATCCTAGGTAGAGAGGTTAGACAACTCAAGAACAAGCAAATCCCACTAGTGAAGGTGTTATGGAGTCACCACAATGTGGAAGAAGCCACGTGGGAGCCAGAAGCTACAATGAGACAACAACATTCACAATTATTCAATACAGGTAAAATTTTGAGGACAACATTTTTATTGGTAAGGGAGAATTGTAAGGGCCCAAATACCGAGTTAGTCGTAAACTGTAGTTTTCAAAATTTATTAGCATATCTGGAGGTCAAAATTTACACTTATGGGTGAAAAATATTTTATTTGATCAATGAAAAATATAGATTATTACTAGTCCAGGGGTAAAATTTTGGAGTGGAAATGAAGTCAAATAAGACTTCAAAAGTCAAAACTAAGAAAAAAAAGAGACCCGTTTTAATTAATAAAGTAGTTGACCAGACTTTGACCAGGCTATGAAAAATAGCAAATGACATCTAAAAATTTATTTTAAGACATGGATATACTCTAAGTAATATTTAAGATTATTTGACAGTAAAAATTTTTTTACAATAACACTAAAAATTAATTTATCAGTCTGGTTTGAGTGAGACAAATAGGAAATAGACAACGATTGAGTTAAAAAAAAATTTGTAGACATATATGTATATATTTTATGAATTATGAAATCAAATTTGGGTGAAATTGAACTTGGAAAGAGAGAGAAATAATTTAGATTGCTTAATTGGGTCTAAATAGGTTGGTCTTTGTTTGGCCCAAGCCCACCCATCTTAGTATTTGCCTCAATTACATAAATATCTTAAGTAGAAGGTGCATCCAATGTCTTATCCTTCTCCTCATTTGAAGACGCTATATAGGCCTTACAGCTCATTTCCATTGGAAACTCTTGCCATAATGAAGTCAAGATCCTTTTGATGTCATTTTTCTGCCTTTCTTCCTCAACTTGAATGCATGTTGCACTGCAGATGTCTCCTCTGTCATCTTGGATCTGAAGAGTAATTTAGATATCTCATATCGCTTAGTGTGAGCTTGCTCATTTATTAGTTCCCTTAGATGATACACAATGATATTTTCATCCATAGTCTCATGTTGCTTTTGAAGCTCAAGTGACATAGAGGTGAGCATAATGCAACTCGCCAACTCACTATCATCCATATGCTTCTTATATGTTAAATGTTCATCAATAGATGTATCATCAGCAGGAAGGGAGGGAAACAACTTTTCCAAGACATAAGTTATCTTTTTGGCTTGGAGAACTATTCTCAAATTATTTAGTCAGTCAAGGAAGTTCGAGCCAGTCTATTTGTTAGATTCGATAATTGAGTGTAGGTTCATGTTTGATAACATGATTCTAGCAAGCTATATATAAAGATATATCATATTACAAAATGTACTATATGCATGAATATTATGTCTTCAATAAACGAGGATAATTACTTCCATTATTTTATTACAAACCATAGCCCTCATTATGAATTTGAGAGAATTCGTTGAAAGCTCTCCTACTGGGTCAGTATCCAACATCACTATGAATAACCTTAGGTGTGCCCAATAAGCCACCTTAGGTCAATTGGTAGGTATCTCATACCAATTGCATCATATCATGCAACTACTAAATCATTGGGCTATATACTCTTGATATGTTCATATCTCATATACAATTACCCAAAGTTGCCTCTAATTCACATTGACCTTGGGTGTGCCCAACAAATCAATGTACTTAATTAATACCAATCCATTAATCATGAAATCATATTTTGATGGTTTGAACATATACATGTAGAGCAGGCTTGGGTGTGTCCATCAATCCAAACTCTAAAAGGACTCTGATTCTTACCATATTATTAGAAGGCATTGTCTTTAATATAACTTATGAGAGATTTCTTTAAATTTAATCTCAGAATAGTTGTTTGGCATGTATAATATATCGATACATCACAATCTAGATATATAAGATAATTATATTAATTATAGTGTCATGATTATGGGCATATCTAATATAGCACTCATTTATCCTGCTAGTCAGTAATAGTGCAGAGAAGTGCTACTAAGCTCATTATTTGAAAACCTATGCTTAATTTTATTTATTTATTAATTCGAGTTTGATATTTGTAGAATATTTACGACTATATTTTTTATATTTATTATTTCATTTAAATGTGTATCTAATGATGTAAATATCTTGATCATAAATTTTTTTATTTAAGAGTATTCATATATTAAGCTATAATATTCAAAAATATATTTACAAATAATACAAATTATATTAATTACAAATTTACACTTTTATAAATCCTACATACCACATATTTACAACTAAAAGAAAAATCTTAAAATTTATTTATACAATATAATACCCAAAATATAAAAAAAAGAAAAATTGTTGCAATTTGATCTTATGGTTCCCCTTTCTTGGGTCAGTCCTAACACAACAACTACTTCTACTAATCTATCCATAAAACACATGTGCTAAGCTACTAGTTTAGTGGTACTTTTGACAACTATCTAATAATTATATAAATATCTCTAAAATAAATTTTTTATCAGTTACAATTAATTTTCTAAGTATGCCAAAACATTCAAAATAAATAAAAAAACTATATAAATCATGCACAATATATAATTGTTCAATTATAACATTTCATTCATTAAGCAAAATTCGTTAATAACAATACATAGCATACAATTTATAATATGATTTTAATAATTTACCTTATCTTTTCTCCATATTTATTTAATAGCCCATGACATCTTAAACTGAAACTAAACATTGTATACGTAGTTTCTGCTTTTCGGTAGTATACTCGGTGCCTACTTAATTATTTGATAATTCGGCATTTAATGCCTATATTTTCAATAATATCTCAGCACATTTTTCGATGCCTACATAATTTCAAACTCAACACTATTTTTTAGTGCCTATATAAATTCAATCTCAACACTATTTTCTAGTGCCTACATTTGTATCCTTTTATTGGTATGCCAACTTATCCAAATTTATAGTTCCCGACTAGATGTTATAGGGCTTAATCATATTTGTTATATTTATTATTATTTACATCAATTATATATGTAATGCTAATATAATTTCACATAAGTGAAATAATCTAAATTAAATATATTACAACATCATATCACTCATTAAATCATTATAAATATAAGAAAAGTCAAATAAAATATTTTTTATTATAAAATTCAACAATATACTCATATACACAAGCTGCCCTATTATGGGCAAAATTTATGACTCATATTTTCCTATATGTTTCATCTATTTTTAAATGGAATTTAGACAAGGTATTAACTAAAAAAATATAGACAAATATCTTGTCTTTAATTATCAAATGAAATCACATCAAACCGAATTTTGTACCAAAAGTTATGAATTTTACAATTAGGTATGTTTATGTTCATTATGCCCAGTATTTTACTGGATAGATTTTTAGTCCAAACTTTTAGTCAATTTTAAACCTAAATGCAGGAATATTAAGATCTAATGATCTGAATGAAAGTTAAAGCCCTATGTCGTAACTTTCTAAATACAATAAAAAAAATACTCAAAAATTATGTCCATAACTCAAGTTATGACTTAAAATACATAAATTATTCATAAGACAAATTTCCAGCAACTTCATTAAATCACACAATTTCCTATCTTCATGCATCATCAACATAATCTAAATTTTATTTTCACATTCATGACATCACTTAATCATCATTTCAACACTCAATTAAAATATCTTAACATTTTTACCATATTGAATTTCTGCCAAATGCACATACCTTAAAAAGTCCCCTTTGATTCACCCTTCTCCACTTCCTAATTGGCTTTCTCCTTGCCCTTATTTTCTTTATGATTATGGCCCAAAGGTTGTTCACCTCCTTATCCTAACAATAATTTCACACATATACTTCAATTTATATCTTATACTTAATCACCTCTACCCCATTAGGTCCATTAATTAGTCTTTGAATCCATCATTAACCCTTAACTCATACTAATCAAGCATTAAATACACTAATCAATCCACATGAGATAGAAGTGCTCAAAAACCTGAGCTTAAGCCACCCTACTTGCAATTTGTATCAGCTCATTCGAGCCTCTTAAAGTCAATGGTCCTCAACAACTCGAGCTTTAACCACATTGACTGAGTAAAATATCATGTAATACCCTTCGATATAATTAAGACTAAACCCAATTATACCAAAAGATACAACAATGTACATGAGTTAAAACGTCATAATTTTTAAAACTTTCATGGACCATGACCATGATAACTTAACAAAATAAAAGCATTCTTAAAATCATGAAATCAAGCTCAATAAAATAAAAGTTTAATACAAATCATACGAACATATACAAGCCTAAGGTTTTACAAAATGAGTAGTTATAAAACTACATATCTTTGAAAATACAACATGTAAAGTTATAACTACCCAGCCCATAGAAAACAACCAAAAAAATAAGATACAACAATGTATCACCCACCCCAACTATATATCCTCAGCTCTAATTACTTGGCATCCTCCTCTATTGGTCCTCCCTTACACTCCAAACTTATGCATGGACAGTCCATACGCCAAGCAACTTATTCCAAGTGGTACATAACAACGTGCAAGACATACAACAATATGTATATAATATGCATAATATACTGACTGAGCTACTATGATGACTTACCTTGAAGTCTGCACATGCACTAGCATTCATGCCGATGAACACACCTTTCACGGCCGTGAATCTAGAAATTTTTCCATAAAAACAGAGCATAAAAAATCATGTCATTTTCACATGCAATACTCACTACGGTTGACCAATGTCAGCCACCTTATCAATATTCCAACATGCATTCAAGCTATCTATCATGACTATATCATCACCATTCATCAATATTAATCAGAATTGTTCCTCAAACATGTCAATCCAACCATGCTTATAAGATTTTTCATCATGCATATGAATACCATATTTCACCATTTATCTACTAATTTATCATCTAAAACATGCCTTTGAAGCAAAAAACACAGAAAACACAAAGTATTTGCCTTAAGTGTTGTTATGTACAAACCTCACACCTAGGATGGAGATTGGCTAAAGCTTGATCTCTTCAAGCTTGTCCTTTCCCCTGAGATGAACTTCTAGCACTCCCTCCAAGTCCTAGGAAAATGAAGAAATGTCCTCTTAGCTTCTAAAAAATGAACCAAAGTCCAGCAAAGAAAAACCAAACTCTCCTTTATACTCTCAAACTCTCCTTTATACTCTCAACCTCTCTCTTCTCACTCTTGCTTCTCACTTTTCCCATATAAAACGATGATCTTCCAAGCTTCTTCAATGGAAGAAGATGGAGTCTAGAGGAAGAAGAAGATGAAGTTTACATGTTTTTTTAGTTAACAGGGAGTGGGGAGTGGATTTAAAGGGAATGGCAGAAAGGAAAAAGTGATAGCTTCACATGCTCTGTCTTCCCAGGCTTCACGCCCGTGACTCATCTTTCACAAACGTGAGCCTCTCCTTCACGATTGTGAAGCAACTCTTCATGACTGTGAAGGGACTTATCGTGGCTGTGTACTAAAATCCGATATTCATAGCTGTGACACCCATTGTCATGGGCATGAAATATCAAATTTCAGTAACTCTCAACTTTCCAAAACTCCACTTAATTCCCACCATTTCTTACTAATCAATAACATAACTTATAGGCCTTAATTGCAAGAATTACATTTCTCTCCCCCTTAGGATATTTCATCTCCAAAATTACTTCTTATGATGTCTTGGAACAACTAAGGATATTGTATCCTCATCACTTTCTCGCTATCCTATATTGCCTCTTCAGCAGTATGACTCTTCCATAATACTTTCACTTGTGGAACTCGCTTGTTCCTAAGCTTCTTAACCTCTCCAGCTAAGATCTCAATTGGTTCCTCTTCGTAAGATAAATCCGGTCTCAACTCTATACTCTCAGCTGTGATGATGTGAGAAGGATCTGACTGATACCTATTCAATATGGATACATGGAAGACATTGTGTATCCTACTCAACTCTAGCATTAAAGTGAGTCTCTATGTAACTGGTCCACTCCTCTCTAGGATCTCATAAGATCTAATGAACCTAGGGCTCAACTTGCCATTTTTTCCAAATCTTAGAACCTTCTTCCACTGAGATACCTTGAGAAACTCCTTGTCTCCCACTAAGTACTCCACGTCCTTTCTCTTAGGGTCCACATAGGATTTATGTCTATTGAAAGCTACTTTCAATTGATCTTTAATGATCTTCACTTTCTCTTCTATCTCTTATACCAGATCTGACTCCACTAACTTTCTCTCACTGAGCTTAACCTAACACAATGGTGTCCGACACTTTCTACCGTAAAGTGCCACATATATAGCCATTTAAATACTGGATTAGTAACTGTTGTTGTATACAAACTCCATTAACGATAAATGTCTATCCCTTATCATATGTTCCAAGAATTGAATAACTCTCTCTAACTAACCATTTGTCTAAGGATGAAAAGTCATGGTGAAGTTGAGCTTAGTACCCAAAGCTCACTGTAGACTACCCCAAAACTGAGACGTGAACTGTGGATCTCTATCCAAAATGATGGAGGTTGAAACTCCATGAAGATGCTCTATCTCATTTATGTACAACTCTACCATCCGGTTCAAAGGATAGTCTCTTCGAATAGGTAAGAAGTGAGCCGACTTTATTAACCTATCCACGATCACCCATACAACATTGTGTTTTCTCAAAGTCATCGACAATCCAATCACAAAATCTATAGTGATCCTCTCTCATTTCCATTATGGAATTGTGATGTGTTGTAATAACCCTAAAGGTACTTGATGTTCGGCATTTATCTGCTGACATGTAAGACATCTAGTCATGAACTCCGTGATGTCTTTCTTTATCCTTGACAACCAATACATCCCTTTCAAATTCTGATACATCTTGTTACTGCCTGGGTGCACTACGAATCTCTTCTCATGAACCTCTCTCATAATATTTTATCTCAACTCTGAGACTTCTGGTACATATAACATACCCCGGTAGTGTAAACTACTATTTGGTTCAACTAAGAAACTCAGTCTCTCCCCCTTTGAGACCAAGACGACCAATTCCACTAGCTTGCCATCAAGTTTCTATGCATCTCTAATCTCTTAACTTAAGATTGGTTAGATATACAACTCTGTCACAGTCTTCATGCTGAATGCATTAGCCACCACATTGGCTTTTCCTAGATGATAATCAATTACACTATTGTAATCCTTTATCCACTATAACCATCTTCTCTACCTCAAATTCAAATCTCACTATCTAGGAAGATACTTCAAACTCTTGAGATCAATGTAGATGTAACACTTCTCTCCATATAGATAATGATGTTATATCTTCAATGCAAACACAATGGCCGCCAATTCTATATCATGCATTGGGTAGTTCTTCTCATGAGGCTTTAACTGTTTAGAGGCATATGCAACAACTTTACTTCCTTCCATTAACACATAACCTAATCTGTTGTGTGATGCATCACTGTAAATCACATATTCCTTTTTCATAATCGACTGTTTTAACACTAGAGCTTCTGTCAGAAGACTCTTATTTTGGCACTTGTCCTTCTAGTCAAACTTGATATCTTTCTACAACAACCTAGTCAACAGGGAAGCAATCATGGAAAACTCCTTGATGAACCTTTTGTACTATCCTGCTAAGCCAAGAAAACTCCTAATTTCAGTAGCATTTTATAGGGATTTCCAACCCAAGATTGCCTCGGCCTTGCCTAGATCCACTCTAATCCCATCAGCTGATATCATATGCCCAAGGAAGGCAACCTCATGTAGCCAAAACTCACACTTAAAGAGCTTGACATATAGCTTCTGCTCCCTAAGAGTCTACAAAACTATTCCCAAATGCTGCTCATATTCATTTTTGTTTCTCGAATACACCAAGATATTATCTATGAACACCATGACAAATTGATCCAAAAATGATCTGAATATCCATTTCATCAGATCCATAAAAAGTTGTTGAAGCATTGGTAAACCCGAAAGGCATAACCAAGAACTCGTAATGATCATACCTTGTTCTAAAGGTTGTCTTCCCTATATCGCCCACCTTGATTCTTAACTAATGGTACCCTAATTTTAAGTCAATCTTAGAGAATACCCCTGCCTTTCTCAACTTATCAAAGAGATCATCAATCTGTGGTAATAAATACCTGCTCTTAATGGTCACCTTATTCAATTACATGTAGTCTATGCACAAATTCATAGACCTGTCTTTCTTCTTGATAAACAACAACGGTGCATCCCAGGGGGATACACTTGGTCTGATGAAACCCTTATCTAACAATTCCTGTAACTGTGCCTTTAACTCTTTCATCTTTGATAGAGCCATCCAATAAGGTGTCGTTGATATAGGAGTTATGCCTAGAGTAAGCTTAATTGAGAACTCTATCTCTCTTTCTGGAGGTAACCCTAGTAACTCATTTGAAAACACATATGAGAGCTCTTCCACTGTCGGAATATCACTAAGATTTGGGCTTTCCCTCCTGCTGTCGATCATGCTTGTATGATTTGTATTAAACTTTTAGATCATCTTTTGTGCTTTCATCATGAAGATGATCCTCGTTTGCTGTGAGGATCTCTCCCCCTGCACAACCACTATCTCTTCTTCCAATGTTCTTAATTCTACCATTTTCATCCTACATGCCACTATTGCACCATGCCGAGATAGCTAATCCATAACTAGGATAACATCATACTCATGAAAGGGCAACTCAATTAAGTCTGCCGTGAACTTTTTCCCTTGAACCATAATCAGACAATTCTTATACACCCGGTTTACCATGATGTTATGCCCTAAAGGGTTAGTCACTTCTATCTCACAATCTAATATGTCTGCTAACATGTTATACCGCTAAGCTATATTGATACATATATAAGAATGTGTAGAACCCGGATCTATCAAAGAAATTAAGACTGAGTCAAAGAGAAGAAATGTACAACCACCACATTTGATGCACTTGGGTCCTCTCTTGCCCTTATACCATAGGCCCTCACTGGTGCTCTACTAGGCCCTGGCCTATTCACGGTCCTTGATATGGCTGTTCTAGATCCACCTATTCCTGAACTGACCTATCCTCGACCCCTAGCTTGTGTAACTGTTGAACCCTAAGTCTGAGTGGGGCCTCCACCATCTATAATGTACAATCTCTCTTAAAATGATCTCGGAGCCCACACCTATAGCAAGACATGGTGCATCCCTAGTACTCTCCTATATGCATCCTCCCACACCCTATACACTGAAGTATTGTCTCTCTATGTGTCTAGGGATGACTATTGGCAATAATGGAAAATGTCATTAAATATGGTACTTGTCTAGTGTACCCCATCTAACCCTGACCATCTCCATATCCTATAAACTACAAGGATCTAGAACTGGTGAGAGCCTTCTTGCTTGATGACTGTGCAACACTGTACACTAACCCTCTAAAGTCTTTTCTAGAAGACTCCTTTGCCCTCTTCAGCTTTACCCTTTTCTCTATAAAAATGGAAGAAGATACCAACCTCATGAAGTCCTCATACTGTTGTTTAATCACAAAGAATCCAATCTCATCTCTCAGACCATTCTCAAATCGGTGACACTTATCTGCCTTGTCCCCAATGATACCGGTCACATACCTGCTCAATTGGGTAAACTCTCTCTCATATACTATCTCTATCATGTTTCCCTATCACAAGTTCATAAATTCTCATTTCTTCTCATTTGTATATGCCCTCGGCACATACTGTTTCTTAAACTCTGCTATGAAGAACTCCCAAGTAATGAGCTCTGAAATCTGCAATTTCTGCAAAATTGACTTCCACTAATCATAGGTATGCTCTTGGAGAAGTGAAACAACATATCTAACCTTGTGCTCCTTGGCACAATCCAACTCCTCGGAGACCCTCTCGATCTTTTCCAACCAAAACTCAAAAGCTGTTGGATCATCCTTAATACCATATGTGAAGTTTGTAGCCCCATACTTCCTTAGCCTATCAATCTGAACTCTATGTCTCGGCAGTGAATGAGGAGTTGGTGGAAGAGGAGGTGGTAGTGGCATAGCCTATATTAACTACTACAGCAGAGCACAGGTTTATGCATCAATGGATCCTCTGTTTGATCCGATTAACTAGCCATTGGTTGCTATGAAAAAGGTGCCACAATCGGCCCTTACACACTAGTTTGGCTCGGTTGATTCTGAGCCTCAACATTCGAAGGATTGCTAATATTGGACATGTCATGCAGTTCGATCTCCATACTCATTTTTTATTCTACACATTGATAGAGGATAGCCCACATCAGAGTCATACAGGATAGCATTCGCACACATGATACACCCATCCCACCTAGGTTTATAACCGCTTAAACCTTGGCTCTGATACCACCAAATATAACACCCTTCGATATAATTAAGAATAAATCCAATTATACTAAAGACTAAACCCAATTATACCAAAAGATGTTACAATGCACATGAGTTAAAATATCATAATTTTTAAAACTTTCATGCGCCATGGCCATGATGACTTAACAAAATAAAAGTATTATTAAAATCATGAAATTGAGCTAATAAAATAAAGGTTTAATACAAATCGTACAAGCATACACAAGCCTGATATTTTGCAAAGTGAGTAGTTATAAAACTGTCTCTGAAAATACAATATGTAAAGCTATAACTACTCATCCCATAGCAAAACAAGCAAAAAAATAAGATACAATAGTGTATCATCCACCTCGACTATATATCCCAAACTCTTATATACTAGGTGTCCTCCTCTGTCGGTTCTCCTCTACACTCCAAACTTGCCCATGGAAAGTCCATACGCTAAGCAACTCATGCCTAGTGGTACATAACAATGTAAAAGGCACACAATAAATATACATAATATGCATGTTATACTCATCGAGCTACTAGGATTACTTACCTTGAAGTCTGCACATGCACTAGCTCCCATATTACATGACATGCCATCATAATTATATATATATGTATATTTATTTCACATCATTACATGGCATATCAACAATCAAACAGAACCATACAAGCATTTATCACATATAAAATTTATTGATTATCTTACTTTTTCCCACCTACTTATAACCAGACTAAAATAGATATAAGTAACTCAACCCACTAAGACACTTTATCCGCTAACCTCTAGGTCAGAAAATAGATAATCTACCGAGGTACTCTTGTCTACTAACCTTTGGACCTTCAAATATATAAACCACCGAGGTGCTCTAGTCCACTAACTTCTAGGCCTTAAAATACATAACCCACCAAGGCACTTTGGTCCTCTAACCTTTGGGCTTACACAATATATGACCAACGTGTAGTGTTTTGAAGATGAATCTCATTAATAAAATGTAGCAGAAAAATAAAATTTTCAAAATCTGAAAAAAGAATTTTGCTTGTGCCATTAAAACTAATTTATCAAAAAATAAAGGTAAGAAATTATACCTTGTAATTTCTTTATTTATTCATCAAATTTTCACCTTATTGGGTTGTTGCAAACCTCAACAATCCACTTTAGGATTTCTCTAATACTAATCCACACGAAAATATGAGAAGAAAGTATAAAAGAAATGGTTGAACACATCTCAAAGTGCTAACAATAGTGTATATTCAATTTGAGAGAATATGAAAAATAACTATTATTTTTCTTTTTAGAATTTTTTAATTTCCAAAAATAATTTTTAGACCTTTAAACTTTTCAAAAATGTTTTTACCCTAAAAATTGTCTAGGTACAAAGTGCATAAGACAAGGGGAGAGATTTTGGAGTTTTTGCCTTAATTGGCCATAATTAGCAAATTAAGGCCAATTAGGCCAGCTGCTGGCTAGTAGCGTGCTAGTCAGGCCTGTTTGGTAGGCTAGCAGCTCAGCTGGCTTGCCTGAAAGTCCAGCAACCCTCGTGGGCCTATGCGAGCGAGTGACCCCATCAAACAATTTTTCCATGTGATCTCATCGGAATGTGTCCTAAAATAATTATCTCATATTTTTGGATCTCATCCAAGACCATTTTACTCATTCTTCGCATTTCCAATGCGTGTGATCTATTAGGTTCCCAGTTATGTTGGCTACTTAAATTAATAATTAATTTAAACAAGTCATTAGCGGTATCTAACAACACATCATGACCCCCAATTGATTGGAAAGTTAGTGGTTTGACTATGAACCTTTCTATAGACAATTTACGTGCAATTATTTCTTTCACCATTTTATACCCCAGTTGGTTCAGAGTATGGACATGTGTCAACTCCCATAGACTGACTACATCACATATAATCGAAGTAATATTAGCTCTTTTCCCTGAGGCTCATTACTCTATTACACATGTCATTGAAGACTATCTTCATGACATGTCCATTCCAGCTAAAGATTCCCGAGTAATGACCCCGACAAGAGACCATGGGTATACACTCCTTCTATCAGAAGTGGTGAATCCTTTGTTGGTTACCCAATTACCTTCGAATACCTTAATATGTATCCAATCACCACCCTATGAGCAACCTTCCTGAGGCAACAAGGAATAGTGTCAAAATACAGAATCAGTATCCAAGATATCCTTGAGTACCTCAAATCTAAGGATACCTGCACCATTGCTATGCTGAGACTTGCATTGACATTTGAATAGATTATCCATATGATTGTCTCAGAGCAGGTCATCCAATGTACTTGGCTACACTTAGCAACCATCCATATGTTAACTCTAAACATCTTATGTTTATAGATTATAAGATCTACTGCTTGATCCAATCAAGGAGTGTAACATGTGCTAGACTATCCAAATTAACGATGTCCTATCTCATTAATCCTATGACTAGGGATAATTTAGATACTAACATAATTACACACGAAAAGAATCTCAATATCATGATCTCGTCATGATTTTCTTCATGTTATGTTATGTATCAGGGACTTCATTAATTGATTTAAGATCACTATCAATTCATATATCAAATTAACATCAAATAAGTGAAAAAGCCTTTTATTAATCAAATAAATTTGTACAATAAGTGATAAAGGTGATTGCCTTTAGAACACTTCTCTAACATAATATAGGTCACTCGGTACTGAACTCACCCCTCAATGGCAAGCCATCTATTAAACCTTGAGGGGTATTTCTGTCATTTTGATGATAACAAATAAAATAGCAATATTGTATTTAACATACTTGTTTTCTAATTTTATTAAACAGGGTATGGAATAAAATAGCAAGAATGGAGAATGGAAGAATAATACTTGAAAGAAAAAATTAAGAAAGTAGCATGTCCATGCCCGTGACCCCCTGTGCCACGACCGTTACAAAGCTAACCGTCATCAAAACCAACATTTGAAGTTCACAGCCATGAAGGAAGACACAAACCGTGAAATGTACATTTAAGTCACACCCGTGAATATTCATGACAATTTCATCAAGAGAGCTTCACGACCAAAGTCACCACTTGGATCACGGTTGGGAAGTTTGTCATGCCCGTGGATAAGTATGTCACACCCGTGACCCAATGTTTCAAAACCTTCCAGAGAGCTTCACGACCAAAGTCACCACTTCAGTCACGACTTGGAAGAACAGTCACGCCCGTGAAGGATGAAAGAGAAAAATGTCAGGTGTGATTATTTGGTTGGTACAACGGCTAGTTTCGTATTAAATGCACTCTAACGACTATAATCAGCCATAGGAGTATAAATACAAGTCATTTATGCATTAAGTAGAAGAGGATAGCAATTACTTTGAATCAAAATCTTATTAAAAGCTATTTGTACATTCAATACTTTGAGAACAAATATCTATTCTCTGTAAAAATCTTTTTGCTCATCATTTATTGAGTAATAAAGATTTATAAGTGTTTTTCTCTATAATCATTCATTACTCAAGAGAGTTTTGGGTATTTCTGGGTTAAGAGCAAAACACTTGTACGAGTTAGTTGTGTGAGCCTTTAAAACACAACGTAAAGGTTGTTTGTGTGATCCTGTAAAAACACAAAGTGAAGGCTGTTTGTGTGAGCCTGTAAAACACAAGATAAAAGGTTATTTGTGTGAGCCTGTAAAACACAAGGAATTGGTTATTGTGTGAGCCATTAAAACACAAGGGATTTCTGGGTTAGGTGTGAGCCATTGTGAGAAACACCATAATTGAGAGTGAGCTTGTAAAACTCCATTGTAACACTTAGAGTGTTAATGAAACTCCCAATTGCGATTGGGGAGAGGAGTAGGGTTTGTTAACACCCGAACCTTTATAAAAATCCTTGTGTCAAATTTCTCTATCCCTCCTAAAATTAATTCTTATTTCCGCACTTTAAAGTTTAATTTTTAAAGCTCCAATTCAACCCCCCTTCTTGGCTTAATATCTGGGCAACAATTGGTATCAGAGCTTTATCTAGTATCGAAGCCTAAAAAATGCTAGTAAAGATTAAGATATGGCCAGTGAAGGATTCCAAAGTCTCAAACCTTACTTTGATGGAGCAAATTATGCCCATTGGAAGTTTCGGATGGAGACATACCTAGATAGTGAAGGAATTTTAGTCTGGGATAATGTACGAAAAGAATGGACACCACCAACCAGAAGAGGAGCTGATGGTGAAGAAGAAATCCTATCAAGAGATGATTGGAAAGAGCCTCAAAGAAGAGGTAATTTCAAAAACAATAAGGCAATGACAATCCTATCAAGCTCATTATCTATTGAAGGATGTGGAAGAATACAACACTACCCAACAGCATACAGCATGTGGAAGACATTGGAAAATTATCATGAAGGAACTAAGCAAGTCAAATCCAAGAAGATTCAACTTCTTACATCAGAATATGAGTTCTTCAAGATGAAATCCAATGAGTCAATCACTGACATGACCAACCGTCTTCTAGCCATTGTAAATGGAATGAGGAAACTTGGGAAGCATCTGAGTCTGAAAGATGTAAACAACAAAATCCTGAGAAGTTTTCCTCTTAAAGACTATGGCTCAAGAGTTGCTGGCATAAAAGAAGCAAATGAAGACATGAGCATCATGAATACTGATGTGCTAATTGGCAAACTTCTCACACACGAAATGGCATTGAAAAGAGATAGAGAGCTTGAAGCAGAGCCAGAGAAAAGAAAGCCCTTAGCAGTCAAAGCCTCTACTTCAAAATCTCAAGAAGAAAGTGAAGATGATGAAGAAATGAGTGATGATGAAAATGAGGACATTATTATTCTTTCAAGAAGACTAAAAAGAATCATTGACAAGAAAATGAGCAACTCCAAAAAATTTAGGCAAAGAAACCTCAAACAAACTACTAATGATGCACAAAAAAGTAAGGAAGAGGTAAAGTGCTATGAATGTGGAAAGAAAGGACATATCAAACCAGAATGTCCAAGGCTCAAGAAACACAAGAGCAAATACCAAAAAGACAATGGGGAGAAAGGTCACAAAGCCACATGGGATGAAGAAAGCTCTTCAAGTGAAAGATATGATAATGAAAGCGAAGAGGTCAACCTATGCTTCATGGCTATTGAGGATCATGTATCGAATAAGGTAAAATTACTACACTCATACTCTTTAAACAATGATAGTAGTGATAATGATGATGATAGTGATGATGATGATGATGAGCAAAGCCTAATAGAAGAATTAAATCAAGAATTAAAGAAATATATAAGTAAATTTAGTACTTATAGAAATAACATCTTTAATTTAAAAAATAAAATAGATATTTTAGAAAAGGAAAACATAAAGCTTAAATCATCTAATGAATCTCTCCAAAAGTCATTAGATGAATATTCATCAAGACCCTCAACTACTTCTTTGCTAAAAGAAAATAATATGTTGAAAAATGATGTTGAGGAACTTAGGAATTCTATTTCTAAATTTCACAAAGGTAAAGAGAGTTTAGATACTCTCATTGTATCTCAAAGATCACCTTAATTAGACATGGTCTAGGGTTTAATGACACATCATCATCATCTCATAAAACCATCTTTGTTAAGTCAAATAAATCTCACATCTCCACACTTGTTGGAACAACACCAAGAAATAAGCATATTAAACCTTCTATATATAAAAAGAATAATCATCCCTTTATGTATAGGAAGCATGCATCTAGAAAATCAACAATTAATCATAACTGTGCATGTCATCATTCTCAAAATAAGTTTGATAGAAATATGGTATTCAAAAATCTTGTAAGACCAAAAAGCAAGTTTAGACCAAAACAATGTAATTATTGTATGAAAATGGGTCACATAAATAAATATTGCTAGATAAGGAAGGCTCATTGGGAACCTTCATGTGCTAACCCCCAAGGACTCAAGCTCATTTGGGTACCTAAAAATCATACTTGAACTGTGATTCTATAGGTATGCCTCAAGTCCACAATAAACAAAAATGTTTGGCTTGTAGACAGTGGATGCTCAAGGCATATGGCAAGAGATAAAGAACTCTTCAAAGATATTAAAAGTATTGATGGAGGTAAAGTTACCTTTGGAAACAATGCAAAGGGTAAGGTAATTGGCATTGGATCTATTGGTATAAATGGAACTACTATTATTAAAGATGTCTTACTTGTTGATGGCTTGAAACATAACTTGTTAAGTGTAAGTCAATTATCTGATAATGGAAACAAAGTAACCTTTACTTCTAGCAAATGTCTTGTAACCTTTATTAATGGTCAAGAGATATTTAAAGGAAATAGAGATGTCAACACATACATAATAGATTTACATGAAATATCTAACCATTCCTCTAAGTGTCTTGTGACTACTAGTGATGAATCTTGGTTGTGGCATAAAAGGCTTGGTCATGCTAACATGGACTTAATACAAAGCCTCAGCACAGGAGAACTAGTAAAAGGACTACCAAAAGTTAAATATGAAAAAGGCAAGACATGTGAACCTTGCTAAAGAGGAAAGCAACACAAGTCATCCTTCAAAGCCAAAAACATAGTAAGTACCTCAAAACCTCTTCAACTCTTGCATTTAGACTTATTTGGACCTACTAAAACTGCTAGCTTAAGAGGTAAACATTATGCATTTGTCATCATAGATTATTACTCTAGATTTACTTGGGTAATTTTCTTAGCTCAAAAGAGTGATGCTTTTGAAAATTTCAAAAACTTTGCGAAAAGAGTTCAAAATGAAAAAGGGAACTGTATTTGAAAGATAAGAAGTGATCATGGCAAAGAATTTGAAAATATAAACTTTGAAAGTTTTTGTCTTGAACATGGCATTTCACAAAATTTCTCATCTCCTAGGACACCTCAACAAAATGGGGTAGTTGAAAGGAAAAATCGAACTTCAATTGAAATGGCTAGAACAATGCTCAATGAATATGGTTTGCCAACTTACTTTTGGGCAGAAGCACAAACACAACATGTTATATTTCAAATCGAGTTTTCAAAAGACCTCTTTTAAACAAAACTTCATTTGAGCTATGGAATGGAAGAAAGCCCTTGATATCGTACTTTATAGTATTTGGATGCAAGTGCTTCATATTGAATACCAAGGACAATCTTGGAAAATTTGCCTCTATATCGGATGAAGGTATCTTTTTAGGATATTCTACAACTAGCAAAACATATAGAGTATTTAACAAAAGATCATTAACTGTTGAAGAATCTATGCATGTTGTCTTTAATGAATCTAGTAGACTTGATCTTGTGAAAGGTAGTGTTCTTGATGTTGTAGTAGGTAACATGGAAAGACTTGATCTTGAAAATGGTCATATAGAAGAAGAAGTTTATGTAGAACAACCACCAGGCTTTGAAAGCTATGATTTTCCAAATCATGTTTTTAAACTTTCAAAAGCTTTATATGGTTTGAAACAAGCCCCAAGAGCTTGGTATGAAAGGCTAAGTTATTTTCTCTTAGAAAATAATTTTACAAAGGGGAATGTTGACACCACATTATTCATTAAAAGCATAAGCATGATATACTAATTGTTCAAATTTATGTTGATGATATAATATTTGGTTCTACTAATGAATTGCTTTGTCAAGATTTCGCTAAGTGTATGACTAGGGAATTTGAAATGAGCATGATGGGAGAACTTAAGTATTTCCTTGGTCTACAAATAAAACAAAACAATGAGGGCATATTCATCAACCAATCCAAATATGCCAAATATTTAATTAAAAAATTTGGAATGGAAGGATGCAAGAATGCCAAGACTCCTATGAGCACATCAACAAAATTAGACAAGGATGAAAAGGGTAAGAGCATTAATGAAAAGCTCTATAGAAGTATGATCGAATCACTTTTATATCTTACTGCTTCTAGACTTGATATAATGTATAGTGTTTGCTTGTGCCCAAGATTTCAATCATGTCCAAAAGAATCTCATTTACATGCAATAAAATGAATTCTAAGATATTTACATGGATCATTGTATCTAGGTTTGTGGTATCCTAGAAATTCATTGAAATAATTTAGTCTTTTTTTAGAACTTAATATTATTTGATGAAAATTTTTAGGGAAGTCACGCCCGTGACTTAAATAGCCAAAATAGGCAGTGTCGTTCACGACTACAATCACGACATGGTTCATGGCTTCAAGTAGTGAAGCTTATGTTTACGACTTCACTCACTCCTGTGAAAAGCCCTGTTCACGCCCATGTCGTATTTTCACGCCCGTGAACATTTTCACCCCAAAACACATAGAGGTGTTCATGCTTTGATTCACGAGCATAAGTAGTAAAATTCAATCTTTCATGCCCGTGACTATATTTTCACCCTCGTGAAAATTCATCATTCACGCCCGTGATATTCAAAGGTCACGACCGTAAACATATTCACGCCTTTATTCACGGGTAAAACACCCCTTCAGTAAACCGTTAACACGACCATTCACGCCTGTGAACACATATTTCATGCCCATGAATGCATCGAGCATATAAGATAACAACCAGTTATTTTTCACATTTCAACTTTTCAACTCCTAGAAACCCTCTCATTTACACACATTCAATGAGATATTGAAGATTCTGACCCCCAAGTCACAAAATTTTCCTATAAATACCATCAAAAGTTCATTCCCTCATCAAAAATCATATTTCTTTAGGGTTTCCTCAAAATTTTCGGTCACATTTTTCCCAAACTCCACAAAGCTCACTTTTTCAATTCAAATGGAAACTGGCTTATCTAAGGGAAAAAAAAAAAAAGAAGTCTCATGCTCCCAGGAGGTATGCAGATTACCTCATGAACAGAATTCCTAAGCAATGCCATCCCCGGTACTCCACTTTGAAGAAAAGGCCTCTCCTTTCATCAGGGTCCTTTGAATGGCAAACTGTCTAAACTCTCGGGCTAGAAACGACAATGACAGAGCAACTCCAGGCCTGTCACTTGAAAGAATTCGTGGACATTCATCAGCCCACATTGAGGGAGCCAACACTTGAATTTCTGAGCACGTTGCAAGTGTCTCCTACTGGAGTGGTGAAATTCCAACTCTGCAACAATCCAAACACCCTAAATGCCACTGAATTCGAGGACTTATTCAACTTACCATCAGATGGCATCCTCAATGACAGCGAAGTAGAATTCTTCGCCACTCGAGCTTGGACGCATTTTGGCATAGATTGCAGTTGGGATGTCAAGAAGACAAAGAGTACTCATCTCTGATCCCCAGTGCACAAATATTTGCATAGGTTTCTGACCTACAACATATTCACTCGGGGAGATAGCAATGGGACCATTTGGAAATCGGAGCTTTTCCTTTTCGAGATGGCTAAAAGAGGACTCACTGTGGAACTTTCTAGATGGTTTGCAAACCATCTTCTGTCCATTTCCACCAAACCCACAGGAGATATACTCATTGGTGGTTATGTCACGCATATAGCCTTGAAGCTTGGCTATTTGAAGTTAGATGAACATCACTTCAATCTCATCCCAGGGCATCCTCAAGGTCAATTGGATGTCGAGTCCTTTATCAAGATGGGAGCGGTTGTCTGAATTATTCATGAGAACAATATTTTCTACCGCTTCACAAACACTGCTGGGGAGATTATTTGGGAAGACAATGATATAGAGGACTTCAAAGAAGACCTCCAAGGGATCCAGTAGAAGAAAAGGGCTCAGGTTGAGGAAGCACCTCCAGCGGCTGAGCAGGACATTGGTCAATCCTCGGCTTCCACACCAAATCTAGCGCAGCAAGTGGTTGACCTCTTGGCACCACAATTCGAGCAGCTGTAGGCTTCGATGGACGAGAGGTTGGAAAACCTTAAAGACTTCATGGAGTCGCGGATGGACAGCTTTGAGGCAGAGGTTGCTAGACTTCGAGATAGGATGTCCGACTAGGTGTTAGGCTAGATGGTAGCCTAAATTTGCTTGTTTGATTGTTGATTTACTTATTTTTTGTTTGTGTGTAGGAAATTTTGAATTTCCTTTCTCAACTTTAATTATCTTTGATTGTATTTCACTTTATTTAATATATTTGCTTTGTTTATCTTTTGGTATCTTTATATTCTTTTTGTTGATGACAAAAGGGGGAGAACCTAGCAATATATTAAGATAAATGAATTTTGAATCAAAAATAAGAACCTACAAATACATTGACATTGAGTTAGATTAGAAATACTCCAATTTTGATTCAAAATTCATATGCAAAGTATGAAATTGAGCTTTATACACATTAGATATATCTTAAGTATACTTTGCATATACCTTAATGCAAGTTACATAAATGAATATGCCATGATATACTCTAAATATACCTTACATATACTTCATGCCTTAAAAAGAATTTCGGTATATATTGAATATACTTTGCATATAACTTGCATATACTTAAAAACTAGAAAGTTTATTTCAATGCTACATCATTCTTTATAATTCTTGCATTTTCATAAATTTTTATCCTAAGTATCTTTTGAGGGGGAGAATTCTCAAAAGCACATATTGCTAGATTATTTGTCACCATCAAAAAGGGGGAGATTGTTAAACCTTGAGGGGTATTTTCCGTCATTTTGATGATAACAAATAAAATAGAAATATTGTATTTAACATACTTGTTTTCTAAGTTTATTAAACAGGGTATGGAATAAAAGAGCAAGAATGGAGAATGGAAGAATAATCCTTGAAAGACAAAATTAAGGAAGTAGCATGTTCACGCCCGTGACCTTATGTGTCACGACCGTGACAAAGCTAACCGTCATCAAAACCAACATTTGAAGTTCATGGCCATGAAGGAAGACACAAATCGTGAAATGTACATTTAAGTCATGCCCGTCAATTAAATGTCACGCCCGTGAATATTCATGACAATTTCATCTAGAGAGCTTCACTACCAAAGTCACCACTTGGATCACAGCTGGGAAGTTTGTCACGCCCGTGACCCAATGTTTCAAAACCTTCGAGAGAGCTTCATGACCAAGGTCACCACTTTATTCACGACTTGGAAGAACAGTCACGCTCGTGACAAATATTGTCACGCCCGTGAAGGATGAAAGAGAAAAATGGTAGACACGATTATTTGGTTAGTACAATGGCTAGTTTCGTATTAAATGCACCCTAATGGCTATAATCAGCCATGGGAGTATAAATGCAAGTCATTTATGCATTAATTACAAGAGGATAGCAATTACTTTGAATCAAAATCTTATTAAAAGCTATTTGTACATTCAATACTTTGAGAATAAATATCTATTCTCTGTAAAAATCTTTTTGCTCATCATTTATTGAGCAATAAAGATTTATAAGTGTTTTTCTCTGTAATCATTCATTACTCAAGAGAGTTTTGGGTATTTCTGGGTTAAGAGCAGAACACTTGTACGGGTTAGTTGTGTGAGCCTTTAAAACACAACGTAAAGGTTGTTTGTGTGATCCTGTAAAAACACAAAGTGAAGGTTATTTGTGTGAGCCTGTAAAACACAAGATAAAAGGTTGTTTGTGTGAGCCTGTAAAACACAAGGAATTGGTTATTGTGTGAGCCATTAAAACACAAGGGATTTCTGGGGGAGACTTCTCAAAAGCACATATTGCTAGATTATTTGTCACCATCAAAAAAAGGGAGATTGTTAAACCTTGAGGGGTATTTTCCGTTATTTTGATGATAACAAATAAAATAGAAATATTGTATTTAACATACTTGTTTTCTAAGTTTATTAAACAGGGTATGGAATAAAAGAGCAAGAATGGAGAATGGAAGAATAATCCTTGAAAGACAAAATTAAGGAAGTAGCATGTTCACGCCCGTGACCTTATGTGTCACGACCGTGACAAAGCTAACCGTCATCAAAACCAACATTTGAAGTTCATGGCCATGAAGGAAGACACAAATCGTGAAATGTACATTTAAGTCATGTCCGTCAATTAAATGTCACGCCCGTGAATATTCATGACAATTTCATCTAGAGAGCTTCACTACCAAAGTCACCACTTGGATCACAATTGGGAAGTTTGTCACGCCCGTGACCCAATGTTTCAAAACCTTCCAGAGAGCTTCATGACCAAGGTCACCACTTTAGTAACGACTTGGAAGAACAGTCACGCTCGTGACAAATATTGTCACGCCCGTGAAGGATTAAAGAGAAAAATGGCAGACGCAATTATTTGGTTGGTACAACGGCTAGTTTATTATTAAATGCACCCTAATGGCTATAATCAGCCATGAGAGTATAAATGCAAGTCATTTATGCATTAATTACAAGAGGATAGCAATTACTTTGAATCAAAATCTTATTAAAAGCTATTTGTTCATTCAATACTTTGAGAACAAATATCTATTCTATGTAAAAATCTTTTTGCTCATCATTTATTGAGCAATAAAGATTTGTAAGTGTTTTTCTCTATAATCATTCATTACTCAAGAGAGTTTTGGGTATTTCTGGGTTAAGAGTAGAACACTTGTAAGGGTTAGTTGTGTGAGCCTTTAAAACACAAAGTAAAGGTTGTTTGTGTGATGCTGTAAAAACACAAAATGAAGGTTGTTTGTGTGAGCCTGTAAAACACAAGATAAAAGGTTTTTTGTGTGAGCCTGTAAAGCATAAGGAATTGGTTATTGTGTGAGCCATTAAAAACCAAGGGATTTCTGGGTTAGCTGTGAGCCATTGTGAGAAACATCATAGTTGGGAGTGAGCTTGTAAAACTCCATTGTAACACTTAGAGTGTTAGTGAAACTCCCAATTGCAATTGGGGAGAGGAGTAGGGTTTGTTAACACCCGAACATCTATAAAAATCCTTGTGTCAAATTTCTCTATCCCTCTTAAAATTAATTCTTATTTCCGCACTTTAAAGTTTAATTTTTAAAGCTCCAATTCAACCCCCTTCTTGGCTTAATATCTGGGCAACACCATCTATCCTAGCTCTAGTATTAGTCAAAGTATTGGGCTTAACATATTATCATGTGAATGTTTATACTATCCATTACCATAATTTATATAAGTCTCATGATTTCCACAATCATTTTCACAATATATATTTCCATACCAAGCTATAAGTATACAATCGAGGCCTACGACCTCATAATGAATCAAATTCGATTCAAAACCAAACGTATAACTTTTTTTCATCTTAAACAACTTCATGCTCGTGAATCACTATTCATATCTGTGACGCACCACTTCTGACTAGTCCCCCTTTAAAACAAGCCATGATTCAACCCATGAATTAGTACACATTCATAACCGTTATCACCCTTTCACGGGCGTGAACCTAACAGTGAAATTGCCCATGAATGGGTTTGCTTCAGCAACAAGAACGCATCTCATGACATTCACACCCATGAATCTAGAAATGTTTTCAGAAAAATAGAGCATCCCATATCATGCCATGTCCATATGAAATACTCACTATGGTTGACCAATGTCAGCCATCCTATCAACATTCCACATTGCATTCAAGCTATCTATCACGACTATATCATCTCTAATCATCAATTTTAATCAGAATTGTTCCTTAAATATGTCAATCCAACCATATTCATAAGATTTTTCATCATGCATATTAACCCCACATTTCACCATTTATCTTCTAAAATATGCCTTTTGTAACATCCAATGATTTAGGCCCTGATTAGGCGTGACCGTAGTGAGGCGCGCAGGTTCAATCAGAGTCTAAATTTGAACCCATAAAAAATGACAAATAATAAGTGAAAATAATTAAGGGTATTATTATTTGGAAATTAAAAATATTAGTGCTAGAACTAGAAAAAAATAAAATTTTATATGGACAAAATTGGTATTATGGCAATTGTTGGGGAAAAAGTGTGAACATGGAGGGAGAAGTGGTAAATATGGAATTTCTCAAAGTTTAAATGTTAATCAAGATTAATTAACTTAATGAACAAATGAGAAATATGATTAATTTTAATTGGTGGGACCCACACATTAATTTGAGTATAAAAGTTAAAAAGATTAAGGAAATTCCATATTCTTCCATAAGTCTAATTCTTCATCTTCTTTTCTCCTTAGTGTCGTCCACCTCCCCATCCCAAAAGCCTCCATTTCTCTTCAAATCAAGCTTGAAAAAGTGAGGAAAGAAATTAGTTTTGAGAGAGGAAAAATCAGAATTTAAGAATTCTTACTACAAAGAGAACAAATGAGAAAGAAGGAAGGACGAAATAAGAAGAAAAAAAAAAGAGAAGAGTGGGGAAGATTCGACCAACCCTGTAACTCAATTAAGGTGAGTTTATTCTTCTTAAATTCAACCTTTTTCCTTCCATTTGAGATCCGTATTGATGATAGATGTGATTAGGTTTGATAGATATAGGTTATGTTGCAAGATTGAACTTAGCAAATTAAGTTTGTGATTAGTTGATGAAAGTGTAGTTACACTTTGAATTAATGATAATTGATGTTAGTTAATTATTTTATGACTTAAAAACTAGAGAAATATGATGTTAATGGATGAATGAGGGGCTGCCACAGTTAGAGTAATTTGGGGAAAATTGAAATTAACATAGAAACACCACAATTGGTGATAGATTAACTATGATTTGACTGTGGAATTGAAGAAAATGAATTGGGAACTAGGATATGTTTTTTGGGCAGCCATGACATATGAAGAAAGAAGTTGAATCTTAGTACATTTTAGCTCAATTAAGGTGTAAAACATATTAGGAGAATTAGAATATTATGTAGACATGAAAAGCATTGAAAATGGATATTGGAATTGAGATATGGTATGGTTGTGTAGGTAAAATAAATGAACAAGTGAGAGGCCCTCAAGAGGGTGACAAAGGCAAGGAGAAAGCTAGCTAATAAGGGTGGAAAAAAAGGATTAAGGGAAGAACCAAGGCTGATTAGATATGTGCTTCATTGATACAAATCTTGCATGTTGTTAATATGTATGAAATTATGCATTAAGGTTTGATATATTTGTGTTTGTGATATGTAATGTGATTAGTTGTTGCTTTTGATATTTTTTATGGCAATGAAACCAAGTGGTGTGAAATAGTTAAGATATGTGAATGTAAATGTGATATGAAAATTTTGGTATAAAAATTAATGCATATGATGAATATATTTGAAAGATAAAC
Source organism: Triadica sebifera (assembly GCA_023653625.1). NCBI lineage: Eukaryota > Viridiplantae > Streptophyta > Magnoliopsida > Malpighiales > Euphorbiaceae > Triadica > Triadica sebifera. The sequence continues at coordinate 12,817,945 of CM042903.1, read as the reverse complement.
TTGTGTCCATTGATGACTCAAATATAGAATTCCTGGAACAGCCTTTACTATTTTGATTATAACTTGAGTTATGGAACTCTGTTTTGTATGTTTTTATTGAAAATGAAAGCTAAGACACAATGATTTAATTTTTATTTAGACCATAAAATCTAATTATGTCTAGATTTGCCCAGAAAAATGCATGAATTTCAAACCTAGAATCTATCCAGAAAATTCTGGGCAGAAATTTCTGTGATGATATAGTATTCAAATGATCATAACTTTTGATAGAAAATTGAGATTTGAGTGATTTTTAATGTGTCTAAAATCTAAGACAATAAGATAAAAATTTTTAGAATACCATAACTCCCAATTTGAATTATAAATGGGCTAATAAATGAAGCCCAAAAACAGGTCTGAAATCTGCCATAGGTAAAAATATGAAATATTGGGCTTTTGCATGTGTTGTGATAATTATATGTAATAATTAATGTGAATATTTACTTTAATGGTAATTATAAATGTTTAAAAAATTATTTATATGTGAGATTTTAGTGCAATAATAATGGGAATAAATAAATAAATAAGCATAACTATGATAATTTAGTAATATTGTCACTGTTGAAAATAATGTGAATTATAATAAAAATAGTCAAGTCCTATGACAGCTAATCTTGAACTAGAATAAAGAATAGTTTGACATGCCAATCAAGGGATTTTAGGCATTCGGTGCTAAATATAAATGTCGGTAATGACAAATTTGTAAACACAATCGATGCAAAATTATTAAGCCGGTAATTGGAAAATTATGGAAGCCGAAAATGAAATTATTATAAAAGCGTTTGACGCAATATTATGAAAGCCGGAAATGACAACCTCGTTATTCTTATTAGTTAGTTCGGTTATAGGTGTTATGAGCACAATAAAAGAAAATGAAAAATAATAATAATGTTAAAGTATGTCATTTTGCTAATGTTATATGAATTAAATTTGTTAACTATTACATATTGAATGAAATTTATTTGATTTTATATAATTCTTTATTTTATGTCTTATTTATTAAATGATTAATTAATATGAAATAAAATATGTGTATGTAAAATTTTTATCATTAAAGCACCACTAAGCTAGTAACTTAGCGCGGGTGGTTTTCTCTCGCGCAGGTTTAGAAAGGTAGCGGTAGATATTAGAATTGTCAGAAGAAGAAAGGTACCCGGAGGGAAGCAGCTAAAAGCTTTGGTTTTATTTTTGGCATATTTTGTTAAAAACTTTGTAAATTAAATTATTGTTTTTATTTCATATAATGTGTATTAAATATGTGAATTATAATGTAAAAGAATATAGTTTGGATGTAAATTAATGTATTTTATAAATAAATAAAATTTTGAGTATTTATGCTTGTAATAATTTTTATTTCAGTGTTTGCAATATATATAAAAAAAATTCTTCAGTTCATTAATTTTATGAGACAGTTAGCAAGGTAATACTCACTTACCTTGCTGAATGAAAGCGGGGTAAGAGGGTCTTTGAAGCAAAGAACACATAAAACACAAAGTATTTGCCCTAAGTGTTGTTATGTAAAAACCTTACACCTAGGATGGAGATTGGCTAAAGCTTGATCTCTTCAAGCTTATCCTCTCCCTTGATATGGACTTCCAGCACTCCCTCCAGGTCCTAGCAAGATGAAGAAACATCCTCTTAGCCTTTAGAAAATGAACCAAAGTCCAGCAAAGAAAAATCAAGCTCGCCTCTATACTTTCAACCTCCCTCTTCTTATTTTTCCCTTATGAAACACTGATCTACCAAGCTTCTTCAATGAAAGAAGATGGAGTCTGCAGGAAGAAGAATATGAAGTTTGCATTTTTTTGTTAATTAACATGGTGTGGGGAGTGAATTTAAAGGGAATGGAAGAGAGAAAAAAGTGACTGCCTCACTTGCTCTGTCTACCCAGGCTATACGATTGTGACTCCTCTTTCACGAGTGTGAGCCTCTCCTTCATGGTTGTGAAATAACTCTTCACGACTGTGAAGTACCTTATCATGGTTGTGTACTAAAACCTGATATTCACAGTAGTGACACCAATTGTTTTGAGCATGAAACATCATATTTTAGCAATTCTCAACTTTCTAAAACTCCACTTAATTCCCCCATTTCTCACTAATCAATAACATAACTTATATGTCCTAATTATGGGTGTTACATATCATGCTAGCATATCCAAGATCAAGAGCTCATAATACCTACGTCATCTAGTCCTTATATAAAAAGTAGCTCATACGGTACCATTTCCTCCTTCAATGGTATACCATCTATCCTATGTTAAGTTCAAAACTAGAGAACTGGGCTTTTTATTTTATAACCATTTATCTTTTAATTCATTTTAAATACATGCTATTACCAGCTTTTACTTTTCCATATATGCATTGTCATATCCAATACATAAATGTCATATCATGTCATCCATATGTTATTTACCATGTATTCGTAAATTCATAATATCCCATTAATTCATTTAGCAAATTGATCATAATGCAAATAATTGATCATAATTCAAATATGTACACATTATACATTTAAAGAGCTTCATGGGAATCAACTACTTATTCATGGTCGTGAAGGTAAACTTTCACAGTTATCTTACCCGTGAATCATCATATGAATAAAACATAACCATCATAGGCATGAATTACTTATTCAAGGTCGTGACACCATATCATCATAGCTTCTCAAAATATGACACAACCCAAGAATTTCTAGATTCATGTAGTTCATAAGACATCGACATTCATGGTCATGACACCCTTGTTCACGAGCATGAATCATGCATTTCCAATAACCTCAAAAATAGAGCAAAACATGCATTTCATGCAAAAACTCTAAGATTAACCAATGTTAATCACTCCTATCAATACAAAAGGCATATGCATACCCATAACATGTCTTAACATTATTAAAACACATTAAAATTAACCAAACATGCCAAACATACCATTTTACCTCATTATAACCATATTATGCATTTTACTCATACAACCACGTCATTAGTTACCATAACATGCCTTTGAGCATCTCATTTTACATTTTAGAACATGCAAAACATATCAGATGCATGGAAATGAATTTAAATGCCCATATGTATATACCTTTCACCAAAAAGTACCTTTAACTATCCTTTCAAGCTTTTCAAGCTTTATTTCCTCTTTGTGATGTGTTCCCTTGCCCTTTAGCCTAACCTAACACCATAAACATTTTCTTATTAGAACCTTATAACATCGAACAAACTCAAAAAAACCCTAAAATCTGAGTTCTAACTCAATATGGGCAAGAACTCTCTTAAATCTTTATGTTTTTCAAGCTTCCAAGCTTAATAATGGTGTTTAAGATTTCTTTAAGGTGGAAAAGATGATTAAGACGTCCTGGAGTGTGTCAGAAGTGATAAGGGGCGGTGAAAGTGGTTTTAAAATAAGATTTATTGCAGAGAAAAGACAAAAGTGAGGTTGGTTATGGTCAACTGACCTGCATTCACGGGCATGACCCTTAACCTCATGGGTGTGAAACAACATTCACGGTCGTGACAATACTTCATGGGCATGAATGTCCTCTTTTCTCCAAACGATCCTATTAAGTTCAAAGCTTTGCTATTTGAACCATAGAACGACCTTTCATGTGCGTGAAAGTTTTTCTTTTTAAAACACTCTAAAACCTATTCTTTCCCTTTCTAAACACATATATAACTTATAGACCCTATTTTATGGTCATTAAAATATTTCATTATATTGGTGTATATGAATTTGACTTAGATCTTGGACCACTTAATGAAGTCCTTAGTATATAACAAAATATGAAAGGAATCATGATAAGATTTTGATTATGTGCAATTGTGTTATACTTAAATGATCTTTAGTCATGAGATTAACATTATAAGGTATTGTTATTCTAGATAGGCTAGCATTATACTCATTGACTAGGTCAAGTAACTAATATCATAAGTTGAAGACATGAGATGTTTAAAGTTAACATGTGGATGATTGTTAGAGCAGTAAAGTGTATTGGATGACATATCCATGAGACAATCACATGAATATCTATTTAATGTCAACGATAGTCTCATTATAGCAATGGTGAAAATATCCTTAGACTTGATATGCTCAAGGTTATCTTGGATACCAAATCCTATACTTTGACTCCATTACTTATTACCTTTCAGAAGTTGCTCATAGGGTGGTGATTTGGTATAGCATGAGATATTTGAAGGTAGTTGAGTAGTCAATAAGGGATTCACCACTCTTGATAGAAGAAAGAGTATACCTATAACTTCTTGTGGAGATCATTATGTGGAAATCCTTATCCGAGGTGGACATGTCTTGAATAAGGTCTTCAAGGATATATCTAGTAGAGTAATGGATCTCATAGACAATAACTAATGTCATTTGGACTATATGTGACATAATAGTTCAATAGAAGTTGAAACAATCCATGCTCTCAACCAAATGAGCTATTGTATGGTTAAATGAAGAATTACATACTAATTGTCTATGGAAGGATTTACAATCACACCACTGACTTTCTACTTTTTTAGTGATCATAATGTGTTGCTAGATATTGCTCATGATCTATTTGGAATCATTTGATGATTTGAGTTGCCAACATAATAGGGAACCTAATGGATCACACGCATAGAAGGAATGAAGGAGATTTGAAATGGCCTTTGGATTGGATCAAAAATATGAAAGAGAAAAATTGGGCCAAACAACAAAACCCAACATTTTTTCCACACTCGAGTAACCCTCATAATCCAATCTTATCATTTTTAGATTATCTAAATCAATGCTTATCTCTTAAAGTTTCAAATAAGGAATGTTATGACTCAGTTGGTGGTGCAACCATACATTTCCCTTAATCTAAGGATGAAGCAATGAAAAAGGAGCTATGACTAGCGTACATGCAAAAAATAGGATTCATGCATATATAAGATAGGATATTCATATATTTGTTGTCTTTGCAAGGCAAGCTCATCCTTCAGTCTGCTAATCACGTTATTGACAGTCTTGAGAGTGGAACATTGCAAGTCAAACAAAAGTCAGTAGCCTAACTGTTAAAGAGGTGCCCTAAAGGAAATCAGCTTAGGCACTTGATGTACTTATTTAATATTAATAAAACGAATTTTCATTATATGGTATTCATTGCATATGAATTGATGTAGATCTTAAACTATTTAATGAAGTCTTTGGTATGTAACACAACATGAAGGAATTCATGATGAGATTCCTATCATGTGTTATTGTGTTTATACCCAAATTATCCCTAGTCATAGGATTAACAAGATGAGACATTGTTAACTCGGATAGACTAGCACATGTTATACTCCTTCACTAGGTCAAACAACTAATCTCATAAGATGAAAGCATGAGATGTTCAGAGTTAACATGTGGATGCTTGCTAAAAGTAGAAAGTACATTGGATGACCTGCAATGAGACAATCATATGGATATCTATTCATTGTCAGTGATAGTCTTATCATAGCAATGGTGCAAGTATCCTTAGACTTAAGATACTCAAGGTTATCTTGGATACTAAATCCTATACTTTGACTCCATTCCTTGTTAGCATTGAAGAGGTCATTCATAGGGTGGTGATTGGTTATAACATTTGGTATTTGAAGGTAGTTAAGTAGTCAACAAAGGATTCACCACTCCTAATACAATGAGACTATACCTATGGCCTATTGAAGAGATCATTACTTGGAAATCCTTGGCCAAGGTGGACATGTTATGAAGAAGGTCTTCAACGACATATCTGATCAAAGTAATGAGTCTCATAGACAAAAACTAATATCATTTGGACTAAATGTGATGTAGTCAGTCTAGTAGGAGTTGACACACAGTCCATGCTTTGAAGCAAATGAGGTATAGTTTGGTGAAAGGGTGAATTGATGGTAATTATCTATCGAAGGCTTAAAAGTCAAACCACTAACTTTCTAGTTAATTGGGTGGTCATGATGTGTTGATAGATACTGCTAACTTTCTAGTTAATTGGGTGGTCATGATGTGTTGATAGATACCGCTAACTTTCTAGTTAATTGGGTGGTCATGATGTGTTATGTCAAGAAAAATTGATTAGAAATTCATTATGGGCCAAAAATGTTTGACTCGTAGAATCCTAATTGGATTAGGATTCCTCCCGAGGCTTGAGCTGCCAACATGACCAGAAAACCTATTAGGTCACATGCATAGAGGGAATGAAGAAAATGTAAAATGGGTTTGGATAAGATCTAAATGAGAAACAAAGTGAATTGGGTCTTTTATAAGAGTTATAAAAATGGGCCAAATCCAAATTGGATTAGAATTATTGACCAAGTCAACATTGGGCCTTATACCTTAGGAAAATGGGTCCATTAGAGCTTTTCCTTTTCCAACCGTAAAAGGGATTAGAAAATGTATAAATACACCCTTTAAGGAGTAAATTTTGGGGCTACCCATTAAGAAAAATAAGAGTTATTTTTTTTTCCTTTCCTTTTTCTCTTTCATAAGACAATTTTCCATAGCTAACACTTTGGACTTTTATCACCCCATCTCCTTAGAGATTTTCTTCTTCTTCTTTCACATGGATACTCTTAGAGGCAATCCTAGGTTTGGATTGTTGTGGTTTGCTACAACCCAACAAATAAAGAAAAGCTCACAACTTGGAAGATCAAGAGTTGCGAACAAAGGTAATCAACTTCTCCCATTATATGGTATGATTCAATTTTAAATATTCATAGGGCATTCCATAGGTTTTGGGTTCAATTAATTTTTATTTTCCATTGTGCCATGTATGTGATTCATGTTAAGAACCCAACACTAAGAGCTCTAAGTGGTGGAAAAATAAAATAAAAGACAAAATTCATAAGTAGAGATCCCTAAACAAAGAAAATGAAGCAAGTCATCGGTAGAAATCACTAGACAATAAAGGAGCAAGTCATAAGTAGAAATCCCCAAACAAAATAAGAATAAAAATGAGTAATAGTGAGAAATCACCAAATAAAAAGTCATAGACTAACCTAGACAAGGAAAAAGACCAATTGTAGAGCAACCTATATAGGAAAGAAGGATAACTAATCGCAAGACAACCTAGATATAAGTTGCATGCTAACCTTGAAAGAAACCCAGTGAGGTGAGTCACCAAAAATCTGGTGAGGGAAGTCACCAACCTTTCTAAGAAAAAGACACTGTCAAGGGTATCACCAATAATTTGATAAGGAGATTCACTAAAACCGCGGTGAGAGAAGTCACCAAAAAAACCCGGTGAAGGAGTTCACTAACCTATCTAAGAAAAAACCTAGTGAGGGGATTCACCAATAACCTGGTGAGGGGAGTCCACCATAATCCCAATGAGGGGAGTCATCAACAGCCTTAGGTGAGGGGAGTTGTTCATTAAGTCAGCACAAGAGTCCAAATATGCATATCTAGCTTTTGCAAGTTACGATCCCTTAACTTTAGTCAAATTTGAAATGTGTTTTCGAATTCTACCCAAATGGGGGCAAACTGTAAACAGTAGGATTTTGCATATCTACTTTTCTGCATGACTATCCGATGAAGATAGCTAAAATGTTGTCCATTGGAAGAATGTTTGATGAAAATATTGAAAAGATCGAGAATTGATCTTTTGGCCTTTGAAAATTGGTTCTAAACTTAAGAAAAATGAGAATTTAGGCATATATGAACTCTTTAAAGCTTAAATTAGGCCCTAGGCTTATATTGAATATCTTGTGGGCTTAAAAATAATATTTTGGGCTAGAAAATTTGAAAAAGGAGAGAAATGAGCTTGTTTTATGCATCTAGATGTGGAATAGGCATATTAGGCTCAAAACATGCCTAAGAGTGTAGAGGTCAACCCATTGGTGAGGGTTGCCTGATGGCCATGTGGATATCCTTAACATCCCTACAGATGTCGTTTATTACCGTATAGTTGTCATCATAACAGTCATGCAATAACCTTCGGGTACGAACAATTTTTAGAAATTTGAGATATTTTAACTAGTTTTAGAGTTCAATTAGGTCTTTAGGGCTTTCAAAACATTCCATTTGATCTCAATCATTGAAGAAGACCAAAAGACCCTTGGAAAATACCTTAAAATGACCATTGCTCCATTCTAGACGGTATAAAAAGAGGCCTCCATCCACCTATTTTATTCATCAAGTCTTTTTGGTAAAAACAATTGAGCAATTAGTTATAGGCAATCCAAATTTAGAGAGTTTTTGTGAGTATTGTTGATTGTTCTTAAGTGAATAGCATAGTTTTAGAGGTTTAAAAAGTCCGTTTTTTTTTTATCAATTTGATGTTTCTACGAAGAGTTTGTTATATTCTAGGCGATTCAAATTATCTTAGTTATATTGGGATTTATTTCTCAATTCTTATCACAACTTGGTTATAAGGGTATTTTGATCCTATACTGTTGATTAATTAATGTTCAACCATGTTTTTACCTTTGAATAGTAAAATTATATAATTGACATGAAATACTGAATGTTTTACCTTATGATGTTACAGGGTTATTTTTATAATTATTTTTATTATTTATTTTGCATTTTATAATAATAATTATTATTATTATTATTATTATTATTATTATTATTATTATTATTATTATTATTATTATTATTATTATTATTATTATACTCATGTATGCTTTCTTATTATTATTCTGCCTGTTTGCATTCATGTTGCGTACCCTGTAATTTGATTAAAACACTTACATTCGCTCACTGATTCTCAGTTGTACTAAGTAACAACTACTAATGATTTATCGTTACAAGCATTCGAAAGGGAAAAATTAGATTTTGGGTTTGATTTTTATATAAATGTATTTGTATATAGATTATGTTTTTAATCTTGGCTTAAGATTGAGTTTTAATTTTGGAAATTAAAGTGGAAAAATTAATTTGATTTTTTTTGAAAATTACATTTTGATATTGACTTTTAAAGAGGAGAAGACTTTCAGATTTTGGAAATTTTGAATTTTTGAATTAATGGATTTTTTAAGGCAAAATTTTAGAAATTGATTTTTCATATTGAATTTTTTGAAAAGAAGAATAATTAAATGTCTTGAAACATCTTTTGGGAGGATAATTTTGAGATCAAGACATGCAATCAATGATTTGTAGAATGATCAGCTAGATGTTGGATGTTTTCATTAATGAACATGTTGACCTTTGAGTGATTGATCTTGATTTTGATATTAACAATCAAATTAATTGCTACTAATAAGTTTATTTAGTGATATTTTAATAGTAAAGTACATTTCAAGTCAATTGGAGTTGGTTAAATTAGTAAAAGATTGAAGAACAAAAAATCTCTTGTAAATTGCAATCAAGAATGGAAATAGTGACCACGACATTAAAATTGCGACCACACCTCAATTCTAGAAAATGGGCCTCAACACTACAGAGGATCGTGGCCTTAACTGTGACCATGATACATTTTGTGAAAGGTGTTTTGCAACCACAAGGTGAGAGTTTGACTACAATAGTTTTAGAGGCAGATTTTACCTGGAATTCCAAAAACGTTTATGACATCAATCGCGCTCACAAAAGAGCTCGCAATAGCTTGATAGCAACTATAATTACTTTGGTGTGAAAACCAAATTCATAAAGACATAACCATTGGAAGGCACCTCAACCTATGATTGCCACATGTCACTAACTAGAGTCAAGATTTTTGGAGGGTTTAAGGCATTTAATTTTCACTATCACAACACCAAGAAGCACAACTGCACATTGCTCAAGGCTAGAACTCCATGTATTCTAGAGAGATTTGAGACAAAGATAGTGACCGCAAATTTGGAAACAAAAGGCAAAATGCGATTGTGGTTCTAAGAGCTCACTTGTGATTTTGCACCTAATACAACTTCCACATGTCCCCAACTAGAGTCAAAGATTTTTTTAGGGTTTAAGCCATCTAATTTTTGTGACCTCGACATCAACAAGCACGATAGTGAATTCCTTAATGCTAGATGTCCATGAATTCTAGAGAGATTTGTCATAAAAATAGTGACTGTAACACCTTCCAATATAGCTGAGAAAACCTTTTAACTATACCAATAGATGTTATGGGTTATTTTGCGGAAACTGATTAAATTCAAACTTTTCATATTTAAAATCCGTTTAACATAATTATGAATTTAAAGCATCAAAATCTATTATAATATTAAAAATTTGATTCAACAATCAATAATAACATAAAAAAATATTTCCGATTTCATTAGCCTTATTTTACAAATACATTATCATAAATATTATTATATATTCTTAAATCCAATACATGTAAAACAAAAACCCAAAATTCTATGACATAAATAAAAATGCATAATATGCCATGAATGTAAACACACCCTACACTGGGTGCACTCTAACTCAACTATGGAGGCTTGTGACTTTTCAAATCAACTCTTATCTATTGGCTCCGAACCTACGTGCAGAAAATCTACACGTTAAGCAAACTAATGCTTAGTGGTATATGTGTTCATAAAAATTATACATTTAAATAATGTCATACAATGTCATGCATTCACCTTATGATCATTCCTAAAATCATACATTCTAGCCATTTCATATTTTAATATCATACAATCATGCCTATCTTACCATAGATGTACTATTATAATCCATGTATACCATACACATATACACATACCACATTTCCAATTACCATATCAATTACCTAATATTAATATTACATTATATTAGTTTTAACTGGTCCAAGACTCTCTAAGCTTGACTATCCGGATGCGAGATATGAGACAGGGGTGATCACAATTTGAGCTTAAGCCACCAAGATAACAACTTGTAACAACTCATATAAGCCCCTCAAGTCAATGGCGCACAATCTTAAGCTATATTAATTGAGAATAATATATCATGCTAGCAATTCTAGGATCAAGTGCACAAATATACTAAGCTTTAACCACTTATCCTTATATCATATCAAAGCAACTCATATGTTACCGTTCACCTCCTTCAATGGTATACCATCTATCCTATGTCAAGTCCAAGATTAAAGAATTGAGCATTTAACTCATAACCATTTATCTATCAATTCATTTTTTCACATGTTATTACCAGCATTATATCCTATTTATGCATTCTCATACCTATACATAAATGCCAAATCATATATTCCATACGTTATTTTCTATGTATACATACATCCCACAACATGTATTTAACAAACCATCAATTAAGATCGTAAACCACAATGTACATATAATACATTCATCTTGTTTCACAAGTGTGAACTACTTATTCACAATTGTGAAGGTATAATTTCATTGTTACCTTACCTGTAAACCATCACATGAAAGAAATAGAGTATTCATGAGCGTGAATTACCCATTCACAGACGTGACACCACGTCATCACGACTTCCCAACTGTGATGCCAAATTGTGAAATTTTGAGTTTATGCAAGTTCATTAGCCTCGACGTTCACGATCGTGACACCTTTGTTCATGGGCATTAATCATGCATTTTCAACAATCCAAAACTGAGCAAACATGCATTTCATGCAAAATCTCTAAAGATCAACCAGTGTTAAGCACTCCTATCAACACTTTCACTCATATACCATGTGTGTAACATGTTTAAACATCATTTAGATTAATAAATCCGTTTCTAGGTCATGTCCAACCATAACACACTATATATGTCATTTTAACACTTAAAACTATTTTTCCATGTTATTTATCAATCATAACATGCCAGTTTATCACTCTATCACATTTACAGAATATAAAATACATCAAGATGCATGATAAATGAATTAATATGCCCATATGTACATACCTTTTACCAAAATAGAGCCTTAACTAACTTTACAAGCATTTCATGCTTGTTTTCCCCTTTGTTATGTGTTTCTTTGCTCACTAGCCAAACCAATCATCACAAAAAAATATTCCTATCAGAACCTTATAACTATAAACAAGCTAAACAAAATTCTAAGAACTGACTTCTACCTCTATCTTGGAAAAACTCTATCAAACCTCCATGTTTCTCAAGCTTTCAAGCTTCAACAATGGTCTTTTAGGGTTAGGAGAAGTGGAGAAGATGACTAAGAAATTTCTAAATGTGTTAGAGGATTATCTAGGGTGGACCCTTGTTCACGGGCATGAATCATTCATTTCCAACAATCCAAAACTGAGCAAACATGCATTTCATGCAAAATCTTTATAGATCAACTAATGTTAACCACTCCTATCAACACTTTCACTCATTTACCATGTGTATAACATGTTTAAACATCATTTAGATCAATAAATCCATTTCTAGGTCATGTCCAACCATAACATACTATATATGTCATTTTAACACTTAAAACTATTTTTCCATGTTATTTATCAATCATAACATATCACTTTATCACATTTACATAATACAAAACACATCAAGATGCATGATAAATGAATTAATATGCCTATATGCCCATACCTTTTACCAAAATAGAGCCTTAACTAACTTTACAAGCATTTCAAGCTTGTTTTCCCCCTTTGTGATGTGTTTCTTTAGGGTTAGGAGAAATGGAGAAGATGACTAAGAAATCTCTGAGTGTGTTAGAGGATTATCTAGGGTGGTGGGAATGATTTAAAAGAAAAATAAGATGCATAGGAAAGCAAAAAGTGTGGTTGTTCATGGCCAATTGATATGCGTTCACGGGCATGACACTTAACTTTATGGGTGTGAAACGCCATTCATGATTGTGAAAATCCTTCATGGTCGTGAATATCCTTTCTTCTCAAAATGATCCTACCATTTTCAAAACTTTGTTATTTGAACCATAACACAACTTTTCATGGGTGTGAATAACCATTCATGTGTGTGAAAGGCTTTCCATTTGCACAAATTTAACTTTAACACACACTAATCCCAATATTTTTCTCTCTAAATACATAACTCATAGGCCCTACTTTACGAGCATTATAGTGACGATGAATTTGGACATGAAAGGTAAAGCTCGACTGCAATTTTAGGAGCGTGCACACAACTCTACTCTAAATATAGTCATTGGAAGTGAGAACAAATTTTAGGTTACCACGTGTCATGGGCAGTAGACAACAAAAAATAGTGACCATGACAGAAATAGTGATCGTGATTTTCTTTTTGCAAACAACATTAATGCAACTCCTCAAAGACATGAGGAAGAGTTATGGCCCATGAATATAACAATTATTTGGTAGGAAAAGCTTATAAATATCCCCCTAGATGGCCTTTGAATGCATCTCAACAACTCTCGAGTGGCCAAACTCTTGCATTTTTTATTCTCAACATTCTTTGTATTAATTGTGAGCTTTTAGTTCAAGTGTTAGGCTCAAATATTTGCGTTTAATGTAAGGATTTTTGTATGAACCTTAGAAAACACAAGAATGTAGTTTTCGTGCTAGCCATTAAAATATAAGAGAATTGCATTTGGTATGAGCCATGGAAGAAAATATCTAGTTGGGAGTTTTCTAATAAAACTTCGTTATAACTTAAGAGTAAGTTAGTAAAAATCCCAACAGAGATTGGAGAGTGGACGTATGGATCTTTCTGGCCTAAACCACTATAATTTTTGTGTGTCAATTATCAAGTGGAAATTGATAGTTAACCCTTTTAAATTGAATGTCTTAGGGTATAGCAGTAATCAACCTTTTAAGAGTGAATATCTTGGGGTATAACAGTAATCAGTCGTTTAGGAATAAATGTTCAAGGTACAGTTTGTAATACAACCCTTCAAAAGCAAATGTCTTGAGGAATAAAAAGGAGACTTTAAAATATGGTGCTTTTAAAGGTAGGATGGCTTTGAAAGAACTTAAGGAAGTAGATCAAGTCAAATGGCTATATCCTTTTAGTATCCTGTGTATGTGAACTTGCATGAATTTTATGTTCACTTATCATTTACTTTGATATGATTTTTTATATGTTTCCCAAAATAATAACTAAGAAGGTCTCCTTGACTTTATCAATCTTCACGATTAGGTCAATGCTTCACTACCATGAATGTTTGAATGAACAGTCTTGGCGTTTACTTATTTTACGGGAGTGATTTGGTATTCACATGCGTGAAGAGCTATTTTCAGGGGGTGGTGATCATTCATCATAGGCATGACATTAGTCACGGGCATGATCTTTTTGATTCATGGGTGTGACATTTTGCATTTTCTCAATATCTTGATCTTCAATTCTTCTCTTTCAACTTGTTTCAAGCTTTTAGGAATGCATAACCTATCTAACATACTTAGAGCACAAAATGTGGTTAAATTTCTTGTTGCCTAATTATTTGTTATCATAAAAATGACAAAAATATCCCTCAAGGTTCAACATTATATGTGGAAATGTTTTCACAAACTCTATCAAAGTGCAAGTGGACTAAAGACACTATTTTTTTTACTTGATCTATCATTACTCGATTATGATAACCAGAGACTTTTTAAGCATTATTTTGAGGATTGTAAAAGGATGAGAAGTGGATGGACCAACGGGAATTGGAACAAGGTTGCACAAAAATCGAGATATGAAGATAAAAGATGAAAATTTATAAGGACAAAGTGATCTCTTATCATAAAAAATCAAGAGATGTCCCATTGGTCTTTCATTTAGATGATCATATATCATTTATATCTAATTAGACTTTTTGTGTTTTATACAAACATTATATCCAGAATCGGAGTTCTTGTGTGTTTTCAATTCAATTTTGATTTGGAAAGACTTTTGATGGTTTTAAATGACTAGAAATCTAAAAGAAAAATGGTTCTAAAAGGTTTCTGACTTGATAGAAGAGTTTCTACTAGGATTAGAGTTATTTTTTTTAACTAAACTTAAGATTATTCGAATTCCACTCACCATTGAATTAGGATTCTTACTCTATAAATGCGGAGCAAGTCTCGCCATTCAAGGGCACAAAATATAAAGAGAAAATACTCAATTTGTGAGTTCTTAATCTGCTAATAACTAATCTCTAGTTGATTAGTTTAATAACTTAATTAAGTCTCTAATAAAAGTGAGAGTTATTGGACTAGTTAGGCTAGTTCCTTTGCTTTAAAGCGTGAGATTGTTTTAAGAGAATTCAATAGCTATTTTTTTAGCATAAAGGAGATCCTAACTTGGAGTTCCAACCTTGTTCCAATCTTATCAAAGTCCAAAGATGAGTTATCCTTTTGCAAAGCTTCAAATGATGGGCACATATATGAATCATTACATGGGAATCAAGTTATAATCTTTTTTTACTTATATATGAATTCAAAAATATGAATCAATTTATTTTTCTTATTCTTTTACTTTTTTCATCAATTCTTCTTTTCTACTCCTTTTTCTATTGATGGATATTTAATTTTTATCAATCATGGCTTGTAATATGACATGATTTTTCACATAAATAATTGCAAGCTAGTTGTATTTTACTTTATGTTGTTTGTTCATTTTGTAGGCCTAATATATGATTTTCTTTTTATTATTATTTCCTTGTATTTTTATTCAAATGATGTAATTTAAATTAATTTTAGACTTTTATTATTTTTGGGGATGTAAAAGGACATTTTAAATGCTTGTTTGCTTTTATATGTTTGATGTGTTTATTTGGTTTGAATGAAATACATATTGTTACATACTTTCGGTTCTTAAAAAATAATTACATAACAACTTATGTGGAGTTTGTACATGCATTGGTCGAAATAGATTATTAATCCTTAACTCTCATCTCTAAAAATTAGTGGCTGATACCGTTCACATGATTGAATTGATTTTCGATTCATACCAATATATGGTTGCAATAATTATTCTCTCCTATAATTATTGTAATTGATGTCTTTCCTACTGTAGAATGTATTTTAAATTTTCATTTTTCATATATGTTTCTCCTTTGTATAAAAATCTATATCATAATATCATCAAATTAATTTGGTTCCATTGGAACCTTTCAAATGGAAAAAATTCTTTATACATGCCTATGTTTCGTATTACACTTGGTAATCTGATCAGTTCCAGATAGATTCAAGTTATTTCAATTCAATTCACTTTTGTATCCTCGTTTTGAGTTATTCTAAGTTTCTTATTTTGGTATTAGGACCAAGTCACTAGTCGCACCATCTTGAGACTTGATGTGCTTTTATCGACAAAAACTATTATTCGTTGGGTGTAAGAATGCTGCCAACAATAAGGTAACTACGGAGGAGAGTGAAGGCGGTTATAGACCAAGGACAGTGAGGCAACAAGTGAAAAAAAAAATGAAATGAAAGTGAGTACAAAGCATAAAGACACATAGATATAGTCACACAAATTAATACAGTTTTACAAATAAAAATATAATATACATTTAATTTTTGTGACTTTAAAACCTATATTAAAAATCAACTTATGGGTCGGAATTAATTGTTGGTGTTTTTTTTAACCGATTGCTCGAATTCTAGGTTCAACCCTAATTTTTTTTTTTATCAAATTAGTCCAATCCTCAAATGTTCTTGAGATTCATGTCGAAATAGAAATTGCCAAGTCTATTTAATATAAATGAATTTCCCAAAATTAATTGAAATGTTTGCAAATATTTATTAAATTTTGTAAAAAAAAAAACTAATATGTTTTTTTCTCTTATATCCACACGTCTTTCTCATTTGAAAAATATGGATGCAAAAAGATAATCCATCCAGGAGAAGATAGGCCTAGTCTTATTTTCACACATATTAAAAATAATTAGTTAGTTTAATAAACTAATTATTTTTGCTTAATGTTTTCCAAAAATACCATCTATTTATTATTATCTTGAAAATAATCATTTGATATCTTTTAATGCAAGACTCAAATTAATACTCATATAAATGTCAGCCAATTTCAAGAGTTATTTCAAAAAAACAAGTTAAAAAAATTAAGAATATAAGAATAATAATTAATTGATGATTTATTTATTGATATAAGTTGTAATGACATAATAATAATGGAATATATAAATAAGGATATACTTGTAATTGAACAAAATAACTACACTTCAATAGAGAAAAATGATCTATAATTTCGGATGACAAAAAATGAAAAGTAAGTTTATTTTTTCTCTTAATAAATATATTAAATTTTTATATTAGAAATTTTTAAAAATCTTACAAATAAATTCTATCAATTTTATAAAATTTATTCACATTTAATTTTTGATAGCAGCTGCTAGAATGTAAATAGAATATCCAGCTACAAAAATTAAGATTTTTTTCAGAAGAGGGTTAGAATTATATTTAATAATTTTTGACACAATTAGAAATTTCGATAAAAATATACTGATTCGGAATATGATAAAATTTGAACAAAATCTTTTGAATTTTACTTTTAAAAGATGAGTTGATCCCATAACAACTTTGATTGATATTATTAGTGATATGCCCTATAATTAATTTTAAGAGATTAAAATTTAAAAAAGCTTTAACATACCTAAATTTATCAATACATTTTTTATAAGATTATAACTCTTATTTAAATTATATATTATCTAATTTAGAGAAAAATTAGTTTATCATATATATATATATATATATATATATATATATATATATATTATTTGCTATCAATCAAAAGAATGTAGTTTTTACTGCTACAAAATAATAATAAAAAATCATCAGAATCTTCTACGGTAAAAGTTTTATTGTTGTTGCTCTGCTTCTTGGTGTGGACATACTAGAGACTCTACACTTGGAGAATTAGATAGCTAGGAACCAATCATAGTTGGATTTATGTCGCTATAAGAGATAATTTTTCGATTTATTATTTTTATATTCACTTGATCATATGCAAAATAATGTTAAGAATTGTAAATTTGCGTTTAGAGTTTAAAATCCTAAATTATAGTTTGATTATCTTTTTAGTTCTCCCGCGTTTATATGCTATTTTCTGTATTAGATCCATTCTATTTCTCACATGATTGAACATTAAAAAAATTGCGTTTGATTAAAAAATGGCGAAATCGTTTCGCCATTTATGGCACTCCAAAGCCAGCTTAAAAGAAACCAATAGAAATTGGTTTTGTGCTGCGGCATTCAAATTTTTTTTTTTTAAATGGAAAGTGCCGCTTTATGGTTCCAGTTCTCTTTAAGTGGCGTCCCTCCCGTTGGAACAATCATGTTAATTTAAGAAAATTTATAAATATATATAATAATAATAAGCATCATCATTGGTAACTTATTATTATTTTTTTCTGATTTAAAGCTTGTTACAAAATTAAATGGTAAGCTTTCCGGCATTTTCACCGTTTCAGAGTGATGCACATTAATATACCAGATTTTAAAATTTTGTTTTATGTAAGTGTTGCATAAAATTAATTTTGATTATTTTCATCCGATTCACGGTATTTGAAATAAGATTTTAGAAAGGAAATTTTAAATTTGAAGGAGATTAAATTTAAGATTATTTAATTGAAAGAGTTTCAATTAAATAAAAATTGTCACTTTAGATCTTCATAATATGGTTATTTAATTACTCTAATTTGGTATGTAGGAAGATCATGGATTTAGGAATACCAATATGATTGGACTTTTAATTTTGAGTGTAATTTTATTCATTTGATTTTGGATCTACGAGCTCTTTTTTTTTTTTTTTAATCTCACATTGGTATGCCAATGATAATTAATATAATTAGAAGGAGCACAAATTACAGAGGCGCAAAATTTTCTCAAGGAGTCGGTGGGAGCTTGAAGTTCAAGAGTTTTGTTTTAGTAAATAGGATTATCCAGACCCAGGCCAATCCCTATGGCTAGGATTGGATTGGACCTATAAATAATCCATGATCACTTGTGTTGATTTACTTGTTGGTCAAAATATACATGCATTAAAAATAAATGACAACAAAGATTGACGGTGCATTTTTTGTTAAACTAATTAATAATTAATTGATAAAATATTTGGTAGGTAAGATGGTAAGTGAAGATTAATTTTTACCATTCATTTGGTGGGTGAAAATTAATCTTGACCATCTATTTGGTAGGTAAGATGATAGATTTTATGATCTTGACCATTCATAATGTTGCTTTCAACATAGCAAAAGAAAAGACCATGACAGATTTTATGATGACTCTCTCTAGTATTATAAGAAGCCTTCAGCCTTAAACAAAGTGCACCTCATGAGGCACTTGTTCAACTTGTGAATGACAAAAGGCGTATCAGTAGCTCAACATCTCAATGAACTCAATACGGTCACAACCCTATTGAGTTCGGTTGGAATTGAATTTGATGAAAAAGTACGAGCATTAATACTTTTCTCTTCTCTACCAGAAAGCTGGAATGTTACTGTCTGAAAGCACTAAGTTGAAATTTGATGATATTTGTGATTTGATTCTCAGTGAAGAGATTTGACGGAGAGAGTCGGTGAATCATCAACTTCTTCAGTTTTGCATACAGAGTTAAGAGGAAAAAATTCAACCAGAGGCAATGGACCAGGAAAATCGAATTACCGAGGTAGATCAAAGGACAGGAGGTCCAAATCCAGGAATCCCAGTAATTTCTATAGTTCGAAAGCTGTCAAATATTGGAATTGTGGAAATACTGGGCACTACAAAAATTAGTGCAAGAGTGCACCGAAGAACCAGGAAGCAAAGGTAGAGGCAAATGTTGCTTCCACCTCTGGAGGCAATGACGCATTGATATGCTATTTGGAAAGCAAAGAGGAGTCTTGGGTTTTAGACTCTGGAGCATCGTTTCATGCTACTTCACAAAAAGATTCTTCGAATGGTATGTCCCTGGAAATCTTGGAAAGGTATATCTTGGTGGTGATCAACCTTTTGCTATTATTAGCAAAGGTGTAGTAAATATTGAGTTGAACGAATATGTTTGGGAGCTGAAGGATGTCAGACATATTCCCGATATGAGAAAGAAGCTAGCAAAGGCTACACTATGATCTTCCATGGTGATAATTGGAAGATTTCAAAGGGAGCAATGATGGTTGCTAGAGGCAAAAAGAGTGGCACTCTTTACATGACAGCAGGAGCATGTTGTTCAATCATAGTTGTAGCTAGCAATAAAAATATCAATCTATGGCACTAGAGACCAGGCCATATGAGTGAAAAAGGAATGAAGATTATGCATTCGAAGGGGAAACTTCCAGGTTTACAATCCGTAGAGATAAAACATGTGCGAAGATTGCATACATGGAAAGCATAAAGGTGTCAGCTTTCAGACAAGTGGCAGAACCCCAAAGAAAGAAAGGCTAGAGCTCATTCACTCTGATGTTTGGGGACCAATGACCATCTCATCTATTGATGGGAAACACTACTTTGTGACTTTCATCGATGATCACTCTCGAAAGGTATGGGTTTACTTTCTAAAACATAAGTCTGAAGTGTTCAAGGCTTTCAAAAGATGGAAAGCTATGATTGAAAATGAGACAGGTTTGAAGATTAAAAAGCTCAGAACCGACAATAGTGGGGAATATGAAGACACCAGATTCAAGAAGCTTTGCTATGAGCATGGTATCAGGATGGAGAGAACCGTGCTTGGCACACCTCAACACAATGGTGTAGCTGACCATATGAACTGAACATTGATAGAAAGAGCCAGAAGCATTTGTGTATAGTCAGGTCTATTGAAGCAGTTCTGGGCAGAAGCAATCAACACAATTGCTTACTTAATCAATCGAGGACCATCGGTTCCATTAGAGCACAAAATACCAGAGGAGGTATGGAGCCAAAAAGAGATAAAACTGTCACATATAAAAATTTTTGGGTGTGTAACATATGTGCATATTAGTGATTAAGGAAGAAATAAGCTTGATCCCAAATCTAACAAATGCACCCTCATTAGCTATGGTGAGGATGAGTTTGGCTACCGTATTTGGGATGATGAAAACAAAAAGGTCATCCGTAATAGAGATGTGATTTTTGACGAAAAGGTGATGTACAAGGACATGCATAAAACAGTCACCAGCAACTGAAAACAGAATGAGTCAGTATTTGCAGATGCAGATGATATCCCAGTTAGTTCCATGACGGAACCCATTGTAGCAAGTCCTCATCCAGAGGAACTTGTTGGACTAAGCAGTGCGCATCAATCCTACACACCACAACCTCCTACTCCATCTCCTGTATTAAGAAGGTCTTCTCGGCCTCATGTGCCTAACATGAGATATATCTCGGCCTCATGTGCCTAACATGAGATATATGGACTATCTCTTATTGACTGATGGAGTGGAGCCGGAATGCTATGATGAAGCTTGTCAGACTGGAGATGCTAGTAAGTGGGAGCTTGCCATGAAAGACGAGATGAAGTCTCTGATCTCTAACTAGACATGGGAACTAGCGGAGTTACCCATGGGGAAGAAGGGACTTCATAACAAATGGGTGTACTAGGTAAAAGAAGAGAATGATGGTCTCAAGAGATAAAAAGTCTGACTTGTTTTCAAAGGATTCCAGTAGAATGAATGAGTTGACTACACTGACATTTTTTCTCCTATTGTGAAGCTCAATACTATATAAAAAGTATTGAGTATTGTGGCTATTGAAGATCTTCATCTTGAACAACTGGACGTGAAAACCGCATTTCTTCACAGAGACTTAGATGAAGAAATATACATGCATCAGCCAGAGGGTTTCTTAGAAAAAGGGAAAAAGAACATGGTGTGCAGACTTAAAAAGAGTTTGTATGGCCTGAAACAAGCCTCATGACAGTGGTACAAAAAGTTTGATGGCTTCACAAGGAAGATTTCCAGAAGTGCAATGTCGACTACTGTTGCTACTTCAACAGATATAGATCCAGTTATATCATTTTGCTACTTTATGTTCGATGATATGTTAGTAGCAGGTTCAAATATGGATGATATCAGAAGGTTGAGGCAGCAATTGTCAAAAGAGTTTGACATGAAAGACTTGGGTCTAGCAAAGAAGATTCTTGGAATGCAAATCACAAGAGATAAGCAGAGAGGGTTCTTGCAGTAATCTCAAGCAAAGTATATGAATCGTGTTTTGCAGAGATTCAACATGAGCAATGCCAAGCCAGTTAGTACACCTTTGGCCAGTCACTTTCGACTATCCAAGAATCAATCCCCTCAAACAAAGGAACAGAGAGAATTCATGGCTAAGGTTCCTTATGCCTCAGCTATTGGGAGTTTGATTTATGCAATGGTATGTACTAGACTAGATATTGGTCATGCAGTGGGAATTATTAGCAAATTTATGTCAAATCTAGGAAAAGCTCATTGGGAGGCAGTTAAGTGGATTTTGAGGTATTTACAAGGCACCATGGAGAAGTGTTTGTACTTTGGTAAAGGAAAGTTAAAAATACAAGGCTATGTATATGCAGACTTTGGAGGTGAAGTCGATCACCGAAAAAGCACCACTAGTTATATATTCACTGTTGGAACTATAGCTATTGGTTGGATGTCACAAATATAGAAGACTGTCACTTTATCCACTACAGAGGTTGAGTATGTAGCACTGACTGAAGCTAGTAAAGAGATGACATGGCTTCAAGGTTTGTTAACTAAGTTTGGATTCAAACAGGAGAACAATATTTTGCATAGTGATAGTCAGAGTGCGATACACTTGGCAAAAAATTCAGCATTTCATTCCAGAACCAAGCATATTGGGCTTCATTACCATTTCATCATATTTTTATTGGAAGATGATGTGTTAGTTTTGGCAAAAATCTAAGGAAGCAAGAATCCAACGGATATGTTGACAAAGGCGGTGACTATCAACAAGCTGAAGTTGTGTTCAACTTCAGTTGGTCTGCTAGAGTAACAAGACCAGAAAGATTGCTGCATTGATGAGGTTTGAAGACAGATTGAAACTAGTCTTCAAGGGAAGATTGTTGGTCAAAATGCACATGCATCAGAAATAAATGACAATAAAGATGGACGGTGAATCTTTTATTGAACTAACTAATAATTAATTGACAAAATATTTGGTAGGTAAGATGGTAGGTGAAGATTAATCTTGACCATCCATTTGGTGGGTGAGGATTAATTTTGACCATCTATTTGGTAGGTAAGATGGTAGGTGAAGATTAATCTTGACCATCCATTTGGTGGGTGCGGATTAATCTTAACCATCAATTTGGTAGGTAAGACGACATGTGAGAAATGACCTCAACCATCCATCAAAGTAGTGAGAATTAATCTTGACCGTCTATTAAAGAGGTGTAGGCCTATATAT
Source organism: Triadica sebifera (assembly GCA_023653625.1). NCBI lineage: Eukaryota > Viridiplantae > Streptophyta > Magnoliopsida > Malpighiales > Euphorbiaceae > Triadica > Triadica sebifera. The sequence goes on along the minus strand of CM042903.1, from coordinate 12,794,848 downwards.
AGTATTAGGAATTCATTTGTAAGGCATTCCATCCAAAAGTGAGAGAGAAGAAAAATAAAAGCTTATAAAAGCTTTAATGAGAGGTTGTGCGTAGTGAGTATTTGTAAACACTTTGTGAATTGTTCTTCCTTTAGTAAAATATCTGCAGCAGTCCGGAGACGTAGACATAATTTACTGAACTCTGTTATCAATTTGTATCTTATTATTCCGCATTTTCTTTGCTTTCTCATAAATATGATTATAGAGAAATTGACGTTATTTCCCAACATTACTTACTTTCGTATGTGTGTGCGTTAAAAATATATGCATTAAAAAGTGAGACCTAATAATTAAATACTGAAAATCTTCCAATTAATATTAAGTTGATAAATGATATAATTTATGAAATTATATCATAGCTCTCCACTATGCAAAATTATAAAAAAAAATTATGATTTATATTATTGGCTATGAAAAGATAGGGATAATATAAATTCATAAGAGTTATCATTAATAATTTTGTTATATATATATATGGCATATGAACTTGAGAGAATTAATGAAATATATATACATTTACTTAATAGAGGATTAAACTTAATTATGTATAATGGGCCAAGAATGACATTTGACCCTAAGGTCCATAATACTAGGAGTTGAATGACTATATTCAATGGGGCATGAGATGCGTAGAATAAGTGTTATTCATTAAAATTTGAATGTACCAAGATTGGAATATAAACTCGTGGTGTGATAAAATTTTAGGATCCAATCACTCACTAGAAATCCTACCCAATAGGGATTTCCGTTACTCATTTCATAAGTATGAGGGATGCCAAATTAGTGGGAGTACCAATTTAATTAAAGGTCCAATATCATATTGGAAGTTGCACATAATTGGTAATTAATTATATTTTTTATTTTTTACAGTTAATATGACAACATGCAAAACAAGTAACCCAATCAATGGCATACTAGATGCCAACAAGCTCACTAGGCCAAATTTTATGGATTGACTTTATAAACTTGAGAATCGTTCTCAATATTGAGCGAATTGATTATGTCTTGGATTTATATTCCTAGTCTATTTGAAGGAGCTAGTGAAAAGGAGCAAATGAATCTTGAAAAGTGGAAGGTTGATGATGCCCAAGCTACTTGTTAGATTTGGCCTTTATGAGTTTAGAACTCTAAAGACAACTTGATAAGATGAAAGGAGTTGACAATATAATTTTGCATATAAAGGAATTTATAGTGTTAGAATCGCTAGGTATGAGATATCTAATCAATTGTTTAGGTTTAGAATTCTTGAGGGCACTAAAGTTAGGGCTTATGTTCTCAAGATGATTGGATATATTTGATGAACTTGAGAACCCATTACATTCAAGGCTAATATTTACAATATTCATTTTGGAAATGAAGTTGTTGGTATTGATTTATTACCAGAAGGCTTATTTTATTTGTAATTGAATGATGAGATGCATGCTAAAGAAATTTTGGTTGTGAATGCTCTTACTTGATTTGAATCTAATCTAAAATATTTGTGGCATTTAAGATTAGGACATATTGCATATGATAGTTTGAACAAGTTAACAACTTTGGACATGTTGAACCAAATGGATTCAATCCTAATTCCAACTTGTGAATCTTATCTTGAGGGCAAAATGACCAAGATTCCTTTTATAGGACAAAGGGAAAAGGCCAAACATATTTTAGATCTCATACATAATGATGTATATGGATCATTTAGTACAATGGCTAAAGGAGGATATTTCTACTTCATATCATTTATTGATGATTATTCATGTTATGGTTATGTGTACCTAATGAAAAATAAATATGAATCTTTTGAAAAATTCAAAGAATTCAAGGTACAAGTAGAAAAACAAACAGAATAAAGTATTAAGACTCTTATATCAAATCGAGAAAGAGAATACTTAAGTATTGATTTTAGTGAATTCCTTAAGGAACAATGAATAATTTCACAACTGATGCCTCAAAGAACACCACAATTAAATGGTATTTTTGAAAGGAAAAATCGTACTTTGTTGGACAAGGGATGGTCTATGATGAGCTACATTGATCTCCCTATTTCTTTTTGAGGTTAGGATTTGGATACAACTTATTACATTCTTAATAGAGTTCTTTCTAAAGTTGTTCCTACTACTCCATATGAGATGTAGTTTGGTAAGGTTTCAAGTCTTAAGCATATTAAGATTTGAGGTTGTTGGGCTTATATCAAAAAGCTTAAAACAAACAAATTACAAGAAAAAAATTATTAAAATAAGGTTTATTGGATATCTAGAGGATACTATTGGATACTACTTCTATCTTCCTAATGAAGAAAAAGTTGTAATCATCATAGATGTTATCTTTCTTGAAAAAGAGTTTGTTCAAGATGGAGGCATGAGGAGAAAAATAGCACTTGATGAAATATCAACTAAACAAGTTGAGGCACACTAGCTTGATGATGATCTAATGCATATTGATCCTATCATAACTAAAGAACCACGTAGCTCTAGTAGAGTATCTCGAGCACCACAAAGATTACATCTTCTGTATAAGAACGTGCAAGAGTTCATTTATGCATAAAATTATCATTCAGATGACCCTACAATCCATGAGTAAGTTATATCGGATATATACTCTTCAAAAGGGCTATAGGCCATGAATTCTGAAATGGATTCAATGTATCTGAATCTAGTTTGGGAACTTGTAGATCCATTTGAAGGAATAATAACTCTTGGGAATAAATGGGTATACAAGAGAAAAATTGGTTCAGATGAGAAGGTTAAAACCTTGAAAGCTAAGCTAGTGATGAAAATGTAACAAAAAAAAATTTTTGTTATCATGATATAATATTATGTTTATATCTAGTAGCATTTCTTATATGACTGTATATGGTGGCATATATGGAAGGGTAAAGGGTGTTACAAAAAAGGTATTGTTAAAGGTAAGGAATTGACTACAAGGAAATTTTCTCGCATATATCCATGTTAAAATCCATTAGAATTTTGTTGGCCATTATTGAACACTATGATTATGAAGTTTGGAAAATAAATGTCAAGGTTGCTTTCCTTAATGGATACATTGAGAAAGTCATATATATGGACAACCTAAAGGTTTTGAATCAGAGGTCGGTCTCATAAAGTGTGCAAGCTTAAGAGATCCATTTAGGGTCTTAAGCAAGCGTTGAGGAGTTGGAATCATCATTTTAATGAAGCAATAAAATCATTTGACTTTATCAAGAACAAAGATGAGCCTTATCTTTACAAGAAGACTAGGGAAAGTATAATTACTTTTCTAGTCTTGTATGTAGATGACATTTTATTAATAAGTAATGACATTAGTATGCTAACATCAGTCAAAGTTTGGTTGTTAGTTCTTTCACTAAGAAAGATTTGGGAGAAGCAACTTATATTCTAGGAATTCACATATATAGGGATATAGCGAAAAAGACTATCGGTTTATCCTATAGTCTATACTTAGAAAAGGTGTTAAAAATGTTCAATATGCTTGACTTTAGGAAGGGACATTTACCAATTAGGAATGATATTCATCTTTCAAAAGGGATGTCTCCAAAGACTCTCGAAGAAAGAGAGAATGGCTAAGGTTTTATATGCATCATCTATTAGGAGTTTAATATATGCAATGTTGTGTACAAGGTCATATATTGCCTACACTGTTAGTTTGACTACTAGGTATTACTCTAATCTTGGAGAAGAGCATTGGACAACAGTTAAAAACATCATTAAGCATTTGAAAAGGATTACAGATTTAGTTTTGATTTATGGAGAAGGTAACTTGCTGTTGGAAGGCTTCACTAACTCTGATTTTCAATTGGATATGGATGATAGAAAGTCTATCTCAGGTCATGTTTATTTCTAGTGGAGGAGCTATGAGCTAGAATTCCAAGTAGGAAACTATAACTGACTCTACTAGAGAAACCGAATATATTGCAACATCAGATGCAATAAAATTAGGTGTTTGGATTAATAAGTTTGTTTCAGAATTGGAAATGGTTCCAACCATTTCATTCAGGGTACCTATGTACCGTGATAACAATGGAGCTATAGCTCAAGCCAAGGAACCAATGTCTCACAAGAAATCCAAGCATATAAAACAATGATATTATATTATTTGAGAGATTGTTGGGAAAGGAGATATCTCTGTGCAGAAAATAACATCAGCTAAAAATGTAGTTGATCCATTTGTAAAGCCCATGAATCAATAACAATTAGATCACCACTTTGAGAGGATAGGGCCTAGATACTGTAAAGATTGGCTTTAATGGAAATTATTAGTGATGCACTAATAATATTTTGAAACATATACTTTTATGCAACATTTATTGATTTAATGGCAAGTTTATATTCAATTAATTCTTAATGTTATGTTTTAATTGATAAGTCCTCTAATACTAGATAAGGTATTCATTCTAAAGGTTGAGAATATAAGTGATGAATGCCTTTGCACTAGTATTATAAATGGTTCCCAGATATAGGATTTCTAATTGGGCATCACTAATCCAGAAGACTGGCTCATTATTTGTTGTCCATGATCATTATGAGATATTAATGATGATGGAATGGTGAGTCTCATGTCATTCAATATCTGATAGTGAAACAAATAATAGGGAACACTTATATGATAAAGTATTATGAATAGTGACACATGTGATAATGAATTATATGGAGTTTACTTCTTTCAATAATTCATTATTGAATTTAGATGGTATGTATAATCCTCAAACCTGAGGTGACTTAGTTATCTTATGTATGGGTACTTAGTTTTTGTCAATGCTTTATGTAACATATGCAAGTTAAGGCCTAGAAATAATATAAATTAAGGAGATTTAAATAGTAAATAAGTGTTTATGGGTTATGGGATCTGAAAATAGTAAAAAATAAATGGAAAAAAGTGAGGTTTCATAGTTTTCATGTCGCAACTGCACCTCCTTATCCGAACCGCAATACGTGCCCGGATAAGGAAGCGCTGCCGCCTGTCTTTCTCATACTTCAAAAATATATATTTACATTTTTTTATACTCATGTATATATATGGATATAAACAAAAATCATAGTACAATTTATTTACATAAAATAGTAATTTATAACATCAGCGGAATTCTTAACAAACTTTAAAAGCAAGTTTTACAAACTCAAACATTTCTTTAATATAAAAATCAAATACAAAAGTTTCAAAACTTGTAACCCACTTTCTCAAGGTCCGGCTACTTTACTTGAATGGGATCACCGCTTGCTTTATCAAGTGTCTTCAGCTACCTTTCTATATCTGCGTGGAAATTAAACTCCACGCTAAGCTCTAAGCTTAGTGGTGCATATAAAGAAGGCAATATACTATATCATGCAACAAGCATTAACAATTATCATTTTTGTGCATTAAAATGTTTGCATGCATGACTATCAACATATTCCTATTTCATACAAGTATGAATGTCATGCTCATATAGACAATGTTATTTTCATTTATCTTTAATAGCAAAGTATTCTGTAAATCTCTTTATCATTGCATGACAATCTCATATCATCATCATTTTCTTATTCTCTTCTTTTCTTATTCTCTTCTTTTCTTATTTTTCCAACATATCCTCATTATCTTGCCCACATCACTCTAAATTTTTGGACTGACTGGATACGGGTTATGGATCAGGAGCGCTCTCCGAGCTTAAGCCACATTGATTGAGTATAATTTCATCATAGATGAATAACCGGACCAAGGGCGCTCTCCGAGCTTAAGCCACCTTGTCCTCATTTATATGTGCTCATCAGAGCTTCTCAAGTCAGTAGCGCTCCCAGAGCTTAAGCCACACTGACTGAGCATCCCAGACCAATGGCGCTCTCCGACCTTAAGCTACATTGGTTGAGGTATAGTACGATACCGTTCGCCCCCTTAATGACATGTCATCTATCCTGATTCTAGTCCGCAAGTAGAGTAATGAGATTCTTTATATTTTCACATCAATCATTATTCTCAAATTTCAACACATCCATTTTTTTTTCATATATCTATCAACATCTCAATTTTTTTGTTTTACAAGCATATAGTCATACTCATACATCTTTTCGTTCATTTACTAGATTCATCAATATTCTCATGTTTATCATCTGCATCAGATTTCACATATTATCCCTGACAATTCATTTTTCTACATCAATTAATTTTTCTATATCACAACATATCACATTCTGACATCAATATATATACATATATCTATATTCATATCATTCTTATTTCACTGGATAGACAATAACTTTCATTCACCTACTTGAATTACTCATTTAATAACCATATTCATAATTTCAAATGCAGAGCATTCACGGCCGTGATTACTACGCCCGTGATCCCAAGCCGTGAACGCTACTGGAATGAATCACCCAAAAGCATTCACGGTCGTGATTACTCATTCACGCCCGTGAACAAGTTCACTGCCGTGATTTCAACCCGTGAACGCTTCTGGAATGAATAGTACCATTTCCACCCAGAAATTCACAACCGTGACACAATTAGTCACAACCGTGAACCCTTAAGTTCACGCCCGTGACTCAATAGTCACACCCGTGACTTTCAGCAGGAAATCTGCATATTCACCTTTCATTCATTCTAACATCATCCAAAATATACCAAATTCTATTTCATGCATTTCTAAGGCTTTTTACTCAACTTATTACTTTTCAATACATTTACATGCCTTGATCATACAAGATTCTCTAACATGCATCCTTAATTCAATGTCACAATTATCTCATTCATATATGTCTAAACCTATGGTTTCATGCCATAATCATCATCATTCTTGAAATTACATTTATCTAAAGTCATATTCAGCATGCATTATTTGAAACAAAATAGGCTATTGCCTTAAGTTATGCACAAACCTTAATCTTTCTCCTTCACTCTTTTGGGTAGCTTTCTCTTTTCCTTTGTTCCTTAGAGCTTGTTCCTTGTCATTTGGAACTCCTACAACATCATAAATCATTTTCATCATCACCTAATTTCATTAAGACCCTAAACTCTCTTTCTCTCTTTCAAAACCCTAGTTTCTCTCTCATTCCATATAAGTCTTAGAAGAGCTCAAAATTCGAACTTCCTTTAGAAAAGATGATGAAGAAGAAGAAATACTTCTTACCTTACACTTTTCTTCACTTGATCACCACTTTGGAGATTTTCTCTCTCTACCAAACTTGATTTTTCTTCCTCTTTCTTGTTCTTTCCAGCTTCCTTTTGAGTTATGGAACATAAATATCACTTTGTCTTGCTCTTTCCCTTCTCTTCCCTTCCTTTCTCTCTCTAGAAGTCAAGATTGGCTATGGAGGAATGGATGAAGCTGGCGTGACTGGTAAAGAAAGAGAGAAGGATACAGAAAATGAAGAGAAGAAGAAGAAGAAAAGTCTTATATAGGGTACCCAAAAAGTCTTCATGTGGGACCTACCATTTTACCATTTCTCCCAATTTCACATTTTATCAATATTGATCTTCTTCTTTTAGTGTCATGGCCGGCCAAACCTATCAAAATGTGCCCAAAATAAATATGTTGATTAAAAATTAATCTCATTAGTCCTCCAATTTTTGATAAATTGCAATTTGACCCCAAAACTTATCAAATTTTGCAATTTAGTCCTTTATCGTAAATTAACTTCTTTAAACTTTAATATCACTTAATTAGGCATTCATCATTTAATTTAGCCATTTCTTAATCAATTTTGTGTAAAAATCCGAATTTAGACTCCGATCGGTCAAACGCGTCAACTTCACGACACGTGCGACTCGGGGCCTAAATTAGCGGATGTTACATTTCATGCCCGTGAATGTATCATCACGGTCATGAACATTGTGAAATAAGGGTTTTTAGGCTTAACAACTTCACGACCATGAATGAACATTCACGCCCATGAAATAATGCACTATAAGTTGAATAGTGTCATCTTTTTATTAGACACTCATGATTTTTCAACCCTCAACCCTAACCAACTGATTCTTCAACACCATAAATGATTCTTCTTTAATTCCTTTCGATTATTAGTGTTTATAATACAAAATTTCCACCACAAATATGATTAAAACTGATTAGAATTAAGGGATTTCACCTTTTCAAAAAAGGTAGAATTGAGGATTTTAACCTTAAACCATTTTGATTCTTTAATATAGTGGTAAGAAGTCATATTTCCATTATTCCTTTAATCTAGTTTGATAGGGAAAATTGTGATAATGGACATATTTTGATTATTAAAGTTAACATTTTGATTAATTATGGTATAATAGATTGTACTATATGGAAATAAAATAGTAGCTCTGATATTGTTTAGGTGATGAAAAGAAAGGTGGAGAAACCCACCAAAGGGATTAGAGATGTTAGGGAGTTCAATAGTAGAGGCTCCAATCTAAGTTTGTATATATACATTTGAATTCGTTACTCTGCCATGTTATATAATGATATGTGTAATTGGTATGTTATTTGACATAAAGTAAAGTGTGAAATGCTAGAAATGAGTTAATATGGCATGTTAAAATTAGTATGCACAATAAATAATGAGAATAGAGGTTATTTAATGTTATGATTTGACAAAGGAAGCAATGAACATAATTTGATTGGTTAAATGTTGTAATATGCATGTTATAGCATGTGAAATGATATAAAATGTTGAAAAGTGTTGATAGGAGTGGCTAACAATGGTTAGCCTTAGAGCCATTACATGTGATGTGCATAATTCTTTGTTTTGGTGCTGAAAAATGTGCAAAACAGATTTATGGTTGTGAATAGGTTTTCACTCATGAATGGTCCCTCAAAGTGAACAGATTTCTCACGACATGGTTCATGAATTGGGTCATGGGTTCTTAAGCCTTCACGACTGTGAATGATCATTCATGCCCATGAATCCCTAAAAACATAATTTTACAATGATTTTATAATGTTTTGACATGGAATTAGTATGCACACATATCATATATGATGAGATAATATTATATTGTAACACCCCCTCACCCCACCAACACGTGCCCGGATGAGAGAATGCTACACTGACTTCATCGGTTAAAAATATCATTTTAATAGTTTTTTAATACATGAAAATCACTCATGTGTGTATGTGTATATATATATATATTATTTACGATTTACATATTTTGTAGTGTAAAAGAAATCAAAGTAAGAAAGCACAATACATTTTATATAATAAAGTATTATTTACAAAACGTATGTTTACTTTGCAAATACTATAAAATAAAACTCAAACTATAAATACAGAAGTTAAGTGACCCACAGTAGTTGAATCAAGCTGCTCTATTTTGATCAGGTTACCACTAGCTTTATCTACTATCTTCTATTTATTTTTCACTATATCTGCACGAATGAAACTGTCACGCTAAGCTCTTGGCTTAGTGGTGCATATAAATAAGGTAATAAAATATTTCATGCAACATGCATTGTCATATATAAATTTATGCCCAATCATATTTTCATGCAAATATACATCTCATAATATTTTAACATGTATAAACATCAAATTATATTCTTTTATCTCATACACATTTTACTTAATTAAAATATCATTATATAATCCATCATAATTAATTATATCACAAGTTATGATTCTATTTATTTATTTATTTTAACTTCCTTATGACCATAACACCTATGAACCACTAACTAGGATAACAGAGTTGTCATCCAGACACTTAGAAGTGTCACCCGGTCAATATGATTTGCGCATATATAAGTGTCACCACCGGCTTTAATAATAGTATCATCATCGGCTTCATTAATTGTACCATTAATGGAATTAATCATACTACCCCCTGCTTGACATGGCAAACTATCCTTAGTCTAGTTCTAATTAGGTGTTTTAAGGCTTACTCAATGTCATTAAAATTTATAATTATTCAATTCACTCATTTCATGCATTTAAAGACTCAATTTATTATATAATCACTCAATAAAAATAGTATTTGCATAACATAACAAGGTTCACATTATTTTACTCATTAAATTCCTCAATTCATATGTTGCCCTATTACTAGCAGATTTTGTGCTCTGTTTTTGACCTTCATTTTGGTCCTGTTATGATCCGAATTAAATTACAAAGTCTTCTTAAAAAGTTTATTTATGAATCTTAGCTTTAATAAACAACTTGAATCACTTAATTTGGAGTTATGTATCAAAAGATATTATCCTTTTAATACTGACTGGTCACTAACAATTTTGCCCATAATTTCTTGGACATATTCTAGATCCGAGCTTTATGTATTTTTCTGGAAACATATAGACACATCTGGATTTTATGGTATGAATAAAAGTTACATCTCTATGTCTTAAATTTCAAACCCAACAAAGAACATCTAAAACTAAATTCTAGAAATTAAGTTATAATAGTTTAAGTACTCACTGCTCATCAATTCCATCAAAGAACACACATATATACCATCTTCAATTTTTACCAAAATTAATCCTAAGTCTAGCAAACATGCATCCCCAAGATTTTTATTAAAAAATACTATTAATTCAGAATTATTAACATGTCAAAATTCAAACCATGCAATTAAAAAGAATAAGACATAGGCTATTGTCTTAGATTATGCACAAACCTCTACTTTTCTCTTTTCTTTCTCTTTACTTTTCTTTCTCATTTCCTTTGCTCCTTTGAGCTAGCTCCTTATCAATTTGAGTTACTAAAACATAAAACTGATAATTAAAATCTTACTTCATTGAAACTCCATAAACCTTAACCTCTCTCTCTTTTTGCTATCTCAAGCTTCCTTAAGCTCTTTTATACTTGAAAATGGTTTTTTCCCTTACTTTTTCTCTCTTCTTACTTTCTCTTCCTAGCATCAAGCTTTGTCCATGGATGATTAAGGGGGAAATGTGGGCTAGTTTTGGATGGAAGAAATTCTCAATGCAAAAGGGATAAGGAAGGAAGAAGAAGCATTTAAGAGAATGAAGACAAACTTAATTAATTATGGGACACCTAAGCCCATATGATTTTAATGTCTAATTAATTCATGTAATATGGCCAATTAAGGGTTGCCACTTGGTTAAGCCAACCACCATATGTATTTAATGTCCTAATCATGCATTTAATTGGTAATTATCCCCCTTAATCCTCCAATTTTTGGTAAATTACAAATTGACTCCAAAACTTTTCAATATTTACAATTTAGTCCATTACCATAATTTAACATCTTTAAAGATTTTAAACACTTTATAAGATATTTTCCATAATTATTTATCATTATTTTAATTATTTTTTGATAAAAATCCAAATTTAGACTCCGGTCAAACCTATACATGAATTTAATGACACACGTGGCTCGGGCCTAAATTTGCGGATATGACATATATATAGTAGGATTGCATGAACATGAACACATAAATGCCTTATATGCTTTATTTCATAATTATTTTGTCGAGAAAACTTATCAGCTCGATCTGTATTGCATGATAGTATAATGTTGACTGACACCATAAATTACTGTTTTATAAAATTAATGAAGTGAACATTTTTTTTTTATGAAAATATTGCAGACACTGGAATAAAAATTATTATAAGCATAAATATTCAAAATTTTATTTATTTATAAAATACATTAATTTACATCCAACCTATATTCTTTTACATTGTAATTCACATATTTAATACACATTATATGAAATAAAAATGATACTTTAATTTACAAGATTTTTGACAAAATATACTAAAAAGAAAACCAAAGTTGCTAGCTGCTTTCCTTCGGGTACCCTTGTTCTTCTGACAATTCTAATTTCTACGACTACCCTTCTAAGCTGCGTGAAAGGAAACCACCCGCGTTAAACTACTAGTTTAATGGTGCTTCAATGATAAAAATTTTACATACATATATATTTTCTCACATATTAATTAACCATTTAATAAATAAGACATAAAATAAAAAATTATATAAAATCAATAAATTTCAACAAATACTCAATATTTAACAACTTTAATTCATATAACATTTATAAAAATCACATACTTTGATATTATTATTATTATTATTATTATTTTTTCTTGTAACCATAATACCTATAACCGAACTAACTAATATGAATAACGAGGTTGTCATTTTCGACTTTCATAATATTGTGCCTAGCGTTTTTATAATAATGTCATTACTGGCTTAATAATTTTGCTATTACCGGCTTAGAAATTTTACGCCAAACGCATTTATCAATTTGTCATTACCGGCTTACATATTTGGCACTAAGTGCCTAAAATCCCCCGATTGGTATGTCAAACTATTCTCTATTGTAGTTCTAGCCTAGGTGTCTTTGGGCTTAACTATTTTTATTTTAATTCCCAATATTTTAAAAAATGTCAATATTATTCAATTATCATATTTATGCTTATTTTTTTTCTTTATTCCCATTATTATTGCAATAAAATCTCACACATAAATAATTTGTTACATATTCATAACTACCATTAAAACACAACACATGCACAAATCCAATATTTCATGTTTTTACCTATAGCAGATTTCGGACATATTTTTGGGCTTCATTTTTAGCCCATTTATAATTCGAATTTAGAATTATGGCCTTCTAACACTTTGTAGCTTATTGTCTTAGATTTCAGATGCATCACAAATCACTTAAATCCAATTTTTCTATCAAAAGTTATGGTTAATTGAATGATGCATCATCACAAATATTCCTGCCCAGAATTTTCTAGACAGATTATAGGTTTGAACTTCATGCATTTTTCTGAGAAAATGTAGATATAATTAGATGTTATGATCTTAATACAAGTCAAATCCCTGTGTCTTAGCTTTCATTTCCAAAAAATAACATACAAAAAGGAGTTCCAGAACTCAAGTTATCATCAAAATAGTCAGGGCTGTTTCTAGAATTCTATACCCGAGCCATCAATTGGCATCAATCCATATTTCAACCACATTCATCATTTGCATTCATTTTGATACTAAAATTTCCATAATTACAACTATATTCATATGTCTCAATTATTTCACACCATTTGGTCTCATTTCCATATAAAATATGAAAAACAACAACTAATTACATAACACATCAAACACATAATCATATTAAACTTTAACACATAATTACACACATATGAACATCATGTAATATTTTTATCAATGAAGCACACACCTAATCATCCTTGGCTCTTCCCTTAATCCTTTTTTTTCTTCCCTTATTAGCTAGCATTCTTTTGGACTTTGTAACCCTCTTGAGGGCCTCTCACTTGTTCACTTATTTTTCCTACACAACCATACCATATCTCAATTCTAATATCCATTTTCAATGCTTTTCATGTCTACATAGTATTCTAATGCTCCTAACATGTTTTACACCTTAATTGAGCTAAAATTTACTAAGGTTAAACTTCCCTCTTAATATGTCATGGCTGCCCAAAAACCATATCCTAGTTCCCAATTCATTTTCTTCAATTCAACACTCAATTCACACTTCCCTTATCACCAATTGTGGTGTTTTCATATTAATTTCAATTTTCTCTAATTTCTTTAACTATGGAAACCCCTCATTCATCCCTTAACATCATATTTTCTTTATTTTTTAAGCTATAAAGCAATTAACTAACTTCAATTATCATTAATTCAAAGCTTAATTACACTTCCATCAACTAATCACAAACTTAAATTTCTAAGTTCAATCTTACAACATAACCTATATTTGTCAATCCTAATCACATCTATCATCAATATGGATCTCAAATGAAAGGAAAAATGTTGAATTTAAGAAGAATAAACTAACCTTAAGTGTTCTCCAAGGTGGGCCGAAATTGCTCCTACTCTTCTCCCTTTTTCTTCTTTTTTCTTCCTTCCTTCTTGCTCCTTTGGTACCTTTTATGGTAAGAACTATTTAATTCAGAATTTTCATCTCTCAAAAATATTTTTTTCTCACTATTATCATGCTAGATAACGGAAGAAAATGGAGGTTTATGGGAGTGGAGATGGACGGCAACAAGGTGGGAGAAAAGAAGAAAATGGCTTATGGAAGAATGTAGAGTTTTGTTCTTCTTTTTGACTTTATATACCTTGATTAAGGTGTGGGTCGCACTAATTAAAATTTATCCTAATTCTTATTGGTTCATTAAGTTAATTAATCTTGATTAACATTTAAATTTTGAGAATTCCATATTTACCACATCTCCCTCCATATTCACACTTTTCCCCAAACAATTTTCATAATACCGATTTTGTCCATAGGAAATTTTATTTTTTTCTAATTCTACCACTAATATTTTAATTCCCAAATAATAATAACCTTAATTATTTTTCCTTATTATTATTTATTTTTTTATGGGTTCAAATTTAGACTCCGATTGAACCAGCGCGCCTTACTACGGTCACACATAATCGGGACCTAAATCACTAGATGTTACAAAATGAATAGCCATATCATAATTATAAATGCACATTCTCTATACAACGAATAATATAGGATAAATAACATGTTATTGAGACGACTACGGTACAATATATTTATTACATGGATTTATTATTATTTAGGGACAAGGTGGCTTAAGCTCGGCTGAGAGTGCCCTTAATCCCATATGCATGCAATTATTATATTATACTCAGTTAAGTTGGCTTAAGCTCGAGTGAGAGTGATTTTGACTTGATAAGCTCAGTTGAGCACTTACATATACAAATTCAATTAATAAACAAGGTGGATTAAACTCAAGTGACAGTGTTCCTGCTTCACAACTTGCATTTGGAGTTTGAGTTTAGAGTATTGGGCTATAAATTATAACTGCAAAAGGAATTAGAAAAACCAATAACCAACTATAAATTATGATAAGGAACATGAATACCAGTAAGCACATATATGTAACCAGGAAATGGGTATATATGTGGTATACAACATGAATTTGATTAGGATATGAATATAAATATATGATTATACCTATGCGTAATACAATATGTATGTGTTTCAACTAATAGATCAAAGATTTTATATTCTATGATGATATTGATTGCATGATCAAATTATTGAGGTAAGTACACAATTTATATACTATGGATTGTGTGAATAAATTTGCTAGAATTTTTATGCATATATATATATATATATATATCACTAGCTTTCAGTAGCTTAGCATGTGGATTTTTCAACACCCAAGTTTGGAGTCGATAAATGTTTTCTAACATTTATTTTATTCATGCTTTTCAATAAATTAGGACATACAATTGAAAGTTGATTATTTTGAATAAGGATTATTTTGTGAAAAAGAGTTGTTATTACCCAAACCAGTTTATTTTAAGAATAAGGATTTGGTATTTATATAGCCGCAATATTTTGCTTATTGAGATTTTGGATTTGGAATTTGATTCTGATATTGGAAATCATTTTATACAGTTAATGGTACATGGAATGTATGGATTTTGAATGTTATACAAATGCAGTAAATAAGATGGGAAAAAGTTTTAAATGAACATGTTTTATATAGATACTGTCATATGGCATCCTCTTGTATAGTGGGGTTACATCCTACTATATGAGTGGGTGTTACATTTAGTAGTATCAAAAATTAGATTTAGGTGGTTCTCGACCTAAATGGATAATGGGGTTTATCATGCATCTATAAGTGTGTCTCGTTTGACTCTGACATGACATGGATTATTTTTTTATCAACTTGTAAGACTAGAGTGACATGGAATCTAAATAGAATGACATGGATGAGAGCCATAGCTCTCTAAATACCAGGACATCAAACCAGCTCAATGCAACTGGCATTAGGGTCTGAATGTTGTACCAGTTCTAAACAAGTAGGCCCCTAAGCAAGCCGAATAGGGCCAAATCCATTTAATGCAATAGATGGTAGGGTTGATGGTGTCAACAACATGAGTTGTTCCCATAGTCTCCATGGATTATTTATAAGATGAAAGCTAAGAGATTGATTAGAAAGTGATGTGAAGCCTATTTGGCTCATGTTGTTGACACCGAAAAAATCCATATCTCAAGAATATCCATACAGTTAATGAATTTGTGAATGTGTTCTCAAATAATCTACTAGGTTTACCACCAAACAAAGAGGTTGAGTTCTCCATAGAGCTCACCCCAGGCACAATACTTATATCAATAGTGCCATAAGAATGGCACCATAGAGCTAAAAGCTCAATTGCAAAAATTATTAGATAAAGTGTAACGTTCGTTAATTTAGGCCCCGATAATTAACATGCCTAATGATCGGAATTAAAATTATTAGAGTCTAAATTCAAAAATAAAAGATAATAAATTGATTTTATTAAGTTATGAGAGTTTTATAAAAGAGATAAAAAAAAGGTTGAATAAGTTAAAAAGAAAGAGGTAAAAACTAAGGATTTAATTGGGTATTTGGCAAAAACAATTAGGGACTTAAATGGATATTTTCTATGGGTATAAAAAAAACTCTCTTCTTTCCTTATTTCATTTTTTAGAAACCCTAGCCACCACTCTACTTTCCCACAATTGAACCTCTCTTCTTCTACCACTCTTCTTCTTTTTCTTCTTCTTCCTTTCCCCAAAGACTTAAAACAACCATAAAAGGTTGAGGTTTGAAGAGGTTAACGCCCCAGTGTAGTATGAACATATTATCTTATTTATTCCTTTAAGCATAAATTTATATTTCTATAATGTTTGGTGTTTAAAATGATAATTTGAATGAGTTGGATGCTTGAAAATTATGTTAAAGATATGCTTTTGGTGATTTTGTTAAAATTTGTCTATAACAGTCTTGATATATTTGGTCATACCTTATGTTCTAGAGCTTATATTTGTATAAAACTGATTGAAAATGAAAGTAGACACATAGGACTAAAATTTTATAAAAAGTGTGAATATTATTTCTAATTAAAATTAGATCTAAAATTGGCTACAAAATCATAGACTATAAGTACTCAGAAAATATTTGGTAGATTTTTACTGAACATCACACAGTAATTTGGTCATATATTATGTTTTGGAACTTGAATTTGTATAAAACTAGTTGAAAATGAAAGTAAACACATAGAACTAAAATTCTCATGAAAAGTTTGAACACTATTTCTGATTTTTATTGGACCTAAAATTGGCTAAAAATCTAAAAGTTTGAACACTAATTTTGATTTCAATTGAACCTAAAATTGGCTACAAAATCTAAGACCTATAAGTACCTAGAAAATACAGGACAGATTTTTACTAAATGCCACATCATAATTTGGTCATATCTTATGTTATGGAACTTGGATTTGCATGAAACCAAATAAAAATGAAAGTAGACACATAAGACTAAAATTATTATGAGAGTGTGAACACTAGTTCTGATTACAATTGGACCTAAAAATGGCTAAAAAATCTTAGATCTAAAAGTATCTAGAAAATACTAGACAAATTTTTATTGAACATTACATGGTAATTTAGCCATAACTTATGATAAAAAATTTGGATTTATGTGATTCTTTTTGAATATGAAAGTTAAGAAATTAAACTAAAATTTATCAAAGACTATGAGGTCAAATTCAAATTAAAAATGAGCAAATATTTTGACCTAAGATCAGGGCAGAATTCTGTTTAGAAGTAAAAATTTAGTAATTTGGTCTTCTAAATATTGTGTGACATATATATATATATATATATATATATATCCGGCGTGTGTGTGTTTTTATTGTAAAAAAATGTGATAATAATTATCTTTGAAAATTTTATGGTATAGTAGCTAAGTTAATTTGGTAAGTATATGAGTTAATGTAAATAATGAATGTTTAAGGCTTGTATGTCCCACAAAGGATTTCTCTTTGAACATGAAATTCTATGTTGAATGTTAAGGCATGTGATATGCATATAGCATTCTAATTAGAAAACATCATGGATATGTTGAAATGATATAATATATATAAACATGTATGCTTTTATATCATGATAATGTGATACATCAAGATTTATATGTAATTGATGAGGCATGAAAATCATGAGATTATAAGATCAACTAGTAATGAACCAATCATGTGACATGAAAATACCATTGGTATGATACTTTAATATTCATATGGAACATGTATGACATGATGACATAAAAATACTTAATTTATGAGTTATATGAACAACAAAGGATAAAGGTTGAAATCCCATTTCTCTAATCTAAGACTTGATATATGATATATGACATGTCATTGAGAGGGTTACAATATCGTAGGATATGATTATGTACTCAATCAGGATAGCTTAAGCTTAGGTGAGAGAGCTCCTAATTTAATAAGCTCAGATAAGCATAACCAGATAAAGGACAATATGGCTTAAGCTTAAGTGAGAGCACATTTGGTCCTAATGTATATTTAGTTGATTTTTTATATAAATCAAGATGGCCTAAGTTGGTGAAAGTATTCTTGACTTGATAGACTCGATTGAGTACTTATACAGACACATACAGATAGTGATAAGATGATTTAAGCTGGGATGACAGTGCTTCTATTTTATAACCCCATCCAAATTATCTAGTTTAGAGTTTTGGGCTATAAAATATAAAAAGGAGTATGGAAAACCAACTACTAGGTAAATGGAACAAGGAAATAGAAATTTGGTATTATATGTCATAAATATTTTATGGATATGGATATATGAATTTACTTTTGTAATTTATTGCATCTATATGTGTTAAACCAATAAAACAGGCATGCAATATTCCGTATTGATATATGATAAATTGATTGTTAATATTCCTATGAAAATGGTTGTGATATATGGATTATTGTTTATCGTTATTACATGCGAAATTGAATAACAAAAATAAGAAAAACCAGCTAAATGAAGGTATTAAAAAGGGGAGGGATTTGGGGGGTTTTGCCTTAATTGGCCTTAATTAACCTTAATTGGCCAATTATGCTAGCTGTTAGCCAATGGGCAGGCCCGTATGGGCCCGTGACCCCTTTGAATGATTTTTTCGTGGGATCTCATCACGATTTGTCCCAAAATAATTCTCTCATATTTTTGGAACCTATCTAAGACCATTTTACTCATTCTCCATATCTTTAATGTTTGTAACCCATTAGGTTATCAATTAAGTTGGTCACTTAAATTAAAAATTAATTTAAGCAAGTCACGAGCAATATCTAGCAACACATAATGACCCCAAACTGACCAAAAAGTTTGTGGTTTGACTACAAATCTTTCCATAAACAATTTCCATGCAATTATTCCTTTCACCATTCTATACCCACTTGGTTCAGAGTATGGACATGTGTCAACTCCCACTAGATTAACTACATCACATCTAGCCCAAGTAATATTAGTTCTTGTCCCTAAGGCTCATTACTTTATTATATATGTCATTTAATGCTATCTTCATGACATTTCCACTTCGGCTAGAGATTCCCGATTAATGACCCCAACAAGAGGCTATACATATACACTTATTCTATCAAGAGTGGTGAATCTTTTGTTGGTTATAATTACCTTCAAATAGCTCAAGCTGCACCTAACCACCACCCTATGAGTAACCTCCCTGATGTTGGATTTTGAAGAATGAATCATATTCATAAACGCAGTAGAAAAATAAAATTTTCAAAACCCAAAACAAAAGATCATACTTGTACCATTAAAAATAATTTAGATAAATATAAATGTTAAAAATTATACCTTATAATTCTTATTTGTTCTTCAAATCTTCACTTTGTTGGGTTGTAGCAAACCACAACAATCCACACTATGATGTCTCTAATGATTATCCACGCGAAGAATGAAGAAGAAACTATCAAGAGAAATGGTTTGAAAAAATTCGAATTGCTAGCTTTGAAAGTGTTATTGAAAGAATTTTGTTGTGTCTTAAAAATATTTTTTCACAAAAAAATATTTTCATGTCTATTTTCTTTCATTTGTTGTCTTTTCAATTTGAATCAAATTTAAAGAAAAGATAAAAAGTCAAAAATGGAGAAAAGGGAAATGAATGAATAGTAATTGGGCATAATTCGCCTAATTAAGGCCAAAATCTACCATTGGCCAATGGGTGGGAGGCAGCAGCGCGCCGGGCCAGCTGCGGGCTACTGCTGGGCAGCTCAGGTGGCCCGCTTGGCTGGCCAGCAGCCTGCCTAGCCCACACGGGCCTGTGACCCTCCCGAGCGATTTTTCAGTGCGATCTCATCGCGATCCATCTCGAAATAATTCTCTCATATTTTGGATCCTATCCAATACCATTTTACTCATTCTCCATATCTTCAATGCGTGTGACCCATTAGATTCCTAATTATGTTGGCCACTTAAATTAACAATTAATTTAAGCAGGTCATGAGCGGTATCTAGCAACACATCATGATCCCCAATTGACCGGAAAGTCAGTAGTTTGACTACGAACCTTTCCATAGACAATTTCCGTGCAATTATTCCTTTCACCATTCTGTACCCCACTTGGTTCAGAGTATGGGCATGTGTCAACTCCCACTAGACTGACTACATCACGTTTAGTCCATGTAATGATAGTTCTTGTCCTTTGGGCTCATTACTCTATTAGATATGTCATTGAAGACTATCTTTATGACATTTCCACTCTGGCCAGAGATTCCCGAGTAATGACCACGACAAGAGGCTATGGGTATACACTCCTTTCTATCAAGAGTGGTGAATCCTTTGTTGATTACCCAATTATCTTGGAATACCTCAAGCTGTATCCAATCACCACCTTATGAGCTACCTCTCTGAGGCAACAAGGAATAGTGTCAAAATACAGAATCAATATTCAAGATATCCTTGAGCACCTCAAGTCTAAGGATACTTGCACCATTGCTATGATGAGACTATCATTGACATTTGAATTGATTATCCATATGATTGTCTCATAGTTGGTCATCCAATGTACTTAGCTACACTTAGCAAGCATCCACATGTTAACTCTAAACATCTCATGTTTATAGATTATGAGATCTACCACTCGATCCAATCAAGGAGTGTAACATATGCTAGTCTGTCTGGATTAATAATGACTAGGGATAATTTTGATACTAACTTAATTACACATGATAAAAATCTCAATATCATGATCTCTTCATGATTTCCTTCATGCTATGTTATGTATCAAGGACTTCATTAATTGATTTAAGATCACTTATCAATTCATATATCAAATGAACATCAAATTAACGAAAAAGACTTTTATTAATCAAATAAATTTGTACAATAAGTGCTAAAGGTGATTGCCTTTAGAGCACTCCTCTAACAAGCTCCCACTTGCACTAAAGCCAATCGCCTTTGTATTTAATTCCATAGGCAAGTACATGAGTATCATATTTCTTTTGGGGAAGTGGCTTAGTTAAAGGATCATCAATATTCTGATCAGTGGGCACTCTTTCTAACTTTATATCATTCCTACCCATGATTTCTCTAATCAAATGGTATCTTCTGAGTACATGTTTGGATCTCTGATGAGACCGTGGCTCCTTTGCTTGCGCAATGGCTCCATTATTATCACAATACAATTGTATTGGATCAATAATGCTGGGAAGCACTCCAAATTCTGTGATGAATTTCTTTATCCAAACCACTTCCTATACTGCTTCAGAAGCTACAATGTACTCTGCTTCGGTTGTGGAATCAGCAATCGTTTCCTATTTGGAACTCTTCCAACTAACTGCTCCACCATTTAGTGTGAATATATAACCTGACTGAGATTTTGAGTCATCCTTGTCAGATTGGAAGATGGCATCGGTATACCCGCTCATAATAAGATCTTCATCTGCATATACTAAGAATACATCCTTAGTTCTTCTTAAGTACTTAAGGATATTTTGGACAGCCACCCAATGAGCCTCACCAGGGTTCGATTGGTATCTACTCATGAGACTCAGAGCATATGATACATCGGGTCTTGTACATATCATAGCGTACATGATTGATCCTATAGCTGAAGCATATGGAATCAAACTCATGTGTGTCCTCTCATCTTGTGTCTTTGGACACAAAGACTTTGAGAGAGTAATCCCATGGGTCATGGAAATATATCCCCTCTTGGACTGCTCCACTAAACCTCGTTAGCATCTTATCTATGTATGTAGTGTTGCCCAGATATTAGACCAAGAAGGGGGGTTGAATTGGAGTTTCAAAAAATTAAACTTTAAGTGTTAACAAACCCTACTCCTCTCCCCACTCGCAATTGGGAGTTTCACTAACACACTAAGTGTTACAATGGAGTTTTACAAACTCACTCCCAACTATGGTGTTTCTCACAATGGCTCATACCTAACCCAGAAATCCCTTGTGTTTTAATGGCTCACACAATAACCAATTCCTTGTGTTTTACAGGCTCACACAAACAACCTTCCTTGTGTTTTACAGGATCACACAAACAACATTCCTTGTGTTTTACAGGCTCACACAAACAACCTTTTAATTTGTGTTTTGGAGGCTCACACAACTAACCCTTACAAGTGTTCTGCTCTTAACCCAGAAATACGCAAAGCTCACTTGAGTAAAGATTACAGAGAGAACCACTCACAAATCTTAATAGCTCAAATATGAAGAGCAAAAAGATTTTTACAGAGAATAGATTTTGTTCTCAAAATAAGAAAGTACAAATAGCTTAAATTCAAAGTATATGCTATTCTATTGTCATTCTCTTCATTCTCTTGTTCTTAATGCATAAATGACTTCCATTTATACTCCCATGGATGAATATAGCCGTTGGATGCATTAAAAAAATGAAACTAGCCGTTGTACCAACCAAAAAATTGCGCCTGACATTTTTCTCTTTCATTGTTCACAGGCGTGACTATGCTTATCACGGGAGTGACAGTTCTTCCCAAGTCGTGACTGAAGTGGTGACCTTGGTCGTGAAGCTCTCTGGAATGTTTTGACATATAGAGTCACGGGCGTGACAATCTTTTCAGCCGTGATCCAAGTGGTGACTCTGATCGTGACGTTCTCTGGATGAAATTTGCATGAATCTTCACGGGGGTGACACCTTCATTCACAGGGTTGACAAGCTTTATTCACGGGGGTGAATGAAATGTCCACTTCACGGTTTGTTTCCTTCATGGCCGTGAACTTCAAAAGTTGGTTTTGGTAACGGTTAGCATCTTTCACTGGACTGACTCATAGAGTCACGATAGTGATTATGCTACTACTTGAATTTTGTCTTTCAAGGATTATTCTTCCAATTCTCCATTCTTACTATTTTGATCCATGTCCTGTATAAAAGACTTAGAAGACAAGTATGTTAAATACAATATATCTATTTTATTTCTTATCATCAAAATGACGGAAATACCCCTTAAGGTTTAACATGTAGACTGTGAAAGACCAAGCAATCTTTTAGATCTATCTCTATAGATCTTTATCCCTAAAATATATACTGCTTCTCCAAGGTCTTTCATAGAGAAATTCTAGGATAACCAAATTTTGACTGATTGTAAGGCTGAGACATCATTTCCCATTAACAATATGTCATCTACATATAACACAGAAATACGATTGCACTCCCACTAACCTTCTTGTAAACACAAGGTTCATCTGGATTTTGTAAGAAACCAAACTGTTTGGTCTCATCAAACCAAATATTCCAACTCCTGGATGCTTGCTTTAATCCATTAATGGATATTTGAAGCTTACATACCTTTTTTCCATCTTTGGATATGAAACCTTCTGGTTGTGTCATGTACACATCCTTAGTCAGATTTCCATTAAGGAAAGCTGTCTTCACATCCATTTTCCATATCTCATAATCATAATAAGTAGCAATGGCTCGAAGTATCCTTATGGCTTTAAGCATAGCTACTGGGCTAAAAGTTTCATCATAATCAATTCCTTGTCTTGGATGATAACATTTAGCAACAAGTCTAGCATTATAGGTAATCACATTAACATTCATGTCAGTTTTCTTTTTGAAAACCCACTTGCACCCTATAGGCTTTATTCCTTTGGGTGGGTCAACCAAAGTCCATACTTGGTTTTCATACATGGAATCCATTTATGACTTCATGGCTTGAAGCCATTTGTCAGATTTTGAACTATTCAAAACTTCTTCATAGGTTGTAGGCTCATCATTTTCTATGAGCAATACGTCATTCTGTTCACTAATGAGAAATTCATATCTCTCTAGAGCAGTACGTATCCTACTTGACCTACGAAGCTCTTGTGCTTCAAAAGGTTGAGCTGTTATATTATCTATATGAGTAACAAGCTCGGGTTCAAACAGTTGATCAACATCTGTTTGAGCATCTTGAACTTCTTCAAGTTCAATTTTTCTCCCACTATCTCCTTTTAGAAGGAATTCTCACTCTAAAAAGATAGCATGCCTTGAAACAAAAACCTTTTATTCCAAGGGGTGGTAAAATTGATATTTATATGATGCTTTTGGATATCCCACAAATAGACATCGGTCAGACTTAGCTTCTAGCTTATCTGACATTGTCCGCTTCACATAAGCAGGACAACCCAAAATTCTCATGTAAGAAAATGTAGGCCTCTTGTTATACCATATCTCATATGGAGTAACATCAACTGACTTTGAAGGAACTCCATTTAATATGTAAATGGTGGTCTCTAGTACATAACCCCAAAAGGATTTAGGCAATTTCGCAAAACTCATCATAGACCTTACCATGTCTAACAAGGTTTGGTTTCTTCTTTCAGCCACACCGTTGTGTTGTGGCGTGTAAGGTGGAGTCCATTGAGATAAAATCCCATTATCCCTAAGATAATCTAGAAACTCTTAGCTCAAGTATTTACCTCTTTGATCTCATCGAAGTCTTTTAATACTTTTGCCAAGTTGTTTCTCTAATTCATTTCTGAATTCTTTGAACTTTTCAAAAGCTTCAGATTTGTATCTCATAAGATACACGTACCCATATCGTCAGTAGTCATCGATAAAAGTAATGAAGTAGATGAAACCACATCTGGCGTGTGTAGACATTGGACCACATACATCTGAATGTATTAAGTCTAAAAGTCCATTAGCACGTTCACCCTTTCCCTTAAAGGGTAATTTAGTCACGTTGCCTAATAAGCATGATTCACATGTGCCATATGATTCATAATCAAATGACCCCAAACAACCACTTTTGTGTAGCTTAGCCAGCCGTTTCTCACTTATATGACCAAGACGACAATGACATAAATAAGATGATTTCAACATATCTTGTTTTTTCCTTTTATTATCATTGATGTTTAAAATTGGATTTGACATATCTAATATGTATATTCCATTACATAATGTACCATTAGCATAAATAATTCCATTCAATATAATAAAACAACAATTGTTACTAAAAGCTAAAAGGAAACCATCTTTATTTAGACTTGAAAAAGAAATAATATTTTTAGTCAAAGCAGGTACATAATAGCAATTATCCAAATTTAATATAAGCCCACTAGGGAGGGTCAATACATATGTTCCTATAGCTAATGCAGCAACCCTTGCTCCATTTCCAACGCGTAGGTCTGACTCTCCCTTATTGAGCTGTCTACTGTTCTTTAGGCCCTGTATATCAGTGCATATGTGTGAGCCACAACCGATATCTAATACTCATATATTATTATTGGAAACAATATTAATTTCAATGACAAAAATACCTGAAGTAGATGGGGCATCAGATGCCTTCTACTTCAAAGACTCCAAGTAAGCCTTGCAGTTTCTCTTTCAATGGTCATCCTTGTCAGAATGGAAGCATGTCCCTTTTGGAGCAATCTCCTTGGCCTTCTTCTTGGCCACGCCTCCCTTAGGCTTCATGGACTTCTTCTTCTTCTTAAGGTTCTTCCTTTTAGAACTTGAAGAGTCCACCAGCATCACAGCCTTACTATCTTCTTGACAGATGGCTCAGTTGTTTTAAGCAAGTTAATCAGCTCAGGAATAGTGCTAGAGATTTGGTTCATCCTATAGTTAAGCACAAAATGTGAATAACTATCAAACAAACCGGTTAGAATTAAGTCAATACTTAATTCATGGTCCATCACAAATCCCAAGGTGGCCAACCTCTAAATATAGCCATTCATCTTCAATGCATATTGCACTGGAGATGTCCCCTCAACCATCTTAGTGCGGAAAAGCAACCTTGAAGTTTCAAACCTTTCAAAACGTGCTTGCTCATTAAAAAGCTCTCTTAGATGGTATATTATGGAATTAGCATCCATAACCTCATTGAGATGCTTTTGATATGCCTTCTGAACATCTTCAGAAGCATTAGCAGTAGGGGGATTAGGGAGTGCATACTCTAGGATATAGCCAATCTTTTAGGATTTGAGAACTATTCTCAGATTCCTTAGCCAATCCAAAATATGGGGTCCAGTCAAAATTATTTGATTCCATTAGTGATCGCAAATTCACACTTGTCATGGTGATGATTCTAGCAACCTAAATGTAAAATAAAACATGTTAGAATGTACACAAAATGCATGTTTATTAGGTCTTTAATAAATCTCATTATGGCTCCCACTATTTTATTGCGAATCCATAGCCCTCACTATGAACCCGAGAGAACTTATATGGAAGTTCTCCTAGTGGATTGATATCCAACTAGCTAAGAATAACCTTGAGGCAACTCAACAAGTTATCCTTAGTTTGGTTGGTAGGTATCTAATCCATACCAATTGCATTATTCATGCAACTATCGAACCTTGTGCCATCAACTTATTGATGTGTGCACATACATTGGGCTATCGACTCTTGATATGTGTACATCTCATGTATACAAATCCAACTTCGCCTCCAATACACATTAACCTTGGTGCAAATCCAACAAGTTAATAATATCGGTTAAGTCTAAACCATTAATCATGAAATCTAATTTCAATTGATTGAACATATTCTTATAGAGTGAGCTTGAGGCAACTCAGCAACCCTAACTCTAGAAGAACTCTGGTTCTCCCCATATTAATGGAAAGCGTAAGACTTAATTATTTATTTAGTGAGGGATTTCTTTGTTAAGTCTGATCAAGTTATTATTTCACACTTTTATATATCATACATTCATCATATGTATATATAAAGATAGTTACATTAACTATATGACATGATCATGGACATACTAAAGTCAATCTCTTGAGCCAAAGAGAAATTGACAAGGTCTTACCTAGGTATATGCCTGAATTTACAACCCAAAATAGAAATCAAATTTCTATTTCTAGGTCTTCTTATTTATGGTACCACCTCCTTTACTTCTTACTCCCTTGCATCTTCATTCTATCCTAATCCTACGTAATCTAATTACATATTTCAAATTACATAAAATCTAAATTTACATTTGAGGGGAGTAAGATGAGAAGAGAAATACATAAGAAAGAAAAAGATGTAGGGACACGCAAACCCTATTTACCATAAAATAAAATAATTTCATGCATGCTTAATCACATTGGGCCTAAGTATATAATCATCCATCACACCTTTTCATACACCCCTAATATGCATTCTCTAATGCACAAAATAAAAATGACAATTTTGGATTTGAATTTGTAAATCGATTCAACACTTGAACCGAAATTGCATATATGTGTTATTTCGAATAATTTAATTTTGTATGTCATTTTAAAGTGGAATTTAATATTTAATCAAATTAAATAAAATTTCATATTTCCAGAAATAATTCAAAATTAATTATCCTTAAAATCAGAATATTATGATGTGAAAATTAAAAAATTTAATTTTAATATACATACCAATTTCTAGTCATACTAGAATTAAAATTGCACAACTTAAATTAATTTAAAATTAATTTCCAAAAATTCTAAAAATTTCCAGAACATCAAATCATCATTCTTATCATCTTTAGGTCAACTCAAGTTTATCAAAATATTTTTGTCACAAGCCAAAATTACTAAGACAAACAAACCAACACACCTAAACGCTCAAAATGACTAATTTCATATCTAGAATTTTCAAAATTTCAAATGCCTGCAAAATAATTTTAGCATGCATCTAACATCAAAATAATATATTTTTAATCACATAAAAATTATTTCAAAGTGCTGAAAATAAAATAAACACATAAAAAAAATCAAACAAAACATCCCTACCGGGTATGCTTAAACAGTCCCTTTTTGTGCTTGTTTAAAAAATTAATTAAAATAATTTTTAATTAATTATTGGATACTTAAAGAGGCATAAACATATTCTCAATATATCTAAACAATTTTGTTATAATTAAATTACAAGAAAAATATAACCGGCCTCATCAATTAAGCCATTCAACAAGGCATTTTTGAATAATTCCGAAATTAATTATTTGAATTATATTTAAATCATTTTTCAATCAAAATAATCATTTTTAATCATCCCATGATCAGATTAAAGAAATAAAAATATGTAAAACATATTTTACAAATTAATTTCAATTTTTTTTAAAACCTATTGATCCAAAATCATCAAAAACATGCAATCCCATTGCACTTTCAATTAAAATTAATTTTAATGGATACAAGGAGGCTCTAATACCAATGTTGGATTTTGAAGAATAAATCATATTCATAAATGCAGTGGAAAAATAAAATTTTCAAAATCCAAAACAAAAGATCATACTTGTACCATTAAAAATAATTTATATAAATATAAATGTTAAAAATTATACCTTGTAATTTCTTATTTGTTCTTCAAATGTTCACTTTGTTAGGTTGTAGCAAACCACAAAAATCCACACTAGGATATCTCTAATGATAATCCATGCGAAGAATGAAGAAGAAACTATCAAGAGAAATGGTTTGAACAAATTCAAAGTGCTAACTTTGAAAGTGTTCTTGAGAGAATTTTGTTGTCTTAAAAATATTTTTTTCGTAAAACAATATTTTCATGTTTATTTTCTAACATTTGATATCTTTTCAATTTGAATCAAATTCAAAGAAAAGATGAAAAGTCAAAAATGGAGAAAAGGGAAATGAATGAATAGTGATTGGCCATAATTGGCCTAATTAAGGCCAAAATCTACCGTTTGCCAAAGGGTGGGAGGCAGCAGCACGTTGGGCCTGCTGTGGGCTGCTGCTGGGTAGCCCAGCTGGCCCCCTAGGCAGGCCAGCAACCTGCCTAGCCCGCACGGGCTGTGACCCTCCCGAACAATTTTTCCATGAGATCTCATCGCGATCCATCCCGAAATAATTCTCTCATATTTTGGATCCTATCCAATACCATTTTACTCATTCTCCATATCTTCAATGCGTGTGACCCATTAGGTTTTGGGTTATATTGGCCACTTAAATTAACAATTAATTTAAGCAGGCAATGAGCGGTATCTAGCAACACATCATGACCCCCAATTGACCGAAAAGTCAGTGGTTTGACTAGGAACCTTTCCATAAACAATTTCCGTGAAATTATTCCTTTCACTATTTTGTACTCCACTTGTTCAGAGTATGGACATGTGTCAACTCGCACTAGACTGACTATGTCACGTCTAGTCCAAGTAATGTTAGGTCTTATGCTTGAGGCTCATTACTCTATTAGATATGTCATTGAAGACTATCTTTATGACATTTCCACTATGGCCAGAGATTCCCGAGTAATGACCACGACAAGAGACCATGGGTATACACTCCTTCTATCAAAAGTGGTGAATCCTTTGTTGGTTACCCAATATGTGCTACCACTCTGAGGCAACAAAGAATAGTGTCAAAATATAAAATTAATATTCAAGATATCCTTGAGTACCTCAAGTCTAAGGATAGTTGCACCATTTCTATGATGAGACTATTATTGATATTTGAACAAATTATCCATATGATTGTCTCATAGTTGGTCATCCAATGTACTTAGCTACACTTAGCAAGCATCCACATGTTAACTCTAAACATCTCATGTCTATAGATTATGAGATCTACTACTCAATCCAATCACGGAGTGTAACATGTGCTAGTTTATCTCGATTAATAATGTCCCGTCTCATTAATCTTATGACTAGGGATAATTTTGATACGAACATAATTACACATGATAAGAATCTCAATATCATGATCTCATCATGATTTTATTCATGCTATGTTATGTATCAAGGACTTCATTAATTGATTTAAGATCACTTATCAATTCATATATCAAATGAACATCAAATTGATGAAAAAGCCTTTTACTAATCAAATAAATTTGTACAATAAATGCTAAAGTTAATTGCCTTTAGAGCACTCCTCTAACACCTAAAGCTGTAAGGAATAGTATCAAAATGCATAATTAGTATCCATGATATCCTTAAGTACCTTAAGTCTAAGGATACTTGCACCATTGCTATGACGAGGCTATTATTGATATTTGAATAGATTATCCATATGATGAGACAATCATATAATGTACTTAACTAAACTTAGCAAGCATCCAAATGGTAACTCTAAATTTGTACAATAGATGCTAGTGGTGATTGTCTTTAGAGTACTTCTCTAACATTCTTGTCCTACTTTTTCTTAAAAGAACCAAAAGTGTCTACTAACATCACATTCTTTTGCTCTTTCTTGACAGAAGACTCAATTATTTTGAGCATATTGATCAATTCAGGAATCAAAGTTGATATCTTGTTCATTTGGTAGTTTAGCACAAAGTATACATAACTATCATGCAAACTTTGGAGAATTAAGTCAATCTCAAAGTAGCCAATTTCTCAATATACCCATTCATCTTCAATGCATGTTGCACTGGAGATGTCCACTCTACAATCTTGGAACAGAAAAGCAATTTTGATATCTCATACCACTCAGTTCAAACTTGTTCATCAAAAAGCTCTTTTAAATGATACACAATGGAATTTGCATCCATATTCTCATGCTGCTTTTAAAGCTCAGAAGACAAAGGCGAGTATAATGCAACCTGCTAACTCACTTTCATCCACTTGCTTCTTGTATGTTAATTGTTCATCAATAGATGCATCATTAGTAGGAGGGGAAGGAAGCAGCTCTTCCAAGATATGAGCTTGAGCTTTGAGAACTATTCTTAAATTTCTTATCTAATCAAGGAAGTTTGGGTCAGTCAATTTGTTGAATTCAAGAATTAAGCGTAGGTTCACATTTGATAATATGATTCTAGCAAAGGTTCACATTTGATGACATGATTCTAGCAACCTAGACATAAAGAGAGATCATGTTAGAGTATGTACTATATGCATTGGATCTTTAATAAACGAACATAATTGCTCCCACCATTTTATTGCGAAATCATAGTCCTCACTATGAATCCGAGAGAACCTGTTCTAAGCTCTCCTAGTGGGTCAGTATCCAACATCATTAACAATGACCTTGGGTGTGCCCAACAAGCCACCATTGGTCAATCAGTAGGTCTCTCATAGAAATTGCATCATATTATATAACTAATGAATAATTAGGCTATCAACTTTTGATATATGCACATATCATGTATACTTATCCAATACTACCTCTAATTCACATTGACATTGGTTGTATACAACAAGCTAATGTAAGTAGTTAAAATCAACCCTTTAATCATGAAATCATATTTTGACGGTTTGAACATATTCTTATGGAGTGGGCTTGGATGTGCCTAACAACCCAAACTCTAAAAGAACTCTGGTTCTTGCCATATTAATGGAAGACATTGACCTTAATATTATTATATGACATTGACTATATGTGATGAATAGATATATTATGCATGCCAAAATTGCCATGATTGATTTTGATGATTGATTCAATGAGTATATTCGAAGCTAAAACAAAGAGGAAATGACCCCAAATTTGAGTTAAAGATATGGACTTTGGCTAAATCAAACTAATCATTAAATTATGAATTTAGGAGTGATTCAATGGAATTTTTGGCTAAAGTTCCTTCTATGGCCTTGACACCATCAAAATATTTGGAGATTTAATTAAATTTTAGGCCATCAAGATTATGAATTTTATGAACTTGAGACCATAAAGGACCATAATGACTTTTTTAAGGAATTAAGGGACCAAATTGAATTATTAAGTTATGTTAAAGACCTGAAATGGAATTTTTACCAAGAGAAACTGTGACTAAAAAAGAAAATTTACCCTAAGCTAGGGACAAAAGAATGGTAGCTATTGTATAATATATTTATCTCGATAAATTTGTCGCACTATCGAGACTCGAGTAATATGATAACCACGCAGAATTTAAATTAAATAGAGATACAAAAATGTAGTTGATGTGAGAGGCACCAGATTTTATTTAAAAAGGGACAGACTTTTAATTACTAAGAGAAATATTAAGTTTCTGGATGTCTAATATTTAATTACATATATTTTATTAGGCACACCATTGATATAAGCGTTTGTGCCAGATAAAGAAAAAGGGTTGGTAAATGTGAGAAAAGATTAATCAAGTTTGTGCATTAACTTATAATATGGATCAATAATGATTTAAATTCATTTTATATGTTCTTTTTGGAATGAAATGTTTTTACAAGAAATTGATCATGATGAAAATAAAATGTTTTGGTATCAAAATTGTGTTGGAGAAATAAATATTTTAACACCATATGTATGATGTTAAACCCATATATTAGCCTAGATAGTGAGCTAAAGAATTGTTGGCATGCTAATAGGGTAGGAACTCTGTGGCATATGGTTATCTTCATCATGAGAGACATTGTATGACTTTTGTGGTTATCTTGGACCATACATATTATTTATTTACTAATCTTGTGGTTGTCTTGGATTGAGGATGATCCTGTAGTTATCTTGGATAGGATGAAATTATTTTGGGTCATGTGGTTATCTTTGACTCTGATCCTGTGATTTTTATGGACCATGAGATTTCTATCAATTGACGGTACCCCTTGTTTTCTTAGGAGTAGGTCAATGGCATCTTAATATATGGGCTGGATGAAGCATTTTATTTAGTAAATGGATATAGTTTTTATGTTTGATTATGTGTTTACTTTATGTACACTAATTGAATTAGTTTTGAAAAGTTTTGCTATCACATTCATTTACTGAAAATGTTTTATGCCTATATTTGTACATAAGCATAAAAATTTATTTATGATCTTGTTTCATCAAAAAGAAATTCATTAATTTCCAATTTTACATGTTCTTGCCAAAATGACCTTTATTGTAAGTTATTGCACCAGTGAGCTAAAACTCAGTGCATAAGTTTATTTCTCTCTCACATAGATATCAGGACAAGGACCGAGAGCGGCGAGTTAGCTAAGAGAGATGATAGACTAATGGGCCCTATATATGTAGCAAAGCAACAATGGCAACCATCCAGATAGGGTTGGTTTCTTTTTGTATGACTAACATATATGTAAATAAATAGTCTGTAAATATTTATAACCTGTTTTGGTTATAGAAAGTTCTGTAAAAATATAAATACATAAATGAAAAAAAATTCCCTATGCATATATGAGATGTGTATATATTGTATTATACAGAGGTTTGTGATTACAGATGAGTATATAGATATATATGTGTATATGTATATATGACAATATATATTTACAAGTATATTTAATAGTATTATACAGGTTTGACTTAATAGGTAGAAAATGATATCAACTTACCTGACTATTACGTTGGAGAATAAAGGGGTGTTGCAAAACTAGTATGTGAAATTCTGGAAATGAGTTAATGTGGCATGTCAAACTTATTATGCACAAGAAATAATTATAATAAAGGTTATTTGATGTTATGATTTTACAAAGAATAAATTACAAAAAATCCCTGAGGTTTTAACAAATTACAGCCATAAATAAAATTTTCAAAAACTAACAGTTTACCCCTTTATCATTTGAGATAATGTCCATTCATTTGTCACTGTATGAATTTCAAATATTGCAATGCAATATACCACATAATTTTTCTATATTTAAGATGTTTTTGTGTAATTTTTTTAGGGTTTCATGTAAGTCTAATGACATTTTATATAGGTTTAGGGCTTCTACTTATCACCAACAACTATAACTACAGTGTAATCACTATATACAAGTCACAGTCTTCCTAATTATCAAAGGACAAAAGGTAAACTATTAGTTTTTTAAAAGCTTATTTGTGGTTATAATTTGCTAAACCTCATGGTGGTTTTCTGTAATTTGTTCTTTTACAAATTAAGTAATGAATCTAATTTGATTGGTTAAATGTTGATATGCATGTTCATAGCTTGTGAAATGATGTAAAATATTTTAAAGTATGGATAGGAGTAACTAACATTCGTTAGCCTTAGAGCCATTGCATATGGTGTCCATAATTGGCTTATTTTGGTGTTGAAAAATGTGCAAAATGCAAATTCATGACCGTGACAATAAGTTCACACTCGTTAATGGTCCCTCAAAGTGAACAGATTCGTTCATGACATGGTTCACGACTTGGGTCACATGTTGACATCCCATGAATGATCATTCATACCCGTGAAGTCCTAAAGGTATAATTTTAAATGTATTTTATGATGTTTTGACATGGAAAATTAGTATTCACACGCACCCTATATGATGAGATAAGATGATATATAATAGGCTTACATGAGCATGAATGCAGCAATGCCTTACATGATCCATTTCATAAGTTATCATATGCACATCACATGGATAACAAAGAAAAGGACTAAGAAATGAGATGAAAAACCAAATCATAACTATATATGCCCATTCTCTATATGGGGACTAGAATATGATAAATGGCATGTCATTGAAGAGGTTCCGATATCGTAAATTTTATTACATGAATTTTTTATTATTTAAGGACAAAGTGGCTTAAGCTTGAGTGAAAGCGCCCTTGACCCCATATGCATGAAATTATTATATTATACTCGGTCAAAGTGGCTTAAACTCTCATGAGAGCGCTCTCGACTTGAGAAACTCAGTTGAGCACTTATATAGATAGATTCAGTTAGTGAATAAGGTAGCTTAGGCTCATATAAGAGCACTCCTACTTCACAATCTACATCTAGATAGTTTGGTTTAGAGTATTGAGCTATAAACTATAACTATAAAAGGAAAAAGAAAAACTGATAACTCGCTATAAATTATAATAAGGATCGTATAAACCAGTAGCAATGCACATAAAAATAGAAAATGGATATATATGTGGCATACAATGTAAATGTGAAAGGGATATGAATATATATATATATGTGTGTGTGTGTGTGCAATACAATATGTATGTGTTTAAACTAGTAGTTCTAAGATGTTATATTCAATGATGATATTGATAGCATGATCGAATTATAGAGGTAAGTACACAATTTATATAATATGTGATTGTATGAGTGTTTGTTAGAATTTTTATACCAATATGTATCATTGAACTTTTAGCAACTTAGCGTATGGATTTTTCTATATGTAGTTTGGAGCTGATAGATAGTCGAGTCGACATGAAGAGAAGTCCAAGCCCGTTAGTGTCATATTTGTTAATTTAGACTCTAAGTCACTTGTGTTGTGAAATTGACGTGTTAGGGTAACTGAAGCCTAAATTCGGATTTTGACCCAAAACTATGTAAAATAAGGATAAATAATTTGTGAAAGTAACTAAAAAAAAAGCACCTAATGGGTGAAAAATTGATAAAAAAAAATGATAAAGGATTTAACTGCAAAAGTTATAAAGATTTGGGGCAAATTTGCAAAATTATTAAAATTGGAGGATTGAATCATATATTTTCCACTTAAACATAATTTGGACACATTTAAAATATGGTGACCTAACATATATTCAAAGAAGAGAAGGAAAAAAAAATTAAAATGGGATTAAGGCATAAAGATCATGATATTTGTTAAAGGTGGGTGCCATTCTTTGACCATTTATTTCTTCTTCCTTTTTCTTTATTTTTCCATCATTCTTACCCAATTTTACTAGAAGTTTCTACATGTTTCCAGCCCATACATGTTCATACCCTCCTCCATATCCAAAACTTCATTTTAAAGAGAGAAAATAAGGAAAAGAAAGAGAAAAGCATAGAAAAAATTTTAATGTATAAGGAAGCTTGCAGAGGGTAAAGAAAGAGGAGGAGAAAGAAGCTAGAAAATAGGAGAGAGAAATTCTCATTGGTTCGCCTTTATTAGAAGTAAAGTGAAAATAAGTAATTATTTATCTTTCTCTCACTTCTTTTTACTAAAAAATATTTTAAAGTGAAAGAGAGGGTTTTAAGTGTTGTTGATGGAGGCAAGAGTTGTAGGAAGTATTTAAGAACCTTAAGATTGAAATAGATTAAATTATAGAGATGGTATAAGGCTTAAACCTTAAGTTGGTGACAAGAGAAATTTTAGGGGTTTGAGTTGAAGAGAGAGAAAATAGGGATGGGAGATAGAATTGTATAAGATGATGTTTAATGGTATTTTTATATATTATAGGTATCTCTTTAGAAGGAATCAAGTTCAAGTAGAGGAGAAAACCAAAGGAAAGGAGAAAAAGGCTTGAAATGCCAAAGTGAAGAAAGCAAGAGATTTGTGCATGCCTTTAGGTCAATAATCTATAGCTTGATATATTTTTGCATGTTAAAAAAAATAATTGCATGTTGAATTGTGACTTGGGTAAACTTTAGATTGAGTAAATTACATGAAATTGGAGTTTAGTATAGATAATTGGGAATTAATGTGTATTAATCAATTATTGATAAATAAGTATTAGTGAAT
Organism: Triadica sebifera; assembly: GCA_023653625.1. NCBI lineage: Eukaryota > Viridiplantae > Streptophyta > Magnoliopsida > Malpighiales > Euphorbiaceae > Triadica > Triadica sebifera. The sequence continues at coordinate 12,758,413 of CM042903.1, read as the reverse complement.
GGAATTTAATTGAAAAAAATAAAAATTGAAAAAAATAATTTTAAAATAAAACAAAATAAACAAAATAAATAATGAAAATAAAGTAAATGAAATAAAAATTGTAAAAATAATAATAAAAAAAGAAATAAAAAACAATGGTGAAAATAATAATAATAATAATAATAATAATAATAATAATAATAATAATAATAATAATAATAATAATAATAATAATAATAGGAAAAAAAGAGAATATGTAATATAAATAGGGTATTGTATGTGTTTCATGTTGCAGACAAGTAAGTTAGTGTGCTAAAGAAATGTCTAAAATGTTGGCATGAATTGATGTGCCTTGAAAGAAATTCATTTAATAAATATGGAGTACTAAATTGAATTATAGGTATAAACATAATAAAACTTAAGTTTAGTTGTATGAATTGAATGAAGATAAATGAAATAGCATGAATTAATAGATAATAACATACATGATTTTGGTAAGGTATGGAAATAAAATGAAATGATATATAAGGACAGTTATTGATTTATATTTTGAATAATATGACATAGAAAATGTTGGGTTGTGCCAAAAGAACAGGGATGGTTATTGACACAAGTTTTCAAATAATACGACAGATAAGTAACATTAGTTCATGATGACATTGTAGGTAGTGCACTGAAAGAAAATTAAATAGCAAATGCTCTTGAAAATAGGGAATAATAGAAGAATAAGATTTATATGTGGTAATACATAATAGCAATGGAACAAAAGAAATGTGTTACTATAACTTGGTATATTGACAGTATAATATAATTTTAAACTATGATAAATGAATAATGATATAATATTGGTAAAAGCATTCTTAAGTGCATGTTAAGTAAAAATAAATTAACGAAGGCATTATTGGCTAAGTTAGCTGAGTAAGTGATAAATTTTAGCTTTACAAAAAAATACATGTTTAATTCATAGTTTGTAGCTTATTGCCTATTTGCATGCACCACTAAGCATTTATGCTTATTTGGGAGATATTTATTTCTCTCATGTAAGATTAGAAGTGGTAGCAGAATTTAAAGAGTGGATAGTGGATAAGACAAAATCTAGTGGAATTTCAAGTTAGTGAAGTAACCAAAGATCCCTGAATGCGGGTGATTATTTTATTTGTATATATATTTGGTTGTTAAAATTTGAATTTTTGCATATTTATGTATATAATTGTGTTTTGATATAAAAGTTTATAACATGTTTCGGCATACTTAGCATTTTGTAAGTAATGTGTAAATGTTATTTTAAATAAGGAAGATGAGTGAGGTAAGCATAGTAAATACTAATGTTAATCTAAATTGCAAAAGTGTGTTTTTTTTTAAAAAAAATTATACAATATTTTCTATAAACATTGTAAATAAATATTTGAGAGGAAGTTTCATAAGATCCTCTTGCCTAACTATCAGTATGGTAGGATGCGGGGTGTTACAAGTGTTTTGGTATCAAAGCCCGGTTTGGGCAGTTTTGGTTTTTTTTTTAAAGTTTTGAACATAAACATGCACTACATAGTATAAGTGTGCATACATTTGCATATAGAGGTTGTTGATCACTTCCTATGACCACCATTTCTGATCATATAAATAGAGTATGGTTTTTGAATCAAGGCAGATTACTGCTGAGTAAGCGAAAAGCAATGAGTCGTCAGACACTAAGGTGTCATTTCGCTTTTGACATAAATGTGTTGTTGTCAGATCCAATGCCACATTATCATGTGGATAGTATAGTTGATTCAGGTTACCCCCTATTTGAGAATATTTTCTTAGAGTAACCTAAGGTAATATATATATATATATATATCTGTGTGTGTGTGTGTGTAAAGCAGGGAAGTAAGTCAGTTATAGAATAAGATTGCAAGCTAAATTATCTAAGCAAATATGTAAATAGTCTTATAGGATTGACTAATATAAACAATTAGTGAAAGGGTTATGAGATTTCATCAGGTTGTAAGTTCCCATCCTAAGGCTTATTGACCCTTTCTAGCCTTATGGTATTTATTTGGATAGCTGGGAAAACACTTTTTACACAACGAAAGGTACAAGATGGAAATATAAGGTAGGCAGTCTTAGTAAACCTACTAAAGCCTTTATTTCATAAAAATATCGTCATATTAGAAATGAACTAGTCGATTTAATATCGAGTTGTGGTAATTATCGGTATTGGTAGATGATGATATGGGTTTTCAAAACAGGATGGAGATAATTGTCATGGGTGAGAATATAAGATATTAAGATAATGTGGCAAAGGTGATGAAAGTTCAAAAACTTCTTAGTAAGGAATACGAAGTATATCTAATGTACATTATAGATGTAATGAAGAGTAGTTTGAAGCTGGTAGAAATCTCTATAGTCGAGAGTTCCTTGATATCTTTTTGAATGAGTTGCCAAGAATACCACTTAATTGGAAAATAGAGTTTGCTATTGAATAATACTCGACACCATTCCTATTTCTATATAACCCCCTCAATGAACAACGCAGATAAGATGGGAAGAGCTAAAGGCATAATTATAAGATTGTTTGTCAAAGGGGTTTATTTGATCGAATGCATTGATGGGATGCTCTAGTATTAATTATGAAGAAGAAAGATGATACTTCATGTCCTTATAAATATTGCAGGTAGCTTTATAAGTGATTTTCAAGAATATACACTCACTACCCAAGGTGTATGATCTAATGGATTAACAAAAAAGGAGTAGAGATATTCTCTATGATGGATCTTTATTTTAGATATTGTCTAGAATGGATCAAGGATTGAGATGTACTTAAGACAATAAATACCCTTTTGGTTGGAAAAAAATCAATTATATTCAAGAATCTAAAGGATCGGTTGTTTATTCTAATGTATTCAAAAGACATAAAGAGCATGACCACCGACATAAAATTATGTTAAAGATTTTGAGAGAAAGTAGTTATATACAAAGTTATCAAGTGTGAATATTGGCTAAAGGAAGATAGTTTCTTGGACATTTAATATTAGTTAAAGGTATTTATATGAATCCTAGAGAAGATGAAGTTGTTTTTGTTTAGAAGCCACCTTACTATGAGGAAGAAGTGAGGATTTCCCTTTGAGTTAGCTGGTTATTAGTTGTGAATTGTGAAAGAATTTTCTTCCATCGTAGCCTTTTTGATAAAGTTGTTTAAAAAAAAATGCTTGTTTTGAATGGAGAGATAAGTGTCAAGCAAGTTTTGATCGATTAAAAATGATGTTGACCAAACCATTTATTTTAAAATTATCTTCTCTAAAGGAAGATTTTGCTATAGATAATGATGTTATTTATGCTGAGTTAGGTTCTTAATTAATACAGGAAGAGAGGTTGTGACATATACTTTTGAACAATTAAAACTACATAAGCTTAAATATTCTATATATAATTTGAAATTGGCTATTATTGTATTGCAATAAAGATTTGATGACATTATTGTATGAAGGTTATGTTTATTTACATAATACATACTAGTTGAAATATTTTTCCTTATTGAAAGAGTAAAATCAGAAGCAGAAGAGATAGTTGGAATAGATTTAAAATATAATGATGTGCATAACTACTACTCAAGAAAGGCTAAGGTATTAATTGATATACTGAAAATTAAAATTTTAGCTAAGATGTGGTCGTGATCCATCTTAGTACAGATGTAACACCCCCTCACCCAAACCGCACGTGCCCTGATGCAGGGGCGCTACTACCTGTCTTCTTTACTTCTTTAAATCGCTCTATATATATTTTTCTATTTAATAAATAATATACATTTTTATTTACATAACATAATATTTATTAATAACAATTTACTATTTAACAAACTTTGAAAACTACTTTACAATTTATAAGTATATATAATGCAGAAAACAAATTACAAGAGTTCAAAAATTTGTGACCCATTATTTCTAGATCGGCTGCTTTAATTTGAATAGGATCAACACTTGCTTTATCTACCACCTTCAGCTACCTTTCTATATCTGCATAGAAGGAAACTCTCATGATAAGCTCTAAGCTTAATGGTGCATATAATTAAGGCAATATACTATATCATGCAACAAGCATTAACATGTATCATTTTATGCATTAAAATGTTTGCATGTTATGTCTATCAACATGTTCCTATTTCATACAAGTATAAATATCATTCTCACATATACAATGTTATTTTCATTTATCTTTGATGGTAAGTTACTCTGTTAATCTCTTTATTATTATGTCTCAATCTCATATCATCATCATTTTTTTTTTCTTATTTTCTGACATATCTTCATTATCTTGCCTACATCACTCTAAATTTGGACTGACTGGATACAGGTTATGGATCAAGAGCACTCCTAGAGCTATAGCCACCCTGTCCACTATCTAGCTCAATAGAGCTTCTCAAATCAATGGTGCTCTCCGAGATTTAGCCACATTGATGAGTATAATTTCATCAAAGATGAATAACCGGACCAAGGGCGCTCTCTGAGCTTAAGCCACATTGATCGAGGAATAGTACGGTACCGTTTGCCCCCTTAATGACATGTCATCTATCCTTATTCTAGTCCACAGGTAGAGTAATGGGCATCTTCATATTTTCACATCAATCATATATCTTTATTTAATTTTTATTTTACATCCAATTCATCATCCTCATTTTATACATCACATCATCATCATTCTCATAATACACATCACATCATCATAGTTTTCAATTTTGACACATCAATATTCTCATGTATCAACATCTCAATTCTCTTATTTTGCAAACATCTTATCATGCTCATACATATTGGATAGCATATTTTTCATTTGTGTGACTAGATACATCAATAGATAATCATATTCATAATTTATTTGAAAACAGAGCATTCATGGTCGTGACTATCAATTCATGCCCGTGATCCCAAGCCGTGAACACTACTGGAATGAATTGCCCAAAAGCATTCACAGTCATGAATACTCAATCATGCCCGTGAATGAGTTCACGCCCATGATTCCCAACCGTGAACGCTTCTGGAATGAATAGTACCATTTCCACACAGAAGTCACAACAGTGATACAATTAGTCATAACTGTGAACCATCAAGTTCACGCTCGTGACTCAATAGTCACATCCATGACTTTCAGCAGGAAATCTGTATATTCACTTTTCATTCATTCTAACATCATCCAAATCATACCCAATTTCTATTTCATGCATTTCTAAGGTTCTTACTGAACTTATTACTTTCTAAAACATGTAAATGTCTTTATCTTACAAGATTTTCTAACATGCATCATTAATTCAATGTCTTACAAGGATCTCATTCATACATATCTAAACCTATGGTTTCATGCCATAATCATCATTCTTGAAATTCATTTATCTAAAATCATGTTCAACATGCATTATTTCAAACAAAGATAGGCTATTGCCTTGAATTATGCACAAACCTTAATCTTTCTCCTTCACTCTTCTATGTAGCTTTTTATTTTCCTTTGCTCCTTAGTGTTTGTTCCTTGTCACTTAGAACTCCTACAACATCATAAATCATTATTATCATCTGATTTTCTCAAGACCCTAAACTCTCTTATTCTCTCTCAAAACCCTAGTTTCTCTCTCTTTCCATATGAGTCTTGGATGAGCTTAAAAATTCAAACTTCTTTAAGAAAAGATGAAGAAGAAGAAGAATCACTTATTACCTTACTCTTTTCTTCATTAAATCACAACTTTGGAGATTTTCTCTCTCTACCAAACTTATTTTTCTTCCTCTTTCTTGCTCTTTCCAGCTTCCTTAGGAGTTATGGACCATGAAGATCACTTGTTCTTGCTCTTTCCCCTCTTTTCTCTTCCTTTCTCTCTCTAGAAATCAAGATTGGCTATGGGGAAATGGAGAAGAAGGCAGAAAATGAAGAGAAGAAGAAGAAGAAAAGAAAGCATTAAATAGGGTACCCTAAAAGTCTTTATGTGGGACCCACCATTTTGACCATTCTTGACATTAGGCTTAATGAACCCATTAATCTCATTCTTTCTCATTGAGTGACCAGCCAAACCTATTAAAATGTCCCCAAAATTAATACGTTGATTAGTAATTAATCTCATTAATCCTATAATTTTTGGCAAATTGCAATTTGACTCCAAAACTTATCAAATTTTGCAATTTAGTCCTTTATCGTAAATCAACTTCTTTAAATTATATAATCACTTAATTAGGCATATATCATTTAATATAGTCATTACTTGATCAATTTTTGTAAAAATCCAAATTTAGACTTCGATCAGTCATACGCGTCAATTTCGCGCCACATGCGACTCGGGGTCTAAATTAGCGGATATTACAAAAAAAGATAAAAACATCCCAAAACAATAATAAAAGCTGGTGGAGACGGTAAATGTAGAGGAAAAGGTTCATTAGCTGGAATTTTGTGGCGAAATTATGTGATACAAGGAAGTTAGATAGAAAAGTGAGGAAACAATGAAGAGACACTACTTAAAACTTTTCAGCACTGAATAAGTAAATTTCGAGGATGAAATTTCTTGTAAAAGGAAACGAATGTCATACCCATTAATTTAGCCCCTAAGTCGCGCGTGTCGTGAAATCAACGCATTGGGATGATCATATCCTAAATTCATATTTGACCAAAAAATATGTAAAATAAGGATAAATAATTTGTGCAAGTAATTAAAAAAAACACCAAATGGGTCAAAAAGTGATAAAAAAAATGATAAAGGATTTAACTACAAAAGTTAAAAAGATTTAGGGAAAATATAAAAATTTGATAAAATTGGAGGATTGAATAAGATATTTACCATTTAAGCATAATTTGGATACATTTTAAATATGGTGTTTGGCCATATATTCAAAGAAGAGAAGGAAAAAAATTTAAGATGAGATTAATCCATAAATATCATGATATTTGTTAAAGGTGGATCCCATTCTTTGACGATTTGTTTTCTTTATTTTTCTTTCTTTTTCCTCCACTCTTATCCCAATTTTGCTGGAAATTTCTTCATATTTCCAGCTCATACACGTTCATACCCTCCTCCATAGTCAAAGCTTCATTATAGAGAGAGAAACTAAGGAAAATGGAGAGAGAAACATCAGGAAAAAATATATATTTTTATGCACAAGAAAGCTTGGGGAAGCTAAAGAAGGGTAAAAGGAGAATAAAGAAGCTAGAAAACATAAGAGAGAAGTCATCCTTAGTTCGGTCATGGTGGAAGAAAAGTGAAAGTAAACAATTTTTTTATCTTTCTCTCACTTCTTTTTATTAAAAAACATGCTTTAGAGCTCCTAAAGAGCTTATTTATGAAAGTTATAATTTTAAAGTAAAAGAGAGGTTTTTGAGTGGTGTTGATGGAGGTAAAAGTTATAGAAAGTTTTAAAAGATGGTAAGATTGAAATAGATTGAATTAGAGAGGTGATATAAGGTTTAAACCTTAAGTTGGTGAAGAGAGAGAATTTAGGGGTTTGTATTGAAGAGAGAAAATAGGGATAAAAGGTAGAATTATCAAAGATGGTGTTTAATAGTATTTTTGTATATTATAGGTGTCCCTTTGGAATCGAGCAAGTTGAAGTAGAGGAAAAAAAATAAAAGAAAGGAGAAAGCGACTTTGAAATGCGAAAGTGAAGAAGACAAGAGGTTTGTGCATGCCTTTAGATCAATAATTTATAGTTTGATATATTTTTGCATGTTAAAAAAATAGCATGTTGAATTGTAATGTAGGTAAATTTTAGATTGAGTAAATTATATGAAATTGGAATTTAGTAGAGATAATTGGGAATCAATGTGTATTAATTAGTTATTGGTATTATAAGTGTAACTGAATATAATTAAATTGAAAAAAAATAATATGGAATTAAAATAAATAATGAGAATAAAGTAAATGAAATAAAAATTGTAAAAATAATAATAACAAAAAAATAAAAATAAAATCAATGGTGAAAATTATAATAATAGAAAAAAAAAGTATGTAATATAAATGGGGTATTGTATGTGCTTAATGTTGTAGCCAAGTAAGTTATTGTGCTAGAGAAATATTTAAAATATATGGTATGAATTGGTGTGCCATGAAAAAACTTTATTTAATAAATATTAGGTACTAAATAGAATTATAGGGATAGATGTAATAAAACTTAAGTTTAGTTGTATGAATTGAATGAAGATAAAATGAAATAACATTAATTAGTAGATAATAGTATATATGATTTGGTAAGGTATGAAAATAAAGTGAAATTATATATTAGGACAATTATTGATTTATATTTTGAATAATATGATATAGTGAATGTTGGGTTGTACCAAAAGAATAGGGATGGTTATTGACACAAGTTTTCAAATAATACAACAAATAAGTCACATTGATTCATGATAACATTGTAGGATGTGCGTAAGAAAGTAAATGAATAGTAAATGCTACATGAAAATATGGAATAATTGGAATAATAAGATTTATATATGGTAATACATATTAGTGATAGGAAACAAGGAATGTGTAACTATAATTTGGTATATTAATAATATAATATGATTTTAAACTATAATAAGTGAGATTAATAGACATAGTTTAGTATGTTTAATGATATAATATTTTTAAAAAAATTCTTAAGTGCATGTTAGATAAAAAGAAATTAACAAAGATATTAATGGCTAAGTTAGCTGAATAAATTATAGATTCTAGCTTTACACAAAAGTGCATGTTTAATGCATAGTTTGTAGCTTATTGCCTATTTGCACACACCACTAAACATTTATGTTAAGCGTAAGAGATATTTATTTCACTCGTGCATGATTAGAAATGAAGGCATAATTTAAAGAGTGGATAGTGAATAAGACAAAATAATGGAAGTTCGAGTGAGTGAAGAGCCAAAGATCCCCAAATATGGGTGATTATTTTATTTGTATATATTTTTGGTTCTTAAAATTTGCCTTTTTGCATATTTAAATATAATTGTGTTTTGATATAAAAGTTTATAATATGTTTTAGCATACTTAGTGTGACACCCAACCATATAGTAGAGCAAACCCCACTATATGGATGGATGCCATATGACTATATTTGTATAAACTTGTTCAGATTTAATACTTTTTTCTAACTCAAGTCATATATTTGTATTATAATGATAATATTTGTATAATGAAAATCTTTTATGCATTGCATACTGTATAAAACTTTTTCCTGTATTTGGATCAAATATCCATAATCAAAGCATAATTTGGTTTTGGCAACAACTCTTGTTGCAAAATCCATCATTATTAAATATAATTAAATTCAACTACACATCCTCATTAAAATTGAATAGCTATTTGTCTATATCTCATGTCGTTAGAGATATCAAATGAATGAAATAAATAAACAGACCCAATATGGGTCAACTCTAACTGACTTATCTAGATTTGTAGTACTGTCATAGTATTCAAATAATATACATACCAGTATGTCAGGCCAAGCAGTTATCATATATTTATCAATGAAAGCATACATATTGAATATCTAGTTATAAGTAGATACATGACATAAATCTCATAAGTCTAACCGTTAGTCAAAGTCATAATGAATTTTTATCATATGAGACGAATATCTAACGTCTGGTTCCATATGCCTGATTAATGGTTTCCACATTCCTTTTCTAGGATATATTTGTATTCTAATTTCAGAATTTTGATTTCTTTTATATATTACTGCATTACAAATAATTCATTATTTTCTCTTTACTGCATTACAAATTATCTTCCATATCTAATTCAAATTCAATCATGTCATTTATTTCAATTATAGCAATTACTGTATAACCATATGAACTAAATAACATGTTATTTATACAATTCTTCATTCAAACATGTCATTTTTTGAATTAAAATACATATATGTACAAATCTCGACTATTGGAGTCTTAAAACTTAATCTTTCACATCTACTGCCTCTCGTGGAATTCTCCACCCATTGTCTCAGTCCCTAACAGGAGATCAGAGACCACATTAACATCTATTTTAACCATATCTAACTATTTAAGACATTTACAAAGTAGAAACCTAACTTAAACCCTTAAATATTATCCCCCTATTGAAGATAAATCAAACATAGAAAGAAAAATGAAAAATGTAATCCTTTACCTCTTTTTCACAAATTCTAGATCAGTTATTAGGTTCAAAATCATGTCCTTATGTTCCTTGGTTCTTACTTCAATTATCGTAATGAAATACTTATTTCTAATCCATTTTTACTTTCTTTTTATGGTGGGGATTCATAATTTATAAATTAGGATTCAAAGGGATTGAGGGGCAATTGATTTTGAGGAATGGTTTGGTGGCTAGGATTTTTGGTTGAGTTTTCTTGTGTTTTTGCCAAAAACATGAGACTGCTCACTTTAAACTGTGGAGCTTCATAGATGTGAGCTAATGCGTCATGACCTTGAAACTCCTCAACATCAAAATTTAAATTTCACGACATTCACGACTATAATTACCTTTATCACTGGCGTGAACAACAAGAACTCCACTTTTTCATGTTTTTTAATTATTTTCACGTTTCCAATACCTATAACCACTATATACCTTTTATATACCCATCATACACTTTCATTATATGTTATTCCTGTGTCCTAACTTGCTGGTGTTACATTTCTTTACCCCTTAAAGAATTTCATCCTCGAAATTATGTGATATACTGTCTCTAAATAGTTTTGGATATTAGGCTTTCATCACTTCTTCATTTTCCCATGTAGCCTCTTGTATTGTATGACTTCACCCTAATACTTTGACTAATGGTACTCATTTTCTCCTGAGCTCTTTGACTTCATTGGCTAAAATCTAAATTGGTTCTCCCTCATATGTTAAATCCGGTCTCACCTCAATGTTCTCAACTAGAACAATATGAGAAGCATCTTACATGTCTCTCCTCAACATGGAGACATGGAATACATTATGAATCTTGCTTAACTTTGGTAGTAGAAGGAGCCTGTTAGCAAATGGTCTCACTTTCGCTATAATCTCGTAAGGCCTAATGATCTTTCCAGCATTTATCATCATATCAAAACTATAAATCATGCAATTCATCAATTACTATCATATAATTAAATTCATACAACCATTTTCAATATTACCACATTATCAAACTTCATATATTAATCTTCCATATCCAATTCAAATTCAATCATGCATTTATTTCGGTTCCAATAATTCCTATAAAACCATATTAACCAAATAATATGTCACTACAATTCATCATGCAAACATACCATTTTTCGAATTAAAATGCATATATGTACAAATATCAACTATTTGAGCCTTAAAACTTAATCTCTCATGTCTACTACCTCTGGTGGAATTCTCTCTCCTCTACCACGGTCCCTAACACAATATTAGGGACCGCATTAATATCAATTTATGCCATAGCTATCTATTAAAGACATTAACAAAGTAGAAGCCTAACTTAAACCCTTAAACATTATCCCCCTATCAAAGATGAATTGAAACATAGAAAGAATAATGAAAAATATAATCCCTTACCCCTGTTTCACAAATTCTAGATCAATTATAGGGTTTAAAAATCGTGTTCGTAAGCTCTTTGGTTCTAACTTTAATTATCTTAATGAAATCCTTGTTTTTAATATGTTTTTACTTTCTTTTATGGTAGGGATTCATATTTTATAAATTAGAATTGAAAGGGATTGATGGGGAATTTATTTTGGGAATTCAAAGGTTTGGTAGCTAGGATTTTAGGTTGAGTTTTCATGAATTTCTATCAAAATACAAAACTACTCAATTCAAATTGTAGGGCTTCATAGGCATGAACACATGTGTCACAATCGTAAAACTTTTCAACTTTAAAATCTGAATTTTGCAACATTCACAGCTGTGAGTACCTCTATTATAGGCGTGAACAATGGGAACTCCACCTTTTCATATCTTTTTAATCATTTTCATATGTCCAATACCTATAACCACTATATACCTCTCATATACCCATCATATACTTTCATTACATGTTATTCCTAGCTTTAACTCCAGGCATTATACTTATATTTTGTGAGTAAAGTGTAAATGCAATATGGAAGACAAATGAGGTAAGCATAGTAAATACTAATGTTAATCTAAATTTCAAACATGTGTTTTTTTTTAAATATACTATGTTTTCTATAAACATTGTAAACAAATATTTGAGAGGAAGCTTTGTAATATTCTCTTGCTTGACTGTCAGTGCGGTAAGGTGAGAAAGTGTTATAGCTAGAGCAAACTTGTATTAAGGTAAGTTGCATTTTATTCATTTGTTTATTTTTCATGATATGAGATACTAACATTTATTTTATTCATGTATTTCAAAAAATAAGGACATGTAATTTAAAGTTGATTATTTTGTAATAAAGGGTTGTTGTTGTCCAAACTAGTTTTATTTTGAGAATAAAGATTTGGTATTTATACAACAGTATTTTGCTTATTGATATTTTGGATTTGGGCTTTGATTCAAACATAAAAATCATTTGATACAATACATTGTACATGGAACGTATGGATTTTGCATGTTATACAAATATAGTGAATAAGATAGGAAAGATTTTTAATATGAATATACATACATACATACATAAATATATATATATATATATATATATATATATATATATATATATATATATATATATATGAAGCAAAGTACATTTTATATTTACAAAGTAATATTCACAATGCCATCATTTCTCCAAAACATAAAATTTCTTACAACCATATTGTTGAACCTTGAGGGGTATTTCCATCATTTTGATGCTAACAAATAAAATAGTAATAATGAATTTAACAATGATTGTGTTCTAAGTTTGTTGAACATGGCATGAAATATGATGCAAGAATGAAAGACAATCTTTGAAGGTCAAAATAAGAAAAATAACATGTTCACGCTCGTGACTGATAATGTCATGCCCGTGATATAGCTTAGCGTCAACTCTCTAACATTTAAAGTTCACGACCATGAAGGATCATACCAACCGTGAATGATCAAATTAGTCACGCCTGTGAAAGATAGTCACGCCTGTGAGATAACATGTCAAATTTTTCCAGAGAGCTTCACAGCCAGAGTCACCACTTGGACCATGGCTTGGAAGGATATTCATGCCCGTGAAAGTATAAAGACACGCCCATGATCAAACACTTCAAATTTTTCCAGAATGCTTTACGGTCAGAGTCACCACCCGAGGCATAGCATCAAAGAACATTCTCGACCGTGACACACATATTCACGACTGTGAATGAGGAAAGAGAAACATCTCAGGCGCAAAATTAAGAGTTGGTTCAATGGCTATTTTCACATTAAATGCATCCAAACGGCTATAATTCGCTAAGGAAGTATAAATGTAAGTCATTTATGAATCCTAAATAAGAGAACAACAACTACTTTTGAAACAAAATCTTGTTGTAGCCATTGTGCATTAATTAGTTTCAACAAAACTTTTATTCTCTATAAAAATCTATTTGCTTATAAATTCTGAGCATTATAGATTGGCAAGTGTGTTCATTATAATCTATTACTCAAGTGAATTTGGGTATATTGGGTTAAGAGTGAAACACTTCTAAGGGTTATTTGTGTGAGCCATAAAACACAAGGAATTGATTTATTGTGTGAGCCATTAAAACACAAGGGAATTTCTGGGTTAGGTGTTAGCCATTGATAGAAACACCATAGTTGGGAGTGAGCTTGTAAAACTCCATTGTAACACTTAGTGTGTTAGTGAAACTCTCAATTGAGATTGGAGAGAGGAGCAGGGTTTGTTAATACCCGAACCTCTATAAATCTCTTCTGTGATATCTCTTCATCCCTGCTCTATTTAATTTTATTCCGCACTTAAAAGTTAATAATTTTTTTTATCCAATTCAACCCCCCTTCATGGTTCATTATCTGGGCAACAATTGGTATCAGAGCTTAGTCTAGCATCAAAGCCTAAAAAGTGCTAGCAAAGATCAAGAAATGGCCAATGAAGGATTTCAAAGTGTCAAGCCTTACTTTGATGGAGCAAACTACACTCATTAGAAGTTCCAGATGGAGACATATCTCGATAGTGAGGGAATTGAAGTATGGGATAGCGTTTGGAAAGAATGAACACAACCATCCAGAAGAGGAGTTGATGGGGATGAAGAAATCCTTTCAAGAGATGCTTGGACAGAGCATCAACATAGAGCAAATTTCAAAAACAAAAAGGCAATGACAATTCTCGCAAGCTCTCTATCCATTGAAGAATGTGGCAAAATACAACACTGCCTAACCATTTATAGTATGTGGAAAACATTGGAAAATTATCATGAAGGAACAAAGCAAGTTAAATCCAAGAAGATTCAACTTCTCACTTCAGAGTACGAACTCTTCAAGATGAAATCCAATGAGTCAATCACCGATATGATGAACCGTCTTCTAGCCATCATAAACGGCATGAGAAATCTTAGGAAACACTTGAGCTTGGAAGATGTAAACAACAAATTCTGAGAAGCCTTCCTCTCAAATATTATGGTTCAAGAGTTACTAATATAGAAGAAGCCAACAAAGACATGAGCATCATGAATACCGATGTGCTTATTAGCAAACTTCTAACACATGAAATGGTAGTAAAGAGAGATAGAGAACTTGAAGCCAAGATGGAAAAAAGAAAGCCACGAGCACTAAGAGCCTCTACTTCAAAATCTCAAAAAGAAGTTGAAGATGATGAAGAAAATAATGATGATGCAAATGAGGAAATTGTGATGCTCTCAAGAAAACTGAAAAGAATAATTGAAAAGAGAATGGGCAACTCTCGAAACTTGAAGCAAAGAAATCTCAAACACTCCTCAAATGACTCTCATAGGAATAAATAGGAGGTAAAATGTTATGAGTGTGGGAAGAAGGGGCATATCAAACCAGAATGTCCAAGGCTCAAGAAACACAAGAACAAATACCAAAAAGACAATGGGGAGAAAGGTCACAAAGCCACATGGGATGACGAAAGCTCTTCAAGTGAAAAAAATGACAATGAAAGTGAAGAGGTCAACCTATGCTTCATGGCTATAAAGGATCATGTCTCGGATAAGGTAGGATCACTTTACTTATACTCATTCAATAATGATAGTAGTGATAATAATAGTGATAGTGAAGATGATGATGAGCAAAGTCTAATAGAAGTATTGAACCTATAATTAGAAAAATATAGATGTAAATTCAATACTTATAAAAATAACATCTCAAGTTTGATAAACAAAATGGAAGTTTTAGAAAAGGAAAATCTTGAGCTTAAATATTCTAATGAATCTCTTCAAAAATAATTAGATAAGTACTCCTCAAGACCCTCAACTAAATCATTTCTTAAAGAGAACAATGTTTTGAAAAATGAAGTTGAGGAACTTAGAAACTCCATTTCAAAATTTCATAAAGGCAATGAGAGTTTAGATACTCTCATTGTGTCTCAAAGGCCACCTTTAATAAGACATGGTTTAGGATTTAAGGGAACATCATCTTTATCTCACAAAACCACTTTTGTTAAGTCAAGTGAACCTAACATCTCCACATTAGAAGTAACAGCCCCAATGGCTAAGTGCTCAACATACACTAAATCCTCTATACGTAAAAGGAATGATCAAGGGTCAGTAAGCCTAAGAAGCAAACCTCAAAAGGCCAATCATGATTTTATGTGTAAGAAGCATGCACCTAGAAAAGCACCAAGTCATCATGCATGTGTATGTCACTGCTCACAAACTCTACCTAATAGGAAAATGGTAGTTAAAAGCATGGTAAGACCAAAAAGCATATTTAGAGCTAAACAATGTAATTATTGTATGAAATTTGGTCATATTAATAAACATTACTGGATAAGGAAGGCTCATTGAGAACTTTCATGTGCTAACCCCTAAGGACCCAAGCTCATTTGGGTACCTAAAAACAATATTTGAATTGTGATTCCATAGGTATGCCTCAAGTCCACAATAAAAAAAATACTTAGCTAGTAGATAGTGGATGCTCAAGGCATATGACCGGAGACAAAGAACTATTCAATGACATTAAAAGTATTGATGGAGGTAAAGTAACCTTTGGAAACAATGCTAAGGGTAAGGTAATTGGCATTGGCTCTATTGGTATTAATAATACTACTTTCATTGAAGATGTCTTATGTGTTGACGGTTTGAAACATAACTTGTTAAGTGTAAGTCAATTATGTGATAAGGGAAACCAAGTAATCTTTACTTCTAACGAATGTCTTGTAACCTCTTTTAATGGCCAAGAGATATTTAAAGGAAGTGGAGATGTCAATACCTACATAATAGACTTACACAAAATATCTAACCTTTCCTTTAAGTGTCTTGTGACTACTAGTGATGAATTTTGGCTGTGGCACAGAAGGCTTGGTCATGCAAGCATGGATTTAATTCAAAGCCTCAGTAAATGAGAGCTAGTAAGAGGACTACCAAAAGTCAAATTTGAAAAAGACAAGACATATGAACCTTGCCAAAGAGGAAAACGACACAAGTCCTCCTTCAAATTCAAAAACATTGTAAGTACCTCGAAACCTCTACAACTTTTGCATCTAGATCTTTTTGGACCTACTAGAGTTGTAAGCCTATGAGGTAAACACTATGCTTTTGTCATCGTCGATGATTACTCTAATTTCACTTGGGTAATTTTCTTAGCTCAAAAGAGTGATGCTTTTGAATCTTTTAAAAACTTTGCTAAGAGAGTTCAAAATGAAAAAGGATATTGTATTTCAAAAATAAGAAGCAAACATGGCAAAGAATTTGAAAATGAAAACTTTGAAAATTTTTGTCTAGAAGATGGCATTTCACAAAATTTTTCATCTCCTAGGACACCTCAACAAAATGGGGTGTTCGAAAGGAAAAATAGAACTTTAATTGAAATGACTCGAACAATGCTCAATGAGTATGGGTTACCAACTTACTTTTAGGTCGAAGTCACCAATACTGCATGTTGTATTTCAAATTGAGTTTTCAAAAGACCACTCTTAAACAAAACTTCTTCTGAGTTTTGGAATGGAAGAAAGCCCATGATATCATACTTTAGAGTATTTGGATGCAAGTGTTCCATATTAAATACCAAGGACAACCTTGGAAAATTTGCCTATAAATCTTATGAGGGTATCTTTTTAGGATACTCCACTGCTAGCAAAGCTTATAGAGTCTTTAATAAAAAGTCATTAGTTGTTGAAGAATCTATGCATGTTATTTTTGATGAATCTAGTAAGCTTGATCTTGTGAAAGGTAGTGTTCTTGATGATGTTGTAGGTACAATGGAAAAACTTGATCTTGAAAATAAAAAAGCGGAAAATGATCAAGAAAATTCACATCAAGATGACTCTCTACCTCAAACTCAAGAGTAAAACAAGCAAGAGCTCCAAAAGGAATGGAAAATGACAAAAGATCACCCCAATGAGCAAATCATTAGTGATCCTAATAAGGGTGTAAGTACTAGATCTCATCTCAAACCTTTAGATTCTAATCTAGATTTTGTCTCTCAAATTGAGCCTAAAAATATTGATGAGGTTCTTAATGATGAAAGTCGGGTGATTGCTATGCAAGAGAAACTCAACCAATTTGAGAGAAGTAAGGTATGGACCTTAGTTCCTAGACCCAAGGAGCATCAAATCATTGGAAGTAAATGGGTATTTAGAAATAAACTAGATGAACAAAGTTCAATAACTAGGAATAAGGCTAGGTTAGTTGCAAAGGGATATAATCAAGAAGAAGGAATAGATTATGATGAGACTTATGCTCCGGTAGCTAGATTAGAAGCCATAAGAATACTTTTAGCATATGCATGCCATATGAATTTCAAACTCTTTTAAATGGATGTCAAAAGTGCTTTCTTAAATGGTTTTATAGAATAAGAAGTTTATGTAGAACAACCACCAGGTTTTGAAAGCCATAATTTGCCTGATCATGTATTTAAACTTTCAAAAGCTTTGTATGGTTTGAAATAAGCTTTGTATGGTATGAAAGACTAAGTTCTTTTCTTTTAGAAAATAATTTTTTAAAGGGAAATGTTGACACTACTTTGTTTATTAAAAAGCATAAACATGATATTCTAACTGTTCAAATTTATGTTGATGACATCATATTTGGGTCTACTAATGAATTGCTTTGCCAAGAATTTGCTAAGTGTATGAGTAGAGAATTTGAAATGAGCATGATGGGTAAGCTTAAGTTCTTTCTTGGTCTACAAATAAAACAAAGCAATGAATACATATTCATCAACCAATCCAAATATGTCAAAGAATTAATCAAGAAATTTGGAATGGAATGATGCAAAAATGCCAAGACTCTATTGAGCACATCAACAAAATTGGACAAAGACGAAAAGGGTAAGAGCATTAATGAAAAGCTCTATAGAGGTATGATCGGATCACTTTTATATCTTACTGCCTCTAGGCTCGATATAATGTATAGTGTATGCTTATGTGCTCACTTTCAAACGTGTCCTAAAGAATTACATTTGAATGCCGTGAAAAGAATCTTAAAATATTTATATGGCTCATTGCATCTAGGCTTATGGTATCCTAGAAATTCATCCTTTCATATCATAGGATATTCTGATGTTGATTACGCTAATAGCCTCTTGGATAGAAAGAGTACTTCAGGCACTTGTCACTTTATTGGTGAATGCTTAGTTTCTTGGTTCAGTAAGAAACAAGTTTTAGTTGCTCTTTCTACTGCTGAAGTAGAGTATGTGGCAGCAGGATGTTGTTGTACTCAAATCCTATGGATGAAACAACAACTTAAGGATTATTGTCATAGTTTGGACCATATACCTATCATATGTGACAATACAAGTGCCATAAACCTATCTAAGAATCTCATTCAACACTTTAAAAGTAAGCATATTGACATAAGACATCATTTTCTTAGAGATCATGTTCAATATGGAGATGTTGTATTGGAATTTATCAATACAGACAATCAATTGGCAAATATATTCGCTAAGTCTCTTAATGAAGAAAGATTTAACTTCATAAGAAGAGAGCTTGGTATGATTGATGGATTAACCTTATATTAAGTATGATTGTCAAATTTTTTGAACCTTGATTGTTAATTTATTTCTTATGTTGTTTTTTATTGTCAAATCTTTTAAGGTATGAAGTGGCTAACTTGATGGAAATATATGTTATAAGGGATAGAAGCACCTTAGAAATCTTTTAGTCTTGTTTTAGTATGAAGATTTAAGGCAATTCACTCCCGTGACATATATTCATGGTCGTGATCATAATCGCCAAAAGCTCTAGTAGCTTTCACATCTTGCTTCACGACATACTTCATGGCTAAAGGTAGTGAAGACTATGTTTCACGCCCATAACTCTTTTCTTTCACTCCCGTGAAACTCTTTATTCACGACGGTGACATTTCTTCACGACGGTGACATTTCTTCACGACTGTGAACATTAACACCAAATAATTATAGAACTATTCACACTTTGTTTCACGCGTTGTCTCACGGTCACAAGCAGTGAAGATTGTATTTCACGACTGTGACTCATTTTGTCACCACCGTGAAAATTCACTATTCACCCTCGTGACTATTAAATGTCACAATCATGAATCATTTCATATCCTTTATCATAGCTAGAGCGCCTCTTCAACAAACCGTGACCACGACATTTCACGCCGGTGGCTTACTATTCACGACTGTGACTATGTCGGATATAAAACAGTTTTCTGTCATTTTTTCTCATTTCAAACTCTATTTATTCTCTCATTTAACACCCTCATTCAATACTTCTCACAGATTATGGCCCCCTAATAGCCTTTTCCATCTCTAAAAACCTTCAAAACTCCTTTCTTTCTTCAAAAATCACAACATCACAAGGTTATCCTCAAAATCCCTGTCAAAAAATCTCTCTTCAAAAACTCATTCTCAACTCATCAATGGAACCCGGCTCATCAAAAGGCACAAGGAAGAAATCTCATGCTCCGAGACGCTACACGGACTACCTTCTCAACATCATTCCGAAGCATTGTCATTCAAGATATGCCCTTCTTAAGAAAAGGCCCTTACTTTCATCACGTTCTTTCAAGTGGAATGCTGTCAAGACCTTCAGTCTTGAGACAAGCATGATAGATCAACTACAAGCTTGTCATCTCAAGGAGTTTGTAGATATCCATCAACCAATGTTACAGGAACTAACTCTCGAGTTCCTTAGCACCTTGCAAGTCTTTCCCACAGGAACAATCAAATTCCAACTTTGCAAGCATCTGAACACTCTCATAGTAGCAGAGTTTGGTGTAATCTTCAAACTTCCCTCGGATGGTATCTTCAATAAGAGTGAGGTGGAATTCTATGCCAATCCAGCATGGACTCATTTTGGATTAGATTGTAGCTAGGATGTGAAGAAGAGGAAAAATACCCATCTTCGGTCTCCCGTGCATAAATATTTGCATAGGTTTCTGACATATAATATCTTTGCAAGAGGCGATAGCAATGGTGCAATCCGTAAATCCGAGCTTTTCCTCCTGGAGATGGCACAAAGAGGTCTAACTGTGGCCCTATCTTGATGGTTTATGAATCATCTACTCTCAATTACAACAAAGCCATCGGAAGATATCTTGATTGGTGGGTATGTGACTTACTTTGCAATTGAGCTCGGGTACCTAAAGCTCGATGAGCACAATTTCAACCTCATTCCAGCACATCCTCGAGACTGGCTAGATGTTGAGTCTTTTATAAAATGGGAGCAGCGGTTCATGAGAATAATATCTATTATCGCTTCACCACTCCAATTGGTGAAATTATTTGGGAAGATGAGGATTCAAATAAATTCGAAGTTGGCCTCCAAGGAATACAGCAAAGACAACGAGTCCGAGTCGAGACGATAACCTAGAGGTTGAGCAAGAGGTTGGTCCATCCTCAGCCTCTACACCTAACTTGGCACAACAGGTAGCTGATCTTTTAGCACCTCGCTTTGACCAACTATAGGCTTCCATCGATGAGAGGTTGGAAAACCTTAAAGATTTCATGGAGTCTCGCATGGATAGCCTCGAGGCCGAAGTAGCACACCTTAGAGATGGATTGTCTGTTTCCAAGTCTAGTTAGAGTTTTAATTTTTCTTTCATTTTGTTTACTAGTATTGTGAGTGTAGGATTTTAATTTACTTTTCCAAACTTTGTACTTCCCTTATTTTGTATTAATATAATTGCATCGTTTTCGCTTTATGGTTTATCTTTTTGTTCTTTTTGTTGATGACAAAAGGGGGAGAACCTAGCAATATATGAATATGCAAATATATGAATGCAAATATGTTGATATACTTTGAATATACTGTTGTGGTTTTCTACAACCCAACAAAGTGAAGATTTGAAGAACAAATAAAAATTACAAGGTATTATTTTTAACATTTACATTTATATAAATTAGTTTTAATGGTACAAGTATGATCTTTTATCTTGGGCTTTAAAAAATTTTATTTTTTGCTGCGTTTATGAATATGATTCATTCTTCAAAACCCAACATTGGTATCAAAACCTCTTTGTATCCATTAAAATTAATTTTAATTGAAAGTGCAATGAGATTGCATGTTTTTTTATGATTTTAGATCAATAGGTTTTGAAAAATTGAAATTAATTTGTAAAATATAATTTACACATTTTTCTTTCTTTAATATGATCATGGGATGATTAAAAATAATTATTTTGATTGAAAAATGATTTGAATGTGATTCAAATAATTAATTTCGGATTTATTTCAAAAATGCCTAAAATTGTCTTGTTTATGAACATGTGTTGTTGTTTGGCTTAATTGATGGGGCTGATTGCATTTTTTTGTAATTTAATTATGAAAAAATTATTTAGACATATTGAGAATATTTTTATGCCTCTAGAAGTGTCTAATAATTAATTAAAAATTATTTTAATTAATTTTTCAAATAAACACAAAAATGAGACTGTTTTAGCTTACCCGGTGGAGCTGTTTTGTTTGATTTTTTTTTTATGTGTTTATATTATTTCCAGAATCTTGAAATAATTTTTATATGATTAAAAATATGTTATTTTGATGTTAGATGCATGCCAAAATTATTTTGCAAGCATTTGAAATTTTAAAAATTCTAGATATCGAATTAGTCATTTTGAGAGTCTAAGTGTGTTGGTTCGTTTGTCTTAGTAATTTTAGCTTGTGCCAAAAATATTTTGATGAACTTGAGCTGACCTAAATATAATTATAATGGTGATTTGATGTTCTGTAAATTTTTAGAATTTTTGGAAATTAATTTTGAATTAATTTAAGTTGTGCAATTGTAATTCTAGTATGACTAGAAATTGGTATGTATATTAAAATTAAATTGTTTAATTTTAACCTCATAATATTCTAATTTTAAGGAGAATTAATTTTGAATTATTTATGGAAATATGGAATTTAATTTAATTTGATTAAATATTAAATTCCACTTTAAAATGACATACAAAATTAAATTAACCGAAAGAACACATATAGGCAATTTCGATTCAAGTGTTGAATCGATTTATAAATTGAAATCCAAAGTTGTCATTTTTATTTTGTGCATTAGAGAATGCATGTTAGGGGTGTATGAAAAGGTATGATGGATGATTATGGACTTAGGCCTAATGTGATTGAGCATGCATGAAATTATTTTGTTTTATGGTAAATATGGTCTGCGTGTCCCTACCTCTTTTTCTTTCTTTTGTATTTCTTTTCTCATCTTACTCCCCTCAAATATAAATTGAGATTTTCTATAATTTTAAATATGTAATTAGATTACATAGGATTAGGATATAATAAAGATACAAAGGAGCAAGAAGCAAAGGAGTTGGTACCATAAACAAGAAGACTTAGAAATAGGAATTTGATTTCTATTTTGGGTTGTAAATTCATACATATACCTAGGTAAGACCTAGTCAATCTCTCTTTGGCTCAAGAGATTGACTTTAGTATGTCCATAATCATGCCATATAGTTAATGTAACTATCTTTATATATAAATGTGATGAATGTATGATATATAAAAGCATGAAATAATAACTTGATGAGACTTAACAAAGAAATCCCTCACTAAATAAACAATTAAGTCTTACGCCTTCCATTAATATGGGGAGAACAAGAGTTCTTCTAGAGTTAGGGTTGTTGAGTTGCCTCAAGCTCACTCTATAAGAATATGTTCAATCCATTGAAATTAGATTTCACGATTAATGGGTTAGACTTAACCGATATTATTAACTTGTTGGATTTGCGC
Source organism: Triadica sebifera (assembly GCA_023653625.1). Lineage (NCBI taxonomy): Eukaryota > Viridiplantae > Streptophyta > Magnoliopsida > Malpighiales > Euphorbiaceae > Triadica > Triadica sebifera. Next base: position 12,735,258 of record CM042903.1, on the reverse strand, counting down.
CAAGGTTAATGTGTATTGGAGGCGAAGTTGGGTTTTTATACATGAGATGTACACATATCAAGAGTCGATAGCCCAATGTATGTGCACACATCAATAAGTTGATAGCACAAGATTCGATAGTTGTGTGAATAATACAATTGGTATGGATTAGATACCTACCAACCAAACTAAGGATAGCTTGTTGAGTTGCCTCAAGATTATTCTTAGCTAGTTGGATATCGACCCACTAGGAGAACTTCCATATAAGTTTTTTCGGGTTCATAGTGAGGGCTATGGATTCGCTATAAATAGTGGGAGCCATAATGCGAATTATTAAAGACCTAATAAACATGCATTTTATATACATTCTAACATGTTTTATTTTACATCTAGGTTGCTAGAATCATCATCATGACAAAGTGTGAATTTGCGATTGCTAATAGAATCAAATAAGTTGACTGGGCCCAATTTTTTAGATTGGCTAAGGAATCTGAGAATAGTTCTCAAATCTGAAAAGATTGGCTATGTCCTAGATGATGCACTCCCTAATCCCCCTACTGCTAATGCTTTTGAAGATCTTCAGAAGACATATCAAAAGCATATCGATGATAGTGAGATGGAGCTGCATTATGCTTGCTACTATGTCAGTTGAGTTGTAAAAGCAGATGAGGCTATGGATGCTAATTTCATACTATACCATCTAAGAGAGCTTTTTGATGATCAAGCACGTTCCGAAAGGTTTGAAACTTCAAGGTTGCTCTTCCGCATTAAGATGGTTGAGGGGACATCTCCAGTGCAATATGCATTGAAGATGAATGGCTATATTGAGAGGTTGGCCACCTTGGGATTTGTGATGGACCATGAATTAAGTATTGACTTAATTCTAACCGGTTCGTCTGATAGTTATTCACATTTTGTGCTTAACTATAAGATGAACCAAATCTCTACCACTATTCCTGAGCTGATTAACTTGCTTAAAACAGCTGAGCCATCTGTCAAGAAGGACAATAAGGCTGTGATGCTGGTGGACTCTTCAAGTTCTAAAAGGAAGAACCTTAAGAAGAAGAAGAAGTCCATGAAGCCTAAGGAAGGCGTGGCCAAGAAAAAGGCCAAGAAGATTGCTCCAAAAGGGACATGCTTCCATTGTGGCAAGGATGGTCATGGAAGAGAAACTGCAAGACTTACTTTGAGTCCTTGAAGAAGAAGGCATCTGATACCCCATCTACTTCAGGTATTTTTGTCATTGAAATTAATACTGTTTCCAATAATAATATATGAGTATTATATACCGGTTGTGGCTCACACATATGCACTGATATGCAGGCCCTAAGGAATAGTAGACAGCTCAATAAGGGAGAGTCAGATCTACGCGTTGGAAATGGAGCAAGGGTTACTGCATTAGCTATAGGAACATATGTATTGACCCTCAATAAGTGATTAACCCAATTGAATCCATTTAGGTTAAAAAAATAATAATAGTTTAAAAAATTAACACAATAAATTAACTTCAATTTTAAGGCTATTTACTACCATCTAACCTCTCCTTAAAAAAATAAAAAATAAAAAACTACCCTTATTAAATGGGTAGTACGGAAAATTAAATATCTTATAAAATATCTATGTTCACCAACAAGCATACCCCATTTCTTCAACATTTCTTCACATATGATAACACAACAACATTTCTTCATATCAAATGCCCTACCCAAAGAAAACAAGATCTAGAGAGACAAAATAAAGATAAATAGTTAATTAATTAATTAATTAATTTGATATACTAATTAATTGTGATAATTAAAGCCTATGAATCCCAAGTAATTTGATCGATGAGGTTCTCACTGCAATACATTCCAGGCAGTAGTGTAGACTCCTCAAAATTATAATCAAAATCAAAACCAAAGAAAGAATAATTTTCAAAAGAAACATCCATCTTCTGCCCAACACCCATCTCATTAATTTTCTCAACTTCACATAGTTGTTCTACCTTGATTTCTTCATTTTTTGAATGTAGAATAATGGGTTCAATGTTACCTTCCCACAACGAGTTCTCTGCTTCAATCCCAAACCCGTATGGATTTGAAGTAGAACAGGACATAGCTACACTTCCCACTGAGTGAGATTCATTTGAATAATCCAAGAAAGCTTGCACTTCATTAGGGTTTTGATATTCGAAGAATATTGAAGAGTTATGCGATGCTGAAAAAGTAGGGAAATGGGTAAATAGTGATTTATTAATTTCCAGGGAAATGCCTTTCACTTGCGAGGTGGGATGCTGATGATGATGACCATGAGAGAGTTTAAGGCATTGATTAGTAATGTTGCTATGGTTTTGTCTATAATTAGGAGATAGGAGTTTATGGGTGTTGGGATCTAACCCTTGAGCAATAAGCTTCTTCTTGATGCATGAGTTCCAAAAATTTTTTATCTCATTATCAGTTCTACCAGGTAAATGCTTAGCTATTTGAGCCCACTTGTTCCCTAATATTCTATGGATATCAATAATAGCCCTTTCTTCTTGTGCAGTAAAAGAACCTCTTTTGAGATCTGGCCTCAAGTAGTTTATCCATCTCAATCTGCAACTCTTTCCACACCTTTGCAACCCTACAATAAAATCCCATTTCAAGAAAAGATTAAGAACAAGGAAAAATTCACTAAAGTGAGTCAAAAGAGAACTAATGAAGAACAAAAGGTAAAAAGAAAAACCAGTAATTTTCAACTTCATGGCACTAGTGGTGAATAGAACTGTAAGGTCATGAGTTCAATTCTGTCAAAAAAGACTGGAAAAGAAAATGTTGAAAGAGAAATTTAAGTACCAGCCAACTTGGGTACAGAACTCCAAGAGCCATGACCATGTGTAGTAATGAACTTGGTTAGCTTCTCATCTTCTTCAGGAGACCATAAACCTCTCTTGACTTTCTGTTTGCTGCAGCATTGATGTCCCATTCTTAATTTTACTTAAGTAAAGCTTTCCCTCACTATCACTGCTAGCTCGCCTTTTAGTGTTGGGGTTGCTTTCTAGCAGTACCAATTCCTTTCGGTTAAGAAAAATGTAAACTTCTCTCCTTTAAATAAAGATGGTTTAATTTCTTAGTTACAACACAAAAAGTATTAAATTAAAAATGTTGATTTCTTAATTTGGACACAAGTCCACACGTTTATAGAATGATAAATATTTAATATTTAGAGAGAGAGATTGTGGAAATTGAACTTTGAGGGTACTCATCATGGAGGGACCACTTTTTTAATCGAGTGTGTTGGTAACTTCAAGTCTTGTCTTGAACAATTGCTCTCAACTTGATTAGTGCGTTCCTTTCAACTTCTTAAATTAAATTAAATATTAATTCCTTGTTACCTGTCTAATTACCTTGATAATATTATAGTTAACTTGTATATATAAAGAAATAGTCAGAAGATGGTACATTTTGTACTAACACGAGATAAGATTTATAATTTCTTGTATTCTTCTTGTGTGTGTGTGTGTATATATATATATATATATATATATATATGTATATATATATAATTGTGGATGACGGGTATGTATTAATACATTTCCGTACGTATTCTTAATTTTTCAAATAATTTTGTTCTCTACTATTTGATTATGCTCATTAGCAGAGAATATTAATCTATAAGGCATGCTATAAATTTTCAAATTTTTTTGGTAGCATCATTGCTGACTGTAAGGTTTTGGGTAGTAGGGTTAATCGTATTTCCTTCCTTAGGACAGTTTTATTACATGGTAGTCCTAACTTTTGAAATATTTCTTCCAATTTGTTATCTAACTTTGAAGTTTGGGTGTATGAGACACGTCTATTTGCTTGAATTTCAATTAGGATCCTTCTTCTTTAGCTTTGTTTTGTTTGCTTTCATAGTTTTTAATGTTAGAAGGGGAAAAATTATTACTTAGTATTTCATTTATGGGGATTTCTTCCTTGCAAACCTCTAGGAACTGATTTTTGTGAACTTTTTACTTTTGTATATATATATATATATATATATGATGTTTTAATAGTTACGGGTTATTGAATACTATTTTTTCAACAATTATATAAAAAGTCTAATGCTTCTAATTAGTTATACAGTAATTATGAATATTTAATATTATAATATTTAATGTTATTTAATATTAAGTATTATGATGGTTATTAATGAAACTATAACCATTGAAAATTATATATATTAATCATTGCAACGTCATGGAATGGTGTATTTATATAGGATGTGAGAATTAATTTTCCTTTCTTTTCTTTTCTTTTCTTTTCTTTTAATTTGTCTGAATTTGGTAAATCATCATTATGTTTATATGGGATCCAGGAAAGGCATTTCTATATAATCAGCTGTTTGATTCTCTAGCAGCGTCATGATGGACATTAAAGAAAAAATATATAAATATAGAAGAGTCATACCACACAAAGAACATAGCGAGGGATGGAGGGTTAATGATAATATTGCTAATTACGGGAATACCTAATGATATAAAGGTCACACATCATTTCTTGCGTCCAAATTCAACATGCAAAGTTCTCCACCCATTTTGAGTGTCTTTTTCATATATATATTCAATCCTGATTATTCGTTATTAAAGAATATAGAAGATTAAACAAACATTACTATTTTCAAATCAACTTGAGGAGATATCAATCTTATATATATATATATATATATATATATATATATAAAAGCAAGAGTATTAGGTGATGGCTTAGAATTTGTTATTCTGCATTTTATATACATGGATTCAGTTTTCATGAGAGATGGTATATTGCTTCTTAAAAAGAAAGTTTGTTTAACCTATTTGGTTTTTGTCCTCGAGAGCCGACGAGAGGACATCCGAGTGGTAATTAAGGACATAAGCCCTTAGGAGGTGTCTTCCGTTTGAAGACTTTCCAACCACATAAAATGGATTAAATCCCCCTTTTCCCAATCTGGGGTTGTGGACACACAAAAAAGAAAAATACTTTGTGAACAAGTCCAATCTCTGCTCAAAAAACCAGTTTGTTAGTTATATATATTCAGACATTATTTTATGTATATGAAGTATATAGAACGATTTGGGAGAGTTCATAGGTATAGTATATATTTTGGTAAAGTTGTTTTGAGATTTCAATTTGGCTATCTTGTTACGACACTTGTGAGTTGGTTATATATGTTCGCTCATCTGTTGCTTGAATGTGTCAATTTCTTGGTATCATCGACGATGATTATGATTAGATTTGTCTGATTTCATGATTTTCAGTATATTTTAACATTCTTTAAAAAAAAGGGTTATTTGAGGAGAAAATCACGTCGAAAAGTAAAAGCAAGAATGGGATAATTAAGAGGCACAAAGACTTTAAAGGAAAAACATGCCTTTCAACCCTTTTAGGCTTTTAACAAAAAATGTCAATGTGGTTTCCCTCTCAAAATAATTGCAATTGAGTGTAGGTAAAATCTTTCCCTAATCTCTAAACTCTCCTCTTAATTAATTCTTCTCTTTTTGAAGGATAAAGAAAGTGGCTTATGTTGCCAATAATTTTTTTTTCCTTTGTGTTCATGATGTTAAAACTTGAAAAAGAAAAAACAAATCACATAATAATACACCCACGGACAAATGGTATTCAACCTTTTTTTCTTTTTTTTTCCTTAATCCTCAAAATAGGAGTTTGAACTATAAAAATCCTTGTCCATTCTCTTTTTGTTTATTCTTTGAAATAGAATTTTCAAGACCTTCAAGGATTCCTCCTTAGCATGTCAAAATTTCTCCTCTACCAAGTAAGTAGATCCCAATTGATAAACTAATGTCTACAAAAAATTATGTATGACCAACACAAATTAAAAGTCATAACTAAGCCTACATTTTTTTTTCCAATTGGGTACCTAACGTTGCTACTTTTTTTAATTATAACTTGCCTAATTTTTCATTAAATGTGCATGGATTACTGACATGTTCGCATTATCACTATATATTTTAAAACTTTTGCAACAAATTTTTTCATTGCTAATAACTTTTAAATTTTTCCAACGAAAATTTTTCTCGAAAAATCTATTAGTAAATATTTGAATAATTTGAAAAAATAATAAATGTTGCTCAGTTAATGTCAATTAGATTTATAGTCAAAATATTGACACCACAATTAACACCATAATAAATTTTGCTCAATTAAACTGTAATAGGTTTTGTAAAGGGTTTATAAAAGTAAAAAAAAAAAAGAAGAAATTATAGCCATTTAATTGTTTTTTTCAAAAATTTTATTATGATGTTAATTGATCAAAATTTTATTATTAGTTTAAATTATTCAAATATTCATTAACAGATTTTCAAGAAACATTTTCGTTGCAAAATCTTAAAAATTAAAAAATCTATGACAAAGTTTTAAAATATTTAGTGAGCACCACAATAGTATTTTATCCATATTTTATGGAAAATTAGACAGAGAGTTATAATTGAAAAAAATTGAAACGTTGGATACCCAATTGGAAAAAATACAAAAAACAATGGAAGTCTTATTGAAAACAATGTTAGGGATATTTTTAAAATTAGCTCTAAAAAATATTTGTGAAAGCTATATCACATGCAATCATGTGGTTTGATGGTAAAAATATAAAATAAAATAAAATAAAAATTTATTTATATAGGTAATTGGTTAGAATTATGAACATTGACCCAACCCAGCAAATCGTGGTGGACTTGAGTTGATTGCAATCCAATTTATTAGCTTATCATCTGACAATGGGTAATCGAATTAGAGGATTCACTATAAGACATTATCAATATTGTGATGTTATTTAGTGACGCCAAAGTTGGAGTTGTTAAATAGTGATTGAGTAGTGATGCTAGGCAGTCAAATGGCAATAATGAATGAAGATGCAAGAATAGTAACAACGTTAACGATGCTAGTGCGATGCTTCGCAGCAGAATAAATTAACGTCGCTTCTACTGTTAGCACCAAAAGTTGGCAATAAATTTAGCAATGTGACGCGTCACTCATTAGCAACATATACTCTTGGTGTCGCTAAGCGAAGTATCCAACCTCAAAACGTAAATTGAATCATCGTTTTAGTTGGTGATGCTAGGTGAACATTGCTACTTAATAAGACCACATGTGCATGGCTGATAGTTCTAAGTGAGATAATGTGTTTCACTAATGTAGTGACACAATATTAGGTGTTGCTTGTCTTTAAAGTAAGCGAAGTGAAAATGTCAAAATGCAGATATAGTGTGTCACTTTTGTTAGCAATGCTTCAATTCGTATTGATAGTTAGCGACGCTGCTGTTGCATCACTAAGCATTAAGCTAAACATGATGTTTAGTTGTTAGATTAACTCACTAACATCATTTAGCGACATCGTGTTGGTCTCGCTGACATGTTCGATTTCACTTGGGGATTCCACCTGAAATCCCCAAGTTCCCAAAATTGAAAGCCTGAGTCAGAAAACCCAAAATCCAGAATGTCCTGGCTTTGATTTGTGATGCACACAGTCGTTGCATCTAGTCTACCGTCAGACAACTATTCACATTATGGAATCGAGGATGCCAGCAAACAGCTAGTCCGCCACTATTCCTCCACCAGCAAATAGTTGGTCCACCGTCGTTCCTCCACCAGCAAACAACTGGTCTACCATCCACCGTTGCTCCTCCACCAGCAAAAAAGGTTTGAGATTTTGATTATTTTTAATGTTAAATCTATTTTTATTTGCAAATCTTATATAAAATCGAACCATAAAATCAATTTCTTTTGTAATTTCTTCAATTAATATTAATATATTTATAACTTTCATTTTAAAGAGATTTCTTCAATATTGATCTTTTTGTTACAATCTACAAATCGACGCTAAGTCATCATCTAGAAAAGTTAGAGATGATTATCGTCAACCTTGACCTTGCAAAAAATTAATCAGAAATACTTTAATGATATCTCTTAATTTATTAATTTTTTAGTCATTAGAAAATACTTTAAGTGGCATTCAAACATTATTCATCAGAAAACATTAGTGATATGCATCATTTCATGTCAAAAATTTCTCATAACAAGACATTGATGATGGAAAACTTGTAAAATAATTTAGTGACTTGAGCAAAAAAAAACTAAAAAAGATAAAGAAAAAGTGGTTTTAAAGCATTTGATTTGATCTACGTTGAATCCAAATTTAAAAAGGACTAAGCTAGTAGGCTAAATTAGTCAAGACTCAATACGCAATTTATAAAATATTTTTTATTTTACATACAAATAGTCAATGTTGACAAGGCAACTTAGTAAAAATTGCCTACATGAATACCAAAGCATATATTAAGCTACATGTCATTTTGATCAATCAGGACAATAATATTCATGTTGGTCAGTCATTCTCATTGTATATAATTTGGTCTAGGGCTATGCTTGAAAGATTTTTCAATGTTTTTAACTGTTTTGATTTATGGCCCTTGAAACCTAAATGAGAAGTTAGATGTATTTTTACAATCACTATTTTCAAAGTTGTAAATGTTGTGGAAGTATGAGGTTGCCACTTATGACATTTCATTGAAACGGAATTTTAATCTGAAAGTAGCTCTAATATGGACCATAAGTGACTTCTCGACATATTCAATATTGTTTAGGTGGATCACAGTTGGACGTTTAGCATATCTGCATTATATAAAAAAGTTAGATGCATTTACATTATCCAAGAGTGGTAAACAATCATGGTTTGATAATCACAAAAACCTTTTATCACATAATTATCCTTTTAGATGGAATAAAATCTCATTCCTTAAGAATCGAGTAGTCATGAAAGAGGCCCCACTGATTACAGATATATTGAACATCATTGACCATTTGGGTTTGAAAAAGGTAACTGAAGAGGGGGCTTCATAGATTAGTGGTCTAGTCAGTAAAATCCATAGTTGGAAAGAAGCATAGCATCTTGTGGGATTTTTTGTATTTGATCATCTCCTTCATCAACTAAATCTTCATCACTAAAGAGATTTTCATCTATAGGGTTGAAGCTTTAAGTGCTAGATGCTTTCTCTTCTCCTTTCCTCTTTCAAGCTCTTTTTCTTTTATGCCAATAAGCTTTCACATTAGTAGGAATTAAGCTTAAGTCTGCATTGGTCTCCTCAATATCTGCAACATTTGATGTTGGGTTTTGAAGAATGAATCATATTCATCAACGTAGTAGAAAAATAATTTCAAAATCCAAAACAAAAGATCATATTTGTGCCATTAAAACTAATTTATATAAATATAGAAGTTAGAAATTATACCTTGTAATTTCTTATTTTTTTTCTTCAAATATTCACTTTGTTGGATTGTAGCAAACCACAACAATCCATATTAGGATGTCTCTAATGATAATCCATGCAATGTAAATCTTATTCGACAAAATCTAGATGTGATGCATTTTGAAAATAATTTTTTCAAAAATATATTCAACATAGTCATGAATATAATGGGGAAGACAAAAGATACTACAAAATCCATACAAGAGCTGAATGATTACTATTGTCAATTGGAACTTATAAGGTCAAATATTGACGACAAATATCCTAAAGCTTGTAGGAACTCCCTCGACTCATACTTAGCCTAGAGAGTCATCAACACCTTTCTCGATTGTACATTCATCAGCAAAGAGTATGCCCTCCTTAGGTCGTAAAAGGCTTAAACTAGAAAACTAAAAGCGAGCATAACATTTGTTTTCTTTTTAATATTTGGATCCTTAGAACTCCTAGTTTCCTTTGAAACTTCATTTTTTATGGTTAATGTTAAGAGTAGTTAATAAACTTTTATTATTCTTACTAGGAGTAGTTATTAAACTTTTGCTATTCTTACTAATTATTTAAGTTGTTTGAGTATTACCATTTCCATTAAACTTGATGTCTTATAATTGAGATTATTGTAATGTGCACATAAGTAACAAATATGCACTATGTTACAGTTAATATTGATAATCTTACATGTAAATATTAATATTTTTAACAATATATACATAGATTTGTAAAGAGTCATAATATGACTGCTTAGATATCTCAAATCTTGAAGGAGGAAACGATCAATGAGCAGATAGAGGAGCGAGTGCAAGAGCACTTTTCGGGAATGGGATCAGTAGGTTGAGCAATTAGTTGAATAATGCATTTGGGAGAAATAGTTGTAGATTGAGAAGTAGATACAAGCTATTATGGAGGAGAAAATGTGTGTTTTGCTATGTGATTTGACACAAAGCATGCAATAACAGTTCACATATAGTGCGCCTCAATCTTGCTTGCCTAGAGATCATCTATCCACTTTCTGATGTTCTTTTTGTATTTATGTTGAGATTTCTCTCTTATATTGACTTTTTTATACATATTGCTGAATAAAACTTTGGATTAGTGTTGTAATTTAATTTATTGTAAATTTAATTTTGGATTATGATGAATTTTGAATGGTGTGATATGTTATAAGGAGGTTGATTATGTTGTTTAAGAAATATGACATTTTATATTAAAAAATAAATATTTAGTGACGCCTATAGCAATGTCAAGTTGTGTCACTAATATAATTTATAATTTAAAAAATTAAATACCACAATTTCAGCGGCACCAAATAGCAATGCCACCTTTGCATTGCTAAATTCGTCGCTAAATACATCACCTAATATTTTTGTTGCCAATTTAGTGATGCTCATTTTTTTAGCGACGCAACACATGTGATACTATTTAGTGACACCGCATAAATAGCAACGCTATTTTTCTTAGCATTGTTAAATCAGCATAGCAACAAAATTTTTAAAGGCGCTTGGCTATTCCGTTTTACTGACGCCATTTTTACTTTTAGTGACGGCTCATTAGCGTGGATAAATTATTAAATTCTTGTACTGGTTTTAAGCCCTAACTAGATAAATCAATGAACCATTTCTTAATTTTCTAGGCTAGTTGAGCCTATATATAGAGTTATAAACCATACTCTAATTAATTAGTGACGAATTTATTAAAAAAAAAAAAAAGGATTGAAAGCTAATGCATGCATATCATATTGTTGCCTTGCTTTTGAGGCAGTCAAATGAAGCTTTTTCCCAAATGTTGAGCAAATGGGTCCAATTTGTGCTTTAAGCGGTTAAACTTCTAGATGAACAAAGTATTGATAAATGGACCACCACCTTCTAATCAATTACGTCTAATTTTTAACATTTGAAAATTAATTACCGACAGTTTCATGATTATCACTTTCATGTTTTTTTTTCTTACAATCAAAAGCTGAAACAAATAAACTTGATTATCCCACTCCTCAAGCTATCAATGCTTTGATGAATAAAAAATTCTTTAATCGTCCTCTTCTCTCTCTCTCTCTCTCTCTCTCTCTCTCTCTCTCTCAATTACATTTATTCTTTTTATATTATTAATTACTTTTTCTTATAAGAAATCCGTTCTTGTTAGTTATATATTCCTTTTTTTGAGTTGCCCATGGTAACCCACTAACCCTATATATCAACCTTCTTTGTCTGGCATCACTTATCGACCCGTCTTTCAGAAAATGTACGGAAAATGTGATGCCAAATACTTGCTCCATTTTCATTTTTCTTAACAAATAATCATATTTAAGCTTCTTAATTTAACAAGTTCATCAATTGTACTCCTGTATTAATTAAAATACAAGATTTAGAAAATTAAGTTTTCAATTAATATATCATATTACGAAAATCAGTACCATAACATGTGGCAATATTCACATTTGCAATTTTTTTTATCAAATAAAATAGTCTCTGGTTTTTAATTCGTTCAATTATATAATCCTTCTATTAATGTTCTATTAATTATATATACTAAAATTTTTAGATATATATTTGGTGATATTCGCACTTGCTTATTTATTTTTTATAAGAGTCGACTAAATAGTTACTGACTTTCTATTATATTAATAATATAATTATTTCATTAGTTTTATTTAAAAATTTATTAGTCGATGCTTTAATGTTTAACAATAATCGATGACGGAATGGTAATTTATTATTATTATCGTCTTTAAGTGGACCATTTATATATAAAAATATTTGCAAATTTATTATTGTTATTTTATTATATTATTTAAAGTTATATATATATATATATATTGCAAATTATACAATTATTGCTGCATAGATATTTGTTGTCGCGTAAAGATTGAATTGACTCAAATAAAAGGGGTCAATAAACTACTTTTTTGCTTGAGGGACTCAACAAAAGTATGAATTTTTCCAATTTCCAAAACAAAACAAAATAATCAACATATATCAACATATTTTCTATGACTTGATAAATCAACTATTGTTTGAGGAGACTATCGTCCTCTGTACCATTGGAATAATCGGATTCTTAAATTCTTGAACAAGTCCTACTCGTAATTAGGTAGGTCTTGTTTTTTGATTTTATGTTATTTATTTATTTCTATTTGATTTGGTTTATGGGTGCAGTAATTATTTTTATGGAAGAAGGAATGTCTTGTCTTTTTCAAATAAAAGAATTATAATGAAAAAGCAGATATTATTATATATTAGTATGTATAACAAATGGTAATCTTAATTAAGCTGCCATGGCAAACAAATTATAGGGTCTATCGTTGAAATATTAGTTATTGACTTCTTGCGTCAAAAAGTCAAATCAATCATTATCTATTGAACATTCCTAGAAATTCTACTACACAGTATACACCTTTTTTTCTTGCTATAAAACCTTCAATTTAGTATTGCAATAAAAATTTCTGTATAAAAATAATAATAGTTTATAATTATTGATAAATTAATTTCAAAATAATTTAAATCATTTTACAACTATAATAGATTTTAGTATTCTATTTATATTAAAATCTTATATAATATTAGAAATAAAATAAATGGATAAAAGTGGACTAGACGAATAAAAAAAAGCCATAAGCAGAAGTAGTTGCATTTTAAGCAGAGTGTTAATATAAAAATTTCACATTGATAATTATTTGTGCAATTAGTGAAGTCCAAATACAATAATTCAAGCCCATTATCCGACAATATAAAAGACAACTTCAAGACCAAATTAAACTGTACTAAAGTCAAAATGGAGGATGAATGAGTGAGTTCAACCTTAATGAATAAGACAATGAATGGTAAATTCAATCTACAATATAATCCTAGGCTAAGATTGAATGTTGTGACAAGTGAGAAAATTGATATATTACAAAAAAGTATCGTTTTAGTGACGACATTTTCTGTTGCTAAAATATGAATTTCTGTTGCTAAAAGTATTTAGGACGGACTGGAGATGGAACAAATCTATCTCTGTATAAGTGGTAGTTATTTTCATAGTGACGGAATATTTGTCCGTAGGTAAAGTTAATGACGAAAAATTTTGCCATTAAAATAATCATTTTGTCACAATTTTTTTAATTTTTTGGACGGCCAATGATACAAATAACGATATATTAGAGACAAAATTTATATCACTATTTTAGCAATGGAATACAATTCGTCACTAGCTCAGCTATTTTTTGTTTCCTATTTTTAGCGACGGAATACAATCCATCGTTAACTTTTATAAATATATAGTTTTTTCTTGGTTTAACTGATATATTTTGAAATTAACCTTATTTGCTGAACAATTTCAAGTATTTTACTAGTATAACATTTAATTAGTGCAAATAATATGCATAACAATATAAACACAATAACATTGTAAAATACTTGTAAAATTTAGTACATGTTTACTAAATACAAATTTAAAACATAATTATAATTTGAAAATAGATAAAATATCTACTCATCAGAAAAGTCATCCTCATTTACATCATCATCAGCAGCATGAGCAACACCATCGGTAGCAAACGAAACTACAGTAGACTGTCCTAGAGGCATAATGCCCTGATTACATACAATTCCATCATGGCCTGCGGCTGCGCTCTAAAGCTCTAGCCTAGGTGTCTTTGGGCTTAACTATTTTTATTTTAATTCCCAATATTTTCAAAAATGTCAATATTATTCAATTATCATATTTATGCTCATTTATTTTTGTTCTTTATTCCCATTATTATTGCACTAAAATCTCACACATAAATAATTTGTTAGACATTCATAACTACCATTAAAATAATTATTCACATTAATTATTATATATAATTATCACAGCACATGCACAAATCCAATATTTCATGTAACCTATGGCAGATTTCGGACTTATTTTTTGGTTTCATTTTTAGCCCATTTATAATTCGAATTTAGAGTTCTGACCTTCTAACAATTTGTAGCTTATTGGCTTAGCTTTCATATTCATTAAAAATCACTTAAATCCCATTTTTCTATCAAAAGTTATATTTAATTGAATACTGTATCATCACAAATATTCTTGCCCAGAATTTTCTAGACAGATTCTAGGTTTGAACTTCATCCATTTTTCTGAGCAAATCTAGATATAATTAAATATTATGGTCTTAATACAAGTTAAATACATGTATCTTAGCTTTTATTTCCAATAAAGAACATACAAAAATGAGTTCTAGAACTCAAGTTATCATCAAAATAGTCAAGGTTGTTCCTAGAATTCTATACCCAAGTCATCAATTGGCATCAATCCATATTTCAACCACATTTATCATTTGCATTCATTTTGATGCTAAAATTTCTAGAATTAAAATTACATTCATATGTCTCAATTATTTCACACCATTTGGTCTCATTTCTATATAAAATATCAAAAACAACAACTAATTACATAACACATCAAACACACAATCATATTAAACTTTAACACATAATTACACACATATGAATATCATGTAAGATTTTTATCAATGAAGCACATACCTAATCAGTCTTGGCTCCTCCCTTAATCCTTCTTTTTTCTTCCCTTATTAGCTAGTTTTTTCTTTGCTTTTGTCACCCTCTTGAGGGTCTCTTACTTGTTTACTTATTTTTCCTACACAACCATACCATATCTCAATTCCAATATCCATTTTCAATGCTTTTCATAGTATTATAATGCTCCTAATATGTTTTACACCTTAATTGAGCTAAAATATACTAAGGTTAAACTTCCCTCTTAATATGTCATGGCTGCCCAAAAACTATATCCTAGTTCCCAATTTATTTTCTTCAAATCAACACTCAATTCACACTTCCCTTATCACCAATTGTGGTGTTTCCATATTAATTTCAATTTTTTCTAATTTCTTTAACTATGGCAGCCCCTCATTCATCCCTTAACATCATATTTTCTTTAGTTTTTAAGCCATAAAATAATTAACTTTGAGAGGTGAGTCACGTACCCACCAATTAGAATGTCTTCGGAGGGCTTGGTGGCAATTGACAAAAGATGGTTTGCAAACCATCAAGATAAAGCCACTGTTAGGCCTCTTCGGGCCATCTCCAGGAGAAAGAGCTCTGACTTCCTAATTGATCCATTGTTGTCTCCTCTGGTGAAAATGCTATAGGTTAGAAACCTATGCAGGTACTTGTGCACTGGGGATCGAAGGTGGGTGCTTTTTGTCTTCTTGACGTCCCAGCTGCAATCAAGCCCGAAGTGAGTCCATGCCTGAGTAGCATAGAACTCCACCTCACTCTCATTCAGGATACCATCATAGGGAAGGTTGAACATGTCTCCAAACTCTGTAGCATTGAGGGTGTTCAGATGCTTGCAAAGTTGGAATTTTACCGTGCTGGTATGAGAGACTTGCAGGGTGCTCAGGAATTCTAGAGTTGGTTCCCTCAATGTCGGTTGATGGATATCAACGAAGTCTTTCAGATGACAAGCCTAGAGTTGCTCCATCATGCTTGTCTCGAGGCCGAGTGTTTGGATGGTTTGCCATTCAAATGATCGAGAGGAAAGGAGTGGCCTTTGTTTGAGAACTGAGTATCTAGGATGACAATGCTCTGGAATGATGTTTAGAAGGTAATCCGTGTACCTTCTTGGAGAATGAGACTTCTTTCTTGTACCCTTGGAGGAGCCGGTTTCCATTTTGATTGAAAAATGAACTTTTGAAGAGTGAAAAAAAAAATCTAATGGAATTTTTGGAGTAAATCTTAAGATGTTTGATTTCTAATGATGGATATGGTTTTTGAAGATACTTATAGATGGAATGAGTTGCTAGGGGGCAGGAATCTTCAAACTAGTATTCAATGGTGATAAATGAGAGAAGTTGAAAGAAGTTGGAGAGTTGGAATGAGAGAAATAACAGTAGAAACGTTTTATAGCCGACATCTTCATGGGCGTGAAATAATAAGTCACAAACGTGAAATGTCGTGTTCACGGTTTGCTGAAGAGATGCTTTACCCGTGAAGAGAGAGGTAAAATTATTCACGATTGTGAAAATTAAAGGTAACGGGTGTGAATGATGAACTATCACGGTGGTGACAGAGGAGTCACGGGCATGAAATACAATCTTCACTACTTGTGATCGTGAAATAGAGCGTGACACAAAGCGTGAATGCTTCTGTAAGTTTTTGGTGGAAATGTTCACGATCGTGAAAAATCGTCATAGGCATGAACAAAGGGTTTCATGGGGGTGATAGAAAAAGGTCATGGTCATGAAACATTGTCTTCACTACCTTAAGCCGTGAAACATGTCCTGAAGCAAGTCGTCAAAGCTACTGGTTCTTTTGGCGATTTAGATCACGGTCGTTAATATATGTCAGGAGCGTGAATTGCCTAAAATCCTCATTAAATAAAATTAAGTCTAAAACAAGGCTAAAAAATTTCTAAGGAGCTTCTATCCCCTATAACATATATTTCCATCAAATTAGCTACCTTATATCTAATAAGATGAGACAAAAAACACAAGATTATCAATCAAGGTTTAACAATTTGGGCAATCATAAAGTTAATCCATCAATCATACCAAGCTATCTTCTAAAGAAATTAAATCTTTTCTCATTTAGAGACTTAGTGAAGATATCTGCCAATTGATTGTCTGTGCTTATAAATTCCAATACAACATCTCCATATTGAACATGATCTCTAATAAAATGGTGTCTAATGTCAATATGCTTACTTCTAGAGTGTTGAATGGGATTCTTATATAGACTTATGGCACTTGTATTGTCACATCTAATAGGTATGTGGTTCATATTATGACCATAATCCTTATGTTGTTGTTTCATCCAAAGGATTTGTGTACAACAACATCCTGTTGCCACATATTCCGCTTCAGGGGTGGAAAGAGCAATTGAAACTTGTTTCTTGCTAAACTAAGAAACTAAGCATTCTCCAACAAAGTGACAAGTACCTAAAGTACGTTTTCTATCTAAAAAACTTCAAGCATAATCAGCATCTGAATAACCTATAATGTAGAAGGATGAATTTCTAAGATAACACAAACCTAGATGCAATGAGCTATGTAAATATTTAAAAATTCTTTTTACTGCATTTAAATGAGACTCTTTAGAACATGATTGAAAGTGAGCGCATAAGCATACACTATACATTATGTCGGGTCTAGAGGCAGTAAGTTATAAAAGTGATCCAATCATACCTCTATAGAGCTTTTCATTAATGCTCTTACCCTTTTCATCCTTGTCCAATTTTGTTGATGTGCTCATTGGAGTCTTGGGATTCTTGCATCCTTCCATTCCAAATTTCTTAAGTAAGTCTTTGGCATATTTGGATTGGTTGATGAATATGCCCTGATTGCCTTATTTTATTTGTAGATCAAGGAAGAATTTTAGCTCACCCATCATGCTCATTTTGAATTCCCTAATCATACCCTTAGCAAATTCTTGACAAAACAAGTCATTAGTAGACCCAAATATGATATCATCAAAATAAATTTGAACAATTAGAGTATCATGCTTATGTTTTTTAATGAATAATGTAGTGTCAACATTCCCCTTTATAAAGTTATTTTCTAAGAGAAAAGAACTTAGTCTTTCATACCAAGCTCTTGGGGCTTGTTTCAAACCATATAAAGCTTTTGAAAGTTTAAATACATGATTGGGCAAATCATAGCTTACAAAACCTGGTGGCTATTCTACATAAACTTTTTCTTCTATAAAACCATTTAAAAAGGCACTTTTTACATCCATTTGAAAGAGTTTGAAATTCATATGGCATGCATATGCTAAAAGTTTTCTTATGGCTTCTAATCTAGCTACAGGAGCATATGTCTCATCATAATCTATTCCTTCTTTCTGATTATATCCTTTTGCTACCAATCTAGCCTTATTCCTAGTTATTGAACCTTGTTCATCTAGTTTATTTCTAAATATCCATTTGCTTCCTATGATTTGATGCTCCTTGGGTCTAGGTACTAAGGTCCATACCTTACTTCTCTCAAATTGGTTGAGTTCCTCTTGCATGGCAATCACCCAACTTTCATCATTAAGAGCCTCATCAACATTTTTAGGCTTAATTTGAGAAACAAAAGCAAGGTCAGAAACTAAATGTTTGAGATGAGATCTAGTACTTACTCCCCTTGTAGGATCACCAATGATTTGCTATTTGGGGTGATCTTTTGTCAATCTCCATTCCTTTGGGAACTCTTGCCTATTTTCCTCTTGAGCTTGAGGTAGAGAATCATCTTGATGTGAATCTTCTTGATCATTTTCTTCTCTTCCATTTTCAAGATCAAGTCTTTCCATGGTACCTACAACATCATCAAGAACACTACCTTTCACAAGATCAAGTCTAATAGATTCGTCAAAACAACATGCATAGATTCTTCAACAGTTAATGACTTTTTATTAAATACTTTATATGCTTTGCTAGTTGTAGAGTATCCTAAAAAGATACCCTCATCATATTTAGAGGCAAATTTTCCAAGGTTGTCCTTGGTATTCAATATGAAGCACTTGCATCCAAATACTCTAAAGTATGATATCAAGGGTTTTCTTCCATTCCATAGCTCAAATGAAGTTTTGTTTAAGAAAGGTCTTTTGAAAACTTGATTTGAAATATAACAAGCAGTATTTGTGGCTTCTGCCCAAAAGTAAGTTGGTAAGCCATACTCATTGAGCATTGTTCTAGCAATTTCAATTAAAGTTCGATTTTTCCTTTCAACTACCCCATTTTGTTGAGGTGTCCTAGGAGATGAAAAATTCTGCGAAATGCCATGTTCAAGACAAAAGCTTTCAAAGTTTTCATTCTCAAATTCTTTGCCATGGGCACTTCTTATTTTTGAAATACAATATCCTTTTTCATTTTGAACTCTTTTAGCAAATTTTTTAAAAGTGTCAAAGGCATCACTCTGTTGAGCTAAGAAAATTACCTAAGTAAATGTAGAGTAATCATCTACGATGAAAAGGCATAGTGTTTACCTCCTAATCTTGCAATTCTAATAGGTCCAAATAAATCTAGATGCAGGAGTTGTAGAGGTTTTGAGGTACTTACTATGTTTTTGGATTTGAAGAATGACTTATGTTGCTTCTCTCTTTGGCAAGGTTCACATGTCTTGTCTTTTTCAAATTTGACTTTTGGCAGTCCCTTTACCAGCTCTCCTATGTTGAGGCTTTGAATTAAATCCATGTTTGCATGACCAAGCCTTCTATGCCATAGCTAAGATTCATCACTAGTAGTCACAAGACACTTAGGGGAATGGTTAGATATTTTGTGTAAGTCTATAATGTAGGTATTGACATCTCTATTTTCTTTAAATATCTCTTGACCATCAATAGAGGTTACAAGACATTCGTTGGAAGTAAATGTTACTTTGTTTCCTTTATCACATAATTGACTTACACTTAACAAGTTATGTTTTAAGCCATCAACAAGTAAGACATCTTTAATAAAAGTAGCACCATTAATACCAATAGAGCCAATGCTAATTACCTTACCCTTAGCATTATTTCCAAAGGTAATTTTACCTCCATCAAGACTTTTGATTTCATTGAATAGTTCTTTGTCTCCTGTCATATGCCTTGAGCATCCACTGTCTACTAGCAAAGCATTTTTGTTTATTGTAGACTTGAGGCATACCTATAGAATCACAATTCAAGTATGGTTTTTAGGTACCCAAATGAGCTTGGGTATTTGAGGGTTGGCACATGAAGGTTCCTAATGAGCCTTCCTTATCCAGCAATGTTTATTTATGTGACCAAAGTTTATACAACAATTACACTGTTTAGGTCTAAAAATGCTTTTTGGTCTTACAATGCTTTTGAATGTCATATTTCTATTAGACTGAGGTTGAAAACAATGGCATGCACAATCATGATTAATTGGTGTTTTTCTAGATGAATGCTTCTTATATATAAAGGCATGATTAGCCTTTTGAGGTTTCTTTCTTAGGCTTACCAATCCTTGAACATCCCTCTTATGTGTAAAAGGTTTAGTGTATTTTGTGCATTTATCCCTTGGTGCTGTTCCAACAAATGTGGAGATGTGAGATTCACTTGACTTAACAAAAGTAGTCTTGTGAGAAGATGATGATGTACCCTTAAATCCTATACCATGTCTAATTAAGGGTGGCCTTTGAGACACAATGAGCGTATCTAAGCTCTCATTTCCTTTGTGAAATTTTGAAATGGAGTTTCTAAGTTCCTCAACTTCATGTTTCAAAGTATTATTTTCTTTAAGCAAGGATTTAGTTGAGGGTCTTGAAGAGTATTCATCTAATGACTTTTGAAGAGATTCATTAGATGATTTAAGCTTAAAGTTCTCCTTTTCTAAAGCATCCATTTTGATTTTCAAATTATAAATGTTATTCTTATAAGTATTGAATTTACTTCTATATTTTCTAGCTATAGATTCAATACTTTTATTAGGCTTTGCTCATCATCATCATCATCTTCAATATTACTATCATTATTGAAAGAGTATAAGTGAAGTGATCTTACCTTATCTGAGATGTGATCCTCTATAGCCATGAAGCATAGGTTGACTATATCCAGATATCCAGATATTTCTCCATCCAAAACTTCCAATGAGCATAATTTTCTCCATCAAAGTAAGGCTTGAGACTTTGGAATCCTTCATTGGCTATATCTTGATATTTATTAGCGCTGTTTAGGCTTCGATGCTAGACTAAGCTCTAATACCAATTGTTGTCCAGATATTGAACTAAAAAGGGGGGTTGAATTGGATATTAAAAATTTAAATTTTAAGAGGGAAAGAAAAGTTAAGTTGAGTAGGATAGAAAGATATGGCACAAGAATGTTTATAAAGGTTTGGGTGTTAACAAACCCTACTCCTTTCCCCAATCTCAATTGGAAGTTTCACTAACACTCTAAGAGTTACAATGGAGTTTTACAAGCTCACTCCCAACTATGGTGTTTCTTACAATGGACCACACCTAACCCAGAAATCCCTTGTGTTTTAATGGCTCACATAATAAACCAATTCCTTGTGTTTTAAAGGCTCACACAAATAACCCTTACAAGTGTTCTACTCTTAACCCCAAAATACCCAAACTCACTTGACTAGATGATTATAGAGAGAAACACTTACAAATCTATAATGCTCAGAAAATGATGAGCAAAATGATTTTCACAGAGAATAAATGTTTGTTTTGAAAATATCAAATGCACAAATGGCTTACAACAAGATTTTGATTCGAAGTATTAGCTATTCTCTTATTTTGGATTCATAAATGACTTGCATTTATACTTCCATGGCGAATTATAGTTGTTTGATTGCATTTAATGAGGAAATACCCATTGCACTAACTCTTATTTTCGCGCCTGACATGTTTCTCTTTCCTCTTTCACAGTCGTGACTGTTCTTCCAAGCCGTGACTTGAGTGGTGACTTTGGCCATGAAGCATTCTGGAAGGATTTGAAGTGTTTGATCACAGACATGACATTATATCTTCACGGGCGTGAATATCCTTCCTAGCCGTGGTCTAAGTGGCGACTTTAGCCGTGAAGCTCTCTAGAAGAATTTTTCATGTCTTCTCACGGGTGTGACTGATATGATAATTCATGGCTGCTATCATTCTTCATGGTTGTGAACTTTAAATGTTGGATAGTTGGCACTAAGCTTCATCACGAGCTTGACATATAAGGTCACGAGCGTGAACATGTTATTTCTTCATTTTTTGTCTTTTTAAGATTAGTCTTTCATTCTCCATTCTTGATATCATATTCCATACCCTGTTCAATACACTTAGAAAACAAGTATGTTAAATACATTATTGCTATTTTATTTGTTAGCATTAAAATGATGGAAATACCCTTTAAGGTTCAACACACTTTAATGCCTTCTGCAGAGATAATGTGTCATAGAAATGTCACCTCCTTCAACCAAAACTCACATTTTGAGAGTTTGGCATAGAGCTTATATTCTCTGAGCGTCTGCAATGCTATTCTTAAATGTTTTTCATGTTCTTCTGAATCTTTAGAATATACCAAAATATCATCAATGAAAACAACCACAAATTGATCAAGATGCAGCCTGAAGATCCTATTCATAAGATCTATAAATGTTGTTGGAGCATTAGTCAGGCCAAATGGCATAACCAAAAACTCATAATTACCATATCTGGTTCTGAATGTGGTTTTAGTTATATCCTCCGTCTTTACCCTTAATTGATGATAACTAGATCTCAAGTCTATCTTAGAAAATACTCCTGCAACTTTCAGTTGGTCAAAGAGATCATCAATCCATGGCAATGGGTACTTTTTCTTGATGGTTGCCTTATTCAACTGTCGATAATCAATACATAACCTCAAAGATCCATCCTTTTTTTTCACAAACAATACCGGTGCACCCCATAGGGATGTACTTGGTAATGAAAACCTTATCAAGAAGTTATTGCAATCATGTCCTAAGTTCTTTCATCTCTGATGGGCCATTCTGTATGGTGTGTTTGACATAGGAATAGTTCCTGGAACAAGATCAATAGCAAACTCTACCTCTCTCCGGAGGCAACCTAGGTAAGTCATTAGGAAACACATCTAGGAACTCATTTACCACTGGAATATCTTGAAGATTTGAACCTCCCTCTCTGGTGTCAATCACATGGGCCAAATAAGCTTTACACCCTTTTCTCATCAATCTCCGAGCTTTCATTATGGATATGATTTGAGGATGTGAGAATAATTCACCTTTCACAATAATTTCTTCCTGAGTTTCTATCTGAAGTACCATAACTTTAAACTTGCAATCCACCACTTCTCTGTTACGTGAGAGCCAATCCATGCCTAAAATGGCATCATACTCGTGGAAAGGCAACTCAATCAAATCTGCACAAAACTCCTTCCCATGTACAACTAAAAGACAATTCCTGAATATTTTATTCACTATTACACTGTGACCCAAAGGATTCCTAACTTCCATTTCATATTCTAGGTTTTCTTTAATCATATTATGCTGGCTAGGTGTGCTAGTGCAAATACAGGAATGTGTGGAACCCGGATCTATGAGTACACAAATGTCAAAAACATATAATGAAAACATACCGACAATAACATTTGTTGCTGCCTGATATTCCTTAGCTTTTATGGCATAGGCTCTGGTTGGAGCTCTACTAGATCCAAGTCTATTCACAGTCTTTGAAACAGCCTGCCTTGATCGGTTTGGTCCTCCTCCGAACTGAACTCCAGGCTGAGTTGGAGCTGATTTAGCTGTATGAGTAGGAGTACAATTTATCAAGTGTGGGAAATCCCTCTGTATGTGTTCCTTGGACCCACATCTAAAGAAAGCACATGTGACATGCCAACATCCCCCCCGATGGATCCTATTGCAAACACATATTGGTATAGCTTCCTTGCCAACTTAAGGTTGTGAACTGGCCATAGTAGAAGGTGCCTTAAAGGGCAGTCCCCTCCTAAAAGACCCTGTTTGTGAATAGTTAGGACCCTTTCCCTGTCCTCTATTCTGTGAATGGCTAGTAAAGAAATGACTATTCTTCCCAATTAATTGAGTCTCAGGAGTAGCTGACTTTTTAAAAGATTCTTCTATTTTCCTTTTTTCCTTTTTTCAAGGCAGAGTGCTACAGAAACTAACTGAGAAAAATTGTTATGCTAAAGAGCAGTCACAATATCTCTAACCTCTTCATTAAGGCCATCTTCAAATCTCTTTCATTTGCAACTAACTCAGGGGCATACTCTCAGTCTGGTAAAATCCTGCTGATACTCAGTCATTGACATTTACCTTGTCATTGACATTTACCTTGTTTGAGATTTATGAACTCTTTCTTTTTCTCATCAATATAGATCAATGGGATATATTGCTATTTGAATTCAAAGAAAAAGGAATCCCATGAGACCGGTTCCACCATATCTGGCTTAGTAAGAACTGATTTCCACCAATCATATGCCTCATCTTGGAGTAGAGAAGTAGCAAATCTAGCTTTGTCATCTGCTTCCACTTGCAACTCTTGAAAAATTCTTTTAGTCTTTTCCAACTAATACTCAACTGCAGCTGGATTCTCATCTTTCTTATGAAAAAAATCCAAAACCCTATACTTACCAAGCTTATCAATTGTTAATTTTGGTTTAGGTGGTGGCACTAGGGTTGGCTGAGGAATGGCTCATACCATATGTTGGAATAATCCAGTCATCTTTTGTATAAATGGATTTTGACCACGATTAATCTGTTCTGCTACCTGCTATGGGGGATTTGGAGCAGAATTTTGCCCTTGCACGCTCGCTGCACTAGGTTGATGAGCAGTCCTAGTATTAGGAGAACCGGTACTTTTAGCCATATCCCGTTCATCCGAAGACATCTTCCTACAATCCTACAAGTTGCCAAGAAGAAGCCTATATCATAATTATATGAGACATATGTATATTTATGCCTAATATCTCTTTTCCCACCTAGGCCTAAAAACACCTAAACCTGGCTCTGATACCACTAAATGTGATGCCCCACTTATATATTAGGGATAATCCCACATATATAAGAAGGATGACACAAGCTTAACTCGACAAATCTATTCAAATTAAAAATTTTTCATTTTAAATAACTTAATCTATTTATTTATATTAGTTTAGGATAATTGTTGTAATTAACAATATATATTTATCATTTTGCTATATACACATATGACACCCAATTATGTTACATAATTATTTACATATACAATATTAACATATGAGACATGTCTACCACAAACCATATACATGGTCAAACTAAAAGAAACATAATAGTTAACCAACCTTCAAACTACATTTTTAATGTCTTCGCTTATATGGGCTTGGATTTCTTCTTGATCAACTTCACTATCTACTAGCTACAGTTTCAATTCCTCCGTGAGAAGAACCCACGCTAAGCTATCTCTAGCTTAGTGATACATATAAGTATTAAAGTTTTCCTGAGGCAGTCACACAAATGCATGTGTCAAATAAAATCATGGCACATCAAATTTTATTACATATTTGTCATATAAAATAAATAATACATAACATAAAAGAATAAACATAATAACCTTATTCAATAATTAAATTTGCACCAACTCATGTAAGCATTTTCTACATTGTTACTTACATCAATTAATAAAATTTCATATTTTATTTCATGATTTATTAGCCCAAAAATCTCGTTCCCAGACTATCCGGATACGGGGTGTGAAATAGGGGCACTCGTGGAGCTTAAGCCACCCTACTCACTATAATCTAAAGTCAAGGGCACTCATAAAGCTTAAGTTACCTTAACCGAATATAATCATGTCATCTGTGTGTAATCAGGAATAGGGGCACTCCCAGAGCTTAAGCCACCCTGTCCCTAAATCATATCCATATAGGTACCAGAACTTTCCCATAATGGTGCACCATCTACCCTATGTCAGTCCTCAAGTAGAGAAATGGGCAAT
Organism: Triadica sebifera; assembly: GCA_023653625.1. Taxonomy (NCBI): domain Eukaryota; kingdom Viridiplantae; phylum Streptophyta; class Magnoliopsida; order Malpighiales; family Euphorbiaceae; genus Triadica; species Triadica sebifera. The sequence continues at coordinate 12,709,663 of CM042903.1, read as the reverse complement.
TAACAACATTAATTACTTGTTTCTATAACAAATACTCATTTCATATTAACATAATCAAATACTCATAATTTATTTCAATACCATGTAATAGCATGATATTTTATCAAATATTAGCATAATGTTAAGTTCAAAGTTAATAACATTTCTATAATTTTAAAACATGCCATAATATAATATTTCATCATTGTGACAAATAATTCATGTCATATGCATACAATCATTCACAGGGGAAAACCAGAATGCATATATGTACAAACCTCGTTAGTGTTTTTCTTTTCCAAATATAAACTCAGTGCTTATTATAAAAAAAATTTTACAGTTATATAAGTTAATTTGGAACATTTTTCATGTTTACCTCATTTCCAGATTCAGTCTCTAAGGTTCTGAAATACTGGAGGATCTATAATTGGTTCAGAATATAATGACAACCTGACCAGTTCATTTGTTCAGCTCATAACTCATAAAATACATAACATTTTATGGTGAGAATTTCACAGGAACTTAGATAAGACATAGCAATGAAACTTTTATGTTTTGAACTTTGGCTAATTCATCCTTTAGGAAGCTCAAAAGGAATATGAATTTAAGTGATCTTAAATCAATTAATGAAGTCCTCGATACATAACATAGCATGAAGGAAATCATGATGAGATCATGATATTGAGATTCTTATCATGTGCAATTATGTTAGTATCAAAATTATCCCTAGTCATAGGATTAATGAGATGGGACATTATTAATCCAGATAGACTAGCACATGTTACACTCATTGATTGGATCGAGTAGTAGATCTCATAATCTATAAAAATGAGATGTTTAGAGTTAACATGTGGATGCTTGCTAAGTGTAGATAAGTACATTAGATGACCAACTATGAGACAATCATATGGATAATCTATTCAAATGTCAATGATAGTCGCATCATAGCAATGGTGCAAGTATCCTTAGACTTGAGGTACTCAAGGATATCTTGAATATTGATTCTGTATTTTGACACTATTCCTTGTTTCCTCAGAGAGGTAGCTCATAGGGTGGTGATTGGATACAACTTGAGGTATTCGAAGGTAATTGGGTAACCAACAAAGGATTCACCACTCTTGATAGAAGGAGTGTATACCCATGGCCTCTTGTCGTGGTCATTACTTGGGAATTTATGGCCGGAGTGGAAATGTCATAAAGATAGTCTTCAATGACATATCTAATAGAGTAATGAGCCTCAAGGACAAGAAATAACATTACTTCGACTATACATGACGTAGTCAGTCTAGTGGGAGTTGACATATATCCATACTCTGAACCAAGTGGGGTATAGAATGGTGAAAGGAATAATTGCACGGAAATTGTCTATCAAAAGGTTCGTATTCAAACCACTGACTTTCCGGTCAATTGGGGGTCATGATGTGTTGTTAGATACCGCTCATGACCTGCTTAAATTAATTGTCAATTTAAATGGCCAACGTAACCAGGAACCTAATAGGTCACAAGCATTGAAGATATGGAGACTGAGTAAAATGGTCTTGGATAGGATCCAAAATATGAGAATTATTTCGGCATGGATCGCGATGAGATCGCACGGAAAAACCGTTTGAGAGGGTCACGGGCCCGTACGGGCCCGCATGGACTAGGATGCTGCTGGCCAGCCAAGCGGGCCAGCCAGCAGCAGGCTCAGCGCGCTGCTGCCTCCCACCTGTTGGCCAACGGTAGATTTTGGCCTTAATTAGGCCAATTATGGCCAATTACTATTCATTCATTTCCCTTTTCTCCATTTTTGACTTTTCATCTTTTCTTTGAATTTGATTCAAATAGAAAATACATCAAATGACAGAAAATAGATATGAAAATATTTTTTTTGTGAAAAAAATATTTTTACGACAACAAAATTCTCTCAAGAACACTTTCAAAGCTAGCACTTTGAATTTGTTCAAACCATTTCTCTTGATAGTTTCTTCTTCATTCTTCACGTGGTTTATCATTAGAGACATCCTAATGTGGATTGTTGTGGTTTGCTACCCAACAAAGTGAAGATTTGAAGAACAAATAAGAAATTATAAGGTATAATTTCTAATCTTTATATTTATAAAAATTAGTTTTAATGGCACAAGTATGATCTTTTGTTTTGGGTTTTGAAAATTTTATTTTTCCGCTGCGTTTATGAATATGATTCATTCTTAAAAACCCAACATGAACCACTGACTATGATAATGGAGTTTCCATCCAAGCACTTAGGAGTGCCACACGAGCAATATGTGTTAGGCTTTGAAGAATGAATCATATTCATAAATGCAGTGGAAAAATAAAATTTTCAAAACCCAAAACAAAAGATCATACTTGTGCCATTAAAACTAATTTTTATAAATATAAAGATTAGAAATTATACCTTATAATTTCTTATTGGTCCCCAAATCTTCACTTTGTTGGGTTGTAGAAAACCACAATAATCCACACAAGAATATCTCTAATGACAATCTACGCGAAGAAAAGATGAAAAGTCAAAAATGGAGAAAAGGGAAATGAATGAATAGTAATTGGACATAATTGGTCTAATTAAGGCCAAAATCTGCTGTTGGCCAACGGGTAGGAGGCAGCAGCGCGCTGGGCCTGCTGCTAGCTCGCTAGGCTGGCCAGTAGCCTGTCTAGCTCGGATGGGCATGTGACCCTCCTGAACGATTTTTCCGTGCGATCTCATCGCGATCCATCCCGAAATAATACTCTCATATTTTGGATCCTATCCAAGGCCATTTTACTTATTCTCCATATCTTCAATATGTGTGACCCATTAGGTTCCCGGTTATGTTGGCCACTTAAATTAATAATTAATTTCAGCAAGTCATGAGCGATATCTAGCAACACATCATGACCCCTAATTGACCAAAATATCAGTGGTTTGACTACAAACCTTTCCATAGACAATTTTCGTGCAATTATTACGTTCACCATTCTATACCCCACTTGATTCAGAGTATGGACATGTGTCAACTCCCACTAGAATGACTACGTCACAGCTAATCCAAGTAATGTTAGTTCTTGTCCTTTAGGCTCATTACTCTATTAGATATGTCATTGAAGACTATCTTTATGACATTTCCACTCTGGCTAGAGATTCCCGAGTAATGACCACGACAAAAGGCCATGGGTATACACTCCTTCTATCAAGAGTGGTGAATCCTTTATTGGTTACCCAATTACCTTCGAATAGCTCAAGATGTATCCAATCACCACCCTATGAGCAACCTCCCTGAGGCAACAAGGAATAGTGTCAAAATACATAATCAATAATCAAGATATCCTTGAGTACCTCAAGTCTAAGGATACTTGCACCATTGCTATGATGAGACTATCATTGACATTTGAATAGATTATCCATATGATTGTCTCATTGTTGGTCATCCAATGTACTTAGCTACACTTAGCAAGCATCCACATATTAACTCTAAACATCTCATGTTTATAGATTTTGAGATTTACTACTCGATCCAATCAATGAATGTAACATGTGTTAGTCTATCCAGATTAATAATGTCTCATCTCAATAATCCTATAACTAGGGATAATTTTCATACTAACATAATTACACATGATAAGAATCTCAATATCATGATCTCATCATGATTTCCTTTATGCTATGTTATGTATCGAGGACTTCATTAATTGATTTAAGATCACTTATCAATTCATATATCAAATGAACATCAAATTAATGAAAAAACTTTTTATTAATCAAATAAAATTGTACAATAAGTGCTAAAGGTGATTGCCTTTAGAGTACTTTTCTAACAAGCTCCCATTTGCACTAAAGTCAATCACCTTTGTATTTAATTCCATAGATGAGTACATGGGAATCATATTTCTTTTGGGGAAGTCGCTTAGTTAAAGGATCAACAATATTCTGATCAGTGGGCACTCTTTCTATATTTACATCATTCCTACCAATGATTTCTCTAATCAAATGGTATCTTCTGAGTACATGTTTGGATCTCTGATGAGATCATGGCTCATTTGCTCGCACAATGGCTCTATTATTATCACAATACAATTGTATTGGATCAATAATGCTGGGAACCACTACAAGTTCTATGATGAATTTCTTTATCCAAATTGCTTCATTTGCTACTTCAAAAACTGCAATGTACTCTACTTCGGTTGTGGAATCAGCAGTCGTTTCCCTTTCGGAACTCTTCCAACTAACTGCTCCACCATTTAGTGTGAATATACAACCTAACTGAGATTTTGAGTCATCCTTGTTAGATTAGAAGCTGGCATCGGTATACCCGCTCACAATAAGATCACCATCTCTATATACCAAGAATACATCCTTAGTTCTTCTTAAGTACTTAACAATATTCTTGACAGCCACCCAATGACCCTCACTAGGGTCCGATTAGCATCTGCTCATGACACTCAGAGGGTCTTACACATATCATAGCGTACATGATTGATCCTATAGCTGAAGCATATGGAATCAAACTAATGTGTGTCCTCTCATCTTGTGTCTTTGGACATAAAGACTTTGAGAGAGTAATACCATAGGTCATGGGAATATATCCCTCCTTGGACTACTCCATGCTAAACCACTTTAGTATCTTATCTATGTGTGTAGACTGTGAAAGACCAAGCAATCTTTTAGATCTATCTCTATAGATCTTTATCCCCAAAATATGGATTGCTTCTCCAAGGTCTTTCATAGAGAAATTATTGGATAACCAAATTTTGACTGATTGTAAGGTTGAGACATCATTTCCCATTAACAATATGTCATATACATATAACACAAGAAATACAATTGCACTCTCACTGACCTTCTTGTAAACACAAGGTTCATCCGAATTTTGAAAGAAACCAAACTGTTTGATTGTCTTATCAAACCGAATATGTCAACTCCTGGATGCTTGCTTTAATCCATAAATGAATCTTTGAAGCTTACACACCTTTTTGCCATATTTGGATATGAAGCCTTCTGGTTCCGTCATGTACACATCCTCAGTTAGATTTCCATTAAGGAAAGTTTTCTTCACATCCATTTGCCATATCTCATAATCATAATGAGTAGCAATGGCTAAGAGTATCCTTATGGATTTAAGCATAGCTACTGGGCTAAAAGTTTCATCATAGTCAATTCCTTGTCTTTGACAATAATCTTTAGCAACAAGTCTAGCTTTATAGGTAATCACATTACCATCCAAGTCAGTTTTCTTTTAGAAAACCCGCCTGCACCCTATAGGCTTTATTCCTTTGGGTGGGTCAACCAAAGTCCATACTTGGTTCTCATACATGGAATCCATTTTTGACTTCATGGCTTGAAGCCATTTTTCAGATTCTAAACTATTCAGAACTTCTTCATAGGTTGTAGGCTCATTATTTTCTATGAGCAATACGTTGTTCTGTTCACTAATGAGAAATCCATATCTCTCTGGAACAGTACGTATCCTACTTGACCTATGAAGCTCTTGTGCTTTAGAAGGTTGAGCTATTATATCATCTGTATGAGTAACAAGCAAGGGTTTAGGCAGTTGATCAGCATCTGTTTGAGCAACTTGAACTTCCTCAAGTTCAATTTTGCTCCCACTATCTCCTTTTAGAAGGACTTCTCTCTCTAAAAAGATAGCATGTCTTCAAACAAAAACCTTTTGTTCCAAGGGGTGGTAAAATTGATATCCATATGATGCTTTTGGATATCCCGCAAACAGACATCGGTCAGACTTAGCTTCTAGCTTATCTGACATTGTCCGCTTCACATAAGCAGGACAACCCCAAATTCTCATGTAAGAAAATGTGGGCCTCTTGTTATACCATATCTCATATGGAGTAACATCAACTGACTTTGAATGAACTCCATTTAATATATAAATGGCGGTCTTGAGTGCATAACCCCAAACTACCACTTTTGTGTAGCTTAGCCATGCGTTTTTCACTTATATGACCAAGGCGACAATGCCATAAATAAGATGATTTCAACATATCTTGTTTTTTCCTTTTATTATCATTGATGTTTAAAATTGGATTTGACATATATAATATGTATATTCCATTGCATAATGTACCATTAGCATAAAAATTCCATTCAACATAATAGAACAACAATTGTTACTAAAAGCTAAAATGCAACCATCTTTATTTAGACTTGAAACAGAAATAATGTTTTTACTCAAAGCAGGTACATAATAGAAATTATCCAAATTTAATATAAGCCCACTAGGGAGGGTCAATACATATGTTCCTATAGCCATTGCAGCAACCCTTGCTCCATTTCCAACGCGAAGGTCTGACTCTCCCTTATTGAGCTATTTACTGTTCCTTAGGCCATGCATATCAATGCATATGTGTGAGCCACAACTGGTATCTAATACCCATATATTATTATCGAAAACAATATTAATTTCAATGACAAAAATACCTGAAGTAGATGGGGCATCAGATGCCTTCATCTTCAAGGGCTCCAAAAAAGCCTTGCAGTTTCTTTTCCAATGGCCATCCTTGCCACAATGGAAGCATGTCCCCTTTGGAGCAATCTTCGTGGCCTTCTTCTTGGCCACACCTCCCTTAGGATTCATAGACTTCTTCTTCTTCTTAAGGTTCTTATTTTTAGAACTTGAATAGTCCACCAGCATCACATCCTTACTGTCCTTCATGACAAATGGCTCAGCTGTTTTGAGCAAGTTAATTAGCTCAGGAATAATGGTGGAGATTTGGTTCATCCTATAGTTAAGCACAAAATGTGAATAACTATCAAACAAACCGGTTAGAATTAAGTCAATACTTAATTCATGGTCCATCACAAATCCCAAGGTGGCCAACCTTTCAATATAGCCATTCATCTTCAATGCATATTGCACTGGAGATGTCCCCTCAACCATCTTAGTGTGGAAGAGCAACCTCAAACTTTTGAACCTTTCGAAATGTGCTTGCGAATCAAAAAGCTCTCTTAGATGGTATACTATGGAATTACCATCCATAGCCTCATGCTGCTTTTGTAAATCAATTGACATAGTAGCAAACATAGTGCAGCTTGCCATCTCACTATCATCGAGATGCTTTTGATATGCCTTCTAAACATCTTCAGAAGCATTAGCAACAGGGGGTTTAGGGAGTGCCTCATCTAGGACATAGTCAATCTTTTCAAATTTGAGAACTATTCTCAGATTCCTTAGCCAATCCAAAAAATTGGGCCCAGATAACTTATTTGATTCCATTAGCGATCACAAATTCACACTTGTCATGATGATGATTCTAGCAACCTAGATGTAAAATAGAACATGTTAGAATGTACATAAAAATGCATGTTTATTAGGTCTTTAATAAATCGCATTATGACTCCCACTATGTTATTGCGAATACATAGACCTCACTATGAACCCGAGATAACTTATATGGAAGTTCTCCTAGTGGGTCGATATCCAACTAGCTAAGAGTAACGTTGAGGCAACTCAACAAGCTATCTTTAGTTTGGTTGGTAGGTATCTAATCCATAGCAATTGCATTATTCATGCAACTATCGAATCTTGTGCTATAAACTTATTGATGTGTGTGTAGGGTTTTGAAGAATGAATCATATTCATAAACGCAGTGAAAAATAAAATTTTTCAAAAACCAAAACAAAAGATCATACTTGTACTATTAAAACTAATTTATATAAATGTAAATGTTAAAAATTATACCTTGTAATTTTTATTTGTTCTTCAAATATTCACTTTGTTTGGTTGTAGCAAACCACAACAATCCACATTAGGATGTCTCTACTGATAATCCACGTGAAGAATGAAGAAGAAACTATCAAGAGAAATGGTTTGAACAAATTCAAAGTGCTAGCTTTGAAAGTGCTCATGAGAGAATTTTTGTTGTGTCTTAAAATTATTTTTTCACAAAAAAATATTTTCATGTCTATTTTCTGCCATTTGATGTCTTTTCTATTTGAATCAAATTCAAAAATAAGATGAAAAGTCATAAATGGAGAAAATGGAAACAAATGAATAGTAATTGGCCATAATTGGTCTAATTAAGGCCAAAAACATTCGTTGGCCAATGGATGGGAGGCAGCAGGCGCACTGGGCCTGTTGCGGGCCCGCGCAGTCCCGTACAGGCCTGTGACACTCTCGAACGATTTTTTTGTGTGATCTCATCGCGATCCATCATAAAATAATTCTCTCATATTTTGGATCCTATCCAAGACCATTTTACTCATTCTCCATATCTTCAATGCATGTAACCCATTAGGTTCTCAGTTATGTTGGCCACTTAAATTAACAATTAATTTAAGCAGGTCATGAGCGGTATCTAGCAACACATCATGACCCCCAATTGACCAGAAAATCAGTGTTTTGACTACGAACCTTTCCATGGACAATTTCTGTGCAATTATTCCTCTCACCATTTTATACCCCACTTGGTTTAGAGTATGGACATGTGTCAACTCCTACTAGACTGACTACATCATGTCTAGTCCAAGTAATGTTAGTTCTTGTCCTTGAGGCTCATTACTCTATTAGATATGTCATTGAAGACTATCTGTTTGACATTTCCACTCCTGCCAGAGATTCTTGAGTAATGACCACGACAAGAGGCCATGGGTATACACTTCTTCTATCAAGAGTGGTGAATCCTTTGTTGGTTACCCAATTACCTTCGAATATCTCAAGTTGTATCCAATCACCACCCTATGAGCTACCTCTCTAAGGCAACAAGGATTAGTGTCAAAATACATAATCAGTATTCAAGATATCCTTGAGTACCTCAAGCCTGAGGATACTTGCACCATTGCTATGATGAGACTATCATTGACATTTAAATAGATTATCCATATGATTGTCTCATAGTTGGTCATCCAATGTACTTAGCTACACTTAGCAAGCATCCACATGTTAACTCTAAACATCGCATGTTTATAGATTATGAGATCTACTACTCGATCTAATCAAGGAGTGCAACATATGCTAGTCTATCTGGGTTAATAATTTCCCATCTCATTAATCCTATGACTAGGGATAATTTTGATACTAACATAATTACACATGATAAGAATCTCAATATCATTATCTCATCATGATTTCCTTCGTGTTATGTTATGTATCAAGGACTTCATTAATTGATTTAAGATCACTTATCAATTCATATATCTAATGAACATCAAATTAATGAAAAAGCCTTTTATTAATCAAATAAATTTGTACAATAAGTAGTAAAGGTGATTGCCTTTAGAGCACTCCTCTAACAGTGTGCACATACATTGGGCTATCAACTCTTGATATGTGTACATCTCATGTATACAAACCCAACTTCTCCTCCAATACACATTAACCTTGGCGCAAATCCAACATGTTAATAATATCAGTTAAGTCTAACCCATTAATCATGAAATCTAATTTCAATGGATTGAACATATTCTCATAGAGTGAGCTTGAGGCAACTCAACAACCCTAACACTAGAAGAACTCTGGTTCTCCCCATTTTAATGGAAGGCATAAGACTTAATTATTTATTTAGTGAGGGATTTCTTTGTTAAGTCTCATCAAGTTCTTATTTCATGCTTTTATATATATCATACATTCATCACATGGATATATAAAGATAGTTACATTAACTATATGGCATGATTATGGACATACTAAAGTCAATCTCTTGAGCCAAAGAGAAATTGACAAGGTCTTATCTAGGTATATGCATGAATTTATAACCCAAAATAGAAATCAAATTCCTATTTCTAAGTCTTCTTGTTTATGGTACCACCTCATTTGCTTCTTGCTCCTTTGTATCTTCATTCTATCCTATTCCTATGTAATCTAATTACATATTTCAAATTATAGAAAATCTCAATTTACATTTGAGGGGAGTAAGATGAGAAGAGAAATACATAAGAAAGAAAGAGAGTTAGGGACACGCATGCCCTATTTACCATAAAACAAAATATTTTCATGCATGCTCAATCACATTGGGCCTAAGTCCATAATCATCCATCATGACTTTTCATACACCCCTAACATGCATTCTCTAATGCACAAAATAAAAATAACAATTTTGGATTTCAATTTGTAAATCGATTCAACGCTTGAACTGAAATTGCCTATATGTGTTCTTTCGGTTAATTTAATTTTATATGTCATTTTAAAGTGGAATTTAATATTTAATCAAATTAAATTAAATTCCACATTTCCAAAATTAATTCAAAATTAATTCTCCTTAAAATTAGAATATCATGATGTTAAAATTAAACAATTTAATTTTAATATACATACCAATTTCTAGTTATACTAGAATTACAATTGCACAACTTAAATTAATTTCCAAAAATTCTAAAATTTTCCAGAACTTCCAATCATCATTCTAGTCATCTTTAGGTGCTCAATTTTATCAAAATATATTTTGGCACAAGCCAAAATTACTAAGACAAACGAACCAATACACTTAGACGCTCAAAATGACTAATTCGATATCTAGAATTTTTTAAAATTTCAAATGCTTGCAAAATAATTTTGGCATGCATATAACATCAAAATAACATATTTCTAATCACATAAAAATTATTTCAAGGTGCTCAAAATAAAATAATCATATACAAAAAAATCAAACAAACAGTCCCACTGGATATGCTTAAACAGTCCCATTTTTGTGTTTGTTTGAAAAATTAATTAAAATAATTTTTAATTATTTATTAAACACTTCTAGATGCATAATAATATTTTCAATATGTCTAAATAATTTTTTCATAATCAAATTATAAGAAAAATATAACCAGCCCCATCAATTAAGCCAAACAACAACACATGTTCATAAACAAGGCAATTTTAGGCATTTTTGAAATAAATATGAAATTAATTATTTGAATCACATTCAAATCATTTTTCAATCAAAATAATCATCCTTAATCATCCCATGATCAGATTAGAGAAAGAAAAATATGAAAAACATATTTTACAAATTAATTTCAATTTTTCAAAAACTATTGATCAAAAATCATCAAAACCATGCAATCCCATTACACTTTCAATTAAAATTAATTTTAATGGAAACAAGGAGGCTCTGATACCAATGTTGGGCTTTGAAAAATGAATCATATCATCAATGCAATGGAAAAATAAAATTTTCAAAACCCGAAACAAAAGATCAGACTTGTGCCATTAAAACTAATTTATATAAATATAAATATTAGAAAATTATACCTTGTAATTTCTTATTTGTTATTCAAATCTTTACTTTGTTGGGTTGTAGCAAACCACAACAATCCACACTAGGATGTCTCTAATGATAATCCACACGAAGAATGAAGAAGAAACTATCAAGAGAAATGGTTTGAACATATTCAAAGTGCTAACTTTGAAAGTGTTCTTGAGAGAATTTTGTTGTCTTAAAAATATTTTTTTCACAAAAAAAATATTTTCACTTCTATTTTCTGCCATTTGATATCTTTTCTATTTGAATAAAATTCAAAGAAAGGATGAAAAGCCAAATATGGAGAAAAGGGAAATGAATAAATAGTAATTGGCCATAATTGGCCTAATTAAGGCCAAAATCTGCCATTGGCCAATGGCTGGGAGGCAGCGGCGCGCTGGCCCTGTTGCTGGGCAGCCTAGCAGGCCCGCTAGGTAGGCCAATAGCCTAGCAAGCCCACGCGGGCCTGTGACCCTCCCGAACAATTTTTCCATGCAATCTCATCGCGATCCGTCCTGAAATAATTCTCTCATATTTTGGATCCTATCCACGATCATTTTACTCATTCTTCATATCTTCAATGTGTGTGACCCATTAGGTTCCCATTTATGTTGGCCACTTAAATTAACAATTAATTTTAGCAAGTCATGAACGGTATCTAGCAACACATCATGACCCCCAACTAACCAGAAAGTCAGTGGTTTGACTACAAACCTTTCCTTAGACAATTTCCGTGCAATTATTACTTTCACCATTATATACCTCACTTGGTTCAGAGTATGGACATGTGTCAACTCCCACTAGACTGACTATGTCACGTCTAGTCCAAGTAATATTAGTTCTTGTCCTTGAGGCTCATTACTCTATTAGATATGTCGTTGAAGACTATCTTTATGATATTTCTACTCCAGCCAAAGATTTTCGAGTAATGACCACGACAAAAGGCCATGGGTATACACTCCTTCTATCAAGAGTGGTGAATCCTTTGTTGGTTACCCCATTACCTTCGAATACCTCAAGTTGTATCCAACCACCACCCTATGCGCAACCTCCCTGAGGCAGCAAGGAATAGTGTCAAAATACAGAATCAATATTTGAGATATCCTTGAGTACCTCAAGTCTAAGGATACTTGCACCATTGCTATGATGAGACTATCCTTGACATTTGAATAGATTATCCATATGATTGTCTCATAGTTGGTTATCCAATGTACTTAGCTATACTTAGCAAGCATCCACATGTTAACTCTAAACATCTCATGTTTATAGATTATGAGATCTACTACTCGATCCAATCAATGAGTGTAACATGTGCTAGTCTATCTGGGTTAATGATGTCCCACCTTATTAATCCTATGACTAGGGATAATTTTCATACTAACATAATTACACATGATAAGAATCTCAATATCATGAACTCATCATGATTTCCTTCATGTTATGTTATGTATCAAGGACTTCATTAATTGATTTAAGATCATTTGTCAATTCATATATCAAATGATCATCAATTTAATGAAAAAGCCTCTTATTAATCAAATAAATTTGTACAATAAGTGCTAAAGGTGATTTCCTTTAAAGCACTTTTCTAACATGCACACGACCACCGAGTCGAGAGAGTTTAAGACCATAGGCTCTATATTTTGAGATTCTAGTGACTAACTCATTGGGGCACTATGTGAGGGTTAGCAAAGTGTTTAGGGGTTGCCCAGTTGGAATTCAAGGTAGGCAATTCCCAGCAGACTTGATAGAGTTACCATTCCACTAGTTTGATGTGATCTTGGGAATGGATTGGTTGGCTCGTTATGGAGTTGTAGTGGATTATGGAAGAAGATAGATGATCATCAAAAGTTCGAAACAAGATGGGATAGTGGTGATGAGTGAGAACAAAGGATATCTAGACAATGTGATATCAGTGTTGAAAGCTCAGAAACTTGTTAGTAAGGGATGCGAAGCGAACTTAGCATATGTGATTGATATGAAAAAAGCAAGTTTGAAGTTAGTGGATATACCTACTGTTAGTGAGTTTCCTGATGTGTTCCAGAGGATTTGCTAAGGTTACAGCTAGATATAGAAATCAAATTTACTATCGATTTGGTACTCGACACCACTCCTATTTCCATTACACCATATAGATGGCACTAGTAGAGTTGAAAGAGCTGAAGATACAGTTGCAAGAATTGTTAGATAAGTGATTTATGCAACCCAGCGTATCGTTGTGGGGTTCTTTAGTATTATTTGTAAAGAAGAAAGATGACACCTTACGTCTCTGCATCGATTATAGGCAGCTTAATAAGGTGACTATCAAGAATAAATACCCGCTACCCAGAATTGATGATTTATTTGATCTGTTGAAAGGTGCAACCATATTTTCAAAGATAGATCTTCGATCAGGGTATCATCAACTGAAGATCAAAGAGTCAGATGTACCTAAGATGACATTCAGGACTCGTTATGGTCATTATGAGTTCCTGGTTATGCCCTTTGGATTGACGAATTCACCAGTAGCTTATATGGACCTGATGAATTGAGTGTTGAAGCCATATCTTGATCAATTTGTAGTGGTGTTTATTGATGACATCTGTGTGTACTCTAGAGACCAAGAAGAACTTGATCAACATCTCAGAATAGTGCTGCAAACACTAAAGGAGAAGCAGTTGTATGCAAAGCTATCTAAGTGCTAGTTTGGCTTGAAGCAATCAGTTTTTTAGGTCACGTAGTTTCAGCAGAAGGTATTCGAGTTGACCCTAGTAAAATTGAGGTTATTCTTAATTGAAAATGACCACAAAATGTGACAAAAGTGAGGAGTTCCTTGGATTAGTTGGATATTATAGAAGGTTCGTGAAGAGATTTTCATCCTTAGCGACTCCTTTGACACAACTGCTACGAAAAGAGCTTCGTTTTGAATGGATGGATAGATGTCAAGAAAGCTTTGATCGATTGAAGGCAATGTTGACTGAAGCACTAGTTTTGAATCAGCTACTCTAGGAAAAGACTTTATTGTGTACAGTGATGCTAGTCATAATGGTTTAGGCTATGTTCTTATGCAAGAAGGAAAGGTGATTGCTTATGCCTCAAGAACACTTAAGCCTCACGAGCTTAATTACTCGACACATGGTTTGGAGTTAGCTGCTATTGTTTTTTCTTTAAAGATCTAGAGACATTATCTATATGGGTAAAGATGTTATATCTATACAGATCACAAAAGTCTTAAGTACCTTCCCTCACAGAAAGAGTTGAATCTGAGACAACGAAGATGGTTGGAGTTGATTAAAGATTATGGCTGTGTTTTCGACTCCAGCTAGGAAAAGATAATTTGGTTGCAGATGCACTAAGCAGGAAGATTTTAGCTGAGTTGCGAGTACAATCCACTTTAATGCAGAGGATCAAAGATGTTCAAAAGTAAGATGAGAAATTAATAGAGATAGTCAAGGTAGTGATAAAGGGAGAAAAGCCTGAGTTTTCATTGAAGGAAGATGACACAGTATACTTCAAAAATAGGATTTGTGTTCCTAATATAGAAGAGTTGAAGTATGATATCTTAAAAGAAGCACATGGAATGGTATATACTATGCATCCAAGCAGGAACAAAATGTACCAACATTTGAAAACAAAATACTAGTGCTAGGGATGAAGAAGAATATCACTGAGTATGTTGCTAAGTGTCTAACCTGTCAGCAAGTGAAAGCAGAACACCAGTTACCCACATGATTATTGCAAACAATACTGATTCCAGAGTGAAAATGGGAAAGAATCACGATGGATTTTGTGTCCAGCTTACCGGTGACTTAAAGAAAGCATGATGCAGTGTGGGTGATAGTGGATCGATTGACAAAGTTGACACATTTCTTACCATTCAGAATGAATTAGTCATTGAACAAGCTAGTTGAAATTTATGTAAGTGAGATAGTGAGACTTCATGGAGTGCCAGTATCTATCATCTCTGATAGAGATTCTAGATTTACATTGCAATTTTGGAGGAGTTTACAACAACCTTTGGGAACTCGACTCAATTTCAGCATGGCTTTCCATCCACAAACGGATGGACAACCAGAGCAGGTAATCTAGTTATTAGAAGACATGATAAGAAGTTGTGTGCTTGAGTTTGAAGGAAGTTGAGATCGACATCTACCTCTTATGGAGTTTGCCTACAACAGCCATTAGACGAGCATAGGCATGGCTCCATATGAGGCATTGTATGGAAAAAAGTGTAGGACATCAGTTTGTTGGACCAAATTGAGTGAAAAGAAGTTGATAGGGCCAGAGTTAGTGCAACAAATAGAAGAAAATGTTAGAATTATCAAAGAAAGATTGAAAGCAGCTTAAGATCGACAAAAATCATATGCTGACCTCAAGCGGCAAGATATAGAGTATGCTGTCGGAGATAAAGTGTTTCTCAAGGTTTCACCTTGGGAAAAAGTATTGATATTTGGTAAAAAGGGAAAGTTAAGTCTGAAGTTCATTGGTCCTTATGAGATTTTGGAAAGAATAGGGCCAGTGGCATATTAGTTAGCACTTCCACCAGAGTTGGATAAAATCCATAATGTTTTTCATGTGCTGATGCTAAAGAGATATAGATCGGATCCAACTCATATTATTCCAACTGATGAGATAGAAGTACAGACTGATTTGACATATGAAGAGGAACCAGTGGCTATATTAGTATGTGAAGAAAAAGTTTTACAAAACAAGAAAGTTCTGTTAGCTAAAGTGCTATAGTGGAATCATGCTACTGAAGAAGCCACTTGGGAAAGCAAAGAGATGATGAGGAAGAAATATCCTCAGTTGTTCAAAAAAGAATAAACAGGTAAAATTTTGAGGATGAAATTTATTTTAAAGAGGAGAGGATGTCATATCCGCTAATTTAGGCCCTAGTCGCACGAGTTGTTAAATTGACTTGACGTTTCGATCGATGGCTAAATTTGGATTTTGACTGAAAAATAATAAAAAATAATAGAAATAATTATGGAAAATATCTAATAAAGTTTATAGTAATTAAATATATTATTTTACGATGGAGGACCTAAATGCAAATTTTGAAAAGTTTAAGGATCAAGTTGCAATTTACCAAAAATTGGAGGATTAATTGGGATAACCATAAATTAAATGCATGATTGGGACATTAAACACATGGAGTGGGCTGGCCACACCAAGTGGCAAATTTTAAGAAGCCAATTGACATGCATGAATATATGACTTAAACATTAAATGTACATCAGCTTAGTTGTCCCCATCCTTAATGACTTTTGTCATTTTCCCCTTAATTGTTTCTTCTTCCTTCCTTATCCCTTTCTATCTAGAATTTTCTATTCTCCTAATTCAGCCCACATTTTCTCTAATCCTCCATAGTCGAGCTTAGTTCTAGAAAGAGAAAAAGAGAAAGAAAGTGTGAAAAATAGAGAGAAAGGCATAAGATATTCTATTTTCATGCTCAATGAAGCTTGAGAGAGCAAAGAGAGAGAGAGAGGTTAGGGTTTATGAAGTTTTAGTGATCTCTTTCATTAATTTTAGGAACTCAAATTGACAAGGATCTAGCTCAAATGAGCAAAGGAAAAGAGAAAGAGAAGTAAAGAGAAAGAAAAGAAAGAAAAGGGAGGTTTGTGCATAACCTAAGGCAATAGCCTATGTCTTCTTTCTTTTTAAGTTGCATGATTTGAGCATTTGACATGTTATCGATTCTCAATTAATAGTATTTTGCGATAAAAATCTTAGGGATGCATGTTTTCTAGACTTAGGATTAATTTTGATAAAAAAATTTAAGATGGTAAGTATGTGTGTTCTTTGCTGGAATTGATGAGCAGTGAATACATAAAACTTTTATAACTTAAGTTATGAAATTTGTATTTATATGTTCTTTATTGGGTTTGAAAGCTAAGACATAGGGCTTGAACTTTTATTTGAACCATAAAATCCAAATATGTCTATATGTTTATAGAAAAATACATAAAGTTTGGACCTAGAATTTGTTTAGGAAATTCTAGACAAAATTGTTAGTGACTAGTTAGTGTTAATTTGATCATATCTTTTGATACAGAACTCCAAATTAAGTGATTCAAGCTTCATATTAAATCTAAGATTTAGAACTAAAATTGTTAATAAGACCTTGTAATTTAATTCGAATGTTAATATAACCAAAGTTAAGGTCCAAAACAAAGAACGGAAGCTGCTAGTGACAGGGCAGGATATGGGTTGAGGAATGTAATGAGTAAAATGATGTGAAACTTGTTATATTATGTAAATACTATTTTTATTGTGTAATTGTATGATTAATTGAACCTTTACATGCATGAAATGGGTGAATTTAATAACTATGAATTTTAATGACCTGGAGTAAGCCCTAGAACACCTAACTAGAACTAGACTTAGGATAGTTTGGCATGCCAAATAGGCAAGAGTATGATGAAAATCATTAATGATATGATTATTAAAGCTGGTAATGACACAATTATTGAAGTCGATAATGACACTATTATTGAAACTGGTAATGACACTATTATTGAAACCGGTAATAGCACTTGTATGCGTACATCATATTGCCCGGGTGACACTCCTAAGTGCCTGGATGACAACTATGTTATCCTGGTCAGTGGTTCATAGGTGTTGTGGGCACAAAGAAGTTATTGAAAATAAATGGAATCATAACTTGTGAGAAGATTAATTATGATGGATTATATAATGATGTTTTAATTAAGTAACACAGGTATGAGATAAAAGAATATAATTTGATATTTATGCACGCTAGAATATTATGAGATGTATATTTGCATGAAAATATGATTGGACATAAATTGATATATGACAATGCATGTTGCATGAAATAGTTTATTGCCTTATTTGTATGCATCACTAAGCCAAAATCTTAGCGTGAGTGTTTCTCTTGCGTAGATATAGTGAGGAATAAATAGAAGATAGTATATAAGGACAGCGGTGACCTGATCCAGTAAAGCAGCTTATTTCACACACCGTGGGTCACACGACTTTTGCATATTATCGTTTGAATTTTATTTTATAGTATTTGTAAAATAAACAACACGTTTTGTAAAGAACATGTTATTATATATAAAATGTATTTTATCTTTCATGTTATTATTTCTTTTACACTGAAATGTAAATAATAAATAATAATAAAGAAAAAAATTATACAAGTATCTTTTATTTATACATATATATAAAATGATGTTTTTAATAGATGAAGTTAGCATAGCACTCCCTTATCCGGGCAGTTGTTGCAGGGGTGAGGGAGTGTTATACTTATGTTGCTTTTAAAGCTCAAGGGACATGGAGGCGAGCATAAAATAGCCCACCAACTCACTATCATCCATTTGCTTCTTGTATGCCAATTGTTCATCAATATATGCATCATTAGTAGGAAGGAAGGGAAGTGGCTCTTCCAAGACATAGGCTATCATTTTGGCTTTGAGAACTATTCTCAAATTCCTTAGCCAATCAAGGAAGTTCGGTCCAGTCAATTTGTTGGATTCAAGAATTGAATGTAGGTTCATGTTTGATGACATTATTCTAGAAACCTAGATGTAAATAAAGATCATGTTAGAGTATGTACTATATGCATGAATATTAGGTCTTTAATAAATGTGCATAATTACTCCCACTATTTTATTGCTAGCCTATAGCCCTCATTATGAATTCGAGTGAACCCGTTGGAAGCTCTCTAGTGGGTCAGTATCCAACATCACAACGAATGACCTTGGGTGTGCCCAACAATCCACCTTAGATGAATTGGTAGGTATCTCATACCAATTACATCATATTATGGAACTATTGAATAATTAGGCTATTGATATATGCTCATCTCATGTACACTTACCTAATACTGTCTCTAATTCACATGAATTAAGATTGTTTAGGAACTTAACCAAGAATTGAATTTGATTTCAGCACGCAATTGACATCAAAATAATATCATGAATATCTCATAAACATGAAATTAAGGTTTTAGTCATGAATTTACATCCCATTAAATCAAACAACACAAAATAATCCCATCACGTAGTAGGATTTTTCTCCTACTAGTTTTGTTGTTCCATGATAAAAAATGACTTTTGCATCAAAATAGGTATTGTACAAAAGTTAAAACACATTATGAATATGACATAAAAATGTTTGACTAATCAAATTAACAAACCAATTCAAACAACCCTATGAAAGAACTTAATTAATAATACTAGGTTTCACAAACTCTAAAATTTCAACAACATACACAATTATGAATTTCATGTTTAAATAAAATTCAAACCTTTTAATTATCATAAAAAACATATAATATCATCATATTAATATGTCATTGAATTAAAATTAAAATTTTATGTCAAACAAAATCAAATTCGTTTTTAACGGAATAAGAGAATCCAAGTTGTTCCTTTATAATCAATCTCATTAATACTTCAATTAAATCCAAAATTAATTTACATAGGGTGTCTTTGACACCATTTTTGGGTTTTGAACATGAATCTCATACATATAGCAATGAAATTATAAAATTTAATCAAAATTAAAACCCAAGAAATGCCCTATGTGTATTAAATTAGTGCCTACGTAATTTCAACTCAGCAATATTTCTTAGTGTTTACTTAAATTAAATCTCAGCACTATTATTTTTAGTGCCTACATTTCTACCCTTTTATTGGCATGCCAACTTATCCTAATTTCTAGTTCTCGACTAGATGTTATAGGGCTTAATTATATTTGTCACATTTATTATTATTTACATAAATTATGTATGTAACATTAATATAAATTCTACATAAATGCAATAATTCCCATTAAATATTTTACAACCTCAAACTTGCTCATTTAATCATTATAACTATAAGAAAAGTCAATTAATATATTTTCTATCACATAATTTCACAATCAACACATTTGTTTACAAGTTGTGCTATTCTGGACAGCATTTCTGCCTTATGTTTCTCTGTATTTTTCGTCCATTTTTATATGGAAATTGGACAAGTGATAAGCTAAAAAAATGTAGGTACATGTCTTATCTTTAATTTCCAACTGGAATCACATTAAAAAGAAGTTTTAGCAAAAGTTGTGAATTTTCTTCTAAGCTACGTTCACTACAATCTGCCCAGTATTTTACTGGATAGAATTCTGCCTTAAATTTCTCTGTCTTTTTCATCTATTTTAGAATGGAATTTGGACAAGTGATCAAATATAAAAATATAGTTGCATGTCTTATGTTTAATTTCCAACTGAAATTACATTAAAACGAATTATTTTGCAAAAGTTATGAATTTTCTTCTAACCTATGTTCACTGCAATCTGCCCAGTATTTTTTTTTCTGAACACTGTTCATAAGATGAATTTTCAGAACCTCAATTAATTCATACAATTTCCATTTTCATGCATCGACCTCATTTTCTAGTTTTTATTTTCACATTCATAGCATCATTTAATCACTAATTCATTCTCAATCAAATATCCAGAATTTCATACACATCACAAAATCAAAATCAACATTTTTCTATATTGAATTTTTTCCAAATGTACATACCTCAAAAATTTCACTTCTCTTCACTTTTATCTTCTTCCTAGCTAGCCTTCTCTTTTCCCTTACTTCTTCTTTGATTTTGTTTCAAAGTTTGTTCATTTCCTTGTCCTAACAACAAATTTTACACTAATCAAACACTAATCACCCTAATCCACCCTTAATCACCATTAACATATTAATAACCCTAAATTACTAACTTTAATGGAAACTAACCCCAAAATCAAAGAAAATAGAAGAAGAAAAGTGAGAAGATGGAGAATCTAAACTCACCTTTGATGATCTTTAAAATGACCCAAGTCTTCTTTCTCTTTTTCTCTTCCTTTCTTCCTTCCTCTTCTTTGGTTTTGCTCACTTTACTTCACTTCTTTGATGATCTTGCCTTAATCCCACTTTTTTTCATCTAATCTTATCTTTAATTGAAGAAAAAAAAGAAGAACATTAAGGGAGGAGGAGAGTCACAGCAAAAGGGAAGAAAAAGGGAGAGAATGGGTTTGATTAAGATGAAGAAGAAGAAGAAGAATGGTCAAAAAAGTGGAAATTTGACTTTTTATAGTTGGATTAGGTGGGTGGTTAGGATTAATTATTAATATTTCTTCTCATTGGTCCATTAATTTAAATCACTCTTACTTTATTTTAATCAAAAGAATATTCCTTTCCTTAGATAAAGAATATTCTATTTTTATGCCTTCTTAAAATATATGTGCCAAAAACATTGCAGTTTCTAATTTCGTTCAGCAAAAAATTATTTTTTTCCAAATTTTAATTCCAAACTTCAAAATTCTCAATTAATAATATCCAAAATATTTTTCTCACATCTTATTATTATTTAAATTTATTTCTTTCATGTCCAAATTTAGACCCCGATCAATTCAGCGCGTCTGATTTCGATCAACCGCAACCGTGGCCTAAATTATCGGGCATTACAATTGTACACCTATAATCTATCAATATATAATATAATATGTTCAAACACAAGACAATCCACATGATTTGGATACATGTATACACATAGAGTAGCTATAACTTCATACATGTCTACTTGAAGTTTTATGATGACCAACAATTTTGCATTCATTGCATCTCATAACCAACCCTTTTTGTATAAGTTTTGAAGCCCACCACTTGACCTTTGAAACTCATTATGTTCCCTATTCCTCTTTAGAGCTGAAAATTTGTGTCATGTCATGTCTTAATTGGTTATAACATGATTTTACTAAATACAAATATAACACGATTAATTAATAGTGCCAAAAATTCAAAATATGGACATGATACGATTAAAATCTATGCTAACACAACACAACATGATTAGACACGATTAACTTAATGTATCTCAATGTGTACAAATTACATGATAAGACACAATTATACACGATTTACTTAACATATCTAAATGTATATATTTGACATGACATGATATAATTATAGACAATTTTCAATTACTATAGAATTATGCTTAGAGATGGAGCATGATGCAATATTATCCATTTGAATAATATCTTTAATGACTTTATTTGATTCAATATCATTTGCATTGATACTTTATATAAATAATGAATATAATTATTAATCATGGTACATAAAAATGAGCAATAAGATAAAATTAATTAAAAACATGTATTTATGCACAAATTAGAAGAATAAAATCTCATTACCAACTTCTACAAGTAGCCAATCTTTTGTGAAAATGAGTGCTTGAACTATCTCTAGTTTAAGAGAACTATGATACTAATCAAGGATTCAACAAACAAGACTGAAGCTAAACTCAAATGCGATTGTAGATACAAGGATAGCTAGTATATCAAGAGCCATTGCAGCAAGCTCAGAATACCTAAACTGATTTTCTTTCCAAAATTGTAAAGCACTTAAGGGAGTATTTCTATCAATTCTCATTTCTTTCAAATATTGTTGCAATTATGTCTCTTGGTTGTATCCCTTTCCTTGAAAATTATCAAACTCATATTAATAAAAAAAATAGCAAGTTACTATTCACTATTTTGTTTTTTAATTATATACAATAGACATCGTTCATAAATATAATGAAAAATGACTAAAAAAAAAATTTATCCTTTAAATTTTTATCTTATCACATGTGATGTTGTGTTACTATCTTGATCATCCTTTTTCTTTTTAATTAAAGGTCTTTTAATAGACTCACCTTGAGCAATTTTTGCATTTGTTGCAACATATTGATAAAAAAACAAAATATAGCTTATTACAAACATCTTCTAATTGACTTGAATAATTGCCATATATCTCATTATAACTCCAATCCATAAAATCAATCTTATACCTAAGATCTAATATCACAGTAATAGCTAAGGTCATGCTAAAATCATCCCAATATTTCTCAAATTTTTCCATCATGAACACAACCATATTTTTCATGTACTCATCATCTGAAATCATATGCTCCTTCAATGTCAAGTATGCTATAAACACAAAAGAAGGAACAAATTAGCAATAGGATACTTTAACCCTGAAAACACATAAATGATGTCATAAAAAACAACAAGGAAAGTGCAATTGTTTTTTTTTTTTTTTTCCATTCAATCGGTGTTAGGCAACTTTTATAGTTGGAGTCACTTAATTCCAAGTGAAAAAGGCACGTCGATAGAATAAAGCACATAGTCTCTTTTTTCCACTCAAAGCCAATAATCTTATACATTCCAAAAAACATTGTTTTATAACTTGAGACCCTACAACATACTTGTTGTTGTCTCTAACTTTAATAATATAACTATTAATTGCTTCTAAACCATCTTGTACAACTAAATTCAACAAATGTGCACAATACCTTAGATGAGAAAACTCATCCCCACAAACAAGTGTTTGTCTAATGCTTACTTGGTCCTTTAATAGTCGAACAAACACATTATTAGCTTATGCATTATCGAAAGTCACACAAAAAATTTGTTCCCTAATTAAAATTGAACAAACTTTTTCATTAATTGCCACACTAGTATATGAAGGCGGCATAAAAGAAAAATCTAATGATCTTTTATGTAGAACCCATTATATGAAATGCACAGTTACTACTATATACCTATCAATATCAATTAATGTCCACAAATCACTATTTAAACAAATCATTCCTAGGATAACTTGAAGCATGCTTTTAATTCTCTCTTTCTCCTTCTTATACAATTTCATAGTATTTATAGAAAATAATTAGTTCATTTGGATTTGTAAAAGAGAATAATGCTCTAATACTAGAAAATTCCATAAAAAGATAAAGGCAACTAATGCATAACTATGGCAACAATAAGCAACCCATGAAATTTATTATGATCAAATTTAAAAGATATCATGGATAAAATTTGACCAATCCTAAATTATGAAATAAATATCAATAAAATAAAAGTTTAATACAAAATATACAGGCATACACAAGCACAAAAGTTTTATAAATGAGTAATTATAAAACTATGCCTATGAAAATACAGCATGTAAAGTTATAACTACCTAACCCATAGCAAAACAACCAAAAAATAGGGGTATAACGGTGTATCACCCACCCCGAATAAAATATCCTTGACTCTGATCACTGGGCATCCTCCTCTATCGGTTCTCCCCTCAACTCCAAACCTGTATATGGAAAATCCATATGCTAAGCAACTTGTGCCTAGTGATACATAATAACATGCAAGGCATACAACAACATATACATAATATGCATGATATACTCACTAAGGTACTATAACGACTTATCTCAAAGTCTGCACATACATTAGCTTGTATACTACATTAAATCCTCCACATGAGTTAATTTTTATCTAAATAACTATTCACAATGAGACTAATTTCATTAAATTTATCTAAAAATGTAACTAATTACCATAAAATCAAACTTAAATCCTCATTTGACTATTAGAGGCCAGTTTAGAGGTGGTTGTATCAGACAGAGTCAGGGGGTATCTGAGACAGTGACAAACTCAAAGGTAGTAGAGCTCCAACTCGGGCATATATGATGAGAGCTCGTGAGTACCGGGATGCGCCTGACGTCACAGTTGGTAAACTATTTTTATTTGACTTTGATTTACATGCATTGATTGATCCTGGTTCCACACTTTCATAAATAAGCACAGTTGCACTTAAACAAGGGAACATGATACCTGAGACCTTAGAATATGAAAGAGTTGTGACCAATCCGCTGGGACATAGTGTGAAAGTGAATCAGATCTATAGAAACAGTTCAATAATAATTAAGGGTAGAGAATTTCCAACAAACTTAAGAGAATTACCTTTTCATGAATTTAATGCTATTCTGGGTATGGATTCGTTGACAAAGCATGGAGCTATAGTCGACTGCCGATCTAGAAAAGTTGTACTTAAAATTCCCGAGCAGGATGACACTATCATTTAGGGTGAAGGTCAAACATGTTTGACCAGTGTTATTTTTGCATTAAAAGCTTAGAAATACATTAGGAAGGAATGTGAGGCATATTTAGCCCATGTGATAGATACCAGGAAGGGGAGCCTAGAACTCAAGGACATCCCCACAGTGTGTGAGTTCCCAGATGTGTTTCTTGAAGATTTGTTGGTGTTACCACCAGATAGGGAGATAGAGTTTGCTATTGATGTGATTCCTGGTATAGCCGCGATATCAATTACTCGTTATAGAATGACACCTATAGAATTAAGAGAGTTGAAGGTTCAATTCCAGGAATTGCTAGATAAGGGGTTCATAAGACCCAATGTGTCACCATGGGGTGCTCTGGTGTTGTTTGTGAAAAAGAAGGATGGCACCCTTCGATTATGTATTGATTACCGACAATTGAACAATGTGACAATTAAAAATAAATACCCACTGCCTAGAATTGATGATTTGTTTGATCAATTGAAGGGAGCAGGAGTATTCTCTAAGATTGATCTCAGATCTGGGTATCATCAACTAAAAATCAAAGAATTAAATGTGTCCAAAACAACCTTCATAACTCAATATAGCCACTATGAGTTCCTGGTTATGTCGTTTGGCTTAGACCTTACCTTGATCAGTTTTTGGTAGTTTTTATAGATGATATCCGGGTGTATTCGAGGGACAAAGGAGACCATGACAGACATCTCAGAATAGTACTTCAGACTTTGAGGGAAAACCATTTGTATGCAAAGCTATCAAAATGTGAGTTTTGGTTGGAAGATGTAGGATTCCTAGGACATATTGTGTTAGTTGAAGAAATTCGTGTGGATCCTAGCAAAATAGAAGCGATTCTAAGTTGGGAGCCGCCCTGCAATGTGATAGAAGTCCAGAGTTTCCTTGGATTAGCTGGGTACTACAAAAGGTTTGTGAAGAGATTTTCAAGTATAGCCACACCAATTACCAAGTTGCTCAGAAAAGAAACTAAGTTTGAGTGGATAGATCGGTGTCAAATAAGCTTTGAGAAACTAAAATTCATGCTAACCGAAGCACCTGTTTTGACCCAACCTATGCTAGGGAGAGATTTTATGATATACAGTGATGCCTATCATAATGGGCTAGGTTGTGTATTAATGCAAGAGGGTAAAGTAGATGCTTATGCATCTAGGCAATTGAAGCCTCATCAGATAAATTACCCTACTCATGATTTGGAGTTGGCAGCAATAGTGTTTGGTTTAAAAATATGGCGACATTATTTGTATGGCGAGCAGTGCTACATATATACAGATCACAAGAACCTCAAATATTTGCCTACACAAAAGGAGTTAAACTTAAGGCAAATATGCTAGTTGGAGTTAATTAAGGATTATAATTGTATAATTGATTATCAGCCAGGCAAAGCAAATGTAGTAGCAGATGCCTTAAGTAGAAAAACACTGGCAGGTCTAGTTTGTAAAAATTTTTCATTATAATATAATATATAGTAATTAATAATAAATTAAAAGGAGACCCATATTTTATGTTGGCAGAATTACGGGTTCAACCTACTTTAAACCAACAAGTGAGAGAAGCTTAGAGACAAGATCATAAATTGATAATAATTGCTGAGATAGTTAAAAAGGGGGAGAGACCTGAATTTAAGGTTGAAGATGATGGGAGCATAAGTTATAAGGGAAGATTATGTGTGCCAAATGACAACGGATTAAAGTAAATAATTCTAAAAGAGGCGCATAATACCACTTATTCTATGCATCTAGGAAACAATAAAATGTATCAAGATATGAAGACTCATTATTGGTGGCTAAGAATGAAGAAGGATATCGTGGATTACACTACAAGATGCTTAACATACCAACAAGTGAAAGCAGAGCACCAGGTACCATCTGGATTGTTGCAACATATTGTTATCCCATAATGGAAGTGAGAAAGGATTACAATGGATTTTGTATCTGGTTTGCCTTTGATGCAAAGGAAACATGATGCAGTATGGGTAATTGTTGATAGGCTTACCAAATCAACTCACTTTATGCCAGTTCAGATGGATTATTCATTGAGCCGGTTAGCAAAATTATTTGTTAATGAGATAATTCAACTACATGGGGTGCCAATATCTATTATTTTTTATCGAGACCCACAATTTACATCAAAATTTTGGAAAAGTCTACAATAAGCATTGGGGACCCAACTTAGTTTTAGTACACCATTTCACCCACAAACAGATGGGCAATCTGAATGAGTTATTCAATTGTTGGAAGACATGTTTAGAAGCTGTGTAATTGACTTTGAGGGTAGTTGGGATAAATACTTACCATTGATGGAATTTGCATACAACAATAGCTATCAAACTAGTATCGGCATGACTCCATATGAAGTTTTGTATGGAAGAAGATGTCGGACACCTTTATGCTAGACAGAACTAGTGAAAAAAAGTTAATGGGGCCAGAATTAGTACAACAGAAAGAGGAGAAGGTAAAATTAATCCAAGATCAATTAAAAGATACAACTGATTGACAAAAATCCTACGCCAATTTGAAGAGGAAAGACATTGAATATGTTGTCAGAGACAAGGTATTTTTGAAAGTCTCACTTTGGAAGAAACTACTTCATTTTGGTAAGAAGAGGAAACTGAGTCCTAGATTTATTGGACCATATGAAATACTTGAACGTGTAGGTCCAGTGGCTTACAGGTTGGCCTTACCACCAGAATTGGATAAGATCCATAATGTGTTTCATGCTCAATGTTAAGAAGATATAGATCGGATCCGGCACATGTAATACCTATGGAATTAATAGAGGTACATCTAGACTTGACCTATGTAGAAGAGCCGGTGAAAATCATAGCTCAAGAAGTCAAGGAACTACGGAACAAGAAGGTACCATTGGAACAGGTCCTATGGCGTAATCATGCAGTAGAAGAAGCCACCTGGTAGAATAAAAAAAGGATGAGAACACAACATCCTCAGTTATTCCGCTCCACCTAATCAAGTAAATTTCGAGGATGAAATTTTCTTAAGGGGGAAAGAATTGTAACATCCAGTGATTTAGGCCCCAATTGCATGTGTCCATAGTGGGGTGTGCAAGTTCAATCGGAGTCTAAATTTTAACCCATAAAAAAATGACTAATAATAAGGGAAAATAATTAAGGGTATTATTATTTGGGAATTAAAAAGATTAGTACTAGAATTAGAAAAAAATAAAATTTCCTATGGACAAAATCGGTATTATGGCAATTGTTGGGGGAAAAAATGTGAAGATGGAGAAAGATGTGGCAAATAAGGAATTTCTTAAAGTTTAAAATTTAATCAAGATTAATTATGTTAATGAGCCAATGAAAATTAAGATTAATTTTAATTAGTGGGACCCACTCCTTAATTTGGGTATAAAAGTCAAAAGATGGCAAATTCTCCATTCTTCCATCAAAAAAATCTAACTCGTCTTCTTCCTCTCTTTCACCCTTTATGCTGTCCACTTTATCCTTCCAAAGCCACCATTTTTGCTTCATTTCAAGCTTGAAAAAGAGAGAAAAATTATTTTTAAGAGAGGAAATTCAAAATTAAGGAGTTCTTGTGCAAATGAGCAAGAAAGAAGGAAGAAGGAAAACAAGAAAAGGGAGAAATTTTAAGGGGAATTTGGGCCCACCTTGGAGAACCCTTAAGGTGAGTTTATTCTTCTTGAATTCAACCTTTTTCCTTTCATTTGAGACCCATAAGGATGATAGATATGATTAGGTGTGGTAGATTGAGGTTATGTTGCAAGATTGAAACTAGAAATTTAAAGTTGTAATTAGTAGAAGGAAATTGTAGTTAAACTTTGAATTAATGATAATTGATGTTAGTTAATTGTTTTATCACTTAAAAACCAAAGAAATATGATGCTAATGGATGGAGAAAGGGCTTCCATAGTTAAAGTAATTTGGGGGAAATTGAAATTAACCTAGAAGCAACACAATTGGGGATAGATAAAGTGTGATTGGAGTATTGATTTGAATCCATAGTTAAAGTAATTTGGGGGAAATTGAAATTAACCTAGAAGCAACACAATTGGGGATAGATAAAGTGTGATTGGAGTATTGATTTGAAGAAAATAAACTGGGACCTATGATAAGCTTTTTGGGTGGCCATGATATTTGAAAAAGGAAGTTTAACTTGGGTACATTTTGGCTAAATTAAAGTATAAAACATATTAGGAGCATTAGAATTTTATATAGGCATGAAAAGCTTTGAAAATGGATGATAGGATTGAGATATGGTATTGGTTGTGTAATAAAACCAAATGAACAAATGAGAGGCCCTCAAGAGGATGACAAAGGCAAGGAGAAAGCAAATTAGTAAGGGGAGGGAAAAAAGGAAAAAGGGAAGATCCAAGGTTGATTAGGTATTTGCTTCATTGATAAAAAAAAAACTTACATATGATTTATTGGTATGAAATTATGTTTTAATTTGTGATATGAATGTGGTTTGTCATAATATGGTTAAGTGTTGGTTTTAAATGTTTTATATGGTAATGAGATCAAATGGTGTGAAATCATTAAGATATGTGAAGGTAATTGTGATATGGAAACTTTGACATAAAAATGAATGCATATGATAAATGTAAGTAGTATATAGAGTGATGCCAATTGATGACCCTGCTGTAAAGATTCTAGAACAGTCTCGACTATTTTGATCATATATAATGTTCTGGTAATGATATTGAAATGAAATCAATTATAAATGAAAGTGGACTCATAATTCTAAAACTTTCATTCAGAACCTGAGTTCAAATTCTAATTGCAAATGAGCTAAAAATTTGACACAAAATCTCAGACCTGTAGGTTCCCAGAAAATACTAAGTAAAATTTTTGGAACGCCCTTCAGTAAAAGGACCATAAGTTTTGATAGAAAATTTTGATATGAGTATTTTTTATGCATATGAAAGTTGTGACAATGATTCAAATTGTTAGAAGATCATGACTTATTATAAATGGGCTAAAAATGAAGCCCAAAATTAGGGTAGAAATCTGTCATAGATAAAAACTTGAAATATTGGATTTTTGCATGTGGTGTGAAGAGTATATGTAATAATTAATGTGAATTTTTACTTTAATGGTAATTATAAATATTTAATAAATTATTTATGTGTGATATTCTAGTTCATTAATAATGGGAACAAAGAACAAAAATAAATAAGTTTATTTGTGACAATTTAGTAACATTATCATTTTTGAAAATATTGTGAATTAATATGAAAATAGTTAAGCCCTAAGACACATAATCTAGAACTAGAATAGTGAATAGTTTAGCATGTCAATCAAGGGATTTAAGGCACTTAGTGCCAAATATAAAAGCTGATAATGGCAAGCGCTCGACACAATATTCTGAAAGCCGGAAATGGCAACCCCATTATTCTCATTAGTTAGTTTGGTTATAGATGTTATGGGCACAAGAAAAATGAAAAATAATAATAAAATCAAAGTATGTCATTGTGATAATGTTATATTAATTAAAATTGTTAAATATGAAATGTTTGCTGAAATTTATTTATTTTTATATAAATTTCTTGTTTTATGCCTTATTTATGAAATGATTAATTAATATGTAAGAAAATATATGTATGTAAAATTTTTATCATTGAAGCACCACTAAGCTAGTAGCTTAGCGTGGGTGGTTTCCTCTTGCACAGGTTTAAAGGGTATCCATAGATAATATAGTTGTCAAAAGAAGAAGGGTACCCGGACGAAAGCAGCTAAAAGCTTTGGATTTATTTTTGGTATAATTTGTTAAAAGTTTTGTAAATTAAATTATAGTTTTTATTTCATCAAGTGTGTATTATAGATGTGACTTATAATGTAAGGAACATAGTTTGAATTTAAATTATTGTATTTTATAAATACATAAAATTTTGAATATTTATGTTTGTAATCACTTTATTTTGGGTATCTGCAATATTTTCATTAAAAAAAATTATACTTCATTTCATTAAGTTTATATGATAGTTAGTCGGGTAATGCTGCTCACTTACCTTGCTGAACCAAAGTGGGGTAAGGGGGTGTTACACATCTTATCATATTCAACATAGTATGACAATAAAACCATTAAATTATGCAACCTACTTTACCTTCTAAAACTGATAAGCATTAGGTCTCAGAACCATGCATAAGGAAACCATCATTATTTTCATAACATATACAAAACATATTAAATGTGTACCATTGTATACCTATGTCATTAAAACCTTTTTCATTTCATTATAATCATTAACTACTTTAACATTTTTGCCCAACAACTCTTTACATGGACTATTCGGATACAAATTGTGAACAAGGGCACTCTTCGAGCTTAAGCCACCCTGCCACTGTTTATGATCATGTGTAATCATTCGAGTTCGTCAAGTCAAGAGCGCGCTCTCTGATCTTAAGCCACATTAACTGCGTAAAACATATAGGTTGCATGCAATATAGGATCAAGGGTGCTCTCCAAGCTTAAGCTACTTTGTTCTTAAAAGATAAATGTATAACATATCACTATAGTATTGTACACTCCCTTAATGGCATATCTTCTATCCTACTTCTAGTCCTAGTATTGAGTCTAGGCTTTACTTATTCATATAATTGGCCTTTATCTTATAACATAACATTTAGAACATATGAAATTTCACATGTATCATATATGCATGAACAATCATAAAATCATGTGTTTTCTATTCTTATCATACCATTATAGAAACATGTGCATAGCCATTATACTGAAATCATGAAAGAAAACAACATATAACATATTAAACAGGATTCACGAGTATAAACTACATATTCATGGCTATGAAGGTTCATTCACAGGTACCCCTACCCGTGAACCAAACCATGAACTAGGTCATGAAAGCTTTTATCCATAAATTGTACATTTCTTCATGGGCATGAAGAAATAGTCACGAGTGTGACTATGATGATTCATGGCCATGAGTTAGGTAGTGACTAAAACTATGAAACATCTTGCTTGAATTGGCTAGTTCTGGGTTGATGATTCCCCGCCAAGCACCCTTTATTATAGGGTGAATCTGGATTTTCCAATAAATCAACCATAAAAACAAGACATTTAATGCAAAACACATAAAGGCTTTAACGGTTCTCCAATGGCAACCTTTTCCTATCAACACTCGTAGCAATCATGCATTTATCATGTCATAACATTAATTAGACATACAAGAGTTTATTTCATCATAATCAAACCCTTGAATCTCAAAAATACATTCATATCCATAAATCCTCATATCATGCATGTATTTATACTTAACTTACCTCTTTCCACCATAACCATCATCGTTCAATGTTCTCATTGTAACACCCTCTTATATAATAGGACAAAATTCTGCTATATAAGTGAATGCTATAATGACATGCATTAAAATTTAGTAAAATTTAAAGCTTTGTAAAACATATTGATGTATCCTGGCTATGATGACTATTTTAAATACTTTATTAAAAACATATAAATCATTGCAATGTGCTATATATGTTTAAAACAAATTTACAAATCTCAAATTATATAAATCTAATAACCCTTTTTGTCCCATGGGATATACAACATAAAAAGAAAAATACTTTAATGCATGGTATCACCTCGAGATGTCTGCTCTTCCATATGACTCTTGACGGTTTGCTCTTCTCTTTCATTGACCTTTCGTATATCCATACATGTGTATGGAAGAATACCCACATGCTAAGCAACCTAATGTTTAGTGGTACATATGTGCATAAAAATTCATATGTATATTCATGATATGCCATAACAATTTCATGCTCATATTATCCAATTCGTGCTCATGCTTCAATATACATATACATTCATATAATCCATACTTTTGCTATTATCTTAACATGCATACTTTGTATGTTAAATCACAAAATGATATAAGTATATATATCTATATGATACCAAACCATATTCCTTTTTCAATATTTCTATTTAATTGGT
Source organism: Triadica sebifera (assembly GCA_023653625.1). NCBI lineage: Eukaryota > Viridiplantae > Streptophyta > Magnoliopsida > Malpighiales > Euphorbiaceae > Triadica > Triadica sebifera. The sequence goes on along the minus strand of CM042903.1, from coordinate 12,676,710 downwards.
TTTCTTTATTCTTATTATTTTTTTCACATATAAATAGTCATAAACAATAATCCATATATCAAAACCCTTTTCATAGCAATATTAAAAATCAATTCATCATATATCAATATGGGATATTGCATACCTAGTTTACTAGTTTAACACATATACACGCCATAATTTACAATAGTAAATCCATATATCCATCGCCATACAACATACATGACATATAATACCAAATTTACATTTCCTTGTTCCATTTACCTGATAACTGGTTTTCCTTATTCTTTTTATATTTTATAGCTCATAACTATAAACCTAGACTATCCAGATGCGGGTTGTGAAATAAGAGCGCTTTTACTCCAAGCTTAAGTCACCCTGCTCACTATCTGTATCTATCTGTATATGTGCTCAATTGAGTTTCTCAAGTCAAAAGCGCTCACCCAAGCTTAAGTCACCCTGCTCACTATCTGTATATGATCTCAACCAAACTTCTCAAGTCAAGAACGCTCTCACCCGAGCTTAAGTCACCCTGCTCACTATCTGTATATGATCTCAACCAAACTTCTCAAGTCAAGAACACTCTCACCCGAGCTTAAGTCACTTTAGGAAGCTTTTCTGATGGTATGCCTCTAGGAATCTCTGGTACATTCAACTTTATGATTGTATTCCAGGCTGAGCACAATATCCTTATGCACCCATTTCACATGTTAGTCATAGCTGGTGTATTCGGCGGTTCCCTATTTAGTGTTATGCATGGTTCCTGGTGTCGAAAGTAATCGAAAAATCCAAACTAAGTATATTTATCCATGACTAGGATGAAGCTTGGGTGAAACTAATTGGAGGTCCGAACCGACTGATGTTGAAGAATCAGCAGATGAGTTGTGGTTAGGGGTGAAATGCCACTCGAACCCAAAGCTAGTTGGTTCTCCCCGAAATGCGTTGAGGCGCAGCAGTTGACGTCGAGAATTGAATAGTATAACATAGAAAGATCGTTTATCCATACCAAATTAAAAAATAGATTCTTGATTCAATTGATAATTTCTTTACTTTATTATATTACTATTAATTACTATTATTAATTACTATTAACTATTACTTTACTTTTTTTATTTATCATATTCTTTCTTTTCTAAAAAAAAATTAGAAAATTATTGCCTTCTTTGTACAATCGTCTGAGACGTATCATTTCCTCAAAATGATAATTCCATGTAATATAATTTGCAGTGCAATAACCCCTTTAGTGGCATGTCATTTATCCTATAACTAGTCCTATATTAGAGAAATGAGCTTTCAGCCTTTATTCCTTATTGTCCATATAATTCATCATACACATATTCATATGATCAAAACATATAATCATAATATCATATCATATATGCTCCATATGTATATTCAAGTATCATACTATCATAACTTCATGTCATACATAGTCATAACTTATATCATTTTATCATATTCGTAATGTTTTTCCATTCCATATAATATTGCATCTTCATATAGTAACCCTTAGGTTTCATATTCATACTAAATTAATTTAGCCAACATACCATAAAAGAATTTAAATATCATGATTATTACTTTTTTTCACAATCAAAACACATAAATATCACACAATATTTTGAGACCAAATTACTAAATTTTTATTCTTGGACAATTTTCTACTCTAATATTGGGTTATATTTTTCACCCATTTCTAATTTGAAAAGGACCTCATGGCCATTGAATTTTTAGTTCAATGTCTTATCTTATATATGTAAAAAGAACACATAAATCCAAAATTTTTAGCATAACTTATGGCTAAATTACTGTATGGTATTTAGTAAACATCTGCCTAGTATTTTCTGAGTACTTCCAGGTCCGAGAATTTTTAGGAAATTTTAAGTCCAGTTAAAATTAGAACTGGCATTCACACTCTTCATGAGCATTTTTTCCCTATGTGTCTACTTTCATTTTCATCTAGCTTTATGTCAATCTAAGTTCCATAACATAAGATATGACTGAATTATTGTGTGGTGTTCAGTAAAAATCTACCCAGTATTTTATGGACACTTCCAAGTCCGAGATTTTGTAGCTACTTTTAAGAATAATTAAAGTCAAAACTAGTATTCATACTCTCATAACTATATGTCTACTTTCATTTCTAACTAGTTTTATGTCAATCCAAGTTCCAAAACATAAGTTATGACCAAATATATCAAAACTATTCTAGACTAATTTTAACATTATCATCAATATCAAGCATCATAGCAATGCAAATAAAATACCCAAAGGAATAAATATGCTCATATGTATAAAGCTCTTCAAATCTTAAGCTTACTCTTATTCTTGGGAATTTTCACCACTTTCTCTAGCACTTATTAAGACCATCAAAATATCTCTTTTAAATCATAGAACACATATATACACATAAATATACTCTAAGAATATAAACCTTCACTTTAACTATCATGATTCCTCTTTTAAGCCACTATCTATCTCAAGCTCTTCTTTTAACCCCTTTAGATGTTTAAAAAGTGTGTTTTAACTAATAAAAACTCTAACTTGACATAGAAAACAATCCATTTGAAATGGATCTCCACCAAGAATAAAAATGGTGGAAATTTATGAGGAATAAGATGTAAAAGAATATTTTGATCTTCTCTTACCTTTCTTTTCCAAAAAGCAATATGGATGTGTAACTAGGCCTTTCCTTTCTTTCTTCTTCAAGAAAATGGCTCATTTCAATCCAACAACTTCTGTTTTCTTCTTTTCTAGAGGATTTCAACTACAAGAATGATTTTTCTCTTAGTTTTTTTATGGCTTATGGTTATTTTGTGTGAAAGAAAGTGAAAGAATGGAGGATGAATAATGAACACATTTTTGAAAGGAAAATTAGGGTTTGATGGCTGATTTTTAATGAAGAAGAAGGAAGAATAAGGATTTTTATACTCACAGCAAAAATGTCACTTTGATCCCTCCTTGTTTTTGCCCAATACCCACTTAAATCCTTAATTTTTACTTATTTCTTACAAGTGTTATTACCAGCTTTAATAATATTGTCATTACTGGCTTTAATAATAGTGTCATTACTGACTTTAATAATAGTGTCATTACTGACTTTAATAATAGAGTCATTACCGGCTTCAATAATAGTGTCATTACCAGCTTCATTGATCGTGCCATTATTGGAATTAATCATACTCACCCCTGCTTGGCATGCCAACTATCCTAAGTCAAGTTCTAAGTTAGGTGTTCTAGGGCTTACCAAAAGTCATTAAAATTCATAATTACTAACTTTGCACTTTTTATGCATTTAATGGCTCAGTTAATCACATAATTATCCAATAAAAATACCATTTGCATAATATAACAAGGTCCACATTATTTTTCACATCAAATTTCTCAATTGATATTCTGCCATGTTAATGGCAAATTCAATGCTCTATATTGGACCTTAATTTTGAACCTGTTAGAAGCCGAATTAAATTACAATGTCTTCTTAAGAATTTTAGCCCTGAATCTTACATTTAATATGCAACTTGAATCACTAAAGTTTGAGTTCAGTAGAAAAAGATATGATCAAATGAACACTTATTAGTTACTAACAATTTTTTCCCATAATTTTCTTGATAGATTCTAGGTCCAAACTTTATGTATTTTTCTGGAAATATTCAGACATATTTAGATTTTATGGCCTAAATAAAAGTTAAACCTATATGTCTTAGCTTTAAAACCCAACAAATAACACACAAATTTGAATTTGACAACTTAAATTATAACAGTTTATGTACTCACTGCTTCACAATTTCTAGCAAAGAACATACACATTAACCACATTCAATTTTTTCCAAAATTAATCCTAAGTCTAGCAAACATGCATCCCTAAGATTACATCACAAAATACTTTTAATTAACAATCATTTATATGAAAAATACTCAAATATGCAACTTTATAATAAATTATAAGTTATTGCCTTAAATTATGCACTTACCTAAAATTTTACTTTGCTTTATTTCTCTTCACTTCTCTTTTTCTTTTCCTTTGCTACTTTGAGCTTGTTCTTTGTCAATTTGAGCTCCTAAACCTATAAAAACATCATCAACAACCTTTCTTTTTCAACCCTCTCTAATCCCTAAACTCTCTCTCTCTCTCTCTCTCTCTCTCTTTTCCATAACATACTTTAATCACCACCTTTCTTTAGAGAAAACATAGAAGAGAAGAAAAATCACCTTACCTTCACCTCCTAGCTTCCATGGTCAAACCTTAAGGTCTTCTTTCTCTTATTTTTTTTCTTTCTTATTTTCCACTTTTAAGCCTTATACTAACCTACTCTCACTTACTTGAGCATGAAAATAGAATTTTCCATGTCTTTATCTATCTTTTTCACACTTTCTTTATCACTTTATCTTTCTAAAACTCAGCTTGGCTATGGAGGATTAAGGGAAAATGTGGGTTGAATTAGGAGAATAGAAAATTATAGATATAAAAAGAAAAGGAAGGAAGAAGAAGTAATTAAAGAGAAAATTACAAAAGCAATTAAGGATGGGGATACCTAAGCTTCAATATCTAGATATTTATATCAATTAGCTTCTTAATGTTTGCCACTTGGTGTGGCCAACCCACTCATGAATTTAATGTCCAAGTAATGAATTTATTTGGTAATTATCCCAATTAATCCTTGAAATATGGACATTTAATTTGGGTTGGTTGGCCATAGCATTAAAGAAAAAGGATTAATATTGATTAAGTTTAAATATCAAAGATATGGTCAAATAGATGGGTCCCATATAAAGAATTTTGGTCCCTTCTTATTCTTCCTTTTTCTTCTTCTCCTTATTGATGCTCTCTTCTCTCTCTTCTCTGCCCAGTCATGCCAGCCACACCCATGAATCCTTCATAGCCAACTTTAAAAATCTAGAGAGAGAAAGGAATGGAAAAGAACAAGACAAAGTGATTTCCATGATCTACAAGTCTTGAGGAAGCTTGGAAGAACAATAGGGATGAAGAACAAGCAAGCTTAGTGGAGAGAGAAAATCTTCAAGGTTGTGATCAAGTGAAGAAAAGTGTAAAGTTAAGAAGCTTTTCTTCTTCTCTTTCATCATTTCCTAAGGAAGTTGGAGTTTTGAGCTCATTTTGAGCTTGATTATGTAGAAAGAGAGTTTAGGGTTTCATGAGAGAGAGAGTTTAGGTTTTTGAGAAAGTAAGATGTTGATGATGATCTGTAATGTTGTAGGAGACCCAAGTGACAAGGAACAAACTCAAAGGAATAAGGGCAAAAGGAAAGCTACCTAGAAGAGTGAAGGAGAAAGATAGAGCTTTGTGCATAATTTAAGGCAATAGCCTATCTTTGCTTGAAATAATGCATGTTTAACATGTTAATTGATGATTGAAGTGAATTAGTGATGACTATGGCATGAAACCATAGGTTAGAGATAAAGAATGAGATTTTTGTGATTTCTTGAATTAAGTAATGTATGTTAGAGATTTTAATTATGATTAAGGAATTTATATGTATTAGGTCCTGATATGTGGAATAAAGGACTCTAGAAATGCATGAGTTGTGTTTTGGTATGATTTGGTGTAATTAGAAATGAATAAGGAAAGTGAATATGCAAATTTCCTACAGATAGTCATAGGAGTGACTTTTAGGTCATGGGCGTGACTGAATTGTATCACAGTTGTGACTTCGGTGTGGAAATGACAAGATTCATTTTAGAAGTGTTCACGGTTTTGAATTACGGGTGTGAACAAATTCACGAGTGTGAATTGGTAATCACGGCCGTGAATGATCTGTTTTTAATAATTATGAATATGGTTAATTAATGAAGTATTCAGGTAAGTAAATGGAAAGATATTGTTTATCAAGTAAAAATAAGAATGATAATATGTTGTGATATGAGAATGTTGAGATGTTGTAAAATAAGAATGATAATATGTTGTGATATGAGAATGTTGACATGTTTGAAAAAGTAAAGATATATGAATAATGCAGAAATATGAACACGCCCATTACTGTAATTACGAACTAGGAATAGGATAGATGACATGTCACTATAGGGGCGAACAGTACCATACTATATAAGATATTCCTTGAACAATGTGGCTTTAGCTCTAGGAGCGTCATTGATTTGAGAAGCTCTGTTGAGCCAGATAGTGGACAGGGTGGCTATAGCTCTGGGAGCGCTCCTGATCCATAACCCATATCTAGTCAGTCCAAGTTTAGAGTGATGTGGGCAAGATAATGAAGTTAAATCGAAAGATAAGAAAAAAAATGATATGAGATTGATATGGAATACTAAAGAGATTAAAAAAGTAACTTATAATTAAAGATAAATGAAAATAACATTCTATATGTATGCATGATATTTATAATTGTATGAAATAGGGACATGATTATAGGAATAACATGAAAAGATTTTAATGCATAAAATTATACATGTTAATGCTTGTTGCATAACATAGTATATTGCCTTATTTATATGCACCACTAAGCTTAGAGCTTAGCGTGGGAGTTTCCTTCTCCGCTGATATAGAAAGATAGCTGAAGGTGGTAGATAAAGCAAGCGGTGATCCTTTTCAAATTAAAGCAGCCAATTTTGAAATAGTGGGTCACAAACTTTTGAATTTTTGTATCTTGCTTTTTGTATTATATACTTTTAAATTTGTAAATTTATTTTCAAAGTTTGTTAAGTAGTAATTTGATATTTATAAATGCTATCTTATGTAAATAAAATGTATATTATTTATTGTATGTTAAAAAAAATGTGTATGGCTCTCAAGCAAATTTAAAATAAAATAGTGATTTGAAGAAGTAAGAAGTCAATGGTAGCGCTTCCTCATCTAGGCACATGTTGTTTGGGTGAAGGGGTGTTATAGTTTTTGGTATCAGAGCCCGGTTTGGGTGGTTTTGGATTTTAAAAGTGAATTTTGAAAATATTTATTACTTGAGTGTACCCACATTTGAATTTTGGAATAGCTGCTTTATTGATTAGGGTTCTTATTTGTGTTATAGGTAGGGTATGGCTTCAGGATCAAGACAAATAGTAGCAGAAGAAGCCGAGAGTAATGAGCCTCAGAGGCAGGAGCTTCATTAAGACCAAGTCACCACCAAGCTACTACATCTAGATTAGTGCTAGCTCATCACAGAGGCAGTCTGTTGTTGGCACAGGACAAACAGAGCTTATGAGGAACATGATAGATTTGCTATAGAGAGCAATAAAGCCAACCCCATCGATATTACAATTTGAGAGATTGAGAAAGTAGGGGGCACCAAACTTCCATGGGAAGAGAGAAGATGATCCTTCCATGGCAGAATTCTCGTTAGAGCGAGCTGAGAGGGTTTTTGATCAACTGCACTGTACAGATGAGCAGAAATATGAGTATGAAATATCTTTGCTACAGGAGCATGCATATGACTGGTGGCGATCTAAGTCACTGAGTACAAAAGCACCCAACCCTATGACATGGGAATTCTTTCTAGAGAATTTTAAGGAGTAGTATATTCCTCTTATTTATACAGATGACAAAAAGAGATAATTTTTTATGCTGAAATAAGGAAACAGTCAGTAATAGAATATGAGAGGGAATTCACACATTTATGCAAGTATGCTGAGGGCATTGTATCCAAAGAAGCTGATAAATGTCAATGTTTTAAAGATGGGTTGAGGGATCCGATGAAGTTGCAAGTTTTAGCCCTACGCCTGATGAGTTTTCCTAGTTTGCTAGCATCTGCTAGAATAGTTGAGAGAGTTCTAGTGGCACAACAACAAGCACAAGATATAGGGTTCAAGAGACCCATGTCATAGCCAAGTGGAGGACAGTCTAGTGGCAAGAGAGATAGATCTTTTGGTGGCTGATTTCAGGCTAGGAGTTGTAGCAGACCTCGTTCTTACAGGCAGGGATAGCCTGCAAGATCTATTTCATTGGCAGCCAGTGCATCGACACAAACATTCCGCAGATCTAGCCCTCTACCAGTGTGTCAGCATTGTGGACGTCCTCAACTAGGAGAGTGTTGGTGGGTGACAGAAGCGTACTTGAGATGCGGCTCTAAGGACCATATAAGAAGAGATTGTCCATTACTACAGTTTGGCAAAGGTTCAGGGAGTGTTGAGTCAGTACCGATACAGACAATGGGACAAGGCAGAGGTCGAGGCCGAGGGCAAGGCAAAGGAGGCCGAGCAGGGCCAAGCCAATTTAGGTCAAACACAGTGGAGAGGCCAAAAGGCAGTAGAGCTACTTCAGCAAGAGTTTATGTCATGCGAGGCCGGGATGAGCAGGATGCACCTGATGTCATAGTGGGTAAATTCCTTCTCTTTGGCTCTTACATACATGCATTGATAGATCCAGGGTTGATACATTCATACATATGCATACCACCACCGGGTCGAGAAGGTTTAAAACCAGAGACTCTAGAATATGAGATTCTTGTGACTAACCTGTTAGGGCATGGTGTGCAGGTTAGTAAAGTTTTTCGAGGTTGCCCAGTCAAAATTCAAGACAGGCAATTCCCAGCTGATTTGATAGCGCTACCATTCCATGAGTCGATGTGATCTTAGGAATGGATTGGCTAGCTCATGATGGAGTAGTAGTAGATTGTGGAAGAAGGCTGATGAGGATTAGAGTTCCAGATTTAGAGGAAGAGATAGTGGTGATGGGTGAGAATAGAAAATATCCAGATAATGTGATATTGGTACTAAAGGCTCAAAAACACATTAGTAAGGGATGTGAGGCTTACCTAATGTATGTGATTGATACAAGAAAGAATAGTACAAAATTAACCGACATCCCAACAGTTAGTGAGTTTCTAGGTAGCGCTCCCTCATCTGAGCACGTACTATTTGGGTGAGGGGTTGTTACATACCCTATCCAAATCCATGATGGATTTAAATATTGTTGCCCAAATCCGTCCTAAAATCCTAATAGGGTTACCCATTAAAGTTTAAATGGATCTGTGTAGATGCAGGTACCGGTGAAATTTGTACTCGCTGCGACCCCTAACTGAGGCATCATTTCCTATTAGTAATATGTTATCCACATATAATACTAGAAATACGATTGCACTCCCACTAATCTTCTTGTAAACACAAGATTCATCTATATTTTGTGAGAAGTTAAACTCTTTAATTATCTCATCAAAAAACTCATGGATGCTTGCTTCAATCCATAAATGGATCCTTGAAATCTGCATACCATTTTTCAAGTAATGGATATGAACACCTCAGGTTGTGTCATATACAATTTTCAGTCAAATAAAACCACCTTTAGCATGCACAAACATTGGTTTGCATACAGTTGTATGTTCAAGGTCCAATAGCCCATTAGCACATTCACCCTTTCCATTAAAAGATGATTTTGTCATCTTGCTTAATAAACATGATTCATATGTGTCATATGATTCATAATCAAATGACCCCCTAAGTCACCATTCTTGCGTAACTTAGTTATGTACCTCTCATTTATATGGCCAAGGTGATAATACCATAAATATAATGGTTTTAGATTATCCAATTTTTGTCTTTTATTATTGATATTGATGATTGAATTAGACTTATCAATAATATAAATTCTATTGCATAATGCGCTAGTGTCACAAAGAATATCATTCAACATATAGAGCAACCTTTGCCATTAATAGTTAAATGAAAAATCTTTCTATTTAGATAAGAAACATAAATAATATTCTTAGTTAAAACTGAAACATAATAACAATTGCCTAATTCTAAAATAAACCCCCTATGGAGTGTCAATACATAAGTTTTACAACTAACGCAACAACACTTGTTCCATTGCCAACAATAGGTCTAACACTCATTTCATGAGCTTTCTACTGTTTCTTGGCCCTGTATATCCTCAGTATCCAAATACCTATTTATTATTATGAGAAACAATATTAACCTCATTAACAAAAATACCTGAAGTAGAAGAAGGTGCATTCAATATCTTATCTTTCTCCCTCTTCAGAGACACATGATAGGCCTTGTCAAGCCTCTTGCAATGGCCATTCATGCCACATTGGAAGCAAGTCCCCTTTGAAGCAATCTTTTTTCCCCTTCTTCTTCATGCCCCCTTAGGCCTTTGTGGACTTCTTGTAACGGCTGGATCTACTGGAATCCGGGTCTCAGCCCATTGCCACAGTAGTCCACCCGCCGTCTCACTGAGACCAACGGGCTGCCGGGGTCCATGGCCCAATACCTCCAACCCATCACTGGAATCGCACTCAAGGTGTTTGCCACAGTAGGTTGTTGGAGCTGGGATTCGAAACCCCAACCTCCCTTTAGCCTCAGTAAGAGACTACCAATTATTGGTAGTCTCTTACTGAGGCTAAAGGGAGGTTGGGGTTTCGAATCCCAGCTCCAACAACCTGCTGTGGCAAACACCTTGAGTGCGATTCCAGTGATGGGTTGGAGGTATTGGGCCATGGACCCCGGCAGCCCGTTGGTCTCAGTGAGACGGCGGGTGGACTACTGTGGCAATGGGCTGAGACCCGGATTCCAGTAGATCCAGCCGTTACATAAAAAGGTACCTTTTATGTAACGGCTGGATCTACTGGAATCCGGGTCTCAGCCCATTGCCACAGTAGTCCACCCGCCGTCTCACTGAGACCAACGGGCTGCCGGGGTCCATGGCCCAATACCTCCAACCCATCACTGGAATCGCACTCAAGGTGTTTGCCACAGTAGGTTGTTGGAGCTGGGATTCGAAACCCCAACCTCCCTTTAGCCTCAGTAAGAGACTACCAATTGTACCATGGTACAATTGGTAGTCTCTTACTGAGGCTAAAGGGAGGTTGGGGTTTCGAATCCCAGCTCCAACAACCTACTGTGGCAAACACCTTGAGTGCGATTCCAGTGATGGGTTGGAGGTATTGGGCCATGGACCCCGGCAGCCCGTTGGTCTCAGTGAGACGGCGGGTGGACTACTGTGGCAATGGGCTGAGACCCGGATTCCAGTAGATCCAGCCGTTACACTTCTTCTTCTTTTTCTTGTCCTTCTTCTTAGAAGAACCAGAAGTGTCCACCAACATCATAGCCTTTTTGCTCCTTAAAAGAAGGCTCAACTATCTTGAACATATTGATCAACTCAGGCATTGATGTATATATCTTTTTCATTTGATAGCTTAGCACAAAGTTTGCATAACTATTAGGCACACTTGTGAGAATTAAGTCTATACTTAACTCATGATCCATTACAAACCCTAAAAAAACCAATTGTTCAATGTACCCATTCATCTTTAATGCATGTTGCACTGAAGATGTCCCTTTTTACCATTTTGGAATGGAAAAGCAATGTCAGTACCAAAAAAAATGCAAATAGCGATCATCAAAAGTGGTCACTAAGTAGTTAAATGAGGTCTCAAAAACTCTCATCGCCAACTTATTTTACCAACCATTTTACAAATGTGGTCACAAATTGCGACCACAATTATGGCTTTTGTTTTGCAAACACATTATCGATCACAAAAATGTCTTCATATGGTCAATATAGTAAAAATTGGAAGACCAAAATGGACCAAATAGCGACCGCTTAGTTATCACTTATAGCGATCACTAATTTGTAGTTACTAAAGTGGTCATAATTTAGCGACCAAATATGTAGTCTCAAATTAGAGACCACGCATGTGGTCACCACTAGTGACCACTACATGTGGTCACTAGTTGTCTTAGTTATCTGCTTTTTAGCATTGAAATTAGTGGTCATAAAATAACCATTACATTTTGTGATCTCAATTTAGCAACCACTAAATGTGGTCTCTATTGTAATCACTATTTTATTAATTAATTAATATTAAATTAAATTATTATTATTATTATTATTATTATTATTATTATTATTATTATTATTATTATTATTATTATTATTATTATTATTATTATTATTAACAACACAATAATTTGTAATTATAATTATTATAATTAATATTAATATTATTAATTTGTTAGTTTCTAATTATTATTAATTTTTTATAATATAATTTATTAATTTATTAATTTATAATTAATTATGTTATTATTATTTAAATTTAAAATCTACAATGCATTAAAATATTAAAAATATATTATTTGAATGTTTGTCATAAAAATAACAAAAATGAAATACAAGCTTAAGAATGAGGATCTAGTGGCAGCTGAGTGCAATCCCCGCTAGGACCATCTGGAAGCGACTAACAAGTGCAAAACGTCTCTCTCTCCCCTCCAGCATCTACTCCACCATGTGGCCCATCATCTCCTCAATCTAGCTTTTCCACTCATTAGAGCTCTAAGTAATATACAAAGGAAACTAGCCAATTTGTTAGTCACCACTAATTTGCTAGTTTTTTAAATAGTTTAATATCCCATACTAAAGGATATTTGGAGTTGTTGTTCGGTGTCAAAAAATAGATTTAGCCGTTAAGATGTGAGAGAAATCCACAAAGTTATTATTTAATTTTGGTATATAAGTGCAATTGTTACACTTAAGCTTGATCTAGTTTTTAAAAAGTGGAAACATAAATCAATTAAAAGATTAGAAAAACCACAAAACTTATGAAATTTAACTAGTTTTTAGATTTTTTCTTATGAAGGCAGGTGTATTCAACTTGAAATGCCTTCGATATTTATGTGCAGGACTATTTTCTCTAACGATGCCAATAATAAAGTATAAAAAAATAAAAGAAATCAATCAAGTTTTAAGCCTCCATCATTGATCATTATTGTAAAATTCAATTCTATATGATAATAGATGACAAGGTGATAACATATAGGTATAAGAAGTCCCAAGAAGCAAAAATAAAAAATAATCGGTTAATGATGAATATGAAAATAATACCATTTATTATGAAAAAATAAAATAATACCATTATGAGGACTTGATTATGAATTAAAAAAAATAAAATCATTACTGGTGTCTGATTATATAAATGAATTGCACCACTAATGGAGATTTGTAAAAGATTATGTAGATCTTAGAAATCATGATTATCTATGTACACTAGCATAATTCCTTCCATTTAGTAGAATCAATGCACCAAATGATGAATTTCAAAACATGGTAATCATAACTATTTGTTAAACATCAAATAATAATAAAGAGAAATATGAAAGAAAATGAATGAGAAAATAGAATTCTTAAGGGGCAATGAGTGGTGGGGCACATGAAAGCTTCCATGTATGTCAAAATATCGAGAAAGAATTGAAAGAAAGAAAATGATAATAGCCTTTCAAATCCTGCAAAATGGATTTCAAATATCCATTTGTAAATGCATTTTAAATCTAGATATTTATGTCCACTTAGACCGTCAATCCTCTCTAAATTAGTTCTTGCAAAGCTAAAAAAACACATATAGAGCTGAAAACTATCTTTTTCTTCTTCCACTCACTTTCACCTATGAAAACTGAAAACACTCCCTCAACTTCCCCCATAAATACCAGCAATACCAACAATACCAACTTTCATAATCACTCTCTTTAGATCTCTCTCTTTCAAACACATTAGTACCTTTACAAGAAATAACTTTAATTTCTTTATACCTTTTCTTTCCTTCCAAAATCAATTAATTTGTGTATGTACTCCAAAAGGAATCCTTAGCTTAAATCTAAAATCTTCATCAAACAAAGTTTAAGCCCTTAGACCTGCTTCTTAATTTGACCTTTCATGCATATTGGGTCTCCTATATAAGTTGAAAGATAATTTATAAGAAGACCCACTTGTTAGATACATGTTTTTCACTTTTATTCTTGCTATATTATGATTTGTTTCACTCCTCTAAAATCATTGTTATATGATCCTGAGAATGAAAATTTGCTCACCGCTCAAGGAAGGAGACCAAAAAATGTGCCCACTCTTCTGATTCTGAAGTTAAAGAATATATTATGGCTTTAGAGAGCTCAACTTAAGAGAGATGGCCATACCTGATTTAAATCAACAATAGCTTTGCATCAAATTTCCAACTTTAGAAGTACTTTTGAACTGAAATATGGTCTTATTCACTTACTTCCTACCTTTTGTGGATTTACAGGTAATCAAGCACCTCAACGAATTTCATGTGGTGTGCTCTAATAAAAGACCACAGGGGGTAAGCAAGAAACAAATCAAGCTACATGGTTTCCCATTTTCTTTGGCTAATAAAGCTGAGGATTGGCTATATTACGCACCATCGGGTTCAATTACTACATGGAATGAGATGAAGAAACAATTTTTTTGGAGAAATTTTTCCCTACATCTCATACTTCAATCATTAGGAAAGAGACAAGAGGAATCCATCAATACTAAGGCAAAACCCTCTATGACTATTGGGAGCACTTTAAGCAACTTTGTGCTAGCTACCCACATCACCACATTATAGAAATTCCCCTTATTCAGTATGTCTATGAAGGGCTAAATCTTCAGGATACATACATGTTAGATGCAACTAGTGGGGGAGCTTTGGTGAACAAAACCCCAACAATTGCTAAGGAATTGATCACCACCGTGGCTGCCAACACACAACAGTTTGAGTATAGGCAAGAACCACCTCCAAAAAGAGTGAATGAGGTAAGCATTGTTTCTCTTGAATATAAGTTGTTGCACTAACTTCTCTTGTTCAGCAGATGGTCACGGGACAACAAGTGAAGATATGTGGTATTTGTTCTATTGCGAGACATCCTACCGACACATGTCCTCAACTTCAAGACAACCCCTATGAACAAGCAACTGTTGTTGGTGGATTTATAGGTCAGCCTTAAAGACAATATGACGCTTATTCAACAGTTTACAATCATGGATGGAGATATCATCCCAACTTCAATTATGGATCTAGACCTAACAATTACCAGTAGCCTACATATCAACCAAGGCCACCTCTTGTGCCTCAGCCACATCTTAAATCAGGTATGTCCTTAGACCAAATTATTACTACTCTTGCTAATAACACTCAACAATTTCAATAGGACATAAGAGTTAGTATACAAAATTTAGAGAATCAATTGAGTCAGCTAGCCACTTCAATTAGTAACTTGGAATCTCAAAGATTAGGTAAGTCACCTTCTCAAACTCTTGTGAATCTTGGGATGAATGCAAATGTAATGACTTTGAGACGTGGAAAAGAAGTACAAACATCTAGTGAATTTGTGTCAAAACGGGGATTAGAAGAAGAATTGGAAAAAGAATAGGTGAATTTTGAGGTAAAGTCCAGTAAGCAATTTGATATGGTACCCCAACCAGTTGTAACTCTTCCATTCCCTAGCCATTTTTCCATATCTAATGAGGAGTAAGACAAAGAGATATGGGAGTTATTCCAGAAGATAGAGATAAACATTCTTTTACTTGATGCTGTGAGACAGATTCCCAAATATGCAAAATTCCTCAAAGATTTGTGTACTAACAAGAGGAAGTTAAAGGGAAATGAGAAAGTAAGCGTGGGGGAGAGTGTCTCTAATGTAATTCAAAAGAAACTCCCTCCTAAATGTCAGGATTCAAGTATGTTCACTATACCCTGTAAGATAGGAAATATTAAGTTTGAAAGAGCCATGTTAGATCTAAGTGCTTCCATAAATGTCATGCCCTTTTCTATATATTCATCTTTGAATGTTGGTCCATTGAAAGAAATAGGTGTGATTATTCAACTTGAAGATAGGACTAATGTTTATCCTCAAGGCATATTAGAGGATGTACTTATACAGGTTAACAATTTGGTTTTCCCTGCTGATTTCTATGTTTTTGATATGGAAAAGGATAACACTTCTAATTCAGCTCCTATTCTCTTAGGGAGATCATTTTTTAAAACATCTAGAACTAAAATTGATGTATATAAAGATACTTTAACTATGGAATTTGATGGTGATGTTATTAAATTTAATATTGATGATGCCATGAAATATCCTATTAACATAAATTCAGTTTTTTCTCTAGATAAGATGGTGTCTAGGAAATCATTTTCTGTTGGTCAAAAAGTTCTCCTTTATGATTCTAATTTCAAGCTATTTCAAGGTAAGTTACATTGTTATATCTCTTCTTCTCTTTATTGATCTATGGGTTCAAATTTGTTGAACAACCATTTTACGCTTTTTTGGTTGTTAGATTTAAGGATTTGTGTTGTTAGCTTGACTTGGATATTGAACTTTGTACTTGATAATTTGGTTAACAAAGTGTGGTAATACCTACAATTATTTTATGGTAAAAAATCCTTTACTTAATTAGATTTCAATTTTTCTTAGATAATATTATTGAGTGTGGGTATATTTTGTTTATGAGCTGAAATTCGTCCCAATTCTATTGGTATGCCCACTTGATTATCTCTTATCATAAGTATTACTCTACAACTTGACGTTGTATTATTGTTCTTTTGTTACATCCTTTACCCTTCACTGTGCATTCCATCAGTGTTACATGCCTTCGTTTTACCCATATCTAAATTTCTAGAATTTTTATGTTACTTGCCTTCCTTTGTGGCTTTGTTTATCTGTTCTAATTCAAGTTTAACCTTAATGGCCTCATATTTATGAAGGAGAAGTAAAATAAGGAAAGGTAAGAATGTGTTACCTACGGGAAATTCAGATTTTAACATTGTTCAAATGCTTACTTTTTCTAAATTAGAGCACTAAGAAAGGTATGGAAGTCTTATCCTTTGGTTGCTCCTCTAGGGAAGTATCTTTTACTTACTCTTATTTTTCTCCCAATTTTATTTTTGTTAAGTAGTAATTTTGCACAATTGAGGACAATGTGTGTTTTTAAGTGTGGGGGAGGGACTTATAGACCTATAAGACTTAGTTTTACTTTCAAATGCACAAAATATTAGTTTTAGTTATAATTTTTGACAAAACATAAACATTTCAACATTGTCCATATTTTGCATAAACACTTAACAAGCTTTTTTTTTTTAATAATTGTCTTTCTCTTAATAAGTTTTGATTGGTGCATATTAGGGAATGAAATTGAGATCATTAGAGGGATATTTGTATCAAGTGGCTGATTTATATGCATCATTCTTATTGTCTCATCTTCTTAAATAATTGATTCAATAGATGAGCGTGTTGGATTTAATACATTTACCTATTTTATTTTGTGTGCTTTTAAGCCCTTAAAGAGCATTTATCATCTTTAAGCTCTGAAATTTTTTCTTTCATGTGTGTGAATTCAAGCTTGTAAGATTACTCTAGAATTTGCATTTAAATGTTGATTGAGACTACATGTATATATTATCAAGACACTTAAGTGATAAAGGCATTAGAATTAACCCTTTTTAGCTTTCTTTAAAATATCTTACCCTTTTGTTTATCCCTTAATCAACCAATTTAAGCCTTAACCCTTCTTTCCTTATTTCACCACATCAAAAGTACCCACATTAATCCTTATTTTTATTTTTCTTCACCATACATTTTGTTACCTTTGATCATGAGTGCTAATGAACAAGTTAAAGACTATTATATAATATTTTCTATAGCATGATGTCTATAATCCCAAAAGAGTGAATCATAAGAAGCTAAGTGTGAAAAGAGTTACAACAGTAGCAAGAAAATTAATTCTAATGGTTTCATTGTGAAAGAAAAAAAAAGCATTAAGCATGTGGAGCTTCAAATGTAGAATTTCTAAAAGACTATTGTTGTTTTAATTATTTAATTCACCATAATAGATGTAGAAAATTGAGCTGATATAAAGTCTCTAATTTGTTTATTAGTCTTTTATTATCATTACACCATTTTCCCTTTTTTCCTACCTTTCTACCCAAGCCCCATTTTAACCCAATTTAAAAGACCTCTTGATTTTTGTTTTGATGATATTTTTAGGCAGTGGAGATTGGATTAGAATGCGAACTTATGGAAGTATTTTCTTGTTTGAATGAGTGCTTTGTTGAAATACTACCCAAACACATTGAGTGAATTGAGAAACAAAAATGAGAGGCTGTTGACTTCAATTGTACTTTGATATTGCTGATATTGTTGAAGAGGGTGAGATGCTTAGGTGATGTATGTAACTCATGTTATGAGAAACTTATGTTTTCTTGATTATCTTGATTTAGTTTTATAATGTGTATTGATTGAAGCTTGTGGTAGTGGAGGATGATTTATTGGAATGATGAATTTGTTTTGTATTTGCTTGAGGATAAGCAAGACTCAAGTGTGGGAGAATTTGTTAGATACATATTTTGCACTTTTATCCTTGTTATTTTCCTGAGTTCCTTGGGTTTGATTTGCTTAAATTGGTGATTTTTGTCTTACTTTATATCTTATGGTTGATTATGAGAGATGTGATTTATTTGAGCTTAATTTTGTAGCATTTGCAAGTCTAATTGGAAGAGTTGGAATGTAAAAATTCGTGTTTAGAAGTTGAAAAAAAGATAAAGATAAGGCATGTCTTAAGTCATATATGCTATTTAAATCTGGAAGGAAACTGAAGACAATTTCAATTTCAGTTAAAGCATGGACACGTTTTTTATTCCAAATTACTTCTTAATTAGAACTCTTTGTTTTGGGTTAATGAGGATTATAAATATTATTTTTCTAAGGCTGTAACTCATCTTTTGACAAGCCACCTTCATATTTTTCAGACCTGAAATTTTAGCTGTAATCTCCAATTTATGGAGAACTAAACTCTTTTCTAGTTAAAGGTTAATCAAGTTCTTGGAATTTTCATTGAGAGATCTATAATTATTTCTTTTATCTTTTTTTATTTCAAGTATTTATATATTCTCTAATATGATGTTGATATGGTTGCTTAATGGATTGAATAAGATGCTTATTATTTGATTTGTTATTGTAATTACTTGTTAATTAGATTGTTAAATCTATAATTGTTTGATTTGTCTAATATCAGTAACAAATAATATAGTTGATTGTGGACAAACTTTCGATTTATGTTGTGAAAATATACGATTAGACTTAAATAAACCGAGCTTATATGTTTATTGGTTTCCATGGGTTGTCTTCCTTATTTATAATATTGTTGTTGAATTAAATTCTAAGAGCTTGTTTAAGATTGTTTAATAATGAGAAAATAATTAAAGAGCATGTTTTGATTATCAATTATCTAAGGGAAATATTAGTCTCTAGAGCGTATTAGTGACTAAAACCGATGTATTTGAAATATAATTGATTTTTATTTATATCGATGATCAATTGAATTTCTCCAATGCTGATTATATCTTTGACTAGAGTTTTTCTCATATTTTTTAATTTCATTTAATTTCTATGCTATTTAATTATTTCTGAAAATTACTTTAATTTCCATTTTAAATCCCCCATCTTTTTATTACTTTTTTAAAAGAAATAAGTCTATTATTTTTTTGGGATTTGACCATGTTCATCACTACTTCAATTTTATATTTACAAGAGTAGGTAATTTATTTTTGTTGGTTTTGACACCCTACAACACTTTTCTAAGTTTTTTTTAATTTTAAGAGGTATAAATCGGTTATTACAATTCAATGAATGCTTAGGGTTCAAACAATCAACTTTTACACAGGCAAATAACATAAAGATTAAGTGCATGCCAAAAGTATGGATGTAATCATTTTTTTTCTCGCATAAATCAAAGTTTCATGTACCAATTTAATTATACTCTATTATTGTCAAAGTATAACCAAATTGGTATTCAATAAACCTAATAGTTATTTTTATCACTAAATATTATCCATGATCATTTGTATCAAAAATTAGATTCTGCACCAACACCATTGATAATTACTTTAATCACTTCAAAATCCTCAGCTCTCCCTGCCCACAAAATATTACTTGTGTAAAAGAAAAAAAATCCATACACCTATTTTAGGCCTAGTTAGCCTGTTTCGATCTACTTTTCATTGAATAAATATACAGTACATGCTGACATGGAATTTTCTTCCCTCCATTTGAAAAAGATTTCTGAAACAACTGGTCAACAGATATAGCTCTACGGTAGGATATGCCAAAAATTGAGTTATATATACCAGTTGTGAACCTAGCAAGCCATTAAAAAGGAAACGCTTATGGGTAGACAAATTTCAACCTTGTCAAAATCATTATGGATTTTAAGATACTTCTAATATCAAAGTTGACTTTTAGTTTCAATGCTCAAGCAGACAAATTAATATTTCTACTAAAGGATAACCTTACAAATGATCAAAGTAGACAGTTTTCGAGGGAGAATATCCATCCATCTATATCTTGCACGCTTAAGTATTGCCTTAAAATTATTCAACATACTTTGAAGTGCAATTTGGACTAATGGATTGTGAACACTAATTCCACCAACATCCTGTGAACTGTAGGCTGAATGAGTGGCCTACTAGATTTTCTTATTCTACTCTAGAATTCATTTGTTTCAACTTTTAATTCCAAACAGCAGAAGAGGGAAGTTAGTGGGAGTTAAAAGCTAAATTTGTAAATTAATTTGAGTTTGCCTTCTTTTTCAGTTCAATTTAATAGAGTTCTAAATTTTCAATGTTGTGATCCAATTGGATAAAGGGGATTTCAAGTCGAGACTTTCTTTTAGTTCTTACTAACAGTTGTATAATTTAAGATTTACCAAATTTTAGGGGGTGCATTATAACTTACATCTTCATAAAAAGGTGCTTTGAATTCACTCTCAAACAAGTTATCTTTTACATTCATTGATTTGGTTTACATTCAATGGTGCTACCAAATGCAATCTACATGCATATTTATAAGGATCACCTATCAAATGTAAATTGTTCAATTCCAATTATTGCATATCACTAATTTAGATAGTTACACAATTTTAAATATTAACAGCAAACTTAGACACACATAAACAATACAAAATCCCAAAAGGAATAGCATGTGAATTATCAAATGTAGATGGAGTCATTTGATAAACTCTGCCAGATAAAAACTGCAAATATAATCTTGATTTTTGTGAAGCATGGGTCAACCCATAAAAGTGCGTGAAGGTGCTACTTCACAGATTTCGTTGAGTTCAGGACCTAGCCTTCCTGCTAGAATAACACAATACTAAGACATGACATCCTTTCCAGCACGAGAATGGCCTTGTGCATCGCAACCAAGCTCCATTGATGTCACACTTCTTAAATATGGAAGTTCTAGAATTGCAAAGCATATAAAATTTAGTGAAAAATATCAAATGTCTGATGGGATTGCACAGAACATATTTAGTGAACACAGAGAAAATATTAGATTTTTTAACCAGTAAGGGGAGAATATGCATTTCAAACTTAAATTTTGATTTCTGTATATAAATTCCCTCTATTCTTGTCATTTGTTGCCAGCCACGCATTTAATTTCCTTGCTTTTGCCTACACATCCATATTAACAACCCTACAATACTGTGCTCCCATCAGTTAAAAAAATAGATGGACAAACTAGTAATTTAACCAAACCTCAGGGGACTTGGAGTAATTTACCTAAAACTAAATCCCATAATTTCATATTTTAATAGCTTTTATAAATTTAAAATAACAAAATATTAATCATTTGTTTACTTTTTCTTTTACTTGAACGAGGTTATGGCTCAAATTCTAGTGAAAAATCGATCTTAAGTTTCATGTATCTTTTTGTCTAAGAAAATATCAAATAGAAATCATTTATGCATCCATTTCTTGAAAGTTTGAGACTCAGTTTCCTATCTGCAAAGTTAAATTGAAGGGTAAATCCCTAATCATTCACTTCCCTCAACAACATTTTTGGCCAAACAGATGCTCCCTAAAGAAATGTAACTTGATGGAGAAGATGATATGATACAATTTAGTAGTTGTGGCCATTGTGAACTAATTTGAGTCACTGAAGTATTTGACTTTAGCTCTTAAACAACAATACGGAAAACGTCAGATGAAACAAGCACAAATGCTGGAATCAAATTTGAGCTAATGGTTTAAGGACTTAAACTATGTTTTTTCTCAGCCAAATCTAAACCAATAATTTTCCATCAAACCAGAAAATATTCATACTAAAGTAGTCCAACATACAACGATAACACCCCAAAACAACAAATTTTAAGCTATATTCAATAGCAGATCATGCCATATATTTCACTGCCATGTCCCTTACAAAGGAATTCACTAGATTGACCTAAATTAAAAGCATTATGTCATAAAACCAAAAAAAGTTATCGAAGTACAACTATGTAAGTGCATGCAATATGGGATAAAAAGTTACAATATAACTATACAAATATTTCATGCTAACTCAGGAAAAAAAATATAGCAGAAAGTCTCTTAAGGAACCATCACTCGAGCACAATATCTAGACCTCATATCGCAATAAGATAAGTATTTCACAAAAGCATCTACCATGCGATAGGTGATTCCTTTAAAAGCATCCTATAGAGGATCTATAAATGTAAAATATTCTCCTAAAAGGTCACTGATTCAATTTTTACCTAAAAATGATATACTTCAAAAATTCTCTTTGAAGTTACTCAATTAAAAAAACATGCAACCATGTAAAAGAATATTAGAATGAATTATATATATATATATATATATATATATATATATATATATATATAATTTGTGGATTCTTTAAGCAAGCATATGAGCATTTACCTAACGAAACTGTACTTCATGCTTGCATACCATTTACTCCTAGACTTCAGCTGGTAAAAGAAATCATCTACCATATGAGAAATTAACGGGTAGAAAATTAAGGAAAAAGAATAACATAACAAGATAAAAAAGAAGCCCAATCCAGTGACGAGCATTTTGAGGGGTTTGACAGAAAGTACAGCAGAAAGTAGAACATTACCTTAGCAAGCGATAATTCATATGATATTAAGGCTCTACTCTTAGTTATAAATTTCATTTCTTTGAAAACCCCTCTTCAATCTTGAGCCAAATCCATAAGAGGCCCAATATAATATTTTGGTGTAAGCATCTCAATCTGTTTACACCATTTCAAAATTGAAAATATATTGTAATTTCTTACTGTCATGTTTAAAATAGAATTTATGTGCTAAACAATAAGTCATTTCAGATAATATAATAGAACATTAGAAATACCTTCACAAATGGTTCCTCAATTGATCTCCTTTTACCAAGTTCAAGAAGCAAAGAAGGATTTAAGCACTCAACCTTCAAGAAATTTCATGTTGTAAGCAAAGGATTACCATCAGAAGTAACTTGGAAAACTAGGTGGTTATAAACAAAAATAGATAATCAAGCAACAGCTGAAACAGGGTCAAAAAATTAAAAGCACTCGTAGAAACAAAAATTACAGAGTTAAATCATGATGAGAAAGGAGTTGAGTTAAATCATATTATAAAACTCGAGAAGCTTCTCGTCTTGAGTTTCTCTGGTTAGAGATTGTTTATTTTCCTCTACCATGTTTCTTTTCCTCTATATTAGGAAAAGAAACAATCTCTAGCCAGAGAAACTAGAGAGGAGAAGCTTCTCCATTCAAAAAAGGAGTAGAAGAAACATGAAATTCATACAGGATAAGAAAAATTGCAAGAACATGGTGATAGACAAGAAAGCAGCACAAAATGAACACATAAAGTTACTATGCTAACAAAATCCCAGCAAGAACAAGCAAAAGAAGCACTTAAAAAATGCCACAAGACTCTCAAAATAAAAAACCAAAGAAACTTGAGCCTAACCAAAGAAACGACATGCGCCTGTGGAGATGAGATAAGAGGGTGTGGAGAAGAGGGCGGTGGCAGAAGAATGAGATGAGAAACGCCATGAAAATATGGAGATGAGAAGAAGAGGGTGGCTGCAATTGTCGAGAAGGGAGAAGACGAGGGTGGCTAGGGATTTTTAATTTTAATTTACTATTTCAATTATTTTAAACTTAAGCTAATTTACTTACAATATACTCTTATATGAATAGGGTTTGTAATTTTAATTACTTTTTTAAATATTATAATTTTATATGGAATATATTTTTTAAATAATAAAAATGTGCATTACTAAACTAGAGTAAAATAAAAATTATAAATAACTTTGATTATGTATTTATATTGTTTAATTAATTCACTGCAATTATTTATGTGAACTATTATTTTTTTATTAATCGTCAAATATTATAATTAAGAAAAATAATATCAGTGATTGATAAGAAATCATATAATAAATTAGCTGTAGTTGGATTAATTAAATTAATAGAAGAACGATAATTAATGTTATTAAAAAATAGATTTAAGTGGTTAATAAGAAATTGAAAATAAATTATATGTAGTTTAATTAGAAATATGTAGAGCAAAATGACTTCATATTTTATGGTAAATTTATAATTAATATTTAGATATTTGATTCGACATTAATATTTAGAAATTTTTTTGAAAATAATTATGAAGATTTTAGCCTATAAAATTCAATAATTATTTCTGTTAATGATTTTTCTCTTATAATGAGATTAAATTGAGAAGACAATCAAATATTATGATTTTCTTATATAATTTTTCTTATAAATTATTTTATTTATTAACTCGAATGTCAAATATTATTGGTTTTAATTAAATCTTAGTATACCAATAAAAAATGATTTATTATTGATAAACATATATATGTATATATGTATTTAGAAGAATTCATATTTGAAATATGTCACAGACCTATAACTATTAATATCAAACTTAAGACAATTAAGAAAACAAATGAAAAATAAGTAAAAATGAATTGAAAAAAATTAGAAAAGACAATTGGCCTGAAATCATTTAAGTTTATTATATTACAATTATTTTGAAAAAAAATCATATAATATAATTAAAATAAATAATAAAATATATTGATTTATTATATAATTATAATATACTTATTATAAATTAAATTACCTTGTAATAGACTACACTTAAATTGGTTTAGCTAATCATACATTAATGCATAATTTAGATTTATTACATAATATAATTAGAAAAATGATAAATCCTAAAAAATATAATTAGTGATAAAAAAATTTGAGTAAAAAATAAAACTAACAATATCTTATAATTATTTTTTTGTTTGGTTTATTTTTCTTGATGGGTAGCTTATTTTAAACTTATATGGAGTTTATAAATTTAATTCTCTACTCGAACATTATAAAACTTTTCACATATAAAATTTTTTTAATACATTATCAATTTTGTATTATTTAAATTCATTGTTATTATTTTATGGATTAAAATGTATATAATTATAATTTTAATTAATTTGTATAATAAAAATATAAAAATTATCATATTATTATAATAAATTCTTTTCATATTAATTATAAATAATTAAATATCGATTTTTTCGGTACAATTCAGTTACAAAATAATTTGGTAATATTAAGTTCAGTTTTTGGTTCAAGTATCATTATAAGATTCATATCCATCAAATTTTAATGGTACAATTCGGTTTGGATTTAGTAAAAAAAAAAAGACAATAGTATAGTTTAGTTATGGATTTTTTTTATCGGTTCTTCCGTTTGATTCGAATAAATTTAGGCTTCGTGTAGAACCATTATATATATATATATATATATATTGTTAGATGAGTGCTCTAAAAGCAATCACGTTTAGCACTTATTGTACAAATTTATTTAATTAATAAATTTAGGCTTTTTCATTAATTTGATGTTCATTTGATATAGGAATTGATAAGTGATCTTAAATCAATTAATGAAGTCCTTGATACATAACATAGCATGAAAGAAATCAAGATGAGATCATGATATTGAGATTCTAATTATGTGTAATTATGTTAGTATCAAAATTATCATTAGTCATAGGATTAATGAGACGAGACATTATTAATCTAGATAGACTAGTACGTGTTACATTCTTTGATTAGATCGAGTAGTAGATCTCATAATCTATAAACATGAGATGTTTATAGTTAACATGTGGATGCTTGCTAAGTGTAGCTAAGTATATTGGATGACCAGCTATGAGACAATCATATGGATAATCTATTCAAATGTCAATGATAGTCTCATCATAGCAATGGTGCAAGTATCCTTAGACTTAAGTTACTCAAGGATATCTTGAATATTGATTATATATTTTGACACTGTTCCTTGTTGCCTCAGGGAGGTTGCTCATAAGGTGGTGATTAGATATAGCTTGAGGTATTTGAAGGTAATTGGGTAACCAACAAAGGATTCACCACTCCTGATAGAAGGAGTATATACCCATGGCCTCTTGTCGTGGTCATTACTCGGGAATCTCTGGCCGAAGTGAAAATGTTATAAAGATAATTTTCAATGACATATATAATAAAGTAATGAGCCTGAAGGACAAGAACTAGCATTACTTGGACTAGATGTGATGTTGTCAGTTTAATGAGAGTTGACACATGTCCATACTCTGAACCAAGTGGGGTATAAAATGGTGAAATGAATAATTGCACAAAAATTTTCTATGGAAAGATTTGTAGTCAAATCACTGACTTTCTGGTCAATTAGGGGTCATGATGTGTTGCTAGATACTGCTCATGACTTGCTTAAATTAATTGTTAATTCAAGTAGCCAACATAACCGGGAACCGAATGGATCACACGCATTGAAAATATGGAAAACGAGTAAAATGGTTTTGAATAGGATCCAAAATATGAGATCGCATGAAAAAATCATTCAGGATGGTCATAAGCTCGCAGCAAGTCCAGCGCGCTATTGCCTCCCTCCTATTGGCCAACGAACATAATTTGGCCTTAATTAGGCCAATTATGGCTGATTACTATTCATTCATTTTCCTTTTCTCCATTTTTGACTTATCATCTTTTTTTTGAATTTGATTCAAATAGAAAAGACATCAAATGACAGAAAATGTACATCAAAATATTTTTTTATGAAAAAAATATTTTTAAGAAACAACAAAAATTATCTCAAGAACACTTTCAAAACTAACACTTTCAAAACTAACACTTTAAATTTGTTCAAACCATTTTTTTATATAGTTTCTTCTTCATTTTTCGTGTGGATTATCGTTAGAAATATCCTAATGTGGATTGTTGTGGTTTGCTGCAACCCAACAAAATGAAGATTTGAAAAATAAATAAGAAATTACAATGTATAATTTCTAACCTCTATATTTATATAAATTAGTTTTAATGGTACAAGTATGATCTTTTGTTTCGGATTTTAAAAATTTTAGTTTTCCACTGCGTTTATGAATATGATTCATTCTTCAAAACTATATATATATATATATATATATATATATATATATATATATATATATATATATATATAAGTTTAATATGATACAAATATTTTGATAATTGCACTTAAATTTATTAAATTATTATTAAATTCAACCTCGATCAATTAAATTATACTTAAATTGGAGTTTCATTGATTTAATTGAATCAAATTGGTGTTCATTTGATTAATTGAACTTAAATTTAATTATTAAATTCATTCTTAATTGATTAAATTATGCTTCAATCATGACTTTAATTGATCAAATTGGAGTTTAGTATTAATTTAAAACTTCAATTGAACTTCAATATATTAAATTAAATACATTAATTACTTGATTAATTCAATGACGATGGATGTCTTAATTACTATTATATATTATATATATTAAAAAAATTATATTTATTAAAATTTATTATTATATGAAAACTTATTATTATATTTACATAATATTAAATATACTAATAATTATTATGTATTATACCAATAAATATTATAAATATTATTATTAATAATTAATATTATTAATATATCGACTAAAAATAAATGTTGTCCCGAAATATAGACCACTTTTACTATGGTAATAAATGTGGTCTATAAATTGCGATTATATTATTTGTGGTCACTGAGTCTATAAATTTAAATGACAAATCAAGAAGTCATTTTAGTTTATGAACTTGTGGTCACAAAATATCAATCATGATCAATGTGTCACTAAACAAGGATCATAGTATATGTGGTCATTAAATTATGACCACATATAGTCGCAAATCTCACGCCAACTAGTGGTGTCAAGTGTAGTGATAAAAAATGTGCTCGCAATATGATCATAAATTGGTCATTGTGTGGTCAATATTTTAATTAATTAGTTTTTGGTCATTCATGGTTGCAAATTGGTCACTGTTTAGATACCACATTTCTTAAGTCGCTAATTGTAGTCGCTATTTTGCTATTTTTTTGGTAGCGAACTTAGATGCCTCATATCACACAATTCGAGCTTGCTCATTGAAAAGCTCCATTAGATGTTACACGATAGTGTTTGCATCCATGTTCTCATGCTGCTTTTAAAGCTCAAGAAACATACTAGCGAGCATAATACAACCTGCCAACTCACAATCAATCAAATGCTTCTTGTATGTCATCTGTTTATCAACAAACACATCAATAGGTAGAGAGGGAAGTGACTCTTCGAAGACATAAGCTATCTTTTTTGCTTTGAGAATGATTTTCAAATTTCTTAGCCAATGTAGGAAGTTTAGGTCAGTCAATTTGTTAGATTCGAGAATTGAGTGTAAGTTCATCTTAGATGACATGATTCTAGCAACCTAAATGAGTATGTACTACATGCATGATTATTAGGTCATTAATAAATATGCATTGTTACTCCCACTATTTTATTGCAAATCCATAGTCCTCACTATGAATCCGATAGAACCTGTTAGAAGATCTCTTAGTGGGTCAGTATACAATATCTCTAAGAATGGCGTTAGGTGTACCCAACAAGCCACCTTAAATCAATTAATAGTTATCACTTACCAATTGCATTCTTTTCATATAACTACTGAATCATTTGGCTATTAACTCTTGATGCATGCATATCTCATATACATTGGCCCAATATTGCCTCTAATTCACATTGACCTTGGATGTGCCCAATAAGCTTATGTAATTAGTTAAAACCATCTTATAAATCATGAAATCATATTTCAATAGTTTAAACGTACTCTTGTAAAGTGGGCTTCCGAGTGTCTAACAATTCAAACTCTAAAAGAGCATTGGTTCTTTCTATATTAATGGAAGGCATTTGCTTTAATATAATTATAAGGGATTTAAGTCTCATCATGATTATTTGGCATGCATAATCTATTCATTCTTCACATCTAGATATATAAAGATAATTATGCTAATTATATAGTTATGGTTATGGACATATCTAACATAAATCCTTTGAGCTATGAAAACATTGACTAGGTCTCACCTAGGTAGATGAATGAAATTACAACATAAAATTTGAAAAATAATTTTCTATTTTCGTGCTCCTTACTTTTGGTGCCATCTCCTTGGCTTCTTACTCCTTTACACTTTAGTTCTATTCTAATCTAATTACATAAATTATATATCAGAAAAGCTCAAGTTATATTTGAGGGGAGTGAGATGAGAAGAGACATACAGTATAGAAAATAGAGAAGATAGAGATTCACAAACCTTATTTACAAAAATAAAATTTCCATGCATATTGATCAAGTCCATAATCATACCATCATGTCATTCTATACACCCCTAACATGCATTTTGTGATACTTTTATAACACATTTTCTATATGTATGTTACATAATCTGATAAGATTACCAAAATTGTTGGTATTTTCTAAATTTGATTATAGCATATGTGAATAATTTTTTTTCTTAACTTAATGATCATAACATCATTAGCACTTTATTAATTCTTTTTATTTTCTAAAAATTTCGGAAATATAACGGCTATAAATTAACTACCTCACCTACACTGTAAACAATTCACAACCCATTTTTGCACAACAATATAATTATAATTCAAAATCTTATCAATTCAACTACAAGTCAATATTTCATTATTTACACATATAATAATTCATAAATATTTTTTATTGAAATATATACATAATTCCACTTCGGTTTATATATCCACACACACACACACACACACACACACACACACACACACATATATATATATATATATATATATATATACAAGTAATTTATAATATTATATACTTTTATTTTATTCTTTCAGTTGTTCCCAAAAGTGGTCTACTTGCTCTTGTGCTCTTCCAGCTTTGACCTGCAAACATTCAAATAACTATGTATTAAACATTAAAATACATAGTAGTGATTACTAATCTAAGGATTTCTATTGATCTATATTTTTGTACATGCATGCAATGTCATATTCACTACACTATTCAAAATTTTCTCTTTAATATATTTATTATTCTTTATATCAATGCTTTATTATTATTTATCCTTAATTCACTATTTAATATCTTCATTAAATTAGTAATTTTACTTAATTAAAATATATTTTTTATTTTATTATATTATATTTTTTTTCAATTTACTCATGAAGTCTTAATTTCTTTTCAATTTAATAATTTTTCACTTCACTTCCTTAATTAACTCTTTTTTTCTATTTAATTTTTCTTTAGCTACAAATTTCATTCTAGTTCCTAAATTTTCATTTATTTATAATCATGCCACTACTTTACATTTTGTTACACTTTTGCTACTAACTAACTAACTAACTAACTAACTAACTAACTAACTAACTATATATATATATATATATATGTATATTATTTAATTTTTTTTAACTACATAACTCAACATTTTTCTTTCACATATATTTTATTTTACAATTTTACTATTTTTGTTATATTTATCACTTTTATTATTTTTGTTATATTTATCACTTTTATCATTTTTCTTATATTTTTTACTTTTATCATTTTTTTTGTTACTTTTATTCATATTTGCTCCTAGTTTCAATTCGATAGAAAATCTCCGGATCAGATACATGGGACGTGGACTCCACAAGTCCACTACACTGAAGAGTGATTTCGATGGACCATCCGAGTACTGCACTGTACACTGATAATTGAATTACTATCACTAAAGTAAACCATCATTGTCTTACATAAGCGAGTTGTCATGACCTGCACCACAGTAATTGTGTCCCTATGGCTAGCCAATTATATTCTAGGTTAGATTTAATCATTAGAAAATAACTAAGGGCGATACTTTATTCTGTTGATTAAAATTTTCCTTAAATTCATAAATTTCATTATTTTTACATTATTAAGTACCTAACATTTTATTCATCCATAACCATAATTTTTTTTTCCACACTTTCCATTCTAATATGTCAATATTTCATCATTAATACTCAATTAAGTCATTAATCTAACTAAACACACTTTATTCATTATATTTCATTTCTTGCATAAAATAATCATTAATCAGAAAAAACTATTCAATATATATTTTAAAAAATTTCAATAAATTTTTATACAATCAATATCATGTTTTCTTGCATTTTATGACTCAATTTTCATTTACTTAGCAAGAAAAATAATAAATTCTTCTTTTTCTTCATATTTCGGCCTACATTCAATTTTCATCATTTCAATTTTTTTCACCTTCTAATAATTCATTTCACTAATTTATGTATCCATTACTACATATGTACCATAATATTACATTAAAATATAATTATGTCTTAATATGCATTTTTACACATAATATGGTCATATTTTCAAAGTTCTACTAATTAATTTTTTTAATTGAATTTAACCATTCCAATCCACTTTTTATATTCCCTTAATCACGTTTTAAGCTTCAAATATCATTTACATGTAAAACACACAAATTCCCTAATTTTTATAACCATAATTCAAGCTTTAACAATGGAAATAGGTAGATTTTGAAATCACTAACCTTATTTTCTTCCTTTAGCCTTCCTAGGCTTCCCTTTTCTTTGTTTTTTTCCTTGAAACACCTTCACCTCCTTGTGCACCTACCATGGCTGGAATTTACAATCAATTAACCCACTATTATTTTGCTTTTCTAACTCAATTTAACTTAATAACTATCATTTACATGCCTTAAGCTATCCATTTGAACCATTAAACCAATTTAAAACTCTTAATTTCTCTTATCTCAATTTTGTACCTTAACTTGTCTCCTTTGATTTCCTTCCACTTTAGCCCTTTAAATGAATATTAGAGACTTTCACTAGCTACTAGAAAGGTTGAAATTATATTAGGGTGTTTGATTTTGGTATAAAAATTGGAGAAAATTGAAGAAATTTGGTGGAAAAAAGGGAGAAGATGGTTCGACCAAGAGGGAGCAGAGGAGGAAGAAGATGAAGCAAAGTTCTATCTAGAGAATTATGTTTTCTTAGCCTTTATATAGTGGCTTAAGATGGGTGGGCTTGAGCCAAATAAAGTACAACCCATTTAGACCTAATTAATCACTTTAAATTATTTCTCTCACTTTTCAAGCTCAATTTCATCCAAATTTGATTCCATAATATATATATATATATATATATATATATATATATATATACACCAAAATTTTTAACTTAATCAGAGTCTGTTTTCTGTCCGACTTACTCAAACTGGACTGATAAATTAATTTTTAGTGTTACCATAAAATTCTTTTTTCACTGTCAAATAATCCTAAATATAATTTAGATTCTATCCATGTCTTAAAATAAATTTTTAGATGTCGTTCGCTATTTTTCATAGTCTGGTCAAAGTACAGTCAACTACTTTATTAATTAAACTGAGTCCCATTTTTTCTTAGTTTTGACTTTTGAAGACTAATTTGACCTAATTTTTACTCTAAATTATATTTTTCGATAATCAAATAAAATATTTTTCATCCTTGGTTATACTGATCAATTTTAGAAACTACAGTTTACAACTAACTCGGTATTTGGGCCATTACACATTCTCTTCCATTCCATACACCCCTAGCATATATTCTCTACTGCACAAATAAAGGTAATATGTTAAATTAATAATTTGGGTTCCCTTCATTTTAACTGTTAAAAAATTGTTTTGATTTTTTGGCCTTTTATGAAATTCATCAAACATTCATTATTTAATCTCATTAAATAATCAAATGAAAATTTATAAACACTTTCTAAAAAAATATGCAAAAATTAGGCATATATTGTCATGCCTATAGAATATGGTTAGATGTTTTTATGATGTAAGGTTGTATTTTTACAAATGTTTGGGGTGGTGAGGCTCAGGTTTTGGAGAGAGAGAAAAGAAACAAAAGAAAGTGGTTTTGTAGAGGATTCACACTCATGAAGAAAAAGGTCACAGTTGTGAATCATGAACTTAAAGGTTGGAAGGTTTTGGGCCATGGTTTTTTTTATAACATGAAAAGTGATTCATGCCCTTGAAGAGGTAGTCACGACCGTGAATAAGGGGTTATAAGAGTCAACCACCCTTCATTTTTTCCATTTGTGACAAAAATTAACCCTATGGCTGGATCTCAGATTCCCTTGAAAGATGATTGAGTAAGTTGCTCTTTTGTTCCTCTTAATCTTCCTTTGGTAGTGTTTAATTCATGGTTTCGAGAGTGGGTAAGAATAACCTAGGGTTAGGTTTAGAAAAACCCCATCTTTTGTTAAATGTGAGTTAGAGCAAGGAGGAAACCTTAAGAAAACTTGGATTTTATTAATGTTTGGTTGTTTTTATGTATTAGGGACTCTTGTTCGAGAGGAAGCTCCCCCCTCAAAAGAGGGAAAGGGCTTGAAAGAAGAATTAAAGGTTTTTGAGGCTCTATTTTGGTGTAAGGTTTATGCATAACCTTATATTAAATGCAATGACTGAAATATGGTGTTTAAATGTATGTTCAATTGTCAAATTGTATTATGGTTAAATTAAATTAATGCTTGCATTGTTGAAGATGAGAATGTAGTGGTGTTAATGATGCATTTATAAGGGTTACGACATGCCATAAATATGAATGAGGTTAATTAATGCTATGTAGTTGTTCATGAGCAAGTTGAGTAACTTATATTGTAATTGGAAAGAAAATTACATGTAAATGCTAGTTTCTTTAAAACTTGTTGCATAATGGCATGATATTAGGATTTGATATCTAAATGGGTGTATATGGATTGGTATGAATGTTGGTAAGGAGGGTTAAATTGGTAAACCATATGGAATTGGATGTGGAATGGAAAATTTGGTGTGTAAGTATTAATTTTGGAAATTTTCTATGATTCACGGGTATGAACACTTGTTCATAGCTGTAAATCATATGGTAAATTCTTGGACAGAAGCGTTCATAGGTTGTGTCACCTCATGGTTCATGGCTAGGCGAGCCGTGAAAGAGGAGTTTCATAGGCATGAACCTTCTGTATGTCAATTTTTAAAATTTATGTTAAATGAATGCTAAAATGTTGAAAGAGAATAATGTGCATTTGAGCCATTATTGCAAAAGAATGCATATTGAGATGATACATAGGCAAGATTCATATATGGGATTGAGAAACTTGAGTTAATATGAATTATATGCCCAATGCTCGGACTAGAGCTAGGAGAGATGGTATGCCATTGAGGGTTTATAGTACCAAGAGGCTTAGGTTAAGCCAGGTTTAGAACAAAATTATGGAATTAAGGTTAAAGCTCGGGTGAGCTCCATTAGTAGTGAAAAGGGTTTTATCCCAATATCTTAGGCAGGTGTCCTAAGGGGATCTAGAGTGAGCCATTATATGCTTGTATCCATTTTAGTCCTGTTTAGAGTTAATGGACAATGATGAAAAGGTAAATGGATTGAGACTTATGATTAAATGAAAATGATTGGTAATTGGTGTTGGGCTAAGAATGAATCATATTCATAAATGCAGTGGAAAAATAAAATTTTCAAAACCCAAAACAAAAGATCATACTTGTGCCATTAAAACTAATTTATATAAATATAAAGATTAGAAATTATACCTTGTAATTTCTTATTTGTTCTTCAAATCCTCACTTTATTGGGTTGAAGCAAACCACAACAATCCACACTAGGATGTCTCTAATGATAATCCACATGAAGAACGAAGAAGAAACTATCAAGAGAAAATGGTTTGAACAAATTGAAAGTCCTAGCTTTGAAAGTGTTCTTAAGAGAATTTTGTCGTGTCTTAAAAATATTTTTTTCACAAAAAATATTTTCACGTCTATTTTCTGCCATTTGATGTCTTTTCTATTTGAATCAAATTCAAAGAAAAGATGAAAAGTTAAAAATGGAGAAAAGAGAAATGAATGAATAGTAATTGGCCAAAATCTGTCGTTGGCTAAAGGGTGGGAGGCAGCAGCACGCTGGGCCTGCTGCGGGCTGCTGCTGGGCAGCTCAGCTAGCCCACTAGGCAGGCCAGTAGCCTGCCTAGCTTGCACGGGCTCGTGACCCTCCCAAATGATTTTTCCATGCGATCTTATCGCGATCCATCCCGAAATAATTCTCTCATATTTTGGATCCTATCCAAGACCATTTTACTCATTCTCCATATCTTCAATGCGTGTGACCCATTAGGTT
The DNA here is from genome assembly GCA_023653625.1 of Triadica sebifera. Lineage (NCBI taxonomy): Eukaryota > Viridiplantae > Streptophyta > Magnoliopsida > Malpighiales > Euphorbiaceae > Triadica > Triadica sebifera. The sequence goes on along the minus strand of CM042903.1, from coordinate 12,641,658 downwards.
CCTGGTTATGTTGGCAACTAAAATTAACAATTAATTTAAGCAAGTCATGAGCGATATCTAGCAACACATGAGAATCATATTTCTTTTGGGGAAGTGGCTTAGTTAAAGGATCAACAATATTCTAATCAATGGGCACTCTTTCTATCTTTACATCATTCCTACCAATGATTTCTCTAATCAAATCGTATCTTTTGAGTACATGTTTGGATCTCTGATGATATCGTGGCTCATTTGCTTGCGTAATGGCTCCATTATTATCACAATACGATAGTATTGGATCAATAATGCTGGGAACCACTCCAAGTTCTATGATGAATTTCTTTATCCAAACTGCTTCCTTTGTTACTTCAGAAGCTGCAATGTACTCTGCTTCGGTTGTGGAATCAGCAGTCGTTTCCTATTTAGAACTCTTCTAACTAACCGCTCCACCATTTAGTGTGAATATATAACCTAACTGAGATTTTGAGTCATCCTTGTTAGATTGGAAGCTGGCATCGGTATACCAGCTCACAATAAGATCTCCATCTCCATATACCAAGAATACATCCTTAGTTCTTCTTAAGTACTTAAGGATATTCTTGACAGCCACCCAATGACCCTCACCAGGGTCCGATTGGTATCTGCTCATGACACTCAAAGCATATGATACATCGAGTCTTGTACATATCATAGCATACATGATTGATCCTATAGCTGAAGCATATGGAATCAAACTCATGTGTGTCCTCTCATCTTATGTCTTCGGAAAAAAAGACTTTGAGAGAGTAATCCCGTGGGTCATGGGAATATATCCCATCTTGGACTGCTCCATGCTAAACCTCTTAAGCATCTTATCTATGTATGTAGACTGTGAAAGACCAAACAATCTTTTAAATCTATCTCTATAGATCTTTATCCCCAAAATATAGACTGCTTCTCCATGGTCTTTCATAGAGAAATTCTTGGATAACCAAATTTTGACTGATTGTAAGGTTGAGACATCATTTCCCATTAATAATGTCATCTACATATAACACAAGAAATACAATTGCACTCCCACTAGCCTTCTTGCAAACACAAGGTCCATCCGAATTTTGTAAGAAACCAAACTATTTGATTGTCTCATCAAACTGAATATTCCAACTCCTGGATGCTTGCTTTAATCCATAAATGGATCTTTCAAGCTTGCATACCTTTTTGCCATATTTGGATATGAAGCCTTCTGGTTATGTCATGTACATATCCTCAGTCAGATTTCCATTAAGGAAAGCTGTCTTCACACCCATTTGCCATATCTCATAATCCTAATGAGTAGCAATGGCTAGGAGTATCCTTATGGATTTAAGCATAAATACTCGGCTAAAAGTTTCATCATAGTCAATTCCTTGTCTTTAACAATAACCTTTAGCAACAAGTCTAGCTTTATAGGTAATCACATTACCATCCATGTCAGTTTTCTTTTTGAAAACCCACTTGCACCCTATAGGCTTTATTCCTTTGGGTGGGTCAACCAAAGTCCATACTTGGAATCCATTTCTAACTTCATGGCTTGAAGCCATTTGTAAGATTCTGAACTATTCAGAACTTCTTCATAGGGTGTAGGCTCATGATTTTCTATGAGCAATACGTCGTTTTGTTCACTAATGAGAAATCCATATCTCTCTGGACCAGTATGTATCCTACTTAACCTACGAAGCTCTTGTGTTTCAGAAGGTTGAGTTGTTATATCATCTGTATGAGTAACAAGCTCAGGTTTAAGTAGTTGATCAACATTTGTTTGAACATATTGAACTTCCTCAAGTTCAATTTTGCTCCCACTATCTCCTTTTAGAAGAAATTCTCTCTCTAAAAAGATAGCATGTCTTGGAACAAAAACCTTTTGTTCCAAGGGGTGGTAAAATTGATATCCATATGATACTTTTGGATATCCCACAAACAAACATCGGTCAGACTTACCTTATAGCTTATTTGACATTGTCCGCTTCACATAAGTAGGATAATCCCAAATTCTCATGTAAGAAAATGTGGGCCTTTTGTTATACCATATCTCATATGGAGTAACATTAACTGACTTTGAAGGAACACCATTTAATATATAAATGGCAGTCTCAAGTGCATAACCCCAAAAGGATTTAGGTAGTTCCACAAAATTCATCATAGACCTTACCATGTATAACAAGGTTCAGTTTCTTCTTTTAGCCACACCATTATGTTGTGGCATGTAAGGTAAAGTCCATTGAGATAAAATCCCACTATCCCTAAGATAATCTAGAAACTCTTGGCTTAAGTATTCACCTCTTCGATCTGATCGAAGTGTTTTAATACTTTTTCCAAGTTGTTTCTCTACCTCATTTTTAAATTCTTTGAACTTTTCAAAAGCTTCAGATTTGTATCTCATAAGATACAAGTACCCATATCGTGAGTAGTCATCGATAAAAGTAATGAAGTAGATGGAACCATCCCTAGCATGTGTAGATATTGGACCACATACATCTGAATGTATTAAGTCTAAAAGTCCATTAGCACGTTCACCATTTCCTTTAAAGGGTAATTTAGTCATATTGCTTAATAAGCAAGATTCACATGTGTTGTAACACCCATTAATTAGGATTTAATTAGAATAAGTATGTGGTATAAATAGAAAAAATATGATAGATCATAGAAATTAAAATAGATGGAATAAATGATTAAATTAAAAATTAAAATAAATTAAATTAAATTGATAACCATGATAAATTTGATTAAATTATAACATATAATTAAGTTGTATTTTTGGTAAAAAATAAAAGAGACTAGTGATAAGTAAATATGTGAAAAATAATAATAAATAAATGAAATAAAAATAAATAAATAATAAAGTAAAAAAATTATAAAAAAAGAACAGTAGACGCAGCAGAAAAAAAAAACACACAGCAAAATCGTGAAAGTGGGGCTGAAGTCAAGTAAGACTTCTTTTGGCCATTTACTTCCAACTTCAACCCTCTCCTTCTTCTTATTCATCATCCCTTTTCCTTCCTCCATATCATAGCCCAAAATCTTCATCCTCTCCTTCATGATTTGCAAGAAAATTCACTTCAAATAAATTTGATCTTGGATCGCTACAACAAGAAGAACAATAGAAGTGAACAAGCTCTGAGTGCATATTTTAGAAAAGAAAAACACTAGCGAGGTTTGTACATATTTGTATTCTAGTTTGCCCTTTATGCATGTTTGTGTGTGCCTAATATAAATTATATATTATGGCATGTTTTAACATTATAGAAATGTTATTAGCTATGAACTTAACATTATGCTAATATTTGATAAAAGATCATGCTATTATATGGTGTTGAAATAAGTTGTGCATATATTATTATGTTAATATGAAATAATTATTGGTTATAGAAACAAGTAATTAATGTTGATAATTGCTCATTTCTCTACCTAAGGACTGATATAGGATAGATGGTGAACCATTAGGGGAAAGGTTCGGTATAGATATTAATATGATTTAAGGACAGGGTGGCTATAGCTTTGAGAGCGCCCCTGATCCTAATTACACACAGATAAATGATTATACTAGGTCAAGGTGGCTGAAGCCCCGCGAGCACCCTTGACTTGAAATTATAGTAAGTAGGGTGGCTTAAGCTCCACAAGCGCCCTTTTTTCACACCCCGTATCCGGACAGTCCGAGAACGAGATTTTGGGCTAATAAATCATAGAATAAAATATGAAATTTTATTAATTGATGTAAGTAACAAAATGTAAAATGTTTGCATGAGGTGGTGCAAATTTAATTATTGAATAAGGTTATCATGTTTATTTATTTACTTTATTATTTATTTATTTTTATTTCATTTATTTATTTTCACATATTTACTTATCACTAGTCTCTTTTATTTTTTACCAAAAATACAACTTAATTATGTGTTCTAATTTAATCAAATTTATCATGGTTATCAATTTAATTTATTTTAATTTCTAATTTAATCATTTATTCCATCTATTTTAATCTATATTATCTATCATATTTTTCCTATTTATACCACATACTTATTCTAATTAAATCCTAATTAATGGGCGTTACATGTGTCATATGATTCATAATCAAATGACCCCAAAGTACCACTTTTGCGTAGCTTAGCCATGTGTTTCTCACTTATATGACCAAGGTGACAATGCCATAAATAAGATGATTTCAACATATCTTGTTTTTGCCTTTTATTATCATTGATGTTTAAAATTGGATTTGACATATCTAATATGTATATTCCATTGTATAATCTACCATTAGCATAAATAATTCCATTCAACATAATATAACAACAATTGTAACCAAAAGCTAAAAGGATACCATATTTATTTAGACTTGAAACAAAAATAATGTTTTTAGTCAAACCGGGTACATAATAACAATTATCCAAATTTAATATAAGCCCACTAGGGAGGGTCAATACATATGTTCCTACAACTAATGCATCAACCCTTGCACCATTTCCGACACGTAGGTCTGACTCTCCCTTATTGAGTTGTCTACTGTTCCTTAGGCCCTGCATATCAGTGCATATGTGTGAGCCACAACCGGTATCTAATACCCATATATTATTATCAGAAACAGTATTAATTTCAATGAAAAAAATACATGAAGTAGATGGGGCATCAGATGCCTTCTTCTTCAAAGACTCCAAGTAAGCCTTGCAGTTTCTCTTTCAATGGCCATCCTTGCCACAATGGAAGCATGTCCCCTTTGGAGCAATCTCCTTGGCCTTCTTCTTAGCCACACCTCCCTTAGGCTTCATGGACTTCTTCTTCTTCTTAAGGTTCTTATTTTTAGAACTTGAAGAGTCCACTAGCATCACAACCTTATTGTCCTTCTTGACAGATGGCTCAGCTATTTTGAGCAAGTTAATTAGCTCGGGAATAATGGTGGAGATTTGGTTCATCTTATAGTTAATCACAAAATGTGAATAACTATCATACAAACCAGTTAGAATTAAGTCAATACTTAATTCATGGTCCATCACAAATCCCAAGGTGGCCAACCTCTCAATATAGCCATTCATCTTCAATGCATATTGCACTGGGGATGTCCCCTCAACCATCTTAGTGTGGAAGATCAACCTCAAAATTTTGAACCTTTCAGAACGTGCTTGCTCATCAAAAAGCTCTCTTAGATGGTATAATATGAAATTAGCATCTATAGCCTCATGCCTCATGCTGCTTTTGCAACTCAGCTGACATAATAGTAAGCATAATGCAGCTTGCCATCTCACTATCATCGAGATGCTTTTGATATGCCTTTTGAACATCTTCAGAAGCATTAACAGCAGGGGGATTAGGGATTGCCTCATCTAAGACATAGCCAATCTTTTCGGATTTGAGAACTATTCTCAGATTCCTTAGCCAATCCAAAAAATTGGCCCCAGTCAACTTATTCGATTCAATTAGCGATCGCAAATTCACACTTTTCATGATGATGATTCTAGCAACCTAGATGTAAAATAGAACAGGTTAGATTGTACATAAAATGCATGTTTATTAGGTCTTTAATAAAATCGCATTATGGCTCCCATTATTTTATTGCGAATCTATAGCCCTCACTATGAACCCGAAAGAACTTATATGGAAGTTCTCCTAGTGGGTCGATATCCAACTAGCTAAGAATAACCTTGAGGCAACTCAACAAGCTATCCTTAGTTTGGTTGGTAGGTATCTAATCCATACCAATTGCATTATTCATGCAACTATTGAATCTTGTGCTATCAACTTATTGATGTATGCACATACATTGGGCTATCAACTCTTGATATGTGTACATCTCATGTATACAAACCCAACTTTGTCTCCAATACACATTAACCTTGGTGCAAATCCAACAAGTTAATAATATTGGTTAAGCCTAACCTATTAATCATGAAATCTAATTTCAATGGATTGAACATATTCTTATAGAGTGAGCTTGAGGCAACTCAACAACCCTAACTTTAGAAGAACACTAGTTCTCCCCATATTAATGGAAGACATAAGACTTAATTGTTTATTTAGTGAGAGATTTTTTTGTTAAGTCTCATCAAGTTATTATTTCATGCTTTTATATATTATACATTCATCACATGGTTATATAAAGATCGTTATATTAACTATATGACATGATTATGGACATACTAAAGTCAATCTCTTGAGAAAAAGAGAAATTGACTAGGTTTTACCTAGGTATATGCATGAATTTACAATCCAAAATAGAAATCAAATTCCTATTTCTAAGTCTTCCTGTTTATAGTGCCACCTCCTTTGCTTCTTACTCCTTTGTATCTTCATTCTATCATAATCCTATGTAATCTAATTACATATTTCAAATTATAAAAAACCTCAATTTACATTTGAGGGGAGTAAGATGAGAAGAGAAATACATAAGAAAGAAAATGAGGATAAAACAAAATAATTCCATGCATGCTCAATCACATTGGGCCTAAGTCCCTAATCATCCATCATGCCTTTTCATACACCCCTAACATGCATTCTCTAATGCACAAAATAAAAATGACAATTTTGGATTTCAATTTTTAAATCGATTCAACACTTGAACCGAAATTGCCTATATGTGTTCTTTAGGCTAATTTAATTTTGTATGTCATTTTAAAGTGGAATTTAATATTTAATCAAATTAAATTAAATTCCATATTTCCAAAATTAATTCAAAATTAATTCTCCTTAAAATCATAATATTATGATATTAAAATTAAACAATTTAATTTTAATATACATACCAATTTCTAGTCATACTAGAATTACAATTGCACAACATAAATTAATTCAAAATTTTCTAGAACTTCAAATCATCATTCTAATCATCTTTAGGTCAGCTCAAGTTCATCAAAATATTTTTTTGGAACAAGCCAAAATTACTAAGATAAACTAACCAACACACTTAGACGCTCAAAATGACTAATTTGATATTTATAGTTTTTTTAAAATTTCAAATGCTTACAAAATAATTTTGGCATGTATCTAACATCAAAATAACATATTTTTAATCACATAAAAATTATTTCAAGGTTCTAAAAATAAAATAAACATATACAAAAAAATCAAACAACAACACATGTTCATAAACAAGGCAATTTTAGGCATTTTTGAAATAAATCCGAAATTAATTATTTGAATCACATTCAAATCATTTTTCAATCAAAATAATCATCCTTAATCATCCCATTATTAGATTAGAGAAATAAGAATGTGTAAAATATATTTTACAAATTAATTTCAATTTTTCAAAAACTATTATTCCAAAATCATCAAAACCATGCAATCCCATTGCACATTCAATTAAAATTAATTGTAATGGACACAAGGAAGCTCTGATACCAATGTTGGACTTTGAAGAATGAATCATATTAATAAACGTAACATAAAAATAAAATTTTCAATACCCGAAATAAAATATCATACTTATGCCATTAAAACTAATTTATATAAATATAAAAATTAGAAATTATACCTTGTAATTGCTTATTTGTTCTTCAAATCTTCACTTTGTTGGATTGTAGCAAACCACAAAAATCCACACTAGGATGTCTCTAATGATAATCCACGCAATGAATGAAGAAGAAACTATCAAGAGAAAATAGTTTGAACAAATTCAAAGTGCTAGCTTGGAAAGTGCTATTGAGAGAATCATGTTGTCTTAAAAATATTTTTTCACAAAAAAATATTTTCATGTCTATTTTATGTCATTTGATGTCTTTTCTATTTGAATCAAATTCAAAGAAAAGATGAAAAGTTAAAAATGGAGAAAAGAGAAATAAATGAATAGTAATGAGCCATAATTGGTCTAATTAAGGCCAAAATCTGTCATTGGCCAACGGGTGGGAGGCAGCAGAGTGCTGGGCCTACTGCGGATTGCTGTTGGGCAGCCCTGCTGGGTTGGTCAGCAGCCTGCCTAGCCCGCACAGGCCCATGACCCTTTCGAATGATTTTTTCGTGTGATCTCATTGTAATCCATCCCGAAATAATTCTCTCATATTTTGGATCCTATCCAAGACCGTTTTACTCATTCTCCATATCTTCAATGTGTGTGACCCATTAGGTTGTCAATTATATTGGTCACTTAAATTAATAATTAATTTAAGCAAGTAATGAACAGTATCTAGCAACACATCATGACCCCCAATTGATCGGAAAGTTAGTGGTTTGACTATGAACCTTTCCATAGATGATTTCTGTGCAATTATTCCTTTCACCATTCTATACCCCACTTGGTTCAGAGTATGGACATGTGTCAACTCCCACTAGACTGACTACGTCATGTCTAGCCCAAGTAATGTTAGTTCTTATCCTTGAGGCTCATTACTCTATTAGATATGTCATTGAAGACTATCTTTATGACATTTCCACTCCGGCCAGAGATTCCCGAGTAATGACCACGACAAGAGGCCATGGGTATACACTCCTTCTATCAAGAGTGGTGAATCCTTTGTTGGTTACCCAATTACCTTCAAATACCTCAAGTTGTATCCAATCACCACCTTATGAGCAACCTCCCTGACGCAACAAGGAATAGTATCAAAATATAGAATCAATATTCAAGATATCATTGAGTACCTCAAGTCTAAGGATACTTGCACCGTTGCTATGATGAAACTATCATTGACATTTGAATAGATTATCCATATGGTTTTCTCATAGTTGATAATCCAATGTACTTAGCTACACTTAGCAAGCATCCACATGTTAACTCTAAACATCTTATGTTTATAGATTATGAGATCTACTACTCGATCCAATCAAGGAGTCTAACATGTGCTAGTCTGTTTGGATTAATAATGTCTCGTCTCATTAATCCTATGACTAGGATAATTTTCATACTAACATAATTACACATGATAAGAATCTCAATATCATGATCTCATCATGATTTTCTTCATGCTATGTTATGTATCAAGGACTTCATTAATTGATTTAAGATCACTTATCAATTCATATATCAAATGAACATCAAATTAATGAAAAAACCTTTTATTAATCAAATAAATTTGCACAATAAGTGCTAAAGGTGATTGCCTTTAGAGCATTTCTCTAACAATTGGAGGCATGGTATATACACTGTGATAAATGTTTAATGTATATGGAAAACTCACATGTTTATGCATACATATTGACGTACGGAAAATAATGATCATGCATATAATTGTTATTATATTTATTATTTTATTATGTACTACTTAGCGAGGTAAGCTTAGCATGTGGGTGTTTTGTCTCTCACACGGTGTTTGGACCCGAGCATAGAAATGATAGAGAATACACCCAAGAGAAAGAGCAACAGGACAAACACTTAGGGGTTGGTCATATTACACTTTTTGTTTATTTTATTGGGATTGGAGTTAGTTACATGTTTTAATTTGTAAGGACATGTAATCTTGTAACTTATTTTTGAAATATTCTTTTATAGCTTTGGGAAAGTGTTGCCCTTATTTATATAAATGCAAATTTTAAATTCAATATTATTTTCTTTTTATGTGTTTTTAAAGTCATCATGGCTATACTGCATAAAATGATTTTTAAATTAACTAGTTTTCGAGTCTCATGTATTGTAACATTCTTTTAGATAATGAGGAGGGTTCCAAATTATGTGAAGGGGTATTACATTAAGTGGTATTAGAGCTTGAGTTTAGTCCGTTCTGAACCTAGTCAGGGTAAAGGGTTACATCACTTAAAATGGAGTTTGTCCTATATGACTCTAATGTGGGATCTTCTTTATTGATGTGTAGGTTAAGTAAAGTTTATGGAGGGTGATCCTCAAAATCATGATGGCAGTAATAGCCTTGTGGATAATGAGGCTCAAAATCCACCGAGCTAGGATAGTGTATATAGGCTAGGTGTTGCTCCACCACCATTTCCTCGACCTGCACCCATGAAAGGGTTGGCATATTAGTTTTTGGATCCAATGATGCAACAATTGGTTGCACTTATATAGAGAATAACACAGTCAGTGCCACAAGCACCACCACCTCATCCTCCACTGGGGGCAGTAGTGCAGATGGATAAAGTGCAGAAATTTAGGGCTACAAATTTCCTAAGCAAGAGTGAGGATGATCCTGTCGCTACTGAGTATTGATTAGATAAGATCGAAAGAGTATTTGGGAAGCTCATGTGTTTAAAAGAGCTTCATGCTAGATATGCAGTCTTTTTACTCTAGGAGGATGCATACGACTAGTGAAAGTCAGTAGCGGTGAATCCATAGATACAAGAGTCAGTGACTTGGGAATTCTTTTGTGATGGAATTCAAGAAAAACTATGTGCCACGAGTTTATGTGAATAAAAAAAGCGAGAATTTCTGAACTTGAGGTAGGGAGGTCCGATAGTGACCAAGTATGAGCAAGAGTTTACTAGGTTGGGCAAGTATTCATCTAGTTTGATTGTTGATGAGGTGGATAAATGTCGTTATTTTGAAGATAGATGATCTAGATATTGGGTTCCATATGGTCTCCCACCGATACCAAGATTTCTCCAAATTGGTATATTTAGCAATCAATGTGGACAAGATGAAGAGTCTTAAGAGGCTTATTGAACTGTCAGGGAGGGATCATAGGAAGCCCTATTTCAGCGCTATGCATTCTTCATGCAAGAAGGCTCACATAGGTTCTGAATAGTTTCAGGCTAGGGAACTGAGTTAGGGTTGAGGCCATTCAGTGCCCACTGTGTATACACCATATTGCATCTGTTTGAGCATCTTGAACTTTATCAAGTTCAATATTGCTCCCACTATCTTCTTTTTGATAAAAATTTTTTCTCTAAGAAACACCTTTTGTTCTAAAGTGTTGTAGAATTGATATCCAAATGAATCTTTTGGATGTCCCACAAACAGACACTTATCAGACTTAGCTTTTAGCTTATTTGACATCGTCCGCTTCACAGAAGCAGGACAACCCCACACTTTCAAGTGAGAAAGAATAAGTCTCTTATTAGTCCATATCTCATATGGAGTAACCTCAACTGACTTAGAAGAGACTCTATTTAATATATAAACAAAAGTTTTAGTGCATGACCCCTTAAGGACTTAGGCAGTTCTACAAAGCTCATCAATTATCTCACCATGTCTAACAAGGTTCAGTTTCTTCTTTCATCCACACCATTATATTGTGGTGTGTAAGGTGGAGTCCATTAAGATAAAATCCCATTATCTCTTAGATAACATTGAAACTCATAGCTTAAGTATTCCCTACCATAATCTAATCTAAGTTCTTTATTACTTTTGCCAAGTTGTTTCTCTACTTCATTTCTGAATTCTTTGAACTTTTCAAAACTTCAAATTTGTATCTAATCAAATACAAATACCCATATCATAAATAATCATCAATGAAAGTAATGAAGTAGATAAAACCACCTCTGGCATGAACTGACATTGGTCCACATACATCTGTATGTACAAGATCCAAAAGCCCATTGACATGTTCACCCTTTCCACTAAAAGGTAATTTTATCATCTTTCCTAACAAATAATATTCACATGTGTCATATGATTCATAATCAAATGACCCTAAGTCACAATTCTTGTGTAACTTAGTCATGCGCCTCTCATTTATATGGTCAATACAACAATTCCATAAATACAATGATTTTAGGTTATCCATCTTTTGTCTTTTATTATTGATATTAAGGATTGAATTAGACATGTCAAGAATGTAAATCTCATTACATAATATGCCAGTTCCATAAAGAATATCATTCAATCATATAGAGCAACCATTGTCATTAATAGTTAAATGAAAACCTTTTCTATTTAAACAATAAACATAAATAATATTCTTTTTTAAAATTGGAACATAATAACAATTGTATAATTCTAAAACAAGCCCACTTGGGAGTGTCAATACATAAGTTCCTACAGCTAATGCATCAATTGTTGCTCCATTGCTAACATGTAGGTCTGACTCTCCTTTCTTGAGCTGTCTAGTGTTCCTTAAGCCTTTCATATCTATGCATATATGAGACCCACATCCTGTATTCAATAACCATATGTTATTAACAAAAAAAGTATTAACCTCAATAACATATATACTTAAAGTAGAATGTGCATCCAATGACTTATCGTTCTTCTTCTTTAAAGACTCCAGATAGGCCTTGCAGTTCATCTTCCTTTGACAACTCTTGCCATAATGGAAGTAAGTCCCTTTTGATGCCATCTCTATGCCTTTCTTCTTCATCATCAATATACATTGCATTGGAGATGTCCCCTCTACCATCTTGGACATAAAGAGCAATTTAGATATCTCATATCACTTAGTTTGAGCTTGCTCATCAAAAAGCTCCCTTAGATGATGCACAATGGTATTTACATCCATAGTCTCATGCTACTTTTGAAGCTCGAGAGACATAGAGGTGAGCGTACTGCAACCTGCCAACTCACTATCATCCACATGCTTCTTATATGCTAATTATTCATCAACAGATGCATCATTAGCAGGAAGGGAGAGAAGCAGCTCCTCCAAGACATAGGCTATTTTTTCGGTTATGAGAACTATTCTCAAATTTCTTAACCAATCAAAAAATTTTGGGCCAATCAATTTATTGGAATCAAGAATTGAGCATAAGTTCACGTGTGATGACAAGATTCTAGCAACCTAGATGTAAAAGAAAGTTCATGTTAGAGAATGTACTAAATGTATGAATATTAGGTATTTAATAAACATGCATTATAACTCCCAATATTTTATTGCAAACCCATAGCCCTCACTATGAATCCGAGAGAATCCGTTGGAAGCTCTCCTAATGGGTCAGTTTCCAACATCACTAAGAATGACCTTGGGTTTGCCCAATAAGCCACCTTAGGTCAATTGGTAGGTATCTCATACCAATTGTAACAAAACATACAACTACTGAATCATTGGGTTATCAAATCTTGCTATGTGCACATCTCATGTGCACTTACCCAATATTGCCTCTAATTCATATTGACTTTGGGTTTGCCCAATAAGCTAATGTAACTAGTTAATGCTGGCCCATTAATCTTGAAATCATATTTCGATGGTTTGAACATATTCGTGTAGAGCAGGCTTGGATTTTCCCAACAACCCAGACTCTAAAAGAACTATAGTTCTTGCCACATTAGTTGAAGGTGTTGGCATTAATATAATTTAAGAGGCATTTCTCTATTTAGATCTCATCATAGAAATTTGGCATGCATAATATATTTATTCATCACATATAGATATATAAGATAATTACACTAACTATACGGTCATCATTATGAACATAATCTAACATCAATCCTTCAAGCCATGAAAGGATTGACTAGGTCTCACTTAGGTAGATCATGAAATTACAACACTAAAATAGAAAACAATTTCATATTCTAATACTCTTTTGTTTTTGGTGTCATCTCATTGGCTTCTTGCTCCTTTGCCATTCTATTCTATTCTAATTGTATGAAATCTAACTACATAAATTCTTCATAAGAAAACCTTAAGTTACATTTGAAGGGAGTAAGATGAGAAGAAAAATACAATAAAGAGAAAAGAGAAGGCATGGACTCGCAGGCCTTATTTACCAAAAATAAAATTCCATGCATCATCAATCTCATTGATCAAGTCCATAATCATACCATCATGTCATTTCATACACCCTTAGCATGCATTCTCTAATGCATAATTTGTTAGATGCGTGCTCTAAAGGAAATCACCTTTAGCACTTATTGTACAAATTTATTTGATTAATAAAAGGCTTTTTCATTAATTTGATGTTCATTTGATATATGAATTGATAAGTGATCTTAAATCAATTAATGAAGTCCTTGATACATAACATAGCATAAAGGAAATCATGATGAGATCATGATATTGAGATTCTTATCATGTGTAATTATGTTAGTATCAAAATTATCCCTAGTCATAGGATTAATGAGATGGGACATTATTAATCCAAATAGACTAGCACATGTTACACTCCTTGATTGGATCGAGTAGTAGATCTCATAATTTATATACATGAGATGTTTAGAGTTAACATGTGGATGCTTGCTAAGTGTAGCTAAGTACATTGGATGACCAACTATGAGACAATCATATGGATAATCTATTCAAATGTCAATGATAGTCTCATCATAGCAATGGTGCAAGTATCCTTAGACTTGAGGTACTCAATGATATCTTGAATATTGATTCTGTATTTTGACATTATTCCTTGTTGCCTCAGAGAGGTAGCTCATAGGGTGGTGATTGGATATAACTTGAGGTATTCGAAGGTAATTGGGTAACCAACAAAGGATTTACCACTCTTGATCGAATGAGTGTATACCCATGGCCTCTTGTCGTGGTCATTACTCAGGAATATATGCCCGGAGTGGAAATGTCATAAAGATAGTCTTCAATGACATATCTAATAGGGTAATGAGCCTCAAGGACAAGAACTAACATTACTTGGACTAGACATGATGTAGTAAGTCTAGTAGGAGTTGACACATGTCCATACTCTGAACCAAGTGGGGTATAGAATGGTGAAAGGAATAATTGCACAAAAATTGTCTATGGAAAGGTTTGTAGTCAAACCACTGACTTTCTGGGCAATTGGGGGTCATGATGTGTTGCTAGATACCGCTCATGACCTGCTTAAATTAATTGTTAATTTAAGTGGCCAACATAACTGGGAAGCTAATGGGTCACACGCATTGAAGATATGGAGAATGAGTAAAATGGTCTTGAATAGGATCCAAAATATGAGAAAATTATTTTAGGATGGATCGCGATGAGATCGCACAGAAACATCATTCGGGAGTGTCACGGGCCCGTACGGGTTAGGCATAGCAGCAGGCCCAGCGTGCATGCTGCCTCCCACCCGTTGGCCAACAACAGTTTTTGGCCTTAATTAGGCCAATTATGACCAATTACTATTCATTTGTTTCCATTTTCTCCATTTTGACTTTTCATCTTTTTTTTGAATTTGATTCAAATAGAAAAGACATCAAATGACAGAAAATAGACATGAAAATATTTTTGTGAAAAAAATATTTTTAAGACAACAAAAATTCTCTCAAGAACACTTTCAAAGCTAGCACTTTGAATTTATTCAAACCATTTCTCTTGATAGTTTCTTCCTCATTCTTCACGTGGATTATTATTAGAGACATCATAGTGTAGATTTTTGTGGTTTTCTACAACCCAACAAAGTGAATATTTGAAGAACAAATAAAAATTACAAGGTATAATTTTTAACATTTACATTTATATAAATTAGTTTTAATGGTACAAGTATTATCTTTTGTTTTTGATTTTAAAAAATTTTATTTTTTGCTGTGTTTATGAATATGATTCATTCTTCAAAACCCTACATTGGTATCAGAGCCTCCTTGTATTCATTAAAATTAATTTTAATTGAAAGTGCAATGAGATTGAATATTTTTGATGATTGTGGATCAATAGGTTTTGAAAAATTGAAATTAATTTTTAAAATATAATTTACACATTTTTATTTCTTTAATCTGATCATGGGATGATTAAGAATGATTAATTTGATTGAAAAATGATTTGAATGTGATTCAAATAATTAATTTCGGATTTATTTCAAAAATGCCTAAAATTGTCTTGTTTATGAACATGTATTGTTGTTTGACTTAATTGATGAGGCTGGTTACATTTTTCTTATAATTTAATTATGAAAAAATTATTTAGATATATTGAAAATATTTTTATGCCTCTGGGAGTGTTCAATAATTAATTAAAAATTATTTTAATTAATTATTCAAACAAACACAAAAACATGACTGTTTTAGCATATCTGGTGGGGCTGTTTTGTTTGATTTTTTTGTTGTATGTGTTTATTTTATTTACAACACCTTGAAATAATTTTTATGTGATTAAAAATATGTTATTTTGATGTTAGATGCATGCCAAAATTATTTTGCAAGCATTTGAAATTTTAAAAATTCTAGATATCGAATTAGTCATTTTGAGCGTCTAAGTGTGTTGGTTAGTTTGTCTTAGTAATTTTTGCTTGTGCCAAAAATATTTTGATGAACTTGAGCTGACCTAAAGATAATTAGAATGGTGATTTGATGTTCTGGAAATTTTTAGAATTTTTGGAATTAATTTTGAATTAATATTGTGCAATTGTAATTCTAGTCTGACTAGAAATTGATATATATATTAAAATTAAATTGTTTAATTTTAATATCATAATATTCTGATTTTAAGGAGAATTAATTTTGAATTATTTCTAGAAATATGGAATTTAATTTAATTTGATTAAATACTTAAATTCCACTTTAAAAAGACATACAAAATTAAATTAACCAAAAGATCACATATAGGCAATTTCGATTCAAGTGTTGAATCGATTTACAAATTGAAATCCATAATTGTCATTTTTATTTTGAGCGTTAGAGAATGCATGTTAGGGGTGTATGAAAAGGCATGATGAATGATTATGGACTTAGGCCTAATGTGATTGAGCATGCATGGAATTATTTTGTTTTATGGTAAATAGGACCTTCGTGTCTCTACCTCTTTTTCTTTCTTATGTATTTCTCTTCTCATCTTACTCCCCTCAAATATAAATTGAAGTTTTCTTTAATTTAAAATATGTAATTAGATTACATAGGATTATGATAGAATGAAGATACAAAGGAGCAAGAAGCAAAGGAGATGGTACCATAAACAAGAAGACTTAGAAATAGGAATTTGATTTCTATTTTGGGTTGTAAATTCATGCATATACCTAAGTAAGACCTAGTCAATTTCTCTTTGGCTCAAGAGATTGACTTTAGTATGTCCATAATCATGCCATATAGTTAATGTAACTATCTTTATATATCAATGTGATGAATGCATGATAAATAAAAGCATGAAATAATAACTTGATGAGACTTAACAAAGAAATCCCTCACTAAATAAACAACTAAGTCTTACGCCTTCCATTAATATGGGGAGAACCAGAGTTCTTCTAGAGTTAGGGTTGTTGAGTTGCCTCAAGCTCACTCTATAAGAATATGTTCAATCCATTGAAATTAGATTTCACGATTAATGGGTTAAACTTAACCGATATTATTAACTTATTGGATTTGCGCCAAGGTTAATGTGTATTGGAGGTGAAGTTGGGTTTGTATACATGAGATGTACACATATCAAGAGTCGATAGCCCAATGTATGTGCACACATCAATAAGTTGATAGCACAAGATTCGATAGTTGCATGAATAATGCAATTGGTATGGATTAGATACCTACCAACCAAACTAAGGATAGCTTGTTGAGTTACCTCAAGGTTATTCTTAGCTAGTTGGATATCGACCCACTAGGAGAACTTCCATATAAGTTCTCTTGGGTTCATAGTGAGAGCTATGGATTCGCAATAAAATAGTGGGAGTCATAATGTGATTTATTAAAGACCTAATAACCATGCATTTTATGTACATTATAACATGTTCTATTTTACATCTAGGTTGCTAGAATCATCATAATGACAAGTGTGAATTTGCGATCGTTAATTAAATCAAATAAGTTGACTGGGCCCAATTTTTTGGATTGGCTAAGGAATCTAAGAATAGTTCTCAAATCCGAAAAGATTGGCTATGTCCTAGATGAGGCACTCCCTAATTCCCCTGCTACTAATGCTTCTGAAGATGTTCAGAAGGCATATCAAAAGCATCTCGATGATAGTGAGATGACAAGCTACATTATGCTTGCTACTATGTCAGCTGAGTTACAAAAGCAGCATGAGGCTATGGATGCTAATTCCATAGTATACCGTCTAAGAGAGCTTTTTGATGAGCAAGCACGTTTCGAAAGGTTCGAAACTTCAAGGTTGCTCTTCCGCACTAAGATTGTTGAGGGAACATCTCCAGTGTAATATGCATTGAACATGAATGGCTATATTGAGAGGTTGGCCACCTTGGGATTTGTGATGGACCATGAATTAAATATTGTCTTAATTCTAACCAGTTTGTCTAATAGTTATTCACATTTTGTGTTTAACTATAGGATGAACCAAATCTCTACCACTATTCCTGAGCTGATTATCTTGCTTAAAACAGCTGAGCCATCTGTCAAGAAGGACAGTAAGGCTGTGATGCTGGTGGACTCTTCGAGTTCAAAAAGGAAGAACCTTAAGAAGAAGAAGAAGTCCATGAAGCCTAAGGGAGGCGTGGCCAAGAAGAAGGCCAAGGAGATTGCTCCAAAAGGGACATGCTTCCATTGTGGCAAGGACGACCATTGGAAGAGAAACTGCAAGGCTTACTTGGAGTCCTTGGAGAATAAGACATCTAATTCCCCATCTACTTCAGGTATTTTTGTCATTGAAATTAATATTGTTTCCAATAATAATATATGGGTATTAGATACCGGTTGTGGCTCACACATATGCACTGATATGTAGGGCCTAAGGAACAGTAGATAGCTCAATAAGGGAGAGTCATACCTATGCGTTGGAAATGGAGCAAGGGTTGCTGCATTAGTTGTAGGAATATATGTATTGACCCTCCCTAGTGGGCTTATATTAAATTTGGATAATTTTTATTATGTACCTGATTTGACTAAAAATATTATTTCTGTTTTAAGTCTAAATAAAGATGGTTTCCTTTTAGCTTTTAGTAATAATTGTTCTATTATGTTGAATGGAATTCTTTATGCTAATGGTACATTATGCAATGGAATATACATATTATATATGTCAAATCGAATTTTAAACATCAATGATAATAAAAGGCAAAAACAAGATATGTTGAAATCATCTTATTTATGGCATTGTTGTCTTGGTCATATAAGTGAGAAACGCATGGCTAAGCTACACAAAAGTGGTACTTTGGGGTCATTTGATTATGAATCATATGACACATGTGAATCTTGTTTACTAGGCAAGATGACTAAATTACCCTTTAAGGGAAAGGGTGAACGTGCTAATGGACTTTTAGACTTAATACATTTAGATGTATGTGGTCCAATGTCTACACATGCTAGAGGTGGTTTCATCTACTTCATTAATTTTAT
Source organism: Triadica sebifera (assembly GCA_023653625.1). NCBI lineage: Eukaryota > Viridiplantae > Streptophyta > Magnoliopsida > Malpighiales > Euphorbiaceae > Triadica > Triadica sebifera. The sequence goes on along the minus strand of CM042903.1, from coordinate 12,622,727 downwards.
TGATGACTACTCACGATATGGATACGTGTATCTTATGAGATACAAATCTAAAGCTTTTGAAAAGTTCAAAGAATTCATAAATGAAGTAGAGAAACAATTTGGCAAAAGTATTAAAACACTTCGATCAGATTGAGGAGGTGAATACTTGAGCCAGGAGTTTCTAGATTATCTTAGGGATAATGGGATTTTATCTCAATGGACTCCATCTTACACACGACAACACAATGGTGTGGTTGAAAGAAGAAACTGAACCTTGCTAGACATGGTATGGTCTATGATGAGTTTTGCGGAATTGCCTAAATCCTTTTGGGGTAATGCACTAGAGACCGCCATTTATATATTAAATGGAGTTCCTTCAAAATCAGTTGATGTTACTCCATATGAGATATGGTATAACAAGAGGCCCACATTTTCTTACATGAGAATTTGGGGTTGTCTTGCTTATGTGAACCGGACAATGTCAGATAAGCTAAAAGCTAAGTTTGACCGATGTCTGTTTGTGAGATATCCAAAAGCATCATATGGATATCAAATGCTATCTTTTTAGAGAGAGAATTCCTTCTAAAAGGAGATAGTGAGAGCAAAATTGAACTTGAGGAAGTTCAAGATGCTCAAACAGATGTTGATCAACTGCCTAAACCCGAGCTTGTTACTCATACAGATGATATAACAGCTCAACTTTCTGAAGCACAAGAGCTTCGTAGGTCAAGTAGGATACGTACTGTTCTAGAGAGATATGGATTTCTCATTAGTGAACAGAACGACGTATTGCTCATAGAAAATGATGAGCCTACAACCTATGAAGAGGTTCTGAATAATTCAGAATCTGACAAATGGCTTCAAGCCATGAAGTCAGAAATGGATTCCATGTATGAAAACCAAGTATGGACTTTGGTTGACCCACTTGAAGGAATAAAGCCTATAGGGTGCAAGTGGGTTTTCAAAAAGAAAACTGACATGAATGATAATGTGATTTCCTATAAAGCTAGACTTGTTGCTAAAGGTTATCATTAAAGACAAGGAATTGACTACGATGAAACTTTTAGCCTAGTAGCTATGCTTAAATCCATAAGGATACTCCTAGCCATTGTTGCTCATTATGATTATGAGCTACGGCAAATGGATGTGAAGATAGCTTTCCTTAATGGAAATCTGACTGAGGGTGTGTACATGACACAACCAGAAGGTTTCATATTCAAAGATGGCAAAAAGGTATGTAAGCTTCAAAGATCAATTTATGGATTAAAGCAAGCATCCAGAAGTTGGAATATTTGGTTTGATGAGACAATCAAACAGTTTGGTTTCTTACAAAATCCGGATGAACCTTGTGTTTAAAAGAAGGTTAGTTGGAGTGCAATCGTATTTCTTGTGTTATATGTAGATGACATATTGTTAATGGGAAATGATGTCTCAGCCTTACAATCAGTCAAATTTTGGTTATCCAAGAATTTCTCTATGAAAGACCTTGGAGAAGCAGTCTATATTTTAGGGATAAAGATCTATAGAGATAGATCTAAAAGATTGCTTGGTCTTTCACAGTCTACATACATAGATAAGATGCTAAAGAGGTTTAGCATGGAGCATTCCAAGAGGGGATATATTCCCATGACCCATGGGATTACTCTCTCAAAGTCTTTGTGTCCAAAGACACAAGATGAGAGGACACACATGAGTTTGATTCTATATGCTTCAGTTACAGGATCAATCATGTATGCTATGATATGTATAGGACCTGATGTATGATATGCTCTGAGTGTCAAGAGTAGATACCAATCGAACCCTGGTGAGGGTCATTGGGTGGCTGTCAAGAATATCCTTAAGTACTTAAGAAGAACTAAGGAGGTATTCTTTGTATATGGAGATCTTACTGTGAGCGAGTATACCGATGCCAGCTTCCAATCTGACAAGGATGACTCAAAATCTCAGTCAGGTTATATATTCACACTAAATGGTGGAGCAGTTAGTTGGAAGAGTTCCAAATAGGAAACGACTACTTATTCCACAATCGAAGCAGAGTACATTGCAACTTCTAAAGCAGCAAAGGAAGCATTTTGGATAAAGAAATTCATCACAAAACTTGGAGTGGTTCCAAGCATTATTGATACAATACAATTGTATTGTGATAATAATGGAGTCATTGAACAAGCAAAGAAGCCATGGTCTCATCAGAGATCCAAACATGTACTCAGAAGATACCATTTGATTAGAGAAATCATTGGTAGGAATGATGTAAAGATAGAAAGAGTGCCCACTTATCAGAATATTGCTAATCCTTTAACTAAGCCACTTCCCCAAAAGAAAAATTTATTCTCATATACTCGCCTGTGGAATTAAATACAAAGGTGATTGGCTTTAGTGCAAGTGGGAGCTTGTTAGAGGAGTGCTCTAAAAGCAATTACCTTTAGCACTTATTGTACAAATTTATTTGATTAATAAAAGGCTTTTTCATTAATTTGTTGTTCATTTGATATATGAATTGATAAGTGATCTTAAATCAATTAATGAAGTCCTTGATACATAACATAGCATAAAGGAAATCATGATGAGATCATGATATTGAGATTCTTATCATGTGTAATTATGTTAGTATCAAAATTATCCCTAGTCATAGGATTAATGAGATGGGACATTATTAATCCAGACAGACTAGCACATGTTACACTCCTTGATTGGATCGAGTATTAGATCTCATAATCTATAAACATGAGATGTTTAAAGTTAACATGTGGATGCTTGCTAAGTGTAGCTAAGTACATTGGATGACCAACTATGAGACAATCATATGGATAATCTATTCAAATGTCAATGATAGTCTCATCATAGCAATGGTGCAAGTATCCTTAGACTTGAGGTACTCAAGGATATCTTGAATATTGATTCTGTATTTTGACATTATTCCTTGTTGCCTCAGAGAGGTAGCTCATAGGGTGGTGATTGGATACAGCTTGAGGTATTCGAAGGTAATTGGGTAACCAACAAAGGATTCACCACTCTTGATCGAAGGAGTGTATACCCATGTTCTCTTGTTGTGGTCATTACTCAGAAATCTCTGGCCGGAGTGGAAATGTCATAAAGATAGTCTTCAATGACATATCTAATAGAGTAATGAGCCTTAAGGAAAAGAACTAACATTACTTGGACAAGAACTAACATTACTTGGACTAGACGTGACGTAGTCAATCTAGTGGGAGTTGACACATGTCCATACTCGGAACCAAGTGGGGTATGGAATGGTGAAAGGAATAATTGCACAGAAATTGTCTATAGAAAGGTTTGTAGTCAAACCACTGACTTTCCAGTCAATTGGGGGTCATGATGTGTTGCTAGATACTGCTCATGACCTGCTTAAATTAATTGTTAATTTAAGTGGCGAACATAACTGGGAACGTAATGGGTCACACGCATTGAAGATATGGAGAATGAGTAAAATGATCTTGGATATGATCCAAAATATGAGAGAATTATGTTAGGATGGATCGCGATGAGATCGCACAGAAAAATCATTCGGGAGTGTCACGGGCCCGAACAGGCTCGCGCGGGCCCGCGCTGGCTAGAAAGGCTACTGGCCTGCCTTGTGAGCTAGCTGGGCTGCCCAGCAGCAGCCCGCAGCAGGCCCAGCGTGCCTGTTGCCTCCCACCCATTGGCCAACGACAATTTTTGGCCTTAATTAGGCCAATTATGACCAATTACTATTCATTTATTTCCATTTTTCACTTTTCAACTTATTTCTGAATTTAATTCAAATGGCAAAAAATATACATGATAATATTTTTGTGAAAAAAAATATTTTTAAGACAACAAAAATTCTCTCAAGAACACTTTCAAAGCTAGCACTTTGAATTTGTTCAAACCATTTCTCTTGATAGTTTCTTCTTCATTCTTCGCGTAGATTATCATTAGAGACATCCTAATGTGGAATGTTGTGGTTTGCTACAACCCAACAAAATGAAGATTTGAAGAACAAATAAAAATTACAAGGTATAATTTTTAACATTTACATTTATATAAATTAGTTTTAATGGTACAAGTATGATCTTTTGTTTTGGATTTTGAAAAATTTATTTTTTCGCTGCGCTTATGAATATGATTTATTCTTCAAAACCTTACGTAATTAATCTATTAAAGTAACAATTTGGGTTCCCTTTATTTCAACTCTTGAAACATTATTTTGATTGTTTGGCCTTTAGTGAAATTCATCATATATCCATTATTTAACCTCATTAAATAATCATATGAACATTTAGAAACACTTTCTAAAAGAAAATTATGCAAATTAGGCATATATTTGATCATATCAAAAAGTTTCCTAAAATTGCCTACTTTGCCAACTAAGTTATTACCAATTTAATGCATGCAATAATTAAATCCAAATTTAATAATTAAATCTAATTTAATATTAAATCCAAATATTACCAATAGTTAATTCATAATTAAATTATCTTAATTATTTATTAGTTTGATACCAAATAGGATTAAACAATTCTAGTTACAATTGCATACTAGAATCCTAGTCAAACTAGGACTTCGAAAACCCTTTTCAAATTCCATTTAAAAATTACAAAAAGTTTTAGAATTCACTCTCATCATTATAAGAAAATTATAATTATTTTAAACTAATTAAATTATTTCATTAGAAAATCTAAATTATTCATCATTCAATTAGCAAACTAATTACACAAAAATTGTTTAAATTGAATCATACATGAATTTAGATTCTTTAGGAATTTAACCATAAATTTAATTTGACTCCAGCATGAAATTGACATTCAAATAACATCATGAATATCTCATAAATATGAATTAAGATTCTGATAATTAAGTTACATGCCATTAATTTAAACAATACAAAACAATCCCATCATATGGTAAGGTTCTCAACCTAGTTACATGTTTTGTTTGTTCCATGATCAAAAATAATTTTTGTATCATTATAGGCACTTTCAAGAAGTTGAAACACATTATAAATATGTCATAAACATGTTTTATTATCAAATTAACTAACCAAATTCGAACACCCCTCAAACAACTCAATTGGCACAACTAGGTTTAATAAACCCTAGAAATTCAACAATTATGAATAACTTCGAATTTCATGTTTAAATCAAATTCAAACCTTTTAATTATCATAATAAAATATCTAATATCATCATATTAACATGTCATTGAATTAAAATTAAAATTTGAGGCCAAATAGAATCAAATTCGTTTTTAACAAAGAGAGGGAATCCAAGTTGTTCCTTTTCAATCAATCTCATTGATACTTCAATTAAATCCGAATTTAATTTACATAGGGTGGCTCTGATACCACTGTTGGATTTTAAACATGCATATTATACATGGCACAGTAGAAATATAAAAAATTTATTAAAACCAAACCCATGGACCACCCTATTTAATTTAAAATCGGATTGAACCATTCAATGGGATAAGTTGATTACATTTGTTTGCAAATCTTGATCCTCCAAGTTGTGAGATTTTTCTTCTTTGTTGGGTTGTAGCAAACTACAACAATCCAAAGCTAGGATTGCCTCTAAGAGTATCCACACGCTGGAAGAAGAAAACATGTAAGGAGATGGGGTGACAAAGGTTCAAAGTGTTAGCTATGGAAAATTGTCTTATGAAAGAGAAAAGGGAGAGAAGAAAAATAACTCTTATTTTTCTTCATGGGTCAACCATGAAATTGACTCCTTAAAAGGAGTATTTATGCACTTTTTAATCCCTTTTAGGTTTTAAAAAGAAAAAGCCTTAATGGGCCCATTTTTCTAAGCTATAAGCCTAATGTTGACCAAGTCAACAATCCTAATCCAAATTGGATTTGGCCCATTTTTATAACTCTTATAACATGCTCAATTCTCTTTCTTTCTCATTTGGATCTTATCCAAAACCCATTTTGCATTTTCTTCATTTCCCTCTACGTGTGTGATCTAATAGGTTTTTCAATCATGTTGTGTAATGCCCGATAATTTAGGCCATGGTCGCAGTTGACCGAAATCCGGTGCACCAAACCGATCATGGTCTAAATTCGGACATGAAAGAAAAAAATTAAAATGATAATAAAATATGAGAAAAATATTTTGGATATTATTAATTAAGAATTTTGAAGTTTGAAATTCAAATTTGGAAAAAAAAAATAATTTTTTGCTGAACAAAATTGAAAATTGTAGTGTTTTTGGCACAAATATTTTAAGAAGACATAAAAATGGAATATTCTTTATCTAAGGAGAGGAATATTTTTTGATTAAAATAAAGTAAGAGTGATTTAAACTACTGGACTAATAGGAAACAAGATTAGCAATTAATCCTAACCACCCACCTAATCCATCTATAAAAAGTCAAATTTCCACTTTATGGTCATTATTCTTCTTCTTCCTCATCTAACCAAAGAAAGCTCTCTTTTTTTCTTCTTCTTTTTCCATGAGCTCTCCTTCCCCCATTTATTCTTCTTTTGTTTTCTTCAATCAAGCTAAGATTAGATGGAATAAAGGTGGAATTAAGGAAAGATCATCAAAGAAGTGAAGTTAAGTGAGCAAAACCAAGGAAGAGGAAGGAAGAAAGGAAGAGAAAAAGAGAAAGAAGACTTTGGTCATTTTGAAAATCATCAAAGGTGAGTTTAGATTTTTCATCTTCTCACTTTTATTCTTCACTTTTCTTCTTCTCTTTTCTTTGAGTTTGGGGTTAGTGGCCATTAAAGCTAGTAATTTAGGGTTATTATTGTGTTAATAGTGATTAAGGGTGGATTAGGGTGATTAGTGCTTTATTAGTGTAAAATTTGTTGTTAGGACAAAAAGGTGAACAATCTTTGAACCATAATCAAAGAGGAAGTAAGGGCAAATAGAAAGCTAGCTAGGAAGAAGAGAAAAGTGAAAAGGAATAAATTTTGAGGTATGTACATTTGGCAAAAATTCACTATAGAAAAATGTTGATTTTGATGTTGTGATGTCTGTGAAATTGTGTACAAATTTCTGGATATTTATTGAGTGATGAATTAGTGATTAAATGATGTGATTAATGTAAAAATAAAAACTAGAATATAAGGTTAATGCATGAAAATGGAAATTGTATGAATTAATTAATGTGCTAGAAAATTCATCTTATGAAAAGTATCTAGTTTTCTACTCATAACTTGAGTTTTGTAAATGCTTTTTGAGTGATTCTTATTAATTTGGAAAGACATAGGGCTTCAACTTTCATTCAGACCATTAGACCTGAATATACCTGGAATTAGGTGAAAAATGGACTCAAAGTTTAAACTAGAAATTTGTCCAGTAAAATACTGGGCATATTGTAGTGAACATATCTTAGAACAAAATTCATAAATTTTGCTAAAAAAATTGTTTGAATGTGATTCTAGTTGGAAATTAAAGATAAGACATGTACTTACATTTTTCTAGTTGATCACTTGTCCAAATTCTATCTAAAATTGGATGAAAAATACAAAGAAATATAAAACAGAAATCTATCCAGTAAAATACTGGGCAGATTGTAATGAACGTAGTTTAGAAGAAAATTCATAACTTTTGCTAAAAAATTCGATTTAATGTGACTCTAATTGGAAATTAAAGATAAGACATGTGCCTACATTTTGTTAGTTGATCACTTGTCCAATTCCATCTAAAAATGGATGAATAATACAGGGAAACATAAGGTAGAAATGCTGTCCAGAATTGGGCAATTTGTATATATGTGTTGATTGTGAAATTTTGTGATAGAAAAATATATTATTTGATTTTCTTATAGTTATAATGATTAAATGAGAAAGTATGAGGTTGTAAAATGTTTAATGGGAATAACTGCATTTATGTGGAATTTATATTAGTGTTACCTACATAATTTATGTAAATAATAATAAAGGTAACAAATATAATTAAGCCCTATAACATCTTGTCGAGAACTAGAAATTAGAATAAGTTGACATGCCAATAAAATGGTAGAAATGTAGGCACTAAAAATAATAGTGCTGATATTTAATTTACATTGACACTAAGAAATAATGTTGAGTTGAAATTACGTAGGCATTAAGAAATAGTGTTGAGTTCGAAATTATGTAGGCACCAAAAATGTGCTGAGTTGTTATTGGAAATGTAGGCGTTAAACACCGAATTATCAAATAATTTTATAGGCGCCGAGTATACTACTAGAGAGCAGAAACCCTGTATTCAGTGTTTAGTTCTGGTCTAAAATGTCGTGGGCTATCAAATAAATAACAGAAAAAAATGTAAATTATTAAATTGATATTTCAAATTGTATATCTTGTATTGTTAAAATTTCAAGCATGCTTAATGAATGGAATGTCATAATTGACGAATTATATATTTTTGCATAACGAAAATAGTTTTACTATTAATTGAATATTTGACATGCTTAATAAATTAATTGTAGTTTCTAAAATTCTATTTTAGAAATATTTATGTAATTATTGAATAGTTGTCAAACGTACCACTAAGCTAGTAGCTTGGTGCGTGTGTTTCACGCGCAGATAAATAGATGTAGTTGTTACGTTAGGGAGACCAAAGATAAGGAAAACCCCAAGATCAAATTGCAACAATCTATTTCCTTTTTGTATGTTTTGGAAATTTTATTGTAAAAATTAAATTTTAAGAATTTCTTTTTATGTAAAATTGTGGAATGTAGGATTTATAAGGATTGAATTTTGTAATTTATATGTTTGGTATTATTGTAAATATATTTCTAAATATTATGGTTTAATGAATGAGTTCTTTTAAATCAAAATATTTACATCACTAGTTCCATATTTAAATGATATGAAAAAAAAAGAAATATAGTAATAAATATTCCGCTAATAATAAACTCGAAAAAAAACATTACAATAATTTGAGAATTGGTTATTTTTACAAAAACAAATGAGCTTAGTAGCACTTTCATACTCTATTAATGACTGGTAGGGTAAGGGAGCGCTACATGTTGGCAGCTCAAATCTCAAGAGGAATCCTAATCCAATTCAGATTCTATAAGTCAAGCACTTTTGACCCATAATGAATTTCAAATCAATTTTCCTTGACTTAGTAGATCATTAGCGGTATCTAGAAATACATTATAACCACCCAATTAACCAAAAAAATAGTGGTTTGACTTTTAACCTTTCTATAAATAATTACTGTGCAATTTTTCCTTTCACCAAACTATACCTCATTTGGTTCAGAGCATGGATTGTGTGTCAACTCTCACTAGACTGACTACATCACATCTAGTCCAAATGATATTAGTTAGTCCATGAGACTCATTACTTTGATCAAATACGTCCTTGAAGACCTTCTTCAAGACATGTCCACCTTGGCCAAGGATTTTCGAGTAATGATCTCTACAAGAGGTCATAGGTATACTCCTTCTATCAGAAGTGGTAAATCCTTTATTGACTACTTAACTACCTTCAAATACCTTATTCTATACGTAATCACCATCCTATGAGCAACCTTTTTAGAGGCAACAAGGAATGAAGTAAAAGTATAGGATTCTGTATTCAAGATAAACTTGAGTATCTCAAGTCTAAGGATACGTGCACTATTGCTATGATGAGGTTATCACTAACATTGGATAGATATCCATATGATTATCTCATAGCAGGTCATCCAATGTACTTGCTATTCTTATCAAGCATCCACATGTGAACTTTAAACATCTCATGCTTTCAGCTTATGAGATCAGCTGCTTGACCTAGTCAAGAAGTATAACATGTGTTAGTCTATCCAAATTAACAATGTACCATCTTGTTAATCCTATGACTAGGGATAATTTGGGTATAAACACAATTACACATTCTAGGAATCTCATCATCATGATATCATCTTGAATTCCTTCATGTTGTGTTACATACCAAGGACTTTATTAAATGGTTTAAAATTTATATCAATTCATATGAAATGAATACCTTATAATGAAAATGTCTTTTATTAATAATAAATGAGTACATCAAGTGCCTAAGATGATTGCCTTTAGGGAACTTCTTTGACAATAGCATTAGGAAAGCAATAGCCAAGTTTATGCATCTTTTATAGTAATAGACATAAATTTATAATCAAAATAAATTAATAATAAATGTATTATTGTTTACCTATAATGTAATAACATTAGTTAGTATGTGAGTAGTAGCTAGATTGTGATGCTTATGCCTTGCTAAGTTTGAATTGGTAGGTTGTTGCACAAACGTATGTATGTAGGCATGCAATCATGCATTTGTGAAATTAAATTACTATAGCTAGTAAAACTAAAAATTGATATGTTAAAAAGAAAATGAAATATAGATACATAATAAACGTCAGAAAACATAAACATGAATAATATAGGACATTAACATAAGAATATTAACATGTACATGATCCATTAATGTAAGACTATGAATGTACTGGTGTATGGGTGTATAGATGTTGTATGTGATATGACATTGATTAGTACCTAGTTGATAATTGACTTGAGCATAACACAATGAAACTAATATATTTGAATGTGTATTAATGCCATGTTATGTCTGCAATTGCTATGTTATGTTTGATATGATGATGCGTGACATATGAATTAGTGTCCATATGCATGACTTGAAGTTGGATAGTATAAAATAATAGTAAAGGGTATATGACTTGTGATTGGATATTATCAAATGACATGATACTATGACAAGATAAGAAAGCATTAGGGGTTGAAACACAAAAATAGAATAGTGATAACTTATGGAGGTTAAATGGTTATGATAATTGTTGCACATAGAGACATGACATAAGCCTATGGATTGGAATAGGGTAGACTTGTTGCATGCTAATAGAGACATATAGCAATTAAGTTAGTTATGAGGATACACGACATCTAGTTTTCAACACGACTGTAGGGTCAGGATATACATTTGATACCCTGGATTAGAATAGGGCACTTTATTGGCATGCCAATAGGGACATATAGATCTTATGTTGGTTATGAGGATGTATGACATCCAATTTTTAACATGACTGTAGGGTTGGGATATACATTTGATACCCTGGATTAGAGTAGGGTACACTTGTTGGCATGCTAATAAGGACAATAACTCTTGAGTTGGTTATGAGGATGCATGACATCTAGTTTTCAACACAACCATATGGTTAAAATATACATTTGACAAGGCCATAGGATTGAGATATACATTCTACACGATTGTAGAGTTGAGATTCCCCATATGTCTCTTAGAGTCTAATCTAGGTGGCATAATTATGGGAAAACAAGTAAGGCGATGGTTGTAATGATGCCTTGTATATATGCTTCTGTTGTTCATCTGACAAAATGTGCTTTATATGTTATTCTACTATACTATTGTATCAGGCATGTTTAATTGGTAAACACAATAATGCATGATTAACTACCAACATTGTGATATGCATAGTAAGTCTAGGTAATGGTAAGTTGATTATATTACATGTATTGTATGAATTTCATTTAAGTAAGGTAGATTTTATTAATATGACCATTAACAATGTTTTAGACACATCTGAAGCACTTAGAAAGAATATGGGCTAGTAAGTAACACACACTGCAATATAATATGAATTTCTTTAAAACATTGTTAGAGCTATGGACATTATTATGAATGTTATTATTACCACAAAGCATGCACCACTAAGCGATAGCTTAATGCGAAACTTTATTTTCTCTTGAGCATGTAGCAGATCTAATGACTATAGCAACAAAATTGTAGATAGTGCTACAAAAATCGGTGTGACTCATATCTAGTGCAGCATAGCAGTTTGAGCCACCCATTAGGACTAGAGTTACTGTAATATAAGATGTAATGTAAATGGAGAAAGGTGTAAATTTATTTCTAAACTATATCCTATAGTGTGAGTCACACCTTCAACTATGACTTAGTGCAATTAAGCCCCCATAGTTTAAATTCGGTCCAATTAAACCCTTAACTTCCACTCTATTTGCATCAATAACCATTGTTCATTGAGCCAACTCGTTCATACCGAAACGACATTGCATTCTATTTTTTTTATTTTTAGTCAAAACAATATCATTTACTGTCATGGAAAAAATGTTGTCGTTTTTATGCTCAAATTTTTTTAAAAAAAATGAATAACATTAAACATTGTCATGTAATCAAGCTATATACATATTGAATTGATGAGAGTTGAACATAAATCCCAAATTCTGATATCCCTAAACAAAATTCCCTTTTTTTTATCTACAAAACTCACGACAAAAAATGTTAATTGATTCAAAGGGCCAATTTCTCCTTATAGCTGACTTGAAGCAAGAAAACATATGAAGTTGTTGTTTACCCATGTTTGAAAATGTGAACACTAGAGAAGCTCTTATGTTCAAAAACTAAAATAGAGATGTGTTAATCTTTCCAAGTAAGTATGTTTGCATCTGAAAGCTCTTATAGTGTTAGGGAACTACATTGTTGTTCATGCAATATGTTTGAGTGTTGTTTACATGTTTCATCTATTTGAAATTGGCTTAGGGTTTAGGGTTTTGATATTAGGTTTAATTTTGTAATTTTTTTGTTATTAATGCCAAATGTCTGATAAAGTATCGACTAAGGTTCATTATAGGGGAACAATGTAGCCTAAAGGTAGGGTGCTTACATATGTAAGGTGTGATTGGGAATTGTTCAAAAAATTTGACCTAGATTATTTAAGTTATAGGGATATTCATGCTTTAATCAATGAAGAATTGAAATATAGTCACTTTAACAAAGTTTATTATTTACAAATTGGGAAGAGTTTGAGTAATGGCTTAATAAAGATTAAATGTGATGAGGAGATAAGGTATATACAGAACAATATTAGAGGACATAAGCATATGATAGAGTTGTTAACAACCCATGTTGTGAATGAACCTTAGATTGTAGAAGCACTACCTTTTACTAATGAACCTAGTAATAATGAGCCAATAGGAGATGTTGGAGTTACATAGAGAAGTGTTACAGATTCTGTTCAAGAAAGTGCAAGTGAATGGGCAGGTTTGACAACAAGTGAAGAGCAAATGAGTTTAGTGAAGGGGCAGGTTGACAACAATGTAAAAAATCTTGACAAAAATGTTGATTTTAGAAGATTGAGGTATCCTACATGTATGATTGATGATTTACTGAAAGAAATGGGAAAATTAAATGATAATGGTTGTGATGATGATAAAGATAACGGTTCTAATATGGGTGATTGGATTGAGGATGGTGGTGATGGAGGCTTGGGTTTTATTGTGGGGGATATAAATGAAGACGAAATTTGTGAAGTTGATGCTGCCGATGTAAGAGATAAGAGTAATTTGAGTGATGTGATTATTAAAAAAGAAGGGGCAGGAGAAGAGGATGAAAAACAAGATAAGGAGGAAAGTGATAGTGACACTAATGACATGGACAGTGATGACAGTGACACTGATGCAAGTGGAGGCAGTAAGGAGAGTGAAGAGTATGTTGATCTGCCTAGTGAGAATGCTATTAGTAGTGTGAGAAATTATGTTAGAATAAATGTGGAAAAGACAATATTCTTCTTTGGAGCCCATTTTGCCTATGCAATTCAATTTAGAGAAGTTGTGGCTAGTTACTCAGTGGCAAATGGGCACAAATTGAGTTTCAAGAAGAATGTGCGTGAGAGACTAAGAGTGTAGTGTCAAGAAGGTTACCAATTTGTATTATTTGCATAAAAAAAAAGGGAAAGATGGATTGATAGTGAAAACATATAATTCTGAGCATAAGCGTGTAAGGACAACTAAGAACAAGTTGGTGACAGTGAACTATGTATCACAATACTACAAAGAGAAGTTATATAACAATCCTAAAATCAAAGTTAAAGGCATGAAGAAAGAATTTGAACAAGAAATGACGATGCATATAAGTGAGCATAAGTACAAGAGGGCAAGGAGAATGATAATGCAAGAACTGGAAGGTAGACATAAAGAGAAATTTAAGGCCCTGGCATCACATGCGGCTTAACTTGAGGAAAACATCTTGAACAGTAGAATTGAAATTGAATTATGCAAGGAATGACTATCTAAGGGTAATAGAGTCTTCAAGAGGATGTTTGTGTGTTTTGATCCATGCAAGAAGGGATGAACATAGAACAAAGCCTGTGGAAGATCTACTTAAGTAGTCTTCTCAAAATTGGTGTATGGCATACTTTAGCACAAGGAGTACATCTCAAATGGTAGATAACAATTTATATGAGACATTCAATTCAATGATCAAGATTGCGAAAGGGAAGCCAATCATAACAATGATAGATGAAATAAAAAAATTTATAATGAACAAGATTAAAGAAGCAAGAGATGAGGTAACTAAATGGCTTGCTATGTTCAGTAATGATGCAATGAGCATGTTTTTGGAAATCAACAAGAGGTCATTTTTATGCTATGTTGAATTCAATGGGGACAACAAATACGAGGTTAGTCATGTAAGAGATAGACATATTGTGTTTCTAGATAGAAGGATATATACTTACAGACAATAGGATTTGACTGGAATCCCATGTCCTCATGCAGTATGTGCATTTAATCATGCAAAGGTTGATCCTACTTCAGAGAATAATATGTGGTATCACAAATCCATGTATGAAGCAACTTATCAATTTGCAATTCCTTATGTTCCTGTTCAAATATTTTGGAAAGAAAGAAAACTATGTATAATGGACCCTCCTAAAGTGACCAAAATGCCTATAAGACCCAATAAGCAAAGACAAAGGGAAGCTAATGAGCTAAGAAAGCAAGTTGTAGAAGGAAAATTAAGTAAGAAAGGAGTGAAAATGACATGCAACCTATGGAAACATGAAGGACATAACAAGAGGCATTACAAGTCAAAATCAGAGTCCACTCAAACTAACCAGCATAGCAAAAATGCATATGCAAATGTAAGACATTCAAATTATAATTCATTGATTGTAGTTCTTAAATTACTATATATGTACTAATTTTGCACTCTCATTGTCAAGTTCATCAACTATTGAAACAACCTAGCCAAAATAGTTATGCTAGCATACTAATAGATGCCAATTCAGCCCAAAAAAAAAAAGAATTCACTAACTGCATCTAATTTAGGGGCAAGGGCTACTAAAAGAATAGAAATTGGATTTCAATTGCACTATGATGATAAATCTGGAACACTTGGAATGTGAATCAAGTGCAAAATTGGTTCTTTAATAATGATGCCTTGTACTTTGAGCTTTTCTATTTACTGTTAAATCTTTGTATTTCTAAGGATATTGTTTTAATGTGTGATATGTATTAAGACTTTAATGTGTTAATTGTATTGACATTGGAATTATGTGATTTGTAATCACTATGACGATTTGTGATAAATATTCTAGTTTGTGTTTTGTGATGAATAATGGTTTATGCATATTTGATTACTGCCATCACAACCAAGTGAAATGGTTGCGTATCCATCTTTCAAAAAGAATAAAACTACTTCTCCAAGCACTCTAAATGCTAGTGATTTAATTTCAAAGACTTTTCCAATATCCAATGAAAAAAGGGTTACTTTTGAGCATATAAGACTTCAACATGGAGAAAAGCAAAGGAAGGTTAAATTTGGACATTTGGGATCACAAGTATCAAGACCAACATATTTGAAGTTTAAAGCTCCAGGAATGAAATGGCTAGGACAACCATCATTTACCAACAACCAACTTAATTAGGATAAAGAGAAAAGGATTGGTCATTTGCAAAAGAAAGGAAAGTGGAGTGACAAAATCACAATTTCAAATTCAGAGGCCAATTGATACTTTGAATGTGACTACTTTTTTGTTATTTTTAACTGTTGCAACTTTTTGAGAAGTTACTATTATTTTGTTATGACAACAACAATATAGTGGAATGAAGGTTGTTTATATAGATTTTTTTTCCTTTGTGATGAATCATTTTTTGCCTTTCTGATTTGGCATATATAGATATCTTTTTGTAAGTAGAATTTTCTCATTTGGCAACAATAGTATAGGGGACATAATGTTTCCTTATTGACATCAATATGATATGATTTTTTTAGCTTTTAATTGCAATTATATCTCTATTAATGAAATCTCAGTTCATATTTATGGATTAAATTGTTGCAATATCATATGTTGCTCATATTCCTAAATTACAAAAGCAGTATACTGCTCATATATTGTATTGCATCTAAGACAAACTATCACACAAAAAAGGAACCAAAATTACACAATATTCTTCCTAATCTATAATCTCTCATACAACAATTGTTATATTTACAAACAAGAAGATTTTCTTTATTGCATGAGGATGAGGCTATACACTACTAGCTAAGCATACAAAAACTAAATCATCTATCAATGCCCCCCTTTTAAATTGTAAAACACCTTTAAAGTACAACTACACAACATTGCTACATCAAAACAATGCTCCAAAGTTAACACAATAACACTACTACATAGATCACAATAATGCTCCAACTTATGATATTTAAAACCATTCACTTTCTCAATCTCAGACATAAACTCTTCATCTCTTTCTTGTTGTCCAAAATTTTTTCATTTAACTTGGTGTTTTCAATTGATAGTGCTTCTATTTCAATCATCATCCTATCTGAGGATTGAAGCACAATTTCTATCTTCAATTAATTCATAAGTCTTGTTTGATATTCAGGAACTTCATCATCACACCATTGAAAAAACCACAACCTCTTACCTACACTTAACACACATTAAGTTTCCTTAAACGAATACTGTTATAAGGCAACCCAAATTAGTGAACAAATTGATAAAAAGGCCAAAAACTCACTCTTTAGTTTCGACACTCATAAAACCTTTGACTTGGGTTCGCGTTTGTCCATAATGTCCATTTATGAGTCACGAAATTGCAATAGCACATTATTGGCACCACAACTTCTTCGACTTCACTAAGATTTACTGAAACTAAAGAATATGATGTCATATTCTTGCTTTTTGAAATCTAAATCCCTAATTCCTACACATTTTGTGCTTAATATTAAATCTAGGGTTTATGTGGTCTTGGAGATTTAACTCATTTTTTTATGCTTTTAAAACAACGTTGTTTAGATTTTGGAATTTTTTTAATTTTAAACCAAAATGAAACTACATCATTTTGATATTAAATATAAAAAGATGTCGTTTTAGTATGAACGAATCAACTCAATGGACAGTGGTTAATGGTACAAATGGAGTGGAAGTTAAGGGGTTTAATTGCAACGAATTTAAATTACAGGGGTTTAATTGCACAGAGTCATAGTTTAGGGTGTAACTCACACTATAAAATATAGTTTAAGGGCAATTTGCAACTTTGGCCTAAATACTATTATTTAATAAAGTTATTACAGTTATTATGGTCGAGTTGAATGTTATGTTATTTATTCATATATATATATATATATTATATATATATATATATATAATATTTAACTAGTATAGTGAACTAAACAAGACGTGACTTTACTCAATTGTTAAACTGAATAAAGAAATGTTACAACCCATGCTAAACTTATCAATCAATTGGCTAAATATGATAAACGTGATAAGTGAATGACTTTTAGTTAGTATAGGATGCTTTTGTCGATTAGTGTGATTAGTGATTAGATTTTATTTGGTATGGGATGCTTTTACTAGTTAGTGTGATTTGTATCATCCAGTTTCTCAATTGGATGAACAATTTAAGAAAATACCTCTAGAATCATCGACATTGAAATTTGCTCAAGTTCATACCAGAGCAACCAACTAGTTCAGGACAAGAACATGTCTGAAAAAGTTTTTAAGTTTTCTGTTTATTAACATTGTCAACTTGTCATGAAGATAAATAATGGTTTATGCATTTGCAACTTCTTGTTCAATAATCTAACAATTATTTTCTACCATGGGTCCGTTTGACGTTCAATTTGAAAAAAACGTTTTTAGAAAAAAAAATTTATTTTTCATTATTTTGAGTTCTGAAAACTATTTTTAGATAAAAGTAGATAAATAAATATTTTTTCTAAAAACATATTTAAAAAATACAATTTATAAAAAATTTAAAAAATCAATCAATTAAATCAAAAAAGATTATAAATCTACTTTTTACACACCCAACAACAATTTCAAACACTATATATATATATATCGTTTTTGGCATTTGATTTTCTTGGCAAAGATGAGTACACTTCACATAGATTTAACATCTAGACCACTTACATAAATCAATATATCTTTTTCCACTCAGCTACTCATTCAGGAAGTGAATCAAATGGGCAGCCCCGGCCTCACAAACAAAATCTCAACATTATGTGGAAGGACACCAGGTTTTGATTTGACAACAATGAAAATATACATTAAATTACAGTGGAAATAAATGATGCGTGAATTATATAAGTATCAAAGTTACTCGTATAATAGGAAATAAAAAAATTTGGCACTAGTTTTGCCAAGGCAAAACATAATATCTTATATCCGGACAGATTTGTGATAAATTAACCAAAAATAATTCTTATTTAAATATAAATAAATAAAAAAGGTAGAAGAATCGTCCAGCATCTATCAAGAACATTGCAACATTCTAAAGAATGGCTCTCTCCTCTACCTCAATTTCTCGTAAGGAATACAACATACATTGATTAGTTGTCTGCAGGATCCAAGAAGTAACTTGTGATAGAACTTCATTGCAGTTTATGTGAATTCTGCATCATCCAGAAATGAATTTTTAGTCCTTGATAATCTAAAATGTCATTCGACCTGCAAGCCGGCTTTCCAATATCCTTCTGTCAATGGCTGCATCTATTGAACTCATCTGAAACATGCACCATCAAAAGAAATGATTAAAAATATGTACTGCAACCACAACTCAGTTGACAAACCAGATATCTGAAAGCTTGATCCTGTTCAAAAGATACCAAACTTTGAAAAAGAAGCTGACCTGGGCCAAGTCTGAATTCACGGTTCGGTGATAAAAATAAATTGTAACGATGCTACTAATGAGCAAAAATCTGTTGGGTATCATCTTGTTCCACCCAAACCCCCACACTTCGGAGTCAAAGCATAGGGCAAGTAAATAATAAACAAATTCAAATTTCATATCAGTAAATACATACACTCCTTAATGAGAAGGATGCTTGAGTTAATTCCAATCAGCTTGTCAAAACAGTAATTACTACCACTATAAATGACATATACACCTACTTGATCAACCACACATTAGGTGGTGTTGGCATGCAAACTAGAGGATTGCAATAAGAAACAAAAAATAAAATGACATGCCCCCCTAAAACAAAATGATTTTAGAAGATACTGACTCAATAGGCACAAATCCTTTGCTACTGCAGGGTTCTTAAAGAAGAAAAAGATAGACTAGAAATTCATACAGAAAATACCTCTCTAAACAGGTAACAATGCGTAAACAATGGTATCTGAAAACACAAAGCATAAAGCCTACCCATCTGGTTAGATGTGCAAACCAACTCCAAATTTTAAAGAGGTAGTCATAACTTACCTGGCTAGTTTCATCATGCACCTGATACTTTGCTAAGGACATTCTTCTTTCCTCCTGTATATTTTTTAAAGTATTAGCAGCTATAACAACAATAAATGTCTGATAATACTGAAGAACATATCCTTAATGAAAAACCAACTAACCATGGACATCGCCTCATCATCCCAAACTAAATAGACCTCATTAGCAGCTGGCTGGTTTGCAGGAGCCTTGTTCGCAATTACGGGGGGTGGTCCAATAGAAGGACCAGCAGTATTTGGACCAGAGGCATAAGAATGTGAATTAGCCAATGTCCCACCTTGAGTAAAACACATTAAAAAAATAAAAAATAAAATAAAGAGAACTATTTTAGAGATAAATTGGACAAAATTAAACGGGCTGAACATGCCAAATAAGAGCAACAGACAAAATACATAGGATCCTGAACCAGAAAACACCAATCTGGGATGTCAATCTATAAAAGAAAATCACAATACTTTTTTCTCATAGAAATTTTACCAAATTATTTCAATGTTTCCAGTGTCAATTTTGAAACCTATTACATTTTAAGAATCAACCATAACATCAATCCTCAGAAAACACATGATGAAAAAACTCATCTTAATATCAATTAACAAGGACAAGCATTCAAACCTGGAGGAATACTTGGAGTCTGGTACATAGTTGTCGGAGAGCTGTTAGCTGCTGAATGCACATCCACGAATCCTTTCATATCTGAATGGATGATTTGTGGAAGATTTGAAGAAGGCAAAGGAGTAGAAAAAGGAAAACTTTGAGGCAAATTATTGCTAACAGGAAATAATGATTGTGACACAGGAACAGGTGGTGTGGTTGAGGGATGGCCAGGAGGAGTTACTTGTGAAGGTTGGAGTACGGGAGATGTAGCCGAGGGCAGAGGAGGCCTCACATTTTGCACTGGAAACAATGGCTGCTGTGTATATCCAGCAGGAACAGGAGGCGATATCGAAACAGCAGGAGGCTGCGGGAACCATGGCTGTGGCCGAGGAGGTACTGGCCAGCCAGCAGGAGGAACCGGCACAGCAGAATTGTAACTACAGCCCAAATAAACAAAATTTTCAAAAAGAAGTGAGGTTACATAATCCTTTTGAACACAACAAGAGCACATAAAAATATCCATGCTCTATCAATTTAACAGGAGGCAGCCATGACTGCACAAATAAATGTTGAGTTCATGCAATCTTAGAACTTGCAAACTGCAGAGGGATATTTTCTTAAAGCCTTCATGTTCAATGAAGAGAAGACATGTGGTTTGAAAAGCAACAACCATTAAGTTGTATAATAACATACAATCAGAATTTTACTGCAGATACTGTACGATGGAAAATGTCTATATTTCAGAAACGAGTTACCCAATAAAATAAATAACCTGTTTTAATAGGTTGTTTAAAAGAGTTCAAATTTGTTTTTGCATCCAAATAATTTAGTGAAAATTATTTGTTTCACTCAATCTTATTGTATTTTCACTACACTTACAGGTTATGAGCGCCAAAAATTGTGAAGGAAAATTCTTAAATGAGGAGAGTTGATCATACATAAAAGGATGAAAAAAATGGCCTAGCTCAAAATCAAAGTGTTGTTTGTACTACTCTTCGCATTTAACTTGGGGAAACAAGTTTAAGATTTTGACGAAGCTAGCTTGGGCTTAACCTCAACCTAACTCTGCCAAGCTTCTCCAAGGATTAATCTCATACTAAATGGTGTCGACTATATGAATTATATGTCTTCAAATCCCTCTATCCAAGGCCAGATCCACCTCAATATCAAGACATAGTAGATCCTTGCACACTATTACACACCACGTGATCCTAGGCCTATCTCTACCCTTCTTCCTACCTGCTACAACTAATCTATTGCATTTTTGAACAAAAACATATGAGGGTCTACATAGTATGTGCCCATACTATCTCAAACATCCTTCTCTTATTTTATCTCCAACATGTGATACATCTAACTTCTGTCGGGTGCATTCAGTTTTTTATCTTCTACAATCTTTGTATGTCAACAAATCCATCTTAACATTTGCATCCTTGTCACACTCATTATGTGAAAATGTCGAGCTTTAGTTGCCCAACACTCACTCTCGTATAGAATAGCTTGCCTAATTGTCATTCTATAGAACTTTCCCTTCAATTTGTTCAGTATTTTCTTATCACATATCACCCCAATAGCACTTTTTTTTTTCAACCATCCTGTTTTAATTCTATGGGTTATATCCTCATCTAGCATCTCATCCTCTTGGAAAAGAGAACGTAGATACTTAAAGGTGCTATGCTTTGGCACCACTACCCCTTAATCTCACTTCCTCATCATTTCTTTGGTTAGGCTAAAATTACAACACATGTACTCCTACTTACTTTTGCTTGGCCTAAAACCTTTACTTTCAAAAGTACCTCACCACACTTCTAATTTATGGTTAACTCCCGCTCTAGTTTCATCAACTAAGACAATATCATAAGCAAACAACATACACCAGGAGATCATTTTGCATGCTACTAGTTAACTCATCCATAACAAAAATAAACAAGTATGGGCTCAAGGTTGATCCTTGATGTACGCCCACAATTATAGGAAACTCCTCTATATCTCTTCATACTGTGTGCACATTTGTAATTGCTCCTTCACACATATCCTCAATAACATTTATATATTTAACATGAATGTCTTTCTTCTCCAAAGCCTACTAAAGAACTTATCTCGGCATTCTATCATATGCTTTCTCTAGATCAATGAAGACCATATGGAGATCCTTCTTCTCTCTATAAATCTCCATTAAGCTGCTTAGCAGAAAGATAAATTATGTTGTAGACCCACCATGTATAAAGCCAAATTGGTTCTCTGATACCTTCGTAACATTCCTCAAGCGATACTCTATTACCCTCTCCCAAAGTTTCATTGTATGACTCATTAGTTTAATGTCGCAATAATTATTGCAACTTTGAACATCCCCTTTATTCTTATATATAGAAACCATAATGCTCTTCCTCCAATCATCTGACATCTTTCCTTCTCTTAAGATTAAGTTGAAGAATTAGGTAAACCATGAGACTCCTCTTTCTCCTATAAATTTCCAAACCTCAATAGGGATATCATCCAAACCACATGCTTTCCCTATCTTCATTTTTTCAGGGCCTCCTCTCTTGCTCTCAATACCAAATAAATGTATAAAATAAATTATGAACTCTTGAAAGTTAATAAGTTCTCTTATGAAAAGATTTGAAACTTTAAAAAAAAAGTTCAGACTACACCTCAATGCGATTGAGAATAATATAGATTTTTTATACTATATTTGTAGAGAAGTGGTAAAACATCATAAAATAAAGTG
This sequence comes from Triadica sebifera, assembly GCA_023653625.1. Taxonomy (NCBI): domain Eukaryota; kingdom Viridiplantae; phylum Streptophyta; class Magnoliopsida; order Malpighiales; family Euphorbiaceae; genus Triadica; species Triadica sebifera. The sequence goes on along the minus strand of CM042903.1, from coordinate 12,599,983 downwards.
ATGTCCAATGAAGAAATGAAATTAAAAAAAAAAAAGCAAAGAGTAATGATGATGCACAATTGTTAATCCCTATTAATGTCGACTAAAATTTTGCATAAAGAATATGTATTAATGATTCAAAAATTTCTTGGAAATTGATTACCCATTGACAGTAGTAATAATGAAAATTATACTACAACACTTGTAATGGTGTAATATAAGAATAAAAGAAATAGCAATCTTTCAATTACACCAACAGAAAAGAAATATGAAGACCTACGTTGGTTGCATTGCACCTAAAGTTTGTGGAGAATATCCAACACCCAATGACACAGGGACTACACCAACAAGTGGAGCAGATGGAACATCCACTTTGGCAACTTTTGATGGGGTATCTTCTTCTGCAATAGAAATTAATGTTTGTCAGAAAAAAATACTCCCTAAGAAACATGTATTAGAACTTTCTACACAGCATAAAATGCTCAAAACTTCCACTATGAGTGACTTTGAGTCAAAGGGTCCAAACTATCACTTCCATCTAGTATCTAAATCCAAGCAAGAAAAAGAAAAATTCAAACAATATAGGGCTGTGAAATCCCTATTCATTAGTCAAAAAATTTAAGCCACAGTCTTATTTTAGTTAGGAAAAATAAAAATACATACTTGTCATTTAATAGTTATAAAAGTCCAATAATTAACTAAATAACTAAAATTTTATTTTTATAAGACAAAATACAATTAGTGGTTATGATCTAAAAGACAAATACATTAAGTAATTAATAAAACCAAAAGCCTCTCTTTCCTAATTTTTAAGGGTAAAAGGTGAAAGAGACAAAAAAAAAAAAAAAGTATTTCATCTTCTCTTTTCATATGTTATTTTCTCTCTTTTGAATAGCTTTTGCGCATTATATTGTAAAATAAAACCCCCAAAATTCATCTTTTGTCTTATTTCATCTTCCTTACAAGTTTCTCTCTTATAAAAGTTTCTTCATTGAGTATTAAACGAAACAATGGTCTTAGTTCCCAAAATTTTAAAATTGTTTCAACAAGGTAATTTTTTATTTCATTGAATTTTTTGAGAAGTTAAATTTCTATACTTTTGAGCATATCAATTTTATTAATAGGATTAGATTGATCTAGAATAGTTCATATTCTTTTAAATAATATGTTTTTTTTTGTAATAGCTTTGATTAGAATTCATATGACATATAAAGTTTATGTTATAAAATGAACTTTCATGAATGCATTATTTTTGGCCCTTCCAACACAACTTTCTGGCTTCGCCACTGCTTGAATTACTTTATGTGATCAATCAAGAAAAATTTCCAAACTAATAGAGGATCATGAGAAAACCACCAAACAACCTCCAACTCTTGGTTAGATGGCAAAGCATACCACAAGACTAAAACAAATGCTAACACACATCACTCAAGTAACTTAATAATCAATTGCAAATCAAACATCAACCTGTAAATAATTGACCAAGGATAGGAATTTGAAAATGGGATGAACATGAGAGGGCTCTCAACAAAACTAACCAAAACAGATCAATTTGGATAAAAGCCAGGTATTTGAACATGAATTTAATATTCCAAACTAAATAAATAAACCATGTAACCAAATTTAACTAAATATTGTTCAAAGATTCAATCACATGCATCAATCACAATATACCATTGTAAACTAAAGGGATAATTTCATAAACAGTATTTAAACTTATGCCCACATAATCCACCAATCACAGAACTTCAATCTATAACCCAAAAAATACTCAAATAGCAATTTGGTTTCACCAGTGGTCACCTGGCCAAAATCTCACTGTCATATCACTACAATGTCTAACTGGCAACCATCAAACATTAAGTTAAACCTAATACATAACAATAACTATTTAATACACAGCAATCAAAGAATGACAGCAGCTGCCCTCTCTTGGGTGACAGCAATAGTTAAAAGCAGTTTTTTCCTCCCTCTTGAAAGCTCAAACCATCAAAAATCCAAATGCATCCCAATTATCACACTGCCCCCTTCCCCAGCCCTATCCACCTCTCTTACACAAATTTCCCCTCTCCCTCTCTTAATTTTCATCCATTTGTATAGGCACTCACTTTCCTTCCTTTTTTTCTGTTTCTGTTTCCTTGACCATCAAATAGAGCTAACAGTGAATCTGTGGCCAAATGACAATGCAATAGTATGGAAGCCTTTATGGATTCCAATCTCACAGCTTTGTGGCATCGAGGGCAATTTGCTGCTTCTACTTCAACCCCGCCAATAAGTCCATTGGACCAATGGATCAAGCCAGCAACATAATTGTTTGGAAAGCAGCTGCTAAACAACCCAAACCACATCTCAAAGTATAGCACTTGTCAAATTGAGTAGAAAATCTATTAATAAATTTCATGTTAATAATTAATTCTTCCAATCTCCATTTCTCCTATGGTGATCTACAGAAACCCACGTGAGGGGCAAACCAAATTGTTTCAGACAACAAATTAATTATTTTGACTGTTTATGTTACCTTAGTAATTTCTCTCAGATGCAAAGACTCGACCAACTCAACCAATGATTTTATTTTGCTCAATCTTCATTTATTTCAATCTAGTCTTCTAGAATTTAAACTAACCTGAACAGGATACATGTCTTATCTAGATGGAAATAAAAACCTTAATTTTAATACATGTGTGTGTGTGTGTGCATGCACACATGTAAGCCCATCATAACAACCCTAAAATCTTGACATTTGATTGTTCAAATCCAGGTAAAGGTAGCATAAATTGTTTCAAACCTTAAACTCTGCACATGTTGAGCTAGTACTGAAAAGCATCCCTTTGATTTTTAGAAGGAGGACGAGATCAGGTCTTAAATTATTTAAAGGAGGCTTTCTGTTCAAATAATGTTTTTTGAATATTTTGATAAAAATCTCCATGGAGAAAGCCTTAAAAGTGTGTATCCTTAGAATATATAATAAGAACAAAACTCAACCACCAACATAACTTAACTTAGGTGCTGATCCTGCATAAATGGGCTGAAAGTCATGAAATTTTATTAATTGCAAGTTCCAAATCCACTTGTCAATCCATGAGAACTCGTAACCTTACCCAAATATGTTTCCAAAGAAGTGGAGGAAAAAAATATTGCTACAAGATAGAAATAAATAATTAAAATTTCTATGAACTCTGCATAGAATTAAAAATATGGAGAAAAAGATTGACATGAATGTGCTTGAACTGACTAAAACTAAACCAACTCACAAATTGGGAAGAGTGAGCCCATTCTATCTACCAATGGAGATTGGAGCAATCCCGATACAATGTATATTGACTTCACAATCCATGAAGCTGATTCAAAACTAATGTAAGAAAAATATATATATATATATATACATAGAGGAGGGGATGCACACAAAATCCAAATCTCAAATTCAATTTTCACCAACGATCACAAATTTATAACAATAAAAAATTCTCAATCACAAAAATTAAAACGATGCTGAAATACAGAAAATCATTCACAAACTCAAAATCAGTCACGCAAATATGAGATAGTAACTAATAGTAAACATTTTTCAAGATCCTTACCTTCTTCTCCATAGCGTGCAGCCAAGATATCAGGTGGGATTCCTTGCATTCCATAAATTTCAATATCAGTTGATTCTCGTCCAGGTTTTGCATTGGGGACCCTGTACACAAGTCATCATCCCCAAGAAAATTAGTGAAATTAACAATATTTATTGAACCTACACAGCAGAAAAGTATGAGAGAAAAAATTTAATTAAAAAATCACATAATGGCTTCTTCAGTTCTAAAATAAATTCGGAACATATTTAGGGAGAGTGTACATAACAGACAATTCGATACTGGAATCACAAAGCAAAATTTTACTTGGTTATCTTAGAGAAATTCTCTTATGAAGATTTGCACTTCACAGAAACTAGCTATTATCCATATCAATACCAATTTTAGAACAAAATCAACTCCTTTTCTAGTTCATCCCCACATGAATTTAACAACAAAAATAACAATAAACCAAACAGCAGTTTATTCCCCTCAAGAATTCGCTAGTGAATTCCCGAAGCAAACAAGCATCAAATCTAAACGACCAAACCCAAATCACATTCTTTGCTAAAAGTAAAATTCTCCAGAATAAGAGAGAGACAGAGAGGGGTTAGTTACTTGGTGACACTCTCTTTGTGGACCTGAAGGACGTGGATGGCCATGCCACCGGCAGTGGAGAGCTTCTTGTGACAGACATGGCACTTGAAGTGCTTGGCCTTTTGATGCTGCACTAAAATCTTCTCGTCATCAAATTCCCGATCGCAGTAATAGCACCAAACCTTTGACGATACTCTCTTTTTTTTCTTCCCCATTAATTCGTCTGTCTCCTGCTCGAGTCGAGCCTCTCTCGTTCTTCGATAGATCGGGTTAATATGATGACGAACTGATTTTGGGATTTAGGGTTTCTCTCTCCGCTGTTTTATTTGATACGTTAGATTGCTACCGTTAAAATTGCACTTACAGCCCTCCACTTCGATTCTTGTAATATTTTAACATTTAAATTTTAAAAAGTAATATAAATGTAATATTAAATTAATGCTACTAACTTATTTTAATTGTATTAAAATATTTATATTTTAATTTAAATTAAAAATTTGATAAAATATATATTTTTTAATGTATGTTAAACAAGAGTTGCAACGGTAACATTTTCTGTAATATTATTATCTAAACTTTACATTGACATGTACACTATTTTTTAATTCTATGTTCTTCCTATTTTTTCACTTAAATTTAGTCAATTAACCTAGCAATGAAAAGTAAATAAATTTTTACTTTCTCTTAATAAATAAAAATATTTTCACAATATATATTGAATTAGAGAGTTGAGAATATTTAAAAATTAGATTTTTTTATTTAAATAATTCAAGAAATATATATTGTTAATGAAGTTAATTTACACAAATATTTTCCTTCTTTTATTTGTTTGTTCATTTGATTTTTCTTATTACTAATTTTTTTCTTTTGATAAACTATATTAAAGTTTATAATTTAAGAGAAAATAGGAATAAGATATAATTTTAAAAAACATTTATATATCAATATATGAGGAAAAAAATTATCATATTATATTTATGTAATAATTTTACATGTAATCTGCTAATAAAATTTTACTGTTAAGTTTAGATTTTTTTTTTTACAAATTAAAATTTAAGACTCAAAATATTAGATAATTTACCCAATTGCTATTACATATATTTTACGGATTATGATAGTTTTATTTGAGGAATCCTCAGGACCGGCTTGTCAAGTTTAAGCTGAACATGACGGTTAATAATAATAATAATTAGAAGAACATGTATATGATATATAAGTAACATGTAAAAAAAATATAAATAAAAAATAATTCAAAATTTATTAATTCTTTATATATAAAGACAATTTAGTATAAGAGTAATCTATTTAAAAAAAATTAGTTGTAATTAAAAAGCTATAAAATAAAAAATTTCAATTATCAGTTATTTGAGACTTCAAATAACTATTAGGTATAATTTAGAAAAATTTACTGAATATTTAATGATATGTTAGGCAATAAAAAGCTATCAGTTATTTCAAACAGCTAAACTGAACATCCCCTAAAGTTCATATTGTAGGTTTCTTGTACTCTGCTCCCATTGGTATATTTTAATAATGGGGTGCAAACCAAATCAAAATCCAACTAAATTTAAATGGAATTAATTGGTTCATTTTTACAATTAATTTGATTTCAATCTCAATTTGATTTAGCTAGACAAAAATTAAAATTAAAAGGGTACATTATTGGTGAAAGTTCTTTGTCAGTGCATTTATAACACCTCTCTATACAGCCAAGTCAAAGCTCGTTGTACAGACGAATACCACACAACTATATCTATTTGAACTGTTCTAAATTAAAATTTTTTCTAACTTATTTTTGCGTTAACAATCCTATATTAGACAAACTTGTAAATTACAACCGCCTCTATAACTGAATCAATCTCACAATAATAATATAAACCATATCTTTGTAGTTGAATCACTTCCATAAACATATCAAATCTATCATGAGATTTTAAATCCCTTATTACAAAATCTATATATTCTTGTACTTATTAAAACCTATTACATGTCTTTATTATTACAAACATGAATTTATTGTCTTTATCCCATGATATGCAAAAAAATAATAATAATTAGAATGCATGGAATAATGGACAACCCCAATTTGAATCAACTTCGACTGCTCTGACTGACTTTATCCTCTCTTCTTGTAACTCAACAGACTACCAGCTTCAAACCTACGTATAGGAAAACTCACACGCTAAGCTACTGAAAGGTTAGTGGTAAATATAAGCATTTAAATTCCAACACGCACTCACATATTAATATAACATTCATAATTTGAACATACCTATGTGTCTGACCACATTGTCATATAAATAACTATTCACAAATGAACTCATTCATACTAAATCAAATTGATTTCAATACATACAATGCATATCATTTCATCATATTTATAATACTTTCCATTCATAATATTTTTATATCATTATAAGCATAGTAACTTCATCATGTATAACACATATTCAAATTATAGGTTTCTTATATAAATCCGATTTTTGGTTTTCACATCCATTGTCCAGGATGTATCTATATTTTGATTCACCTAGTGCTATTCATGGCTCTCAATCCTATTATCATATTGCATATAATCTTACATAAACATATCAAGTGTGTATGTAATCAACTTCATGTAACTCAAACATATCATTCAATTAATCATTTCTAGATACACGACATTCATGAGCGTGAAGCCTTATGTCACAAGTTGTCTACTCGTGACTGGCTCTTGAACATTTACAAGCATGAACATTCATTCACTTCATGGGCATAAAATCATTTTATGGGCATGAAGCTTGGCTTCACAAGTGTGATACATCATGCAGAAACATAATTTCAATAATGTTTTCAACCAATATCACATACAATCATGCAAAATTATAAAGTTAACCAATGTTAGCCATACTTATCAATACTTTCCATATTTTAGAATGTAAAATCAACTACCAACTTGCATTTATTCATACTTTAATTCATCAATCTAGGCTCAATGCCTCATTCATCAATGTCATATCATCAAAACATATTCACTAGTCAATATATCAATTTCATATGTGTTCCATGACTAACCAATTTAATTAACATGTTTCCAGCAATGCCAAATCATCAGTTCAAGTCATTTAACATGTCATAAACCACAATTCAAATCACAAGCATACCAAATCGAATAAAAATGCATATATATACAAACCTCATTACTTAGAGTCCTAACACTCGACACTCTCATGTCTACTGCCTCAAGTGGACTTCTCTGTCATTTGTTTCAATCCCTAACACAAAATCAGAGGCTATATTAGTATACCAATAATGAGATTAATCTAATTATGCCATAAACTAGTAGGAATCTTAACATAAACCCTTAATTATCATTCCCCCTGTTGAAAACGGATTGTAAGTATTGAAAGATCAATGAAAATGAAACTCCTTACCTTTGTATAGATGATTACAAAAGGGTTTTACCTTCCAAATCGTGTTCTTAAGCCCTCTATTTTTGACTTTGATTTATATACTAAACTCTTCACTTTTAAATCCATTTTTACTCCATTTATGGTGGAAATCTCGTATTTAATCAACTAGAATTGAATAGGGAATGAAGGGAATTCATTTTTAGGGTTTCAGAGGATTGATGGCTAGGTTTTAGGTTGAGTTTTTCGTGAGTTCTATCAAAAATACAAAACTTTCATATATAAACTGCAGGGCTTCACGAGAGTAAACCATATTGTCACGGTTGTGAAGATCCTCAACTTCAAATTCTGAATATCACAATATTAACGACTGTGATTAAATCCTTCGTAGGCGTGAACATTGGAAACTTTACTTTTTTTCTATTATTTTCATTATATTAATGTTCCTAACACCCATAACCACACATATACTTCCCATGCACCCTTAATATATTTTTATTTAAAATATAAATTCCAAACCCTAATTTGTGGGTGTTACATTTCTCTCCCCCTTAAGGAAATTTCGTCCTTAAAATTAGCTGATGCACTATCTCTGAACAGTTATAGATACTGGGCTTTCATCACTTATTCACTTTCCCATGTAGTCTCTTCCATTGTATGGTTTCTCTATAATACCTTGACTAATGGTACTCGTTTGTTCCTGAGTTCCTTGATTGCTTTGGTGAGAATCTGCACTAGTTCTTCCTCGTATGTCAAATCTAGTCTCACCTCAATGTCCTCAACTGATATAATATAAGAAGGATCTGATCTGTATCTCCTCAACATGTAGATGTGGAACACATCATAGATCTTGCTCAACTCTAGTGGTAGAGAAAGCTTGTAAGCAACTAGTCCCACTCTTACTAGTACCTCATAAGACCTAATAAATATCGGGCTCAATTTGCCTTTATTTTCGAATTTCAGAACCTTCTTCCATGGAGAGACTTTAAGGAAAACCTTGTCTCTCACTGCATACTCGACTTCTTTTCTCTTGAAATCTACATGTGACTTTTGTCTATCAGAAGCTGCCTTTAATCTTTTCTGAATAAATCCTTTCCTTTTCCTTTATCTCCTGTACCAAGTCCAGTCCCACTAGTCTTCTCTTACCGAGCTTTGTCCAACACAAGGGTATTCAACACTTCCTGCCATATAGTGCCTCATATGGAGTCATCTTGATACTTGACTGATAGCTATTGTTATAAGCAAATTCCATCAATGGAATATATTTATCCCATTTACCCTCAAATTCAATCACACAACTCCTCATCATATCCTCTAGGATTTGTGTGACCCTCTCTAATTGGCCATTTATCTGAGAATGAAAAGTTATACTGAAATTGAGTTTGGTACCCAAAGCTCTCTACAGACTACCCTAAAACTGAGAAGTAAACCTAGGGTCCCTATCTGAAATAATTGAGATTGACACTCCATTAAGTTGTACTATCTCACCAACATAAAGTTCTGCTAGTCTGTTCAAAAGAAAATCCCTTCTAATAGGCAAGAATTGAGATAACTTCGTAAGTCTATCCATAATAACCCATACGACATCATATTTCCGAGGAGTTACTAGCAACTTTATCATGAAGTCTATAGTAATCTGGTCCCATTTCCATTCTAGTACAGTGATAGGTTCCAGTAGCCTTAATGGTACCTAATGTTCTGCCTTAACCTGCTCACAAGTCAAATATCTGGTAGTATACTCTGTGATATCTCGTTTCATACCTGTCCACCATTACTTACTCTTTAGGTCATTATACATCATTGTGCTTCTAAGGTGTATAGTATACATGTTCTCATGTACTTCGTATAATATCTTCTGTCTTAGCTCAACAACACTGGGCATGTATAAACAACCCTGATAATATATTTCACCATCATATTCAATTGTATAATCTGATCTCTCCCCTTTAGAGACCGACTCGGCTATCTCTACAAGCCTATTATCCTGTCTTTATGTGCTAATAATCTCCTGATTAAGTGTCGATTGGATGTGCAAGTCGGCCACCATCTTCCTACTCAATGCATCGACCATAACATTAGCCTTGCCTGGGTGGTAATCAATAATACAGTTGTAATCTTTTATCAGCTTTAACCACCATTTCCATCTTAAATTGAGATCTCTTTGTGTAGGCATTTGTTTGAAACTCTTATGGTCTGTATAGATGAAACATCTCTCCCCATAAATATAATGACATCATATCTTTAATGCAAATACAATGGTCGCTAACTCTAAGTCGTGTGTGGGGTAATTCTTCTCATGAACCTTCAGTTGCCTGGACGCGTATCCACTACCTTGTCTTCTTGCATAAGTACACACCCCAATCCATTGTGAGAAGCATCACTGTAGATTATATATTCCTTATCAGGAACTAGTTATGTTAGAATAGGAGCCTCTATTAACATCATTTTCAAACTATGAAAACTCTCCTAACATTTCTCGGCCCACTCATATTTCACATCTTTTCTCAATAGTTTGGTTAAAAGAGAAGCAGTCATAGAAAATCCTTTAACAAACCTCTTATAGTATCCAACTAACCCAAGAAAATGTTTGATTTTTATCACATTACGGGGAGGCTTCCAACTCATAACAGCCTCTACCTTGCTAGGATCAACTTGAATACCATCTGACGATACAATGTGTCCTAGAAAAAGCTACCTCATCAAGCCAGAATTCATATTTTGAGGACTTGTATAGAATTTATGTTCCTTAAGTGTCTGTAACACTATTATCAGGTGTTGGTAATGCTCATCAAATGTCTTAGAATACACCAGAATTGTAACGGCTGGGCTCCTGCCTGACCGGAACTTAGGCCCAGGACTCAAGCTTTCCAGAGCCCACCCGCCGTCTCACTGAGACTAACGGGCTGCCGGGGTCCATGGCCTAATACCCCCAACCCATCACTGCCAGCCCAGTCCATGCCAGTCTGCGCAGTAGGTTGTTGGAGGCAGGATTCGAACCCTCAACCTCCCTTTAGCCTCACTAAGAGACTACCAATTGTACCATGGTACTCATGTATATATATATATATATATACTCATGTATATATATGGATATAAACAAAAATCATAGTACAATTTATTTACATAAAATAGTAATTTATAACATCAGCGGAATTCTTAACAAACTTTAAAAGCAAGTTTTACAAACTCAAACATTTCTTTAATATAAAAAAATCAAATACAAAAGTTTCAAAACTTGTAACCCACTTTCTCAAGGTCCGACTGCTTTACTTGAATGGGATCACCGCTTGCTTTATCTAGCGTCTTCAGCTACCTTTCTATATCTGCGTGGAAATTAAACTCCACGTTAAGCTCTAAGCTTAGTGGTGCATATAAAGAAGGCAATATACTATATCATGCAACAAGCATTAACAATGATCATTTTTGTGCATTAAAATGTTTACATGCATGACTATCAACATATTCCTATTTCATACAAGTATGAATGTCATGCTCATATAGACAATGTTATTTTCATTTATCTTCAATAGCAATTTATTCTATAAATCTCTTTATCATTACATTTCAATCTCATATCATCATCATTTTCTTATTCCTTCCTTTTCTTATTTTTCCGACATATCCTCATTATCTTGCCCACATCACTCTAAATTTTTGGACTGACTGGATACGGGTTATGGATCAGGAGCGCTCACACAAGCTTATGCCACCTTGTCCACTATCTGGCTCATAAGAGCTTCTCAAATCAATGGCGCTCACACAAGCTTATGCCACATTGATTGAGTATAATTTCATCATAGATGAATAACCGGATCAAGGCCGCTCACACAAGCTTATGACACCCTGTCCTCATTTATATATGCTCATCGGAGCTTTCTCAAGTCAGTGGCGCTCACACAAGCTTTAGCCACACTGACTGAGCATCCCAGACCAATGGCGCTCACACAAGCTTTAGCCACATTGGTTGAGGTATAGTACGGTACCATTCGCCCCCTTAATGACATGTCATCTATCCCGATTCTAGTCCGCAAGTAGAGTAATGGGCTTCTTTATATTTTCACATCAATCATTATTCTCAAATTTCAACACATCCATTTTTCTCATATTTATCAACATCTCAATTTTTCTTGTTTTACAAGCATATAGTCATACTCATACATCTTTTCATTCATTTACTAGATTCATCAATATTCTCATGTTTATCATCTGCATCAGATTTCATATATTATCCATGACAATTCATTTTTCTACATCAATTCATTTTTCTATATCACAACATATCACATTCTCACATCAATATATATATATACATATATCTATATTCATATCATTCTTATTTCACTGGATAGACAATAACTTTCATTTACTTACCTGAATTCCTCATTTAATAACCATATTCATAATTTCAAATGCAGAGCATTCACGGCCGTGATTACTACTTTCACGCCCATGAATTAGTTCACGCCCGTGATCTCAAGCCGTGAACGCTACTGGAATGAATCATCCAAAAGCATTCACGGTCGTGATTACTCATTCACGCCCGTGAATAAGTTCACTGCCGTGATTCCAACCCGTGAACGCTTCTGGAATGAATAGTACCATTTCCACCCAGAAATTCACAACCGTGACACAATCAGTCACAACCGTGAACCCTCAAGTTCACGCCCGTGACTCAATAGTCACACCCGTGACTTTCAGCAGGAAATCTACATATTCACCTTTCATTCATTCTAACATCATCCAAAACATACCAAATTCTATTTCATGCATTTCTAAGGCTCTTTACTCAACTTATTACTTTTCAATACATTTACATGCCTTGATCATACAAGATTCTCTAACATGCATCCTTAATTCAATGTCACAATTATCTCATGCATATATGTCTAAACCTATGGTTTCATGCCATAATCATCATCATTCTTGAAACTGCATTTATCTACAATCATGTTCAGCATGCATTATTTCAAACAAACATAGGCTATTGCCTTAAATTATGCACAAACCTTAATCTTTCTCCTTCACTCTTTTAGGTAGCTTTCTCTTTTCCTTTTCTCCTTAGAGCTTGTTCCTTGTCATTTGGAACTCCTACAACATCATAGATTATAATCATCATCATCTGATTTCCTCAAGACCCTATCTCTCTTTCTCTCTTTCAAAACCCTAGTTTCTCTCTCATTCCATATAAGTCTTGGATGAGCTCAAAATTCAAACTTCCTTTATAAAAGATGATGAAGAAGAAGAAATACTTCTTACCTTACACTTTTCTTCACTTGATCACCACATTGGAGATTTTCTCTCTCTACCAAACTTGATTTTTCTTCCTCTTTCTTGTTCTTTCCAGCTTCCTTATGAGTTATAGAACATGAAAATCACATTGTCTTGCTCTTTACCTTCTCTTCCCTTCCTTTCTCTCTCTAGAATCAAGGTGAGCTATGGAGAAATGGATGAAGCTGGCGTGACTGGTAAAGAAAGAGAGAAGGATGCAGAAAATGAAGAGAAGAAGAAGAAGAAAGGAAAGCCTTAAATAGGGTACCCAAAAAGTCTTCATGTGGGGCCCACCATTTGACCATCTTCTTCCAATTTTTCACTTAATCAATATTAATCCTTCTTGTTTTAGTATCATGGCTAGCCAAACCTATCAAAATGTGCCCAAAATTAATATGTTGATTAGCAATTAATCTCATTAATCCTCCAATTTTTGATAAATTGCAATTTGACCCCAAAACTTATCAAATTTTGCAAATTAGTCCTTTACCGTAAATTAACTTCTTTAAACTTTAATATCACTTAATTAGGCATTCATCATTTAATTTAGCCATTTCTTAATCAAATTTGTGTAAAAATCCGAATTTAGACTCCGATCGGTCAAACGCGTCAACTTCACGACACGTGCGACTCGGGGCCTAAATTAGCGGATGTTACAAGAATGTTATCAATAAAGACCACTACACACTGGTCTAAGTAGGGTCTTAACACCCTATTCATTAACTCCATAAAAGATCGCTAGGCCATTGGTTAACCTAAAAAGCATAACTACAAATTCATAATGCTCGTAACTAGTTCTGAACGTCGTCTTGGCTATATCTTCCACCCTAACTTTCAACTGGTGATACCCTGATCTCAAATCAATTTTTGAAAATATGTCTGCACCCTTCAACTGATCAAATAGGTCATTAATTAGTGGTAATAAATATTTGTTCTTAATTATCACCATATTCAGCTATCAGTAGTTTATGCATAACCTTATAAACCCATCTTTCTTTTTCATAAATAACACTGGTGCATCCCATGGAAATACATTCAACCTAATATAACCCTTCTCTAACAATTCATGTAGCTAAGCCTTAAGTTCTTGAACTTGAATGGTGCCATTATGTATGGCATTGTTGATATAAGTGTTATGCCTAGGGTGATCTCTATAGAGAACCCAACCTCTCTGTATGGTGGTAATCCCCGTATCTCTTCAGGGAACACATATGGGAATTCATGTACTGTGGGGATATCCTGAAGTTCTAGACCTCCCTTTCTAGTATCAACCACATGAGCGAAATAGGCTTCGTATCCTATCCTCATCATTTTTTTTGCCTTCATCATTGAAATAACACGTGAAAATTATGGAAACAACTCACCTTCCACTTTACATCCCCCTATTATGTAGTTTTTAGCATTACAAATTTTTTCTTGCAGTCTACAACTGCATCATGTTGTGATAGCCAATCCATGCCCAATGTGGCATCAAATTCTTGAAAAGGCAACTCTATCAAGTCTGTCGAGAACTATCCCTTATACAATCAAAGGACAACCTTTATATACCCGATTCACTATCATATTGTGCTCTAAAGGGTTGGTAACCTCAATTTCATATTCAAAATTCTCACTGATCTTATTGTGTTGTATAGGAGTGTTTCTACATATACATGAGTGTGTTGAACTCGGATCAATCAATGCACACATATGAGAGTCATAAAGAGAAAACATACCAACGATCACATTTGTAGCCTCATAGTCCTCATTGGCCCTCATAGCATAAGATCCAGCTGGCTCTCAGCCTGGCCCTAGCATGTTGACAGTCTCAGAGACTACTTAGGTAGGTCATGTACAACCTCTAGTCTATTGCCTAGGCTGAACTAAAACTGATCATGTAGCCTATGCTGGTGCACTACCAGTCATTAGAAGACAATCCCTCTTCATGTAATCCTTAAACCCGCATCTGTAATAAGCATTTGTGTTCTTCCAACACTCTCCTCTGTGGCTCTTATGGCAGAGGCCACAAACTGGAATGTTAACTCAGGTGGCCTGTGTCTGAGCACTGCCAACTACAAATGTAGCTCTATAAGGTTATCCCCTCCTATATGGTCTACCATGTGTGTAACCTCTCTTATGTCTCTGACTCCTTCCATGAGATTGTGGGTGAAGTCTATCCTTCTTGCTTGAAGGCTAGGTCACTAGAGTCACTATCTATCTAGATGCTTTCTTAATTCTCTTTCTCTTTCTCTGTTCAGCACTATGGCTGAAATCAGCTTGGTGAAGCTGTCATACTGAAGTGGAGTGACAAATTTGTCTATATTTGCATTGAGGCCATACTCAAATGTCTTACACTTATCTAGTGATCATCTCATAGGCATATTTACTTAGTCGAGTAAACTCTATCTGGTACTCAATTACTGTCATATTGCCCTACTTGAGGCTCATGAATTCTTTCTTCTTCTCATCCACATAAATTGGAGAAATGTATTGTTCCTTGAACTTAGTCACAAAAAATTCCTAAGTCATACTAGTTTCAACAAGATTGTTTTCCATTAGTAATAAACATCCTCGTGTAACAAGGATATATCGTACTAGGCCTTTTGATTAGTGGCCACATCAAACTCATCACAAACCATCTCAATCTTCTCAATCCAATACTCTGCAGTAGTAGGATCATCATCCTTTATTCCCAGGAAATCAATAGCTCCAAACTTATGGAGCTTGTCTAGCTGTACCCTTAGCCTCAGTGGTGGAGGTGGAGGAGTTGGTGTTGGTGGTACAACTCTAGCTATCTATTGCAGTAATTCTACCATCTACTGCATTAATAGAGTTTGGTCCTGATTAGCTTGTTCAGCAGCATATGGGTCAGGGACTGGTACGACACCTAGTCCCTGAATTCTAACTGCACAGGGCTGATTCGGTGCCCCATCATTTGGAGAGTTTTGGCTCTCAGCCATATAGTTTGATTCAGATGCCATCTCATTCTAGTACTACAAGTTGACAGAGAAGTAGCCATAGTCAGAGTCAGATTAGACACATGTATGTATGCATGATAATCTCATATCACTTAGGTCTCGAACCGCCTAAACCTAAACTTTGATACTACCAAATGTAACACCCCTCCATACAGCCATGTCAAACCTCGCTATACAAACAGATGCCACATAATTGTATTTATCTAAATTGTTCTGAATTAAATTTTTTTCTAACTTATTTATGTATTAACAATCTCATATTAGAAAAACTTGCGAATTGCAACCACCTCTATAACTAAATCAATATCGTAATAATAATATAAACCATATCTCTGTAGCTGAATCACTTCTATAATCATATCAAATCTATCATGGGATTTAAAATCCCTTATTACAAAATCCATATATTCTTGTACTTATTAAAACCTATTACATGCCTTTATTATTACAAACATGAATTCTATTCTATGTTATGCAGAAAAAAATAATTAAAATGCATGGAATAATGGACAGACCCAACTCAGGTCAACTCCGACTAGCTTTATCTCCACTTCTCATAACTCAACAGACTATCGGCTCCAAATCTGCATGTAAGAAATCCACACGCTAAACTACTAAAAGTTTAGTGGTACATATAAGCATTTAAATTCTAAAATGAATTCACATATTAATAAACATTCATAATTTGAACATACCTATGTGCTTGACCACATTGTCATATACATAACTATTCACAAAATGAACTCATTCATATTTAATCGAATTGATTTCAATACATACAATGCATATATTGCCCAAATGAAGCCATTTCATCATATTCATAATACTTTCCATTCATAGTATTTTTATATCATTATAGGCATAGTAAACTTCATCATGTATAACACATATTCAAATTATAAGTTTCTTATATAAATTCAATTTTTGGTTTTCACATCCTTTGTTCAAGATGTATTTGTATTTTGATTCACTACTTTCTATGTACTGTATAAACAATTAATATATTACCAATTTTAACGTACCATATTGCCAATTTCTAATTTCTTAACACAATTTCCATATACCATATTTCCAAATTCTAGTTTCTTAGTCCAATACTTTAGACTTGGACTATCCGGATATGGATTAAAAAACATGAGCACTCTTACCCGAGCTTAAGCCACTATGCTCACTATCTAATATGTCTATATTGCAAATTTTGTATCTCAAATTAGGAGCACTCTTACCCGAGCTTAACCCATCCTGATAAGCAACATAACAATTGCATGCATATGTGCAAATTCCACATCTCAATTCAGGAGCACTCTTATCTGAGCTTAAGCCACCCTGATGAGTAAGAAACCACATGCATAAATATTATATAGTATCATAACCCCCTCAATGACATGTCACCTATCCTAGCTAGTCCTTGAATAGAGAATGAGCATAATTAATTTCATTCCGAATATCATTAACATTTAGGTCATTATTCACATCTTTACATAATCGTCGATATATTTTGTATTATGAAGCACCTAGTGCCTATTCATGGCTCTCAATCTTGTTATCACATTGCATATAATCTCACTTAATCATATCAAGTGTGTATGTAATCATCTTCGTGTAACTCAAACATGTCATTCAATTAATCATTTCTGGATATAGGGCATTCACGGGCGTGAAGCCTTCTATCATGGGTTGTCTACCCGTGATTCAGTCGTGAACTTCACAGGTATGAACATTTATTCATAGGCATAAAATTCATACTTTTACAAGAGTGAAGCTTGGCTTCCCGAGCGTGAAATCCTTTCATTGGCATGAAACTTGGCTTCACAGGCAAGATACATCATGCAGAAACATAATTCCAATACTGTTTTCAACTAATATCACACACAATCACGAAAAGTTTTAAATTTAACTAATATTAGCCACACCTATTAACACTTCCCATATTCCAGAATGTACAATTAACTACCAACATGCATTTATTCATACTTTAATTCATCAATCTAGGCTCAATGCCTCATTCATCAATATCACATCATTAAAACATATTAACCAATAAATATATCAATTTCATATGTGTTCCATGATTAAACAATTTAATTAACATGTTTCCAACAATACCAAATTATCAATTCAAGTCATTAAACATGTTATAAACCACAATTCACATCACAAGCATACCAAATTGAATAAAAATGTGTATATATACAAACCTCGTTAATTGGAGCCCTAACACTCGACACTCTCGTGTCTACTGCCTCTAGTGGACTTGTCCACCCTCTATTTTAGCCTCTAACACTAAATCAAAGGCTATATTAGTATACCAATACCAACATTAATCTAATTATGCCATAAACTAGTAGGAATATTAACATAAACCCTTAATAATCATTCCCCTTATTGAAAACGGATTATAAGCATTGAAAGATCAATGAAAACAAAACTTCCTACTTCTGTATAGATGATTACAGAAGGGTTTTACACTTGCAAATCATGTTTTTAAGCCCTATATTTCTAACTTTGATTTCTATACCGAAATCTTCACTTTTAAATCCATTTTTACTTTGTTTATGGTGGAACTCTCGTATTTAATCAATTAGAATTGAAAAGAGAATGAGGGAAATTCATTTCTGGGGTTTCAGAGGATTGACAAGTAGTTTTTTGGTTGAGTTTTTTTTTATGAGTTTTTGTCAAAAATATGAAACTGTCATATATAAATTGCATGACTTCACGGGCATGAACCATAATGTCATGGCTGTAAAAATCCTTAGCTTCCAATTTTGAATTTCACAACATTCACGACCGTGATTAAATCCTTCACGGGTGTGAACGTAGGAAACTTCTTTTTTTTTTCCTATTATTTTCATTATATTAAGATTCCTAACACCCATAAGCACACATATACCTCTCATATACTCTTAATATACTTTTATTTAACATATAAATTTTAGGCCCTAACTTGCGGGTGTTACATAAGTTAAGCAATAACAAATAGGAATATTATTACCATGAGGAATTAATGATTGTATATGCAAATTTGTCAAATTACTAGGATCATAAAAATGATTATCTTAACCACAAACTTATAAGATTGAAAAATAAAATAGGCTAAAACTAAGTTAAACAATTAACATTTCAAGAAGAACACAAATGCTAAAAGAATTAGGTACTTCTCTAACCCAACCAAACATGTTCACAAATGACAATCTTGTTAATAATAAAGGTTAATGGTGGTAGTGTAATCTTGATTAAGTAGCTTTGTTAGAGTCATACTATCCTCTTAGCATAGAATCTGTCCCGATTTCTCCTAAACACTACAAAACAAATAGTAAAATAGCAATCACAAAGAGCGACCACATAAATGTTATTTCTAAATAGTGATCAATTTGTTACCACATTGCAACCATGAAAGATTAAATAATAAATATTTAAACTAGTGACCACAACAACTAAAATTTAGTGACCATAACATTTAGTCGCTAAACTTGGTGCCACTAGTTGGCGCGAATTAATGACTACATAACATGTGGTCGCAATTTAGTGACTCAATCGTTAGTTGTTGCTATTTTGTGACCATTTTTGTTATGGTCACTATATTCATAAACTAAAATGGAAGAAAATGGGACATTTAAGTTTATGAACATTATGATCATAGCTACTGTGGTTGCTACGTAGTAACCACATTGACTTATGATCACCAATAACTTGTGATTGCTACATTGAGACTATATGTCTATGTGATTGCTAATTAGTGACGCCATTACCTATGGTCGCTAATTTAATAATACTAATTATTATTAATTATTATTACAATATTTATTAATATAATATATGATAATTATTAATATAATTAATATAAATATGTAAATATAATAAGTAATACTAATATAATAATTAATATTAATATATATAATATATAATGATATATAAAAGTAATTAAGACTTCCTTAAGTTTTCATTGGATTAATCAACTAATTAATATATCCATAGATAATATTGTCCCTAGTTAGCGACCCTAGTGAGATGTGGCTTAACTTCAATTTAATCAACTAATGTTGAAATTAATTAATAATGATTCATATATTAAATTTAAGTTTAATGTAATATCAGTAAGTTAGGCCCTAAAAATAACATATAACAAAGGTATATGAATTGCATATAAGTGGTTATATAACACCTTTCGGTATAATTAGGAATAATCCTAATTAAACCAAAAGATGCTACAATGCAAATGAGTTAAAATATCATAATTTTAAAACTTTGATGCACTATGACCATAATGACTTAAAATAAAATAAAAGCATTCTTAAAATCATAGAATAAAGCTCAATATAAAAAAAAGTTTAAATACAAACTCATACGGGCTTACACAAGCCAAAAGTTTTACAAAATGAGTAGTTACAAAACTACATGTCTTTGATATAAAAAACATATAAATATATAACTACTTAACCCAACAAAAATAACCAAAAACATATACAATGATTATGTCAGCCACCTCGAGTATATTCCTTTGACTCTGATCATTGGGTGTCGTCCTCTATCACTCCACACTTAAGCTTCAACCCTACACATGGAAAGTCCATACACTAAGCAATTCGTGCCTAGTGATATATAACAATGTGCAAGGCATACAATAGAACAAAATATAATATGCATGACATACTTACCAACCTACAATGGCGACTTACCTTAAAGCCTGCAAATGCATCATATCATACTTTATATGACATATCATCATGCTCTCATACATTCAATGCACATCGTACATGGCATACCAAGCAGTATGTATATCACACATAACATAGTCATTTATCTTACTTTTTTGCCCGCCTTACTAATAACTAGACTAAAATGGATATGAGTAACTTAACCCACTATGGAAGCTCTATTTTTTAACCTCTAGGCCTTCAAGTATATAACCTATCAAGGAAGCTCTATCGGCTAACCTCTGGGCCATCAAATGTATAACCCATTGAGGAAGCTCTATCGGCTAACCTCTAGGCCGTCAAATATATAACCCACCGAGGAAGCTCTACCTACTAATCTCATGGGCCTTCAAATATATAACCCACTAAAGAATCTCTACTCGCTAACCTCTAGACCTTTAAATATATGACCAACATAGGTCACTCGGTATTGAACTTCCCTCAATGACATGTCATCTATCCTAGCTCTAGTCCTAGTTAGAGTATTGGACTTATAATTTCACAGCATGTACCACATATGTTTCCATATTATTTATTTTTTCATATTTTATATAAATCTACTGTGATATCTCACAATCACATTCACCACATGTAATTTCATACCATGTTATAAGCATACAATGAGGCCTACTATAACACCCCTTCATCCCAGCAGCACATGCTCAGATGAGGAAGCTCTACACCGACTTCTACAAATCATTACTTAATAAATATTGAAACATAGTGCATATATATATATATATATATATATATATATATATATATATTACCTAAGTGATATAAGAGAATATATTGTATAATTTATTTACATAATATAGTATTATAAAACTATAAAGTTAATTTTACAAATCCAAAAGTGTATAATATGAAATACAAAAGTTCAAAATATATGACTCACGGTTTCAAGATCATCTGCTTTACTTGACTAGGATCACCGCTCGCTTTATCAATAAACTTTGGCTACCTTACTATATTTGTGAGAGATTAACTCCCATGCTAAGCTCTATGCTTAGTGGTGCATATAATTAAGGCAATATATTATGTCATGCAACAAACATTATCATATGTTATTTTATGCACAAACATTTTTTTCATGCAATTCTATTCCTCATATCTCTATTTTTTTCATACAAAGTTATACTCATTTTATCTTCAATCATAAATTATACATTCCATTTCTTTGGTATACTGCATTATTTTTATCATACCATACATTATCTTTCAACTTAACTCCAGTGATTCGCCCATATCACTCTAAACTGGACTAACTGGATATGAGTTATGGATCAGGGGTGCTCCCAAAGCTAAAGCCACATTGTCCATTATCTGACTCATCCAAGCTTCTTAAATCAATGACGCTCCTAGAGCTAAAACCTCATTGATTGAGTAATATATCATTATATATGAATTACCACACCAAGGGTGCTTCTAGAGCTAAAGCCTTGTCCTCAATCTGCATATGCTCGAACAAGCATCTCAAGACAATGATGCTCCTAGAGCTAAAGTTACATTAACTGAGGAATACATCTCATATTTTATGGTATCGTTCACCTCAATAATGGCATGCCTTACCAATACCTTATTATGCATTTCTAAAGTCCTTTACTTAACTTATCATATTTTAATTCATATAAATTCCTTTAATCAACATTCAATTCTCTAATATGCATTACTTGAATCAGATATCATGAAATTTTATTTCCTTATATCGAAACCTATGGTTTCATGCTATAAATCATAATCATTGCAACTTATTCATTAACTAACATATTATACATGCATATCATGCCATTTACAAGCAAATTATAGGCTATTGCCTTAAATTATGCACAAATCTTAATCTTTTCTCATTCACTTGCTCTAGGTAGCTTTCTCCTTTCCTTTACTAGCTTAAACTTGTTCATTTCCACTTGGAACTCCTACAACATCATAAGGTTACCATCAAAATTCTACCTTTATTAAGCTTCCAAAACCCTATTGAAATGCTAAACTCTCTCTCTCTCTCATCCTTTATAAGCTCTATAAGAGCTCAAAACTAGAACTTCCTCAAGAAAAGATAAAAACGGAGATGTACTTTTTTCTCCTCTTAATCACCACCTTGGAGATTTCACTCTCATCGTGCTTTGCTTTTCTTCCTTTCATTTTGCTCTCCTTAACTTCTCCAAGACTTGTAGAGAATGAAACCACCTTTCCCCTTGATTTTCATTCTCTACTTTGTCTCTACTTTAACTTTGGCTATAGTGGAAATGGTGGTGGCATTGGGACTGGATTAAGATGCATAAAATTTAAGTTATGTTGAACCTTGAGGAGTATTTTCGCCATTTTGATGCTAACAAATAAAATAGCAATAATTTATTTAACAATGTTTGTGTTCTAAATATGGGTTATTTGTCCGAGACATTAAAACACAAGGAATTGGTTTATTGTGTGAGCCATTAAAACACAAGGGATTTCTGGGTTAGGTGTGATCCATTGATAGAAACACCATAGTTGGGAATGAGCTTGTAAAACTCTATTGTAACACTTAGTGTGTTAGTGAAACTCCCAATTGGGATTGGGGAGAGGAGTAGGGTTTGTTAATACCCGAACCTCTATAAATTTCTTGTGTGGTGTCTTCCTATCCTTACTCTACTTAACTTTTCTTTCCGCACTTAAAAGTTAAGAATTTTTAATATCCAATTCAACCCCCTTATTGGTTCATTATTTGAGCAACACTTATGCTTCTAGGCAATTAAAGCCATATGAGAATAATTATCCTACCCATGATCTGGAGTTGGCAACTATAGTTTTCGTATTGAAGATTTGGCACCATTATTTATATGGGGAGATTGTTTCATTTACACAGATTACAAGAGTTTGAAATATCTTCCCTCACATAAAAAATTGAATTTGAGGCAAAGAAGATGGCTAGAGCTAATAAAGGATTGTAATTGGGTGATTGACTATCATACAGGCAAAGCTAATGTAGTAGCAGATGCTTTAAGCAGAAAGATTGTGGCAGAGTTGCACTTTCAACCCATTCTTAAGCAAGAAATCAAATATGCACAAACATAGGATAGAAAGCTAATTGAATTAGCTAAGTTGATCTATAAGGGGGAGAGACTTGGATTCACTATGGACTTAGATGGTGGGCTGTTCTATCAAGATAGATTATGTGTGCTTGATGTAGAAGATCTTAGATAGAGAATTCTTAGAGAGACCCATGAAAGAAATATGCTATGCACCCAGGAAGTAACAAGATGTTTCAAGAGTTGAAGAGCAGATACTGGTGGGCAGGTATGAAAAAAGATGTCACATAGTGCACTTCAAAATGTTTGACTTGTCAACAGGTCAAGACTGAACATCAAGTACCTTCAGGGTTGCTACATCCAATTTCTATTCCAGAATGGAAGTGGGAATGGATCACTATGGATTTTGTGACTGGATTGCCTTTAACTCCAAAGAAACATGATACTGTATGGGTCATAGTGGACAGATTTACAAAGTCAGTACATTTCTTACTTATCAGGATGGACTACCCACTTAATAAATTGGTAGAAATTTATATGAATGAAGTAGTACGACTTCATGGAGTGCTTATTTCTATTGTGTCTGATAGAGATCCCCACTTCACATCTCAATTTTGGGGTAGTCTACAATGAGCTCTAGGCACTAAGCTTAATTTTAGCATGGCTTTTCATCCGTAGATAGATGGACAATCAGAAAGAGTCATTTAAGTTCTAGAAGATATGATGAGAAGTTGTGTCATCGAATTTGAAAGTAGCTGGGACAAATATCTTCCTTTAATGGAATTTGCCTATAATAACAGTTATCAGTCTAGTATCCAGATGGCTCCATATGAGGCACTTTATGGCAGAAAATGTTGAACACCTCTATGTTGGACAGAGCTCAACGAGAGAAAGCTTGTTGGACAAGACCTAGTGCAAGAGACGTAAGAAAAAGTGAGAGACATTTGTGAAAGACTTAAGGCAGCTACATATAGGCATAAATCGTATGTTGATCTTAGGAGATGAGACATTGATTATGCAGTCGGTGATAAAGTTTTTCTTAAAGTTTCTCCATGGAAAAAATTATGAGATTTGGAAAGAAAGGCAAGTTAAGTCCAAGATTCATTGGACCTTATGAAATATTAGAAAGTGTTGGACTTGTTACTTATAGACTCGCTCTATCATTGGAGTTGAGTCTTAAACATAATGTTTTCCATGTCTCAATGTTAAGATGATATAGGTAAGATCCTAATCACATCATACCTGTTGAGAGCATTCAAGTGAGACAAGATTTGACATATGAAGAAGAACTGGTCCAAATTTTGGCAAGAGAAATTAAGGAGATGAGGAACAAGTGAGTACCATTAGTGAAAGTAATATGGAGGAATCATGCAATCAAAAAAGCAACATGGGAAAGCAAAGAGGTGATGAAAGCTCAATACCCTCACTTGTTTAGTGACGATGCATTATGGATGTTTCGAGGACGAAACATTTTAAGGGAGAGAGAATTGTAACGTCCACTAATTAGAGTCTCATTAGAATAAGTATATGATATACATAGAAAACACATGATAGACAATAGAGATTAAAATAGATGGAATAAATGACTAAATCAGAATTTAAAATGAATTAAATCGATTGACATGATAAATTTGATTAAATTATACCACATAATTAAATTGTACTTTTGGTTAAAAACAAAATACTAGATACAAGTAAATACGTGAAGATAATAATAATAAAAATTAAATTAAATTAAATTAAAAAAGAAGAAGAAGACTAAATCAGGATACAATTAAGACTTTGCCCCATTTTATCCTAACTTCTACACTCTTTTTCTTAGCATCATCATCCCTTTCCTTCCTCCATATGACAACCCCAATTCTTCATCCTCTCCTTCATGATTTGCAAGAAATTCATTCCAAATAAATATGTTCTAGGTAAGTAATCTCTTTTCCATAGTAATTGTGTTATTGGAGCTTTTAGGGTTGTATTTTTGCCGTGTATTTCACTCTATTTTTGATTATCCTATGAACCCAATTTGGAGATGTGTCAAACATTAAAGTTGTTCATATATTTGTTGTTTATATGTCTATCAAATTTCATGAAATTATTTCCGTTATATAAAGAGATAAACTTGTTTGAGTGAGATTATTTAGGGAGACGAGTCAACAGAATAACCTACGGTTTTTGCTTAAATTGATCATCTTAATGGTTGAATCTGAGGTTTTATAAAACATAAAGTTATAGATATATGTGCTATTTAGGTCTCTACCAAATTTTGTTTAAATATCTCTTGTGTAGGTTGAGTTATAGTGAAACAAACTATGGTTGTTCCTTGATTGAGTTGTTTCCTTATACCTATGCAGCTCCGGGAAATTCGTGTTCCTTTTTGAGCTTCTTAAAGGTAGAATTAGCCAAAGTTTAAAACATGAAAGTTTTATTCCTGTGAAAGTTTCACCTTATAATGTCATGTATTTTGTGAGTTATAAGCTGAACAATTGAACTGGTCGGGTTGATACTCTATGCTGAACCAGTTATAGATTATCTAGTGTTTGAGGACCGTAGAAATGGAATCTAGAAAACTGGTAAACATGAAAAATGTTCCAAATTACTTGTTTTAAATTTTTAAAAATTTTAGTAATAACAAAGCTACACGTTGAATGATATGCCTTTTTAAATATGACAACTCGAAACTGCCTAAGGGGCAGCAAACAGAGAAATATTTAAAATTGCACTAAAAATTATGTAATGTTCAAAAATTCTGAAACTTTAGTATGTTTTAGTCTTACATGTTAAATTTAATTATGATCAAGAATCATACAAATTGGATAAGTGTTGAAAAAAATATAGATCCAATAGTTCTAAGAGGTCCTGTTCCAGCTTAAAAGAAATTGTAGTTCTTTATTTAAATTATATTAAGAATAAATATTTTATTAAGGTATTAATTATTTATATTTTTAAATTAGGATCTCGACAAGAAGAAGAGCAACAAAATGAACAAGAATGGAACATACTTGTTTTCTAAGTTTATTGAACAGGGTATGGAACATGATAGCAAGAATGGAGAATGGAAGACTAATCTTAAAAAGACAAAAAATGAAGAAATAACATGTTCATGCCCGTGACCTTATATGTCATGCCCATGATAAAGCTTAGTGCCAACTATCCAACATTTAAAGTTCAAGGCCATGAAGAATGATAGCAACCGTGAATGATCATATCAGTCACGACCGTGAGAGAAAGTCATGCCCGTGAGAAGACATGACAAATTCCTCCAAAGAGCTTCACTGCCAGAGTCAATACTTGGACCACGACTAGGAAGGATGTTCATGTGCATGAATATATAATGTCACACTCATGATCAAACACTTCAAATCCTTCCAGAATGCTTCACGACCAAAGTCATCACTCAAGTCACAGCTTGAAAGAACAGTCACGACCGTGACACTCATACTCACGACTGTGAAAGAGGAAAGAGAAACATGTCAGGGGCGAAAATAAAAGTTGGTGCAATGACTATTTCTGCATTAAATGCAACCAAACAGCTATAATTCACCATGGAAGTATAAATGTAAGTCATTTATGAATCCAGAACAAGAGAATAGCTAATACTTCTAATCAAAATCTTGTTGTAAGCCATTTGTGTATTTAATACTTTCAATTTAAACATTTATTCTCTGTAAAAATCTTTTTGCTCATTATTCTCTGAGCATTATAAATTTGTAAGTGTTTCTCTTTGTAATCTACTACTTAAGTGAGTTTGGGTATTTTGGGTTAAAAGTAGAACACTTGTAAGGGTTATTTGTGTGAGCCTTCAAAACACAAGGAATTGGTTTATTGTGTGAGCCATTAAAACACAAGTGATTTCTGGGCTAGGTGTGATCCATTGTTAGAAACACCATAGTTGGGAGTGAGCTTGTAAAACACCATTGTAACACTTAATGTGTTAGTGAAACTCCCAATTGAGATTGGGGAGAGGAGTAGGGTTTGTTAACACCCGAACCTGTATAAAAATTCCTGTGTGAAATCTTCCTATCCCTATTCAACTTAACTTTTCTTTCTGCACTTAAAAGTTAAAATTTTTAATATCCAATTCAACCCCCCTTCTTGGTTCAATATCTAGGCAACAATTGGTATCAGAGCGTAGTCTAACATCGAAGCCTAAACAGCTCTAGCAAAGTTCAAGATATGGCCAATGAGGGATTCCAAAGTCTCAAACCTTACTTTGATGGAGAAAATTATGCTCATTGGAAGTTTCGAAAGGAGGCATATCTGGACAGTGAAGGAATTGAAGTCGGGGATAGTGTTTGGAAAGAATGGACACCACCAACTAGAAGAGGAGTTGATGGTGAAGAAGAAATCTTGTCAAGAGATAATTGGACAGATTCTCAAAGAAGAGCAAACTTCAAAAATAAGAAGCAATGACAATACTCTCAAGCTCATTATCCATTGAAGAATGTGGCAAAATACAACACTGCCCAACTGCTTACAACATGTGGAAAACATTGGAAAACTATCATGAAGGAACAAAGCAAGTTAAATCCAAGAAGATTTAACTTCTTATTTCAAAGTATGAGCTCTTCAAGATGAAATCCAATGAGTCAATTACTGACATGACCAACCGTCTTCTAGCTATCATAAATAGCATGAGAAAACTTGGGAAACACCTAAGCTTAGAAGATGTTAATAACAAAATCCTGAGAAGTCTTCCTCTCAAAGATTAAGGTTCAAGAGTTACCGATATAGAAGAGGCAAATGAAGACATGAGCATCATGAATACTGATGTGCTTATTGAAAAACTTCTTACACATGTAATGGCAGTGAAAAGAGATAGAGAGCTTGAAGCAGAGCCAGAAAAAAGATGGCCTCTAGCACTAAAAGCCTCTACTTCAAAATCTCAAGAGGAAGTTGAAGATGATGAAGAAAAGAGTGATGATGCAAATGAGGACATTGTTATGCTCTCAAGAAGGCTGAAAAGAATTATTGAGAAGAGAATTAGCAACTCTAGAAAATTCAGGCAAAGAAACCTCAAACAGACTTCTAATGATGCACAAAAAAGTAAAGAGGAGGTAAAGTGCTATGAATGTGGGAAGAAAGGGCATATTAAATCGGAATGTCCAAGGCTCAAGAAGCACAAAAGCAAATACCAAAGAGACAATGGGGAGAAAGGTCACAAAGCCATATGGGATGACGAAAGCTCTGCATGTGAAAAAGATGACAATGAAAGTGAAGAGGTCAACCTATGCTTCATGGCTTTAGAGGATCACGTCTCGGATAAGGTAGGATCACTTCACTCATACTCTTTCAATAATGATAGTAGTGATAATGATAGTAATAGTGAAGATGATGATGATGAGCAAAGCCTAATAGAAGTATTGAATCTATAACTAGAGAAATATAGAAGTAAATTCAATACTTATAAGAATAACATTTCAAATTTGAAAATCAAAATGGATGTTTTAGAAAAGGAGAACTTTAAGCTTAAATCATCTAATGAATCTCTTCAAAAGTCATTAGATGAATACTCTTCAAGACCCTCAACTAAATTTTTTCTTAAAGAAAATAATACTTTGAAAAATGAAGTTGAGGAACTTAGAAACTCCATTTCAAAATTTCACAAGGGAAAGGAGAGTTTAGATACTCTCATTGTGTCTCAAAGACCACCCTTAATTAGACATGGTCTAGGATTTAAGGGTACATCATCATCTTCTCACAAGACTACTTTTGTTAAGTCAAGTGAACCTCTTATCTCCACATTTGCTGTAACCGCCCCAAGGGCTAAGAGCACAAAATAGACTAAATCTTCTATACATAAGAAGGGTGATCAAGGATTGGTAAGCCTAAGAAAGAAACCTCAAAAGGCTAATCATGCCTTTATGCATAAGAAGCATACATCTAGAAAAGCACTAATTCATCATGATTGTGCATGCCATTGCTCTCAAACTCAGTCTAATAGAAATATGGCATTCAAAAGCATTGTAAGACCAAAAAGCATTTTTAGACCTAAACCATGTAATTATTGTATGAAATTTGGTCACATAAAAAAACATTGCTGGATAAGGAAGGCTCATTGGGAACCTTCATGTGCTAACCCCCAAAGACCCAAGCTCATTTGGGTACCTAAAAATCATACTTGAATTGTGATTCTATAGGTATGCCTCAAGTCCACAATAAACAAAAATGCTTGGCTAGTAGACAGTGGATGCTCAAGGCATATGACAGGAGATAAAGAACTCTTCAATGAAATCAAAAGTATTGATGGAGGTAAAGTTACCTTTGGAAACAATGCTAAGGGTAAAGTAATTGGCATTGGCTCTATTGGTATTGATGGTACTAATTTCATTAAAGATGTCTTGCTTGTTGATGGCTTGAAACATAACTTGTTAAGTGGAAGTCAATTATGTGATAAAGGAAACAAAGTAATCTTTACTTCTAATGAATGTCTTGTAACCTCTTTTAATAGCCATGAGATATTTAAAGGAAATAGAGATGTCAAAACCTACATAATAGACTTACACAAAATATCTAACCATTCCTCTAAGTGTCTTGTGACTACTAGTGATGAATCTTGGCTGTGGCATAGAAGGCTTAGTCATGCAAGCATGGATTTAATTCAAAGCCTCAACATAGGAGAGCTTGTAAAGGGACTACCAAAAGTCAAATTTCAAAAAGACAAGACATGTGAACCTTGCCAAAGAGGAAAACAACACAAGTCATCCTTCAAATCCAAAAACATTGTAAGTACCTCAAAACCTCTACAACTCCTGCATCTAGATTTATTTGGACCTACTAGAATTGCAAGCTTAGGAGGTAAACACTATGCCTTTGTCATCGTAGATGATTACTCTATATTTACTTGGGTAATTTTCTTAGCTTAAAAGAGTGGTGCCTTTGAAACTTTCAGAAATTTTGCTAAAAGAGTTCAAAATGAAAAAGGATATTGTATTTCAAAAATAAGAAGTGATCATAGCAAATAATTTGAAAATGAAAACTTTGAGAATTTTTGTCTTGAACATGGCATTTCGCATAATTTTTCATCTCCTAGGACACCTCAACAAAATGGGGTAGTCGAAAGGAAAAATCGAACTTTAATTGAAATGGCTCGAACAATGCTCAATGAGTATGG
Organism: Triadica sebifera; assembly: GCA_023653625.1. Classification (NCBI taxonomy): domain Eukaryota; kingdom Viridiplantae; phylum Streptophyta; class Magnoliopsida; order Malpighiales; family Euphorbiaceae; genus Triadica; species Triadica sebifera. The sequence continues at coordinate 12,569,429 of CM042903.1, read as the reverse complement.
TTTACCAACTTACTTTTGGGCCGAAGCCACAAATACTGCATGTTATATTTCAAATCGAGTTTTCAAAAGACCTCTCTTAAACAAAACTTCATTTGAGCTATGGAATGGAAGAAAGCCCTTGATATCATACTTTAGAGTATTTGGATGCAAGTGTTTCATATTGAATACCAAGGAAAACCTTGGAAAATTCGCCTCTAAATCTGATGAGGGTATCTTTTTAGGATACTCTACAATTAGCAAAGCATATAGAGTATTTAATAAAAAGTCATTAACTGTTGAAAAATCTATGCATATTATTTTTGATGAATCTAGTAGACTTGATCTTGTGAAAGTTAGTGTTTTTGATGATGTTGTAGGTACCATGGAAAGACTTGATCTTGAAAATAAAAGAGAAGAAAATGATCAAGAAGATTCACATCAAGATGATTCTCCACTTCCAGCTCAAGAGGAAAAAAGGTAAGAGCTCCTAAAGGAATGAAGATTGACAAAAGATCATCCCAAAGAGCAAATCATTGGTGATCCTACAAGGGGAGTAAGGACTAGATCTCATCTCAAACATTTAGTTTCTGACCTTGCTTTTTTTTTTTCTCAAATTGAGCCTAAAAATATTGATGAGGCTCTTAATGATGAAAGTTGGGTGATTGCTATGCAAGAGGAACTCAACCAATTTGAGAGAAGTAAGGTATGGACCTTAGTACCCAGACCCAAGGAGCATCAAATCATAGGAAGCAAATGGGTATTTAGAAATAAACTAGATGAACAAAGTTCAATAACTAGGAATAAGGCTAGGTTGGTTGCAAAAGGATATAATCAGATAAAAAGAATAGATTATGATTAGACGTATGCTCCTGTAGCTAGATTAGAAGCCATAAGAATACTTTTAGCATATGTATGCCACATGAATTTCAAACTCTTTCAAATGGATGTAAAAAGTGCCTTTTAAATGGCTTTATAGAAGAAGAAGTTTATGTAGAACAACCGCCAGGTTTTGAAAGCTATGATTTGCCCAACCATGTATTTAAACTTTCAAAGCTTTATATGGTTTGAAACAAGCCCCAAAAGCTTGGTATGAAAGACTAAGTTCTTTTCTCTTAGAAAATAACTTTACAAAGGGGAATGTTGACACTACATTATTCATTAAAAAGCATAAGCATGATACTCTAATTGTTCAAATTTATGTTGATGATATCATATTTGGGTCTACTAATGAATTGCTTTTCAAGAATTTGCTAAGTGTATGACTAGGGAATTCGAAATGAGCATGATGGGTGAGCTAAAATTCTTCCTCGGTCTACAAATAAAACAAGGCAATGAGGGCATATTCATCAATCAATCCAAATATGCCAGAGACTTACTTAAGAAATTTGGAATGGAAGGATGTAAAAATGCCAAGACTCTAATGAGCACATCAAGAAAATTGGACAAGGATGAAAAGGGTAAGAGCATTAATGAAAAGCTCTATAGAGGTATGATCGGATCACTTTTATATCTTACTGCCTCTAGACCTAATATAATGTATATTGTATGCTTATGTGCTCGCTTTCAATCATGTCCTAAAGAGTCTCATTTAAATGCAGTAAAAAGAATTTTAAAATATTTACATGGCTCATTGCATCTAGGTTTATGGTATCCTAGAAATTCATCCTTTCACATTATAAGATATTCAGATGCTGATTACGCTGGAAGTCCTTTAGATAGAAAAAGTACTTCAGGTATTTGTCACTTTATTGGAGAATGCTTAGTTTCTTGGTTTAGTAAGAAAAAGTTTCAGTTGTTCTTTCTACTGCTGAAGCAGAGTATGTGGCAACAGGATGTTGTTGTTCACAAATCCTTTGGATTAAACAACAACTTAAGGATTATGGTCATAGTATGAACCATATACCTATTATATGTGACAATACAAGTGCTATAAATCTATCCAAGAATCCCATTCAACACTCTAGAAGTAAGCATATTGACATAGGACATCATTTTATTAGAGATCATGTTCAATATGGAGATGTTGCATTGGAATTTATAAGCACAGACAATCAATTGGCAGATATCTTCTCTAAGTGTCTAAATGAGGAAAGATTTAATTTCATAAGAAGAGAGCTTGGTATGATTGATGGATTAACTTTATGATTGCCAAAATTGTAGAACCTTGATTGTTAATCTTGTGTTTTTTGTCTCATCTTTTTAGATATGAGGTAGCTAATTTGATAGAAATATATGTTATAGGGGATAGAAGCTACTTAGAAATGCTTTTGTCTTATTTTAGACTTAATTTCATTTAATGAGGATTTTATGCAATTCATGCCCGTGACATATATTCACGGCCGTGATCATAATTGCCAAAAGCTCCAATAGCTTTCACGCATTGCTTCACGACATGCTTCACGGTTGAAGGTAGTGAAGACCATGTTTCACGCCTATAACCTTTTTTTTATCATGCCCGTGAAATCCTTTGTTCACGCTCGCGACTCTTATTCACGACTGTGAACATTTCCACCAAAAACTTATAGAAGCGTTCACGCTTTGTGTCACACTTTGTTTCACGGTCACAAGTTGTGAAGATTGTACTTCACACCCGTGACTCGTTTGTCACCACCGTGACATTTCATCATTCACACTTGTTACCTTTAATTGTCATGATCGTGAATAGTGTCACATCCCTCTTCACGGGTAGAGTGTCTCTTCAGCAAACCATGAACACGACATTTCACGCCCGTGACTTAGTTTTCACGCCCGTGAAGATGTCAACTATAAAATGTTTCTGTCATTATTTCTCTCATTTCCAACTCTCCAACTTCTCTTAACTTCTCTCATTTATCACCATTGAATACCTTTTTGAAGTTTCCAGCCCCCTAACAAGTCATTCCATCTATAAATACCTTTAAAAACTCTCTCCATTATCAGAAATCAAAACACTTTAGGTACAACTCCAAGATTTCCATCAGATTTTCACTCTTCAAAAATACATTTTTCAATAAAAAATGGAAAATGGCTCCTCCAAAGGTACCAGAAAGAAGTCTCATGCTCCAAGAAGGTACATAGACTACCTTCTAAATATTATTCCGAAGCACTGTCATCCAAGATACTCGATTCTCAAGAAAAGACCACTCCATTCCTCTCGATCATTTGAGTGGCAAACTATCAGAACACTTGGACTCGAGACAAGCATGACGGAACAACTTCAGGCTTGTCATCTGAAAGATTTTGTCGATATCCATCAACCGACGCTGAGGGAACCAACTTTAGAGTTCCTGAGCACCCTACAAGTTTCTCCTACCGGCATGGTGAAATTCCAACTTTGCAAGCATCCAAACACCCTCTCTGCCATAGAGTTTGGTGACATGTTCAACCTTCCCTCTGACGGTATCCTAAATGAGAGTGAGGTGGAGTTCTATGCTACTCAGGCATGGACTCACTTCGGGCTTGACTGCAGCTAGGACATCAAGAAGACAAAAAGCACCCACCTTCGATCCCTAGTGCACAAGTACTTGCATAGGTTTCTAACCTATAGCATTTTTTCCAGATCAGATAGCAATGGATCGATTCGAAAGTCCGAGCTCTTTCTCCTGGAGATGGCTCGAAGAGGTCTAATAGTGGTTTTATCTCGATGGTTTGCAAACCATATTCTGTCAATTGCCACCAAGCCCTCCAGAGACATTTTGATTGGTGGATACGTGACTCACCTTGCTATCAAGCTGGGGTATTTTAAGCTAAATGAGCACCACTTCAACCTTATACCAGCACATCCTCAAGACCGACTAGACGTCGAGTCCTTTATCAAAATGGGAGCGACTGTTTGTATAGTTCATGAGAACAACATCTACTACCGCTTCACCAACACTACTGGTGAGATTATTTGGGAGGACAATGACTCAGATGACTTCAAAGCTGGCCTCCAAGGAATCCAGCAGAGGAAGAGAGTTCGAGTTGAGATGGCGCCTCTAGAGGTTGAGCAGGAAATTGGACAATCCTCTGCCTCCACACCAAACTTGGCTCAGCAAGTGGCTGACCTCTTGGCACCACAGTTTGAGCAATTGCAGGCTTCGATGGATGAGAGGTTAGAGAACCTCAAGGATTTCATGGAGTCTCGTATGGAGAGCCATTAGGCGGAAGTAGCTTGCCTTAGAGATGGGATGTTCGGCTCAAAATCTAGCTAGACTAGATGTTAGCTATATTTTTTTTTAGCTTGTTTGATGTAGGACTTTCAATTTCTTTTCAAATCTTTGTATTTGTCTTTTTATATTCATATAATTGCTTTTGTTTTCCATTATGATTTATCTTTTTGTTATTCTTTTTGTTGATGACAAAAGGGGAAGAACCTAACAATATATTATATTTAAAGTTAAATGCAATGAAAGTATGCAAATGAGCTAATATACTTTGAATGTACCTTAAGTATACTTTGCATATACCTTGATGCAAGTTACATGAATGAATATGCACTTGATATACTTTGAATATACCTTAAGTATACTTTGCATATGCCTTGATGTAATATGCAAATGAGCTAATATACTTTGAATATACCTTAAGTATACTTTGCATATACCTTGATGCAAGTTACATGAACGAATATGCACTTGATATACTTTGAATATACCTTAAATATACTTTGCATATACTTAACTTGTTTTAAGGAAATTTTTTTGTATACATTGGATATACCTTGCATATAACTTGCATATACCTAAAACTAGGAAGCATATTTTGATGCTACACTTCATCATTCTTTACAATTCTTGCACTTCAGTAATTTTTTATTTTAAGCATCTTTTGAGGGGGAGACTTCTCAAAAGCACATATTGCTAGATTATTTGTCACCATAAAAAAAGGGGAGATTGTTGAACCGTGAGGGGTATTTTTGTCATTTTGATGCTAACAAATAAAATAGCAATAATGTATTTAACATACTTATTTTCTAAGTTTATTGAACAGGGTATGGAACATGATAGCAAGAATGGAGAATGGAAGACTAATCTTAAAAAGACAAAAAATGAAGAAATAACATGTTCATGCCCGTGACCTTATATGTCATGCCCATGATAAAGCTTAGTGCCAACTATCCAACATTTAAAGTTCACGACCATGAAGAATGATAACAACCGTGAATGATCATATCAGTCACGACCGTGAAAGAAAGTCACGCTCATGAGAAGACATGATAAATTCCTCCAGAGAGCTTCATGGCCAGAGTCACTACTTGGACCACGGCTAGGAAGGATGTTCACGCCCGTGAATATATAATGTCATGCCAGTGATCAAACATTTCAAATCCTTCCAGAATGCTTCACGACCAAAGTCACCACTCAAGTCACGACTTGGAAGAACAGTCACGACCGTGACACTCATACTCACGACCGTGAAAGAGGAAAGAGAAACATGTCAAACGCGAAAATAAGAGTTGGTGCAACGGCTATTTCTGTATTAAATGCAACCAAACGACTATAATTCACTATGGAAGTATAAATGCAAGTCATTTATGAATCTATAACAAGAGAATAGCTAATACTTCTAATCAAAATCTTGTTGTAAGCCATTTATGCATTTAATACTTTTAATACAAACATTTATTCTTTGTAAAAATCTTTTTGCTCATTATTCTCTGAGCATTATAGATTTGTAAATGTTTCTCTTTGTAATCTACTACTCAAGTGAGTTTGGGTATTTAGGATTAAGAATAGAACACTTGTAAGGATTATTTGTGTGAGCCTTTAAAACACAAGGAATTGGTTTATTGTGTGAGCCATTAAAGCACAAGGGATTTCTGGGTTAGTTGTGATCCATTGTTAGAAACACCATAGTTGAGAGTGAGCTTGTAAAACTCCATTGTAACACTTAGTGTGTAAGTGAAACTCCCAATTAAGATTAGGGAGAAGAGTAGGGTTTGTTAACACCTGAATCTCTATAAAAATTCCTGTGTGAAATCTTCCTATCCCTACTCAACTTAACTTTTCTTTCCTAACTTAAAAGTTAAAATTTTTAATATCCAATTCAACCCCACTTTTTGGTTCAATATCTGGGCAACACTTATATTTTGGAAAAGAAAAACACTATCAAGGTTTGTACATATATGTATTCTAGTTTGCCTCTTATGCATGACTGTGTGTGCTTGACTTAAATTATATGTCACAGTGATGAAATTATATATTATGGCATATTTTAAAATTATAGAAATGTTATTAACTATGAACTTAACATTATGCTAATATTTGATAAAATATTATGCTATTACATGGTTTTGAATTAAATTGTGAGTATATTATTATGTTAATATGAAATGATTATTTGTTATAGAAACAAGTAATTAATAGTATTCAATTGCCCATTTCTTTACCTGAGGATTGACATAGGATAGATGGTGCACCATTAGGAGGAAGTTTTGGTATTGATATTGATATGATTTAAGGACAGGGTGACTATAACTCTGAGAGTGCCCCTTATCCTAATTCGATACAGATAAATGGTTATATTAGGTCAAGGTGGCTAAAGCTCCGCGAGTGCCCTTTACTTGAGATTATAGTGAGTAGGGTGGCTTAAGCTTCGCAAACGCCCCTATTTCACACCCCTTATTCGGACAATTCGGGAACAAGATTTTGGGCTAATAAATCATATAATGAAATATGAAAATTTATTAATTGATGTAAGTAACAAAGTATAAAAATGCTTACATGAGGTGGAGAAAATTTAATTATTGAATAAGGTTATTATGTTATCCTTTTATGTTACGTATTTATTTATCTTATATGATAAAAATTTAATAAAATTTGATGTGCCATGATTTTATTTGAGACATGCATTTGTGTGACTGTCTGGGGAAAACTTTAATGTTTATATGTACCACTAAGCTAGAGATAGCTTAGCATGGGTTCTTCTCATACAGGAATTGGAACTATAGCTAGTAGATAGTGAAGTTGACGATGAAGAAATCCAAGCCCATATCAGCGGAGGCACAAAAGATGTAGTTAGAGGGTAGGTTACCTATTATTATTTTTAAAAAAGTTTGACCATGTATATGGTTTGTGGTAGACATGTCTCATATGTTAATATTGTATATGTAAGTAATTATGTAATATAATCTGGTGCCATATGTGTATACAACATAGTGATAAATATATATTATTAATTAGAACGACTTGCCTAAACCAATATAAATAAATGGATTAAGTTATTTAAAATGAAAAAATTTTAATTTGATCAAATTTATTTAGTAAATCTTGTGGTATCCTATTTATATATATGAGATTATTCCTAATATATAAGTAGGGCATCACAGAGATAGATCAAAAAGGTTGCTGGGTCTTTTTCAGTCTACGTACATAGATAAGATGCTAAAGAGGTTTAACATGGAACAATACAATAGAGGATTAATTCTAACAACTCATGGGATTACCCTCTCTAAGTCCATATGTCCAAAGACACAGGATTAATGGACACACATGAGTATAATTTCAATTGCTTCGTGTTGCCCAATTAATGAACCAAGAAGAGGGATTTAATTGGATATTAAAAATTCTTAACTTTGAAGTGTGGAATTAAAAGTTAAGTAGAGTAGGGATAGAAAGATATCACACAAGAAATTTATAGAGGTTTGGGTGTTAACAAACCCTACTCCTCTCCCCAATCTCGATTGGGAGTTTCACTAACACACTAAGTGTTACAATGGAGTTTTACAAGCTCACTCCCAACTATGGTGTTTCTATCAATGGATCACACCTAACCCAGAAGTCCCTTGTGTTTTAATGGCTTACACAATAAACCAATTCCTTGTGTTTTAATGGCTCACACAAATAACCCTTACAAGTGTTATACTCTTAACCCAATATACCCAAACTCACTTGAGTAGTAGATTACAAAGAGAAACACTCACAAATCTATAATGCTCAGAAATTATGAGCAAAAAGATTTTTATAGAGAATTAAGGTTTAGTTGAAAGTAATTAATGCACAAATGGCTACAACAAGAGTTTGATTTGAAGTAATTGTTATTCTCTTGTTCTGGATTCATAAATGACTTGCATTTATACTTCCTTGGCAAATTATAGCTATTTGGTTGCATTTAGTGCGAAAATATCCATTGCACAAACTCTTAATTTCGTGCCTGACATGTTTCTCTTTCCTTATTCACAGTCGTGAATATGTATGTCACGGTCGTGAATGTTCTTCAAAGCCGTGGTCCAAGTGGTGACTCTGACCATGAATCATTCTGGAAAGAATTGAAGTGTTTGATCACGGGTGTGACTTTATTCTTTCACGGGCGTGAATATCCTTCTAAGCCGTGGTCCAAGTGGTGACTCTGGCCGTGAAGCTCTCTGGAGGAATTTGACATGTTTTCTCACGAACGTGACTATATTTCACGAGCGTGACTGATATGATCATTCATGGTTGCTATGATCCTTCATGACTGTGAACTTTAAATGTTGGATAGTTGGCGCTAAGCTACATCATGGGCGTGACATAAACAGACACGGGCATGAACATGCTATTTCTTCATTTTTTGACTTTCAAAGTTAGTCTTCCATTCTGGCATCATATTCCATACCCTGTTCAATAAACTTACAACACAAGTATGTTAAATACATTATTCCTATTTTATTTGTTAGCATCAAAATGATAGAAATACCCCTCAAGATTCAACAATCTCCCCTTTTTTGATGATGACAAATAATCAAGTAATATGTGTTTTTGAGAAGTCTCTCCCTCAAAAGATGCTTAAGATAAAAAATAATAAAGTGCAATAATTTTTAAGAATGATGAAGTGTAGCATGGATGCTTGCTTCCTAGTTTAGGTATGTGCAAAGTATATCCAATGTATACCAAATTTTTGCTTATAACTAGTTAAGTATATGCAAAGTATATTTAAGGTATATTCAAAGTATATCAAGTTGTTTGCTTTTAACTAGTTAAGTATATGCAAAGTATATTGAAGGTACATTCAAAGTATCAACACATTTGCATTCATGTAACTTGCATATTCATTTTGTTCAATTATATTGCTAGGTTCTCCCCCTTTTGTCATCAACAAAAAGAACATAAAAGATAAATCATAAGGGAAAAACTAATGCAATTATATTAATACCAAATGTAAAAGTACAAAGGTTTGAAAAGTAAATTAAAGTCCTACATTTGCAATACTAGAAACTAGTAAACAAGATGAAATAACAACTAAAAAACTAAAGCTCTAGCTAGATTTGGAGCCAGACATCCCATCTCTAAGGCGAGCTACTTCCGCCTCGAGGCTCTCCATGCGAGACTCCATAAAATCTTTGAGGTTCTCCAACCTCTCATCTATTGAAGCCTGCAGTTGGTCAAAAAGAGGTGCAAAAAGGTCAGCCACCTGCTGAGCCAAGTTCGGTGTTGAGGCCGAGGATTGTCCAACTTCCTGCTTAACCTCTAGGGTTGCCATCTCGACTCGAACTCTTTTTCTTTGTTGGATTCCTTGAAGGCTAGCTTTGAAGTAGTCCGAATCGTTGTCTCTCCAAATAATTTCACCAGCCGGAGTGGTGAAACGGTAGTAGATGTTATTTTCATGAACTATGTGAACCGCTGCTCCCATCTTTATAAAAGACTCAATGTTTAGCCGGTCTCTAGGATGTGCTGGTACGAGGTTGAAGTTATGCTCTTCTAGCTTCAAATATCCAAGCTTGATAGCAAGGTGAGTCACGTGCCCACCGATCAAGATGTCTCTGGAGGGCTTCATTGGAATTGATAATAGATGGTTTGCAAACCATCAAGAAAGAGCCATTATTAGGCCTCTTCGAGCCATCTCTAGGAGAAGGAGCTCGGATTTCTGAATTGCACCATTGCTATCTTCTCTTGCAAAGATGCTATAGGTCAGAAACCTATGCAAGTACTTGTGCACTAGTGATCGAAGGTGGGTGCTCTTTGTCTTCTTGACGTCCCAGCTGCAATCTTGTTCGAAATGAGTCAATAGAGGATTGGCATCGAACTCAACCTCACTTTCATTGAGGATACCATCGGAGGGAAGGTTGAACATGTCACCAAACTCCATTGCAGTGAGGGTGTTCGGATGCTTGCAGAGTTGAAATTTCACCGTGCTAATGGGAGGGACTTGCAGGGTGCTAAGGAACTCGAGGGTAGGTTCCCTTAGCATCGGTTGATGGATATTAACAAAATCTTTTAGATGACAAGCCTGGAGTTGTTCTGTCATGCTTGTCTAAGACCAAGGGTCTGGACAACATGCCATTCAAATGATCGAGAAGAAAGGAGTGGTCTTTTCTTGAGAACCGAATACCTCGGATGACAGTGCTCTGAAATGATATTGAGAAGGTAGTTCATGTACCTTATTGGAGCATGAGACTTCTTTCTGGTGCATTTGGAGGATTCGGGTTCCATTTTTGGGTTTGAGATTGATTCTTGAAAAGAAAAAATCTAATAGGATTTTTAAAGAATAACTTGTGATTTTGTGATTTCTGATGAAGGAAAAAGTTTTTGAAGGTATTTATAGATGGAAAATGCTGTTAGGGGGCTAGAATCTATGAAAGGTATTGAATGTGGTGATAAATGAGAGAAGTTGGAGAGTTAGAAATGAGAGAAATAATGGCAGAAAACATTTTATAGTCGACATCTTCACGGTCGTGAACGCTCAATCACCGGCGTGAAATGTCATGTTCACAGTTTGCTGAAGAGGCATTCTATCCTTGAAGAAGAATATGAAATTATTCACGGTCGTGACATTTAATGGTCACGGGCGTGAATGATGAAATTTCACGGTGGTGACAAAGAGTCACGGTCGTGAAGTACAATCTTCACTACTTATGACCGTGAGACAAAGCGTGAATACTTATGTAAATATTTGGTAGAAATGTTCACAGTTGTGAATAAGTGTCACAATCGTGAACAAAGAGTTTCACAGGAGTGACAAAAAAGGTTATGGGTATGAAACATAGTCTTCACTACCTTCATCTGTGAAGCATGTCGTGAAGCAAGGCGTGAAAGCTATTGGAGCTTTTGGCGATTATGATCATGGCTGTGAATATGTGTCACGAGCATGAATTGCCTAAAATCCTTATTAAATAAAACTAAGTCTAAAACAAGACTAAAGGATTTCTAAGGTGCTTTTATCCCCTATAACAGATATTTCTATCAAGTTAGCCACTTCATACCTTAAAGGATGAGACAATAACACAAGATTAACAATCAAGGTTCGACAAATTTGGCAATCATAAAGTTAATCCATCAATCATACCAAGCTCGCTTCTTGATTTAGAGACTTAGTATAAATATCTGCCAATTGATTGTCTGTGTTTATAAATTCCAATACAATATCTCTATATTGAACATGATCTCTAAGAAAATGATGTCTTATGTCAATATGCTTACTTCTAGAGTGTTGAATGGGATTCTTAGATAGCTTTATAGCACTTGTATTGTCACATCTAGTAGGGATATGCTCCAAACTATGACCATAATCCTTAAGTTGTTGTTTCATCTAAAGGATTTGAGTACAACAACATCCTACAGCCACATACTCCACTTCAGCGGTAGAAAGAGCAATTGAAACTTGTTTCTTGCTAAACCAAGAAACTAAGCATTCACTAATAAAGTAACAAGCACCTGAAGTACTCTTTCTATCCAAGAGACTTCCAACATAATCAGCATCTGAATATCCTGTAATGTGAAAGGATGAATTTCTAGGATACCATAAACCTAGATGCAATGAGCCAGGTAAATATTTTAAAATTCTTTTCACAACATTCAAATGTGATTCTTTAGGACATGATTGAAAACGAGCACATAAGCATACACTATACATTATATCAGGTCTAGAGGCAGTAAGATATAAGAGTGATCCAATCATACCTCTATAGAGCTTTTCATTAATGCTCTTACTCTTTTCATCCTTGTCCAATTTTGTTGATGTGCTCATTGGAGTCTTGGCATTTTTGCATCCTTCTATTCCAAATTTCTTGATTAAGTCTTTGGCATATTTGGATTGGTTGATGAACATGCCCTCATTGCTTTGTTTTATTTGTAGACTGAGGAAGAACTTGAGCTCACCCATCATGCTCATTTCGAATTCCCTAGTCATACACTTAGCAAATTCTTGGCAAGGCAATTCATTATTGGACCCAAATATGATGTCATCAACATAAATTTTAACAATTAGAATATCATGCTTATGTTTTTTAATAAATAAAGTAGTGTCAACATTCCCCTTTGTAAAATCATTTTCTAAAAGAAAAGAACTTAGTCTTTCATACCAAGCTCTTGGGGATTGTTTCAAACCATATAAAGCTTTTGAAAGTTTAAATACATGGTTGGGAAAATTATGGCTTTCAAAACCTGGTGGTTGTTCTACATAAACTTCTTATTCTATAAAACCATTTAAAAAAGCACTTTTGACATCCATTTGAAAGAGTTTGAATTCATATGGCATGCACATGCTAAAAGTATTCTTATGACTTCTAATCTAGCTACAGAAGCATATGCCTTATTTCTAGTTATTGAACCTTGTTCATCTAGTTTATTTCTAAATACCCATTTACTTCCTATGATTTGATGCTCCTTAGGTCTAGGAACTAAGGTCCATACCTTACTTCTCTAAAATTGGTTGAGTTCCTCTTGCATAGCAATCACCCAATTTTCATCATTAAGAGCCTCATCAATATTTTTAGGCTCAATTTGAGAAACAAAGGAAAGATATAATCTAAAGGTTTGAGATGAGATCTAGTAGTTACTCCCTTTGTAAGATCACCAATGATTTTCTCCTTGGGGTGATCTTTTGTCAATCTCCATTCCTTTGGGAGCTCTTGCTTGTTTTCCTCTTGAGTTTGAGGTAGAGAGTCATCTTGATGTGAATTTTCTTGATTATTTTCAAGATCAAGTTTTTCCATTGTACCTACAACATCATCAAGAGCACTACCTTCCACAATATCAAGCTTACTAGATTCATTAAAAACAACATGCATAGATTCTTCAACAACTAATGACTTTTTATTAAATACTCTATAAGCTTTGCTTGTGGTGGAGTATCCTAAAAATATACCCTCATAAGATTTAGAGGCAAATTTTCCAAGATTATCCTTGGTATTCAATATGAAACACTTACATCCAAATACTTTAAAATATGATATCATGGGGTTTCTTCCATTCCATAACTCAAAAGAAGTTTTGTTTAAAAGAAGTCTTTTGAAAACTCGATTTGAAATATAACATGTAGTATTTGTGGCTTCAACCCAAAAGTAAGTTGGTAAACCATACTCATTGAGCATTGTTCGAGCCATTTCAATTAAAGTTCGATTTTTCCTTTCGACCACCCCATTTTGTTGAGGCGTCCAAGGAGATGAAAAATTCTATGAAATGCCATGTTTTAGACAAAAATTTTCAAAGTTTTCATTTTCAAATTCTTTTCCATGATCACTTCTTATTTTTGAAATACAATATCCTTTTTCATTTTGAACTCTTTTAGCATAGTTTTTGAAAGTTTCAAAGGCATCACTCTTTTGAGCTAAGAAAATTACCCAAGTGAATATAGAGTAATCATCGACGATGACAAAGACATAGTGTTTCTTTGGCAAGGTTCACATGTCTTGTCTTTTTCAAATTTGACTTTTGGTAGTCCCTTTACCAGCTCTCATTTGCTGAGGCTTTGAATTAAATCCATGCTTGCATGACCAAGCCTTCTATGCCATAACCAAGATTCATCACTAGTAGTCACAAGACACTTAGAGGAAAGGTTAGATATTTTGTGTAAGTCTATTATATAGGTATTAACATCTCTACTTCCTTTAAATATCTTTTGGCCATTAATAGAGGTTACAAGACATTCGTTAGAAGTAAAGATTACTTGGTTCCCCTTATCACATAATTGACTTACACTTAACTAGTTATGTTTCAAACTATAAACAAGTAAGACATCTTTAATGAAAGTGGTACCATTAATACCAATAGAGCCAATGCCAATTACCTTACCCTTAGCATTGTTTTCAAAGGTTACTTCACCTCCATCAATGCTTTTGATGTCATTGAATAGTTCTTTGTCTCCAGTCATATGCCTTGAGCATCCACTATCTACTAGCCAAGCATTTTTGTTTATTGTGGACTTGAGGCATACCTATAGAATCACAAACCAAGTATTGTTTTTAGGTACCCAAATGAGCTTGGTTCCTTGGGGGTTAGCACATGAAGGTTCCCAATGAGCCTTCCTTATCCAGCAATGTTTATTTATATGACCAAATTTCATACAATAATTACATTGTTTAGCTCCAAATATGCTTTTTGGTCTTACTAAGCTTTTGATAGCCATATTCTTATTAGGTAGAGTTTGTGAACAATGGCATGCACATGCATGATGAATTGGTGCTTTCCTAGGTGCATGCTTCTTATACATAAAAGCATGATTAGCCTTTTGAGATTTCCTTCTTACGCTTACCAACCCTTGATCATTCCTCTTATGTATAGAAGGTTTAGTGTATGTTGTGCACTTAGCCCTTGGGGTTGTTACTGCTAATGTGGAGATGTTGGGTTCACTTGACTTAACAAAAGTAGTCTTGTGAGATGAAGATGATGTACCCTTAAATCCTAGACCATGTCTAATTAAGGGTGGTCTTTGAGACACAATGAGAATATCTAAACTCTCATTTCCCTTGTGAAATTTTGAAATGGAGTTTCTAAGTTCCTCAACTTCATTTTTCAAAATATTATTTTCTTTAAGCAAGGATTTAGTTGAGGGTCTTGAAGAGTATCCATCTAATGACTTTTGAAGAGACTCATTAGATGATTTAAGTTTAAAGTTCTCCTTTTCTAAAACATCCATTTTGATTTTCAAATTTGAAATGTTATTCTTATAAGTATTGAATTTACTTCTATATTTCTCTAGTTCTAGATTAAATACTTCTATTAGGCTTTGCTCATCATCATCTTCACTATTACTATCATTATCACTACTATCATTATTGAAAGAGTATGAGTGAAGTGATCCTACCTTATACGAGATGTGATCCTCTATAGCCATGAAGCATAGGTTGACCTCTTCACTTTCAATGTCATCTTTTTCACTTGAAGAGCTTTCGTTATCCCACGTGGCTTTGTGACCTTTCTCCCCATTGTCTCTTTGGTATTTGTTCTTGTGCTTCTTGAGTCTTGGACATTCCGATTTAATATGCCCTTTCTTCCCACATTCATAGCACTTTACCTCATCTTTACTTCTTTGAGAGTCATTAGAAGTTTGTTTGAGGTTTCTTTGCCTGAATTTTCTAGAATTGCTCATTCTCTTCTCAATAATTCTTTTCAACCTTCTTGAGAGCATATCAATGTCCTCATTTGCAGCATCACTCTTTTTTTCATCATTTTCAACTTCCTCTTGAGATTTTGAAGTAGAGGCTTTTAGTGCTAGAGGCTTTCTTTTTTCAGGCTCGGGTTTAAGCTCTTTATCTCTTTTCATTGCCATTTCATGTGTTAGAAGTTTGCTAATAAACACATCGGTATTCATTACGCTCATGTCTTCTTTGGCCTCTTCTATACCAACAACTCTTGAACCGTAATCTTTAAGAGGAAGACTTCTCAAAATTTTGTTATTTACATCTTCCAAGCTTAGGTGTTTCCCAAGCTTTCTCATGCCATTTATGATGGCTAGAAAATGGTTCGTCATATCAGTGATTGACTCATTGGATTTCATCCTGAAGGATTCATACTCTGAAGTGAGAAGTTGATGGATTTAACATGCTTTGTTCCTTCATGATAGTTTTCCAATGTTTTTCACATGCTATATGCAGTTGGGCAGTATTGTATTCCGCCACATTCTTCAATGGATAATGAGCTTGAGAGAATTGTCATTGTCTTCTTATTTTTGAAATTTGCTCTTCTTTGAGGCTCTATCCAATCATCTCTTGGCAGGATTTCCTCTTCACCATCAACTCCTCTTCTAGTTGGTGGTGTCCATTATTTCCGAATGCTATCCCAAACATCAATTCCCTCACTATCGAGATATGTCTCCATCTAGAACTTCCAATGAGCATAATTTTCTCCATCAAAGTACGACTTGAGACTTTGAAATCTTTCATTGGCCATTTCTTGATCTTTGCTAGCACTGTTTAGGCTTCAAATCCAGACTAAGCTCTGATATCAATTGTTTCCCAATTAATGAACCAAGAAAGGGGGTTGAATTGGATATTAAAAATTCTTAATTTTGAAGTGTGGAATTAAAAGTTACGTAGAGTAGGGATAGGAAGATATCACATAAGAAATTTATAGAGGTTCGGGTGTTAACAAACCCTACTCCTCTCCCCAATCTCGATTGGGAGTTTCATTAATGCACTAAGTGTTTTAATGGAGTTTTACAAGATCACTCCCAATTATGGTGTTTCTATCAATGGATCACACCTAACCCACAAATCCCTCGTGTTTTAATGGCTTATACAATAAACTAATTCTTGTGCTTTAATGGCTCACACAAATAACCCTTACAAGTGTTATACTCTTAACCCAATATACCCAAACTCACTTGAGTAGTAGATTATAAAGAGAAACACTCACAAATCTATAATGCTCAGAAATTATGAGCAAAAAGATTTTTACAGAGAATTAAGGTTTAGTTGAAAGTAATTAATGCACAAATGGCTATAACAAGAGTTTGATTCGAAATAATTGTTATTCTCTTGTTCTGGATTCATAAATGACTTGCATTTATACTTCCTTGGTGAATTATAGCCGTTCAGTTGCATTTAATGCAAAAATAGCCATTGCACCAACTCTTAATTTGACCATGAAGCATTCTAGAAGGAATTGAAGTGTTTGATCACGGGCGTGAATATCCTTCGAAGCTGTGGTCCAAGTGGTGACTCTGGCCGTGAAGCTCTCTAGAGGAATTTGACATGTTTTCTCACGGGCATGACTATCTTTCACGGGCATGACTGATATGATTATTCATGGTTGTTATGATCCTTCATGGCCATGAAATTTAAATGTTGGATAGTTGGCACTAAGCTACATCACGGGCCTGACATAAACAGTCACGGGCGTGAACACGCTATTTCTTCATTTTTTGACTTTCAAAGTTAGTCTTCCATTCTTGCATCATATTCCATACCCTGTTTAATAAACTTAACACAAGTATGTTAAATACATTATTGCTATTTTATTTGTTAGCATCAAAATGATGGAAATACCCTTCAAGGTTCAACACTTCGGTTATTGGATCCATCATGTATGCTATATTATGTATTAGACCTAATATATCATATACTTTAAGTGTCACAAATAGATATCAGTCAGATCTCAACGATGGGCATTGGGTGACTGTCAAGAATATCCTTAAGTACTTGAGAAGAACTAAGGATGCATTCTTAGTTTATGAATAGCATGAGCTTAAAGTAAATGGGTATACAGATGTTAGCTTTCAAACTGACAAGGATGTCTCCAAATCTCAGTCAGGTTATGTTTTCATGTTAAATGATAGGGCAGTTAGTTAGAAGAGTTCCAACAAGAGATGATTGCAGATTCCACAACTGAAACATAGTACATTGCAGCTTCTAAGGCAGCTAAGGAAGCGGTTTGGATAAAACAAATTTATCACAGAATTGGATGTGGTTCATAGCATTGTTGATCTAATATCCTAGTACTGAGATAACAATGGAGCCATTACATAAGTAAAGAAACCACAGTATCATCAAAGGTCCAAACATGTACTCACACATTACCATTAGATTTTGGAAATCATTGGTAGATATGATTTAATGATTGAGAGAGTTCCCATTGATCATAATATAGCTGATCCTCTCATTAGACCATTTCCCTAAAAGAAACATGATAGTCATGTACTCACTTATGGTATAATGTATAAAGGCAATTGAATTTAATGCAAGTGGGAGATTATTAAAGAGGTTCCCTAAAGGCAATCACCTTAGGCGTTTAATGTAATCATTTATTATTAATAAAAGGCATTTTCATTATATGGTATTCATTGCATATGAAGTGATATAGATCTTAAACAGTTTAATGAAGTCCTTGGTATGTAACACAACATGAAGGAATTTATGATGAAATCATGATGATGAGATTCCTAGCATGTGTAATTGTGTTTACACCTAAATTATCCCTAGTCATAGGATTAACAAGACAAGACATTGTTAATCTAGATAGACTAGCACATGTTATACTCCTTGACCAGCTGATCTCTTAAGCTGAAAGGATGAGATGTTTGGAGTTAACATGTGGTTGCTTGCTAAGAGTAGCAAGTACATTGGATGTCCTGTTATGAGACAATCGCATGGATATGTATTCAATGTCAACGGTAGTCTCATCATAGCAATGCTACAAGTATCGTTAGACTTGAGATATTCAAGGTTATCTTGGATACTGAATCTTATACTTTGACTCCATTCCTTGTTGCCTCTGAAGAGATCACTCATAGGGTGGTGACTCGATATAGCATGAGGTATTCGAAGGTATTTGAGTAGTCAACAAAGGATTCACCACTTCTAATAGAAGGTGGCCTCTTATAAAGGTGGACATTTCTTGAAGAAGGCCTCCAAAGACATATTTGATTAGAGTAATGAGTCTCATAGACAAAAACTGCTATCAATTGGACTAGACGCAACATAGTCAGTTTAGTGGGAGTTGACATACAATCCATGCTCTAAACCAAATGAGGTATAGTTTGGTGAAAAGATGAATTGCACTATAATTGTCTATACAAGGGTTATAAGTCAAACCACTGACTTTTTAGTTAATTGGGTAGTCATGATGCATTGCTAGATACCACTCATGATCTGCTAAGTCAAGGGAAATTGATTAGAAATAAATTATGTGTCAAAAGTGTTTGACTTGTAGACTCTTATTGAATTAGAATTCCTCCCGACACTTGAGTTGCCAACATGACTGGAAAACCTATTAGGTCACATGCATAGAGGGAATGAAAAAAATGTAAAATGAGTTTTGGATAAGATCCAAATGAGAAAGAAAGAGAATTGTGCCTTTTATAAGAGTTATAAAAATGGGCCAAATCCAAATTGGATTAGGATTATTGACTTGGTCAACATTGGGTCTTATACCTTAGGGAAATGGGTCCATTAGGGCTTTTCCTTTTCAATACTAAAAGGGATTATAAATTGTATAAATACACTTTTTAAGGAGTCAATTTTTTGGCTACCCCATTAAGAAAAATAAGAGTTATTTTTCTTCTCTCCTTTTTCTTTTTCATAAGAGAATTTTCCATAGCTAGCACTTTAGACCTTTGTCACCCTATCTCCTTGAAGGTTTTCTTATTCTTCCTTCTTGTGGATACTCTTAGAGGCAATCCTAGCTTTGGATTGTTGTGGTTTGCATAAAGAAAGAACAGCTCACAACTTGAAAGATCAAGAGTTGCAAATAAAGGTAATCAACTTCTCCCATTGAATGGTTCAATCCCATTTTAAATTACATAGGGCATTCCATGGGTTTTGGGTTTAATTAAATTTTATGTTTCTACTACCATTTGTATGAGATACATGTTGAAAACCCAACATAAACACTATATCATATTATTTTAGGAACATTATCCAAACTCCAATATTGACAATGCCTATCTCAAAGATCTCGTAAAAGGTGCATTAGGAACTATTACAACTTACAATGGC
Organism: Triadica sebifera; assembly: GCA_023653625.1. Lineage (NCBI taxonomy): Eukaryota > Viridiplantae > Streptophyta > Magnoliopsida > Malpighiales > Euphorbiaceae > Triadica > Triadica sebifera. Next base: position 12,549,862 of record CM042903.1, on the reverse strand, counting down.
TATTTTGTTAATGGATATTAGTTTTACATAGTTGTACATGGGGAAAATACAATGTCAATGAACAGTGGGGTTTGCTTAAAAGGCCAAAACTATAGCCATAATGCGAATGAGATCAACTGCTTATGAGATCAGTTGCTTGACCTAGTCAAAAAGTATACCATGTGCTAAACTATCCAAATTAATAATGTCTCATCTTGTTAATCCTATGACTAGGAATAATTTAGGCATAAACACAATTGCACACGATATAAATTTCACTATCATGATCTCATCATGATTTTCTTCATGTTGTGTTATTTACCAAGGACTTCACTAAATGGTCTAAGATCTAAATCAAATTCATAGATGAATGATTACCATTATAATGAAAAATGCATTTTATTAATAATAAATGAGTACATCAAGTGCCTAACATGATTACAATGAGGGCAGCTCTCCAACATGATATATGAGTAATGTTAGATTATGAATGCTATATGTGAAATAACAATGTTAATGATTTTATGATGTAAGTATGATATGTAAAGGATGCTAGAATTGATAACGTGCATACAAATTTATGTTATACGGTTTGTCGTTATAAAATAAGTTTATATAGATAGACGTGACACGAGTCCCTAAATGAGCCTTGACTAGAGTAGGGTATGCATGTTGTTTTGCTAATGGGGTCATATGGATATAAACAGATTATCTAGCTCAACCAGAACATATAGTTACATCTGACTTGGTCGGAATATACGGATATGGGGATGTAGGTATACATATATACAATGCCTTTTTCATACGGTTTCCCCTTGTGTCTCCATATAACTAGGTCTATGTAATTAATTTTTAGGCATAATAGGTAAACAACTTGAAATATGTTTGGCAATGTAATGTGATAGTTTTTGATGTTTTTGTGTGTGTGTATATATATATATATATTGCTCACTAAAAGGAAGAATGCTAGGGCTAAAAATGAAAATTTAAATTTATTATGTTTTGACTATTTCTGTAAAGCTTACACTACTGAGTCAAAGCTCAACATGGGAGTGTTTTTTTCTCACATAGGTTCAGTTCCCATAATAGAGTATGGGTAGGAAAAAGTTTGTACATCCAGTGATTCCACCAGAGAAGCATAGTAGTAGCAACAACAATAACAATGATAGTGATGTCGTGCTTATAAAAAAAATTTCACATGCATTATGTATATCTTAAAAAAAATACATAGTCGTAAATAAATGCATGTATCAATTTATAATATTTAAAATTATATTTCACGTAAGTACATACAGTTTAGTTATTCATCATGAGATTTGAGTTAGTGATGTATATTGTATGTCTTTAACTCTTGCGTAGATATATCAGTTAGTTAGTCAGAAATACCACCTTACCTAACTAAGTCATTGAAGGGTAAAGGGGGTGTTACAGTTATTGTTCATGAAGACATCTTCATTATATCAGAGAGAGATCTAAGATTTATGTCATAGTTTTAAGGGAGTCTGTAGCAAAATTTAGGTACTGGGCTTAATTTCAGCATAGCTTTTTATCCTTAGGCAGATGGACGGCTAGAAAGGATAATTCAAATTTTTTATGACAAGATGAGGAGTCGTGTCATAGAATTCGATGGGAGTTGGGACACGTTTTTTCCATTAATAGAGTTTACTTACAACAATAGTCATCAATTAATCATTACCGTGGCACCATATGAGGCACCATATGGTAGAAAGTGTCAACCACCATTGTTCTGGACCGACTTGAGTGAGAGAAATCTTGTGGGACTAGAATTTATCCAATAAATAGAAGAAAAAGTGAAGAATATTAAGGAAAGGCTAAAGGCAACATTAGATCGATAGAAGTACTAAGTAGACTTGAAGAGAATGGATATTAACTATTGTATTAGTGCCAAAGTATTCCTAAAAGCTTCACTATAGAAGAAATTTCTCCATTTAGGGAATAAAAAAAATTGAGTCCCAGGTTCATTAGACCATATGAAGTTCTGGAAACAGTGGAACCAGTTGCTCACAAATTGGCTTTACCACCATAATTTAGCAAGATCCATAATGTGCTCCATGTGTCTATGATGAGAAGATACAGGTCAGACCCAAATAATATCATATCTGCATAAACCATAAAGGTACGTCCAAACATTATGTATCAGGAAGAATTAATTGAGATCCTAGCTTAGGAAGTCAAGGAATTAAGAAACAAAAAGTACCATTTGTTAAGGTCTTAGGAGGAATCATTCAACTAAGGAAGCTACATGGGGGAGCAAGGAAGTGATACAAGATCAATACCCCTTGTTATGTCAAGCTAAACAATTAGGTAAATTTTGAGGACAAAATTTCTTAAAAGGGAGAGAAATGCAACATTTGATAATTTAGACCTGAATTGCAAGTGCACCTTCAGGGCATAACCACACTTATTGGAGTCTAAATTTGAACTAAATTGATAATTTGGATGTTTTAGAGAATTATTAAAATATTAGATACAATTATTTAAGAATGGAGAATTTAATTAAGGGCAATATTGAAATAAGTAGTATGCTAAGATTGAAAAGGTAATTTTGCATATGCAGAAGTTTTAATTGATGGTTTGACCAAGGACAATGTTCTTATTGGCTAATGACATGTGTGGTTGTGGTTTAGTTACATATGTGGGTTAATCTACACCCTTGGATTGGCGAAATGGTAACTATGAAAAAAAAGTATAAAATACCTTTTCCCTTCTTTTTTGCTCTTTTACTACACACAATTCCTTTATTCTATCCATTCTTCAAGTAGCAAACCTTTCCTCCCTCACTTCTCTATTTTTCTTCACCCTAAATTTATACCTAGCTGAAAATCAAAGGAAGAAGCACACTTCATAGTTGAAGCTTTGAATAAAAGAAGGGAAGGGAGTTTTAAATAAGAAGAATGTTTTTTGTTGAGAGAAAAGAAATAAATAGGGGTTGTAAGAGAGGACCATGCCCATAACGAAATAATTTGATCTATGGACAAATCGTTGTGGTAAAGGCCGTAATGCTAGAGGAATAATTACCGTAAGGCATAGAGGGGGAGGTCATAAGCGTTTATACTGTAAAATCGATTTTTGACGGAATGAAAAAGACATATGGTAAAATTGTAACCATAGAATACGACCCTAATCGAAATGCATACATTTGTCTCATTCACTATAGGGATGGTGAGAAGAGATATATTTTACATCCCAGAGGGGCTATAATTGGAGATACCATTTCTAGAGTTTATTTCCACCTTATTCTTCTTTTTCTTCTCTTGTGCCTACCATTTTTCATTATTGGTGAGACCCATTCCAGTTGTGTTGGTGCTTGAGTTTAAGCTAGGATTTTTAAGTAGGAAAACCTACCCATTAAACCCCTAGATTGATAAAAGTAAGACCTTGTAAGGAATAAGACATAAAAGAAGGACCTTGACTAATGAACCTTAGCATTTATGCACAAAAGGTTAATTTTTATGTCATATATGTAAAATAAAGAGTAAAAGAGATGTTTCTATATATTAGGACTATCTAGAGGAGCTAAAAACAATTCCCAAATGGAAAAAGGTGCTTGAGCTAAAAAAAGTAGTTTTCAGGCTCATTTTCAGAGGTAAGTACACTTTGACATCCAAGTATTGTCTTTTATGATGTATTATTTTTGCATGCCTTGTGATGGGAAATATGTTTCTTGATAAGAATCAAGTATGATGATTTATTAGTTAAATGTGGACAAATGTATGAGTTATGATTGATATGGCCTTATGAAAGGCTTTGTTTTTTGATATGGAACTAGGATTGTATTCTTGGCATTAAGGACAACTTTTTGATCAAATTATATTGATTGATGAACTTGAACATACAAAACTTGATATTTGAGGCTTAAAATTCCCTCTTTGATGGAAATGAGTAGATTGAAGTGGTTGACACATGAAATATTGTTTGAAACATGTGTACATGTCAATATTGAGTTAAGTGTAGGGTATGTTAAGTTTAAATGAGTTTTTATCGCTAAAATTTTTGGGAATTCGTAATATGTACTATAAATTGCTATCGTGATTCTTCTATTCCGACTGTGCCACTATATGGCTTAATTTCCAGCGAGGTTCATGAAGGGCATCACAGTCGCTAAGATTAAAGTGCAACTGCACTCTAGTAATCAAGACTGCGATTACACCTCTCTAAGTTTTACAAAATGTTTCTCAAGAATAGAAAAGTCCATGGGCATAAGTGCGATCGCAAATTAGCCCAGGAAGCATAAAGTGTGATCATGCCCCTGATGTGTGACTGCAAAAATATTGTAACTAGAAAATTAGTACTATTCTAGAGAGGTTCATGGGTTTTAAAGTGATCGCAATCTCAATTGCAAAAAGTAAGTTGCGACCCTAAGTCCAAGGGTGCAAGCATGATTTTGATATGCCCCAAAATAAGTTAAGTTACATTCATGAAATGTTGACCACACAATTCTAATGGCTTGATATGATTCGAATGACATGCAATTGTGATAATATGGCTCATGATGCTATGATACAATGTAAGCATAGAGTGTAAGAAATATATAATATGTGTACAAATCTACCATATGAAAGGTGAGTACACAAAGTATGATGAGTATATATGATGTGACCATAGAAAATATGATAATGATGATGATAATGATGAAGTGACATGATAATTTAAATTAAAAAAAGCTAATAACTCTAACCTATGACTAAAGTTAGGACAAATGATATGTCATTAAGAGGTAGATGAAACTATAAAACATGAATGATTATGATATTTGGATAGTGAGTCGTAAATTTGTGTGAGCGCTTCTAATCCATAAATGCATGCATAAACTAATGTGAACTTCGGTCAGGGGATCTTAAGCTTGTATGAGTGCTCCTAATCCATGACTTGTATCTAGTTTAGTCTAGTTTAAAGTGACATGGGCGAACTAACAAAGAGAAAAATAGATTATGAAACTAAATTTGATATTAATGATGATTTATGTAATCATTATAATTAGATATGCTTAGTATGACATGTTTATGTTATAGAGGTTGTTTGATGAAATATGATATATGTTTATACATGAATGCGATATTACATGTTTTTATGTATTGTATGTAAATGATATGAGAAAACATGCCATGGAATCATATATCAATTCATAATCCAAGTACGTTTAATATGCATATGCTATATTTGTACTCGTATGTTGTGTTTGATGTCATACCTTATATGGCATTGTATACCAGTAAGTAAATTTTACTTAGTGTGTGATTTGTTTCTCATACATGAATCCATGCAAAGATATGAAGAAGAAACTACCAAAAGAAAATGATTTCAACAATATTCAAAGTGTCGGCTATGAATATGTTCTTGAGATAATTATTTGTGTCTAAAAATTATTTTTCACCAAAAATAATTTTGATATCTCTTTTTTGCCATTTTATGTGTTTTGAATATGAATCATATTCAAAAAGAAGATCAAAAGTCAAAAATGGAGTAAAGAAAACTTAATGAATAGTAAATGGCCATAATTGGGCTAATTAAGGCCAAAATGGCATAACGACTACAATTGTTGTGAGTTGTGAAGTGCACGACATGGGTATGCTAGGCCAATGGGAACACGCGAGCCTGTGACCCCTCCAGAGCAAATTTTTTTGGCAATCTCTTTTGCAATCCGACCTGAAATAATTCTCTCATATTTTTGAATCATATCCAAGACTATTTTATACATTGTCCACATCTCCAATGCATGTGACCCATTAGGTTCCTGATTATATTGGCCATTTAAATTAACAATTAATTTAAGCAAGTCATGAGAGGTAACTAGAAACACATCATGACTCCTAATTAACTGGATTGACTATGATCATTTCCATAGACAATTTCTGTGCAATTATTCCTTTCACCATTCTATACCCTGCTTTGTTTAGAGTATAGACATGTATCAACTCCCACTAGATTGACTATGTCACATCTAGCCCAAGTAATGTTAGTTCTTAACCTTGAAGCTTATTACTCTATTAGATATGTCATTAAAGACTATCTTCACAATATTTCCACTCCAGCTAGAGATTCCCGAGTACTGACTCTGACAAAAGGCCATGGGTATACAATCCTTCTATCATGAGTGGTGAATTCTTTATTGGTTACCTAATTACCTTTGAATATCTCAAGCTGCACCCAATCACCACCTTATGAGCAACCTCCTTGACGCAATAAGGAATAGTATTCAAGATATCCTTGAGTAGCTCATGTCTAACGATACTTGCACTATTGTTATGATGAGACTATTAATGACATTTGAATAGATTATTTATATGATTGTCTCATAGCAAGTCATCCAATGTACTCAGCTACACTTGGCAAGCATCCACACGTTAACTCTAAATATCTTATGGTTACAGATTATGAGATCTACTACTTGATCCAATCAAGGAGTAAAACATGTGCTAGTCTATCTGGATTAAGAATGTCCCGTCTTATTAATCTTATGACTAAGGATATTTTAGACACTAACATAATTACACATGATAAAAATCTCAATATCATGATCTCACCATGATTTCTTTCATGCTATGTTATGTATAAAGGACTTCATTAATTGATTTAAGATCACTATTAATTCACATATCAAATGAATATCAAATTAACGAAAATGATTTTTATTATTCAAATAAATTTGTACAGTAAGTACTAAAGGTGATTGCCTTTAGAACACTTCTCTCACAATCTCCCACTTGAACTAAAGCTAATCGCCTTTGTATTTAATTCCATAGGTGAGTACATGACGATCATATTTCTGTTGGTGAAGTAGCTTAATTAAAGGATCACCAATATTCTGATCAGTGGGCACTTTATAGAGATAGATCTAAAAGGTTGCTTGATCTTTCTCAGTCTACATACATAGATAAGAAGCTAAAGAGGTTTATCAGCGAATAATCAAAGAGCGGATTGACTCCAATGACTCATAGGATTACCCTTTCTAAGCCCATATGTCTAAAGACACAAGATGAGTGGACATGCATGAGTAGGATTCCATATACTTTAGCTATTGGATCTATCATGTTTGCTATGTTATATACTAGACCTGATGTATCATATGCTCTAAATGTCACGAGTATATATTAGTCAGATCCCAGTGAGGGGCATTGGGTGGCTGTCAAGATTATCCTTAAGTATTTGAGAAGAAATAAGGATGCATTCGTAGTTTATGGAGATGGTGAGCTTAAAGTAAACAGGTATATGAATGCTAGTTTGCAAACAGATAAAGACGATTCCAAGTACTAATCAGGCTATATTTACATGTTAAATGGCGATACAATCAGTTGTAATAGTTCCAAATAGGAGATGACTATAGATTCCACAACCGAAGCAGACTACATAGCAGCTTCTGAGGCAGTTAAGGAAGCAGTTTGGGTAACAAAATTAATCACAGAGTTAGAAATGGTTCCTAGCACTATTGATCCAATACCCTTATATTGTGATAACAATGTAGCCATTGCACAAGCAAAAGAGCCATAGCCTCATCAAGGATCCAAGTATGTACTCAAATGTTACCATTTGATTCGGGAAATCATAGGCAGACATGATGTAAAGAATGAGAGAGTTCCCATTGATCATAATATAGTTGATCCTCTGATTAAGCCCTCTTCCCTAAAAGAAATATGATAGTCATGTACTCGTCTATGATATAATGTATAAAGGCGATTAGCTTTAGTGCTAGTAGGAGATCGTTAGAGAGGTGCCCTAAAGGCAATCACCTGAGGCACTTGATGTACTCATTGATTATTAATAAAAAGGGATTTTCATTATATGGTATTCTTTACATATGAATTTATATAGATTTTAGATTTTTAATGAAGTCCTTGGTATGTAATACAACATGAAGAAAATCATGATGAGATTCCTATCATGTACAATTGTGTTTGTACCTAAATAATCCCCAGTCATAGGATTAACAAGACAGGACATTGTTAATTCAGATAGATTGATAGACTAGCATGTTATACTCCTTGACTAGGTCAAACAGCTGAACTCCTAAACTAATAACATTAGTTGTTTAAAGTTAACATGTGGATGCTTGCTAGAGTAGCCAAGTACATTAGATGACCTACTATGAGGAAATCATACGGGTATCTATTCAATGTTAGTGATAGTCTCATCAAAGCATTGGTTTATGTATCCCTAGACTTGAGATACTAAAGTTTTCTTAGATACTGAATCATATACTTTGACTCTATTCCTTGTTGCCTCTCAGAGGTTGTTCATAGGGAGGTGCTTGGGTATAGCATGAGGTATTCGAATGCAGTTGAATAGTTAATAAAGGATTCCTCACTCTTGATAGAATGAGAGTATAGCTATGGCCTCTTGTAGAGATCATTACATAGAAATCCTTGGCCATAGTTGACATGTCTTGAAGAAGGTCTTCAAGGACATATCTAATCAAGGTAATGAGTCTCATAGACAAGAACTAATATCATTTTGACTAGATGTGACATAGTTAGTCTAGTGGCAATTGACGTAAAAACCATTCCCTAAACCAAATAAGGTATAGTTTGGTTAAAGGACGAATTGCATGGTAATTGTCTATGGAAGGATTTATAGTCAGACCACTTACTTTTAGGTCAATTGGGGGTCATGATGTGTTTCTAGTACCACTCATGATATGCTCGAAATCATGTGATGATTTGTTTTGCCAACATAACTGGAAACCTAATGGGTTACACACATAAAAGGCATAAAGGAAATATGAAATGGACCTTAGATTGGATCCATGACAAGAGAGAGAAATGATTTGGACATACACCAAGTGCCATGACCATGGCAAGGGTTGTCATGCCAACAAAAAAAGGGAGTCACAATCAAGACACTACTATTCATGGTTGTGAAGGCCCTGATATCAGCTTTTGCTATTTTAAGTTTTATGTTTCAAATGGAATTCCTATGCATGGGAAACTTATGTCTAACCCTAATATGATTAAAGGACATAAAAATTGTTAGATGAGTGCTCTAAAGGCAATCACCTTTAGCACTTATTGTGCAAATTTATTTGATTAATAAAAGGCTTTTTCATTAATTTGATGTTCATTAGATATATGAATTGATAGTGATCTTAAATCAATTAATGAAGTCCTTGATACATAACATAACATGAAGGAAATCATGATGAGATCATGATACTGAGATTCTTATCATGCATAATTATGTTAGTATCAAAATTATCCTTAGTCATAGGATTAATGAGACGAGACATTGCTAATCCGGACATACTAGTACATGTTACACTCCTTGATTGGATCGAGTAGTATCTCATAATCTGTAAACATGAGATGTTTAGAGTTAACATGTGGATGCTTGCTAAGTGTAGCTAAGTATATTGGATGACCAACTATGAGACAATCATATGGATAATCTATTCCAATGTCAATGATGATCTCATCATAGCAATGGTGCAAGTATCCTTAGACTTGAGGTACTCAAAGATATCTTGGATATTGATTATGTATTTGACACTATTCCTTATTGCCTCAGGGAGGTTGCTCATAGGGTGGTGATTGGATACAACTTGAGGTATTCGAAGGTAATTGGGTAACCAACAAAGGATTCACCACTCCTGATAGAAGGAGTATATATCCATGGCCTCTTGTTGTGGTCATTACTCATGAATCTATGGCCGGAGTGGAAATGTCATCTTCAATGACATATCCAATAGAGTAATGAGTCTCAAGGACAAGAACTAACATTACTTAGACTAGATGTGACGTAGTCAGTCTAGTGAAAGTTAACACATATCCATACTCTGAAGCAAGTATAGAATGGTGAAAGGAATAATTGCACGAAATTGTCTATGGAAAGGTTTGTAGTCAAACCACTGACTTTCCGGTCAATTGGGGGTCATGATGTGTTGCTAGATACCATTCATGACTTGCTTAAATTAATGGTTAATTTAATTGGCCAACATAGTTAGGAACCTAATGGATCACATGCATTGAAGATATGGAGAATGAGTAAAATGGTATTGGATGGGATCCAAAATTTGGGAGAATTATTTCGAGACAGATCGCGATAAGATCGCACGGAAAAAATCATTCGGGAGGGTCACGGGCCTTTACGGACCTGCATGGGCCAATAGGGGCTAGGCAGGTAGGCCAACTGGGTAGCCTGCAGCAGGCCCATCACGTGCGCTGCTGCCTCCCATTGGCCAACGGGTAAATTTGGCCTTAATTAGGCCAATTATGGCCGTTAAGAAAATTTACTATTCATTCAAGTTTCCTTTTCTCCTTTTTTAACTTTTGTTCTTTTGTTTGAATTTGATTCAAATAGAAAATACATCAAATGGCAGAAAATAGATATGAATGCTAATTCCATAGTATACCATCTAAGAGAGCTTTTTGATGAGCAAGCACATTCTGAAAGGTTCAAAACTTTGAGGTTGCTCTTTTGCACTAAAATGGTTGAGGGGACATCTCAAGTGCAATAAGCATTGAAGATGAATGGCTATATTGAGAATTTGGCCACCTTGGGATTTGTGATGGACCATGAATTAGGTATTGAATTAATTCTAACCTTTTTGTCCTATAGTTATTCACATTTTGTACTTAATTATAGGATGAACCAAATTTCTACCACTATTCCTGAGCTGATTAACTTGCTCAAAATAGCTAAGCTATCTATCAAGACATACAATATGGCTGTGATGTTGGTTGACTCTTTAGGTTCTAAAAAGAAGAACCTTAAGAAGAATAAGAAGTCCATAAAGCCTAAGGGAGGTGTGGCCAAGAATAAGGCCAAGGAGATTGCTCCAAAAGGGACATGCTTCCATTACGACAAGGATGACCATTGGAAGAAAGACTACAAGGCTTACTTGGAGTCCTTGAATAAGAAGGCATCTGATGCCCCATCCACTTCAGGTATTTTTGTCACTGAAATTAATATTGTTTTCGATAATAATATATGGGTATTAGATACTGGTTGTGGCTCACGCACATGCACTGAGATGCAGGGCCTAAGGAACAGTAAACAGCTTAATAAGGGAGAATCAGACCTGCGCGTTAGAAAAGGAGCAAAGGTTGTTGCATTAGCTGTAGGAACTTATATATTGATCCTCCCTATGGGATTATATTAAATTTGGATAACTGTTATTATGTACCTACTTTGACTAAAAACATTATTTCTGTTTCAAGTCTAAATAAAGATGGTTTCTATTTAGCTTTTTGTAACAATTGTTGTTCTATTATGTTGAATGGAATTCTTTATGCTAGTGGTACATTATGCAATGGAATGTACATATTAGATATGTCAAATGAAATTTTAAACATCAATGATAATAAAAGGCAAAAACAAGATATGTTAAAATCATCTTACTTATGGCATTGTCGCCTTGGTCATATAAGTGAGAAACACATGGCTAAGCTACACAAGAGTGATAGTTTGGGGTCATTTGATTATGAATCATATGACATATGTGAATCTTGCTTATTAGGAAAGATGACTAAATTACCCTTTAAGGGAAATGGTGAACGTGCTAAGGGACTTTTAGACTTAATACATTCAGATGTATGTTGTCCAATGTCTACACACGCCATAGGAGGTTTCATCTACTTCATTACTTTTATCGATGACTACTCATGATATGGGTACGTGTATCTTATGAGATACAAATTTGAAGCTTTTAAAAAGTTCAAAGAATTCAGAAATGAAGTAGAGAAACAACTTGGAAAAAGTATTAAAACATTTTCATCAGATCGATGAGGTGAGTACTTAAGCCAAGAGTTTCTAGATTATCTTCGGGATAATGGGATTTTATCTCGATGGACTCCACCTTACATGCCACAACACAATGGTGTGGATGAAAGGAGAAATAGAACCTTGTTAGACATGGTAAGGTCTATGATGAGTTTTGTATAACTCCCTAAATCCTTTTGGGGTTATATATTAAATGGAGTTCCTTCGAAGTTAGTTGATGTTACTCCATATGTGATATGGTATAACAAAAAACTCACATTTTCTTACATGAGAATTTGGGGTCATCCTGCTTATGTGCAGTGGAAAATGTCAGATAAGCTAGAAGCTAAGTTTGACCGATGTCTGTTTGTGGGATATCCAAAAGCATCATATGGATATCAATTTTACCACCCCTTGGAACAAAATATTTTTGTTTCATGACATATTATCTTTTTAGAGAGAGAATTCCTTTTAAAAGGAGATAGTTGGAGCAAAATTGAACTTGAGAATGTTCAAAATGCTCAAACAGATGATGATTAACTCCTGAGCTTGTAACTCATACAGATGATATAACAACTCAACCTTCTGAAGCACAAGAGCTTTATAGGTCAAGTAGGATACGTACTATTCTAGAGAGATATGGATTTCTCATTAGTGAATAGAATGACATATTGCTCATAGAAAGTGATGAGCCTACAACCTATGAAGAAGTTCTGAATAGTTCAGAATCTTACAAAAGGGTTCAAGCCATAAAGTCACAAATGGATTCCATGTATGAAAACCAAGTATGGACTTTGGTTTACCCATTCGAACGGATAAAGCCTTTAAGGTGCAAGTGGGTTTTTAAAAAGAAAATTGACATGGATGGTAATGTGATTACCTATAAAGCTAGACTTGTTTCTAAAGGTTATCGTCAAAGACAAGGGATTGACTATGATGAAACTTTCAACCCAGTAGTTATGCTTAAATCCTTAAGGATACTCCTAGCCATTGCTACTGATTATGATTATGAAATATGGAAAATGAATGTGAAGACAGCTTTCCTTAATGGAAATCTGACTGAGGATGTGTACATGCCATAACTAAAAGGCTTCATATCCAAAGATGAAAAAAAGGTATGTAAGCTTCAAAGATCCATTTATGGATTAAAGCAAGCATCTAAGAGTTGGAATATTTAGTTTGATGAGACAATCCAATAGTTTGGTTTCTTACAAAATTCAAATGAACCTTGTGTTTATGAAAAGGTTGGTGGGAGTGCAATCGTATTTCTTGTGTTGTATGTAGATGACATATTGTTAATGGGAAATGATGTTTTAGCCTTACAATCAGTAAAAATTTGGCTATCCAAGAATTTCTCTATGAAAGACCTTGGAGAAGCGGTCTATATTTTGGGGATAAGGATTTATAGAGATAGATCTAAAAGATTGCTTGGTCTTTCACAATCTACATACATAGATAAGATGCTAAAAAGGTTTAGCATGGAGCAGTCTAAGAAGGGATATATTCCCATGACCCATGGGATTACTCTCTCAAAGTCTTTGTGTCCAAAGACACAAGATGAGAGGACAGACATGAGTTTGATTCCATATGCTTCAGTTATAGGATCAATCATGTACGTTATGATATGTACAAGACCCGATGTATCATATGCTCTAAGTGTTACGAGCAGATAGCAATTGGACCCTGGGGATGGTCATCAGGTGGCTATCAAGAATATCTTTAAGTACTTAAGAAGGACTAAGGATGTATTCTTGGTATATGGAGATGGAGATCTTATTGTGAGTTGGTATACCGATGCCAGCTTCCAATCTAACAAGGATGACTCAAAATCTCAGTTAGGTTATATATTCACACTAAATGGTGGAGCGGTTAGTTGGAAGAGTTCTAAATAGGAAACGACTGCTAATTCCACAATTGAACCAGAGTACATTGCAGCTTCTAAAGCAGCAAAGGAAGCAGTTTGTATAAAAAAATTCAATGCAGAACTTGGAGTTGTTCCTAACATTATTGATCCAATACAATTGTATTGTGATAATAATGGAGCCATTGCACAAGCAAAGGAGCCACGGTCTCATCAGAGATCCAAACATATACTCATAAGGTACCAATTGATTAGAGAAATCATTAGTAAGAATGATGTAAAGATAGAAAGAGTGCCCATTGATCAGAATATTATTGATCCTTAAACTAAGCCACTTCCCCAAAAGAAATATGATTCTTATGTACTCACCTATAGAATTAAATACAAAGGCGATTGGCTTCAGTGCAAGTGGGAGCTCCTTAGAGGAGTGCTCTAAAGGCAATCACCTTTGATGTTCATTAATTTGTTTGATTAATAAAAGGTTTTTTCATTAATTTGATGTTCATTTCATATATGAATTGATAATGATCTTAAATCAATTAATGAAGTCCTTGATAGATAACATAGCATGAATGAAATCATGATGATATCATGATATTGAGATTCTTATCTTGTGTAATTTTGTTAGAATCAAAATTATCCCAAGTCATAGGATTAATGAGATGGGACATTGTTAATCCGGATAAACTAGCACATGTTACACTCCTTGATTAGATTTAGTAGTAGATATCATAATCTATAAACATAAGGTGTTTAGAGTTAACATGTGGATGCTTGCTAAGTATAGCTAAGTACATTGGATGACCAGCTATGAGACAATCATATGGACAATCTATTCAAATGTCAATGATATTCTCATCATAACAATGGTGCAAGTATCCTTAAACTTAAGGTGCTCAAGGATATCTTGGATATTGATTATGTATTTGACATTATTTCTTGTTGCCTCATAAATGTTGCTCATAGGGTGGTGATTTGATACAACTTGAGCTATTTGAAGGTAATTGGGTAACCAACAAAGGATTCGCCACTCCTGATAGAAGGAGTGTATACCCATGGCCTCTTGTCATGGTCATTACTTGGATATCTTTGGCCGAAGTGGAAATATCATCTTCAATAACATATCTAATAGAGTAATAAGCCTCAGGGACAAGAACTAACATTACGTGGACTAGACATGATGTAGTCAATCTATTGCGAGTTGACACATGTCCATACTCTGAACCAAGTGGGGTACAGAATGGTGAAAGGAATAATTGCATGGAAATTGTCTATGGAAAGGTTTGTAGTCCAACCATTGACTTTCCGGTCAATTATGGGTCATGATTCGTTACTAGATATCACTCATGACTTGCTTAAATTATTTGTTAATTTAAATGGCCAGCATAATTAGGAACCTAATGGGTCACACACATTGAAGATATGGAGAATGAGCAAAATGGTCTTGGATGATGGGATCTAAAATATGATAGAATTATTTCGGAATGGATCGCGATGAGATTGCATGGGAAAAATTGTTTGGGAGGGTCACGGGTCTGAAAGAGCCCGCATGAGCTAGGTAGGCTACTGGA
Source organism: Triadica sebifera (assembly GCA_023653625.1). Classification (NCBI taxonomy): domain Eukaryota; kingdom Viridiplantae; phylum Streptophyta; class Magnoliopsida; order Malpighiales; family Euphorbiaceae; genus Triadica; species Triadica sebifera. The sequence goes on along the minus strand of CM042903.1, from coordinate 12,534,739 downwards.
CTCCCTAGTGGCAGCCCGTAGCAGGCCCAACATGCGTATTGTTGCCTCCCATTGGCTAACAGGTAAATTTGGCTGTAATTAGGCTAATTATGACCATTAAGCAAATTTACTATTCATTCAAGTTTTCTTTTCTGCATTTTTAACTTTTGATCTTTTCTATGAATGTGATTCAAATAGAAAATACATCAAATGACAGAAAATAGACATGAAAATATTTTTTTTATGAAAATACTATTTTTAAGATACAATAAAATTCTCTCAAGAACACTTTCAAAGATAGCACTTTGAATTTGTTCAAACAATTTCTTTTGATAGTTTCTTCTTCATTCTTCACATGGATTATCATTAGAGGCATCCTAGTGTGGATTGTTATGGTTTGCTACAACCTAACAAGGTGAAGATTTGAATAACAAATAAGAAATTACAAGGTATAATTTCTAACCTCTATGTTTATATAAATTAGTTTTAGTGGCACAAGTATGATCTTTTGTTTCGGGTTTTGAAAATTTTATTTTTCTCCTGCATTTATGAATGTGATTCATTCTTCAAAACCCAACATAAATAACCCCTTGAAGGACCAAATTTATAGATTCCACCTTTAGGAATTAAAGTTATTCTGTTTTCTTTTTTTATTTCAAGTTGAAACACCATAGCTAGCGCCTTTGTGCTTTTGACACTCCATCACCCTTATGGCTGTTTTGTTCATTTTTTTGCATGAATTACTGTTAGATGCAATCCAGCATTGGATTACTGTGGTTTGTAATAACCTAACTTGAAGGAAAGGCTCATAAACTTAGAAGATCAAAAGAAAAAAAAGGTAATCAACTTATTCCATATGAATGGTTCAATCTGATTTTAATGTTCATAGCGCATTCCATGGTTTTTGGGTTCAACAAATTGTAATTTTCTGTTATGGCATGTATGAGATGCATGTTAAGAACCTAATAGGTTGATTCACTTTTATTTGATTTTTCCATGTCAATACCTCCACTAATAAAGTTTTTAAAGGAGCACTCCTTAATTATGAATAAGAACTTAGAGGAATCTAAAGTGACATCACCATTACATGGAAAGCATAAAGAACCTAGGAGCTTCACTATTAACATTGCCTTAGGAGGTGGAATGAAAGCATAGGTTATGCTGGATTTGGGAGCTAGTATTAATTTGATGCCTTACTCAGTTTTTGAGCAACTCAGTTTAGGAAAATTAAAACCAACTAACATAGGCCTCTAGCTAGCTAATAGATTAATTAAACTTCCTATTGCTATATAAAAGATCTTATGGTGAAAATTAATAATTTAATAGTACTTGTGGATTTTGTGGTCATGGACACTAACAATGCTAGTTTAAAGGAAAATAATCTGGTAGTTCTTCTCGGTAGACCCTTTATGGGCACAACTAACACCCATATTAATATTAAACTTAGAAGAGCGACCATGACAATGTTGGGTGTGTAGGATCAAATTGAGGTATGTGACTTCTTAACTTACTCTTCTGAGCTTATGGAAAATCAATGTTTTTTAACTCATAAGGTTGATCCACTTGATTCTAACAAAAAAAATTGAAAAACTGATAAGTAGAGTTGGTAACACTATGGGTGATGCAGGGGTGGACGAACAGCTTCAAATGACTTTCCACCCACCTTAAAAGGACCATAGTTAGCAAAGTCTTCTTAGAAGGCAACCTAAGTTATTTATGCTATTTTTAGTTTTTAGTTTCAATTTATGTTTTTGTTTACTTTATAAAGTTTCTACATACATTATAACTTTAAATTGCATTCAGGGAGTATATTTACATAAGAGAAGGTATGCTGAAATAATTAAAATGATGAGCTGAGAGACATTTGTGAGAAGAGGAGTGTCATGAGTGTGAAGATCCCTCATGCACGTGACATCCAAATAAGGAAAATAAGTGTCATGCACATGAGGAATGACTCATGCACATGATACGTATGGTAAGAAAATGTATAACAGAAGTGAGGCATTCCTCACAGGCATGACACTTGTTTTTTACACTTTATTACTCACATGATGCTTTAAAATGTGTAGATGTCTTTCCAATTCTCATTATCATCCATTCTTCACTAATAACTCTTCCCCTCTTCATTTTTGTCTCAAAATTTCCAAACCCTATGTGCCAAATTCTTAATTTTCATTTTTATCTGAAATTAACACTAAATCTCACAAATCCCATCACAAGTTCGGCCCTTCTCTACCAATTTTCATCAAAATCAAGATGCCTAGGACACAAAGCTCATCATAGAGGCATGGAGAGCCATCATGCGCATGTGACCCAACACCCCCACCATGACACAAACATAAGGATGAAGAAGGTTCACATGACAGTACTAGGGAAGCTTTAAAAAATGTAAAAATAAACATTTCTTTCAAGTATAATGCTCATTTTCCAATTTATTCTACTGAAGAAGGTGCAAAGTATGAACATTACGCATCTATAACTATGATTGCATGCAAATTCCTTGATTTTGATACTTTAGAGCAATTAAATAGTGTTAACGCTATGAAATCATATGTTAGGCGCTTAGGTTGGATAAAGTTCATTATCATGACAAACCCTAGCTATATGGAGTTGATTTTAGAGTTTTGCAGCACTTTGATAATAAATAAGGAATGCATTAGAATGAATTTTAGATTATTACGCAAATTATGTGTAGTGACGCATAAAACCATGAGAAAAATTTTTAAATTTTTTTCAGAAGGAGCTAGGGATATGCTTCATAATTTTAATGACAATGAAATTTTGGAAATATTAACAATCAAACCCCATTAGAAACCTAATAATGCTTCCACTATGAGTTTTAAAGATTCATATATTGTTCTCTTTCACAAGTTTATGTGTGATGCGATTTTTGGAAAATTATAGAGTAACAAAGTTTCTAAAATGGGGTAATTTATGTTATGGTGTATGCATTCTAGGACTAGATTGTATACTTCTGCATTTATTTTTAGGCATATGCTCTACACCATCAGACATCCTAGGCCTATACTTGGTTTAGGTCGTATTATTAATGCCTTTGCTAAGCATTTTTGTGCTTTTAATGTTTTTACCAATAACATAACGCTGATAACTAGCCAAGAAAATTTTGATTGTATTTATTTGTAGAGATCTAACCTTGTTATTAAAGGGAATACTATTCATTAGTTAGTATTATCAAGTTATAGGGGAGAACCTTTATAACAAGTTGAAGATGAAGAGCCAAATGAGTAGCAACCTTTTACCAAAGTAAGGAAGCCTAAAATTTCCTCTTTACTTGATAGGCAGCGGGTTATGAAGCCTTGGTCCGTATGGATCATAGGATGGCTCATTTAGAGTGCACCAATACCCACCACACTGTTCTCCTGTGCCATATTTTGGATTGACTTCCTCCTCTATCACAGTGATGCATTTTCCATACTAGAGGAGTATTCTTCTCCTTTTGCATATTCCTTTTTTGTTATTTTCTTTTGATCCATTGAGCACAATATCTAATATAAGTGTGGGGGATGGAATTATATCTTATAGGGATGAAATTTTATAGTTTAAGTTGTTTTTTAAAAAAAATCAAAATTTACAAAACAAAAAAGTTTGGTGTTTTATTTTTATGTTTTCAACTTTTATGCAATTTTTTTCTTTATTTTCTCATGCACTAAGTTAATAACGAAATGCTAAAATTTGATCTTATTGAATTTGCATAGCCTGCAAAAGTTCAAGATAATTTTAATGCTAGTTTCATACTTGTACTTTTAAGGGCATTTCTGTTTGATTTTATATGTTACCTCATATATATAGAGTTAGTAATCTACTTACGTTATAAATTATTAAATATTGATAACTTATATGTCAAATCCTTGATCACAAAAAAAGAAGAAAAAATACAAGAACAAAAGAAAGAAGAAAGATTCATTTGAAGTAGAGTTAACAAAAATAGAGTGATGGAGCATAAGATGCACTCGCCTTATCTACTCCGCAGTTCTACTAAAGATATGAGTATGCGAAGCACCCTAAATGAGCATAGTGTGTTTCTAAATGAAAAAAAAAAAGAAAAGAAAAGCAAAAATCTAAAAGTTTAAAAAAAGAAATACAGTATGACTTAGGGAAGAATTGTTGATTTTTTGCAAAAATCAAATTAAAGTAAAAATTCCAATAAAAAATGAGTGTGGGGATTTGATATATGAGTTCTTAATGTATATAGTAAGGAGCTTGGAAAGATTGCTCTTTGTTATATATTTTGAGGCAATGTTGCACTTGCATTGGTTTATTTTTAAACTTAAGTATGAAGTTACTATTAAGATGTTCTTAAGTTTCGTTGGCTATGTGACTTTGATATAGGTTAGATTAGTGCATTAGTGAAACATATAGATTATAGAGATTGAAATCATTTATATTAGTGGGATTTATTAGTTAAGTATGTTTTTGAATATTTCTTCATGTTTAGGTACTACTGAAGGGTAAGCAATGTTTAAGTGTGGGGGAATTTGATGTGTTCTTGTTTAGTCTAGTTTTTAGTGCTTAATTATTATTTTTTTTAGCATATTTAGGTACTTAGTTGTTTTGTTTTTGTGATTTCAAGAATGGAAAGAAAATTTGTAAGATGGAGCAAAGTGTCACACACATCAGGAGTCTTTGCCACCAAAGTCTCATGCATGTGAAAAAGTGTCATAAGCATGGGGGCTACTGCAAGCATGAGGAATTCCATCCACTTTTGTCGCTAGAGATAGAAAGGTGCCCTAAAGTTAATCACCTTAGGCACTTGATGTACTCATTTATAATTAATAAAAAATATTTTCATTTTGTTGGTGTTCATTCATATATGAATTTTCTTTAGATCTTTGACCATTCAATGAAGACCTTGGTATGTTCACACAACATAAAGGAAATCATGAAGAGATTATGATAGTGAGATTTCTATCATGTGCAATTGTATTTATACCTAAATTTTCCTTAGTCATGGGATTAACAAGATGGGACATTGTTCATGTTAGAGGAGTGCTCTAAAGGCAATCACCTTTAGCACTTATTGTAAAAATTTATTTGATTAATAAAAGGCTTTTTCATTAATTTGATGTTCATTTCATATATGAATTGATAAGTGATCTTAAATCAATTAATGAAGTCCTTGATACATAACAAAGCATTAAGGAAATCATGATGAGATCATGATATTGAGATTATTATCATGTGTAATTACGTTGGCATCAAAATTATCCTTAGTCATAGGATTAATGAGATGAGACATTATTAATCCAGACAGACTAGCACATGTTACACTCTTTGATTGGATCGAGTAGTAAATCTCATAATCTATAAATATGAGATGTTTAGAGTTAACATGTGGATGTTTGCTAAGTGTAGCTAAGTACATTGGATGACCTACTATGAGACAATCATATGGATAATCTATTCAAATGTCAATGATAGTCTCATCATAGCAATGGTGCAAGTATCCTTAGACTTGAGGTACTCAAGGATATCTTGAATATTGATTTTGTATTTTTACACTATTCGTTGTTGCCTCAGAGAGGTAGCTCATAGGGTGGTGATTGGATACAACTTGAGGTAATTGGGTAACCAACAAAGGATTCACCACTCTTGATAGAAGGAGTGTATACCTATGGCCTCTTGTCGTGGTCATTACTCAAGAATCTCTGGCCGGAGTGGAAATGTCATAAAGATAGTCTTTAATGACATATCTAATCCCGCAGCAGGCCCAGCGCGCTTGCAGCTTCCCATCCGTTGGCCAACGACTTTTTTTTGCCTTAATTAGGCCAATTATGGCCAATTACTATTCATTTATTTCCATTTTCTGCATTTTTGACTTTTCATCTTATTTTTTAATTTGATTCAAATAGAAAAGACATTAAATGGCATAAAATAGACATAAAAATATTTTTTGTGAAAAAAAATATTTTTAAGACAACAAAAATTCTCTCAATAACACTTTCAAAGCTAGCACTTTGAATTTGTTCAAACCATTTCTCTTCATAGTTTATTCTTCATTCTTCACGTGGATTATCATTAGAGACATCCTAGTGTGGATTGTTGTGGTTTGCTACAACCCAACAAAGTGAAGATTTCAAGAACAAATAAGAAATTACAAGGTATAATTTTTAACATTTACATTTATATAAATTATTTTTAATGGTACAAGTATGATCTTTTGTTTTGGGTTTTGAAAAATTTTATTTTTTGCTGTGTTTATGAATATGATTCATTCTTAAAAACTCTACATTAGTATCAGAGTCTCCTTGTATCCATTAAAATTAATTTTAATTGAAAGTGGAATGGGATTGCATGTTTTTGATGATTTTGGACCAATAGGTTTTGAAAAATTGAAATTAATTTGTAAAATATAATTTACATATATTTTCTTTCTTTAATCTGATCATGGGATGATTAAGAATGATTTTGATTGAAAAATGATTTGATTGTGATTCAAATAATTAATTTCGGATTTATTTCAAAATGCCTAAAATTGCTTTGTTTATAAACATGTGTTGTTGTTTGGCTTAATTAATGGGGTTGGTTATATTTTTCTTGTAATTTAATTATAAAAAAATTATTTAGACATATTGAGAATATTTTTATGCCTCTGGAAGTGTCCAATAATTAATTAAAAATTATTTTAATTAATTTTTCAAACAAACACAAAAATGAGATTGTTTTAGCATACCCGGTGGGGCTGTTTTATGCACCTTGAAATAATTTTTATGTGATTAAAAATATGTTATTTTGATGTTAGATATATGCCAAAATTATTTTGCAAGCATTTGAAATTTTAAAAATTCTAGATATCGAATTAGTCATTTTGAGCATCTAAGTGTGTTGGTTCATTTGTCTTAGTAATTTTGGCTTGTGCCAAAAATATTTTGATGAAATTGAGCTGACCTAAAGATAATTAGAATGGTGATTTTATGTTCTGAAAATTTTTAGAATTTTTGGAAATTAATTTTGAATTTATTTAAGTTGTGCAATTGTAATTCTAGTATGACTAGAAATTGATATGTATATGAAAATTAAATTGTTTAATTTTAACATCATAATATTATGATTTTAAGGATAATTAATTTTGAACTATTTCTGAAAATATGGAATTTAATTTAATTTGATTAAATATTAAATTCCACTTTAAAATGACATACAAAATTAAATTAACCGAAAGAACACATATAAGCAATTTCGATTCAAGTGTTGAATCGATTTACAAATTGAAATCCAAAATTGTCATTTTTATTTTGTGCATTAGAGAATGCATGTTAGGGTTGTATGAAAAGGCATGATGGATGATTATGGACTTAGGCCCAATGTGATTGAGCATGCATGAAATTATTTTGTTTTATGGTAAATAGGGACTGCGTGTCCCTACCTCTTTTTTTTTTCTTATGTATTTCTCTTCTCATCTTACTCCCCTCAAATGTAAATTGAGGTTTTCTATAATTTGAATTATGTAATTAGATTACATAGGATAGAGGTCAGAGCCAATATAATGAACAAATGCCTATATGTACTCATTCTAGTAGACAACATACAGGCGAATGCAGAAGACTCACAGGACCATGTTATTTCTATGGGTCGATGGAGCACATGTACAAAGACTATCTAGAAAGAGCCAAACTAGCAAAGGGTAGTAGAGGCAGAAGAGTATATGAGACTATGGTTGAGGCACCGAGGGTTTACCCTACCAGTGGGACACAAGGTAGAGGTAGAGGTAGGGGCAGAACTGGTACAATAGGAAGTGAAGTGACCAAATCTGAAGGTCAAAGTTCTAGACCTCTTGCACAGGCTAGAGTATTTTCCATGACTAGGCAAGAGGCAGTTGATGCTCCCAAAGTAGTCATTGGTAATATTTATATTGCTAAAATGTTAGCATATGCATTGATTGACCCTGGTTCCACACATTCATTTATATTATTGCTTATGTCATCCAAATTGCATCAAAAGTAGTAGCCTTTGGGGATTGAAATAAATGTGAGTGCTCCACTATGGATAGTAGTAGCTGTGAATAATGTTTGTCGTAATTGCTTGATATGCATTGATAGAGCTGAATTGATAGCTGATATGATTTTATTGCCATTATATGAATTTGATGTGATATTGGGAATAGACTGGTTAACTAGACATCATGCAATAGTGAATTGCTTTACTAAGGAAGTAATTTTAGAATCACCAAACTAGCTAAGGGTTGTATTTTTTGGTGAAAGAAAACTTATGCCTACATGTCTAATCTCAGCTATAAAAGCATTATGGATGATCAAAGGAGGATGTGAATTATATTTGGCATATGTGATTGATACTAGAGCCACTGATAGCTTACTTGAAAATATACCAATGGTGAAGGAATTTTCTGATATATTCCTAAATAATTTACCTAGTTTACCACTAGATAAAAAGATAGAATTCACTATTGAGCTAGTACCAGGAACTGTACCAATATCAAGGTCACCCCACAGAATGACCCCAATTGAGTTGAAAGAATTGAAGGCCCAATTGCAAAAGTTGCTTGGTAAAGGGTATATCAAGCCTAGTGTATCACCTTAAAAAGAAAGATGGATGAATGAGATTGTGCATTGATTACAGGCAACGGAATAAAATGACAATCAAGAACAAATATTTGTTGCCCAAAATAGATGATTTATTTGACCAGTTGCAAGGAGCCCAAATATTCTCCAAGATTGATTTGAAATCAAGCTATTACCAGTTGAACCTAGTAGCAGCAGATGTTCCAAGGATTGCATTTCAAACCAGGTATGGACATTATGAATTTTTAGTAATGTCATTTGGATTGACTAATGCTATAGTTGCATTTATGGCATAAATGAATAAAGTGTTTCAACCATATTGGATAAATTTGTGATAGTATTTATTGATGACATATTGGTGTACTCAAAGAATAGGGGAGAACATGAACAACATTTAAAAATTGTATTGCAAATTGTGAAGGAGAAGCAATTGTATGCTGAATTGAGTAAATGTGAATTCTGGTTTGATCATTTGGTATTTCTTGGACATGTGGTATCAGACAAAGGCATAGAGAGACCTAGATAAAATAGAGACCATGTTAAATTGGGAAGCTCCTAAAATGTTTCAGAAATGCATAGTTTCATGGGTTTAGTAGGATACTACTGCAGATTTGTTGACGGATTGTCATTAATTGTCAACCCTTTGACTAAATTATTTAGAAAGAATATGCCTTTCAAATGGGCTCCAGAATGCCAAAGGAGTTTTGATGAGCTAGAATAGAGGTTAACCTCAGCACCAGTGTTAGCTATTCCTACAGGTACAAGTGGATTTATATTATATAGTGAGGCTTCTAACTTACGCTTCGAATGTGTATTGATGTAGTATGGAAAGGTGATAACTTATGCATCCAAATAGTTTAGACCACATGTGATCTCATATCCAGTGTATGATTTAGATTGGCTGCAGTTGTATTTGCATTAAAGATTTGGAGGCATTATTTGTATGGTGAGTCATTCCAGATCTTTACAGAGCATAAAAGTTTGGGTTGCTTGCTGACACATAAAGAGTTAAACATGAAACATAGGTGATGGTTAGAGCTATTGAAGGATTATGATTGCACAATTGAATATCATCCAGTGAAAGCCAATGTAGTACTAGTTGCATTGAGTAGGAAGTCCAGTAGCAGTGTAGCTCACTTGCAAGCATCCTCTTTTCCATATTTGATTCAATTATGATCTATGAATGTTGAATTAAATATGCTTGATTTAGGATCACTGATTGCTACTCTTCAAGTTAGACCTATACTAAACGAGAGGATCAAAGAAGCATAAGGTAGAGATCCTCCATTTTGTGAGAAAATTGATATGGTAAAACAGGGAAAAAATACATAGTTTTATTTGCAGGATGATACACTAATGTTGAAGTCACACATATGTGTCCTAGACACTGATACTTTATGCTAAGAAATAATTGAAGAGCCACACAATGCACTCTATACAATACACACAGGGATGACCAAGATGTATCATAGTTTAAGGCCTCATTACTGGTGGCCAAGAATGAAGAAAGACATAGCATGATATGTTTCAAAATGCTTAACATGTAAGCATATTAAGATTGAACACCAGACACCAATTAGTAAGTTACATCCGTTGCTTGTGCCAGAATGGAAATGGAAGAAGATAATGATGGATTTTGTTTATGGATTGCCAAGAACTCTAAGGAAAAATTATACAGTATGAGTAATTGTTGACTGATTAACCAAGTTAGCACATTTTCTACCTATTAGATGCGGGTGTACACTTAATAGTTTGGCGAAATTTAATGTGAATGAGATATCAGATTACATGGCATTCCAGTGTCCATCGTATCTGATAGAGACCCACAGTTTACTTCATATTTTTGGGTGAGTTGACAAGATGCATTAGGAACAAAATTGAACATTAGCACTGCATTCCACCCATTGACTGATGGACAATCAGAAAGGACTATACTGACATTGGAAGAAATGCTTAGGGCATGTTTTATGGAATTCAGAGGAGCTTGTGATGAATATATAACATTGATAGAATTTGCATACAACAACCAATATCATAGTAGTATCCAAATGGCACCATATGAGGCATTGTATGGTAGAATGAATAGAAACCCTATCATTTGGGATGAAGAAGAACCACATGCATTAGACGGGCTAGAGATAGTACAAGACACAGTGGATAAGATAAAGATTGTTAAGAACAAGCTAAAGGCAGCACAAGACAGACAAAAAAGTTACACTGATTAGCATAGAAGGGAGATGGAATATGAGTTAGGTGAAAAGGTATTTTTACGAGTATATCCATGGAAATTCGGTAAGAAGGGTAAATTGAGCCCAAGGTACATAGGGCCTTACAAAATTCTTGAGAAGGTTGGTCCACTGGCGTATAGATTGGCTTTACCACCTGAGATGGCTCTAATTCATAATGTATTTCATGTGAGCATGCTTAGAATGTACATGTCAAATCCTACACATGTACTTAAAGATCAAGCCATCGAGATAACAGATGATATGAGTTATGTTGAGGAACCTATGGAAATCATCGAATATAAGACTAAACAACTGAAAAACCGAGAAATACCTTTATTTAAGGTATTATGGAGAAACCACTCACAAGAAGAGGCAACATGGGAAATAAAAGAAAATATGAAGAGGCAATATCCACACTTGTTCCTAGGTATTAAATTTGGAGGACGAAAATTTTAAAAGGAGGGGAGAATTGTAACATCTCGATTCTCACATGCATTTCAATTGGACATATGCATTTGCATATATTTCAATTGAACACGTCCATTTTATATGTATTTTATAGGGACAAGTTCATGACACACACTAACTACGTGTCCAAGGATTTTGCAATTGTGTGCAATTGCATGTGTCCATTTTATAATTTAGTTTAGCATGAAATGAAATTAAATCTAAGTGAAAAAAATGACTAGATTGAATTAATGAAGAAATTTGACATAGTCAATATAATCAAATGGGACTACTTGATTAAATTGTAATTTTGGTTTTGAGTAGTAAGACTAGATACATGCAAATATGTAGAAAAGATGATAATAATAATAATAATAATAATAATAATAATAATAATAATAATAATAATAATAATAATAATAATAATAAGAAAATGAAAAGGAAAAGGAAAAAATAAAAGGAAAAGAGACAAAACAAGAAAAGACAAAAGAAAGAGGGAATCAGTAGCCTTATCTATCCCATTTATGCTCACTTCTTTTTACCTCCAAATTCATTCTCCCATCTCTAACACAGTAACAACCATCATATTTTCATTTTCTTACTTCTTTAGAGAGTTTCATAAGCAATTTTTTCCCTGGGCAATCTGGTTATGGGTGAGTAAACATTTCTTTTGTGTTAATCTTGATTATGGTGTTTAGGGTTCATAAATATGCAATGTCTTTTACTACGGTTTTGATGATTGTAGAGACCGAATTTGGAGAAGTGTAAAACATAAAAGTTGATCATGTATGTCTTAAGTTTATGTATCTATAAATAGTTTTGCAATATTTTGTTTATATGAAAAGATATTGGCACCTAATTATAACTGGTCTGGTTGTGAATCCTAGGCCAATTAGCTACTGTGTTCGTTAGTTTTGAATATGATAAAGCTCTTATTTGGAGTAGATCAAAGATTAATATTGTATAAAAATATGTTATCTATATTTATATAAAATTTTAGGTTCATATGTATTGTGGATGTTGAGTTATAGTGAACGAAACCATGATCGTCCTCTAGTTTGAAATGCTTGCTTAGTAACTTAGAAGGTCTAGAAGATTGTTTGGTCAATTTGAACTCCTTATAGATATAATATGTAATTTTTCAAAGTCAAAAATTATATATTTATGTCTTGGCTAAATGTTGGTATGAATATCACCTTAATATGTTATGTATAGAGTGAGTTATGGCCTTCACAAGTCATACTGGTCCAAAAGCCAACTATGTTCTGGACCAATGAAATGTTTCTTATAATTTGAGGACCTTAGAGACATAGTTCATAAAATTTGTAAACATAAAAAATGTACCATTTGAACTATCTAAGTTTCTACAAATTTTTATTGTAATTTGACTTACATATTGTAAGATATGAAGGACCAAAATTGGTACCCTAAAACAGCCTAAGGGCAGAAAATAGAACACAATTGGAGATTCCACCAAAAATTGTAAAATGCTCCAATTGCTCTAAAAATTGAGTAGGTTATAAAATTATATGTCAAATTTAATTATAAATAAGAATCGCATTAAATGGACAATTATAGGAAACGTTATGGGCTAATTAGTCCCATTAGGTTACATTGTCCCATAGGAAAAACCCTAACTATGCACATTAATTTTTTAAGACACATTAAGTTTCTTTAGTCTTAAATTAATCGATTATATTTTCATATTAGGCTCACAACATTATTGGAGACCCATAAGGAGGGGATAGACAATAATTTAAGAGTCAGAATCAAATGAGAAAGGTGAGTATAGTTATCAAATGATTTATTTAGTGCATATGAATATTACTTACTATGTGATATGTGAGATGGTTTATGGTTATGTCATTCATATGATTCATGATTTGATCTTCATAATGAGGTGATGGATAATTTGTGACATATATAGTATATATATGTGGTATATATATGTTATATTTGAGATATATGTTTGACATACGTGATATATACATGGTTTATGTATAGTATATGTGAAGTATATGAGTGACATATGTGGTATATATATGATATATGTGTGGTATATGTGATAAAGATGCAATGGTTAATGAATGCTTAGTTATAAATGCCTATGCATATGGACTAAAAAGGCATTGTGAATAGTTAATTGATATTGTAAAGCAAAAGAAGAGGCCTATGGCCCAACAAATGTGAAAATGAAATAAATGATCAAGCTAGCTAGCAAATGCAAATGTTAACATGGAAACCCGGGGCAATGTCTATTTAACTTGGTCACAACAAAATGAAATAAGCAAAGTATGTGCATACCTAAAGAGTAATGATTATATGCTTTAATTTTATTGGTAACTATATGATACTGATGAATGAAATTGAATACGTAGTATGTGTTGGATTTGTAATTTGTTACTATGAGTTGCTTGGTAGTTTAGAGTTTGTTTGATGATTACGCTCATTGAGTCACAACTCATCAATTTGCATCATTTTCAGGTAAAGAAAAGCGATAGCTTATTTTAGTGGCATATAAAAGACATGGAACAAAAGTCACCATCTGAGCCTCACCACTCTCTCCCCTTGCATTCCACTCGAACATTAGATCATGTCATCTATATTTTGGATTTATATGAATGTACATGTATATTTGCTCAGATTTGTACAACGATATGTAAATGGATGTAACTAGTAAATCTTAGATGTAAATTTTAAGTTTTAATATATGTTGATTTGCAGATTTATTGAATCATGATATGGATGTGGTGATTAAAATAAATTTACTATCAATGTTAACAGGTTCATTTAAGTTACCTGTATACCCTATGTGAGTGCTAGACACAGAGATAGGTTTTTCTGAAATGCATAAGGTATAATGTTACAAAAAAGAGCGAAACATAAGATGGAGGCGATGGTTAAAGATATTAAAAATTATGACTACACAATTGGATACCACCCAAGGAAAGCCATTGTAGTAGTAGATGCATTGAGTAGGAAGTCCAATAGTAGTGTAGTTCACTTGCAAGCATCCTCTTTTTATTATTTCATTTAATTATGGTGTAACATCCGCTAATTTAGGCCGCGAGTCGCACGTGTCGTGAAGTTGACGCGTTTGACCGATCGGAGTCTAAATTCGGATTTTTACACAAAATTGATTAAGAAATGGCTAAATTAAATGATAAATGCCTAATTAAGTGATATTAAAGTTTAAAGAAGTTGATTTACGATAAAGGACTAAATTGCAAAATTTGATAAGTTTTGGGGTCAAATTGCAATTTACCAAAAATTGGAGGATTAATGAGATTTATGGTTAATTAACTTAAGAAATTTGGGCATTTAAAAGTGGGTTGGGCGGCCATGATATTAAAGGAAGATGATTAATATTGATTAAGTGTAAAATTGGGAGAAAATGGAAAATGGTGCGTCCCACATGAAGACTTTTTGGGTACCCTATATAAGACTCTTTTCTTCTTCTTCTCTTCATTTTCTACATCCTTTTCTCTATTTTCTTTACCAGTCACACCAGCTATATCCATTTTTCCATAGCTTACCTTGATTCTAGAGAGAGAAAGGAAGAGAAGAGAAAGGAAAGAGCAAGACAAAGTGATATTCATGTTCTATAACTCATAAGGAAGCTGGAAAGAACAAGAAAGGGGAAGAAAAATCAAGTTTGGTAGAGAGAGAAAATCTCCAAAGTGGTGATCAAGTGAAGAAAAGTGTAAGGTAAGAAGTATTTCTTCTTCTTCTTCATCTTTTCTAAAGGAAGTTCGAATTTTGAGCTCATCCAAGACTTATATGGAATGAGAGAGAAACTAGGGTTTTGAAAGAGAGAAAGAGAGACAGTCTTGAGGAAATCAGATGATGATGATAATAATTTATGATGTTGTAGGAGTTCCAAATGACAAGGAACAAGCTCTAAGGATCAAAGGAAAAGAGAAAGCTACCTAAAAGAGTGGAGGAGAAAGTTAAGGTTTGTGCATAATTTAAGGCAATAGCCTATGTTTGTTTGAAATAATGCATGCTGAACATGATTGTAGATAAATGCAATTTCAAGAATGATGATGATTATGGCATGAAACCATAGGTTTAGACATATATGAATGAGATAATTATGACATTGAATTAAGGATGCATGTTAGAGAATCTTGTATGATCAAGGCATGTAAATGTATTGAAAAGTAATAAGTTGAGTAAAGAGCCTTAGAAATGCATGAAATAGAATTTGGTATGTTTTGGATGATGTTAGAATGAATGAAAGGTGAATATGCAGATTTCCTGCAGAAAGTCACAGGTGTGACTATTGAGTCACGGGCGTGAACTTGAGGGTTCACGGTGGTGACTGATTGTGTCACGGTTGTGAATTTCTGGATGGAAATGGTACTATTCATTCTAGAAGCATTCACGGGTTGGAATCGCGGAAGTGAACTTATTCACGGGCGTGAATGAGTAATCACGACCGTGAATGCTTTTGGGCGATTCATTCCAGTAGCGTTCATGGCTTGGGATCACGGGTGTGAACTAATTCACGGGCAAGATAATGAGGATATGTCGAAAAAATAAGAAAAGGAAAGAATAAGAAAATGATGATGATATGAGATTGAAATGTAATGATAAAGAGATTTACATAATACTTTGCTATTGAAGATAATGAAAATAACAATGTCTATATGAGCATGACATTTATACTTTTATGAAATATGAATATGTTGATAGTCATGCATGCAAACATTTTTATGCATAAAATGATATTTGTTAATGCTTGTTGCATGATATATTATATTGTCTTCTTTATATGCACCACTAAGCTTAGAGCTTAGCATGGAGTTTAATTTCCACACAGATATAGAAAGGTAGCTGAAGACGCTAGATAAAGAAAGTGGTGATCCCATTCAAGTAAAGCAGCCGAATCTTGAGAAAGTGGGTTACAAGTTTTGAAACTTTTATATTTGACTTTTATATTAAAGAAATGTTTGAGTTTGTAAAACTTGCTTTTAAAGTTTGTTAAGAATTCCGCTGATGTTATAAATTACTATTTTATGTAAATAAATTGTACTATGATTTTTGGTTATATCCTTATATACATGAGTAAAAAAAAAATATAGCGAATTGAAGAAGTAAGAAAGTCAGGCAACAACGCTCCCTCATCCGGGCACGTGTTGCGGTTCGGGTGGGGATGCGGTGCCGCCACATATGGTCTATGAATATTGAGTTGAATATGCATGATGGTAGATCATTGATTGCTACTTTTTAGGTTAGACCTATGCTAAAGGAAATGATCCTGAACCGTGTAAGAAGATTGAAATGGTAAAGCGTGGAAACAAAATAGATTTTCATTTATAGGTGTTGGGTTTTGAAGAATCAATCAGATTCATAACGCAGCGGAAAAATAAAATTTTCAAAACTCGAAACAAAATATCATACTTGTGCCATTAAAACTAATTTATAAAAATATAGAGGTTAGAAATTATATCTTGTAATTTCTTATTTGTTATTCAAATCTTCACTTTGTTGGGTTGTAGCAAACTACAAAAATCCACACTAGGATGTCTCTAATGATAATCGACACGAAGAATGAAGAAGAAACTATCAAAAGAAATGGTTTGAACAAATTCAAAGTGCTAGCTTTGAAAGTGTTCTTGAGAGAATTTTATTGTCTCAAAAATGTTTTTCACAAAAAAATATTTTGATGCCAATTTTCTACCATTTGATGTCTTTTTCTATCTGAATCAAATTCAAAGAAAAAATCAAAAGTCAAAAATGGAGGAAAGGGAAATGAATGAATAGTAAATTGGCCTAATTAAGGCCAATTCATCTGTTGGCCAACGGAAGGCAGCAACGCCCTCACTGGGCCTACTGCGGGCTGCCCAACTAGGCCGCTAGGTAGGATAGTGGCCTACATAGCCCGCATGGGTCCATGATCCTCCTGAACAATTTTTTTCGTGCGATCTCATCGCGATCAATCTCGAAATAATTCTCTCATATTTTGGATCCTATCCAAGATCATTTTACTCATTCTCCATATCTTCAATGCGCATGACCCATTAGGTTCCCAGTTATGTTGGCCACTTAAATTTAACAATTCATTTAAGCAAGTCATGAGCGGTATCTAACAATACATCATGACCCCCAATTGACCAGAAAGTCAGTGATTTGACTACGAACCTTTCCATAGACAATTTCCATGCAATTATTCCTTTCACCATTCTATACCCCACTTGGTTGAGAGTATGGACATGTGTTAACTCCCACTAGACTGACTACATCATGTCTAGTCCTTGTAATGTTAGTTCTTGTCCTTGAGGCTCATTACTCTATTAGATATGTCATTGAAGACTATCTTTATGACATTTCCACTCCAGCCAGAGATTCTTGATTAATCACCATGACAAAAGGCCATGGGTATACACTCTTTTTATCAGGATTGATGAATCCTTTGTTGGTTACCCAATTACCTTTGAATACCTCAAGCTGTATCCAATCACCACCCTATGAGCAACCTCCCTGAGGCAACAAGGACTAGTGTCAAAATACATAATTAGTATCCAAGATATCCTTCAGTACCTCAAGTCTAAGGATACTTGCACCATTGCTAGAGGATCTCCATCTCTGTATACTGGGAATACATTCTTAGTCCTTCTTAAGTACTTAAGGATATTCTTGATAGCAACCCAATGACCCGCACCAGGATTCGATTGGTTTTTGCTCGTGACACTCAGAGCATATGATACATTGGTCTTGCACATATCAAAGCGTACATGATTGATCCTATAGTTGAAGCATATATAATCAAATTCATGTGTGTCCTCTCATTGTAGGGTTTTGAAGAATGAATCATATTTATAAACGCAGCAAAAAATAAAATTTTTTAAAACCCAAAACAAAAGATCATACTTGTACCATTAAAACTACTTTATATAAATGTAAATGTTAAAAATTATACCTCGTAATTTCTTATTTGTTCTTCAAATCTTCACTTTGTTGGGTTGTAGCAAACCACAACAATTCACACTAGGATGTCTCTAATGATAATCCACACGAAGAATGAAGAAGAAACTATCAAGAGAAATGGTTTGAACAAATTCAAAATGCTAGCTTTGAAAGTATTATTGAGAGAATTTTTGTTGTCTTAAAAATATTGTTTTTTTCAAAAAAAATATTTTCATGTCAATTTTCTACCATTTGATGTCTTTTCTATTTGAATCAAATTCAAAAATAAGATGAAAAGTCAAAAATGGAAAAAAAATGAATAGTAATTGGCCATAATTGGCCTAATTAAGGCCAAAAACTGTTGTTGGCCAACGGATGGGAGGCAGCAGCGCACTGGGCCTGCTGTGGGCTGCTGTTGGGTAGCCCAGCTGGCCCGCTAGGGAGGCCTGTAGCCTACCTAGCCCCTATGGGCCCATGACACTCCCGAACAATTTTTCTGTGCGATCTCATCGCGATTCATCCTGAAATAATTCTCTCATATTTGGATCCTATCCAAGACCATTTTACTCATTCTCCATATCATCAATGCATGTGACCCATTAGGTTCCCGGTTATGTTGGCCACTTAAATTAACAATTAATTTAAGTAGGTCATGAGCGGTATCTAGCAACACATCATGACCCCTAATTCACTGGAAAGTCAGTGGTTTGACTATGAACCTTTCAATAGGCAATTTTTGTTCAATTTTTCCTTTCACTATTCTATACCCCACATGGGTATACACTTTTTGTATCAAGAGTGGTAAATCCTTTGTTGGTTACCCAATTACCTTTGAATACCTCAAGCTGTATCCAATCACCACCCTATGAGCTACCTCTCTGAGGCAACAAGGAATAATGTCAAAATACATAATCAATATTCAAAATATCCTTGGGTACCTCAAGTCTAAGGATACTTGCACCATTGCTATGATGAGACTATCATTGACATTTGAATCGATTATCCATATGATTGTCTCATAGTTGGTCATCCAATGTACTTAGCTACACTTAGCAAGCATCTACATGTTAACTCTAAACATCTCATGTTTATAAATTATGAGATCTACTACTTGATCCAATCAAGGAGTGTAACATGTGCTAGTCTGTCTAGATTAATAATGTCCCGTCTCATTAATCCTATGACTAGGGATAATTTTGATAGTAACATAATTTCACATGATAAGAATCTCAATATCATGATCTCATCATGATTTCCTTCATGCTATGTTATGTATCAAGGACTTCATTAATTGATTTAAGATCACTAATCAATTCATATATCAAATGAACATCAACTTAATGAAAAAGCCTTTTATTAATCAAATAAATTTTTACAATAAGTGTTAAAAGTGATTGCCTTTAAAGCACTCCTCTAACACTTATCTTGTGTCTTTGGATACAGACTTTAAGAGAGTAATCCTATGGCTCATTGGAATATATCCCCTTATGGACTGCTTCATGCTAAACCTCTTTGGCATCTTATCTTTGTATGTAGACTGCGAAAGACCAAGCAATCTTTTAGATCAATCTCTATAGATCTTTATCTCCAAAATATAGACTGCTTCTCCAAGGTCTTTCATAGAAAATTCTTGGATAACCAAATTATGACTGATTATGAGGTTGAGACATCATTTTCCATTAACAATATGTCATCTACCTATAACATAAGAAATACGATTGCACTTTCACTAACCTTTTTGTAAACACAAGGTTCATCTGGATTTTGTAAGAAACCAAACTATTTGCTTGTCTCATCAAACCAAATATTTCAACTCATGGATGCTTGCGTTAATCCATAAATGGATCTTGGAAGCTTACATACCTTTTTTCCATCTTTGGATATAAAGCCTTCTGGTTGTGTCATGTACACATCCTCAGTCAGATTTCATTTAAGAAAAGCTGTCTTCACATCCATTTGCCATATCTCATAATCATAATGAGTAGCAATGGCTATGAGTGTCGTTATGGATTTGAGCATAGCTACTAGGCTAAAAGTTTCATCATAGTTAATTCCATATCTTTGACGATAACCTTTAGCAATAAGTCTAGCTTTATAGGTAATCACATTACCATCCATGTCAGTTTTCTTTTTGAAAACCCACTTTCACCTTAAAGGCTTTATACCTTCGGGTGGTTCAACCAAAGTCCATACTTGGTTTTCATACATGGAATCCATTTTTGACTTCATGGCTTGAAGCCATTTGTCAGATTCTGAACTATTCAGAACTTCTTCATAAGTTGTAGGCTCATCATTTTCTATGAGCAATACTTCATTCTATTCACTAATGAGAAATCCTTATCTCTTTAGAACAGTATGTATCCTACTTGACCGATGAAGCTCTTGTGCTTAAGAAGGTTGAGTTCTTTTATCATTTGTATGAGTAACAGGCTCAGGTTTAGGCAGTTGATCAGCATCTGTTTGAGCATCATGAACTTTCTCAAGTTCAATTTTGCTCCTACTATCTCCTTTTAGAAGGAATTCTCTCTCTAAAAATATAGCATGTCTTGAAACAAAAACCTTTTGCTCCAAGGAGTGGTAAAATTGATATCAATATGATGCTTTTGGATATCCCACAAACAGACATCGATTAGACTTAGCTTCTACCTTATCTGACATTGTCCGCTTCACATAAGCAGGACAACCCCAAATTCTCATGTAAGAAAATGTGAGCCTTTTGTTATACCATATCTCATATGGAGTAACATCAACTGGCTTCGAAGCAACTCTACTTAATATATAAATGGCAGTCTCTAGTGCATAACCCTAAAAGGATTTAGGCAGTTACGCAAAAATCATCATAGACCTTACCATGTCTAACAAGGTTTGGTTTCTCCTATTAGCCACACCATTGTTTTGTGGCATGTAAGGTGGAGCCCATTGAGATGAAATCACATTATCCCTAAGATAATCTAGAAACTCTTGGCTCAAGTATTCACCTCCTCGATCTGATTGAAGTGTTTTAATACTTTTGGAAAGTTGTTTCTCTACTTCATTTCTAAATTCTTTGAACTTTTCAAAGGCTTTAGATTTGTATCTCATAAGATACACGTATCCATATCATGAGTACTCATCGATAAAAGTAATGAAGTAGATGAAACCACATCTAGCGTATGTAGACATTGGAACACAAACATTTGAATGTATTAAGTCTAAAATTCCATTAGCACATTTACCCTTTCCCTTAAAGGGTAATTTAGTCATCTTGCCTAATAAGCAAGATTCACATGTGTTATATGATTCATAATCAAATGACCCCAAACTACCACTCATGTGTAGCTTAGCCATGTGTTTCTCACTTATATGACCAAGGCGACAATGCCATAAGTAAGATGATTTCATTACATCTTGTTTTTGCCTTTTATTATCATTGATGTTTAAAATTAGATTTGACATATCTAATATGTATATTCCATTTCATAATGTACCATTAGCATAAAGAATTCCATTCAACATAATAGAATAACAATTGTTACTAAAAGCTAAATGGAAACCATCTTTATTTAGACTTGAAACAGAAATAATATTTTTAGTCAAAACAGGTACATAATAGCAATTATCCAAATTTAACATAAGCCCACTAGGGAGGGTCAATACATAAGTTCCTATGGGTAATGCAGCAACCCTTGCTCCATTTCCAATGTGTAGGTCTGACTCTCTCTTACTGAGCTGCCTACTGTTCCTTAGGCCTTGCATATTAGTGCATATATGTGAGTCACAACCGATATCAAACACCCATATGTTATTATCAAAAATAGTATTAATTTCAATGACAAACATACCTAAAGTAGATGGGGCATCAGATGCCTTCTTCTTTAAGGACTTCAAGTAAGCCTTGCAGTTTCTCTTCCAATGGCCATTTTTGCCGCAATGGAAGTATGTCCCCTTTGGAGCAATCTACTTGGACTTCTTCTTGGCCACGCCTCCCTTAGGCTTCATGGACTTCTTCTTCTTCTTAAAGTTATGCCTTTTAGAACTTGAAGAGTCCACCAGCATCACAATCTTACTGTTCTTCTTGATAGATGGCTCAACTGTTTTGAGCAAGTTAATCAGCTCAGGAATAGTGGTAAAGATTTGGTTCATCCTATAGTTAAGCATAAAGTGTGAATAACTATTGGACAAACCGATTAGAATTAAGTCAATACTTAATTCATGGTCCATCACAAATCCCAAGGTGGCCAACCTCTCAATATAGCCATTCATCTTCAATGCATATTGCACTGGAGATGTCCCCTCGACCATCTTAGTGTGGAAAAGCAACCTCAAAGTTTTGAACCTTGCAGAACGTGCTTGCTCATCAAAAAGGTCTATTTGATAGTATACTATGGAATTAACATCCATAGCTCATGCTGCTTTTACAACTCAGATGACATAGTAGCAAACATAATGCAGCTTTCCATCTCACTATCATCGAGATGCTTTTGATATGCATTCTGAACATCTTCAGAAGCATTAGTAATAGGGGGATAAGGGAGTGCCTTATCTAGGACATAGCCAATTTTTTCGAATTTGAGAACTATTCTCAAATTGCTTAGCAAATCCAAAAAATTTGGTCCAGTCAACTTATTTGATTCCATTAGTGATCACAAATTCATACTTGTCATGATGATGATTTAAGCAACCTAGATGTGAACTATAACATGTTAGAATGTACATTAAATGCATGTTTATTAGGTCTTTAACAAATCACATTATGACTCCCACTATTTTATTGTGAACCTGAGATAACTTATATGGAAGTTCTCCTAGTAGGTCGATATCCAACTAGCTAAGAATAACCTTGATGCAACTCAACAAGCTATCCTTAGTTTGGTTGGTAGGTATCTAATCCATACCAATTGCATTATTCATGGAACTATCAAATCTTGTGCTATCAACTTATTGATGTGCGCACATACATTGGGCTATCAACTCTTGATATGTGTACATTTTAGGTATACAAACCCAACTTCATTTCCAATACGCATTAACCTTGGCACAAATCCAACAAATTAATAATATCATTTAAATCTAGCCCATTAATTGTGAAATCTAATTTCAATGGATTGAACATATTCTTATAATGTGTGCTTAAGGCAACTCAACAACCCTTACTCTAGAAGAACTCTGGTTCTCCCCATATTAATGGAAGGTGAAAGACTTAATGGTTTATTTAGCAAGGGATTTCTTTGTTAAGTCTCATCAAGTTATTATTCCATGCTTTTATATATCATACATTCATCACATGGATATATAAAGATAGTTACATTAATTATATGGCATGATTATGGACATTCTAAAGTCAATCTCTTGAACCAAAGAGAAATTGACTAGGTCTTACCTAGGTATATGCATGAATTTACAACCCAAAATAGAAATCAAATTCCTATTTCTAAGTCTTCTTGTTTATGGTACCACCTCCTTTGTTTCTTGCTCCTTTGTATCTTCATTCTATCCTAATCCTATGTAATCTAATTACATATTTCAAATTATAGAAAACCTCAATTTACATTTGATGGGAGTAAGATGAGAAGAGAAATACATAAGAAAGAAAGAGAAGTAGGGACACGCAGGCCCTATTTACCATAAAACAACACAATTCCATGCATGCTCAATCACATTCGGTCTAAGTCTGTAATCATCTATCATTCCTTTTCATACACCCCTAACATGCATTCTGTGATGCATAAAATAAAATTGACAATTTTGGATTTCAATTTTTAAATCGATTCAACATTTGAATCGAAATTGCCTACTTGTGTTCTTTCGGTTAATTTAATTTTGTATGTCATTTTAAAGTGGAATTTAATATTTAATCGAATTAAATTAAATTCCATATTTCTTGAATTAATTCCTTAAAATCATAATATTATGACATTAAAATTAAACATTTTAATTTTAATATACATACCAATTTCTAGTCATACTAGAATTACAATTGCACAACTTAAATTAATTCAAAATTAATTTCCAAAAATTCTCAAAACATTGAAAACTTCAAATCATCATTCTAATTATCTTGAGGTCAGCTAAAGTTCATCAAAATAAATTTGGCACAAGACAAAATTACTAAGACAAACGAAATTTGGCACACTTAGATGCTCAAAATGACTCATTCGACATCTAGAATTTTTTAAAATTTTAAATGCATGTAAAATAATTTTGGCATGTATCTAACATCAGAATAACATATTTTTAATCACATAAAAAATATTTCAAGGTTTTGGAAACAAAATAAACACATACAAAAAAATCAAACAAAATAGCCCTACCGGGTATGCTAAAACAGTCATATTTTTGTGTTTATTTGAAAAATTAATTAAAATAATTTTTGATTAATTATTGGACACTTCCAGAGATGTAAAAATATTCTCAATATTTCTAAATAAGTTTTTCATAATAAAATTACAAGAAAAATGTAACAAGCCCTATCATTTAATCCAAGCAACAACACATGTTCGTAAACAAGACAATTTTAGGCATTTTTGAAATAAATCCGAAATTAAATATTTGAATCACATTCAAATAATTTTTCAATAAAAATAATCATTCTTAACCATCCCATGATCAGATTAGATTAATAAAAATGTGTAAAATATATTTTACAAATTAATTTCAATTTTTCAAAACCTATTGATCCAAAATCATCAAAACCATGCAATCCCATTGCACTTTCGATAAAATTAATTTTAATGGACACAAGAAGGCTCTGATACCACTATTGGGTTTTGAAGAATGAATGAGATTCATAAATTTAGTAGAAAAATAAAATTTTCAAAACCCGAAACAAAAGAACATACTTGTGCCATTAAAACTAATTTATATAAACTTAGAGGTTATAAATTATACCTTGTAATTTCTTATTTGTTATTCAAATCTTCATTTTGTTGGGTTATAGCAAACAACAACAATCTACACTAGGATGTCTCTAATGATAATCCACACAAAAAATGAAGAAGAAACTATCAAAAGAAATGGATTGAACAAAATTCAAAGTGCTAGCTTTGAAAGTGTTTTTGAGAGAATTTTATTGTCTTAAAAATATTTTTCACAAAAAAACATTTTCATGTCTATTTTCTGTCATTTGATACATTTTTTTATTTGAATCAAATTCAAAGTAAAGATCAAAAGTCAAAAATGGAGAAAAGGGAAATGAATGAATAGTAAATTATCCATAATTGGCCTAATTAAGGTCAATTCATCCATTGGCCAATGGAAAGTAGTAGTGCTCGCGCTGGGCATGCTGTGGGCTGCCAGCTGGCCAGTTAGGTAGGCCAATAGCCAGCATAGCCCGCGTGGGCCTATGACCCTCCTGAACACTTTTTCCATGAGATCTCGTCGCGATGCATCCCGAAATAATTCTCTCATATTTTGGATCTCATCCAAGACCATTTTACTCATTCTCCATATCTTCAATGCGTGTGATCCATTAGATTCCCAATTATGTTGCCCACTTAAATTTAACAATTAATTTAAGCAAGTCATGAGCGGTATCTTGCAATACATCATGACCCCCAATTGACTGGAAAGTCAGTGATTTGACAACGAACCTTTCCATAGACAATTTTCGTGCAATTATTTCTTTCACCATTCTATACCCCACTTGGTTCAGAGCATGGACATGTGTCAACTCCCACTAGACTGACTATGTCACATCTAATCCAAATAATGCTAGTTCTTGTCCTTGAGGCTCATTACTCTATTAGATATGTCATTGAAGACTCTTTATGACATTTCCACTTCGGCCATAGATTCCTGAGTAATTACCACAACAAGAGGCCATAGGTATACACTCTTTCTATCAGTCCAATTACCTTCGAATACCTCAAGTTGTATCCAATCACCACCTTATGAGCAACCTCCTTAAGGCAACAAGGTATAGTGTCAAAATACATAATCGGTATCCAAGAAATCCTTGAGTACCTCAAGTCTAAGGATACTTGCACCATTGCTATGATGAGACTATCAGTGACATTTGAATATATTATCCATATGATTGTCTCATAGCTGGTCATCCAATGTACTTAGCTACACTTAGCAAGCATCCACATGTTAACTCTAAACATCTCATGTTTGCCGATTATGAGATCTACTACTTGATCCAATCAAGGATTGTAACGTGTGTTAGTTTGTCTGGATTAACAATGTCCCATTTCATTAATAGTATGACTAGGGATAATTTTTGATAGTAACATAATTACACATGATAAGAATCTCAATATCATGATCTCATCATGATTTCCTTCATGCTATTTTATATATCAAGGACTTCAATAATTGATTTAAGATCACTATCAATTCATATATCAAATGAACATCAAATTAATGAAAAAGCTTTTTATTAATCAAATAAATTTGTATAATAAGTGTTAAAGATCATTGCCTTTAGAGCACTCCTCTAACAGCAGGATGATACACTGATGTTAAATTCATACTTATGTATTCCAGACATTGATAACTTGTGCCAGGAAGTAGTGGAAGAGGAGCACAATGCACCCTATGCAATTCACCATGGAATGACAAAGATGTCTCACAGCTTCAGACCACATTACTGGTGGCGCACATAGTAGAATTTGTTTCTAAATGCTTTTTACTATCACTTTTTACGCTTGATTGCTAGTCTTTACTCTGATACCAATTGTTGCCTAGCACAATAACCAAGAAAGGGAGTTGAATTGGTTGGAAAATAAAAATTACTTAAAGGAAAATGAAGCCAAATAATAAATGCTGAAAGTAAGAGGGATATAGTGTTAGAGGAGTCCTCTAAAGAAAATCACCTTTAGCACTTATTGTACAAATTTATTTGATTAATAAAAGGCTTTTTCATTAATTTGATGCTCATTTGATATATGAATTGATAAGTGATCTTAAATCAATTAATGAAGTCCTTGATGCATAACATAGTATGAAAGAAATCATGATGAGATCATGATATTGAGATTTTTATCATGTGTAATTATGTTAGTATCAAAATTATCCCTAGTCATAGGATTAATGAGACAAGACATTATTAATCCAGATAGACTAGCACATGTTACACTCCTTGATTGGATAGAGTCATAGATCTCACAATCGATAAACATGAAATGCTGAGAGTTAACATGTGGATGCTTGCTAAGTGTAGCTAAGTACATTGGATGACCAACTATGAAAAAATTATATGGATAATCTATTTAAATGTCAATGATAGTCTCAACATAGCAATGGTGGAAGTATCCTTAGACTTGAGGTACTCAAGGATATCTTGAATATTGATTCTATATTTTGACACTATTCCTTGTTGCCTTGGGGAGGTTGCTCATAGGGTGGTGATTGGATACAACTTGAGGTATTCAAAGGTAATTGGGTAACCAACAAAGGATTCACCACTTCTGATAGAAAGAGTGTATATCATGGCCTCTTGTTGTGGTCATTACTCGGGAATCTCTGCTGGAGTGGAAATGTCATAAAGATAGTCTTCAATGTCATATCTAATAGAGTAATGAGGCTAGGGGGCTAGCTAGGCTGCCCAGCAGCAAGTCCAGCGCGCTACTGCCTCCCTCCCGTTGGCCAACGGACAGAATTTGGCCTTAAATAGGCCAATTATAGACAATTACTCTTCATTCATTTCGCTTTTCAACATTTTTGACTTTTCATCTTTTCTTTGAATTTGATTCAAATAGAAAAGACATTAAATGACATAAAATATACATGAAAATATTTTTGTGAAAAAAATATTTTTAAGACAACAAAAATTCTCACAATAACACTTTCGAAGCTAGCACTTTGAATTTGTTCAAACCATTTCTTTTGATTATTTCTTCTTCATTCTTCGCATGGATTATCATTAGAGACATCCTAATGTGGATTTTTGTGATTTGCTACAACCCAACAAAGTGAAGATTTGAAGAACAAATAAGAAATTACAAGGTATAATTTCTAACCTCTATATTTATATAAATTAGTTTTAATGGGACAAGTATGATCTTTTGTTTCGGGTTTTGAAAATTTTATTTTTCTACTGCATTTATGAATATGATTCATTCTTCAAAACCCAACATTGGTATCAGAGCCCCCATGTGTCCATTAAAATTAATTTTAATTGAAAGTGCAATGGGATTGCATTGTTTTGATGATTTTGGATCAATAGGTTTTAAAAAATTGAAATTAATTTGTAAAATATGTTTTACACATTTTTCTTTCTCTAATCTGATCATGGGATGGTTAAGGATAATTATTTTGATTGAAAAATGATTTGAATGTGATTCAAATAATTAATTTCGGATTTATTTAAAAAAATGCCTAAATTTCCCTTGTTTATGAACATGTGTTGTTGTTTGGCTTAATTGATGGGGCTGGTTATATTTTCTTATAAATTTATTATGAAAAAATTATTTAGATATATTGAGAATATTTATATGCCTCTGGAAGTGTCCAATAATTAATTAAAAATTTAATTAATTTTTCAAACAAATACGAAAATTGGACTGTTTTATCATACCCGGTGGGGCTGTTTTGTATGATTTTTTTGTATGTATTTATTTTATTTCCAGCACCTTGAAATATTTTTTATGTGATTAAAAATATGTTATTTTGATGTTAGATGCATGCCAAAATTTTAAAAAATTATAGATGTCGAATTAGTCATTTTGAGAGTCTAAGTGTGTTGGTTCGTTTGTCTTAGTAATTTTGGCTTGTGCCAAAAATATTTTGTTGAACTTGAGATGACGTAAAGATGATTTGAATGATGATTTGAAATTCTGGAAATTTTTAGTATGACTAGAAATTGGTATGTATATTAAAATTAATTTTTTTAATTTTAACAATATAATATTCTGATTTTAAGGAGAATTAATTTTGAATTAATTCTGAAAATATAGAATTTAAAATAATTTGATTAAGTATTAAATTCTACTTTAAAATGACATACAAAATTAAATTAACTGAAAGAACACATATAAGCAATTTCGCTCAAGCTTTGAATTGATTAACAAATTCAAATCCAAAATTGTCATTTTTATTTTGTGCATTAGAGAATGCATGTTAAGGGTGTATGAAAAGGCATGATGGATGATTATGGACTTAGGCCCAATGTGATTGAGCATGCATGAAATTATTTTGTTTTATGGTAAATAGGGCCTGTGTGTCCTTACCTCTCTTTCTATCTTATGTATTTCTCTTCTCATCTTGCTCCCCTCAAATGTAAATTGAGATTTTCTATAATTTGAAATATGTAATTGGATTACATAGGATTGGGATAGAATGAAGATACAAAGGAGTAAGAAGCAAATGAGGTGGTACCATAAACAAGAAGACTTAGAAATAGGAATTTGATTTCTATTTTGGGTTGTAAATTCATGCATATACATTGGTATGACCTAGTCAATTTCTCTTTGGGTTGTAAATTCATGCATATACATAGAGATTGACTTTAGTATGTCCATAATCATGTTATATAGTTAATGTAACTATCTTTATATATCCATGTGATGAATGTATGATATATAAAAGTATGAAATAATAACTTGATGAGACTTAACAAAGAAATCTCTCACTAAATAAACAATTAAGTCTTATGCCTTCCATTAACATAGGGAGAACCAGAGTTCTTCTAGAGTTAGGGTTGTTGAGTTGCCTCAAGCTCACTCTATAAGAATATGTTCAATCCATTGAAATTAGATTTCCCGATTAATGGCTTCGATTTAACCGATATTATTAACTTGTTGGATTTGCACCAAAGTTAATGTGTATTGGAGGCGAAGTTGGGTTTGTATACAAGAGATGTACACATATCAAAAGTTGATAGCCCAATCTATGTGCACACATCAATAAGTTGATAGCACAAGATTCGATAGTTGCATGAATAATGCAATTGGTATGGATTAGATACCTACAAACCAAACTAAGGATAGCTTGTTGAGTTGCCTCAAGGTTATTCTTAGCTAGTTAGATATTGAGCCACTAGGAGAACTTCCATATAATATCTCTTGGGATAGTGAGGGCTATGGATTCATAATAAAATAGTGAGAGTCATAATGTGATTTATTAAAGACCTAATAAACATACATTTTATGTACATTCTAAGATGTTATATTTTACATCTAAGTTGTTAGAATCATCATCATGACAAGTGTGAATTTGCGATTGCTAATGGAATTAAATAAGTTGACAGGGCCCAATTTTTTGGATTGGCTAAGGAATCTGAGAATAGTTCTCAAATTCGAAAAGATTGGCTATGTCCTAGATGAGGCACTCCCTAATCCCCCTGCAACTGATGCTTCTGAAGATGTTCAGAAGGCATATCAAAAGCATCTCGATGATAGTGAGATGGTAAGCTGCATTATGCTTGCTACTATGTCAGCTAAGTTGAGAAAGCAGCATGAGGCTATGGATGCTAATTCCGTAGTATAGCATCTAAGAGAGATTTTTGATGAGCAAGCATGTTCCGAAAGGTTCGAAACTTCAAGGTTTCTTTTTCGCACTAAGATGGTTGAGGGGACATCTCCAATGCAATATGCATTAAAGATGAATGGCTATATTGAGAGGTTGGCCACCTTAGGATTTGTGATGGACCATGAATTAAGTATTGACTTAATTCTAACGGGTTTGTCTGATAGTTATTCACATTTTGTGTTTAACCATAGGATGAACCAAATCTCTACCACTATTCCTGAGCTGATTAACTTGCTTAAAACAGCTGAGCCATCTGTCAAGAAGGACAGTAAGGCTGTGATGCTGGTGGACTCTTCAAGTTCTAAAAAGAAAAACCTTAAGAAGAAGAAGAAGTCCATGAAGCCTAAGGGAGGCGTGGCCAAGGAGATTGCTCCAAAAGGGACATGCTTACATTGTGGCAAGGATGGCCATTGGAAGAGAAAGTGCAAGGCTTACTTGGAGTCCTTGAAGAAAAAGGCATATGATGCCCCATCTACTTTAGGTATTTTTGACATTGAAATTGATACTATTTTCGATAATAATATATGAGTATTAGATATCGGTTATGGCTCACACATATGCACTGATATGCAGGGCCTAAGGAATAGTAGACAGCTCAATAAGGGAAAGTCAGACTTATGCGTTGGAAATGGAGCAAGGATTACTACATTAGCTATAGGAACATATATATTGACCCTCCCTAGTGGGCTTATATTAAATTTGGATAATTGCTATTATGTACCTGCTTGGGCTAAAAACATTATTTCTATTTCAACTCTAAACAAAGATGGTTTCCTTTTAGTTTTTTGTAACAATTCTTGTTCTCTTATGCTGAATGGAATTCTTTATGCTAGTGGTATATTATGAAATGGAATATACATATTAGATATGTCAAATCCAATTTTAAACATCAATGATAATAAAAGGAAAAAACAAGATATGTTGAAACCATCTTACTTATGGCATTGTCGCCTTAGTCATATAAGTGAGAAATGCATGGCTAAGCTACACAAAAGTGGTAGTTTAGGGTCATTTGATTATGAATCATATGACACATGCGAATCTTGCTTATTAGGCAAGATGACTAAATTACCATTTAAGGGAAAGGGTGAACGTAGTAATGGACTTTTAGACTTAATACATTCAGATGTATGTGGTCCAATGTCTACACATGCTAGAGGTGGTTTCATCTACTTCATTACTTTTATTGATGACTACTCACGATATGGGTACATGTATCTTATGAGATATAAATCTGAAGCTTTTGAAAATTTCAAAGAATTCAGAAATGAAGTAGAGAAACAACTTCGCAAAAGTATTAAAACACCTCGATCACATTGAGGAGGTGAATACTTGAACGAAAAGTTTCTAGATTATCTTAGGGATAATCGGATTTTATCTCAATGGACTCCACCTTACACGCCACAACACAACAGTGTGGGTGAAAGAAGAAACCGAACCTTGTTAGACATGGTAAGGTCTATGATAAGTTTTATGGAACTGCCTAAATCCTTTTAGGGTTATGCACTAGAGACTGCCATTTATATATTAAATGGAGTTCCTTCAAAGTCAGTTGATGTTACTCCATATGAGATATGGTATAACAAAAGGCCCACATTTTCTTACATGAGAATTAGGGGTTGTCCTGCTTATGTGAAGTGGACAATGTCAGATAAGCTAGAAGCTAAGTTTGAATGATGTTTATTTGTGGGATATCCAAAAGAATCATATTGATATCAATTTTACCACCCCATGGAACAAAAGGTTTTTGTTTCAAGACATGCTATCTTTTTAGAGAGAGAATTCCTTCTAAAAGGAGATAGTGGGAGCAAAATTGAACTTGAGAAAGTTCAAGATGCTCAAACAGACGCTAATCAACTGCCTAAACTCAAGCTTGTTACTCATATAGATGATATAACAGCTCAACCTTCTGACTTACAATAGCTTCATAGGTCAAGTAGGATACGTACTATTCCTGAGAGATATGGATTTCTCATTAGTGAACAGAACGACGTATTGCTCATAAAAAATGATGACCTTACAACCTATGAAGAAGTTCTGAATAGTTCAGAATCTGACAAATGGCTTCAAGCCATGAAGTCAGAAATGGATTCCATATATGAAAACCAAGTATGGACTTTGGTTGGCCCACCCGAAGGAATAAAGCCTATAGGGTGCAAGTGGGTTTTCAAAAAGAAAACTGACATGGATGGTAATGTGATTACCTATCAAGCTAGACTTGTTGCTAAAGGTTATCGTCAAAGACAATGAATTAACTATGATGAAACTTTTAGCCCAGTAGCTATGCTTAAATCCAAAAGGATACTCCTAGCCATTTCTACTCATTATGATTATGAGATATGGAAAATGAATGTGAAGACAGCTTTCCTTAATGGAATTCTGACTGAGGATGTGTACATGACATAACCAGAAGGCTTCTTATCCAAAGATGGAATAAAGATCCATTTATGGATTAAAGCAAGCATCCAGGAGTTGGAACATTCGATTTGATGAGACAATCAAACAGTTTGGTTTCTTAAAAAATCTTGATGAACCTTGTGTTTACAAGAAGGTTAATGGGAATGGAATCGTACTTCTTGTGTTATATGTAGATGACATATTATTCATGGGAAATGATGTCTCAGCCTTACAATTAGTCAAATTTTGGTTATCCAAGAATTTATCTATGAAAGACCTTGGAGAAGCAGTCCATATTTTGGGGATAAAGATCTATAAAGATAGATCTAAAAGATTGCTTGGTCTTTCATAGTCTACATACATATATAAGATGCTAAAGAGGTTTAGTATGGAGCAATCCAAGAGGGTATATATTTCCATTACCCATGGGATTACTCTCTCAAAGTCTTTGTGTCCAAAGAGACAAGATGAGAGGACACACGTGAGTTTGATTCCATATGCTTCAGCTATATGATCAATCATGTACGCTATGATATGTACAAGACCCGATGTATCATATACTCTAAGTGTCACAAATAGATACCAATCAGACCCTAGTGAGGGTCATTAGGTGGCTGTCAAGAATATCCTTAAGTACTTAAGAAGAACTAAGGATGTATTCTTGGTATATGGAGATGGAGATCTTATTGTGAGCGGGTATACCGATGCCAGCTTCCAATCTGACAAGGATGACTCAAAATCTCAGTCAAGTTATATATTCACACTAAATGGTGGAACAGCTAATTGGAATGATTAGAATATTGTTGATCCTTTAACTACGCCACTTCCCCAAAAGAAATATGATTCTCATGCACTTACCTATGGAATTAAATACAAGGGCGATCGACTTTAGTGTAAGTAAGAGCTTGTTAGAGCAGTGCTATAAAGGTAATCACCTTTAGCACTTATTGTACAAATTTATTTGATTAATAAAAGGCTTTTTCATTAATTTGATGTTCATTTGATATATGAATTGATAAGTGATGTTAAATCAATTAATGAAGTCCTTGATACATAACATAGCATGAAGGAAATCATGATGAGATAATGATACTGAGATTCTTATCATGTGTAACTCTGTTACTATCAAAATTTTCCCTAGTGAAGGATTAATGAGATGAGACATCATTAATCCAGACAGACTAGCACATGTTACACTCCTTGATTGGATTGAGTAGTAGATCTCATAATCTATAAACATGAGATGTTTGGAGTTAACATGTGGATGCTTGCTAAGTGTAGCTAAGTAAATTGGATGACCAACTATGAGAAAATCATATGGATAATCTATTCAAATGTCAATGATAGTCTCATCATAGCAATGGTGCAAGTATCCTTAGACTTGAGGTACTTAACGAAATCTTGAATATTGATTCTGTATTTTGACACGATTCCTTGT
This sequence comes from Triadica sebifera, assembly GCA_023653625.1. NCBI lineage: Eukaryota > Viridiplantae > Streptophyta > Magnoliopsida > Malpighiales > Euphorbiaceae > Triadica > Triadica sebifera. Next base: position 12,500,351 of record CM042903.1, on the reverse strand, counting down.
TGCCTCATAGAGGTTGCTCAGAGGGTGGTGATTGGATATAGCTTGAGGTATTTGAAGGTAATTAGGTAACGAACAAAGGATTCACCACTCCTGATAGAAGGAGTGTATACCAATGGCCTCTTGTCGTGGTCATTACTCGGGAATCTCTGGCCAGAGTGGAAATGTCATAAAGATAGTCTTCAATGACATATCTAATAGAGTAATGAGCCTCAGGAACAAAAACTAACATTACTTGGACTAGACGTGATGTAGTCAGTCTAGTGGGAGTTGACACATGTCCATACTCTGAACCAAGTGGGGTATAAAATGGTGAAAGGAATAATTGCACAAAAATTGCCTATGGAAAGATTCGTAGTCAAACCACTGACTTTTCAGTCAATTGGGGATCAAGATGTGTTGCTAGATACCGCTAATGACTTACTTAAATTCATTGTTAATTTAAGTGGCCAATATAACTGGGAACCTAATGGGCCACAGGCATTGAAGATATGGAGAATGAGTAAAATGTTCTTGGATGGGATCCAAAATATAAGAGAATTATTTCGAGATGGATCGTAATGAGATCGCACGGAAAAATCATTCGGGAGGGTCATGGGCCTGTGTAGCTGGGCTGCCGCTAGCAGGCCTAGCACGTTGCTACATCCCTCCCGTTGGCCAACAGACATAATTTGGCCTTAATTAGGCCAATTATGGTCAATTACTATTCATTCATTTCCCTTTTCTCCATTTTTGACTTTCATCTTTTCTTTGAATTTGATTCAAATAGAAAAGATATCAAATGGCAGAAAATAGACATGAAAATATTTTTTTGTGAAAAAAATATTTTTAAGACAACAAAAATTCTCTCAATAACACTTTCGAAGCTAGCACTTTGAATTTGTTCAAACCATTTCTTTTGATAGTTTCTTCTTCATTCTTCGCATGGATTATCGTTAGAGACATCCTAATGTGGATTGTTGTGGTTTGCTACAACCTAGCAAAGTGAAGATTTGAAAAACAAATAAGAAATTGCAAGGTATAATTTCTAACCTCTATATTTATATAAATTAGTTTTAATGGGACAAGTATGATCTTTTGTTTTGGGTTTTGAAAATTTTATTTTTCCACTGCATTTATGAATATGATTCATTCTTCAAAACCCAACATTTAGTGCACACAAAATTTATAGAGGTTCGAGTATTAACAAACCCTACCCCTCTTCCTAATATTGATTAGGTATTTCACTACCATATGAAGTGTTACAATAAAGTTTTATCTCTAGTTCACTCCTAACTATGGTGTTTCTCTCTTGGCTAACACCTAACCTAGAAACAACGCTTGTGTTTTAATGGCTAACACAACAACCAAATCCTTGTGCTTTTTTGGCTCACATAAAAACTCTTACAAGTGTTTCACTCATAACCCAGCTCGCTCAAACTCACTTTTGAGTAATTCATTACAAGATGAAAACACTCACCAACCAAAATGCTCAGAAATTATTTTTTTTATCACAAATAATTAAAATTGTTGAATCAAAAATAAATGCACAAAGTTATACAAGATTAGAAGATTGAATGATTGTTTTTCTAGCTTGTAGAAGTCATAAATGTATTGTATTTATACTTCTAGATCAAATATAGCCATTTGGGGTGCATTTAAAGTAAAAATAGTTGTTTGACTGCTTTCTTGTTTCCTCCTGACCAATTTCTCTCTCTAAATTAACAGGCATGACTGTTCTTCATAGCCGTGAATGAAAGTCATGACTTTGGTCGTAACTCATTCTGTCTGAAAATGAATGGTCATTCACGGGCATGACAAAATCTTCACGAGCGTGACTTGATCAATCTTCACAGTTGGGCTAATGCTTCACTGCAGTGAATGCTTGAATAAACAGTTTTGGTACTTACTAGTTTCACGGGCATGACTAAGTCTTCATGGGCATGAATAGTTATTTTCACAGGGGTGATGATGTTTCACCACGGGTGTGACTTTTTGATTCACGAGGCATGACTCTTTGCTTATTTTAAATATTTTGAACTTCAATTCTTGTCATGCAACTTCAAAGCTTTTAGGATTGCATAACCTATCTAACACACTTAGAGTATGAATGTTGTTAAATTCCTTGTTGCCTAATTATTTTTGTCATCAAAATGACAGAGATATCCTTCAAGGTTCAACACTAACATGCTCTATTTTATATCTAGGTTGCTAGAATCATCATCATATCTGCAAATATGAATTTTCAATCACTAATGGAGTCAAATAAGTTGTCTGGGCCTAAATTTTTGGATTGGCTAAGGAATTTGAGAATAATTCTCAAATCCGAAAAGATTGACTAAGGAATTTGAGAATAATTCTCAAATCCGAAAAGATTGACTATGTCCTAAATTAAGCACTACCCAATCCCCCTGCTGCTAATGCTTCTGAAGACGTTCAGAAGGCATATCAAAAGCATCTAGATGATAGTGAGATGACAAGCTTCATTATGCTTGCTACTATGTCTGTTGAGTTGCAAATGCAGCATGAGGCTATGGATGCTTGTTCCATAGTCTACCATCTAAGGCAACTTTTAGATGAGCAAGCACATTCCAAAAGGTTCAAAACTTCAAGGCTGCTCTTTCGTACTAAGATGGTTGAGGGGACATCTCTAGTGCAATATGCACTGAAGATGAATGGTTATATTGAGAGGTTGGCCACCTTGGGATTTGTGATGGACCATGAATTAAGTATTGACTTAATTCCATCTGATCTATCTGATAATTTTTTTTATTTTGTGCTTAAGTATAGGATGAACCAAATCTCCACCATTATTCCTAAGTTGATCAACACACTCAAAATCGCTTAGCCATCTGTCAAGAAGGACAGTAAGGTTGTGATGCTAATGGACTCTTCTGGCTCTAAGAAGAAGAACCTTAAGAAGAAGAAGAAGAATTCCCTAAAGTCTAAGGGAGGCATGGCCAAGGAGAAGGCCAAGGAGATTGGCCCAAAGGGAATATGTTTCCATTGTGGCAAAGATGCATATTGGAAAAGAAACTGTAAGGCCTACTTAGAGTCCATAAAGAAGAAGGCATCTGATGCCCCATTTACTTTAGGTGTTTTTGTCATTGAAATTAATACTATTTCCAATAATGATATATGTTCACTGTTATTCGCAAATTTAGACACCGAGTTGCATGTGTCGCGAAATTGACGTGTTTGACCGATCGGAGTTTAAATACGAATTTTTAATCGAAATTAATCAAATAATGACTAAATTATGTGATATATGCATAATTAAGTGATTATAAAGTTTAAAGAAGTGGATTTATAGTAAAGGACTAAATTGCAAATTTTAATAAGTTTTAGGGTCAAATTGCAATTTACCAAAAATTTAGAGGATTAATGAGATTAATTTGCTAATTAACATAAGAGATGGGACATTTTAAAATGGTTTGGCTGGCCATAGCATGGGGAAGAACTAGAATTAAATGTGATTAAGCCTAATGTCAAGAAATTGTCAAAGATTATGGGTCCCACATGAGGACTTTTGTGCTTTCCTTTCTTCTACGTCTTTTTCTTCTTCTCCTTATTTTCTGCTCTCTTCTTTCTCTCTTTTTCATCTAGTTATGCCAGCCTCATTTCTTCCATAGCCAAACCAGAAATTTTAGAGAGAGAAAGAAAGAGAAGAAGGGGAAAAGATCAAGAGTAAGTGATTTTCATGGTCTATAACTCCTATGGAAGCTAGGAAGAGCAAGAAAGAGGAAGAAAAATCAAGTTTGGTGGAGAGAGAAAATCTCAAAAGTTGTAATCAAGTGAAGAAAAGAGTAAGGTAAGAAGTGATTCTTCTTCTTCTTCATCTTTTCTTAAAGAAGTTTGAATTTTGAACTCATCCAATACTCATATGGAAAGAGAGAGAAATTAGGGTTTGAGAGAGAATAGGAGAATATAGGGTCTTGAGAAAATTAGATGATAATAATGATCTATGATGTTGTAGGAGTTCCAAGTGACAAGGAACAAACCCTAAGGAGCAAAGGAAAAGAGAAAAGCTACCTAGATGAGTGAAGGACAAAGATTAAGAGTTGTGCATAATTTAAGGCAATAGCTTATCTTTGTTCGAAATAATGCATGTTCAGTATGTTAATTGATGATTGAAATGCATTAATGATGATTATGACATGAAACCATATGTTAGAGATAAAGAATGAGATTTTTGAGATTTGTTATAAAGAATGAGATTTTTGTGATTTGTTGAATTAAGTGATGTATGTTAGAGAATTTAATTGTGATTAAGGCATTTATATGTATTTTTCAATAAAGGACTCCAGAAATGCATGAGTTGTGTTTTGATATGGTTTGGGGTATTTTGAATGAATGAAATGTGAATATGCTGATTTCCTGTAGAAAGTCACTAGTGTGACTATAGGGTCACAGGCGTGAACTTGATGGTTCACGGTTATGACTGATTTGTATCACGGTTGTGACTTTGGTGTAAAAATGGTACTACTCATTCCAGAAGCATTAACAGTTTGGATCACGGACATGAACTCATTCACGGGCACGAATGAGTATTCACGATCGTGAAAGCTTTTGGCATGATTCATTCCAGTAGCATTCACGGCTTTGGATTATGGGCTTTATATGTTATCCAGTATGTATGATCATGATGATATGTTGCAAAACAAGAATTGAGATGTTGATATATGAGAATATTGATGTATCAAAATTTAAGAATGATGATGATGATATGTATAATATGAGAATGATGAAATGGATGTACATTAAAAATTAAATAAAGATATATGATTAATATGAAAATATGAAGATGCCCATTACTCTACCTACGGACTAGAAATAGGATAGATGACATCTCATTATGGGGGCAAATGGTACTGTACTATATGAGATATTCCTCGATCAATGTGACTTAAGCTCGGAGAGCACCATTGACCTGAGATGCTCTATCAATGTGGCTTAAGCTCATAGAGCGCCATTGAATTGAAAAGCTCTGTAAAGCACACATAAATTGTGGACAAGATGGCTTAAGCTCAGAAAGCGCCCTTGGTTCGGTTATTCATCTATGATGAAATAATACTCAATCAATGTGGCTTAAGCTCTAGGAGCGCCATTGATTTGAGAAGCTCTGTTGAGCCAAATAGTGGACAGGATAGCTATAGCTCTGGGAGCGCTCCTGATTCATAACCCGTAGTCCAAATTTAAAGGGATGTGGGCAAGACAATGAAGATAAGTCAGAAAATAAGAAAAGAAAAAAAATGATGATGATATGAGATTGGGATATATTAATAAAGAGATTAACATAGTAACTTACCATCAAAGATAAGTGAAAAATAACATTGTATATGTGACCATGATATTTATACTTGTATGAAATAGGAACATGTTGATAGGAATAACATGCAAAGATTTTAATGCATATAATGATACAAGTTAATGCTTGTTGCATGATATATTATATTGCCTTATTTATATGCACCACTAAGCTTAGAGCTTAGCATCGAAGTTTCCTTCCGCGCAGATATAGAAAGGTAGTTGAAGGTGGTAGATAATTCAAGTGGTGATCCTATTCAAATTAAAGCAGTCGATCTCGAAATAGTGGGTCACAAACTTTTGAACTCTTGTATTTTGATTTCCGCGTTATATATACTTATAAGTTGTAAATTACTTTTCAAAGTTTGTTAAATAGTAAATTGGTATTTATAAATACTATCTTATGTAAATAAAATGTACATTATTTAATAAAAAAAATGTGTCTGGCTCCTTAGCAAACATAAAAGAAAATAGCGATTTAAAAAAGTAAAGAAGATAGGCAGTAGCAGCTATCATCCGGGCAGGTGCGGTTTGGGTGAGAGAGTGCGACAAGTTTTTGGTATCAGAGCCCAGTTTGGGTGGTTTTGGATTGTAAAAGTGAATTTTGAAAATATTTATTGCTTGAGAGTATGCAAAATTGAATTTTTGGAATCACTGCTTTAATGATTAGGACCGTTACCTTTACGTTATAGGTAAGGTATGGCTTCTGGATCAAGATGAATAGTAGTGGAAGAAGCTGAGAGTAATGAGCCCTTAGAGGCAAGAGCTTCATCGCGACCAAGTCATCGCCGAGCTGCAACACCAAGATCTAGTGGTAGCTCATCCTGTGAGTAATCAGCTACGAATATGGGTTAAACGGAGCTCATGAGAAATATGATAGAATTGTTATAGAGAGCATCACAACCAACCTCATCCGGATTACAATTTGAGAGACTGAGGAAGTTAGGGGCACCCGATTTTTATGGAAAAAGGGAGAATGATCCTTCTGTGGTAGAATTTTGGTTGGAACGGACAGAGCGAGTCTTCGATCAACTACACTGCACAGATGAGCAGAAATATGAGTATGCAATATCGCTGCTATAGGAGCATGCATATGACTGGTGGCGATATGAGTCACAAAACATAGAGGCACCCGACCCTATGACATAGGAATTCTCTCTAGAGAAATTTAAGGAACAGTATATCCCTCCTATATACACAGATGACAGGAAGAGAGAGTTTCTAACTCTGAAATAAGGAAACATGTCAGTAACAGAATATAAGAGGGAATTCACACATTTATGTAAGTATGCTAAGGACATTGTATCCAAATAAGCTGATAAATGTCGACGTTTTGAAGATGGGTTGAGGGATACAATCAAGTTATAAGTTTCAGCCCTACATTTGATGAGCTTCCCCAGTTTACTAGCATCTACTAGAACAGTTGAAAGAGTCTTGGCGGCACAGCAGCCCGTGTAGGTTAGTGGGGTTAGTAGACCCACACCACAACCAAGTGGAGTACAATCAAGCGGAAAGAGAGCCAGATCTTTTGGTGGCCGAATCCAAGCTGGGGGTTCCAGTAGACCTCAGTTTTATAGGTGGGGAAAAACTGCAAGATCTACTTTATCAATATCCAATGCATTAACACAAGCATCCCGTAGATCTACCCCTCTGCTAGTGTGTCAACATCGTGGTCGTCCTCACCCAGGAAAGTGTTGGTGGATGACAGGAGCATGCTTGAGATGCAGCTCCAAGGACCATATAAGAAGAGTGTCCATTGCTACAGTTTGGTAGAGGTTCAGGGAGTACTGAGTCAGTACCGATACAAACTATAGGATAAGGCAGAGGTCGAGGCTGAGGACAAGGAAGAGGAGGCCGTGTAGGGCCAAACCAGTTTAGGTCAAACACAATGGAGAGGCTGGAAGGTAGTAGAGTTCCTTCAGAAAGAGTTTATGCCATGCGATACTGAGAGGAGCAGGTTGCACCTGACATCATAGTGGGTAAATGCCTCCTCTTTTGCTCTTATATACATGCATTGATAGACCTGAGGTCGACACACTCATACATATGCACACCACCACCGGGTCGAGAGGGTTTAAAACTAGAGACTCTAGAATATGAGATTCTTATGACTAACCCGTTAGGGCACAGTGTGAGGGTTAGTAAAATCTTTCAGGGATGGCCAGTCGAAATTCAAGTTAAACAATTCCCAGCAGATTTAATAGAGCTACCATTCTATGATTTCGATGTGATCTTAGGAATGGATTGGCTAGCTCGACACGAAGTGATAGTAGACTGCAGAAAGTGAGAGATGAGGATTAAAGTTTTAGAACAAGAAGAGTTAGTAGTGATGAGCAAGAATAGAGGATATTCAGACAATGTGATATCAGTGTTGGAAGCTCAAAAACTCATCAATAAAGGATGTGAGACTTACCTAGCGTATGTGATTGATACCTGAAAGAAAAGTCCGAAGTTGGCTGACATCCCAACTATTAGTGAGTTTCCTGATGTGTTCCCTAAGGAGTTGCCAAGACCACCACCTGACCGAGAGATAGAGTTTGCTATCGAATTTGTACCTGGAACTGATCTTGTATCTATTACACCATATAGGATGGCACCCATAGAGTTGAAAGAGTTGAAGATACAGTTACAAGAATTGTTAGATAAAGGATTTATATGACCTAGTGTATCACCATGGGGTGCTCTAGTATTATTTGTGAAGAAGAAAGACGGTATTTTACAACTTTGCATTGACTACAAGTAGCTTAATAGGGTTACTATTAAGAATAAATACCCACTTCCTAGAATTGATGACTCATTTGATCAGTTTAGAGGTGCAAGTATAATTTCAAAGATAGATCTTCGATCGGGGTATCATCAACTGAAGATCAAAGGGTCAGATGTACCTAAGATGACATTCCTGACTCGTTATGGTCATTATGAGTTCTTGGTTATGCCATTTGGGTGAGGGTGTGTGACACTCACACATAAGCAATGATATGCAGGGCCTAAGGAACAATAGGCAACTCAATAAGGGAGAGTCGGATCTGCACTTTGGAAATGGAGTAGGGGTTGTTGCATAAGTTATGGAAACTTATGTATTGACCCTCCCTAGTGGGCTTATGTTAAATTTGGATAATTGTTCTTATATACCTACATTGACTAAAAACATTATTTTTGTTTCAAGTTTAAATAAAGATAGTTTCCATTTAGCTTTTAGTAATAATTGCTATTTTATTATGTTGAATGGTATTCTTTGTGCTAGCGTTGCATTATGCGATGGAATATACATATTAGATATGTCAAATCCAATTTTAAACATTAATGATAATAAAAGGCAAAAAAAAATGTTGAAATTATCTTACTTAAGCCATTATTGCCCTGGTCATATAAGTGAGAAACGCATGGCTAAGCTACACAAGAGTGGTAGTTTGGGGTCATTTCATTCTAAATCGTATGACATATATGAATATTGCTTATTAGGCAAGATGACTACCTTTGAAGGAAAGGGTGAAGAAGCTAATGAGCTTTTAGACTTAATATATTCGGATGTATATGGTCCAATGCCCACACACACCAGATGTGGTTTCATTTACTTCATGACTTTTATAGATGACTACTTATGATATGGGTACATGTATCTTATGAGACAGAAATCTGAAGCCTTTGAAAATTGAAAGAATTCTAAAATAAAGTATAGAAACAACTTGACAAAAGTATTAAAACACTTTGATCAGATCGAGAAGGTGAATACTTGAGCCAAGAGTTTCTAGATTATCTTAAGGATAATCGGATATTAGTGTAATGGATTCCACCTTACACATTACAATACAATGGTGGGGCTGAAAAGAGAAACTGGACCCTGTTAGATATGGTAAGATCTATCATGAGCTTTGTGGAACTCCCTTAATCCTTTTGGGGTTATGCAATAGAGACTACCGTTTATATATTAAATAGAGTCCCTTCGAAGGCAGCTGATGTTACTCCATATGAGATATGGAATAACAAAAAGCCGACACTTTTTTACATGAGAGTTTGGGGTTGTCCTACTTATTTGAAGCGAACAATGTTAGATAAGTTGGAAGCTAAGTCTAACCGATGTCTAATTATGTGATATCTAAAAGCATCATATGAATATCAATTCTACCACACCTTGGAAAAAAAGGTGTTTGTTTCAAGACATGTTATGTAATGCCCGATAATTTAGGCCACTATCGCAGTTGACCAAAATTTTACGCACTGAACCAATCAGGGTCTAAATTCAGAAATGAAAGAAAAAAATTAAAATGATAATAAAATATAAGAAAAATATTTTGGATATTATTAATTGAGAATTTTGAAGTTCAGAATTAAATTTTGGAAAAAAAAAATTTTACTGAACGAAATTGGAAATTGCAGGGTTTTTGGCACATATATTTTAAGAAGGTATAAAAATATAATATTTTTTATCTAAGGAAAGGAATACTCTTTTGATTAAAATAAAGTAAGAGTGATTTAAATTAATGGACCAATGAGGGACAAGATTATTTAATTAATCCTAACCACCCACCTAATCCAACTATAGAAGTCAACTTTCACTTTTTGTCTTTATTCTTCTTCTTTGTCATCTCAATCAAACCCATTTTTCTAACTTTTTTTTCATTCACATAAAATCTAGGCACATATTTCTTGCTAAATTCTACCTTGAAGAAGTTCCATGAAGGTGGTTTCGGTGTCTGGGGCTTCGATAAGATTGATTTCCATGAGTCATAGGCATGAACTTTTAGAAGGGAAATTGCATACCTGACCTTCTATTCCTCTGGGCACCCAAGTTCCTCAAACACCCTTTCTATTGATTCCACCCAAAACTTTGAAGCTGCTGGGTCATCCTCTATCCTCCCCATAAAGTATGTGGCCCCATATTTTTCTCTGCTTATCAATCCGAGGTTTTGGCTGAGATGGAAAAGGAGGTGGAGTTGGTTGTGAAACTGCTTGTACTATCCATTGTAACAAAATTGCTATCTACTCCATAAGAGGCTCTTGTCCTAAATTAACCTATCCCTCTACTCTCGGTGGAGCTACTACATTCGGCCTAAAATCTCTCACTGATGGAGGTTGTCTGAGATTGGTTGAGTCTGAGAGACTATTACTCAGTTCATCTTCTGAGAAATCTTGTTCTGATCCCGAATCCATATCTACCTATAAACTAAAAAAAAAGAGCCAAATCAGATAATTGCAGCATTTTATACATATGCATGAGACACTTTCTAATTTACACCCACTGATTAAGAATCAATTAACCTGAGATCTGATACCACTAAATGTAGCTCTCCCTTACCTTACTGGTCATTAATGTTCATGCTTGTGAATGATCACAAAGCCAATCACAGCTAAGTCATGGGTAGACAACTTGTGATAGAAGGTTTTATGCCTGTGAAAATACCATTCATGCCCGCAAATAACCTATATCAAAAAATGTGCAAATGGATTTATATAATGAAATTATTTGAGTATGATATGCACACACACTTTTTATGATTAAATGAGATTATATAGAGCATAATGACATGATTATGGAACATAGTTTCACACTAGATGCCATGAATTATAGGATATGATATGATGATTATGTGAAATATTGGAATGTGACGTAAATGATGTAAATATGTAGAAAGTAAAAATATATGTCCATTCTTTATACGAGAACTAGCTAGGATAGGTGGCTTGCCATTAAGAGATTACATTACTATAGAATATTTATGCATACAGATTTTATATTTACTCATTAGGGTGGCTTAAGCTCAAATAAGAGAGCTCCTAATTTGAGATGCAGAGTTTGCACATATGCATGCAATTATTATGTTTACTCATATGGGTGGCTTAATTTAGGGTAAGAGCACTCCTGATTTGAGATGTGGAATTTGCACATATCCATGCAGTTATTATGTTTACTTGTCAGGGTGGCTTAAGCACGGGTAAGAGTGCTCCTGATTTGAGATGCAGAATATGCAATACAAATAGATACAGATAGTGAGCAGGGTGGCTTAAGCTCGAGTAAGAGTGCTCCTATTTCACAACCTGCATCCGGATAGTCTAGGTTTAGAGTATTGGGATAAGAAACCAAAAATTGGTAACATAGTACATAGAAATTGTAATATAGAAATTTGCAATACAGTATACAGAAATCAGTGAATCAGAAATCATATGTATATATGGAATCAATAATGGTATACTTGCAATACATGATGGAATTCACTATGACTATGATGATATGGAATTATGTTAAACAACATGTGTTGTTACTACGATGATGAAATCACTTATATAGTGTATGTTATGGTTGTATTGAAATTAATTCAGTATGAATGAACTTCTACATATATTTTTATGTATATGAAGATATGATCAAGCACCCATGTATGTTTATAAATATGAGACGTGATATTTAATATGTGAATGCATGCTAGAATGTAAATGCTTATATGTACCACTAAGCTTTCAATAATTTAGCGTGTAGGTTTTCCTACACACAGGTTTAGAGCCAATGTACTGTGGAGTTGATTTGAAGAGAAGATAAAGCTAGATAGAGTTGACCCATGTTTGGTTTGCCCTTTTATTCCATTCATTTCATTTGGTATTTCGCATACTATGGGATAGAGACATATAGTTATTTCATTGTTTAAATATAGACATGTAATAGATTTTAATAAGTACAAGAAGTAGGGAATTTTGTAATAAGGGATTTTAAATTCCAATATAGTTTTGAGATGATTATGGATGTTTTCTAGATACAAAAAAGAAAGTTTTATGTTTCTTTACAGGAGATTGTTTCAGATCTGATATTGTTAATATAGAAATAAGTTAGAAAAATTTTAATTCAAAACAGTTTAGACAAATACAGTCATGTGGCATCCGTCTGCACAACGAGATTTGACCTAGCAGTATGGAGGGGTGTTACATATCATATGTATGAGATGCATATTCAGAACCCAATATTGTATCATAGTCACCCTATGTAAATTAATTTTGGATTTAAAATAAGATTGATTGAAAAGGAAAAACTTAGATTCCCCTCTATTAAAAATGATTTGGCTTTTGTTTGGGCTTAAATTTTATTTCACATTCAATGCCATGTTAATATAATGATATTAGATTGTTGATGATAATAAAATGATTTAAATTGGATTTAAACATGAAATTTGTAATTATGCATATTGTTGAAAATTTAGGATTTACGAAACCTATTTTTGCCAATTGAGTTCTCTTTTGGGCTATTCGAATTTGGTTTGTTAATTTGATTTTTCAATCATGATTTTGACATATTAAAAAAAATTTTATCTTCTGGACAAACAATTGATACAAAAATCATTTTTGATTATGGAACAATCAAAACTAGTAAATAGGGCAAAAACTAGTAATTTGATTATTTTGTATCATGAATGTTTGTATTCAATTTGGACAATTTTTAAGCAATTACTTAGCTAGTTAAGTTTTTAATGATTTAGATTGTCTAATAAATGAATTTAATTAGTTTAATCTAACTATAAGTTGATTATAATTATGATAATGAATTATGGAATTTTTGAGAATTTTTAAATAAAAATTTAATTTGAATTAGAAAAGAGTTTTCTAATCCTAGTTTGACTAGAATTATAATATGCTATTGTACAATTTGACATCAAACTAATAATTAATTAAGGTAATTTAATTATGAATTAACTATTGGTCATATTTAAATTTGAATTTTAATGAGTTTACAAGTTTAAGGTTGGATTTATAAGTTGCATGCATTAAATTGGTAGTGATATAGTTGGCCAAGTAGACAATTTTAGAAAACTATTTGATATGATCAAATGTATGCATAATATGCATGGTTTTCTATTAAAAAGTGTTTTTAAATGTTCATATAATCATTTAATGAGATTAAATATTGAATATATGATGAATTTCATTAAGGCCAAATAAATCAAAATAATGTTTCAAAAGTTATAACAAAGGAAACCCAATTTGTTACTTTAATAGTTTACCTCTATTTATGTATTAGAAATGCATGCTAGGGGTGTATGGAATGACATGATGACATAATTATGACTAGCCCAATGTGATTGTTCATGTATGGAATTTTTGTTTTTGGTAAATAGGGCATGCGAGTATCTGCCTTTTCATTTCTCCCTATTGTATTTCTCTTATCATCTCACTCCCCTGAAATATAACTTGAGGTTTTCTTATGAGAAATTTATGTAATTAGATTACCTAGGATTATAATAGAATTGAAGTGCAAAGCATCAATAAGCTAAGGAAATGGCACCAAAAGTAAATGAGCATTAGAATATGCAATTGTTTTCTATTTGGTGTTGTAAATTCATACATCTACCTAGTTGAGACCTCTTCAATCCTTTCATAGCTCGAAGGATTAATGTTAGATATGTCCATAATCATGACCATATAATTAGTATAATTATCTTATATATCTATATGTGATGAATGGATATATTATGCATGCCAAACAACCCTGATGAGACTTAATTAAATAAAATCTCTCATAAATTATATTAAGGCCAATGTCTTCCTTTAATATGGCAAGAACTATAGTTCTTTTAGAGTTTGGGTTGTTGGGCATACCTAAGCTCACTGTACAAGAATTGTTCAAACCATCGAAATATGATTTCATGTTTAATGAGTCAGTTGGTTCTTTTAGAGTTTGGGTTGTTGGGCATACCCAAGCCTGCTGTACAAGAATTTGTTCAAACCATCAAAATATGATTTCATGATTAATGAGTCGGCTTTTACTAGTTACATTGGCTTGTTAGGCACACCCAAAGTCAATGTAAATATGTGGCAATATTAGGATAGTGTATATGAGCTATGCACACATCAAGATTTGATAGCCCAATGATTCAGTAATTACATAAAAACAATACAATTGGCATGAGATACCTACCAATTGACCTAAGGTGGGTTGTTGGGCACACCCAATGTCATTCTTAATGATATTAGAAACTGACACCCCTAAGGAACTTCCAATGGATTCTTTGGGATTCATAGTAAGGCCTATGGGTTTGCAATAAAATAGTGGGAGTAATAATGTGCATTTATTATATACATAATATTCATGCATGTAGTACATATTTTAACATGATCTTTCTTTATGTTTAATTTGCTAGAATCTTGTCATTAAATGTGAACCTGCACTCAATTCTTGAATCTAATAAATTGCCTAGCTCAAACTTCCTTGATTGGCCAAGGAATTTGAGAATTGTCTTCAAAGTAGAAAAGATAGCCTATGTCTTAGAAGAGCCACTTCCCTCCCCTTCTGCTGATGATGCATCTATTAATGATAAATTGGGAAACAAAAAGCAATTGGATGATAGTGAGTTGGTGGGTTGCATTATGCTTGCTAATATGTCTTTCGAGCTTCAAAAGCAGCATGAAAATAAGGATGAAAATACCATAGTATGTTATCCAAAGGAACTTTTGAATGAGCAAGCTCGAACTTCTGCTCTAATACGGTAGAGGGGACTTCATCAGTGCAACATACATTAAAGATGAACAGATTCATTAAGAGGTTGGAAAATTTAGGTTTCATTATTGATCATAAGTTAAATATAGACTTAATTCTCTAAAGTTTTCTTGATAGTTATGCACTTTTCATCCTAAACTATTAGATGAACAAGATATTCACTTTGATCCCTATATTGAACAACATGCTCAAGGCAGCTGAGCTTTCTTTCAAGAAAGAACAAAAGGTTATGATGCTAGTGTACACTACTTCTTCTTCTAATAAAAAAAAGGCATGAAAAAAATAAGAAATGCATTAAGACCCAACGGGACATGAAGTAAAAGGGCAAAGAAATTACTTCAAAGGGGACTTGCATCCATTGTGACAAGGATGCCCATTGGAAAAAAAAACTGCAAGACCCATCTAAAGTCTTTAAAGAATGAGAAGGATAAGACATTGGATGCACCTTCTACTTCATGTATTTATGTTATTAAGGTTAATAATATTTCTAGTAACAATACATGGGTGTTGGATACCATATATAGCTCACACATATGTATTTATATGTAAGGCCTATGAAATAGTAGACAACTCAAGAAATGAAAGCCAGACCATCATATCGACAATGGAGCAAGAGTTGTTGCAATAGCTATAAGAACTTGTGTATTGACACTCCTTAGTGGGCTTGTTTTGAAATTAGCAGTTGCTATTATACTCCAATTTTAACTAAGAATATTATTTTTGTTTCTTATTTAAATCAAAAAGGTTTTCATTTAACTATTAATAGCAATGGTTGCTCTATATGGTTGAATGACATTCTTTATTGAATTGATGAATTATGTAATGGAATTTACATTCTTGATATGCCTAATTCAATCCTTAATATCAATAATAAAAGACAAAAGTTGGATAACCCAAAACCATCATATTTATGGGATTATCACTATGGCCATATAAATGAGAGGCGCATGACTAAGTTGCACAATATTAGTGATTTAGGGTCATTTGATTATGAATCATATGACACATATGAATCTTATTTATTAGGAAAGATGACAAAATCACCTTTTAGAGGAAAGGACGAACATGCCATAGGATATTGGACCTTGTACATACAAATGTATATGGACCAATGATAGTGCACACCAGATGTGGTTTTATCTGCCGGATTACCTTTGTTGATGATTATTCAAGATTTGGGTACTTGTATCCAATGAGATACAAATCTGACGCCTTTAAAAAGTTAAAGGAATTCATAAATGAAGTAGAAAAATAACTTGGCAAAAGTATTAAAACATTTAGGTTAGATCGAGGTGGAGAATACTTAAGTCAATACTTTCAAGGTTATCTAAGAGATAATGGGATTTTATCTCAGTAGACTCCACCTTACATGCCACAACACAATAGCATAGCTCAAAGGAGAATCCAAACCTTGTTAGACATGGTGAGTTCAATGATGAGCTTTGAGAACTACCTAAATTCTTTTGGGGTTATGCACTAAATACTACTACTTATATATTAAATAGAGTCCATTCTAAGTCAGTTGATGTTACTCCATATGAGATATGAAATAAAAATAGACATATTCTTTCACACATGAAAGTGAAGCGAACATTATCAAATCAGCAATAAGCTAAATTTGATAAATAATTATTTGTAGATTTTGATCAATTGATGGAATCTGAATATATTACTCATTTAGATGAAGTAACAGCTACACCTTCTGAAACATAAGAACTTCACAGAACAAGTAGGATACACATTGTTCTTGAGAGATATGGTTTTCTCGTAAATGAATAGAATGACATATTACTCATAGAGGATGATGAGCCTATTAGCTATGAAGAAGTTATGAATAGTTCAGAATTTGATAAATGGCTAAAAGTCATGCAGTTAAAGATGGATTCCATGTATGAAAACCAAGTATGGATTTTGGTTCACCCACCTAAAGGGATAAACCCATTGGATGCAAATGAGTCTTCAAAAAGAAGACCGATATGAAAGATAATATAGTTACCTATACAACTAGGCTAGTAGCTAAAGGATATCGTCAAAGATAAGGTGTTGACTATGATGAAACCTTTTATCCAGTTTCTATACTTAAATTGATTAGAATACTCATAGCCATTGCTGCTTATTATGACTATGAGATTTGGCAAATGGATTTAAAAACAACTTTCCTTAATGGAAATTTTACTGAGGATGTGTATAGGACACAATTAAGGGTTTCATAACTAGTGATGGAAAAAAGGTATGCAAATTGCAAAGATCCATTTATGGACTGAAGCAAGCATCCAAAAGTTGGAACATTCGATTTGATAAGACAATCAAAGATATTGGTTTCTCACAAAATACAGATGAACCTTGTGTTTATTAGAAAGTTAGTGGGAGTGCAATTGTATTCCTAGTGTTATGTGTAGATGACTTACTTCTTGTACAAAATCATGCCTCAATTCTTCCATCAATTAAAATTTGGCTTTCAAAAAATTTCTCCATGACAAACCTTGGAGAAACGACCTATATACTGGGATTAAGATCTATAGATAGATGTCTAAAAGGTTTTTTAGTCTTTCTCAATCTACATATATAGATAAGATGCTAAAGAGGTTTAGCATAGAATAATCAAGAGACGATTCATTCCTATGACACATGGGATCACCCTCTCTAAGTCCATATGTCCAATGACATAAGTTGAATGGGCACGCATGAGTAGGATTCCATATGCTTCGGCTATTGAATATATCATGTATGTTATGTTATGTACTAAACTCGATGTATCATATGTTTTAAGTGTCATGGGCAAATATCAATTAGATCTCGGTGAGGGGCATTGGGTGGCTATCAAGAACATCCTTATCTATTTAAGAATAACTAAAGATGCGTTCTTGGTTTCTGGAGATAGTGAGCTTAAAGTGAGTGAGTGTACAAATGCTAGCTTCCAATATGACAATGATGACTCCAAATCCCAGTCATGCTATATTTGCACGTTAAATGGCAGTGCAGTCAGTGAGTAGACTCCAAACTACAGTTTCTAAGGTAGAAAAGGAAGCAGTTTGGATAAGGAAATTCATCACATAGTTAAAAGTAGTTCATAGCATTTTTTTAACTAATACTATTGTGTTGTGATATCAATAAAATCATTGCACAAGAAAATGACTCATGGTCTCATCAAAGATCCAAGCATGTACTCAGACAATACCATCTGATTCAAGAAATCATAGGTTGACATTATGTAAAGATAGAGAGAGTTCCCATTGATCAAAATATGGTTGATCCTCTCACTAAGATATTTACCCAAAAGAAAAATGATAGTCATGTATTCACCTATGGTATGATGTATAAAGGCAATTGGCCAATCACCTTAGGAACTTGATGCACTCATTTATAATTAATAAAAGACATTTTCATTATATTATTGTTCATTCACATATGAATTTGATTTGGATCTTAGACCATCTAATAAAGTCCCTAGTATGTAACACTACATGAAAGACATCATGATGAGATTATGATAGTGAGATTTCTATAATGTGTAATTGTATTTACATCTAAATTAACCCTAGTCATAGGATTAACAAGACAAGACATTATTAATCCAAATAGACTAGCACATGTTATGTAACATCCTTGACCTTCCCCCACATGCATTTCATTGAACATAAGCATCTTGCATACAATTCAATTGAACAAATGCATTCCATACGTATTTTCGTAGGAACAAGTTTATCACACGCACTAGCTACGTGTCCTAGCATTTGGCACTTGTATCGAGTAGCACATGTGTACTTATAACCTATATGAGGATTATGAAGTATTAGAAATGAATTGAATAAGTGACCAAATTAATGTAAGCAAAATGATTAGATTAAGATTAGTAAACATTTTGCATTGTTAATTTAGTTAAACCGGGCCAAAAGATTAAGCGGTATTATTGTGTAGATTAGTCGAATTATATATATATGTAAATAATAATAATAATATAGATAAAATAAAATGAAAATGAAACATAAGAGAAATAGAAGAGAAGAGAAGAGAAAAGAGAAGAGAAATGAGAAATGAGATGAGAAATGAGATGAGAAAAAGATAAAAAGACAAAAACATAAATCTGCCTTTATCTTCATCTTTCCCATTTCTGCCTCCTCACTTCAGCCCCGACTTCTCCTTCATTTTCCTCCATTTCAGACTTCAAATATTCCTTGTTTTACCTAGTTTTTGCACCAAATTGATCCCTTGCAAGTTCGTCCTTGGTAAGTAATCAATTCTTATTGCTTTAGGGTTGATTTGAGTTGCTTATGTTCATTAATAGGCACTGTTTTGCAACCCGATTTTGATGCACATCTAAATTGATTCTGGACAAGTATAAAACACAAACGTTGTTCCTTTATGTCTTATATTTATGAATATGTAAACGGTGTTTCGTGATTTGGTTTATAGAATTATATATGCTCTTCGTACTGAAACTGGTCAGGGTGTAAACCCTAACCAAGTTAGCTACTGTGTGGTCTGATTTAGAATATGTTAAAGCCCTTATTTGACGTCTCTCAAAACATAAAAGTTGTAGATATATGTGTTTTGTATCTGTATACCAAATTTCAGGTTCATAGGGCTTGTAAATGGTGAGTTATGGTGAATGGAACCATGACTGTTCCATGGTTTAAACTGCCTACTGAGTGCACTGGGCAGCTCCAGTACATTGGTTGGCTAATTTGAGCTTGTTAGAGCTAGATTATGTAATTTATAAAAACATAAAAGTTATAGGTATATGTCTTATCTAAATTATGGTACTAATTTTAGCTTAAGTGGTTATCTATAGACTAAGTTATGGCTTTTTGAAGTCATACTGGTCCGGAAGCCAATTCTATTCTGGAACAGTAATATGTTTGGTATAATTAGAAGACCTTAGAGACATAATTGGTACAAGTTGTAAACATGAAACATGTTCCATATGAACCCATATAAGTGTATGTAAAGTTTCATTAAAATAGGACTTATATAGTGTAAGTTATGATGAACCCAAATGAGTACCCTGAAACTGGCTAAAGGCAGAAAACAAGGCAGAAAACAGAACACTCTTATAAATTCCACAAAATATTGTAAAATTATCCAATTGGTCTGAAATTTTAATATGTTCTCTAATTATATGTTATTTGTAATTAGGAACAAGAATCAGATTAATTGGTCAATTATAGAAAAATTTATAGGCTAAACAGTCCCATAAGGTCACACTGTCTCATAGGAAAAATCTTAACTATTGACATGAACAATGCATATTAATTTGTTTAAGCCACATTAAGTATCTCTAATTATGAGTTAATCGATTATGTTTTCATATTAGGCTCGCAACATATTGGAGACCCACAAGGAGCAGATAGACAATAAGTTAGGGGTCGGAATCAAAGGAGAACGGTGAGTCTAATTATCGATTGAATTCTTTAGTGCAAATGAATGTTGTTTGCTATGTGATTCATGTGATTGTATGATTGGTCCTTGATAATGTAATGATGGATAATTTGTGACATTGTGGTACATATAAATGGTATACTTGTGGTATATTTGAGGTATATGTTTGACAAATGTGATATATATACATGGTACATGTATAGTATATACAAGGTGTATGCTTGACATATGAGGTATATAGGGAATATATGTATGTTGTATATGATAAAGATGCAATGGTTGATGAATGCTTAAATACAAGTGCATATGCATATGGGCTAAAAAGGCGTTGTGACTAGTTAATCGACATTGCAAAGCAAAAGAAGAGGCCTATGGCCCAACAAATGTGCAAGGCAAAAGAAGAGGCCTATGGCCCAAAAAATGTGCAAATGAAACAAATGATCAAGCTAGCTAGCAAATGCAAATGCAAATGTTCACATGGAAACCCGGGGCAATGTTCATTTAATCTGGTCACAACAAAATAAAATGTACAAGCAAAGCATAAGTAAATAACAATTATTGAGTACTTGATTTTATCTATATTTATATGTTATTTTCTGATGAATGGAATGGAATGCATGGTATATATTGGAATTGTGATTTATGACTATGAGTTATTTGGTACTTTAGAGCTCATTGGATGATTATTCTCACTGAGCCGCAACTCATCAATTTGCGTCATTTTTCAGGTAAAGAAAAGTGATAGCTCATTTTGAGTAGTGTATAGAAGACATGGAGCACAGGTCATTGGCCGAGCCTCATCACTCTCTCTCCTTGCATTCCACACAAGCATAAAAACATGTCATCTGTATTTTGGACTTATATGCTTGAATATGTATAGTCATTTTGGAATGAGTCTAAATATGTATAAATGAAATCAACTCGGAAATACTTATGTGTAAAGTTTATATTTTGATATATGTGATATATCGTATTGTGGTTTTAATGTTGACTTGAAAAGTCATTTAGTAATTTTACAGGATATAAGACTTGTAAAGTCGTTAGTTGATTTTACAGGATATGATATGAAAAAAAAAAAATTTTACTACTATTGTTAACAAGGTATTTTGCCTTTTCAGTATGCAGTATGTGACTATTTGATACAGGGATAGGTTATACTTAAATGCATAAGAGGTGTGACGTTACATGTTATACTCCTTGTCTAGGTTAAGCGACTAATCTTATAAGCTGAAGACATGAGATGTTTAAAGTTAGCATGTGGATGCTTGCTAGAATATCCAAGTATATTGGATGACTTGCTATGGGACAATAAAATGGATATCTATTCAATGTCAGTGATAGTCTTAACATAACAATGGTGCAAGTATCCTTAGACTTGAGATGCTCAACTGTTAGGTTTTGAAGGCACATCTCATTCATAAATGCAGGGATTGTTAGAGTAGTGCTCTAAAGGCAATCACCTTTAGCACTTATTGTACAAATATATTTGATTAATAAAAAGCTTTTTCATTAATTTGATGTTCATTTGATATATGAATTGATAAATTATCTTAAATCAATTAATGAAGTCCTTGATACATAACATAGCATGAAGGAAATCATGATGAGATCATGATATTGAGATTCTTATCATGTGTAATTATGTTAGTATCAAAATTATCCCTAGTCATAGGATTAATGAGATGGGACATTATTAATCCAGACAGACTAGCACATGTTACACTCCTTGATTGGATCGAGTAGTAGATCTCATCATCTATAAACATGAGATGTTTCGAGTTAACATGTGGATGTTTGCTAAGTGTAGCTAAGTACATTGGATGACCAACTATGAGACAATCATATGGATAATCTATTCAAATGTCAATGATAGTCGCATCATAGCAATGGTGCAAGTATCCTTAGACTTGAGGTACTCAAGGAAATCTTGAATATTGATTCTATATTTTGACACTATTCCTTATTGCCTCAGAGAAGTAGCTCATAAGGTAGTGATTGGATACAACTTGAGGTATTCGAAGGTAATTGGGTAACCAAAAAAGGATTCACCACTCTTGATAGAATGAGTATATACCCATGGCCTCTTGTCGTGGTCATTACTCAGGAATCTCTGGCCGGAGTGGAAATATCATAAAGATAGTCTTCAATGACATATCTAATAGAGTAATGAGCCTCAAAGACAAGAACTAACATTACTTGGACTAGATGTGACGTAGTCAGTCTAGTGGGAGTTGACACATGTCCATACTCTGAACCAAGTGGGGTATAGAATGGTGAAAGGAATAATTGCACAGAAATTGTCTATGGAAAGGTTCGTAGTCAAACCACTGACTTTCCGGTCAATTGGGGGTCATGATGTGTTGCTAGATACCGCTCATGACTTATTTAAATTAATTGTTAATTTAAGTGGCCAACATAACCGGGAACCTAATGGGTCACACGCATTGAAGATATGGAGAATGAGTAAAATGGTCTTGGATAAGATCCAAAATATGCGGGAATTATTTTCGGATGGATCGCAATGAGATCGCACGAAAAAATTGTTCAGGAGTGTCACGGGCTCGTACAGGCCCGCGCGAGCTACGCAGGCTGCTGGCTGCCCAGCGGCAGCCCACAGCAGGCCCAGCGCACCTGCAGCTTCCATCCGTTGGGCAACGGCTGTAATTGGCCATAATTACGCGAATTATGGCCAATTAGTATTCATTAGTTGTCATTTTCTCCATTTTTGACTTTTCATCTTATTTTTGAATTTGATTCAATTAGAAAAGACATCAAATGGCAGAAAATAGACATGAAAATATTTTTTGTGAAAAAATATATTTTTAAGACAAAAAAAATTCTCTCAATAACACTTTCAAAGCTAGCACTTTGAATTTGTTCAAACCATTTTCTCTTTATAGTTTCTTCTTCGTTCTTCACGTGGATTATCATTAGAGACATCCTAGTGTGGATTTTTGTGATTTTCTACAACCCAACAAAGTGAAGATTTGAAGAACAAATAAAATTATAAGGTATAATTTTTAACATTTACATTTATATAAATTAGTTTTAATGGTACAAGAATGATATTTTGTTTTGGGTTTTGAAAAATTTTATTTTTCGCTGTGTTTATGAATATGATTCATTCTTCAAAACCTAACATTAGTATCAGATACTCCTTGTATCCATTAAAATTAATTTTAATTGAAAGTGCAATAAGATTGCATGTTTTTGGTGATTTTGGATCAATAGGTTTTGAAAAATTGAAATTAATTTGTAAAATATAATTTACACATTTTTATTTTTTAATTTGATCATGGGATGATTAAGAATGATTATTTTGATTGAAAAATGATTTGAATGTGATTCAAATAATTAATTTCGGATTTATTTCAAAAATGCCTAAAATTGTCTTGTTTATGAACATGTGTTGTTGTTTGGCTTAATTGATGGGGCTGGTTGCATTTTTTTTGTAATTTAATTATGAAAAAATTATTTAGACATATTGAGAATATTTTTATGCCTCTATAAGTGTCCAATAATTAATTAAAAATTATTTTGATTAATTTTTCAAACAAACACAAAAACATGACTGTTTTAGCTTACCTGGTGGGACTGTTTTGTTTGATTTTTTTGTATGTGTTTATTTTATTTCCAGCACCTTGAAATAATTTTTATGTGATTAAAAATATGTTATTTTGATTTTAGATGTATGCAAAAATTATTTTGCAAGTATTTGAAATTTTAAAAATTCTAGATATCGAATTAGTCATTTTGAGCGTCTAAGTGTGTTGGTTCGTTTGTCTTAGTAATTTTGGCTTGTGCCAAAAATATTTTGAAAAACATGAGCTGACCTAAAGACAATTAAAATGGTGATTTGTTGTTCTGAAAAATTTTAGAATTTTTAGAAATTAATTTTGAATTAATTTAAGTTGTGCAATTGTAATTCTAGTATGACTAGAAATTGGTATGTATATTAAAATTAAATTGTTTAATTTTGACATCATAATATTCTGATTTTAAGGAGAATTAATTTTGAATTATTTATGGAAATATTAAATTTAATTTAATTTGATTAAATATTAAATTCAACTTTAAAATGACATACTAAATTAAATTGACCGAAAGAACACATATAGGCAATTTCGATTCAAGTGTTGAATCGATTTACAAATTGAAATCCAAAATTGTCATTTTTATTTTGTGTATTAGAGAATGCATGTTAGGGGTGTATGAAAAGGCATGATGGATGATTATGGACTTAGCCCCAATGTGATTGAGCATGCATAGAATTATTTTATTTTATGGTAAATAGGGTCTGCGTGTCCCTACCTCTTTTTCTTTCTTATGTATTTCTCTTCTCATCTTACTCCCCTCAAATGTAAATTGAGGTTTTCTATAATTTGAAATATGTAATTAGATTACATAGGATTAGGATAGAATGAAGATACAAAGGAGCAAGAAGCAAAAGAGATGGTACCATAAACAAGAAGACTTAGAAATAGGAATTTGATTTCTATTTTGGGTTGTAAATTCATGCATATACCTAGGTAAGACCTAGTCAATTTCTCTTTGGATCAAGAGATTGACTTTAGTATGTCCATAATCATGTCATATAGTTAATGTAATTATCTTTATATATCAATGTGATGAATGTATGATATATAAAAGCATGAAATAATAACTTGATGAGACTTAACAAAGAAATCTCTCACTAAATAAACAATTAAGTCTTACGCCTTCCATTAATATGGGGAGAACCAGACTTCTTCTAGAGTTAGGGTTGTTGAGTTGCCTCAAGCTCACTCTATAAGAATATGTTCAATCCATTGAAATTAGATTTCACGATTAATGGGTTAAACTTAACCGATATTATTAACTTGTTGGATTTGCGCCAAGGTTGATGTGTATTGGAGGTGAAGTTGGTTTTGTATACATGAGATGTACAAATATCAAGAGTCGATAGCCCAATGTATGTGCGCACATCAATAAGTTGAGAGCACAAGATTCGATAGTTGCATGAATAATGCAATTGGTATGGATTAGATACCTCCCAACCAAACTAAGGATAGCTTGTTGAGTTGCCTCAAGGTTATTCTTAGCTAGTTGGATATCGACCCACTAGGAGAACTTCCATATAAGTTCTCTCGGGTTCATAGTGAGGGCTATGGATTCGCAATAAAATAGTGGGAGTCATAATGCGATTTATTAAAGACCTAATAAACATGCATTTTATTTACATTCTAACATGTTCTATTTTACATCTAGGTTGCTAGAATCATCATTAGGACAAGTGTGAATTTGCAATCGCTAATGGAATCAAATAAGTTGACTGGGCCCAATTTTTTGGATTGGCTAAGGAATCTGAGAATAGTTCTCAAATCCAAAAAGATTGGTTATGTCCTAGATGAGGCACTCCCTAATCCCCCTACTGCTAATGCTTATGAAGAAGTTCAGAAGGCATATCAAAAGCATCTCGATGATAGTGAGATGGCAAGCTGCATTATGCTTGCTACTATGTCAGCTGAGTTGCAAAAGCAGCATGAGGCTATGGGTGCTAATTCCATAGTATACCATCTAAGAGAGATTTTTGATGAGCAAACACATTCCGAAAGGTTCAAAACTTCAAAGTTTCTCTTTCACACTAAGATGGTTGAGGGGACATCTCCAGTGCAATATGCATTGAAGATGAATGACTATATTGAGAGGTTGGCCACCTTAGGATTTGTGATGGACCATGAATTAAGTATTGACTTAATTCTAACGGGTTTGTCTGATAGTTATTCACATTTTATGCTTAACTATAGGATGAACCACTATTCCTGAGCTGATTAACTTGCTTAAAACAGATGAGCCAACTGTCAAGAAGGACAGTAAGGCTGTGATGTTGATGGACTCTTCAAGTTCTAAAAAAAAGAACCTTAAGAAGAAGAAGAAGTCCATGAAGCCTAAGGGAGGTGTGGCCAAGAAGAAGGCCAAGGAGATTGCTCCAAAAGGGACATGCTTCCATCGTGGCAAGGATGGCCATTGGAAGAGAAACTGCAAGGCTTACTTGGAGTCCTTGAAGAATAAGGCATCTGATGCCCCATCTACTTCAGGTATTTTTGTCATTGAAATTAATACTGTTTTCAATAATAATATATGGGTATTAGATACCGGTTGTGCCTCACACATATGCACTGATATGCAAGGCCTAAGGAACAATAGACAGCTCAATAAGGGAGAGTCAGGCCTACGTGTTGGAAATGGAGCAAGGGTTGCTGCATTAGCTATAGGAACATATGAATTGACCCTCCTTAGTGGGCTTATATTAAATTTGGAGAATTGGTATTATGTACCTGCTTTGACTAAAAACATTATTTCTGTTTCAAGTCTAAATAAAGATGGTTTCCTTTTAGCTTTTAGTAACAATTGTTGTTCTATTATGTTGAATGGAATTATTTATGCTAATGGTACATTATGCAATGGAATATACATATTAGATATGTCAAATCCAATTTTAAACATCAATGATAATAAAAGGCAAAAACAAGATATGTTGAAATCATCTTATTTGTGGCATTGTCGTCTTGGTCATATAAGTGAGAAACGCATGGCTAAGCTACACAAAAGTGGTAGTTTGGGGTCATTTGATTATGAATCATATGACACATGTGAATCTTGTTTACTAGGCAAGATGACTAAATTACCCTTTAAGGGAAAGGATGAACGTGCTAATGGACTTTTAGACTTAATACATTCAGATGCATGTGGTCCAATGTCTACACACGCTAGAGGTGGTTTCATCTACTTTATTACTTTTATCGATGACTACTTACGATATGGATACGTGTATCTTATGAGATACAAATATGAAGCTTTTGACAAGTTCAAAGAATTCAGAAATGAAGTAAAGAAACAAGTTGGCAAAAGTATTAAAACACTTCGATCAGATCGAGAAGGTGAATACTTGAGCCAAGAGTTTCTAGATTATCTTAGGGATAATGCGATTTTATCTCAATGGACTCCACCTTACATGCCGCAACACAATGATGTGGCTGAAAGAAGAAACCGAACCTTGTTAGACATGGTAAGATATATTTACCCATTGTCTCTCCCCTTCTATTATCTAAGTATGAAAGGATAACCTACCTTGAGCAGTTTACTATAACATATGCTATAATTATAGTGAACTTAAGAAGTAATAGACAAGCATAAGATAAGAAAATATATACGTATTCGTAGATAATGTAAACTCGGTTACATTTTATAAGCTTATATTATTAATTTATATTTTAGCATATTTTAATCAATATTAACTTTTTTTTTCAATTTTTTGAATGCATAATAAATTTTTATTAATAACTAAAAGAGTTTATATTGGAAACATACTAATAAAAAGTACATAAAACATAAAAAAACAAATAAAATTTTTAGAATTTAAAATTTTTCAGTGATAACATGTCAGGGTCAATCCAGCCTACAAAAGCACGCTTACTAAATATGATAGTTATTATACAATTTCAAACCATTCTTTACAGGAAAAAGACGATTCATACATTATTAAACCAAAAACCTTCCGTTCAAGAAGGTCAATCTTTTATAATTAAAAAAAAAATAACTTGCATTTCATATTATTTATCAAAACACAAAAAAGAAAATATAATAAATTTAGATCTATGAAATACAGATATAAAAATTCACTAACATAAATAAATCAAGAATTCAAGGAAAATTATAGCATGCTTAAATTTATTGAGTAAAAATAAAAAAGAATAACAAAGGGTATCATTGACACTAAACGCAGAAAACAATCTTATATAGAGTTACAGGTAAAACAAAAATGAAAAAAGAGGATGAAAGAGAGAGTGGTGGTTAAGTTCTTTTCCTTCATATATAAAATTTTTTCTTTAATTTTAAACCATATTCAGTTTTTAACAATGTAAATTTATCAAATTTTCATCAATTATATAAATTTTATGAAATATTTATATATCATATAGATATAATTAGTTAATTAAATGTCACTTCATTTGGACCATTTAACTGAAGTTCTCAATTCAAATCTAGCATAACCTCCAAAATCATACCGAATTAAAATTTAATAATGCAATTAAGTTTAAATTTAGTAAAACAAAGTTAATAATTATAACACCCCTAAAATAAGTTCTATAGGTTAAGTTAGCGGTTTGGGAGTGTTGGAGTTGAGTAGAGTTTAAATAAAGTTGAGTGTTGAAAAATTGGTGATTTCATGCCTGTGATAAGATGTATCACAACTATGAATATTAGGGTCTCCTTTCACAAACCGTAAAAGTTTGTTATGATCATGAATGAGGATTTCACACCTATGCATGGTGAGTCACCACTGTGAATCTTAGGCGGACAAGAGTAAGTGAGGCAGACACGATTTTCTTTCTACCATTCCATAAAATCCGCTCCCATAGGCAAAACTAGGCCAGTTATGTGCCCAATCCAGATATGGCTTGGTAGGGAAAGGATCAGGTCCGGGCCTTTCTCTAGGAAAACACTGGTTCCGATTCAGAATCAACAGTTCCCAATTCCAACTCTGAATTTAAAAAAAAAAAACAACTGTCATAAGACCGTTGGTTGCCCCCTGCACACACACACTTTTTTTAAAATATATTAAAATAAAAAATAAAAATACTCTTTGTAATAGAAAAATAACAGTTATATTTTAGATGTATTATTAAAATTTAAATTTTCAATTTTTTCCTCTATAAATATTAAATTTATTTCAATATTTTTCATTTCCTATATAATCTCATTCTCAATTAATTTTTAATTTCTCTACAATTCAATTTTAATTTTCTCTGTATATATTCATAATTTCTCTTTAATTATACTCTCAATTATTGTTTCTCTCTAATTTCTTTCTAATTATACTTCTACATAATCTCAATTTTTCTTCAATTTTTTCTTCAATTCTTCAATTCTATCTAATTCTCAATTTTTTCTTAATCCTATAATTTTTTTTCATTATTTTTCTCTACACTTTTGTTTAATATTCTGTAATTTTCTTCACAAATTTTCATCATAAATAATGGCAAGCTATAGTGAAAGAAACAATGTTTTTTATGAAAATATTGTTGATTTGGAAAATTTTTATTGAAAATTTTGATGAGGAGGAGTTCAAAATTACAATTGAATAAAGCTAAAGAAATATAGATGATGAACAACCGGGCAGTGTAAATTATCGGGCGGCGGCAGCATCATTTGAAACAAAAATTCGAACATTTGACATTTTTCAAATTCATTTCAAGAAAATTCAAAAAAACTGATAGGTCATTTGATTTTGTGTGCTATTATTGTGTACAAATGTACAAATTTAAATCTGGAAATGATTATGACATATTTCAAAAGCACTTACAAAACAAACATACTGCTTAAATTGGAATAGAAAAAAGGCAAAATCAAATTTTCAAGTACTCAATATCTTCTTCTACTTCTCAATTATTTCAATATAATTATGAAAAAAATAAAAAAAAATAAATGACAAAAATAATAAGTATAGAACATTTATCTTTTAGTTTCGGTTAAAAAATAGGTTTTGTTAATTATTGTCAAAATGCATTAAGCTCATCTATTAAATATGTACATAGAAATACTCTTAAACATGTTTTATATAATTTAGATAAAAAAAATTGTTCATAATATTTTCTTTTTTAAATAGACGTGTTTATATTTGTAGTAATATTTGGAGTGATTATTAACAAATGGATTTTTTCATGTGTCTTACATATTATTGGATTGATGGTTAATGGTAATTACAAAAAAAACATTACTTGTATTTAGAGTTTTTAATAATCGGCATATCACAGATAATATTTTTAAAATAATAAAAAATATTTTGAAAAAATATGAATTAGTTTATAAATTTTTTTCAATTTCTTTTAATAATGTAGCAACAAATATCGTCTCAATTCAAGACCTTCAAGCATATGTCAACCTAACATTGAAGGTAAATTTTTTCATATTAGATGTACATTTGAGTGGTATAATTGCTCCAATTAAAATAATAATTTTATTTTTATGGTCAAATCTACAAATAATAAAATTATGGATTCGATTTTGTCGTGAAAATAACAAAAAATCTAAAATATTTCTAAGGGATATTCTTAATATTCTTACTCACTGGAATTCAACATATGAATTACTAAATATATTCACCAATAATATTTATTATTGGTGAATATATTTAGTAATTCATATGTTGAATTCCAGTGAGTAAGAATATTAAGAATATCCTTTAGAAATATTTTAGATTTTTTATCATT
The DNA here is from genome assembly GCA_023653625.1 of Triadica sebifera. Lineage (NCBI taxonomy): Eukaryota > Viridiplantae > Streptophyta > Magnoliopsida > Malpighiales > Euphorbiaceae > Triadica > Triadica sebifera. Next base: position 12,469,958 of record CM042903.1, on the reverse strand, counting down.
TTCACGACAAAATCGAATCCATGATTTCATTGTTTATGGATATAACCATAAAAATAAAATTGCTACTTTTGCTATTCTTTTACATTTATCATAAATCATTGTAATTATATATCTGCTACATTTGCCCAACTTAATTATATATACTATTAATTTTACATTTATCATAAATCAATAACTACTATTCTTTTTTTTCTTTTTTTTTATAATGTAAAAATAATGGTTATATATTTTTTTAACTACATTTTTTTATATGGTTGTATTATATATATTACTTTTAAGACACTTTCTTATTATTTGCTCTATTTAATATCTAAGTTTAGGCTACCTACAAGTACTGAAGATTAATGTTTTTCTTCTCGTGTGGTACATGTCAACGTAACAAGGCCCACACTCTATGCATTTCGGTTGTGTTGTGTTTGAAATTTCAGCAGCAAATTTAGTTTGGCTTTTGTTCTCCCTTTTCAAATACGGATGATTACTAAAGAATCATTCAACACTGCAATTATCAAATTGATGCTGACTGGAAGTGTTGGAAATTTCATTACTTCTAGAAATTTGCATGTGGATGAATTTCTATTCATACATTTGCTTATATATATACTCCCAATGATATATATACTCCAAATTTTTGGAAGGCAAAACTAAAAGTCTCATGTCCTCATTATATATATATATATATATATATATATATATATATATGAAGTTTTTAAATTTTGAAGAGACTATAGTTATTTCATACCCTCATTAAGGTGCCTCTTTATACTTCACATGTCCTACTCCTACATCATGTATTAAATTATTCAATATTTATTTAATTATTTCATTTAGAGTCTTTTATTAAAAGCAACATTAAATACAATCATCTTTCTAAGTGTCTATTCAATACTACGGTAACAACTATTAAAAAAGAAAATTCAAAAATAAGAATATTATATATATATATATATATATATATATATATATATATATATATATATAATTTTCTCTCTTTCATATAACAACAAACAAGATAATAAATGTTGAACAATCACTTTTCAAATAAGTGTCTCAGGCATTTGTTATATAATAAAAGGTCAATTTCGAACTCCTCACATTTCATATATCAATCAAAATTTTCAAACGTCTCCAATATTTTTTTTTTCAATATAAGAAAATTAATTATTGAGATGACACAATTTGCATGAATTAAGATTTCTTAATGATTAACAAGAGATTGTACCAGCTCATGAATTGAGATTTCCTCATCTTGGTTTGAATATAATACACTATATTCATAATTTCTACTATTCGTTTTCTTGCAATGGTCAGGATTGAAAGTTAAATACTAATTCTAATAACATTCCCTTGATTATAGCATCTAATTCTAATCATTCACTAATAAAGAATAGTAGGAATTAAATGAACATGACTCGTCATATTCAAACAAACTTGAGATCCAAATCCACAATCCAACCATACAAAATAAGTTTATGTTCCCTAAAATCAGGAAACAAATGACTAAATATTGATTATTCTACAACTTTGACTTCTTTAATTAACAGTTAATTGACTCAAATTAAAGAGAAATCAATATATATAAAACTCCAAGCAGCATAGGGTTGCAACATGGAAAGGATTGATATGCTGGCTCTACTTGATGAGCTGGCTTCTGCTTCTTCATGGCTTATGCCAATTAAGAATAACCTGATGTAGCTTGTTTTCTGTTGTTGGTGCTGTTGGAGTGTTTATATCTTGTAATATTTGTGCTTGAATCAGCTGCTGTACTATGAGCTGAAGAATTGTCTTCACGAGCCCCCCAAATAAATTCTGAACTCGAAGCTTGGCAATGTTAGACAAATTGAGCAGAATGCTCAGGTTTTGTAAAAAAATCTGCAATAAGATCAGCAGAAGAAACTAGAAATAAGCGAGAAGCCCAACATTTCAATTTTCACATGACAATCTATCTCAATGTGTTTAGTCATCTCATGAAAAACTAGATTGTGAGAAATGTGTCATGTTGAGGCGTTGTCAAATACCACATAAATCAAATTGTTCAAAGAATTAGTTGGTTTACACTTTACATAACAGCACGATGTCCTATATGAATAACTTAGTACTCCATGTTGAATAACCTATTTTTTACACTGATTTAAATTTTAAATGTAGAATAATTATTCCATAGATAGCTACTATTCTTTTAAAGCCAACTTAGTTACTCCATGTTGAATAACTATTCTTTTACACTGATTTAAATTTTAGATGTAGAATATATTCCATAGATAGCTAATCCACAATTTAAACTTCCAGTTAAAATTTCAAATGTGCGAAGAACAGCTACCTAATGGCTATAGAATAGTTATTCCATTCTCCCAACCAAAAAAAAAAAAGAGAAAAAAAAAAAGAAAAACGAATCAATTCCTGTACACCAATGTCACTGAATATTCTATCTACAAGTGGGTCTCAAGAAATGATATCAATGCTAACCCAGCAGCCCAAACATCATCATCCAACACATGTTCTGCTGGAGAGTGACTCACGCCTCCACGGCAACGGACAAATAGCATTCCAACCTGTTCAAACACATGGATTCATGAAAACCATTGCTACACGACATTCAATTATATGCCACTTTGAGGGAAATTTGTCAGAGAACAAACCTCAGTCAGATGAGACATGGCCATTGCGTCATGTCCAGCTCCACTCATTAGCGAGGGAACTTCATCTTGAATTTCTCCAGTCATTCTCCTGAGTGCAGTATTGGCTGCAACCTTCAACTGTGAACTTAATTCAGAAGCACAGATCACAGCTTTTGCATCATGCTAAAACAAGCCATAACAGAAAAAGTTAACATTGGTTATACTCGACACAAAAGCAATACACAGTATGATCTTAGGTTGATATGGCCATTCTAGTAAGGAAAGCAAATTTATACAGATATAATTTTTATCATTGTTGGTCTAAGTTTTTATTAATCTTTACCTTACTCTCAATGATGCAAGAAACAGAACGCCTATCACATATATGATATATTCTATTAGCTAATTCATAAAGTACCGCTTCACGTCCCATATCATCCATCGCACGTAAATCCACAGTGAAAGTTACCTGCAACCAGGAATAAAATTTTAACTATTAAGTGCTGAAATTTTAAAAACTAATTCAATGCAATTGTTGAAAACAGCTTCTTGCCTGGCCTGGAATGACATTACTTGCACTTGGCCAGGTGGATATCTCCCCAACAGTACAAACAAGGGAATTGGAAAGTGAATCTACAGTAGAATCATTGCAGTGACCATCATAGGACAGAAAATCTTTAGGATATTTGCAAAGACTTTCTAACAGAACAATTAGTTCAGCAGCTGCAGCCATGGGGTCTTGCCGTAAAGGCATTGGTACAGTACCAGCATGCCCTTGTGAACCTTTCACTGTAACCTGCAGTTTGTATTGAATTAGTAAAAGATCCCAAGAAATTGGGTATAAAACACATTTTGTTCCTCCCATTATCAAAATCAACATCAGATTGATAAATTTGGACAAATGATCCTTTACTATAGATCAAAAGAACTGTTTCTATTGCCAAAAAAACCAGAATTTACATTGTTTCTATGCTTATTTCTAATCATAAGGTTTTATTTGTTGTCTCATAAAATTCAAGAAAGCTTCTAAAATACGAACAAAATTTTATATTAGAGCAAAATATATATAGGATCCTTAACAACCCAATATTTAACATAAGAAGGATGGAAAGCCTTTAAGAAACTAACCAAACATAGAAAAGTATTTGAGCATACCATAAAGCAACTTGAAAATTGCTTTTCAATGATATGAAAAAACCAGTGATCCAACAACACTGCTTAACACTTGGAACTGCAAAAATATTATGATGCCTACACTCCAACAAGTATGCAATCCATGTAGCCTACCCTAGATAGCTTGAGGTTTTGTAGGTGTGGTAGTATGAGGAAGCAGTGTCCAAGAACAAAAAAAGGAAACTCCCTAACATGTCCAATTCATCAATCTTAGAGTCCACATCATAGGCCATAAGGCATATATACTCGATTTGCTTATCTAGTTGAATTCTGTGATCGTATACCTCAACAATGATGAACTAACCCCTTTTATTTATTTATTTCTCAATGAGGATCAGAATACATCATAGCTCTGCCCAAGTGAGGATAAGATATGTCCTATACTCATTATCTAGCAAAAACTAGGAGATTAGATATAACTGCTGCCATTAATTATAAAATAAGATAGGGGTCACAAGAGTATGAACCACAAAGAGTCAGGTTGATCCTTTTGTTCTTCTTTGAACACTTTAAAGGAACATTTACAGTTTACTCTATGTTGCATAATATGAGAATTAAATGCTTAAGCTATTTCACAAATTCCTCTATTCATCCTTGTGACCCTCCACTCAAAAGAATCTACAGTCCAGATACTGATATCTTGTCGGCTGCACAACATCATTCTCAATCTCAACTAGGTTCATGACTAGAACAAGATAAGGGTACAAGGAATTCCCTCTCCTTTTGATCCTCTATGCCATACCTAGGTTGATTTTTTTTTTTTTTGTCAATGGATAACTAGCAAACCATGATTGAGCTATAGCCAATATATAGCCATGCATCATTCACTGTTATAAATCATCCAAGAGCGGGCTTGAAGAAAGCATTCTGTTATGATGGCAATCATTCAAACTTACGAGGACTTAATATTGATAATATTTGCAAAAGGTTCATATTTAAACAAGAAATAAGCATATTTAACACATCAATATTTTCATAATTAGCTAACACAGGTAATTTTTTTACTGGCCTTTAATCCATTCAGAAACTAGTTTTTTTTCTGTTCAGTAGTTTTTGTAAATTTTAGACTCTCCTGATTCCTTGTAAAAATTCACATCAAAATTCTTCCTTAATTGTCAGAGCAAACAAAATATAGTTAGTCCGATGTATGCTGCAATAGACATCAAACACCTTTAGTCTTGTCTGTCCAGCTATGCCTTTAACCACTCCAAGGGGAAAACCAACCCACTCTAGTACAGGTCCTTGTTCAATATGAACCTGTAGATTGTAAAATGCAGGAGCTAAATACAACTGAATAACTTAGTATTACCAAGCCGAATTGGCAAGTTAGAACAGAATTGTTGCCAAGATAATTAGTGTAGAACGATATACCTCAATGTAACCCCAAACAGACCGGGGATCATACTTGAGCTGTAATAGACTTTCTTCAGTAAGTCGGATGGAGTTCTCCTTAAGAATGTCTTTCACTGTTACACCACTGAACAAGGATTATACATAAACATAACCATAACAGACAATGTCAAGAATAGAATGAGCAAATAGATTACTGAAGGAAACCTCTTATCAGATATCTGCAACACTGAAACTGGTAAAATACCAGCTACAGCAGCACTGCCTAAGAAAGTAGATTGAAATTTCACACCCTCCTCATCACTAAATGCAATGACCTGCAAAGTTTAAAATAGGAACACAAGACATCAAGACATCAATCGGTAATCTTCTTGCACATAAACAATTCAGACATATTCAACCTTCAAATTTGAAAATTTTCATAGGATTTTCTGGTCATTCATAGAGAACAAATTAGGAAATAATATATCAGAAAATAAGAATGCTTCTAGCATCAGGTCCTCTTAAATCTAATTTTTTTCTGTAACTTCTTATATATACATGCCCAACCTGGGTCTGACATGCTTCACTTGCAGAAGACTGAGACAATGGCTCCATTATCCTCCCAGTCCAATGGGCAATAAAATGTTAATCTTCTTTTATACTTATCAATAGAAAATATATATCAAAAATGAAAAAGGGATTAATAAACGGATGTTGATCTCAGATTCTTTTCCCGATTTATCATGGGGCTGAAGTCTTATAATATGGGAGTCACTTATTTATTTCCTTTTTGGTTAAGTTAAAAATGATTTGATTAGAAGATATCCCCATCACACAGAATTGTCACTCCATGAATATCTCTGTCCATAACTTGTCAAAATGCGACAGTAACAGAAAATTTAAATAATTCTAGAAACACTTGCAATTACAGGTATTATAACTTGAGCAAAATTTTGACACAAATAGCAGTGGTAGAAGATACTTCACTGACCTCAACTGGCCGTTTCAGTTTGTTTAACATTCCTTTGTTTTTCATTGCCTTCAAAGCTGCCAATGCTGATATTATGCCTAAAGACCCATCAAAAATCCCAGCATCAACAACAGTATCCTATGTAGGAAACAAAACCATCAACTGTTAGTTATTATACACTATATGCGTCTTGCCAACAATGAAAGAAAAAAGGTAAAACAGGATAAAAATTAGCACAAGGAAAAACAGAATAGGAGCATACAAAATGAGAACCGATCAATAGAGCCTCAGCACTTGCATTCAATCCTTCTACTCGACCATGTATGTTGCCCATATGGTCCATCCACCTGAAACAGTATGCACATCAGCCAAGATTTTGAGAAACCGTGTTTTCTGTATAGAAAAGGAAGGTTGCTAACGTTGTTAGACCAGCATCCTCCATCCAACCACGAATAAGATTTCCTGCCCTTAGAGAAGCTGGACTCATGAATGTCCTCTCAAGATAGCCATTAGCATCACTCACCTATTGATTCAGGCAATAATACTATCAATATTAAAAAAATTCGGGAGGAGCCAATTTGCTATCTTAACAGAAATCAGTCAAGTTGCAACTTTAGTTAAAGCAAAATGAGAAGTGTTTGTCATCATCATAAATTGAAACCAAAATAAAGTCTATGAATGGGATATTCTAGTGATAACCAACAAAACTAAAAGCTTTAGAAATGTTTTCAACCTGGGCAATTTGGTGGACTTAGCAGACATGAGATATTAATACAGAACTTTTTTTTAAAAAAAAAAAGGAAGAAAGAAATGATTCTAAAAATTGAAAAGCTATATATAGCCCTTTCCTTTTCCTTTTAAGTACTATACCAGCATCATCACTATTCTTTTTTTTTCCATGGACATATGGAATTATGGTTGAAATAATTCCTTTTCATTTCTTTTTCAGCTACCTATAACTTGATGCCAAAACATTCCAACATTAGAATCACATTTCCAGTCATAATACCAGATTTAAAAAAAAAAAAACTCTGATACCATAGTAACGACAAATTTGAGCAGTAGCTCTAACAGAATTAGGCCATTAACCATTAATTGATGGATTAAAAAAAAAAAGCTTTTATAAAATAGTAGGACAAGCAAAATCATACGAATTGAAAAGGAGAAATTGAGAGAAGGCTTGGTATACCTTTCCAAGCTCACTTAGCCTAGCCACAGCCTCATCTCTCAAGATTTCTCTATACAAGTCATTCCTTGTACCTTCAAAATCTTCACTTTCTTCAATATCTAATTATTTTCCATACTTGAAAACATTAGTTACGGTGATTCATAAAAAAATAAATAAATAAGTAAATAAATAAAAGGCGAGAGAAAGAGAAACAGACGAGAGAAGGTGAAGGCAGAAACAAAAGTTGATGATAAGAGCAAAAACAAGAGATTGTGATAAAAAATGGTAGGATTGTGAAGATTAGATGGATTTGAATGAGAGAAGAAATGAGGAATTGAACGAGAAACTGCCATGGCAAAGTAAGATAGCTCTGCAAAAGCCAAATCCAAACCGCAGCCCCCGCAAGTGACCAAAGCCAATTTCCCTTTCCCTCTGATATGCCATGTTACGTTTTGGCTATAGAGTTTCTAGATAGATGTGTGGCTCTCGTGTCACGCTTGTGGACCCCTTTTCGAATATTTGGGAATCTTGATACTGATAAGGACACCAGTTAGCATGCCTCTGGCTGGCTCCCATCTAAGGCTAAAAATTAAATATTATTTTATTCCTTTTCTTATTCAACACATAATACTAGAGCTCGCACTTTCGGATCTCTATTTCGAATCAATTTTGAGTTCAAAATTCAATTAATCAGCTAAATTATATCAATGGCTCTTAAATTTTGATATTTGTTAAATTTTATCTTTTGAATTTCAATTTATAATAACTATTAGTGATATATGTATGTACTAGAATTAATTGTTTTAAATTAGATTATATATATATTACAAAGACGCTTAAACATCACAAGATATATAAACAATGAAGAAATAAAAGATAGAAAAAGTAGAAAAAGAAACTGTAACATTCTCGACCTTCTCCACATGCATATTTATATGCATTTCATTTGAACATATGTATTTTGCATATAATTCAATTGGACTACGTATTTTCGTAGAAACAAGTTCATTACACGCACTAATTACGTGTCATAGTATTTGACAATTGTATCGAGTCACATGTGTATTCTTATAACCTAAATGATGATAACAAAGGATTAAAAATAAATTGAATAAGTTGACTAAATTAAAGTAAGCAAAATGATTAGATTAAAGTTAGTAAACATTTACATTGTTAATTTAGTTAAATCAGGTCAAATGATTAAGCTGTATTATTGTGTGAATTAGTGAAATTATAAATATATGTAAATAATAATAATAATAATAATAATAATATAGACAAAATAAAATGAAAATGACACAAAAGAGAAATAAAAGAGAAGAGAAGAGAAAAGAGAAGAGAAAGGAGAAAAGAGATGAGAAAAAGATAAAAAGACAAAAAACAAAAAGTTAGTTTTATCTTCCCATTTCTGCCTTCTTCTCCAGCCCGTCTTCTTCTTCAATTTCCTCCATTTCAGACTTCAATTTATCCTTGTTTCACTTAGTTTTTGATGCTAATTGATCCCTTGCAATGTCGTTTTTGGTAAGTAATAAATTCTTATTGCTATAGGGTTGATTTGAGTTGTTTAGGTTCATTAATAGGCACTGATTTACAATCCGATTTTGATGCACATAGAAATTGATTCTAGAAAACTTTAAAATACAACAGTTGTTCCTTTATATCTTATATTTATGTATATATAAACATTTTTGCATGATTTGGTGTATAGGAAGATAAATCCTCTCTCTACTGAAACTGGTCAGGGTGTGAACCCTAACCAAGTTAGCTACTGTGTTCTTTGCTTTCGAATATGTTAAAGCCAATATTTGAAGTATCTCAAAACATAAAAATTGTAGATATATGTGTTATGTATCTGTATACCCAATTTCAGGTTCATAGGTCTTGTAAAAATTTAGTTATGGTGAAAGGAACTATGACTGTTCCATAGTTTGAATTGCCTGCTTAGTACCCTGGGCAGTCCCAGCAGCTTGTGTAGCACTTTTGAGCCCCTTAGAGATATATTATGTGAATTATTAAAACATGAAAGTTATATATATTTGTCTTATCTAAATTTTGGCAATAATTTTAGCTTAATATGTTTGGTATAGAGTAAGTTATGGCCTTTAGAAGTCATACTGGTTCGGAAGCCAATTCTGTTCTAGACCAGTGAAATGTTGCTTATGATTTGAAGACCTTAGAGGAATAATTGATAAAATTTGAAAACATAATAAATGTTCCATTCGAACCCATATGAGTTTCTGTAAAGTTTAATTAAAATATGAATTATATATTATAATTTATGATGAACCAAAGTTGGTACCCTGAAACTGCCTAAAGGCTGAAAACAAAGAAGAAAACAGAACACACTTAGAAATTCCACCGAATATTGTACAATGATCCAATTGGTCTGAAATTTTAATATATTCTATAATTATATGTTAGTTTTAATTAGGAATAAGAATCAGATTAATTGGTCAAGTATAGAAAAAGTTATAGGCTAAACAGTCTCACAAGGTCACACTGCCTCATAGGAAAAATCTTAACTATTGATATGAACAATGCATATTAATTTGTTTAAGCCACATTAAGTCTCCTTAATCATGAGTTAATCGATTATGATTGTAAAATGAGAACGGTGAGTCTAATTATCAATTGAATGTTTTAGTGCAAATGAATGTTGCTTACTATGTGATTCATATGATTGTCATGATTGGTCCTTGATAATGTAATTATGGATAAGTTTTGACATTGTGGTACATATAAATGGTATACTTGTGGTATATTTGAGGTATATGTTTGTCATATGTGATATATATACATGGTATATGTATAGTATATGCAAAGTATATGTGTAACATATGAGGTATATATGGAATATATGTATGTTGTATATGATAAAAATGCAATGGTTGATGAATGCTTAAATACAAGTGCATATGCATATGGACTAAAAGGGCGTTGTGACTAGTTAATCGATATTGTAAAGCAAATGAAGAGGCCTATGGCCCAACAAATGTGCAAATGAAACAAATGATCAAGCTAGCTAGCAAATGCAAATACAAATGTTCACATGGAAACCCGGGGCAATGTCTGTTTAACTTGGTCACAACAAAATGAAATAAGCAAAGCATTTGCATCTGTAAAGAGTAATGATTATATGTTTCAACTTTATTGATCTTTATATGATTCGAATGAATGGAATGGAATACATGGTATGTGTTGGATTTGTAATTTATTACTATGAATTGTTCGGTACTTTAGAGCTCATTTGATGGTTATTCTCACTGAGTCGCAACTCATCAATTTGCATCATTTTTCAGGTAAAGAAAAGTGATAACTCATTTTGAGTAATGTATAGAAGACATGGAGCACAGGTCACTGGCTGAGCCTCATCACTCTATCTCCTTGCATTCCACACGAGCATGAAAACATGTCATCTGTATTTTGGACTTATATGTTTGAATATGTATTGTCACTCTAGATTAGTTTTGAAATGTATAAATGGAAGCAACCTGTAATCCTTCGGATGTAAAGTTTATGTTTTAATATATGTGATATATCGTATTGTGGTTTTTCATGTTGACTTGAAAAGTCATTGAGTGATATTATAGGATATGAGACTTGCAAAGTCATTGACATGTATTACAGGATATGAAACTTGCAAAGTCATTAGTTGATTTTACAAGATATGATATGAAAGAAAAATTTACTACCAATGTTAACAGGGTATTTTATTTTTCCGGTATTTTATGTGTGACTACTTGATACAGGGATAGATTTTACTGAAATGCATAAGGTGTGACGTTACAGAAATAAATACTAGAAATATCAAAATGCAGGAATTTAAAAGTAGAAAATTAAATGTAAAAATTTTAAAAATATAAAATTAAATGAGAATAAAATTAAATACAAAAATTAAAGTATAAGATTAAATAAGCATAAAATTAAATGCATAAATTTAAAGTATAGAAAGTTAAAAGTGTTTTCTTTCTGTCATCAGAATTTTTTGGATATACTTTTGCAAGATTAAATTTACAAAATTTTAATAGGTGGCTAAGTCACCATAAAAAAAGTAGACAATAAAATTTAACATAAAATTTAAATTACAAAAACATATAAATCTTATTAGTAAAATATGAGATACAAGCTTAATAGATTTTGGGTTAAGGTATTTATAAGATTTGGCTAGAGAGAGTTTGGATAAAAAAATAATTAGAGAGAGAGATAGACACAAGGATCTAGAGAGAGAAATGAATTCTTGAAACCAAAATTTTTTTTTAATATCTACTATTGCCAAAATAAGCATGGAAGTCATTCAAATTTTCATGGTCCAAAGGAAAAACTAGTTCGATATCTGAAAAAGACCTGAATGAGGAAGAACTCGGTGCAGAAGAACTTAATGCGAAAGAACTTAGTGCAAACTTTTGGATAATGACTTGCACTTATTTTGAAATTTTTGCTGCTATTAATTGGGCTGCCATTTGAAATTTTTGGACAAAAAATTGAATATGTTCCTTCATTTGAATGAAAATTGATTGGTTATTTTTATGAACAATTTTATTTTACTCATTTATCCAATTTTGAACTTTATTAGGATTTAGATTCTGTGAAATTTAAAATTTATCTTACCATTTTATTTTAAATCTCATTCTAATCAAGGGAATTAAATTGTCAGAATAATATAAGGTATAGACAAAGACCCAAGATATTGAAACAAACTTGCTGGTGATCCCAATAGAATTAAGGGATATTAAAAAATGGTATATTTTTTGAGGTATTTGGAAAGTGAAGAGGTTGACCAAGGCCAAAATTTCAATCATCTGGGGCAATAACTTTGTGAATTTTATAAGTGAAATACGAGGGATCAATCTGCTGTTCATTATAGAAGAGTTTTTTAAAAGTAGTAGACTCAGTTATTTTTAAAATTGTTTGATAAAAACTTGGAGTTTTCATTAAATCACTTGGTTTGTAAGACTATATTTTTCCAAAAAATTTCTCCAAGGTGTCAGAGATTTGGATAGTGAAATCATTTTTTTGTAATAACTATATTTAGAAAATTATCTTTTAAAATAAAATTAGAAGGATTTTTGGGATTTTTATGACAAAATTACTTGAGAATTTGAAAATTATTTTTGATAAAGAGTTTTTGAGGAATCACATTTTCTCAGATTTTGAAAGTGAGTTTGAGAAATTTATCTTAGAAGAAATCAATTGAGAGGAACTTACTTTAACATTTCCTTATTGCTTTTGTTTTGAAGAGATTATTTGAGTCTGAAGAAACTCCCACAGTTGTTTTTTTAATGACTTTGGTATTTTTCTGGAGATATTGATATGTTTCAATATTTATGCAATTTAATTTAGGAAAGTCAATTGGAATATTCTGAGGGGATGTAAAAGCTGAGATTTTTGACTATGAGATTGATATTTTTGAAGAAGCAATATCTTAAACTTTTTCATCAATGAGGACATCAAAATAAGATTTATATTCCAGAGAATTTTTGGATATTTTTTTGCCTTTATTTTTATTCTTTCTATGCATTGTACCTGGAATACAAAAATTCTCAAGTTAGAAAGTCTATGATAGAATTTATATATCCTTTAAATATTTTGTATCAAAATAAAAAAATATTTAAAATAGCTTGTCATCGTGCAAAAAATTGTTTTGATGCAAGATTTTCAACATCCTTTTATAAAACATCTTTTGCACTTTTGCAATTAATTCTAAAAGAAAATTTTGATTCAATAAATCACTTTGGAATTTTTGTATACATAAAAAAATACTAATTTTTTTAATAGTAGAATAATTTTCTGGGTATCATTCCAATGTACACTAGTATATTGTACTAAACACTATTTTTCCTATGCTTCTACTTAAGAATTAAGTCATAACCTAAATCAGAAGCATCTTAGGGAGACTAGGATCAACAATATGTAAACAGGGAATTTCTAAAACTTGTTTTAAATTTCTCGAAAAACAGTGGTATATATATTTGAACATGGGACAAAGTTTTTTTTAAGTCTTTTATGTAAGGGTTTTGCTATTCTATTATTGATGTTTGGATAAAAATCTAAAACATAATTAAGGCTTCTAAAAACCTTTGTAGTTGTATTTTATCAAGAATTTTTGTCAGAGAATTTATTTGCAAATTGAAGAAATCTTTTAATTGGGATCATTAATCATTATGAGATGTAATGACCTAAAAATTGGATTTTTAATTAAAATATGACATTTTTTATTTAGAAATTACTAAACCATTTTTCTTTGCAACATATAAAAAGGTTTGAGGTGTTTAAAATGTTTTTCTAGTGAATTTGAGAATATTAAAACATCATCAATATAAACAATACAAATTTTGGAATATTTGTTGAAAATGTCATTCATAATCATTTGAAATTTAAAAGGGACATTTTTTAAACTGAAGAGTATTATATTCCATTTATATTGTCCAAAAGGGATAGTAAAAGAAAATTTGTAATGTTGGTTTTTTGAAATTTGAAATTGCAAAAAACCTAACTTCATATCAAATTTAGAAAAAAATAAAGCAGAATAAAATTTTTGTAGCAAATCTTTTTTGTTTGGAATTGGATATCAAATCCATTTTAAAGTAGTATTTAGGAGTTTGTAATTAATTACAAGTCTTGGAGTACTTCGTTTTATTTCATAATTTTTATTAACATAGAAAGCAGAACAACTCTAAGGAGATCTAGATTTAGAAATCAAACATTTTTGTTCTAAATTTTGAATTTCTTTCCTACAATGCTCTTCTAATTCAGCATTCATTTGAATAAGTCGAGTTTTTGTTGGAATATGTTTCTCATCAAATTTTTTTTTTGTAAGGTAGATCAATAATGTTTTGTTTTACTTGCCAAAAAGCATTTGGAATTACAGAACAAATATCTATTTAAATTAGCACCGATATTAAATAATGCAATAGTATCAATTCAAAAATTTTCTGAAAGAACAAGAGTAATTTGTATAATATATTTTCTTGAAATAATTTCTCTTAAAAAAAATTATGCTACAGCTTTAAGAGATTCAAGATTTTGAGTATTATGATTTTAATTATTAGAAGTAAAATTTTTTTATAGGGATTTGGATAAAGGTGAATTTATAATTTGAGAATCATATTCCTATTTTTCTTTTAATTCTTTTATTTCTAATTTTACTTCTTGAATTTCTTTTTAGAGATCATGGATAGAAACATATTTATTTTTAATATTATTTCCTCTATCTAGGATATTTGTAAGATTATAATTATTTTTAGAAGTACTAAGAAGAATAAAAGTTGGTGTTTCTTTTGATTATTTTCTTTTATCACTAAGGGAATTTAAAAGTTTATTTAGGCATTCATTTTGAATCTAGAGATCATTTATATATTTCAAAATATTTAAAAGGAATTGTTGTTCTTTTGAGATAACATTAATATGTTTTTCTAATACAACGTCTGAAGAATTGGATGAATTGTGAGTAGTTTATCAAATTGTAAAGGTCTTTTGTCTTCAGAATTAGAAGAGGAATTTTTGAATTCAGATTTAGAGGAATCTAAAAGCAGATCGGAAATTTTAAACATGGTTTCTTTATCAAATTGAAGTTCAAGTAATTTTTTTTATCAAGTTTACATAATTTTGAAGGATGACTTTTTTTACCGCATCTATAACAAGTGATATCTTTGTATTTGTTACTAGAATTATGTTTTCTAGAATTATGTTTTCTAGATTCTTTGTAATGAGGTTTCTTGTAAAACTCATCATGAAATTTGAAGGATTTCCTACCTTTGTGAGTTTTTCTATGCGTATTTTTGTATGATTTATTATTGCAATTTCCTGTACTGGAAGTTGACGATTTGTTGGGATTGATATCGAATTGTTGATAGAAAGAACATAATTTTTGTTTGGTTTGTTTTAACTCCCATTTTAGGTGTTTCTAAATTTTTAGGTCTTGGCAGATTTTGAGACCTTCTTGTTGCCCAAACAATGAAACAAGAAGGGGGGTTGAATTGGTTAGGAAAAAAATTTATTAACTTTAAATGCAGAATAAAATTAAATAGAGTAAGGATGAAGATATATCACACACGAGATTTATAGATGTTCAGGTATTAACAAACCCTACTCCTCTCTCTAATCTCAATTGAGAGTTTTACTAACACACTAAGTGTTACAATGGATTTTTACAAGCTCACTCCCAACTATGGTGTTTCTCTCAATGGCTAACACCTAACTCGGAAATTTCCTTGTGTTTTAATGGCTCACACAATAAACCAATTCCTTGTGTTTTATGGCTGACACAATAAACCCTTACAAGTGTTTCAATCTTAACCAATATACCCAAACCCACTTGAGTAATATATTAGAATGAAAACACTCACCAACCTATGATGCTCAGAAATTATGAGCAAATAGGTTTTTACAAAAAATAAAGGTTTTGTTAAAAATAATTAATGCACAATGGCTATAATAAGATTTAAAATTCAAAGTAATTATTGTTTTTCTTGTTAGGATTCATAAATGACTTGCATTTATACTTCATCAGCGAATTATAGCCGTTTGGATGCATTTAATGTGAAAATAGCCATTGAACCAACTATTAACTTCATGCCTGACATACTTCTCTTTCCTCATTCACGGGCATGACTATATGTGTCACAGTCATGAATGTTCTTCCAAGTCATGGTCCAAGTGGTGACTTTGATGGCGAAGCTTTATGGAAGAACTTGAAGTGTTTGATCATGGGCATGACTTTATACTTTCACAGGCGTGAACATTCTTCCAAGATGTGGTTCAAGTGGTGACTCTGGCTGTGAAGCTCTCTGAAAGAACTTGACATGTTATTTCACGGGTGTGTCTTTATTTCACAGGCGTGACTGATTTGATCATTCACAGTTGGTATGATCCTTTATGGTTGTGAATTTTGAATGTTGGAGAGTTGGTGTTAAGCTATATCACGGGCGTGACATAATCAGTCACGAGCGTGGACATGCTATTTCTTCTTATTTTGACCTTCAAAGGTTGTCTTTCATTCTTGCATCATATTTTATTCAAGATATATCCTGTTCAACAAACTTAGAACACAAGCATTGTTAAATACATTATTGCTATTTTATTTGTTAACATCAAAATGATGGAAATACCCCTCAAGGTTCAACAATCTCCCCCTTTTTGATGGTGACAAATAATATAGCAATATGTGTTTTTGAGAAGTTTCCCCTTCAAAGGATGCTTAAGACAAAAAATAATAGAGTGCAAGAATTGAATGACGTATAACATGGATTTTTGCTAACTAGTTAGGTATATGCAAGGTATATTCAAAGTATATCAAAGTTGTTTGCTTAACTAGGTAAGTATATACAAAGTATATGTGAAGTATATTATAAGTATATCAAATTGTTTGCTTAACTAGTTAAGTATATGCAAAGTATATGCGAGGTATATTCTAACTATATCAAATTGTTTGCTTAACTAGTTAAGTATATGCATAGTGTATTCAAAGTATATGTTGTACAACACATTTTCCTTTTACTACACATTTGCATATGTTGCTAGGTTCTCCTCCTTTTGTCATCAACAAAATAAACCATAAAATGATAATGATGTAATTATATTAAATGAAAGAGAAGAATTACAAAGTTTAAAAAATGTAAATTAAAGTCCTACACCCATAAAAATAAAAACTAGTACATAAAAAAAACATGAAAATGATAGGACTCTAATTAGGCTTTAAGTCCGACAGACCATCTCTAAGGCGTGCTACTTCTACCTCGAGGCTATCCATACGATATTCCATGAAGTCCTTGAGGTTTTCCAACCTCTCATTGATGGAAGCCTGCAATAGGTCAAAGTGAGGTGTTAAAAGATCAGCAACCTGCTGCACTAAGCTAGGCGTAAAGGCCAATGATTAAGTAACCTCTTGCTCAACCTCTAGAGTCGTCGTCTCGACTCGGGCTCATTTTCCTTGTTGGATACCTTGGAGGTCAGCTTTGAATTCATCAGAATTCTGGTCTTCCCAATCAATTTCACTAGCTGGAGTGGTAAAGCAGTAATAGACATTATTCTCATAAATTTCGCAAACAATTGCTCCTATCTTTATAAAAGACTTGACATATAGCCGGTCTCAATGATGTGCTGGAATGAGGTCAAAATTGTGCTCATCGAGCTTTAGATACCCGAGCTCAATTGCAAGGTGAGTCACATACCCACCAATCAAGATATCTTCCAATGGCTTTGTTGCAATTGAGAGAAGATGATTTGCAAACCAGCAAGACAAAGCCACGGTTAGACCTCTTTGTGCCATCTCCAGGAGGAAAAGCTCTGATTTTTAGATTGCCCCATTATTATCGCCTCTGGAAAAGATATTATAGGTAAGAAACCTATGTAAATATTTATGCATGGGAGACCGAAGATGGGTGTTCTTAGTCTTCTTCACATCCCAGCTACAATCCAACCCAAAATGAGTCCATGCTGGATTGGCATACAATTCCACCTCATTCTCATTGAGAATACCATCTGAGGGAAGTTTGAAGATAGTGCCAAGCTCCGCTGATGTAAGAGTGTTCAGATGCTTACAGAGTTGGAATTTGATTGTTCCGATGGGAGAAACTTGCAAAATGCTAAGGAACTCGAGAGTTGGTTCCCTTAGCATTGGCCAATGAATATCCACAAATTCCTTTAGGTGACAAGCTTGTAATTGTTCTGTCATGATTGTTCCAAGACCGATAGTCCTGACATCATTCCACTTTCTTGAATCTTGAGGGGTATTTCCGTCATTTTGATGTTAACAAATAAAATAGCAATAATGTATTTAACAATGCTTGTGTTTTAAGTTTGTTGAACAGGGTATATCTTGAATAAAATATGATGTAAGAATGAAAGACAACCTTTGAAGGTCAAAATAAGAAGAAATAACATGTTCATACCCGTGACTGATTATGTCATGCCCGTGATATAGCTTAGTGCCAACTCTCCAACATTTAAAGTTCATGGCCATGAAGGATCATACCAACCGTGATTGATCAAATCACTCATGCCCATGAAAGATAGTCACGCCCGTGAGATAACATATCAAATTCTTCCAAAGAGCTTCACGACCAGAGTCACCACTTGGACCATGGCTTGGAAGAATATTCATGCCCGTGAAAGTATGAAGTCACGTCCGTGATCAAACACTTCAAATTCTTCAAGAGAGCTTCACGGCCAGAGTCACCACTTGAGCCACGGCTTGAAGAACATTCACGACCGTGAATGAGGAAAGAGAAACATGTCAGGTGCGAAATTAAGAGTTGGTTCAATGGCTATTTTCCCATTAAATGCATCCAAACGGCTATAATTCACTGAGGAAGCATAAATGCAACTCATTTATGAATCCTAAACAAGAGAACAACAATTACTTTCGAATCAAAAATCTTGTTGTAGTCATTGTGCATTAATTACTTTCAAAAAAACTTTGATTCTCTGTGAAAACCTATTTGCTCATAAATTCTGAGAATTATAGGTTGGTGAGTGATTTCATTGTAATCTATTACTCAAGTGAGTTTGGGTATATTGGGTTAAGAGAGAAACACTTGTAAGGGTTAATTGTGTGAGCCATAAAACACAAGGAATTGGTTTATTGTGGGATCCATTAAAATACAAAGGAATTTCTGGGTTAGGTGTTAGCCATTGATAGAAACACCACAGTTGGGAGTGAGCTTGTAAAACTCCATTGTAACACTTAGTGTGTTAGTGAAACTCCCAATTGAGATTGGGGAGAGGAATAAGGTTTGTTAATACTCGAACCTCTATAAATTTCGTGTGTGATATCTTTTCATCCCTACTCTATTTAATTTTATTCCGCACTTAAAATTAAGAAATTTTTTATTTAACATCCAATTCAACCCCCTTTCTTAGTTCATTGTCTGGGCAACAATTGGTATCAGAGCTTAGTCTAACATTAAAGCCTAAAAAGTGCTAACAAAGATCAAGAAATGGCCAATGAAGGATTCCTAAGTCTCAAGCTTTACTTTGATAGAGCAAACTACGCTCATTAGAAGTTTCAGATGAAGACATATCTCGATAGTGAGGGAATTAAAGTCTGGATAACATTCGAAATAAATGGACACCACCAACCAGAAAAGGAGTTGATGGTGAAGAAGAAATCCTTTCAAAAGATGATTGGACAGAGCCTCATCGTAGAGTAAATTTCAAAAACAAAAAGGCAATGAAAATTCTCGCAAGCTCACTTTCCATTGAAGAATGTGGCAGAATCCAACACTGCCCTACTGCATATAGTATGTGGAAAACATTGGAGAATTTTCATGAAGGAACAAAGCAAGTTAAATCCGAGAAGATTCAACTTCTCACTTCAGAATATGAACTCTTCAAGATGAAATCCAATGAGTCAATCACCGATATGATGAACTGTCTTCTAGCCATCATAAACGGCATGAGAAAACTTGGAAGATGTAAACAACAAAATTCTTAGAAGCCTTCCTCTCAAAGATTATGGTTCAAGAGTTGCTGGTATAGAAGAAGCCAATGAAGACATGAGCGTCATGAATACCGATGTGCTTATCGACAAACTTTTAACACATGAAATGGCAGTAAAGAGAGATAGAGAACTTGAAACCGAGCCAGAAAAAAGAAAGTCTCTAGCACTATGAGCTTCTACTTTAAAATCTCAAAAAGAAGTTGAAGATGATGAAGAAAAGAGTGATGATGCAAATGAGGACATTGCAATGCTCTCGAAAAGACTGAAAAGAATAATTGAAAAGAGAATTGACAACTCTCGAAACTTCAAGCAAAGAAATCTCAAACACTCCTCAAATGACTCTCAAACAAATAAAGAGGAGGTAAAATGTTATGAGTGTGGGAAGAAGGGATATATCAAACCAGAATGTCCAAGGCTCAAGAAACATAAGAAAAAATATAAAAAAGATAATGGGGAGAAAGGTCACAAAGCCACATGGGATGACAAAATCTCTTCAAGTGAAAAAGATGACAATGAAAGTGAAGGGGTCAACCTAGGCTTCATGGCTATAGAGGATCACGTCACGGATAAGGTAGGATCACTTTACTCATATTCATTCAATAATGATAGTAGTAATAATAATAGTGATAGTGAAGATGATGATGAGCAGAGTCTAATAGAAGTATTGAACCTAGAATTAGAAAAATATAGATGTAAATTCAATACTTATAAAAATAACATTTCAAGTTTGAAAAACAAAATGGAAGTTTTAGAAAAGGAAAATCTTAAGCTTAAATCTTCTAATGAATCTCTTCAAAAATCATTAGATGAGTACTCCTCTAGACCCTCTGTGATGCCCCACTTATATATTAGGAATAATCCCACATATATAAGAAGGATGTCACAAGCTTAACTCGATAAATATGTTCAAATTAAAATTTTTTTTCATTGTAAATAACTTAATCTATTTATTTATATTGGTTTAGGTAGGTCGTTTTAATTATATATATATCATTATAGTGAATACACATATGGCACCCAATTATGATACTCAATTATTTACATACACAATATGAACATATGAGTCAAGTCAACCACAAACCATATACATAGTCAAACTAAAAAAAATATTAGATAACCAATCCTCTAACTATATCTCTTGTGTCTCTGCTGATATGGGCTTGGATTTCCTTCTTGACCAACTTCACTTCCTACCGTCTATAGTTCCAATTCCTATGTGAGAAGAATCCACGCTAAGCTATCTCTAGCTTAGTGGTACTTATACACATTAAGTTTTTCCCAAGCAGTCACACAATGCATGTCTCAAATAAATCATGACACAATGAATTTTTATTGCATATTTGTCATATAAAAGAAATAACCACATCACATAACAGTATAAACATAATAACCACATTCAATAATTAAGTTCTTACTACCTTATGTAAGCATTTCATTTTTTGTCACTTATGTTAATAATAAATTTTCCACATTTCATTCCGTAGTCTTTAATTAGTATCAGTCCCAGTCTCATTCCTGGACTCTCCGGATATGGGGCATGAAATAGGGGCACTCATGGAGCTTAAGCCACCCTAGTCACCATAATCTCAAGTCAAGGGCGCTCGCGAAGCTTAAGCCACCTTTACTGAATATAATCATTTCATCTGTGTGTAATCAGGATCAAAGGCACTCTAAGAGCTTAAGCCACCTTGTCCCTAAATCATATCCATATCGGTACCGTAACTTCCCCATAATGGTGCACCATTTATCCTATGTTAGTCCTCAAGTAGAGAAATGGGCAATTAACACCAATAATTACTTGTTTCTATAACAAATACTCATTTCATAACATAATCATATACTCACAATTTATTTCAAAACCATGTAATTGCATGATATTTTGTCAAATATTAGCATAATGTTAAGTTCATAGTCATAAACATTTCTATAATTTTAAAACATGTCATAATATATTATGTCATCATTGTGACAAATAATTCATGTCATGCACACACAATCATGCATAAGGGTAAAACAAAATACATATATGTACAAACCTCGATAGTATTTTTCTTTTCCAAAATATAAGTTTAGAGCTTATTCACTTTTCTTGTTCTTCTTCTTGTTAAGATACTAATTTAAAAAATATAATTAATTAATAGCTTGATAAAATATTTATTCTTAGTATAATTTAAATAAATAACTATAATTTCTTTTAAGCTAGAACATGACCTCTTAAGACTGTTGGATCAATAACTTTTTCTACACTTATCCAATTTAAATGATTCTTAATTCTAATTAACTTTAACATGTAAAACTAAAAAATACTAAAATTTCAAAATTTTTGAACAATTACACAATATTTGGTATAACTTTAAATGTTGCTATGTTTCCTTCCCTTAGGCAGTTTCAGGGTACCACAATTAAAGATTCATATATTTTAATGTATAGCTTCAATTATTATGAAAAGTTTTATTGCGTTATATAAGTTAATGTGGAACATTTTTCATGTTTAACACATTTCTAGATTCAGTCTTTAAGGTTCTCAAATACGGGAGGATCTATAACTGGTTCAACATAAAGTATCAACCCAACCAGTTCAATTGTTCAGCTCATAACTCACAAAATACATGACATTATAAGGTGATACTTTCACAAGAATTTAGAAAAGACATATAAATAAAATTTTCATGTTTTGAACTTTGTCTAATTCGATCTAACAATAGGTCAAATATGAGGACGAAGTTACTGGAGCTGTACAAGTATATGAAAGCAGCTCAATCAAAGAACAGTCATAGTTCATTTCACTGTAACTTAACCTACACAAGTTATATTTATATGAAATTTGATAGAGACCTAAATAACACACACACATATATATATATATATACAACTTTCATATTTTACAAAAGCTCAGATTCATCCATTAAGATGATCAATTTAAACAAAAACGGTAGGTTATTTAATTGATACGTCTCCCTGAACTAGTTTCACTTCAATGATTATTTCTCTTCATATAATCAAAATCATTCAACAAAATTTCATAGATAGATACAAAAGATATATATGAACAACTTTCATGTTTTATACTTCTTCAAATTCTATTGATAAGTCTCTTGAACATAGAGTGCAAAAGACTGATACTATACAGTCCTAATACTCTAAAAACTCAAGAATATTTGAGGGAGGATTACTTACCAAGAACAAATATATTTGGAGTGAAATTCTTGCAAATCATGTAGGAGATGATAAATAAATGGTGGTTGGTGGTTTTAGGAAGAAGAAGAGTGGAGATAAGGTTGGTGTTAATATGGTATTAAATGCAACTAACTCAAATACATTCCCCCTCCCATAAAACCACATTCGGCCCCCCTATCCCTTTTTTTTACTTGTTCTATTTTAATTATTTAATTATTTATTTATTTTTACATGTATTAAATTCCACTATCTTTTATTAAACTGTAATTTTATTACGATATGTCTAACCAAATTAAATTTTATCAATATATTTAGTTCATTTTTATTTCTTATTTAATAATTTACTCAATTTATTTTAATACCTAATGTCAATCATATAACTTCTATGCATATCTTACACTTATTCTAACTAGACTCTAATTAGTGACCATTACACCCTCAACTAAATCCTCGCTTAAAGAGAACAATATTTTGAAAAATGAAGTTGAGGAACTTAGAAACTCCATTTCAAGATTTCATAAAGGCAAGGAGAGTTTAGATACTCTTATAGTGTCTCAAAGACCACCTTTAATAAGACATGGTCTAGAATTTAAGGGAACATCATCTTCAGCTCACAAGAACACTTTTGTTAAGTCAAGTGAACCCCACATCTCCACATTAGAGTTAATATCCCCAAGGGCTAAGTGCACAACAAACACTAAATCCTTTATATATAAAAGGAATGGTTAAGGGTCAGTAAGCCTAAGAAGGAAACCTCAAAAGGCCAATCATGCTTTTATTTATAAGAGGCATGCACCTAGGAAAGCACCAAGTCATCATGCATGTGCATGTCACTGCTCACAAACTCCACCTAATAGGAAAATGGTAGCTAAAAGCATGGTAAAACCGAAAAAATATTTAGAGCTAAACAATGTAATTATTGTATGAAATTTGGTCATATCAATAAACATTGCTGGATAAGGAAGGCTCATTGGGAACCTTTATGTGCTAAATCCCAAGGACCCAAGCTCATTTGGGTACCTAAAAATAATACTTGAATTGTGATTTTATAGGTTTGCCTCAAGTCCACAATAAAAGAAAATGCTTGACTAATGGATAATGGATGCTCAAGGCATATCACCAGAAACAAAGAACATTTCAATGACATTAAAAGTATTGATGGAGGTAAAGTAACCTTTGAAAACAATGCTAAGGGTAAGGTAATTGGCATTGACTCTGTTGGTATTAATTATACTACTTTCATTGAAGAAGTTTTACTTGTTGATGGTTTGAAACATAACTTGTTAAGTGTAAGTCAATTATGTGATAAGGGAAACCAAGTAATCTTTACCTCTAACGAATGTCTTGTAACCTCTTTTAATGGCCAAGAGATATTTAAACGAAGTAGAGATGTCAATACCTACATAATAGACTTGCACAAAATATCTAACCATTCATCGAAGTGTCTTATGACTACTAGTGATAAATCTTGGTTGTGGCATATAAGGCTTGGTTATGCAAGTATGGATTCAATTCAAAGCCTCAACAAAGGAGAGCTGGTAAGGGGACTACCAAAAGTGAAATTTGAAAAAGACAAGACATGTGAACATTACCAAAGAGGAAAACAACACAAGTCCTCCTTCAAATCCAAAAATATTGTAAGTACTTCGAAACCTCTACAACTTTCGCATCTAGATCTTTTTCGACCTACTAGAGTTGCAAGCCTAGGAGGTAAACACTATGCTTTTGTCATCATCAATGATTACTCTAGATTTACTTGGATAATTTTCTTAGCTCAAAAGAGTGACGCTTTTGAATCTTTTAAAAACTTTGTTAAGATAGTTCAAAACAAAAAAGGATATTGTATTTCAAAAATAAGAAGCGATCATGGCAAAGAATTTGAAAATGAAAAATTTAAAAATTTTTGTCTAGAACATGGTATTTCAAAATTTTTTTCATCTCCTAAAGACACCTCAACAAAATGGGGTGGTTAAAAGGAAAAACTGAACTTTAATTGAAATGGCTCGAACAATGCTCAATGAGTATGAGATACCAACCTACTTTTGGGCCGAAGCCACCAATACTGCATGTTATATTTCTAATCAAGTTTTCAACAGACCACTCTTAAACAAAACTTCTTTTGAGTTATGAAATGGAAGAAAACCCATGATATCATATTTCAGAGTATTTGGATGCAAGTGTTTCATATTAAATGGAAAATTTGCCTTTAAATCTGATGAGGGTATATTTTTAGGGTACTCCACCGCTAGCAAAGCTTATAGAGTCTTTAATAAAAAGTCATTAATTGTTCAAGAATCTATGCATGTTGTTTTTGATGAATCTAGTAAGCTTAATCTTGTGAAAGGTAATGTTCTTGATGATATTGTTGGTACAATGGAAAAGCTTGATCGTGAAATGATCAAGAAAACTCACATCAAGATGACTCTCTACCTGAAGCTCAAGAGGAAGACAAGCAAGAGATCCCAAAAAAATGGAAAATGACAAAAGATCACCCCAAGGAACAAATCACTGGTGATCCTACTAAGGGAGTAAGTACTAGATCTCATCTTAAACCATTAGATTCTAATCTTGTTTTTGTCTCTCAAATTGAGCCTAAAAATATTGATGAGGCTCTTAATGATGAAAGTTGGGTGATTGCTATGCAAGAGGAACTCAACCAATTTAAGAGAAGTAAGGTGTGGACCTTAGTTCCCAGACCCAAGGAGCATCAAATCATTGGAAGTAAATGGGTATTTAGAAATAAACTAGATGAACAAGGTTCAATAACTGGGAATAAGGCTAGGTTAGTTGCAAAGGGTTATAATCAAGAAGATGAGATCTATGCTTCGGTAGCTAGATTAGAAGCCGTAAGAATTCTTTTAGCATATGCATGCCATATGAATTTTAAACTCTTTCAAATGGATGTCAAAAGTGGTTTCTTAAATGGTTTCATAGAAGAAGAAATTTATGTAGAACCACCATCGGGTTTTGAAAGCCATAATTTTCCTGATCATGTGTTTAAACTTTCAAAAGCTTTGTATGGTTTGAAACAAGCTCCAAGAGCTTGGTATGAAAGACTAAGTTCTTTTCTTTTAGAAAATAATTTTTCAAAGGGAAATGTTGACACTACTTTGTTTATTAAAAAGCATAAGCATGATATTCTAATTGTTCAAATTTATGTTGATGACATCATATTTGGGTCTATTAATGAATTGTTTTGCCAAGAATTTGCTATGTGTATGACTAGGGAATTTGAAATGAGCATGATGGGTGAACTTAAGTTCTTCCTTAGCCTACAAATAAAACAAAGCAATGAGGACATATTCATCAACCAATTCAAATATGACAAAGACTTAATCAAGAAATTTGGAATGGAAGGATGCAAAAATGCCAAGACTTCAATGAGCACATCAACAAAATTGGACAAAGACGAAAAGGGTAAGAGCATTAATGAAAACCTTTATAAAGGTATGATTGGATCACTCTTATATCTTACTACCTCTAGGCCCGATATAATGTATAGTGTATGCTTATGTGCTCGATTTCAATCGTGTCCTAAAGAATCACATTTGAATGTTGTGAAAAGAATCTTAAAATATTTACATGGCACATTGCATCTAGACTTATGGTATCCTAGAAATTCATCCTTTCATATCATAGGATATTCAGATGCTGATTATGCTGGAAGTCTCTTGGATAGAAAGAGTACTTCAGGCACTTGTCACTTTATTGGTGAATGCTTAGTTTCTTGGTTTAGCAAGAAACAAGTTGCAATTGCTCTTTCTACCGTTGAAGCGGAGTATGTGGCAACAGGATGTTGTTGTACTCAAATCCTATGGATGAGACAACAACTTAAGGATTATGGTCATAGTTTGGATCATATACCTATCAGATGTGATAATACAAGTGCCATAAACCTATCTAAGAATCCCATTCAACAATCTAGAAGCAAGCATGTTAACATAAGACATCATTTTCTTAGAGATCATGTTCAATATGGAGATGTTGTATTGGAATTTATCAATACAAACAATCAATTGGCAGATATTTTCACCAAGTCTCTTAATGAAGAAAATTTAACTTCATAAGAAGAGAGCTTGGTATGCTTGATGGATTAACCTTATCTTAAGTACGATTGTCAAATTTGTTGAACCTTGAATGTTAATTTCCTTCATATGTTGTTTTTTATTGTCTAATCTTTTAAGGTATGGAATGGTTAACATGATGGAAATACATGGGATAGAAGCATCTAAGAAATCTTTTAGTCTTATTTTAGACTTAGTTTTATTTATTGATGATTTAAGGTAATTCACACCCTTGACATATATTCACGGTCGTGATCATAATTGCCAAAAGCTCCCGTAGCTTTCACACCTTGCTTCACGATATACTTCATGGCTGAAGGTAGTGAAGACTATGTTTCACGCCAATAACTCTTTTCTTTCACTCCTATGAAACTCTTTGTTCACGAATATGACACTTCTTCACGACCGTGAACTTTAACACCAAATAATTACATAACCGTTCACGCTTTGTTTCGTGCGTTGCCTCACAGTCACAAGTAGTGAAGATTGCACTTCACGACCGTGACTCATTTTGTCACCATCGTGAAAATTCATAAGTAACCCTCATGACTATTTAATGTCACGACCGTGAATCGATTCATATCCTTCATCATGGATAGAGCACCTCTTCAACAAACTGTGACAACGACATTTCACACCCATAATTTACTATTCACGAGCGTGACTATGTCGACTATAAAACAGATTTTTGCCATTTTCTCTCATTTCCAACTCTACAAATTCTCTCATTTATCACCCTTATTCAATATTTTTCACAGATTCTGGTGCCCTCATATCCTTTTCCATCTATAAAATCCTTCAAAACTCCTTCTCTTTTAAAATCATAACATCTTAAGTTTGTTCTCAAAATCCCTAGTCAGAAACTCATTCTCCAAAAACCCATTCTGAAATCATCAATGGAACCCGATTCATCACAAGGGACAAGGAAGAAATCCCATGCTCTGAGATGCTACACGGACTACCTTCTCAACATCATTTCGGAGCATTGTCATCCAAGATATGTTGTTCTTAAGAAAAGGCCCTTACTTTCATCTCGTTCCTTTGAGTGGAATGTTGTCAGGACCCTCAGTCTTGAGACAAGCATGATAGAACAACTACAAGCTTGTCATCTCAAGGAATTTATGGATATTCATTGGCCAATGCTAAAGGAACCAACTATCGAGTTCCTTAGCATTTTGCAAGTTTCTCCCATCGGAACAATCAAATTCCAACTCTGTAAGCATCTGAACACTCTTATAGCAGTGGAGCTTGGCACTATCTTCAAACTTCCCTTAGATGGTATTCTCAATGAGAGTGAGGTGGAATTCTATGCCAATCCGGCATGGACTCATTTTGGGTTAGATTGTAGTTGGGACGTGAAGAAGACTAAAAGCACCCATCTTCGGTCTCCCGTGCATAAATATTTACATAGGTTTCTTACCTATAGTATCTTTGCAAGAGGCAATAGCAACGGTGCAATCTGAAAATCAGAGCTTTTCCTCCTAGAGATGGCACGAAGAGGTCTAACTGTGGCCCTGTCTCGATGGTTTGCAAATCATCTTCTCTCAATTGCAACAAAGTCATCGTGAGATATCTTGATTGGTGGGTACGTGACTCACCTTGTAATTAAGCTCAGGCATCTAAAGCTCGATGAGCACAATTTTAACCTCATTCCAGCACATCCTCGAGATCGGCTAGATGTTGAGTCTTTTATAAAGATGGAAGAGCTGTTTGAATAATCTGTGAGAATAATGTCTATTATCGCTTCACCACTCTAATTGGTGAAATTGAGTGGGAAGACCAGGATTCAGATGACAAAGATGGCCTCCAAAGAATCCAACAAAGAAAATGAGTTCGAGTCGAGACAACAACCCCAGAGGTTGAGCAAGAGGTTGGTCAATCCTCAGCCTCTACACCTAACTTGGCACAGTAGGTGGCTGATCTTTTAACACCTCGCTTTGACCTATTGCAGGCTTCCATCGATGAGAGGTTGGAATACCTCAAAGATTTTAGGGAATCTTACATGGATAGCCATGAGACAGAAGTAGCACGCCTTAGAGATGGATTGTTAGGCTCAAAGCCTAGTTAGAGTCCTAGCATTTTCATTTCTTTACTAGTTTCTATTATTATGAGTGTAGGACTTCAATTCATATTTTTAAACTTTGTACTTCCTCCATTTTGTATTAATATAATTACATCATTTTCATTTTATGGTTTATTTTTTGTTGATGACAAAAGGGGGAGAACCTAGCAATATATGAATGCAAATGTGTTGTATACTTAACTAGTTAAGTAGAGAACCTAGCAATATATGAATGCCAATGTGTTGTATACTTAACTAGTTAAGAAAAAAATTTGATATACTTTGAATATACTTTGCATATACTTAACTAGTTAAGCAAACAATTGATATACTTTGAATATACTTTGCATATACTTAACTAGTTAAGCAAACAATTTGATATACTTTGAATATACTTTGCATATACCTAACTAGTAAGCAAATATCCATGCTATACATTGCTCAATTCTTGCACTCCATTACTTTTTTTCTTAAGCATCTTTTGAGGGGGGACTTCTCAAAAGCACATATTGCTAGATTATTTGTCACCATCAAAAAGGGGGAGATTGTTGAACCTTGAGGGTATTTCCGTCATTTTGATGCTAACAAATAAAATAACAATAATGTATTTAACAATGCTTGTGGTCTAAGTTTGTTGAACAGGGTATATCTTGAATAAAATATGATGTAAGAATGAAAGACAACCTTTGAAGGTCAAAATAAGAAGAAATAGCATGTTCACGCCCATAACTGATTATGTCACGCTCGTGATATAGTACATCAACTCTCCAACATTTAAAGTTCACGGCCATGAAGGATCATACCAATCGTGAATGATAGTCACGCCTATGAGATAACATATCAAATTCTTCTAGAGAGCTTCACGACCAGAGTCACCACTTGGACCATGGTTTGGAAGAATATTCATGCCTGTGAAAGTATAAAGTCACGCCCGTGATCAAACACTTCAAATTCTTCAAGAGAGCTTCACGGCCAGAGTCACCATTTGAGCCACGGCTTGGAAGAACATTCACGACCGTGAATGAGGAAAGAGAAACATGTCAGGTGTGAAATTAAGAGTTGGTTCAATGGCTATTTTCCCATTAAATGCATCCAAATAGCTATAATTCACTGAGGAAGCATAAATGCAAGTCATTTATGAATCCTAAACAAGAGAACAACAATTACTTTTGAATCAAAAATCTTGTTGTAGCCATTGTGCATTAATTACTTTCAACAAAACTTTTATTCTCTGTGAAAACCTATTTGCTCATAAATTCTTAGCATTATAGGTTGGTGAGTAATTTCATTGTAATCTATTACTCAAGTGAGTTTGGGTATATTGGGTTAAGAGTGAAACACTTGTAAGGGTTAATTGTGTGAGCCATAAAACATAAGGAATTGGTTTATTGTGTGAGCCATTAAAACACAATGGAATTTCTGTGTTAGTTGTTAGCCATTGATAGAAACACCATAGTTGGGAGTGAGCTTGTAAAACTCCATTGTAACACTTAGTGTGTTAGTGAAACTCTTAATTGAGATTGGGAGAGGAGTAGAGTTTGTTAATACCCGAACCTCTATAAATCTCGTGTATGATATCTCTTCATCCCTACTCTATTTAATTTTATTCCGCACTTAAAGTTAATAACTTTTTTATTTAACATCCAATTCAACCTCCTTCTTTGTTTATTGTCTGGGCAACACACTTGAAGGAACGAGACAAAAGTAAGGGCCTTTTCTTAAGAACAACATATCTCGGATGACAATGCTTCGAAATAATGTTGAGAAGGTAGTCCATGTGGCATCTCGGAGCATGGGATTTCTTCCTTGTGCCTTTTGATGAGCCGGGTTCCATTGATAATCTCGGAAAAGGATTTTGGCGAGTGACTTTCAGACCAGGGATTTTAAGAACAACCTTGAGATGTTATGATTTTTCAAAGAGAATGAGTTTTGAAGAATTTTATAGATGGAAAAGGATATGAGGCTGGATTTTGTGAGAAATAATGAATGAGAACATTAATTGAGAGAATTTTTAAGGTTGAAAGTGAGAAGAAATGGTAAAATTCTGTTTTATAGTCAACAGATTCACGGCCGTGAATCGTCCATCATGGGCGTGAATAGTCGGGGTCACAGTTTGTTGAAGAGGCGCTCTAGCCGTGATAAAGGATACGAATTGGTTCACGGTCATGACATTAAGTAGTCATGGGCATTACTTATGAATTTCATGGTGGTGACAAAATGAGTCACGACCGTGAATTGCAATCTTCACTACTTATGACCGTGAGGCAATGCGTGAAACAAAGTATGAATGGTTATGTAATTATTTGATGTTAATATTTACGGTCGTGAAAAAGTGTCACGGGCATGAATGAAGAGTTTCACGGGAGTTAAAGAAAAGAGTTAAGGTCATGATACATAGTCTTCACTACCTCCAACCGTGAAGAATGTCATGAAGCAAGGCATGAAAGCTACTGGAAGTTTTGGCGATTATGATCACGACCGTGAATATATGTCACGGGCGTGAATTTCCTTAAATCTTTAATAAAGAAAGTCTAAATAAGACTAAGGATTCCTAAGATGCTTCTATGCCTTATAACATATATTCCCACCATTTTAACCACTTCATACCTTAAAAGATTAGACAACAATAAAAAAACAACACATGAAAGAAATTAACATTCAAAGTTTGACAATTTTGACAATCATGCTTAAGATAAGGTTAATCCATAAAGCATACTAAGCTCTCTTCTTATGAAGTTAAATCTTTCTTCATTTAGAGACTTGGTGAAAATATCTGCCAATTGATTGTTTGTATCGATAAATTCTAATTCAACATCTCCATATTGAACATGATCTCTAAGAAAATGATGTCTTATGTCAATATGCTTGCTTTTAGAGTGTTGAATGGGATTCTTAGATAGGTTTATGGCACTTGTATTGTCACATTTGATAGGTATATGGTCTAAACTATGACCATAATCCTTAAGTTGTTGTCTCATCCATAGGATTTGAGTACAACAACATCCTACTGCCACATATTACGCTTCAGCGATAGAAAGAGCAACCGAAACTTGTTTCTTGCTAAACCAAGAAACTAAACATTCACCAATAAAGTGACAAGTGGTTGAAGTACTCTTTATATCCATGAGACTACCGACATAGTTTGCATCTGAATATCCTATGATATGAAAGGATGAATTTCTATGATACCATAAACCTAGATGCAATGTGCCATTTAAATATTTTAAGATTCATTTCACAGTATTCATATGTGATTCTTTAGGACATGATTGAAATCTAGCACATAAGCATACACTATGCATTATATCGAACCTAGAGGCAGTAAGATATAAGAGTGATCCGATCATACCTCTATAGAGCTTTTATTTAATGCTCTTACCATTTTCGTCTTTGTCCAATTTTGTTGATGTGCTCATATGAGTCTGGGCATTTTTGCATCCTTCCATTCCAAATTTCTTGATTAAGTCTTTGGCATACTTGGATTGGTTGATGAATATTCCCTCATTGCTTTGTTTTATTAGTAGACTAAGAAAGAACTTAAGCTCACCCATCATGCTCATTTCAAATTACCTAGTCATACACTTAGCAAATTCTTGGCAAAACAATTCATTAGTAGACCCAAATATAATGTCATCAACATAAATTTGAACAATTAGAATATCAAAGACAACATGCATAGATTCTTCAACAACTAATGACCTTTTATTAAAGACTCTATAAGCTTTGCTAAAGGTGGAGTATCCTAAAAAGATACCTTCATCAGATTTAGAGGCAAAATTTCCAAGGTTGTCCTTGGTA
This sequence comes from Triadica sebifera, assembly GCA_023653625.1. NCBI lineage: Eukaryota > Viridiplantae > Streptophyta > Magnoliopsida > Malpighiales > Euphorbiaceae > Triadica > Triadica sebifera. Next base: position 12,437,160 of record CM042903.1, on the reverse strand, counting down.
TTTAATATGAAACACTTGCATCCAAATACTCTAGGTATGATATCATGGGTTTTCTTCCATTCCATAACTCAAAAGAAGTTTTGTTTAAGAGTGGTCTTTTGAACACTCAATTTGAAATATAACATGTAGTATTAGTAGCTTCGGCCCAAAAGTAGATTGGTAACCCATACTCATTGAGCATTATTCGAGCTATTTCAATTAATGTTTGATTTTTCCTTTCGACTACCCCATTTTGTTGAGGCATCTTAGGAGATGAAATTTTTTGTGAAATATCATGTTTTAGACTAAAGTTTTCAAAGTTTTCATTTTCAAATTCTTTGCCATGATCTTTTTTTAATTTTGAATAAAATAACCTTTTTCGTTTTGAACTCTCTTAGCAAAGTTTTTAAAAGATTCAAAAGCATCACTCTTTTGAGCTAAGAAAATTACCCAAGTGAATCTAGAGTAATCATCGATGATGACAAAAGCATAGTGTTTACCTCATAGGCTTGCAACTCTAGTAGGTCCAAAAAAGTCTAAATGCAAAAGTTGTAGAGGCTTCGAGGTACTTACAATATTTCTGGATTTGAAGGAGGACTTGTGTGTTGTTTTCCTCTTTGGCAAGGTTCACATGTCTTATCTTTTTCAAATTTGACTTTTGGTAGTCCACATACTAGCTCTCATTTGGTAAGGCTTTGAATTAAATTCATGCTTGCATGACCAACCCTTCTATGCCATAGCCAAGATTCATCACTAGTAGTCATAAGACACTTAGAGGAAAGGTTAGATATTTTGTGTAAGTCTACTATGTAAGTATTGACATCTCTACTTTCTTTGAATATCTCTTAGCCACTAAAAGTGGTGACAAGACATTCATTAGAGGTAAAGATTACTTGGTTTCTCTTATCACATAATTGACTTACACTTAACAAATTATGTTTCAAACCATCAACAAGTAAAACATCTTCAATGAAAGTAGTATTATTAATACCAATACAGCCAATGCCAATTACCTTACCCTTAGCATTATTTCCAAAGGTTACGTTACCACCATCAATACCTTTAAAGTCATTGAATAGCTCTTTATTTCTGATCATATGCCTTGAGCATCCACTATCCTCAAACCAAACATTTTCTTTTATAGTGGAATTGAGGCATACCTATAAAATTACAATTTAAGTATTGTTTTTAGGTACCCAAATGAACTTGGGTCCTTGGGGGTTAGTGTTAGGTTTTGAAGAATGAATCACATTCATAAACGCAGCAAAAAATAAAATTTATCAAAACGCTGGGCCTGCTGCAGGCACACTGGGCCTGCTGCGGGCTGCCGCTGGGCAGCCTAGCAGGCCAGTAGCCTGCCTAGCTCGTGCGGGCCCGCGCAGGCCCGTATGGGCCCGTGACACTCCCGAACGATTTTTTCGTGCAATCTCATCGCGATCCATTCTAAAATAATTCTATCATATTTTGGATCCTATCCAAGACCATTTTACTCATTCTCCATATCTTCAACGCGTGTGACCCATTAGGTTCCCAGTTATGTTGGCCACTTAAATTAATAAATAATTTAAGCAAATCATGAGCGGTATCTAGCAACACATCATGACCCCCAATTGACTGAAAAGTTAGTGGTTTGACTACGAACCTTTCCATAGATAATTTATGTGCAATTATTCCTATCACCATTATATACCCCAATTGGTTCAGAGTATGGACATGTGTCAACTCCCACTAGAATGACTGCGTCACGTTTAGTCCAAGTAATGTTAGTTCTTGTCCTTGAGGCTCATTACTCTATTAGATATGTCATTGAAGACTATCTTTATGACATTTCCACTCCGGCCAGAGATTCCTGGGTAATGACCACGACAAAAGGCCATGGGTATACACTCCTTCTATCAAGAGTGGTGAATCCTTTGTTGGTTACCCAATTACCTTCGAATATCTCAAGCTGTATCCAATCACTACCCTATGAGCTACCTCTCTAAGGCAACAAGGAATAGTGTCAAAATACAGAATCAATATTCAAGATATCCTTGAGTACCTCAAGTCTAAGGATACTTGCACCATTGCTATGATGAGACTATCATTGACATTTGAACAAATTATCCATATGATTGTCTCATAGTTGGTTATCCAATGTACTTAGCTACACTTAGCAAGCATCCACATGTTAACTCTAAACATCTCATGTTTATAGATTATGAGATCTACTACTCGATCCAATCAAGGAGTGTAACATGTGCTAGTCTGTCTGGATTAATAAGGTCCCATCTCATTAATCCTATGACTAGGGATAATTTTGATACTAACATAATTACACATGATAAGAATCTCAATATCATGATCTCATCATGATTTCCTTCATGCTATGTTATGTATCAAGGAATTCATTAATTGATTTAAGATCACTTATCAATTCATATATCAAATGAACATCAAATTAATGAAAAAACCTTTTATTAATCAAATAAATTTGTACAATAAGTGCTGAAGGTGATTGCCTTTAGAGCACTACTCTAACAAGCTCCCACTTGCACTAAAGCCAATCGCCTTTGTATTTAATTCCATAGGCGAGTACATGAGAATCATATTTCTTTTGGGGGATTGGCTTAGTTAAAGGATCATCAATATTCTGATCAGTGGGCACTCTTTCTATCTTTATGTCATTCCTACCAATGATTTCTCTAATCAAATGGTATCTTCTGAGTACATGTTTGGATCTTTGATGAGATCGTGGCTCCTTTGCTTGCACAATGGCTCCATTATTATCACAATACAATTGTATTGGATCAATAATGCTGGGAACCACTCCAAGTTCTTTGATGAATTTATTTATCCAAACTTCTTCCTTTGCTGCTTCAGAAGCTGCAATGTACTATGCTTCGGTTGAGGAATCAGCAGTCGTTTCCTGTTTGGAACTTTTCCAACTAACTGCTCCACCATTTAGTGTGAATATATAATCTGACTGAGATTTTGAGTCATCCTTGTCAGATTAGAAGCTGGCATCGGTATACCCACTCACAGTAATATCTCCATCTCCATATACCAAGAATACATCCTTAGTTCTTCTTAAGTACTTGAGGATATTCTTGACAACCACCCAATGACCCTCACTAGGGTCCGATTGGTATCTACTTGTGACACTCAGAGCATATGATACATCGGGTCTTGTACATATCATAGCATACATGATTGATCCTATAGCGAAAGCATATGGAATCAAACTCATGTGTGTCCTATCATCTTGTGTCTTTGGACACAAAGACTTTGGGAGAGTAATTCCATGGGTCATGGGAATATATCCCCTATTAGACTACTCCATGCTAAACCTCTTTAGCATTTTATCTATGTATGTAGACTATGAAAGACCAAGCAATCTTTTAGATCTATCTTTATAGATCTTTATCCCTAAAATATAGACTGCTTCTCCAAGGTCTTTCATAGAGAAATTCTTGGATAACCAAATTTTGACTGATTGTAAGGCTGAGACATCATTTTCCATTAACAATATGTCATCTACATATAACACAAGAAATACAATTGCACTCCCACTAACCTTCTTGTAGAAACAAGGTTCATCCGGATTTTGTAAGAAACCAAACTGTTTGATTGTCTCATCAAACTGAATATTCCAACTCCTGGATGCTTGCTTTAATCCATAAATGGATCTTTGAAGCTTACATACCTTTTTTCCATCTTTGGATATGAAACCTTCTGGTTGTGTCATGTACACATCCTCAGTCAAATTTCCATTAAGGAAAGCTATTTTCACATCCATTTTCCATATCTCATAATCATAATGAGTAGCAATGGCTAGGAGTATCCTTATGGATTTAAGCATAGCTACTGGACTAAAAGTTTCATCATAGTCAATTCCTTGTCTTTGACGATAACCTTTAGCAACAAGTCTAGCTTTATAGGTAATCACATTACCATCCATGTCAGTTTTTCTTTTTGAAAACCCACTTGCACCCTATAGGCTTTATTCCTTCGGGTGGGTCAACCAAAGTCCATACGTGGTTTTCATACATGGAATCCATTTTTGACTTCATGGCTTGAAGCCATTTGTCAGATTCTTAACTATTCAGAACCTCTTCATAGGTTGTAGGCTCATCATTTTTTATAAGCAATACGTCGTTTTGTTCACTAATGAGAAATCCATATCTCTCTAGAACAGTACGTATCCTACTTGACCTACGAAGCTCTTGTACTTCAAAAGGTTGAGCTGTTATATCATCTGTATGAGTAACAAGCTCGGGTTCAGGCAGTTGATCAGCATCTGTTTGAGCATCTTGAATTTCCTCAAGTTCAATTTTGCTCCCACTATCTCCTTTTAGAAGGAATTCTCTCTCTAAAAAGATAGCATGTCTTGAAACAAAAACCTTTTGTTCCAAGGGGTGGTAAAATTGATATCCATATGATGCTTTTGGATATCCCACAAACAGACATCGGTCAGACTTAGCTTTTAGCTTATCTGACATTGTCCGTTTCACATAAGCAGACAACCCCAAATTCTCATGTAAGAAAATGTGGGCCTCTTGTTATACCATATCACATATGGAGTAACATCAACTAACTTTGAAGGAACTCCATTTAATAAATAAATAGCGGTCTCTAGTGCATAACCCCAAAAGGATTTAGGCAATTCTGCAAAACTCATCATAGACCTTACCATGTCTAACAAGGTTCGGTTTCTTCTTTCAGCCACACCATTGTGTTGTGGCGTGTAAGGTGGAGTCCATTGAGATAAGATCCCATTATCCCTAAGATAATCTAGAAACTCTTGGCTTAAGTATTCACCTCATCGATATGATAGAAGTGTTTTAATACTTTTGCCAAGTTGTTTCTCTACTTCATTTCTGAATTCTTTGAACTTTTCAAAAGCTTCAGATTTGTATCTCATAAGATACACATATCCATATCGTGAGTAGTCATTGATAAAAGTAATGAAGTAGATGAAACCACCTCTAGCGTGTGTAGACATTGGACCACATACATCTGAATGTATTAAGTCTAAAAGTCCATTAGCACGTTCACCCTTTCTCTTAAAGGGTAATTTAGTCATCTTGCCTAGTAAACAAAATTCACATGTGTCATATGATTCATAATCAAATGACCCCAAACTACCACTTTTGTGTAGCTTAGCCAAGCATTTCTCACATATATGACCAAGACGACAATGCCATAAATAAGATGATTTCAACATATCTTGTTTTTGCCTTTTATTATCATTGATGTTTAAAATTGGATTTGACATATCTAATATGTATATTCCATTGCATAATGTACCATTAGCATAAAGAATTCCATTCAACATAATAGAACAACAATTGTTACTAAAAGCTAAAAGGAAACCATCTTTATTTAGACTTGAAACAGAAATAATGTTTTTAGTCAAAGCAGGTACATAATAGCAATTCTCCAAATTTAATATAAGCCCAGTAGGGAGGGTCAATACATATGTTCCTATAGCTAATGCAGCAACCCTTGCTCCATTTCCAATGCATAGGTCTGACTCTCCCTTATTGAGCTGTCTACTGTTCCTTAGGCCCTGCATATCAGTGCATATGTGTGAGCCACAATCGGTATCTAATACCCATATATTATTATTGAAAACATTATTAATTTCAATGACAAAAATACTAGAAGTAGATGGGGCATCAAATGCCTTCTTCTTCAAGGACTCCAGGTAAGTCTTGCAGTTTCTCTTCCAATGGCCATCCTTGCCATAATGGAAGCATGTCCCTTTTGGAGCAATCTCCTTGGCCATGCCTCCCTTAGGATTAATGGACTTCTTCTTCTTCTTAAGGTTCTTCTTTTTAGAACTTGAAGAGTCCACCAGCATCACAGCCTTACTGTCCTTCTTGAAAGATGGCTCAGCTGTTTTAAGCAAGTTAATCAGCTCAGGAATAGTGGTAGAGATTTGGTTCATCCTATAGTTAAGCAAAAAATGTGAATAACTATCAGACAAACCCGTTAGAATTAAGCCAATACTTAATTCATGGTCCACCACAAATCCTAAGGTGGCCAACCTCTCAATATAGTCATTCATCTTAAATGCATATTGCACTAGAGATGTCCCCTCAACCATCTTAGTGCGGAAGAGAAATGTTGAAGTTTCGAACCTTTTGAAATGTCCTTGCTCATCAAAAAGCTCTCTTAGATGGTATACTATGGAATTAGCATCCATAGCCTCATGTTGTTTTTGCAACTCAGCTGACATAGTAGCAAGCATAATGCAGCTTGCCATCTCACTATCATCGAGATACTTTTGATATGCCTTATGAATATCTTCAGAAGCATTAGCAGTAGGGGGATTAGGGAGTGCCTCATCTAGGACATAGCCAATCTTTTCGGATTTGAGAACTATTCTCAGATTCCTTAGCCAATCCAAAAAATTGGGCCTAGTCAACTTATTTGATTCCATTAGCAATTGGAAATTCACACTTGTCATGATGATGATTCTAGCAACCTAGATGTAAAATAGAACATGTTAGAATGTACATAAAAAGCATGTTTATTATGTCTTTAATAAATCGCATTATGGCTCCCACTATTTTCTTGCGAATCCATAGCCCTCACTATGAACCCGAGAGAACTTATATGGAAGTTCTCCTAGTGGGTCGATATCCAACTAGCTAAGAATAACCTTGAGGCAACTCAACAAGCTATCCTTAGTTTGGTTGGTAGGTATCTAATCCATACCAATTACATTATTCATGCAACTATCGAATCTTGTGCTATCAACTTATTGATGTGTGCACATACATTGGGCTATCAACTCTTGATATGTGTACATCTCATGTATACAAACCCAACTTCACCTCCAATACACTTTAACCTTGGAACAAATCCAACAAGTAAATAATATCGATTAAGTCTAACCCAAAATAGAAATCAAATTCCTATTTCTAAGTCTTCTTGTTTATGGTACCATATCATTTGCTTCTTGCTCCTTTGTATCTTCATTCTATCAAATTATAGAAAACCTCAATTTACATTTGAGGGGAGTAAGATGAGAAGAGAAATACATAAGAAAGAAAAAGAGGTAGGGACACGCATGCCCTATTTACCATAAAACAAAATAATTCCATGCATGCTCAATCTCATTGGGCCTAAGTCCATAATCATCCATCATGCCTTTTCATACACCCCTAACATGCATTCTCAAATGCACAAAATAAAAATAACAATTTTGGATTTCAATTTGTAAATCGATTCAACACTTGAATCAAAATTGCCTATATGTGTTCTTTCGGTTAATTTAATTTTGTATGTCATTTTATAGTGGAATTTAATATTTAATCAAATTAAATTAAATTCCATATTTCCAGAAATAATTCAAAATTAATTCTCCTTAAAATCAGAATATTATGATGTTAAAATTAAACAATTTAATTTTAATATACATACCAATTTCTAGTCATACTAGAATTACAATTGCACAACTTAAATTAATTAAAAATTAATTTCTAAAAATTCTAAAAATTTCTAGAACATCAAATCACCATTCTAATTGTCTTTAGGTTAGCTCAAGTTTATCAAAATATTTTTGGCAAAAGCCAAAATTACTAAGACAAACGAACCAACACACTCAGACGCTCAAAATGACTAATTCGATATCTAGAATTTTTAAAATTGCAAATGCTTGCAAAATATTTTTAAGCACATAACATATTTTTAATCACATAAAAATTATTTCAAGGTGCTGGAGATAAAATAAACATGTACAAAAAAAATCAAACAAAACAGCCACACCGAGTAAGCTAAAACAGTCCCATTTTTGTGTTTGTTTGAAAAATTAATTAAAATAATTTTTAATTAATTATTTGACACCTCCAGAGGTATAAAAATATTCTCAATATGTCTAAATAATTTTTTCATAATTAAATTACAAAAAACATGCAACCAGCCCCATTAATTAAGCCAAACAACAACACATGTTCATAAACAAGGCAATTTTAGGCATTTCTGAAATAAATCCAAAATTAATTATTTGAATCAGATTCAAATTATTTTTCAATCAAATCATTCTTAATCATCCCATGATTAGATTAAAGAAAGAAAAATGTGTAAATTGTATTTTACAAATTAATTTCAATTTTTCAAAACCTATTTATCCAAAATCACCAAAAACATGCAATCTCATTGCACTTTCAATTAAAATTAATTTTAATGGATACAAGGAGACTCTGATACCATTGTTAGGTTTTGAAGAATGAATCATATTTATAAACACAATGAAAAATAAAATTTTTCAAAACCCAAAACAAAAGATCATTCTTGTACCATTAAAACTAATTTAGATAAATGTAAATGTTAAAAATTATACCTTGTAATTTTTATTTGTTCTTCAAATCTTCACTTTATTGGGTTGTAGCAAACCACAACGATCAACACTAGGATGTCTCTAATGATAATCCACATGAAGAATGAAGAAGAAACTATCAAGAGAAAATGGTTTGAACAAATTCAAAGTGCTAGATTTGAAAGTGTTCTTGAGAGAATTTTTGTTGTCTTAAAAATATTTTTTTTCACAAAAAATATTTTTATGTCTATTTTCTGCCATTTGATGTATTTTCTATTTGAATCAAATTCAAAAATAAGATGAAAAGTCAAAAATAGAGAAAATAACAACTAATGAATAGTAATTGACCATAATTGGCCTAATTATGGCCAATTACAGCGTTGACCAACGGATGGAAGCTGCAGGTGCGCTAGGTCTGCTGTGGGCTGTCGCTGGGCAGCCCAGCTGGCCCGTAAGGCTGGCCCGTGACACTCCCGAACGATTTTTTTGTGCGATTTCATCGCGATCCATCCTAAATTAATTCTCTCATATTTTGGATCCTATCCAAGACCATTTTACTCATTCTCCATATCTTCAATGCATGTGATCCATTAGGTTCCCGGTTATGTTGGCCACTTAAATTAACAATTAATTTAAACAAGTCATGAGCGGTATCTAGCAACACATCATGACCCCCAATTGACCAGAAAGTCAGTGGTTTGACTACGAACCTTTCCATAGACAATTTCTGTGCAATTATTCCTTTCACCATTCTATACCCCACTTGGTTCAGAGTATGGACATGTGTCAACTCCCACTAGACTTACTACGTCACGTCTAGTCCAATTAATGTTAGTTCTTATCCTTGAGGCTCATTACTCTATTAGATATGTCATTGAAGACCATCTTTATGACATTTCCACTCCGGCCAGAGATTCCTGAGTAATGACCACGACAAGAGGCCATGGGTATACACTCCTTCTATCAAGTGTGGTGAATCCTTTGTTGGTTACCCAATTACCTTCAAATACCTCAAGTTGTATCCAATCACTACCCTATGAGTTACCTCTCTGAGGCAACAAGGAATAGTATCAAAATACAGAATCAATATTCAAGATATCCTTGAGTACCTCAAGTCTAAGGATACTTGCACCATTGTTATGATGCGACTATCATTGACATTTGAATAGATTATCCATATGATTGTCTCATAGTTGGTCATCCAATATACTTAGCTACAATTAGCAAGCATCCACATGTTAACTCTAAACATCTCATGTTTATAGATTATGAGATCTACTACTCGATCCAATCAAGGAGTGTAACATGTGCTAGTCTGTCTGGATTAATAATGTCCTGTCTCATTAATCCTATGACTAGGGATAATTTTGATACTAACATAATTACACATGATAAGAATCTCAATATCATGATCTCATCATGATTTCCATCATGCTATGTTATGTATCAAGGACTTCATTAATTGATTTAAGATCACTTATCAATTCATATATCAAATGAACATCAAATTAATGAAAAAGCCTTTTATTCATCAAATAAATTTGTACAATAAGTGCTAAAGGTGATTGCCTTTAGAGCACTACTCTAACAGTTAGCACATGAAGGTTCCTAATGAGCCTTCCTTATCCAACAATGTTTATTAATATGACCAAATTTCATACAATAATTACATTGTTTAGCTCTAAACATGTTTTTCGGTTTTACCATGATTTTAGCTACCATTATCATATTAGATGGAGTTTGTGAGCAGTGACATGAATATGCATGATGAATTGATGCTTTCCTAGGTGCATACCTCTTATACATAAAATCATGAATGGCCTTTTGAGGTTTCCCTCTTAGGCTAATCGACCTTTGACCATTCTTTTTATAAATAGAGGGTTTAATGTGTGTTGTGCACTTAGCCCTTGGGGCTATTACTTCTAATGTGGAGATATGAGGTGCACTTGACTTAACAAATGTGGTCTGGTGAGATGAAGATGATGTTCCATTAAATCTTAGACCATGTCTTATTAAAGTTGGTCTTTGAGACACTATAAGAGTATATAAACTCTCTTTGCCTTTATGAAATCTTGAAATGGACTCTCTAAATTCCTCAACTTCATTTTTCAAAACATTGTTCTCTTAAAGCAAGGATTTAGTTGAGGGTTTAGAGGAGTACTCATCTAATGATTTTCAAAGAGATTCATTAGAAGATTTAAGCTTAAGATTTTCCTTTTCTAAAACTTCCATTTTATTTTTCAAACTTGAAATGTTATTTTTATAAGTATTGAATTTACATATATATTTTTCTAATTCTACGTTCAATACTCTGCTCATTATCATCTTCGCTATCACTATTATTATCACTACTATCATTATTGAAAGAATATGAGTAAAGTGATCCTACCTTATCCGTGATGTGATCCTCTATAGCCATGAAGCATAGGATGACCTCTTCACTTTCATTATCATCTTTTTCACTTAAAGAGCTTTTGTCATCCCATGTGTCTTTGTGATCTTTCTCCCCATTATTTTTTTGATATTTGTTCTTATGTTTCTTGAGCCTTGGACATTCTGGTTTGATATGTCCCTTCTTCCCACACTCATAACATTTTACCTCCTCTTTATTCATTTGAGATTCATTTAAGGAGGTGTTTGAGATTTCTTTGCTTGAAGTTTCGAGAGTTGCCAATTTTCTTTTCAGTCTTCTTGAGAGCATTGCAATGTCCTCATTTGCATCATCACTCTTTTCTTCATCATCTTCAACTTCTTATTGAGATTTTGAAGTAAAGGCTCTTAGTGCTAAAGGCTTTCTTTTTTTTTTTTCTGGCTCAGTTTTAAGTTCTCCATCTCACTTTACCCCCATTTCATGCGTTAGAAGTTTTCCAATAAGCACATCGGTATTCATGATACTCATGTCTTCGTTGGCTTCTTCTATACCAGCAACTCTTGAACCATAATCTTTGAAAGGAAGGCTTCTCAGAATTGTGTTGTTTACATGCTTAAGTGCTTTCCAATATTTCTCATGCTGGTTATGATGGCTAGAAGACGGTTCATCATATCGGTGATGGATTCATTGGATTTCATCTTGAAGAGTTCATATTCTGAAGTGAGAAGTTGAATCTTCTAGAATTTAACTTGCTTTGTTCCTTCATGATAATTCTCCATTGTTTTCCATATACTATATGCGATAGGGCAGTGTTGGATTCTGCCACATTCTTCAATGGATAAAGAGTTTGTGAGAATTGTCATTGCCTTTTTATTTTTGAAGTTTGCTCTACGTTGAGGCTCTGTCAAATCATCTCTTGAAAGGATTTCTTTTTCACCATCAACTTCTCTCCTGGTTAGTGGTGTCCATTCTTTCCAAACGTTATCCCAAACTTCAATTCCCTCACTATCGAGATATGTCTCCATCCGGAACTTCCAATGAGCATAGTTTGCTCCATCAAACTAAAGCTAGAGACTTTGGAATCCTTCATTGGCCATTTTTTTTTTATCTTTGTTAGTACTTTTTAGGCTTTGATGCTAGACTTGGCTCTGATACCAATTGTTGCCCAAACAGTGACCTAAGAAGGAGGGGTTGAATTGATTATGAAAAAAAATTTCTTAGCTTTAAATGTTAGAGGTTCGGGTATTAACAAACCCTACTCCTCTCCCAAATCTCATTTGGGAGTTTTACTAACACACTAAATGTTACAATAGAGTTTTACAAGCTCACTCCCAACTTTGGTGTTTCTTTCAATGGCTAACACCTATCCCAGAAATTCCCTTGTGTTTTAATGGCTCACACAATAAACCAATCCTTGTGTTTTATGGCTCACACAATAAACCCTTACAAGTGTTTCAATCTTAACCCAATATACCCAAACTCACTTGAATAATAGATTACAATGAAAACATTCACCAACCTATAATGTTCAGAAATTATGAGCAAATAGGTTTTTACAAAGAATAAAGGTTTTGTTAAAAATAATTAATGCACAATGGCTACAACAAGATTTAAGATTCAAAGTAATTATTGTTCTTCCTGTTAAGATTCATAAATGACTTGCATTTATACTTTCTCAGCGAATTATAGCCATTTGGGTGCATTTAATGCTAAAATAGCTATTGAACCAACTCTTAACTTCGCGCCTGACATATTTCTCTGTCCTCATTCATGGACGTGACTATATGTGTCACGGTCGTGAATGTTTTTCCAAGTCGTGGTCCAAGTGGTGACTTTGATCATGAAGCTTTCTGGAAGAACTTGAAGTGTTTGATTATGGGTGTGACTTTATACTTTCACAGGCATGAACATTCTTCCAAGCTGTGGTTCAAGTGGTGACTCTGGCCGTGAAACTCTTTGGAAGAACTTGACATGTTATTTCAAGGGCGTGTCTTTATTTCACGAGCGTGACTAATTTGATCATTCATGGTTGGTATGATCCTTCATGGCCGTGAACTTTGAATGTTGGAGAGTTGGCGCTAAGCTATATCGCGGGCATGACATAATCAGTTATGAGCGTGAACAAGCTATTTCTTCTTATTTTGACATTCAAAGGTTGTATTTCATTATTGCATCATATTTTATTCAAGATATATCCTGTTCAACAAACTTAGAATACAAGCATTGTTAAATACATTATTGTTATTTTATTTGTTAGCATCAAAAAGACAGAAATACCCCTCAAGGTTTAACACTTATTGTTGGGTAAAACTAATCAATTCACCATAAGTGAAATCATTATAGGGTATGATTTATTTTCCTAAGAATTCTCTAATTTTATTCCTAACTTTTTTACCTAAAAGAATTGGTAAACCTGCAAGAATTTTTTCTTTCTAAAAGGATTTATGAGATTTTTTTCTAAGCATGACTCTAGTTAGCAAAGTATTTTTGTACCACTTGAAATCACCAAGTTTTTTACATTTAAAATTTGAAAGTATGCCGAAATTTTTATATTTTAAATGAGTAGGATCTCCTATGAAATATAAAGAGATTGTAAGAATTAAGGTTGCTACTGCATCCTATTAAGGATTTTCATCCTTATCTAGAATTGATATTCCTTTTTCATCTATAATGATGGCATTGAGGATATCTTCCTGTTGTTGAGAAGTGAGATAGTAATCCCACCATCCTTTAAGTTGGTTAGAAAATCCAACTTTGAGGAGTTCATCAATAGTTCTATCTTAGGTTCTTGTTTGTGTTTTATAAGCAGTGGCAACTATAGCCATTTGTTTAGTAAAAGACTAAGAATATCATACTCAGTTATTCCATCTATATTCCAATCATAGACAGAAAAGGCATTGAAATGAAATTGTTTTATTGGCTTGACTATACCTAAGTCTAGTGATTGAATCATTTGTAATGGTGGACTTGTGAGGATTGTCTCTAAGTCATTTTGCTGATTTCAGGTGTGGAATTCTAAAATTGTTCTAAAGCTTCTCTAATAGCAGAATCTCGATTTGACATTTATTTTAGAAGTTGGAGTTTTAGGGCCAACTTGGTTAGAATTTATAGGCAGAATAAAACTGTTAGTATTAGGACCAATACGATTTAACTGGTCTTGGATGGCTCTAATAAATTCAGTTTTATTGTCTTGAAAATTTTAGGTGCTAGTTTTGAATATCTAAAAAGATTTTAAAATGGAATTTTTATTTTTTAATTTTCATGACTGGTTTAGAGATCTAAAGAAATTATATGTTATTTTTCTATTTGTTTTTCTATATGATCTAATTGTTTACTTATGATATTGAGATGATTATTTGAGAAATTATTTTGGATAATGATATTTCTATCTTTATCTTATCATTTGTAACACCCCACTTATATATTAGGGATAATCCCATATATATATAAGGAGGATGCCACAAGCTTAACTCGATAAATCTGTCTGACTAAGTTTTCTATTGTTTAAATTAAAATAATTCATTTATTTATATTGGATTTGGCTTATCGTTTTAATTATCAATATGTATATATATATATATATATATATATATATATATATATATCCCCATATCATATATATTTATGGTAGTTGATTAAGTTACATAGTTGATCATTTGTCGCATAGCAGCCTCACACATGACTGCTTACAATACAATATCAAAATATAAGACATGCTCCTGAACTAAATACATGACATATCTACCAAAACCCATATGTCTGGTCAAACTTAAAAAGAAAAATGATTAGTAATCAACCCTCTAACTAAGTCTTTTGTGCCTCTTCTGTATGAGCTTGGATTTCTTCTTAACCAACTTCACTTTCTACTATCTACAGCTCCAATTCCTGCATGAGAAGAACTCACACTAAGCTATCTCTAGCTTAGTGGTACATATAGGCATTAAAGTTTTTCCAAGCAGTCACACAAATGCATGTCTCAAATAAATCATGGCACACTTAATTTTATTGCATATTTGTCATATAAAAGAATTAAGCAGATCACATAACAGTATAAAAATAATAACCTTATTCAATAATTAAATTCTCATTACCTCATGTAAGCATTTCATGTTTTGTTACTTATGTCAATAATAAATTTTCCACATTTCATTCCATAGTCTTCAATTAATATTAGCCCAAATCTCATTCTTGAACTCTCTGGATATAGGGTGTGAAATAGGGATGCTCGCGGAGGTTAAGCCACCCTACTCACCATAATCTCAAGTCAAGGGCGCTCGCAGAGTTTAAGCCACCTGCCTAAATATAATCATGTCATCTGTGTGTAATCAGGATCAGGGGCACTCCCAGAGCTTAAGCCACTTTATCCCTAAATCATATCCATATTCGTACCGTAACTTCCCCATAATGGTGCACCATTTATCGTATGTCAATCCTCAGGTAGAGAAATAGGCAATTAACACCATTAATTACTTGTTTCTATAGCTAATACTTATTTCATATTAACATAATCATATACTCACAATTTATTTCAAAACCATGTAATAGCATGATATTTTATCAAATATTAGCATAATGTTAAGTTCATAGTCAATAACATTTCTATAATTCTAAAACATGCCATAATATATTATTTCATCATTGTGACAAATAATTCATGTCATGCACACACAATCATGCATAAGGGCAAACCAGAATACATAAATGTACAAACCTCGATAGCGTTTTTCTCTTCAAAAATTTAAACTTAGAGCTTGTTCACTTTTTTTGTTCTCCCTCTTGTTGAGAGCCTAATTTGAAAATATGATAGTTTATAATTTGTTAAAATACTCATTCTTGATATAGTTTAAATAAATTACTATAATTTCTTTTAAGTTGGAACATGATCTCTTAAGACTATTAGCTCTATAAATTTTTATACACCTATCCAATTAATATGAATCCTATTCCTAATTAAATTTAACATGTAAGACTAAAGCAAACTAAAATTTCAGAATTTTTGAACCACTACATAATTTTCAGTGTAATTATACATATTACTCTGTTTGCTGCCCCTTGGCAGTTTCGAGATACCATATTTAAAAATTCATATCATTCATTGTGTAGATTTGTTTATTACTAAAATTTTATAAATTTATATAAGATAATTTGGAACATTTTTCATGTTTACTACTTTTCCAAATTATGTTTCTAAGGTCCTTAAACACTAGATAATCTATAACTGGTTCAACATAGAGTACCAACCCGACCAGTTCAATTTTTCAGCTCATAACTCACAAAATACATGACATTTTAAGGTGATACTTTCGCAGAAGCTTATATAAGACATAGAAATAAAACTTTCATTTTTTGAACTTTAGCTAATTCGGCCTTTAAGAAGCTAAAAAATGAACATGAATTTACTAGAGCTGCACAGATACAAGGAAATAGCTCAATCAAGGAACAACCATAATTAATTTTTCTATAAATCAGCTTAAACAAGAGGTATTTGTAAAAATATTTATACACAACTAAATAACACATATATCTATAACTTTTATGTTTTACAAAACCTTAGATTCAGCCATTAAGATTATCAAAATAAGAAAAAATTGTAGGTTATTCTGTTGACATATCTCCCTAATCTAGTCTCACTCAAACAAGTTTATCTCTTTCTATACCCAAACTAATTTCATGAAATTCGATAAATATATAAATAACGCATATATGAAAAACTTTTATGTTTTACACTTCTTCAAATTAGGTTGATAACTCCCTCAAAAATAGAGTTCAAAAGACTGATACTAAACAGTCCTAATAACTCTAAAAACACAAGAACAATTGAGAGAGGATTACTTACCAAGAAAAAATCTATTCATAGTGAATTTCTTGCAAATCATGAAGGAGAAGATGAAGAATGGAGGCTGGTGGTTTGAGGAAGAAGAAGAAGAAGAAGAATGGAGATAAGATTGGTTTCAATATGGTAATAAATGCCATTAACTCAAATACACTCCCCCTCCCATAAAACCACATTCAGCCACCTTATCCTTCTTTTTTTTTACTCTTTTTTTGACACTTATTATTATTATTATTATTATTATTATTATTATTATTATTATTATTATTATTATTATTATTATTATTATTATTATTATTATTATTATTATTATTATTTTATTTTATTTTATTTTATATGTACTAAATTCCATTAGTTTTTATAAAACCATAATTTCATTATGTGATATGTCTAATCAAATTAACTGTATCAATCTATTTAATTCATTTTTATTTCTTATTTAGTCATCTATTCAATTTATTTTAATCTCTAATGTCAATTGTATAGTTTCTATGTATATTACACACTTATTCTAACTAGACTCTAATTAGTGACCATTACATAATCACTATTAGAATTTTTGAAAGGAGTGACATTCACAACTTGATCATGGAAATGGATTTTTATACATTGAAAATGTGGATGCATGGACTGAATTTTTCTAGAGTCTGTTATGGTTTCCCATTCAGGAGTTTTATTTCTAATAGTGACTAGATTAATAGATTTGAAAGGATATTCTATGGAATTTTGAGAAGCATATATTTCAAACCAATCAAAAAACAGAATATGAATTTTATTTTCACAAACAAATTCATAAAACTTTTCTTGAATCTTTTTTCTGGTATCTAAATTTTTTTTGAAAACCTACATTCTTTTTTCAAGATGATGTTTTCCATAAAAATCATCATGTAGGAATTTTTTTATTAACTTGAAATTCTTTTTCAATGACATTTAACTCATGTGCTAAAATTTTTGTAATGGCTGAAAAAGTCAAACTGGTAGGTTCTTGGTTTGGTTTAGTTTGTGGTTGAACAAAAGAGGTATCTTAGACTTAAGTTGAAGAACTCTCTATTCTATGATTGATATATACCAGTCTAGGTATTTTTAAAGTGTAATATATATTTCTTAAAATAGTATTTCTAGGTATGTCTGATGTAGAATATTTGGGTATTTCTCTAAATGGTATATTAATAACTAAGAGAATTTGTGAAACTTTTCCTAGATCTATAGTGTCTAATGTATAAGAATCATCCAAGTATCTACTACTAGTAGATTTCCTATTAAAAGAGAGTTTGACTCTCTTATCTTGGTATTGAGTTATTTTTCTTAATTGGATATTAGGTTTTATGAGTTCAATGGGTTCAGACCTGGTAATACCTTTTAAGACCTGTTCTTGGAGAAGAGAAATTTCTCCCTAATGAATACTTCTAGGTGTGACAACATTGGCCTTAGTAAGATTTGTTTGTAAAAGAAGGGTTTCGTCTTTTTTATTATAAAATCTAGCACTTGTGTCAAAAGCAGACATCATAGCTTTATAGTGACATTTGAAAACTAAAGCAACATGAATTGAACCTTTAAGCATCTGATAATTATGAGGTTTAATTTGTAAAACTAAGGATTTTAAAACATTTTTATTATTTAAATAAATAGTAAAATTTGGATAACAATAAAAAGAAATCAGACTCATTCATAAGCTTGACTCGATAGAACTTAAAAGGGAATCTTCAAAGTTTGTGAATCTGACATCTCTAAGAATATAAAAAAAATATATGTATTTAAGCCTTTTTTGGTTAATAATTTTATTCCTACTTGGATTAAGCCAATATGGATGTATTTGTATTTTCGATCTTTAACTTTTTTCAAGGAATTTTGAGAAAGCAATTGGATGGTTTAAAAAAGTTTTGACAATTGTATGTCGTATTTTTCAGGCTTGATTAAGAAATATGTTCTAAAAAACTGGTATTTAGAGGTTTTATAAATCTGATCTCCATTTACTTTTGGTAATTTTCAATTATCCAATCCCTATTCAAAATCTTCTATTATTATTTTTTTCACTATTTACTATCTTTTTAAAATCATTGGAAGAGGTGGAAGCAGAGTTTGAAGATGTAGTTCTACATAAAATAGTATCCATTTTATAAAGATTTTTATAAAGAAAATAAGAACTCTTTACAATCCTAAGCAATTCTTGGGTATTATGGCTTCTAGACATAAGGACTTACTTCCTGGACTTTTCTAGGCAAGAAAACTCAAGACCTTAAAATCTAGACTCAAACCTTTATAAAAATAAATTAAAATTTTCTATAATACTATCCCCTTGGCTCTTATACCAAAAGCTCAATATATATATATATATATATATATATATATATATATATATATATATATATATATATATATATATATATAAGAGCATATTTTTCAGTGCTACAAAATAAAAAAAAATATATCAGATTTTTCTACAGTAAAAGATTTACTATTGCTACTCCCAGTTGCAGAGTCAGAAAATGTATTTATTAGGGTCATTCATTTACATATAATTGCTAAGTATTATATACTTGTAAATTTACTTTTATATGTACAATTATTAATAATCATATGGTTATACATATAAAATGACATATAACTGTTATCTATTATATGAAAGAGCATTGCGAAAATATATAATTATTAGCAATTATATGGTCATACATATTAAATGACATATAATTATCAGTAATTATATAAAAAAATATAGCAAAATAAAAAAATGACATATAATTGTCAAAAATTATATAAGTAGGGCCATTTTCTCAATTTTTTTGTGGAGTCACTCATTATAATACTATTATACATTAAACTATTTAAGATTTTTTTGTGAGGTCACATGACCCTATAATTGTCAATGTAGCTCCGTCCCTGGTTGCTCTTACTTTTTGGTGTGGACAGATTAGAGACTTTACACTTGAAAAATTAGATAGTCCTGAATGAATCGCAGTTGGATTTATGCGCTACAAGAGGTAATTTTCAATTTGTTGATGTTATATACACTTGATCATGTGAAAAATAGTTTGATCCATATTTTACAAAAGGTTTAAAATAAAATGTGCTTAGGGTTTAAAATTCTAAATTTTATGTTTGATATTATTAATTCCACCACAATATATGGAAATTTTTCTAACAATTATTTCAAAAAAAAATGATCAGATTCTTCAATTGTAAAAGGTTTACTATTGCTACTCCTATTTCTTAGTGCGGATAGATTAGAGGCTCTATACTTGAAAAGTTAGATAGTCCTGAATCAATCACGGTTGGATTTATGTAATTTATTAATGTTTTATACACTTAATCATGTGAAAAATAATTTGATCCATATTAAAAATAATTCTAGATTAAAAATAATGTATTTAGGGTTTATAATCCTAAATTTTATATTTTATATTATTAATTTCTCTGCGATGTATGGCTATATTTTCTAATAGTGGTATCAAAGTCTCATTATTTTTTACATGATTCGTGTTTGATCCATTTTAGCAATTAAAAAAAATTGTATTTGATTGAAAAATGGTGAAATTGTTTTGGAAAAAAAAAGGCACTACATAAGGTCAGTTTTGTTCTATGTAATATAATTCATATTTTTTTATCTAGGAAAGGACTACATGGCATTGAGAATGTCATATTGTTCATGAAATTCTTTTCTAGAAAAGTATGGAGTTAGGTTTGAAATTTTATTTATGTTTTCTTTATGTCCGGATTAATAATGTCCCGTCTCATTAATCCTATGACTAGGGATAATTTAGATACTAACATAATTACACATGATAAGAATCTCAATATTATGATCTCATCATGATTTCCTTCATGTAATGTTATGTATCAAGGACTTCCTTAATTGATTTAAGATCATTATCAATTCACATATCAAATGAACATCAAATTAATGAAAAAAGCCTTTTATTAATCAAATAAATTTGTATAATAAGTACTAAAGGTGATTGCCTTTAGAGCACTTCTCTAACAAGCTCCCACCTGCACTAAAGCCAATCGCCTTTGTATTTAATTCCATAGGCGAATACTTGAGAATTATATTTCTTTTGGTTGACCGGGCCTAATTCTAATTGTTTTGTTCCGAAGCAAAGATATCCAAGGGGCGGTTCGTCACGGGATTCAGCCAATTGTCTTGATCGTGGGATATCATTGAGAAATAGGAATCCGTGTTATCAAAAGAAGTGGCTTAGTTAAATATTTAGCAATATTTTGATCAATGAGCACTTTTTCTATCTTTACATCATTCTTACCAATCATTTCTATAATCAAACGGTATATTCTGAGTACATGTTTGGATCTCTGATGAGACCATGCCTCCTTTGCTTGTGCAATGGCTCCATTATTATCATAATACAATTGTATTGGATTAACAATGCTAAGAACCACTCCAAGTTTTGTGATGAATTTCTTTATCCAAACGGCTTCAGAAGCTATAATGTACTTTGTTTCGGTTGTAAAAACAACAGTCGTTTCCACTCTTCCAACTGACTGTTCCACCATTAAGTGTGAAGATATAACCTGACTGAGATTTTGAGTCATCCTTGTCAGATTGGAAGCTAGCATCGGTATACTCGCTCACAAGAAGATCTCCATCTCCATATGCTAAAAATACATCCTTAGTCCTTTCCAAGTACATAAAGATATTCTTGACAGCCACCCAATGACTCTAACCAGGGTCAGATTGGTATCTACTTGTGACACTCAGAGCATGTGATGCATTGAGTCTTGTACATATCATAGTGTATATGAAGCTGAAGCATATGGAATCACACTCATGTGTGTCCTCTCATCTTATGTCTTTGGACACATAGACTTTGAGAGTGTAATCCTATGGGTCATGGTAATATATCCCCTCTTAGACTGCTCCATGCTAAACCTCTTTATCATATTGTCTATGTATGTAGATCGTGAAAGACCTAGCAATTTTTTAAATCTATCTCTATAGATCTTTATCCCCAAAA
The DNA here is from genome assembly GCA_023653625.1 of Triadica sebifera. Lineage (NCBI taxonomy): Eukaryota > Viridiplantae > Streptophyta > Magnoliopsida > Malpighiales > Euphorbiaceae > Triadica > Triadica sebifera. The sequence goes on along the minus strand of CM042903.1, from coordinate 12,415,702 downwards.
TATAGACTGCTTCTCCAAGGTATTTCATAGAGAAATTCTTGGATAACCAAAATTTGACTGATTGTAAGGTTGAGACATAATTTCCCATTAACAATCTATCATCTACATACAATACAAAGAATATGATTGCACTCCTACTAACCTCCTTGTATACAAAAGGTTCATATGGATTTTGTGAGCAACCAAACTATTTGATTGTCTCACCAAACTGAATATTCCAACTCCTAGATGCTTGCTTTAATCCATAAATGGATCTTTGAAGCTTGCATAGCATTTTGGCATCTTTGGATATGAAGCCTTCTCGTTGTGTCATGTACACATCATTGGTTAGATTTCCATTAAAGGAAGATGTCTTCACATCTATTTGTCATATCTCATAATCATAATGAGCAGCAATGGCTAGAAGTATCCTTATGGATTTGAGCATAGCTACTGGGCTAAAAGTTTCATCATAGTCAATTCCCTATTTTTGACTATAACCTTTAGCTACAAGTCTAGCTTTATAGGTAACCATATTACCATCTATGTCAATTTTATTTTTGAAAACCCATTTGCACCCTATAGGCTTTATCCTTTCAGGTGGGTCAACCAAAGTCCATACTTGGTTTTCATATATGGAATCCATTTCTGACTTCATGGCTTGAAGCCATTTGTTAGATTTTGAGCTATTCTGAACTTCTTCGTAGGTCGTAAACTCATCATTTTTTATGAGCAATATGTTGTTCTGTTCACTAATGAGAAATCTATATCTCTTTGGAACAATACGTATCCTACTTGACCTATGAAGCACTTGTGCTTTAGAAGGTTGAGCTATTATATAATCTATATAAGTAACAAGCTCTAGTTCAGGTAGTTCATCAGCATCTGCTTGAGTATCTTGAACTTCTTCAAGTTCAATTTTGCTCCGACTATCCCTTTTTTGAAAAAAATTATCTCTTTATAAAGATAGCATGTCTTGAAACAAATACCCTTCATTCCAAGAGGCGGTAATGTAATGCCCAAAAATTTATGCCATGGTCGTGGTTGACCGAAATCTGGCGCACTGAATCGATTGAGGTCTAAATTCAGACATGAAAAAAAATAAAAATGATAATAAAATATGTGAAAAATATTTTGGATATTATTAATTGAGAATTTTGAAGTTCAGGATTAAAATTAGCAAAAAAATAATTTTTCGCTTAACGAAATTTGAAAGCGTAGTGTTTTTGGCACAGATATTTTAAAAAGACATAAAAATAGAATATTTTTTTATCTAAGGAAGGGAATATTCTTTTGATTAAAATAAAGTAAGAGTGATTTAAATTAATGAACCAATGATGGACAAGATTATATATTAATCTTAACCACCCACCTAATCCAACTATAAAAACTCAAATTTTCACTTTTTGGTCATTTATTTCTTCTTCTTCCACATCTAAAACAAACAATTTCTCTCTTTCTTCTTCATTGTAGCTATGACTTCTTTTCCCCCACTATTGTTCATCTTTTTCTTCTTCAATTAAAGCTAAGATTAGATGACAAAAAATGGGATAAAGACAAGATCATCAAAGAAGTAAAGCAAAATGAGCTAAACTAAGGAAGAGGAAAAAAGAAAAGAAGAGAAAAAAAAGAGAGAGAAGACTGTGGTCATTTTAAAGATCAACAAAGGTAAGGTTATATTTTCCATCTTTTCACTTTTCTTCTTCTCTTGTTTTTTTTTTTTAAATTTTATTTTGGGGTTAGTTTCCATTAAAGTTAGTAATTTAGGGTGATTATTATTTTAATGGTGACAAAGGGTGGATTAGTGTGTTTAGTGCTTGATTAGTGTAAAATTTATTGTCAGGGCAAGGAAATGAACAATCTTTGAACCAAAGAGGAAGTAAGGGCAAAGAGAAAGCTAGCTAGAAAGAAGATAAAAGTGAAGAGAACTGAATTTTGTGAGGTATGTACATTTGACAAAAATTCAATATAGAAAAATGTTCATTTTGATTTTGTGATGTTTGTGAAATTGTGTATGAAATTCTGGATAATTGATTGGTGGTTAAATAATGCCATGAATGTGAAAAAAAAATTTAGAATATGAGGTTGATGCATGAAAATGGAAATTGTAGGAATTAATTGAAGTGTTGGAAAATTCGTCTTATGAACAGTGTCTATTTTTTTGGTCATAACTTAACTTCTGGAAGTGCGTTTTGAGTGATTCTTATTGGGTAGGAAAGTTAAGACATATATCTTCAACCTTTATTCAGACCATTAGACCTGAATATGTCCAAAATTAGATAAAAAATGGACTCAAAGTTTGAACTAGAAATCTATCTAGCAAAATACTGGGCAGATTGGAATGAACGTATCTTAGAAAAAAATTCATAACTTTTGCTAAACAATTCAGTTTAATGTGATTCGAATTGAAAATTAAAGAAAAGACATGTACCTAAATTTGTTTAGATGATCACATGTCCAAATTCTATCTAAAAATAGATGAAAAATACAGGACAATATAAGGTAGAAATGCTATCTAGAATAGGACAGCTTGTGAAAATGTTTGATTGTGGAACTTTGTGATGGAAAAATGTATTAGTTGGCTTTTGTTATAATTTTAATGATTAAATGAGCAAGTATGATGTGGTAAAATATTTAATGAGAATTATTGCATTTATATGGAATTTATATTAGTGTTACCTATATAATTTATGTAAATAATAATATAGGTAACAAATATAATTAAACCCTATAACATCTAGTCGAGAACTAGAAATTTGGATAAGTTGGCATGCCAATAAAAGGGTAGAAATGTAGGCACTAGAAAATAGTGGTAAGATTTAATTTATGTAGGCACTAAGAAATAGTGCTGAATTGAAATTACGTAGATACTAAGAAATAGTGCTGAGTTTTAAATTACGTAACCACCAAAAAGGTACTGAGTTTTTATTGAAAATATAGATGTTAAATGCTGAGTTATAAAATAATTATATGGGCACCGAGTATACTGTCGGAGAGCAGAAACCTTGTATCCAATGTTTAGTTTCGGTCTAAGATGTCGTGAGCTATCAAATAAATAACATAAAAAAATGTAAATTATTAAATTGATATTTCAAATTGTATATCTTGTATTGTTAAAATTTCAAGCATGCTTAATGAATGGAATGTTATAATTGATGAATTATATATTTTTGCATGACAAAAATAGTTTTCCTATTAATTTAATACTTGGCATGCTTAGTAAATTAATTGTAGTTTCTAAAATTTTATTTTAGAAATGTTTATGTAATTATTGAATAGTTGTCAAACATATCACTAAGCAAGTAGCTTAGCGCGTGTGTTTCATGCGTAGATAAATAGACGTAGCTATTACGTTAGGGCGACCGATGATAAAAGGAACTCCAAGGTCAAATTGTAGCAGTCTATTTCCTTTTTGCATGTTTTGGAATTTATATTGTAAAATTTAAAATTTAGGAATTTATTTTGATGTAAATTTGTGGCATGTAGGATTTATAAGGAGTAACTTTTGTAATTTATATATTTGGTATTATTTATAAATATATTTCTAAATATTTTGGTTTAATGAATGAGTTCTTCTAAATCAAAATATTTACATTACAAGTTACATTTTTAAATGAGAAAACAAAAAAAAGGAAATACAATAAGAAATATTCCGCTGATAATAAACTCAAAAATTAAAAAAATATTACAATAATTTGAGAATTGGTTATTTCTACAAAAATGAGCTTAGTAGCAGTTCCATACACTATTATCGATTAGTAGGGTAAGGGAGCGCTACATTTAGTGGTATCAGAGCTCAGGCTAATTGATTCTTAAATAGTGGATGTAAATTAGAAAGTGTGTCTCATGCATATGCATAAAATGCTACAATTTTCTGATTTGGGTCCCTTCTTCTAGTTTATAGGTAGATATGGATTCTGGATCGGAACAAGATTTCTCAGAAGATGAATTGAGTAATAGTCTTTTAGATTCAGCGAATCTCAGACAACCTCCATTAGTGAGAGATTCGGGGCTGAGTGTAGTAGCTCCATCAAGAGCAAAGGGATAGGCTAATTTAGGACAGAAGCCTCTTATGGAGTAGATAGCAAATTTTTTGCAATGTATAGTACAAGCAGTTCCACAGCTAGCTCTACCTCAGCCAAAACCTCAAATTGATAAGCTGAGAAAATACGGGGCCACAGATTTTATGGAAAAGAGAGAGGATGACCCAGCAGCTTCAGAGTTTTGGATGGAATTGACAGAAAGGGTGTTTGAGGAACTCGAGTGTCCAGAGGAATAAAAGGTCAGGTATGCAGTGTCCCTTCTAAAAGATCATGTCTATGATTGGTGAAAATCAATCTTATCGAAGCCCCAAACACTGAAATCACCTTCATGGAATTTCTTCAAGGTAGAATTTAGCAAGAAATAAGTGCCTAGAGTTTATGTGAATTAAAAGAAAAAGGATTTTCAAGACTTGAAGCAAAGAAGAATGTCAGTGGAAGAATATGATATGGAATTCACTAGACTGAGTAAATATGCAACTGGAATAATTGCTGACGAGGCAGATAGATGTTGTAGATTTGAGGATGGGCTTAATGGTGATATTGGAAATATAGTTACCGTCCTTCAGCTTATAGTATCCTCGACCACTAGTGTGGAAAAGAGGTTAAAGAGAAAGAGGATAGAAGAGCCGCCATAGAGATTGACAATTAGCATAGCCTAGACATCAGGTAAAAGGGGGCAGACAACGCCTAGCTTTTTCCAGTCATGGGGTTTTGGACCAACCTTTTCATCTCGGCAAAGCCAACAGTCGCGGCCATAGGGGTCTATAGTTAGTGCACTGGCTTCGGGTAACAGGAGATTCATATCTGTCACATGTCAGCGTTGTGGAAGATCACATGTAGGTGATTGTTGGTGGATTACTGGAGCATGCTTACGATGCAAATCTACTGAGCACAAACAGAAGGATTGCCCTAGAGGAAGAGGTACAGGTGGTGTAGTATTAGTTCATATTTAGAATGTCACTCGAGGCAGAGGTAGGGGACATGGACAGTCTAGAAGTGGCAAGATTAGGCAGAGTGTATCAGAATCAGTGAATAGAGTATAAGGTAGCCGAGCCCCAGCCCGAGCATATGCCATGAGAGCTCATGAGGAGTAGGATGCCCTAGATGTCATTATTGGTAAATTTTCTCTTTATGATATTAATTTATTTGCACTAATAGATTTGGGTTCTACACATTCATAGTTACGCATGTCACCACCTAGTCAGGGTAATATGGTAGCAGAGGAATTAGATTATGATATATTAGTGACAAATCCTTTGGATCATGGAGTGAAAGTTAGTCGAGTCTACAAAAACAATCCAATCAAATCTCAGAATGTAGAATTCCCAGCTAACCTGATAGAGTTGCCATTTCATGACTTTGATGCAATTTTGGGGATGGATTGGTTAACTCAGCATAGGGCAGTGGTGGATTGTCAGTATAGGAGAGTGACTTTCAAGAATTCAAGGCAGGATGATGTGATTGTCTTGGGCGAGAACTGACCATACTTAACTAATGTCATTTCTATTATAAAGGCACATAAGCTTATCAAAAAGAGATGTGAAGCGTTTTTGGCATATATCGTATATACTAAGAAATGGAGTCTAGATCTTAGGGAGATTCCTACAGTATGTGAATATCCAAATATCTTCCTTGAAGACTTGCTAGGGTTACCACCTATCATGGAGATAGAGTTTGCCATAAATGTTTTGTCGGGCACTGCCCAAATATCGATCACTTCTTACGCAATGGCACCTGCTAAGCTAAAGGAATTAAAAGTGCTGTTGTAAGAGTTGTTAGAGAAAGGGTTTATCATACCCAGTGTCTCACCTTCGGGTGCTTCGGTTCTATTTGTGAAAAAGAAAGATGACACCTTTCGTTTGTGTTTTGATTATCGTCAGTTGAACAAGATGACAATTGAGAACAAATATCCCTTGTCGAGAATAAATGACTTATTTGATTGGTCGAAAGGAGCAGGGGTATTTTCTAAAATTAACCTCAGATCAGATTATCACCAAGTGAGAATTAGAGAATCAGACATTTCAAACACAACATTTAGGACTCGATATGGTCATTACGAGTTCTTAGTAATGCCTTTTGTCCTGACGAATGCCATAGCAGCATTTATGGATCTAATGAATAGAATCTTTAGGCCTTATTTGGACCAGTTCATGGTGATGTTCATAGATGATATCCTGGTATACTCCAGAAGTAGAGAAAAGCATGATCAACATCTTCGTATTGTCTTCCATAACTTGAGAGAGAATCAATTATATGCGAAGTTGTCAAAATATGCATTTTGGTTTGATGAAGTGACCTTTCTAGGGCATATTGTCTCAGCCGATGGAATCAGAGTCGACTCTAGCAAGGTAGAGGAAATCCTCAACTGGAAACTGCCTCGGAATGTGACAGAGGTGAGAAGTTTTCTTGGTTTGGCTAGTTATTATCGAAGGTTCGTGAAAGAATTTTCAATGACAGCTTCACCACTGACAAAATTTCTTAGAAAGGAGACAAGATTTGAGTGGACAGGCCGGTGCTAGACTAGTTTTGATAAGTTGAAGAAAATGTTGACAGAGACACTAGTGTTGACACAGCCTACTGCAGGAAAAGATTATGTGGTGTATAGTGATGCTTCCCTTAATGGTTTGGGCTGTGTACTAATGCAAGAAGGCAAAGTGATCGCTTATGCTTCCAGACAACTGAAGCCTCATGAGAGAAATTATCCGCCCCATGATTTGGAACTAACAATCATTGTGTTTGCACTGACAATATGGCGACACTACCTGTATGGCGGGCAATGTTATATCTATACAAACCATAAAAGTTTGAAATATTTGCCTTCACAAAAGGAACTCAATTTGAGATAGAGGCGATGGCTAGATTAATGAAAGACTACAATTGTATCATTGATTATCAGCCGGATACGGCCAATGTGGTAGCTGACGCTCTTAGTAGAAAAACTCTGGTAGGTAAACGTTAAAACTTAAATTTATTAAGTGAACAAGATAAAAAAATGACAAAATAATAAGTTCTTTATATATTATTTTGGCAGAATTCCAGATTCAACCCACATTGATTCAACAAGTAAAGAACAATCAGAAGCAGGACACGAAATTAATGGAAATCTTTGAAATGGTGAAAAAGGGTGAAAAAACAGAATTTACTATTGAAGCATATGGGAGTTTAAGGCAAAAGGATATATTATGTGTACCAGACATACTAGAATTGAAACAAGATATTTTGAAGGAGGCTCACAATGTTATTTATGCAATGCACCTGGAAACTAACAAAATGTACCATGATTTGAAGGCATATTACTAGTGGCAATAATGAAAAGAGATATCAAAGAGTATACTACCAGATGTTTAACTTGTCAGCAAGTGAAGGCTGAGCATCAAGTACCAAGTGGATTATTGCAATCAATTACAATTTCGGAGTGGAAATGGTAAAGAGTTACAATGGATTTTGTTTCTGATTTGCCTTTAACATAAAAGAGGCATGATGCAATATGGGTGGTGGTGGACTGGCTAACCAAATCAACTCACTTTCTACTAATCAAGATGGATTATCCACTTAACTGTTTGGTAGATATCTATGTTAATGAGATAATCCATTTACATGGTGTGCCAATTTCAATTATGTCAGATTGAGACCCGAGGTTCATTTCACAATTCTGGAATTGTTCGCATCAAGCCATGGGTCCTCGACTCAATTTCAGCACAAGTTTCCACCCATAAATAGATGGACAATCAGAGAGGGTCATACAAATATTGGAAGATATGTTAAGAAGTTGTGTGATGGAATTTGAAGGTAGTTGGGACAAACATCTTCTATTGATAGAATTTTCCTACAATAATAGTCACCAAACCAGTATCGGTATGGCCCCATATGAAGCCTTATATGGGAGGAAATGTAGAACGCCTCTATGTTGGACTGAGCTTAGTGAAAAGAAAGTAGTGGTCCAGATTTAATGCAGCAGACAAAGGAAAAAGTGAGAGTAATAAGAGATAGGCTGAAAGCTACTGCTGATAGACAGAAATCATATGTAGATTTGAAAAGGAGGGATATTGAGTATATAGTTGGTGAAAAAGTATTCTTAACCTTGGAAAAAGATTTTCCGAGTTGTAAAGAAGGGAAAGTTGAGTCCTAGGTTCATTGGACCATACAAGGTACTTGAACGCATAGGTCCCGTGGCGTACAAATTAGCTCTACCACCAGAGTTAGACAAGATTCATAACATATTCCATGTGTCCATGTTGAGAAGATATCGATTGGATCCATCTCATATCTATTAGCAGAACCTATAGAGATATGGCTAGATCTAACTTATGAAGAGGAGCTAGTGAAAATTCTAGCTTGAGAAATGAAAGAGCTACGGAACAAGAAGGTACCATTGGTAAAAGTTCTGTGGAAAAATCAGAATTCAGAAGAGGCAACTTGGGAAAATGAAGAAGTGATGAAGGCTTAGTATCAACAATTATTCCACTCTAGCTAAAAAGGTAAATTTCGAGTATAAATTTTTTTTAAGGAGGCGAAAATTGTAATGCACGATAATTTAGGCCACGGTCGCAGTTCACCAAATCTGGCGCAATGAACAGATCAGGGTCTAAATTCAAACATGAAAGAAAAAAATTAAAATGATAATAAAATATAAGAAAAATATTTGGATGTTATTAATTGAGAATTTTGAAATTCGAAATTAAAATTTGGAAAAAAAATAATTTTTTGCAGAATGAAATTGGAAAGTGCAGTGTTTTTGGCACAAATATTTTAAGAAAGTATAAAAATGGAATATTCTTTATCTAAGGAAGCGAATATTCTTTTGATTAAAAAAAGTAACAGTGATTTAAATTAATGGACCAATGAGGGACAAAATTATATTAATCTTAACCACCCAACTAATCCAACTATAAAAAGTCAAATTTTTACTCTTTGGTCATTTATTTCTTATTCTTCCACATCTAAAACAAACAATTTATCTCTTTCTTGTTCATTGTAGCCATGACTCCTTTCCCCCCCCCCCCATTGTTCTTCTTTTTGTTCTTTAATCAAAGCTAAGATTAGATGGCAAAAAATGGAATAAAGACAAGATCATCAAAGAAGTAAAGCAAAGTGAGCTAAACTAAGGAAGAAGAAAGAAGAAAAGAAGAGAAAAAAAAAAGAAAAAGAAGACTTTGGTCATTTTGAAGATCATCAAAGGTGAGGTTAGATTTTCCATCTTCTCACTTTTCTTCTTCTCTTTTCTTTGATTTTGGGGTTAGTTGCCAGTAAAGTTAGTAATTTAGGGTGATTATTATGTTAATGGTGATTAAGGGTGGATTAGTGTGTTTAGTGATTGATTAGTGTAAAATTTGTTATTAGGGCAAGGAAATGAATAATCTTTGAACCAAAATCAAAGAAGAAGTAAGGGCAAAGAGAAAGCTAGCTAGGAAGAAGATAAAAGTGAAGAGAAATGAATTTTGTGAGGTATGTACATTTGACAAAAATTCAATATAAAAAAATATTGATTTTGATTTTGTGATATTTGTGAAATTGCGTATGAAATTCTGGATAATTGATTGGTGATTAAATAATACCATGAATGTGAAAATAAAAATTAGAATATGAGGTTGATGCATGAAAATAGAAATTGTAGGAATTAATTGAAGTGCTGGAAAATTCGTCTTATGAATAGCATCTATTTGTCTGGTCATAACTTGATTTCTAGAAATGCATTTTGAGTGATTCTTATTAGGTTGAAAAGTTAAGATATAGGTTCAACTTTTATTTAAACCATTAGACCTTAATATATCTGCAATTAAGTGAAAAATGGACTCAAAGTTTGAAGTGGAAATCTGTCCAGCAAAATACTGGACAGATTGGAACAAACATATTTTAGATGAAAATTCATAACTTTTGCTAATAAATTCAGTTTAATGTGATTCCAATTGGAAATTAAAGATATGACATGTACCTACATTTTTGTCAGTTGATCAATTATCCAATTTCTATCTAAAAATGGATGAAAAATATAAGATAATATAAGGCAGAAATGCTGTCTAGAATAGGACAACTTGTGAAAATGTGTTGATTGTGGATTTTGTGATAGAAAAATATATTAGTTGGCTTTTCTTATAGTTATAATGATTAAATGAGCACGTATAAGGTGGTAAAACATTTAATAGAAATTACTGCATTTATATGAAATTTATATTAGTGTTGCCTATATAATTTATGTAAATAATAATAAAGGTAACAACTATAATTAAGCCCTATAACATCTAATCGAGAGCTAGAAATTTGGATAAGTTGGCATGCCAGTAAAAGGGTAGAAATGTAGGCACTAGAAAATAGTGCTAAGATTTAATTTTTGTAGGCATTAAGAAATAGTACTGAATTGAATTTACATAGGCACTAAGAAATAGTGCTGATTTTGAAATTACGTGGGCATCAAAAAGATGCTAAGTTGTTATTGAAAATGTAAACGTTAAATGCCGAGTTATAAAATAATTATGTAGGTATCCAATATTTAGTTCCGGTCTAAGATGTCGTGGGCTATCAAATAAATAACAAAAAAAAATGTAAATTATTAAATTGTTATTTCAAATTGTATATCTTGTATTATTAAAATTTCAAGCATGCTTAGTCAAGCATGAATGGAATGTTATAATTGATGAATTATATATTTTTGCATGACGAAAATAGTTTTACTATTAAATGAATATTTGGCATGCTTAGTAAATTAATTGTAGTGTCTAAAATTTTATTTTAGAAATATTTATGTAATTATTGGATAGTTGCCAAATGTAACACTAAGCTAGTAGCATAGCGTGTGTGTTTCACGCACAAATAAATAGATGTAGCTGTTACGTTAGGGCGAAGATAAGGGAAACCCCAAGATCAAATTATAGCAGTCTATTTTCTTTTTGTATGTTTTGGAAATTATATAGTAAAATTTAAAGTTTAGGAATTTCTTTTGATATAAATTTGTGGCATGTAGGATTTATAAGGAGTAAGTTTTGTAATTTATACTTTTGGTATTACTTGTAAATGTATTTCTAAATATTATGGTTTAATGAATGAGTTCTTCTAAATCAAAATATTTACATTACTATTTATATTTTTAAATGAGAGAACTAAAAAGAAAAGGAAATACAGTAAGAAATATTATGCTGATAATAAACTCAAAAATTAAAAAAATATTATAATAATTTGAGAATTGGTTATTTTTACAAAAATGAGCTTAGTAGCACTTCCATACACTATTATCGATTAGTAGGATAAGGGAGCGCTACAAGTAAAATAGATATCCATATGATCCAAACAGACATCGATCAAACTTAGCTTCCAACTTATCTGACATTATCCACTTCACATAAGTAGGACAACCCCAAACTCTCATATAAGAAAGTGTGAAATTTTTTTTATTCCGTATCTTATATGGAGTAACATCAATTAACTTCGAAGGGACTCCATTTAATATATAAACAACACTCTCGAGAGCATAACCCCAAAAGGATTTAGGGAGTTCCGCAAAGCTCATCATAGACGATACCATGTCTAATAAGGTTCAGTTTCTTCTTTCATCCACACCATTGTATTATGGCATGTAAGATGGAGTCCATTAAGATAATATCCCATTATCCCTTAGATAATTTAGAAACTTTTGACTCAAGTATTTACCTCTTCTATCTCATCGAAGTGTTTTAATACTTTTGTTTAGTTGTTTCTCTACTTCATTTATGAATTTTTTGAACTTTTCAAAGGCTTCAGAATTGTATCTTATAAGATACGCATACCCAAATCATGAGTAGTCATCAATAAAAGTAATGAAGTAAATGAAACCACCTCTGGCATGTGTGGACATTGGACCACATACATCCAAATGTAATAGGTGTAAAATCCCATTAGCACATTCACCCTTTCCCTTAAAGGGTAATTTAGTTATCTTGCCTAATAAGCAAGATTTACATGTTCCATATGATTCATAATCAAATGACCCCAAACTACCACTCTTGTATCTCTTAGCTATGCATTTCTCACTTATATGACCAACTCGACAATGTCATAAGTAAGATGATTTCAACATATCTTGTTTTTACCTTTTATTATCATTGATGTTAAAAATTGGATATGACATGTCTAATATGTATACCCCATTCCATAATGTACTGCTAGTATAAAGAATACCATTCAACATAATAGAACAACAATTGTTACTAAAAGTTAAATGAAAACCATATTTATTTAAACTGGAAATAGAAATAATAATTTTAGTTAAAGTAGGTACATAAAAACCATTATCCAAATTTAACATAAGCCCACTAGGGAGGGTCAATACATAAGTTCCTATGGCTAATGCAATAACCCTTGCTACATTTCAAACACGCAACTCCGACTCTCACTTATTGAATGCTTACTGTTCCTTAGGCCCTGCATATGTGTGAGCTACAATCGACATCTAATACCCATATATTATTATTGGAAACAATATTAATCTCAATGATAAAAACACCTGAAGTAGATAGGGGCATCATACGCCTTTTTTTTTCAATGACTCCAAGTAGGCCTTACAGTTTCTCTTCCAATGGCCATCCTTACCATAATGGAATCATGTTTCCCTTCGGGGTTGTCTCCTAGGCCTTTTTCTTGGTCATGCCTCCCTTAGGCTTCATAGACTTCTTATTCTTTTTAAGGTTCTTCTTTATAGAACTAAAAGTATCCAACAATATCACAGCCTTACTGTCCCTCTTAATAAATGGCTTAGCTATCTTGAGCATGTTAATCAGCTCAGGAATAGTGTTGGAGATTTGGTTCATCCTATAGATAAGCAAAAAATGTGAAAAACTATTAGACAAACTAGTTAGAATTAAGTCAATACTTAATTCATGATCCATACAAATCCCAAGGTGGCCAACCTCTCAATATAGCCATTCATCTTCAATGCATATTGCATAGGAGATGTCCCCTTAACTATCTTTGTTTGGAAAAGCAACCTTGAAGTTTCGAACCTTTCATAATGTGCTTGCTCATCAAAAAGCTCTCTTAGATGATAGACGATGGAATTAGTACCCATAGTCTCATGCTGCTTTTGCAACTCAGCTGACATAGTAACAAGTATAATACAACTTGTCATCTCACTATCATCATGATGCTTTTGATATGCCTTTTGAACATTTTCAAAAGCATTAGCGGCATGGGGATTCGAGAATGCCTCAGCTAGGATATGGCCAATCTTTTCGGATTTGAGAACTATTCTCAAATTCCTTAGCCAATCCAAAAAATTAGGCCTAGTCAACTTATTTGACTCCATTAGTGATCGTAATTTCATACTTGTCGACATAATGATGATTCTAACAACCTATATGTAAAATAGAGCATGTTAGAATGTACCTAAATTTGCATGTTTATTAGATCTTTAATAAATCACATTATGGCTCCCACTATTTTATTGCGAATCCATAGCCCTCACTATAAACCCTATAGAACCTATATGGAAGTTCTCCTAGTGGGTCGATATCCAACTAGCCAAGAATGACCTTGAGGTAACTCAACAAGCTATCTTTAGTTTGGTTGGTAGGTATCTAACCTATACCAATTGCATAATTCATCAACTATTTAGTAGGGATTTCTTTGTTAAGTCTCATCATATTTTTATTGCATGCTTTTATATATCATACATTAATTACATGGATATACAAAGATAGTTACATTAACTCTATAGCATGATTATGGACATACTAAAGTCAATCTCTTGAGCCAAAAAGAAATTAGCTAGGTCTTACCGAGGTATATGCATGAATTTACAAACCCAAAATAGAAATCAAATTCCTATTTCTAAGTCTTTTTGTTTATGACCCTACCTCCTTCGCTTTTTTCTCCATTGTATCACCATTCTATCCTAATCCTATGTAATCTAATTACATATTTCAAAATATATAAAACATCAATTTATATTTGAGGGGAGTAAGATGAAAAGAGAAATACATGAGAAAGATAGAGAGGCAGAGACATGCATACCCTATTTACCATAAAACAAAACAAATTCATGCATGCTCAATCACATTGGGCCTAAGTCCATAATCATTCATCATGTCTTTTTCATACATCCCTAACATGCATTCTCTAATGCATAAAATAAAATAAAATAGATAATTTGGATTTCAATTTGAAAGCAATTCAACGTTTGAAATGAAATTGCTTACTTGTGTTGCTTCGGTTAATTTAATTTTGTATGTCATTTCAATGTTGAATTTAATATCTAATCAAAATAAATTAAATTCCTTATTTTCAGAATTAATTCAAAATTAATTCACCTTAAATTCAAATGATTATGATGTCATAATTAAACAATTTAATTTTAATATACACATCAATTTCTAGTCATACTAGAATTACCATTGCTCAATTTAAATTAATTCAAAATTAAATTTCCAAAATTCCAAAAATTACTAAAACTTCAAACCATCATTCTAAGAATCTTTAGGCTGGCTCAAGTTCATCAAAATATTTCTGGAACTAGCCAAAATTACTAAGACAAAAGAACCAACATATTTAGATGCTCCAAATGACTCATTTGATATCTAGAATTTTTTTAAATTTGAAATTTGAGCAAAATAATTTTGGTATGCATCTAATATCAAAATCACATATTTTTAATTATATAAAAATTATTTTAAGGTGCTGGAAACAAAATAAACACAAAAAAAAAATCAAATAAAATAGTTTCGTTTTTGTACTCGTTTGAAAAATAAATTAAAAAAATTTAATTAATTATTGGACACTTCCATAGGCTTAAACACATTCTTAATATGTAGAATAAGTTTTTTATAATTAAATTACAAGAAAAATACAAACAACCCTATCAATTAAGCCAAACACGACACATGTTAAAATATAAAGCAATTTTCAATATTTTTGAAATAAATCCAAAATTAATTATTTGAATCACATTCAATCCATTTTTGAATCAAAATAATCTTTCTCAATCATCCCATGATCACATTAAAGAAAGTAAAATGAGTAAAATAAATTTTACAAATTAATTTCAATTATTCAAACCTATTGATTGAAAACCATTAAAACTGTGAAATCTCATTGCATTATCAATTAAAATTAATTTTAGTGGACACAAGGGGGCTTTGATGTAACATCCAGTGATTTAGGCATCAATTGCACATGACTGTATTGGGGCGTGCTAGTTCAATCGGAGACTAAATTTGAACCCATAAAAAATGACTAATAATTAAGGGTATTATTATTTGGGAATTAAAAATATTAGTCTTAGAACTGGAAAAATATAAAATTTCTCTTCGAACAAAATCAGTATTATTAAAATTATTGTGGGAAGGGAAATTTATGGAAAATGATGAATTTCTAATAATTAAAAGTTAATAAAGATTGTATATATTTTAGACCAATGGAATAAGGGCTTAATATAGTCATGGAACCATCAAATACTCACCTTAAAAAAATGATAAATATCTTCATTTTCTCCACCAATTAAAAACCAGCTTCCCTCATCTTCTTCTCATTTTTTCCATCCTAACATAGCCCCCAAAATCTCCATTTTTGCTTCAGCCACAACTTGAAAAAGAGAGAAAAAATGAGTTTTCAGAAAGGAAAATTTAAGAAATTAAAGAGTTCTCGCCATAAATGGAGTAAAAAAACAAGAAAGGAAGAAGAAATAAGAGAAATAAAAGAGAAAAATTGAGGAGAAATTTGGCCAACTTTGGAAAGATATTAAGGTGAGTTTCATCTTCTTATTTCAAGTTTTTACCTTCCATTTGAGGTCTATAATGATGATTGATGCAATTGGAATTGGTAGATTAGAGTTATTTGACAAGAATTGACCTAAGATTTTGAAGTTGGAAACAATTTGGGAGAAAGTGAAATTAAACCATCAATTAATATTAGTTGATGTTAATTAATGGTTTTATGAGTTTAAAATTAAAGAAATATGATTCTAATGGATGAAGAAGGGGCTTGGGGGAAATTGAAATTAACCTAAAAGCAACACAATTGGTGATGAATAAATGGTGATTAGGGTATTAAATTGAAGGAATTAAATTAGGACTTATGATAATGTTTTGGGTAGCAATGACCTATCAAAAATGGAGTCTAACCTTAGTAATTTTTGGCTAAAATAAAGTATAAAACATATTAGGAGCATTAAGATTTTATGTAGGCATGAAAAGTTTTGAAAATGGATGATAAAAATGAGATATGGTATGGTTGTGTAGGAAAATCAAGTGAGAACAAGTGAGCAAAAGAGAGGTCCTTAAGAAGGTGAAAAAGGCAAAGAAAAAGCTACTTAGTGAAGGGAGGAAAAGAAGGAAAAAGGAAGTCTCCAAGGTTGATTAGGTATATGGTTCATTGATAAAAATCTTGCATGTTAACTAAATGTGTGAAATTATGTGCTAATGTTTGATATGATTATGGTTTGCCATGAAATGTGTTTGATAGTTACTTTTGATTTTTTTTATGGTAATTGGACTAAATGGTGTGAAAATGTTAGGACATGTGAGGGTAATTTTGATCTAGAAATTTTGGCATAAAAATGAATGCATATGATGGATGTATTTAAAAGGTAGACTTGTGCCAATTGATAACTTTGTTACAGAATTCCAGGAGCAGACTTGACATTTTTTATCATAACTTAAGTTCTGAAATTCCACTTTGTGTGTTCTTTATTGGACCTGAAAGCTAAGACATAGGGATTTAACTTTTATTTAGACAATACAATCTAAATATATCTGCATTTTCCCAGATAAATACATAAAATTTGGACCTAGAATTTGTCTAGAAAATTCTGGGCAAAATTTTTTAGTGACGAGTTAGTGTTCATTTAGCCATAACTTTTGATAGAAAGATTGGATTTGAGTGATTTTTAATGCATCTGAAATATAAGACATTAAGATATAAAATATTAGAAGAATATAACTTAAAATTCGAATTATAAATAGGCTGAAAATGAGACCCAAAATCAAGGCTGAAATCTGCCATATATAAAAACTTGAAATATTGGGCTTCTGCATATGGTGTAATGAGTATGTGTAGTAATTAATGTAAATTTTGACTATAACTATAATTATAAATGTTTTAAAATTTTTTTTATGTTTGAGATTCTAACAATGAAAACAAAGAATAAAAATAAATAAACATATATATGAAAATTTAGTACAAATATCATTTTTGAAAATATTGTGAATAATATAAAAATAGTTAAGCCCTAAGACACCTAATCTAGAACTAGAATAGAGAATAGTTTGACATGCCAATCAGGAGATTTAAGGCACTCGGTGCCAAATATAAAAGCTGGTAATGATATTTGTAAATGCGCTCGGTGCAAAATTATTAAGCCGGTAATGACAATATTACAAAATTTAGTAATTACATTATTATAAAAGCACTCGACACAATATTATGAAAGTTAGTAATGACAACCTCGTTATTCCTATTAGTAGTTTGTTCATAGGTGTTATGGGCACAAGAAAAATGAAAAATAACAATAATATAAAAGGATGTCATTTGATAATGTTGTGATAAATAAAAATGGTTCAATATTAATAAATGACATGTATATATATATATATTTACAAGATTTTATCCTTGAAGCACCACTAAGCTAGTAACTTTAGCGCAGGATTTAAAGGGTAGCCATAGATAGTATAGTTGTCAGAAGAATAAGGGTACTCGGATGAAAGCAGTTAAAGACTATGAACATTTTTTTAGTGTGTTTTATCAAAAGCATTGTAAATTAAATTATAGTTCTATTTTATCTAGTATGCATTAAAGATGTGTGCTTGTAATGTAATGGACATAATTTGTATGTAAATTAATATATTTTATAAATAAATAAAACTTTGAATATCGGTGTTGATAATAAATTTATTTTAGTGTTTGTAATATTTTTGAAAAAAAAATTTATACTTCATTTAGCTAATCTTATAAAACAGTTAGTTGTGTAATACTCACATTGCTGAACTAAAGTAGGGTAAGGGGGTGTTACAATTTTTGATATTAGAGCCATTGGTTTAGATGGTTCTTACTTAGTGGGTATGGGAAGATAAGTGCATGTTTACGGGATTTGCATTGTCTTAAGCTGCTATATTCTGATAAGGGGCCCTTCTTTTGACAATATAGGTTTTAATGGATTCAGAATCAAGACAAAGTCATGAAGAACAAGAGGGTGAAAATATAGCTAACTTTGTTGCTCATAGACAGTCAGCATGACTTAGAGCCTCAGACTATAGTGTGATAGCTCCACAACATGCTGAAGAGCAGGTTGATCTGGGTCAGGTACCCCTTATGCAAAAAATGGCTACTTTGTTACAGCAAATAGCATAAGTTGTGCCACCACCAGCTCCACCATCTTCCCTACCTCAACCAAAACCTCAGATTGATAAAATAAGAAAACATGGGGTAATGGATTTTACAGGTAAGAAAGAGGATGATCCAGCAGCAGCAGAATTTTGGTTGGAAAAGACAGAATAGGTTTTTGAGGAGCTTCAATGTCCAGAGGAGTACAAGGTTAGGTATGCAGTGTCTTTCCTTCAGGAGCATGCTTATGACTGGTGGAAATTGGTATTAGCGAAACCCCAGACTCCGAACCCTCAGACATGGGATTTCTTTGTGGTAGAATTTTAAAACAAATGTGCCAAGAGTCTATGTTGATGAGAAAAAGTGAGAATTTTTGAATTTGAAATAGAGGGGTATGACAATAGCTGAGTGTGAGATGGAGTTCACCAAGTTGAGCAAGTATGCAATGGGGATTATTGGAGATGAAGCTAATAAATGTCGCAAATTTGAAGATGGCCTCGATGAGGATATTGGACATTTAGTGGCTTCTCACCATTTGCCATTAGTGTTGAAAGAAGGAAAAAGATGAAGATAGAAGAGCTCTCTAAGAAATCAATGGCGAGTGTGGCCCAGACATCTAGTAGGAAAGGGAAAATAGTACTCAACCATTTTAGTCACAGGTTGCTGGACAGACATTTTCTGGTAGGCGGGGTCAGCATTTTAGACCCATAGCATCATCTGCTAGTTCACTAGCATCATTTTCCTAAAAATCAGCTCTCGCTATGTGTCAACATTGTGGTAGATCTCATATAGGAGAGTGTTGATGGTTGACTAGGGCATGTTTGAGATGTGGAGCTACTGACCATATGAAGAGAGATTGTCCTAGACTTAGTACAAGCAGTATGGCACTAGCACAAACTATGGCACTAATACAGAACCATGGTAGAGGTTGAGGCTAGTTTAGAGGTGGTCGTAATGGACCGAGACAAGGAGTATCAGAGACAGTTGACAGACTCAGAGGTAGTAGCGCTTCAGCTCGAGCATATGTGATGAAAGCTCGTGAGGATCAGGATGCACCAGCCGTCATAGTTGGTAAACTTTCTTTATTTGACTTTGATTTACATGCATTGATAGATCCTGATTCCAGGCATTCATACATAAGCACAGCTACACTTAGACAAGGGAACATAATACCTGAGACCTTAGAATATGAGATAGTTGTGACCAATCTGCTCGTACATAGTGTGAAAGTGAATAAGATCTATAGAAACAGTTCAATAATAATTCAGGGTAGAGAATTTCCAGCCGACTTAATAGAATTACCTTTTTATGAATTTAATGCTATTTTGGGTATGGATTGGTTAACAAAGCATGGAGCTATAGTTGACTGTCGATCTAGAAAAGTTGTACTTAAAATTCCCAGATAGGATGACACTATCATTTAGGGTGAAGGTCAAACATGTTTGACCAGTGTTATTTCTGCATTAAAAGCTCAGAAATACATTAGGAAGGGATGTGAAGCATATTTGGCCCATGTGATAGATACCAGGAAAAAGAGCTCAGAACTCAAGGATATCCCCACAGTGTGTGAGTTCCTAGATGTGTTTCTTGAAGACTTGCCAAGGTTATCACCAGATAGGGAGATAGAGTTTGCTATTGATGTCATTCCTGGTACAGCTCCGATATCAATTACTCCTTATAAAATGGCACCTGCAGAATGGAGAGAGTTGAAGGTTCAATTGTAGGATTTGCTAGACAAGGGGTTTAGAAGACCTAGTGTGTCACTATGGGGTACTTCGGTGTTGTTTGTGAAAAAGAAGGATGACACCCTTCGATTATGTATTGATTACCGACATTGAACAAGGTGACAATTAAAAATAAATACCCCCTACTTAAAATTGATGATTTGTTTGATCAATTGAAGGGAGCAGGAGTGTTTTCTAAGATTGATCTTATATCTGGGTATCATCAATTGAAAATCAAAGAATCAGATGTGTCCAAAACAACCTTCAGGACTTGGTATGGCCACTATGAGTTCCTGGTTATGCCTTTTGGCTTAACAAATGCACCAGTTGCCTTTATAGATATGATGAACAAGATTTTTAGGCCTTACCTTGATCAGTTTGTGGTAGTTTTTGTAGATGATATCCTTATGTATTCAAGGGAAAAAGAAGAACATGATAGACATCTCAGGATAGTACTTCAGATTTTGAGGGAAAATCAATTATATGCAAAGCTGTCAAAATGTGAGTTTTGGTTGGAAGAAGTAGGATTATTAGGGTATGTTGTGTCAGTTGAAGGAATCCGTGTGGATCCTAGCAAAATAGAAGCGATTCTAAGTTAGTAGCCGTCCCACAATGTAACAGAAGTTCTGAGTTTCCTTGGATTAGCTGGTTACTACAGATGGTTTGTGAAGGGATTTTCAAGCATAGCCACACCAATTACAAAGTTGCTCAGAAAAGAAACTAAGTTTGTGCGGACAAATCATTGTCAGACATGTTTTGAGAAACTAAAAGTCATGCTAATCGAAGCACCTATTTTGACCCAACCTATGCGAGGGAAAGATTTTGTGTTATATAGTGATGCCTCTCATAATGGGCTAGGTTGTGTATTAATGCAAGAGGATAAAGTAGTTGCTTATGCATCTAGGCAATTGAAGCCTCATGAACTAAATTACCCTACTCGTGATTTGGATTTGGCAGCAATAGTGTTTGCTTTAGAAATATGGCGACATTATTTGTATAGTGATTGGTGCTAAATATATACAGATCACAAGAACCTCAAATATTTGCCCACTCAAAAGGAGTTGAACTTAAGGCAAAGACACTGGTTGGATTTAATCAAAGATTATAATTGTATTATTGATTATTAGCCAGGCAAGGCCAATGTAGTAGCGGATGCCTTAAGTAGAAAAACACTGGTGGGTATAGTTTGTAATTTTCTCATTATAATATAATATATAGTAATTAATAATAAATTAAAAGAAGACTCATATTTTATTTTGGCAGAGTTATGAGTTCAACCTATGTTAAGGCAATAAGTGAGAGAAGCCCAAAGGCAAGATCAGAAATTGATGATAATTGTTGAGGTAGTTAAAAAGGGGGAGAGACCTGAATTTAAGGTTGAAAATGATGGAAGTATAAGTTATAAAGGAAGATTGTGCATACCAAATGACAGCAGATTAAAGGAAATAATTTTAAAAGAGTCACATAATACAACTTATTCCATGCATCCAGGAAGCAATAAAATGTATCAAGACCTGAAGACTTATTATTGGTGGCCAGAAATGAAAAAGGATATCGTGGATTAGACTACAAGATACTTGACATGCCAACAAGTGAAAGCAGAGCACCAGGTACCATATGGGTTGTTGCAACCTATTGCTATCCTAGAATGGAAGTGGGAAAGGATTATGATGGATTTTGTATTTGGTTTGCCTTTAACACAAAAGAAGCATGATGTTGTATGGGTGATTGTTGACAGGCTTACCAAATCAGCTCATTTTCTACCAGTCTGAATGGATTATTCATTGAGTCGGTTAGTAGAAATATATGTTAATGAAATAATTCGACTTTATGAGGTGCCAGTATCTATTGTTTCTAATCAAGACCCACGATTCACATCAAAATTTACAATAAGCATTGAGACTCGACTTACTTTTAGTACAACATTTCACCCACAAATAGATTGATAATCTAAACGAGTCATTCAATTGCTGGAAGACATGCTTAGAAGCTGTGTAATTGACTTTAAGGGTAGTTGGGATAGGTATTTACCTTTGATGGAATTTACATATAACAATAGCTACCAAGCTAGTCTCAATATGGCTCCATATGAAGTTCTGTATGGAAGAAGATGT
The DNA here is from genome assembly GCA_023653625.1 of Triadica sebifera. Taxonomy (NCBI): domain Eukaryota; kingdom Viridiplantae; phylum Streptophyta; class Magnoliopsida; order Malpighiales; family Euphorbiaceae; genus Triadica; species Triadica sebifera. The sequence goes on along the minus strand of CM042903.1, from coordinate 12,393,562 downwards.
AAGACACCATTATATTGGATAGAACTTGGTGAAAAGAAGTTAATGGACCCATAATTGGTACAACAAACAGAGGTGAAAGTGAAATTAATTCAAGATCGATAAAAAGTAACAACGGATCGACAAAAATCCTGCGCTACTTTGAAGAGGAAGGATATTGAATATGTGGTTTGAGACAAGGTATTTTTAAAAGTCTCGCCTTGGAAGAATGTACTTCGTTTTGGTAAAAAGGGGAAATTGAATGCTAGATTTATTCGACCATACGAAATACTTGAACATGTGGGTCCAGTAACTTACAAGTTGGCCTTACCACTAGAATTGGATAAGATTCACAGTGTGTTTCATGTCTCAATATTAAGGAGATATATATCGGATCTGACACATGTAATACCTATGGAATCAGTAGAGGTATAACCAGACTTGACCTATGCAGAAGAGCTGGTAAAAATTTTAACTCAAGAAGTCAAGGAACTACGAAACAAGAAGGTACATTGGTAAAAGTCCTATGGCGCAATCATGTAGTAGAAGAAGCCACCTAGGAGAGTGAAGAAATGATGAGAACTCAGTATTCTCAATTATTCAGCTCCAGCAAATCAAGTAAATTGAGGACAAAATTTTTTTTAAGGGGGAGAGAATTGTAACATCTAGTGATTAAGACACTAATTACGCGTGACTGTAGTGGACACGCTGGTTCAATCATAGTCTAAATTTGAACCCATAAAAAAATGACTGATCATAAGAAAAAATGATTAAGGGTATTATTATTTGGGAATTAAAAATATTAGTCTAGAACTAGAAAAAAAATAAAATTTCCCTACAGACAAAATCAGTATTATTAAAATTATTGGGGAAAAAATTGTGAGAGAAGAGAAATTTATGGAAAATGATGAATTTCTAATAATTAAAATTTAATCAAGATTATTTATATTTTAGACCAATGGAATAAGGGCTTAATGTAGTCATGGAACCATTAAATACTCACCTTAAAAAAAAAAAAAGAATGATAAATATCTTCATTTTCTCCACCAATTAAAAACCAACTTCCCTCATTTTCTTCTCCTTTTTTCCATCCCACCATAGCCCCCAAAATCTCCATTTTTGCTTTAGCCACAACTTGAAAATGAGAGAAAGAAATGAGTTTTGAGAAAGGAAAAATTAAGAAATTAAAGATTTCTTGGCATAAGTAGAGTAAAGAAACAAGAAAGGAAGAAGAAAGAAGAGAAATACAAGAGAAAAATTGAGGAAAAATTTGGCCAACTTTGGAAAGGTTTTGAGGTGAGTTTCATCTTCTTATTTCAAGATTTTCCCTTCCATTTGAGATCTATAATTATGATTGATGCAATTGGAATTGGTATATTAGAGTTAATTGACAAGAATTGACCTAAGATTTTGAAGTTGAAAACAATTGGGGAGAAAGTGAAATTAAACCATCAATTAATGTTAGTTGATATTAATTAACGATTTTATGACTTTAAAATTAAAGAAAGATGATTCTAATGGATGAAGAAGGGGTTTCCATGGTTAAAGTAATTTATCATGTTTTGGGCAGCCATGACCTATCAAAAATGGAGTTTAACCTTAGTAATCTTTGGCTAAAATAAATTATAAAACATATTAGGAGCATTAAGATTTTATGTAGGCATGAAAATTTTTGAAAAGGGATGATAAAAATGAGATATGGTAGGGTTGTGTAGGAAAATCAAGTGAGAAAAAGAGAGGTCCTTAAGAGGGTGACAAAGGCAAAGAAAAAATTACTTAGTGAGGGGAGGAAAATAAGGAAAAAGGAAGTCTTGAAGGCTGATTAGGTATGTCCTTCATTGATAAAAATCTTACATGTTAACTAAATGTGTGAAATTATGTGCTAATACATGATATGAATGTGGTTTGCATTAAATGTGTTTGATAGTCACTATTTTTTAATGGTAATTAGACAAAATGGTGTGAAAATGTTAGGACATGTGAATGCAATTGTGATATGGAACTTTTGGTATAAAAATGAATGCATATGGTGGATGTATTTAAAACGTAGACTTGTGCTAATTGATAACTCTATTACAGAATTTCAGGAGCAGACTTGACATTTTTTTTTATCATAACTTAAGTTTTGGAATTCCGATTTGTGTATTCTTTATTGGAACTAAAAGCTAAGACATAGAGCTTTAACTTTTATTCAGACTATAAAATCTAAATATGTCTGAATTTTCCTAGATAAATATATAAATTTCAGACCTAGAATCTGTCTAGAAAATTATGGACAAAATATTTTAGTGATTAGTCAGTGTTCGTTTGACCATAACTTTTAATAGAAAGATTGGATTTGAGTGATTTTTGATGAATATGAAAGATAAGATATTAAGATACAAAATATTAGAAGACCACAACTTGAAATTCAAATTATAAATGGGCTAAAAATAAGGCCCAAAATTAGAAAAACTTGAAATATTGGGCTTTTGCATGCAGTGTAATGAGTATGTGTAGTAATTTATGTAAAATTTGACTATAACTGTAATTATAAATGTTTAAAAAAAATTATTTATGTGTGAGATTCTAAGGCAATAACAATGAAAACAAAGAATAAAAATAAATAAACATATATGTGAAAATTTAGTACAAATATCATTTTTGAAAATATTGTGAATAAATATAAAAATAGTTAAGACCTAAGACACCTAATGTAAAACTATAATAGGGAATAGTTTGACATGCCAATCAGAGGATTTAAGGCACTCAGTGCCAAATATAAAAGCCGGTAGTGGCAAATTTATAAATGCGATCGACACAAAATTATTAAATTGGTAATGACAATAGTACAAAAATTAGTAATGACATTATTATAAAAGCGCTCGGCGCAATATTATAAACGCTGGTAATGACAATCTCATTATTCCTATTAGTAGTTCAGTTATAAGTATGATAGGTACAAGAAAAATAAAAAATAACAATAATATAAAAGTATGTTATTTGATAATGTTGTGATAAATACAAATAGTTAAATATCAAATGTTTGATGACATTTATTTGATTTTATATAATTCTTTTATTTTATGTCTTATTTGTGAAATTAATAAATGATATGTAAAAAAAATATAAGTATGTTAGATTTTTATCCTTGATGCACTACTAAACTAGTAGCTTAACAGGGGTCGTTTCCTCTTGCGTAGGTTTTAAAGGGTCACCGTGTTAGGTTTTGAAGAATGAATCATATTCATAAATGCAGCGAAAAAATAAAATTTTCAAAACCAGAAACAAAATATCATACTTTTGTTATTAAAACTAATTTATATAAATATAGATGTTAGAAATTATACCTTATAATTTCTTATTTGTTATTCAAATCTTCACTTTGTTAGGTTGTAGCAAACCACAACAATCCATACTAGAATGTCTTTAACGATAATTCATACGAAGAGTGAAGTAGAAACTATCAAAATAAATGGTTTGAACAAATTCAAAGTGCTAGCTTTGAAAGTGTTCTTAAGAGAATTTTATTGCGTCTTAAAAATATTTTTTCACAAAAAAATATTTTCATGTCTATTTTTTACCATTTGATGTCTTTTCTATTTGAATCAAATTCAAAGAAAAGTTCAAAAGTCAAAAATGGAGAAAAGGGACATGAATGAATAGTAATTGGCCATAATTGGTCTAATTAAGGCCAAATTCCATCGTTGGCCAATGGAAGTGAGGCAGTAGCATGCTAGACCTGCTGTAGGCTGCTGCTGGGCAGCCCAGCTAGCCCGCTAGATTGGCCAACAACCTGCCTAGCCGACGAGGACTCGTGACCCTCCCGAATGATTTTATTCGTGCGATCTTATCGTGATCCATCCCGAATAATTCTTTCATATTTTGGATCCTATCTAAGACCATTTTACTCATTCTTTATATCTTCAATCCTTATGACCCATTAGGTTCTCAATTATGTTGGCCACTTAAATTAACAATAAATTTAAGCACATCATGAGCGGTATCTAGCAACACATCATGACCCCCAATTGACTGGAAAGTCAGTGGTTTGACTACGAACCTTTCCATAGACAATTTCCGTGCAATTATTCCTTTCACCATTCTATACCCCACTCGGTTCAGAGTATGAACATGTGTCAACTCCCATTAAACCGACTACATTATGTGTAGTCCAAGTAATGTTAGTTATTGCTCTTGAGGCTCATTATTCTATTAGATATGTCATTGAAGATATGACATTTCCACACCGGCCAGAGATTCTCGAGTAATGACCATGACAAGAGGCCATGGGTATACACTCCTTTTATCAGAAGTGGTAAATCCTTTGTTGGTTACCCAATTACCTTCAAATACCTCAAGTTGTATCCAATCCCCATCCTATGAGCAACCTCCCTGAGGCAACAAGGAATAGTGTCAAAAAACAGAATCAATATTCAAGATATCCTTGAGTACCTCAAGTCTAAGGATACTTGCACCATTGCTATGACGAGACTATCATTGACATTTGAATAGATTATCCATATGATTGTCTCATAGTTGGTCATCCAATGTACTTAGCTACATTTAGCAAGCATCCACACGTTAACTCTAAACATCTCATATTTATATATTATGAGATCTACTACTCGATCCAATCAAGGAGTGTAACATGTGCTAGTCTATCCTGATTAATAATGTCCCATCTCATTCATCCTATGACTAGGGATAATTTTGATCCTAACATAATTACACATGATAAGAATCTCAATATCATGATCTTATCATGATTTCCTTCATGCTATGTTATGTATCAAGGAATTCATTAAATGATTTAACGTCACTTTATCAATTCATATATCAAATGAACATCTAATTAATAAAAAAATCCTTTTATTAATCAATTAAATTTGTACAATAAGTGTTAAAAGTGATTGCTTTTAAAACACTCCTTTAACAAGCTCCCACTTGCACTAAAGCCATTCACCTCTGTATTTAATTCTATACGCAAGTACATGAGAATCATATTTCTTTTGGGGAAGTGACTTAGTTAAAGGATCAACAATATTCTGATCAGTGGGCACTTTTTCTATCTTTACATCATTCCTACCAATGATTTCTCTAATCAAATGGTATCCTTTGAGTACATGTTTGGATCTCCGATGAGACCGTGGTTCCTTTGTTTGTGTAATGGCTCCATTATTATCACAATACAATTGTATTGGATCAATAATATTGGGAACCACTCCAAGTTTTGTGATGAATTTCTTTATCAAAACTACTTCTTTTGCTGCTTCAGAAGCTGCTGTGTACTCTGCTTCAGTTGTGGAATCAACAGTCATTTCCTATCTGGAACTCTTCCAAGTAACTGCTCCACCATTTAGTGTGAATATATAACCTGACTGAGATTTTGAGTCATCCTTGTTAGATTGGAAGTTGTCATCGGTATACCCGCTCACAATAAGATCTCCATCTCCATATACCAAGAATACATCCTTAGTCCTTCTTAAGTACTTAAGGATATTCTTGACAGCCAACCAATGACCCTCACCAGGGTTCAATTGGTATCTGCTTGTGATACTCAGAGTATATGATACATTGGGTCTTGTACATATCATAGTGTACATGATTGATCCTATAGATGAAGCATATGGAATCAAACTCATGTGTGTCTTCTCATAATGGGTCATGGGAATATATCCCCTCTTAGACTGGTCCATGCTAAACCTTTTTAGCATCTTATCTATGTATGCAGACTTTGAAAGACCAAGCAATCTTTTTAGATATTTATCCCTAAATATAGACTGCTTCTCTAAGGTATTTCATAGAGAAATTCTTGGATAACCAAAATTTGACTGATTGTAAGGTTGAGACATCATTTCCCATTAACAATATGTCATCTACATATAACATAAGAAATATGATTGCACTCCCAGTAAGCTTCTTGTAAACACAAGGTTCATCCAAATTTTGTAAGAAACCAAACTGTTTGATTGTCTTATCAAACCGAATATTCCAACTCCATAATGCTTGCTTTAATCCATAAATGGATCTTTGAAGCTTACATACCTTTTTGCGATCTTTGGATATGAAGCCTTCTGGTTGTGTCATGTATACATCCTTAGTCAGATTTCCATTAAGGAAAGCTATCTTCACATCCATTTTTCATATCTCATAATCATAATGAGTAGAAATGGTTATGAGTACCCTTATGGATTTAAGCATAGCTACTAGGCTAAAAGTTTCATCATAGTCAATTCCTTGTCTTTGACGATAACCTTTAGCAACAAATCTAGCATTATAGATAATCACATTACCATCCATGTCATTTTTCCTTTTGAAAACCCACTTGCACCCTATAGGCATTATCCCTTCGGGTGGGTCAACCAAAGTCCATACTTGGTTTTCATACATGGAATCCATTACTGACTTCATGGTTGAAGCCATTTGTCAGATTCTGAGCTATTCAGAACTTCTTCATAGGTTGTAGGCTCATCATTTTCTATAAGCAATACATCGTTCTATTCACTAATGAGAAATCCATATTTCTATAGAATAGTACGTATCCTACTTGACCTATGAAGCTCTTGTGCTTCAGAAGGTTGAGCTGTTATATCATCTGCATGAGTAACAAGCTCGGGTTCAGGCAGTTCATCAGCATCTGTTTGAGCATCTTGAACTTCCTCAAGTTCAATTTTGCTCCCACTATCTCCTTTTTGCAGGAATTCTCTCTCTAAAAAGATAGCATGTCTTGAAACAAAAACATTTTGTTCCAAGGGGTGGTAAAATTGATATCCATATGATGCTTTTGGATATCCCACAAATAGACATCTGTCAGACTTAGCTTCTAGCTTATCTGACATTGTCCGCTTCACATAGAGGTTAGAAATTATACCTTGTAATTTCTTATTTGTTATTCAAATCTTCACTTTGTTGGGTTGTAAGAAACCACAACAATCTACACTAAGATGTCTCTAATGATAATCCACCCAAAGAAAGAAGAAAAAACTACCAAAAGAAATGGTTTGGACAAATTCAAAGTGCTAGCTTTGAAAGTGTTCTTGAGATAATTTTGTTGTCTTAAATTTTTTTTTTCACAAAAAAATAATTTCATGTCTATTTTCTGCCAATTGATGTCTTTTCTATTTGAATCAAATTCAATAAAATGATGAAAAGTCAAAAATGGAGAAAAGGGAAATGAATGAAAAGTAATTGGTCATAATTGGCCTAATTAAGTCCAAATTCTGCCATTGGCCAACGGGAGTGTAACACCACATCTTAGACATTTGAGTTCAACCTGTCCCTGTATCAAATAATCACATATAGCATACTAGAAAGGAAACATACCCTGTTAACAATAGTAGTAAAGTTTTTTTTCATATCCTGTAATATCATTCAATGACTTTGCAAGTTAACTTTGAGGCTTTCGTCACAATATGATATATCACATATATTAAAACATAAACTTTGCACATAAGTATTTATGAGTTGCCTTCATTTATACATTTTTAAAACCCCTTCCAAAATGACTATACATATTCAAACACGTAAATACAAAATATAGATGACATATTTTTATGCTTGTGTGGAATGCAAGGAGAGAGAGTGATGAGGCTTGGCCAATTACTTGTGCTCTATGTCTTCTATACGCTACTCAAAATGAGCTATCACTTTTCTTTACCTGAAAAATGATGCAAAATGATGATTTGCGGCTCAGTGAGAATAATCATCAAATGATCTCTAAAGTACCAAAAAAAACTTATAGTAATAAATCACAAATCCAATACATACCATGTATTACATTCCATTCATCATTATCATATAAGTATCAATAAAGTTGAAACATATAATCATTACTCTTTACGTATGAAAATGTTTTACTTATTTTATTTTTTTTTGCCAAAATAAACAAACATTGCCCCGGGTTTCCATGTGAACATTTTCCATGTGAACATTTGAATTTGCTAGCTAGCTTGATCATTTGCACATTTGTTGGGCCATAGGCCTCTTCTTTTGCTTTACAATATCGATTAACTAGTCACAGTGCCTTTTAAGTCCATATGAATATGCACTTGTACTTAAGCATTCCTCAACCATTGCATCTTATCACATATAACATACATATATCACATACGTACTTCATATGTCACACATATACCTTGTATATACTATACATATACCATGTATATATATCACATATGTCAAACATATACCTCAAACATACCATAAGTATACCACTTATATGTACTGAAAACGTTACAAATTATCCATCATCATATTATCAAGGAAAAATCATGACAATCATATGAATCACATAGCAAGCAACATTCATATGCACTAAAGAATTCAATTGATAATTAGACTCACCTTTCTCCTTTGATTCCGACCCCTAACTTATTATCTATCTGCTCCTTGTGGGTCTCCAATATGTGGTGAGCCTAATATGAAAATATAATTGATTAACTCATGATTAGGGAGACTTAATGTGGCTTAAAAAAATTAATATGCATTGTTCATATCAATAGCTAAGATTTTTCATATGGGGCAATGTGACCTTATGGGATTGTTTAGCCTATAAATATATCTATACTTGACCAATTAATATGATTCTTATTCCTAATTCAAATTAACATATAATTATGTAACATATTAAAATTTCAGACCAATTGGATCATTGTACAATATTTGGTGGAATTTCTAAGTGTGTTATGTTTTCTGCCCTTAGGCAGTTTCAGGGTACCAACTTTGGTTAATCATAACTTATAATATATAAGTTATATTTAAATGAAACTTTATAGAAACTTATATGGGTTCAAATGAAACATTTTTAATATTTATAACTTTTATCAATTATGTCTCTAAGATGTTCAAATTATAAGAAACATTTCACTGGTCTAGAACAAAGTTGGCTTCCGGACCAGTATGACTTCTAATGGCCATAACTTAGTCTATACATAACATATTAAGCTGAAATTAGTTCAAAAATTTAGATAAGACACATACCTATAACTTTAATTATTTTTGATAATTTATGTAATCTATCTCTAAGGAGCTTAAAATATCCAAAAATGTTTGTGGATCTGACCAGGGTACTAAGCAGGCAGTTCAAACCAAGGAACAGTCACGGTGCTATTCACCATAACTCAAAATTTACAAGACATATGAACCTAAAATTTGGTATAAAGATACATAAAACATATATATACAACTTTTATGCTTTGATATACTTCAAATAATGGATTTATAATATTCAAAACTAACAAACACAGTGGCTAACTCACTTAGGGTTCACATCCAAACCAGTTTCAGTAGAGAGAAAATTTCTCTTCCTATACACCAAATATTGAAAAAATGTTTATATATCCATAAATATAATACATAAAGGAACAACTTTCATGTTTTAAACTTTTCCAAATTCGATCTCTAAATTCATCAAAACCATGTCACAAAACATTGCCTATTTATGAACTCTAAACACCATAATCAAGATTAACACAAAAATAAATGTTTACTCACCTATAATCACTCTCGGCTAATCTTGTTGCTGCAATTTTTGGAGAGAAAGAGAGAAGAAAAGGTGACTGAAACTTCAAAAAAAAAAAAGGTTGAAGCAAAGAAGAAGAAGAAGAAGAAGAAGAAAAGGAATGAAGATAATGGCTGTCTAATAAGTTAAAAGTCACCACCATTTTGTCTTCCCTTTTTTCCATCCGTCCCTTTTCCTTTTTATTTTCTTTTTTTTTTTTATTTTTCTGACTTTTATTTTTATTTTTATTTTTTTAATTATTCTTATTATTATTATACAAATCAATACAATATTCAATTTAATCTTAATCTAGTCATTTTCCTTACTTTAATTTAGTCACCTTATTCAATTTATTTCTAATACTTTGTTATCCTCATTTAAGTTACAAGTACACACGTGTGACTCAATACAATTGCCAAATACTAGGACACGTAGCTAGTGCGTGTGATAAACTTGTTCCTCAGAAAATACATATGAAATGCACGTGTTCAATTGAATTATATGCAAGATGCATATGTCAAAATAAAATGCATGTAATAATGCATATGTGGGATGTTGACGATGTTACAAGGAGGGAGGCAGCAGCACACTGGGCCTACAGTGGGCTGCTGCTGGGTAGCCAAGCTGGCCTGCCAGCTTCCCTAGCCTGTACGGGCCCATGATCCTCTCGAACAAGTTTTCCCGTATGATCTCATCACGATCCATACTGAAATAATTCTTCCATATTGTGCATCCTATCCAATACCATTTTACTCATTCTCCATATCTTCAATGCGTGTGACCCATTAGGTTCCCAATTATGTTGGCCACTTAAATTAACAATTAATTTAAGCAAGTTATGAGTGGTATCTAGCAACACATCATGACCCCCAATTGATTGAAAAGTCAATGGTTTGACTATGAACCTTTCTATAGACAATTTCAGTGCAATTATCCCTTTCACCATTCTATACCCCACTTGGTTCAGAGTATGGACATGTGTCAACTCCCACTAAATTGACCACATCATGTCTAGTCCAAGTAATGTTAGTTCTTGTCCCTAAAGCTCATTACTCTATTAGATATGTCATTGAAGACTATCTTTATGACATTTCCACTCCAGCCAGAGATTCCCGAGTAATGACCATGATAAGAGGCCATGGGTATACACTCCTTCTATAAGGAGTTGTGAATTCTTTGTTGGTTACCCAATTACCTTCGAATACCTCAAGCTGTATCCAATCACCACCCTATGAGCAACCTTCCTGAGGCAACAAGGAATAGTGTCAAAATATAGAATCAATATTCAAGATATCTTTGAGTACCTCAAGTCTAAGGATACTTGCACCATTGCTATGATGAGATTATCATTGACATTTGAATATATTATCCATATAATTGTCTCATAGCTGGTCATCCAATGTACTTAGCTACATTTAGCAAGCATCCACACGTTAACTCTAAACATCTCATGTTTATATATTATGAGATCTACTACTCGATCCAATCAAGGAGTGTAACATGTGCTAGTCTGTCCTGATTAATAATGTCCCATCTCATTCATCCTATGACTAGGGATAATTTTGATCCTAACATAATTACACATGATAAGAATCTCAATATCATGATCTTATCATGATTTCCTTCATGTTATGTTATGTATCAAGGACTTCATTAATTGATTTAAGATCACTTATCAATTCATATATCAAATGAACATCGAATTAATGATAAAGTCTTTTATTAATTTAATAAATTTGTACAATAAGTGCTAAAGGTGATTGCCTTTAGAGCACACCTCTAACACACCATAGACAGTATATTTGTTAGAAGAAGAAGGGTACCCAGATGAAAACAATTAAAAGCTTTGGACACATTTTTGGTATATTTTATCAAAAGCTTTGTAATATAAATTATAGTTCCATTTCATCTAGTGTGTATTAGAGATGTGTGCTTGTAATGTAATGGACATAATTTGAATGTAAAATAATATATTTTATAAATAAATAAAACTTTGAATATCAGTGTTGGTAATAAATTTATTCTAGTGTTTGTAATATTTTTGAAAAAAAAATTTATATTTCATTTAGCTAATCTTATAAACAATTAATCGGGTAATGCTCACTTACCATGCTGAACTAAAGTGGGGTATGGAGGTATTACATCTGATACCATTCCTGGGTTTTGAAGATGAATCTTATTCATAAAACACAACAGAAATATAAAAATTTGAAAATCCGAAACAAGAATCTTGCTTGTGCCATTAAAACTAATTTATCAAAATATGGATGTAAAAAATTATGCCTTATATTTTCTTGATTTATTCTTCAAATTTTCACCTTGTTGGGTTGTTGCAAACCACATCAATCCATTTTAGGATGTCTTTAATGTTAATTCATGTGAAAATATGAGAAAAACTACAAGAGAAATGGTTGAACACACCTCAAAGTGCTAGCAATGGTATATGCTCAATTTGAGAGAATATGAAAAATAAATATTAATTTTCTTTTTTAAATTTCTTAATTTCCAAAAACAATTTTTAGAATTTTAAACTTTTCAAAAAATATTTTTACCTAAAAAATAGTCTAGGTACAAAGTGCACAAGACAAGAGGAGGAATATTTACGGTTTTTTCCTTAATTGGCATTAATTAATAGCCTTAATTGACCAATTAAGGCCAGTTACTGGCTAGCAGCCTGCACGGGCCTGTGACCCCCTCCAAATAATTTTTCCGTACAATCTCATCGCGATCCATCCTAAAATGATTATCTCATTTTTTGGATATCATCCAATACCATTTTACTCATTCTTCACATTTTCAATGCGTGTGACCCACTAGCTTCTTGGATATGTTGGCCACTTAGATGAACAATTAATTTAAGCAAGTCATAAGCGGTATCTAACAACACATCATGATCCTCAATTGACCAAAAAGTTAGTGGTTTGACTATGAACTTTCCACAGATAGTTTCCGTGCAATTATTCATTTCACCATTATATACCTCACTTCGTTCAGAGTATAGTCATGTTTCAACTCTCACTAGCTGAATATGTCACATCTAGTCCAAGTAATATAGTTTTTGTCCCTGAGGGTCATTACTCTATTAGATATGTCATGGAAGACTATCTTCATGACATTTACACTCCCACTAGAGATTCCAGAATAATGATCCCGACAAGAGGCCGTGGGTATACACTCCTTCTGTTAGGAGTGCTGAATCATTTGTTAGTTATCCAATTACCTTCGAATACCTTAAGCTGCACCCAATCAATGCCCTATAAGCAACCTTCCTGAGGCAACAAGGAATAGTGATAAAGTGCATAATCAATATTCAAGATATCCTTGAGTACCTCAAGTCTAAGGATACTTGCAACATTGCTATGACGAGACAATCATTGATATTTGAATAGATTATCCATATGATTGTCTCATAACAGGACATCCAATGTACTTAGCTACACTTAACAAGTATCCACATGTTAACTCTAAACGTCTAATGTTTACAGATTATGAGATCTACTGCTTGATCCAATCAAGGAGTGTAACATGTGCTAGTCTATTAGGATTAACAATGTCATATCTCATTAATCCTATGAGTAAGGATAATTTAGGTCCTAACATAATTACACATGATAAGAGTTTCAATATCAGGATCTCATCATGATTTCTTTCATTTTATGTTATGTATCAAGGATTTCATTAATTAATTTAAGACCACTATCAATTCATATATTAAATGAACATCAAATTAATGAAAAAACCTTTTATTAATCAAATAAATTTGTACAATAAGTGCTAAAAGTGATTGCCTTTCTAGCAGTTCTCTAACAAAAGTTACTAAAAAAATTTGGAATGGAAGGATGCAAGAGTGACAAAACTCCAATGAGCATATCAACAAATTTGGACAAAGATGAGAAGGGTAAGGCTATAGATGAAAAGCTCTATAGGGGTGTGATCGGATCCCTTTTGTACCTTACCATTTCTAGACCTGATATAATGTTTAGTGTATTCTTGTGTGCTAGATTTCAATCATGTCCTAAGGAATCTCATCTGAATGCTGTGAAAAGGGTTTTAAAATACATTCATGGCACAATGCACTTAGGCTTATGTTATCATAAGAACACTTCATTTCATATCATTGGTTTTTGGAATGCCGATTACGCCATTAGTCTTCTAGATAGAAAAAGCACATGCAGAACTTGTCACTTCATTGGTGAGTGCTTGGTTTCTTGGTTGAGCAACAAATAAGTTTCAATTGCCTTGTCCACTGTCGAAGCAGAATATATGGCATCAAGTTGTTATTGTACTCAAGTTCTTTGGATCAAATAAGAACTTAAGGACTGTGGTCAAGAGATTGATCACATTCCCATTAAATGTGACAATAAAAGTGCTATAAATCTATCTAAAAATCACATTCAACATTCTAGGAACAAACACATAGACATTATGAATCATTTTATAAGAGATCATGTCCAAAATAATGATATTGTGTTAGAATTTATTGACATAAACAATCTTGGCTGAAATTTTCACAAAGCTTTTCAATCATGAAATGTTTTATTTTATAAAAAGAGAGCTTTGGATGCTTGATGGGAGCACTTTATCTTTAAAAAGCATTTAATAGGCATACATTGCATCCATTATGCGTTTTCATATTTAATTATGAACCTTGAGTGTTATGCCTTGTTTTGATGATATACTTGTTCAAATTATGTGATACATGTATGTATGCCATGAAAAAATATGTTTTATTTGTTTAGGAACATGTATAGTAGAACAAAAATTATTTTTGAATCTTGTTTTCTGTTTTCTATTTTTAGGTCTTCACACTAGTTACTAGTTAGCCACAGTCGTGAACTTTGAACCAAAATGTCCAGAGTCGTTCACATTTTAGTTCACATCTTTTATCATGGTTTGAAATCATGAATATCATTGTGCATGCCCATGAATATAATTCATGGTTGTGACACTTATGAACCTATATTTTTCATATTCATTCATGCCCTTGTTCAGAGTTAGTGTCACGATTTATCTGGCCTATTAACATTTAGTATTCACACCCATGAAATTTAATTCACGGCTATGAATCGAGTGATATAAAGTCTGTTTTCACTATTTCTCTCTCATTTTTCTCTCTCGTCTATCATCGGCTATCACGATTTTCTGTGTATTCCAAACAAATCCAATGTCCAGAACTCCTGTTAACACTAAATCATTATTGGTTTTACCCTCCAAACGCCTCAAACACTAGTTTACTAAATTTCATCAAGGTTTTTATTAGGTTTTTTGGATCCTCTTTTAAAACCCTAGGTTTTGATTCCAACCTCAGCAATGGCGTCAGCGGCTAGTTTTTTCTATTGGGTTTTGAAGATGATGTCATTTATAAATGCAGTGGAAAAATAAAATTTTTTAAAATTTGAAACAAAAGATCATGCTTATACCATTTAAACTAATTTATCAAACATAGAGGTTAGAAATTATACCTTGTAATTTTCTGATTTGTTATTGAAATCTTCACTTTGTTGGGTTGTGGCAAACCACAACAATCCACACTAGAATGTCTCTAATGATAATCCACGCAAAGAATGAAGAAGAAACTATCAAAAGAAAATAGTTTGAACAATATTCAAAGTTATGAATATGTTCTTGAGAGAATTATTTATATCTAATAATTATTTTTCACAAAAAAAAATTCATGTCTCTTTTCTACCATTTTATATCTTTTTAATCTAAATCATATTCAAAGAGAATAACAAAAGTTAAAAATGAAGAAACGGAAACTTAATGAATAGTAAATGGCCATAATTGGCCTAATTAAGGCCAAAATGGCCTAACAGCCACAATTGTTGTGCGTTGTGCAGCACGTAGCATAGTGCCCAACATGGGCCTACCTAGCCAGTAGGCCTGTGACCCCTTCTGAGCAATTTTTTTTGCGATGTCATCACGATCCGATCTGAAATAATTCTCTCATGTTTTTTCATTATGTCCAAGATGATTTTTCTCATTCTCTATAACTCTAATGCATGTGACCTATTAGGTTCTTGATTATATTGGCCACTTAAATTAATGATTAATTTAAGCAAGTTATAACCAGTATCTATCAATACATCACAACCCCCAATTGACAGGAAATTTAGTGGTTTGACTATGAACTTTCTATAGACAATTTTCATGCAATTAATCCTTTCACCATTCTATACCCCCATTTTGTTCAGAGTATGGACACAAGTCAACTCCCACTAGACTGACTACATCACATCTAGCCCAACTAATGTTAGTTCTAGTCCCTGAGGCTTATTACTCTATTAGATATGTCATTGAAGGCTATTTTCATGACACGTCCACCCCAGCCAGAGATTCTCGAGTAATGACCTCAATAAGAGGCCATGGTTATACACTCCTTCTATCAGGAGTGGCATAATCAATATCTAAGATATCCTTGAATACCTTAATTTTAAGGATACTTGAACCATTGCTATGACGAGACAATCATTGATATTTGAATAGATTATCCATATGATTGTCTCATAACAGGTTATCTAATGTACTTAGCTACACTTAGCTTGTATCCATATGTTAACTCTAAACATCTCATGTTTACTGATTATGAGATCTACTGCTTAATCTAATCAAGGAGTATAACATGTACTGGTCTATCCGTATTAACAATGTCCCATCTCATTAATCCTATGACTAGGGATTATTTAGATCCTAACATAATTACACATGATAAAACTCAATATCATGATCTCAACAGGCTTTCCTTTATGCTATGTTATGTATCAAGGACTTCATTAATTGATTTAAGATCACTATCAATTCATATATTAAATTAATGAAAATGCCTTTTATTAATCAAATAAATATGTATAATAAGTGCTACAGGTGATTGCCTTTAGAGCATTTCTCTAATAACCTCCCACTTCAACTAAAGCCTATTGCCTATGTATTTAATCCATATGTGAGTCCATGAGAATCATACTTCTTTTGGGGAAATGGCTTAGTTAAAGGATCAAAAATATTCTAATCAATGGACATTCTTTCTATCTTTACATCTTCCCTACCAATGATTTCTCTAATCAAATGATATCTTCTGAGTACATGTTTGGATCTCTAATGAGATTGTGGCTCATTTGCTTGTGCAATAGCTCTACTATTGTCACAATACAATTGTATTAGATCAATAATGCTAGGAACCACTACAAGTTCCATAATGAATTTCTTTATCCAAACTACTTCCTTTGCTGTTTCAGAAGCTGAAATATACTTTGCTTCAATTGTGGAATCAGCAGTCGTTTCCAGTTTGGAACTCTTCCAACTGACTGCCCCATCATTTAGTGTGAATATATAACCTGACTGGGATTTTGAGTCATCCTTGTTAGATTGGAATCTGTCGTTGATATACCTTCTCACAATAAGATCTTCATCTCTATATATCAAGAATACATCCTTAGTCATTCTCAATTACTTAAGGATATTCTTGACAACCACCTAATGACCCTCATTAGGGTCCAATTGTTGTCTGCTCGTGACACTCAGAGCATATGATACATCAGGTCTTGTACATAACATAGCATACATGATTGATCCTATAGCTGAAGCATACGGAATCAAACTCATGCATGTCCTCTCATCTTGTGTTTTTGGATACATAGACTTTGATAAACTACAAAAGATCATAGTCCAAGCAATCTTTTAGATCTATCATGTCTATGTATGTAGACTATGAAAGACTAAGCAATCTTTTAGATCTATCTCTATAAATTCTTATCCCCAAAATATAGACTACTTTTCCAAGGTCTTTCATAAAAAAAATTATTGGATAATCAAATTTTGGCTGATTATAAGGTTGAGACATCATTTTCCATTAGCAGTATGTCATCTACATATAATATAAGGAATACGATTGCACTCCAACTAACCTTCTCGTATACACAAGTTTCATCTAGATTTTGTAAGAAACCAAACTGTTTCATTGTCTCATCAAACCGAATATTCCAACTCTTGGATGCTTGCTTTAATCCATAAATAAAATTTTGAAGCTTACATACATTTTTTCCATCTTTGGATATGAAGCCTTCTGGATGTGTCATGTACAAATCCTTGGTTAGATTTCTATTAAGGAAATTTTTCTTCACATCCATTTTCCATATCTCATAATCATAATGAGTAGCAATGGCTAGGAGTATCCTTATGGATTTAAGCATAGCTATTGGGCTAAAAGTTTAATCATGGTCAATTCCTTGTCTTTGATGATAACCTTTAGCTACAAGTCTAGTTTTATAGGTAACCACATTACCATCTGTGTCAGTTTTCTTTTTGAAAACTCATTTGCACCCTATAGGCTTTATCCCTTTGGGTGGGTCAACCAAAGTCCATACTTGGTTTTCATACATGGAATCCATTTTTGACTTTATGGATTGAAGCCATTTTTCTGATTTTGAACTATTCAGAACTTCTTCATAGGTTGTAGGCTCATTATTTTCTATGAGCAATATGTTGTTCTTGTTAATTAATGAGAAATCCATATCTCTCTGGAACACAATGTATCCTACTTGACCTACGAAGCTCTTGTGCTTCAGAAAGTTGAGATGTTATATCATCTGTATGAATAACTGGCTCAGGTTAAGGCAATTGATCAGCATCTGCTTAAACATCTTGAACTTCCTCAAGTTCAATTTTGCTACCACTATCTCCTTTTAAAAGAAATTTGTATTCTAAAAAGATAACATTTCTTGAAACAAACACCTTTTTGTTCCAATGGGTGGTAAAATTGATATCCATATGATGCTTTTGAATATCCCATAATAGACATTGGTCAAAGTTAGCTTCTAGCGTATTTGACATTATCCTCTTCACATAACCAGGACAACCCCAAACTCACATGTAAGAAAGAGTGAGCTTCTTGTTATTCCACATCTCATATGGAGTAACATCAACTGAATTTAATGGGACTCCATTTAATATATAAATGACAGTCTCCAGTGTATAACCCTAAAAGGATTTAGGGAGTTTCGTAAAGCTCATCATAGACCTTACCATATCTAACAGGATTTGATTTCTCCTTTCACCCATGCCATTGTGTTATGGCATTAAGGTGGAGTCCATTGAGATAATATCCCATTATTCCTAAGATAATCTAGAAACTTTTGGCTCAAGTATTCACCTCCTTGATTTGATCAAAGTGTTTTAATACTTTTGCCAAGTTGTTTCTCTACTTCATTTATGAATTCTTTAAACTTTTAAAAGGCTTTAGATTTGTATCTCATAAGATACAAGTACCCATATCGTGAGTAGTCATCAATAAAAATAATGAAGTAGATGAAACCACCTCTAGCATGTGTGGGCATTGGACCATATGCATCCAAATGTATTAAGTCTAAAAGCCCATTAGCATGTTCACCCTTTCCCTTAAAGGGTAATTTCGACATCTTGCCTAATAAACAAGACTCACATGTGTCATATGATTCATAATCAAATGACCTTAAAATATCATTCTTATATTGCTTAGCCATGTGTTCCTCACTTATATGACCAAGGCAACAATGCCATAAGTAAGATGATTTCAACATATCTTGTTTTTGCCTTTTATTATCATTGATGTTTAAAATTGGATTTGACATATCTAATATATATATTACATTGCATAATGTACCGCTAGCATAAAGAATATCATTCAACATAATAGAACAACAATTGTTACTAAAAGCTAAATGGAAATCATCTTTATTTAAACTAGAAACATAAATAATCTTTTTAGTAAAAGCAGGTACATAATAACTATTATCCAAATTTAACATAAACCCACTAGGGAGGGTCAATACATAAGTTTCTACAACTAATGTAGAAACCCTTGCTCTCATTCCAATGCACAAGTCTGACTATCACTTATTGAGTTGCCTACTGTTCCTTAGGCCCTACATATCAATACATATATGTGAGCCACAACTGGTATCTAATACCCATATATTATTATTGAAATTTTTTTGTTAGGCAAAGGAGGTGAACAATCTCCAGACCATAATCAAAGGGAAGTAAGGGCAAGGAGAAAGCTAATTAGAAGGAAGAGAAGAGTGAAGAGAAGCATACTTTTGAGGTAAGTAGTTTTGGCAAAAATTCTATATGGAAAAATGTTAATTTTTGATTTTGTGATATTATGTATAATTGTGTATGTAATTATTGATATTTTTATTAAGTGATGAATTAGTGATTAAATGATGCCATGAATGTGAAAATAAAATTTAGAATATGATGTTGATGCATGAAGATGGAAATTGTAATTTTTAATGAAGTGCTGGAAATTCGTATTATGAATAGTGTATACTTTTTTAGTCATAGCTTGAGTTTTGGAAATGCTTTTTGAATGTTTCTTATTGGGTTGGAAAGCTAAGAAATAATGCTTCAACTTTTATTTCGACCATTAGACCTGAATATGCCTGAAAGTAGGTGTAAAATAGACTCAAAATTTGAAATGGAACTCTGTCCAATAAAATACTGAGCATAATGGAATGAATGTAGTTATAGTGAAAAATTCATAAATTTTGATAACAAATTAGGTTTAATGTGATTCCCATTGGTAATTAATGATAAGACATGTACCTATATTTTGTTAGTTGATCACTTGTCCAAATTCTATTTAGGCACTAAAAAATAGTGTTGAAATTTAATTTATGTAGACACTAAGAAATAGTGTTGAGTTTGAAATTATGTCGGCACCAAAAAGGTGCTGAGTTGTTATTGAAAATGTAGGCGATAAATGCCAAGTTATAAAATAATTAAGTAGCCGTTAAGTATACTGCTGAAGAGTAGAAACTCTGTATCCAATATTTAGTTTCGGTCTAAGATGTCATGGGCTATCAAATAAATAGAAAAAAATATAGATTATTAAAATAATATTATAGATTGTATGTCTTGTATTGTTAGAGAATTTCAAGCATGCTTAATGAATGAAATGTTATAATTGATAAATTTTATATTTTTGCATGATGTAAATAGTTTTGATATAATTTGAATGTTTTGGCATGCTTAGGAAATTAATTTTAGTTTCTAAAATTTTATTTTAGAAATATTTATATAATTATTGGATAGTTGCCAAATGTACCATTAAGCACGTGTGTTTCATGCGTAGATTAGTAGATGTAGTTGTTGCGTTAGGACAACCAAAGAAAGGGGAACCCTAAGATCAAATTGCAGCAATTTATTTTCTTTTTGTATATTTTGGGTATTTCATTGTATAACTAAATTTTAAGAATTTCATTTGATGTAAAATTTGTGGCATGTAGGATTTATAAAAGAGTGAATTTTGTAATTAATATATTTAGTATTATTTGTAAATGTATTTTTGTATATTTTGGTTTAATGAATGAGTACTTTTAAATCAAAATATTTACATCACTAATTACATATTTAAATGATAAAAAAAGAGAAATGTAGTAAGAAATATTCTGCTAATAATAAAATCAAAAATTGAAAAAAATATTTATATAATAATTTGAGCATTGGTTTTTACAATGATGATGTGGTAGCACTTTCATACACTATTAATGACTAGTAGGATAAGGGAGCGCTACACTTTTGAAATCTGCTTCCTAATCAAAAAGCTCCCTTATATGGTAGACTATGGAATTAGCATCCATAGTCTCATGTTGCTTTTGCAACTCAACTAACATAGTGGCAAGCATAATGCAACTTGTCATCTCACTATCATCGAGATGTTTTTTATATGCCTTCTAAATATCTTCAGAATCATTAGTAGTAGGGGGATTAGGAAGTTCCTCATCTAGGAAAGCCAATCTTTTTGGATTTGAGAACTATTCTCAAATTCCTTAACCAATCCAAAATGTTAGGCCTAGTCAACTTATTGGACTCCATTAGTGATCGTAAATTAACACTTGTCAACATGATGATGATTCTAGCAACCTAGATGTAAAATAGAGCATATTAGAATATAATAAAAATGCATGTTTATGAGGTCTTTGATAAATCGCATTATGACTTCCACTATTTTTTTGCAAATCCATAGCTCTCACCATGAACCCGAGAGAACCTATGTGGAAGTTCTCCTAATGGGTCGATATCCTACTGGCTAAGAATAACCTTGAGACAACTCAACAAGTCATCCTTAATTTGGTTAGTAGGTATCTAATTCATATCAATTGCATTATTCATGCAACTATCGAATCTTATTCTATCAACTAATTGATGTATGCACATACATTGGGCTATCAACTCTTGATATGTGTATATCTCATGTACACTATCACAACTTTGCCTCCAATACACATTAACCCTGGCACAAATCCAACAAGCTAATGATATGAATTAAATCCAACCCATTAATTGTGAAATATAATTTCAATGATTTGAACATATTCTTAAAGAGTGAACTTAAGGCAACTCGACAACCCTAACTCTAGAAGAACTTTGGTTCTCTCCATATTAATGGAAGGCGTAAGACTTAATTGTTTATTTAGCGAGGGATTTCTATTGAACCTTGAGGGGTATTTCCGTTATTTTGATGCTAACAAATAAAATAGTAATAATGTATTTAACAATGCTTGTATTCTCAGTTTGTTGAACAAGATATATTTTAAATAAAATATGATGCAAGAATGAAAGACAACTTTTGAAGATCAAAATCAATAGAAATAACAAAGTCACGCCTGTGACTACTTTTGTCATGCCCGTGAATATAGATTAGCGCCAACTCTCCAATATTCAAAGTTCATGACCATGAAGGATCATACCAACCGTGAATGATCAAATTAGCCACGCCTGTGAAAGATAGTCACATCCGTGAGATAACATGTCAAATTCTTCTAGAGAGCTTCACGGCCAGAGTCACCACTTGGACCACGACTTGGAATAACATTCACGATTGTGGCACATATAGTCTCGCCTATGAATGAGGAAAGAGAAACATGTCAGGCGCAAAATTAAGAGTTGGTTCAATGGTTATTTTAGCATTAAATGCACCCAAACAACTACAATTCGCAAAGGAAGTATAAATGCAAGACATTTATGAATCCTAACAAAAAGAACAAGAGTTACTTTAAATCTTTAATCTTGTTGTAGCCTTGTGCATTAATTATTTTCAACAAAACCTTTATTCTTTGTAAAAACCTAGTTGCTAATAATTTCTGAGCATTGTAGGTTGGTAAGTGTTTTCATTGTAAACAATTACTCAAGTGAGTTTGGGTATATTGGGTTAAGATTGAAACACTTGTAAGGGTTTATTGTGTGAGCCACAAAAAACAAGGAATTGGTTTATTGTGTGAGCCATTAAAACACAAAGGAATTTCTGGGTTAGGTGTTAGCCATTGAGAGAAACACCATAGTTGAGAGTGAGCTTGTAAAACTCCATTGTAACACTTAGTGTGTTAGTAAAACTCCCAATTGAGATTGGGGGTAGGAGTAGGGTTTATTAATATTTGAACCTCTATAAATCTTATGTGTGATATCTCTCCTTCCATACTTTATTTAATTTTATTCCGCACTTAAAGTTAACAAATTTTTATTTCATAACCAATTCAACCCCCTTATTGGTTCATTGTCTGGGCAACAATTGGTATAAGAGCTTGTCTAGCAATAAAGCCTAAAAAGCACTAGCAAAGATCAAGAAATGGTCAGTGAAGGATTTCAAAGTCTCAAGCCTTACTTTGATTGAGCAAACTACGCTCATTGGAAGTTTTGGATGGAGACATCTCGATAGTGAGGGAATTGAAGTTTGGGATAATGTTCGAAAAGAATGGACACCACCAATGAAGAGAGGAGTTGATGGTGAAGAAGAAGTTCTTTCAAGAGATGATTGGATGGAGGCTCAACATAGAGCAAACATCAAAAAAAAAAAAAAACCAATGACAATCCTCTCAAGCTATCTATCCATTGAAGAATGTGGCAGAATCCAACACTGCCTAACACATACTACGTGGAAGACATTGGAGAATTATCATGAAGGAACCAAGCAAGTTAAATCCAAGAAGATTCAACTTCTCACTTCAAAATATGAACTCTTTAAGATGAAATCCAATGAATCCATCACTGATATGACAAACCATCTTTTAGCCATTATAAATGACATGAGAAAGATTGGAAAGCACTTGAGTTTGGAAGATGTAAACAACAAAATTCTGAGAAGCCTTCCTCTCAAAGACTATGCTTAAAGAGTTATTGGTATAAAAGAGGCTAATGAAGACATGAGCGTCATGCCTACCGATGTGCTTATTGACAAACTTCTAACACACGAAATGGCGGTAAAGATAGATAGAGAAATTGAAGCAGAACCAGAAAAAAAGATAGCCTCTAACACTCAAAGCCTCTACTTCAAAATCTCAAGAAGAAGTTGAAGATGATAAGAAAAGAGTGATGATGCAAATGAGGACATTGTCATACTCTTAAGAAGATTAAAAAGAATAATTGAAAAGAGAATTGGCAACTCTCGAAACTTCAAACAAAGGAATCTCAAACACTCCTCAAATGGTTCTCAAAGAAACAAAGAGGAGGTAAAATGTTATGAGTGTGGGAAGAAAGGACATATTAAACCAGAAAAAGCTCAAGAAACATAAAAAAAAATATCAAAAAGATAATGGGGAGAAAGGTCACAAAGCCAAATGGGATGACGAAAGCTCTTCAAGTGAAAAAGCTGACAATGAAGGTGAAGAGGTCAACCTATGCTTCATGGCTTTAGAGGATCACTTCACGGATGAGGTAGGTCATTCTTACTCATACTCATTTAATAATGATAGTAGTGATAATAATAGTGATAGTGAAGATGATGATAAGCAAAGTTTAATAGAAGTATTGAACCAAGAATTAGAAAAATATAGATGTAAATTCAATACTTACAAAAATAATGTTTTAAATTTGAAAAACAAAATGGAAGTTTTACAAAAGGAAAATCTTGATCTAAAACTTCTAATGAAACTCTTCAAAAATCATTAGATGAGTATGCCTTTGGACCCTCAACTAAATCCTTGCTTAAAGAAAACAATATTTTGAAGAATGAAGTTGAGAAACTTAGAAACTCTAATTCAAGATTTCATAAAGGCAAAGAGAGTTTAGATACTCTCATAGTGTCCCAAAAACCACCTTTAATAAGGCATGGTCTAGGATTTAATGGAACTTCATCTTCATCTCACAAGACCAACTTTGTTAAGTCTAATGCACCTCAAACCTCCACAATAGAAGTAATAGTCCCAAGGGCTAAGAGCACAAAACACACTAGACCCCCTATTTATAAGAAGAATTGTCAAGGGTTGCATAGCTTAAGAGAGAGACCTCAAAAGGCCAATCATAGGTTCATGTATAAGAAGAATGCACCTGGGAAAGTACCTATTCATCATGCATATGCATGTCACTGCTCACAAACTCCATCTAAAAGGATAATGAGACCTAAAAACATGGTAAAACTGAAAAACAAGTTTAGAGCTAAACAATGTAATTATTGTATGAAATTTGGTCACATCAACAAACATTGTTGGATAAGAAAGGCTCATTAGGAACCTTCATGTGCTAATCCCTAAGGACCCAAGTTCATTTGGATACCTAAAAACCACACCTAAATTGTGATTTTATAGGTATGCCTCAAGTCCGCTATAAAAGATAATGTTTGGCTTGTGGATAGTGGATGCTCAAGGCATATGATCGGAAACAAAGAACTATTCAGTGACATTAAAAGTATTAATGGTGTTAAGGTAACCTTTGGGAACAATGCTAAGGGTAAGGTAATTGACATTGGCTCTATTGGTATTAGTAATACTACCTTCATTAAAGATGTTTTACTTGTTAAAGGTTGGAAACATAATTTGTTAAGTGTGAGTCAATTATGTGATAAGGGAAACCAAGTATTCTTTACCTCAAATGAATGTCTTGTAACCTTTTTTAGTGGACAAGAGATATTCAAAGGAAGTAGAGATGTCAATACTTACATAATAGACTTACACAAAATATCTAACCTTTCCTCTAAATGTCTTATGACTAATAGAGATGATTCTTGGTTGTGGCATAGAAGGCTTGGTCATGCAAGTATGGATTTAATTCAAAGCCTTAGTAAAGGAGAGTTAGTAAGTGGACTACCAAGAGTCAAATTTGAAAAGAACAAGACATGTGAACCTTGCCAAAGAGGAAAACAACATAAGTCCTCCTTCAAATCCAAAAATATTGTAAATACCTCAAAGCCTCTACAACTTTTGCATTTAGATCCTTTTCGATCTACTAGAGTTGCGAGCTTAGGAAATAAACACTATGCTTTTGTCATCGTTGATGATTACTGTGACATCCTGCCTATATAATAGGAATAATCTCATTACATCAGCGAAATGACACAAACAATCTCTATGAAACTAGCCTGAATTTAAAATTTTCATTTAATAACTAAATTGACATTTTTTTTAACATTCGGATATACATATGGATTCAATTATCAAATACATCATCATGTTACATAAGTATTATACCTCATTATAACTATCACAATTAATGGCTTTTACCTTACATCTAACTATATACATATAATACCAAAATACAAAATATGTTCTTAACTATATATAAGACATGTCTAACAACCCATATGCATGATAATGAAGAAAATACAAAAAATAATATGCATTCGCCTCTCAACTAGTTCTGACGTGTCTCCTCTAGTATGGGCTTGTACTTCCTCTATCAACTCCAGAATTTACTACTTGCAAGCTCCAATTCCTGCGCAGGAAAAACCCACGCTAAGCCATTTCTAGCTTAGTGGTACATATAAGCATTTAAGTTTTCCCATGCAGTCACACCAATGTGGGTCATAATAATTATGATATAATTTAAATAAATCATTGCATCAAATTTAGAAAATATTATAATAAAATAAAATTTATGTTTCATTATCTCATCATTATATTTGTATCAGGACATGAACTGTATATAATCAACCATATTTAATATATAAATATTAAGCATTCTACCTCCTCTCATGTTTCTATAGCTCATTCTTATTTAATTGATTTCCCTAAAATTATGATTGTTTAGTTAACTCAAATCTCAATCCATATAAGTATAAATATTTTAACATACAATTACCAAAACTGCATGGTAGATAATTCATAATATAAATTATAATACTTCAACATACATTAACAGGAACAACCACATGTTTATACAATATTACAAATTCACTGGCAATATAAACAATTCATATATTACTCAATTATGAATTTAACTTACCTTAATAAATATTTATAATTCATGCCATTTTACACATTTTATCTCTCAACAAGTACATGTATGTCTTTTAATTAATTTATATATAATGTTTTAATATAAATAGCCCAAATCTCATTTCCGGACTATCCGGATATAGGGCGTGTAGTAAGGCCGCTTGCGGAGCTTAAGCACCCTACTATAGTCTCAAGTCAAGAGAGCTCGCGGAGCTTAAGCCTCATGACCGAGTATAATCACATCATCTATGTAATTAGGACATGGGTGCTCCTGAAGCTAATACCATCCTGTTCCTAAACCATATCAATATCGATACTGTAATGCCCCCGCAATGGTGCACCATCTATCCCTAATTAGTCCACAGGTTGAGAACTGGGCAATTAATGTGATTTCTTATTTATTTTCTTTATATCTTAATTTGCTGGAATCAATATTCCCTTTCCATTTATAATGAAAATACGATTATAACATTTTAAAATCATATATTCATATGATATTCCATTCTATATAACCATTTAAGTAATATGGGCATACTTTAATTAGTCCGCTATACAATCAAAGCCAAAAAATATTTTAATACAAAACTAAAATTTATAATAATCTTATAAGTACAAGTATGCCATATAACCTCTCTTTTCATATGAAATATATATGTCATACATGACTTTCTAACTTCACTCTTTATTGTCCTAATTATCCAATAATTACCATTTATAATTATAATATTTTTAATCAATCATATACTAATCCATATTGAAAAATATATTATGTTATATATTCTACATTCACACCCCTTAACACACATTTACAATCTTAAACTAAAATTTCCTACATTTTATCAATCAGTTATTCATCCATATGTCTATACATGCATTAACATGAAGTTTCATTAATTAAGCACTCAATTCATTTCATATTTAAACATTTTATTATTCAAATATGCAACTTAATCAATTAACACACAAACATGCAACAAGACAAACTAAAATGCATATATGTACAAACCTCAATGGAGATTTTTTTCCAAAATCTAAAATTTGGAGCTTGTCTACTTTTATTGCTCTTCTTCTTGTTGAGATCCTAATTCAAAAATATAAATAATTAATACATTGATAAAATACTTATAGTTTAGATAAATAACTACAATTTTTTATAAGCTGGAACATGACCTTTTTGGACTGTTGGATCAATAACGTTTTCTACACTTATCCAATTTATATGATTCTTGATCCTAATTAAATTTAATATCTAAAACTAAAACTTACTAAAATTTCAGAATTTTTGAACCATTACACGATTCTTAGTATATTTTTAGATGTTGCCCTATTCTCTGCCCTTAGACAGTTTCGGGGTACCATATTTAAAACTTTATATCTTTCAATTTGTAGCTTTAATTATTATAAAAATTTTTATAAAGTTATATAAGTTAATTTGGAACATTTTTTTATGTTTACCTCATTTTCAGAGTCGGTCTCTAAGATTCTAAAATACTAGAGGATATAAAACCGGTTTAACATAGAGTATCAACCCGACCAGTTCAATTTTCCAACTCATAACTCACAAAGTACATGACATTTTAAGGTGATACTTTCACAGAAATTTAGATAAGACACAGGATGAAAACTTTTATATTTTGAACTTTGGCTAATTCGATTTAAAAAGAGGTCAAATCTGAAGACGAAGTTACTAGATCTGTACAGGTATATGAAACCAGGTCAATCAAGGAACGATCATAGTTCATTTCAGTATAACTCAACCTACACGAGATAGATTTATAAGAAAGTTTTTAGAGACCTAAATAACACATATACCTACAACTTTCATGTTTTACAAAACTTCAGATTCAGCCATTAAGATATTAATTTAAAAAAAAACCGTAGGTTATTTAGTTAATACGCCTCCCTAAACCAGTTTCACTCCAACGACCATATCTCTTCATATAATCAAAATAATTTCATAAAATTTCAGAGAAAGATACAAAAGACATATATGAACAACTTTCATGTTTTATACATCTTCAAAATCGGTTGATAACTCCCTCGAAGATAGAGTGCAAAAGACTGATACTATACAGTCCTAATACTCTAAAAACACAAGAATAATTGAGAGATGATTACTTACCAAGAACAAATCTATTTGGAGTGAAATTCTTGCAAATCATGAAGGAGATGGTAAAGAAATGGAGGCTAGTGGTTTGAGGAAGAAGAAGAGTGGAGATAAGATGGGTGTGGAGATAAGGTTGATGTTATTATGATATTAAATGCAATTAACTCAAATACACTCCGCCCTCCCACAAAACCACATTCGGCCCCCCTATTCTCTTTTTTTTCTTCTTTTCTTTTTTTTTTCTTTTAACTTGTTCTATTTTAATTAATTAATTTTTTTTTACATGTATTAAATTCCACTAGCTTTTATTAAACTGAAATTTTATTACGATATGTCTAACCAAATTAAATTTTATCAATTTATTTAGTTCATTTTTATTTCTTATTTCATAATTTACTCAATTTATTTTAATATCTAATGTCAATCATATAGTTTCTATGCATTACACTTATTCTAACTAGACTCTAATTAGTGACCATTACAATTACTTTAGATTCACTTGGGTACTCAAAAGAGTGATGCTTTTGAATCCTTTAAAAACTTTGCTAAGAGAGTTCAAAATGAAAAAAGATATTTTATTTCAAAAATAAGAAGTAATCATGGCAAAGAATTTGAAAATGAAAACTTTTGTCTAGAACATGGTATTTCACATAATTTTTCAACTCCTAGGACACCTCAACAAAATGGGGTAGTCGAAAGGAAAAATAAAACTTTAATTGAAATGGCTCGAACAATGCTCAATGAGTATGGATTACCAACCTACTTTTGGGCCGAAGCCACCAATACTACATGTTATATTTCAAATCGAGTTTTCAAAAGACCACTCTTAAACAAAACTTCTTTGAGTTATGGAATGGAAGAAAGCCCATGATATCTTACTTTAGAGTATTTGGATGCAAGTGTTTCATATTAAATACCAAGGACAACCTTGGAAATTTTGTTCTAAATCTAATGGGGGGTATCTTTTTAGGATACTCCACCACTAGCAAAGCTTATAAAGTCTTTAATAAAAGGTCATTAGTTGTTGAAGAATCTATGTATGTTGTTTTTGATGAATCTAGTAAGTTTGATCTTGTGAAAGGTAGTGTTCTTGATGATATTGTAGGTACAATGGAAAAGTTTGATCTTGATTATAAGAAAGATGATCATGATCAAGAAAACCCACATCAAGATGTCTCTCTACCTCAAGCTTAAGTGCAAGACAAACAAGAGCTTCGAAAGGAATGGAAAATGACAAAAAATCACCTCAAGGAACAAATCATTGGTGATCCTACTAAAGGAGAAAGTACTAGATCTCATCCCACACTCTTAGATTCTAACCTTGCTTTTGTCTCTCAAATTGAGCCTAAAAATATTGATGAGGGTTTCAATGATGAAAATTGGGTGATTGTTATGCAAGAGGAACTTAACCAATTTGAGAGAAGTAAGGTATGGACCTTAGTTCCTAGACCCAAAGAGCATCAAATCATTGGTAGTAAATGGGTATTTAGAAATAAACTAGATGAACAAGGTTCAGTAACTAGGAATAAGGCTAGGTTAGCTACAAAGGGTTATAATCAAGAAGAATGTATAGATTATTATGAGACCTATGCTCCGGTAGCTAGATTAGAAGCCATAAGAATTCTTTTAACATTTGCATGCCATATGAATTTTGAACTCTTTCAAAATGATGTCAAAAGTTCCTTCTTAAATGGTTTTATAGAAGAGGAAATTTATGTAAAACAACTGCCAGGTTTTGAAAACCATAATTTGCCTAATCATGTTTTTAAACTTTCAAAAAATTTGTATGGTTTGAAACAAGCTCCAAGAGATTGGTATGAAAGACTAAGTTCTTTCCTTTTAGAAAATAATTTTTCAAAGGGAAATGTTGACACAACATTACTTATTAAAAAGCATAAGCATGATATTCTAATTGTTCAAATTTATGTTGATGACATCATATTTGGGTCTACTAATGAATTTCTTTGCCAAGAATTTGCTAAGTGTATGACTAGGGAATTTGAAATGAGCATGATGGATGAACTTAAGTTGTTCCTTGGTCTATAAATAAAACAAAGCAATGAGGGCATATTCATTAACCAATCCAAGTACGCCAAAGATTTAATCAAGAAATTTAGAATGGAAAGATGTAAAAATTCCAAGACTCCAATAAGCACATCAACAAAATTGGACAAAGATGAAAATGGTAAGAGCATTAATGAAAAGCTCTATAGAGGTATGATCGGATCACTTTTATATCTTACTGCCTCTAGGCCCGATATAATGTACAGTGTATGCTTATGTGCTAGATTTCAATCTTGTCCTAAAGAATCACATTTGAATGCTGTAAAAAGAATCTTAAAATATTTACATGGCACATTGCATCTAGGGTTATTGTATCCTAGAAATTCATCCTTTCATATGATAGGATATTCAGATGTAGATTATGTTAAACCTTGAGGGGTATTTTTCGTCATTTTTATGATAACAAATAAAATAGCAATATTGTATTTAACATACTTGTTTTCTAAGTCTATTAAACAGGGTATGGAATAAAATAGCAATAATGGAGATTTGAAGAATAATCCTTGAAAGACAAAATTAAGGAAGTAGCATGTTGACTCCCGTGACTCTATGTGTCACGCCCGTGAAGGAGCTAATCGTTACCAAAACCAACATTTGAAGTTCACGACAATGAAGGAAGCACAAACCGTGAAGTGGACATTTCAATCACGTCCGTGACACAAAAGCTCACGCCCGTGAATGTTCATGACATTTTCATCCAGAGAGCTTCATGACCAAAGTCACCATTTGGATCAGCTGGGAAGTGTGTCACGCCCGTGAATATGTATGTCATGCCTGTGACCCAATGTTTCAAAACATTCCAGAGAGCTTCACGACCAAGGTCACCACTTCAGTCACGGCTTGGAAAGAAATGTCACGCCCGTGATAAGCATAGTCACGCTCATGAATGATGAAAGAGAAAAATGTCAGGCACGATTATTTGGTTGGTACAACGGCTAGTTTCGTATTTAATGCACCCCAACGGCTATAATCAACCATGGGAGTATAAATGGAAGTCATTTATGCATTCAGAATAAGAGGATAGCATATACTTTGAATTAAATTCTTATTACAAGCTATTTGTACATTCAATAATTTGAGAACCAAAATCTATTCTCTGTAAAAATCTTTTTGCTCTTTATTTATTGAGCAATTAAGATTTGTGAGTGTTTCTCTCTGTTATCACTACTCAAGTGAGCTTTGGGTATTTCTAGGTTAAGAGTAGAACACTTGTAAGGGTTAGTTGTGTGAGCCTTTAAAACACAAAGTGAAGGTTGTTTGTGTGAGCCTGTAAAACACAAAATAAAAGGTTGTTTGTGTGAGCCTGTAAAACACAAGGAATTGGTTATTGTGTGAGCCATTAAAACAAAAGGGATTTCTGGGTTAGGTGTGAGCCATTGTGAGCTTGTAAAACTCCATTGTAACACTTAGTGTATTAGTGAAACTCCCAATTGCAATTGGGGAGAGGAGTAGGGTTTGTTAACACCTGAACCTCTATAAAAATCCTTGTGTAAAATTTCTCTATCCCTCCTAAAATTAATCTTTTATTTTCGCACTTTAAAGTTTAATTTTTAAACTCCAATTCAGCCCCCCTTATTGGCTTAATATCTTGGCAATAATTGGTATTAGAGCTTAGTCTAGCATCGAAGCCTAAAAAGCACTAGTAAAGATTAAGATATGGCTAGTGAAGGATTCCAAAGTCTCAAACCTTACTTTGATGGAGCAAATTATGCCCATTGGAAGTTTCGAATGGAGACATATCTGGATAGTGAAGGAATTGAAGTCTGGGATAGCGTACGAAAAGAATGGACACCACCAACCAGAAGAGGAGCTGATGGTGAAGAAGAAATCCTATCAAGTGATGATTGGACAGAGCCTCATAGAAGAGAAAATTTCAAAAACAAAAAGGCAATGACAATCCTACCAAGCTCATTATCTATTGAAGAATGTGGGAGAATACAACACTGCCCAAAAGCATACAACATGTGGAAGACATTGGAAAATTATCATGAAGAAACTAAGCAAGTCAAATCCAAGAAGATTCAACTTCTGACCTCAGAATATGAGCTCTTCAAGATGAAATCCAATGAGTCAATCACTGACATGACCAACCGTCTTCTAGCCATTATAAATGGAATGAGGAAACTTGGGAAGCATCTGAGTTTGGAGGATGTAAACAAAAAAATCCTGAGAAGTCTACCTCTAAAAGACTATGACTCAAGAGTTTCTGGCATAGAAGAAGAAAATGAAGACATGAGCATCATGAATACTGATGTGCTGATTGGCAAACTTCTCACACATGAAATGGCAGTGAAAAGAGATAGAGAGCTTGAAGCAGAGCCAGAGAAAAGAAAGCCCTTAGCACTCAAAGCTTCAACATCAAAATCGCAAGAAGAAAGTGAAAATGATGAAGAAATGAGTGATGATGAAAATAAGGATATTGCTATGCTTTCAAGAAGATTAAAAAGAATCATTGAGAAGAAAATGAGCAACTCCAGAAAATTTAGGCAAAGAAACCTCAAACAAACTTCTAATGATGCACAAAGAAGTAAGGAAGAGGTAAAGTGCTATAAGTGTGGAAATAAAGGACATATCAAACCAGAATGTCCTAGGCTCAAGAAACACAAGAGCAAATACCAAAGAGACAATGGGGAGAAAGGTCACAAAGCCACATGGGATGACAAAAGCTCTTCAAGTGAAAAAGATGATAATGAAAGCGAAGAGGTCAACCTATGCTTCATGGCTATTGAAGATCATGTCTAAAATAAGGTAAGATCACTACACTCATACTCTTTGAACAATGATAGTAGTGATAATGATGATAATAGTGATGATGATGATGATGATGATGATGATGATGATAATGAGCAAAGCCTAATAGAAGAATTAAATATAGAATTAGAGAAATATAGAAGTAAATTTAGTGCTTATAGAAATAACATCTCTAATTTAAAAAATAAGATAGATGTTTAGAAAAGGAAAACATAAAGCTTAAATCATCTAATGAATCCCTTCAAAAGTCATTAGATGAATACTCTTCAAGACCCTTAACTAATTCCTTGCTTAAAGAAAATAATACTTTAAAAAATGAAGTTGAGGAACTTAGAAATTCCATTTCTAAATTTCACAAAGGTAAGGAGAGCTTAGATACTCTCATTGTATCTCAAAGACCACCTTTAATTAGACATGGTCTAGGATTTAAGGACATATCATCATCTTCTCACAAAACCATTTTTGTTAAGTCTAGTGAACCTCAAATCTCCACACTTGCTGGAACAGCACCTAGGAATAAGCATATTAATCCCTCTATACATAAACAAAATAATCATGCTTTTATATATAGGAAGCATGTATCTAGAAAATCAACAATTAATCATAACTATGCATGTCATCATTCTCAAAATAAATTTGATAGAAAAATGGTATTCAAAAATATTGATAGGCCAGAAAATAAATTTAGACCAAAACAATGTAATTATTGTATGAAAATGGGTCACATAAATAAATATTGTTGGATAAGGAAGGCTCATTGGGAACCTTCATGTGCTAACCCCCAAGGACCCAAACTTATTTGGGTACCTAAAAATCATATTTGAATTGTGATTCTATAGGTATGCCTCAAGTCCACAATAAATAAAAATGCTTGGCTTGTAAACAGTGGATGCTCAAAGCATATGACAGGAGAAAAAGAACATTTCAATGAAATCAAAAGTATTGATGGAGGTAAAGTTACCTTTGGAAACAATGCAAAGGGTAAGGTAATTGGCATTGGTTCTATTGGTACTAATGGTACTACTTTTATTAAAGATGTCTTACTTGTTGATGGCTTGAAACATAACTTGTTAAGTGTAAGTCAATTATGTGATAAAGGAAACAAAGTAATCTTTACTTCAAATGAATGTCTTGTGATCTCTATCGATGGTCAAAAGATATTTAAAGGAAATAGAGATATCAATACACACATAATAAACTTACATGAACTATCTAACCATTCCTCTAAGTGTCTTGTGACTACTAGTGATGAATCTTGGTTGTGGCATAGAAGGTTTGGTCATGCTAACATGGACTTAATACAAAGTCTCAGCACAGGAGAACTAGTAAAAGGACTGCCAAGAGTTAAATATGAAAAAGGCAAGACAAGTGAACCTTGCCAAAGAGGAAAGCAACACAAGTCATCCCTCAAAGCCAAAAACATAGTAAGTACCTCAAAACCTCTTCAACTCCTACATTTAGACTTGTTTGGTCCTACTAGAATTGCTAACTTAGGAGGAAAACACTATGCATTTGTCATCATAGATGATTACTCTAGATTTACTTGGGTAATTTTCTTAGCTCAAAAGAGTGATGTTTTTGAAAATTTCAAAAACTTTACTAAAAGAGATCAAAATGAAAAAGGGTACTGTATTTCAAAAATAAAAAGTGATCACGGGAAAGAATTTGAAAATGAAAACTTTGAAAGCTTTTGTCTTGAACATGGCATTTCACATAATTTCTCATCTCCTAGGACACCTCAAAAAAATGGGGTAGTTGAAAGGAAAAATCGAACTTTAATTGAAATGGCTAGAACAATGCATAATGAATATGATTTACCAACTTATTTTTGGGCAAAAGCCACAAACACTGCATGTTATATTTCAAATCGAGTTTTCAAAAGTCCTCTTTTAAACAAAACCTCATTTGAGCTATGGAATGGAAGAAAGCCCTTGATATCATACTTTAGAGTATTTGGATGCAAGTGTTTCATATTAAACACCAAGGACAATCTTGGAAAATTTGCCTCTAAATCCGATGAAGGTATCTTCTTAGGATACTCTACAACCAGAAAAGCATATAGAGTATTTAATAAAAGATCATTAACTGTTAAAGAATCTATGCATGTTGTTTTTAATGAATCTAGTAGACTTGATCTTGTGAAAGGTAGTGTTCTTGCTGATGTTGTAGGTAATATGGAAAGACTTGAACTTGGAAATGGGAAAGAAGAAAATGATCAAGAAGATTCACCACAAAATGATTCTCTACATCAAACTCAAGAAGAAAACGAACAAAAACTCCCAAAAGAATGGAGAATGACGAAAGATCATCCTAAAAGAGCAAATCATTGGTGATCTCTCAAGGGGAGTAAGTACTAGATCTCATTTCAAACAGTTAGTCACTGACATTGCTTTTATTTCTCAAATTGAACCTAAAAATGTTGATGAGGCACTTAATGATGAGAGTTGGGTAATTGTCATGCAAGAGAAACTCAACCAATTTGAGAGAAGTAAGGTATGGACCCTAGTACCTAGACCCAAGGATCATCAAATTATAGGTAGCATATGGGTATTTAGAAACAAACTAGATGAACAAGGTTCAATAACTAGGAATAAGGCTAGATTAGTTGCAAAAGGATATAATCAGGAAGAAGGTATAGACTATGATGAAACATATGCACTTGTAGCCAGATTAGAAGCCATAAAAATACTCTTAGCATATGCATGTCACATGAATTTCAAACTTTTTCAAATGGATGTGAAAAGTGCATTTCTAAATGGTTATATAGAAGAAGAAGTGTATGTAGAACAACCACCAGGTTTTGAAAGTTATGATTTGCCAAATCATGTTTTTAAACTCTCAAAAGCTTTGTATGGTTTGAAACAAGCCCCAAGAGCTTGGTATGAGAGGCTAAGTTCTTTTCTATTAGAAAATAGCTTTACAAAGGGAAATGTTGACACCACATTATTCATTAAAAAGCATAAGCATGATATACTAATTGTTCAAATTTATGTTGATGATATAATATTTGGTTCTACTAATGAGTTGCTTTGTCAAGAATATGCTAAGTGTATGACTAGGGAATTTGAAATGAGCATGATGGGAGAGCTTAAGTATTTCCTTAGTCTACAAATAAAGCAAAGCAATGAGGGCATATTCATCAACCAATCCAAATATGCCAAAGATTTAATTAAGAAAATTGGTATGGAAGGATGCAAGAATGCCAAGACTCATATGAGCACATCAACAAAATTGGACAAGGATGAAAAGGGTAAGAGCATTAATGAAAAGCTTTATAGAGGTATGATCATATCACTTTTATATCTTACTGCTTCTAGACCCGATATAATGTATGGTGTTTGCTTGTGTTCACGATTTCAATCATGTCCTAAATAATCTCATTTAAATGCAGTAAAAAGGATTTTAAGATATTTACATGGATCTTTGCATCTAGGTTTATGGTATCCTAGAAATTCATCCTTTTATATTATAGGATATTCAGATGCAGACTATGCTGGTAGTCTTTTAGATAGAAAAAGTACTTCAGGTACTTGTCACTTTATTGGAGAATGCTTAGTTTCTTGGTTTAGCAAGAAACAAGTTTCAATTGCTCTTTCAACTGTTGAATCAGAGTATGTAGCAACTGGATGTTGTTGTACTCAAATTCTTTGGATGAAACAACAACTTAAGGACTATCATCATGAGATGAACCATATACCTATTAAATGTGACAATACAAGTGCTATAAATCTTTCAAAGAATCCTATTCAACACTCAATTGACATTAGACACCACTTTATTAGAGATCATGCTCAATATGGAGATGTTGCATTAGAATTTATAAGCACAGAAAATCAATTAGCAGATATTTTTACTAAGTCTCTAAATGAGGAAATATTTAATTTCATTAGAAGAGAACTTGGTATGATTGATGGATTAACCTTGTGATTGCTAAATTATGATTGATGATGTTATTTTTGTATCATATCACTAGATATAAGATAGAAATTTTGATGAAAATTTATGTTTTAAGGGATATAATCTTTATTGAAATGATTTAGCCTTGTTTTTAGGACTTAATTTTATTTGATGAAAATTTAAGGGGAGTCACGCCCGTGATATATGATCACACCCGTGACTTAAATAGCCAAAAGAGGCAGTGTCGTTCACAACTTGATTCACGACATGGTTCACGGCTTCAAGTGGTAAAGCTCATTTTCACGGCTTCATTCACTCCCGTGAAAGGAGCCTTTCACGCCCATGATGAATTTTCACGCCCGTGAACCTTAACACCCCAAAACTCACAGAGGCTTTCACGTCTTGCGTCATGCCTTGCTTCAAGGGCACAAGTAGTGAAATTCAACCTTTCACGCCCGTGACTATTGTTTCACCCCCGTGACAGTTCATCATTCACGCCTTCATTCACGGGTGGAACACTCCTTCAGCAAACCGTGAACATGACCATTCACGCCCGTGAAAACACATTTCACGCCCGTGAATGTATTGAGTATATAAAAGAATAGCCAATTATATTTCTCATTTCAAACTCTTCATCTCCCAAAACCGCTCTCATTTACACATAATCAATGATACATTGAAGATTTCGGCTCCCAAGTCTCAAATTTTTCTTATAAATACCACTAAAAGTTCAATTCTTCATCAAAAATCATACATTCTTAGGGTTTCCATAAAAATTTCTGTCAAAAATTTCTCAATCCATCACAAAGTCGATTTCTTCAAATCCAATGCAGACTGTTTCATCCAAGGGAAAGAGAAAGGAGTCCCATGCTCCTAGGAGGTATGCAGTTTACCTCATGAACCATATTCCAGAGCAATGCCATCCTCGATACTCCACTTTGAAGAAGAGGCCTCTACTGTCATCAAGGCCCTTCGAATGGCAAGCAGTCTGAACACTAGGGCTTGAAATGGCTATGACAGAGCAACTTCAGGCCTGTCATTTGAAGGAATTCATGGATATTCATCAGCCAACATTGAGGGAGCCAACACTGGAATTTCTGAGCACTTTACAAGTGTCTCCTACTGGAATGGTGAAATTCCAACTTTGTGACAAACCGAACACCCTCAATGCCACTGAATTTGGAGAATTGTTCAATCTACCATCAGATGGCATCCTAAATGACAGCGAAGTAGAATTCTTCGCCACTCGAGCTTGGACACATTTTGGCGAGATCGCTTGGATGTCGAGTCTTTTATAAAGATGGGAGCGGCTGTCAGAATCATTTTCAAGAATGATATTTTCTACCACTTCACAGACACTGCTGGGGAAATCATTTGGGAAGACAATGACACGGAGGACTTTAAAGCAGGCCTCCAAGGAGTCCAGCAGAAGAAGATGGCTCAGGTTGAAGAAGCACCTCCAGTGGCTGAGCAGGACATCGGACAGTCCTCGGCTTCCACACAGACTTTAGCACAGCAGGTGGTTGACCTCTTGGCACCACATTTTGAGCAGCTGCAGGCTTCCATGGATGAGAGATTGGAGAATCTCAAAGACTTCATGGAGTCTCGGATGGACAACCTTGAGGCTGAAGTTGCTAGGCTTCGAGATAGGATGTCTGGCTAGGAGTTAGGCTAGATTGTAGCCTATATTTGCTTGTTTGCTTCATTATTACTTGTTTTTTTTGTTGTTTGAGTGTAGAAAATTTTAAATTTCCTTTTCTGAAGTTTAATTAACCTTGTTTGTATTTCTCGTTATATAATATATTTGCTTTGTTATCCTTTTTGATTGATGACAAAAAGGGGAGAAGAATGAACTAGCAATATAGGAGAAACTATACATTAAATGAATTATGAATTGACATTGAAATAGGTTAAAAGAGATTGATTCAAAATTAATATGCAAAGTATAAAATTGAGAAATTGAGCTTTATACACATTAGATATACCTTAAGTATACTTTACATATACCTTCATGCAAGTTCCAAAAATAAATATGCCATGATATACCTTAAGTATACCTTACATATACTTCATGTCTTAAAAAGGAATTATGGTATATATTGGATATACTTCACATATAACTTGCATATACATAAAAACTAGTAAGTTTATTTCAATGCTACATCATTCTTTACAGTTCTTGCATTTTATAAATCTTTTATCCTAAGTATCTTTTGAGGGGGAGACTTCTCAAAAGCAGATATTGCTAGATTATTTGTCACCATCAAAAAGGGGGAGATTGTTAAACCTTGAGGGGTATTTCTGTCATTTTGATGATAACAAATGAAATAGAAATATTGTATTTAACATACTTGTTTTCTAAGTCTATTAAACAGGGTATGGAATAAAATAGAAAGAATGGAGATTGGAAGAATAATCCTTGAAAGACAAAATTAAGGAAGTAGCATGTTCACTCCCGTGACTCTATGTGTCACACCCGTGAAGGAGCAAACCGTTACCAAAACCAACATTTGAAGTTCACGACCATGAAGGAAGAATAAACCGTGAAGTGGACATTTCAGTCACGCCCATGACACTAAAGGTCACGCCCGTGAATGTTCAAACAATCCTAAGTTGGTTCTAGTTAGGTGTTTTAGGCTTATACAACCTCATTAAAATTCATAGCAATTAAATTCACACTTTTCATGCATTTAATATCTTAAAATAATTAAATAAACACTCAATTAAAATAATATTAACATAATATAACAAGTTTCTCATCATTTTACTCTTTTAATTCCACAACTCATATGCTGCTCTATCACTAGCAGATTTCATTCTCTGTTTTGGACCTTAATCTTAGTCTTGTTACGATTTGAATTAAGTTGCATGGTCTTCTTAACAATTTTAGGTCTGGATCTTATATTTAATTTTCAACTTGAATCACTTAATTCTGAGTTTTGTATCAAAAGATATGATAAAATGAACACTGACTAGTCACTAACAATTCTGCCCAGAATTTTCTGAATAGATTCTAAGTCCAAATTTTATGAATTTTTTTGGACAATTACAGACATATTCAGATATTATTGTCTGAATAAAAATTATAGCCCTATGTCTTAGCTTTCAAACCCAAGAAAGAACATGCAAAACTGAGTTCCAGAAATTAAGTTAGAACAGTTTAAGTGCTAACTGCTCATCCATTTCTAGCAAGAAACATACAAACTAATCACATTCAATTTTTACCAAATTAAATCCTAAGTCTAGGAAACATGCATCCCCAAGATTTTCATCACAAAATACTATTAATTCAGAATCATTAACATGCCAAATAATCAAATCATGCAAATAAAAATAAATAAATAAATAAATAAATAAAATAGGCTATTGCCTTAGGTTATGCACAAACCTCTCTTTTTCTCTTTTCTTTCTCTTTACTTCTCTTTCTCCTTTCCTTTTCTCCTTTGATCTAGCTCCTTGTCAATTTGAATTCCTAAAATCTATAAACAGATTATTAAAACTTCATAAACCCTAATCTCTCTTTTTTTCCTTACTCTCTTAAGCTTGAAAATGGCTTTTTCCCTTACTTTTTCTCTCTTTTCTCACTTTCTTTCACTGGACTCAAGCTTGGCTATGGAGAAAGATGGAGGAAACGTGGGCGGGTTTAGAGCTTGGCTATGGAGAAAGATGGAGGAAACGTGGGCGGGTTTAGAGAATAGAGTGTTCTAGATGTTAAGTGATAAGAAAGAAAGAGAAAGCAATTAAGAGAAAGATGACAAAGTTAATTAATAAAGGGGGACACATAACCATAATCTAGAAGCTCTCATTAATGCCTCATTCATGCACATCATTTGGTTAATTGTTGTATGCCATTTGGTGTGTTGTGCTTCAAGAAAATGTGGAAGACAATTAAAAGATAGCAAATTCTAGATCAAGAGTTCTAATGAAGAAAGGATAAGAAATTAAGAGCAAAGTGACAAAATTAATCAATAATGGGATACATAAGATATAAAAATCTAGATATTTCCTTGGGTAATTAATGTGTTCATCTTACTTTGATGTATGATGATCCAAGGAGCAACATGGAAGACAACTAATTGATAGGAAATTCTAGATATAAAGGGATAAAAGAGGATGAATGAGCAATTAATGAGAAAATGACAAAAATCAATTAAGGATGGGGACACCTAAGCTCACATTCTAGAAACTTTCATTAATTTCCAATTCATGCATGTTAATTGGCTTCTTAAAATTTGCCACTTGGTGTGGCCGGCCTCCACATGATTTTTATGTCCCAATTCATGTATTTAATTGATGGTTATCCCAATTAATCCTTCAATTTTCAGTAAATTGTAAATTAACCCCTAAACTTTTTAAATTTCACAATTTAGTCCTTTACTGAAATTTAACGTCTTTAAATATTTTAAACACTTTATTAGATATTTTCCATACTTAATTGCCATTATTTTAATTATTGTTCAATAAAAATCCAAATTTAAACTTCGGTCAAACCAACGAGTCGATTTAACAACTCGCGTAACTTAGGTCTAAATTAGCAGATATGACAATATGAATATATAAAGATAGTTACATTAACTATATGACATGATTATGGACATACTAAAGTCAATCTCTTGAGCCAAAAAGAGATTGATTAGGTGTTACTTAGGTACATGC
The DNA here is from genome assembly GCA_023653625.1 of Triadica sebifera. Taxonomy (NCBI): domain Eukaryota; kingdom Viridiplantae; phylum Streptophyta; class Magnoliopsida; order Malpighiales; family Euphorbiaceae; genus Triadica; species Triadica sebifera. The sequence continues at coordinate 12,351,450 of CM042903.1, read as the reverse complement.
ATAAATTTATAAACCCAAAATAGAAATCAAATTCCTACTTCTAAGTCTTCTTGTTTATGGCACCACCTCTTTGGCTTCTTGCTCCTCTGTATCTCCATTTTATTCTAATCCTATGTTGTAATGCCCACTAATTAGAATTTAATTAGAATAAGTATGTGGTATACATAGAAAACACATGTAGACAATAGAGATTAAAATAGATAGAATAAATGACTAAATTAAAATTAAAATAAAGTAAATTAAATTGATTAACATGATAAATTTGAGTAAATTAGACCACATAATTAAATTGTATTTTGGGTAAATAATAATAATAAAATAACAAATAAGTAATAAAAAAATTTTAAAAAAATAGAAAAGGGCACAAAAAAAAATAAGAGGCAGAAAAATCGTGGGAATGGAGGTGGGGAAAAGTCAATTGACTTTGCCCCATTTTATCCTAATTTCTACACAATTCTATCAAACTTATCTTCATTCTTCTTCTTTCTCAAACCACCTGCCTCCATTTCTTAATCATTTCCTTCAAGATTTGCATTAAAATTGGTCTAAATAAATATGTTCTTGGTAAGTAATCTCTTTTCCATAGTTATCGTGTTATTAGGCCTTTTAAGATTATGTTTCTGCAGTGTATTTTGTTCTATTTTTTAGTACCCTATGAACCGAATTTGAAGAGATGTAAAACACGAAAGTTGTTCATATATATGTTGTTTATATGTCTGTCCAATTTCATGAAATTATTTTGGTTATATAAAGAGATAAATTTGTTTGAGTGAAACTGGTTCAAGGAGACGTGTCAACAGAATAACCTACAGTTTTTGTTTAATTTGATAATCTTAATGGCTGAATCTAAGATTTTGAAAAACATAAAATTTGTAGATATATGTGTTATTTAGGTCTCTGCCAAATTTTGTATAAATATCTCGTGTAGGATGAGTTATAGTGAAATGAACTATGACCGTTCCTTGATTGAGCTGGTTTCATATACCTGTACAGCTCTAGTAATTTCATCCTCATATTTGACCTGTTTTTAGATCAAATTATCCAAAGTTCAAAACATAAAAGTTTTATTTTTATATCTTATCTAAGTTCCTGTGAAAGTATCACCTTAAAATGTCAATTATTTTGTGAGTTATGAGCTGAACAATTGAACTGGTCAGGTTGTCATTGTATTCTGAACAGTTATAGATCCTCCATATTTGAGAACCTTCGAGACAGAATGTAGAAATGAGGTAAACATGAAAAATGTTCCAAATTAACTTATATATTTTTATAAAAAGTTTCATAATAAATGAATATACACGGTGAAAGATATGAAATTTTAAATATGGTACCTTGAAACTGCCTAAGGGGCAGCAAACAGACAAATATTTGAAATTGTACTAAAAATTATGTAATGATTCAAAACTTTTGAAATTTTAGTATGTTTTAGTATTACATGTTAAATTTAATTATGATAAGGAATCACATAAATTGAATAAATGTAGAAAAAGATATAAATCCAATAGTCCTAAGAGGTCATGTTCCAGCTTAAAAGAAATTATAGTTATTTATTTAAACTATGTTAAGAATAAATATTTTATCAATGTATTAACTATTCATATTTTCGAATTAGGATCTCAACAAGAAGAAAAACAACAAAAGTGAACAACTTCTGAGTTTATATTTTGGAAAAGAAAAACACTATCGAGGTTTGTACATATATGTATTCTGGTTTGCCCTTATGCATGATTGAGTGTGCATGGCATGAATTATTTGTCACAATAATGAAATATTATATTATGGCATAACATTATGCTAATATTTGATGGAATATCATGCTATTACATGGTATTGAAATAAATTGTGAGTATATGATTAGATTAATATGAAATGAGTATTGGTTATAAAAATAAGTAATTAATGTTGATAATTGCCCATTTCTCTACCTCAGGACTAACATAGGATATATGGTGCACCATTATGGGGAAATTATGGTACCGATATGGATATAATTTACGGACAGGGTGGCTTAAGCTCTAGGAGCACCCTTGATCCTGATTACACACAGATGACATGATTATATTCAGTCAAGGTGGCTTAAGCTTTAGGAGTGCCCATAACTTGAGATTATAGTGAGTAGAGTGGCTTGAGCTCTGCGAGCGCCCCTATTTCACACTCTGTATCTGGAAAATCCAGGAACGAGATTTTGGACTAGTGAATCATAGAATAAAATATAAATTTTTATGAATGGATGTAAGTAATAGAGTGTAAAATGCTTACATGAGGTGGTGTAAATTTAATTATTGAACAAGGTTATTATATTTATTCTTTTATGTTATGTATTTATTTATTTTATATGACAAATATGTAATAAAATTTGATGTGCCGTTATTTTATTTGACACATACATTTGTGTGATTGTCTAGGGAAAACTTTAACACTTATATGTATCACTAAGCTAGAGATAGCTCAACGTGGGTTCTTCTCACGTAAAAATTGAAACTGTAGCTAGTAGATAGTGAAGTTGATTAAGAAGAAATTCAAGCCTATATCAGTGGAGACACTAAAGACGTAGTTAGAGGGTTGGTTTCCTATTATATATTTTTTTAGTTTGACCATGTATATTGGTTTGAGGTAGACATGTCTAATATGTTAATATTGTATATGTAAATAATTATGTAACATAATCGGGTGCCATATGTGTATACAACCTAATGATAAATATATATTGTTAATTAGAACGACTTGCCTAAATAAATATAAATAAATAGATTAAGTTATTTAAAATGAAAAATTTTTAATTCGAACAGATTTATCGAGTTAAGCTTGTGGCATCCTGTTTATAAATGTGGGATTATCTCTAATATATAAGTGGGGCGTCACATATGTAATCTAATTACATATTTCAAATTATAGAAAACAACTATTTTTTTTTAGGGGAGTAAGATGAGAAGATAAACATGAAAAAAATAGAAAGGCAGGGACATGCAAGCTATAGTGCCCGTTAATTTAGGCCATGGTTGCGGTTAACCGAAATCTGGCGCGCTGAACCGATCAGGGTCTAAATTCGAACATGAAAGAAATAAATTTAAATAATAATAAGATGTGAGAAAAATATTTTTGACATTATTAATTGAGAATTTTGAAGTTTGGAATTAAAATTTGGAAAAAAATAATTTTTCGCTGAATGAAATTAGAAACTGCAGTGTTTTTGGCACAGATATTTTAAGAAGACATAAAAATGGAATATTCTTTATCTAAGGAAAGAAATATTCTTTTGATTAAAATAAAGCAATAGTGATTTAAATTAATGGACCAATGAGAAGCAAGATTAATAATTAATCCTAACCACCCACCTAATCCAACTATAAAAAGTCAAATTTCCACTTTTTTTACCATTCTTTTTCTTCTTCTTCATCATCTTAATGAAACCCATTCTCTCCCTTTTTCTTCCCTTTTTCTGTGACTCTCCTCCTCCCTTAATGTTCTTCTTTTTGTTCTTCAATTAAAGATAAGATTAGATGAAAAAAAAAGTGGGATTAAGGCATGATCATCAAAGAAGTGAAGCAAAGTGAGCAAAACCAAAGAAGAGGAAGGAAGAAAGGAAGAGGAAAAGAGAAAGAAGACTTGGGTCATTTTAAAGATCATCAAAGGTGAGTTTAGATTTTCCATCTTCTCACTTTTCTTCTACTATTTTCTTTGATTTTGGGGTTAGTTGCCATTAAAGATAGTAATTTAGGGTTATTAATATGTTAATGGTGATTAAGGGTGGATTAGGGTGATTAGTGTAAAATTGTTGTTAGGACAAGGAAATGAACAAACTTTGAATCAAAATCAAAGAGGAAGTAAGGGCAAAGAGAAAGCTAGCTAGGAAGAAGATAAAAGTGAAGAGAAGTGAAATTTTTTAGGTATGTACATTTGGCAAAATTTCAATATAGAAAAATGTTGATTTTGATTTTGTGATGTGTATGAAATTATGGATATTTGATTGAGAATGAATTAGTGATTAGATGATGCTATGAATGTGAAAATAAAAACTAGAATATGAGGTTGATGCATGAAAATGAAAATTGTATGAATTAATTGATGTGCTGGAAATTTGTCTTATGAACAGTGTCTACTTTTCTAGTCATAACTTAAGTTCTGGAAATGATTTTTGAGTGATTCTTATTAGGTTGTTAAGACATAGGGATTCAACTTTTATTCATACCATTAGACCTGAATATGCCTGGAATTAGGTGAAAAATGGACTCAAACTTTGAACTAGAAATCTGTCCAGAAAAAAAAATACTGGGCAGATTGTAGTGAACATAGGTTAGAAGAAAATTCATAACTTTTGCAAAAAAATTCTTTTAATGTGATCCCAGTTGAAAATTAAAGATAAAAAAAGAACATACATTTTTCTTGTTTTTCACTTATCCAAATTCCATTTAAAAATTGATGAAAAAGACAGATAAATATAAGGCAGAATTTTATCCAGTAAAATACTGGGCAAATTGTAGTGAACCTAGTTTAGAAGAAAATTCATAACTTTTGCTAAAAAAATTCTTTTTAATGTGATTCTAGTTGGAAATTAAAGAGAAGACATGTACCTATATTTTTTTGTTTTATCACATGTCCAATTTCCATCTTAAAATGTACAAAAAATACAGAGAAATATGAGGCAGAAATGTTGTCCAGAATAGGATAGCTTGTAAAAAATGTCTTGATTGTGAAATTTTGTGATAGAAAATATATTAATTGAATTTTCTTATAGTTATAATGATTAAATGAGCAAGTTTGAGGTTGTAAAATATTTAATGGGAGTTATTGCATTTATGTGAAATTTATATTAATGTTACCTACATAATTTATGTAAATAATAAGAAAGGTAACAAATATAATTAAGCCCTATAACATCTAGTCGAGAACTAGAAATTAGGATAAGCTAGCATGCCAATAAAAGGGTATAAATGTAGGCATTAAAAATAATAGTGCTGAGATTTAATTTAAGTAGACACTAAGAAATAATGCTGAGTTGAAATTACGTAGGCACTAAAAAATAGTGTTGAGTTCAAATTTACGTAGGCACCAAAAATGTGCTCAGTTGTTATTGAAAAAATAGCCGTTAAACGCCGAGTTATAAAAAAATTATGTAGGCACCGCGTATATTGCCGGAGAGTAGAAATCCTGTATCCAGTGTTTAGTTCTGGTCTAAGATGTCATGGGCTATTAAATAAATAATAGAAAAAATATATATAAGAATTATGAAATTGATATTGCAAATTTTATATCTTGTATTGTTAAGAAATTTCAAGTATGCTTAATGAATGGAATGTCATAATTGATGAATTAAATATTTTTGCATGAAGAAAATATTTTTATTATTAATTGAATATTTGACATGCTTAATAAATTAATTGTAGTTTCAAAAATTTTATTTTAGAATTATTTATGTAATTATTGGATAGTTGTCAAACGTACCACTAAGCTAAAAGCTTAACGCGTGTGTTTCACGCGCAGATAAATAGAAGTAGCTGTTCCGATAGGGCAACCGAAGAAGAGGGAACCCCCAAAATCAGATTGCAGCAGTCTAGTTCTTTTTTTATGTTTCGAAAATTATGTTGTAAAAATTAAATTTTAAGAATCTTTTTTTTATGTAAATTTGTGGCATGTAGGATTTATAAGGAATGAATTTTGTAATTTTATAAATCTAGTATTATTTCTAAATATTATGATTTAATTACATGAGTTCTTTTAAATCAAACTATTTCTATTACTAGTTATATATTTAAATGGAAAGAAAAAAATAGTAATAAATATTTTGCTAATAATAAATTCGGAAAAAAAAATTACAATAATTTTAACATTGGTTTTAAAACAAATGAGCTTAGTAGCCCTTTCATATCCTATTAACGTCTAGTAGGGTAAGAGAGCACTACACAAGCCCTATTTACCATAAAATAAAACAAATTCATCAATACTCAATCATATTCAGCCTAAGTCTAATATCATCCATCATGTTTTTCCATACATCCCTAACATGCATTATCTAATGCCTAAAATAAAATATAATTGCCAATTTTGGATTTCAATTTGAATATTCATTTTGCTTGAACCAAAATTGTATACTTATGTTGTTTCAATTAATTTAATTTTGTATGTTATTTTAATATGAAATTTAATATTTAATCAAATTAAATTAAATTCCTTATTTCCTAAAATAATTCAAAATTAATTCACATTAAAATCAAAGTATTATGATGTCAAAATTAAATAATTTAATTTTAATATACATACCAAATTCTAATTATACTAGAATTACTATTGCTCAACTTAAATTAATTCAAAATTAATTTTTAAAAATTTTTAGAACCTCAAATTATCATTCTAAGCATCTTTAGGTTAACTCAAGTTCATCAATATATTTTTGGCACAAGCCAAAATTGCTAAGATAAACCAACAAATACACCTAGACGCCTAAAATGACTCATTCAATATCTAGAATTTTTTTAAAGTTTTAAATTCGAGAAAAATAATTTTGGCATACATCTAATATCAAAATAACATATTTTTAATCACATAAAAATTATTTCAAGGTGCTGAAAAGAAAATAATTGCATTTAAAAAATCAAATAAAATAGTCCCACCGGATATGACAAAACAGTTTCATTTTTGTATTTGTTTGAAAAATTCATTATGTTTTTTAATTAATTATTGGATACTTCCAGAGGCTTAAATACATTTTTAATATGTATAAATAATTTTTTATAATCATATTACAAGAAAAATATAAACAGCTCCATCAATTAATCCAAACAACAACACATTCATAAACAATGCAATTTTTAGTATTTTTGAAATAAATCCAAAATTAATTATTTGAATCACATTCAATCCATTTTTCAATCAAAATGATCATCCTTAATCATCCCATGATCATATCAAATAAATAAAAATATGTAAAAAAAATTTACAAATTAATTTCAAAATTTCAAACCTATTGGTTCAAAATCATCAAAACCGTGCAATCCCATTACACTTTCAATTAAAATTAATTTTAATGGACACAAGTGGGCTTTGATACCACTGTTGGATTTTGAAGATGAATTTCATTCCTAAACACAGTGAAAAAATAAAATTATTTGAAACCCAAAATAAAAAGATCATGCTTGTGCCATTAAAACTAATTTAACAAACATGGAGGTTAGAAATCATACATTGTAATTTCTTGATTTATTATTCAAACCTTAGAAATCATACCTAATGGCCACAATTGTTATGTGAGTTGCAATGCACATCATAGGTCTGGCCAGCAAATAAATTTGTACAATAAGTACTAAAGGTGATTATCTTTAGAGGACTTCTTTAGCACTTTCAAAGGGAAGAAGAAGAAGAGCACAACCACCAAGCTCTACACAGATTATTTGCTCAATGTCTTGTTAGAGAAGTGCTCTAAAGGTAATCACCTTTAGCGCTTATTGTACAAATTTATTTGATTAATAAAAGGCCTTTTCATTAATTTGATGTTCATTTGATATATGAATTGATAGTGATCTTAAATCAATTAATGGAGTCCTTGATACATAATATAGCATGAAGAAAATCATGACGAGATCATGATATTGAGATTCTTATCATGTGTAATTATGTTAGTATCAAAATTTTCCCTAGTCATAGGATTAATGAGATGAGACATTGTTTATCCGGACAGACTAGCACATGTTACACTCCTTGATTGGATCAAGTAGCAGATCTCATAATCTATAAACATGAGATGTTCAGAGTTAACGTATGGATGCTTGCTAAGTGTAGCTAAGTACATTAGATGGCTAGCTATGAGACAATCATATGGATAATTTATTCAAATGTCAATGATAGTCTCATCATAGCAATGATGCAAGTATCCTTAAACTTCAGGTACTCAAGGATATCTTGGATACTGATTATGTATTTTGACAATGGTGCAAGTGTCAAAATACATAATCAGTATTCAAGATATCCTTGAGTACCTCAAGTCTAAAGATACTTGCACCATTGTTATGATAAGATTATCATTAACATTTGAATAAATTATCCATATGATTGTCTCATAGCTGGTCATCCAATGTACTTAGCTACACTTAGCAAGTATCCACATGTTAACTCTAAACATATCATGTTTAAAGATTATGAGATCTACTACTCAATCCAATCAAGGAGTGTAACATGTGCTAGTCTATTCGGATTAACAATGTCCTATCTCATTCATCCTATGACTAGAGATAATTTTGATACTAACATAATTACACATTATAAAAATCTCAATATCATGATCTCATCATGATTTCCTTCATGCTATGTTATGTATCAAGGACTTTATTAATTGATTTAAGATCATTATCAATTTATATATCAAATGAATATCAATTTAATGAAAAATCCTTTTATTAATCAAATAAATTTGTACAATAAGTGCTAAAAGTAATTGTCGTTAAAGCACTCCTCTAACACAAGGATCCAACATTGGAGTTTCTTAGCACCCTGAAAGTGTTTCCAGTGGGCAATGTCTATTTCTAGCTCTACCGACAAGAAAAGACTCTTACAGCCACTGAATTTGTGATGATTTTCAAGCTACCACATGAAAGTTTAATCAATGAAAGTGAAACATCTAAAGAATATGGTTCTCCATTACATTCACTGGTTTCTGACATAATCTATCTTTGCCCGAGGTGATAGTAACTGCTCAATCTATAAGTCCTAGTTGTTTCTCTTTGAATGGACTAGATCTATTCAACCATTCTCTTTATGCTTCTCATCTGTCATATCCGCTAATTTCAACCTAGGTCACGCAAGTTGTTAAATCGACTCGTCAGATTGACCGAAGTCTAAATTTGGATTTTTATCGAAAAATAATTAAAATAATGGCAATTAAGTATGAAAAATATCTAATAAAGTGTTCAAAATATTTTAATATGTGAAATTTCGGTAAAGGACTAAATTGCAAATTTTGAAAAGTTTAGGAGTCAATTTGTAATTTACCAAAAATTGGAAGATTAATTGGGATAAACATCAATTAAATACATGAATTGGGACATTTTATGCATGTGGAGGCCAGCCACACCAAGTGGCATGCAATAAGTGATCAATTAATGAAGACATCTAGAATATGGCTTAGGTGTCCTTATAATTAATTAAGTTTGTCTTTTGCCATTAATCACTCCTTCCTTATCATTCTTAATCTAGAATTTTCCCATCATTAAATTGTCTTCCACATCCCTTTTGAATCATCATACATCAAATTAAAATGAACACATTAATTAGACATTAATGAAGACATCTAGAATATGCTTAGGTGACTCCATTAATTAATTAATTTTGTCATTTTGCTTTTAATTGCTTATCCTTTCTTCATTATCACTCATGCTCTAGAATTTTCTATCTTTTAATTGTCTCCCTTGTTTCCCTTTGAAAAACCATACACTAAGGGAGATGAATACATTAATTAGCCAAAATATCTAGATTGATTAAAATTGTCTTTTTCCTCTTAATTACTCATCCTTCTTCCTCATCCTTCCATCTAGAATATTCTATGTTCTCTCAAATCAGCCCACATTTCCCCTTGTTCTCTATGGCCAAAGCTAGATGCTAAGAAAAAAAAAGTGAGAAAGAGAGGGAGAGAGCCATGGAAGAGTGGGTCCTCATGCAAAAAGGAGTTTAAGGGAGAAAATGGGAGGAAGAAAAGCAAGGAAAGAGGAGTTAAACCTCAAAAATTTCAGCCATAGGAGGTAAGAGCTTGGGTAAGTGTTGATCATCATCTTGTCTTTAAGTTTCTTTAAAGGATGAGGTAGTCTAGAGCATGGTTATTGAAGACACATATTTTAGGGGTTAGAGATATATGATGAAAGAAATATTTTTGATGAACTTCTTATATGTTTTAGGAACTCATATTGACAAGGCGCTAGCTCAAATGAGCAAAGGAAAAGAGAAAGAGAAGTAAAGAGAAAAAAAAAAGGAAAAGTAGAGGATTGTGCATAACCTAAGGCAATAGCCTATTTTATTTGTTTTATTTGCATGATTTGATTTTTTGGCATGTTAAGGATTCTAAATTAATATTACTTTGTGATGAAAATCTTGGGGGTGCATGTTTGCTAGATTTAGGATTTAATTTGGTAAAAATTGAATGTGATCAGTTTGTATGTTCTTTGCTGGAAATGGATGAGCAGTGAGCACTTAAACTGTTATAACTTAATTTCTAGAACTCAGTTTTGTATGTTATTTGTTGGGTTTAAAAGCTAAGACATAGAGACATAATTTTTATTCATACCAAAAAATCCAGATATGTTTATAATTGTCCATAAAAATTCATAAAGCTCGGACTTAGAATATGTCTAGAAAATTCTTGGCAAAATTGTTAGTGAGCAGTCAGTGTTCATTTTATCATATCTTTTGATACAGAACTCAGAATTAAGTGATTCAAATTGAATATTAAATCTAAGATCCAGACCTAAAATTTTTAATCAGACCATGTAACTAAATTCAGATTGTAATAGGACAAAATTAAGGTCCAAAAAAGAGAACGAAATCTGCCAGTGACAGCGCAACATATGAGTTATGGAATTGAAAGAGTAAAATGATGTGAACCTTGTTATATTATGTAAATACTATTTTAATTGAGTGATTATGTGATTATTTTGAGTCTTTAAATGTATGAAAAGTGTGAATTTAATTGCTATGAATTTTAATGAGATTGTGTAAGCCCTGGAACACCTAACTTGAACTAGACTTAGGATAGTTTGGCATGTCAAGCAGGGAGGAGTATGATTAAATCCATTAATGGTATGATTATCTAAGCTGGGTATGACATTATTATCTACTCTGGGTATGACATTGTTATCTACACCGGCTATAACACTATTATCTACTCTGGGTATGACACTATTGGGAAGCCGGTAATGGCACTTATATGCGCAAATCATATTGCCCGGGAGGGCACTCCTAAGTGCCTGGATGGAAACTCCATTTCTCCTAGTCAAGGGTTCATAGGTGTTTTGGGTATAAATAAATAAGCTATGGAAAATAAATGGATTATTAAAAATAAAAATGGAATTATAAATTGTGACATGGATAAAAAGAGGATTGAGTGTTATGGGCAATAAAAGGCTATGGATAATAATGATTTGATAAAGTAAAATAAATATGAGATGAAAAAGAATAAAATTTATGAAATGTATGTTTGCATGAAAAGATTATTGGGTGTTGTGGGCACAAAAAGGTTATAGAAAATAAAGAAGTGATTGAAAATAAAAAGGGAATCATGAATGGTAATATGGATAATCATAATTAGTTAAAGTAAAAACAAATATGGGATACAAGGATATGATTTGATGATTATGTATATGAGAATACTATGGCATAAAAAGGTTAAGGAAAATAAAAGGAATAATGACTTGTAACATGGTTAATTATGATGTGTTATATAATGATGTGTTAATAAAATAGATAAGTATGAGATAAAAGAATATAATTTGATGTTTATGCATGCTAGAATATTAGGAGATGTATAATTGCATGGAAAGATGATGTGAGCATAAATTGACATATGGCAATGCATGTTGCATAAAATAGTTTATTGCCTTATTTATATGCACCTCTAAGCCTATAGCTTATCGTGGGAGTTTCTCTCGTGTAGCTATAACAAAGAATAAGTAGACAATAGTAGACAAAGGTAGTTGTGGCCTGATCCAGTAAAGTAGCTTGTATCAACTATTGCGGGTCACACAACGGTTGTGTTTATCTTTTGAGTTTTTATTTTATAGCACTTGTAAAATAAGCGCACGTTTTGTAAATAATATTTTATTATATAAATTGTATTGTGTTTCTTTATTAAGATATTTTTTACATCAATGTAAATAAATAGTAAATAATAAAAAAATTATTATACGAGTGATTTTCATTTATATATAATTTAAAAATGATATTTTAATCGATAAAGTCAGCATAGCACAATGAAGAACACTTTGGGTGACATACTAATTGGGAGCTACATAACTCACTTGGCGGTGGAGCTAGGACTCTTGGATCTTAAAGATCACATTTGTACTATCATCTCGGCTTCTCCTAGAGATTGACATGACGTCGAATCCTTTATCAAGATGGGATCCACTGTCAGAATCATTTACCAGGATGATATTTTTTTATCGCTTCATCACAGCTGAAGGAGAAATATCATGGGAGCCAGAGGACTTCGTGTTGGGTTTTCGTTGAACCTTTGAGGGGTATTTCCATCATTTTGATGATAACAAATAAAATAGCAATAATGTATTTAACATACTTATTTTCTAAGTTTATTGAATAGTGTATGGAATATGATAGCAAGAATGGAGAATGGAAGACGAATCTTAAAAATACAAAAAAAATGAAGAAATAGCATGTTCACGTCTGTGACCTTATATGTCACGCTCGTGATGAAGGTTAACGCCAACTATCCAACATTTAAAGTTCACGGCCATGAAGAATAATAACAACCGTGAAATAAAGTCATGCCCGTGAAAAGACATGGCAAATTCTTCCAGAGAGCTTCACGACCAGAGTCACCATTTGGACCATGGCCAGGAAGATTGTTCACACCCGTGAAGACATAATGTCACACTCGTGATCAAACACTTCAAATCCTTCCAGAATGCTTCACGACCAAAGTCACCACTCAAGTCACGGCTTGGAAAAACAGTCATGACCGTGACAACCTTAATCACGACCGTGAAAGAGGAAAGAGAAACATGTCAGGCGCAAAAATAAGAGTTGGTGCAATGACTATTTCCGTATTAAATGCAATCAAACGATTATAATTCACCATGGAGGTATAAATGCAAGTCATTTATGAATTCAAAATAAGAGAATAGCTAATAATTCGAATCAAAATCTTGTTGTAAGCTATTTGTGCATTTAATACTTTCAAAACAAACATTTATTCTATGTTAAAATATTTTTGCTCATTATTCTCTGAGCATTAAAGATTTGTAAGTGTTTCTCTTTGTAATCATCCACTCAAGTGAGTTTGGGTATTTTGGGGTTAAGAGTAGAATATTTGTAAGGGTTATTTGTGTGAGCTTTTAAAACACAAGGAATTGGTTATTTGTGTGAGCCTTTAAAACACAAGGAATTGGTTATTTGTGTGAGCCATTAAAACACACGGGATATTTGGGTTAGGTGTGATCCATTGTTAAAAACACCATAGTTGGGAGTGAGCTTGTAAAACTCCATTGTAACACTTAGAGTGTTAGTGAAACTCCCAATTGAGATTAGGGAGAGGAGTAGGGTTAGTTAAAACCCGAACCTCTATAAAAATTCTTGTATCTTATTTTTCCACCCCTACTCATCTTAACTTTTCTTTCCACACTTAAAAGTTAAAATTTTTAATATCCAATTCAACCCCCCCTTCCTGGTACTATATTTGGGCAACAGTTTTGAAGAATGAATCATATTCATAAACACAGTGGAAAAATAAAATTTTCAAAATCCAAAACAAAAAATCATACTTGTACCATTAAAACTAATTTATATAAATATAAATGTTAAAAATTATACCATGTAATTTCTTATTTGTTCTTCAAATCTTCACTTTGTTGGGTTGTAGCAAACCACAACAATCCACACTAGGATGTCTCTAATGATAATCCATGCGAAGAATGAAGAAGAAACTATCAAGAGAAATGGTTTGAACAAATTCAAGTGCTAGCTTTGAAAGTGTTCTTGAGAGAATTTTGTTGTGGCTAAAAATATTTTTTTCACAAAAAAATATTTTCATGTCTATTTTCTGCTATTTGATGTCTTTTCTATTTGAATCAAATTCAAAGAAAAGATGAAAAGTCAAAAATGAAGAAAAGGGAAATGAATGAATAATAATTGACCATAATTGGCCTAATTAAGGCCAAAATCTGTTGTTGGCCAATGGGTGGGAGGCAGCAATGCGCTGGGCCTGCTGCGGGCTGCTATTGGGCAGCCCAGCTGGTTCGCTAGGCAAGTTAGTAGCATGCCTAGCCCGCGCAGGCCCGCACACGCCCGTGACCTTCCCAAACAATTTTTCCATGTGATCTCATCGCGATCCATCCCGAAATAATTCTCTCATATTTTGGATCCTATTCAATACCATTTTACTCCTTCTCCATATCTTCAATGCGTGTGACCCATTAGGTTCCCGATTATATTGGCCACTTAAATTAATAATTAATTTAAACAGGTCATTAGCGATATCTAGCAACACATCATGACCCCTAATTGACCGGAAAGTCAGTGGTTTGACTACAAACCTTTCCATAGACAATTTCTGTGCAATTATTCCTTTCACCATTGTATACGCCACTTGTTTCAGAGTATGAACATGTGTCAACTCGCACTAGACTGACTACGTCACGTCTAGTCCAAGTAATGTTAGTTCTTGTCCTTGAGGCTCATTACTCTATTAGATATGTCATTGAATACTATCTTTATGACATTTCCACTCCGGCCAGAGATTCCCGAGTAATGACCATGACAAGAGGCCATGGGTATACACTCTTTCTATCAAGAGTGGTGAATCCTTTGTTGGTTACCCACTTACCTTTGAATACCTCAAGCTGTATCCAATCACCACCCTATGAGCTACCTCTCTGAGGCAACAAGGAATAGTATCAAAATACAAAATCAATATTCAAGATATCCTTGAGTACCTCAAGTTTAAGGATACTTGCACCATTGCTATGATGAGACTATCATTGACATTTGAATAGATTATCCATATGATTGTCTCATAGTTGGTCATCCAATGTACTTAGCTACTCTTAGATAGCATCCACATGTTAACTCTAAACATCTCATGTTCATAGATTATGAGATCTACTATTCATTCCAATCAAGGAGTGTAACATGTGCTAGTATGTCTGGATTAATAATATCCCATCTCATTAATCCTATAACTAGAGATAATTTTGATACTAACATAATTACACAGGATAAGAATCTCAATATCATGATCTCATCACAATTTCCTTCATGTTATTTATGTATCAAAGACTTCATTAATTGATTTAAGATCACTTATCAATTCATATATCAAATGAACATCAAATTAATGAAAAAGCCTTTTATTAATCAAATAAATTTCTACAATAAGTGCTAAAGGTGATTGCCTTTAGAGCACTCCTCTAACAAGCTCTCACTTGCACTAAAGCCAATCTCCTTTGTATTTAATTCCATAGGCGAGTACATGAGAGTCATATTTCTTTTGGGGAAGTGTCTTAGTTAAAGGATCAGCAATATTCTAATCAGTGGGCACTCTTTCTATCTTTGCATCATTCCTATCAATGATTTCTCTAATCAAATGGTATCTTCTGAGTACATGTTTGGATCTCTGATGAGACCGTGGCTCCTTTGCTTCCACTATGGCTCCATTATTATGACAATACAATTGTATTGGATCAATAATGCTGGGAAGCACTCCAAGTTCTGTGATGAATTTTTTTATCCAAACTGCTTCCTTTGCTACTTCAGAAGCTGCAATGTACTCTGCTTCGGTTGTGGAATCAACAATCCTTTCCTGTTTGGAACTCTTCCAATTAACTGTTCCACCATTTAGTGTGAATATATAACCTGACTGAGATTTTGAGTCATCCTTGTCAGATTGGAAGCTGGCATCGGTATACCCGCTCACAATAAGATCTCCATCTCCATATACCAAGAATACATCCTTAGTTTTTCTTAAGTACTTAAGGATATTCTTGACAGCCACTCAATGACCCTTACTAGGGTCTGATTGCTATCTACTCGTGACACTTATAGCATATGATACATCGGGTCTTGTACATATCATAGCATACATGATTGATCCTATAGCTAAAGCATATGGAATCAAACTCATGTGTGTCCTCTCATCTTGTGTCTTTGGACACAAAGACTTTGAGAGAGTAATCCCATGGGTCATGGGAATATATACCCTCTTGGACTGGTCCATGCTAAACCTCTTTAGCATCTTATCTATGTATATAGACTGTGAAAGACCAAGCAATCATTTAGATCTATCTCTATAGATCTTTATCCCCAAAATATAGACTGCTTCTCCAAGGTCTTTCAGAGAGAAATTCTTGGATAACCAAATTTTGACTGATTGTAAGGCTGAGACATCATTTCCCATTAACAATGTCATCTACATATAACATAAGAAATACGATTGCACTCCCACTAACCTTCTTATAAACACAAGGTTCATCCGAATTTTGTAAGAAACCATCTCCTGAATGCTTGCTTTAATCCATAAATGGATCTTTGAAGCTTACATACCTTTTTGCCATCTTTGGATATGAAACCTTATGGTTGTGTCATGTACACATCCTCAGTTAGATTTCCATTAAGGAAAGTTCTCTTCACATCCATTTGTCATATCTCATAATCATAATGAGTAGCAATGGCTAGGAGTATCCTTATGGATTTAAGCATAGCTACAAGGCTAAAAGTTTCATTGCAGTCAATTCCTTATCTTTGACAATAACCTTTAGCAACAAGTCCAGCTTTATGGGTAATCACATTACCATCCATGTCAGTTTTCTTTTTGAAAACCCACTTGCACCCTATAGGCTTTATTCCTTCGAGTGGGTCAACCAAAGTCCATACTTGGTTTTCATACATGGAATCCATTTCTAGCTTCATGGCTTGAAGCCATTTGTCAGATTCTGAACTATTCAGAACTTCTTCATAGGTTTTAGGCTCATCATTTTCTATGAGCAATACGTCATTTTGTTCACTAATGAGAAATCAATATCTCTCTGGAACAGTACATATCCAACTTGACCTATGAAGCTCTTGTGCTTCAGAAGGTTGAGCTGTTATATCATCTGTATGAGTAACTAGCTCGGGTTCAGGCAGTTGATCAGCATATGTTTGAGCATCTTGAACATCCTCAAGTTCATTTTTGCTCCCACTATCTCCTTTTAGAAGGAATTCTCTCTCTAAAAAGATAGGATGTCTTGAAACAAAAACCTTTTGCTCCAAGGGGTGGTAAATTTGATATCCATATGATGCTTTTGGATATCCCACAAACAGACATCGGTCAGACTTAGCTTCTAGCTTATCTGACATTGTCCGCTTCACATAAGCAGGCGTTTCACATAAGCAGGACAACCCCAAATTCTCATGTAAGAAAATGTGGGCCTCTTGTTATACCATATCTCATATGGAGTAACATCAACTGACTTTGAAGGAACTCCATTTAATATATAAATGGCGGTGTCTAGTGCATAACCCCAAAAAGATTTAGGCAATTCCGCAAAACTCATCATAGACCTTACCATGTCTAACAAGATTCAGTTTCTTCTTTCAGCCACACCATTTTATCTCAAGGTGGAGTTCATTGAGATAAAATCCCATTATCCCTAACATAATTTAGAAACTCTTGGCTCAAGTATTCACCTCCTCGATCTGATCGAAGTGTTTTAATACTTTTGCCAAGTTAATTCTCTACTTCATTTATGAATTCTTTGAACTTTTCAAAAGCTTCAGATTTGTATCTCATAAGATACACGGACCCATATTGTGAGTAGTCATTGATAAAAGTAATGAAGTAGATGAAACCACCTCTGGCATGTGTAGACATTAGACCACATACATATGAATGTATTAAGTCTAAAAGTCCATTAACACGTTCACCCTTTCCCTTAAAGGGTAATTTAGTCATCTTGCCTAATAAGCAAGATTCACAAGTGTCATATGATTCATAAATACCACTTTTGTGTAGCTTAGCCATGCGTTTTTCACTTATATGACCAAGACGACAATGCCATAAATAAGATGATTTCAACATATCTTATTTTTTCCTTTTTATTATCATTGATGTTTAAATTTGGATTTGACATATCTAATATGTATATTCCATTGCATAATGTACCATTAGCATAAAGAATTCCATTCAACATAATAGAACAACAATTGTTACTAAAAGCTAAAAGGAAACCATCTTTATTTAGAATTGAAACAGAAATAATGTTTTTAGTCAAAGCAGGTACATAATAGCAATTATCCAAATTTAATATAAGCTCACTAGGGAGGCTCAATACATATGTTCCTATAGCTAATGCAGTAACCTTTGCTCCATTTCCAATGCGTTGGTCTGACTCTCCCTTATTGAGTTGTCTACTATTCCTTAGGCCCTACATATCAGTGCATAAGTGTGAGCCACAACCGGTATCTAATACCCATATATTATTATTGAAAATAGTATTAATTTCAATGACAAAAATACCTGAAGTAGATGGGGCATCAAATGCCTTCTTCTTCAAGGACTCCAAGTAAGCCTTGCAGTTTCTCTTCCAATGGCCATCCTTACCACAATGGAAGCATTTCCCCTTTGGAGCAATTTCCTTGGCCTTCTTCTTGGCCAAGCCTCCCTTAGGCTTCATGGACTTCTTCTTCTTCTTAAGGTTCTTCCTTTTGGAACTTGAAGAGTCCAATAGTATCACAGCCTTACTGTCCTTCTTGACAAATGGCTTAACTATTTTAAGCAAGTTAATCAGCTCAGGAATAGTGGTAGAGATTTGGTTCATCCTATAGTTAAGCACAAAATGTGAATAACTATCAGACAAACCGGTTAGAATTAAGTCAATACTTAATTCATAGTCCATCACAAATCCCAAGTTGGCCAACCTCTCAATATAGCCATTCATCTTCAATGCATATTGCACTAGAGATGTCCCCTCAACCATCTTAGTGCGGAAGAGCAACCTTAAAGTTTCAAACCATTCGGAACATGCTTGCTCATCAAAAAGCTCTCGTAGATGGTATACTATGAAATTAGCATTCATAGCCTCATGCTGCATTTGCAACACAGCTAACATAGTACCAAGCATAATGCAGCTTGCCATCTCACTATCATTGAGATGCTTTTGATATGCCTTATGAACATCTTCAGAAGCATTAGCAGCAGGGGAATTAGGGAGTGCCTCTTCTGAGACATAGCAATCTTTTCGAATTTGAGAAATATTCTCAGATTCCTTAGCCAATCCAAAAAATTGGCCCCAGTCAACTTATTTGATTCCATTAGCGATCGCAAATTCACACTTGTCATGATGATGATTCTAGCAACCTAGATGTAAAATAGAACATGTTAGAATGTACATAAAATGCATGTTTATTAGGTCTTTGATAAATCGCATTGTGGCTCCCACTATTTTATTGCAAATCCATAGCCCTCACTACGAACCCAAGAGAACTTATATGGAAGTTCTCCTAGTGGGTCGATATCCAACTAGCTAAGAATAACCTTTGGGCAACTCAACAACCCGAGAGAGCATACAAACCCAACTTCGCCTCCAATATACATTAACCTTGGCGCAAATCCAACAAGTTAATAATATCGGTTAAGTCTAACCCATTAATCTTGAAATCTAATTTCAATGGATTGAACATATTCTTATAGAGTGAGCTTGAGGCAACTCAACAACCCTAACTCTAGAAGAACTCTGATTCTCCCTATATTAATGGAAGGTGTAAGACTTAATTATTTATTTAGTGAGGGATTTCTTTGTTAAGTTTGATCAAGTTATTATTTCATGCTTTTATATATCATATATTCATCACATGGATATATAAAGGTAGTTACAGTAACTATATGGCCTGATTATGGACATACTAAAGTCAATCTCTTGAGGTAAAGAGAAATTGACTAGGTCTTACCTAGGTATATACATGAATTTACAACCCAAAATAGAAATCAAATTCCTATTTCTAAATCTTCTTGTTTATGGTACCACCTCATTTGCTTCTTTCTCCTTTGTATCTTCATTCTATCCTAATCCTATGTAATCTAATTACATATATCAAATTATAGAAAACCTCAATTTACATTTGAGAGGAGTAAGATGAGAAGAGAAATACATAAGAAAGAAAAAGAGGTAGGGACACGCAGACCCTATTTACCATAAAACAACACAATTCCATGTATGCTCAATCACATTGGGCCTAAGTCCATAATCATCCATCATGCCTTTTTATACACCGCTAACATGCATTCTCTAATGCACAAAGTAAAAATGATAATTTTGTATTTCAATTTGTAAATCGATTCAACGCTTGAACAGAAATTGCCTATATGTGTTCTTTTGATTAATTTAATTTTGTATGTCATTTTAAAGTAGAATTTAATATTTAATCAAATTAAATTAAATTCCATATTACCTGAAATAAGTCAAAAATAATTCTCCTTAAAATTAGAATATTATGATGTTAAAATTAAACAATTTAATTTTAATATACATACCAATTTCTAGTCATACTAAAATTACAATTACACAACTTAAATTAATTCAAAATTAATTTTTAAAAATTATAAAAATTTCTAGAACATCAAATAATCATTTTAATCATCTTTAGGTCAGCTCAAGTTCATCAAAATATTTTTAGCACAAGCCAAAATTACTAAGACAAATGAACCAACACACTTAGACACTCAAAATGACTAATTCGATATCTAGAATTTTTAAAATTTCAAATGCTTACAAAATAATTTTGGCATGCATCTAACATCAAAACAACATATTTTAATCACATAAAAATTATTTTAAGGTGCTGGAAATAAAATAAACATATACAAAAAAATCAAACAAAACAACCCCACCAGGTATGCTTAAACTATCCCGTTTTTGTGCGTGTTTGAAAAATTAATTAAAATAATTTTTAATTAATTATTGGACACTTATAAAGACATAAAAATACTCTCATGATGTCTAAATAATTTTTCATAATTAAATTATAAGAAAATATAACCAACCCCATCAATTAAGCCAAACAACAACACATGTTCATAAACAAGGCAACTTTAGGCATTTTTGAAATAAATCCGAAATTAATTATTTGAATCACATTCACATCATTTTTCAATCAAAATAATCATTCTTAATCATCTCATGATCAGATTAAAGAAAGAAAAATGTGTAAAACATATTTTACAAATTAATTTCAATTTGTCAAAACCTATTGATCCAAAATCATCAAAAACATGCAATCCCATTGCACTTTCAATTAAAATTAATTTTAATGGATACAAGGAGGCTCTGATACCAATGTTAGGTTTTGAAGGATGAATCATATTCATAAACGCAGCGAAAAAATAAAATTTTCAAAACACAAAACAAAAGATCATCTTGTACTATTAAAACTAATTTATATAAATATAAATGTTAAAAATTATACCTTGTAATTTCTTATTTATTTTTCAAATCACCACTTTGTTGGGTTGTAGCAAACCACAACAATCCACAATAGGATGTCTCTAATGATAATCCATGTGAAGAATGAAGAAGAAACTATCAAGAGAAATGGTTTGAACAAATTCAAAGTGTTAGCCTTGAAAGTGTTATTGAGAGAATTTTGTTGTCTTAAAAATATTTTTTTCACAAAAAAATATTTTCATGTCTATTTTTTGCCATTTGATGTCTTTTCTATGTGAAACAAATTCAAAGAAAAGATGAAAAATTAAAAATAGAGAAAAGGGAAATGAATGAATAGTAATTGGCCATAATTGGGCTAATTAAGGCCCAAATCAATTGTTGGCCAATGGGTGGGAGGCAACAACGCGCTAGGCATGTTGCGGGCTATTGCTGGGCAGCCCAGCTAGCCCGCTAGGCAGGCCAGCAGCCTGCCTAGCCCGCGAGGGCCCGTGACCCTTCCGAACGATTTTTCCGTGTGATCTCATCACGATTCATCCCGAAATAATTCTCTCATATTTTGGATCCTATCAAAGATCATTTTATTAATTCTCTATATCTTTAATGCGTGTGACCCATTAGGTTCTCGGTTATATTGGCCACTTAAATTAACAATTAATTTAAGGAGTTCAAGAGTCGTATCTAGCAACACATCATGACCCCCAATTGACCGAAAAGTCAGTGGTTTGACTACAAACCTTTCCATAGATAATTTCCATGCAATTATTCCTTTCACCATTCTATACCCCACTTGGTTCAAAGTATGGACATGTGTCAAATCCCACTAGATTGACTATGTCACGTCTAGTCCAAGTAATGTTAGTTCTTATCCTTGAGGCTCATTACTCTATTAGATATGTCATTGAAGACTATCTTTATGACATTTCCACTTCGGTCAGAGATTCCCAAGTAATGACCACGACAAGAGGCCACGGGTATACACTCCTTCTATCAAAAGTGGTGAATCCTTTGTTGGTTACCCAATTACCTTTGAATACCTAAAGTTGTATCCAATCACCACCCAATGAGCTACCTCTATGAGGTAACAAGGAATAGTGTCAAAATACATAATCAATATTCAAGATATCCTTGAATACCTCAAGTCTAACGATACTTGCACCATTGCTATGATGAGACTATCATTGACATTTGAATAGATTATCCATATGATTGTCTCATAGTTTGTCATCCAATGTACTTAGCAACATTTAGCAAGCATCCATATGTTAACTCTAAAAATCTTATGCTTATAGATTATGAGATCTACTACTCGATCCAATCAAAGAGTGTAACATGTGCTAGTCTGTCTAGATTAATAATGTCCCATCTCATTAATCCTATGACTAGGGATAATTTTGATACTAACATAATTACACATGATAAGAATCTCAATATCATGATCTCATCATGATTTCCTTCATGTTATGTTATGCATCTAGGACTTCATTAATTGATTTAAGATCACTTATCAATTCATATATCAAATGAACATCAAATTAATGAAAAAGCCTTTTATTAATAAAATAAATTTGTACAATAAGTGCTAAAGGTGATTGCCTTTAGAGCACTCCTCTAACACTTCGAGGCATTCAAAGCTAGCCTTTAAGGGCCCCAATAGAGGAGGAGGGCTAGAATTGAGCCTCTTGTAGCTTTAATAGATATCCTAGATGCCCTAGCAGCTGGCGAGGCATCTTCAGCATCTTAGCCAAACTTGGCTTAACAACTCATGGCTTTGATCACTCCTCAATTTGATATGCTTCAAGCAAGCATGAATTCCTTTAAGCAATCATTTGGTAAAAAGTTATAGGACCTCAAACACTTCATAGAGTCTAGAATTGATAGCCTAAAGGAAGAGATCACTAGTCTTCATGAGCACATATCTAGCTTTAAGCCATGAACTATCCTAGCTTTAAGTTTTTTGTATTAGGATCATTAGGATAGAAAAATATCTCATGTTTGTAATCAAACTCTTACTTGTAACCTTTTTTCTTAAGTAATGGATATGAAATTTTCTTTTATCTTTGTTTTTCATGATGACAAAGGGGGAGAAGAAATGATAAACATATCTTGATATATGCAAATTCAAATTGTGTTATATGCTTTTGTATACTACTTGCCCCTAAATGTAACATATACTTTCCATATACTTGGCATATGTTGTGATCAATACTTTGATTGAATCTCTTTTGAACTTCTTCCTTTATATGCTTATGGTTTAAAATGTGTCATTATTGTGCTTTTATTTTTTTTATTTTTTCATAAGCATTTTTTGAGGGGGAGAAATTCATTTCTCCTTGGATATTGCAAGATTATTTGTCAGCATCAAAAAGGGGGAGATTGTTGAAATTTGAAAGGTATTCCCATCATTTTGATGATCATAAATAATTGAGCAATAAGGAATTTAACCATATGTTGTGTTCTAAGTGTTTTAGACAAGTTATATATTCCTAAGACCTAATTCCAAAAATAATATACAAAACCTAATTCCAAAAATTAAGTTATAACAGTTTAAGTGTTCACTGCTCATCCATTTCCTGCAAGGAACATACAAACTAATCACATTCAATTTTTACTAAATTAAGTCCTAAATCTAGCAAACATGCATCCCCAAGATTTTAATCACAAAATAATATTAATTTAGAATCATCAACATGCCAAGTAAACAAATCATGAAAATAAAAAAGAAATAAAATAGGCTATTGCCTTAGGTTATGCACAAACCCCTATTTTCTTTTCTTTTCTTTCTCTTTACTTTTCTTTCTCTTTTCCTTTGCTCCTTTGAGCTAAATCCTGGTCAATCTGAGTTCCTAAAACATAAAGAGATAATTAAAACCTTACTCATTGAAACTCCATAACCCTAATCTCTCTCTCTTTTTGATCTTTTATGCTTGAAAATGGCTTATTCCCTTACTTTTTCTCTCTTTTCTCACTTCCTTTCAATAGAACTAAGCTTTGGCTATGGAGAAACTTGTGGAATGTGAGGCTAGTTTGGGGAAGGCATAAATTCTCAATGCAGAAGGGATAAGGAAGAAAAAACAATCAAGAAGAAAATGACAAAAGTCATTAAGATAGGGACACCTAAACTCACATTCTATAAGTCTTCATTAATTTCCAATTCATGCATGTCAATTGGCTTCTTAAAATTTGCCACTTGGTGTGGCTAGCCTCCACATGCATTTTATGTCCCAATTCATATATTTAATTGATGGTTATCCCAATTAACCCTCCAATTTTTGGTAAATTAAAAATTAACCCCTAAACTTTTCAAAATTTACAAGTTAGTCCTTTACCGAAATTTAATATCTTAAAATATTTTGAACACTTTATTAGATATTTTCTATAATTAATTTCCCTTATTTTAATTATTTTTTGACTGAAATCCAAATTTAGACTTCAGTCAAACCGATGACTCGATTTAACAACTCACGTGTCTTAGATCTAAATTAGGGATATGACAAGTTTCATGCCTATGTCTTTTATAGCCATGCTTGTGAGATCCTTAGTACCAATTTTGTCAGGTTCAAATGTTCACAGTTGTGAAGCATTGGCCAAATAGTGAAATAAGACTTAGTCATGCCCGTGAATAAACAGTCACGCCCGTGAAAGATCATTCTTGAACAAAAGTGATCACGACTAGCTTCACCACTTCTGTCATGACTTCACCAAGAATAGTAACATTCGTGAAGACTTAGTCATGCCCATGAACCTCTGTATTTAATGTTGACAGGTGCGAATAGAAAAATGGTTCAATGACTAATTTTGCATTAATTGTACCCCCAAACGACTTTATTTCTAAATACAACTCATTTATGAACTTCCAAGGTTAGACAATAAGAAATCAAGTATTCAATATTTGTAAAGCCATTTGTGCAATTTTTCAATCTAATTTTTATAATTTCTATTATGAAAACCATTTCTGCTCAGTATGTTGAGCTCTTTTCGTTAGTGAGTAAATTCATTCTTGTAATCAAATACTCATTAGTGGATTTGAGTGATTTGGATAATGGGTGAAATAATTGTAAGGATTTTTGTGTGAACCAAAAAAAATACAAGGATTTAGTAGTTGTGTTGGCCATTAAAATACAAATTTTGGGTTATTTGTTAGCCAATAGAGTAAAACACCACAGTTAGGAGTGAGCTTGAAAAACTCCATTTGTAACACTTTAAGTTAAGTGAAATACCCAATTAAGATTGGAGAGAGGAGTAGGGTTTATTAATATTCGAACCTCTATAAATCTTTTATCTCTATCTCTCTACTTCTTCTCTATTTACTCTTTATCATTTGCTTGAAAGAAAAATTTTTTTGGCCAACCAATTCAACTCCCCTTTCTTTGTTATTGTTTTGGTAACAAGGGATTTTATTGACACATTTAGAGGGAAAATATTGTATCTTAAGAATTAGAATCCAACTAAAACTCTAAGTAGTATAAAGGTAGTTTCCTTTTAGATTTTGGCAGAGTTCTTTCTCTAAATATTTAAGGGAGATGTTTTGTAACTTTTGAGAGGGGGTTGCTAAAGAGAACTTGTAGGCCACCCTATTATATATTGTTCCAGCAAAAATTTTATCATTGAAGGGAGCTACTTTGGTACTTGAGAATTGGTTTGGAGTGTAGCTTAAAGATTTGGGAACCAATTGGTCTTAAGCTAAATCCTTCAGCAAATTTTAGGGGAGCAATTTAATTCTTTTATTTTTATTTTTGCTGTAACATGTTTACTATAACTTTTGATATTAATATGACCATTGTAGTATTAATGCTAGGCTAATTTTCATTGGGTGTTTAGTGAGCTAACCTAATTTGTATTAACTTCCCTTTATTATTATGAAGGATGATTTCTTTCCCAATTTCAATTGTGCTTATTTAGTTTTAGATAGAATGATTGACTGACCATCTTTTGTTTTATTTGGAATGAGCTTATTAAGGTTATATTTATTGGAAACACCATCTTTAATTTAACCTAAAAATTGGATTGGGCATTAGTGATACCATTAGTTTGGGTAATTGGTGAATTAAGGCAAGAGCCATTTAAAACACACTATATTGGGTTTAATTGAATAAGGGAAAGGATTGCAAATTGGGAAAATGAGTTAAATACTTACTCAGTCTCATAAGAACTTAATTCATTAGATTCACTTAATAACTTAATTATTTAGTATTACTTTCATTACTTCAATCAATTCATCAAACTTGGTTAGAGTTTTTAGGATTTAATTTTCTTATTCATTGATAGTCTAAAATTAATTAGGAATTTAAATTGAACAATTACTTGAGATATCAACCTCGGGAATGAGCTTGCCAGTATTATAATTGGCGAGTACACTTTGAGTTACATCACAACACCATGATAAAGAGGTTGAGAAGACACTTTTGTGTCTGCAGGTTCATTACTTTCGACTTGCTATGCCAGAGCTTTGTTGAGATTTGAAATCCATACCTACCTACATTATTAGAAATAGTGGTCCATATCTAAAAGTAATAGCTTATATGTTATAGAGATGCATGAATAGACACGTGTCATGTTATATTTTTCCAATTTAGGATTGCCTAAACCACGTTTTAATACAAACCAAATGTAAGACCCCCTAACCTACTAGATTACCAGTCGAGTAAAAAGATGCCACATGTCTACCTAACTCACTTGTTATACGTATTTATCACTGGAAATAATAGATTCTTTAAATCTTAATATGCTAATCATTTTCAAATAACATGTTTACTCTATTCTTAACTCATAATTACAAAAAAACTAGTTATTTGAGCATATACAAACATGATCTTATTCACAACTCCAATATTCAAAGTTATTACTTATCTAGTTTGGTTTCCATATAGATAATGCTCTACAAAATACAAAATGATCAAAAGTGAGTTAACCTAGATTTGGGCCTCTATCTACTACTTTGGGTATAAATTCCACTGATTTTTGAGCTTTATTTACAATTCTACATTGTTCCCAACTTTCTTACCTGCTTTAGAGAAATAAACAAACTCTCGCGTTAAGTAAATGCTTAGTGGTGCGTGCCTTTTGGCAATAAAACAAATATAGACTTTTTACAAACAAATAATTTCATTTAAACAATCATACAAATCTAGTTTACAGTCTTATGTTTACCAACAAATAACACATAGAAGGTTCATACTACCTGACATAACACAATGTATGTATCAACTTCATTTCTTGTTATTCAAGCAAATTTCTCAACAAATTAACCATATATTATAGGCACAATGTAACCCAATTGCTCTTATATTTCATATCACCATTCATTCACTTTTCATGGTCCATTTCCTAATAATACCTAGACTAGACTCAGTGAGATATAAGGGATTTTACGAGTCATTTGACCTATACAAATGAGCGCTTGAATTATGTATAACTGGATGATGTGCGTCCAAATATATATTCTAATAGAATATATATAATATAAATTATGAATATGAAATATTATCTCTAGTTTTTAGAAAGTATAGAGATATAAAGCGGGTAGCGGGAATCAACAAGCACACTTGGAGAGCGCTGTACAGCGAAGAATTGTATGCTCTGCCTAAGATTGTGTAAATAGATAATAATCTGCTTGGCAATTATCTCTCGAGCTATTACTATTGGGTTTTGAAGAATGAATCAGATTCATAAATGCAGCGGAAAAATAAAATTTTCAAAGCCCGAAACAAAAGATCATACTTGTGTCATTAAAACTAATTTATACAAACATAGAGGTTAGAAATTATACCTTGTAATTTCTTATTTGTTATTCAAATCCTCACTGTGTTGGGTTGTAGCAAACCACAATAATCCACATTAGGATGTCTCTAATGATGATCCACACGAAAAATAAAAAAGAAATTATCAAAAGAAATGGTTTGAACAAATTCAAAGTGCTAGTTTGAAAGTATTCTTAAGAGAATTTTGTTGTATTTTAAAAATATTTTTTTCACAAAAAAATATTTTCATGTCTATTTTCTGTCATTTGATGTCTTTTCTATTTGAATCAAATTCAAAAAAAAGACAAAAAGTCAAAAATGGAGAAAAGGGAAATGAATGAATAGTAATTAGTCATAATTAGCCTAATTAAGGCCAAATTCATCCGTTGGCCAATGGGAGGGAGGCAGCAGCGTGCTGGGAATACTGCGAATTGCCGCTGGGTAACCCAGTTGGCTCGCTAGGTAGGCCAGCAGCCTGCATAGCCCGCGCGGGCCTGCGATCCTCCCGAACGATTTATCCCATACGATCTCATCTCAATCCATTCCAAAATAATTCTCTCATATTTTGGATCATTTTCAAGACCATTTTACTCATTTTTCATATCTTCAATGCGTGTGATCCACTAGGTTCCCGGTTATGTTGGCCACTTAAATTAATAAGTAATTTAAGCAAGTCATGAGCAGTATCTAGCAACACATCATGACCCCCAATTGACAGGAAAGTGAGTGATTTGGCTACGAACCTTTCCATAGATAATTTTCGTGTAATTATTCATTTCACCATTCTATACCCCCACTTGGTTTAGAGTATGGACATGTGTCAACTCCCATTAGATTGACTACGTCACGTATAGTCCAACTAATGTTAGTTTTTGTCCCTAAGGCTCATTACTCTTTAAATATGTCATTAAAGACTATCTTTATGATATTTCCACTTCGACCAGAGATTTCTGAGTAATGACCACGACAAGAGGTCATGGGTATACACTCCTTCTACCAGGAGTGGTGAATCCTTTGTTGGTTACACAATTACCTTTGAATACCTCAAGTTGTATCCAATCACCACCCTATGAGTAACCTCCCTGAGGCAACAAGGAATAGTGCCAAAATATAGAATCAATATTCAAGATATCCTTGAGTACCTCAAGTTTAAGGATACTTGCACCATTGTTATGATGAGACTATCATTGACATTTGAATAGAATATCTATATGATTATCTTATAGCTGGTCATCCAATGTACTTAGCTACACTTAGCAAACATCCACATGTTACTACTCGATCCAATCAAGGAATGTAACATGTGCTAGTCTGTCCAGATTAATAATGTCCCGTCTCACTAATCCTATGACTATGGATAATTTTGATACTAACATAATTACACATGATAAAAATCTCAATATCATGATCTCATCATGATTTCCTTCACACTATGTTATGTATCGAGGACTTCATTAATTAATTTAAGATCACTTATCAATTTATATATCAAATGAATATCAAATTAATGAAAATTTTTTTTATTAATCAAATAAATTTGTACAATAAGTGCTAAAGGTAATTGCCTTTAGAGCACTCCTCTAACAATGACAACCTATATTATGGGCTATTAAAGCCTAAAATTTTCTTAATTAGCATGTCAACATATTTATCCTATTCTAGTTTAGACTAGGCATAATTCATGGATTTGTATACACATTTTTCATCAATTTCCATTTAGTACTTGTCAATATAGCTTATTTTCGTGTTTTCATGTATAATTTTATGCACCTCTTGCATGTTTGCATCCTTACTATAATTCGCAATCACTATATTGGAATTTTAGTTGCCTTTGCTTCTCACGGTTGCACCTCTCCTTGCCAATCTCATTGTTCATGATGCAGCTTTAGGTGCGGTCACTAAAAGAGTCATAATTGCGAAATACCTATCGCGTTAACCCTCAGAGTCGCATCTCTCCCCACAAACCATATTGTTTCTTATTTTAACATATTTGCGATCGCAACATGAGAGGTGCGATCGCAATTTACATGACACATACAAAAATAACTTATTTTCAAACACATTCACATCCCATTCCCATTTATACTTCAAACTCAACCTATAATCACATATTTATCTGAAATAATAGGGCATAATTGGACCCTCAAGGTCCCAAGATCCAATAGATCATTAAGACATCAATCTTTCGTATCTTACATGTAATGACATGCATATTTTATCTTTAACACCGCACTTACCTTATAAATTTTCTCTATATATAAACTTAAGATTGTTCAAAGCTCTGTTTTAGGTCATTTAATCATTATACACACTATACTTAGTTGGCTCAATAAAGAAAGCAATTCATTTACACTTGGTCGTCATGCAAGATTACATACTCCCTTTTATCAATTATACTATTAATTCATTTTTTAGAGTCATAATACAACCATATTCATGCAAAATAATTTTATTGCTTTTAATTTGACAAATCAATGACTTATTGCCATAAAGGATGCACATACATTTATTTAAGCTTTTCTACTTTTCTTACTCTTAGGCTTTTATTTTAAGCCTTCCTCTCCACTTCTTTGTTCTCTCCTTCTCCTTGGCTGGCTCTTCTCTCCAACGACAAGACTATTGTTCAATCAGACATAATAATTCATTCATCATCTTAAGGTGGTTAAAGTCTAAGTTCATGACTTTTCCTCCCCTTGAAGCCGTTTCACCTTATTATCTTGAATTTCAAGTTTAAGAAGGTTTTAACTCCTTGAACACTCAAGAAGTGATGGAGGAGGGGATTTAATGTCACTTGTCGGTTCTCAATCATACCATCGACTACATCCTCATTTCTCTTCCCTCTCCTTTCCTTCTCATTCTTGTTACTTTCCTTTGCCCTTAATCCTTATGTATGCACAACCGCTCTTAATGAATCCCTTCTCTTTCCTTTTTTCTTCTTTCATGGTTCCCTATCTCTTGATTTCAAGATGAGTTACAGATTTTTGTTTATGGGGCATGAGAGACTGGCCGTGGAAAGCTAAAGAAGATAAAGATGAAAAGAGATTTTTTTATAAATTTTAAAAGAGAATTAAAGATAAAGAGAATAGCAATTTATTTTTTAAGAAATTAAGAAAATATATATTATTAATAAAAAAAATATTATAATTAAAATCTTTTCGCCCTTATGTGTAAAAATTAATCTAAAAAATAATAAAATATAGTTCAATCTATTGGAAAACTTGGACAATGAGGAGCCACTTTGACTGGATATTGGGCCTGAATTGGTCCAAAATTTTAAATTATTTGAGACGTAAGGATTTAATTGAATCGATAGAAAATCAAGGTTGACGTCAACTTCCACGTTTATTATTACAAGTCATTTGATCTTAACCCAGCATCAGTAGGTCGGATTATCTTCTTAGTTTATGTCATAAAAAATTGAAATATTTTTGCACCTTATCATTGAAGAAATCGATTCTTTCAAAACAAATAAAAAAAAAACATTGAAGAAATCGATCAATAATTATAATATTCAACAAAAAAATAAATTGAAGAATATATATATAAAATGTCCCCAACATGTACATATATGCTTGAATTTATTTTAAAAGTAATTTGACATTTTATACTTTTTCCATGAACCATTAGATATAAAAAAAAATTATTTAAATATTTGTATTACACACTTAAATAAAGGCACTTGGCAACAACTATTCCACGAAGTATGATTTTTTATTTTATTTTGCAGTTTAATAAATTATTTTAAGGTAGTTTAAATATTTAATTAATCAAATAAAAATAAAAATATTTAATATGTTATTTTAATTAAATTTAATTTTTTTGTTAAATGAAAAAGTATAAAATGCTGAACTACTTTAAAAGATTAATTCGGAATAATTTTGGTATTGGGCTTTTAGAAAAAATAAATCAGTTTCAATATATATATATATATATATATTGTAGGTTTCAATATTTTTTTATTCTCTCTCAAATTTCCTGGTAGTTGTAGTATCCAAAAGAGAGGTTGGTAGTTCCGCTGACTCCGTCCACCACCTTACTCTTCTTCTTCTTCTTCTTCTTCCCCTGTCGTTACCTTTACGTCACAGTTATTTTCATATACATACACCAAACTCAAAGTAAACCCATCAATATCTCTCTCCTCGCCACCTGTACACCCTTGTAGACTCTTCTTCTTCTTCTTCTCTAACACGCGTTTCCATTCCCCTTTCTCTCTGTTTCGTTCTCGGGAAACAAACAGGCGGATAAAAGATTCAATCTTTTTATGATTCTTGATGGTCATGGTCATCATTAGCGTGATGGGTCTGTTTCAAAAACTGGTTTGTCTGTTTCTGTTATTAGCTTTTCTTTCGAGCTCTGTGTTCAGTCGGTTTGTGGTAGAGAAGAGTAGCATAAGTGTGCTATCTCCATTGAATTTGCGATCGAAACATGATAGTGCAATTGGTAACTTTGGTATACCTGATTATGGAGGTTTCATGGTGGGTTCTGTTATGTATCCTGACAAAGGAGCTCTTGCTTGTCAGCCCTTTGATGGAGATAAGCCTTTCAGGTCTAAGTCTCCTCGCCCCACCATTCTTCTCGTTGATCGTGGAGGTAATAATTACTCCGTTTCTGCATAATTTATTCTATTCTTATTTTTTGATTTGCTTTTCAAAATCATATATGCAGCTTTTAGTGATTTTGGGGTCTATTTCTCTTTGTTCTGCTTAGCTTTTCCATTTATTGAGCCTATTTTCATGTGCAACTCTTAGACAGCTTGACTTTGGAATTGGGTTTCGTTGACTTTTGGATTGAGGGTGAATTTAGTTTTTCCGGTTTTTAATCTTGATGAATAATAAGGAAAGAAAGAAAAAAGATTGTTCACATCAATTTCTTAAAATATTTGGTTATTTTGAGTCAAAATTCTGCAAAAATAGCATCAAATCAGCTATTGGTTCTCTAATTTTCTCAATATTGCTCTGTGTATTTTGGTGGAATCATGTTTATTTTTCATAGGAGATGGAGCTTGTGATCATATTAACAAATCAAAATCTTGATGCTTGTGTTTTTGTTCGTGGAAATGTTAGAATGCTATTTTGCTTTGAAAGTATGGAATGCCCAGCGGGCTGGAGCAGCAGCAGTCTTAGTGGTTGATA
Organism: Triadica sebifera; assembly: GCA_023653625.1. Taxonomy (NCBI): domain Eukaryota; kingdom Viridiplantae; phylum Streptophyta; class Magnoliopsida; order Malpighiales; family Euphorbiaceae; genus Triadica; species Triadica sebifera. The sequence goes on along the minus strand of CM042903.1, from coordinate 12,318,453 downwards.
GTATGGATGAGCCACTAATAACAATGGACTCTCCCGAAGCCAATGGTAATTCAGAAGGGTACGTAGAAAATATTAGAATCCCATCAGCACTGATAGAAAGATCTTTTGGTGAGAGCTTGAAGCAAGCCTTCAAGAATGGGGAAGATGTTGTGATAAAAATGGACTGGAGAGAGTCAGTTCCCCATCCTGACCAGCGAGTTGAGTATGAGTTTTGGACTAATAGCAACGATGAGTGTGGGACTCGATGCGAAGAACAAATGGATTTTGTGAAAAGTTTCAAGGGTCATGCTCAGATTCTAGAGAAAGGGGGTTACACATTGTTCACTCCACACTATATAACTTGGTACTGTCCACAGGCTTTTCTTCTTAGCGATCAGTGCAAGTCTCAGTGTATAAACAATGGAAGATACTGTGCTCCTGATCCGGAACAGGATTTTGGGGAAGGTTATCAAGGGAAAGATGTGGTGATTGAGAATTTGAGACAGCTTTGTGTCCATAGACTTGCCAATGAGAGCGGCCGATCTTGGGTTTGGTGGGATTATGTGACAGATTTCCATATCAGATGTTCCATGAAGAAGAAGCGGTATAGCAAAGAATGTGCTAAAGATGTTCTCGAATCACTTGGTAGTTAACTTCTCTGATATGGTACTGTTATTTATATAATTCTGCTAGTACTATTCAAGTTTTCTCATTTAATCCTTTTGATGTTTCACCACAGATTTGCCTGTTGAAAAAATTGAGAAGTGCATGGGTAATCCCAACGATGATGTGGAGAATGAAGTGCTGAAAACTGAGCAAGAGCTTCAGGTAATAGAAGCACCTATTCTAGTAATGCACCTAGAAATGTTGCTTCCATAGATTGATTGTACTTAATGTACATCATTTGTTTCACTTTATGGAATTTAGGTCGGGCGAGGATCTCGAGGAGATGTTACCATCCTGCCAACATTAGTAATTAATAATGTTCAGTATCGAGGTCTGTATACAAGGCCTATCTTGTACTGTGTGATTAATTTATATCTTATATTGCTCTAGTTATCTAAATACTATATGAATATGTTAGTACATTGGCAATTATAAAACATTTGCTCAGCACTGCATTATTCTTCAAGTTATGCTGCAACTGCAAGTGCATTTATCTCTGAATTTCATAGCAACTTACCATATTCCAATTCCCAGTTTCATCAGTTTTGCCTCCAGTAAAGAGTATTTTGTTTGGAAGCTAGTCTTTTGGCTCATGAACTCTCTTGTTCTGAAGGAAAATTGGAGAGAACTGCTGTGCTGAAGGCCATATGTGCTGGCTTCAAGGAGACTACTGATCCCCCAATCTGCTTAAGTTCAGGTTGATCTGCTTATTTCACTTTCAAATCAGATTCTCCTTCTGTTAAGTCTGCCCTTACCTTTTCTTTTTCTATGCCTAATTTAACATTTGCTTTTTCATATTCTAGATCTGGAGACTAATGAGTGCCTCGAAAGGAATGGGGGTTGTTGGCAGGACAGACAATCTAATATAACTGCTTGCAAGGTATGTATTGAGTAAAGTTTTTGACAAATGCTTTCCAATGGATGCCCTTTATGAAAAATTACTCCACTTGTAACGTTCTATATAATTTGCTGCTTTATTTTTTATTTTTTATTTTTGCTACATACTAATACTAGGATCATGAATTTGATTAGGACACATTTAGAGGAAGAGTATGTGAATGTCCTGTTGTGAATGGTGTACAATACAAGGGAGATGGTTACGCATCTTGTGAAGGTACATCTTTTACCTATTGGAGAAAATGCATACGATCACAGGGAAAGAATGCTACTAATGGAGTTGCATTTTTTTTTCTTTTTTAATGACAGCTTTTGGACCTGCAAGGTGTTCGATCGGTAATGGAGGATGCTGGTCAGAAACAAAAAATGGATTAACTTTCTCCGCCTGCTCAGTTCAGTGATCTTATTATTTTCATTTTTATGATTTTAGTATCTTACTTTTTGTTTCCTATAAATGAAATTCCTTTATATACCAAATAGGAGTCTCTGGTATCTGGTTGCCAATGCCCAGAAGGCTTTAGAGGGGATGGTCATGATAAGTGTGAAGGTTATTTTCTTCTACAAGCTATCATAAAAAAACATGTTGATAATTATAGGCTCTCTTCCTTATTTTTCTTCTTTTAATTTTCTCGTCTCAACAGATTTGGATGAATGCAAGGAACGCAGTGCCTGTCAATGTGATGGGTGCTCTTGCAAAAATACTTGGGGTGGATATGAGTGCAAGTGCAAAGGAGACCTTCTTTATATAAAGGAACAAGATGCTTGTATTGGTAAGCCAACAAATTTGAGTCCTAAACTAAATTTTGCTTTGTGTGACAATGGCTATATATAGTATTTTTAACTTTCCTTCCTCCATTCAACAGAAAGAAATGGATCGAAATTCGGATGGTTTCTCACGTTTGTGCTCGTAGCGGTTGTAGGAGGAGCTGTTCTTGCTGGTTATATTTTCTACAAATACCGGCTTCGGGTAAAATCCAGTTTATATGCGAACTACTAGTAGCAAAAATAGCAATGTTTAACTTACTGATGAAACTTTTCCTTTTATTGGCTTTGCAGTCTTATATGGACTCAGAGATAATGGCTATTATGTCACAATACATGCCACTTGATAACAACCACCATAACAATGAAGTTCCAACTGAAGCCCACCTTCTGCGACCGGGCACATCTGTCTAAGGTAGTCTATCATTTTCCTCCTAATCTAATTGATTTGTTAGTGTTTATTAAGAAACAAAACAGAATAATTAATTGTTTTTGGAATTGTTTTTCCTCCTAATAAATATTCACCAACTAAACGTTGGACAGTGACTTGAAAATGTGATTATTGCTAGTATTTCTCTTCCTTGTGCGATTGATCTAATTTCGGTTTTCTTTCAACTGACTCATTAGTTGTCACGGTTTGCAGAAATTAAGGCTGAAGCTATGAACAATGATTCCCACTACAAGATGGCTTATGCTTTGTCAGCTGTAAATTTTCAGATCCAAAGGCAGCATATACATGAATTTAAGAGAGGTTAATTTCTTCTACCGTACACATTATAAAGAAGGAACTTAATTACAAGTTATGGATAGACATATACTTAGCAGAGTTCTCTCTCTCTCTCTTTTTTTTTTATTGTAAATAAAAATAGCCGAGATGTAAATTTAGCTTACAGGATCAATAATAAAGACACAGTTGGATGACCAATAATATTTAATGCACAACAGATGTGGAAAAAATAAATAGAAGAAGGATCTGTGAATCAAATACTGCTTTATATAAATTAAATTGTATTAATATATATACATAGACACACTTGGACATCTACTTTTTGGAGGTTTTCTGTTAAAATAAAAATAAATAAACAAGATGCAGTAACAAAATAAAAATAAATAAATAAACACTAGTTCTTGATGAGGACGAAAATCCTTAGCAAGATGCAGTAACAATTTTAATTCTTACAATTTCTTTACATTTCATAGAAGATCTTACTCATTTAAAAGATAAAAATGCCGACTTACTTTGGTGATTTCTAATGGCACAAAAATATCTTTTTAACTAGAATCATGCTTAGGAAAGATTCTAATAAACCATTTTGGAAATAAAAATTTCTTGTCGATTTACCAACTCTTTTAGGTGAAAAAATTAGGAATAAAATTAGAGAATCCTCAGTAAACAAATCATACCCTATAGTGACTTCACTTATGAGGAATTAATTAGTTTTACACAACAAAAATGTCTCAAAATTTGTTAAGACCTAAAACTTCAAAAACACCTAAAATGGGAGTTAAAACGAACTAAACAAGAATTATGTTATTTTTGTCAATAATTTGATATGAATCCCAACAAACCATCCACTTCTTACACAAAAAATTGCACAGACAAATCATATAAAAATACTCTTAGAAAACCTCACAAAGATAGAAAATCTTTCAAATCCCATGATGAGTTTTACAAAAAAATCTCATTACAATAAATCTGGGAAACATAATTTTAGAAAACATGATTCCAGTGACAAGTACAAAGATATCACTTGTTACAGATACGGTTAAAAAAGTCATACTTCTAAATTCTGTAAAATTAATAAAAAAAATTGTAAGAACTTCAATTAGATGAAGAAATCATATCTAGAATTTCCAATATGCTTTTAGATTCCTCTGATTTTGAATCCAAAAACTCATTTTCTAACTCCGAAGATAGGAAACCATTACAAGTTGATGAAATAGTCACAACAAGTTTATCTAATTCTTCAGATGATTAATTAGAAAAACATATTAATATTATTTCAAAAGAACAACAATTTCTCTTAAATGTTTTGAAACACATACAGATTCAAAAGGAATATCTAGATAAACTCTTAAATTCCCTTAGTGATAAATAAGAAACAAAAGAAATATCAACTTCTATTCTTCCTAGTACTTCTAAAAATGTTTATAATCTTACAAATATCCTAGATAAATTCAGTTTCTATCCATGACCTTCAAAAAGAGATTAAAGAAGTAAAATTAGAAATAAAAGAATTAAAATGAAAAACGAAAACATGATTCTTAAATTATAAATTCTCTTTTATCCAAATCCTTACAAGAAAAATCTACTTCTGATAATTCATCTGATAATGAAAATGATGATACTTAAAATCTTGAATCTCTTGAAACAACTCCATAAGATTTTATTTTTATTTTAAGAGAAATCAATTCAAGAAAATATTTTATAAAAATTATTCTTGTTCTTTCAGAAAAATTTCAAATTGATACCATTACATTATTTGATGTCGGTACTGATTTAAATTGCATCCAAACTGGTTTAATACCAAAATATTTTCATGAAAAACTCATGCAAAGCCTTTTTCTACAAATAATTCTAAAAGAAAGGTAAAATCCTTGATTGATGCTTTAATTCTTAACAATAATATTTCAATTACAATTTCATTTGTTATAGTTGATGATATACATCACACGGTGATTTTTGGAACGCTTTTCATGAATTTAATAAGTCGTTTTAAAATTTCTCAAGATCATATTTCTTTTAAATACAATCTTAAAAAATTAAGTTTTCAATTCATAGAAAAATCCAAAACGAGAAGTTCAGAATTAATAAAAACATGTTTTATATGCGAACATACCATTAATGTTTTAATTAAAGAAAAATCTTTCCAAGTTAAAAATCTCAAAGAAAATGTTTTATTTAAAAGACTAAAAACTCAATTAGAAATTCCTAAAATTCCAAATGCTTTTTGGCAAAGGAAACAACACATTATTGATATTCCTCATGAAAACAATTTTGATGAAAAAATTTCTAAGCCAAAAATGTTCCTTTTTGAAACAAAATTTTTTTTTTATAATTTTTACATTCATGCATACAGTTCTAAACATGTTTCATTTGCAGCAGATGACTTCAAATAATGAAGGGTGGATGAAATTTGGAGTCAACCAACTCCCAATTAGATAGAATAGTCTTATGACATTCAAGTTAGAAAATTCTTTTATAGTAAATCCAGTGCAACAAGTTCTTATTGATGAAACCTGAAACATTAAGTCAGATCTAAAGTCTTTTGCTACACAAAAAATCCACATGATCAATTGCTTAGCCCATTACTTTTCACAGAATCCATCATACAGTTCTCTACAACAATCCTCTACAGATTTTATGGGAGCTGGACAAGCTTCAGTAAATTTTGATGTAAATATGTTCAATAATTGCAAAAACTATCCTTCAGATTGGATGGAAGCAGAAGAACAGTCCTCAATAGTTTTTTAGGCTAACATGTTTAACAATTACAGGTACTGTCATTCAATGGAAAATATGATAAAAAAAAATTAAACCTTGTCAATGCTAAACACATTGACAAAATAATCTTTCTTGAAACCAAATATAGAAAAACCCATAAATAGTTTACGAACACTATTTCTCTCTTTGAAAAAACAAAAACCCTCAACAAAAATAAAGCCCCAGCTTCAAAAACAGAAAACCCAAATACACACAGTTTCATGACATTACAAACATAAACCTTTTAAACCAAGCCTTGTTAGATATCCTACCTAAAATAGGCCCTCGTTCATATATTATTCTCAAAGTTCGATCCAATACTGAAACACAATTTTATCAACAGTTTCAAACAATTTTCTAGTCTTCTCAAGAAATTGCCTAGAGAACATTCAAAGTTCAAGGTCTTAACATTTCTGTCACTCATTATTACTGCTATCGAAAATGCAGGTGTACAAAATGTGAACTCGATAGCATCCCACTCCAAAAATTAGATTTCATCCATAATATAGTAGCAACAATCTATGTAGCACACATCAATTTATATCTTTTCAATAGTTTTGTTTACAGAGATCTAGAGATTATTATTTAGTTGCTATTTAAATTAGGGGTAATCCAATACCTGGGACTATCAGATTACGTAGTAGTTGAAAAATATTTTGGCAACAATTTTAGAAAATTCAAAATATGCCTTGAAAAAATGCTTGATTAAATTGATATTCAACACTTTAATTACAAAAGTTATTGAAGCATGCATTGAAGCAAATCCTCATACGATTATCAAATATGATAGATGGTGGATCGAACTAGGAAGATCTAAAATCTTGATCAGCGGTCGACATTCTACATATTATACATGTTTTCCTTTACATTATGATGAAAATTGGAAGTCTATGAAAAATTTATAGTTTCAAATTAATCATTGGAGGACATATATTCAAGCAGAAGATTGGGAAGACATAGTTCATCAACCATAATTAAAAAAAAAAAACAATTCCATCTTGGAGCTGAGTCTTTCCATTATAAAATTTATGTTCCCAAACAAGTTGATTTTGACACAAGCTTTACTGTTGACACACAATAGTATACGCTAATGTCACAATATGAAGATCTTCTTGCAAAACAATGATCATTGGGAGAAGATAGCTCAGATGAAGAAGATATGTTAGATGATGAGTTTATGGAAAGAGATTATTATCCAATTATAAAAAAAAGTATGAAAAATGAAGTCATCACCAAATCCTAGACCACGAGTTACCCTTGCTTATTGTTCAAAATTCCAAAAATACCTTTGGTTACTGTTCATATTTACAATTTTTCCATTTGAATGCCTATATAGAAAGGTTTTAGAAGAAAAGGAGGGAAGGACTTGGGAAGGGAACTTTTAGAGGAAACAGAGAAGAATTCTCTCTCTCTCTCTCTCTCTCTCTAAATCCTTGTCTCTCTGTCTCTCCCTATATATATATACATATCCTTGTAAACACCTTGCTTTGTAAGTACTGCAGCCCAATTCCCAGTAACTGTATCTCAAATCTTACTACAAATACCTAGTAAGATTTATATGCTTTTGTAATTTAAAATTCCATGTTAAATTTCATTTTTAAATATTCTATTTTTTATGGCTAGCTTAGCCATCTATTAAAAATTTTTAAGTTTAAATTCTAAGTGACGTCTTGCAAAAGTATGCCCAAAGTAATCTGGTGACAGAAGGGACACACTTAAATTCCTGCTTTTAAATTCTTGTACTTTAAATTTCTATATTTAATTTTATGCATTTAATTTTCTGTATTTATTTACTTTTCCAGTATTTATATTATTTATTTCTTTTTCTACTTCTTCTATCTACTATTTCTTTATTGTTTTTATCCATTGTGATCTATAGGTGTCTCATGTTGAAGAAATGAATAATAGAAATACTAGAGAAATAAATAAATACAAAAAATTAAATGCATAAAATTAAATGTAGAAATTTAAAGTGCAGGAATTTAAAAGTGTCACTTTTGTCGCCAGATTACTCTGGGCATACTTTTGCAAGATCCCACTTAGAATTTAAACTTCAAAATTTTAATAGGTGGCTATGCCAGCCATTGAGAAATAGAATATTTAAAAATAAAATTTAACATGAAATTTTAAATTACAAAAACATATAAATCTTACAAGGTATTTGTAGCAAGATATGGGATATGGTTACTGGGAATTGGGCTACAATGCTTACATAGTAAGGTGCTTACAAGGATAGAGAGAGAGAGAGAAAGATACTAGGATTTAGAGAGAGAGAGAGAGAGGGAATTCTTCTTTGTTTCCTCTTGTTGCCCAGTTAATGAACCAAGAAGGGGGGTTGAATTGCATATTAAAAAATTCTGAACTTTGTAGTTTAGAATAAAAAGTTAAGTAGAGCAGGGATAGGAAGATATCACACAAGAAATTTATAGAGATTCGGGTGTTAACAAACCCTACTCCTCTCTCCAATCTCAATTGGGAGTTTCACTAACACACTAAGTGTTGCAATGAAGTTTTATAAGCTCACTCCTAACTATGGTGTTTCTATCAATAGATCACACCTAACCCAGAAATCCCTTGTGTTTTAATGGCTCACACAATAAACCAATTCCTTGTGTTTTAATGGCTCACACAAATAACCCTTACAAGTGTTCTACTCTTAACCCAATTAACCCAAACTCACTTGAGTAGTAAATTACAAAGAGAAACACTCACAAATCTATAATGCTCATATATTATGAGCAAAAAGATTTTTAGAAAGAATTAAAGTTTTGTTGAAAGTAATTATTGCACAAATGACTACAATAAGATTTTGATTCGAAGTAATTGCTATTCTCTTGTTCTGAAATCATAAATGACTTGCATTTATACTTACTCAGAGAATTATAGTCGTTTGGTTACATTTAATGCGAAAATAGTCATTGCACAAACTCTTAATTTCGTGTCTGACATGTTTCTCTTTCCTCATTCATGGTCGTGAATATATGTGTCACGGTTGTGAATGTTCTTCCAAGCCATGGTCCAAGTGGTGACTCTGACCGTGAAGCATTTTGGAAGGAATTGAGGTGTTTGATCACAGGCGTGACTTTATTCTTTCACGGACATGAATATCCTTCCAAGCCATGGTCCAAGTGGTGACTCTGGTCGTGAAGTTCTCTGGAGGAATTTAACATGTTTTATCACGGGCGTGACTATCTTTCACGGGCATGATTGATATGATTATTCACGATTTCTATGATCCTTCATGGCTGTGAACTTTAAATGTTGGATAGTTGGCGCTAAGCTACATCACGGGTGTGACATAAACAGTCACGGGCATAAGCATGCTATTTCTTCATTTTTTGACTTTTAAAGTTAGTTTTCCATTCTTGCATCATATTTCATACCCTGTTCAGTAAACTTAGAACACAAGTATGTTAAATACATTATTGCTATTTTATTTGTTAGCATCAAAATGACGGAAATACCCCTCAAGGTTCAACAATCTCCCCCATTTTGATGGTGACAAACAATCTAGCAATAGGTCCTTTTGAGAAGTCTCCCCCCTCAAAAGATGCTTCAGATAAGAAAATAATAAAGTGCAAAAATTTTTAAGAATTGATGAAGTGTAGCAGGGATGCTTGCTTCCTAGTTTATGTATATGCAAGGTATATGCAAAGTATATCCAATGTATATCAAATTTTTGCTTTTAACTAGTTAAGTATATGCAAATTATATTGAAGGTCTATTCAAAGTATCAACACATTTGCATTCATGTAACTTGCATATTCATTTAATTCATTTATATTGCTAGGTTCTCCCCCTTTTGTCATAAAAAGAACAAAAAAGATACATCATAAGGGAAAAACTAGTGCAATAAAAAAAACAATTATATTAGTACCAAATGTAAGAGTACAAAGATTTGAAAAGTATATTAAAATCCTACATTTGCAATACTAGAAACTAGTACACAAAAAGAAATAAAAAACTAAAGCTTTAACTAGATTTGGAGCGGACAATCCATCTCGAAGGCGTGCTACTTCCGCCTCGAGGCTTTCTGTGTGAGACTCTATGAAATATTTGAGGTTTTCCAACCTCTCATCAATCGAAGCCTGCAGTTGGTCAAAATGAGGTGCTAAAAGGTCAACCACCTATTGAGTCAAGTTCGGTGTTGAGGCCAAGGATTGTCCAACCTCTTGCTCAACCTCTGGGGTCACCATCTCTACTCGAACTCTTTTTTTGCTAGATTCCTTGGAGACCAACTTTGAAGTCGCCTGAATCGTTGTCTTCCCAAATAATTTCACCAGCCGGAGTGGTGAAGTGGTAGTAGATGTTATTTTCATGAACTATGCGAACCGCTGCTCCCATCTTGATAAAAGATTCGATGTCTAGCCGGTCTCTAGGATGTGCTAGTACAAGGTTAAAGTTGTGCTCTTCTAGCTTCAGATATCCAAGCTTGATAGCAAGGTAAGTCACATACCCATCGATGAAGATATCTCCTAAAGGCTTCATTGCAATTGAGAGTAGATGGTTTGCAAACCATCGAGATAGAGCCACTGTTAGGCCTCTTCGGACTATCTCCAGGAGAAAGAGCTCAGATTTTTGAATTGCACTATTGCTATCCCCTTTTGCAAAGATGCTATAGGTCAGAAACCTATGCAAGTACTTGTGCACTAGTGATCGAAGGTGGGTGCTTTTCGTCTTCTTGACGTTCCAGCTGCAATCTTGTCCGAAATGAGTCCATGCCTGATTGTCATAGAACTCCTCCTCACTTTCATTGAGGATACCGTCAGAGGGAAGTTGGAAGAGGTCACCAAACTCCATTGCTGTGAGGGTGTTCGGATGCTTGCAAAGTTGAAATTTTACCATGCCGGTGGGAGAGACTTGCAGGGTGCTAAGGTACTCGAGAGTTGGTTCCTTTAGTGTCGGTTGATGGATATCAATAAAATCTTTTAGATGAGAAGCTTGGAGTTGTTCCGTCATGCTTGTCTCGAGACCAAGGGTCCTGACAGCGTGCCATTCAAAGGATCAAGAAGAAAGGAGTGGTCTTTTCTTGAGAACTGAATACCTCGGATGACAGTGCTCTGGAATAATATTGAGAAGGTAGTTCATGTACCTTCTTGGAGCATGAGACTTCTTTTTGGTGCCTTTAGAGGAGCTGGGTTCCATTTTTGAGTTGAGATTGATTTTTGAAGAGAAAAATTTCTGACATAATTTTGGAAGAATATCTTGTGTTTGTGATTTTTGATGAAAAAGAGAGGTTTTGAAGGTATTTATAGATGGAAAATGCTGTTAAGGGGCCGAAATCTATGAATGGTATTGAATATGGTGATAAATGAGAGAAGTTGGAGAGTTAGAAATGAGAGAAAAAATGGCAGAAAACATTTTATAGTCAACATCTTCACGGTCGTGAATGCTAAGTCACGAGCGTGAAATGTTGTGTTCACAGTTGTGACAAATGAGTCACGGTCGTGAAGTACAATTTTCACTACTTGTGACCATGAGACAAAGCGTGAGCGCTTTTGTAAGTATTTGGTTGTAATGTTCATTGTTATGAAGAAGTGTCACGGTCGTGAACATAGGGTTTCACGGGAGTGACAAAAAAAGGTTATGGGCATGAAACATAGTCTTCACTACCTTCAACCGTGAAGCATGTTGTGAAGCAAAGCGTGAAAACTACTGGAGCTTTTGGCAATTATGATCACGACCGTGAGTATATGTCACGGGTGTGAATTGCCAAAAATCCTCATTAAATAAAACTAAGTCTAAAAGAAGACAAAAGGATTTCTAAGGTGCTTTTATCCCTTATAACATATTTTTCATCAAGTTTTGCCACTTCATACCTTAGAAGATAAGATAATAACACAAGATTAACATTCAAGGTTCGAAAAATTTGGCAATCATAAAGTTAATCCATCAATCATACCAAGCTCTCTTCTTATGAAGTTAAATCTCTCTTCATTTAGAGACTTAGTGAAAATATCTGTCAATTGATTATCTTTGTTTATAAATTCCAATACAACATCTCCATATTGAACATGATCTCTAAAAAAATAATGTTTTATGTCAATATGCTTACTTTTAAAGTGTTGAATGGGATTCTTAGATAGATTTATAGCACTTGTATTATCACATTTGATAGGTATATGGTCCAAACTATGACCATAATCATTAAGTTGTTGTTTCATCCAAAGAATTTGAGTACAACAACATCCTGCTGCCATATACTCCGCTTCAGCGGTAGAAAGAGCAACTGAAACTTGTTTCTTGCTAAACCAAGAAACTAAGCATTCACCAATAAAGTGACAAGTACCTGAAGTACTCTTTCTATCCAAGAGACTTCTAGCATAATTAGCATTTGAATATCCTATAATGTGAAAGGATGAATTTCTAGGATACCATAAACCTAGATGTAATGAGTCATGAAAGCGAGCACATAAGCATACACTATACATTATATCGGGTCTAAAGGCAGTAAGATATAAGAGTGATCCAATCATACCTCTATAGATCTTATCATTAATGCTCTTACCCTTTTCATCTTTGTCCAATTTTGTTGATGTGCTCATTGGAGTCTTGGCATTTTTGCATCCTTCCATTCCAAATTTCTTGATTAAGTCTTTGGCATATTTGGATTGGTTGATGAATATGCCCTCATTGCTTTGTTTTATTTGTAGACCGAGGAAGAACTTGAGCTTCACCCATCATGCTCATTTCAAATTCCCTAGTCATACACTTAGCAAATTCTTGGCAAAATAATTCATTAGTAGACCCAAATATGATGTCATCAACATAAATTTGAACAATTAGAATATCATGCTTATGCTTTTTAATAAATAAAGTAGTGTCAACATTCCCCTTTGAAAAATTATTTTCTAAAAGAAAAGAACTTAGTCTTTCATACCAATCTCTGGGGGCTTGTTTCAAACCATATAAAGCTTTTGAAAGTTTAAATACATGGTTAGGCAAATTATGGCTTTCAAAACCTGGTGGTTGTTCTACATAAACTTCTTCTTCTATAAAGCCATTTAAGAAAGCACTTTTGACATCCATTTGAAAGAGTTTGAAATTCATATGGCATGCATATGCTAAAAGTATTCTTATGGCTTCTAATCTAGCTACCGCAACATAGGTCTCATCATAATCTATTCCTTCTTCTTGATTATATCCCTTAGCAACTAACCTAGCCTTATTCCCAGTTATTGAACCTTGTTCATCTAGTTTATTTCTAAATACCCGTTTACTTCCTATGATTTGATGCTCCTTGGGTCCAGAAACTAAGGTCCATACCTTACTTTTCTCAAATTGGTTGAGTTTCTCTTACATAGCAATCACCCAACTTTCATCATTAAGAGCCTCATTAATATTTTTAGGCTCAATTTGAGAGACAAAGGCAAGATTAGAATCTAAAGGTTTGAGATGAGATCTAGTACTTACTTCCTTTGAAGGATCACTAATGATTTGCTCCTTGGGGTTATCTTTTGTCAATCTTCATTCCTTTGGGAGCTCTTGCTTGTTTTCCTCTTGAGCTGGAGGTAGAGAGTCATCTTGGTGTAAATTTTCTTGATCATTTTCTTCTTCCTCATCTTCAAGATCAAGTTTTTCCATTGTACCTACAACACCATCAACAACACTACCTTTCACAACATCAAGCTTACTAGATTCATAAAAAACAACATGCATAGTTTCTTCAACAGCTAATGACTTTTTATTAAAGACTCTATAAGCTTTGCTAGAGGTGGAGTATCCTAAAAATATACCCTTATCAGATTTAGAGGCAAATTTTCCAAGATTTTCCTTGGTATTCAATATGAAACACTTACATCCAAATACTCTTAAGTATGATATCATGGGCTTTCTTCCATTCTATAACTCAAAAGAAGTTTTGTTTAAAAGAGGTCTTTTGAAAACTCGATTTGAAATATAACATGCAGAATTTGTGGCTTCGGCCCAAAAGTAAGTTAGTAATCCATACTCATTGAGCATTGTTTGAGCTATTTCAATTAAAGTTCGATTTTTCCTTTCGACTGCCCCATTTTGTTGAGGTGTCCTAGGAGATGAAAAATTATGTGAAATGTCATGTTCTAGACTAAAATTTTCAAAGTTTTCATTTTCAAATTCTTTGCCATGATCACTTCTTATTTTTGAGATACAATATCCTTTTTCATTTTGAACTCTCTTAGCAAAATTTTTGAAAGTTTCAAAAGCATCACTCTTTTAAGCTAAGAAAATTGCCCAAGTGAATCTAGAGTAGTCATCGACTATGACAAAGGCATAGTGTTTACCTCCTAAGCTTGCAACTCTAGTAGGTCTAAAAAGATCTAGATACAAGAGTTGTAGAGGTTTTGAGGTACTTACAATGTTTTGGATTTGAAGGATGACTTATGTTGGTTTTCCTCTTTGTCAAGGTTCACATGTCTTGTCTTTTTCAAATTTGACTTTTGGTAGTCCCTTTACCAGCTCTCCTTTGCTAAGGCTTTGAATTAAATCCATGCTTACATGACCAAGCCTTCTATGCCATAGCCAAGATTCATCACTAGTAGTCACAAGACACTTAGAGGAAATGTTAGATATTTTGTTTAAGTCTATTATTTAGGTATTGACATCTCTACTTCCTTTAAATATCTCTTGGCCATTAATAGAGGTTACAAGACATTCGTTAGAAGTAAAGATTACTTGGTTCCCTTTATCACATAATTGACTTACACTTAACAAGTTATGTTTCAAACCATCGACAAGTAAGACATCTTCAATGAAAGTAGTACCATTAATACCAATAGAGCCAATGCCAATTACCTTACCTTTAGCATTGTTTCCAAAGGTTACTTTACCTCCAACAACACTTTTGATGTCATTGAATAGTTCTTTATCTCTAGTCATATGCCTTGAGCATCCATTGTCTACTAGCCAAACATTTTTATTTATTGTGGACTTGAGGCATACCTATAAAATCACAATTCAACTATTGTTTTTAGGTACCCAAATGAGCTTAGGTCCTTGGGGGTTAACACATGAAGGTTCCCAATGAGCCTTCCTTATCCAGCAATGTTTATTTAATTGACCAAATTTCATAAAATAATTACATTATTTAGCTCTAAATATGCTTTTTGGTTTTACTATGCTTTTGACTGCCATTTTCCTATTAGGTAGAGTTTGTGAGCAATGGCATGCACATGCATGATGAATTGATGCTTTCCTGGGTGCATGTTTCTTTTACATAAAAGTATGATTAGCCTTTTGAGGTTTCCTTCTTAGGCTTACCAACCCTTGATCATTCCTCTTATGTTTAGAAGGTTTAGTGTAAGTTGTGCTCTTAGCTCTTGGGGTTGTTACTGCTAATGTGAAGATGTGGGGTTCATTTGACTTAACAAAAGTAGTCTTGTGAGATGAAGATGATGTTCCTTTAAATCCTAGACCATGTCTTATTAAATGTGGTCTTTGAGACACAACTAGAGTATCTAAACTCTCTTTTCCCTTATGAAATTTTGAAATGGAGTTTCTAAGTTCCTCAACTTCATTTTTCAAAACATTGTTTTCTTTAAGCAAGGATTTAGTTGAGGGTCTTGAGGAGTACTCATCTAATGATTTTTGAAGAGATTCATAAGAGGATTTGAGCTCAAGGTTTTCTTTTTCTAAGACTTCCATTTTGCTTTTCAAACTAGAAATGTTGTTCTTATAAGTATTGAATTTGCACCTATATTTCTCTAGTTCTAGATTCAATACCTCTATCAAACTTTGCTCATCATCATCTTCACTATTACTATCATTATCATTACTATCATTATTGAATGAGTATGAGTGAAGTGATCCTACCTTATCCGATACACGATCCTCTATAGCCATGAAGCATGGGTTGACCTCTTCACTTTCATTGTCATATTTTTCGCTTGAAGAGCTTTCGTCATCCGATGTGGCTTTGTAACCTTTCTCCCCATTGTCTTTTTGGTATTTACTCTTTTGTTTCTTGAGCCTTGGACATTCTGGTGTAATATGTCCCTTCTTCCCACATTCATATTACTTTACCTCCTATTTACTCCTTTGAGAGTCATTTGAGAAGTGTTTGAGATTCTTTTGCTTGAATTCTCTAGAGTTGCCCATCCTTTTCTCAATTATTCTTTTCAATCTTCTTAAGAGCATTACAATGTCCTCATTTGCATCATCACTTTTTTCTTCATCATCTTCAACTTCTTCTTGAGATTTTGAAGTAGAGGCTTTTAGTGCTAAAGGCTTTCTTTTTCCTGGCTCGGCTTCAAGCTCTCAATCTCTTTTTACTGTCATTTCATGTGTTAGAAGTTTTCCAATCAACACATTGGTATTCATGACGCTCATGTCTTCGTTGGCTTCTTCTATACCAACAACTCTTGAACCGTAATCTTTGAGAGGAAGACTTCTTGGAATTTTGTTGTTTACATCTTCCAAGCTCAAGTGTTTCCCAAGCTTTCTCATGCCATTTATGATGGCTAGAAGATGGTCTGTCATGTCGGTGATTGACTCATTGGATTTCATCTTGAAGAGTTTGTACTCTGAAGTGAGAAGTTGAATCTTCTTGGATTTAGCTTGCTTTGTTCCTTCATGATAATTTTCCAATATTTTCCACATGCTATATGCAGTTGGGCAGTGTTGTATTCAGCCACATTCTTCAATAGATAGTGAGCTTGAGAGAATTATCATTGCCTTCTTGTTTTTGAAATTTGCTCTTCTTTGAGGCTTTGTCCAATCATCTCTTGACAGTATTTCTTCTTCACCATCAACTCCTCTTCTAGTTGGTGGTGTCCATTCTTTCCGAACGCTATCCCAGACTTCAATTCCCTCACTATCGAGATATGTCTCCATCCAAAACTTCCAATGAGCATAATTTGCTCTATTAAAGTACGACTTGAGACTTTGGAATCCTTCATTGGCCATTTCTTGATCTTTGCTAGCGTTGTTTAGGCTTCAATGCTAGACTAAGCTCTGATACCAATTGTTGCCCAGTTAATGAACCAAGAAGAGGGGTTGAATTGGATATTAAAAAATTCTTAACTTTGAAGTGCGGAATAAAAAGTTAAGTAGAGTAGGGATAGGAAGATATCACACAAGAAATTTATAGAGATTCGGGTGTTAACAAATCCTACTCCTCTTCCCAATCTGAATTGGGAGTTTCACTAACACACTAAGTGTTACAATGAAGTTTTACAAGCTCACTCCCAACTATGGTGTTTCTATAATGGATCACACCTAACCCAGAAATCCCTTGTGTTTTAATGGCTCACACAATAAACCAATTCCTTGTGTTTTAATGGCTAACACAAATAACCCTTACAAGTGTTATACTCTTAACCCAATATACCCAAACTCACTTGAGTAATAGATTACAAAGAGAAACACTCACAAATCTATAATGCTTAGAAATTATGAGCAAAAAGATTTTTACAGAGAATTAAAGTTTTGTTGAAAGCAATTAATGCACAAATGACTACAACAAGATTTTGATTTGAAGTAATTGCTATTCTCTTGTTCTGGATTCATAAATGACTTGCATTTATACTTTCTTGGAGAATTATAGTCATTTGGTTGCATTTAATGCAAAAATAGCCATTGCACCAACTCTTAATTTCGCACCTGACATGTTTCTCTTTCCTCATTCACGGTCGTGAATATGTGTGTCACAGTCGTGAATGTTCTTTCAAGCCGTGGTCCAAATGGTCACTCTGACCGTGAAGCATTCTGGAAGGAATTGAAGTGTTTGATCGCGGGCGTGACTTTATTCTTTCACAGGCATGAATATCCTTCCAAGTCGTGGTCTAAGTGCTGACTCTGGCCGTGAAGCTCTCTGGAGGAATTTGACATGTTTTCTCATGGGCGTGACTATCTTTCACGGGTATGATTGATATGATCATTCACGGTTGCTATGATCATTCACGGTTGCTATGATCCTTCACGGTCATAAACTTTAAATGCTGGATAGTTGGCACTAAGCTACATCACGGGCTTGACATAAACAATCACGAGCGTGAACATGTTATTTCTTCATTTTTTGACTTTCAAAGTTAGTCTTCCATTCTTGCATCATATTCCATACCCTGTTCAATAAACTTAGAACACAAGTCTGTTAAATACATTATTGGTATTTTATTTGTTAGCATCAAAATGACGGAAATACCCACAAGGTTCAACACCTCTAAAAGTTCCCTTCCCAAGTCCTTCCATCCTTTTCTTCTAAATGCTTCTTATATAGGCATTCAAAGGGAAAAATTGTAAATATGAACAGTAACCAATTGTATTTTTTGAATTTTGAACAGTGTTGCTATAGTAGACATGTGTTGTAACAATGCAACCCAGTAACTCGTGGTCTAGGATTTGGTGATGACTTCATTTTTCATACTTTTTTTTATAACTAGATAATAATCTCTCTTTCCATAAACTCATCATCTAACATATCTTATTCATCTGAGTTGTCTTCTCTAATGATCATTGTTTTGCAAGAAGATCTTCATATTGTGTCATTAGCATATATTGTTGTGTGTCAATAGTAAAGCTTGTGTCAAAATCAACATGTTTGGAAACATAGATTTTATAATAGATAGACTCATCTCCAGGGTAAAATTGTTTTTTTTTTTTTAATTATGGTCGATGAATTATGTTTTCCCAATCTTCTACTTGAATATATGTCCTCCAATGGTTAATTTGAAAATCTATATTTTTCATAGACTTCCAATTTTCGTCATAGTTAAAGGAAAACATGTATAATCTATAGAATGTCGATCGTTGATCTAGATTTTAGATCTTCCTGGTTCGATCCACCATCTATCATATTTGATGATCTCAAGAGGTTTTGCTTCAATGCATACTTCAATAAATTTGTAATTAGAGTGTTGATTATCAATTGAATCAAGCATTTCTTCAAGCATATTTTGAATTTTATGAAATTGTTGCCAAAATGTTTTTCAATTGCTGTGTAAACTGATAGTCCTAGTTATTGGATTGCCCCTAATTTAAATAGCAGCAGAATAATAATCTCTAGATCTCTATAAACAAAACTGTTGAAAAAATCTAAATTGATGTGTGCTACATAGATTGTTACTACTATATTATGGATGAAATATGATTTATGGAGTGGGATGCTATGGGTTTCACATTTTGTACACTTGGATTTTTGATAGCAGTAATGATGAGTGGCAGAAATGTTAAGACCTTGAACTTTGAATGTTCTCTAGGCAATTTCTTGAAAACATTGGAAATTTGTTTGAAATTGTTGAAAAAATTGTTTTTCAATATTGGATCGGGCTTTGAGAAGTATATATGAACTAGCCTATTTTATGTAGGATATCTAAAAGGGTTTGGTTTAAAACGTTTATGTTTATAATGTCATGAAACTGTGTGTTTTTGGGTTTTTCTAGTTTTGAAGCTGGGGCTTTATTTTTGTTGAGGGTTTTGGCTTTTTCAAGCTATTTTTCAAGGAGAGAAATAGTGTTTGTAAAGTCTTCATGGGCTTCTCTATATTTGGTTTCAATAAAGATTATTTTTTCAGCGTGTTCGACATTGGCAAGGTTTAATTTTTTGATCATATTTTCCATTGAAGGGTAGTACCTACAATTGTTAAACATGTTATCATCAAAAACTGTTGAGGACTGTTTTTCTACTTCCATCCAATCTGAATGATAGTTTTTGCAATTGTTGAACATGTTTACATCAAAATTTATTGATTTAGAGGACTGTTGTAGAGAACTGTATGATGGATTCTTTGAAAAGTAATGAGTTAAGCATTTGATCATGTGGATTTTTTATGGAGTAAAAGACCTTGGATGTGGCTTAATGTTCCAATCATTAATATATATATTAGCACCAGTATCAAATAATGCAATAATATCAATTCGGAAATCACATAGATTAATTCTACTAAACACAACTTTCTCCCACTTTCTCTAACTTCTCACAAACCAAACAAGGGAATTTTAAGGTAAACTGAAAACCGCATCAACATTCACTAATCAGTTAAAATTTCCTTGGATGTGGCTTAATGTTCCAATCATTAATATATATATTAGCACCAGTATCAAATAATGCAATAATATCAATAAAAAAATCACATAGATTAATTCTACTAAACACAACTTTCTCCCACTTTCTCTAACTTCTCACAAACCAAACAAGAAAATTTTAAGGTAAACTGAAAACCGCATCAACATTCACTAATCAGTTAAAATTTTCTTAGACTCAAATACCATGCGAAAGTTTTAGAGTTTTGCAAAAAAAGTTCAAGGGACAATTTTTAGTAATTAGAAAAAGAATTAAAAATTTGAACTGAGAAGGGAACCTTATGTAAGTTCTTGATCCTTTTCTATATGGGCTTATTGCAGTTAAACAGAAATAGAAATGCCATTGCAAATTTATACAAAGATACCAAAAATTTCCTTTAACATATATGAACCTAAATAACCATGATTTGGGAATTTTGATAAATACAAAATTACAATCTTTGGATAAAAACAAAAAAAAAATTATAGAAAAAGGTGATTGAAGTCATAAGTGATTATAATCTAGAAATGTCATTTGTCATGTTTAGGATTGAGAATGTAGAAGGTGATAGTTCTTATATGGATGAAAATCAAAGGAATCAAAAAGAGCAATTATAACAATTGATCGATGAAAGGGTCAACCTTGCCCTTCTCTTATATCTGGAGCACTAATTCACTATCCTCTTTGCCATATAAACCTCAAATTTTCCCAATTTGACTTCATATCTACTTTTGAACTCATCTCCAATAGCGAATTTTTGACAAGCAAGCAAGATCTATTAGTTTCTCTCTATAGCAATGACAAGTCATATTTTTTTCAATTTGAAGTGAGTTTCTCTTTTTGAACTAGAAAACAGACGAAAAATGCAATATGGTGATTGCGCTGCCAATGGTGGTGGGGCAATCATAGCATGCTCACAGTTACTAAAGTTTTCTTTTTTGTTGAGAGAGGACATGGTATAGGCTTTGTGGTGGAGAGAGTAGATTTGGGTTTAATAATAGCAGAAAGTTTGAATATTGGGAAGAGACTAAGTTAAAATTAGTGTAGATTGTGTTTTGAGTTGAAATGATGTATTGTTGGTTGCTAAAATATTGTGTTTGTTTGATGAGAAATTAAGAGAAAGAAGGTGCTAAAAATTAAGAGAAAGAAGGTGAACAAGGGTAAGTTTTATAAAATATTTCCTTGAAGTGATTTCTCTTAAAACAAAAAGAAAATCTTCTGGAGCTATTCAAAAGATTCAAGATTTTTAGTATCATGATTTTCATTATCAGAGGAATTACTAGAAGTAGAATTTTCTTGTAAGGATTTGGATAAAAGAAAATTTTATAATTTGAGAATCATGTTCTCGTTTTTCTTTTAATTCTTTCATTTCTAATTTTATTTCCTTAATCTCTTTCTGAAGATCATGGATAGAAATAGAATTATTTTTAATTTTCTTTCCTTTTTCTAGGATATTTGTAAGATTATAAGTATTTTTAGAAGTACTAGGAAGAATAGAAGTTGATATTTCTTTTGTTTCTTTTTTTATCACTAAGGGAATTTAAGAGTTTACGTAGATATTGCTTTTGAATCTGGGGATCATTTATGTGTTTCAAAACATCTAAAAGGAATTGTTGTTCTTTTGAAATAACATTAATGTGTTTTTCTAATTCATCATCTAAAGAATTTGATGAACTTGTTGTGACTATTTCAACAACTTGTTATCTTTGGAGTTAGAAGAGGAGTTTTTGGATTCAGAATTAGAGAAATCTAAAAGCAAAGTTTTTAGAACATATTTCTTAATCAAAACTAAAGAACACGACATACAGTTGTCAAAACCTTTTGAAACCATCCAGTTGCTTTCATAAAACTCCTTAAAATAAGTTATAGATCGAAAATACAGATACATTCATATAGGCTTAGCCCAAGTAGGAATAAAACCCTTAACCAAAGAAGACTTGAATACATCTATTCTTGTTGTTCTTAGATATGCCAGATTCATAAACTTTGAAGATTCCCTTTTAAGTTCTATTGAGTCAAGCTTATGTATGAGTTCAATTTCTTTTGATTGTTACCCAAATTTCTCTATTTCTTTGAATGATAAAAATATTTTGAAATCCCTAATTTTACAAATTAAGGCTCATAATTATCAAATGCTTGAAGGATCAATTCCTGTAGCTTTAGTTTTCAAAATTCACTGTAAGGCTATGATGTCTGCTTTTGACACAAGCGTTAGATTCCATAGTAAAAAAGGTGAAACCCTTCTTTTACAGACGGATTTGACTAAAGCTAATATTGTCATGCCTATAAGTATTCAATGGAGAGAAATATCTCTTCCTCAAGAATAGGTCTTAGAAGGTATTACCAGACTTGAGCCCATTGAACTCATAAAACCTAATACTCATTAAGTTCCTCACATAATCACATAATCACATAACATAAAACCTAATCACATAATCACTCAATACAAATAATATTTTCATAACATAACAAGGTTCACATTATTTTACTCATTGAGTTCCTCAACTCATATGTTGCCCTATCACTGGCAGATTCTGTGCTCTGTTTTGGACCTTCATTTTGGTCTTGTTAAAATTTTGAATTTAATTGCAAGGTCTTCTTAACAATTTTATTTCTGAATCTTAGCTTTAATATGCAACTTGAATCACTTAATTTGGTGTTTTGTACAAAAGATATGATCAAATTAACACTGACTGGTCACGAACAATTTTGCCCAGAATTTTCTGGACAAATTCTAGGTCTGAATATTATGTATTTTTCTAAAAAAATATAGACATGTCTGGATTTTATGGTCTGAATAATAGTTCAAGTCCTATGTTGGAGCATTCAAACCCAATAAAGAACTAGGGATGACAATTTTCCCCCGCCCCGACCCCAATTTTTTTTTGTCAGGGACGGGGCGGGGATGGTATATATATCCCCTGCCCCGAAAAATATATTTATATTATTTATATTTTAATATAATTAATATTTTAAAAATAATAATAAAATAAAAATATAACACTTATTTTAAGTAAAAAATATTTTTTTATTTAAAAAATTATATAATTAACTAATTAATTAAAATTAAAAAAATAAATTTAACATTAAAAAAATAAAAAAAATTTAATAAAATTCAGGGATCGGGTCGGGATCGGGGATCCCCATCCCCGTGTAGTGCGGGGACGGGGATTCAAAAAATTTCCCCATCGGGGTTCGGGGTGGAGTCGGGGTACGGGGGCGGGGGTCGAGGTCTGGGACGAGGATAGGGAACTCTGCCCCGAACCTGCCCCATTGCCATCCCTATAAAGAACATACAAATCCAAATTCAATAACTTAAGTTATAATAGTTTATGTACTCACTGCTCATCAATTCCAGCAACAAACACACATAATTACCATCTTCAATTTTTTACCAAAATTAATCCTAAGTCTAGCAAACATGCATCCCTAAGATGTTTATCAGAAAATACTATTAATTTAGAATCATTAAGATGTCAAATGCTCAAATCATGCAATTAAAAAAAAAGACATAGACTATTGGCTTAGGTTATGCACAAACCTCTTATTTTACTTTTCTTTCTCTTTACTTTTCTCTCTTTTCCTTTGCTCATTTGGGCTTGATCCTTATCAATTTTAGTTCCTAAATTACATACAAGAGACATTAAAACTTTACTTCATTAAAACTCTATAAACCCTAACCTCCCTCTCTCTTTTTGCTATCTTAAGCTTCCATAAGCTTGGTTATGCAAGAAAATGACTCTCTTTCTCTCTTTCTCACTTTTTCTTCTTAGACTCAAGCGTTAGCCGTGGAAGATTCAAGGAAAAAACCTGGCTGGTTTGAGGAGAACAGAGTATTCTAGATGTTAAGTGATATGGATGAAGAAGAGATAATTAAGAGAAAGAGGATAAATTTAATTAATAATGGGACACCTAAGCCTATATACATTTAATGTTTAATTAATATATACATGCATGTTTATTGGCTTCTTAAAATTTTCCGGTTGGTGTGGCTGGCCCACTCCATGTGTTTAATGTCCTAATCATGCATTTAATTGATGGTTATCCTAATTAATCCTCCAATTTTTGGTAAATTGCGACTTGTCCCCTAAACTTTTCAAAATTTGCATTTCCACTGTAAAATAATATCTTTAATTACTTTGAACACTTTATTAGATATTTTTAGTAATTATTTATTATTATTTTAATTATTTTTTTGTCAAAATTTAAATTTAGATATCGGTCGAACCGTCGAGTCAGTTTAACAACTCGTGCAACTAGGGCCTAAATTTGCAGCTATGACAATTTTTCCAATGATTCAACTAAGGTCTTTTCCTAGACTCACTCTTAAACTCTTAAAGTATTTTTTGAGGTTAGCACACAACCTTAACTCCAAGTATTTTATGACTAAACACTTAAACCATTCTTCTCACAAAAAGATTACAATGAAAGTTAAAAAATCAAAATGCAAGAGTTTTAGCACTGTGAAAGTTGTTCAATTACATTCAATGGCCTCTTAGGGGTCTATTTATACCATTAATCCACCAAAGAGATGTTATAAATGTGTGCTATGACTCTTCCTAGAATCTAGTACACAATACATTTAATGTTGTCTATAGAGTAGGAATCGTGGTCGCAATTTCCACATTCTCGATCACAATTTTCATAGTTCCAATGACTAGTGACATGTAGTCACTCTAGTTTGGTTCTTACTCACAATGGTCGAGTTAGGTGAGAAATAATGGGTGTGCTCCCTTTATAGCAGTCGTGCTTCCTCCATTGCGAGAAAAAACTTCATCGCGAACTGTTGTGTTTTTCTTGGGGCTTTGCCTTGTTGAATTCATGGTCATGCCTTCCATTATCGTAGTCACAAAAATCAAATCTCACTAAAACCTTCTAAAAACTTTGGGACATGTGAGAGTCATCTGTCTAGGCATCTTCCAATGGTCAGGACTCTTCAAATTTTGCAGTTATGCTCGTGAAGCTGTAATTGCAAGTTATGTCAAGGTTGTGATCGTGGTTGTGAACAATTCTAATTTTGAATGCTAATATGCCTTTGTTATCATCAAGGTCACACTTTCATTGCTGTGATCGTAAATAACCTTTCACATCATGGTCACTTTTTTATTTGTGAACCATTCTATTTCTTTAAGTCACTTTATCATCTAAAAGGCATGATTACAGAATCCCTAGTGTGGTCAGGAAAATCCATCATGCTTGCGATTTACATGTCACTTTCATTTCTTCAAAAATTAACTATGTAAATTGACTACAAATAAGTTGAAACTTCGTATACTATCAAAAAAATACTAAATAAATATGTTAGTGATAATTAATTTCATTATCAAGATCAAAATAGAGATCAATCACCCAAAGGTCAATAGTTTTCGCCTTTTTAATTTTGATAATCAAACTTGCCAAAAATATAAAATTGACTTTACAAAATTGAATTTAAAGCATTGAAATATGTTTTACAAAGTTTCAAGGGAATCCTTAATCAAAAGGCATGAAATTAAAAAGGTCGAAGTTTTAGGCCCAAAGTCAACATTTTGGTTAAAACTTAAAACATGCCAGTTTAATTTTATTTTTGTTACCCCTCAATATTTTTCTCACCTTTATCAAGATAAGAAAGGATATATAAGGAAACACAAATCTCATTAATATAAGGAAAACTTACATATATTTGATCTTTTTTTAATGTGCCATAAGAGAGATAAAATGCAAAGCGAAAAATGCAATGCAATGTATGAAAGGGGTTCCCTAAAACTAAGGTTCCATTGCATCATCTCCCCTTTGTGGCTTATGCTCCTCCTTTTACTCATCCTATAATATTCTCTTATATAATCATGATTAACTGGCTATACAAAAGAATATTACAATGCAAATGATTTCCAAACATATTAAATTAAAAAATTTTAATGCACCATAGCCATGATGACTTATAAAAATAAAACATCTGGTTAATTAACACAAATTTTAACAATATAGAAAATAAAAGACAATAATATATGGGCAATCACTAGCCCAAAAGTTTTACTAAAATAGATAGTTACAAAACTATGTGTCATTTAAATACAAATCATGTACATCTATAACTACTCAATTGCCAAAATAATACCAATAACAAAAAAGTACAAAGATGCATCACCAACCCCTCAAACTTATCTTTGGGCTCTAAACTGGGTGTCCTTCTCTATCTATCTAACTTCTAAACTCCAAACCTACATATGAAAAACACCCACATGCTAAGCAATCTAATGCTTAGTGGTACATAACAACATGCAAAAATGTACAAACACACATATATAACATACACGATAACCGTACCATCATACCTTTATGCCTTACCTCAATTTTCCGCATATATAATGCCCATTTTACAAATGATGTCATGCTCAAAAGTACTTATACACAATACACAAACTCGAACATGGCATAATAATAAATCAAACATAAACCATATAAGTGTATATCACACTAAAATAATCATAGAACTATTTGCTCAGTTTACTCTTAACTAGACTAAATTAGATATGAGAATAAAATCAAGGCTCTCATTTGAGCATCTCAAAATACCTGCCTCAGTCTTTTAGAACACTTGTCTAAGGTAAAAGAAGTATGCATGTATATTGAAACCCAAAGGAGCTTACATAAGCTTTTAAGCCTTTGTCCTTTGAGACAATCCATAATGACCAACCTAGATTATTCGGTATCGATCTCCCTTCAATGACATGTCATTTATCCTAACTCTAGTTCTAGTTAGAGTATTGGGCATAATCGTGTTCACAACACTTACTGTAACACCTGTCAATATAGCCAGAAGACCTCTAACTATATATGAGGATGCTACGAAACATTTTTCTAAAAATCCAGTTAAATTAAACAAAATTTCATAGATATAAAACAATTTCATCAAAATCCCTTTTAAGACATAACAAGCAGTATAAAACATGCAACATAACACTTGATCCTAAAGATCGATATTATAAAACAAACCATGTTGGGCTTACACTAGTGTTGTATTTATAAAAGTATATATCAAAATACTCAAATACATTTTTTTGACATAAATACATAAATGAAAACCATATCTCATATCTCATGAAATAAACAAACAAACAAAAGAATACCATGTACGAACACCCACCTCAGATGTGGATTTACTCTGACTGATCTCTGTATGGACTTTCCACTCTTCAATCAACTCCTATCTACTGGCTCCAAACCTGCATGTAGGAAACACCCACACGTTAAGCTATTGAAAGCTTAGTGGCACATATGTGCAAAAAAATTCTACATATTATCATGTAATATCATACCATGATCAAAACATCATAATGCCATATTCACATAAATGTCATACCTTTTTCCATATTATCATACAAATTTGTACCATGGACACCAAAGATATAACATGCATCCATTTACATTTTCGCAAACCATATGTAACAAATCATATTCCTTTTTAGTTATTCTAGAATCCATTCACATTGTTATTCGTGTTCTTACAGAAAACTTTAAGTCTGACTATCCGGATGTGAGTTATGAAATAGGGACACTTATAACCTGAGCTTAACCCACCCTATTCATTAATTGTATACGCTCATTCGAGCCCCACAAGTCAAGAGCACTCATAGCCCGATCTTGTCTTTATATCAATATCAATATATCTTATGGTACCATAACCCTTTTGATGTCATGTCATCTATCCTATGTCAAGTCATAGATTAAGGAACTGGGCAATTAAATCATATTCTTTATCTTTTAATTCCATTATGACATACATGTTAGCCAACCTTTAACACCAATTAGGCATAATCATATTACCAATACATAAATGTCATATTACATCATTCACATGCTATTATCCATGTATACATACTCTCATAACATGTTTTTGACCAAAACCATGACATAACATCATTAATAAAAATTATATATTATGCATTTATTATGCTTTGTAGGCTTGAATACCCATTTACGACCGTGAATGTGCCTTACCTATGAACCAAGGTGTGAAACTATTGCATGAAAAACACATATTGTTCACGATCGTGCATATCCTTCATGGTCATGAAATGATATTTCACGACTTTTCTAATCATGAAACCAATCGTGAAAATCTAGGTTTGAACATGAAAATTGTGGTCTCGATGTTCACGGCTATGATTAGATGTTCGCGGTCGTGACTAAATATTCACAAGTGTGAACCCATGTATTTTTAGCTTCCCTAGCCATGAAGAGCTACTGCCTTTTTTGGGCACACGTTTCACAGTCGTGAACCTTGTGTCCCAAGTGTGATGCTTTCTAGCAATATGAACTTGAGCCTAAAATTGAATATCCATATTATAAGGATTGACTAGTATCAATCACTCGCATCAGTATATTAGTCCATATACTATACTTTAACAACATTTAAACAACTTAAAAACCTATTTGAACATCATTTAACCTAACAACACCTTTTTAGGTCACTAATACCATAACATAACTTGTTATGTCATTCAAGCACACAAATCTTATACAACCTCTATAAAAATGGAGCCTCAACTAACTTCAAGTTTTTTCAAGCTTGTCTCTCCCTTTATGATGCATTTCCTTGCTCACTAGCAACACCTAACATCACAGAAACAACTTCGTAAGACTCTTATGATAGAAAACACACTAAAACCAAACCTAAAAACAAATTTTTTTATCAACCTTGTAAGAATTATTTTGAAACCCTTTGATTTTTAAGCTTTCCTTCAACTCAATAGTGGAGTTTTGGGTTAAAGAGGGTGAAGAAGATGGAGAATAAGTCATTTGCATATCAAAGAGGATTTTATGGGTAGTGGTTAGTAATTGGTGCAAAGATAAAAAGCAGGTTGTCATATGCAGAACTGACCTACGTTCACGGACGTGAAACACCATTCATGATCGTGACTAATGCATTCACAGGTGTGAATGTCCTCTCCACTCTAAAAGGAACCTACCACATTTAAACTTTGTCATTCCAAAACCCTAGCACAACTTTCACGAGCATGAAATCACTCAAATTACAAAAACTTAAGCTTTTTAAAACACTATCTACCCATCCTCTCTCTCTCTAAACCAATATAACTTACATGCCCTAATAATCGGGTAAACAAACTTCATGAGTATGAACACCAAAATCATGCTATTCACGGACATGACTACCAACCACATGAGTGAACCTTAAACAATGATATTTATGATTTTGAGTTCGTGACAACCTATGTCATGAGCTTAAATCTCATAAAAACTATGTCGTTTCGAACCATAACATTTTCACGGGTGCGAAAGCACTAACATCAATAAACTTAACCCTTATCCCAAAATCTATTATTCTGAAACACTCTATAAAACCCCACATAACTTATAGGCCCTAATTAACGGGCATTACATTTCTCTCATGCTTAAGAAATTTTATCCTTAAAATTTATTTGATATGTCAGCTCAAAATAGTTGGGGATATTGTGCCATCATTACTTTTTCGATTTTCCATGTCATTTTCTCTGTAATATGATTCCTCCATTGGATCTTAACCAGTGGTCCTCATTTTCCCCTAAGCTCCTTAACCTCTTGAGCTAAGATTTCAACTAGTTCTTCTTTGTAAGATAAATATGGTCTCACCTCTATGCTATCGACTAGAATAATGTGAGAAGGATTCGACCTGTACCTTCTTAATATGGATAAGTGAAAGACATTGGGTATCCTACTCAACTCTGGTGGCAATGAAAGTATATAGGCAGCATGTCCAATTCTTTCCAAGATCTTGTAAAGTCTGATAAACCTAGGGCTCAACTTGCTCTTTTTTCAGAATCTGAGAACTTTCTTCCATAGAGAAACTTTGAGAAATGCCTTTCTGTCACTTGATATTATATATCCCTCATCTTGAAATTCACATAGGACTTTTATCTATCAAAAGTTGCCTTTAACCAATCTTGAATAATCTATATTTTTTCTTCTATCTCATGCACTAACACTGGCCCCATTATCTTTCTCTCATTTAGCTTGGTCCAACACAATGGTGTCAATAATTTTTACCATAAAGTGCCCTATATGGATCCATATCGATAGAGTTCACCTATAACTATTGTTATAGGTGAACTCTATCAATGCTAAATTCTTGTCCTAGCGTCCCTCAAACTCTATTACATAACATCTCATCTCATCATATCCTCCAATATCTGTATTATCCTATCTAAATGTCCATCTATCTAAGGATAAAATGTTGTGCTAAAATTAAGCTTGGTACCCAAAGCTTGTTATAAACTACCCCAAAATTGAGATGTGAACTATGGATATCAATAAAAAATTCTAGAGATTGGAACTCCATGTAGCTATACTATCTCATTCACATACAATTTTGCTAATCTTCTTAATATATAGTCTCTTTGGATAAGTAAGAAGTG
Organism: Triadica sebifera; assembly: GCA_023653625.1. Classification (NCBI taxonomy): domain Eukaryota; kingdom Viridiplantae; phylum Streptophyta; class Magnoliopsida; order Malpighiales; family Euphorbiaceae; genus Triadica; species Triadica sebifera. The sequence goes on along the minus strand of CM042903.1, from coordinate 12,288,297 downwards.
AGCTAACCTTAATAACCTATCCATAATCACCCATATGGTGTTGTACTTCCTCAGTGTTAAAGGCAACTCAATCATGAAATCCATAGTGATCATTTCCCATTTCCATTCCAAAACAGTGATTGGCTACAACAACCTTGAGGGTACTAGGTGTTCTGCCTTGACCTGATAAAAGTTAGGCATCTAGTAGTGAACTATGTTATGTCGCTTTTCATACTTGCCCACTAATATTTGTTCTTTAAGTTGCGATACATCTTGTTACTCCTTAGATGAATGGCATACTTTATCTCATAAGTTTCCCTTAAAACCCTATTGTCTAGATAATGAAACATGAAAATGGTTGAATTGGTTAGCAAATAAAAATTTACTTAATTGAAAGTGTGGAATGAATAAAATAGAGAAAGGAATGAGAGATATCACACACACTAAGATTTATAGAGGTTCGGGTATTAACAAACCCTACTCCTTTCCCCAATCTCGATTGGGTGTTTCACTAACACACTAAGTGTTACAATGGAGTTTTTCAAGATCACTCCCAATTATGGTGTTTCCCTCAATGGCTAACACCTAACCTAAAAAATTCCCTTATGTTTTCAATGGCTCACACAAAAACCAATTCCTTGTGTTTTGTGGCTCACATAATAAACCCTTACAAGTGTTTCACTCTTAACCCAATATACCCAATCTCACTTTTGATTAATTGATTACAATGAAAACACTCACCAACTTACAATGCTAAGAAATTATAAGCAATTAGGTTTTCACAGATAATAGAGGTATGCTGAGAAATAATTACTGCATAAGGATACAACAAGATTAAAGATGTAAAATAATAGCTTAAGGTATTCAAAGGTAATTGGGTAACCAACAAATGATTCACCACTCCTGATAGAAGGAGTGTATACCTATGGCCTCTTGTTGTAGTCATTACTCGGGAATCTCTGGCCGGAGTGGAGATGTCATAAAGATAGTCTTCAATGACATATCGAATAGAGTAATGAGTCGTAGGGACAAGAACTAATATTATTTAGATTAGATGTGACGTATTCAGTCTTGTGGGAGTTGACACATGTCCATACTCTGACTAAGTGGGGTATAAAATGGTGAAAGGAATAATTGCACGAAAATTGTCTAAGGAAAGGTTCGTAGTCAAATCACTGACTTTTCGGTCAATTGTGGGTCATGATGTGTTGCTAGATATTGCTCATGACTTGCTTAAATTAATTGTTAAATTTATGTGACCAATATAATCGAGAACCTAATAGGTCACATGCATTGGAGATATGTAGAATGAGTAAAATGGTCTTGGATGGGATCCAAAATATGAGAAAATTATTTCAGGATGGATCGCGATGAGATTGCACGGAAAAAAATCGTTCAGGAGGGTCATGGGCCCGTACGGAAATCACCTTTAGCACTGATTGTACATATTTATTTGATTAATAAAAGGCTTTTTAATTAATTTGATGTTCATTTGATATATGAATTGATAAGTGATCTTAAATCAATTAATGGAGTCCTTGATACATAACATAACATGAAGGAAATCATGATGAGATCATGACATTAAGATTCTTATCATGTGTAATTATGTTAGTATCAAAATTATCCCTAGTCATAGGATTAATGAGACGAGACATTATTAATTCAGATAGACTAGCACATGTTACACTCTGTGATTGGATTGAGTAGTAGATCTCATAATCTACAAACATGAGATGTTTAGGGTTAACATGTGGATGCTTGCTAAGTGTAGCTAAGTACATTGGATGACCAACTATGAGACAATCATATGGATAATCTATTCAAATGTCAATGATAGTCTCATCATAGCAATGGTGCAAGTATCCTTAGACTTGAGGTACTCAAGGATATCTAGAATATTGATTATGTATTTTGACACTATTCCTTGTTGCCTCTGAGAGGTAGGTCATAGGGTGGTGATTGGATACAGCTTGAGGTATTCGAAGGTAATTGGGTAACCAACAAAGGATTCACCACTCTTAATAGAAGGAGTGTATACCCATGGCCTCTTGTCATGGTCATTACTCAGGAATCTCTGGTCGGAGTGGAAATGTCATAAAGATAGTCATCAATGACATATCTAATAGAGTAATGAGCCTCAAGGACAAGAATTAACATTACTCGGACTAGATGTGACGTAGGTAGTCTAGTTGGAGTTGACACATGTCCATACTCTGAACCAAGTGGGGTATAGAATGGTGAAAGGAATAATTGCACGGAAATTGTCTATGGAAAGGTTTGTAATCAAATCACTAACTTTTCGGTCAATTGGGGGTCATGATGTGTTGTTAGATATTGCTCATGACTTGCTTAAATTAATTGTTAAATTTATGTGGCCAATATAACCGAGAACCTAATGGGTCACACGCATTGGAGATATGGAGAATGAGTAAAATGCCTTGGATGGGATCCCAAATATGGGAAAAATATTTCGGGATGGATTGCGATGAGATTGCATGGGAAAAAATCGTTCAGGAGGGTCATGGGCCTGTACAGGCCCATATGGGCTAGGTGTTAGAGGAGTGCTCTAAAGGCAATTACCTTTAGCACTTATTGTACAAATTTATTTGATTAATAAAAGGCTTTTTCATTAATTTGAAGTTCATTTGATTTATGAATTGATAAGTGATCTTAAATCAATTAATGAAGTCCTTGATACATAACATAACATGAAGGAAATCATGATGAGATCATGACATTAAGATTCTTATCATGTGTAATTATGTTAGTATCAAAATTATCCCTAGTCATAGGATTATTGAGACGGGACATTATTAATCCAGACAGACTAGCACATGTTACACTCCTTGATTGGATTGAGTAGTAGATCTCATAATCTATAAACATGAGATGTTTAGAGTTAACATGTGGATGCTTACTAAGTGTTGCTAAGTACATTGGATGACCAACTATGAGGCAATCATATGGATAATCTATTCAAATGTCAATGATAGTCTCATCATAGCAATGGTGCAAGTATCCTTAGACTTGAGGTACTCAAGGATATCTTGAATATTGATTATGTATTTTGATACTATTCCTTGTTGTCTCAGAGAGGTAACTCATAGTTTGGTGATTGGATACAGCTTGAGATATTCGAAGGTAATTGGATAATCAATAAAAGATTCACCACTCTTGATAGAAAGAGTGTATACCCATTGCCTCTTGTCATGATCATTACTCAGGAATCTCTGGCCGGAGTGGAAATGTCATAAAGATAGTCTTCAATGACATATCTAATAGAGTAATGAGCCTCAAGGATAAGAACTAATATTACTTTGACTAGACATGACGTAGTCAGTCTAGTGGGAGTTGACACATGTGCATACTCTGAATCAAGTGGGGTATAGAATGGTGAAAGGAATAATTCCAAAGAAATTGTCTATGGAAAAGTTGGTAGTCAAACCACTGACTTTCCGATCAATTGGGGGTCATGATGTGTTGCTAGATACCACTCTTGACCTACTTAAATTAATTGTTAATTTAAGTGGCCAACATAACCGAGAACCTAATGGGTCACACGCATTGAAGATATGGAGAATGAGTAAAATGATCTTGGATAGGATCCAAAATATGAGAGAATTATTTCGGGATGGATCGCAATGAGATCGCACAGAAAAATTGTTCAGGTGGGTCATGGGTCCTGCGGGCTAGGCAGGCTGCTGGCTTGCCTAGCGGACCAGCTAGGTTGCCCAGCAGTAGCCTGCAGCGCTGTTGCCTCCCACCCGTTGGCCAATTATGGCCAATTACTATTCATTCATTTCCCTTTTCTCCATTTTTGAATTTTCATCTTTTGTTTGAATTTGATTCAAATAGAAAAGACATCAAATGGCAAAATATAGACAAGAAAATATTAATTTGTGTAAAAAATATTTTTAAGACAACAAATTTCTCTTAAGAACACTTTCAAAGCTAGCACTTTGAATTTATTCAAACCATTTCACTTGATAGTTTCTTCTTCATTCGTCGCATGGATTATCATTAGAGACATCCTAGTGTGAATTGTTGTGGTTTGCTACAACCCAACAAAGTGAAGATTTGAAGAAAAAATAATAAATTACAAGGTATAATTTTTAACATTTATATTTATTTAAATTATTTTTAATGGTACAAGTATGATCTTTTGTTTTGGGTTTTAAAAATTTTATTTTTTCGCTGGGTTTATGAATATGATTCATTCTTCAAAACGCAACATTGGTATCAGAGCCTCTTTGTATCCATTAAAATTAATTTTAATTGAAAGTGCAATGGGATTGCATGTTTTTTATGATTTTGGATCAATAGGTTTTGAAAATTTGAAATTAATTTGTAAAATTTATTTTACACGTTTTTATTTCTTTAATCTAATTATGGGATGATTAAAATGATTATTTTGATTGAAAAATGATTTGAATGTAATAAAAATAATTAATTTCGGATTTATTTCAAAAATACCTAAAATTGCCTTATTTATGAACATGTGTTGTTGTTTGGCTTAATTGATGGGGTTGGTTATATTTTTCTTGTAATTTAATTATGAAAAAATTATTTAGACATTGAGAATATATTTATGCCTCTATAAGTGTCCAATAATTAATTAAAAATTATTTTAATTAATTTTTCAAACAAACACAAAAAGGGGACTGTTTAAGCATACCCAATGTGGCTGTTTGTTTGATTTTTTTTTATGTGTTTATTTTATTTTCAGCACCTTGAAATAATTTTTATGTGATTAGAAATATGTTATTTTGATGTTAGATGCATGCCAAAATTATTTTGCAAGCATTTGAAACTTTAAAAAATTCTAGATATCGAATTAGTCATTTTGAGCATCTAAGAGTGTTGTTCGTTTGTCTTAGTAATTTTGGCTTGTGCCAAAAATATTTTGATGAACTTGAGCTGACCTAAAGATAATTAGAATGATAATTTGATGTTCTGGAAATTTTTAGAATTTTTGGAAATTAATTTAAGTTGTGCAATTGTAATTCTAGTATGACTAGAAATTGATATGTATATTAAAATTAAATTGTTTAATTTTAATATCATAATATTCTGATTTTAAGGAGAATTAATTTTGAATTATTTTTGAAAATATGGAATTTAATTTAATTTAATTAAATATTAAATTCCACATTAAAATGACATACAAAATTAAATTAACCGGAAAAACACATATAAGCAATTTCGATTCATGCGTTGAATCGATTTACAAATTGAAATCCAAAATTGTCATTTTTATTTTGTGCATTAGAGAATGCATGTTAGGGGTATATGAAAAGGCATGATGGATGATTATGGACTTAGGTCCAATGTGATTGAGCATGCATGGAATTATTTTATTTTATGGTAAATAGGGCATGTGTGTCCCTACCTCTTTTTCTTTCTTATTTATTTCTCTTCTCATCTTACTCCCTTCAAATGAAAATTGAGGTTTTCTATAATTTGAAATATGCAATTAGATTACATAGGATTAGGATAGAATGAAGATACAAATAAGCAAGAAGCAAATGAGATGATACCATAAACAAAAAGACTTAAAAATAGGAATTTGATTTCTATTTTGGGTTGTAAATTCATGCATATACCTAAGTAAGACCTAGTCAATTTCTCTTTGGCTCAAGAGATAAAGATTGTAATATCCGCTAATTTAGGCCCCGAGTCGCATGTCTCGCGAAGTAGACGTGATTGACCGATGGGAGTCTAAATTCGGATTTTTTTTTACAAAAATTGATCAAGTAACAACTAAATTAAATGATATAAGTCTAATTAAGTGATTATAAAGTTTAAAGAAGTTGATTTACGGTAAAGGACTAAATTATAAAATTTGATAAGTTTTAGGGTCAAATTGCAATTTACCAAAAATTGGAGGATTAATAAGATTAATCGCTAATCAACATATTAATTTTGGCCACATTTTGATAGGTTTGGCCGGCCACTCAAGGAGAAAGAATGAGATTAATGGGTTCATTAAGCTTAATGTCAAGAAATGGTCAAAATAGTGGGTCCCACATGAAGACTTTTGGGTACCCTATTTAAGATTCTTTTCTTCTTCTTCTTCTCTTCATTTTCTGCATTCTTCTCTCTCTTAAAATACCAGTCACTCCAGCCATTTCTTTCCTCCACAACCATCTTGATTTCTAGAGAGATAAAGGAAGAGAAGAGAGGTGAAAGAACAAGAAAAAGTGATCTTCATGGTCCATAATTCCTAAAGAAGCTGGAAAGAACAACAAAGAGGAAGAAAAATCAAGTTGGGTAGAGAGAGAAAATCTCCAAAGTGGTGATTTAGTGAAGAAAATAGTAAGGTAAGAAGTGATTCTTCTTCTTCTTCATCTTTTATTAAAGGAAGTTCGAATTTTGAGATCATCCAAAACTTATGTGGAAGGAAAGAGAAACTAGGGTTTTGAGAGAGAAAAAGAGAGTTTGGGGTCTGGAGAAAATCAGATGATAATAATGAATTATGATGTTGTAGGAGTTCCAAGTGACAAGGAACAAGCTCTAAGGAGCAAAGGAAAAGAGAAAGCTACCTAAAAGAGTGAAGGAGAAAGATTAAGGTTTGTGCAAAACTTAAGGCAATAGCCTATTTTTGTTTGAAATAATGCATGCTGAACATGATTTTAGATAAATGCATTTCAAGAATGATGATGATTATGGCATGAAACCTTAGGTTTAGACATGTATGAATGAAATCCTTGTGTGACATTGAATTAATGATGCATGTTGGAAAATCTTGTTTGAGCAAGACATTTACATGTATTAGAAAGTAATAAGTTGAGTAAAGAACCTTAGAAATGCATGAAATAGAATTAGGCATGATTTGGATAATGTTAGAATGAATGAAAAGTGAATATGCATATTTCCTACTGAAAGTCACGGGCATGACTATTGAGTCACGGGCGTGAACTTGAGGGTTCACGGTTGTGACTGATTGTATCACGGTTGTGACTTCTGTGTGGAAATGGTACTATTCATTCCAGAAGCATTCACGGGTGGAATCACGGACGTGAATGAGTAAGCACGATCGTGAATGCTTTTGGGCGATTCATTCCAATAGCGTTCATGGCTTGGAATTACGGGCGTGAACTAATTAGCTAACACTTTGGTGCTTTGACACCCCATCTCCCATTAAGGTTGTTTCTTCTATTCCTTCGCATGGATTACCATTAGAGACAATCCAGCCTTAGATTGTTGTGGTTTACAACAACTCAACTTGAAGGAAAGACTCACAAACTTAAAAGATTGAAAAGAAATAAACAAGGTAATCATCTTCTTCCTTATTGATAATTTGATTTTAATGTTCATAGAACATTCCATAGTTTTTAGGTTCAATTAATTTTAATTTTCCACTGTGCCATGGGTTCAATTAATTTTAATTTCCCATTGTTCCATATATGTGATGTATGTTAAGAACCCAACAATGTACACATCCTCGGTTAGATTTCCATTAAGAAAAGTCATCTTCACATCCATTTTCCATATCTCATAATCATAGTGAGCAACAACATCTTTATGGATTTAAGCATAGCTACTGAACTAAAAGTTTCATTGTAGACAATTCGTTATCTTTGATGGTAACCTTTAGCTACAAGTCTAACATTATAGGTAACCACTGTAATGCCCGATAATTTAGGCCACGGTCGTGGTTGACCGACATTCGACACTCCAAACTGATCAAGGTCTAAATTCGGACAAGAAAGAAAAAAATTAAAATGATAATAAAATATGAGAAAAATATTTTGAATATTATTAATTGAGAATTTTGAAGTTTTGGCCGAATGAAATTGGAAATTGCAGTGTTTTTGGCACATATATTTTAAGAACACAAAAAAATGGAATATTATTTATCTAAGGAAAGGAATATTCTTTTGATTAATATAAATTAAGAGTGATTTAAATTAATGGACTAATGAGGGACAAAATTATCTAATTAATCCTAACCACCCACCTAATCCAACTATAAAAAGTCAAACCTTACTTTTTAGTCATTATTCTTCTTTTTTCTCATATAACCAAAGAAAACTCTCTCCCTTTCTTCTCTTTGTAGCCGTGACCTCCTTTCCCCCTAGTTCTTCTTTTTCTTTCTTCAATTAAAGTTAAAGTTAGATGGTAAAAGTTGGATTAAGGCAAGATCATCAAGATAGTGAAGCAAAGTGAGCATTACCAAGGAAGAAGAAGAAAAAAATAAGAGAAAAAGAGAAGAAAAATTTTAGTCATTTTGAAGATCTTCAAAGGTGAGGTAATATTTTCCATCTTCTCACTTTTCTCCTTCTCGTTTCTTCGATTTTGTGATTAGTTACCATTAAGGGTGGTAATTTAGGGTTATTATTATGTTAATAATGATTAAGGATGGATTAGTGTGATTTGTGCTTGATTAGTGTGAAAATTTTTGTTAGGCCAAGGAGGTGGAAAATCATTGAATCAAAATCAAAGATGAAGTAAGGACCAGAAGAAAACTAGCTAGGAAGAAGAGAAAAGTGAATAGAAGTGAATTTTTGAGGTATGTACATTTGGCAAAAATTCAATATAGAAAAATGTTGATTTTGATTTTGTGATGTTTGTGAAATTGTGGATGAAATTTTGGATATTTGATTGAGTGATAAATTGGTCATTAAATGATGCCATGAGTGTATAAATAAAAATTAGAATATGAGATTGATGCATGAAAATGGAAATTTTAGGAATTAATTGAAGTGCTGGAAAATTTGTCTTATGAATAGTATTTATTTTTTTGGTCATAACTTGAGTTCTAGAAATGTATTTTGAGTGATTCTTATTGGGTTGGAAAGTTAAGTCATAGGGCTTCAACTTTCATTTAGATCATTAGACCTGAATATGTCTGAAATTAGGTGACCAATGGACTCAAAGTTTGGACTAGAAATCTGTAAAGTAAAATACTGAGCATATTGGAATGAATGTATCTTAGAGAAAAATTCATAACTTTTGCTAAGAAATTCTGTTTAATGTGATTCATGTTGGAAATTAAAGATAAGACATGATCCTACATGTTGTTGGTTGATCACTTGTCCAAATTCCATCTAAAAATGGATGAAAAATATGGGCAATATAAGGCAGAAATGTTGTCCAAAATAATGCAGCTTGCAAATATGTATTGATTGCAAATATGCATTGATTGTGAAATTTCATAGGCACTAAGAAATATTGTTGAGCTCAAAATTACGTAGGCACCAAAAAGGTGTTAAGTTGTTATTGAAAATGTAGGCGTTAAAAGCTGAGTCATAAAATAATTATGTAAGCACCGAGTAGACTGTCAGAGAGCAGAAACCTTGTATCCAGTGTTTAGTACGGGTCTAAATTGTCATGGGCTATCAAATAAATAATAGAAAAAAATGTAAATTATCAAATTGATATTTTAAATTGTATATATTATATTGTTAAACAATTTCAGGCATGCTTAATGAATGGAATGTTATAATTAATGAATTATATATTTTTGCATGACGAAAATAGTTTTAATATTATTTGAATATTTGGCATGCTTAGTAAATTAATTGTAGTTTCTAAAATTTTATTTTAGAAATATTTATATAATTATTGGATAGTTGCTAAACGTACCACTAAACTAGTAGCTTAGCGCGTGTGTTTGACGCACAGATAAATAGATATAGCTGTTCAGATAGGGCGGCCCAAGAAGAGGGAAACCCCAAGATCAATTTGCAGTAGTTTATTTCCTTTTTGAATGTTTTGGAAATTGTATTGTAAAAAAAATTAATTAAATTTTAAGATGTAAATTTGTGGCATGTAGGATTTATAAGGATTGAAATTTGTAATTAATATATATTTGGTATTATTGGTAAATGTGTTTCTAAATATTATGTTTTACTGAATGAGTTCTTTTAAATTAAAATATTTACATCACTAGTTACATGTTTAAATGATATAAAAATAAATAAATAATCCAATAATTTGATAATTTTTTATTTTTATAAAAAAAATGAGTTTAGTAGCACTTTCATACAATATAAATGACTAGTAGGGTAAGGGAGCACTACATTTAGTGGTATCAAAGCCCAGGCTAATTGATTCTTAATAAGTGGGTGTAAAATAGAATATGTGTGTCATGCATATGTATAAATTTCTACAATTATCTGATTTGGGTCCTTTCTTATGGTTTATAGGTAGATATGGATTCGAGAATGGAACAAGATTTCTCAAAAGATGAACTGAGTAATAGTCTTTTAGAGTCAGCCAATTTTAGACAACCTCCATTAGTGAGATATTCCCGGCCGAGTGTAGTAGCTCCACCGAGAGCAGAGGGACAGACTAATTTAGGACATGAGCCTCTTATGGAGTAGATGGAAAATTTGTCGCAATGGAAAGTACAAACAGTTCGAAAATAAGCTCCACCTCCTCTTCCACCTCAGCCAAAACCCTAGATTGATAAATTGAGAAAATATGAGGCCACAGATTTTATGGGAAGAAGAGAGGATGACCCAGTAGCTTTAAAGTTTTGGATGGAATCGATAGAAAGGGTGTTTGAGGAACTCAAGTGTCCAGAGGAACAGAAGGTCAGGTATGTAGTGTCACTTCTAAAAGATCATGCCTATGACTGGTGGAAATCAATCTTTTCGAAGCCCTAGACACTGAAACCACTTTTATAGAATTTCTTCAAGGAAGAATTTTGCAAGAAATATGTGTCTAGAGTTTATGTGAATGAAAAAAAAGGGAGTTTCAAGATTTGAAGCAAGGAAGCATGTCAGTGTCCAAATACGAGATAGAATTCACCAGACTGAGTAAATATGCAACTGGAATCATTACTGATGAGACAGGTAGATGTTGTAGATTTGAGGATGGGCTTAATGATGATATTGGAAATATGGTTGCCGCCCTTCAGCTTGAGGATTTTGCTACACTAGTATCCTCGGCCATCAGTGTGGAAAAGAGGTCAAAGAGAAATAGGATAAAAGAGCCGCCATGGAGATGACAATTACATTGCCTAGACTTAAGGTAAAAAGGGGTAGACAATGCCTGGATTTTTCCAGTCATGGGGTTATGGACCAACCTTTTTCAGCTACGCAAAGCCAACGGTCGAGGCTAGAGGGGTCTATAGCTAGTGCACTAACTTCGGGTAAGAGGAGATTTATATCTGTCACATGTCAACATTGTGGAAGATCACATGCAAGTGATTGCTGGTGGATTACTAGAGCATGCTTACAATGCGGATCTACTGAGCACAAACACAAAGATTGCCCCAGAGGAAGAGGTACATGTGGTGTAGTATCAGTTCAGGTTCATAATGTCACTCAAGGCAGAGGTAGAGAACATTGACAGTCTAAAAGTGGTAGGATTGGGTAGAGTGTATCAGAATCAGTGAATAGAGCATAAGGTAGTCGAGCCGCCCGAGCATATGCCAAGAGAGCTCATGAGGAGCAAGATGCCCCGTATGTCATTATCGATAAATTTTCTCTTTATGATACTGATTTATTTGCACTGATAGATCTGAGTTCTACACATTCATATTTATGCATGTCACCACCTAGTCAGAGCAATATGGTAGTAGAGGAATTAGATTATGATATATTAGTGACAATTCTTTAGGTCATGGTGTGAAAGTTGGTCGAGTCTATAAAAATAGTCCAATCATAGCTCAAAATGTAGAATTCCTAGCTGATCTGATAAAGTTTCCATTCCATGAGTTTGATGCAATCTTGGGGATTGATTGGTTAACTCAGCATAGGGTAGTGGTGGATTGTCAGTATAGGAGAGTGACTTTCAAGAATTCAGGGCAGGATGACGTGATTATCTTGGGCGAGAACCGACCATACTTGACTAATGTCATTTCTGTTACAATGGCACGTAAGCTTATCAAAAAAGGATGTGAAGCATTTTGGGCACATATTGTAAATCCCAAGAAAGAGAGTCTAGATCTCAGGGAGATTCCTACAGAATGTGAATATCTAGATATCTTTCCTGAGGACTTACCAGTGTTACCACCTGTCAAGGAGATTGAGTTTGCCATAGATGTTTTGCCAGGCACAACCCCAATATCGATCACTCCCTACAAAATGGCACCTGTTGAGCTAAAGGAATTAAAAGTGTAGTTGCAAGAGTTATTAGAGAAAGGGTTTATCAGACCCAGTGTCTCACCTTGGGTTGCTCTAGTTTTATTTGTGAAAAAAAAGGATGGCACCTTTCATTTGTGTATTGATTATTGTCAGTTGAACAAGATGAAAATTAAGAACATATATCCTTTGCCGAGAATAGATGAGTTGTTTGATCAGTTGAAAAGAGCAGGGCTATTTTCTAAAATTGACCTCAGATTAGTTTACCACCAACTGATAATTAGAGAATCAGACATTTCAAAAACAGTATTTAGGACTCGGTATGATCATTACGAGTTTTTAGTAATGCCTTTTCACCTGACGAATGCCCTAGCAGCATTTTATGGATCTAATGAACAGAATATTTAGGCCTTATTTGGACCAGTTCATGGTGGTGTTCATAGATGATATCCTGGTGTACTCCAGAAGTAGAGAAGAGCATGATCAACATCTTCGTATTGTCTTCCACACCTTGAGAGAGAATCAATTATATGCAAAGTTGTCAAAATGTGCATTCTGGTTGGATGAAGTGGCCTTTCTAAGGCATATTGTCTCAGCCGATGGGATCAGAGTTGACTCCAGCAAGGTAGAGGTAATCCTCAACTGGAAACTGCCTCAAAATGTGACAGAGGTGAGAAGTTTTCTTGGTTTGGTTGGTTATTATCAGAGGTTCGTGAAAGAATTTTCAATGATAGCTTCATCACTAATAAAATTGCCTAAAATGAAGACTAGATTTGAGTGGACAGACTAGTGCCATACTAGCTTTGATAAGTTGAAGAAGATGTTGACAGAAGCACCAGTGGTGACACAGCCTACTATATGAAAAGATTATGTGGTGTACAGTGATGCTTCCCTTAATGGTTTGGGTTGTGTACTAATGCAAGAAGGCAAAGTGATCGTTTATGCTTTCAGACAACTGAAGTCTCATGAGAGAAATTATCCGACACATGATCTGGAACTAGCAGCCATTATGTTTGCATTGAAAATATGGCGACACTACCTATATGGCGACCAATGTTATATCTATACAGACTATAAAATTTTGAACTATTTGCCTTCACAAAAAGAACTCAATTTGAGACAGAAGCGATGGCTAGAATTAATCAAAGACTACAATTGTATCATTGATTATCAGTCGGGTAAGGCCAATGTGGTAGTTGAGGCTTTAAGTAGAAAAATTCTGGCAGGTAAACATTAAAACTTAAATTTATTAAGTGATCAAGATTTAAAAAAATGAAATAATAAATAATTTATATATATTATTTTGGAAAAATTGCAGATTCAACCCACATTGATTTAACAAGTAAAGGACAATCAAAAGCAAGACACGAAATTAAAGGAAATCTCTAAAATGGTAAAAAAGGGTGAAAAACTAGAATTTAATATTGAAGCACATGGGAGTTTAAGGAAAAAGGGCAGGTTATGTGTACCAGACATACCCGAGTGGAAATGGGAAAGAGTTACAAAGGATATTGTTTCTGGTTTGCCTTTGACACAAAAGAGGCATGATGCAGTATGGGTAATGGTGGACCGGCTCACCAAATCAGCTCACTTTCTATTGATCAAGATGACTTATCCACTTAATCGTCTGGCAGAGATCTATGTTAATGAGATAATCCATTTACATGGTGTGCCAGTTTCAATCATTTCAGATCAAGACCCGAGGTTCACTACACAATTATGGAAAATTTTGCATCAAGCCATAGGTACTTGGCTCACTTTCAGCACAATTTTCCACCCACAAATAGATGGACAACTAGAGAGGGTAATACAAATATTGGTGTTGGATTTTGAAGAATAAATCATATTCATAAATGCAGCGGACAAATAAAATTTTCAAAAACCCGAACAAAAGATCATACTAAAGCCATTAAAACTAATTTATATAAACATAGAGGTTAGAAATTATACCTTGTAATTTCTTATTTGTTATTCAAATCTTCACTTTGTTGGGTTGTAGCAAACCACAACAATCCACACTAGGATGTCTCTAATGATAATCCACGCGAAGAATGAAGTAGAAACTATCAAAAGAAAAGGTTTGAACAAATTCAAAGTGCTAGCTTTGAAAGTGTTCTTGAGAGAATTTTATTGTGTCCTAAAAATATTATTTTCACAAAAAATATTTTTATGTCTATTTTTTGCCATTTGATGTCTTATCTATTTGAATTACATTCAAAGAAAAAATCAAAAGTCAAAAGTGGAGAAAAGGAAAATGAATGAATGGTAAATTGGCCATAATTGGCCAAATTAAGGCCAATACATCTGTTCGCCAATGGAAGGCAGCAACGCCCTTGCTGGGCCTGCTGTGGGCTATTGCTGGGTAGCCTAGCTAGCCCGCTAGGTAGGCCAATAGCTTGCCTAGCCCGTACAAGTCCGTGATCCTCCCAAATGATTTTTTCCGTGTGATCTCATCATGATCCATCCCGAAATAATTCTCTCATATTGTGGATCCCATCCAAGACCATTTTACTCATTATCCATATCTCCAATGTGTGTGACCCATTAGGATCTCAGTTATGTTGGCCACATAAATTTAACAATTAATTTAAGCAAGTCATGAGCAATATCTAACAACACAACATGACCCCCAATTGACCGAAAACTCAATGATTTGACTACGAACCTTTCCAAAGACAATTTCCATACAATTATTCCTTTCACCATTCTATACCCCACTTGGTTCAGAGTATGGACATGTGTCAACTCCCACTAGACTGACTACATCACGTCTAGTCCAAGAAATGCTAGTTCTTGTCCTTGAGGCTCATTACTCTATTAGATATGTCATTGAAGAGTATCTTTATAACATTTCCACTTTGGCCAGAGATTCCCGAGTAATGACCACGATAAGAGGCCATAGGTATGCACTCCTTCTATCAGGCATGGTGAATCCTTTGTTGGTTACCCAATTACCTTTAAAAACCTCAAGCTATATCCAATCACCACCTTATGAACAACCTCCCTAAGGCAACAAGGAATAGCATCAAAATACAGAATCAATATCCAAGATATCCTTGAGTACGTCAAGTCTTAAGATATTTGCACCATTGCTATGATGAGACTATCATTGACATTTGAATAGATTATCCATATGATTGTCTCATAGCTGGTTATCCAATGTACTTAGCTACACTTAGCAATCATCCACATGTTAACTCTAAACATCTCATGTTTATGGATTATGAGATCTACTAGTCGATCCAATCAAGGAGTGCAAGATGTGCTAGTCTGTATGGATTAACAATGTTTTGTTTTATTAATCCTATGACTAGAGATAATTTTGATATTGACATAATTACACATGATAAGAATCTCAATATCATGATCTCATCATGATTTTCTTCATGCTATGTTATATATCAAGGACTTCATTAATTGATTTAAGATCACTATCAATTCATATATCAAATGAACATCGAATTAATGAAAAAGCCTTTTATTAATCAAATAAAGTTGTACAATAAGTGCTAAAGGTGATTGCCTTTAGAGCACTCATTTAACAAGCTCCCACTTGCACTAAAGCCAATTGCCTTTGTATTTAATTCCACAAGTAGGTACATGAGAATCATATTTCTTTTGGGGAAGTGGCTTAGTTAAATGATTAGCAATATTTTGATCAATGGGCACTCTTTCTATCTTTACATCACTCTTACCAATGATTTGTCTAATTTGTATATGTTTGGATCTTTGATGAGACTGTGGCTCCTTTGCTTGTGAAATGGCGCCATTGTTATCACAATACAATTGTATTGGATCAATAATGCTGGGAAGCACTCCAAGTTCTATGATGAATTTCTTTATCCAAATTGCTTCCTTTGTTGCTTTAGAAGCTATAATGTACTCTCCTTCGGTTGTGGAATCAGCAGTCATTTCCTGTTTGGAAGTCTTCAAACTAACTGCTCCACCATTTAGTGTGAATATATAACTTGATTGAGATTTTGAGTCATCCTTGTCAGATTGGAAGCTAGCACTGGTATACCCGCTTATAATAAGATCTCCATCTCCATATATCATGAATACATCCTTAGAGATATTCTTGATAGCCACCCAATGACCCTCACAAAGGTCCCATTGGTATATGCTCGTGACACTCAGAGCATATGATATATCGGGTCTTGTACATATCATAGCTTACATGATTGATCCTATAGCTGAAGCATATGGAATCAAATTCATGTGTGTCCTCTCATCTCGTGTCTTTGGACACAAAGACTTTGAAAGAGTAATTCCATGGGTCATGGTAATATATCCCCTCTTGGACTACTCCATGCTAAACCTTTTTAGCATCTTATCTATATATGTAGACTATGAAAGACCAAGTAATCTTTTGGATCTATCTCTATAGATCTTTATCCCCAAAATATAGACTTCTTCTCCATGGTCATTCATAAAGAAATTCTTGAATAACCAAATTTTGATTGATTGTAAGGCTGACACATCATTTCTCATTAACAATATGTCATCTACATATAATACAAGAAATAAGATTTCACTCCCACTAACTTTCTTGTAAACACAAGGTCCATCTGGATTTTGTAAGAAACCAAACTATTTCATTGTCTCACCAAACCGAATATTCCAACTCCTGGATGCTTGCTTTAATCCATAAATGGATCTTTGAAACTTACATGCCTTTTTGCCATCTTTGGATATGAAGCCTTTTGGTTGTGTCATGTACACATCCTCAGTCAGTTTTCCATTAAGGAAAGTTGTCTTCACATCCATTTTCCATATCTCATAATTATAATGAGTAGTAATGGCTAGGAGTCCTTATGGATTTAAGCATAACTATTGGGCTAAATGTTTTATCATAGTCAATTCCTTGTCTTTGACGATAACCTTTAGCAACAAGTATAGCTTTATAGGTAATCACATTACCATCCATGTCATTTTTCTTTTTGAAAATCCATTTGCACCCTATAGGCTTTATCCTTTCGGGTGTGTCAACCAAAGTGCATACTTGGTTTTCATAGATGGAATCCATTTCTTACTTCATGTCTTGAAGCCATTTGTCAGATTATAAACTATTCAGAGCTTCTTCATAGGTTGTGAGGTCATAATTTTCTATAAGCAATACGTTGTTTTGTTCACTAATGAGAAATCCGTATCTGTCTAGAATAGTACATATCGTACTTGACCTATGAAGCTCTTGTGCTTCAGAAGGTTGAGTTGTTATATCATTTGTATGAGTAACAAGCTCAGGTTCAAGTAGTTGATCAACATCTATTTGAGCATCTTGAACTTCCTCAAGTTCAATTTTGCTCCGACTATCTCCTTTTAGAAGGAATTCTCTCTCTAAAAAGATAGCATGTCTTGAAACAAAAACCTTTTGTTCCAAGGGGTGGTAAAATTGATATCCATATGATGCTTTTGGATGTCTCAGAAATAGACATTAGTCAGACTTAGCTTCTAGCTTATCTGACGTTCGCTTCACATAAGCAGGACAACCCCAAATTCTCATGTAAGAAAATGTGGGTCTTTTGTTATACCATATCTCATATGGAGAAACATCAACTGACTTGGAAGGAACTCCATTTAATATATAAATGGTGGTCTCTAGTGCATAACCCCAAAAAGATTTAGGCAGTTCCGCAAAACTTGTCATTGATTTTACCATGTCTAACAAGGTTTAGTTTCTTCTTTTAGCCACACCATTGTGTTGTGGCGTGTAAGGTGGATTCCATTGAGATAAAATCCCATTATCCCTAAGATTTACTAGAAACTATTGACTCAAGTATTCAACTCCTCGATATGGTCGACGTGTTTTAATACCTTTGCTAAGTCTACTTCATTTCTAAATTCTTTGAACTTTTCAAAACCTTCAGATTTCTATCTCATAAGATACACATGCCCATATCATGAGTAGTCATCGATAAAAGTAATGAAGTAGATGAAACCACCTCTGGCGTGTTTGGACATTGGACCACATATATTTGAATGTATTAACTCTAAAAGTCCATTAGCACGTTCACCCTTTCCCTTAAAAGGTAATTTAGTCATCTTTTCAAATAAGCAAGATTCACATGTGCCATATGATTCGTAATCAAATGACCCCAAACTATCACTCTTGTGTATCTTAGCCATGTGTTTCTCACTTATATGACCAAGGCGATAATGCCATAAGTAAGATGATTTCAACATTCTCGTTTCTGCCTTTTATTATCATTCATGTTTAAAATTGGATTTGACATATCTAATATGTATATTCCATTGCACAATGTACCACTAGCATAAAGAATTCCATTCAACATAATATAACAAGAATTGTTACTAAAAGATAAATGGAAACCATCTTTTATTTAGACTTGAAACAGAAATAATATTTTTAGTCAAAACAGGTACATAATAGCAATTATCCAAATTTAACATAAGCCCACTAAGGAGGGTCAATATATAAGTTCCTACAGCTAATGCAACAACCCTTGCTCTATTTCCAACATGTAGGTCTGACTCTGCCTTATTGAGCTGCCTATTGTTCCTTAGGCCCTGCATATTAGTACATATATGTGAGCCACAACCAGTATCTAATACCCATATGTTATTATCATAAACATTATTAATTTCAATAACAAAAATACCTAAAGTAGATGGGGCATTAGATGCCTTTTTCTTTAAGGATTCCAAGTAAACCTTACAGTTTCTCTTCTAATGCCCATCCTTACCTCAATGGAAGCATGTCCCCTTTGGAGCAATCTCCTTGGCCTTCTTCTTGGCCATGCCTCCCTTAGGCTTCATGGACTTCTTCTTCTTCTTAAGGTTCTTCCTTTTATAACCTAAAGAGTCCACCAGCATCACATCTTTACTGTCTTTCTTGATAGATAGCTCAGCTGTTTTAAGCAAGTTAATCAGCTTAGGAATAGTGGTAGAGATTTGGTTCATCCTATAGTTAAGCACAAAATGTCAATAACTATCGGACAAATCGGTTAGAATTAATTCAATACTTAATTCATGGTCCATCACAAATCCCAAGGTGGCCAACCTCTCAATATACCCATTCATCTTCAATGCATATTGCACTAGAGATGTCCCCTTAACCATCTTAGTGCAGAAGAGAAACCTCGAAGTTTCGAACCTTTCAGAACGTGCTTGCTCATCAAAAAGATCTCTCAGATGGTATACTATGGAATTAGCATCCATAACCTTATGCTGCTTTTGTAACTCAACTGACATAGTAGCAAGCATAATGCATTTTCCCATCTCACTATCATCGAGATGCTTTTGATATGCCTTCTGAACATATTCAGAAGCATTAGCAGCAAGGGTATTAGGGAGTGCCTCATCTAGGACATAGCCAATCTTTTCGGATTTGAGAACTATTCGCAAATTCCTTAGCCAATCAAAAAAATTTGGCCCAGTCGACTTATTTGATTCCATTAGTGATTGTAAATTCACACTTGTCATGATGATGATTCTAGCAACCTAGATGTAAAATTGAACATGTTAGAATGTACATTCAATGCATGTTTGTTAGGTCTTCAATAAATTGCATTATGACTCCCACTATTTTATTACGATAGCCCTCACTATGACCAGAGAGAACTTATACGGAAGTTGTCCTAGTGGGTTGATATCGAACTAGCTAAGAATAACCTTGAGACAACTCAACAAGCTATCCTTAGTTTGGTTGGTAGGTATCTAATCCATACCAATTGCATTATTCATGCAACTATCGAATCTTGTGCTATCAACTTTTTGATGTGTGCACATACATTGGGCTATCAATTTTTGATATGTGTCCATCTCATGTATACACACCCAACTTCGCCTCCAATACACATTAACCTTGGTGCAAATCCAACAAGTTAATAATATCGGTTAAGTCTAACCTATTAATCGTGAAATCTAATTTCAATGGACTGAACATATTCTTATAGAGTGAGCTTGAAGCAACTCAACAACCTTAACTCTAGAAGAACTCTGGTTCTCCCTACATTAATGGAAGGCGCAAGACTTAATTGTTTATTTAGCGAGGGATTTCTTTGTTAAGTCTCATCAAGTTATTATTTCATACTTTTATATATCATGCATTCATCACATAGATATATAAAGATAGTTACATTAACTATATGGCATGATTATGGACATACTAAAGTCAATCTCTTGAGCCAAAGAGAAATTGACTAGGTCTTACATAGGTATATGCATGAATTTACAACCCAAAATAGAAATCAAATTCCTATTTCTAAGTCTTCTTGTTTATGGTACCACCTCATTTGCTTCTTGCTCCTTTGTATCTTCATTCTATCCTAATCCTATGTAATCTAATTACATATTTCAAATTATAGAAAAACTCAATTTACATTTGAGGGGAGTAAGATGAGAGGAGAAATACAAAAGAAAGAAAGAGAGGTAGGGACACGCATGCCCTATTTACTATAAAACAAAATAATTCAATGAATGCTCAATCCCATTAGGCCTAAGTCCATAATCATCCATCATACCTTTTCATACACCCCTATCATGCATTCTCTAATACATAAAATAAAAATGACAATTTTAGATTTGAATTTGTAAATCGATTCAACGTTTGAACCGAAATTGCCTACTTGTGTTCTTTCGGTTAATTTAATTTTGTATGTCATTTTAAAGTGAAATTTAATATTTAATCGAATTAAATTAAAGTCCAAATTTTCAGAATTAATTCAAAATTAATTCTCCTTAAAATCAGAATATTATGATGTTAAAATTAAACAATTTAATTTTAATATACATACCAATTTCTAGTCTTATTAGAATTATAATTGCACAACTTAAATTAATTCAAAATTAATTTCTTAAAATTCTAAAAATTTTTATAACTTCAAATCATCATTCTAATAATCTTTAGGTTAGGTCAAGTTTATCAAGATATTTTTGGCACAACCCAAAATTATTAATACAAACAAACCAACACACTTAGACATGAAAAAAAGACTCATTCGACATCTAGAATTTTTTAAAATTTCAAATACTTGTAAAATAATTTGGCATGAATCTAACATCAATATAACATATTTTGAATTACATAAACAATATTTCAAGTGCTAAAAACAAAATACACATATAGAAAAAAAATCAAACAAAACAATCCCACCGGGTGTGCTAAAACAATCCCTTTTGTGTTTGTTTGAAAAATTAATTAAAATAATTTTTAATTAATTATTGGAAACTTCTAAAGGTATAAAAATATTCTCAATATGTCTAAATAATTTTTTCATAATCAAATTATAAGAAAAATATAATCAATCTCATCAATTAAACCAAACAACAACACATGTTCATAAACAAGACAATTTTAGATATTTTTGAAATAAATCTGAAATTAACTATTTGAATCACATTCAAATCATTTTTCAATCAAAATAATCATCCTTAATCATCCCTGATCAGATTAGAGAAACAAAAAATTTAAAATATATTTTACAAATTAATTTAAAATTTTCAAAACCAATTGATCCAAAATCATCAAAACCATGCAATCCCATTGCACTTTCAATAAAATTAATTTTAACGGACAAAAGGAGGCTTTGATACCACTGTTGGGTTTTGAAGAATGAATCAGATTCTTAAACACAATGGAAAAACAATATTTTCAAAAATCCAAAACAAAAAATGATACTTGTGCGATTAAAACTAATTTATGTAAGCATAGAAGTTAGAAAGTATACCTTTAATTTCTTATTTGTTATTCAAATATTCACTTTTCTGGATTGTAGCGAACCACAACAATCCACACTAGGATGTCTCTAATGATAATCCACATAAAGAATGCAGAAGAAACTATCAAAAGAAATGGTTTGAACAAATTTAAAGTGCTAGCTTTGAACGTGTTCTTGAGAGAATTTTATTCTCTTAAAAATATTTTTTTTCTATCATTTGATATCTTTTCTATTTGAATCAAATTCAAAGAAAAAATCAAAAGTCAAAAATGGAGAAAAGGGAAATGAATGAATAGTAAATTGACCATAATTGGCCTAATTAAGGCCAATTCAGCCGTTGGCCAACGGAAGGAAGCAACCTAATTAGCCTGTGCGGGCCCGTGATCCTCCCGAAAAATTTTTTCCATGCGATCTCATCGCGATCCATCCAGAAAAAATTCTTTCATATTTTGGATCTCATCTAAGACCATTTTATTCATTCTCCATATCTTCAATGCGTGTGACCCATTAGGTTCCCGGTTATGTTGACCACTTAAATTTAACAAATAATTTAAGCAATTCATAAGCGGTATCTAGCAACAAATCATAACCCCCAATTGACTAGAAAGTTAGTGATTTGACTACGAACATTTTCATAAACAATTTTCGTGCAATTATTCCTTTCACCATTCTATACCCCACTTGGTTCAAAGTATGGACATGTGTCACTTCCCACTAGACTGACTACATCATGTCTAGTCCAAGTAATGTTAGTTCTTGTCCTTGAGGCTCATTACTTTATTAGATATGTCATTGAAGAGTATCTGTATGACATTACCAATCCGGCTAGAGATTCCCGAGTAATGACCACGACAAAAGGAAATGGGTATACACTCATTTTATCAGGAGTGGTGAATCCTTTGTTGGTTACCCAATTAGCTTCGAATACCTCAAGCTATATCCAATCAGCACCCTATGAGCAACCTTCCTAAGACAACAAGGAATAGTATCAAAATACAAAATCAGTATCCAAAATATCCTTGAGTACCACAAGTCTTATGATACTTGCACAATTGCTATGATGCGACTATCATTGACATTTGAATATATTATCCATATGATTGTCTCATAGTTGGTCATCCAATGTACTTAACTACACTTAGCAAGCATCCACATCTTAAACTCTAAACATCTCATGTTTATAGATTATGAGATCTACTACTCAATCCAATCAAGGAGTGTAACATGTGCTAGTCTGTTCGTATTAACAATGTCCCATTTTATTAATCATATGACTAGGGATAATTTTGATACTAACATAATTACACGTGATAAGAATCTCAATATTATGATCTCATCATGATTTCCTTCATGCTATGTTATATATCAAGAACTTCATTAATTGATTTAAGATCACTATCAATATATATATCAAATGAACATCAAATTAATAAAAAAAGTCTTTTATTAATCAAATAAATTTGTACAATAAGTGCTAAAGGTGATTACCTTTAGAGCACTCCTCTAAAAATTGGAAGATATATGACACCATATGAAGCCTTTTATGGGAGAAAATGTAGAACTCTTATATGTTGCACCGAGCTTAGTAAAAAGAAAGTAGTGGATCCAAATTTAGTTCAACAGATAGAGGAAAAAGTGAGAGCAATAAGAGATAGGTTGAAAACCACTGTTAATAGACAGAAATCATACACAGATTTAAAGAGGAGGGATATTGAGTATAAAGTTGGTGACAAAGTATTCTTAAAAGTCTCACCTTGGAAAAGGATTTTTCGATTTGAAAAGAAGGGAAAGTTCAGTTCTAGGTTCATTAGACCATACGAGGTACTTGAACGCATAGGTCCTGTGGCATACAAATTAGCTCTACCACCAGAGTTAGACAAGATTCACAATGTATTCCATGTGTCCATGTTGAGAAGATATTGATCGATCCATCTCATATCATATCAGCAAAACCTAAAGATATACGACCAGATCTAACTTATAAAGAGGAGCCAATGAAAATTCTAGCTCGAGAAATGAAAGAACTACGGAATGAGAAGGTACCATTGGTAAAGATTCTGTGGAAAAATCATAATTCAAAAGAGGCGACTTGGGAAAATGAAGAGGTGATGAAGGCTCAGTATCCACAATTATTCCACTCCAGTTAAAAAGGTAAATTTTGAGGACAAAAATTTGTTTAAAGAGGGAAAATTTGTAATGCCCGATAATTTAGGCCACAGTCGCAGTTAATTGAAATTTGGCGCTCCAAATCGATCAGGGTCTAAATTCAAATATGAATGAAAAAAATAAAAATGATAATAAAATATGAGAAATATATTTTGGATATTATTAATTGAGAATTTTGAAGTTCAAAATTAAAATTTGGAAAAAAATAATTTTTCGCTGAACGAAATTGGAAATTAGAGTGTTTTTGGTACAGATATTTTAAGAAGACATAAAAATAGAATATTTTTTATCTAAGGAAGGGAATATTCTTTGATTAAAATAAAGTAAGAGTGATTTAAATTAATGGACTAATGAGGGACAAAATTATCTAATTAATCCCAACCACCCACCTAATCCAATTATAAAAAGTCAAACTCTACTTTTTGGTCACTATTCTTCTTCTTTCTAATCTAAACAAAGAAAACTCTCTCCCTTTCTTCTCCTTGTAGCTGTGACCTCCCTTCCCCTTAGTTCTTCTTTTTCTTTCTTCAATTAAAGCTAAAGTTAGATGGTAAAAGTTGGATTGAGGCAAGATCATCAAGAAAGTGAAGCAAAGTGAGCATAACCAAAAAAGAGGAAGGAAGAAAAGAAGAGAAAAAAGGAAGAAAAATTTTAGTCATTTTGAAGATCTTCAAAGGTGAGGTAATATTTTCTATCTTCTTACTTTTCTCCTTCTCTTTGGTTTGATTTTGGGGTTAGTTACCATTAAGGGTGGTAATTTAGGGTTATTATTATCTTAGTGATGATTTAATGATGGATTAGTGTAATTAGTGCTGGATTAGTGTGAAATTTGTTGTTAGGCCAAGGAAGTGAAAAATATTTGAACCAAAATGAAAGAGGAAGTAAGGGTGTAGCACCCACTCACCCAAGCCGCACGTGCCCAAATGCAGGGGCGTTACTACCTGTCTTCTTTACTTCTTTAAATCGCTATATATTTTTTTATATAATAAATAATGTACATTTTATTTACATAAGATAGTATTTATAAATACCAATTTACTAATTAACAAACTTTGAAAACTAATTTACAACTTATAAGTATATTTAATGTGGAAAACAAAACACAAGAGTTCAAAAGTTTATGACCCACTATTTCGAGATCAGCAACTTTAATTTGAATAGGATCACCGCTTGATTTATCTACCACCTTTAGCTACCTTTTTATATCTACGAGGAAAGAAACTCCCACACTAAGCTCTAAGCTTAGTGGTGCATTTAAATAAGGGAATATACTATATCATGCAACAAGCATTAACATGTATCATTTTATGCATTAAAATCTTTACATGCTAATCCTATCAACATGTTCCTATTTAATACAAGTATAAATATCATGCTCACATATACAATGTTATTTTTCATTTATCTTTGATGGTAAGTTACTCTGTTAATCTCTTTATTATTATATCTCAATCTCATATAATCATCATCATTTTTTTTCTTTCCTATTTTCCGACATAGCTTCATTATCTTGCCCACATCACTCTAAATTTAGACTGACTGGATACGGGTTATGGATCAGGAGCGCTCCTAAACCTATAGCTACCCTGTCCACTATCTGGCTCAACATAGCTTCTCAAATCAATGGTGCTCTCTGAGCTTAAGCCACATTAATTGAGTATTATTTCATCATAGATGAATAACCGGACCAAGGGTGTTCTCCGAGCTTAAGCTACCTTATCTTCAATTTATATGTGCTCTATAGAGCTTTTCAAGTCAATGACACTCTTCGAGCTTAAGCCACATTGACCAAGCATCTTAGATCAATGGCGCTCTCTGAGCTTAAGCCACATTGATCGAGGAATAACTCATATAGTATGGTACCGTTCGCCCCCTTAAGGACATGTCATCTATCCTGATTCTAGTCCATAGGTAAAGTAATGGGCATCTTCGTATTTTCACATCAATCATATATCTTTATTTAATTTTTATTTTACATCCATTTCATCATCCTCATTTTATACATAACATCATCTTCATTCATAAATTTTGACACATCAATATTCTCATGTATCAACATCTCAATTTTCTTATTTTGTAAACATCTCATCATGCTCATACATACTGGATAACATATTTTCATTTGTTTAACTAGATACATCAGTAGATAATCATATTCATAATTTATTTGAAAACAGTGCATTCACGACTATGATTACTAATTCATGCCCCTGAATTAGTTCACACCTGCAATCCAAAGCCGTGAACGCTACTGGAATGAATCATGCCAAAAGCATTCACGGTCGTGAATACTCATTGGTACCCGTGAATGAGTTCACATCCGTGAACACTTCTAGAATGAATAGTACCATTTCCACACCCAAGCCACAACCGTGATACAAATCAGTCACAACCCTTAACCATTAGGTTCACGCCCATAACCTTCGGCAGGAAATTTGCATATTGACATTTCATTCATTCTAATTACACCAAATCATATCAAAACACAACTCATGCATTTCTGGAGTCCTTTATTCAACATATCATGACTAATACATACAAATGCCTTAATCACAATTAAATTCTTTAACATGCATCACTTAATTCAACAAATCATAAGAAAACTCATTCTTTATCTCTAACATATGGTTTCAAGCCATAGTCATCATTAATGCATTTCAATCATCAATCATCATACTAAACATGCATTATTTCAAACAAAGATAGGCTATTGCCTTAAATTATGCACAAACCTTCATCTTTCTCCTTCACTATTCTAAGTAGCTTTCTTTTTTCCTTTGCTCCTTAATGTTTGTTCCTTGTCACTTGGAACTCCTACAACATGATAGATCATTATTATCATATGATTTTCTCAAGACCCTAAACTCTCTTATTCTCTCTCAAAACCCTAATTTCTCTCTCTTTCCATATGAGTCTTGGATGAGCTCAAAATTCAAATTTCTTTAAGAAAAGATGAAGAAGAAGAAGAAGAAGAAGAATCACTTATTACCTTACTCTTTTCTTCACTAAATCACAAATTTGGAGATTTTCTCTCTCCATCAAACATGATTTTTCTTCCTCATTCTGGCTTTTCCCAACTTCTTTAAGAGTTATAAATCATGAAAATCACTTGCTTTTGATCTTTTCCCCCTCTTCTCTTCCTTTCTCTCTCTAAAATTCTACTTTGGCTATGGAGGAAATAAGGCTGGCGTAGATGAACAAAAAAGAAAGAAAGAAGAGAGTAGAAAATAAGGAGAAGAAGAAAAGAAAAGAAAACATAAAAGTCCTCATGTGGGACCCACAATCTTTGACAAATTTTTGACATTAGGCTTAATCACATTTAATTCTTATTCTTCCTCTTGCTATGACTGGCCAAACCAATTTAAAATGTCCCATCTCTTATGTTAGTTAGTAAACAATCTCATTGATCCTCCAAATTTTTGGTAAATTGCAACTTGACTCCAAAACTTATCAAAATTTACAATTTAGTCCTTTACTGTAAATCAACTTCTTTAAACTTTATAATCACTTAATTAGGCATATGTCATTTAATTTAGTCATTACTTGATTAATTCCGATAAAAAATTCAAATTTAAACTCTCATCGGTCAAACGCGTCAATTTTACGACACGTGCAACTCGGTGTCAAAATTAGCGGATATTACATTCTCTCCCCCTTAAATAAATTTCGTCCTCGAAATTCACCTATTCATTTTGGTTTAAACAACTGGGGATACTGCTTCTTCATCAATTATTCACTTTCCCACGTGGCTTCTTTAATTGTATGATTCTGCTATAAGACTTTAACTATAGGGACTCTCTTGTTCCGGAGAACTTTCTCTTCATATGCTATTATAGCCACTGGTTCCTCCTCGTAAGACATGTCTGTCTGTACCTCTATTTCTTCAATCGGTATAATGTTGATCGATTCTGAACGGTATCTTCTTAACATTGAAACGTGGAACATGTTATGAATTCTGGCTAGCTCCGGAGGAAGAGCTAATCGGTAAGCCACTGGTCCTATCCTTTCCAAAATCTCATAAGGACCAATGAACCTTGGACTTAACTTTCCTTTTCTACCGAACCTCAATACCTTTTTCGAAGGTGAAACTTTAAGGAATACTTTGTCACCTACTGCATATTCTATGTTTCGTCTCTTTAAATCAGCATATGATTTTTGTTGATCTTGTGCTGCCTTTAGCCTTTCCTTTATCACTTTAACTTTCTCCTCGGTCTGTTGAATTATCTTTGGCCCAATCAACTTTTTTCATTTAACTCAGTCCAACAGACTGTTGTCCAACATTGTCTTCCGTATAAAGCCTCATAAGGAGCCATGCCAATGCTCGTTTGATGACTGTTGTTATAGGCAAACTCTATAAGAGGTAGATGTTGATCCCAACTTCCCTCAAATTCAAGCACATAGCTTCTCATCATATCCTCTAGCAACTGAATAACTCACTCCGATTGTCCATCCGTTTACAGATGAAATGCCATACTGAATCTAAGTCAAATTCCCAAAGCCTGTTGTAAACTTTTCCAGAACTGCGACATAAATCTGTGTTTATCGGAGATAATAGACATAAGTACTCCATGAAGTCTCACTATCTCATTCAAATAAATCTCAACCAGCTTGTTCAAAGTATAGTCCATCCACAATGGTAGAAAATGTGCTGACTTCGTCAACCGATCCACTATCACCCACACTGCGTCATGCTTTCTCTGAGTTATCGATAAGTCGAACACAAAATCCATTGTGATTCTTTCTCACTTCCATTCTGGTATGGAAATTGGTTGTAGTAATCCTATGGGCAATTGATGTTCAGCTTTCACTTATTGATAGATTAGACATTTAGCAACATATTCAGTGATATCCTTCTTCATCCCTGACCACAAATATTGTGCTTTCAAATATTGGTACATCTTGTTCCCACTTGGGTGCATAGTATAAATCGTTTCATGAGCTTCCTTTAAAATCACTGACCTCAACTCTTCTATACTTGGTACACAAATCCGGTTCTTGAAATACACAGTACCATCTTCTGTTAAAGAAAATTCTGACTTTTCTCCATTTTTCACAGCTTCAACCATCTTTATTAGCTTCTCATCTTGTTTCTAGACATCATTAATTCTCTGCATCAATGTGGATTCCACTCGCATCTCAGCTAAAATTTTTTGGCTTAGTGCATCTGTTACACATTAGCTTTGCCTAGCTGGTAATCAATCACACAGTCATAATCTTTAATCAATTCCAACCATCTTCACTGCCTTAGGTTCAACTCTTTCTGTGAAGGATGATACTTCAGACTCTTATAGTCTGTATAAATGTAGCATCTTTCTCCATACAGATAATGTCTCCAAATCTTAAGAGCAAAAACTATTGTCACAACCTCTAAATCATGCATCAGATAGTTAAGCTCGTGAGGCTTAAGCTATCTAGAGGCATACACAATCACTTTTCCCTCTTGCATAAGAACACATCCTAGCCCATTGTGACTTGCATCACTATACACAACATAATCTTTTTCTGGATTAGGCTGAGTCAAAAATGGTGCTTCAGTCAACATTTCCTTCAATCGATCAAAGATTTCTTGACATCTATCTGTCCATTCAAAACGAACCTCTTTTCGCAGCAGTCGTGTCAAAGGATTCGATATAGATGAAAATCCTTTCACAAATCTCCTATAATATCCAGCTAATCCAAGGAAACTCCTCATCTCAGTCACGTTGTGAGGTGGTTTCCAGTTAAGAATAGCCTCGATTTTACTAGGATCAACTCCAATACCTTCTGCTGAAATTACATGACCCAGAGAACTAACTACTTCTAACCAAAACTCACACTTAGACAGCTTTGCATACAATTGTTTCTCCCTCAAGCTTTACATAATCTTTTTCTGGAGTAGGCTGAGTCAAAACTGGTGCTTCAGTCAACATTGCCTTCAATCGATCAAAGCTTGTTTGACATCTATCTGTCCATTCAAAACGGACCTCTTTTTGCAGCAGTCATGTCAAAAGATTCGCTACAAATGAAAATCCTTTCACAAATCTCTTATAATATCCGGCTAATCCAAGGAAAATCCTCATCTCAGTCATGTTGCGAGGTGGTTTCCAATTAAGAATAGCCTCAATTTTACTAGGATCAACTCCAATACCTTCCGCTGAAATTACATGACCCAGAGAACTAACTGCTTCCAACCAAAACTCACACTTAGACAGCTTTGCATACAATTGTTTCTCCCTCAAGGTCTGCAATACTTTTATGAGATGTTGGTCATGCTCTACTCGATCTCTAGAATATACAAGAATGTCATCAATGAATACAACTACAAATTGATCAATATATGGCCTGAACACTCAATTCATCAGGTCCATAAAAGTTGCCAGTGCATTCATCAATCCAAATGGCATCACCAAGAACTCATAATGCCCATAACGAGTCCTGAATGTCGTCTTAGATACATCTGACCCTTTGATCTTCAGTTGATGATACCCCGATCGAAGATCTATCTTTGAAAATATACTTGCACCTTTCAACTTATCAAATAAATCATCAATCCTAGGCAGTGGGTATTTATTCTTAATAGTAACCCTATTAAGCTGTCTGTAGTCAATGTAAAGACATAAAGTACCGTCTTTCTTCTTCATAAATAACACTGGAGCACCACATGGTGATACACTAGGTCATATAAATCCTTTATCTAACATTTCTTATAACTGTATCTTCAACTCTTTCAACTCTATGGGTGCCATCCTATATGGTGTAATAGATATAGGAGCGGTGCCAGGTACTAATTAGATAGAAAACTTTATCTCTCGGTCATGTGGTAGTCCTGACAACTCCTTAGGGAACATATCAGGAAACTCACTAACAGTTGGGATGTCAGCCAACTTCAGACTTTTCTTTTGGGTATCAATCATATACGCTAGGTAAGTCTCACATCCCTTATTGATGACTTTTCGAGCTTTCAACCCTGATATCACATTGTCTGAATATCCTCTATTCTTGCTCATCACTACTATCTCTTCTTGTTCTGAAACTTTAATCCTTATCTCTCTCTTTCTGTAATCTACTATCACTTCGTGTCAAGCTAGCCAATCCATTCCTAAGATCACATCGAACTTATGGAATGTTAGCTCTATTAAATCCGCTGGGAATTTCTTATATTGAATTTCGAGTGGGCAACCCTAAAAGATTTTACTAACCCTCACACAGTTCCCTAACGGGTTAGTCATAAGAATCTCATATTCTAGAGTCTCTAGTTTTAAACCCTCTCGACCCGGTGGTGGTGTGCATATATATGAGTGTGTCGACCCCGGGTCTATCAATGCCTGTATATAAGAGTCAAAGAGAAGGAATTTACCCACTATGACGTTAGGTGCATCTTGCTCCTCTCGGCATCGCATGGCATAACCTCTTACTGAAGCAACTCTACTACCTTTCCGGCCTCTCCACTGTGTCTGACCTAAATTGGCTTGGCCCTATATGGCTCCTCTTCCTTGTCATCGGCCTCGACCTCTGCCTTGTTCCATAGTCTATATCGGTACCAACTCAATACTCTCTGAACCTCTGCCAAACTGCAGCAATGGACAATCTCTTCTTATATGGTCCTTGGAGCCACATCTCAAGCACGCTCCTGTCATCCACCAACACTCTCCTGGGTGAGGACGACCACAATGTTGCCACACTGGTAGAGGGGTAGATCTATGGGATGCCTGTGTTGATGCACTGGCTATTGATGAAGTAGATCTTGCGGTTTGTCCCCACCTATAAGATTGAGGTCTGCTAGAACCCCCAGCTTGGATTCAGCCACCAAAAGATTTGGCTCTCTTGCATCTGAACTGTACTCCACTTGGTTGTGGTGCGGGTCTACTAACCCCACTAACCTACACGGGCTGTTGTGCCACCAAGACTCTTTCAACTATTCTAGCAGATGCTAGTGAACTGGGGAAGCTCGTCAGACGTAGGGCTGAAACTTGTAACTTGATCATATCCCTCAACCCATCTTCAAACTTTTGTCATTAAAACTAATTTATATAAATATAGAGGCTGAAAATTGTACCTTGTAATTTTTTATTTGTTATTCAAATCTTCACTTTGTTGGGTTGTAACAAACCACAACAATCCACACTAGGATGACTCTAATGATAATCCACGTGAAGAATAAAGAAGAAACTCTCAAAAGAAATCGTTTGAACAAATTCAAAGTGCTAGCTTTGAAAGTGTTCTTCAAAGAATTTTATTGTCTTAAAAATATTTTTTTCACAAAAAAAAGTTTCATGTCTATTTTCTGCCATTTTATGTCTTTTCTATTTGAATCAAATTCAAAAAAAAAAGATCAAAAGTCAAAAATGGAGAAAAGGGAATTGAATGAATAATGAATGTGCTTAATGGCCATAATTGGCCTAATTAAGGCCAAATTCACCCATTAGCCAACAAGCGCACTAGCGTGCATGCTGGGCCTACTGTGGGCTGCCGCTCAGTAGGCCAATAGCCTGCCTAGCCTATGCGGTCCCGTGACCCTCTCGAACGACTTTTTTGTACAATCTCGTCATGATCCATCCTGAAATAACTCTCTCATATTTTGGATCTCATCCAAGACCATTTTACTCATTCTCCATATCTTCAATACGTGTGACCCATTAGGTTCTTAGCTATGTTGTCCACTTAAATTAACAATTAATTTAAGCAAGTCATGAGCAGTATCTAGCAACACATTTTGACCCCCAACTGACCGAAAAGTTAGTGGTTTGACTACGAACCTTTCCATAGACAATTTTTGTGCAATTATTCCTTTCATCATTCTATACCCCACTTGGTTCAGAGTGTAGACATGTGTCAACTCCCACTAGACTGACTACATCACGTCTAGTCCAAGTAATGTTAGTTATTGTCCTTAAGGCTCATTACTCTATTAGATATGTCATTGAAGACTATATTTATGACATTTCCACTCCGGCTAAAGATTTTCGAGTAATAACTATGAAAAGAGGCCATGGGTATACACTCCTTCTAGTAGGAGTGGTGAATCCTTTACTGGTTACCCAATTACCTTCGAATACCTCAAGTTGTATCCAATCACCACCCTATGAGCAACCTCCCTGAGGCAATAAGGAATAGTGTCAAAATACATAATCAGTATCCAAGATATCCTTGAGTACCTCAACTCTAAGGATACATGCACCATTGCTATGATGAGATTATCATTGACATTTGAATAGATTATCCATATGATTGTCTCAAAGTTGGCCATTCAATGTACTTAGCTACACTTAGCAAGCATCCACATATTAACTCTAAACATCTCATGTTTACAGATTATGAGATCTACTACTCGATCCAATCAAGGAGTGTAACATGTGCTAGTCTATCGGGATTAACAATGTCCTATCTCATTAATCCTATGACTAGGGATAATTTTGATACTAACATAATTTCACATGATAAGAATCTCAATATTAGGATCTCATCATGATTTCCTTCATACTATGTTATGTATCAAGGACTTCATTAATTGATTTAAGATCACTCTCAATTCATATATCAAATGAACATCAAATTAATGAAAAAGCCTTTTATTAATCAATTAAATTTGTACAATAAGTGCTAAAGGTGATTGCCTTTAAAGGACTTTTCTAACAGAGGCAACTCAATAACCCTTACTCTAGAAGAACTCTAGTTCTCCTCGCATTAATGAAAGGAGTAAGACTTAATTGTTTATTTAGCGGGGATTTCTTTGTTAAGTCTCATCATGTTATTATTGCATGTTTTTATATATCATACATTCATCACGTGGATATATAAAGATAGTTACACTAACTATATGACATGATTATGGACATAATAAAGTCAATCTGTTGAGCCAAAGAGAGATTGAGTAGATCTTATCTAGGTGTATGTATGAATTTACAACCCAAAATAGAAATCAAATTCCTATTTTTAAGTCTTGGCACCACCTCCTTTGCTTTTTGCTTATTTGTATCTTCATTATATCCTAATCCTATGTAATTTAATTACATATTTCAAAGTATATAAAACCATAATTTATATTTAAAGGGAGTAAGATGAGAAGAGAAATACACTGGAAAGATAGAGGGGTAGAGACACATAGGCTTTATTTACCATAAAATAAAATAATTTCACGCATGCTTAATAACACTAGACATAAGTCTATAATCATCTATGATTCCATTCCATACACCCCTAACATGAATTATCTAATGCATAAAATAAGATTCAATAATGACAATTTTTGATTTCAATTTGAAAATCTATTCAACATTTGAACTGAAATTACTTACTGTGTTGTTTAGGTTAATTTAATTTTATATGTCATTTCAATATGGAATTTAAGATTTAATCAAATGAAATTAAATTCTATATTTCCATAATTAATTCAAAATTTATTCACCTTTAAAATCAAATTATTTTGATGTTAGAATTAAACAATTTAATTTTAATATATATATATATCAATTTCTAGTCATACTAGAATTACTATTGCTCAACTTAAATTAATTCAAAATTACTTTCAAAAACTTCCAAAAATGCTCAAAACCTCAAATTATCATTTTAAGTATCTTTAGGTCAGTACAAGTTCATCAAAATATTTTTACGCAAGCCAAAATTACTAAGACAAACGAACCAACACACCTAGATGCTTAAAACAACTCAATCGATATCTAGAATTTGTTTGGAATTTTAAATTCGAGCAAAATACTTTTTACATGTATCTAACATAAAAATAACATATTTTTAATCACATAAAAATTATTTCAAAGTGCTGAAAATAAAATAACATACAAAAAGATCAAACAAAACAGTCCCACTTGGTATGCCAAAATAGTTCCATTTTTGTATTTATTTGAAAAAATAATTAAAATAATTTTTAATTAATTAATGGATATTTCTATAGATTTAAAAATATTCTAGATATGTGTAAATAATTTTTCTATAATCAAATTCCAAGAAAAATATGAACAACCCTATCAATTAAGCCAAACAACAACACATATTTATAAACAATGCAATTTTTAGCATTTTTGAAATAAAACCGAAATTAATTATTTGAATCATATTCAAACCATTTTTCAATCAAAATGATCATCCTTAATCATTACATTATCATGTCAGAAAATAAAAAATATGTAAAATAAATTTTACAAATAAATTTTAATATTTTGAACCTATTGATCCAAAACTGTCAAAACTGTGCAATCTCATTATACTTTTGATTAATTTTAATAGACACAAGGGGGCTCAGATACCACAGAAGGATTTTGAAGACAAATCTCATTTATAAATGCAGTGGACGAATAAAATTTTCAAAATCCGAAACAATATTTTTGCTTGTGTCATTAAAACTAATTCATCAAATCATAAAGATTAAAAATTATACCTTGTAATTTGTTAATTGTTTTTTCAAAATTCACCTTATTGGGTTGTAGCAAACCATAATAATTCACACTAAAACATCTCTAATATTAATCCACATGAAAATGTAAGAAGAAACTACAAGAGAAATGGTTGAAAATACTTCAAAGTGCTAGCAATGATGTATGCTCAATTTGAGAGAATATGAAAAATAACTATTAATTTTCTTTTTGAATTTCTTCACTTTCAAAAAGAATTTTCAGACTTTTGAACTCTACAAAAATGTTTTTACCATAAAATTAGTGTTGGTACAAAGTCAATAAGACAAATAGAATGATATAGGGGGGTTGCCTTAATTGGCTTTAATTGGCTAATTAAGGCCAATTAGGCTAGCTGTTGACTGCTAGGTAGGCCAACAGCCCATGCAGGCCCATGATCCCTCCGAGCAATTTTTTAGTACGATCTCATTGCAATCCAACCCAAAATAATTCTCTCATATTTTTTGATTGTTAGAGGAGTGCTTTAAAGGCAATCACCTTTAGCACTTATTGTACAAATTTATTTGATTAATAAAAGGCTTTTTCATTAATTTGATGTTCATTTTATATATGAATTGATAAGTGATCTTATATCAATTAATGAAGTCCTTAATACATAACATAGCATGAAGGAAATCATGATGACATCATGATATTAGATTCTTATCATATGTAATTATGTTAGTATCAAAATTATCCCTAGTCATAGGATTAATGAGACGGACATTATTAATCAGGACAGACTAGCACATGTTACACTCCTTGATTGGATCGAGTACTAGATCTCATAATCTATAAACATGAGATGTTTAGAGTTAACATGTGAATGATTGCTAAGTGTAGCTAAGTACATTGGATGACCTGCTACGATACAATCATATGGATAATCTATTCAAATGTTAATGATACTGTCATCATAGCAATCGTGCAAGTATCCTTGTACTTGATGTACTCAATGATATCTTGAATATTGATTCTATATTTTGACACTGTTCCTTGTTACCTCAAGGAGGTTGCCCATAGGGTGGTGATTGGATACAACATGAGGTATTCGAAGGTAATTGGATAACCAACAAAGGATTCATCACTCCTGATAGAAAGAGTGCATACCCATGGCCTCTTGTCATGGTCATTACTCTGGAATCTCTAGCCGGAGTGGAAATGTCATAAAGATAGTTTTCAATGACATATCTAATAAAGTAATGAGCCTCAAGGATAAGAACTAACATTACTTGGACTAGACGTGATGTAGTCAGTTTAGTGGGAGTTGACACATGTACATACTCTGAACCATATGGGGTATGGAATGGTGAAAAGAATAATCGCACAAAAATTGTCTATGGAAAGATTTGTAGTCAAACCACTAACTTTCCGGTCAATTGGGGGTCATGATGTGTTGCTAGATACTGCTCATGACTTACTTAAATTAATTGTTAATTTAAGTGGCCAGCATAATCGGGAACCTAATAGGCCACACGCATTGAAAATATGGAGAATGAGTAAAATGGTCTTGGATAGGATCCAAAATATGAGAGAATTATTTTAGGATGGATCGCGATGAGATCGCTTGGAAAAAATTGTTCAGGAGGGTCACAGGCCCGTGAAGGCTAGGTAGGCTGGCTTGCCTAGTGGGACAGCTAGGCTGCCCAACAGTAGCCCACAGCAGGCCAAGTGCGCTGCTGCCTCCCTCCCATTGGCCAACGACAAAATTTGGCCTTAATTAGGCCAATTATGGCCAATTACTATTCATTCATTTCCCTTTTCTCCATTTTTGACTTTTCATCTTTTCTTAGAATTTGATTCAAATAGAAAAGACATAAAATGTCAGAAAATAGACATTAATAAATTTTTTGTGAAAAAAATATTTTTAAAACGCAACAAAATTCTCTCAAGAACACTTCCAAAGCTAGCGCTTTGAATTTTTTTAAACTATTTATTTTGATAGTTTCCTCTTCATTCTTCGTGTGGATTATCATTAGAAAGATCCTAGTGTAGATTGTTGTGGTTTGCTACAATCCAACAAAGTGAAGATTTGAATAACAAATTAGAAGTATTATCTTTTGTTCTGGGTTCTGAAAATTTTATTTTTCCAGTGCGTTTATGAATATGATTCATTCTTTAAAATCCAACAGTGGTATCATAGCTCCCTTGTATCCATTAAAATTAATTTTAATTGAAAGTGCAATGGGATTGTATGGTTTTGATAATTTTGGATCAATAGATTTTGAAAAATTGAAATTAATTTGTAAAATATGTTTCAACCTTTTTTATTTCTCTAATATGATCATGGGATGATTAAGGATGATTATTTTGATTGAAAAATGATTTGAATATGATTCAAATAATTAATTTTAGATTTATTTCAAAAATGTATTGTTTATGAATATGTGTTGTTGTTTGGCTTAATTGATTGGGATGGTTATATTTTTCTTGTAATTTGATTATGAAAATATTATTTAGATATATTGAGAATATGTTTATATCTCTGGATATTTCCAATAATTAATTAAAAATTATTTTAATTAATTTTTCAAACAAACACAAAAACGGGACTGTTTTAGCATATATGATGGGGCTGTTTTGTTAGATTTTTTTATATGTGTTTATTTTATTTTCAGCACCTTTAAATATTTCTTATGTCATTAAAAATATGTTATTTTGATTTTTGATGTATGCCAAAATTATTTTGCACTCATTTGATATTTTAAAAAAATTCTAGATGTTGAATGAGTCATTTTGAGCGTCTAAGTGTGTTGGTTCATTTATCTTAGTAATTTTGGCTTGTGCCAAAAATAATTTGATAAACTTGAGCTGATCTAAATATGACTAGAATGATGATTTGATGTTTTGAAAATTTTTAGAATTTTTGGAAATTAATTTTGAATTAATTTAAGTTGTGCAATTGTAATTCTAGTATGACTAGAAATTGGTATGTATATTAAAATTAAATTGTTTAATTTTAACATCATAATATTCTGATTTTAAGGAGAATTAGTTTTGAATTAATTTTAGAAATATGGAATTTAATTTAATTTGATTAAATATTAAATTTCACTTTAAAATGACATACAAAATTAAATTAACCGAAAGAATACAAATAGAATATTTCGGTTAAAGCGTTGAATTGATTTACAAATTGAAATCCAAAATTGTCATTTTTATTTTGTGCATTAGATAATGCATGTTAGGGGTGCATGAAAAGGCATGATGGATGATTATAGACTTAAGCCTAATGTGATTGAGCATGCATGGAATTATTTTGTTTTAAGGTAAGTAGGGGCTACATGTCCCTACCTCTCTTTCCTTCTTATGTATTTCTCTTCTCATCTTACTCCCCTCAAATGTAAATTGGGATTTTCTATAATTTGAAATATGTAATTAGATTACATAGGATTAGGATAGAATGAAGATACAAAGGAGCAAGAAGCAAATGAGGTGGTACTATAAACAAGAAGACTTAGAAATAGGAATTTGATTTCTATTTTGGGTTGTAAATTCATGCATATACCTAGGTAAGACCTAGTCAATTTCTCTTTGGCTCAAGAGTTTGACTTTAGTATGTCCATAATCATTCCATATAGCTAATGTAACTATCTATATATATTTATGTGATGAATGTATGATATATAAAAGCATGAAATAATAACTTGATAAGACTTAACAAAGAAATCCCTCCCTAAATAAACAATTAAGTCTTAAGTCTTCCATTAATATGGGGAGAACCAGAGTTCTTCTAGAGTCAGGGTTGTTGAGTTGCCTTAAGCTCACTCCACAAGAATATGTTCAATCCATTGAAATTAGATTTCATGATTCATGGGTTAGACTTAACCGATATGATTAACTTGTTGGATTTGCGCCAAGGTTAATGTGTTTTAGAGGCGAAGTTTGGTTTGTATACATGAGATGTACACATATCAAGAGTTGATAGGCCAATGTATGTGCACACATCAATAAGTTGATAGCACAAGATTCGATAGTTGCATGAATCATGCAATTGGTATGGATTAGATACCTACCAACTAAACTAAGGATAGCTTGTTGAGTTACCTCAAGGTGATTCTTAGCTAGTTAAATATCGACCCACTAGGAGAACTTCCATATAAGTTCTCTTAGGTTCATAATGAGGGCTATGGATTCACAATAAAATAGTGGGAGTCGTAATGGGATTTGTTAAAGACCTAATAAACATGCATTTTATGCACATTCTAACATCTTCTATTTTACATCTAGGTTGCTAGAATCATCATCATGACAAGTTTGAATTTGTGATCACTAATGGAATTAAATAAGTTGACTGGGCCTAATTTTTTGGATTGGCTAAGGAATCTGAGAATAGTTCTCAAATCTGAAAAGATTGGCTATGTCCTAGATGAGGCACTCCCTAATCCCTCTGCTGCTAATGCTTCTGAAGATGTTCAGAAGGCATATCAAAAGCATCTCGATGATAGTGAGATGGCATGCTACATTATGCTTGCTACTATGTTAGCTAAGTTGCAAAAGCAGCATGAGGCTATGGATGCTAATTCCATAGTATACCAACTAAGAGATCCTTTTGATGAGCAAGCACATTCCGATAGGTTTGAAACTTTGAGGTTGCTCTTTCTGCACTAAAATGGTTGAGGGGACATCTCTAGTGCAATATGCATTGAAGATGAATGGCTATATTGAGAGGTTGGCCACCTTGGGATTTGTGATGGACCATGAATTAAGTATTGGATTAAATTTTAACAGGTTTTTCTGATAGTTATTCACATTTTTTGCTTAACTATAGGATGAACCAAATCTCTACCACTATTCCTAAGCTGATTAACTTGCTCAAAATAGTTGAGCCATCTGTCAAGAAGGACAGTAAAGTTGTGATGCTGGTGGACTCTTTAAGTTCTAAAAGGAAGAACCTTAAGAAGAGGAAGAAGTCCATGAAGCCTAAGGGAGGCGTGGCCAAGAAGATTGCTCCAAAGGGGACACGCTTCCATTGTGGCAAGGATGGCCATTAGAAGAGAAATTGCAAGGCTTACTTGGAGTCCTTGAAGAAGAAAGCATATGATGCCCCATCTACTTTAGGTATTTTTGTCATTGAAATTTCCGATAATAATATTTTGGTATTAGATACCGGTTGTGGCTCACACATATGCGCTGATATGCAGGGCCTAAGGAACAATATGCAGCTCCATAAGGGAGAGTCAGACCTTCGCGTTGGAAATGGAGCAAGGGTTGCTGCATTAGTTGTAGGAACATATGTATTGACCCACCCTAGTGGGCTTATATTAAATTTGGATAATTGCTATTATGTACTTGCTTTGACTAAAAACATTATTTTTGTTTCAAGTCTAAATAAAGATGGTTTCCTTTTAGTTTTTAGTAACAATTGTTGTTCTATTATGTTGAATGGAATTCTTTATGCTAGTGGTAATTATGCAATGGAATATACATATTAGATATGCCAAATCCAATTTTAAACATTAATGATAATAAAAGGCAAAAACAAGATATGTTGAAATCATTTTACTTATGACATTGTTGCCTTGGTCATATATGTGAGAAACACATGGCTAAGCTACACATGAGTGGTAGTTTAGGGTCATTTGATTATGAATCATATGACACATGTGAATCTTGCTTATTAGGCAAGATGACTAAATTATCCTTTAAGGGAAAGGGTGAACATGCTAATGGACTTAATACATTCAGATGTACGTGGTACAATGTCTACACACGCCAGAGGTGGTTTCATCTACTTCATTACTTTTATTGATGACTACTCATGATATGGGTACGTGTATCTTATGAGATACAAATCTGAAGCTTTTGAAAAGTTCAAAGAATTTAGAAATGAAGTAGACAAACAACTTGGCAAAAGTATTAAAACACTTCGATTAGATCAAGGAGGTGAATACTTAATCTAAGAGTTTCTATATTATCTTAGGGATAATCAGATTTTATCTCAATGGAATCCACCTTACATGCCATAACACAATGGTGTAGCGAAAAGAAGAAACCGAACCTTGTTAGACATGACAAGGTCTATGATGAGTTTTGTGAAACTGCCTAAATCCTTTTGGGGTTTTGCACTAGAGACCACCATTTATATATTAAATGGAATTCCTTCGAAGTCAGTTGATGTTACTCCATATGAAATATGGTATAACAAAAGACCCATATTTTGTTACATGAGTATTTGGGGTGTCCTGCTTATGAGAAGCGGACAATGTTAGATAAGCTAGAAGCTCAATCTAACCGATGTCTATTTGTGGGATATCCAAGAGCATCATATGGATATCAATTTTACCACCCTTTAGAACAAAAGGTTTTTTTTCAAGACATGCTATCTTTTTAGAGAGATAATTCCTTTTAAAAAGAGATAGTGGGAGCAAAATTGAACTTACAGAAGTTCAAGATGCTCAAACAAATGCTGATCAATTGCCTAAACCCGAGCTTGTTACTCATGCAGATGATATAATAGCTCAACCTTCTAAAGCACAAGAGCTTCATAGGTCAAGTAGGATACGTACTATTCTAGAGAGACATGGATTTCTCATTAGTGAACAGAACGATGAAGTCAGAAATGGATTCCATGTATGAAAACCAAGTATGGACTTTGGTTAACCCACTCGAAGTGATAAAGACTATAGAGTGCAAGTGGGTTTTCAAAAAGAAAAATGACATGGATGGTAATGTGATTACCTATAAAGCTAGACTTATTGCTAAAGGTTATCGTCAAAGACAAGGAATTGACTATGATGAAATTTTTAGCCCAGTAGCTATGCTTAAATCCATAAGAATACTTCTAGTCATTGCTACTCATTATGATTATGACATATGGAAAATGGATGTGAAGAAAACTTTCCTTAATGGAAATCTAATTGAGGAAGTGTACATGACACAACCAGAAGGCTTCATATGCAAAGATGGCAAAAAGGTATGTAAGCTTCAAAGATCCATTTATGGATTAAAGAAAGCATCCAAGAGTTGGAATATTCAGTTTGATGAGACAATCAAACAGTTTGGTTCTTTACAAAATTTGGATGAACCTTGTGTTAAAAGAAGGTTAGTGGGAGTGCAATCATATTTCTTGTGTTATATGTAGATGACATATTATTAATGGGAAATGATGTATCAGCCGTATAATCAGTCAAAAATTGGTTATCCAAAAATTTCTCTGTGAAAGACCTTAGAGAAACAGTCTATATTTTGGGGATAAAGATATATAGAGATAGATCTAAAAGATTGCTTGGTCTTTCACAGTGTACATACATATATAAGATGCTAAAGAAGTTTAGCATGGAGCAATCCAAGAGGGGATATATTCCCATGACCTATGGGATTACTCTTTCAAAGTCTTTTGTGTCCAAAGTCACAAGATGAGAGGACACACATGAGTTTGATTCCATATGCTTCAGCTATAGGATCAATATGTATGCTATGATATATTCCAAACCCGATGTATCATATGCTCTGAGTGTCACGAGCAGATACCATTCGGACCCTAGTGAGGG
The DNA here is from genome assembly GCA_023653625.1 of Triadica sebifera. NCBI lineage: Eukaryota > Viridiplantae > Streptophyta > Magnoliopsida > Malpighiales > Euphorbiaceae > Triadica > Triadica sebifera. The sequence continues at coordinate 12,245,557 of CM042903.1, read as the reverse complement.
TCATTAGGTAGTTGTCAAGAATATCCTTAAGTACTTAAGAAGGACTAAGGATGTATTCTTGGTATATAGAGATGGAGATCTTATTGTGAGCGAGTATACCAATGCCAGCTTCCAATCTGACAAGCATGACTCAAAATCTCAATCAGGTTATATATTCACAATAAATGGTGGAGCAATTAGTTGGAAGAGTTCCAAATAGGAAACGACTGCTGATTCCACAACTAAACAAGAGTACATTGCAGCCTCTAAAGCAGCAAAAGAAGCAGTTTGAATAAAGAAATTCATCATAGAACTTGGAGTGGTTCGTAGCATTATTGATCCAATACAATTGTATTGTGATAATAATGGAGCCATTGCGCAAGCACAGAAGCCACGATCTCATCAGAGATCCAAACATGTACTCAGAAGATACCATTTGATTAGATAAATCATTGGTAGGAATGATATAAAGATAGAAAGAGTGCCCACTTATAAGAATATTGTTGATCCTTTAACTAAGCCACTTCGCTAAAAGAAATATGACTCTCATGTACTCGAGTATGGAATTAAATACAAAGGCAATTGGCTTTAGTGCAAATGGGAGCTTGTTAGAAGAGTGCTCTAAAGGCAATCACCTTTAGCACTTATTGTATAAATTTATTTAATTAAAAAAAAGCCTTTTTCATTAATTTGATGTTTATTTGATATATGAATTGATAAGTGATCTTAAATCAATTAATGAAGTCCTTCATACATAATATAGCATGAAGGAAATCATGACAACAGCATGATACTGAGATTCTTATCATGTGTAATTATGTTAGAATAATGAGACGGGACATTATTAATCCGGATAGACTAGCACATTTACACTCCTTGATTGGATCGAGTAGTAGATCTCATAATCTATAAAGACGAGATGTTTAGAGTTAACATGTGGATGCTTGCTAAGTGTAGCTAAGTACATTAGATGACCAACTATGAGATAATCATATGGATAATCTATTCAAATTTCAATGATAGTCTCATCAAAGCAATGGTGCAAGTATCCTTAGACTTGAGGTAGTTAAGGATATCTTGAATATTGATTATGTATTTTGACACTATTCCTTGTTGCCTCAGGAAGGTTGCTCATAGGTTGGTGATTGGATACAGCTTGAGGTATTCAAAGGTAATTGGGTAACCAACAAAGGACTCACCACCCTTAATAAAAGGAGTGTATACCTATGCTTTTTGTCATTTTCATTACTTGGGAATCTCTGGCCAGAGTAGAAATGTCTTAAAGATAGTCTTCAATGACATATCTAATAGAGTAATGAGCCTCAGGGACAAGGACTAACATTACTTAGACTAGACGTGATGTAGTTAGTCTAGTGGGAGTTGACATATGTCCATACTCTAAACCAAGCAGGGCATAGAATGGTGAAAGGAATAATTGCACTAAAATTATCTATGGAAAAGTTCGTAGTCAAACCATTGACTTTTTGATCAATTGGGGGTCATGATGTGTTGCTAGATACCGCTTATGACTTGCTTAACTTAATTGTTAATTTAAGTGGCCAACATTACCGAGAAAATAATGGATCACATGCATTAAAGATATGAAGAATGAGTAAAATGGTATTGGATAAGATCCAAAATATGAGAGAATTATTTTGGGATAGATCTCGATGAGATGGCATGGGAAAAATCGTTTGAGCGGGTCACGGGCCCGTACGGTCCTATGCGGGCCAGGCAGGCTAGCTGGCCAACTAGGCTGCCCAGCAGCAACCCGCAGCAGGCCCAGCGCGTTGCTGCCTCCCTCCCGTTGGCCAACGGTAGAATTTGGCCTTAATTAGGCCAATTACTATTCATTCATTTCCCTTTTCTCCATTTTTGACTTTTCATCTTTTCTTTGAGTTTGATTCAAATAGAAAAGACATGAAAATATTTTTTTGTGAAAAAAAATATTTTTAAGACACCAAATTCTCTCAAGAATACTTCCAAAGCTAGCACTTTGAATTTGTTCAAACCATTTCTTTTAATAGTTTCTTCTTCATTCTTCACATGGATTATCATTAGAGACATCCTAGTGTGGATTGTTGTGGTTTGCTACAACCCAACAAAGTGAGGATTTGAATAACAAATTAGAAATTACAAGGTATAATTACTAACCACTATGTTTATATAAATTAGTTTTAATAGCACAAGTATGATCTTTTGTTTCGGGTTTTGAAAATTTTATTTTTCCGCTGCGTTTATGAATATGATTCATTCTTCAAAATCCAATGTTGATCCCATCCAAGACCATTTTACTCATTCTTTACATCTTTAATGTGTGTGACCCATTAGGTTCTCAGTTATATTAGCCCCTGATATTAACAATTAATTTAAGCAAGTCATAAGTGGGATCTAGCAACACATCATTGCCCGTAATTGACGGAAAAGTCAGTGGTTTGACTTCAAACCTTTGCATAGATATTTTATGTGCAATTAAATATTTCATCATTTTATACCCTACTTAGTTCAGAGTATGGACATGTGTCAACTCCCACTAGACTAGCTACATCACATCTGGCCCAATTAATGTTAGTTCTCATCTTTAAGGTTCATTACTCTGTTAGATATATCATTGAAGACTATCTTCATGACATTTCTACTCCGGCCATAGATTCTCGAGAAATGACCTTGACAAGGGGCCATAGGTATACACTCCTATTAGGAATGGTTAAACTTTTGTTGGTTACCCAATTACTTTCGAATACTTCAAACTGTACTCGGTCACCACGCTATGAGCAACCTCTCCAAGGCAACAAGGAATAGTGTTAAAGTATATAATTAATATCCAATATATTCTTGAGTACCTCAAGTCTGAAGATACTTGCACCATTACTATGATGAGACTATCTTTGAAATCGGAATATATTATCCAGATAATTGTCTGATAGTAGGTCATCTAATGTACTTAGCTACACTTAGCAAACATCTACAAGTTCATTATAATGTTTACAAATTGTAACACCCCCTTACCCCACTTTCGTTCAGCAAGGTAAGTGAGCATTACCCGTCTAACTGTTTTATAAAATTAATGAAACAAAGTATAAATTTTTTTTTATTACAAAAATATTGCAGACACTGAAATAAAAATTATTACTAGTACAAATATTCAAAATTTTATTTATTTATAAAGTACTTTAATTTACATTATAATTCATGTCTATAATACACACTATAGGAAATAAAACCTTAATTTAATTTACAAAATTAAATATAAAATATACCAAAAAGAAACCAAAGCTTTTGCTACTTCCTTTCGAGTACTCTCCTTCTTCTGACAATCCTATTGTCTACGGCTACCCTTCCAAAACCTGCGCGAGAGGAAACCACCTGCGCTAAGCTACTAGCTTAGTGGTGCTTCAATGATAAAAATTTCACATACACATAATTTCTTATGTCTTTTATATATTTAACAATTTAGGCATCAAATAAAAAAAATTATATAAAATCAAACAAATTTCATTCAACATGTAATAGTTAACAAATTTAATTAACATAATATTCTCAAAATAATATACTTTAACATTATTATTTTTCATTTTTTTTCTTTGTGCCCACAACACCTATAACCGAACTAACTAATAGGAATAACGGGATTGTCATTTTCGGCTTTCATAATATTGCACTGAGCTCTTTTATAATAATGTCATTACCGGTTAATAATTTTGCCATTACCGGCTTAATGATTTTGCACCGAGCGCATTTATAAATTTTCCATTACCGGCTTTTATATTTATCACCGAGTACCTTAAATCCCCTTATTGGCATGCCAAAATATTCTCCATTCTAGTTCTATATTAGGTGACGTAGGGCTTAACTATTTTTATATTAACTCACAATATTTTCAAAAATGACAATATTATTCAATTATCATAATTATGCTTAGTTATTTTTATTCTTTATTCCCATTATTATTGAACTAAAATATCACACATAAATAATTTGTTAAACATCATTAATTACCACTAAAGTAAATATTCACATTAATTATTACATATAATTATCAAAACACATGCAAAAGCCCAATATTTCATGTTTTCACCTATGACAAATTTTGAACCTTTTTTTTGGCTTCATTGTTAGCCCATTTATAATTAGAATTGGAAGTTATGGTCTTCTAACAATTTTTAGCTTATTGTCTTATCTTTCAGACTCATCAAAATTCACTCAAATTCCAGTTTTCTATCAAAAGTTATAATCAATTGAACACTGCATTATCACAGAAATTTCTGCTTAGAATTTTTTGGACAGATTCTAGGTTTGAACTTTATGTATTTTTCTGGGACAATTCAGACATAATTAGATTTTATGGTCTATATAAAACTTAAATTCCTGTCTTAGCTTTCATTTCCAATAAATAACATACAAAACGGAATTCCAGAACTCAAGTTATAATCAAAATAGTCAAGAATGTTCCAGAATTCCTACAGCTGGATCATCAATTAGCATTAATCCATTTTTTAACCACATTCATCATTTGCATTCATTTTGATACTAAAATTTCTAGATTATAACTAAATTTGTATGTCTTAATTATTTTACATCATTTGATCCCATTGCCATATAAAATATCAAAAGCCATAACAAATCACATAACATATCAAAAACACAATCATATCAAACCTTAACATATAATTCCATACATATTAACATGTAAATTTTTTATTAATGAAGCACATACCTAATCAGTCTTGGCTCTTCCCTTAATCCTTATTTTTCTCCCCTTATTATTTAGCTTTCTCCTTGCCTTTATCACCCTCTTGAGGACCTCTCATTGGTTCATTTATTTTTCCTACAAGACCATACCATATCTCAATTCCAATATCCATTTTTAAAGCTTTTCATGTCTACAAAATCTTCTAATGCTCCTAATATGTTTTATACCTTAATTGAACTAAAATGTACTAAGGTTAAACTTTCTTCTTAATAGGTCACGGCTACCCAAAAACCATATCCTAGTTCCCAATTCATTTTCTTCAATTCAACACTCAAATCATACTTAATCTATCACCAATTGTTGTGCTTCTATGCTAATTTCAATTTTTCCCAAATTTCTCTAATTATGGAAGCCCCTCATTCGTCCATTAACATAATATTTTCTTTAGTTTTTAAGCCATAAAACAATTAACTAACATCAATTATCATTAATTCAAAGTTTAACTACACTTTCATCAACTAATCACAAACTTAAATTTCTAAGTTCAATCTTGCAACATAACCTATATCTATCAAACCTAATCACATCTATCATCTTTATAGGTCTCAAATGGAAGGAAAAATGTTGAATTTAAGAAGAATAAACTCACCTTAAGATCTTTTCAAAGCTGGCTGAAATTCCTCTTAATTGTTTTTCTCTTTCTTCTTTCTTCTTTCTTCCTTCTTTTTTTCTCCTTTGGTACCTTTTATAGTAAGAACTCTTTAATTCAGAATTTTTCTCTCTCAAAACTATTTTTTTCTCATTATTAGCATTCTGGAAAAAGGAAGAAAATGGAGATTTTTGGCTAAGGAGGGAGACGACAACATATGAAGAAGAAGATGGTGGTTATTGTTTTCTAATTGGTGGAAAATGATGATATTTATCCTCCTTTTTTTTAAGGTGAGTATTTGGTGGTTCAATGACTACATTAAGCTCTTCATCCATTGGTCCAAAATAAAAATTAATTTTGATTAAATTTTAAACTTTAAAAAATTACTTATTTGCCACATCTTCCTCTATATTCACATTTTTCCCCTAACAATTGCCATAATACCAATTTTGTCCATAGAAAATTTTATTTTTTTCTAATTCTAGCTCTAATCTTTTTTTTATTCCCAAATAATAATGCCCTTAATTATTTTTCCTTAGTATTAGTCATTTTTTTATGGGTTCAATTTAGACTTCGATTGAACCTGAACACCTCACTACGGTCATGCACAATCGGGGCCTAAATCACTCGATGTTACAATTATCTCCCCCTTAAGAAAATTTTGTCCTCGAAATTAACCTAATTAGCTGGAGATGAATAGCTAAGCATACTAAGTTCTCATCATTTCTTCACTCTCCCAAGTGGCTTCTTCTACTGTATGATTGTGTCGTAGGACCTTTACCAATGGTAGTTTCTTGTTCCGTAGTTCCTTGACTACTCAAGCTATGATTTTCACTGGCTCTTCTGCATAGGTCAAGTTTGGTTGTATCTCTATTGATTCCACTGGTATTACTTGTGCTGGATCTGATCTATAACTCCTTAACATTGAGACATGAAACACATTATGGATCTTATCCAATTCTGGTGATAAGGCCAACTGGTAAGCCATTAGACCCACACGTTCAAGTATTTCGTATGGTCCAATAAATCTAGGACTCAGTTTCCCCTTTTTACCAAAATGAAGTACTTTCTTCCAAGGTGAAACTTTAAGAAATACCTTGTCTCCGACAACATATTCAATGTCTTTCCTCTTCAAATCGGTGTAGGACTTTTGTCAATCAGTTGTAGCTTTTAATCAATCTTGAATTCATTTCACCTTCTCCTCTGTCTAATGCCTAATTCTGGCCCCATTAACTTCTTTCCACCAAGTTCTGTCCAACGTAACGGTGTTCTACACCTCCTTCCATACAAAGCTTCGTATGGTGCCATGCCGAGACTAGTTTGATAGCTATTATTGTATGCAAATTCCATCAATGATAGATACTTATCCTAGCTACCCTCAAAGTCAATTACACAACTTGTAAGCATGTCTTCCAACAATTGAATAACCCATTTAGATTGCCCATCTATTTGTGGGTGAAATGTTGTACTAAAAGTAAGTCGGGTCCTCAATGCTTGCTAGGTAGTTGTTCTAGGGCTTATTCAATATCATATAATTCATATATCTCTATTTACTTCCAATCACAACCATATCAATATTCATGTTTATTATCTGTATTAGTTCACGTAATTCATCCGTATCATTTTCCATATATCATCCGTGTCTATTCACATATTTCATCCGTATCATATTTCATATATCATTCGTGTCGATTCACATATTTCATCCGTATCATATTTCATATATCATTCGTGTCAACATTCATTTTTTATTCTATATCACAACATAACACGTTCTCACATCAATACATATATATATATATATATATATATATAATTATTCTTATTTCCCTGGATAGACAATAACTTTCATTTATTTACCTGAATTCCTTATTTAATAGCCACATTCATAATTACAAATACAGAGCATTCACGACCATGATTACTAATTTCACGCCCGTGAATTAGTTCATGCCCGTAATCACAAGTCGTGAACGCTACTGGAATGAATCGCCCAAAAGCATTCACGGTTGTGATTGTTCATTCACGCTCGTGAATAAGTTCACTTCCGTGATTCCAACCCGTGAATGCTTCTGGAATGAATAGTACCATTTCCACCCAGAAATTCACAACCGTGACACAATCAGCCACAACCGTGAACCCTCAAGTTCACGCCCGTGACTCAATAGTCACAACCGTGACTTTCAGCAGGAAATCTGCATATTCACTTTTCGTTCATTCTAACATCATCCAAATCATACCAAATTCTATTTCATGCATTTCTAAGGTTCTTTACTCAACTTATTACTCTCTAATACATGTAAATGCCTTGATCATACAAGATTCTCTAACATGCATCATTAATTCAATGTCACACAAGGATCATATTCATACATGTCTAATTCTATTGTTTCATGCCATAATCATCATCATTCTTGAAATGTATTTATCTACAATCATTTTCAGCATGTATTATTTCAAACAAGAATAGGCTATTGCCTTAAGTTATGCACAAACCTTAAATCTTTCTTCTTCACTCTTTTAGGTAGCTTTCTTTTTTCCTTTGCTCCTTAGAGCTTGTTCCTTGTCATTTGGAACTCCTACAACATTTTAAATCATTATTTCCATATGATTTTCTCAAAACCCTAACTCTCTTTCTCTCTCAAAACCCTAGTTTCTCTCTCCTTCCACTTAAGTCTTGAATGAGCTCAAAATTCAAACTTCCTTTAAGAAAAGATGAAGAAAAAGAAGAATCACTTCTTACCTTACACTTTTCTTCATCAAATCACAGCTTTGGAGATTTTCTCTCTCTTCTAAACCAGATTTTTCTTCCTCTTTCTTATTCTTTCTAGCTTCCTTAAGAGTTATGGAACATGAATATCACTTTGTCTTGTTTTTTCCCTTCTCTTCTCTTCCTTTCCCTTCTCTTCTCTTCCTTTCTCTCTCTAGAAAATCAAAAGAAGATGAAAATGAATTTTGAATCATGGAGGAAATGATATAACTGGCGTGACTGGTAAAGAAAACAGAGAAGGAGGCAGAAAATGAAGAGAAAAAGAAGAAAGAAATAAAGCCTTAAATAGGGTACCCAAAAAGTCTCCATGTGGGACCCACCATTTGACCATCTTCTTCCAATTTTACACTTAATCAATATTAATCCTTCTTCCTTTAATATCATGGTCGGCCAACCTATCAAAATATGCCCAAAATTAATATGTTTTAACAATTAATCTCATTAATCTTCCAATTTTTGATAAATTGCAATTTGACCCCAAAACTTATCAAATTTTTCAATTTAGTCATTTACCGTAAATCAACTTCTTTAAACTCTATAATCACTTAATTAGGCTTATATCATTTAATTTAGCCATTATCTAATCAATTTTGTGTAAAAATCCGAATTTAGACTCCGACCGGTCAAACACGTCAACTTTACGACACATGCGACTCGGGGCCTAAATTAGCGAATATTACAGGAAATGGATTCGATGATATACAACCAAGTCTGGGATTTGGTTGAGATATAGTCTAGTCGTAAAACTATTGGGAACAAATGGGTTCTCAAATTAAAATGTAAGGCGAATGAGACAATAGAAAGATATAAAGCTCTATTAGTAGCTAAAGGCTACACACAATAAGAGAAAATTGACTATGAAGATACATTCTTATCTATGGTTAGGTTTGCATCAGTTCGCCTCATTATGGTTATATTAGCACGAATGGACTTAGAATTATATCAAATGGACGTTAAAACTGATTTTCTCAATGGAGAACTATATGAAGAGATCTATATGGATCAACCTTTAGGTTTTGAACTTAAAAGATAAGAGCACAAAGTTTGCAAGTTCAAAAGATCCATTTATGGTCTTAAGCAAGGGTCAAGATAGTGGAACCTCAAATTTCATCAAGCCATATTAAAGGATTATTTTATGATGATGGAGGAAGACCATTGCATGTATATTAAACGTTCTAATGATGGTTTTATAATTATGTCCTTGTATGTCGATGACATTTTAATAGCTGAAAATGATAAGAAGTTGATTGATACTACCAATAAATGGTTATCATCAAACTTTGAAATGAAATATATGGGTGAGGCTAGCTATGTACTTGGTGTTAAGATCCTAAGGGATTGCTTTAAAAGACTTCTGGGTCTATCTCAGAAGACTTATATAAATAAAATGTTAGAGCATTACCATATGCATGAATGTAAGCCTATGGATACCCCTATCGAAAGGAATCTAAGCCTTAGTCTCGATATGTTTCCCAAGACATCAGATGAAAAAGAACGAATGTCTAGAGTACCCTACTCCAGTACTATCGGTAGTCTGATGTATGCAATGATATGCACACATCTAGACGTTTGCTATGCTATTGGGCTAGTAAGCAAATTTCAATCTAATCCAGGTCGAAAACACTGGATGGCAGTCAAGAGAATATTGAGTTATCTAAAAGGAACTTCAAACTATGTTCTGTGCTATCAAGGGAAATATTTGTGCTTAATTGGTTATACTGATGCTGATTGGGGAAGTGATATAGATAAGCACAAATCGATTTCTGGATATGCATTATTGCTTAATGATTGCGCAATTTCATGGAGTAGCAAAAAACAATCTTGTATAGCCTTTATCGACAATGGAAGTTGAGTATGTAGCATGTTCCTCAGCTATACAAGAGGCAGTTTGGTTGAAAAGATTTTTGCAACACTTAGAGATTGTCAAGTCAGCATCTGAACTTGTGACAATCCATTACGATAGTATGGCTGCATTAGCTTATGCTAAGGATCCGAAATATCATGGAAAGACCAAACACATCCAGATTAGATACCACTATGTTAGAGACATGATTGCAGAAAAGGAAGTGATTCTGAAACACATTTCTACAAATAAAATGGTAACAGATCCATTTACTAAACCAATAGCTAGGGATGCATTTGCAAGGCATGTAAAATCCCTAGGCTTAGGTAAAATGTAATCAATATATATTATGTCAGATCACTTGGTTTTTTACATGCGATATCTCAATTTAATTGTTTAATAATTTTTCAATTATATGAATATATTGTAAATACCAATTAGCACAATTCGAATAACTATGTCAATAGACTTAGATTGACTCACTTACATGATTAATCACCTTTGGCACTATGGAGCGAGTAGAGATAAGATCATAAATGCAGAGGCATTAAGTGAATGACTAAGATGTAGTAGGAGCGGTCTCGGTCTCATTTATTTTTTTATAAGGTCGTCTTGATGAAGGTCAAGATGAGATTCTTCGTATATATAAAAATCAACATGAATGACTTCCCCACCATTCATGTGTCTATATAGAGGAAGTTGAGTGTGAAATTTGTTGTTTAACATTGTTGAATTTGTAAATAAAAGTTTCAGGTTTGGTGCATTCAGAGCGACAAGACTAATACTCATATAGTGTTTATTTATTTTGAACTAAGAGCAAGACATACACTCTTTTATCTTTGACAAGAAAAGAGTAGCTCCACCATAGCATGCATTTCATACTGTATGTGCTATACGACCTATTGGGAAGCGAAAGAATGGATCCCTGCTTCTTCGTTATGTGAGTCCTAGAAATCTTAGAAATGGATTTCAAACAATTTCTACCCTTTGTGATTTTTGACTATATCATGATATGATAAATTAATGTTGGTTATCTTAGGATGTATCCTATAGTCATAGAATGATTTGACTTAATGGAACACTCTTAGAAAAATGAGTTCATTCAAATCTAATTGATGTGAAGGCGAAAGAAAGAGTATTTTGCTTATACACTCGCTACTTGTCTTTACCAGCTGGAGTTATTACGCTTGATGAAGTAAGAAGTAACTTAGAATACAAGTAATTGTAAGAATGATTTGAGTATGGATTCTTGAGGGATTAAATGTTACTCAATTAAGTGTATTGAGAAAGATACCTAGGATAATTAAGCACATTATCAAAAATAATTACATCTTTGAGTTGATGTCTCCTATATGACCTATGGTTAGATTTGTATATTGGAGCTCCCGCCATTTGTGTGCTTCAGGTCGCACGGTCCGTTCGCCTGTAAGAAAGATTACTTATTTAAGTTTAAAATTTAGGATAAGATTTTGGGATGAGATAAGTCTACAATGGGCGAGTTGAAGATGTTGGGCTTTCTGGGACTAGGTTGCCTATGTGGGCTTGACCCTGCTCAGGCATATATTATTTTATTATATAAGTGGAAGTTATTTTCATATGGAAAAGTAACCGCTCCATAACTACGGAAAGTTACTGAACGTAACTTGCTCCTCTGAAAATCTCTTTGCAGTTATTCTTCATCTTCTCCCACTCTCAAGTGAATCAAGACATTCTGTGGAATAAATATTAGATTATAGTAATCCGGTTTACCCAAAGCATTGAAAACATATCTTATACGCTCAACAAGTAAGTTTCTGCTACTTGAAAACTCTTACATTCAACATGTTATCATTTTTTATACAAGATTAGAGTAGCATCCAACAATGCATTCTTCCCTTGGTCAGCCTTCTTATTCGTGTTCTCCATTGGAAAAGACCTGTAGTAGGATGGTAAAAATGCAATGTGGATGGTCCTAATTTTCCTCATTATTCCAAGATCGATTTCAAGGTTGTTATTCGTGAATGTTTAGGCAATTTCGTGGTTGGTTTTTCCAGCTGTTATTATGGAAAATTTGCTCCTAAAGTGGCAGAGGCTATTGGTCTCAAGGAAGCTTTGTATGGTTGTTTCATTTGAATATTACTCAAGTGAAAGTTGAGATGGATAGTTTGGAGATCTTCTAGCTATAAATTTTTTGGTACATTACCAACTAGTCTCCATGATCCCAAAAATATTGAGTAATTCAGTTCGAACTAACTATTAGCTTATTATGAGATGAGCTATTTGAGGACAAATTTTCTCTATACACAATATTTAAAGGGAAGATGTGTCAACCACCTTAGCAAACCATTCTTTGGTTCTAGCTATTAATTGATAATATTATTGAGTCTTGTAAGAATATTGGTGGCTATGTTAATCCCCTTACCTTTTCTTGGATTCGTAGACAAGTTAATATGTAGTAGCTCCTTTCTTTTTTTTTTTTTTTTTTTTTGTTAGAGCTTCTATTTCTCATGCTTATCCTCAATTTTGGAGCATACCACCAAGTTTTATTGATGATGCTTTATTGAGTTTAGTGGGTCTTTAATGTCTTTGTTTTCTTTTTTCGCTTTAATAAAAATATCCAGTTTCAATCAAATATCATAATGAAAACATAAAAATTTAATTTGAAGCAAACTTAGTCTGAAATTATAACTTTCAACTATAATATAATTTCATGTAATATCTTCTTTTAAATTTTAAGCCTATATATATATAAAGAATAAAAATATAAAAATATATTTGTTTGACAATCTTGCATAAAAATTTTGTTAAGAAATTGAGTCACTGATTGAATTATTTAGATTCTAATCGTAATGAAACAAAATTATTTATAATTTTTTGCAAATTTAATTTGAGTTTTGATAAAATTTTTGGGACTGATTTTTCAGGTGGAATCAAAATTAGCAGTTCAAAGTTAATGAGTAATTAATCCAAAATATAACTGAAATTGATTAAAAATAAATCAGGAGTTCCTAAAGAGAGCTGGTACGACGTCGTTAAATTGCAAACTTGGCCGGAAAGCCAAAAAATATTAGGAAGCTCTCTGTTGCCCTGGCTGGGAGAAGAATCGTCCCCTTACGGCTTCACCCTCTCTGGCTCTGCAGTCCATCAAATTAGAATTAGTCTCTCAAAACAACGATCAGGTAAAAGCATGTTAATTTGGTGTTTCTTCTTTTTGTTTTTACTGAATTTTCGAGTTCCTGAATTTCTTTTAGTCTTTTTCCTTGTCAATATTCCGATTAATTTTGGTATCGATTTAATCTCAAAGTTTCAAACAGCAAATAAAAATGTGAATTTTCGGTTATCCAATTGAATCTTCAAATTAAAACTGTCCGCATCAATATTTCCATGCTTTGATCTTAATTTTGACTTTTTTTGTGTTTAGTTTCTGGCATTTTTTTCAGCTTTAACAATCCTAGGCCATACTGATTTTATTTCAAAACCTATGTATCGGCTTTTAAGATTGGGGAAATTTTGTGTCACATTGAGATTTTCAAGTGAATATGGTTGCTTATGAAGAAAGTTCGTAAAATTCTCTGACATGTGATTGCTTTGTGATTTTTATATCATTGATTTTATTTTAGTTGCTGATTGGTTTTTCATTCCAGTTCTGAATGCCTGCCCCTTTTCAAATATATGGGATCTCTTAAAATTTGATTTATATATATTGTCACATTGATTGATGTTGTTGTTAGGTTTTGTCCAAGTACTTGTCAAGTTTGCTGGAGGTTCATTGTGACTTATGAAAATTTTGTTGGTGATTGCTGATAGTGATAATTTATCTTCGCATTTTTGTTCCTTGAGACAGTAAGGAATAATGCACCATTAATTATGTCAGTAGTTTAGTTATATTATCATGCAATTCCATAGCTAAAATTCGTGCTTGTCCTGTGATTTCTAGTCTCATTTCCTATTCAAGTCATAAGTGAGATTTTCCACTTCTAACATTTTTGCTTGGAAAATGAGTTGCTTCTATGTTGATAATGAATCGAAAATTAAAGTGATATTGATGGCCCTGTAAATTGCAGCAAACATGTATTTTGACTTTTGTTTGTATGGTTTGATCTTTTCAAATATGAAAACAGTTTCGTGTTTTTCCCTGAAAGAAAATGGATAGATATATGCATCCACTGTTTTCTTTTGTCAAAGGGTGTCGCTCACTTCTGTTTTTTTGTTTCCTAACATGTGACCTGTTTGTGTGTGCATGTCCCTCTTACTTTATTTAACCATTGCTGCCTATCTTGATTGAAACTCTTTTTTTTTTTTTAACCTTTAGCGTGATACAAAATGTCTCGAAGATATGATAGCCGCACGACAATATTCTCTCCAGAAGGTCGTTTATACCAGGTTGAGTATGCAATGGAGGCCATTGGAAATGCAGGGACTGCAATAGGTATATTGTCAAAGGATGGAGTTGTCTTAGTTGGTGAGAAGAAGGTTACGTCCAAGCTCCTTCAAACTTCAACATCAACTGAGAAGATGTACAAGATTGATGACCATGTTGCATGTGCTGTGGCCGGCATAATGTCTGATGCTAACATCCTGATTAATACAGCCAGAGTTCAAGCCCAGCGTTATACTTTTGCTTACCAAGAGCCAATGCCTGTTGAACAGCTTGTGCAATCTCTTTGTGACACCAAGCAAGGTTATACACAGTTTGGTGGGCTTCGACCTTTTGGTGTTTCATTTCTCTTTGCTGGGTGGGACAAGAATTTTGGTTTCCAACTTTACATGAGTGATCCTAGTGGAAATTATGGTGGTTGGAAGGCTGCAGCCATTGGAGGAAACAACCAGGCAGCACAATCGATGCTGAAGCAGGACTACAAGAATGATATCACAAGAGAAGAGGCAGTTCAGCTAGCACTTAAAGTGCTCAGCAAGACAATGGATAGTACTAGTCTTACTTCAGACAAGCTTGAGTTGGCGGAGGTCTTTCTCACACCCTCTGGAGAAGTGAAGTACCTGGTTCGCTCACCTGAATTCCTAAGCAAGTTATTAGTGACATCTGGACTGACCCAACCTGCTGCATATGCATCTTAAGTTCCTGTGGTTTAATTTAGATACAAGTCTGAAGGCTAATATGGCATATCTGTATGTTACATTGTGGGTGCTTAGTTTGCATAATCTTTCGTTAAAAGATAATTTTTGCTTTGATGCAATTGTTTCCTTTTATTAGCAACAAAGAATATTGATCCTCATGTCTTTGACATGGGTGGAAGCTCCCTTTCATGAACTCTTCTTGTGGCATTTCTTGAGTGGTACCTACTCTTTACGCTTTTTCTTCTTTTGAAGTTAGCTTGCTTCTGAGTTGGAATCAACTTGCGTATCCCTGATTACTAAGAAATTTATAGTCAAATCGGAGAGAGCTGTACTAAACCTTTTTTTTAAGAGAGAGAGAGAGTTTGCTGGCCCATTAACTGATATATATGCCATGTAGCTGTTGCTTCCCCAGAATCAGCTTGTTTTTCACTGCTTAAATGCTAGTATTGTTTAACGGCTTTATAAAAATAAAAATAAAAAAAGGAATTTATAAATTTATTTTGTTTTAGAAAAAAAAAATTCCAAATAAGGGAATTTAATTTCCATTACTTTTATAGTTGTGTGACTTGCATTTTATTTTAACACAGTTTGTATATGATATGTATATTACGTATGCGTGTGTGTATATATATTCATTCGCGCATAACACTAACACTGTATTTTGTAATTATTTCATGTATAATACAATTGAATATTTTTAATTATAATAGAAATTATACGTTAGTATAAGTATTTATTTAATTTAATTATCATATATGATATATATTAATAAATTTTCACTTTAATAATGTTCAAGAATTTGTTTAAAGGAAAATTACAGAAAGTATCCTGGTGGTATTTCATTTTTACATTTCGAATTTCGTAGGGTTTACTTCTTTTTTCTCTCTTTTTTTTTTGTGACATTTTACTTATTTATTCATGTGGTTACTAGTTTACCAATAAATTTTGACCTGATTCAAAAATTCTATCTGGACTTGAACAAAATCTGAATGGATAAATTCCAGAATAACTTGAAAATTTTAGGGTAGAACTCAATGCCAACTAAAAACCCAAAAAAATTATGTGAAAACATCCAAAATCTCACTCGACCCGAACCCGATGTTCAATTTTTTAAAATAAATTCTATATCAAACTCATTAATTTTAATATGTATTTTCATATTTTTATTTATAAAATATTATTAATTTGTAGTTAAATATTAATTCGCAATCAAGTTATGCCCTTCCATGAACCGATTTAATTCAAGAATTTAAGAATATATAAATTTATATTAATATATATATATATATATAAGTTATAAATTTAAAATTATATAATATTACTTTAATACGATATTACTTTATAGTAGAGTTGTGCATAATTCTTGGAGATTTTAAACTGAATTAAAAAAAATCGAAGAAAAATATCTAGAATCATAACTGTATTGTTGATTTTTTTTAGAATAACTGAACCTGTTGACTTTAATTTGATATTGTTCTCGAAATATAAATATATCTGGAGTGAGAACTAAATTGAATTGTATTGAATTAGATCAAATTGATTGAATGAAAAAAAATCGATAATTAAATATTTGTTTAGTTTTACTTGTATAATATTCTCATAATATTTTATGTAATATTCAAGCTAGATTTCTCATATTCTTATAAAACGTAATTAACCATGACACTTACACCACCTTCATTATATAATTTAATTAAATATAATATATAACATATAACGAAATTTACGCCCAGAAATATATAAATTATAATATTTCTCACATCCTATATGAATACATATAGTATGCATTTAACTTTACTTCTAAATAAATGACTTATGTTCATATAAGAATGACATTTTCTTTTCAAAAGGGAATGACGCATTTCATTAATGTGAATACTCATACATTAATTTTTTAAATTTATTATAAATTAGTATTGTAATTATATGTAATTCAAAAAAATGAGAATAAGTTGAAATTACTTTATAGCATATACGATGTAATTTATGTTGGGCACAGAGGGTAAAATAACACAAATAAATGTGAAATAAAATAATCAGCAAAAAATAATACCAAAAATTTAACGTGATTCACCCTTTAATTTGGGCTACGTCCATGGACAACACTCTGAATATTTTTTTTTCACTAATAAAATTTAATGGATATAAGAAAAGAGTATTCCCTATACACACGCTAAAGGTAATACAACAATTTTAAGATAAACCCAAAAATAGTGGCATACAAATATTTCTCGAAAACACTTCTAAAATATTTTCCTCACTATTTTTGTCACTCCCTAATTTTTGGAAATATTCAAAAAGTCTAACTCTTTCTCAAATTCTCTCAAATGAATTGAGATTGGTGTAATTCAAATGAAAGGAGATCTACCTATTTATAGGGAAAATATTTAGTGTGAATACAAATAAAAAAAGTCAAAAATATTGACTGGAGGAATGCAATTCGAAATTGAATTGCCACAACTTTTGAAATTTTTTTATTTTATATGTGGTGGGATCCACATATGGAGGGACTCACACCAAATTTTTCAAAAAATTTGGTTGTCTACCAACAAATCTCTCCCCTTCTGACAATGTGAGAGTTCCACCATTCCAGCAACTAATCAACAGTATTCAAAATACGATCTTAGTAGAATCTTTGTTAACATGTCCCATCGATTTTCTTCTATATGGATCTTCTCAAGCTGTAATAGCTTTTTCTCCATCACATCTCTGATCCAGTGATATCTCACATCAATATGTTTTAATCTTGAGTAAAAGGAGACATTCTTTCCAAGATGAATAACACTCTGACTATCCCAAAATAATTGATATTTATCTTGCTGCAATCCAAGTTCTTTCAAGAACTTCTTCATCCATAGCAACTCTTTACAAGCTTCTGTTGCTGCAATAAACTTTGTTTCAGCTGTAAATAGTGAAACACACTTCTGTAACTTTGATTGTCATGACACAGCTTCCCCTGCAAAAGTGATCAGGTAACCTGACATTGACTTTCTAGAGTCAACATCGCCAGTTATATCTGCATCTGTGTATCCAACCAACACAGGTTTGGTATCTCCAAAACATAAACATATTTTCGAGGTACCTTGAAGATATCTGAAAATCTACTTTACTGCAGTCCAATGTTCCTTTCCAGGATTTAAAAGAAATCTGCTCACTACTCCAACTGCATGAGCGATATCAGGTTGTGTGCACACTATGACATACATCAAACTTGCAACTACTGAAGCATATGGAATCTTGTCCATCTCATCCTTCTCTTCATCTGTAGAAGGGCTCTGTTTGGAACTCAGCTTAAAGTGATTAGCAAGAGAACAACTAACCATTTTAGCTTGGTCCATTTGAAATCTCTGAAGTACTTTCTCAATGTACTTCTCCTGTGACAGCCATAATTTCTTGGCATTCCTATCTCTGATAATCTTCATTTCAAGAATGTTCTTTGCTGGCCCCAAGTCTTTCATAGCAAAAGACTTGCTCAACTGCTTTTTCAAGTTGTTAATTCTGGAAACATTCTAGCCAACAATCAGCATGTCATCCACATAGAGCAGAAGAATGATCAAATCTTTAACAGAGAATTTTTGTACAAAAACACAATGGTCTGAAGTAGTCTTATGGTATCCTTGCTCCCCCATAATAGACTCAAACTTCTTGTACCATTGTCTCAGTGCCTGCTTTAAGCTGTAGAGGCTTTTCTTCAATTTGCAAACATATTTCTCTTTTTCCTTATGTTCGAAACCCTCTGGTTGCCCCATGTATATCTCCTTTTCCAAATCACCATGTAGGAAGGCAGTTTTGACATTCGTTTGCTCAACCTATAGGTTAAGACTTGCTGCTAACCCTAGCACTGTATGAATGGATGTCATTTTCACAACTGGTGAGAAAATTTCATCAAAGTCAATTCCTTTTCTTTGACTGAATCCTTTGACGACCAATCTGGCTTTGAATCTCGGATGAGAACTGTTCTCTTCATGCTTGATTCTAAATACCCATTTATTTTTCAAAGCTTTCTTGCCTTTTGGCAGCTTCAAGTTCAGAAGTATTGTTCTTATGCAAGGATTTCATTTCATCTTGCATGGCTTCAATCCATTTCTGTCTGTGCTCATTAGTCATTGTTTCTTCAAAGCTTTTTGGTTCTCCCCCATCAGTAACACATACTCATTTTCTGCATATCTCGTAGATGGTTGTCTTGCTCTATTGCTCCTTCTTACAGGAACTAAGGAGTGCACAGGTGATGGTTGATGATGAACATCATCATCTTCAGCATCAACTTCTGGATTGTCGACGGGAGCATTATTTTCTTCAGGCAGATCAACATGATCTTCATCCCCAACTTGTATTGACACCAGTATTGGAGGAATCAATTCTAAATCTGTTGAGTCACCATTGGAATCAGGAACACCTTTTTTTGTCCTGACAATATCTTTAATGTTCTCATTCTCAATGAAAACAACATCACAACTTCTGACAAGTTTCTTCTCCACTAGATCATAAAATATGTAGCCAAACTAATCTTTTTCATAGCCAATAAAAATACACTGTCATGTTTTGATATCCAGCTTGGATCTCTCCTCTTTTGGAATATGCATAAAGGCTTTGCAACCAAATACCAGCAGATAATCATAGGAAACATCCTTTCCTAACCACACTTTCTCTGTAACATCTAGCTTTAGAGGGATACAAGGTGAAAGATTTAAAACGTACATAGCTGTAAGTAAATCTTCACCCTAAAATGTTTTAGGTAACTTTGCATGTGAGAGCAAACATCTGACTCTCTCCATCAAAGTTCTATTCATCCTCTTAGCCAGGCCATTCAACTGCGGTGTTTTTGGAGGCATTGTCTGATGTCGAATACCTTGTTCTTCGCAGTAGGCATCAAACGGTCAAATGTATTCTCTACCGTTGTTTGTCCGCATGCATTTCAACTTCTTTCCAGTCTGACTTTCAACTGAGGCATAAAATTCTTTAAAGACATTTAGCACTTGATCTTTTGTCTTCAAAGTATACACCCATGTCTTCCTCAAATGGTCATTAATGAAAGTCACAAAGTATTGAGCACCACCCAGTGATTTTGACATTGGCCCACATAAATCTGAATAGACCAGATCTAACACATTCTTCATTCTAGAAGGAGGGAAACTCTTGAAAGCAACTATGTTTTGCTTTCCTGCTAAATAGTCAACACATTTCTCCAAATGCACTTCATCCATTCTGGGCAACATCTTCCTTCTAACAAGGGTAGTCATCCCTTTATCACTCATATGACCGAGTCATCTATGCCATAATTCAGTAGCACTGTCCTTCTCCACAGCACTTACAGTGTAGTTGGAGAGTTTTGCATGCATCACATACAAGGTAGCATGTCTTGTGCCTCTAGCCACCACCAGGGAACCTTTAGTAAGATTCCATTAGTTATTTAAGAAAGTATTGTAGAAACCTGCATCAACGAGTTTTCCTGCAGAGATCATAGTCAAATGAATATTTGGAATATGTCTGACATCTTTCAGGACTAATCTGGTACCATTTATAATCTCCAGACAAACATCACCTCTGCCAACAACTTTTGATAGATTATCATTTCTCATCTTCATAGCGCCAAAATCTCCTGCTGTATAGGATGAGAAGAATTCCTTCCGAGACGTGGCATGAATGGTAACACCACTATCAATTACCCAACTAGTCTCACGGGATGTGAAATTGATAGTATAATCACAAACGACATTGAATTCGTTCATGGTATTTGTTATGTCATCATCAGTGCTGTCATCTTGTTTTACTTCCTTGCCTTTCTGGTCCTTTTTGAACTTTCGACAGTATTTCTTGATATAACCCTTCTTTTTGCAGTAATAGTATTCAATATTGTCATATTTGTTTGATTTGCCTCTGCTCTTTCCTCTAGACATTTGTTGTTTAGAATGACTTCTTCTTCTGTAGTCAATAGCCAGAACATCTGATTGTGATGAAAAAGATGAATTTTGTGATCTCTTTCTCATTTCTTCATTCAGGATACTGCTTTTTACAGACTCCATATTGATTACACCGTTAGGTGCAGTGTTAGTTATTGAAATCTTCAAAGTCTCTCATGACTTTGGCAGAGAGCCCAATACTAGCAAAGCAAATACTTCATCATCCAATTTTATGCTCATTCTAGATAGCTGCTCCATGATCCCTTGCATCTCATTCAGATGATCTACTATGGAAGTTATTTTCTTGTATTTCGACTGCGTCAACTTTATCAAATAAAACAATTTATTATTACCTATCTTTGACTTGTAAAGCTGTTCAAGCTTGTTCCATAGCGTCCGAGCATAAGTCTCATTGCAGATGTGGTTGTACACGTTATCTTTGATAAATTGTCCGATGTAATTGCACACCTGCTCGTGCTCAAATTTCCACTCCTCATCTGTCTTGCCTTCGGATTTAGTTGTAGTAAACACTGGTAGATGTATTTTCATCACAAATAGGAGATTCTTCATTTTGCTTCTCCATATGTGGTAATTTGTGTCATTTAAGCTGATCATCTTCATGTCATTTGTCTCCATTTTAAAAAATGAGACTCCTTCTGTTGACAGTAAACTAATAAAATATTTTCTGATGTGAAAAATCAGTCAATATTGCAACCACATAGCACACTAAAAATTTTATAAGACTGACAAGCTAGCTCTGATACCACTTGTTGGGCACAACGAGTAAAATAACATAACAAAATGTGAAATAAAATAATCAGTAAAAAATAACACTGACAATTTAATGTGGTTCACCCTTTAATTTGGGTTACATCCACGGACAACACTCTGAATATTTTTCTTCCACTAATAAAAATTAATGGGTATAGGAAGAGAGTCTTCCCTAGACATAGACTAAAGGTAATACAATAATTTTGAGATAAACCCAAAAATAGTGGCACACAAGTATTTCCCAAAAATACTTCTAAAATATTTTTCTCACTATTTTTGTCACTCCCTAATTTTTGGAAATATTCCAAAAGTCTAACTTTCTCTCAAATTCTCTCAAATAAATTGAGATTGTTGTAATTCAAATGAAATGAGATCTGTCTATTTATAGGCAAAATATTCAGTGTGAACACAAATCAAAAAAGTCAAAAATATTGGCTGGAGGAATTCAATTCGAAATTGAATTGCTGCAATTTTTACCTTTTTATTTTATATGTGGTGGGATCCACATGTGGAGGGACCAACACCAAATTTTTCAAAAAATTTGGGTGCCTATCAATAATTTACATGTTACATGATTAAGAAAACTGAATTATACTTTCAAACACTTAAATTTATTATTTTAATTAAGCATTTGATCACCTTTTAGGAAAAATTTAATGAAGTTCGTGATTTATTTTAATTTTGATTTTAATCTAAAATTGAAAAGTGAGTAAATTTTTATCAAACATCATGAAGAATCTCTGAATCATTGAACTAAATTGGATTTGTGTAGAAAGGATTGAATTTTCAACCCGTACTGGATCAAGATTTCAGATAATCTAACTAGAGAGATTTACACATTCCAATCCAATTTTGGAGACTTTATTTTTAAAATTACTGAAATTCAATATGATTCCATAGATTTTCAAACCCACCCTCGAACTGGACAAAACATGTATAACCCAACTTTGTAGTTTATAAATTATTCATTTAAAATAATTATATAGTAAAATGGAAAAAATAATCTATAATAAATCATTAGAAGTTCAATTTGAAAAATAATTAAATAGATTAATCAAATTAAAAGACTTAAAACTCGCAGTTTCTGAAACCACATTATTTTGACTACATGTGAATTAAACTAATAAAAGATAAATTTCATCTTTAATTCATTTTATTTTCTTTATTCTACATGCCTCCTCCATAGACGCTATTGATAGCATTTTCTTAACTAGCAAATAACACTGCAATCATGTTTGGTACATAAAAATAACAGGAATTGAAATTCTATTCCTAAGTTATAGGTTTGAAACTCCAATATTTCTCTTTATTATGTTTTATAATAGAAATCAAAATCTTATTTTTATGTTTAGTATGATAAGGAATAAAATTCAAAAAATAATTATTTTCTATAACAACCCTTATTTTTAACAGTTATATATTTTTATAAGCAAATGAATTAGTAATTTTTTTAACTTTATATTTTATTTTTTTAACTATTTTTTCACTTATATTTTATAAAATCTGATAAAATTATTATTGATATTTTTAAATTTTATAATAATTATAAAAAACACTACAAACAATAATTTTTAAAATTATTTATTTTATATACAAATATAATTGTAAATTATTAATTACCCCCTGCCTTCTAATAATATAATGCAAAATTCATCAATTTTAAATTATAATCACTTCTCCAAATATAATAAACTAAAAATTCACCAAAATATAATTAAAAACAACTCCTATAAATATGATAGAATCCATATTCACCATTAGAAATCTATTACATAACAGAGACAACAAAGATCTAATAGTTCACATCACATGCAAATGAAATAATATTTTCTAGATCAAGCACAACAAGTATATCTCTTCAAATATTAAATGAAAACTCTTCTTAAAAATAGAAACAAAATAATATAATAGTTCTCTTTAAAGTACTAAGATATTACCTCATCCAAGGCTCATTCTCATCATCTCTGAGACTAAGAAAATAATCCAAAAGATCTGGATCACATACAAGTTTCATCTGCATTATATGTTTCTCTTCAAATGATAAGCTAACAATTTTTCTCAACTCATTGTTGAGTTTATACTTGTTTGTCACTCACTTTTTCTCTGGAGCTTCAAAAATATTTGCAATTCTAGCAAATTCTTGTCTTCTCTCTTTAAGCTCATCCCCAACAACATTTATCAAATGATCTAAGCAAGCAACTAGACTATCCTTATCTCAAGCCCTCTTTCTTGCAGATCTTGTAGTACTTTCTTCTTTTGAAGATTCCATTTGTAATTGAGTAGTAGAAATTTAATCATCTTCGATGGTATTTTCATCATCTCCAATATTTTCCTCCCTCTCTAAATCCTCAAGCATATCACCAGGTGCTTCCTATTGCTCGCTCTATCCCATAGATTATTCCTAACTCATCATAAAACTTGAATGGTTTCTCTTTCAAAGATGCAACATCTATAACACCATTCAATATAATTAATAATAAACTCAATTATACCAAAAAATGTTACAATGCATATGATTTAAAACTCATAAATTTAAAACTTTGATATATTGTAGCCATGATGACTTATAAAAAATATAAAACATGATACAACATTAAAAGACTTGATATAGTTAAAAAAAATTTAAATATAATATTTATACAGGCATACACAAATCCAAGATTTTATAAAATGAGTAGTTATAAAATTACATGTCTTTGAAAATAAAAATATGTAAATCTATAGCTATCCAAACCCAAAAAAAACTAAAAAGTATAATAATTATATCACTCACTCCAAGTATGTATCTTTGACTCTAATCTTTGGGCCTCTTCCTTTATCGCTTAATTCCTAAGCTCCGAACCTGCATATGAAAAGTTTATATGCTAAGCAAACTAATAATTAGTAATACATAACATAATGCAAGCACCTCAAATAAATGCAATATACATGATATTCATACCAACGTACCATAATGACTTATCTTGAAATCCGCAAATATATTATCTCATATACTACATGACATACCAAAATGATCTTACATATTTTATACTAAATATGAATATGGCATACCAAAAAAAATCAATCATAGAAGTATAATGTAATGCCCGATAATTTAGGCCACATTCGCGGTTGATCGAAATCTGGCGCATCAAACTGATCGTAGTCTAAATTCATACATAAAAGAAAAAATAAAATAATAATAAAATATGAGAAAAATATTTTAGATATTATTAATTGAGAATTTTGAAGTTCGGAACTAAAATTTAGAAAAAAAAATTTGCTGAACGAAATTGGAATTTACAGTGTTTTTAACAAATATATTTTAAGAAGATATAAAAATTGAATATTCTTTATCTAAAGAAAGAATATTTTTTGGATTAAAATAAAGTAAGAGTGATTTAAATTAATGGATCAATGAGGAACAAAATTATCTATTAATTTTAACCACCCACCGAATCCAACTATAAAAGTCAAATTTCACTTTTTGCCTTTATTCTTCTTCTTACTCATCTTAAACAAACTAAATTATCTCTTTTTCTCTCCCTTGTTGTCGTGACCCACATCCCCCTAATTCTTCTTCTTCCTCATCTTAAATAAACTAAATTCTCTCTCTTTTTCTCCCTTTTTGTCGTGACCCACATCCCCCTAATTCTTCTCCTTCTTCTTTAATTAAAGCTAAGGTTTAGATGGAAAAATTTGGATTAAGGCAAGATCAACAACAAAAGTGAAGCATAGTGAGCCAAACAAAGGAAGAGGAAGGAAGAAAAAAAGAAAAAAAGAGAATGGAAGAATTTTTGTCATTTTGAAGATCTACAAAGGTGATGTTAGATTTTTCATCTTCTCACTTTTCTTCACCTATTTTATTTGATTTTGGGGTTAATTACCATTAAAGTTGGTAATTTAGGATTATTAGTATGTTAATGGTGATTAAGGGTTGATCAGTGTGTTTAGTGTTTGATTAGTGTGAAATTTGTTGTTAGGCCAAGGAGGTGAACAATCTTTAGACCATAATCAAAGAGGAAGTAAGGGCAAGGAAAAAGCTAATTAGGAAAAAGAGAAGAGTGAAGAGAAGTAGACTTTTGGAGGTATGTACATTTGGCAAAAATTCAACATAGAAAATATTGATTTTTGATTTTGTGATATTATGTGTAATTGTATATGTAATTCTTGATATTTTGATTGAGTGATGAATTGGTGATTAAATGATGTCATGAATATGAAAATAAAAATTTGAATATGATGTTGATGCATGAAAATAGAAATTGTAAGAATTAATTGAAGTGGTGAAAAATTCATCTTATAAACAATATTTATTTTTATGGTCATAACTTGAGTTCTAGAAATTATTTTTGAGTGTTTCTTATTGGATTGCAAATTTAAGACATAAGACTTCAACTTTCATTTAGATAACTAGACTTGAATATACCTGAAATTAATTGTAAAATAGACTCAAAATTCGAACTGAAAATCTGTCAAGTAAAATACTGGGCAGAATGGAATGAAGGTAGCTTAGTGAAAAATTTATAACTTTTTCTACAAAATTCGGTTTAATATAATTCTTGTTGGAAATTAAATATAAGATATGTAACTACATTTTGTTAATCTCCAAATTATATTTAAAAATAGATGAAAAATGCAGGACAATATGATATATAAATGTTGTTCAGAATAGGACAACTTGTATATATGTGTTGGTTGTTGAATTTTGTGATAGAAAAATATATTATTTGACTTTTCTTATAGTTATAATGATTAAATGAGCAAGTATGATGTTGTAAAATATTTAATGGAGATTATTTCATTTTTGTAAAATTATATTAGTATTACATACATAATTTATGTAAATAATAATAAAGTTAACAAATATAATTAAGCCCTATAACATCTAGTTAAGAACTGAAAATTAGAATAAGTTGGCATACCAATAAAAATGGTAGAAATATAAGCACAAAAAAATAGTGCTGACATTTAATTTAAGTAGGCGCTAAAAAATAGTACTGAATTTGAAATTACGTAAGCACCAAAAAATAGTGTTGAGTTTGAATTTATGTAGGCACCAAAAAGGTGATGAGTTATTATTGAAAATATAGATGTTAAATGCCGAGTTATAAATTAATTAAGTAGCCACCGAGTATAATGCTGAAAAGTAGAAACCCTGTATCCAGTGTTTAGTTCCGGTTTAAGATGTCATGGGCTATCAAGTAAATAGAAAAAAATTTAGATTATTAAAATGATATTATAAATTGTATGTCTTGTACTGTTAGAAAATTTTAAGCATGCTTAATGAATGAAATATTATAATTGATAAATTTTATATATTTGCGTGATGTAAATAGTTTTGATATTATTTGAATATTTTGGCATACTTAGGAAAATAATTGTAGTTTCTAAAATTTTATTTTAGAAATAATTATATAATTATTAGATAGTTGTCAAATGTACCACTAAGCTAGTAGTCACGTGCAGATTAGTAGACGTAACTGTTGTGTTAAGACGATCGAAGAAAGGGGAACTTTAAGATCAAATTGCGGCAATTTATGTTCTTTTTGTATATTTTGGGTATTTTATTGTATAATTAAATCTTAAGAATTTCTTTTGATGTAAATTTTTGGCATGTAGGATTAATAAAAGAGTGAATTTTGTAATTAATATATTTGGTATTATTTGTAAATGTATTTCTAAATATTATGGTTTAATGAATGAATACTTTTAAATCAAAATATTTACATCACAATTTACATATTTAAATGATAAAAAAAGAGAAATATAGTAATAAATATTCCGCTAATAATAAACTCGAAAATTGAAAAAAAATATTTATACAATAATTTGAGCGTTGGTTTTTACAATAATGATGTGGTAGCACTTCCATACACTATTAATGACTAGTAGGGTTAGGGAATGTTATATTTAGTGGTATCAGAGCCCATGCTAATTGATTCTTAAACAGTGGGTGTAAAATAGAAAGTATGTTTCATGCATTTGTATAAAATGTTGTAATGATATAATTTTCCCCTTCTTCTGGTTTATAGGTATATATGGATTTGGGATCGGAACAAGATTTCTCGGAAGATGAACTGAGTAACAATCTTTCAGACTTAGCTAATCTTGGAAAATCTCCATCAGTGAGAGATTCCGGGCCGAGTACAGTAGCTCCGCCTAAAGCAGAGGGACATATTAATTTAGGATAAGAACCTCTTATGGAGCATATAGCAAATTTATTGCAATGGATAGTATAAGCAGTCTCACAACCAGCTCCACCTCCTCCTCCACCTTAGCCAAAACCTTGGATTGATAAACTGAGAAAATATGGGGCCACAGATTTTATGGGAAGGAGAAAGGATGACCTAACAACATTAGAGACTTGGATGGAATCGACAGAATGGGTGTTTGAGGAGCTCAAGTATCTAGTGGAATAAAAATTCAGGTATGCAGTGTCCCTTCTAAAAGATCATGCCTATGACTGGTGGTATCAATCTTATCTAAGCCCTAGACACTGAAACCACCTTCATGGAATTTCTTTAAGGTAGAATTTAGCAAGAAATATGTCCCTAGAGTCTATGTTAATGAAAGAAGATGGAGTTTCAAGACCTAAAGTAAGAAAGCATGTTAGTGGCAGAATACGAGATGGAATTCACCAGATTGAATAAATATGCAATTGGAATCATTGCTGATGAGGCAGATAAGTGTTGTAGATTTGAGGATGGGCTTAATGATGATATTGGAAATATGGTTACCGCCGTTCAGCTTGAGGATTTTGCTACTCTAGTATAGAACAACCACCCTAAAGATCGACAATTAGCATGACCCATACATCCATTAAAAGGGGATGAATAGTGCTTAGGTTTTTCCAGTCATGGAGTTCTGGACCAACATTTTCAGTTAGGCAAAGTCAATAGTTGAGGTTAGAAAGGTCTACAACTAGTACACCAGTTTTGGGTAATAGGAGATTTATATCTGTCACATGTCAGCATTGTGGAAGATCACATGCAGGTGAGTGCTGGTGGATTACTAAAGCATGCTTATGATGCGAATCTACTGAGCACAAATAGAAAGATTGCCCTAGAGGAAGAGGTACAAGTGGTGTAGTATCAGTTCAGGTTTAAAATTTCACTCGAGGCAGAGGCAGGGGACATGGATGGTCTAAAAATGGCATGATTGGTCAGAGTGTATCAGAATCAGTGAATAGAGCAAAAGGTAGTCGAGCCCTAGCCTGCGCATATGTCATGAGAGCTTGTGATGAGCAAGATGCCCTAGATGTCATTATCAGTAAATTTTCTCTTTATGATACTGATTTATTTGCACTGATAGATCCAGATTCTACACATTCATATTTATGCATGTCACCACCTAGTTAGGGTAATATGGTAGCAAAGGAATTAGATTATGATATATTAGTGACAAATCCTTTGGGTCACGGAGTGAAAGTTAGTGAGTCTATAAAAACAGTCCAGTCAAAGCTCAGAATGTAGAATTCCTAGCTGACCTAATAGAGTTGCCATTTTGTGAGTTTGATGCAATCTTGGGGATGGATTGGTTAACTCAGCATAGAGCAGTGGTGGATTATCAGTATAGGAGAGTGACTTTCAAGAATTCAGGGCAGGATGACGTGATTGTCTTAGGAGAAAATCGACCATATTTGACTAATGTCATTTCTATTACAAAGACATGTAAGCTTATCAAAAAGGGATGTGAAGCATTTTTAGCACATATTATAGATACCAAGAAAGGGTGTCTAGATCTCAAGGAGATTCTTATAGTATGTGAATATCCATATATCTTTCCTGAGCACTTGCTAAGGTTACCACTTGTCAGGGAGATAGAGTTTGCCATAGAAGTTTTGCCAGGCATAGCCCCAATATCGATCACTCCTATAGAATGGCACTTGCTGAACTAAAGAAATTAAAAGTGCAGTTGCAAAAGTTGTTAGAAAAAGGGTTTATTAGACTCAATGTCTCACCTTAGGGTGCTCCGGTTCTATTTGTGAAAAAGAAGGATGGCACCTTTAGTTTGTGCATTGATTATCGTCAGTTGAACAAGATGAAAATTAAGAATATATATCCATTATCGAGAATTGATGACTTGTTTGATCAATTGAAAGGAGCATGGGTATTTTCTAAAATTGACCTCATATCAAGTTATCACCAATTGAGAATTAAAGAATCAGACATTTCAAAAATAGCATTTAGGACTCGGTATGGTCATTACGAGTTCTTAGTAATGCCTTTTGTCCTAATGAATGCCCTAACAACATTTATGGATATAATGAATAAAATCTTTAGGCCTTATTTGGACCAGTTCGTAGTGGTTTTCATATATGATGTCATGGTATACTCTAGAAGCAGAGAAGAACATGATCAACATCTTCATATTGTCTTCCATACCTTGAAAGAGAATCAATTATATGCGAAGTTGTCGAAATGTGCATTCTGGTTGGATTAAGTGGCCTTTCTAAAGCATATTGTCTTAGCCGATGGGATCAAAGTTAACTCTAGCAAGGTAGAGGAAATCATCAATTGGAAACCACCTCAGAATATGACAAAGGTGAGAAGTTTTCTTGGTTTGGCTAGTTAGTATCAGAGGTTCATCAAAGGATTTTAAAAGATAGCCTCACCACTAACAAAATTGCTTAGAAAGGAGACCAGATTTGAGTGGACAAACCGGTGCCAGACTAGTTTTGATAAGTTGAAAAAAATATTGACAGAGCAACCAGTGTTGACACAGCCTACTACAAGAAAAGATTATGTGGTGTACAGTGATGCTTCCCTTAATGGTTTAGGCTGCATACTAATGCAAGAAGGCAAAGTGATCGCTTATGCTTCCAGAGAATTGAAGCCTTATGAGAGAAATTATCCAACACATGATTTGGAACTAGCAGCCATTATGTTTGCATTGAAAAAATGGTGACACTACCCGTATGGTGAGCAATGTTATATCTATACAGACCATAAAAGTCTGAAATATTTGTCTTCACAAAAGGAACTCAATTTGAGATAGAGGCAATGACTAGAATTAATCAAAGACTACAATTGTATCATTGATTATCAGCCGAGCAAGGCTAATGTGGTAGATGATGCTCGGAGTAGAAAAACTCTAGTAGGTAAACGTTAAAACTTAAATTTATTAAGTGAACA
Organism: Triadica sebifera; assembly: GCA_023653625.1. NCBI lineage: Eukaryota > Viridiplantae > Streptophyta > Magnoliopsida > Malpighiales > Euphorbiaceae > Triadica > Triadica sebifera. Next base: position 12,214,781 of record CM042903.1, on the reverse strand, counting down.
AGATTAAATAACTAAAAATGAAATAATAAGTAATTTATTTATTATTTTAGCAGAATTGCGGATTCAACCCACATTGATCCAACAAGTAAATGACAATCAAAAGCAAGACACAAAATTAAAGGAAATCTTTGAAATGGTGAAAAATGGTGAAAAACCAGAATTTACTATTGAAGCAAACGGGAGTTTAAGGCATAAGGGATGGTTATGTGTGCCAAATATACCAGAATTGAAACAAGAGATTTTGAAAGAGGCTCATAATGTTATTTATGCAATGCACCTAAATAGCAACAAAATGTATCATGATTTGAAGGCATATTACTAGTGGCTAGGAATGAAGAGAGATATCATAGTATACTCCAGATGTTTAACTTGTCAACAAGTGAAAACTGAGCATTAAGTACCAAGTTGGTTATTGCAGTCAATTTCAATTTCGAAGTGGAAATGGAAAAGAGTTACAATGGATTTTGTTTCTAGTTTTCCTTTAACACAAAAGAGGCAAGATGTAATATGGGTAGTGGTGGACTGGCTCACCAAATCACCTCATTTTCTACCAATCAGGATGGATTATCCACTTAATTGCTTGGAAGAGATTTATGTTAATGAGATAATTCATTTACATGGTGTGCCAGTTTCAATCATTTCAGATCGAGACCTAAGGTTCACTTCACAATTCTGGAAAAGTTTGCATCAAGCCATGAGTACTCGACTCAATTTCAGCATCACTTTCCACCCACAAACAGATGGACAATTAGAGAGGGTCATACAAATATTGGAAGATATGTTAAGGAGTTGTGTGATGGAATTTGAAGGTAGTTGGGACAAACATCTTCCATTGATAGAATTTGCCTACAATAATAGCTACCAAGCTAGTATCAGTATGACACCATATGAAGCCTTGTATGGGAGAAAATATAGTATGCCGCTATGTTGGACTAAGCTTAGTGAAAAGAAAGTAGTGGGTCCATAGTTAGTGAAGTAGACAAAGGAAAAAGTGAGAGTAATAAGAGAGAGGATGAAAGTCACTACTGATAGACAGAAATCATATGCATATTTGAGAACAAGGGATATTGAGTATGCAGTTGGTGACAAAGTATTCCTAAAAGTCTCACCTTGGAAAATGATTTTCCGATTTGCAAAAAAAAGGAAAGTTGAGTCCTGGGTTTATTGGATCATACGAGGTACTTGAATGCATAGGTCTCATGGTGTACAAATTAGCTCTACCACCAGAGTTAGACAAGATTCACAACGTATTCTATATGTCCATGTTGAGAAGATATTGATCGAATCCATCTCATATCATATCAGCAGAACCTATAGAGATACAACCAGATCTAACTTATGAAGAGCAGCCAGTGGAAATTCTAGCTCAAAAAATGAAGGAGTTATGCAACAAGAAGGTACCATTGGTAAAGGTTATGTGAAAAAATCATAATTCGAAAGAGGAGACTTGGGAAAATGATGAGGTGATGAAAGCTCAGTATCCACAATTGTTCCACTTCAGTTAAAAAGGTAAATTTCGAAGATGAATTTTTTTTTAAGGGGGGAAAATTTGTAATGCTCAATAATTTAGGCCATGATTGTGGTTGATCGAAATCTGGCGCGCCAAATTGATTGCGGTCTAAATTCGGACATGACAGAAAAAAATAAAATGATAATAAAATATGAGAAAAATATTTTGGATATTATTAATTGAGAATTTTGAAGTTCAGAACTAAAATTTAGAAAAAAAAAATAATTTTTCGCTGAACGAAATTAGAATTTACAGAGTTTTTGACAAATATATTTTAAGAAGGTATAAAAATGAAATATTCTTTGTCTAAGAAAATGAATATTCTTTGGATTAAAATAAAGTAAGAGTGATTTAAATTAATGGACCAATGAGGGACAAGAATATCTATTAATCTTAACCACCCACATAATCCAACTATAAAAGTCAAATTTCGCTTTTTGCTTATATTCTTCTTCTTCCTCATCTTAAACAAACTAAATTCTCTCTTTTTCTCCCTTGTTGCCGTGACCCACAACCCTTTAATTCTTCTTCTTCAATTAAAGCTAAGGTTTAGTTAGAAAAAGTTGGATTAAGGCAAGATCAACAACAAAAGTGAAGCATAGTGAGCCAAACAAAGGAAGAGGAAGGAACAAAAGAAGAGAAAAAGAGTGTTGAACCTTGAGGGGTATTTCCATCATTTTGATGATAACAAATAAAATATCAATAATGTATTTAACAATGTTAATGTTCTATGTGCGTTAAACAAGATATACTTTGATTAGAACATAAAGCAAGATTGAAAGACAATTTTTGAAGATAAAAATCTAAGAAATAGTAAAGTATCATGCCCGTGACTACTAATGTCATGCCTGTGAATATAGCTTAGCGCCAATTGTTCACCATTCAAAGTTCACTGCCATGAAGGATCAAACCAACCGCGAGTGATCAAATAAGTCACGCCCATAAAAGACTAGTCACGCCCGTGACCAAACATTTTCAATTTTTCCAGAGAGTGTCACGACTAGAGTCATCACTTGGACCACGGCTTGAAAGAACATTCACGCCCGTGACACATATAGTTAGGCCCATGAAACATATAGTCAGGCTCGTAAACTAGGACAAAGAAACATGTCAGATGCAATTTAAGAGTTGGTTCAATGGCTACTTTTGCATTAAATGCACCTAAACGGCTATAATTCAGAGGGAGTGTAAATGCAAGTCATTTATGAATCCCAACAAGAAGAACAAAAGAACAACAATTATTTTTTTATCTTTAATCTTGTTGTAGCCTTGTGCATTAATTTTTCAACAATCTTTTACTTTTTGTGAAGTCCTAATTGCTCATAATTTTTGAGTATTGTAGGTTGGTGAGTATTTCTCATTGTAATCAATTACTCAAAAGTGAGCTTCGGTATATTGGGTTAAGAGTGAAATACTTTTAAGGGTTTATTGCATAAGCCATAAAACATAAGGAATTGGTTTTTGTGAGAGCCATTGAAAAACACAAGGGAATTTTTGGGTTAGATGTTAGCCATTGAGAGAAATACCATAGTTGAGAGTCAGTTTCAAAAACTTCATTCTAACACTTAGTGTGTTAGTAAAACACATAATTAAGATTGGGGAGAGGAGTAGGGTTTGTTAATACTCAAACCTCTATAAATCTTGTGTGTGATATCTCTCATACTTTCCTCTATTTTATTTACTTCACACTTTCAATTAAGCAAATTTTTATTTGCTAACCAATTCAACTCCCTTCTTGGTTCATTGTCTGGGCAACAATTGGTATCAGAGCTTGTCTAGCAATAAAGCCTAATAAGCGCTATAAAAGATCAAAAAATGGCCAATGAAGGATTTCAAAGTCTCAAGCCTTACTTTGATAGAGCGAACTACTTCTCATTGGAAATTCTGGATGGAGGCATATCTCGATAGTGAAGGAATTGAAGTTTGGGATAGTGTTTGGAAAGAGTTGATGGTGAAGAAGAAATTCTTTCAAGAGATGATTGGATGGAGCCTCAAAGAAGAGCTAATTTCAAAAACAAAAAGGCAATGACAATCCTTAGAAGCTCTTTGTCTATTGAAGAATGTGGCAGAATCCAACATTGTCCAACCAAATATATCATGTGAAAAACATAGGAGAATTATCATTAAGGAACCAAGCAAGTAAAATCCAAGAAGATTCAATTTCTTACTTCAAAATATGAACTCTTCAAAATGAAATCCAATGAATCCATCGTTGACATGGCGAACTGTCTTCTAGCTATCATCAATGGCATGAGAAAGCTTGGAAAGCACTTGAGCTTGGAAGATATGAACAAAAAAATTCTAAGAAGCCTTCCTCTCAAAGACTATGGTTCAAGAGTTGCGGGTATAGAAGAGGCCAATGAAGACATGAGCATCATGCCTACCGATGTGCTTATTGGCAAACTTCTATCGCACGAGATGGCAGTAAAAAGAGATAGAGAACTTGAAGTCGAACTAAAAAAGAGAAAGACTCTAGCACTCAAAACCTCTACTTCAAAATCTCAAAAGGTAATTGAAGATGATGAAGAGAAGAGTAATGATGAAAATGATGACATTGCCATGCTTTTAAGAAGAATAAAAAGAATAATTGAAAAGAGACTTGACAATTCTCGAAACTTCAAATAAAGAATCTTCAAACACTCCTTAAATGACTCTCAAAGAAATAAAGAGGAGGTAAAGTATTATGAATGGGAGAAGAAAGGACATATCAAACCACATGGGATGACGAAATGTAACGCCCACTAATTAGAGTTTAATTAGAATAAATATGTGGTGTAAATAGAAAAAACATGGTAGATAATAGATATTAAAATAGATGGAATTGTTAATTAAATTAAAAATTAAAATAAATTAAATTGATAGACAATATAAATTTGATTAAATTAGACCACATAATTAAATTATATTTTTGGTGAAAATTTAAAAGTACTAGATATAAGTAAATATACGAGATGATGATGATAATAATAATAATAATAATAATAATAATAATAATAATAATAATAATAATAATAATAATAATAATAATAATAATAATAATAATAATAATAATAATAATAATATAGAAAAGTGAACAGTAAAAAACACAGCAGAAAAAAAAGAAGACTAAAATCGTGAGAAAGGGAGGAGGGGAAAGTCAATTGACTTTGCCCTATTTCTTCCAACTTCACCTCTCTTCTTCTTCTTCTTCTTCTTCATCCCTTTCCTTCCTCCATATCACAGCCTCAAAATCTTCACCTCTCCTTCATGATTTTCTAGAAAATTCACTACAAATAAATCTGATCTTGGTAAGTAATATCTTTTCCTTAATTACTGTGTTATTATAGCTTTTAAGATTATATTCTGAAGTGTACTTCGTTCATTTTTTTGAGTACCCTATGAATCAAATTTGAGGAGGTGTAAAACATAAAAGTTTATATATGTCTTGTTTATTTGTCTGACAAATTTTGTTGAATAATTTTGAGTATAGGAAGCGAAATGACCATTGGAATGAAACTAGTTCAGGGAGATGTATCAACTAAATAACCTATGGTTTTTATTTAAATTGATAATATTAATGGCTGAATCTGAGATTTTGTAAAACATAAAAGTTGTAGGTATATGTGTTATTTAGGTCTCTGCAAAATTTTGTATAAATCTCTCTTGTGCAGGTAGTTATACTGAAATGACCTATGACTGTTCCTTGATTGAGCTAGTTTCATATACCTGTACAGCTCCAGTAACTTCATCCTTATATTTGACATCTTTTTAGATAAAATTAGGCAAATTTCAAAACATGAAAGCTTTATTCCTTTGTCTTATATAAATTCCTATGAAAGCCTCACCTTAAAATGTCATGTATTTTGTGAGTTATGAGTTGAACAATTGAACTGGTCAGGTTGATACTCTATGTTAAATCAGTTATAGATCCTCTAGTATTTGAGAACCTTAGAGACCGAATCTGTAAATGAGGTAAACATGAAAAATGTTAAAAATTAACTTATATAACTACATAAAATGGTTCATAATAATTAAAGCTACACATTGAAAGATATGAATTTTTAAATGTGGTACCTCGAAACTGCCTAAGGGCAGAGAACAAAGCAACATTTAAAATTATACCAAAACTTGTGTAATGGTTCAAAAATTCTAAAATTTTAGTATGTTTTAGTTTTAGATGTTAAATTTAATTAGGATCAAATATCATATAAATTGGATAAATTTAGAAAAAAGTTATTGATCCAACAGTCCTAAGAGGTTCTGTTGCAGCTTATAAGAAATTGTAGTTATTTATTTAAACTATATTAAGAATAAATATTTTATCAATGTATTAATTATTTATATTTTCAAATTAGGATCTCAACAAGAAGAAGAACAATAAAAGTAGGCAAGCTCCAAATTTTAGATTTCGCAAAAAGCTCTATTGAGGTTTGTACATATATCCATTTTAGTTTGCCTTGTTGCATGCTTGTATGTTATTTGAATGAGTTGCATATTTAAATAATGTATTAAAATGTGTATATATGAAATGAATTAAGATGCTTAATTAATGAAACTTCATGTTAATGCATGTATTGACATATGGATGAATAATTTATTGATAAAATGTAGAATATGTAGCATAATATATTTTTCAATAGGGATTAGTATATGATTGATTAAAAATGTGATAATTATTAATGGTAATTATTGAATAATTAGGATAATAAAGAGTAAAGTTAGCAAGTCATGTATGACATATGTATTTGATATGAAAAGAGAGGTTATATGCCATACTTGTACTCATAAGGTTATTATAAATTTTTGTTTTGTATTAAAAGATTTATTGGCTTTGATTGTATAGAGAACTAATTAAAGTATGCCAATATTACTTAAATGGTTATATAATGGAATATCATATGATTATATGATTTTAAAATTTTATAATCATATTTTCATTATAAATGCAATGTGAATATTGATTCCAGCAAATTAATATATAAAGAAAATAAATAAGTAATAACATTAATTGCCCAGTTCTCAACCTGTGGACTAATTAGGGATAGATGGTGCACCATTGTAGGGGCATTACGGTACCCATATTGATGTGGTTTAGGAATAGGATGGTATTAGCTCCGAGAGCACCCCTGTCCTAATTGTACACAGATGATGTGATTATACTCGGTCATGAGGCTTAAGCTCCGCGAGCGCTCTTGACTTGAGACTATAGTGAGTAGGGTGCTTAAGCTTTGCGAGCGGCCCTACTACACACCCTATATCTGGATAGTCCAGAAATGAGATTTGGGCTATTTATATTAAAACAGTATATATAAATAAATGAAAAGACATACATGTAAATGTTGTGAGATAAAATGTGTAAAATAGCATAATTTTAGAGATTTGAGTTAACTAAACAATCATAATTTTAGGGAAATCAATTAAATTAAAATGAGTTATGGAAACATGAGAGGAGGTAGAATGCTTAATATTTTATATATTACATATGGTTGATTATATACAGTTCATGTCCTGATACAAATATAATGATGATATAATGAAACATAAATTTTATTTTATTCTAATATTTTCTAAATTTGATGCAATGATTTATTTAAATTATATCATGGTTATTATAACCCACGTTTGTGTGACTACATGGAAAAACTTAAATGCTTATATGTACCACTAATCTAGAAATGGCTTAGAATGGGTTTTTCTCGCGCAGGAACTGGAGCTTGCAAGCAGTAAACTGTGAAGTTGATAGAGGAAGTACAAGCCCATACTAGAGGAGACGCGTTAAAACTGGTTGAGGGTCGGATGCATGTTATTTTTGTAGTTTCTTCATTATCATGCATATGGGTTTGTTAGACATGTCTTATATATAGTTAAGAACATATTTTGTATTTTGGTATTATATCTATATAGTTAGATGTAAGGTAAAATCCATTAATTTTGATAGTCATAATGAAGTATAATATTTATGTAACATGATGATGTATTTGATAATTGAATCCATATGTATATTTGAATATTAAAAAAATGTCAATTTAGTTATTAAATGAAAATTTTAAATTTAGGCTAGTTCATTCAGATTGTCTATGTCATTCCGCTTACGTAATGGAATTATTCCTATTATATAGGCGGGATGTCACATTTGTTGGTATCAGAGCTTAGGTTTAAGTATCTCTTGACTTAATTGGAGAAGGGTTTCTCATGCATACCTACATGTGTCTCCTATAACTCTGATATGGGTTATTTCTCTGTCAACTTGTATGCTTATAGAGATATGTTTTTGGATGAGCTTGGAATGGTTGAGAATTTTAGTTCTCTTGACACTAAGTCCCCATGTCAGTCTAGTGCAATGAGTGTTGAGGGAATTAGTACTACTCCTAATCTTTCTCAACCTACATCAACTGCAAAGTATAAGATAAAAAAGACTAGGAGAAAGAAAAGAAGAATAGGGGAGTCATCTAAGAAAGCTGTTGTTTTAGAAACCCATTTTACTAGAAAGAAATAATATATACCTAAGTGTGATAGTTGCAACAGACACCATAGAGGAGAATGTTGGCGTGTCACAGATGCTTGCTTTAAATGTGGGTCCAAGGAACATATACGGAAGGATTGCCCACTCTTGACAAATAGAATTCCTACTCAAATGACAAAATCAGTTCCTACTCAGCCTAAAGTTTAGATTAGAGGAGGATCAAGCCAAACTAGGCACGCTTTTCCAAAGACAATGAATAGACCTAGACCTAGTAAAGTTTTAGCCAAAGCCTATGCCATGAAAGCTAAGGAAGACTAGGCGGCAACAAATGTTATTGTTGGTATGTTTTCATTACATGATTTTGACATTTATGCACTCATAGATCCGGGTTCCACACGTTTATGTATATTTGCACAAGTACATCTAGTTAACATATCATGATTAGAGGGGGACTAGAACATGAGATTGAGGCTATAATTTCTTTAGATCACAATGTGTGGGTAGGTAAAGTAGTTAGAGATTGTCTTTAATAATGTATGGGAAAAATTATTCTATGTATGATCTAAAACTAACAACTATAGTTTTTGCATTAAATTTTGGCACCATAATCTTCTTTGAGGGAATTGTTTTTTTTTCTATACGGGAAAACAAGAATTTGAAATATTTTCTCCTTTAAGAAGAGTTGAATTTGAGATAGAGTAGATATTGTGAGCAGAGAGATTGTGGTAAGGTTGTGTGTTCAGCTTACTTTTACTTGGAAAATTAAGGATATTCAAAGACAAGATAATAAGCTTGTTGGGTTAGCTAAGTGGGTTTCTAAGGGGGAGAGACCCGAGTTTTTTTTACGTGGATTCTTACATCTAATCTCTATTACAGAACAAAAATATAAAGAGATTACTATAAATTTTGTGACTAGAATGCCTATTTTTTTATATTTATGTCGAATAGAGATTCTCTGTTTACATATCAATTTTGGGGTAATCTACAAAGAACTTAGACCTTAAGCTCAATTTTAGTATAATCTTTCATCATTGGGTGGATGTATTATGAAGGAGAACTACCCGAGAAAAGCTTAAGGCAACTATAATTAGGTAGAAATCGTATTCCGATATTAAGATATGAGATATTAAGTATGTTGGGGGGGATAAAGTTCCTCTTTAAAACTTCACATTGGAAGAAAGTGATGGAATTTAGAAAGAAAAAAAAAACAAAAAGATAGGACAAGTTAAATTCAAGATTCACCAGACCTTATGAAATTGTAAAGATAGTTATGGCGGTGACTAATAGACTCGCGTTGTCTTTGGAATTGAGTCAGATATACAATGTGTCCTATGACTTGATGTTGGGACAATACATATCGAATCCTTCTCTCATTGTACTAGATGAGAGTATTCAAGTGAGATAGGATTTGGCATCTAAAGAGGAAATCAGTCCGCATCTTAACACGAGAGATTAAGGAATCCCGAAATAAGCATATACCATTAGTGAATGTACTATGAACAAGCCACGCAATGAAATGAGCTACTTGAAAAGAGGATAGGTGATTAGAACACACTACTCTCCAATTGTTCAATAGCAATGTATCAAGTATGCTTCGAGGATGAAACATCTTAAGGGGGAGAGAATTGTAATGCCCACTAATTAGAGTTTAATTAGAATAAATGTGTGGTGTAAATAGGAAAAACATGATAGATAATAATTTAAAAAAAAAAAAAAAAACAGAAAAGTGAACAGTAAAAAAACACAGCAGAAAAAAAAAGAAGAATACTAAAATCGTGAGAAGGGGAGGAGGGGAAAGTCAATTGACTTTGCCCCATTTCTTCCAACTTCACCTCACTTCTTCTTCTTCTTCTTCTTCTTCTTTTTCTTCTTCTTCTTCTTCTTCTTCTTCTTCTTCTTCTTCTTCTTCTTCTTCTTCTTCTTCTTCTTCTTCTTCTTCTTCTTCTTCTTCTTCTTCCCTTTCCTTCCTTCATATCACAGCCCCAAAATCTTCACCTCTCCTTCATGATTTTCAAGAAAATTCACTCCAAATAAATCTTATCTTGGTAAGTAATATCTTTTCCCTTATTATTTTGTTATTAGAGCTTTTAAGATTATGTTCTGCAGTGTACTTCGTTCATTTTTTTGAGTACCTTATGAATCGAATTTGAGAAGGTGTAAAACATAAAAGTTGTTTATATATGTCTTTTGTATCTTTTTGTCAAATTTTATTGAATTATTTTGATTATAGGAAGCGAAATGGCCATTGGAGTGAAACTGGTTCAGGGAGACGTATCAACTAAATAACCTATGATTTTTGTTTAAATTGATAATCTTAATGGCTGAATCTGAGGTTTTGTAAAACTTGAAAGTTGTAGTATATATGGTATTTAGGTATTTGAAAAATTTCATATAAATATCTCTTGTGTAGGCTGAGTTATACTGAAATGAACTATGATTGTTCCTTGATTGAGCTGGTTTCATATACCTGTAAATCTCCAGTAACTTCATCCTTATATTTGACATCTTTTTAGATCGAATTAGGTAAAGTTCAAAACATGGAAGTTTTATTTATATGTCTTATCTAAATTTCTGTGAAATTCCCACCTTAAAATGTCATGTATTTTGTGAGTTATGAGCTGAACAATTGAACTTGTCAGGTTGATATTCTATGTTAAACCAGTTATAGATCCTCTAGTATTTGAGAACCTTAGAGACTGAATCCAGAAATGAGGTAAACATCAAAAATGTTTAAAATTAACTTATGTAACTATATAAAGAGTTTCATAATAATTGAAGCTACACATTGAAAGATATGAATTTTTAAATGTGGTACTCCGAAACTGCCTAAGGGCAGAGAACAGAGGAACATTTAAAATTATACCAAAATTTGTGTAATGGTTCAAAACTTCTAAAATTTTAGTATGTTTTATTTTTAGATATTAAATTTAATTAGGATCAAGAATAATATAAATTGGATAAGTTTAGAAAAAATTATTGATCCAACAGCCGTAAGAGGTTCTGTTCCAGCTTATAAGAAATTGTAGTTATTTATTTAAACTATATTAAGAATAAATATTTTATCAATGTATTAATTATTTATATTTTTGAATTAGGATCTCAACAAGAAGAAGAACAATAAAAGTAGACAAGCTCCAAATTTTAGATTTTGGAAAAAGCTCCATTGAGCTTTGTACATATATGCATTTTAGTTTGCCTTGTTGCATGCTTGTGTGTTATTTGAATGAGTTGCATATTTAAATAATGTATTAAAATGTGTATATATGAAATGAATTAAGATGCTTAATTAATGAAACTTCATGTTAATGCATGTATTGACATATGGATGAATAATTGATTGATAAAATGTAGAATATGTAGCATAATATATTTTTCAATAGGGATTAGTATATGATTGATTAAAAATGTGATAATTATTAATGGAAATTATTGAATAATTAGGATAATAAAGAGTGAAGTTAGCAAGTCATGTATGACATATGTATTTGATATGAAAAGAGAGGTTATATGGCATACTTGTACTCATAAGTTTATTATATATTTTAGTTTTTTATTAAAATATTTGTTGGCTTTGATGGTATAGAAAACTAATTAAAGTACGTCAATATTACTTAAATGGTTATATAATGGAATATCATATGATTATATGATTTTAAAATTTTATAATCATATTTTCATTATAAATGCAATGAGAATATTGATTCCAGCAAATTAATATATAAAGAAAATAAATAAGTAATAACATTAATTGCCCAGTTCTCAACCTGTGGACTAATTAGGGATAAATGGTGCACCATTAGAGGGCATTACGGTACCGATATTGATATGGTTTAGGATCAGGGTGGTATTAGCTTCGACAGCACCCCTGTCCTAATTGTACACAGATGATGTGATTATACTCGGTCATGACGCTTAAGCTCCGCGAGCGCTCTTGACTTGAGACTATAGTGAGTAGGGTGCTTAAGCTCCGCAAGCGGCCCTACTACACGCCCTATATCCGGACAGTCAGGGAATGAGATTTGGGCTATTTATATTAAAATATTATATATAAATTAATTAAAAGACATACATGTACATGTTGTGAGATAAAATGTGTAAAATAGCATGAATTATATATATTTATTAAGGTAAGTGAAATTTTTAATTGAGTTATATATATTATCAATGAATTTGGAATATTGTATAATCATATGGGTGTTCCTGTATAATGTATATTGGAGTATTGTAAACTGTATTATGAATTAACTATCATGTAGTTTTGGTAACTGTATGTTAAAATATTTATGCTTATATGGATTGATATTTGAGTTAACTAAACTAACATAATTTTAAGAGAATCAATTAAATTAAAATGCGTTATGTAAACATGAGATGAGGTAGAATGCTTAATATTTTATATATTACATATGGTTGATTATATACAGTTCATGTCCTGATACAAATATAATGATGATATAATGAAACATAAATTTTATTTTATTATAATATTTTCTAAATTTGATGCAATGATTTATTTAAATTATATCATGATTATTATGACCCACGTTTGTGTGACTGCATGGGAAAACTTAAATGCTTATATGTACCACTAAGCTAGAAATGGCTTAGCGTGGGTTTTTCCCGCGTAGGAACTAGAGCTTGCAAGTAGTAAACTGTGAAGTTGATAGAGGAAGTACAAGCCCATACTAGAGGAGACCCGTCAGAACTGGTTGAGGGTCGGATGCATATTATTTTTGCATTTTCTTCATTATCATGCATATGGGTTTGCTAGACATGTCTTATATATAGTTAAAAACATATTTTGTATTTTGGTATTATATCTATATAGTTAGATGTAAGGTAAAAACTATTAATTTTGATAGTCATAATGAAGTATAATATTTATGTAACATGATGATGTATTTGATAATTGAATCCATATGTATATTCGAATATTAAAAAAAATTGTCAATTTAGTTATTAAATGAAAATTTTAAATTCAGGCTAGTTCATTCAGATTGTCTCTGTCATTCTGCTTATGTAATGGGATTATTCCTATTATATAGGGGGGATGTCACACGAAAGCTCTTCAAGCGAAAAAAATGATAATGAAGGAGAAGAGGTCACTTCACAGATGAGGTAGGTCTTATTACTCATACTCTTTTAATGATAATAGTAATGATAATAATAATGATAGTGAAGATTATGATGATGAGCAAAATTTAATAGAAGTGTTGAACCTAGAATTAGAAAAATATAAAAGTAGACTTAAAACTTATAAAAATAATATTTTAGATTTGAAACATAAAATAGAAGTTTTACAAAAAGAGAATTCTAATTTTAAGACTTCTAATGAAACTCTTCAAAAATCTTTAGATGAGTATTCCTCCGGACCCTCAACTAAATTTTTGCTTAAAGAAAACAATATTTTGAAAAATGAAGTTGAGGAACTTAGAAACTCAATTTCCATGTTTCATAAAGGGAAAGAGAGTTTAGATGCTCTCATAGTCTCTCAAATACCACCTTTAATAATACATGGTCTAGGCTTTAATGAAACATCATCTTCATCTCACAAGACTATATTTGTTATGTCTAGTGCACCACAAACCTCCAAAATTGAGGTAATAGTCCCAAGGGCTAAAAGCATAATATACACAAAACCCTTTATTTAAAAGAAGAATAGTCAAGGGTGACTTGGCTTAAGAGGGAAACCTCAAAAGGCCAATCATGCTTTTATTTATAGAAGACATATACCTAAGACACAAACTCATTCTACAATGATGTTAAGACCTAAAAGCATGTCAAAACCGAAAAATATATATAGAGCTAAACAATGCAATTATTGCATGAAATTTGGTCATATCAATAAGCATTGTTGGATAAGGAAGGCTCATTGGGAACCTTCAAGTGCTAACCTCCAAGGACCCAAGTTCGTTTGGGTACCTAAAAACCAAACTTGAATTATGGTTTTATAGGTATGCCTCAAGTCCATTATAAAGGAAAATGCTTGGCTTGCGGATAGTGGATGCTCTAGGCATATGACTGAAAATAAAGAAATCTTCAATCACATCAAAAGAATTGATGGTGGTAAGGTAACCTTTGGGAACAATGCTAAGGATAAGGTAATTAGCATTAGCTCTATTGGTATTAATAATACAACTTTTATTGAAGATGTTTTGCTTGTTGATGGTTTGAAACATAATTTGTTAAGTGTAAGTCAATTATGTGATAAGGAAAACCAAGTTATCTTTGCCTCAAATGAATGTCTTGTAACCTCTTTAGGTGACCAAGAGATATTCAAAGAAGATAGAGATGTCAATACTTACATAATAGACTTACACAAAATATCTAACCTTTCCTCTAAGTGTCTTATGTCTATTAGTGATGAATCTTGTCTATGACATAAAAGGCTTGGTCATGCAAGCATGGAATTAATTCAAAGCCTTAGCAAAGGGGAGGTAGCAAGTGGATTTCCAAAAGTCAAATTTGAAAAAGATAAGACATGTGAACCTTGCCAAAGAGGAAAATAACAAAAGTTATCCTTTAAATCCAAAAATATTATAAGTACCTTTAAGCCTCTACAACGTTTGCATTTAGATCTTTTTGGACCTACTAGAGTTGCTAGTTTAGGAGGTAAACATTATGTTTTTGTCATTTTTGATGATTACTTTAGATTCACTTGGGTAATTTTCTTAGCTCAAAAGAGTGATGCTTTTGAATCTTTCAAAAATTTTGCTAAAAGAGTTCAAAATGAAAAAGACTATTTTATTTCCAAAATAAAAAGCGATCATGGAAAAGAATTTGAAAATGAAAATTTTAAAAAATTTTGTTTAGAATATGGTATTTCACATGATTTTTTAACTCATAGGCCACCTCAACCAAATGGGGTAGTAGAAAGGAAAAATTGAACTTTACTTGAAATGACTCGAACAGTACTCAATGAGTATGGTTTGCCGACCTACTTTTGGGCTGAAATCACTAATACTACGTGTTATATTTCAAATCGAGTTTTCAATAGACCACTTTTAAACAAAACTTCTTTTGAGCTATGAAATGGAAGAAAACCCATGATATCTTACTTTAGAGTATTTGGATGCAAGTGTTTTATATTAAACACCAAGGACAACCTTGGAAATTTTTTCTTTAAATCTGATGAAGGTATCCTCTTAGGATACTCTACAACCAGCCAAGTTTATAGAGTCTTTAATGAAAGGTCTTTAATTGTTGAAGAGTCTATGCATGTTGTTTTTGATAAATCTAGTAAGCTTGATCTTGTGAAAGGTAGTGTTCTTGATGATATTGTAGGAACAATGGAGAAGCTTGATCTTGATCATGAGAAAGATGATGATGATCAAGTGAAACAACAATAAGATGTATTTTTACCTCAAGCTCAAGAGCAAGACAACCAAGAGCTTCAAAAGGAATGGAAAATGATAAAAAATCACCCCAAGGAACAAATAATTGGTGATCCTACTAAGGGTGTAAGTACTAAATCTCATCTCAAACTCTTAGATTCTAACCTTGCTTTTGTCTCTCAAATTGAGCCTAAAAATATTGATGAGGCTCTTAATGATGAAAGTTAGGTGATTGCTATGCAATAGGAACTCAACCAATTTGAGAGAAGTAAGGTATGGACCTTAGTTCTTAGACATAAAGACCATCAAATCATTGGTAGTAAATGGATGTTTAGAAATAAGTTAGATGAACAAAGTTCAATAA
The DNA here is from genome assembly GCA_023653625.1 of Triadica sebifera. Lineage (NCBI taxonomy): Eukaryota > Viridiplantae > Streptophyta > Magnoliopsida > Malpighiales > Euphorbiaceae > Triadica > Triadica sebifera. The sequence goes on along the minus strand of CM042903.1, from coordinate 12,199,131 downwards.
CTACGAATAAAGCTAGGTTAGTTGTAAAAGATTATAATAAAAAAGAAGGTATAGACTATGATGAAACCTATGCTCCGGTAGCTAGATTAGAAGCCATAAGAATACTTTTAGCATTTGCATGCCATATGAATTTTAAACTTTTTCAAATGAATGTCAAAAGTGCATTCTTAAATGGTTTTATAGAAAAGGAAGTATATGTAGAACAACCTTTGGGTTTTGAAAGCCATAACTTGTTTAATCATGTTTTTAAAATTTCAAAAGCCTTGTATGGATTAAAAGAAGCTCCAAGAACTTGGTATGAAAGACTAAGTTATTTTTTTTTAGGAAATAATTTTTCAAAAAGACATGTTGATACAACCTTATTTATTAAAAAGCATAAGCATGACATTTTAATTATTCAAATTTATGTTGATGATATCAAATTTATTCAAATTATTCAAATTTATGTTGATGATATCATAGTTTGGACCATATACCCATCAAATATGACAATACTAGTGCCATCAACCTATCTAAGAATCTCATTCAACACTTTAAAAGTAAGCATATTGACATTAGATATCATTTTTTATGGATCATGTTCAATATAGAGATGTTGTGTTAGAATTTACTGATACAAATAATCAATTGGCAGATATTTTTACCAAACCTCTTAATGAAGAAAGTTTTTGTTTTATAAGAAGAGCGCTTGGTATGCTTGATGGAACAACATTGTCTTAATTATTTTTTTTATGCCAATTATATGTCGTGTGAACCTTGAATGTTAATTCATTCATATGATGAATTTTACATGATTCATTTTATGGTATGAAATGGTTAACATGATAGAAATATGTGTTTTAAGGCATATAAACTTTTTAGAAATCTTTTAGTCTTGTTTTAGACTTAGTTTTATTTTTGAAGATTTGAGGTGGTTCGCACATATATTCACAGCCATGAACATAGATAGCAGAAAATTCCAATAGCTTTCACGCTTTGCTTCATGACTTGCCTCATGGGAAAAGGTAGTGCAGACTAAGCTTCATGCCCATTACTATATTTGTCACACTCATTTCACTTTGCTTTTCACGGCTAGAGCACCTCTTCAACAAACAGTAGCACGCCTTAGGGATGATTTGTCAGGTTTTAAGCCTACTTAGAGTCCTAGTTATCATGTGGTAGCTTTACCTTTGTTGTTATTGGACTTTATTTTTATGCATTTTAATTTTCATGTAATCCTTGTCCTTTAATTTTTAATACAACTATCTTATTTACATTTCAATCTTTTTACTGGTGACAAAGGGGAAGAAACAAGCATATATGTGTTCAATATATGATGACATGAATATGTAATATGCAATGTGTGGTTATATAATGAAATATGCAAATTTTATTTCAATAGATGATATGCATAAGATATACCTCACATCAATCTCACATATACATTGCAACTTGAACTTATTTGAACTCATTTTATTTAATGCATAAGATATACTTAACATATATCTCACATATACTTTGAATACACTTGGTCATACATGTTTTTTTTTTATGTGATATACTTAAGATATACCTTGCATATACCTTATTAGTTTGCAAATACCTTTGTTATATTTCTCTCAAATCTTGCACTTTATTATTTTATCTTAAGCACCTTTTGAGGGTGACTTCTCAAAAGCACATATTTCTAGATTATTTGTCACCATAGAAAAAAGGGAGATTATTGAACCTTGATGGGTATTTCCATTATTTTGATGATAACAAATAAAATAGCAATAATGTATTTAGCAATGTTTGTGTTCTAAGAGCATTAAATAGGATATACTTTGATTAGAACATGAAGCAAGATTGAAAGACAACCTTTGAAGATAAAAATCTGAGAAATAGCAAAGTGTCATGCTCGTGACTACTAATGTCACACTCATGAATATAGCTTAGTGCCAATTTTCAACCATTCAAAGTTCACAGCCATGAAGGATTAAACCAACCATGAATGATCAAATAAGTCACGTTTGTGACCAAACATTTCCAATTCTTCCAGAGAGTGTCATGACTAGAGTCACCACTTGGACCACGGCTTGGAAGAACATTCAGGCCTATGAACTACGATAGAGAAATATGTCAGGCGCAATTTAAGAGTTGGTTCAATGGCTAATTTTACATTAAATGCACCCAAATGACTATAATTCACATAAGGAGTATAAATGCAAGTCATTTATGAATCCTAATAAGAAGAACAAAAAGAACAACAATTATTTCTCATCTTTAATCTTGTTGTTGCTTTGTGCATTAATTTTTCAACAATCCTTTATTTTTTGTGAAAATGTAGTTGCTCATAATTTCTGAGCATTGTAGGTTGGTAAGTGTTTCTCATTGTAATCAATTACTCAAAAGTGAGCTTGGCTATATTGGCTTAAGAGTGAAACACTTTTAAGAGTTTATTGTGTGAGCCTCACAAGGAATTGGTTTTTGTGTGAGTCATTGAAAAACACAAGGGAATTTCTAGGTTAGGTGTTAGCTATTGAAAGAAACACCATAGTTGGGAGTGAGTTTGAAAAACTTCATTGTAGTATTTAGTGTGTTAATGAAACACCCAATTGAGATTAGAGAGAGGAGTAGGGTTTGTTAATATCTAAACCTCTATAAATCTTGTGTGTGATATCTCTCATTCCTTACTTTATTTTATTAAGCAAATTTTTATTTGCTAACCAATTCAACCCCCTTCTTGGTTCATTGTCTAGGCAACAAAGAAAAAGGAAGAATTTTGGTCATTTTGAAGATCTACATAGGTGATGTTATATTTTTCATCTTCTCACTTTTCTTCTCCTTTTTTCTTTGATTTTGGGATTAGTTACCATTAAAATTGGTAATTTAGGATTATTAGTATGTCAATAGTGATTAAGGGTTGATTAGTGTGTTTGGTACTTAATTAGTGTGAAATTTGTTGTTAGGCCAATGAGGTGAACAATTTTTGACCATAATCAAAGAGGAAATAAGGACAAGGAGAAAGCTAATTAGGAAGAAGGGAAGAGTGAAGAGAAGTATACTTTTTGAAGTATGCACATTGGCAAAAAATTCAATATGGAAAATGTTAATTTTTGATTTTTTTGATATTATGTGTAATTGTGTATGTAATTCTTGATATTTTAATTGAGTGATGAATTGGTGATTAAATGATACCATGAATATGAAAATAAAAAAATTTGAATAGGATGTTGATGCATGAAAATGGAAATTGTAGGAATTAATTGAAGTGCTGAAAATTTGTTTTATAAATAGTATCTACTTTTCTAGTCATAACTTGAGTTTTGAAAATTATTTTTGAGTGTTTCTTATTGGATTGGAAAGTTGAGACATAGAAATTCAACTTTCATTTAGACCATTAGACCTTAATGTACCTACAATTAGGTGTAAAATGGACTCAAACTTCAAACTGAAAATTTGTCCAGTAAAATACTGGGTAGAATGGAATGAATATAGTTTAGTAAATAATTCATAACTTTTGCTAAAAATTCGATTTAATGTGATTCCGGTTGAAAATTAAAGATAATACGTGTACCTACATTTTGTTAGTTGATCAATTCTCTCAATTCCATTTAAAAATAGATAAAAAATGTTGGACAATATGAGATATAAATGCTGTCTACAATAGGGTAGCTTGTATATATTGTTTGTTGTTGAATTTTGTGATAGAAAATATATTATTTGACTTTTCTTATAGTTATAATGATTAAATGAGCAAGTATGATGTTGTAAAATATTTAATGGAGATTATTGCATTTATGTAAAATTATATTAGTATTACATACATAATTTATGTAAATAAGAATAAATGTAACAAATATAATTAAGCCTCATAACATCTAGTCGAGAACTAGAAATTAGGATAAGTTGACGTGCCAATAAAAAGGATAGAAATGTAAGCACTATAAAATAATACTGAGATTTAATTTACGTAGGCATTAAGAAATAGTACTGAGTTTGAAATTACGTAGGCACTAAAAATAGTGTTGAGTTGGAATTTACGTAGGCACTAAAAATGTGCTGAGTTATTGTTGAAAATGTAGGTGTTAAACACCGAGTTATAAAATAATTAAGTAGGTACTGAGTATACTGCCGAAGAGGAGAAACCCTGTATCAATTATTTAGTTTCAATCTAAGATGTCATGGGCTATCAAGTAAATAAAAAAATGTAGATTATTAAAATGATATTATAAATTATATGTCTTGTATTGTTAGAGAATTTCAAGCCTGCTTAATGAATGAAATGTTATAATTGATAAATTTTATATATTTGCATTATGTAAATAGTTTTGATATTATTTGAATGTTTTGGCATGCTTAGAAAATTAATTGTAGCTTCTAAAATTTTATTTTAGAAATAATTATATAATTATTAGATAGTTGTCAAATGTACTACTAAATTAGTAACTTAGTGCGTGTGTTTCACACGCAGATTAGTAGACATAGCTGTTGCGTTAGGATGACCGAAGAAAAGGGAACCCCAAGATCAAATTGCAGCATTTTATTTCATTTTTGTATATTTTGGGTATTTTATTGTATAATTAAATTTTAAGAATTTCTTTTGATGTAAATTTGTGGCATGTAAAATTTATAAAAGAGTGAATTTTGTAATTAATATATTTGGTATTATTTGTAAATGTATTTCTGAATATTATGGTTTAATGAATGAATACTTTTAAATCAAAATATTTTCATCACTAATTACATATTTAAATGATGAAAAAGAAAAATATAGTAATAAATATTCCGCTAATAATAAACTCGAAAATTGAAAAAAAAATATGTATACAATAATTTGAGCATTGGTTTTTGTAATAATAATGTGGTAACACTTCCATACACTATTAATGACTAGTAGGGTAAGGGAGCACTACATATATACTATACTTAAAAAGTTAATTCAATTATTATGTTGTTCGCTTTACTCATAACTGGACTAAATTGGATATGGGAATAACGTACGACTCTCACTTGAGCCCTCAGGACACCTACTTGAGCTTTTCAGAATACTTGTCTAAAAAAAATAGTGTGCATATAATATATACCAAAGGAAGCTCACCTAGCTTATACCCTAGGCCTTTAAGAATCTTGAATGTGACCAACCTAGGTCACCCGATACCAATCTTCCCTTAATGGCATGTCATCTATCATAGCTCTAGTTTTAGTTAGAGTATTGTGCTTAACCGTTTATCACACTTACCATATCCATATTATTTCATATTCCGTGATTTTCATAATCATAATTGTAACATGCATTCTCATACCATATTATAATCATACAAATAGAGACATACCACCTCAAAATGAATCAACCTTGATTCACATGCCAACATATAAATTTTCCAAGATAACCAACTTCACGTTATTGAACAACCTTTTATGGTCATAATAACCTTTTCATGTATAGTTTACCCATGAACCTAGACCATGATTCAATTGTGAATCAGCAACATGTTCAAGGTCATGATCATTATTTCATGGGTGTGAACTAAGCCATGAACTCAACTGTAAAACAGCCAGTGAAAGAATTTGTTCCATTCAAAAATCGAAAATCACGACATACACATCCGTCAACAACCAGTTCATGACTGTGAATATGGAAAAATATCTAGAAAATAGAACATGTCATTTCATACCATTTCCACATGCCATAAATCTTTATGGTTAACCAATCACCCTATCAACACTCCATCATGCATATAAGCCATATATCATGTCCATAATAACTCTAAACATCAACATTAATCAATGTAACCCATTTAAATCTCAAATATACTATTTTAGCATATCCACCCTCAATGTAATATAACCCCAAAATATGTCATTTATTACCCCAATGACCACTCACGACATGCATTAAAGGAAAATAACACAAGAATATGCAACTTACGACTTTGAATGTGGTTATGTATAAACCTTACACTTAGAATGGTACCTAACTAATAATTGAGCTTTTCAAGCTTATCCTTTCCCTTGAGATGGACTCCCAACTCCTATCAAGAATCAAAACATCTCATTTAGCCTCTGAAACTTGATCTAAAAATAAGAACACTAAACCAGCTTTTTTTCTTGCAACTCATAACTTATTTCTAATTTTTCTCTAATAAAACTTGAGCTTGGAAACTATGACAATGGAGAAGAAGGGTTTCTGAAGAAGAAAGAAGATGGAGGTGGCATGTGTGGTTGGATTTCAGAGAGTGGGGGGGGGGGCAGATTTAAAGGGATTCATCCTTCATGGGCATGAATAATTCATTCACAGTCGTGATTAACCTTCATAGTTTGTGAATTGAAATTCTGACATTCACAACCATGACACCTCTTATAATGGGCATGAAACAGGAGATATTAGCAACTTTAAAATTTTAAAACTCTAGTTAACACTTAACTCTCACCAACCATTAATATAACTTATGGACTATATTTATGAGCGTTACAATATCAGGATGACCCTAAAATATGCAACAAAATATAAATCAAATGTGCAAATGATAATTGACAAATTGAGATCAAGCAAGAAAATAATAACTTACTTTAACATATTCGTTCCACACATTAACATGAGACAACTGCTTTCTTTTCTTCATCCGACCTGAATCCACTTCATTTGTTTATCAAATCAAATAAAATAACTCGTATTTTTCTCAAGGTCTTGCAACCTGAAGCAATATGTTTCTTTTTTAAACCATGATCAAGTAACTTTTCTTTTAACATATTTTTTAGTACTTTTTGATGTCCTTTAACAAAGTTTCCTTTCTCATTATTTTTATGAGTAGCTTTCTCATTCAATTTGAGCATAGCTTCCACCAATTTTTCATCTTTCTCCGTAGTCCACACATATTTTGAAGCCATATCTCATTTCATCAGTCCAAACATGAAAAAATAATAGAATGCCAATATTGATTCATATATTGTGCCTACCTTTATGTTACATGTTTTAAGTACTAGTATTCAAGTATTTGATATGATATTTTGATAGTCATTAACAGACTCATGTCAAACTATTGTTAATATCTTTGATCCTTTCAAATTTGAATTTCAAAGACATTTGAAAAAAATCAAGAGACTTCAACCAATGACTTCACATGTACTCATCCAAAAGATCAACTTTGAAATTTCCAAATGAATGGTGGTGAAAAATTTCCCCATATAAACTTAATTCAAAAGTTTAGATGTGCACAAGGCATCAACTTATAATCCAATGAACTGCAATAATTAATGAATCAAAATTTGTCAATCATGGAAACAAAGGAAAAAAATATGAAGAAACCAACATTAGTAAGTTGCAAACGTTGAAACCAAATTGCCATAGTAAATTATCAAACAATGCACTGTTTTATATAAATGTCAAACCTCAATCTGTAATTCCAAATAAGCCAAAGGTTGGAATGCAACAAATTTAAACTTTATAGATTGAAGCATATATTTGGAGGAAAAGAATTTTGGAGAAAAATTTCAACACATAAGTTGAATGAAAAGAAAATAGAAACTAAGTAAATTAACATGAGAAAAAATAGATTGAACACATCTCGAAGCACAATGGATAACTAACATTTTTCATGTAGCACCCAGATCATCACCAAGATAGTTATACATAGATGTAGTTGTATTCACACTTACAGTCTTGTGGTATAAGACCAAATTTCATCAAAAATTGAACATCAAAGGCTATTTAAACATGTCCAATAGGAAAAGGTTGAGCAACGACTAAAATCCAATAAAACGAAGTGAGATGCAATTATAAAAAATAAACTATTGAGCATAAACAACCAAGTTGATAATGTAAAACCTAACATTGATAGAAAAATAGTCTAAACATAGAATTAATCTAATCCCATCCGAAAAAGTTGAATTTTTTTCGATATAAAATATCCATACAAAGAATGAGAGCAGAAAATACAGATACCATATTAAAGATAACACTTGAATGGTTTCTCTCTTAAAGATGCAACACTAGGATGACTATGAAAAATACAACACATTATAAATCAAATGTGCAAGTGAGAATTGACAAATTGAGATCAACTAAGAAAATAATAACTCACTTTAACTTATTAATTCCACACATTAACAAGAGCGGCAATTGTTTTATTTTCTTCACCCAATCCTCAGCCTGCAATTCCAAACAAGCCAAAGGTTGGAATGAAACAAATTTCAACTTCATAGAATAAAGCATATATTTGGAGTAAATGAATTTTGGAGGCAAATTTCAACACACAAGTTGAATGAAAAGCAAATAGATACAAGTAAATTAACATGAGTAAAATAGAATGAACACATCTCAAAGCACAATGGACAACTAACATTTTTTATGAAGCACCCATATCATCACTAGGATAGTTATAAGTAGATGAAGTTGTATTCACACTTTCAGTCTTGTGGTATAAGATCAAATTTCGTCAAAAATTGAACCTCAAAGGCTATTTAAACATGTCCATAAGAAAAGGTTGAGCAATGATTAAAATCTAATAAAATGAATCGAGCAATATAAAATTATAAAGAGCAAACTATTATGCATAAATAACCAAACTGATAATGTAAAACCAAGCATTGATAGAAAAATAGTCTAAATAGAGAATTAATCTAATCCCATCAAAATTAATTAATTTTTTTCGATATAAAATAGATATATTGTAACATCCCCCCACCCTAGCAACACGTGCCTAGATAAGGGAGTGTTATACTAACTTCATCAATTAAAATATCATTTCATATATATATATATATATATATATATATATAAATGAAAGTAGTTCTTATATATTTTTTAATTTTAATTATTTATTATTTATTTTCTTTGTAGTGTAAAATAAATCATAATAAGGGAGCAAAGTATGTTTTATATATAATAAGTAGTATTTACAAAACACTTATGTTTATACAAAACATAAAGTTAACTACAATACTATAAGAGAACTTCAAATCAAAAGTACAAAAAGTTGTGTAACCCATGATGTCAGGAGTGAGCTGCTTTACTGGATTGGATCACCAGTAGCTTTATGTTCTATCTTCAACTTATTCTTTCCTATATCTTCGCGAGAGAAACTCTCACACTAAGCTCTAGGTTTAGTGGTGCATATAAATAAGATAATATATTATATCATGCAATGTGCACTTGTTTCTAAGCCAATTTTATACATATATATAAGTCACAAACTCAATTTTACTAATACATTCTTATTTTATATTCATACCTATATAAACAAATATTTCACATATATAATTTCTCATCTCATATCATCACTTGTATTTTGATTATACTAATTTAGTTAACATACCAATTAATTATCACAAATTATCCTATATTAAATTTTCATACCATTTTTAACATATTTGTGCCCATAACACCTAGGAACCAATAATTAGGATAACGGAGTTGGCCATCCAAGTATAATAAAATTGTCACCCAAGCATAATGGTATATGCATACAAGTGCCATCACTGGCATTGATATGAGTGTCATCACTGACATTATATATGTGTCATCACTAGCACTAATATGAGTGTCATCTTTATAGTCTCTACTTTGTCCTCGGCCTCGGCCTCTGCCTTGTCCCAAAATCTGCATCTATATTGGCTCAACACTCCGGGAACGTCTGTTAAACTGTAGTAACCGAAAATCTCTTCTCATATGATATTTGAAGCCATAGCTCAAGCAAGCTTATGTCCTCCACCAACACTCTCTTGGATGAGGACGACTGCAGTGCTGACACAATTGTAGAAGTATAGATCTACAGAATGCCTATATCGATGCACTAGCTGCTAAAGAAGTAGATCTTGCAAGTTGTCCCTGCCTAAGAGAAAAAGGCTTGCTGGAACACCCAGCCTAGAATTGGCCACCGAAAGATCTGGCTCTCTTGCCATTAGATAGTCCCCTAGTCGACTATGACGTGGGCCTCATAATGCCTCTATCTTGTGTTGGTTGTTTTGCTGTTTGTACTCTCTCAACTATTCTAGTAGATGCTAATAAATTGGAAAAATTCATCAGATGTAGAGCTAAGATTTGCAACTTGATAGGATCTCTTAACTGATCTTCAAATCAACAACATTTATCCGCCTCTGTAGATATAATGCCACCAGCATACTTATAGAGATGTGTGAATTCTCTTTCGTCTTTTGTTACTAACATGTCCCCCTATTTCAGTGTCAAAAAGTCTAATTTCTTGTCATTTGTGTAAATAGGGGAAATATATTTCTCTTTGAACTTCTCTAAAAAAAACTCCCAAGTTAGGTGCCTCTAAACTCTATGACTTAGACCGCCACCAGTCATATGCATGATCTTGCAATAATGATACTGCATATTCATACTTCTACTCGTTTATGCAATGCAGCTGATCAAAGACTCTCCTTGTCCATTCTAACCAAAACTCTGCCACATAGGGGTCAACTTCCCGTTTACCATAGAAATCGGGTGCCCCTAACTTTCTCAGTCTCTCAAATTGTAACAAATCTATCATGTTCCTCATAAGCTTTGCCTATCCTGTGCCAGCAGTAGATTGCCCCGTGATGAGCTAGCACTAGATATCGAAGCAGTAACTCTGTGATGACTTGGTCACAATGAAGCCTATATTTCAGTAGGCTTATTACTTTCGGCTCCTTCGACCATAATCTGTCATGACCCTGAAGCCATACTCTACCTATATCATAAAAGTAACAACTCCAATTAGTAAGCAACAATTTTTATACTCAATTGTGGGTACACACATGTCATAATTATTTTGAAAACTATTTTTAAAATTCCAAAATCGCCCAAACCGGGCTCTGATACCAAAATACTGTAATACCCCCCTCACCCTAGCAATATGTGCCTAAATAAAGGAGTGTTATGCTAACTTCATTAGTTAAAATATCATTTCATATATATATATATATATATATATATATATATATATATAAATGAAAGTAATTCATATATATTTTTTATTTTTATTATTTATTTTCTTTGTAGTGTAAAAGAAATCATAATAAGGGAACAAAGTATATTTTATATACAATAAGTAGTACTTACAAAACACTTATGTTTATACAAAATATAAAGTTAACTATAATATTGTAAGAGAACTTCAAATCAAAAGTATAAAAAGTTATGTAATCCATGGTATCAGGAGTGAGCTGCTTTAGTGGGTTGGGTCACCATTAGGTTTATCTACTATTTTCGGCTTATTCTTCCCTATATCTATGCGAGAGAAAAACTTTCATGCTAAACTCTAGGCTTAGTGGTGCATATACATAAGGCAATATACTATATCATGCAATGTGCAATTGTTTCCAAGCCAATTTTATACATATATATAAGTCACAAACTCAATTTTACTAATACATTCTTATTTTATATTCATACCTATATAAACAAATATCTCACATATATAATTTCTCATCTCATATCATTACTTGTATTTTGATTATACTAATTTTGTTAACATACCAATGGGTAATCACAAATTATTCTATATTAAATTCTTGTACCATTTGAAATAATATATTTACTCTTATAACACCTAAGAACCAATAATCAGGAAAACGGGATTAGCCATCAAAACATAATAAAATTGTCACTCGAGCATAATAGTATTCGCATACAAGTATCATCACTGACATTAATATGAGTATCATCACTAGCATTAATATATGTGTCATCACATATATTAATATGAGTGTCATCACTGGCATTAATAGACCCTTGATTGGCATGCTAAACTATCCAAGACTCTAGTTCTAGACTAGGTATTTAAGGGCTTAATATATGTTATCATCAAATTCCCATTTTTCTTTATGTATTTAATTCATCATATACTCTTTCTCTTCATAAATTTCATAATTATTTAATTCACACATTTAATGGATTTAATGGCTCAATCAAATACACAATTACTCAATAACAACATAATTTGCATAATATAACAAGATCCATATTATTTTACATATTAACTTCTTCAATTCCTATTCTGTCCTGTTATAAGCAGATTTCATGTTTTGTCTTCGATCTCATTTTTCGTTCCATTATAGTCCGAATTTTATTTAATTGCCTTTTTAAAAATTATATCCATGGATCTTAGCTTTAATATTCAATTAAATAACTTAATTTGGAGTTCTGTAGAAAAGATATAATCAATTGAACACTGACTAGTCATTAAAATAATTGTTCATAATTTTGTAGACAGTTTTCTAGTCTAACTTTTGTGCCAAAATTAAGTATAGTTACATTAAAAATTACGTTTTATTTTCTTCATAAAAGTTCTAGCTATTTCAAACCTAATAAAGAAAACATCAATCAAAATTTCATAACTCAAGTTATAGCAATTTATATACTGATTGCTCCATAGAATCCAATAAAGAAAACACACAATCACCTAATTCAATTTTTACCCAAATTAATCATAAGTCTAGAAAATATGCATTCCAAAAATTATATCACAAAATACTACTAATTTACAAGCATTTACATGTCAAATGCTCAAATCATGCAACTTGATGATATAATATAGGCTATTGCCTTAAATTATGTACTTACCTAAAACTTTGCTTTCTTTCTCTTCACTTCTTTTTCTCTTTTCCTTTGCTACTTTGAGCTTGTTATTTATCAATTTGAGCACCTAAACATAAAAGAAACATTATCAATAATTTTTGTAACACCCCCTCACCCTAGCAGGACATGTCTGGACAAAGGAGCGCTACACTGACTCCTTTCATCTTTAACTTCTTTATTGAAAATAGTCCATATTCATATATTTATTTTATCTCGAATAATATTAAGAAAAATAACATACATTTTTTTTACGTAGGATAATGTTTGTAAAATGTCAAGTTAATTTTACAAACCATAAAAGATATTACATAATTCCAAATCCAAAATATAAGATAAAAAAATTGTGACCTACAGTTTGTAGAAACTAGCTGCTTTACTAGACTCGGATCACTATTGCCTTTATTAAAAACTTCAGTTACTTCTTTAAATTTGCGCGGAAGGAAACTCTCACTTTAAACTCTAGGCTTAGTAGTGCATATAAATAAAGCAATAAACTATTTCATCCAACAAGCATTGTCATGTATGTTATGTACCATATTATTATTATTATTATTATTATTATTATTATTATTATTATTATTATTATTATTTATACATTTACAATTCTTATCTTATTACATTCTAGCATGCATAAGTATCAAATTATATCCTTATATCTCATACTAGTTTTACTTTATCAAATCATCATTATATAATCCATCATAATTAACCATATCACAAATAAAGATTACTTTTACTTTCGATAATTTATTTACACCCACAACACCTATGAACCACATACTAGGATAACGGAATTATCATCCAGACACTTAGGAATGCCACCCGGGCATTATGATTTGCGCATACAAATGTCATTACTGGTTTTAATAATAGTGTCATTACTAGTTTTAATAATAGTATCATTTCCGAATTTAATAATATTGTCATTACCGGCTTCATTAATCGTGCTATTATCAGCATTAATTATACTCTCCCATGCTTGGCATGCCAAACTATCCTAAGCCAAGTTCTAAGTTAGGTGTTCTAAAGCTTACTTAACGTCATTATAATTCATAATTATTAAATTTGCACTTTTCATGCATTTAATGGCTCACTTAATTATATAATTACTCAATAAAAATATAATTTTCATAATATAATAACGTCCACATTATTTTTCACATCAAATTTCTCAATTGATATTATGCGTTGTTATGAGCAGATCAATGCTTTATATTGGACCTTAATTTTGGATTTGTTAGAAGCTGAATTAAATTACAATGTCTGTATAGAATTTTATCCCTGAATCTTAGATTTAATATGCAACTTGAGTTCTGTAGAAAAAGATATGATCAAATGAACACTGATTGGTCACTAGCAATTTTTCCCATAATTTTCTGGACAGATTCTAGGTCCGAACTTTATGTATTTTTCTGAAAAAATTCAGACATATTTATATTTTATGGTCTAAATAAAAGTTAAATCTCTATATCTTAGTTTTCAAACCCAACAAAGAATACACAAATTTGAATTCCATAACTTAAGTTATAACAGTTTATGTACTTACTACTTCACAATTTATAGCAAAGAATATACACATTAACCACATTTAATTTTTCCCAAAATTAATCATAAGTCTAGCAACACATGCATCTCCAAGATTACATCACAAAATACTTTTAATTAACAATCATTTATATGAAAAATACTCAAATATGCAACTTTATAATAATTTATAGGTTATTGCCTTAAATTATGTACTTACCTAAAATTTTACTTTTCTTTATTTCTCTTCACTTCTTTTTCTCTTTTTCATTATCTTTTCTCTCTTCTTGACTACCTAATATATACAATAAAATCATCAAATATCTTTCTTTCATTATATATCTTTAACCCCTCAAATCTCTCTCTTCAAGACTAAGCTCTAAATGAGCTTAAAACATCATACTCCTGTAGAGAAACTTAAAGAAAAAATGAAGAACACTTTACCTCAAGATTTTTCTTTCTATGGTTGAAATTTTAGAGGTTTCTCTATGACAACTTTATAACAATCATTCTATACGTACGTTACGTAGGTTAATATGATGATAATCGATATGTGCCAAATTTAATTTTTGTCTTAATTAAATTTAATGACTATAATATTATTAGCACTTATTAATCCTTTTTATTTTTCCAAAATTTTCAGCAGCATAACGGCTATAAATTAATTACCCAATCTACAATTCAAACAATTCACGACCCATTTTTGGGTACAACAATACACATATAATACAAATATTTTTAATTCAACCACAGGTTGACATTCCATTCTTTACACGTAATAATTCACAAATGTTCTTTATCATAATATGTACAACATTTTATTTCTATAACTATATATATATATATATATATATATATATATATATATATATATATATATATATATCATTCTTAATATTTACCTAGTATTATTTATTTTTCATTCAGCTTTTAAATTTTGTATGTTTGCTCCTGCATTTCCCGCTACTATCTGCACGCAGTCAAATAACTACGTGTTAAGCATTAATATGCTTAGTATTGATTACTAATCTAAAAATTTTTATTGACCTATATTTTCATGCATACATACATGCAATAATATTTTTAATACACTATTCAAATTTTCTCTTTAATATATTATTATTTTTATCAATACTTTATTTTTAATTATTCTTAATTCACTATTTAATATCTTAATTAATTTTAACAATTTTTCTTAATTAATTTTTTTCAGTTTACTTCTGAACTTTCAATTTAGTCCATTTTCATTTTATTTCTTTAATTAGCCATCCGTTTCTTTCATCTTTATTTTTTTAATTATTTATTTAATTAGCTACACATTTCACTTTTATTTCTAAATTTTTATTTATTTACAATATTGTCATTACTTTACATTTATTTACACTTTTGTCACTAACATTTTATTTTTCATTTATTTTCTTTTTAATTACATAATTTAATATTTTTCTTCCACTTAAATTTTATTTTTCAATTTTACTATTTTTGTCATATTTATCACATTTATCATTATTATTATTATACCATTTTTATTATCTTTATCGCTTTTATCACTTTTATCCCATTTTTCATATATTTCATATTTATTATTTTTTTCATTTTTATCATTTTTTTTTGTATTTTTTACTTTTAGTATTTTTCTCACATTTTTCACTTATTCAATTTTTATCATTTTTTTTTCACTTAAATCATTTTTATCATATTATTCATTTTTACTACTTTTATTCACATTTGCTACTTTTATCATTTTATTCAGATTTGTCACTTTTATCATTTCATTCACATTTGCTACTTTTATCATATTTTTCACTTGCATATTTTCTTATCATATTTTTCACTTAAATCATTTGTTCTCTTTTTATTCACATTTTCTACCTTTATCATATTTTTCACTTGCATCTTTTCTTATCATATTTTTCACTTAAATCATTTGTACTCCTTTTATTCACATTTGCTACTTTTATCATTTTATTCACATTTGTCACTTTTATCATTTCATTCACATTTGCTACTTTTATCATATTTTTTACTTGCATTTTTTCTTATCATATTTTTCATTTAAATCATTTGTATCACTTTTATTCACATTTGCCCCTAGTTTCAATCCGATAGAAAATCTTCGGATTGGATACATGGGATGTGGACCCCAAGAGTCCACTACACTGAAGAGTAATCCTGAAGGACCATCTGAGTATTGCATTGTACACTGAATCACTGAATCACTATCACTAAAATAGACCATCATTGACCTATATAAGTGAGTCCCTATGACCCGTACCACGATAATGGTGTCCATATGGCTAGCCAATTATATCCTTGGCTAAATTTAACCATCAGAAAAATAACTAAGGGCAGTATTTTAGTCATTTAATTCAATTTTCATTAAATTTATAAATTTCATTATTTTTACATTATTAATTTTATTCATCCATAACAATTTTATCACTACCATAATTTTTCTATACTTTCCATTCTAATAAATACATAATTCATTATGAACATTCAATTAAGTCATTAAGCATCACTAAACACACTTTATTCATTTTCATTATTTTTCATATCATGCATAATAGAATCAATAATTAGAAAAAATATTCAATATATCATTTAAAAATTCTCAATAAATTTATACACACTCAATATCATATTTTCTTGCATTTCATGACTAAATTTTCATTTAATTAGCAAGAAAATATTAATTTTTCCTTCTTTATATTTCGGCCTATAATTAATTTTCATCATTAAAGTTTTTATTTTACTTTCTAATTATTCATTTCACTAATTTATACATTCATTATTTCATATATATCACAATATGGCAATAAAATATTATACCTTAATTTAAAATTTTCACATAATAAGGTCATATTTCCAATTTCCACTAATTAATTTTTTTAATTGAAATTAACCATTCTGATTCACTTTTTATAATTCATTAATCATGTTTTAAGCATCAATCGGGTCTCTTAATTCATTTTCAAATTGTCGGCATTTATCAGCTTCTGTGGATACAATGCCACTAACATATTTGCAAATGTGTGTGAATTCTCTTTCATATTCTGACTCCGGCATATTCCCCTGTTTTAAAGTCAAAAATTCCCTTTTTCTTGTCATCTGTATAGATAGGGGAATGTATTGCTCTTTGAACTTCTTTAGAAAAAATTCTCAAGTCATGGGGTCAGGTGCTTTTGAATTCTGTGACTCAGATTGCCACCAGTCATATGCATGATCTTGCAATAAAGTTACTGCATATTCATATCTTTGCTCATTTGTGCAATGCAGATGATCAAAGACTCTCTCTGTCTATTCTAACCAAAACTCTACCACGAAGGGGTCATTTTCTCGTTTACCATAGAAATTAGGTGCCCCTAACTTCCTTAGCCTCTCAAATTGTAACATAGATGGGGTTGGCTGTGATGCTCTTTGTAGCAAATCTATTATGTTTCTCATAAGCTCTGTTTGTCTTGTGCCAGCAACAGATTGCCCAAGTGATGAGCTAGCACCGGATCTAGATGCAGGAGCTCGGCGACGACTGGGTCATGATGAGGCCTTTGTTTCGGTAAGCTCATTATTTTTGCCTCATTCGGGCATAATCTGTCATGAACCTAAAGCCATACTCTATCTATATCATAAAAGTAACGACCCCAATCAGTAAGCAACAACTTTTATACTCAATTGTGGGTCCAAACATGTCATAATTATTTTTGAAAACCCTTTTTTTAAATATCCCAAAACCACCAAAACCGGGCTCTAATACCAAAAACTATAACACCTCCTCACCCCAGTAGCACGTGCCTGGATAAAGGAGCGCTACACCAACTTCTTTCATCTTTAACTTCTTTATTGAAAACAATCCATATTCATATATTTATTTTATCTCGAATAATATAAAGAAAAATAACATACATTTTATTTACATATGATAATGTTTATAAAATATCAAGTTAATTTTACAAAACCATAAAAGATATTACATAAATCTAAATACAAAATATAAGATAAAAAAATTGCGACCCATAGTTTATAGAAACTAGCTACTTTTTTGGACTCGGATCACCGTTGCCTTTATCAAAAACTTTAGCTACTTATTTAAATCTGCGCGGAAGGAAACTCCCATGCTATGTTCTAGGCTTAGTGGTGCATATAAGTAAGGTAATAGACTATGTCATGCAACATGCATTATCATGTATGTTATGTACCATATTATTATTATATTATTTTTATTATTATTTATACATTTACAATTTTTATCTTATTACATTCTAGCATGCAAGTGCCATTACTGACTTTCATAATAGAGTCATTACTGGCTTTAATAATAGTTTCATTTTCAGCTTTAATAATAATGACATTACCGACTTCATTAATCTTGCCATTATCGGCATTAATCATACTCCTACCTGCATGGCATGCCAAACTATCCTAAGTCAAGTTCTAAGTTAGGTGTTCTAGGGCTTACTTAACATCATTAAAATTCATAATTATTAACTTTGCACTTTTCATGTATTTAATAGCTCAGTTAATCACATAATTACTCAATAAAAATATCATTTGCATAATATAACAAGGTCTACATGATTTTTCACATCAAATTTCTCAATTGATATTATGCCATGTTACTAGCAGATTAAATGCTTTATATTGGACCTTAATTTTGAACCTGTTAGAAGTCGAATTAAATTACAATGTCTTCTTAAGAATTTTAGCCTAGAATCTTAGATTTAATATGCAACTTGAATCACTAAAGTTTGATTTTTTTAGAAAAAGATATGGTCAAATGAACACTTACTGGTCACTAACAATTTTGGCCCGAATTTTGGGAATAGATTCTAAGTCTAAACTTTATATATTTTTCTAGAAAAATTCAGACATATTTAGATTTTATGGTCTCAATAAAAGTTAAATATCTATGTCTTAACTTTCAAACACAATAAAGAACACACAAATCTGAATTCCACAACTTAAGTTATAACAGTTTGTGTACTCACGGCTTCACAATTTCCAACAAAGAACATACACATTAACTATATTCAATCTTTCCCAAAATTAATCCTAAATCTAGCAAACATGCATCCCCAATATTACATCACAAAATAATTTTAATTAACAATCATTTAATTTTAATTAATAATCATTTACATGAAAAATACTCAAATATGCAACTTTATATTAAATTATATGTTATTGCCTTAAATTATGAACTTACCTAAAATTTTACTTTCCTTTATTTCTCTTCACTTCTCTTTCTCTTTTCCTTTATCTTTTCTCTATTCTTGATTACCTAAAATATACAAGAAACTCATCAAATACCTTTCTTTCATTATATATCTTTAACCTACAAAATCTCTCCCTTCAAGACCATGCTCCAAATGAGCTTAAAACATCATCTTCCTTTAGAGAAACTTAAAGAAAAGATGAAGAACACTTTACCTCAAGTTTTTTCTTTCTATGGCTGAAATTTTAAAGGTTTCTCTCTCATATTTTCTTTTCTTATCTCTCACTCTTTTTTACTCCCCTAAGCTTTCTCATGCTTTTTTATGCATGAAACTTATTTTTCCATGCCTTTCTTACTCTTTTCCTCACTTTCTTTCTCACTTTCTCTTTCTATAACTAAGTTTGGCTATGGAGGATTACAGAAAACATAGGCTGAATTAGGGGAATAGAAAATTCTAGATAAAAAGAGATAAGGAAGAAAGAATAAGTAATTAAGAGGAAAATGACAAAATTCATTAAGGATGGGGACACCTAAGCTTTAATATCTACATATTTATGTTTAATTAGCTTCTTAATGTGTAACACTTGATTTGGTCAGCCATCACATATATTTAATGTCCAAATTCATGCATTTGAATAATAATTATCTCTTGATCTCCCAATTTTTAATAATTATAAATTGACCCCAAACATTTTTATATTTTGCATTTAGGTCCTCCACTATAAAATAACATCTTTAAATACTTTAAACATTTTTTTAAATATTTTTTCACAATTATTTGCTATTACTTTAATTATTTTTTAGTCAAAATCCAAATTTAGACTCATGTCGAACTGACAAGTCGATTTAACAACCCGCGTGACTTGGGGCCTAAATTAGCGGATATGACAACCTTTCTTTATCAACTCTCTATAAACCCTAAACTCTCTCTTTTCCAATTCTTGTCTAAATGTGCTCAAAATCGTTTTTTCCTTTAATGAAAAATGAAGAGGAGAAGAAAAACACTTTACCTTAAGATTTTTTCTTCCATGACCAGAACTTTGGGGGTTTCTTTTCTCCTATTTTTTTGCTTATTTCTCTTTCTTTTTACTTTTTCTACATTCCTCTTGATCAAATATGCATGAAAATCCACTTTTCCATGCCTTTCTCTCTATCTTTCTCACACTCTCTCAGATACCAAGCTTTGGCTATGGAGGATGGGGGAAGAACATAGGATACAAGCTAAGTGAAGAAAAATCTAGATTAACGGTGATAAGGAAGAAAGAATGGGGAAATGAGAAAAAACATTAATGATGTTCCCATTTTCTTAATAAATATCTAGATATTTATGTTAATTAGCTTCTTAATGTATGACACATGGTTTGACCATCCATCACAAGTATTTAATGTCCATAATCATTTATTTAATTAATAATTATCTCACTTGATCCTCCAATTTTTGGCATATTGCAAATTAACCCCAAAACTTTTCAAATTTTGCATTTAGATCCTTCACCGTAAACTATCATTTTTAAATATTTAAAACACTTTATTAAGTATTTTCCATAATATTTTGCCATTATTTTAAATTTTCTCCACTCAAAATTCGAATTTAGACTTTGGTTGGTCCAACTTGTTAGTTTAACAACATGTGCAACTCGGGGCTTAAATTTGCGGATGTGATATATATAAAAAAACAAGAACAAAAAATATAGATACCCCATTAGAGATAAAAACTTGAATGGTTTCCCACTTAAAGATGCAACATCTAGATGACTTTGAAATATACAACACAATATAAATCAAATGTTCAAATGATAATTAACAAATTGAGATCAAACAAGAAAACAATAACTTACTTTAACATATGCACTCCACACATTAAAAGGAGCAACAACTATTTTTTTTTATTCCCACTCGAATCCACTTCTTTTGTTTATCAAATCAAATATAGCAACCAATATTTTTCTCAAGGTTTTGCAACCTAAACCAATATGTTTCCCCTTTAAACCATGATTGGGTAACTTCTCTTCTAGCATCTTTTTTAGTACTTTTTGAAGTCCTTTAACAAAGTTGCCTTTCTCATTATTATTATTATGAGTACCTTTCTCCTTCAATTCGAGCATAGCTTCAACTAATTTTTCATCTTCCTTAGCAGTCCACACATGTTTTGAAGCCATGTCTCATTTCGTCTGTCCAAACTTGAAAAAATAGAATGCCAATATTGATTCATATATTGTGCCTACGTTTATGTTATATGTTTTAAGTATTAGCATTCAAGTATTTGGTATGATATTTTAATAGTCATTGACAGAATCATGTCAAACTATTTTTATTATCTCTTATCCATTCAGATTTGAATTTCAAGACATTTGAACATAAGCAAGAGACTTCAACCAATGACTTTACTACTCATCCAAAAGGTTAACTATGAAGTTCCCAAATGAATGGCGGTGAAAAACTGCCCCATATAAACTTACATTAAAAGTTTAGATATGCACAGAGCAGCAGCTTAACCTAATGAACTGCAATAGTTAATGAATCAAATTTTATCATTCAAGGAAACCAAAAAAAACAAAAAGAAACCAATAGTAGTAAACTGCAAATGTTGAAACCAAACTGCCATAGTAAATCATCAAACAATGCACTATTTTCAATAAATGTCAATCCTCAGCTGTAATTCCAAACAAGTCGAATGTTGGAATGCAACTATAGATTGAAGCATATATTTAGAGTAAAAGAATTTTGGAGGCAAATTTCAACACACAAGTTGAATGAAAAGAAAATAGAAACCAAGTAAATTAACATAAGCAAAATAGAATGAACGCATCTCGAAGCACAATGGACAACAAACATTTTTCATGAAGCACCCAAGTCATCACTGGGATAGTTATAAGTAGATGAAGTTGTATTCCCACTCATAGTCTTGTGGTATAAGATCAAATTTCATCAAAAATTGAACATCAAAGGCTATATAAACATGTTCAAAAGGAAAAGGTTGAGCAATTATTAAAATTCAATAAAAAAGTGAGCAATATATAATTATAAAGAATGGATTAGTATGCATAACAACTGAAGTTATAATGTAAAACCAAGCATTAATAAAAAAAAATAGTCTAAACAAAGAATTATTCTAATACCGTTGGAAAAATTGAACTTTTTTCGATATAAAATATCCATACAAAGAACAAGAACAGAAAATACAAATATCACATTAGAGATAAAACTTGAATGGTTTTCCTCTCAAAGATGCAGTGTGACACCCCACTTATATATTAGGGATAATCTCACATATATAAGAAGGATGCCACGAGCTTAACTCGACAAATTTGTTCGAATTAAAACTTTTTCATTTTAAATAACTTAATATGTTTATTTATATTGATTTAGGCAAGTCATTCTAATTAACAATATATATTTACCATTAGGTTGTATACACATATGGCACCCGATTATATTACATAATTATTTACATATACAATATTAACATATGAGACATGTCTACTACAAACATATACATGGTCAAACTAAAAAAAAAACATAATAGGTAACCAACCCTCTAACTACGTCTTTTGTGTCTCTGCTGATATAGGATTGGACTTCTTCTTGATCAACTTCACTATCTACTAGCTATAGTTCCAATTCCTGCATGAGAAGAACCCATGCTAATCTATCTCTAGCTTAGTGGTATATATAAGCATTAAATTTTTCCCCAGGCAGTCACACAAATGCATGTCTCAAATAAAATCATGGGATGTCAAATTTCATTACATTTTTGTCATATAAAATAAATAAATACATAACATAAAAGGATAACATAATAACCTTATTCAATAATTAAATTTGCACCACCTCATGTAAGCATTTTATACTTTGTTACTTACATCAATTAATAATTTTTCATATTTCATTCTATGATTTATTAGCCCAAAATCTCGTTCTCGGGCTGTCCGGATATGGGGTGTGAAATATGGGAGCTCGCAGAGCTTAAGCCACCCTACTCACTAAAATCTAAGTCAAGGGTGCTCCCAAAGCTTAAGCCACCTTGACCGAATATAATCATGTCATCTGTGTGTAATCAGGATCAAAGGCGCTCCCAGAGCTTAAGCCATGTTGTCCTTAAATCATATCCATATCGGTACCGTAACTTCCGCATAATAGTGCATCATCTATCCTATGTTAGTCCTCAGGTAGAGAAATGGGCAATTAATAACATTAATTACTTGTTTCTATAACCAATACTCATTTCATATTAACATAATCATATACTCATAATTTATTTCAATACCATGTAATAACATGATATTTTAGCATGATATTTTATCAAATATATGTTAAGTTCATAGTTAATAACATTTCTATAATTTTAAAACATGCCAAAATATAATATTTCATTATTGTGATAAATAATTCATGCCATGCACTCACAATCATGCACAAGGGCAAACTAGAATACATATATGTACAAAGCTCGATAGTGTTTTTCTTTTCCAAAATATAAACTCAGAGCTTGTTCACTTTTGTTGTTCTTCTTCTTGTTGAGATCCTAATTCGAAAATATGAATAATTAATACATTGATAAAATATTTATTCTTAATATAGTTTAAATAAATAACTACAATTTCTTTTAAGCTAGAACATAATATCTTAGGACTATTGGATCTATAAATTTTTCCACACTTATCCAATTTATATGTTTTCTGATCCTAATTAAATTTAACATTAAGACTAAAACATACTGAAATTTCAGAATTTTTGAATCATTACCTAATTTTTAGTTCAATTTTAAATATTTCTTCATTTGCTGCCCCTTAGGCAGTTTCATATACCATATTTAAAAATTCATATATTTCACTGTATACATTCAATTATTATGAAAATTTGTATATATTTATATAAGTTAATTTGGAACATTTTTTATATTTACCTCATTTTAGATTCAGTTTCTAAGGTTCTCAAATATTGGATGATCTATAACTAATTCAGAATACAATGACAACCTGACCAGTTCAATTGTTCAGCTCATAACTCACAAAATACATGAAATTTTAAGGTGAGACTTTCACAAAAACTTAGATAAGATATAGAAATAAAACTTTCATATTTTGAACTTTGGCTAATTTGATCTAAAAATAGGTCAAATATAAGGAAGAAATTACTAGAGCTATACAGGTACATGAAACCAGCTCAATCAAGGAACAATCATAGTTCATTTCACTATAACTCAATCTTCACAAGAGATGTTTATATGAAATTTGGTAGAGACCTAAATAACACATAAATTTACAACTTTTATGTTTTACTAAACTTTACATTCAGCCATTAAGATGATCAAATTGAGCAAACACCGTGGAATATCCTGTTGATACTCTTCCAGATACTAGTCTCACTCAAATGACTATTTCTCTTCATATACTCCAAATCATTTAATAAAACTTGACAGACAGATACACAAGACATAAATGAACAACCTTTCTTTTTAACACTTCTCAAATTCGATTCACAAGACAATCAAAAATAGAGTGAAATATACTGCAATAACATAACCCAAAAAATTATAATAAAACAATAACAATGGGAAATAAATTACTTACCAAGAACATATTTATTTGGAGTGAATTTCTTGCAAATAATGAATTAGAGGATGAAGAATTGGGGCTGTGATATGGAGGAAGGAAAGGGATGATGATGATAAGAAGAAGAGAGTTGAAGTTGGAAGAAAATGGGAGCAAAGTCATAATTGACTTTCCTCTCCCCCTCCCTTCTCCCGTTTTCATCTTTTTTTTTTTATAATTTTTTTTCTCTTTTTATTTATTTATTTATTTTTATTTATTTTTACATATTTACTTATATCTAATCCCTTTAATTTTTTACCAAAAATACAATTTAATTATATGGTTTAATTTTATCAAATTTATCATGTCTATCAATTTAATTTATTTTAATTTCTAATTTAATCAACTATTTCAGCTATTTTAATCTCTATTATCTATCAGGTTTTTTTTCTCTATTTATACCACATACTTATTCTAATTAAACTCTAATTAGTAGGCGTTACATGCAGCATCAAGATGACTCTGAAATTTACAACATAATATATATCAAAAGCACAAATGAGAATTGTCAAATTAAGATCAAGCAAGAAAATGATAACTTATTTTAACATATTCATTCCACATATTAACAGGAGCGACAAATATTTTCTTTTTTTTTTGTCTCACTCGAATCCATTTCCTTTTTTTATCAAATCAAATAAAGCAACACATATTTTTTCTTAAGGTCTTGCAACCTAAACCAATATGTTTCTCCTTTAAACCATGATCGAGTAACTTCTCTTGTAGCATCTTTTTTAGTACTTTTTGATGTCCTTTAAAAAAAATGTCTTTCTTATTATTATTATGAATACCTTTCTTCTTATTTGAGCATAGCTTCCACCAATTTTTCATATTCCTCTGTAATCCACACATGTTTCAAAGCCATGTCTCATTTCATCAATCCAAACTTGAAAAAATAAAATGCCAATATTAATTCATATATTGTGCCTACTTTTATGTTAAATGTTTTAAGTACTAGCATTCAAGTATTTGATATGATATTTTCATAGTCATTGATAGGATCATGTAAAGCTATTGTTAATATCTCTGATCCTTTCATATTTGAATTTCAAGACATTTGAATAGAAGCAAGAGACTTCAACCAATGACTTCACATGTACTCATCCAAAAAGTTAACTATAAAATTCCGATATGAATGGTGGGGCAAAATTGCCCCATCTAAACCTACTTTAAAAGTTTAGATGTGCACATAACAGCAACATATACCCCAATGAACTGCAATAGTTAATGAATCAAATTTTATCATTCATGGAAACAAAAAACAAAAAGAAACCAACAGTAGTAAATTGCAAACATTAAAACCAAAATGCCATATTAAATCATCAAGTAATGCACTATTTTCTATAAATATCAATCCTCAGTCTATAATTCAAACAAACTAAAGATTGGAATGCAACAAATTTCAACATCATAGATTGAAGCATATATTTGGATTAAAAGAATTTTGGAGGCAAATTTCAACACTCAAGTTGAATGAAAAGTAAATAGAAACCAAGTAAATTAAGACTGTAAAATAGAATGAATACATCTCGAAGCATAATGGATAGCTAACACTTTTCATAAAGCACCCAGATCATCACCAGGATAGTTAAAAGTAGATGAAGTTGTATTCATACTTACAGTCTTGTGGCATAAGATCAAATTTCATCAAAAATTGAAGCTCAAAACCTATTTAAACTTGTCCAGAAGGAAAAGGCTGAACAATGATAAAAATCCAATAAAACAAAATGAGTAATAAACAATTATAAAGAATAAATTATTGTGCATAAACAACAAAACTTATAATGTAAAACTAAGCATTGATAGAAAAATAGTCTAAACAGAGAATTAATCTAATCCCATCGGAAAAATTTGAATTTTTTATAATATAAAATAACCATACAAAAACAAGAACAGAAAATATAGATACCACATTAGAGATAAAACTTAAATGGTTTACCTCTCAAAGATGCAGCATCAGGATGACTCTAAAATATACAACACAATATAAATCAAATGTGCAACTGAGAAATGACAAATTAAGATCAAGCAAGAAAATAATAACTTCTTTTAACATATTCATTCCACACATTAACAAGAGCGACAACTATTTTCTTTTCTTCATCCCACTCGAATCCACTTCTTTTGTTTATCAAATCAAATAAATAAGTCTATATTTTTCTCAAGGTATTGCAACTTGAACCAATGTGTTTCTCCTTTAAACCATGATTGGGTAACTTCTCTTGTAGCATCTTTTTTAGTACTTTTTTTATGTCCTTTAACAAAGTTGTCTTTCTCATTATTATTATGAGTACCTTTATCTTTCAATTCTAGCATAACTTCAACCAATTTTTCATCTTCCTTCAAAGTCCACACATGTTTCAAAGCCATGTCTTTTTTTGTCAGTCCAAACTTGAAAAAAATTGAATGACATTATTGATTCATATATTGTGCCTACTTTTATGTTACATCTTTTAAGTACTTGTATTCATGTATTTGATAAGATATTTTCATAGTCATTGACATAATCATGTCAAATTGTTGTTAATATCTTTGATCCTTTCAGATTTGAATTTGAAGACATTTGAACAGAAGCCAGAGACATCAACCAATGACTTCATATGTACTCATCCACAAGGTTAACTCTAAAATTCCCAAATGAATGGTGAGCAAAAACTGCCCCATCTAATCTTACTTTAAAAGTTTAGATGTGCACAGAACAACAACTTATGGCCCAATGAACTGCAATAGTTAATGAATCAAAATTTTTATCATTCATAGAAACAAAAAAACAAAAAGAAACAAACAGTACTAAACTGCAAACATTGAAACCAAATTTCCATAGTAAATCATCAAATAGTGCTTTATTTTCTATAAATGTCAATCTTAAGTCTACAATTCCAAACAAACCAAATAACAGAATGCAACAAATTTCAGCTTCATAGATTGAAGCATATATTTGAAGTAAAAGAATTTTGGAGGAAAATTTCAACACACAAGTCGAATGAAAAGTAAATAAAAACCAAGTAACTTAACATGGAAAATAGAATGAACACATCTCGAAGCACAATGGACAACTAACATTTTTCATGAAGCACCCAGATCATCACTAGGATAGTTAAAACTAGATGAAGTTTTTATTCACACTTACAGTCTTGTGGCATAAGATCAAATTTCATCAAAAATTGAACCAAAGGAAAAGGCTGAGCAATGATAAAAAAAATCTAATAAAATGAAGCGAGCAATAAACAATTATAAAGAACAAATTATTGTGCATAAACAACCAAACTTATAATTTAAAACCAAGCATTGATAGAAAAATAGTCTAAACAAAGTTTAATCTAATCCCATCAGAAAAAATTGAACTTTTTTCAATATAAAATAGCCCTATAAAGAACAAGAATAGAAAATACGGATACCACATTGGAGATAAAACTTGAATGGTTTCCTTCTTTAAGATGTAGCATTAGGATAACTCTGAAATATACAACACAATATAAATCAAATGTGCAAATGGGAATTTTCAAATTAAGATCAAACAAGAAAATAATAACTTACTTTAACATATTCATTCCACACATTAACAAGAGCGACAACTATTTTCTTTTCTTCATCCCACTAGAATCCACTTTTTTTTATTTATCAAATCAAATAAGGCAACCCATATTTTTCGCAAAGTGTTGCAACATAAACCAATATGTTTCTCCTTTAAACCATGATTGGGTAACTTCTCTTGTAGCATTTTTTTTAGTACTTTTTGATGTATTTTAACATAGTCGTCTTTTTAATTATTATTATGAGTACCTTTCTCCTTCAATTCGAGCATAGCTTCAACCAATTTATCATCTTTCTTTGGAGTCCACACATGTTTTGAAGCCATGTCTCATTTCATTAGTCCAAACCTGAAAAAATATAATGGCATTATTGATTCATATATTGTGCTTACTTTTATGTTACATCTTTTAAGTACTAGTATATAAGATATTTTCATAGTCTTTGACATAATCATGTCAAACTGTTGTTAATATCTTTGATCTTTTCATATTTGAATTTGAAGAAATTTGAACAGAAGCCAAAGACATCAATCAATGACTTCATATGTACTCATCCAAAAGGTTAACTTTGAAATTCCCAAATGAATGGTCGTGAAAAACTGCCCCATCTAATATTACTTCAAAAGTTTAGATGTGCACAGAGCAGTAGCTTATAACCCAATGAACTACAATAGTTCATGAATTAAATTTTATCATTCATAGAAATAAAAAATAAAAAAGAAACAAAAAGAAACCAACAGTAGTAAACTGCAAACGTTGAAACCAAACTGTCATAGAAAATCATCAAACAGTGCACTATTTTCAATATAATGTAATCCTTAGTCTGCAATTCCAAATAAACCAAAGGTTGGAATGCAACAAATTTCAACTTCATAGATTGAAACATATATTTGGAGTAAAAGAATTTTGGAGGCAAATTTCAACATATAAGTTGAATGAAAAGCAAATAGAAACCAAGTACATTGAGCAAAAGAGAATGAACCCATCTCGAAGCACAATAGACAACTAACATTTTTCATTAAGCACCCAGATCATCACCAGGATAGTTATAAGTAGATAAATAAAATTTCATCAAACATTGAACATCAAAGGCTATTTAAACATGTCCAAAAGGAAAAGGTTGTGCAATGATTAAAATATAATAAAATGAACCAAGCAATATACCAATATAAAGAACAAACTATTGTGCATAAACAACCAAAATGATAATGTAACACTAAGCATTGATAGCAAAATTGTCTAAATAGATAATTAATCTAATCCCATCAGAAAAAATTGAAATTTTTTCTATATAAAATAGTCATACAAAGAACAAGAATAGAAAATACAGATACCATATTAGAGATAAATGTATATGCAATAAAGCAAACTAGAATACATAAACCAAATTATAGTTGAAGTTTTACTGAAATTTGAACTTTAAAGTTCATCTTCTCCTACTGACATTCCTTTCATTGAACATTTGTTCATCTAAGTTTTTCTCCACTCTAACCAATGATTTGATACTTGAATAGTAGAAACCATTTCACTTTACTGGGTAGCCATTTGATATATTTCTTCAACTTCATTTGCAATTGAATCTTCCAAAGGATCATCAAGTGTTTTTCTCCTTATAAAGTTATGTAGAAGACAACATGCTACAATTATTCTTCCTTGAATAATGATTGGATAAGTTAATGCAGTCCTAAGAATTCCTAACACATTTTCAGTAATCCAAAACATCTTTTTATAACATTCCTAACTGATGAATGTCTCATGTTAAACAACTCTTATGAGGTATTTGATTGACATCCATTTATTCTATCATTGAGATGGTATCGTTAGCCTCTAAATGGAGCTAAGAATCCATCATAATTAACATATCATATGTCCACTAGATAATAATATCTAGATTCACTAAACTATAATCCACTAAGAATTAATGGCTTACCTTTTGGAAGCTTTATACCCTTTTTTCTACTCATTACATCTCTAATAATCCTTCCATTAGTAGGTGAACCTTTCCACCCTGAGAGCACATATATGAACTATATATCTTAAGAACAAGATGCCAACACATTTGTAGTGGTTTCACCTTTTCTATTTCGATACATAAGCTTGTCAACTTTCAATACCTTTACTTTAATGTACATTCCATCTAAAGCTCCCAAACAATTCTATAATATCAAAAACTAATTCAAGTTACCATGGAATTTTGTTTAATGATATCTACAAACCAAATAATATTTTAAGTTAAAAATATACCTTAAACCATTTCCATCTTCTATCCATAAAGTGTTTTGGGTTTGGTTTTGGCTTTTTGAATGACTCTCTTTGTAGTAAAAGGATAACATTAAGTACTACCTTAAATTGCCTATTAACAATTTTCTAACAATCTCATGAAATGACATTTTGTTGATCTATTTTTGTAATGGTGACCAAGTATGATTAAAAATATAGCTACTTGTTCATCTACTTTCATATTTTTTGTATCTTTAATCCTACCCCTTAGTGCCCAGCAAATCACATAACCTTTCAAAATTGAAAAGATCCATGTGCAAGAAATTAAAACATGAATCATCATATGTGTATATCAAATGATATAAATATTCACTTCTTTCACTATTCCTAGTGAAACATGTAGCTTTCAAACTATATTTAATATTATATCTAAGAACAATAACATAAGCAAGATGGAGAAGAACAAACAATATATTCATCTTATCCATGTACTTCTTCAATATCAAAGACACAATCTTCTTTTTCTCAACTAAATGCAAAGAAGTCGTGATTCTTTAATACATACATATATATTATTTTCTAAGAAATCATAATTGAACAATTAAGAGATAAAAAAAAGAATTAAAAAGAGAGAATTTATGTACTTCACTCTAAAATTGTGTCAAATTTTTTCATAAGAGGATCTACCATATCTTGAATAATCATTAGTTCACTCTATATTAACATAGCAAAGTGATATTGAAAGTATGAGTTTACTCGAAAAGTTTACGGCTATATAAATAGAGGAACTAATCTGACCTAAATTTTGAAGTCATCTTATTTTCTAGTTGTACATTCCAATCTAGTTGTTTTTTATGAAATGATATATCAGGCGGAGGTCATTTAAAAGGCAACAAATAAGTTCATTCAAAAGGAATTGAAAATGGAGTATGTGTATGATTACATGTTTCATCTTTTAAATGAGTATGCTGAACTATTGACATTTAAACCCACTATACCACAAAATGCTACTGAACTTTTTCAGAAACAATGGCTTGCCTAAAGGTAGGAAAAAAAATTTATAATGGAATCAATGTTTGAGGGTCCTACAGAAACAGGCCCCTGTAACTTGCCTTTTCCCTATGACCCTTTATCTATTATTGCAATTATAAGGAGAAATGTAATAAAGTAGGTCGAGTTATGGGAAAATAAATTCTAGCAGAATGTAAGCAAGCAGTCTCAAAGATTTTAGCATATGCAGACCATTATTTCTAAGCTTAAGTTTTGCTGCAAGTTTTTAACTCCTTTTACATAATGTTAATAGGAAAAATTTTCACCCAATAAATATATTAGTAACATACCATGTTGAACAATCATTAGTTCACTCTATATTAATTTTGGAGTCTAATTATCCAAGAATGTGGAAACTCCATATATATCTTCTCTAATTCTTTTGGACTAATATTTTTTATATGTTTATATACAATAAACAAAACACACATCAAAATATCTAAAATAATGGAAATTAAAGTACTAGAAAAGCAAGATTATTAGATGAAAGGTTTTGTTTGTTGTATTATTCTATATACTTGAAATTCTTAATTTTTTTTAAAAGTATGTTATTTTCCAACATGATATATCGACAAATATAATAATCTAAGTAAACAACCAAAGATTGCAAAATCTTATTCTAAATTTAATAAACAAAATATGTCTCTTGCTAATTCTAAAAATTAATTAATTGATGAAATTTTAAGCCTTTAGCTATTTTTTTATTTTAAGCATATATATATGCTATGAATACAACTACTTTGTCCCATAAAGATAGACTTTATTTTCACACAGATTAAGAATATTTAGCTAATAATTTTGAAACTATAAAGTTACTTACATTTTCATAATATATCCTTACATCAATTTGGTGTATATGACAGAGTAATTAACTTTATTATCATCTTATTTAATTAAAAGAAACACCATGTGATAGAACATGAAGGCTGAAGATCCCAATCAATCATAACCCACAAATGCACTCAAACTTCTATTCATTATTCACTAACTCACTTAGATATTGTGCAGCATGCAAGTCCAACCAACACTAGTTACACAACTAGTCAAGTTGTTTTTTATGCAAAATTGTCCAAAGCCACACATAGACCCTTTATATTCTCATCAAATAACACATAAAATGTGTGGGACTAAGAACTAGAAAGAACCATAACCCAAACACTAGATTTTATTTCTTTGTCTTGTTTGGCATAAATACTTGATTGGGCCCAGAAGGGTAAGTTATTCAAAATAAATAATTAAATGGGGTTAGTTTCCACTTTCTAGCTTGGTTTCTCCACTCATGTCTTCCCTTTTTCTTTGCATGTGTTTCTAACCAAAGAATACCAGGATGAAAAGTTTATTTAGTTTTCTTACTGTTAAGGCAAGAGAATCCTCTTTTTGATGTAATGTGAAATCTTACTCTATTCGGTTAATAACATTATTTTACTTTATTTTGAAAGAAATACATGATGAATTGAAGTGCACATAACAATAGAATTCTAATCATAATCTTCAATAAGCTCATTTCAAAGCTTAGGTTTATCAATCAAAAATCTCTAGAAATAAGTAATTGTCACATATGAAACAATGAACACATAGAGATATAATTACCTTAAGATTGCAAAATAGAAAGATGTTTGAACCAACAAGAGCAATGGAATGAACGAGAGAAAAGAGGATGAAAGTAAATGCATGAGAGAGTAACAATAGCAACAAAAGAGCAACGCCAATAAGCGGGTGACATGAGAGGTAGTGGAGGCATTTGCATAAGAGAGACAGAAGATGTGAGATTTTATTTGGTATAGGTATTATTGGAATATAAAAATATTTTATTGAAAAAATGGAAAATGGAATCCAAATACCATAAAAAAAAAACTAGGTAATAGAAATCTAGCAATGAAAATCCTATTCCCAATAGAAATAAGTATCAAACATAAAATTAGAATGGGAATTCTATTCCTATTCTAAGATTTCGATTCTAAAACTAGGCATACCTAACGTGCTCTACTAGTAGTTAGCAACACAACAACCAATTTTAAGGTGATGTGACTCAACTAGAACACGAAAAGACTTAACCAAAAATGACTCACATAAAAAGAACCAAAAATAATATCAACTTAGAAATAACTTGAACCTGCACAACTTCATCTAATTATCTAGTTTAGTTAATAGTATTTGGTATAATAGATTAATATCACTTATTTTATTATATAATGTAGTATTAATATGACATAAATTATTATTATTATTATTATTATTATTATTATTATTATTATATAATGAAATAATGTGATAAAAAAGGTTGTTAATCCGATATGAAACAACAAAATGAAAAGATCAAGGAGACAATGTGAAATCTGAGATATATACCTCATACAGTGTCCTTAAGGAAAATTCGTCCCCTACCACTAGTGTTTAGGTTTACCAACATTTGTTTCTTAGGATATAATAGATAAAAGATTAGAATATGAACACCTCAAACCCTACTCACAGAGAATTGATATAGTGTTTCTTTATCATAGAAAGAAGGAAAAGGAGAAGAACTTTTTCACGACCAAAAGTCTATTCAACATGAAAAGATTTATTTATACCAGAAGAGAGGAGAGAGGAAATAATTGTGATTTAATCATCCATTAAGGTTGCAATTCAATCAAATTAAATATATAACAACCTATTCATTTTTATAACTCAATAAACTGTAGAAACTCAAAAGATACTTTTCTGAAAATATGCATGTTATGTGCACGACACAACGTCACGAGCGCAACAGCCCAGACTGATTGGCTCATTGTTGCGGATGTGATAGAATGTCGTGTACGAGCACTAATTTTCAACAGTTCACTGTCATGGGCTCACCACACCATCGTGTGCGATAGTGACATACATTTTCCTATCACAGGCGTGACCAAATATAATTTACTTGAGTTCTTTAATTTTCTAAAAATATAAAATATAAAAGTTGGGTTGGGACTGGACCATGGTATTTCAGCTCGATATTGTGTCCATGCATTGGTCTTAGTTTGGTCCATAAATTTTCTCCCTTCTGCACCTATGCATGCAAAAGAAGCCTTCCAAGTTACTCACTTAACATTAGAAGAATAAGCTTTACTATATAAACTCTTCTCCTAACTTTTCATTTTTCCTATGCGGGATAACCCACTTTTCACTTTCTTTCTCCTTAGCAATGAGCTTAATTTGAACTTCAATTTCTTATTCATACATACATCATTTTGAACATATGAATATAATAATTCTTAGTCTTCATGTCAAAGAACACATATTTGGGTCATCCTTCTAAAACCAAATTATAGGACTCATCTGAACATCACTCTCAAAATAGCTCATCAACCATATTTTTCTAACAATCCTCCATATGAATAAAAATTGGACAAAAAATTAAGATAAATATAGCCTTACTATGTGATAGAGTTTGACGATTGAAATCAGCGTAGGATAGGTAGGTGTTACCCTTTAAACCTTCCCTTATGAAATTATATTTATTTACCCATTAACAAGTTGATATGATGTCATTGAACTGTTTAGATACTTGAGTAAATGATGATATACTCCACACAAAAATATCTATTGATACAATTTAGTTTTCATTCTTATATTTATTTTGGCCATGAACAATTGTCTGGTTCTATGAGCATTTTAGGGAATTGAGCTTTAAATAATTTTCCTTTGAAGCGACCCCACTTCTCTCTCACATATGTGATATCTTACTCATAAGTATCATTAAAAGCATAACTTAACCTTATTTCAATAATATCATTGGTTTAACCCCCCCCCATATTGATCTCACCATGTTTTTACAATTAGGTTGTCCTATTGAACTTTGATCTTAGATCTCCAATCAACTAGGTTGGATTTTTTTATTATGGGTTTAAGTCTCATTCCTTTCAATGATTTATCAACTAACTCTCTATTTAACCCTTTGGCTAGCGGATACACAATATTATCATTTTATTTTACATAATCAACAGCGATAACTCTAGTTGAGAGCAATTGTCTTATGGTAATATGTCTATGACGAATGTGTCTAGACTTATCATTATACATATTACTCTATATCCTTCCAATTACAAATTAACTATTACAATGTATGCAAATTGGTGGCATGGGACTTTTCCATTTCAGAATATCTTCTAAGAAATGGTGTAGTGATTCAGCTTCTTTAGTGCATTTATCTAATGCAATAAACTCATATTTCATTATGGATCTAGCTATAATTATTTGTTTAAAATATTTCCAAGCCACAACTACATCAATTAGTGTGGACACATAACCACTAGTAGATTTCAAATTTTTACATCAGAAATCCAGTTTGCATCACTATATCCTTTTAGGATAGCTGGATATCTTGTATAATGCAGTCTATACTAACGATTATACCTCAAGTAACTTAGTACTCTTATAACTTCTTTCCAATGATCAGTTCCCAGATTACTTGTATATCAACTCAATTTGCTCACTGCATAAGCAATATATGGTTTTGTACAACTTATCAACTACATGAGACAACCAATTACACACACATATTCTACTTGAGACACACATTTTCCTTTATTCTTAGATAGGTGGGGACTCAAGTCCAATAGGATTCTAGCAATACTTGTATCGTTCTTATTGAATTTACCAAGTATTTTATCCATATAATGTGTTTGATTTAATGTAAGTCCATATGATCTTTTTGATATTTATATTCCTAGAATCACATCTACTAGTCTCATATCTTTCATGTCAAACCTTGAATTTAACATATCTTTAATAGACTTGACCATTTTATCATTACTACCAACAATGAGCATGTCATCAACATACTAACACAAAATGACATAACCATCACTAAAGATTTAGCCAATCTACAATGCACTATTAAACTTTTCATGCCATTATTTTGGTGCTCATTTTAATTCGTATAGAGATTTAACTAATCTATAGAAATTCTTTTCTTACCCTGAGACCATAAAACCTTCAAGTTGTATCATGTAGATTTCATCAAAATCTCCATTTAGGAAAATTATATTTACATTCATTTGGTGTATTTTAAGATTGCGTAAAACAACAATTGCAATAATCATTCTAATAGAATTTATATGTATCAAAGTAGTCTAGGTATTCCTTTTGTCTGTAACCTTTAATCACAAGCCTAGCTTTATATTTATCAATTGAACCATCTGTTTTCATCTTTGTTTTGAAGATCCACTTGGATTCTAGCGGTTTACATCCTGGAGGTAAATCCACTAGTTTCCAAGTACGATTTTGCATAATAGAGTCTGGCCTCTATCCACATAAGTTCTTCAGAAGAGTTTACAACCTCTATGTAAGTTTGAAGTTCTACCTCTAACATGTAAATAAAAAAACCCGGTCCAAAAGGTTATTTTATCCTAACTCTTTTACTATGCCAAAGTTCTATTTCAGCTAGCTCAATTTCAAAACCAAGTTTTTCTTCTTAAACGTGATCTTGATATTGACTATTTTCAATAATAGTCTCAAGAACTCATTTGGATACATTTGTCTCTTCTGAAGCTTTACAAGGAAATATATATTCAAACAATAACACATTCCCATATTCCATTATTGCGTTCTTGTATATATTAGGAATTTATGATCTATACACAAGAAACTAATAAGCATTATCGTTATATGCATAAAAAATGAAAATGCAGTCAACTGAGTTTGGACCTATTCCTATTTTATTTGGTAATGAAACAACTAGTTTAGCAAGATACCCCCACACTCGTAAATATTTATAGAAAGGTTTTCTTCACTTCTATAATTCATAATGGGTTTTATTTTGCTTACTTCAGGGTACCTTATTTAAAAGGTAATTACCCGATAAAAGGGCTTCCCCCCATATGTTCTGAGACATCCCAGAACTTATCAACATTGTGTTCATCATTTCTTTTAAGATATGATTCTTCCTTTCAACCACACCATTTGATTAAGGAGAATAAGGCGCAGTGGTTTCATATATAATTTTATATTGTGCACAGAATTTTCCAAATGGTGCTTCATATTCACCACTATGATCATTTCTTAATATCTTGATTTTCCTATTGAGTTGATTTTCAACTTCAATTTTATAGTTTAAATTTCTCTATAGCCTTATCCATGCTTTTAAGAAAATACACATAATAATATTTTATGCAAACATCAACAAATAGGATAAATTATTTGTTACTACATCTTGTTTGAACAAATTTTAAATCATATACATCACTGTGTATTAGATTAAGTGGTTTAGTTTTTCTTTCAACAGTTTGAAAGATGACCTAATTAATTTTGCCTTAACGCAAATTTCACATTTATGTTTTGAATCTATATGAAAATTAGATATATGGTCTAAGTTAATTAGCCTTCTTAAGGCATTACATGTCTTAGTCTACTATGCCATAATTGGAAAACTCAAGCAATTAAGCAGAAGAGATACTTTCATTCATATGTTTGATAACAACTACATTACGCTTAAAAAGTCCATCAAGAGCATACCCTCTGCCCATATACATTCCACCCTTAGACAAAACAACTTTGTTTGACTTAAAAACCATACGAAATCTGTGCTTGTTTAGCAATGAAC
Source organism: Triadica sebifera (assembly GCA_023653625.1). Lineage (NCBI taxonomy): Eukaryota > Viridiplantae > Streptophyta > Magnoliopsida > Malpighiales > Euphorbiaceae > Triadica > Triadica sebifera. The sequence goes on along the minus strand of CM042903.1, from coordinate 12,160,910 downwards.
CTGAAACAAAATATTTACGAATATCAGGCATAAATAAGACATTGTTTAGAGTCAGCTTTTTCCCATAAGTTATCTTCAACACCACTTGTCTTTCACTAAGAACTTTAGAAGTGGTAGAAGGTAGAGAACATATCACATTCTGATCAAATGTGCCTTGTGGCACTAGTATAAATCCACCATTCCTTTAGGTTAAACCCAACCAGGTTCACCTTGGATATGACTGCAAAAATATTAATATAAGAGACTTCTGGAGTAATATTCTGCAAGAGATTGGCTTCATTGCTCTTCTTTTTCTTAAGAAGCCAGCAATTAAAGACCTTGTGACCCATCTTGTCACAATTGAAGCACTTGTCTTGGAATTTCTTCTTAGAAACTCCATGTTTGGGTCTCGTCTTGGACTTTCTGGTTTTCTTCCTCTTGGAACTTTGTCTATGTTCGACAATGTTCATTTTTACCTCGAAAGAATTAAACCCCCTTATTTCTTTTTCTGAGCTTTTGTTTTCTTCCTTAATTCGAAATCTTACAAATCAACTCTTCAATGTTCATTTTCTTTCCCTTATGCTTAAGGTAGTTTTTAAAATCCTTTTAGTCATGAGGTAATTTTTCAATAATGGCAGCCACTTGGAAGGTTTCACTCAAGTTCATTCCTTCTGCATGAAAATTATGTAGAATAACTTGAAGGTATTTCAGTTGACTCTCCACAATTTTGGAATCCACCATTTTATAGTCAAAAAAATGTCCCATAAAATTTTTTTGGCATCGACATCCTCATATTTGTATTTTTAGTCCCAAAATTCCTATAACTGTTTGGCAATCTTAATTCCACTATACACATTGTATAGCAAATCATACAGGTCATTCATAACATAATTCCTACATAGAAAATCACAATGATGCCAACTATCATAGGTCATCCTCACTTCAATGTCTTGCTCATCCTCTTTCAAAATAGGAGCATCATTAGTCAAAAACCGTGCAAGGTTCAAGGTGGTCAGATAAAATAATATCTTTTGCTACCACTTCTTAAAGTTCAAACAATTGAATTTTTTGGGTTTCTCCCCATGATTCAAAGGCACTGTGACAGATACAATAAGAGACAACCCGTGCAACATTAGAAGATGGACCTTCGGATCCATCCTAAACATTAGTAGTAATTACCATGTTCTCCATTTTTGAAACAAAACAATAGAAAAATTAAATTTCAATAAAGCCAAATATTGTGATTAACAAGTTTCCAAATTGTGTAAAGATTGTTGTGAAATAATGTGATAAAAGAGGTTGTTAATCTAGTATTAAGAAAGAAAATGAAAAATCAATGAGGCAATGTGAAATCTGAGGTTGATATAACATAAAGTGTACTTGCAAGCGCATGAGCCAATTGTAATACTAGCAAGCTCACTTTTGAGATCGATCTCTCAAGGAATTGTTCGGCTTAATCTTCTAATTAAATTTAGATTACAAATGAATGAGAAAATAAATCCTAAATACTCTAACCAATTTATGAGATTAATGATAAAACTAAAAATATGAATTGACTATAAGAAAAAAGTGAAATAACAATGGAATTTAGTGATTGGATCAACGACAGAAAAATGAGTGACATTAATATATGATGGCTTAGCAACGGATTCATGAACAAATTTTGTGATAGATCGATCTTCGTCACTAACTTTGATAACTACATATGGTGATAAAAATTGGCACCTAGGTTAGCAATGATTTAGTGAGAGCAGATCAGCGATGGACGTTATCCATCGTTATTATGAATGCTTAGTGATGGATAGTCATCGTTGCTCAACCTTTTATATTTTTATATAAGTGTTAGCAACAAATTATGTCCATCACTAAGTCTTTTGTTATTTTTTAATAGGTGTTAGTGATAGACAAAATTTTCGTCACTAATATGATGGCTTAGTGATAGATTTTGTCTATCACTAAACCTTTCATGACTTTTTAAATAGTTGTTAGCAATGGATTTTCTCTGTGGCTAAGACATTTAGTGATTATGTAGGTTTAGCGTCAGATGCATGTCCGTTGCTAATTTAGTAATAGGTTTTAAATCCGTTGCTAACATTGAAATCAAAACTACATCGTTTTCCTCATCACTAAACAACTAACCCTAACCGTCACTATTTTTGCCCTATGTTGCACCTTCATTATTTTCTCCTACACCATACAAATCTCTTCTCCCTCTCTTCTACCTCACACCTGCGACATGCCTCTTACTTTTCCATTTTTGTTTTCTTCTCCTCGAGTGGGGCAATAGCCAATGCCACCTTTGTGCATGTACTATTTCTCCCTCTCTCTCTCTCTCTCTCTCTCTTTTTCTTCCTCTATCATTTTTTAGATCTATAGTTATTCTAATTCTTGATAAACATGTTGTATAGATTTTCTCTCTTTATTGTTAGTGTGAGAATTTTTGGGCAGCAGAAACTTACTTATTAAGCTTATACAGTGTATTTTCAATGCTTTAGGTGGACCAGGTTACTAGAATCTGGTCTTTATTCTACAGTCCGAATGCCTTGAATCACTTGAGATTTTCAGATGAAGAATAACTTCAGAGAGATTTTCAGATGAGCAAGTTATGTTCAATAACTTTCGTAGTTATGGAACGGTTTTTTTTTTCATATGAAAATAACTTCCACTTATATAATAAAATGATATGGACCTGGGTGGCCCAATTCCATAAGCCCAGACATCTCCCATTCGTCCATAGTGGGTTTATCTCATCCTAAAATCTTATCTCAAATTTCAAACTCAAATAAAGAATCTTTCATACAGGCGAACGCACCATGCGACCTAAAGCACACAAATGGTGAGGGCTCCAATATGCAAACCAGACCACAAGTGAGAATGTATGTTCAAAGTCAATTTCCTCTTATTGTGTGTAGCCTTTAGCTACTAATAGAGTTTTATATCTTTCTATTGTCCCATTTGCCTTACGTTTTATTTTAAGAACCTATTTGTTCCCAATAGTCTTACGACCAGGCGGTATCTCAACCAAATCCCAGACTTGATTATATATCATCGAATCCATTTCCTCTTCCATAGCTTTAATCCATTCCTTAGTTTTATGACCAGAAAGAGCTTGTTGTATTGTTTTAGGCTCTTCTTCATTTGGAGCAATCATAAAAGCTTCCCCCTCAATCTCAAATTGATGACGGAAAATCTTGTCACGATTACTACGTCGAGGTTGAGATTGTTTATGGTCTTGATCCATTGGAACAAAATCTGAAATCATTTCATTCCCACTTGCTTAAAGAGGACCATTAAATTTTTGCTCTGTGAGTGCTAAATCAATCATTCTTGCACTCCCATTAGTCTCAGGATTTTCCATTTCATAAAGTTGGAAATCCTTATTTATCTCACCTATTTCAGGAAAGTCATCTTCTAAGAAAATGACATCTCATGACTCAACTTCCGTTACTCTTCCATTTCTGTCTTCTCCCAAAAATACATATCCTTTGGAGAATTCTAAGTATCTTATAAATACACTTCTTCCCCCTCAAACCAAGCTTTCCATATTCATGGGAAATGTTGTGGATATAAGCTGCAAAACCCCGTGGGCGTATATTGCTTAAGTCAGACTTTTCGCTTTTCCAAAATTCATATGGGGTGGAATGAACAAATTTTGATGGCACACGATTTAGAATGTAGGCAGCAATCATTAGTGCATCTCCCCAAACAAAAATGGATAAATTAGCTTGCGCCATCATTGACCTAACCATGTCCAATAGGGTTTTATTTCTTCTTTCTGCTACACCATTTTGTTGTGGAGTAGAAGGAATAGTTAGCTGCCTAGCTATACCCTTATGATCAGAATAACTTTTGAATAAATTAGATAGATATTCATTCCCTCGATCGGTCCACAAAGATTTGATATTCAAATTTAATTGATTGTCAACCAATTTACTATAACGTATGAAACATCTAATGCTTCAGATTTATAGGAGATTAAATAAACATGACCATATTTGGTGAAATCATCTATGAAAGTGATGAAATAGTGAGCACCATGTCTTGCTCTCACATTCATTGGGCCACAAATATCAAAATGTATAAGCTGTAAAGGAAATGTGGCTCTTTTGGCTTTGCCAAATGGTAATCTTGTTGCTTTTCTAGCTAAGCAATGCTCATAAACAGACAAATTTATTTTCTCAACAGATCCTAAAAGACCAGCTTTTGCTAACCTTTTTAATCGATCTTGCCCAATGTGTCCTAATCTAGCATGCCATTTAACATCATCATTTAATAAATTATTACTAGAATTGCCAACAACAAATATATACTTATCAACATCCATAAAAATAGTGTCTAGCACTACAAAACCATCTAGCATATATCCAAAACCATAAAAAAAACTTTGTCCAAAAGTATTTTAACACAACCATCTTCAAAGATAATTTTGAAACCAAGTCCAAGCAGAACAATAATAGAAACAAAATTTCATCGAACATCAAGAGCATAAAGCACATCATAGAGATAAAGCGTTCGACCTCCCCGCAACACTAGCTTGCAGGTACCGATCCCAAACACGTTAGCCAAAGCATTATTCCCCATATAGATTTTCTACTCCCCTTTGGAATCCGACGAAATTCCACAAAGGCAGATCAGTCCCTTGCTATATGGTCTGTTGCTGTTGAGTCTACAGTCCAATAAGGAACAGTTTCAGCTAACATCAAACAACTACTAACATATAAATCAAATGGACTAATTTAGTCATACAATACCTTTGGCTCAGTGCAATCACGAGCAAAGTGACCAGGCTTCCCACAATTGAAGCAATTTATGTTCTTGCCTTCCTTTCCACCGCATTTCCCAAGCTTGCATTTATTTCCGCTAAATTTGGCCTTGTTTCCTCCCTTGCCTTGCCATTTACCCTTACCCTTCCATTTCTTTTGCCTAGAGCCTGAAGCCCCTTTGCCTCTAGACTCAATCATATAAGTCTCTCCTTCAGGCTTATCAGTAAGAAGGAGATCCTCTTCTAGCTCAACATGTCGAGCAACATCATCAAAAGTTTTGATGTTGTCATTATGGGTAAGGTTGACACGCATGTGTTCCCAGGTTTTTGGAAGAGAGTGTATTACAATTTGGACCTGTTGCTTGTTAGTCATCTCATGGCCAACACCTTTCAACTCACTTATCATGTTAGACATGACAGTAAAGTGTTGCCTCATTGTATGGTTATAACTCTTCATATAGAAATCAAATTTTAGAGTTAATTGACGCAACCTTATTGTTGAGGTTCCACCAAACTGAACTTAATAGCTTCCCAAACTGCTTAGGCTGAGTGGTGCTTCTCAATGCATAGATCAAGTCATTTCTCATGCTGCTCAGCATCAATATGCGAGCAACTCTGTCTTTGCACTTATAAGCTTGATATGCCTCCCTATCCCGTCTATGTTGAACAGTGCTTTTATGCTCAGGCTCAGGCTCAACCATTGGTTGTGTTATAATTTATAGAATATCTTGCTCTTCTAGGAGATAATGAATTTTACGATGCCAAATGTTATAGTTTTTATCATTCAACTTATCTCATTGGTTCAAGCCAGCAATAATATTTTTTATTGCAATCATTTCAACTATTTAGAAACAATAATCATAATTATGATTAACACAATTCATTATTACTATAATCATTTCATGTCACAATGTTTTAAATTAATCAATAATAATTTAACACAAGCAGTAGAAACAAAAACACTATATACACAGCCCAATCAATTCCTATTAACATAGTCCAATTATCATTGTTTAATTTAAACATGTGTCAATTAATTTTATATTAGATGAGATTCATTAATCTACCAATATAATATTCTCACAATACATTCATCGTTTCATGCAATACAACAAATATATATATATATATATGTGTGTGTGTGTGTGCGCGCGCGCGCACGCTTAAAATAAGAAAATCATTCAATACTTGTCTTAAAAAAACAGAAATAACATATTGTCACATAAAAAAAAATTAAACATGATCTGGTGGTTTCCTCTCAGCAAATTCTTTTTTTTTCCAATATACTAGACATCTTTTGCATCCATGGGAAACTATTCATTGATTTGCTAGATTGCCTAATACTATCTTGCACCCGGCGCTCCATTTCCCAATTCAAATCTTTTTCAAGATTTTCATAAGTTAAGTCGCTTAATTTTTTTTAAACGCCTTCCTTCCTTTTCCCATAAATCAGATAAGGAATCAATAACTATAGATATCTGTTGTTCCACAGCTAAGTCATAGTCTTCACTAAACATCACATAGAAAGTCTACATTTTATAGAACGTCACATCAATATACTTCTCAAAAGAAAGTTCTGGATCTTTCTTATATGCACATAATCGTTCCAAAGCGCGAAACATTATATTCCTCACTACATGTTTGAATAAATTAAACCAATATTAGACACCATTAAATATGACATATTTTATGTGACACCAAAAAAAAGAAAAAATATATATATATAATAATTATGTTCCAATTTGCATATTTTTCTCCAAATTCTTCATCAAATAATCATAAAAAAATTTGGAAAAATATCCATTAAATTGAAAATTAAATTTTGAGAATTTTGAGAAAAATTTTGAATAAAAAATGACCCCGCACGCACCCCCACACGCCGCAAGAAGGGGTCCCATATGCCTCAATAGCATCCACACGCTACCACGCTTGCAACCACCCTGCCACATAATTGACACGTCAGCATTTCCGTGAACCAACCGGGGAAATCCATATGGCCTAATGTGCCACGTGTCATGGACACGTGGACTAACACATCAGCCAACTGTTGCCATATCATCATATGGGTGAGCGCCACATGGAACTTAGTTGCCACATGCATGTGAAGCACCGAGGTGGCACATGTAGTACACATGCCACCTTTCAGATGTTATTTGTGATCGTTTTTTCAAAATTTTTCACATTTTTTATGGGTCTAAACCTACTGGGACTATTTTTATTCTATTTTAATGTCATTTAGGGCATGTTTGGATAACACATACACCATTCGAGAGTGGGAATCGTTTTTTATTTCAATTTCCATAAATTAAAAAACTAATTTCGATCAGAAACTTTGAAAAATCATAAAAAATAAACCACTCATCAGAAAATTATGCAAAAATATTCGTTAGAAAGCTTGTGATGAGAGTTTTCCAACCATACCAAATTCGAACTATGAAATAGAAGAATTAATTTTACAAAAATTGAAAATTTTTTGAATTTTCATAGTTAATTACTCAAAAATCATTTCAATCACGATTTTAAGCACAAAAACACACAATTTGGGCTCTGATACCAATGTAAAAATTTTTGGGCAGTAGAAACTTATTCGTTGAGTGTATATGGTGTGTTTTCAATGCTTCGGAGTATACCAGATTACTAGAATCTGGTCTCTATTCCACAGTCCGGACGCATTGAATCACTTAAAATTGGGAGAAGATGAAGAATAACTTCAGAGAGATTTTTAGAGGAGCAAATTATGTTCAGTAATTTCTGTAGTTATAGAGTGGGTTTTTTCATATAAAAATAATTTCCACTTATATAATAAAATGATATGGGTCTGGACTGCATCAAACCCATATGGCGGCCCAGTCCCACAAAGCCTATATATAACAATAAGCCAATGGAAGTTCAGGCAATGTCATTGCTTGTGAACAGGAAAAAAAAGGTCGAGATAAGATAGTGGTTAAAGAAGAGAAGAAACAAAATGGCAAAGAGATTTGTTAGGTAGAAACGTGCATACCTCTTATCTTGAAGTTACAGTGTCTGATGCTAATGGAAATTTTATTGGTGATAAAGAGGCTTATATGGCTGGCATTTTGGCGAGGTATCAAAAAGACTTTAATGGAGAGAACCAAACATCATTTAAGTAAATGATTTTTATTTTTTATTTTGTCTAAATGGAAACCTAATGGTCTAGTTTTTAGTTTTTGGAATTATATTTTTAAATTTTCCTGAGTTTTGTTGTGTTACTTGTTCATAGTTTGTTTGAAGGTTTTATATTTTTCTTGTGATCTTTTTAGTGTATCGTTCATGAATTTATTTATTTTTTTTATGTTGGATGGTATGGGTTTTTCGTTCTAAAGAGGTGAGGAGGTAACCTGACTAGCTTCAATTTTGATTGTTTTTCTGTTCTATTAGAACGCCTGCAGCTTGGTGTTTTATATCGTCATACCAAATAAAAATGAGGAATATGGCTTTGAAACGATTTCTAGTAGAGAAAGGTAGAGATATGAGAGTGGAGTGCTAAGAGGGATAGTTTTGTCAGTTAACACCTATAAGTGAGAGCCTATTATCTTCTATTATCACCATAATTAAATGGCATCTTCAGCTACTGTTTCTTCAACCCTACAACTGGGAAATTGTAGTTCACTCGCTCAACGTAAAATCCATAACATTTCCTCTCTCCTTCTGTAAGTGTTCTCTCTCTATCTCTCTCTCTCTCTCTCTCAATCTCTCTGATTTGGATTTCTTCATTAATTCATATATTTACAAAGTTTATTATTATATATTATTTTTATATATTGGTCATTTATGTGTTTATTAGCCATTGCTCATTGGTGGGTTTTGCATATATACCTATGTTCTTCAATTAATTTCACAAATTTTCTTTTATCAACTTTCTATTCTACAAATTTTATGAAAAAATCGAGAACAAAATTGGAGAAAAGTTGGAAGCTTTTTCGAGTTTAATTACCTTTTTGGTTATCCATTGTATATCATCACTAAAAATACTAGGTCATTAGCTAAAATTTAGTAATGAGATAAATAGAAGTTGTCCTCGTGTGACATCCCGCCTATATAATAGGAATAATCACATTACATAAGTGGAATGATACAGACAATCTGAATGAAACTAGTCTAAATTTAAAATTTTTATTTAATAACTAAATTGATATTTTTTTAATATTCAAATATATATATATGGATTCAATTATGAAATACATCATCATATTACATAAGTATTATACTTCATTATAACTATCAAAATTAATGGTTTTTACCTTACATCTAACTATATAGATATAATACCAAAATACAAAATATTTTCTTAACTATATATAAGACATGTCTAACAAATCCATATGCATGATAATAGAGAAATGAAAAAATACTATGCATTCGACTCTCAACCAGTTCTGACGCGTCTCCTCTAGTATGGGCTTGTACTTCCTCTATCAACTTCACAGTTTACTACTTGCAAGCTCTAGTTCCTGCACGGAAAAAACTCACACTAAGTCATTTCTAGCTTAGTGGAACATATAAACATTTAAGTTTTCCCATGCAGTCACACAAACATGGGTCATAATAATCATGACATAATTTAAATAAATTATTGCATAAAATTTAGAAAATATTATAATAAAATAAAATTTATGTTCCATTATATTATCATTATATTTGTTTCAGAACATGAACTGTATATATTCAACCATATGTAATATATAAAATATTAAACATTTTACCTCCTCTCATGTTTCCATAACTCATTTTAATTTAATTGATTTCCCTAAAATTACGATTGTTTAGTTAACTCAAATCTCAATCTATATAAATATAAATATTTTAACATACAGTTACCAAAATGCATGGTAGATAATTCATAATATAGTACAAAATATTCCAACATACATTATACAGGGACAACCATATGATTATACAATAGTACCAAATTCATTGATAATATATATATATATATATATATATATATATATATATATAACTCAATTATAAATTTAGCTTACCTTAATAAATATTTATAATTCATGTTATTTCACACATTTTATCTTTCAACATGTATTTGTATGTCTTTTAATTAATTTATATATAATATTTTAATATAAATAACCCAAATCTCATTCCCGGACTGTCCGGATATAGGGCATGTAATAAGGCCGCTCGCGGAGCTTAAGCACCCTACTCACTATAATCTCAAGTCAAGAGCGCTCACGGAGCTTAAGCCTCATGACCGAGTATAATCACATCATCTGTGTACAATTAGGACATGGGTGCTCTCGGAGTTAATACCACCCTGTTCCTAAACCATATCAATATCGGTATCATAATGCCCCGCAATGGTGCACCATCTATCCCTAATTAGTCACAGGTTGAGAACTGGGCAATTAATATTATTACTTATTTATTTTCTTTATATATTAATTTGCTGGAATCAATATTCCCATTACATTTATAATGAAATTATGATTATAAAATTTTCAAATCATATAATCGTGTGATATTCCATTATATATAACTATTTAAGTAATATTGACATACTTTAATTAGTTTTCTATATAATCAAAACCAACAAATCTTTTAATACAAAACCAAAATTTATAATAACTTTATGAGTCCAAGTATGCCATATAACCTCTCTTTTCATATCAAATACATACGTCATACATGACTTTCTAACTTCACTCTTTATTGTCCTAATTATTCAATAATTACCATTAATAATTATCCCATTTTTAATCAATCATATACTAATCTATGTTGAAAAATATATTGTGTTACATATTGTAAACCAAAATTTCCTACATTTTATCAATCAATTATTCATTCATATGTCTATACATGCATCAACATGAAATTTCATTGATTAAGCATCTTAATTCATTTCATATATACACATTTTAATACATTATTTAAATATTCAACTCATTCAAATAACACACAAGCATGCAACAAGGCAAACTAAAATGCATATATGTACAAACCTCAATGGAGCTTTTTCCAAAATCTAAAATTTGGAGTTTGTCTACTTTTATTGCTTTTCTTCTTGTTGAGATCCTAATTCGAAAATATAAATAATTAATACACTGATAAAATATTTATTCTTAATATAGTTTAAATAAATAACTACCATTTCTTTTAAGATGGAACATGACCTTTTAGGACTATTGGATCAATAACGTTTTCTACACTTATCCAATTTATATGATTCTTGATCCTGATTAAATATAACATCTAAAAATAAAACATCCTGATTAAATATAACATCTAAAAATAAAACATACTAAAATTTCAGAATTTTTGAACTATTACACGATTTTTGGTATATTTTTAAATATTGCTTTGTTCTCTGCTTTTAGGCAGTTTCGGGGTACCACATTTAAAAATTAATATCTTTCAATGTGTAGCTTTAATTATTATGAAACTTTGTATAAAGTTACATAATTTAATTTGGAACATTTTTCATGTTTACTTCATTTCCAGATTCGGTCTCTATGGCTCTCAAATATTAGAGGATCTATAACTGGTTTAACATGAAGTATCAATCCGACCAGCTCAATTTTTCAGCTCATAACTCACAAAATACATGACATTTTATGGTAATAATTTCACATAAATTTAGATAAGACATAGAAGTAAAACTTTTATGTTTTGAACTTTGGCTAATTCGATCTAAAAATAGGTGAAATATAAAGACGAAGTTACCAGAGCTGCACAGGTATATGAAACCATCTCAATCAAGGAACAGTCATCGTTCATTTTAGAATAACTCAACCTACACATAAGCAATTTATACATAATTTGTCCGAGACCTCAATAGCATATATACCTACAACTTTCATGTTTTACAAAACCTCAGATTAAGCCACTAAGATGATCAATTTTTACAAAAATTGTAGGTTATATAGTTGATATGTCTCCCTGAACCAGTTTCACTCCAATAACTATATCTCTTCATATACTCAAAATCATTTAATAAAATTTGGCAGAGAGATACACAAGACATATAGGAACAACTTTTATGTTTAACACATCTCCAAATTCGATTCACAAGATAATCAAAAATAGAGTTCAATATCCTATAAAAACATAACCTAAAGAGTTCTAATAACACAATAATCATGGAAAAAATATTTCTTACCAAGATCAGATTTTTTTGGACTGATTTTTGATGCAAATCTTGAAGGAAATGATGAAGATTTGAGCTCTGATATGGAGGAAGGAAAAGGGATGATGAAGAAGAAGAAGGAGAAGAGAGATGGAGTTGGAAGAAATGGCCAAAAGAAGTCTTAATTGATTCAGCTCCACTTCCTCCCTAAATCACGTTTTTGCTCTCCTTTTTTTTTTCTCTGACCCATTTTTTACCGTTCAATTTTCTTTTTATTATTATTATTATTATTATTATTATTATTATTATTATTATTATTATTATTATTATTATTATTATTATTATTATTATTATTATCTTCACATATTTTCTTCATTGGTATACCTATTTTAAGCAATATATCTTCCTCGTGTTAATTTATAAAATCCATTAGTTCAATTCTCTAAGTTTTTGCTCTCTTTGAATTAATATTACGACTAATTTTGGTACCTTTGTTGTGCCTTGAGATGCCTTCTATACCATTTAGCAAATAAGCAAAGCCTATTAGTTTTTGCTTAATAGTGAGAGTTTATTATTGTTCTACAAAATGTGAAAGTTCTTCTCTCTCAATTTTTATGCAGATTGTTAGTTACAATTCTTCTCCTATATGATTGTTGTCTTTTTTGTTTGACTTTTTGTTCATATATGATTGTTGTGACTTCACCCTTTCATTACTCAATTTCAGGTAGGATTACTAGGTAATATGCAAAATCTTTATGAAACTATAAAAAATGCACAAATGGTTATCCAAGTTGAGTCCGTTCATGCGCAGAAAGAACTTGCTACGTATGTGGATCATCTATTCTATTCAAATTATTACTCTTAATTATGTTTTTACTATATTCAAATTATGTTCTGTTATGCAGAGCTGAGTTTGATGGCTAATGTGAAGATGAACTAATAAAGGTATGATTTTGTACATTTGTTATGGTAATTACATTAGTCACTAAAAAAAATGGAAATTGAGAGTTCATTAATCTAGCTGTATATTCCGGAACACAATTTATGACTTGTTTTAATCACTTTTCCAATTGTCATGCTCATTTCAGATAGCAAATCATTTGTTATTACTGAGGCGGATTTACAGCAATGAGGATGTTGTTCATTTTGCCAAAAATTTGCATCCAATTGGTTTTTGGTTTTGAATGTCCATTAGCCAGAGTTTTTGAGGAACTCAAAAAGCTACAATGACTTTTCTATTCACCAGGTATTTTTTTTTCTTTGGGAGTAATTGGTCATTTCATACATTTGCATTGAAACTTTTTATTTATTTATTTATTTATTTCAGTTCTATGTTGAGATTGCAAGGATATGATATGCTAGCCATTTTTCCCTACGTTCAACTTATTTAGAATAGAAAGAGTGTAGGCTTCTTAAAGGAACTTTCTTAGGCATCATAACCAAGAGGTTATAGTCAACAAGTTTACAATTCAAGTCTAGTTCTGCATCTGAATTTTAAGTATGAATTAACAAAAATTTTGGCATCTTATACAATCATATTTAATTAAATGGTTGTTAGAAAAATTGGGTTTTCGAGAAAAAGCTGATGAAAAAAAAGGTGGGTTTTTTTATGAATTTCTTTTTCTAGTAGGAATGGAATATGGGCAACTTTACACTTGGATGCACAAATTCAAAGTTGTTTTGTGTCAATCAATCACCTAAGACCTCACGTGGCAGCCCATTTTGTTAATACCTCTACAACATCTGATTATTATAAGTTGAGACCCTCTCAATTATATTATCAGCCATTATTATATTTAGGATGAAGGTACAAAATAGTCATTTAGGCATGGACTAAGATATACATTAGATCCTATGTTAAGTTCCATTTAATTAAACCCTCAAAACTTTATTTTGGGCCATATTAGCCTAATATACTAGGTGGTCTTGACCTCAATGTTTTTCCATCTCTGCTTTGACAATTTGCTACATCAAGCTTTTGACAAAAACCATTCCTTTTGTTCTCTCTTTTTTCTTTCTTCTTTTTTTCTTTTCAATTGGCAATAAGTTAATTTGTGAATTACAAGAAGTTGTACATTGTCCAAGACTTTTGGCGAAGACTGTGGTAATTAAGATTAAGTTCTTTGAATTATAACTTGACTATCTTACACCAATTATTGATTATTAACTGCTCATATTGACTATAGAATTCCTGAAGAAATCATGATTGCGAATTGCAATCTATGAAGTGCCAAAAAAATAATAATAATAAATAAAACACACACACACATGCAATAAATATGCAAGATAAGTATACCAATTGTTGGGTGGTGTATTTTTAATCATCTTTTTTTTTACCCATTAAATATGTTCTTTTTCTAAAGCTTGTTGTCATTTATTAATTATACAAAAAATGCAAGTGGTGTAACGTGTAAGATGGGAAAAGAATTGATTCATTTATTAAATATGAATATACATAGTATAGTGTCTTATGTTCCTGCCAAATACTAATTCCACAGTCAGTATAAATGGTATTCTCCCAAAAAATTTCCAAGTGACAAGAAATAACTACTTCTTCCCATTTATATGACACTTCACAAATAAATTTAGATATACATTAATCTCTATGCCATTCATATATATATATATATATATATATAGGAACATACATATAGGAACCTGCTTTACAAGTTGACTTTTGAATAGTACAACTTATAGATTATAGCTCTGTATTTTAGTCAAACAATTACATACTTTATGATGATTCGATTTTTAAACTGATTTGTTAAACCTCAGGCTTTTGCTATGGGAAGATGGTATTCTCATATTTATTATACCTTCAGTTTTTGGGCACCTGGTACTCTTCTCATAAATCTATTCTCAACTTATAGATTATAGCTCTGTATTTTCATAAAATTTATCTTTGGTTTAGTATAAAGCTTTGGCTATTATCATAATCACTTTATTTATGTTCCCTTATTGGACTATTTAGAGTCGAGAATTGCAGATATCTTTTAGTTGTTGATCCTCATGGCATTTAAACCTTATTTGGCTGAGAATTTTGTGCCTTTTGTCAAACAGGTTTCTACACGATGGAGAAGGGATTGCAATGCTAACTTCTTGCATTGAGACTACAAGCTTGTTTATTAAATTTGTTGTTGTTTATTTGCCAGTTCGTAAATTATTTTAACTTCGAATAGTTTTAGGACTTGGTAGCATATTATAGTGATTTATTGAATGATGTAACTTTGCTATTATTAATTGATAAAGTATTAATAAATATTTTAATATTTATTTTATGACTCAATTTAAAAAAAAAAATTGTATTTCATTCCAATGACATTTAAAACTAAAAAAAAACAAATCAAAATCTAGAGAATTGCGACGGAAATTTCACTATTTAGTAACCGCAAATTTATCACTAATTGCATCAAGCTCAAAATCCAATGCTGCCTTTGTGGCTCTTATCGTTGCAGCGACCTCATTTTAGTGATGAACTATTTGTTGCTAATTTTCTCGCTAAATCTAGTAATAGAATGTGTTTCTTTAGCTACTAATTTTGCGAGGAGCAAATCTACAAGGGATTCAGTTTGTCGCAAATCCATCGCTAAAGAAAATTAGAGACAAATTTCTTAACATTAGCAATAGATTTTTCCATAGCTAAATGGTGTTTTTCTTGTAGTAATTCACTAATGAAAACTATATTATTTGAATTAATTGATATGATAAAGACAGATATTTAACTTTGTATTCCCAATCTCATATTCCCTTTTTAACAATTAAGAACAATGAATAATAATTTTTGAAGCTATCGCTTTAATTCGCTAATCAAACAAGTTAATATATTAATTAGTGTCAAATCCAATTTTTAGGTCACATTTCTAATTTTAATGTTTCCTAAATCAAATAGCTGCTGGTCATTCAATCATTCAACTTGAAACCATTAAGCGCAATTGAAAAGGAAAGAAAAAGCATTCATTCAATAAAATAAAAAAGGTTCATACAATGATTGGTTAACTAACTAAATGTCAAATAGAAATTTAGTCTAGCATTTACAATATAATGATTATGTCAATATCAATAACTATACTAAACATGTTACAGCAGAAGTACAGGTAAAAGAACTATGATGCTTCCCTGAAAGTTGATAAAAAAATCCAACTCAAGACCGGTTGATCCCTGAATCTTCAAAATACACTCCAAACCAATCTTCAAGTATTAAAGTAGCTTCACCCAATGATGAAAAATTTTCTGGAATAATATATTAAAAGTGGCTTATGAGTTCTTTTCAACCACCCCCTTTCAAAAGTTGCAAAACATCTACCTTAAAGTTTTAGAGAAAGAACTCTCCTTAAATTCTTAAAAAAAAAACTACCTTTATACTACTCTTAGTTTTAGTTGCATTCTAATTCTAAAGATACAATATTTTCCCTCTAAATATGTCAATAAAACTTCTAAAAATAAGCTTCAAAAGTAATCCTCCATAATGTGGGTCTAGTTACAGAAAGTTGATTTTCATTATATATTGGACTTTGCAATTCACTGGTTGAAACGAACATGACAAAGTGTAATGCATGCTACAGGTTGGGAAGGCACAACGGCTACTTTATGCTCACAACACCACAATGCACTCATGATAGGAACTTTGGAACTTGGCCTCAACAAACCCACGACAGGAGCATAAGCTATCAATTTTTCATTTGATATGCACATGACAAAGTGTAATGCATGCTACAGGTTGGGAAGGCACAACAGCTACTTTACGCTCACAACACCACAATGCACTTATGATAGGAACTTTGGAACTTGGCCTCAACAAACCCATGACAGGAGCACAAGCTGTCAACTTTTCATGTCTAAACATATGCTTTACATGTGAGACAAAAGGGGAGGACATATAAATCCTCACACACGTGACAAGGTGTCATGTGCGTGAGGGTCTTCATAACACTCCACCCCTCATAAATATAGAGTTTAGTACTTTAGCCTACTAACTTCTGAATACCAAAAATATTTAATAAGGTTTTTTCCTTTCTTTTTTTTTCATGAGGTTGCAATTCTTCCTAAAGTCATAATGTACTTCCCAATTATAACTTTGATATTTCTTTCATTTTCTTTATTTCTTTTTTAAAGAAAATACATTATATACATTTAGGGTGTTTTGCATACTTATACCCCTGGCTACCAGCAAACCAAAGATAGAGAAGTAGATACAATGAATGCATTTTATGCTCCATCTCACTATTTTTGTAAACATTTTTATTCTATATTTATTTTCCTAAGTGAATACATTTTATTCTCCACCCCACTAAGTACTCATTAAGCATAATGTAATATAATTGATATTTATCTATTAGAAATTCAATTAACTTACTAAAAACTATATCTCAAGGCAATGTTATTCTTATATTGGAATATTTTAAAAGTAACATGTCATTAATATTAAAATCATCCCAAACTAAATCAACTGAATGCAATCCTAAAATAAGCATGTCATAACACTTATTCACTGACTTCTATAGAGAAAAAAAAATACAAATTCCGAGTACATAAGAAGTTAAACCAAATATGACAACTAAAACATATTCATCCATAAGATAAGAATTCCCCTCCCCCACACTTAATTTTGACATATCCTCAGTGTCAAAGTAAATAAAAACAAAAACAAATAGTGAAGCTAAAAAATAATGGAATACTCCCCTAAGGTGAAGAAAAGACCTTATGGTAATGGAGGTGATGGTGAAGGTTAAAAGAAAAATGAAAAAGTGAGGAAATATTTGAGGAAGAAGAATACATTCATGAGAATGAATGAGTTTCTATTGAGTGTTACACACGTGAGGGTGCCTTAAATCCTTAACAGATAAACTTCTAGGTCTCAACTCAAATTATTCCTTATTCCTCCATTTACATATTTTAGCATGAATTTTCTTCTGTAACTTATTCCCTAAATATAATGTAAAGTTAGAATGCAACAAAAACTCATAAACTAAACAAAAAAGAAATTGAAACAAAAATACTAGAAATCTAAGAAATAACATGGGTTGTCTTCCAAAAAATGTCATATTTATTGTCTAGACAAGATATTGCTAATTTTAATTCTCAAGGTGGGCGAGTAGCCACATTAGACTGATCAATCACCCTACACCACTCAAAGTTCCTTCAAACTTAACCTACAAATATGAATCATAAGCACTAGAGTTCAAGTAATTATTATATGCACATTCCTCAAAAGAATGACTAAAACAATTAGGTAGATGATCAAAAATTTTAAACTCAACCATCTCCCCCAACACTGTTATGGTTAGTCTCCCATTACGAACATCAATAATTGTCTTAGTGGTAGCCATAAATGTTCTACCTAGGAGAATTGTCTGGTCCTTATTCCTTATGGAAGAACTCTCAATATCAAGTACCACAAAGTCAATGGAAATTATTAACTTACCAAATTGTAACAACAAATCCTCTACCATACATCGGGGATGTTCAATAGAGTCATCTGCAAATTGAAGGTGCATATCAGAGCTTTAAATTACCCAAACCAAGCTGATAATAGGTTGAGTATGACATCAGATTAATGTTAGCACCCAAATCTAACATAACTTTTACCTTTTTTCTATCCCCCAACATGATATCTATAGTGAAGCTCCCCAGGTCTTTCTTCTTTTGAGGCAAATGTTGCTCAAGGGTTGCACTAGTTGTTTATAACACAATTATTTTCTCATTTTTCCTATATTTTCTTTTGTTGAAGAGCAAGTCCTTAAAAAACTTTGCATATGCAAGTATTTTTTTGACAACATCCAAAAGAGACACATTAATAATAACCTTAAAAAACATAGTAAAATGTCAAAAAATTGCTTATTCCATTTATGCTCCCTAAGTCTATTAGGGAATGGAATTGGAGGCCTATATGGTTTAGTGGCCTTATGGAGTTTAGGTTCAGAATAACCCTCATTTTTGTTTTCTTTTATGCTACTAACAGCTGCTTTCTATTCACTTTCTACTCCTCATCTTTAGGTAATCCTTGTAAAATTTTTTCTTTTTTAGATATACCTACAAGAGAGGAACTACCACAATTAGTTTCTAAGTAAACTTTAGCATCATGAATCTTACCACTCTTGAGAACTGTGATTAATTTTAGTTGCTCAAATTGACTCAGAAGATTATTTTTCTGCACTGCTTCAACTATCTGTCCAATCTGAATTTCCATCCATCTCAGAGTTACTTCAATAGAATCTACCCTTTTGATTGTTCTTTCCATTTCTTCTTGCATTGATATTATGAAATTCTGAAGGGTTTCTTCTAAAAAAATTATTTTAAATTCATTAAGAAGTCCTAGTTGGTGTTGATTAGGGTAGAAAGGTGGAATTCTCTAGAATTGAAGTTCTAAATGTTGGTACTGATAATGGTTTTGATTTTAGAATAATTGAGGAAGATTTTTCTTAGTGTTTTCCATGAAAAATTGGGGTGGTTTTTCCAACCAATTTTATAAGAATTGAAGTAAGGATTGTTTTAATGCCTAGATTGAAAAGAGTTCATACCATGATCATATTCCATTGCATTTCTTGAAAATTTATGAATAGAAAAACAAGTATTAGTTTCATGTCTATAAACACCATGAATACTACTTACATCATTTGTCATATCATTTTTGTTATTGACCAAAATCCTCACTTGCTTTGTAAACTCATTATCACTATATCAACTCATTGTCACTCTAATACAAAATTAAAATAAAATAAATTTTAACATATCAAATAATTTATAATAATTAAATACACATTGACAATCTAAATTAACTAAGAATTCAATCAATAATTCCCCAATAACGGCGCCAAAAACTTGATGCAACTCAAAGTGTACTTGTAAATGTACAATCCAATTGTAATACTAGCAAGCTCACACTCAAGGTCGATCTCTCAAGGAATTATCCTAAACACTCTAACCAATTTATGAGATTAATGATAAAACTAAAAATCAAAATTCACTAATGAAAACTAGATTATTTGAATTAATTGATATGATGAAGACAAATATTTAGCTTCACATTACCAATCTCGTATTCTCCTTTTAATAATTAAGAACAATGGACAATAATTTTTGGAACTCTTGCTTTAATTCACTAATCAAATAAGCTAATATATAATAAATTAGTGTCCAATCCAATTTTTAGGTCGAATTACATATGGTTTGTCTAATAACTTAATCTTAATATTTTCCAAATCAAATAACTGCTAGCTAGTCAGTCATCCAACTTGAAATCATTAAGCACAATTAAAAAGGAAATAAAAATCATGCATTTAATAAAATAAAAAAGGTGCATACAAGGATTGGATAGCTAACTAAATACCCAATGGAAATTTATCCTAGCATTGATACTACATTGATCATGTCAGTATCAATAACTATACTAAATATGTTACAGTAGAAGTAAAGGTAAAAGATTTAAGTTGCTTCCTTGAATGTTGATAAAGAATCCACTCAAGACCGATTGGTCCCTGAATCTTCAAGCTACAATCCTAACCAATCTTTAAGCGTCAAAGTAGCTTCACCTAATGATGAAAAGTTTACTAGAATAGTATGCTAAAGGAGGCTTATGAGTTCTCTTCAATCACCTCCTCTTAAAAGTTGCAGAACGTCTCCTTTAAAGTTTCAGAGAAAGAACTCTCATCAATTTCTAAAGAAAAACTATATTTATACTAGTCAGATTTTTAGTTGTATTCTAATCCTAAATATACAATATTTCTCCTTTAAATATGTCATTAAAATTTCCAAAAATGAACTCTAGAAGTAACCTCTATAATATGGGCCTAATTTTAGAAGGTAGACTTTTATCGCATATTGGACTATATAGTTCACTGGGTGACACATGCGTGATGAAGTGTCACACATGCTACAGGTTAGGAAGGCACAACTATTTCATTCTCGCAACACCACAACATGCTCTTGAACTAAACTTTGGAACTTGGCCTCAATGCGCCTACAATAGGAGCACATGTTATTAATTCTTCACATTTGCATTGATGCTTCACATCTGAGACAAAAAGGGAGGACATATACATCCTCACGTGCATGCAAAGGTGTCACATGCGTGAGGGTCTTCACAACACTCTACCACATGTGTGACAACTTGTCATGCACATAAGGAACTTCACTCCTGCAGTTTTTTTTCTCAGAACCTACAATCACCAAAAACATAAAGCTAAGTACCCAAAACACATAAAAATATCTATAATTGGACATAGAAAATATGAATAAAAAATATACTAAATATATATAAATTAGAGACATGTGTCATATACAGTTTCTTTAAGACAAATTTACCTCATACCACTGTTGTTTAGGTTCATTAGTGTTTGTCTTTTAGGATACAACAAATAAAATAGTAGAATATAAATACCTCAAACCTACTCATAACAAACTGATATAGTGTTTCTCTATCACAGAAAAAGAAAGAGGAGAAGAACTTTTTCACGAAATCTATTCAACTTGAAAAGATTCATATATTTATACTAGAGGAAATGAGAGAGGAAATAATTATGACTTAATTCTCCATTAAGGTAGCAATTTAATCAAATTTAATATATAATAACAATATATTCATTTTTGTAACTTAAGAAAATGCAGAAGTTCAAAAGATATTTTTCTAGAAACATGAATGTCGCACATATGACACAGCATTACGAGCGCAACAACCCATGCTAGTTGCCTCACTGTCGCAAGCGTGACACAAAGTCGCTCCACGCTAATTTTTCTACAGCTCAATGTCGCACGCACAATAGTAGCATATAACTTTCTGTCACGGGTGTGGCTAAATAAGCTCATTTGTATGCTTTAATTTTTCAAAAATAAAAATATATAAAAGTTGGGTTGGGACTGGACCATAATATTTCGGTTCGACATTCATATATTCCAAGTATTGGTCTTAGTTCGGTCCATATATTTGCACCCACCAACTGCGCCAGTATGCACGAGAGAGAACCTTCCAAATTACTCACTTAACAGTGAAAGGATAAATCTTACTATATAAACTCTTTTCCCAAGTTATCTTTTTTTGTTTCTATATGGAATAACCACTTTTTACTTTATTTCTCTTAATATTACTTTGAGTTTTAATTTCTTATTCATTCATATACTATTTTGAACATATGAATATCATAAATTCATAGTTTTTATGTCAAAAAAATATATATCTAGATATCTCAAAATCGAATTATGGAATTCATTTGACTATCACTTATATATATATATATATATATATATATTAGATTGTGGACACACTGATGTATCATGTATGTGTTATATCACTGGAGTTTTTGTTGGATCACATCATTGAAGTATTGATTTTTTATATTTCAATTTCATGTTTAAAATATTAACAAAATTAGTTAATCAAGGTACTAAGATGGTAGTGAAAAAAAAGAGCCAAGTGTAAAAGTGTGATATCATATTACTTTTTTTGTACTTATCTCGATTTAAATGTTAAACTTTAATAAGATGTTACAGTAGCTTCATGCCTTGTCCTTTGCAAAAATTTATTAAATATTTAATATTTTAATATATTATCTAATGAATATGATATTACAAAATATTATTAATTTGCTAATACAATATTATCTTTTTAAGAATAAAGCAACTGAGTTGGTGTCATTAATGGAAAACAAAATCAAAGTTTGAATTTCACTTAATTTTTGAAAATCTGCAAATAATAATAATTTATAGTAATTATAATGAAAAATATATTTCTAATAACAGAGTTCATTATAAGAGAAATATGAGAAAACAAATCAAGATAAATTCTAAAATTAATAAATCTAAAAGGCCAAAGGTGATATTTATACAATATATAGACAAAGTTTAAAATGTATATCATCATCAAAATAATAACATAAGAAGAAAACAACCATTCTTCTTCTTCAAAAAAAAAAATACTACATTAGATTTGTATTTTTAATCAAGAGAGGGAATTTTTGAAAGCCAAAGTAAAAGAAATTATTTTAGATGGGAGAGTGCCACGTAGAAGCATATTTGAATTTAGAGTGCCACATAAGATGCCATGTGTTTTATTTATCAAAATAAATACCATGTGTTTATATTCTAATTTACGAAACTAAATATTCTAATTATCGAAACTTTTGGAGGATTCTTAGATTAAGAAACTAAATATTCTAATTAGCAATTTGAAATTGCAAGGTGTATCAAATTACAAATATTGGACAATTTTTACAGTTTTGCCTAATCATGATGCATGGGTAAGTTTAAAATTTTATAACCATTCGTCCACATATCCACTAACAAATTCTATTATTATTCTTTTTAAACGAATTTGTTTAGAGTAAAATTTATAAAAGTATCATACAGTATGTTACTTTGACGTGAGAAATAAATTTTTTTTTTTCTAAATTAGTACCCAGTGGTTTTCCTTTCTATATCACAAATACTTTAATATGATTAATGCTGTGATACACCCCAAAAAATAATTAATTGGTATGTAGAAAAAATAAAATAGTAAAAATAAGTAGCTTAAAAGGACACAAAAATTTAATGTGTTTCGGCTTTAGTGTCTATATCCACAACCAAGACGATTAAAGAAATTTCACCAAAAAATTAAAAAGAGATTTGCAAGACCATTTAAAATTAATCTCTCAAACCCTTTAACCCAACACCCAAATCTCACTCACTCACTCAACTCCCACTCTATTGCTCTATAATTGCTTATTTATTGCAATTGTGTTCTCTCAAGTTTATGATGTCTTATACCATGTAAATACATCTATTCATAATAAGAATGTTTGGCCTCCAACCACAATTTTTTTTGGCTGTCGAATATGTTGACATGGGTGTTCCTTCTCCATTCAAAAGTACGGTCTTTAGTAACTGGCTTTTCATTTTTTAAAGAGTCAAGACATCTTTCAATCATGCAAGTGTCAAATTCAAGATATGATGCAATAAATTTCCACATTGGCTTGAATTTTGTATGCCAATCGAAAATTTTCAATCGTCTTTTCTATGCCTACAAGGGAATCTCTCAGTTACTGCATATACCAAACAAGTCCAAACAAGGCTTGAACTTGACAGAAGGGATAGGCTTTGTCATCATATCAATAAAATTATCCGTCGTGCCAATTTTCACCATTGAAATTGCTCCCTTAGATATGACATTTCTCACGAAGTAATATTTAACATCAATATGTTTGGTCCTTTCATGGTACATTTGAATTTATGAAACTTTAACTATCACAATGCACCACAATTGAATATTGTTTTATTCTAAGATCACCAACCAAACCTTCTAATCATAATGCTTCCTTCATTGCTCTTGTCACTACCATGTACTCTACTTTTGTTGTCGATAAAGCTATTGTCGATTGCATAACTCCTTTCCAATTAACAGTAGAACCAAAAAGATTAAAGACATAACTATTCAAAGATTTTCATTTTATCCAAATCACATGTGTAATATGAATCTACAAAACCAACAACATCACCACTCTTGTTACCATGCCTTTTATATGTTAATCCAGCATTTGCAATACCTCTGAGATAGCGTAGAATCCATTTTATGACCTATCAATAAGCTTTCCTAGGATTTCCCATAAACCTTCTCATAACACTGATAACATGTGAAATGTCTAGCATACATAATGCTTCCAACTACATTAACATAAGGAACACTGGACATATGTTCCTTATCTTCATCAATCTTTAGTGACATTTCCAATGATAGCTTGAAATGGGCTGCAAGTGTAGTATTCACTAGCTTACAATTCTACATACTGAACCATTTAAGTACTTTTTCAATATACTTTTGTTAGGATAAATGTAGCTTTCCTACACGTCGATCCCTTTGAATATCCATCCCTAATATATTCTTGGCAGCACTAAGATCTTTCATCTCAAACTTAGCTCTCAATTGATCTTTCAGAATGTTGACCTCAGATATGTTATTAGCAGCAATCAACATGTCATCAATATACAACAATAGTTAGAAAAATGAATCATCAAAGAGTTTTCTATGATACACACAATTATCATATTCATTTCTTGAGTACTCATGCTCGATCATAAAAGTGTCAAGCATTTTATACCACTACCTCAGAAATTGCTTCAAGCCATATAATGACTTCTTCAATAGGCAAACATGGTTTTCTTTTCTAAGGATTTTGAAATCCTTTAGCTATTGCATATAGATTTTCTCCTTAAGTTTTCCATGTAGAAAAAGATGTTTTGACATCTAGTTGTTCTAACTCCAAGTCAAATTGAGCAACCATAGCAGGCAAAATACAGATATAGCTATGCTTCACAACCGACGAGAATACTTCATTAAAGTCAATATCTTCTCTTTAAGTAAAACCTTTAACAACTAAGCATGCTTAATATTTTGCATTCTCAATCCCAGGGAGTCCATCTTTCCTCTTGAAAACCCATTTGCATCCAATAATCTTCTAACTTTATGGTGGTTTCACAAGCTCCCAAGTTTGGTTCTTATGAAGAGACTCAATCTCACTCATTACAGTCATCCATTAAGAAGATTCCTTATAAGAAATACTGTAACACCCTCTTATATAGTTAGGAATAATCTCAACTATATAGGAGAATGTCACCTACCTATTACCTTAAAATTCATTTGGATTAAAGTTTCTCCCATTTTAGTTATTATATTTTCATATGTTAATTAATTTTTTTTTCATGATAGTAATATGTCATTCAATTAATGAATCTATTTTATATGTGGAATTAACAAACCATTACCACATTTTCAAACATATGTTTGAGCCTTCATTATCCTGATGTTTACAAAGTACATATAATCCAAATAAAATTACATGTTCCCAACATAAAAAAAAGACATGTAAAACTTTTAAAAACCATAATTATACTCATCACCCATGACATATGGACAGGAACAAACTGCATGTCATGTAAAACACTAACCCTCTGATGTGGATTTACTTTATTTGACTCTGTATGAGCTTGCTTCTCTTCCTGTCAACTTCTCTCTATAGGCTCTGAACCTGTGTATGGAAAAACACCCACACGCTAAGCAATCTAATGCTCAGTGGTACATATGTACATAAATATTCATACATACACTTATGATATATCATAAAAATTTCATGTTTATATTATCCAAATTTGCATATAAATAATCATAAATAATAATTCATATATCACAATCCTTTTATAGCAATATGAAAAAAATAAATCAATTTATCATATATCAATATGGAATATTATATATCTAGTTTACTGGTTTAACACATATACATGTCATAATTTACAAAGATAAATTCATATTCATACTTCATTTATGAATTATATTTCATTGTTTCATTTACCTGATAACTGATTTTTTTTTCATATTTCTTTTCTTTAAAATATTTCATAGTCTCAAAACTCTAAATCCGGACTATTTGAATGTGGGTTGTGAAACAGGAGCGCTCTTACCCAAGCTTAAGCCACCCTGCTATCTGTATTTGTCTGTATAAGTGCTCAATCGAGCTTCTCAAGTCAAGAGCACTCTCATCCGAGCTTAAGTCATATTGACTGAGTAAAATAAATAATTGCATGCATTTAGAATCAAGGGTGCTCTCACTCGAGTTTAAGCCACCTTGTCCTTATAATAAAATTTTTCATATCATCATAAATTTCTATGGTACCGTAAACCCCTCAATGATATGTCATCTATCCCATTTCTAGTCCTAAATTAGAGAATTGGACTTAATTGATGTTATCATTTTTTTGTTTACATAATTCATCAAAATTCACATATTCATAATAATTTTCGATTTACAAGCCATATACATATAAAAATTTCTCAAACTCATTTGAAATCTCAAACTACAACACATCATATTAATTTAGTAAATACACAATATAATTTTAAATATAACTAATATCATATTATTCAAAATTAAAACATATATATATATATATATATATATATATATATGTCACCCAATATTTAAACTACTAGATTACTAATTTTTTTTATTTATTTCTGGACAGATTTCTACACTGATTTTGGATTGCATCTTTCACCTATTTTTTATTCGAATTTGATCTTATGTTATTTTATGAATTTTTAGATTAATGTCTTATCTTTCATATACAAAAAATAATCATATAAATCTAAATTTTCTAGCTAAATTTATGTCTAAATAACCGTATAGTGCTCAGTAAAAATATGCCTAATATTTTTTCCAGAATATTCTTAGGTCCGAGATTTTGTATCAAATTTTAGATCTAATATAAATCATAACTAGCATTTATACTCTTCATAAACTTTTTGTCTCTATGTGTCTACTTTTATTTCCAATTGGTTTTATCTCAATCCAAGTTCCAAAACAAAAGATATAACTAAAATACGATATAATGTTCAAACAATAACTACCCATAATTTTCTAAGTACTTCCAAATCAGAGAATTGGTAGAAATTTTTAGACCAACCTAGAATCAGATATAACATTTATACTCTTTATAAAAGTTTTAGATCAATGTGTATATTTTCATTTCCAACTGATTTTATCCCGATCCAATTTCCATAACAAAAAATATAATCAAAATACCATAAAATGTTCAAAAAATAACTACCCAGAATTTTCTGGGTACTTTCAAATCCGAGAATTTGTAGAAATTTTTAGGTCAACTTAGCATCAGTTATAACATTTACACTCTCTATAAAAAATTTATTTCTATGTGTCTATTTTCATTTCCAACTGATTTCATCCCGATCCAAGTTCCAGAACAAAAGATATGGTCAAATACATCAAGACTGTTCCAAACGAATTTTAACAAAATCAACAAACACAAGTTATTTGTTCACTCTTCCTTTAACATCAAACATCATTGTAATGCAAATAAAATGCACAAAGGAATAAATATGCTCATATGTACAAACCTTAACACAATGAAGTCTTAACCTCTTCAAACCTTAAGCTATTATAGTTGTTTTAAGTTTTTGGGGAAAGGAAGAGGAAGAAGAAAATGAGTGAAAGAAGAGAGAATTTGTGTATGGAAGAGTGGGAGGAAGGGCAAAATTTTGAAATTTGGAAGAAGAAGAAGAAAATAACATTTTTATACTCATGGTAAATACCCTATTAGGTCCCCCCTTGTTTTTGCCAAATATCCACTTAAATCTTTGGTTTTTATCTTATTATTATTAACTTACCCAACCTTTCTATTTATTTTATTTAACACACATAACTTAATAAAAATTCAATTATAAATATTTTTATTATATTTTATTTCCAAATTTAGTTTCAAATAATTTTAATTACGATAATTAAATATGTTAATTATCTAAGGCTAAATTGATGGGTGTTACAAATAGTTTTCTTATAAGAACATGGTTCCTGACCTTTAAGATCTCCCGCTACTGTTAAAGCATAATCAACTAGGTCAACATACCTGTATCTCTGAGGAGGTTTTATTATTCTTTTCTCTCTGTTTGTAGCAATGGTATATGGTTGTTATTCTGGAGCATCTTCTTCAACAAACTCTTGCATTTCACCATTGTCGGCTTGGATTGGAGCTTCTTTCTTTTGCACTATCTTTAGTGTTTCAACTTGTAACTCCATTTGTTTACTAGCACCCTGATCTTTATCAACAAACTTTTTCTTTAACAGAGCATAGTAGACTCATCGAAGGTCACATCCTTGCTTATGAGAAACTTAGGTGACTTAGAATAATCACACCATAGTTTATATCCCTTCACCTCTTATGCATATCCTATAAATATGTATTTTTTCCCATAGTCCAAGTTTGTCATCTTTCTCATGGGCGTATATAGGACAACCAAATAATCTTAAATTAGAGTAATTAGCAGAAGAACCAGACTACACCTCTCTAAGAGTCCTCAACTTTATTGTAGTTGAAGAAGATCTATTTACTAGGTAGTAAGCCATTTGGACACTTAAACCCAAAAATCTTTTAACAATCTAGAATGTGAAAACATACAGTGAGCTTTTTCCAAGAGTGTTATGTTCATACGTTCTGCAACTTTGTTTTGCTGTTGTATTTTTCTAATAGTGCAATATCTGGAAATTCATTAATTTTTGCAAAACTTATCAAATTCACCTGAGTAGTAGTCCAAATAGTTGTCTATCCTAAAATGCTTGATCTTTTTACCAATCTTCTTGCCAATCAAGGCTTTCCATTGCTTAGAGGTGATGAACACTTCATTCTTGTATTTTAAAAAGTATACCCACACCTTCCTTGAATAATCATCAATAAAAATTAACAAATATTGTGATCCACCTTTTGATGCTACTAGAGAGGAACCCTAAAAATTTGGGTGAATAGAATCCATTTGTACCCTTTGTTGTATGAATATTTGTGCTAAACTTTACCATACACTGTTGATCTTGAGCACAATGCTTACAAAAATCCAGTTTTCCATTTTTCTGGCTGTAGAGTAAACCTTATTTACTTAACTATGTCATACCTTTCTCACTCATATGCCCTAGTCGCATATACTATAACTAAGTAGAAACAACATCTGAATCAATTGAGGATGATACATCAATACTACCAACTATAGTGCTTCCTTAAAAATGATAAAGGCCCCTAATTACCTTTCCTTTCATCATAAAAAATGTACCTTTTAAGACTTTCAAAACTCCACCTTCAGTAGAATACTAGTAGCAATGAGAATCTAGAAGACTCAAAGAAATACATTTTTTCTTCAATTTTATAACATGTCGAACTTCCAATATTCTAACAACACCATAGTGCATCTTGACTTTGATAGTTCCCACACCACTAACAACAAGTGCCTTGTTGTTGTCCAATAAATTGATCCTCCACTTATTTCTTTATAAGTGAAAGAATAGTTTTTATTATGAGGCATGTGAAAAGTGCACCCTGATTTAAGAATTCATTCATTACTTGAGTTACTAGTTAACACCGCTAGAACATTTTTAACACCATTAGAATCTCCCTCTTCACTAACAATATTTGTTGCATTAAAGGATTCTTGAACTTTATTTTTCCCCTTATTCTTGATTTTTGGACAATACTTCGTGATTTTTGGACAATCTTTCTTGATATGTCCAATCTCGTTACATTCATAACATTTGAACTTCTTGGACCTGGATTTTGATCTAGTCTTGCCTTTGTTGTCTAATCCCTTTTCTTTTGTTCGACCTTTTATAATCAAGCCCTTTGCATGATCCACGCTATAATTTTTTAACAATCGCCTTTTTTATTCTCTCATGTTTAAAGTTGTTTTGACATCTTCCAATAAGAGACTTTCTCTCTCATACATCATATTGTCAATGAAATGATCATATGAGAGAGGTAATGAGCGCAAAAGGATGATGGCCCGGTCTTTAACTTCAATCTTCATATCAATATTCCTTAGATCTAAAATGATTATGTTGAATTCATTTAGATAATTTTGGATAAGTGTGCCTTCTTTCATACAAAGAGTATATAAACATTGCTTCAGGTACAAGTGGTTAGTCAGAGATTTGGTCATGTATACAAATTCTAATTTGAGCCATAATTTGGTAGGTGTAGTTTCATCTACAACTTCTCTTAAAACCTCATCAAACAAACTCAATTAGATTGCACTATGTGCCCATTCTAAAAGGTCATCTTCATCGTCTTTTGATATCGTCTCTAGTAGATTTTCCCTTCCTTCCAGTGCCTTGAGCAATCCTTGTTGAACTAATAAAGCCTACATTTTAATTCTCCACAAATTAAAATCATTTCTACCATTAAATTTTTCCACCTCATATTTTGTAGCCAATATCACTTTTGTTTCCATAGCGAAATTCCAATTAATTAAAGCCTAAAGCTTTGATTATACCTTCAAGGATAAATAATAATCTAACTTATTTTTTGATATTAATGATCTACTTATTTGTGGAAATCACAAAATATATAATAAATAAATATTAATATTTAAATTAGTGTCTGATACCAATTTGTAGTGACATACTCCTAAAAAATAATTAATTGGTATGTAGAAAAAAATAAAATGGTAAAAATAAGTAGCTCAAAAGGACACAAAAAATTAATATGATTTGGCTTTAGTGTCTACGTTCACAAATAAGATGATCAAAGAAATTTCACTAATAAATTAAAAAGAGATTTACAAAAGCACTTAAAAATTAATCTCTCAAACCCTTTAACCCAATACACCCAAATCTCACCCACTCTTAACTCACTTGCACCACTCAACTCCCACTTTATTGCTCTAGAATTACTTATTTATTGCAATTGTAGTTCTCTCAAGTTTTTGATACCTTATGCCAAATAAATGCATCTATTTATAGTAAGAATTCTTAGCCTCCAACCACAATTTTTTTTGTGGCTCTCAAACATGTTGACGTGAGTGTTCATTCTCCATGCAAAAGTGTGGTTTTTAGTAAATGGCTTTTCATTTTTAAAGGTTCAAGACATCTTTCGATCAAGCTAAGGCCAAATTAATTTTTATGAATATCGATTATTCATAAATTTGAAAAATGATATATGATTAAGCATAATAATTTTGAAAGTTAGAATTTATAAAATAAAACATTACAAAATTAAATAAGGTATACTTATATGATACTAAGAAAACCCTTGTCCTTAAGTATCAAAATGTGTAATCACAAGTATTTTTATTAACTTTATCCTCTTTTATTCGAGAATGCAATTATTTATTTATTTATTTTGGAACAAGGAGAAGGCAATTTCAAAGAAGGTTGAGAAGGAGAACATTGGGATGACAATGGCCCAAAACTACAAAGACAGCAACCAATATGTGGTTCATTGAAAATCTAAAAGCCCTGGGATTTAAAAAGGAAAGTCTTTGTTTGTCATATAAAAACAACGGACGTTAGCCTCTGGTTTTAGCAAATGCTACAGTTCAGGTTTTCCAATTCTGCCCTGGTTTTTGGGCTACCCATGTCTCTATTTCCAAATGTCTCCAATCCTATGAGCCTCCACAATTACTCAAAATCTCTTCATAAAGAAAATAATAAATAAAAAGGCAGGCATTCTCTGCATTCCATGAGCACCAAAACCACGAGCCCCATTCATGGTAACAGAATTTTATATAATTGCTCAATATTTTTTTATAATTACTTTTTCTATATTTTACTATTTATTTTTGAATAATATATAGTACTTAATTTTAATAATTACTTTTACCAAATTAAAATTTTTTTATATATACTAGTATAAAAAATTATTATTGATTTGGTATATATAAACTCGTATATTACAAAACAAAAAGATAATCATTTAAATATTAAAAAACAATAAAAAAATTATTATATATAGATATATTTATTTATTTATTTATTTATATGTAATTAATAATCCTTTAAAGCTTGAAAAGGTAATAAGGTAAATAATACAAAAATAATTATTTAAGAAAATATTACAGAAACAAATTACTAACCTTTTTGGACAATTCTCTCTCTCACACACAATTCACATAGCAAACGACTCTGTTATATATTCCAACAAGAAAAATATTTGATGTTTGTAGATGCAATATAGAGGCGAAGTGGTCCCAAAACCGGTATCCTCTGCAAGCTTAGTTCAGTTTTAAGCTAAAATTAGCTTCTGGGTATGTATTATTTTCATTTTTTCTTGATGGGTTTGCTTTCTTTGAACTTTTCTGGCAGTTTTTTTTAGTTATTTATTTGAATTCTTTCGTTGATTAACCCTAGTAGATCCTTTGTATGTCTCTGTTTTATTTTCGAAAAA
Organism: Triadica sebifera; assembly: GCA_023653625.1. NCBI lineage: Eukaryota > Viridiplantae > Streptophyta > Magnoliopsida > Malpighiales > Euphorbiaceae > Triadica > Triadica sebifera. The sequence continues at coordinate 12,128,385 of CM042903.1, read as the reverse complement.
AGTGTGAGAAAAATTTGAATTTATTTCATGGGTTTTTCTTTCCAATGTTGACATTTTGTTCCTTGAATAAGAGAGTCATGGCATATTGCCATTGTTATTATTTTGAATTGGATTTGGCTGTTGATCTCCCTTCTCTCTTTTGCCTTAATTTTTGCAGTATTTGAGATGGATGATGGATTTAATTTCTAAGGGTCCATATAGATAGAAGTGCATTTGAAATTTGCAGTCATGTCAAATTCTCTTGTATCCAAAAGGGTACTGAGAAATTTGTTTGTCTTGATCTTGTATAATTTAGTACTTGAAACTGTACTGGAGAAAACGAGAAAGAAGGACGAAGATGGGAGTGACATGGTTCTATATTTATACAGCTCTATTGTATATCTTTTTAGAGTTTCAGGATTAGATTAGATGTGTTCATTACGTTTAAATCTAGCTTCATGGTGGTCTCACAATATTTCAGATTGAAGATATGTTTTTCTGGAGTTCAGAAAGCATCTGTAACTGTAAAACTTATTGAAGGAGATGGGGGAAAAAGTTTAGACATTAATGGGGAAACAAGAGTGCAAGAAAGAGGATGTGAAAAATGACTTTTACTAATTACATTAATGTTATTACATTACTGGTGATAGACTTTTTTCTTACTGAAAAAGTGAGTGAATGAATTGTGTTATGGTCTTTCTCAATCATTGGTGGTTTAATTAGTCAATCTCTCTTAACTCAATTTCTGATGTCCTTGTTAGCATTCCAACAAATAAATTAGACCTAAAAGCAAGTTTGCTGTTTTGCTTTTCATTACATTAATATTGATGTATATTTGTTGAGGAAAAGCTTGTGTTTGTGACTGTACTATGGTCTTGTTTGAGTTAGTTTGGCTGCTGAATCTTTCTGTCTAACTTATGTTCTTTTATATTATTCTAAGTTGCACTTAATCTGCAAAATGTTCTGATGTTCTCAATCTTGTCAATTTAATCTGGATGCATTTGCAATATTTTCAGCATAAACTGCATTTACCATTTGTGCTGAGTCACCATATTTCACAGATATGGCAGGTACATGCCTTATCTTTAAAATATTATCCACTGTTTGTCTGTGGTCATTTCTGGTTTTTAGGGCTACTATTGCTTCTTCTTTATGGACCTTTCATCCAATCTATGTTCAAATGGATCAAATACTCACTACATTATATAGTGCTCAACCTTGTTCCCATGTTTTTTACTAGTGCTCAAGTTATTATGAACCATTCAGCTATAGTATGATAATTTTCAGTTACAAAATGTTTGTTAAGTATCTCCTTTATATAGGCTTCAGCAGCTTTAAGGAAATTTTCTTTTGACACTTTCTTTCTGTTTGAGCATCTGATTTTACCCAAGAAAATTGCCCTTGCATACCGTTCTTCTTTCTCTTGTTTGATTTGGCCAGATAATTTAGTATGTTTTTCCTCCAAGTTGAGTGCATTTGTCATCAGTTTTTTGTTCTTGTGCTACCTTTTCAAGTATTATATGCTTGATCGTCTTAGATGGAGCATAGAACTACTATACAGTTATTTTATTTTATTTAACTTTATTTCATTTTTTTTTGTTCTTCTCATGTTTATGTTAATATTAGCATCATTTGATTGGTTAGTTTAACTTTTTTTAATATTGAAGATGTAAACAAATATGCAAATTAAGGCTCTGTATAATTTGGCGTTGCCTATCCATTAGAAATCCCTGAGTGCATTGATTGACAAGGCCTTTCCCATTTCAAACGGTTTGTTTTAAAAAATTATTTTTTTCCTAAGTTTTTTCTATTTATTGATCAACAGAGCAATTGCTTTTCTGTTTTCTCTCTGTCTTTGGCTCACACTGAATCAACTAGCATTTTAGCATCCCATAACTCATTATTCTCACTCATGCAGATCCAGACCCAGTCAGATTTACTGCAGAGATCACTTGTTCCACAACATCTTTTATTATCTCGAGCATATTGTTGATGTAAAGCTGAATATTGAAGTTCTCTGAAAAAAGATAAACAGTTTCAGAGTCTTCTGAGTTCTGAAACCGGCTGCAATGTCCCTTCTGTCAAAATTACGCTGTATCACTGTGGATGTAACTGGTACACTTATTGCTTACAAAGGTGAGCTCGGTGACTACTATTGTATGGCAGCAAAATCTGTGGGATTGCCATGCCCTGACTACAAGCGTGTGCATGAGGGTTTCAAACTCGCATATACAGAAATGGCCAAAAAGTATCCATGTTTTGGTTATGCAGCAAAAATGCCTAACATTGTGTGGTGGAAAACATGTGTCAGAAATTCCTTTGTCAAGGTATATGATATAGCATCTTTATCTTTATTATGCAATTGATTCCAATTATTGGCATCAATGCATTTTCACACTGCATAGATATTTTAGCAGAACCGGAGTAGCTTTTTGTGGCATGTACTGAAAGTTGATTACTTGACAATTATATTTGTGGCACACATGGTTGCTGCTGGATTAACTATTTTATTGTCTTTGTAATTCTTTAGAATTCTAGATAGTAGTTGAAGACGGATTCTGTTTTGTGTCAGGCTGGATATGATTATGACGAAGAGACTTTTGAGAAGATCTTCAGGCGCATATATGCATCCTTTGGTTCATCTGCACCTTATTCCGTCTTCCCAGACTCTCAACCTTTCCTAAGTTGGGCACGTGAAAATGGTCTTTTAGTTGGTATTGTTAGCAATGCAGAATACCGTTATCAGGATGTGATCCTTCCAGCCTTGGGTTTGGAGCAGGTAAACAAATGTCATCTTTTGGGAGATTGTTTGATTTAGTTTTCTCTTCAAAAAAATTCATATATATATATATATAGTCTTTTGGTTTTTCAAATGTTTAGTTTAATTTTAATTGATTTGGTTGTGAGAATGGACTTGATTGAAATGAAAATACGTACCAAACACTATGTATGGTTTTCCTATTTCTGGTTTTTTATTTTTATTTATTATTTTTAAATGAATAAATTTTGAGAAAACAATTCAAAAAATATGGAAAATAATCTTTCTGTGGTTTTATGCTGTTTGTTAAGCGACCTGTTTTTCTGTTTTAAGTCACTGAACAATTAACCCAAATAGTTTTATAAAATTTAAACAAGATTGAAGAACCAAACGGAAAATGGAAGCACACCAAACAAGCTCTAACTAGATGAATGTTTACATTCTATGAAGATCATTTGGAAAACCTAACTAGGCATATGCAAATAACGTCTCATGAGCATGTGTGAGTCTCCTTTCATAGGTTTTCAACTGGAGATTAATTCAATCCATGCTTTCTTTTCCTTCCACTCCTTATCATGATGGAAGCCTAATTGAATTGGTAATTTTGTTTTTGAAAAATCAGGGATCAGAGTGGGACTTTGGAGTGTTTTCTGGTCTTGAAGGTGTAGAGAAACCAGATCCAAAGATTTATGAAATTGCCCTTGAAAGGGCTGGAAATATTGCAGCAGAAGAAACTCTGCACATTGGGGACAGCATGCGCAAAGACTACATACCGGCAAAGAGTGTGGGGATGCATGCTTTACTGTTGGATCGGTTTAAGACTCCTGATGCTCAGGAATGGAGGAAATCTGGTGCAGTTGTGCTTCCTGACTTGGTTTCAGTTCAAGAAATGCTCACTGTAGGAACTCTTACATGTTGATGGGCTTTTGATGTTATGTGCATTTAATTTAAATGAAAAATTCTCATCTGTTTACTTTTTGTTGTTTTCTTGATCCCTTTCCCCATCAAGACCAAAGGCATGGTACTGATTCCGCAGTATAAAAATTACTAATAAATCAAAGTTAAATACTTAGGCTTAAGAGAGAGAAAAATGAGTAGTTAAATTTTCTGAGAGTTTAATAATAAATTTTAAGCGATTGCTCTGAATATTTCTCTAAACGAAAATCCTATATGGAAATCGATAAACTGCAGTGGTTCTTCTCACATTCGCTGGTTTAAGCTTTGACTGATATGTATGGACTGGAAATCAAGTGTTTGCTATTGAAATAGTGATAATATGACTGAATTAATTGTAAAATATGCGATTTTTACACTATCAAAATGTAGAAAATATTGAGATGTATTTATCGGTATGATTTGATATCACAACTCCAATATTTAGAATTCAAAATTGAAAAAATAAAATTTAGGGTGCGGTCTAGCGAAAATATTAAGAAATGTGATTTTTTGCTCCGGTGTGTCAATCATAAAACCTAGAACACTAGTTTGTAGAATAAATTATTTTGTGAATTTTAGTATATTTAATTGTAAGAGACTAAATCGTTTAGGATTCGAAATCGAAAAAAAAAATATACAGGATTCGAAATCGAAAAAATAAAAATATACAGTATGACTAAATATAAATAGTTGAAAGACAGAGAGCCAAAATGGTAGTTTGCCATATATTGTGTTTAATTAAAGTTTATCATATTAAATTAATCTTTATTAAGCCATAATTATCCTTTGCATGCCGGCCAAATGGCCAACATGCATGCATACTCATTATTAATCAATACATTAAATGGCTAAAGTGACATATAGCCGAGAGTTGCAGATTCAGTGTTTCCACCAGAAGAGCACAACAACAACAATAACAGTGATAATCATGTCATTTCATAAAGAAAATTTTATATGCACAATGTATATTTTAACATAAATACATATTTGTAAATTAAGCACATAGCAGTTACGAGTCTATAAGGGTATAATTCATATATTGTACAATGAATATTTAGTCTCATTATGAGTTTTGAGTTGATTTATATATGTTCTGTTGAACCTTGAGAAATATTTCTGTCATTTTGATGCTAACAAATAAAATAGTAATAATATATTTAACATACTTATTCTCTAAGTTTATTAAATGGGGTATGAAATATGATGTAAGAATGAAAGACTAACTTTAAAAGTCAAAAATTGAAGAAATAGTATGTTCACGCCCGTGACTATTTATGTCACGTTCGTGATGTAGCTTAGTGCCAACTACTGAACATTTAAAGTTCACAGCCATAAAGGATCATAGCAACCGTGAATGATCATAGCAGTCACGCCCGTGAGAAAACATGTCAAATTTGTCTAAAGAGCTTCACGGCCAGAGTCACCACTTGGACCACGACTTGGAAGGATATTCACGCCCATGAAAGAATAATGTCATGCCCGTGATCAAACACTTCAATTCATTCTAGAACGCTTCACGGTCAGAGTCACCACTTGAGTCACGGCTTGGAAGAACATTCATGACCGTGACATACATATTCACGATCGTGAAAAAGGAAAAAGAAACATGTCAGGTGTGAAATTAAGAGTTGGTGTAACGAATATTTTCGCATTAAATACATCCAAACAACTATAATTCGCCATGGAAGTATAAATGCAAGTCATTTATGAATCTAGAAAAAAAGAGAATAACAATTACTTCAAATCAAAATCTTGTTGTAGCCATTTGTGCATTAATTTCTTTCAAACAAATATTAATTCTCTGTAAAAATCTTTTTGCTCATAATTTCTGAGCATTATAAATTTGTGGGTGTTTCTCTTTGTAATCTACTACTCAAGTGAGTTTGGGCATATTGGGTTAAGAGTAGAACACTTGGAAGAGTTATTTGTGTGAGCCATTAAAACACAAGGAATTGGTTTATTGTGTAAGCCATTAAAACACAAGGAATTTCTGAGTTAGGTGTGATCCATTGATAGAAACATCATAGTTGGGAGTGAGCTTGTAAAACTCTATTGTACATTTAGTGTGTTAGTGAAATTCCCAATTGAGATTGGGAAGAGGAGTAGGGTTGGTTAACACTCGAACCTCTATAAATTTCTTGCGTGATATCTTCCTATCCCTACTCTACTTAACTTTTTATTCCGCACTTAAAAGTTAAGAATTTTTAATATCCAATTCAACCCCCCTTATTGGTTCATTATTTGGACAACAATTGGTATCAGATCTTAGTCTAGCATCGAAGCCTAAACAGCGCTAGCGAAGATCAAGAAATGGCCAATGAAGAATTCCAAAGTCTCAAGCCTTATTTTGATGGAGCAAATTATGCACATTGGAAGTTCTGGATGGAGACATATCTGGATAGTGAAGGAATTGAAGTCTGGGATAGTGTTAGGAAAGAATGGACACCACCAACTAGAAAAGGAGTTGATGGTGAAGAAGAAATCCTGTCAAGAGATGATTGGACAGAGCCTCAAAGAATAACAAATTTCAAAAACAAGAAAGCAATGACAATTCTCTCAAGCTCATTATCCATTGAAGAATGTGACATAATACAACACTGTCCAACTGCATACAGCATGTGGAAAACATTGGAAAACTACCATGAAGGAACAAAGCAAGTTAAATCCAAGAAGATTCAACTTCTTACTTCAGAGTATGAACTCTTCAAAATGAAATCCAATGAGTCAATCACTGATATGATGAACCGTCTTCTAGCCATCATAAATGGCATGAGAAAGCTTGGGAAACACTTGAGCTTGGACGATGTAAATAACAAAATTCTGAGAAGTCTTCCTCTCAAAGATTACGGTTGAAGAGTTGTTGGTATAGAAGATGCCAATGAAGACATGAGTGTCATGAATACTGATGTGTTTATTGGCAAACTTCTAACATATGAAATGACAGTGAAAAGAGATAGAGAGCTTGAAGCCGAGCCAGAAAAAAGAAAGTATTTAGTATTAAAAGCCTTTACTTCAAAATCTCAAGAAGAAGTTGAAGATGATGAAGAAAAGAGTGATGATGCAAATGAGGACATTGCTATGCTCTCAAGAAGGCTGAAAAGAATAATTGAGAAGAGAATGGGCAACTCTAGAAAATTCAAGAAAAGAAATCTTAAATAGGCCTCAAATTACTCTCAAAGGAGTAAAGAGGAGGTAAAATACTATGAATGTGGAAAGAAAGGACATATTAAACCGGAATGTCCAAGGCTTAAGAAGAACAAAAGCAAATACCAAAGAGACAATGGGGAGAAAGGCCACAAAGCTACATGGGATGACAAAAGCTCTTCAAGTGAAAGAGATGACAATGAAAGTGAAGAGGTCAACCTATGCTTCATGGCTATAGAGGATCACGTCTCGAATAAGGTATGATCACTTCACTCATACTCGTTCAATAATGATAGTAGTGATAATGATAGTGATAGTGAAGATGATGATGAGCAAAGCTTAATAGAAGTATTAAATCTAGAACTAGAAAAATATAGAAGTAAATTCAATACTTATAAAAATAACATTTCTAGTTTGAAAATCAAAATGGATATTTTAGAAAAGGAGAACCTTGAGCTTAAATCATCTAATGAATCTCTTCAAAAATCATTAGATGAGCACTCCTCAAGACCCCCAACTAAATCCTTGGTTAAAGAAAACAATATTTTGAAAAATGAAGTTGAGGAACTTAGAAAATCCATTTCAAAATTTCACAAGGGAAAAGAGAGTTTAGATACTTTCATTGTGTCTCAAAGACCACCCTTAATTAGACATGGTCTAGGATTTAAGGGTAAATCATTTTCATCTCACAAGACTACTTTTGTTAAGTCAAGGGAACCCCACATCTCCACATTAGCTGTAACAGCCCCAAGGGCTAAGTGCACAACATACACTAAACCTTCTATACATAAGAGGAATGATCAAGGGTTAGTAAGCCTAAGAGGGAAACCCCAAAAGGCTAATCATGCTTTTATGTATAACAAGCATGTACCTAGAAAAGCACCAAGTCATCATGCATGTGTATGCCATTGCTCACAAACTCTACCTAATAGAAAAAGGGCATTCAAAAGCATAGTAAGACCAAAAAGCATATTTAGAGCTAAACAATGTAATTATTGTATGAAATTGTTCATATAAATAAACATTGCTGGATAAGGAAGGCTCATTGGGAACCTTCATGTGCTAACCCCCAAGGACCCAAGCTCATTTGGGTACCTAAAAACAATACTTGAATTGTGATTCCCTAGGTATGCCTCAAGTCCACAATAAACAAAAATGCTTGGCTGGTAGATAGAGGATGCTTAAGGCATATGACCGAAGATAGAACTTTTCAATGAAATCAAAAGTATTGATGGAAGTAAAGTAACATTTGGAAACAATGCTAAGGGTAAGGTAATTGGCATTGGCTCTATTGGTATTAATGATACTACTTTCATTAAAGATGTCTTACTTGTTGATGGTTTGAAACATAACTTGCTAAGTGTAAGTCAATTATGTGATAAGAGAAACCAAGTAATCTTTACTTCCAACGAATATCTAGTAACCTCTATCAATGGCCAATAGATATTTAAAGGAAGTACAGATGTCAATACCTACATAATAGACTTACACAAAATATCTAACCTTTCCTCTAAGTGTCTTGTGACTACTAATGATGAATCTTGGCTGTGGCATAGAAGGCTTGGTCATGCAAGCATGAATTTAATTCAAAGCCTCAGCAAAGAAGAGCTGGTAAAGGGACTACCAAAAGTCAAATTTGAAAAAGACAAGACATGTGAACCTTGCCAAATAGGAAAACAACACAAGTCATCCTTCAAATCCAAAAACATTATAAGTACCTAAAAAACCTCTACAACTCCTGCATTTAGATCTTTTTTGACCTACTAGGATTGCAAGCTTAGGAGGTAAACACTATGCCTTTGTCATCGTCGATGACTACTCTAGATTCACTAGGGTAATTTTCTTAGCTCAAAAGAGTGATACTTTTGAAATTGTCAAAAACTTTGCAAAGAGAGTTCAAAATGAAAAAAGGATATTGTATTTCAAAAATAAGAAGTGATCATGGCAAAGAATTTGAAAATGAAAACTTTGAAAATTTTTGTCTAGAACATGGCATTTCACAAAATTTTTCATCTCCTAGGACACCTCAACAAAATGGGGTGGTCGAAAGGAAAAATCGAACTTTAATTGAAATGGCTCGAACAATGCTCAATGAGTATGGTTTACCAACTTACTTTTGGGCCGAAGCCACAAATACTGCATGTTATATTTCTAATCGAGTTTTTAAAAGACCTCTATTAAACAAAACTTCATTTGAGTTATGGAATGGAAGAAAGCCCATGATATCATATTTTAGAGTATTTGGATGCAAGTGTTTCATATTGAATACCAAGGACAACCTTAGAAAATTTACCTCTAAATCTAATAAGGGTATATTTTTAGGATACTCCACCATAAGCAATGCTTATAGAGTCTTTAATAAAAAGTCATTAGCTGTTGAAGAATCTACGCATGTTGTTTTTGATGAATCTAGTAAGCTTGATCTTGTGAGAGGTAGTGTTCTTAATGATGTTGTAGGTACAATGGAAACACGTGATCTTGAAAATAAAAGACAAGAAAATGATCAAGAAAATTCACATCAAGATGACTCTCTACCTCCAGCTCAAGAGGAAAACAAGCAAGAACTCCCAAAAGAATAGAGATTGACAAAAGATCACCCCAAGGAGCAAATCATTGGTGATCCTACAAAGGGAGTAAGTACTAGATCTCATCTCAAACCTTTAGATTCTAATCTTGCCTTTGTCTCTCAAATTGAGCCTAAGAATATTGATAAGGCTCTTAATGATGAAAATTGGGTGATTGCCATGCAAGACGAACTCAACCAATTTGAGAGAAGTAAGGTATGGACCTTAGTTCTAGACCTAAGGAGCATCAAATCATTGGAAGTAAATGGGTATTTAGAAATAAACTAGATGAACAAGGTTCAATAACTAGGAATAAGGTTAGGTTAGTTGCAAATGGATATAATCAGGAAGAAGGAATAGAATATGATGAGACCTATGCTCTTGTAGCTAGATTAGAAGCCATAAAAATACTTTTAGCATGTGCATGCCATATGAATTTCAAACTCTTTCAAATGGATGTCAAAAGTGCTTTTTTAAATGGTTTTATAGAAGAAGAAGTTTATTTAGAAAAACCACCAGGTTTTGAAAGCCATAATTTTCCTAACCATGTATTTAAACTTTCAAAAGCTTTATATGGTTTGAAACAAGTCCCAAGAGCTTGGTATGATAGATTAAGTTCTTTTCTTTTAGAAATAATTTTACAAAGAGGAATGTTGACAGTACTTTATTTATTAAAAAGCATAAGCATGATATTCTAATTGTTCAAATTTATGTTGATGACATCATATTTGGGTCTACTAATGAATTGATTTGCCAAGAATTTGCTAAGTGAATGATTAGGGAATTCAAAATGAGCATGATGGGTGAGCTCAAGTTCTTCCTTGGTCTACAAATAAAACAAAGCAATTAGGGCATATTCATCAACCAATCCAAATATGCCAATGACTTAATTAAGAAATTTGGAATGGAAGGATGCAAAAATGTCGAGACTCTAATGAGCACATCAACAAAATTGGACAAGGATGAAAAGGGTAAGAGCATTAATGAAAAGCTTTATAGAGGTATGATCAGATCACTCTTATATCTTACTGCCTCTAGACCGGATATAATGTATAGTGTATGCTTATGTACTCACTTTCAATCATGTCTTAAAGAATCTCATTTGAATGATGTGAAAAGAATTTTAAAATATTTACATGACTCATTGCATCTAGGTTTGTGGTATCCTAAAAATTCATCCTTTCACATTATAGGATATTCAGATTCTGATTATGCTGGAAGTCTTTTGGATAGAAAAAGTACTTTAGGTACTTGTCACTTTATTGGTGAATGCTTAGTTTCTTGGTTTAGCAAGAAACAAGTTTCAGTTGCTCTTTCTACCGCTTCAGCGGAGTATGTGGCTGCAGGATGTTGTTGTACGCAAATCCTTTGGATAAAACAACAACTTAAGGATTATGGTCATAGTATGGACCATATACCTATCAGATGTGATAATACAAGTGCTATAAACCTATCTAAGAATCCCATTCAACACTTTAGAAGTAAGCATATTGACATAAGACATCTTTTTATTAGAGATCATGTTCAATATGGAGATGTTGTATTGGGATTTATAAACACAAAATGAATTGGCAGATATCTTCACTAAGTCTCTAAATGAAGAACGATTTAACTTCATAATAAGAGAGCTTGGTATGATTGATGGATTAACTTTATGATTGCCAAAGTTGTCGAACCTTGATTGTTAATCTTGTGTTATATGTCTCATTTTTTAAGGTATGAAGTGGCTAACTTGATAGAAAGATATGTTATAGAGGATAAAAGCACCTTAGAAATCCTTTTGTTGTGTTTTAGACTTAGTTTTATTTAATAAGGATTTTAGGTAGTTCACGCCCGTGACACATATTCACGGCTGTGATCATAATTGCCAAAAGCTCCAGTAGCTTTCACGCCTTGCTTCATGACATGATTCATGATTGAAGTTAGTGAAGACTATGTTTCATGCCTATAACCTTTTCTGTCACTCCCGTGAGAATTATTCACTGCCGTGAACATTTCCTCCAAATACTTATAGAAGCGTTCACGTTTTGTGTCACACTTTGTCTCACGGTCACAAGTAGTGAAGATTGTACTTCACGATCGTGACTCAGCTATCACCACCGTGAAATTTTATCATTCACGCCCGTGACCATTAAATTTCACGACTGTGAATCATTTCATATTCTTCATCACGGGTAGAGCGCTTTTTCAGTAAACTGTGAACACGACATTTCATGCCCATGACTTAGCTTTCACGCCCGTGAAGATATCGGTTATAAAACGTTTTCTGCTGTTATTTCTCCCATTTATAACTCTCCAAATTCTCTCATTTATCACCATTCAATACCATTTAATAGATTCCGGCCCCCTAGCAACATTCTCCGTCTATAAATACCTTCAAAAACTATTTCAATCATCAAAAATCAAAAATCACTAGGTACTCTTCAAATATCCTATCAAATTTTCTCTCTTCAAGAATCAATTTCAAAACCAAAAATGGAACCTGGTTCCTCCAAAGGCTCCAGAAAGAAGTCTCATGCTCCAAGAAGGTACATGGACTACCTTCTCAATATCATTCCAGAGCACTGTCATCCGAGGTACTGGGTTCTCAAGAAAAGACCACTCCTTTCCTCTCGATCATTTGAATGGCATGTTGTCAGGACCCTTAGTCTTGAGACAAGCATGACGAAACAACTTTAGGCTTGTCATCTAAAAGATTTTGTGGATATACATCAACCAACGCTAAGGGAACCCACCCTCGAGTTCCTTAGCACCCATCGGTACGGTAAAATTTCAACTCTACAAACATCCGAACACCCTCACTGCAATGGAGTTTGGTGACATGTTCAACCTTCCCTCTGATGGTATACTTAATGAAAGTGAGGTGGAGTTCTATGCCATTCAGGCATGGACTCATTTCAGACTCGACTGTAGCTGGGACGTCAAGATAATGAAGAGCACCCATCTTCGATCACCAGTGCACAAGCACTTGCATAGGTTTCTGACCTATAGTATCTTTGCCAGAGGGGACATCAACGGTTCAATTTGGAAATCCGAGCTCTTTCTCCTGGAGATGGCCCAAAGAGGCCTAACAGTGGCTCTATCTTGAGAGTTTGCAAACCATCTACTATCAATTGCCACGAAGCCCTCAGGAGACATTTTGATCGGTGGGTACGTGACTCACCTTGCTATAAAGCTTGGTTATCTGAAGCTAGAAGAGCACAACTTCAACCTCGTACTAGTACATCATAGAGACCGGCTAGACGTCGAGTCTTTTATCAAGATGGGAGCGGCGGTTCCCATAGTTCATGAGAATAACATCTACTACTGCTTCACTAATACAACTGGTGAGATTATTTGGGAAGACAACGATTCGGACGACTTCAAAGCTGGCCTCCAAGGAATTCAGCAAAGAAAAAAGGTTCAAGTCTAGACTGGGATCCCAGAGGTTGAGTAGGAAGTTGGACAATCCTTGGCCTCTACACTGAACTTGGCTCAACAGGTGGTTGACCTTTTGGCACTTTGTTTTGACCAATTGCAGGCTTCAATGGATGAGAGGTTGGAGAACCTCAAAGATTTCATGGAGTCTCGCATGGAGAGCCTCGAGGCGGAAGTAACTCGCTTTAGAGATGGGATGTCCGGCTCCAAATCTAGCAAGAGCTTTAGTTTCTTTTCTTTGTTTTTTGTTTTGTTTTTTTTTTATTTCATCTTGCTTATTAATTTCTAGTATTGAAAATTTAGGACTTTAATTTACTTCTCAAACCTTTGTACTTTTCCATTTGGTATAAATATAATTGCATTAGTTTTCCCTTATGATTTATCTTTTATGTTATTTTTGTTGATGACAAAAGGGGGAGAACCTAGCAATATAATTGAACTAAATATGCAAGTTACATGAAAGCAAACAACTTACTATACTTTGAATATACCTTCAATATACTTTGCATATACTTAACTAGTTAAAAGCAAACAACTTGATATACTTTGAATATACCTTCAATATACTTTGCATATACTTAACTAGTTATGAGTAAAAATTTGGTATACATTGGATATACTTTGCATATACCTAAACTAGGAAGCAAGCATCCATGCTACACTTCATCATTCTTAAAAATTCTTGCACTTTAGTAGTTTTTATCTTAAGCATCTTTTGAGGGGGAGACTTCTCAAAAGCACATATTGCTAGATTCTTTGTCACCATCAAAAAAGGGGAGATTGTTGAACCTTGAAGGGTATTTCCATCATTTTGATGCTAACAAATAAAATAGCAATAATGTATTTAACATACTTGTTCTCTAAGTTTATTGAACAGGGTATGGAATATGATGCAAGAATGGAAGACTAACTTTAAAAGTCAAAAATTGAAGAAATAACATGTTCACGCCTGTGACTGTTTATGTCACGCCCGTGATGTAGCTTAGTGCCAACTACCCAACATTTAAAGTTCACAGCCATGAAGGATCATAGCAACCGTGAATGATCATATTAGTCATGCCCGTGAAATAAAGTCATGCCCATGAGAAAACATGTCAAATTCCTCCAGAGAGCTTCATGGTCAGAGTCACCACTTGGACCACGGCTTGGAAGGATATTCACGCTCATGAAAGAATAATGTCATGCCCGTGATCAAACACTTCAATTCATTCCAAAATGCTTCACAGTCAGAGTCACCACTTGAGTCACAGCTTGGAAGAACATTCACGACCGTGACACACATATTCATGACTGTGAAAGAGGAAAAAGAAACATGTCAGGTGCAAAATTAAGAGTTGATGCAATGACTATTTTCACATTAAATGCATCCAAACGGCTATAATTCGCCATGAAAGTATAAATGCAAGTCATTTATGAATCTAGAAAAAAAAGAGAATAACAATTACTTCAAATCAAATTCTTGTTGTAGCCATTTGTGCATTAATTTCTTTCAAACAAATATTAATTCTCTGTAAAAATCTTTTTGCTCATAATTTCTGAGCATTATAGATTTGTGAGTGTTTCTCTTTGTAATCTAATACTCAAGTGAGTTTGGGTATATTGGGTTAAGAGTAGAACACTTGTAAGGGTTATTTGTGTGAGCCATTAAAACACAAGGAATTGGTTTATTGTGTGAGCCATTAAAACACAAAGGATTTATGGGTTAGGTGTGATCCATTGATAGAAACATCATAGTTGGGAGTGAGCTTGTAAAATTCCATTGTAACACTTAGTGTGTTAGTGAAACTCCCAATTGAGATTGGGGAGAGGAGTAGGGTTGGTTAACACTTAAACCTCTATAAATATTTGTGTGATATCTTCCTATCCCTACTCTACTTAACTTTTTATTTCGCACTTAAAAGTTAAGAATTTTTAATATCCAATTCAACCCTCCTTCTTGGTTCATTATCTAGAAAACATGTTCTAATATCTATAAGTTATGCGCAAGCATATCAGTTAGTTAGTCAGAGATACCATATTATTTGAACAAGGTACAAAAATGTAAGAGAATGTTACAATGAATGTATCATTAATTTATATAAAAGGCAAAAAAAATCTTAGAAACGCTAAACCATAGTGGTTTTATTATTGAGTTTTTCAACTTTTATTTGGTTCTAATGGGTTCTCAAACATTTATTTTCCTCCATATTAAGTTATTTAACGAGAATAGTGGTCATATAATGTAGGCAGCGTTAGAAGCCTGAAAGTCAATATAAGCACCTACATCGCCAACCACATAGGGCTAAAAAACACCACTCTCCTCTTAATCAACAAAATGCATCGTTTCATTAGGCAATACTAATCATAACATGTTTTTTTGCTTCTAATATAAAATAACTCTAAACAATACCTATAGATCAATTATCTCTCTCATTCTTACTTGAAAATCACAATAAACATTCTCCCTTTACCTCTCTTTCTCTCTCAAACCCTAAGCCTCATTTTCTCGTATTTGAAATTGACAATCATAGAATGACATTAGTTTATCCAATGTACTTGAATACTTTAGTAAGTATCCGCATGTTAACTTTAAATATCCCATGTCTATAGTTTATGAGATTAACTGCTTGATCCAGTTAAGGAGTATAACATGTTCTAGTTTATCCATGTTAACAATGTCCTATTTTGTTAATACTATGACTAGAAATTATTTAGATATAAACACAATTGCATATGATAGAAATCTCATTATCATAATGTCATAATGATTTCCTTCATATTGTGTTTCATGCTAAGAACTTCATTAAACTATTTAAGATAATCTATCAGATTCATAATTAATGAATATCAAATAATGAAAAATGCATTTATTAATAATAAATGTGTACATAAAGTGTCCAAAGGTGATTTCCTTTAGGGTACCTATAATACTCTCTTATCTTATTGTACTAGCAGCCTGGCAAGAAGATGCTATGAAAATCAACCTCTCAAAACCTATTTACAATGAATGGGGAAGCATAGTTTTTTTTTTTTTACAAAACACCATCACATCACAAAACCATCTTTACTAATTTCCTTTTAACTATTGTTATGCATTAAGAAAACATATACATTTTTATATAAATAAAAGTTATGATTTATAAAAGTTTTCATCAACTATATACATAAACTACTTTATCATGTGCATACTTAATGTAAAGCAAAAACCAAAAGTACAAAATGGTCGCCCACAAATTGGGCTCTTGGCTGCTACACTGACTAAGGATATCTACTAGCTTCTATTTTAATCTATAAGCAATCTTCTACTATGGATAGCAGCTTCTTAAACTGCACGAGAGAAAATAAAATATCTCTCATGCTATGTAAATTTGCTTAGTGGTGCATACATATAGGCAATAAACAATAAATCACAACACAAGCTTATATATATATATATATATATATATATATATATATATATATATATATATATATATATATATATATACACCATGCTAGACAAGTAAATCATTATTATATGCTCATAAAATAAATCATTTCACAATATCAATCATTTTATTATTTATTGTCACCAACTATAATCACATATCGTTATGTTCATACATATCATATAGATTTTCACATTTATTTTTTCTCACTTGTTCCACATTTCCATGTATTACTTACTACTTTCTTTCATTTTAAATCTGCAAGATGCCCAAACCAGATATAAAAAAAAGAGGTATAATGGGTACTTGACTTATATAAATGGATGCCAATGAAATGAGACATTGAATGTCCAAGATAAACAAAGAATTATTGCCTATGGACGATAAACGCCTGCGGGCATAATGGCCTACGAGCTTTATAATCTTATCATCCCTAATTTGCATGTCAACTTGTCTACCCACTCTAGCCTAGGTTAGTCATATATAATGTGCTTATATTCTTCATTCCTCTTCCCATATCATATTCGTATAATGTCAACTTAATCATTTCATGCATTCATGTACATATTTATTCATTTTAGAAAGCATTTCATAAGTTTTTCATCGAAGAGATCCAAAGTTGAACTTTGTCTAAAATTGAACATTCACAATTGTGACACCTTACTTCTTATTTGTGAACAATTTTCGATAAAGTCACTTTACCAATCCTAAGCTGCTTTATGGCTATGAATCATTGCCTTCTGGTCATGAACTAATCTAGAGCTATGTTCATACCTGTGAATCAATGTCTTCTGGTTATGAATCATTATCGGTCTAGTTTCATATTGTAACACCCCTCCATACATTAGGGCAAATCGTACTGTACGGACGGATGCCATGAGACTAGATTTATATCTACTTGTCTGAATTAAAATTTTTCTAACTTATTTTTGTATGAACAATATCAGATCCAAATCAATCTCATATCTACCTATCTGAATTAAAATTGTTGGTTTTCACAATCCTTTCTTCTAGGATGTGATTGTATTCTGATTCACTGATTTTTGTATATCTTTGTTACAATGTTTTGCTTTACAATTTTAGTATATTGTATTACCAAATTCCAGTTTTTTAGCCCACTACTCAAGACTCGGACTACTCAGATGTGGGTTATGAAACAGGAGTGCTCTTACCCAAGCTTAAGCCACCCGCTCACTATCTGTATTGTAAATTTTGCATATCAAATCAGGAGTGCTCTTACCTAAGCATAAGCCACCTTGATGAGTAGCATAATAGCTGCATGCATATGTGCAAATTGGCATTTCATAGTAGGAGCGCTCTAACTCAAGCTTAAGCCACCTTGACAGGTAAGAAAATGTATGCATAAATATTCTACGATACCATAACCCCTTCAATAGCATGCCACATATCCTACCTAGTCCTCGAATAGAGAATGAGCAACTTAATTACATTCCAAGTATCATTATCATTTAGGATATAATTCATATCCTTACATAGTCGTCATATATTACTTTATACAATAAGCACCTAGTGCATATTCACGGTTTTCAATCATGTTATCACATTGCATATAATCTCATTTAATTATATCTAGTGTGTAGTAAATCATCTTCATGTAAATTAATCATATCATTCATTTAATCATTTCTGGGTACAGGGCATTCACGGGCGTGAAACCTTCTGTCACAGGTTGTCTACCCCTGACTTAGCTATAACTAACTCATGATCATTCACGAGCATGAACAATGGTTCATGGGCATGACTCATTAGACAGAAACCATATTACAACATCGATTCAAGCCATTTCTACACACAGCCATGCAAAATACTAAAGCTAACCAATGTTAGCCGTACCTATCAACACTTTATGATAATTTTAACATTCAAGAAAACTATAACATGCATTTAATCATACTTTAATCAATCAATCTAGGCTCAATGCCTTATTCATCAATATCATATCATCAAAACGTATTCATTTGTTAATATATCAATTCCATGATATATTCTAGAATTAACAATTTAATTAACTTGATTCTAGTAATATCAATTCGTTAATTTCACGTCATTTAACATATCAGAACTACAATTCACATGACACACAAATCAAATGGAATAAAAATGCGTATATGTATGAACCTCGATAAATGGAGCCCTAACACTCGACATTATTGCATCTACTTCCTCTAGCGGGTGTCTTCACCTTCAACCTCAGTCCCTAAGATGAAATCAGACACTACATTACATTCTATATCTGCCATTATATCTATTTATACCATGAACTAACAAAAAATTTAACTTTACTATTGGTTTAAAATCTACAAACCTTAATCCTCATTAACACAAATTGAACCAGATCAAAAAACAATAAGGAACATAATTTCTTATCTCTGTTTTGTGAAAATAGATTGATATTAGAGTTTAAAATCGTGTTTTAGACCTCATTAACACTAACTTCGATCACCTTAACAAAATCCTCAATTTTAAATTCATTTGTACTCTCTTTAATAGTGGAGATTTGTATTTTATCAACTAAAAATGAAAGGGATTGATGAAGAATAGTTTTTGGGGTTTCAAAGGGTTGGTGGCTAGGGTTTAGGGTTATGTTACATGAGTTTTTTTAATCGAAATATGAAGTTTTCATATATAAACTGCAAGGCTTCATTGGCGTGAACCATAGTGTCACTACCGTGAAGATCCTCAACTTCAGATTCTTGATTTCATGACATTCACGATCGTGATCAATATTTTCACGGGCATGAATGCTGTAAACCACTATTTACCTCCCATATACTCTTAATATACCTTTATTAGCTTATTATTTGTATGCCCTAACTTGCAGATGTTACATTTTTCTCCCCTTTAAATAATTTCATCCTCAAAATTGTTTGATGTACTATATTTGAATAATTATGGATATTGGGCTTTCATAACCTTTTCACTTTCCCAAGTAGCCTATTCTGTTGAATGATCTCTCTATAGGATCTTGACTAATGGTACTCGCTTGTTCCTGAGTTCCTTGATTTCTCTAGCTAGAACATGATTTAGTTCTTCCTTATACGTCAAATCTGGTCTCACCTCAATATTCTTAACTAGAACAATATGAGAAGGATCTAATCTGTATCTCCTCAACATAGAGACATGGAACACATCATAAATCTTGCTCAAATCTGGTGGTAGAGTAAGCCTGTAAGCAACTGGTCCTACTATCGTTAGAATCTAATAAGGCCCAATAAATCTCAAGCTCAATTTGCCTTTCTTTCTGAATCTCAGAACCTTCTTCCATGGAGAGACTTTAAGGAAAACATTGTCTCCCACTACATACTCGACATGTTTTCTCTTAAGATATGTATATGACTTTTTTCTATCAAATGTTACATTCAATCTCTCTTAGATAACCTATACATTTTCTTCAGTTTCTTGTACCAAATTTGGCCCCACTAGCTTTCTCTCACTAAGCTCTGTGTAACATAGGGGTGTTCGACACTTTCTACCATATAATGCCTCATAAGGAGCCATCTCAATACTCGACTGATAATTGTTATTGTAAGCAAATTCCATTAATGGAATATATTTATCTCAGCTACCTTCTAATTCAATCACACAACTCCTCATCATATCCTCGAGGATTTGTATGACCCTTTTTGATTGCCCATCTGTCTATGGGTAAAAATATGTATTGAAACTGAGCTTGGTGCCTAAAGCTCTCTGCAGACTACTCCAAAATTGAAAAGTAAACCTGGGGTCCCTATTTGAAACAATGGAGACTGACACTTCATGTAGTCACACTATCTCATTGACATAAAGCTCTATTAACCTTTTCAAAGGCTAATCCTTCCTGATAGGCAAGAAGTGAGCTAACTTCGTAAGTCGATCCATTATAACTCATACAACATCATATTTTCGAGAAGTCACTGGCAACCTAATCATGAAGTTCATAGTAATTTGCTTCCATTTCCATTCTGGTACATTAATAGGTTGCAGTAGTCTTGATGGTACCTGATGTTCTGCCTTGACCTGCTGACAAGTCAGGCATCTAGTCATATACTATGTGATATCTCATTTCATACCTGCCCATCAGCACTTACTCTTCAGGTCATGATATATTTTCATACTTTCAAAGTTATAGTATACATGATCTTATGTGCTTCCTGTAATATCTTTTATCTCAGCTCAACAATACTGGGCATGCATAAACAACCTTGGTAGTAAAATCCACCATTAATCTTGACTGTGTAACTAGGTCCCTTCCCTTTAGAGACCAACTCAACTATCTCAATTAGCTTACTATGTAACATCCTCAACCTTCCCCACATGCATTTCATTTGAACATATGCATCTTGCATATAATTCAATTGAAGACGTGCATTTCAAACGTATTTTTGTAAGAACAAGTCCAAGACACGCACTAGCTACGTGTCCTAGTACATTCAATTGTATCGAGTCGCACATGTGTATTTATAATCTAAATGAGGATAAAAATTATTAGAAATAAATGAAATAAGGTGACCAAATTAAAGTATGCAAAATGACTAGATTAAGATTAAATTGAATATTGTGTTGATTTGGGTAATAATAATAAGAATAATAAATAAAATAAAAATAAAATAAAAATAAATAAAAATAAAAGTCAGAAAAAAAAGAAAAAAGTGAGCGGATGAAACAAAGGAAAGGAAGATAAGATGGTGGTGCCTTTTAACTTATTAGGCTGCCATCATATTCATTTCCTTTCCTCATCTTCTTCTTCTTTTTCTTTGCTTCATTCCTTCCACTTCTTTTCAAGTTCCAGCCACCATTTCTTCCCTCTTTCACTCCAAGAATTGCAGCAACAAGATTATCCAAGAGTGATTATAGGTGAGTAAACATTTATTTTTGTGTTAAGCTTGATTGTGGTGTTTAGGGTTCATAAATAGGCAGTGTTTTGTGCCATGGTTTTTGATGATCTTAGAGATCGAATCTAGGAAAGCTTAAAACACAAATTTTGTTCCTTTATGTCTTATATTTATGTACATGTAAACTTTTTTCCAAGATGTGGTGTATAGAATGAGATATACTCTCTCTACTGAAACTGGTCCGGATGTGAACCCTAAGTAAGTTAGTCACTGTGTTTGTTAGTTTCGAATATGATAAAGCCATTATTTAAAGTATATCAAATAAAATTTGTAGATATATATGTTATGTATCTTTATACCAAATTTTAGGTTCATATGTATTTTATATTTTGATTTATGGTGAATGGAACCATGACTGTTCCATAGTTTGAGCTGACTGCTACGTGCCTTGGGAAGTTCCGAAACATTGTGTAGCCATTTTAAGCTCCTTAGAGATAGATTATATATATTATCAAAACATGAAAGTTATAGGTATATGTCTTTTCTAAAGTTTCGTACTAATTTTAGCTTAATAGGTTATGTATAGACTAATTTATGGCCTTTTGAAGTCATACTGGTCCGAAAGCCAATTCTATTCTGGACCAGTGAAATTGTTCTTATAATTTTAAGACCTTAGAGACATAATTGATAAAAGTTGTAAACATGAAAAATGTTCCATTTGAACCCATATAAGTTTATTTAAAGTTTAATTGAAATATTACATGTTTATTATAAGTTATGATGAACCCAATTTGGTACCTTGAAACTGCCAAAGGGCAGAAAAGAGAACACATTTAGAAATTCTACCAAATATTGTAAAATGATCCAATTGGTTTGAAATTTTAATATGTTACATAATTATATGTTAAGTTTAATTCGAAATAAGAATAATATTAATTGGTCAACTATAAAAAAAGTTATAGGCTAAACAGTCCCATAAGGTCACACTGCCTCATAGTAAAAATCTTAGCTATTGATATGAACAATGCATATTAATTTGTTTAATCCACATTAAGTCTCCCTAATCATGAGTTAATTGATTATATTTTCATATTAGGCTCACAACATATTGGAGACCCACAAGGAATGGATAGACAATAAGTTAGGGGTAGGAATGAAAGGAGAAAGGTGAGTCTAATTATCGAATTAATTCTTTAGTGCATATGAATGTTGCTTGTTATGTGATTCATATGATTGTCATGATTTTCCCCTGATAGTATGATGATGGATAATTTGTGACATTTTGGTACACATAAGTGGTATACTTGTGATATATTTGAGGTATATGTTTGACATATGTGATATATATACATGCTATATGTATAGAATATGCGAGGTATATGCGTGGCATATGAGGCATATATGTGGTATATGTATGTTATATGTGATAAGATACAATGGTTGATGAATGCTTAAGTACAAGTGCATATGCATACGGACTTAAAAAGGCGTTGTGACTAGTTAATTGATATTGTAAAGCAAAAAAAAAGTCCTATGACCCAACAAATGTGCAAATGAAATAAATGATCAAGCTAGCTAGCAAATGCAAATGTTCACATGGAAACCCGAGGCAATGTCTTTTTAACTTGGTCACAACAAAATGAAATAAGCAAAGCATTTGCATACGTAAAGAGTAATGAATATATGTTTCAACTTTATTGATATTTATATGATTCAGATGAATGGAATGGAATACATGGTATGTGTTGGATTTGTGATTTATTACTATGAGTTGTTTGGTACTTTAGAGCTCATTGGATGATTATTCTCACTGAGTCGCAACTCATCAATTTGCATCATTTTTCGTGTAAAGAAAAGTGATAGCTCATTTTGAGTAGCGTATAGAAGACATGGAGCACAGGTCACTAGCTGAGCCTCATCACTCTCTCTCCTTGCATTCCACACGAGCATGAAAATATGTCATCTGCATTTTTTATTTACATGTTTGAATATGTATGTTCATTTTGGAATGGGTTTTAAAAATGTATAAATGAAAGCAACTCGAAAATACTTATGTGCAAAGTTTATGTTTTAGTATATGTGATATATCGTATTGGGGTGAAAGCCTCAGTGTTGACTTGCAAAGTCATTGAATGATATTACAGGATATAAGACTTGCAAAGTTATTGAATGATATTACAGGATATAAAAAATTTTTTTACTATCATTGTTAACGGGATATTTTGTCTTTCTAGCATGCTATGTGTGATTATTTGATACATGGATAGGTTATACTTAAATGCATAAGATGTGGTGTTACATACTATCCTATCTTTCTGCATCAATAATCTCATGATTCAATGAAGGCTAGATGTGTAATTCATCCACCATCTTCCTGCTCAAAGCATCAGCCACTACATTGGCCTTGCCTGGGTGGTAGTTAATAACACAATTATAATATTTTATTATCTCTAAACACCACTTTTGTCTCATATTAAGATCTCTCTATGTAGAAAGGTATTTCAGACTCTTATGGTTTGTATAGATAGAACATTTCTCCCTAAAGAGGTAGTGACACCATATCTTCAATGCAAAGACAATGGCTACTAGCTCTAAGTCATGTGTGGGGTAATTCTTATCATGTATCTTCAATTGTCTAGATGCATATACTATTACCCTACCCTCTTGCATCAATACACACCACTATCCATTGTGAGAAGCATAACTGTAGACGACATACTCCTTATTGCCCAGATAATGAACCAACAAGGGGGGTTGAATTGGATATTAAAAAATTCTTAACTTTTAAGTGCAGAATAAAAAGTTAAATAGAGCAGGGATAGGAAGATATCACACAAAAAATTTATAGAGGTTTGGGTATTAACAAGCCCTACTCCTCTCCCCAATCTCAATTGGGAGTTTTACTAACACACTAAGTGTTACAATGGTTTTTACAAGCTCACTCCCAACTATAGTGTTTCTATCAATGGAACACCTAACCCAGAAATCCCTTGTGTTTTAATGGCTCACACAATAAACCAATTCCTTGTGTTTTATGTCTCACATAAATAACCCTTACAAGTATTGTAACACCCCCTCACCCAAACCGGATGTGCCCGGATGCGGGGGCACTACTGTCTGCTTTCTTTACTTCTTTAAATCGCTATATATACATATATATATATATATATATATATATATATATATATATATATATATATATATTTCTGTTTAATAAATAATGTACATTTTATTTGCATAAAATAGTATTTATAAATAACAATTTACTATTTAACAAACTTTGAAAACTACTTTACAATTTATAAGTATATATATAATGTGGAAAACAATTTATAATAGTTCAAAAGTTTGTGACCCACTATTTCGAGATCGGCTGCTTTAATTTGAATAGGATCACTGCTTGCTTTATCTACCACCTTCAGCTACCTTTCTATATCACTGCTTGCTTGCATTAGTTTCATATTATATCTCAATCTCATATCATCATCATTTCCCTTTTTTCTTTCTTTTCTTATTTTCCGACATATCATCATTATCTTGCACACATCACTCTAAATTTGGACTGGTTGGATACGGGTTATGGATCAGGAACACTCCCAGAGCTATAGCCACCCTGTCCACTATCTGGCTCAAAAGAGCTTCTCAAATCAATGGCGCTCTCCGAGCTTAAGCCACATTGATTGAGTATAATTTCATCATAGATGAATAACCGGACCAAGGGCGCTCTTCGAGCTTAAGCCACCTTGTCCTCATTTATATGTGCTCATTGGAGCTTCTCAAGCCAATGGCACTCTCTGAGCTTAAGCCACATTGACCGAGCATCTCAGACCAATGACGCTCTTCGGGCTTAAGCCACATTGATCGAGGAATAGTACGGTACAGTTCGCCCCCTTAATGACATGTCATCTATCCTGATTCTAGTCCGCAGGTAGAGTAATGGGCTTCTTTATATTTCCACATCAATCATATATCTTTATTTAAAATTTTATTTTACATCCATTTCATCATCCTCATATTATACATCACATCATTATCATTCTCAATTTTCTTGTTTTGCAAACATCTTATCATGCTCATACATACTAGATAGCATCTTTTCATTTATTTAACTAGATACATCAATATTCTCATGTTTATCATCTGTATCAGTTCACGTATTTCATCCATATCAAATTTCATATATCATCCGTGTCAACATTCATTTTTCTATATCACAACATAACACGTTCTCACATCAATATTTATATATATAATCATTCTTATTTCCCTGGATAGACAATGACTTTCATTTATTTACCTGAATTCTTCATTTGATAACCACATTCATAATTACAAATATAGAGCATTCACGGCCGTGATTTCTAATTCACGCCCCTGAATTAGTTCACGCTCGTAATCCCAAGCCGTGAACGCTACTATAATGAATTGTGCCAAAAGCATTCACGGTCGTGAATACTCATTCATGCCCGTGAATGAATTCACGCCCGTGATTTCCAACTGTGAACACTTCTGGAATGAATAATACCATTTCCACACAGAAGTCACAACCGTGATACAATCAGTCACAACCGTGAACCCTCAAGTTTATGCCCGTGACTCAATAGTCACACCCATGACTTTCAGCAGGAAATCTGCACACTAACTTTTCATTCATTCTAACATCATCCAAATCATACCAAATTTCTATTTCATGCATTTCTAAGGTTCTTTACTCAACTTATTACTTTCTAATACATGTAAATGTCTTGATCATACAAGATTTTCTAACATGCATCATTAATTCAATGTCTCACAAAGATCTCATTCATACATATCTAAACCTATGGTTTCATGCCATAATCATCATCATTCTTGAAATGCATTTATCTAAAATCATGTTTAGCATGCATTATTTCAAACAAAAATAGGCTATTGCCTTAAGTTATGCACAAACCTTAATCTTTCTCTTTCACTCTACTAGGTAGCTTTTCTCTTTTCCTTTGCTCTTTAGTGTTTGCTCATTGTCACTTGGAACTCCATGGTAACACTCCATGGTAACAAATATTTGTTCTTGATTGTCACCTTGTTCATTTGTCTGTATTCTATGCACAACCTCATAGACCTGTCTTTTTTTTTTTCACAAATAACACTAGTGCACCCTATGGGGATACACTTGGTCTGACATACCCTTTTTTAACAATTCTTGCAGTTGAGCTTTAAGTTCTTTCAATTCTGATGGTGCTATTTTGTATGGTTCTACTGATATGGGTGCTATGCCTAGGGTGATCTCTATAGAGAACTCAACCTCTCTATAAGGTTGTAACCCCTGTATATCTTCAGGGAATACATATGAGAATCCATTTACAATAGGGATATCTCTAAGTTCTGGATCTCACTTGTGTCCACAATATGAGCCAAAAATTCACATCCATTTCTTATCATTTTCTCAACCTTCATCATTGAAATAACTTGTGGAAGATGTGGGAACAACTCACTTTCCACTTTCACATCTCCCAGCAATAGTATTTTAAGGATCACAAACTTCTCTTTGCAGTCTACAACTATCCCGTGCTTTGCAAGCCAATCCATGCCCAAAATGGCATCAAATTCTTAAAAAGGCAATAAAGGACAACCTCTATATACCCAATTCATTATCATGTTGTGCCATAAAGGGTTTGTAACCTCAATTTCATATTCAAGATTCTCATTACTCATATTGTGTTACCTAGGAGTGTTTGTCCATATATATGAGTGTGTTGAACCCAAATCAAATAATGCACAAATATTAGAGTCCTAAAGAGAGAACATACCAGCAATCACATTTGTAGCTTTCTGGTCCTCTCTAGCACTCATAATGTAGGCTCTAACTAGAGCTCGACCTGTTCCTAGTCTGTTAACAGTCTTAGAGACTGTTTGAGTAGATCCTGTACAACCCTTGCTCTGTTGTTTGGCTTTAGCTGGAGTGGACCATGTAGTTTGGATAAGTGTATTGCCTATGCCTTTTCATATGATTCTTAGACTCGCATTTATAGCAAGCACCTATATTCCTCCAGCACTATCCTCTATGACTTTTGTGGCAAGTTATGCACATTGCAATGTTATCTCAAGCAGCTTATGTCTACGTGCTACCAATTGCAGATGTAGCTTTAGAGGGTTGTTCCCTCCTATGTGGTCTACCTTATGTGTAGCACCTACTCTGTCCTTGACTCCTGCCATGAGATTGTCTTGAATAGTGTAACACCCCCTAACCCCAGCAGCTCGTGCCTGGATGAGGGAGTGCTATACTGACTTCATCGGTTAAAATATCATTTTAAAATTATTTATAAATGAAAAACCACTTGTATATTTTTTTTCTTTATTTACTATTTATTTATTTTGCAGTATAAAAGAAATATAACATGAAAGATAAACTACATTTTTATATAATAACATGTTATTTACAAAAAATATACTGTTTATTTTACAAATACTACAAAATAAAATTCAAAAGATAATATACAAAAGTTGTGTGACCCACAGTGGTTGAAATATACTGTTCTACAGATAAGGTCATCGTTAGATTTATCTACTACTGTCTACTTATTCTTTGCTATACCTGCACGAGAGAAACTCCCATGCTAAGCCCTTAGCTTAGTAGTGCATATAAATAAGACAATAAACTATTTTAATGCCACATGCATTGTCATATATCAATTTATGATCAAATCATGCAAACATACATTTCCTAATATTCTAGTATGCATAAAATCAATTTTTTTTATTGTATCTCATTTTTTTAACATAATCAAATATGATATCATTCTTATTCATTTTACAATTCATGATTCCCTTTTTATTTTCAATAATTTGTTAATGTCCACAACACTCAATCATCTGTTAATGCATGTCACAAATCATACTCAATCATTTTTCATGCAACTTACATTTCATAAATTTTATTCTTTTATATCTTATATTTATTTTACTTTATCAAATTATCCATAACTTTTCATTTCCCATAACACTAAATATTATTTTTGTCCATATCACAATTCATAATTCCATTTTTATTTTCAATAATTCATTTATGTTCCTTAACTTCTTTATTTATGTTTTTATTTATGCCCAAGACACCTATGAACCACTGACTAGGATAACAGAGTTGCCATCTAGGCACTTAGGAGTGCCACTCGGGCAATATGATGTGCGCATATAAGTGCCATTACCGGCGTAGATAACCGTGCCAAACTCGGTGTAGATAATAATGTCATACCCGACGTAGAAAACAATGTCAAACCTATCATAGATAATAATGCCAAACCTGGCATAGATAATCATACCATTAATGGATTTAATCATTTTCATCATACTCCCCCCCTATTTGGCATGCCAAACTACCCTAAGTTGGTTCTAGTTAGGTGTTCTAAGGCTTATACAATTTCATTAAAATTCATAACAATTTTATTCACACTTTTCATGCATGTAATGTCTCAAAATAATCACATACTCACTCAATTAAAATAATATTTACATAATATAACAAGGTTCACATCATTTTCTCATTTCATTCCTCAACTCATATGCTGCCCTGTCACTGACAGATTCTGTTCTCTGGTTTGGACCTTAATTTTGGTCTTGTTACGTTCTGAATTTAGTTGCATAATATTCATAAGAATTTTAGGTCTGAACCTTAAATTTAATATTCAACTTGAATCACTTAATTCTGAGTTCTGTATCAAAAGATATGATAAAATTAACACTGACTGGTCACTAACAATTCTGCCCAGAATTTTCTGGACAGATTCTAAGTCCGAATTTTATGAATTTTTCTAGATAATTACAAATATATTCAGGTTTTATGGTATAAATGAAAGTTATAGCCCTATGGATTATATTTAAAACCCAACAAATAACATGCAAAACCGAATTCTAGAAATTAAGTTATAACAGTTTAAGTGCCCACTACTCATCCATTTCCAGCAAAGGAAATACAAACTAATCACATTCAATTTTTACCAAATTAAATCCTAAATCAAGCAAACATGCATCCCCAAGATTTTCATCACAAAATAATATTAATTCAGAATCATCAACATGCCAAATAATTAAATCATGCAAATAAAAAAAGCATAAACCTCTTTTTTCTTTCTCCTTACTTCTTTTTCTCCTTTCCTTAAGGAAAGCTGTCTTCACATCCATTTGTCATATCTCATAATTATAATGAGTAGCAATGGCTAGGAGTATCCTTATGGATTTAAGCATAGCTACTGGGCTAAAAGTTTCATCATAGTCAATTCCTTGTCTTTGACGATAACCTTTTAGCTTTATAGGTAATCACATTACCATCCATGTCAGTTTTCTTTTTGAAAACCCACTTGCACCCAATAGGCTTTATCCTTTCTGGTGGGTCAACCAAATTCCATACTTGGTTTTCATCCATGGAATCCATTTTTTGACTTCATGGCTTGAAGCCATTTGTCAAATTTTGAACTATTCATAACTTCTTCATAGGTTGTAGGCTAATCATTTTCTATGAGAAATACGTTGTTCTATTCACTAATGAGAAATCCATACCTCTCTGGAATAGTACGTATCCCATTTGACCTACGAAGCTCTTGTGCTTTAGAAGGTTGAGCTGTTATATCATCTGTATGAGTAACAAGCTCGGGTTCAAGCAATTGATCAACATCTCTTTGAATATCCTCAAGTTCAATTTTGTTCCCACTATCTCCTTTTAGAAGGAATTATCTCTCTAAATAGATATCATGTCTTGAAACAAAAACTTTTTGTTCCAAGGGGTGGTAAAATTGATATCCATATGATGTTTTTGAATATCCCACAAACATATATCGGTCAGACTTAGCTTCTAATTTATCGGATATTGTCCATTTCACATAAGCAGGACAACCACAAATTCTCATGTAAGAAAATGTTGGCTTTTCGTTATACCATATCTCATATGGAGTAACATCAGCTGGCTTCAAAGGAACTCCATTTAATATATAAATGGCAGTCTCTAGTGCATAACCCCAAAAGGATTTAAGGAGTTCAACAAAACTCATCATAGACCTTACCATGTCTAACAAGGTTATTTTTCTCCTTTTAGCCACACCATTGTGTTGCCGCATGTAAGGTGGAGTCCATTGAGATAAAATCCCATTATCCCTAAGATAATCTAGAAACTCTTGACTCAAGTATTCACCTCCTCAATCTGATCAAAGTTTTTTAATACTTTTGCTAAGTTGTTTCTATACATCATTTCTGAATTCTTTGAACTTCTCAAAAGCTTCAGATTTGTATCTCATAAGATACATGTACCCATATCGTGAGTAGTCATCGATAAAAGTAATGAAGTAGATGAAACCACCTCTGGCATGTGTAGACATTGGACCACATACATCTGAATGTATTAAGTCAAAAAGTCCATTAGCTTGTTCACCCTTTCCCTTAAATGGTAATTTATTCATCTTGCCTAATAAGCAAGATTCACATGTGTCATATGAATCATAATCAAATCACCCAAAACTACCACTCTTGCGTAGCTTAGCCATGCGTTTCTCACTTATATGACGAAGGCGACAATTCCATAAATAAGATGATTTCAACATATCTTGTTTTTGCCTTTTATTATCATTGATGTTTAAAATTGGATTTGACATATCTAATATGTATATTCCATTGCATAATGTACCACTAGCATAAAGAATTCCATTCAACATAATAGAGCAACAATTGTTGCTAAAAGCTAAATGAAAACCATCTCTATTTAGACTTGAAACATAAATAATGTTTTTAGTCAAAGCAGGTACATAATAGCAATTATCCAATTTTAACAGAAGCCCACTAGGGAGGGTCAATACATAAGTTCCTATAGCTAATGCAACAACTCTTGCTCCATTTCCAGCACATAGGTCTGACTCTCCCTTATTGAGCTACCTACTATTCCTTAAGCCCTGCATATTAGTGCATGTGTGTGAGCCACAACCGGTATCTAATACCCACATATTATTATCAGAAAAAGTATTAGTTTTGAACCTTTTGGAACACACTTTCTCATCAAAAAGCTCTCTTAGATGGTATACTATGGAGTTAGCATCCATAGCCTCATGCTACTTTTGCAACTCAACTAACATAGTAGCAAGCATAATGCAGTTTGCCATCTCCCTATCATAGAGATGCTTTTGATATGCCTTCTGAACATCTTCAGAAGCATTAGCAGTAAGGGGATTAGGGAGTGCCTCATCCAAGACATAGCCAATCTTTTCGGATTTGAGAACTATTCTAAAATTCCTTAGCCAGTCTAAAAATTTAGGCCTAGTCAACTTATTTGATTCCATTAGTGAATCGCAAATTCACACTTGTCATGATAATGATTCTAGCAACCTAGATGTAAAATAGAACATGTTAGAATGTACATAAAATGCATGTTTATTAGGTTTTTAATAAATCACATTATGACTCCCACTATTTTTATTTCGAATCCATAGCCCTTACTATGAACTCGAGAGAATTTATATGGAAGTTCTCCTAGTGGGTCGATATCCAACTAGCTAAGAATAACCTTGAGGCAACTCAACAAGCTATCCTTAGTTTGGTTGGTAGGTATCTAATTTATACCAATTGCATTATTCATGCAACTATCGAATCTTGTGCTACCAACTTATTGATGTGTGCACATACATTGGGCTATCAACTCTTGATATGTGTACATTTCATGTAGACAAACCCAACTTTGCCTCTAATACTCATTAACCTTGGCGCAAATCCAATAAGTTAATAATATCAGTTAAGTCTAACCCATTAATTGTGAAATCTAATTTCAATGGTTTGAACATATTCTTATAGAGTGAGCTTGAGGCAACTCAACAACCCTAACTCTAGAAGAACTCTAGTTATCCCCACATTAATGGAAGGCATAAGACTTAATTGTTTATTTAGCAAGGGATTTCTTTGTTAAGTCTTATCAAGTTATTATTTCATGCTTTTATATCTCATACATTCATCACATGAATATATAAAGATAGTTACATTAACTATATAGCATGATTATAGACATACTAAAATCAATCTCTTGAGCCAAAGAGAAATTAACTAGGCCTTACCTAGGTAGATGCATGAATTTACAACCCAAAATAGAAATCAAATTCCTATGTCTAAGTCTTCTTGTTTATGGTACCACCTCCTTTGCTTCTTGATCCTTTGTACCTTCATTCTATCCTAATCCTATGTAATCTAATTACATATTTCAAAGTATAGAAAACCTCAATTTGCATTTGAGGGGAGTAAGAGAAATACATAAGAAAGAAAGAGAGGCAGGACATGCAGACCCTATTTACCATAAACAAAACAATTCTATGCATGCTCAATTACATTGGGCCTAAGTCCATAATCATCCATAATGCCTTTTCATACACCCCTAACATGCATTCTCTAATGCATAAAATAAAAAATGACAATTTTGGATTGCAATTTGTAAATCGATTCAACGCTTGAACCGAAATTGTCTACTTGTGTTTTTTCGGTTAATTTAATTTTGTATGTCATTTTAAAGTGGAATTTAATATTTAATCAAATTAAATTAAATTCCATATTTTCAAAATTAATTCAAAATTAATTCTCCTTAAAATCAGAATATTATGATGTTAAAATTAAACAATTTAATTTTAATATACATACCAATTTCTAGTCATACTAGAATTACAATTGCTGAACTTAAATTGATTCAAAATTAATTTCCAAAAATTCTAAATATTTCTAGAACTTCAAATCATCATTCTAATCATCTTTATGTCAACTCAAGTTCATCAAAATATTTTTAGCACAAGCCAAAATTATTAAGACAAATGAATCAACACACTTAGAAGCTCAAAATGACTCATTCAAATCTATAATGTTTTTTTAAATTTAAAATGCATGCAAAATATATTTTCCATGCATCTAACATCAAAATAATATATTTTTAATCACATAAAAAATATTTCAAGGTGCAAGAAACAAAATAAACACATACAAAAAAAATCAAACAAAACAGCCCTACTAGATATGCTAAAACAGTCTGTTTTTTGAATTTGTTTGAAAAATTAATTAAAATAATTTTTAATAAATTATATGACACTTCCAAAGGCATAAACACATTCTCAATATGTTTAAATCAAAATATTGTATAAACACTTCCAAAGGCAAAACACTTCCAAAGACATAAACACTTCCAAAGGCATAAACAAAATATTTTTTCATAATCAAATTACAAAAAAAAAAAAAAAAACCAAGCCCATCAGTTAAGCCAAACAACAACACATGTTCATAAACAAGAAAATTTTAGGCAATTTTGAAATAAATCCGAAATTAATTATTTGAATCACATTCAAATCATTTTTCAATCAAAATAATCATCCTTAGTCATCCCATGATGAGATTAGAGAAAGAAAAATATGTAAAACATATTTTATAAGTTAATTTCAATTTTCAAAACCTAATGATCCAAAATCATAAAAAAAATGCAATCCCATTGCACTTTTAATTAAAATTAATTTTAATGGACACAAGGGAGCTTTGATACCACTGTTGGGTTTTCAACAATGAATCACATTCATAAATGTAGTGGAAAAATAAAATTTTCAAAAACCTGAAACAAAAGATCATACTTGCACCGTTAAAACTAATTTATATAAATATAAAGGTTAGAAATTATACCTTGTAATTTCTTATTTGTTTTTCAAATCTTCACTTTATTAGGCTGTAGAAAACCACAACAATCCACACTTGGATGTCTCTAGTGATAATCCACATGAAGAATGATGAAGAAACTATCAAAAGAAATGGTTTGAACAAATTCAAAGTGCTGGCTTTGAAAGTGTTCTTGAGAGAATTTTATTGTATCTTAAAAATATTTTTTTCACAAAAAAATATTTATATATCTATTTTCTTCCATTTGATGTCTTTTCTATTTGAATCAAATTCAAAGAAAAGATCAAAAGTCAAAAATGGAGAAAAGGGAATTGAATGAATAGTGAATGTACTTAATGGCCATAATTAGCCTAATTAAGGCCAAATTCACTTGTTGACCCAACGTGTGGTAGCAGCGTGCGCTGGGCCTACTGCTAGTGGTAGCCCAACTGGCCCGCTAGGCAGGCTAGCCCACATGGACCCATGACCCCTTCGAAATATTTTTCTGTGCGATCTCCTCGTAATCCATCCTGAAATAATTCTCTCATATTTTGGATCACATCCAAGACCATTTTACTCATTCTCTATATATTCAATGCGTGTGTAACATCCTCGACCTTCCCCACATGCATATCCATATGCATTTCATTTGAACATATGCATCTCCCATATAATCCAATTGAACACGTTCATTTCATACATATTTTCTTAGAAACAAGTTCATGACATGCACTAGCTACGTGTCCTAGTATTTGGCAATTGTATTGAGTCACATGTGTGTACTTATAACCTAAATGAGGATAATAAAGCATTAGAAATAAATTGAATAAGGTGACTAAATTAAAGTAAGCAAAATGATTAGATTAAGATTACTAAACATTTACATTGTTAATTTAGTTAAATCAAGCCAAATGATTAAGCTGTATTATTGTGTGAATTAGTGGAATTATAAATATATGTAAATAATAATAATAATATAGAAAAACTAAAATGAAAATGAAGTAGAAGGAAAATAAAAGAAAGGAGAAGAGAAAAGAAAAGAGAAAAGAAAAGAGAAGAGAAGAGAAAAGAAAAGAGAAGAGAAGAGAAAAGAGAAGAGAAAAGAAAAGAGAAGAGATGAAGAAAAAAAGATAAAAAGACAAAAACAAAACGTTAGTTTTATCTTCCTCCCCCATTTCTGCCTCCTCACTTCAGCCCCATTTTGTTCTTCATCTTCCTCCATTCCAAAACTCAATTATTCCTTGTTTCACTTGGTTTTTGAGGCAAATTGATCCTTTGCAAGTTTGTTCTTGGTAAGTAATCAATTCTTATTGCTATAAGGTTGATTTGAGTTGCTAAAGTTCATTAATAGGCACTAAATTGGACACCAATTTTGATATTGATAAAAATTGATTGTCGAAAAGTTTAAAACATAAATTTTGTTCCTTTATGTCTTATATGTATGGATAGGTAAACATTTTTGCAATATGTGATGTATATAATGAGATATCCTCTCTGTACTAAAACTGGTCTGGATGTGAACCCTAAGTAAGTTAGCCATTGTGTTTGTTAGTTTGAATATGATAAAGCCATTATTTGAAGTACCTCAAAACATAAAAGTTTTAGTTATATGTGTTATGTTTTGGTATACCAAATTTAAGATTCATATGTCATGTAAAGGTGGATTTATGGTGAATGGAACCATGACTGTTCCATGACTTGAACTGCCAACTGAGTGCCCTTAGCAGATCTAGAAACTTGTTTGGCCAATTGGAGCTCCTTAGAGCTAGATTATGTAAATTATCAAAACTTGAAAGTTATAGGTATAGGTCTTAGCTAAATTTTTGTACTAATTTACGCTTTATATGTTATATATAGACTAAGTTATGGCCTTTGGAAGTCATACTAGTATGGAAGCCAATTCAATTATGGACCAGTGAAATATTTCTTATAATTTAAAGATCTTAGAGACATAATTGATAATAGTTTTAAACATGAAAAATGTTCCATTTGAACCCATATAAGGTTCTGTAAAGTTTCATTAAAATAGGACTTATAGATTATAAGTTATGATGAACCGAAGTTGGTACCCTGAAACTGCCTAAAGGCAGAAAACAAGGTAGAAAATATAACACATTTAGAAATTCCACCAAATATTGTACAATGATCCAATTGGTCTAAAATTTTAATATGTCATATAATTATATGTTATTTTTAATTAGGAATAAAAATCAGATTAATTGGTCAAGTATAGAAAAATTTATAGGCTAAACAGGCTCATAAGTTCACACTGCCTCATAGGAAAAATCTTAACTACTGATATGAACAATGCATATTAATTTGTTTAAGCCACATCAAGTCTCCCTAATCATGAGTTAATCGATTATGTTTTCATATTAGGTTCGCAACATATTGGAGACCCATAAGGAGTAGATAGATAGTAAGTTAGGGGTTGGAATCAAAGAAGAACGATGAGTCTAATTATATGATTCAGATGATCAAGCTAGCTAGCAAATGCAAATGTTTACATGGAAAATGTTCACATGCAAACCCGGGGCAATGTCTGTTTAACTTGGTCATAACAAAATGAAATAAGCAAAGAATTTGCATACATAAATAATAATGATTATATGTTTCAACTTTATTGATATTTATATGATTCAGTGAATGGAATGGAATACATGGTATGTGTTGGATTTGTGATTTATTACTATGAGTTGTATGGTACTTTAGAGCTCATTGGATAATTATTCTCACTGAGCCATAACTCATCAATTTGCATCATTTTTTAGGTAAAGAAAAGTGATAACTTATTTTGAGTAGTGTATAGAAGACATGGAACATAGGTCACTGGCCGAGCCTCATCACTTTCTTTCTTTGCATACCACTCTAGCATGAAAATATGTCATCTGCATTTTATATTTACATGGTTGAATATGTATAGTCAATTTGGAATGGGTTTTAAAAATGTATAAACAAAAGCAACTCGTAAATACTTATGTGCAAAGTTTATGTTTTAATATATGTGATATATCACATTGTGGCGAAAGCCTCAGTGTTGACTTGCAAAGTCATTGAATGATATTACAGGGTATGAGACTTGCAAAGTCATTGAATGATATTACGGGATATGAGACTTGCAAAGTCATTGAATGATATTACAGTATATGAGACTTGCAGAGTTATTGAATGATATTACATGATATAAAAAAAATTACTATCAATGTTAAGAAGATATTTTGTCTTTCCAGCATGCTATGTGTGATTATTTGATACAGGGATAGGTTATACTCAAATGTATAAGATATGGTGTTACAGCGTGTGACCCATTAGGTTCTCAGTTATGTTGGCCACTAAATTAACAATTAATTTAAGCAAGTCATTAGCGGTATCTAGCAGCACATCATAACACCCAATTGACGGGAAAGTCAGTGGTTTGACTACGAGCCTTTACATAAAAAATTTTCGTGCAATTATTCCTTTCAACATTCTATACTCTACTTGGTTCAAAGTATGGACATCTGTCAACTCCCACTAGACTGACTATGTCATGTCTAGTCTAAGTAATGTTAGATCTTGTCCCTGAGGCTCATTACTCTATTAGATATGTGATTGAAGACTATCTTTATGACATTTCCACTCCGACCAGAGATTGTTGAGTAATGACCATGACAAGAGGCCATCGGTATACACTCCTTTTATCAGGAGTGGTGAATCCATTGTTGGTTACCCAATTACCTTTGAATACCTTAAGCTATATCCAATCACCACCCTATGAGCAACCTCCCTGGGGCAAAAAGGAATAGTGTCAAAATACAAAATCAGTATCCAAGATATTCTTGAGTAGCTCAAGTCAAAGGATACTTGCACCATTGCTTTGATGAGATTATCATTAATATTTGATTAGATTATCCATAATATTGTTTCATTGCTAGTCATGCAATGTACTTAGCTACACTTAGCAAGCATCCACATGTTAACTCTAAACATCTCATGTTTACATATTATGAGATCTACTACTTGATCCAATCAAGGAGTGTAACATGTGATTGTCTGTCCGGATTAACAATGTCTCGTCTCATTAATCGTATGAGTAGGGATAATTTTAATACTAACATAATTACACATGATAAGAAACTCAATATCATGATCTCATCATGATTTCCTTCATGTTATGTTATATATCAAGTACTTCATTAATTAGTTTAAGATCACTATGAATTCATATATCAAATGAACATCTAATTAATGAAAAAGTCTTTTATTAATCAAATAAATTTGTACAATAAGTGTTAAAGGTGATTGCCTTTAGAGCACTCCTCTAAAAAATATGTTATATATAATGTGAGATTTTGCCTTAACAAATCATACTAGTCCTGAAGCCAACTTTGTTCTAGACCAGTGAAATATTTCATATAATTTTAGGACCTTAGAGACATAATTAATAAAAGTTGTAAACATAAAAAAAATATTTCATTTTAACCTATATAAATGAATGTAAAGTTTTACTATAATATTACTTGTATATTGTAAGTTAGGAAGGACCAAATTTGGTACCCTAAAACTGCCTAAGGGTAGAAAATAGGGCAGAAGAAATAACACAATTGAAAATTCCACCAAAAATTGTATAAAGCTCCAATTGTTCTAAAATTTTAACATGTTATATAATATATGTTAAATTTAATTAGGAGTAAGAATCATATAAATTGGATAAGTGTATAAAAATTTATGGGCTAATCAGTCCCATAAGGTCACACTGCCTCATAGGAAAAACTCTAACTATCTATATGAACTATGCACATTAACTTGTTTAAGCCACAATAAGTTTCTATAGTCATGAATTAATCAATTATATTCCCATATTAGGTTGACAACTAATTTGAGATCCACAAGGAGGGGATAGACAATAAGTTAAGTGTCAGAATCAAAGGAAAAAATATGAGTTTAATTATCAAATGATTTTTTTTAGTGCAGATAGGCATTGCTTGCTATGTGAAATGTGAATTGACTTGTGATTATGTTATTCATATGATTGCTCTAATTTGACCTTGATAATGAGATGATGGATAATTTGTGATTTATGTGGTATATATAAGTGGTATATGTATGGTATATTTGAGGTATATATGTGGCATACATGATGTATACAAGGTATATGTTTAGTATATGCGAGGTATATACGTGGCATATGAGGTATATATGTGGTATATGTATGGTATATGTAATAAGGATATAATGGTTGATGAATGCTTAGTTACAAATGCATACGCATAAGGACTTAAAAAGGCATTGTGACTAGTTAATCGACATTGCAAGGCAAAAGAAGAGGCCTATGGCCCAACAATTGTGCAAATGAAACAAATGATAAAGCTAGCTAGCTAGAAAATGGAAATGTTCACATGGAAAATGTTCATATGGAACCTAGGGCAATGTCTGTTAAACTTGATCATAACAAAATGAAATGAGCAAAGCATAAGCATAATCAATTAATAGTGATAATATGTTTTAATTTTATTGGTGACTATATGATTTTGGTGAATGAAATGGAATATGTGGTATGCATTGTATTTGTGATTTGTTACTATAAGTTGCTGGTTTAGAACTTATTTGATGATAATTCTCACTGAGCTGCAACTCATCAATTTGCATAATTTTTCAGGTAAAGAAAAGTATTAGCTCATCTTGAGTGGCATATAGAAGAAATGGAACAAAAGTCACCAGTCAAACCTCACCACTCTCTCTCTTTGCATTCCACACGAAAATGAAATCATGTCATCTACATTTTGGACTCATGTGAATGTACATGTATAATTACTCAGGGGTGATTCTAAAATGTGTAAAATAATGCAATTTGTAAATCTTAGATGTAAAGCTTAAGTTGTAATAAATGTGATATATGTTGATTTGCAAATTTATTGACTAATGATATGGATGTGATGAAAAAAAACAAAAAAAATTTACTATCGATGTTAATAAGATCTTATGTCTTACTCATATGCCATGTATGATTATGTGATAGAGGGATAGACTATACTTGAATGCATAAGGTATGATGCTACATCTAGAACCTTCTGCTATTAACCCCTATGAACCCAAGTCAAAATGGGTACCAAAAGGCTCTACAACTTGATTTTTATAAGTATGCCTTACATCCATAACAAATAAAATTGATGTCAATTAAAAAGAAAAGTGGTTGGTCAAGACACATACTCAAGAATTGGCAACTTCAAAAGGTAAGAGGATTAATGGAAGGGGCCTTCCCATCACTCTTAAAAGATCAACAAGTCATCATTTCGTATCAATAATCTTTAACCATTGGTATTAGGGCTTTAAGCAACAAGCGGAATCCTAGCAAGTAGTATCTTTATAATTCATGTCTATTGACCTTAGGATGATTGATCTCAATATGTATCTTGACAATCAAATCAATTGTTAATAATGTGTTTGGTTAGTAATATTTTGTTAGTATACAAAGTTTTGAGTCAATAGGAATCCATTTACATTGTAAATTTTTCAAGAAGCAAAAATGTCATGTAATTCATGACAAAGACACCAAATCAATTATGTGAAAGAGGTGTTATGACTACACTTGTAGAAGCACAACTGTGCCTCAAGCCTAAAAAATAGGCATTCAACTCTAGTATGGTTCGTAACCACTATCGTGTCCGCAAAAGGAGTTTTGCAACTTTGAAGAGAAAAGTGCGACTATAATTGGTGCAAGATAGAAATTACATGAAATTCTAGTATGGTTTACAACATCAACTGTACCTGTGATTCATGCCGTTAAAGGCATATTGCATCCGCGATCATTAAGGCACTACCACTAAATTTGTAAAGTCATGACTGTTGAAAGGTGCCTCAATGTAGTGTTGCCATGTGTCAATCTGAGCTTCAGGGTTTGAATAAGGTTTTTGAAAATTTATGTTTTGCGATCGTGATTCTCCAAAGGCCAAATTTCCAAGATTTCCAAAATGGTTTACAACAAAGATAGTGACCACAAAATTGGACACATAAGGAAAAATGCACCCACAAATTTTCACCTAAGATAGTTGTTGAGAACAAGAATGAATTTGAGGAAGCCACGTGACATGGACCATAAGGCTATTGAAAATCCCAACAGTGACAAGCAAAGTACGACTGTAATTTTCCCTCTACAAGTAGTATTTAATGCAGCTTTTCATAGATGTTAGGAAGAGTTATGGCTTATGTATGTAACGACTAGTTGGTGGGTAAACCTTTTAAATAGCTCCCTAAATGACCATTGAATGTACCGTAACAACTCTTATGTCCATTGAATGTACTGTAACAACTCTTATGTAGCCAAACTATAATACCTTCAAATATAATTAGCACTAAACTAATTATATTAACGAATGTTATAAACATTCCTTGTCAAAACTAATCAAATAAAACTTTTCATTAAAACACATTGTTTGTATCATGACCATGATAACTATTTTAAAATTCAAAATGAAGAAGAATAATAAAAGAGAAAAACCATATGACTGTTCCATTATACTAAAATATTGTATAGGCTTTGCTATAGCCCTCAAGTTTACAAACACTCTTTTAAAGGAAAAATACAAATCTTTTTAATGAAAATAAAACTTAAAAACTCTTTGGTGTATCACCAGCCCAAACTAGGTTTTGTCCTACGATTTTTCCTTTGGGCTCTCCTTCTCTGTCAACAACACCTAATTAGCTCCAATCTGCTTGTGAGAAACACTCACATGCTAAGCAACTCGTGCTTAGCGGTATATATGGGAAATCATCATGAGATCACGATTTTGAGATTCTTATCATATGTAATTATGTTAGTATCAAAATTATCCCTAGTCATAGGATTAATGAGATGGGACATTATTAATCCGGATAGACTAGCACATGTTACACTCCTTGATTGGATCGAGTAGTAGATCTCATAATTTATAAACATAAGATGTTTGGAGTTAACATGTGAATGCTTGCTAAGTGTAGCTAAGTACATTGGATGACCAATTATGAGACAATCATATGGATAATCTATTCAAATATCAATGATAGTCTCATCATAGCAATGGTGCAAGTATCCTTAGACTTGAGGTACTCAAGGATATCTTGAATATTGATTCTATATTTTGACACGATTCCTTGTTGCCTTAGGGAGGTTGCTCATGGGGTGGTGATTGGATGCAACTTCAGGTATTCGAAGGTAATTGGATAACCAACAAAGGATTCACCACTCCTGATAGAAAGAGTGTATACCCATGACCTCTTGTCATGGTCATTACTCGATAATCTCAGGTCGGAGTGGAAATGTCATAAATATAGTCTTCAATGACATATCTAATAGAGTAATGAGCCTTAAGGACATTTATGCTAGTGGTACATTATGCAATGGAATATACATATTAGATATGTCAAATACAATTTTTAAACATCAATGATAATAAAAGGAAAAAATAAGATATGTTGAAATCATCTTACTTATGGCATTGTCGCCTTGGTCATATAAGTGAAAAACGCATGGCTAAGCTACACAAAAGTAGTAGTTTAGGGTCATTTGATCATGAATCATATGACACATGTGAATCTTGCTTATTAGGCAAGATGACTAAATTACCCTTTAAGGGAAAGGGTGAACATGCTAATGGACTTTTAGACTTAATACATTCAGATGTATGTGGTCCAATGTCTACACACGCTAGAAGTTGTTTCATCTACTTCATTACTTTTATCGATGAGTACTCCCGATATGGGTACATGTATCTTATGAGATACAAATCTAAGGCTTTGGAAAATTTCAAAGAATTCAGTAATGAAGTAGAGAAACAACTTGGCAAAAGTATTAAAACACTTTGATCAAATCGAGGAGGTGTATACATGAGCCAATATTTTCTAAATTATCTTAGGGATAATGGGATTTTATCTCAATAGACTCCACCTTACACGCCACAACACAATGGTCGGGCTGAAAGAAGAAACCGAACCTTAGGAGACATGGTAAGGTCTATGATGAGTTTTGTGGAACTACCTAAATCCTTTTGGGGTTATGCAATAAAGATTGCCATTTATATATTAAATGGAGTTCCTCCAAAGTCAGTTGATGTTGCTCCATATGAGATATGGTATAACAAAAGGTCCACATTTTCTTACATGAGAATTTGGGGTTGTCCTGCTTATGTGAAGCAGACAACGTCAGATAAGCTAGAAGCTAAGTCTGATCGATGTCTGTTTGTGGGATATCCAAAAGCATCATATGGATATAAATTTTACCACCCCTTGGAACATAAGGTTTTTGTTTCAAGACATGTTATCTTTTTAGAGAGAGAATTTCTTCTAAAAAGAGATAGTGGGAGCCAAATTGAACTTGATGAAGTTCAAGATACTCAAATAGATGCTGAT
The DNA here is from genome assembly GCA_023653625.1 of Triadica sebifera. NCBI lineage: Eukaryota > Viridiplantae > Streptophyta > Magnoliopsida > Malpighiales > Euphorbiaceae > Triadica > Triadica sebifera. Next base: position 12,085,361 of record CM042903.1, on the reverse strand, counting down.
CAACTGCCTGAACCTGAGCTTGTTACTCATACAGATGATATAACAGCTCAACCTTCTGAAGCATAAGAACTTCATAGGTCAAGGAGGATAAGTACTATTCCAAAGAGATATGGATTTCTCATTAGTGAACAGAATGACGTATTACTCATAGAAAATGATGAGCCTACAACCTATGAAGAAGTTCTAAATAGTTCAGAATCTGGCAAATGGCTTCAAGCCATAAAGTCAGAAATTGATTCCATGTATGAAAACCAAGTATGGACTTTGGTTGACCCACCTGAAGGGATAAAGCCTATAGGGTGCAAGTGGGTTTTCAAAAAGAAAACTGACATGGATGGTAATGTGATTACCTATAAAGCTAGACTTATTGCTAAAGGTTATTGTCAAATACAAGGAATTGACTATGATGAAACTTTTAGCCTAGTAGCTATGCTTAATACCATAAGGATACTCCTAGCCATTGCTACTCATTATGATTATAAGATATGGCAAATGGATGTGAAGACAACTTTCCTTAATGGAAATCTGACTGAGGATGTGTTCATGACACAACTAGAAGGCTTCATATCCAAAGATGGTAAAAAGGTATGTAAGCTTCAAAGATCCATTTATAAATTAAAGCCAGCATCCAGGAGTTGGAATATTCAGTTTGATGAGACAATCAAACAGTTTGGTTTCTTACAAAATTCGGATGAACCATGTGTTTACAAGAAGGTTAGTGGAAGTGCAATCGTATTTCTTGTGTTATATGTAGATGACATATTATTAATGAGAAATGATGTCTCAGCCTTACAATTAGTCAAAATTTGGTTATCCAAGAATTTCTCTATGAAAGACCTTGGAGAAGCAGTTTATATTTTAGGGATAAAGATCTATAAAGATAGATCTAAAAGATTGTTTGGTCTTTCACAGTCTACATACATAGATAAGATGTTCAAGAGGTTTAGCATGGAGCAGTCCAAGAGGGGATATATTCCCATGACCCATGGGATTACTCTCTCAAAGTCTTTGTGTCCAAAGACACAAGATGAGAGGACACACATGAGTTTGATTCCATATGCTTCAGCTATAGGATCAATCATGTACGTTATGATATGTACAAGACCCGAAGCATCATATGCTCTGAGTGTCACGAGCAGATACCAATCGGACCCTGATGAGGGTCATTGGGTGGCTGTCAAGAATATCCTTAAGCATACTGAAGCCAACTTCCAATCTGATAAGGATGACTCAAAATCTCAATCAGGTTCTATATTCACACTAAATGGTGGAGCAGTTAGTTGGAAGAGTTCCAAATAGGAAACAACTGCTGATTCCACAATCGAAGCAGAGTACATTGCAGCTTCTGAAGCAACAAAGGAAGCAATTTGGATAAAGAAATTCATCATAGAAATTGGGGTGGTTCCCAGCATTGTTGATATAATACAATTGTATTGTGATAATAATGGAGTCATTGAACAAGAAAAGGAGCCACGGTCTCATCAGAGATCCAAACATATACTCAAAAGAAACCATTTGATTAGAGAAATCATTGGTACGAATGATGTAAATATAGAAAAAGTGCCCACTGATCAGAATATTGCTAATCCTTTAACTAAGCCAATTCCCCAAAAGAAATATGATTCTCAAGTACTCACCTATGGAATTAAACACAAAGGCGATTGGCTTTAGTGCAAGTGGGAGCTTGTTAGAGGAGTGCTCTAAAGGCAATCACCTTTGGCACTTATTGTACAAATTTATTTGTTTAATAAAAAGGCTTTTTCATTAATTTGATGTTCATTTGATACATGAATTGATAAGTGATCTTAAATCAATTAATGAAGTCCTTGATCCATAACATAGCATGAAGGAATTATGTTAGTATCAAAATTGTACCTAGTCATAGGTTTAATGAGACGGGACATTATTAATCCAAACAGACTAGCACATGTTACACTTTTTGATTGGATCGAGTAGTAGATCTCATAATCTATAAACATGAGATATTTAGAGTTAACTTATGTATGCTTGCTATGTGTAGCTAAGTACATTGGATAACCAACTATGAGACAACATATGGATAATCTATTCAAATGTCAATGATAGTCTCATCATAGCAATGGTGCAAGTATCCTTAGACTTGAGGTACTCGAGGATATCTTGAATATTCATTTTGTATTTTGACACTATTCCTTATTGCCTCAGGGAGGTTGCTTATAGGGTGGTGATTGGATACAACTTGAATTATTCGAAGGTAATTGGGTAACCAACAAAGGATTCACCACTTTTGATAGAAGGAGTGTATACCTATGGCCTCTTGTCATGGTCATTACTCGGGAATCTCTAGCCGGAGTGGAATTGTCATAAAGATAGTCTTCAATGACATATCTAAGAGAGTAATGAGCCTCAAGGACAAGAACTAACATTACTTGGACTAGACATGACGTAGTCAGTCTAATGGGAGTTGACACATGTGCAGACTCTGAACCATGTGGGGTATAGAATGGTGAAAGGAATAATTGCACAGAAATTGTCTAGGAAAAGTTTCGTAGTCAAATCACTGACTTTCTGGTCAATTGGGGGTCAGGATGTATTACTTGATGCCACTAATGATTTGCTTAAATTAATTGTTAATCTAAGTGGCCAACATAACCGGGAACCTAATGGGTCACATGCATTGATGATATGGAGAATGAATAAAATGGTTTTGGATAGGATCCAAAATATGAGAGAATTATTTTGGGCTGGATCACAATGAGATTGCACGAAAAAAATTGTTCGGAAGGGCCACGGGCCTATGCAGGCTAGGCAAGCTGCTGGCCTACCTAGCAGGCCAACTGGGCTACCCAACAGTAGCCCGCAGTAAGCCCAGCGCACTGCTACCTCCTCCTGTTGGCCAACGGTAGACTTTGGCCTTAATTAGGCCAATTATGGCCAATTACTATTCATTCATTTCCCTTTTCTCCATTTTTGACTTTTCATATTTTGTTTGAATTTGATTCAAATAGAAAAGACATCAAATGGCATAAAATAGACATGAAAATATTTTTTTGTGAAAAAAATATTTTTAAGACAACAAAAATTATCTCAAGAACATTTTCAAAGCTAACACTTTGAATTTGTTCAAACCATTTCTTTTCATAGTTTCTTCTTCATTCTTCACGTGGATTATTGTTAGAGACATCCTAATGTGGATTGTTGTGGTTTGCTACAACCCAAAAAAGTGAATATTTGAAGAACAAATAAGAAATTACAAGGTATAATTTCTAATCTCTATATTTATATAAATTAGTTTTAATGGCACAATTATGATCTTTTGTTTCGGGTTTTGAAAATTTTATTTTTCTGCTGCGTTTATGAATATGATTTGTTCTTTAAAACCCAACATCATAGTCATTGAGTAAGAAGGGTAGCACCAGTTTTAGACCCTTCCAATCTAGAGGATTGGGATAGGGACAACATCGAGGTCATTCGGGGCACACCAGATAGGTACCATCATCAGGAGTTGTTTCTATGGTTGTCAGTAATTAGGCTCAAACAAAAATAGAGGAAATACCCCAGTATATAGTGTGTGGTAGGATTTATAGAAGAGAGTGGTAGGAATGCACAAGGTCTTACTATAAGTGTGGGTCTTGAGACCACTATACTAGAGAGTGTCCCTTACAAATAGTTGAGACTCCCAATAAAACTCGAAGTTCAGTGCCGACACAGACAAGAGGATGGAGATAGGCCAGTTTGGGTAGAGATGGATTTAGACCAACCATATCAGAGACAATGAACATGATAGGACCTAGTAAAGCATTAGCAAAGGCCTATGTTATGAAGGCTAAAAAGGATCCGAGTGCATTGGTCATAGTTGTTGTTACATTTCTTCTCCTTGACTCAGTTTTAATTGCCTTCATGGATCCAAGTTCCACATATTCTTATAAATGTACCCATAGAGCTTAGTGGTATAACATGTTAGCAGAGAGATTAGATTAAGAGATAGAGGTGACTAGCCCTATAGGGCATAGCATGGTGGTGAACCGAGTGTATAAGAATTGTCTTATTATGGATCAAAGGAAGGAGTTGATTTTTCCTTTTATGAGTATAATGTTATCCTGTGTATGGATTGGCTCTCTCAACAGGGAGCAATAATGGACTACAAAATGAAGATAGTTGAATTGAGGACATCAAAAGATGAGATAGTGGTTTTTCAGAAGGAGAGATCCTCATAGCAAACGAGGATCATCTCCATGATGAAAGCACATAAGATGATCAGAAAGGGGTGTGAGGCCTATTTGGCTCACGCATCTCATCCTCACAACTCCTATATCAATAGTACCATATCGTATGGCTCCATCAGAGATGAAAGAGTTAAAGGTATAGTTATAGGAATTGTTATAGAAAGGCTTCATTTAATGCCCGATAATTTAGGCCACGGTCGCGGTTGACCAATATTCAGTGCATTGAACTGATCGGGGTCTAAATTTGAACATGAAAGAAATAAAATAAAATAATAATACGATATGAGAAAAATATTTTGGATATTATTAATTCAAAATTTTGAGTTTCAGAATTTAAAATTTGAAAAAATATAATTTTTTGCTGAACAAAATTGGAAATTGCAGTGTTTTTCGTACAGATATTTTAAGAAGGCATAAAAATGAAATATTCTTTATCTAAGAAAAGAAATATTCTTTGGATTAAAATAAAGTAAGAGTGATTTAAATTAATGGACCAATGAGGGACAAGATTATCTAATTAATCTTAACCACCTACCTAATCCAACTATAAAAGTCAACTTTCACTTTTTGTCTTTATTCTTCCTCTTCCTCATCTTAAACAAAATAAATTCTCTCCATTTTTCTCCCTTGTAGCCGTGACCTTCCTCTTCCCCATTGTTCTTTTTTTTGTTCTTCAATCAAAGCTAAAGTTAGATGGAAAAAGGGTCGGATTAGTAAGATCAACAAAAAAGTGAAGGTAATTGAGCAAAACTAAGGAAGAGGAAAGAAGAAAGGAAGAGAAAAAAAGAAGGAAAATTTTGGTCATTTTGAAGATCTACAAAGGTGAGTTTAGATCTTCCATCTTCTTTCTTTTCTCCTTCTCTTTTCTTTGATTTTGGGGTTAGTTACCCTTAAGGGTGGTAATTTGGGGTTATTATTATGTTAATGGTGATTAAGGGTGGATTAGTGTGATTAGTGTTAAAATTGTTGTTAGGCCAAAGAGGTGAACAATCTTTGAACCAAAATCAAAGAGGAAGTAAGGGCAAGGAGAAAGCTAACTAGGAGGAAGAGAAAAGTGAAGTGAAGTAGATTTTTGAGGTATGTACATTTGGCAAAAATTCAATATAGTAAAATGTTGATTTTTATTTTTTGATGTTTGAGTAATTGTGTGTGTAATTCTTGATATTTTGATTAAATGATGCCATGAATGTGGAAATAAAAATTTGAATATCAGATTGATGCGTGAAGATGGAAATTGTAGGAATAAATTGAAGTGCTAGAAAATTTGTCTTATGAACAGTGTCTATTTTTCTAGTCATAACATGAGTTCAAGAAATGATTTTTGAGTGATTGTTGTTGGGTTAGAAATTTAGGACATCGGGCTTCAACTTTCATTTAGGCCATTAGACCTAAATATGTCTAAAAGTAGGTGAACAATAGACTCAAAGTTCAAACTAGAAATCTATCCAATAAAATACTCGGCAGATTGGAATGAATGTATCTTAGAGAAAAATTCATAGCTTTTCCTACAAAATTAGGTTTAGTGCGATTCAGATTGAAAATTCAAGATAAGACATGTACCTACATTTTGTTAGGTGATCACTTGTCCAAATTCCATCTAAAAATTGATAAAAAAATACACGGCAATATAAGGCAGAAATGCTGTCCGAAATAGTGCAGCTTGCATATATGTATTGATTGTGGAAGTTTGTGATAGAAAAATATATTATTTGACTTTTTTTATAGTTATAATTATTAAATGAGTAAGTATGAGATTGTAAAATTTTTAATGGGAATTATTGCATTTATATGGAATTTATATTAGTGTTACCTACATAATTTATGTAAATAATAATAAAAGTAACAAATATAATTAAGCCCTATAACATCTACTCGAGAACTAGAAATTAGAATAACTTGGCATGCCAATAAAAGGGTAGAAATGTAGGCACTAGAAAATAATGTTGAGATTTAATTTATGTAGGCACTAAGAAATGGTGTTGAGTTGAAATTACGTAGGCACTAAGAAATAGTGTTAAGTTCAAAATTATGTAGGCGCCAAAAATGTATTGAGTTATAATTGAAAATATAAGCGTTAAACATCGAGTTATAAAATAATTATGTAGGCACCGAGTATACTACCGAAGAGTAGAAATCATGTATCTAGTGTTTAATTTCGGTATAAGATGTACTGGGCTATCAAATAAATAACAGAAAAAATGTAAATTATTAAATAGATATTTTAAATTGTATATCTTGTATGGTTAAACAATTTCAAGCATTCTTAATGAATGGAATATTATAATTGATGAATTGTATATTTTTGCATGATGTAAATAGTTTTAATATTATTTGAATATTTTGGCATGCTTAGTAAATTAATTGTAGTTTTCTAAAATTTTATTTTTGAAATATTTATATAATTATTGGATAGTTGCCAAACATACCACTAAGCTAGTAGTTTAGCGCGTGTGTTTCACATGCAGATAAATAGACGTAGTTGTTGCATTAGGGCGACTGAAGATAAAGGGAACTCCAAGATCAGATTGCAGCAATTTATTTTCTCTTTGTATGTTTTGGAAATTGTATTGTAAAAATTAAATTTTAAGAATTTCGTTTGATGTAAATTTGAAGTAAATTGTGGCATGTAGGATTTATAAGGAGTGAATTTTGTAATTAATATATTTTGTATTATTGTAAATGTATTTCTAAATATTATGTTTTGATGAATGAATTCTTTTAAATCAAAATATTTACATCACTAGTTCCATATTTAAATGATATTAAAAAAATAGTAATAAATATTCTACTAAAAATAAACTCGAAAAAAATTATACAACAATTTAGGCATTGGCTTTTACAAATATGAGCTTAGTAGCACTTTCATACACTATTAATGACTAGTAGGGTAAGGGAGCACTACATTTAGTGGTATCAAAGACTGGTTAATTAATTCTTGAACATTGGGTGTAAAATAGAAAGTGTATCTCATGCATATGCATAAAATGTTGCTATTATCTGATTTGGGTCCCTTTTTCTGGTTTATAGGTAGATATAGATTCGGGATCAGAACAAGTTTTCTCAGAAGATGAACTGAGTAATATTCTTTCAAACTTAGCCAATCTTAGACAACCTCCATCAGTGAGAGATTCCAGGCCGAGTGTAGTAGCTCCACCGAGAGCAGAAGGACAGGCTAATTTAGGACAAGAACCTCTTATGGAGCAGATAGTAAGTTTGTTGCACTGTATAGTACAAGCAGTTGCACAACCAGCTCCACCTCTTCCTCCACCTCAACCAAAACCCTGGATTAATAAAATGAGAAAATATGGGGCCACATATTTTATGGGAAGGAGAGAGGATGACCCAGCAGCATTAGAGTTTTAGATGGAATCGACAGAAAGGGTGTTTAAGGAACTCGAGTGTCTAGAGGAACAGGAGGTCAGATAAGCAGTGTCCCTTCTAAAAGATCGTGCCTATGACTTATGGAAATCAATCTTATCAAAGCCCCAAACACTGAAACTACCTTCATGGAATTTCTTCAAGGCAGAATTTAGCAAGAAATATGTGCCTAGAGTTTATGTGAATGAAAAGAAAAGGGAGTTTCAAGACTTGAAGCGAGGAAGTATGTCAGTGGAAGAATACGAGATGGAATTCACTAGACTGAGTAAATATGCAACTGGAATCATTGCTGATGAGGCAAATAGATGTTGTAGATTTGAGGATGGGTTTAACGATGATATTAAAAATATGATTACTGCCCTTCAGCTTGAGGATTTTGCTACAGTAGTATCCTTGGCCATCAGTGTGGAAAAGATGTCAAAGAGAAAGAGAATAAAAGAGCCACCACGGAGATCTACAATTACATTGGCCTAGAATCAGGTAAAAGGGGGCGGACAGTACCTAGATTTTTCCAGTCACGGGGTTTTGGACCAACCTTTTCAGCTAGGCAAAGCCGATCGTCGAGGCCATAGGGGTCTACAGCTAATGCACTGCTTCGGGTAATAGGAGATTTATATCTATCACATGTTAGCATTGTTGAAGATCACATGCAGGTGATTGTTGGTGGAATACTAAAACATGTTTATGATGCAGATCTACTAAGCACAAATAGAAGGATTGCCCTAGAGGAAGAGGTACAGGTGGTGTACTATCAGTTCAGGTTCATAATGTCACTTGAGGTAGATGTAGGGGATATGAACAGTCTAGAAGAGGTAGAATTGGCCATAGTGTATTAGAATTAGTGAATAGAGCAAAAGGTAGTCGAGCCCTAGCCCGAGCATATGCCATGAGAGCTCGTGCGGAGCAAGATGCCCCAGATGTCACTATCGGTAAATTTTCTCTTTATGATACTAATTTATTAGTACTGATAGATCCAGGTTCAACACATTCATATTTATGCATGCCACCACCTAGTCAAGGTAATATGGTAGTAGAGGAATTATATTATGATATATTAGTGACAAATCCTTTGGGTCATGGAGTGAAAGTTAGTTGAGTCTATAAAAACAGTCCAGTCAAAGCTCAAAATGTAGAATTCCCAGCTAACCTAATAGAATTGTCATTTCATGAGTTTAATGCAATCTTAGGGATGGATTGGTTAACTCAGCATAGGGCAGTGGTGGATTGTCAGTATAGGAGAGTGACTTTCAAAAATTCAGGGCAAGATGATGTGATTGTCTTAGGCGAGAATCGACCATACTTGACTAATGTCATTTCTGTGACGAAGGCAAGTAAGCTTATCAAAAAGGGATATGAAGCGTTTTTGGCACATATTGTAGATACCAAGAAAGGGAGTATAGATCTCATAGAGATTCCTACACTATGTGAATATCCAGATATCTTCCCTAAGGACTTGCCAGGGTTACCACCTGTCAGGGAGATAGAGTTTGCCATAGATGTTTTGCTAGGGACACCTGATGAACTAAAGGAATTAAAAGTGCAGTTGCAAGATTTGTTAGAGAAAGGATTTATCAGACCCAATGTCTCACATTGGGGTGCTCCGGTTCTATTTGTGAAAAAGAAGGATGACACCTTTAGTTTATGTATTGATTATCGTCAGTTGAACAAGTTGACAATTAAGAACAGATATCCATAGCCGATAATAGATGACTTATTTGATCAGTTGAAAGAAGCAGGGGTATTTCTAAAATTGACATTAGATCAGGTTGTCACCGACTTAGAATTAGAGAATCAAATATTTCAAAAACAGCATTTAGGGCTCTGTATCGTCATTACGAGTTCTTAATAATGCCTTTTGGCCTAACAAATGCTATCGTAGCATTTATGGATCTAATGATTAAAATCTTTATGCCTTATTTGAACCAATTCATGGTGGTGTTCATAGATGATATCCTGGTGTACTCTAGAAGCAGAGAAGAGAATGATCAACATCTTCATATTGTCTTCCATACCTTGAGAGAGAATCAATTATATGCAAAGTTGTCAAAATGTGCATTCTAGTTAGATGAAGTGGCCTTTATAGGGCTTATTGTCTCAGCCAATGGAATCAGTGTCGACCATAGCAAGGTAAAGGCAATCCTCAACTGGAAATCGCTTTGGAATGTGATAGAGCTGAGATGTTTTCTTGGTTTGGCTGGTTATTATCGGAGATTTGTGAAAGGATTTTCAATGATAGCCTCACCATTGAGAAAATTACTTAGAAAAGAGATCAGATTTGAGTGGACAGATTGGTGCCGGACTAGTTTTGATAAGTTGAAGAAAATGTTGATAGAGGCACCAGTGTTAACACGGTCTGCTGTGGAAAAAGATTATGTGGTGTACAGTGATGCTTCTCTTATTGGTTTGGGTTCCATACTAATGCAAGAAGGAAAAGTGATTGCTTATGCTTCTAGACAACTAAAGCCTCATGAGAGAAATCATCCAACACATGTTCTGGAACTAGCAGCCATTGTGTTTACATTGAAAATATGGCGACACTACTTGTATGGCGAGCAATCTTATATCTATACATACCATAAAAGTCTGAAATATTTGTCTTCACAAAAGGAACACAATTTGAGATAGAGGCAATGACTAAAATTAATCAAAAACTACAATTGTATCATTAATTATTAGCGAGGTAAGGCCAATGTGGTGGCTGATGCTTTGAGTAGGAAAACTCTGGCAGGTAAATGCTAAAACTTGAATTTTTTAAGTGAAGAAGATGAAATAACAAAAAAATGAAATAATAAATAATATATATATATATATATATATATATATTATCTTGCCAGAATTGCGGATTCAATCCACATTGATTCAACAAGTAAAGGACAATCAGAATCAAGACACGAAATTAAAGGACATATTTGAAATGGTGAAAAACCAGAATTTACTATTGAAGCATATGGGAGTTTAATGCATAAGGGCAGGTTATGTGTGCTAGACATACCAAAATTGAAACAAGATATTTTGAAAGAGGCTCACAATGTTAGTTACGTAATGCAACCAGGAAGCAACAAAATGTATTATGAGTTGAAGACATATTACTGGTGGCTATGAATGAAAAGAGATATCACAGAGTATACTACCATATGTTTAACTTGTTAGCAAGTGAAGGCTGAGCATCATGTACCAAGTGGATTATTATAGTCAATTTCAATTCCAGAGTGGAAATGGGAGAGAGTTACAATGGTTTTTGTTTTTGGGTTGCCTTTGACACAAAAGAGGCATGATGCAATATAGGTAGTGGTGGACTGGCTCACCAAATCAGCTCACTTTCTACCGATCAAGATGGATTATCCACCATTTAGCAGAGATCTATGTCAATGAGATAGTCCATTTACATGGTGTGCCAATTTCAATCATTTCATATCGAAACCCGAGGTTCACTTCACAATTTTGGAAAAGTTTACATCAAGCCATGGGTACTCGGCTCAATTTTATGATAGCTTTGCACCCACAAACAAATGGACAATCAGAGAGGGTCATACAAATATTGGAAGATATGTTGAGGAGTTGTGTGATGGAATTTGAAGAAAGTTGGGATAAACATCTTCCATTGATAAAATTTGCCTACAATAATAGTCACCAAGCCAATATCGGTGTGACACCATATGAAGCCTTGTATGGGAGGAAATGTAGAATGCCTCTATGTTGAACCGAGCTTAGTGAAAAGAAAGTAGTGGGTCCAGATCTAACATAGCTGCCAAAGGAAATAGTGAGAGTAATAAGGATAGGATGAAAGCTGCTACTGAGAGTAATAAGGGATATTGAGTATACTGTTGGTGACAAAGTATCCTTAAATGTCTCACCTTGGAAAAGGATTTTTTTGATTTGGAAAGAAGGGAAAGTTGAGTCCTAGGTTTATTGGACCATACGAGGTACTTGAACGCATAAGTCTTGTGGCGTACAAATTAGCTCTATCACTAGAGTTAGACAAGATTCACAACGTATTCCATGTGTCCAAGTTGAAAAGATATTGATCGGATCCATCTCATATCAATTAGTAGAATCTATAGAGATACGACCATATCTAACTTAAGAAGAGGAGCAAGTGAAAATTCTAGCTCGAGAAATGAAAGACGTAATGCCCGATAATTTAGGCTGCAGTCACGATTGACTGAAATCCGACGTGCCAAACCGATCGGAGTCTAAATTCGGACATGAAAGAAATAAATTAAAATAATAATAAGATGTGAGAAAAATATTTTGGATATTATTAATTGAGAATTTTGAAGTATGGAATTAAAATTTTGAAAAAAATAATTTTTTGTTGAATGAAATTAGAAATTGAAGTATTTTTGGCACAGATATTTTAAAAAGGCATAAAAATGGAATGTTCTCTATCTAAGGAAAGAAATATTATTTTGATTAAAATAAAGTAAGAGTGATTTAAATTAATGGACCAATGGGAAGAAAAATTAGTAATTAATTCTAACCACCCACCTAATCCAACTACAAAAGTCAACTTTCACTTTTTGCCCTTATTCTTCTTCTTCCTCATCTTAATCAAACCCATTTCTCTCCCTTTTCTTCTCCTTTTTCTGTCACTTCCTCCCCATTTATTCTTCTTTTGTTTTCTTCAATCAAGCTAAGATTAGATGGAAAAAAATGGGATTAAGGCAAGATCATCAAAGAAATAAAAGCTAAGTAAGCAAAACTAAGGAAGAGAAAGGAAGAAAAGAAGAGAAAACGAGAAAGAAGACTTGGGTCATTTTAAAGATAATCAAAGATGAATTTAGATTTTTCCATCTTTTCACTTTTCTTCTTCTCTTTTCTTTGATTTTAGGGTTAGTTGGCATTAAAGTTAGTAATGTAGAGTTATTATTATGTTAATGGTGATTCAGGGTGGATTAGTGTGATTAGTACTTGATTAGTGTAAAATTTGTTGTTAGAACAAGGAAGTGAACAAACTTTGAAGCAAAATAAAAGAGGAAGTAAGGGCAAAGAGAAAGCTAGCTTGGAAGAAGATAAAAGTGAAGAGAAGTGAATTTTGTGAGGTATGTACATTTGGCAAAAATTCAATGTAGAAAAATGTTGATTTTGATTTTGTGATGTTGTGAAATTTTGTATGAATTGGTGATTAAATGATTCCATGAATGTGAAAATAAAAATTAGAATATGAGGTTGATGCATGAAAATGGAAATTGTATGAATTAATTGATGAGCTGGAAAATTCGACTTATGAATAGTGTCTAGTTTTCTGATCATAACTTGAGTTCTGGAAATGATTTTTGAGTGATTCCTATTGGGTTGGAAAGCTAAGACATAGGGCTTATACTTTTATTCAGACCATTAGACTAAATATTCCAGGAATTCGGTGAATAATGGATTCAAAGTTTGTACTAGAAATCAGTCCAGTAAAATACTGGGAGATTGCAGTGAACGTATCTTAGAAATAAATTCATAACTTTTGGTAAAAATTTTGGTTTAATGTAATTATAGTTGGAAATTAAAGATAAGATATGTACCTACATTTTTATACTTGATCACTTATCCAAATTCCATCTAAAATGGGATGAAAAATATAGAGCAAAATAAGGTAGAAATTCATCTAGTAAAATACTAGGCAGATTGGAATGAACATAGCTTAAAAGAAAATCCATAACTTTTTCTACAAAATTTGGTTGGATGTGATTTTAGTTTGACATTAAAGATAAGACATGTATCTACATTTTGTTACTTAATCACTTGTCCAAATTCCATCTAAAAATGGACAAAAAATACAGAGAAACATAAAGAAAAAATGTTGTCCAGAATATGGCAGTTTGTACATATGTGTTAATTGTGGAATTTTGTGATAGAAAAAGATATTATTTAATTCTCTTGTAGTTCTAATGATTAAATGAGCAAGTATGTGTTGTAAAATGTTTCATGAGAATTACTGCATTTATTTGGAATTTATATTAGTGTTACATACATAATTTATGTAAATAATAATAAAGGTAACAAATAGAATTAAGCCCTATAACATCTTGTCGAGAACTAGAAATTAGGATAAGTTGGCATGCCAATAAAAGTGCAAAAATGTAGACACTAAAAATAATAGTGCTGAGATATAATTTACGTAGGCACTGAGAAATAGTTTTGAGTTGAAATACATAGACACTAAGAAATAGTGTTGAGTTCGAAATTACGTAAGCACCAAAAAGGTGCTGAGTTGTTATTGAAAATGTAGTCAATAAATACCGAGTTATAAAATAATTATGTAGGTGCCAAGTGTACTACTGGAGAGCAGAAATCATGTATCTAGTATTTAGTTCTAGTCTAAGATGTCGTGGGCTTTCAAATAAATAATAGAAAAAAATGTAAATTATTAAATTGATAGTTCAAATTGTATATGTAGTATTGTTAAAATTTCAAGCATGTTTAATGAATGAAATGTCATAATTGATGAATTAAATATTTCTGCATGGCGAAAATAGTTTTACTATTAATTGAATATTTGGCATTCTTAATAAATTAATTGTAATTTCTAGAATTTTTTTTTAGAAATATTTATGTAATTATTGGATAGTTGCCAAATGTACCACTAAGCTAGTAGCTTAGCGCGTGTGTTTCACATGTAGATAGACAAACCTAACTGTTATGTTAGAGCGACCGAAGATAAGGGGAACCCCAAGATTAGATTACAACAGTCTAGTTTCTTTTTGTATGTTTTGTAAATTATATTGTAAATATTAAATTTAAGAATTTCTTTTGATGTAAATTTGTGGCATGTAATATTTATAAGGAATGAATTTGGTAATTTTATATATCTAGTATTATCTGTAAAAATATTTCTAAATGTTATAGTTTAATTGAATGAGTTCTTTTAAATCAAATTATTCACATCAGAAGTTGCATATTTTAAATAAAAAAAATATATGATAATAAATATTCTGCTAATAATAAACTCGAAAATTTAAATAAAAAAATATATACAATAAGTTGAGTGTTGGTTTTAAAAGAAATGAGTTAAGTAGCACTTTCATATCCTATTAACAATTAGTAGGGTAAGGGAGCATTACATTTAGTGGTATCAGAGCTCAAGCTAATAGATTCTTAATCAGTGGGTGTAAAATAGAATACGTGTCTTATGCATATGCATAAAATGTTGCAATTATCTGACTTGGGTCCCTTCTTCTGGTTTATAGGTAGATATGGATTCAGGATCGGAGCAAGATTTCTTGGAAGATGAACTGAGTAACAGTCTTTTAGACTCAGCCAATCTCAGACAACCTCCATCAGTGAGAGATTCTAGGCCGAGTGTAGTAGCTCAATCGAGATCAGAGGGACATGCTAATTTAGGACAGGTACCTCTTATGGAACAAATAGCAAATTTGTTGCAATGGATAGTACAAGTAGTTCCACAACCAGCTCCACCTCAGCCAAAACCCTAGATTGATAAGCTGAGAAAATATGGGGCCACATATTTTATGGGAATGAGAGAGGATGACCTAGCAGCTTCAAAGTTTTGGATGGAGTCCACAAAACGGGTGTTTGAGGAACTTGAGTGTCTAGAGGAACCGAAGGTCAGATATGTAGTGTCCCTTATAAAAGGTCATGCCTATGACTAGTGGAAATCAATCTTATCAAAGCATCAGACACCAAAACCACCTTCATGGAATTTATTCAAGATAGAATTTAGCAAGAAATATGTGCCTAGAGTTTATGTGAATGAAAAGAAAAGGGAGTTTCAAGACTTGAAGCAAGAAAGCATGTCAGTGGCTGAATATGAGATGGAATTCACCAGACTAAGTAAATATGCAACTGGAATCATTGCTGATGAGGCAAACAGATGTTGTAGATTTGAGGATGGGCTTGATGATGATATTGGGAATATGGTGACCGCCCTTCAGCTTGAGGATTTTGCTACACTAGTATCCTCAACCATCAGTGTGGAAAAGAGGTCAAAGAGAAAAAGGATAAAAGAGCCACTAGGAGCTCGAGAATTAGCATGGCCTAGACATCAGGTAAAAGAGGGTGAACAACGCCTAGGTTTTTCCAATCATAGGGTGTTAGACCAACCTTTTCAACTAGGCAAGGCCAATAGTCAAGGCTAGAGGGTTCTACAGCTAGTGCACCAGCTTCAAGTAATATGAGATTCATATCTGTCATATGTTAACATTGTGGAAGATCACATACAGGTGATTGTTGGTGGATTACTAGAGCATGCTTACGATATGGATCTATTGAGCACAAACAGAAAGATTGCCCCAGAGGAAGAGGTACAGGTGGTGTAGTATCAGTGCAGGTTCAGAATGTCACTCGAGGTAGAGGTAGGGGACATGGACAATCTAGAAGTGGCAGGGTTGGGCAGAGTGTATTAGAATCGGTGAATAGAACAAAAGGTAGCCGAGCCCCAGCTCGAGCATATGCCATAAAAGCTCATGAGGAGCAGGATGCCCTAGATGTCATTATCGGTAAATTTTCTCTTTATGATACTGATTTATTTGCACTGATAGATCTGGGTTCTACACATGTCTAAACCTATGGTTTCATGCCATAATCATCATCATTCTTGAAATTGCATTTATCTACAATCATGTTCAGCATGCATTATTTCAAACAAACATAGGCTATTGCCTTAAATTATGCACAAACCTTAATCTTTCTCCTCCACTCTTTTAGGTAGCTTTCTCTTTTCCTTTGCTCCTTAGAGCTTGTTCCTTGTCATTTGGAACTCCTACAACATCATAAATTATTATCATCATCATCTGATTTCCTCAAGACCCTATCTCTCTTTCTCTCTTTCAAAACCCTAGTTTCTCTCTCATTCCATATAAGTCTTGGATGAGCTCAAAATTCGAACTTCCTTTAGAAAAGATGAAGAAGAAGAAGAAGAAATACTTCTTACCTTACACTTTTTTTCACTTGATCACCACTTTGGAGATTTTCTCTCTCTACCAAACTTGATTTTTCTTCCTCTTTCCTGTTCTTTCCAGCTTCCTTATGAGTTATAGAACATGAAAATCACCTTGTCTTGCTCTTTCCCTTCTCTTCCCTTCCTTTCTCTCTCTAGAGTCAAGGTGAGCTATGGAGGAAAATTGTGGCTAGCGTGACTGGTAAAGAAAAGAGAGAAGAAAGCAGAAAATGAAGAGAAGAAGAAAAAGAAAAGTCTTATATAGGGTACCCAAAAAGTCTTAATGTGGGACCCACCATTTTACCATTTTCTCCCAATTTCACACTTAATCAATATTGATCTTCTTCTTTTAGTGTCATGGTCGGCCAAACCTATCAAAATATGCCCCAAATTAATATGTTGATTAACAATTAATCTCATTAATCCTCCAATTTTTTGTAAATTGCAATTTGACCCCAAAACTTATCAAATTTTGCAAATTAATCCTTTACCGTAATTCAACTTCTTTAAAATTTAATATCACTTAATTAGGCATTTATCATTTAATTTAGCCATTTCTTAATTAATTTTGTGTAAAAATCTGAATTTAGACTTCGATCGGTCAAACGCGTCAACTTCAGGACACGTGCGACTCGGGGCCTAAATTAGCGGATGTTACATTCTCTCCCCCTTAAAATAATTTTGTCCTCGAATTTTACCTGTTCATTCGGGGTTGAACAACTGGGGATATTGCTTCTTCATCACTTTTTCACTTTCCCACGTGGCTTCTTCAATTGTATGATTCCGCCACCAAACTTTAACTAGAGGAACTCTCTTGTTCCTGAGAACTTTCTCTTCATATGCTATTATAGCCACTGGTTCTTCCTCATAAGACATATTTTTATGTACCTCTATTTCCTCAATCGGTATAATATGGGTTGGGTCTGAACAATATCTTCTAAACATTGAAACATGGAACACGTTATGAATTATGTCTAGCTCCGGAGGAAGAGCTAATCGGTAAGCCACTGGTCCTATTCTTTCTAGAATCTCATAGGGACCAATAAACCTTGGGCTTAATTTTCCTTTTTTACCGAACCTCAATATCTTTTTCCAAGGTGAAACTTTAAGAAATACTTTGTCTCCTACTGCATATTCTATATCTCGCCTTTTTAAATCGGCATAGGATTTCTGTCGATCTTGTGCTGCCTTTAGCCTTTCCTTAATCACTTTAACTTTCTCCTTGGTCTGTTGAATTATTTCCGGCCCAATCAACTTTTTCTCATTCAACTCGGTCCAACATATTGGTGTCCTACACTTTCTTCCATATAAAGCTTCATAAGGAGCCATGCCTATGCTCGTTTGATGATTGTTGTTATAGGAAAACTCCATAAGAGATAGATGAAGATCCCAACTTCCCTCAAATTCAAGCACACAACATCTCATCATATCCTCTAGCAACTATATAACTCGCTCTGATTGTCCATCCGTTTGTGGATGAAATGTCGTGCTATAGTTTAGTCGAGTTCCCAAAGTCTGCTGTAGACTCTTCCAGAACTGCGACGTAAACCTGGGATCTCTGTCAGAAATGATAGATACAGGTACTCCATGAAGTCTCACTATCTCATTCATATAAATCTCAGCCAGCTTGTTCAAAGTATAATCCATTTGGACTAGTAGGAAATATGCTGACTTCGTCAATCGATCCACTATCACCCACACTGCATCATGCTTTCTCTGAGTTACCGGTAAACCAGACACAAAATCCATCGTGATCCTCTCCCACTTCCATTCTGGTATGGGAATCGGTCGTAGTAATCCTATGGGTAATTGATGCTCAGCTTTCACTTGCTGACAGATTAGACATTTAGCAACATATTTAGTGATATCCTTTTTCATCCCCGACCACCAGTATTGTGCTTTCAAATCTTGGTACATCTTGTTCCCACCTGGGTGCATAGTATAGACCATTTCATGAGCTTCTTTTAAAATCTCTGTCCTCAACTCTTTCATACTTGGTACACAAATCCGGTTCTTGAAATACACAGTACCATCTTTTGTTAAAGAAAATTCTGACTTTTCTCCATTTTTCAAGGCTTCGACCATCTTTACTAACTTCTTATCTTGTTTTTGGACATCTTTAATTCTTTGCATCAATGTGGATTCCACTCGCATCTCAGCTAAAATCTTCCTGCTTAGTGCATCTGCAACCACGTTAGCCTTTCCTGGATGGTAGTCTATCACACAATCATAGTCTTTAATCAATTCCAACCATCTTCGTTGCCTCAGATTGAACTCTTTCTGTGAAGGAAGATACTTAAGACTCTTGTGGTCTGTATAAATGTAGCATCTTTCTCCATACAAATAATGTCTCCATATCTTTATCGCTGCAAGCTCTAAATCATGCGTGGGATAGTTAAGTTCATGAGGTTTAAGCTATCTGGAGGCATATGCAATCACTTTTCCCTCTTGCATCAGAACACATCCTAGCCCATTGTGACTTGCATCACTGTACACAACATAATCTTTTCCTGGAGTAGGCTGAGTCAAAACTGGTGCTTCAATCAACATTGCTTTTAATCGATCAAAGCTTACTTGACACTTATCTGTCCATTCAAAACATACCTCTTTTCGCAGTAGTCGTGTCAAAGGATTCGCTATAGATGAAAATCCTTTCACAAATCTCCTATAGTATCCGGCTAATCCAAGAAAACTTCTCACTTCTGTCACATTTCGATGTGGTTTCCAATTAAGGATAACCTCGATTTTACTAGGATCAACTCGAATACCTTCGGCTGATATTACATGACCCAGAAAACTAACTGCTTCCAACCAAAACTCACACTTAGATAGCTTTGCATACAATTGTTTCTCCCTTAAAGTCTGCAATACTTTTCTGAGATGTTGATCATGCTCTACTTAATCTCTTGAATAGACAAGAATGTCATCAATGAATACAACTACAAATTGATCAATATATGGCCTGAACACTCGGTTCATCAGGTCCATAAAAATTGTCGGCGCATTCGTCAATCCAAATGGCATCACTAAGAACTCATAATGACCATAACGAGTCCTGAATGTCGTCTTAGATACATCTGACTCTTTGATCTTCAGTTGATGATATCCCGATCGAAGATCTATCTTTGAAAATACACTTGCACCTTTCAACTAATCAAACAAATCATCAATCCTAGGCAGTGGGTATTTATTCTTAACAGTAACCCTATTAAGCTGCCTGTAGTCAATACAAAGACGTAAAGTACCGTCTTTCTTCTTCACAAATAGTACTGGAGCACCCCATGGAGATACACTAGGTCGTATAAATCCTTTATCTAACATTTCTTGCAACTGTATCTTCAATTCTTTCAATTCTATGGGTGCCATCCTATATGGTGTAATAGATATAGGAGCGGTGCCAGGTACTAATTCAATAGAAAACTCTATCTCTCGATCAGGTGGTAGTCCTGGTAACTCTTCAAGAAATACATCATAAAACTCACTAACTTCGATGTCGGTCAACTTTGGACTTTTCTTTCGGGTGTCAATCACATATGCTAGTTAAGTCTCACATCCCTTATTGATAAGTTTTCGAGATTTCAACGCTAATATCACATTATCTGGATATCCTCTATACTCACCCATCACTACTATCTCTTCTTGTTCTGAAACTTTAATTCTCATCTGCCTCTTTCCACAATCTATTATCACCCCATGGCAAGTTAGCCAATCCATTCCTAATATCACATCGAACTCGCGGAATGGTAACTCTATTAGATCTACTGGAAATTGCCTGTCTTGAATTTCGACTGGGCAACCTCTAAACACTTTACTAACCCGCACACTGTGTCCTAATGGGTTAATGTTTGTTATGTTTGTATTTTTGAGATGTTATGTGATTTGTTGTGACTTTTGATATTTTATATGGAAATTGGACCAAATGGTGAGAAATAATTGAGACATATGAATGTAGTTGTAATTCTGAAAATTTTAGTTTTAAAATGAATGAAAATGATGAATGTGGTTGAAATATGGATTGATGCCAATTGATGGCTCGGGTACATAATTCCAAGAACAGTTCTGTCTATTTTGATGATAAATTGAGTTATGGAACTCCTTTTTGTATGTTCTTTGTTGGAAATGAAAGATAAGACACAGGGATTTAATTTGTATTTAGATTATAACACCTAATTATGTCTATATTTTCCCAGAAAAATGCATGAAATTTAAACCTAGAATCTGTCCAGAAAATTCTGGGCAGAAAATTTTGTGATGATGCAGTAGTGAATTGATCATAACTTTTGATAGACAATTGTGATTTAAGTGATTTTTGATGAATATGAAAGCTAAGACAATAAGATAAATATTTTTAGAAGTTAGAACTCTAAATTATAATTATAAATGGGCTAAAAATGAAGCCCAAAAACAGGTCCGAAATTTGTCATAGGTATAAAACGTGAAATGTTGGACTTATGCATGCGGTATGTTAATTATATGCAATAATTAATGCAAATATTTACTTTGATAATAATTATAAATGTTTAAAAAATTATTTATGTATGAGATTTTATTGTAATAATAATTGGAATATAGAACAAAAATAAACAAGCATACTTATGATAGTTGAAAATATTGTGAATTAATATAAAATTTGTTAAGCCCAAAAGCACCTAGTCTAGAACTAGAATAGGGAATAGTTTGACATGCCAATCAAGGAATTTTAGGCACTCGGTGCCAAATATGAAAGCTGATAATGGAAAATTGATAAATGCACTCGGCGCAAAATTTTTAAGCCGGTAATGGCAATATAACAGAAGCCGGTACTGACATTATTATAAAAGCGCTTGGTGCTATATTATGAAAGCCGGAAATGACAATCCCGTTATTCCTATTAGATAGTTCGATTATAGGTGTTATGGGCACAAGAAAATAATAATAATAATAATAATAATAATAATACTAATATTGAAATATGTGATTTTGATAAATGTTACATGAATTAAATTTGTTACTATTACATGTTGAATGAAATTTATTTGATTTTATATAAATTTTTATTTTATGCCTTATTTATTAAATGGTTAATTAATAGGTGAGAATATATATATATATATATATGTAAAATTTTTATCATTGAAGCACCACTAAGGTAGTAGCTTAGCGCGGGTGGTTTCCTCTCGCGTAGGTTAGAAGGGTAGTCGTAAATCTTAGAATTGTCAGAAGAAGAAGGGTACCCGGAGGGAAGCAGCAAAAAGCTTTGGGTTTTCCTTTTTGGTATATTTTGTTAAAAATTGTGTAAATTAAATTATCGTTTTTATTTCATATAATGTGTATTAAATATGTGAATTGCAATGTAATAGAACATAGTTTGGATGTAAATTACTGTATTTTATAAATAAATGAAATTTTGAATATTTATACTTGTAAAATTTTTTATTTTAGTGTCTGCAATATTTTCGTAAATAATAATAATAATAATAATAATATTTATACTTCATTTCATTGAATTTACAAACAGTTAGACGGGTAATGCTCGCTTACCTTGCTAAACTATAGTGGGGTAAGGGGGTGTTACATACCAATATACTTAGCCATGCAATATATACATTGAAAAGAAACATACATATTAAATATATGGGTCTAATTACATGCATAACAAAAATATCATAGGTGAATCCATATCGTATAATCATACAGTATATAAATCATAGTCATACTAAATTTCATCATATATTAAAATAACAAGCTTTTAATCTCATATATATATGATTACTGGTTTCCATAATCATTTTTCTAGGATGTTACTGTATTCTGATTTACTAAATTTTGTATATCTTTATGGAAATACTTTGCCTTACAATTTCAGTATACTGTATTACCAAATTTTGGTTTCTTAGCCCAATACTCTAGACCCAGACCATCCAAATGCGGGTTGTGAAATAGGAGCTATCTAACACGAGTTTAAGTCATCCTGCTCATTACT
The DNA here is from genome assembly GCA_023653625.1 of Triadica sebifera. Taxonomy (NCBI): domain Eukaryota; kingdom Viridiplantae; phylum Streptophyta; class Magnoliopsida; order Malpighiales; family Euphorbiaceae; genus Triadica; species Triadica sebifera. The sequence goes on along the minus strand of CM042903.1, from coordinate 12,062,929 downwards.
ATATCTGACTGTACTGCTACCACTGAGCTTCTCAAATCAGGAGTTCTCTAACACAATCTTAACCCATCCTGATGAGCAATGAATGCATCCATATGGGTACAAGGGTGCTCTGACACAAGCTTAAGCCACCTTGTCCCTAATCCAGATATGCTACCACTGAGCTTCTCAAATCAAGAGCACTCTGACATAAGCTTAAGCCACCTTGATGAAAAATATAATAATCATATGCATAAATATTCTGCAGTATCGTAACCCTCTCAATGGCATGCTACCTATCCTAGCTAGTCCTCAAATAGAGAATGGACATATACATTCATTTTCTAGATAATTAACAACATTTATGTTATATTCTATAATTCCACAATATCATTATGATATTCATAGCACCTAGTGCATTCACATGTTTCATAATCCTAGCATCAAATTGTAATTAATCTCATTCGATCATGCCAAGTGTGTGTATATATATCATACTTATATGGTTACATCACAAAATCAATTTACAAGTTTTTGGATGCAGATCATTCATGATGTGTGAGGCCTTCTATCACGAGTTATCTACTAGTGACTTAGTCGTGACTGGCTCATGATCATTCACGGGTGTGAAATTCATACTTTCATGGGAGTAAAGCTTGGCTTGACGGGCATGAAAGACCTTCATTGTAATAGCCAAAATATCGGATTAGTAGTAAACTACAGTTTTCGAGATTGATCAACGTACTCAAGGCTAAAAATACACTATGGGTGAAAAATATTTTGTTTGATCATTGGAAAAAAATAGGTCACAACTAGTTTGAGAGTAAAATTTGGAGTTAAAACAATGTCAAATAGGTTCCCAAAAGTCAAAATAAGAAAAAAGTCAGGTGACGGTTTAAATAGTAAATTTGGTTTGACAATACTTTGACCGGATTGTTAAAAATAGTAAACAACCTTTAAAATTTTATTTTAAAGCATAGATAGACTCTAAATATTATTTAGAATTATTTGATAGTGAAAAAGGAATTTTACGGTAACACATAAATTTGATTAATCGGACTGGTTTGAGTGAACCGGATTGGGAAATGGACTCTGATTGAGTTAAAAAAATTTAAGTATGATAATTTGTATATTTTATGAATTATGGAAATAAATTTGGAAGAAATTGGGCTTGGAAAGTGAGAGGAATAATTTAAATCGCTAAATATATCTTAATTTCACAAATTGGCCTAATTAGTTGGACCACTTGACTTTACCAATGCCCAACCCATTTCAACCACCTATATAAACCCCAAAATACCAAAATTATCAAGATAACTCTTCACTTTTCACGAACTTTCCCTTGTTACTATTTTGGCCAACTAGGTTTTCCCATTCTTCTCTACCGAATTTCTCACTTTTCTCTCTAATTGTTACACCAAATTCAAGCATTCTAATGTTATTTCAGACCCTCTATTAGCTAGTTGAGGTCTTCAATCTTCGATTAAAGGGTTAGAAATGGAAGAAATTAAATGATTCAAGTTAGAGCATCAAAGGGAGGTAAGAGAATTAAATTTGTTTAAGGGTTCTAATAGGAAGCTTAAAGTATGTAGGATACATTTATGAAGTTATATTGAATTATGGAAGCAAAATAATGGTAGTTTTATTTATGCATATTGTTGAACCTTGAGGGGTATTTCCATCATTCTGAAGCTAACAAATAAAATAGCAATAATGTATTTAACATATTTGTTTTCTAAGTTTATTGAACAGGGTATGGAACATGATAGCAAGAATGGAGAATGAAAGATTAACCTTAAAAACACAAAAATTGAAGAAATAACATGATTCATGCCCGTGACCTTTTATGTCACGCATGTGATAAATCTTAGCGTCAACTACCAAATATTTAAAGTTCATGGCCATGAAGGATCATACCAACCATGAATGATCATATCAATCACGCCCGTGAAATAAAGTCACGCCCGTGAGAAAACATGTCAAATTCCTCTAGAGAGCTTCACGGTCAGAGTCACCACTTGGACCACAGCTTGGAAGGATGTTCACTCCCGTGAAAGAATAATGTCACACCCATGATCAAACACTTCAAATCCTTCCAGAATGCTTCATGGCCAAAGTCACCAGTCAAGTCATGGCTTAGAAGAACAATCACGACCGTGACACACATATTCACGACCAGGAAAGAGGAAAGAGAAACATGTCAGGTGTGAAATTAAGAGTTGGTGCAACTGCTATTTTCGCATTAAATGCAACCAAACGACTATAATTTGCCATGGAAGTATAAATGCAAGCCATTTATGAATCCAGAATAAGAGAATAGCAAATACTTTGAATCTCAATTTTGTTATAGCCATTTGTGCATTTAATACTTTAAAACAAACATTAATTCTCTGTAAAAAAATCTTTTTGCTCATTATTTTTTGAGCATTATAGATTTGTGAGTGTTTCTCTTTATAATCTACTACTCAAGTGAGTTTGGGTATATTGGGTTAAGAGTAGAACACTTGTAAGGGTTATTTGTGTGAGCCTTTAAAACACAAAGAATTGGTTTATTGTGTGAGCCATTGAAACACAAGGGATTTCTGGGTTAGGTGTGATCCATTGTTAGAAACACCGTAGTTGGGACTGAGCTTGTAAAACTCCATTGTAACACTTAGTGTGTTAGTGAAACTCCCAATTGAGATTGGGGAGAGGAGTAGGGTTTGTTAACACCCGAACCTTTATAAAAATTCCTGTGTGATATCTTTCTATCCCTACTCTACTTAACTTTTCTTTTCGCATTTAAAAGTTAAGAAATTTTAATATCCAATTCAATTCCCCCTTTTTGGTACAATATCTGGACAACAATTGGTATCAGAGCTTAGTCTAGCATTGAGGCCTAAATAGCACTAGCAAAGATCAAGATATGGCTAATGAAGGATTCCAAAGTCTCAACCCTTACATTGATGGATCAAATTATGCTCATTGGAAGTTTCAGATGGAGACATATTTGGATAGAGGAGGAATTGAAGTCTGGGATAGTGTTCAGAAAGAATGGACACCACCAACTAGAAGAGGAGTTGATGGTGAAGAAGAAATCCTGTCAAAAGATGATTGGATAGAGCCTTAAAGAAGAGCAATTTTCAAAAACAAGAAGGCAATGACAATTCTCTCAAACTCAATATCCATTGAAGAATGTGGCAGGATACAACACTACCCAACTGCATATAACATGTGGAAAACATTGAAAAACTATCATGAAGGAACAAAGCAAGTTAAATCCAAGAATATTTAACTTCTTACTTCAGAGTATGAACTCCTCAAGATGAAATCTAATGAGTCAATAACTAACATGACAAACCATCTTTTAGCCATCATAAAAAGCATGAGAAAGCTTAGGAAACACCTGAACTTGGAAGATGTAAATAACAAAATTCTCAGAAGTCTTCCTCTCCAAGATTACGGTTTAAGAGATATCGGTATAGAAGAGGAAAAAAAAGACATGAGCATCATGAATATCGATGTGCTTATTGGAAAACTTCTCACACATGAAATGGCAGTGAAAAGAGATAGAGAGCTTGAGGCGTGATCCCTTGACACCAACACATGTTGAAAAATGGTTGTTCAGGACCAAAAGATTGTTTGAAATCACTCAGTCTGCCTAAAGAGATGTTTGAGGGTACAGTGGCTTTACTCTAAGGTCTTGCATTTATATGGTGGGATTCAATCTGCAAGCACACCCCAGTTCAGCAATTTAATTGAGAATTCTTTTTGGCCTAGTTTGAGAAGAAATACATAGGGTCAGAGTATAAATCAATGATGTAAGATGCTTTTTAAAGACTTAGGCAAGGAAATAAGTCAGTTGCGGAATATGAGAACAAGTTTGAGTGCCTTATTGTCTGTCTTGATGACTATCATTTGACTGAAGAGAAATTATGCTAGAGGTTTAAGAGGGGTCTCTATAACAATATCAGACAGATAGTTGGTGCTTAAAAGCATCCAAATTTGTGTTCATTGATAGAAGCAGCTATTAAAATGGACGGTATCCAAGTGGATGAGGCTGATAGACAGACTCGATTTCAACAAAAGAGAAAGCCAGGTCAATCTAGTGGTACGAATACTCAAAGTAAGAAGCCTAGAGGATCAACTCCTTTACGGAGTCTTGCATCAGCTGCACTAGGGCATGGACAAGGAAATACATATCGTAGCAATGCCCCAGTTACTTCTATTGGAAGTACACCTAGAGGCAGAGAGGGAGGCGTAATCTAGACCTCTAAGTGTGGTAGATCCCACCCAGGAGAGTGTAGATATTTGATTGGTGCCTACTCTAAGTGTGGTTCAAATGATCATCAGGTCAGGAATTGTCTAGTGGCTTAGGCTTCTACAGTTACATCACTAGAATCGGGTACTGGACCTTCAGCACCCAAAAGTCGAGGTAGGGGAGTAGCCTCTAACCCATCAGCATCCAGACCTTCTGCACAGCTACTCCATGGTCAGGGATGACCTATAGGCCGCACTTATGTAGTAAGAGCTAGAAAAGAGGAGGATGCACCCAATGTGATAATAGGTAAATTTATGCTTATGCCTAATTCTATTTACGCATTTATTGACCTTGGTTCCACACACGCCAACATAAATACTGATGTTACATAGGGAAAAGAATTGAGAGATTCACAATTAGACTAGGATATTCTAGTGAGAAATCCTTTGGAGAATAGTGTTTGTGGTGAATAAAGTGAACAGAGAGTGTTCCAATCTTCAATTGAAGGGTTAGAAGTGGAAGAAATTAAAGGATTCAAGTTAGAGCATCAAAGGGAGGTAAAAGAAATTGGGGGTTTAAAATTTATTTAAGGATTCTAATAGAAAGCTTAAGGTATGTACCACACTAAGAGTGGTTTTATTTATGCATATATTCGGTCTAAGGTAGAAAATAAAGGAGGAGGAGGAACTTTAAAGAAAAAGGCTAAGGAAAATGAAGTTTAGGGAGGCCAAAGCAAAGAAATAAGATTAGTGGTTTAAAAATCTAAATATTTCCATGGAATCTGTATGAATATAGGTTATGGAATTCGAGTATATATGTGTATTTTTCATGATAAATTGAAAGTAAGCTTAGAAACATGATTAAAGACATTAAAATGTGGATTAGGATGCTTAAATTCAAATAAAATAATTTTAGATGGTGGAACTTTTATAGTGACCTAATGATGTATGTTTGTATATATATGTATAATTATAATTTAGTGCAATATTATGGTATATACATGTTATTAAAGTTATGAATTAATGAAATTAATGGTTATTAGGTGAAAGAAAAATTTTAATGGTGAGAATGCATGTTAGGCCAAATTGAAGACATGAAAATTTTAATGTATTTTTTTATTAATTTAATGAGAATTAAATCATAAAATGCATATAGACATGAAATTTGATGTATATGAATTAATTGAGAATTATTAGAATTTATTCAAATATTTTCTAATTAGTGATTTCATTATGTATGAAATGGAACATAATGAATGAGGTATGTTTAATTGAGTTTTATGGCTTAATTGGGGATAATATTGAATATTTAGTGCATTGGATTGGAAATTATGGGAAAAGAATAATTTTATTGCCCTTAGTTGAAGTTTAGTCATTAAATCTAGTTTAGGATATAATTGGCTAGCCATAGGGACATTATTGATGCAGCGCGGGTCATGGTGACTTGCGTAAGTAGGTCAATAGCGGTCTATTTCAGTGATAGTGATTCAGTAATCAGTGTGCAATGCAATTTTTGGGTGTTCCTTGGGGTCACTCTTTAGTGTAGTGGATCTGTGGGGTCCACGTCTATGTATCCAAACCGGAGATTTTCTACCGGATTGATACTAACGGCATGATGAAAAAAATGGCATAATAGTAAAATGACATAATAGTAAAATGGAAAAATGGTATAATGGAATAAAAGTGAGTAAAAATGAGTTAATTAAAGAAATAAAGTGTAAATAGATTTAATTGAAAGAAAATAAAATGTTTAGGGGTAAATTTGTAATATAAGGGTTAAATGGTAATTTTATGTATTCAATAAGAGAAATAAATGGGAAATAAAAATTAATTAGTGATAAAAGTGTAAATAAATGTAAACTGACATAATTATAAATAAATGGAAGTCTATAAGCCAAAACATAATTTTCCGGTAAATAAAAATTAAATAGAAGATTAAATTGAAATTTAAGTTATAAGATGAGTACGAAGAGTAATTATTAATTTAATAAAAGTATTAAAGATAAATTAATGGTAATTGATGATAACAATAATAATAATAATAAAATAATGATTAAAAGAATAATTATAAATAATTATAAATATAATATTTAGAGTATATTCTTGAATAATAAGTTAAAATATAAATTTTAGTTAAATTAGAATTGTTATATTAATATAGACAGTACATAAAAATTTGCATGAATGTGTATGTAAAAATTTAGATCAGTGGTAATTTTCAGAATTGTAACTACCATAGGGCATTTTAATGATTTGTACGTAATTATTTTGACTGAGTGCAGGTACTAGCTAGGGAGTCACTGGAGCAAACATGCCTCAGTTTGGGAGCAGCATGAGAAAGAAATTTATATTACAGACTTAATGGCATGTATATATTAATAGATTTGGAATGTGTATTTTGGCATATAAAAATGACTTTTATGGACTGTTACGCTTAATATATGAAATGTTAGATATTAGAAAAATGGTGAATATTTTTATTTTTAAACTGTTGTACCCTGTGAGGATTGTGGAATTGTTTGTTGTACAAGAAGAGTAGTTTATAATTTATACTCGTTATGTTACCGAAATTTTTGGTTAAATGAATAGTAAAACCAGACAATTATAGGTCAATTAGCAAATTAATAAACATGTTAAATTAGTGATGGAATATATGCAAGAATTTAAGAATATGCAAGTGAATGATGAATCTATGTTCACAAGGCATGTTATTGACATTATGACTAACAAAAAAAATGGTCACACCTGCTATAATCATATTATAGACAATACTAAATAATAATGGTAATCGTTTAAGACAATGTAACATACTTATAGATTGATTGTAATAGGGGTGTTACATTCATGGGCGTTAAGCTTGGATTCACGGGCGTGATACATCATATAGAAACAATATTTCAGCACTATTTTCAATTAATTTCACACACAATCATGTAAAATTTTAAAGCTAACTAATATTAGTCACACCTATCAATACTCCTCATATTCTAGAATGTAAAATCAACTAATCATTCAAACTAGGCTTCATGCCTTATTTATCAATATCCCACATCAATTATCCACATATCAACATTTTTATGCATCACAGAATATTACCAGCCATTTAACTCAATTCAAGCATATACTATATCTGTAACGCCCACTAATTAGAGTTTGATCAGAATAAGTATGTGGTATAAATAGGAAAAAACATGATAGATAATATAGATTAAAATAGATAAATTGTTAATTAAATTAGAAATTAAAATAAATTAAATTGATAGACAATATAAATTTGATTAAATTAAACCATATAATTAAATTGTATTTTTGGTAAAAATTTAATAGGACTAGATATAAGTAAAAATACGAAGATGATGATGATGATGATAATAATAATGATGATGATGATGATGATGATGATGAAAATAAAAAAATAAAAAATAAAAAAAGATAGAAAGTGAACAGTGCAAGGTCAGCAGGAAAAAAAAGAGGTAAGACTAAAATTGGGAATAGGAGAGGGGAGGGGAAGTCAAGTAAGACTTTACCCCATTTCTTCCAACTTCACCTCTCTTCTTCTTCTTCTTTTTCATCCATTTCCTTCCTCCATATCACAACCCCAAAATCTTTACCTCTCCTTCATGATTTTTAATAAAATTCACTCCAAATTAATTTGATATTGGTAAGTTATATCTTTTTCCTTATTATTGTGTTATTAAAGCTTTTAAGATTATGTTTTGCAGTGTACTTCGTTTATTTTTTTTGAGTACCTATAAATCAAATTTGAGAAAGTGTAAAACATAAAAGTTGCTCATATATGTCTTGTGTATCTGTCTGTCAAATTTTATTGAATGATTTTGAATATATAAAGAGAAATGGTTATTGGAGTGAAACTGGTTTAGGGAGACGTATCAACTAAATAACCTACGGTTTTTGTTTAAATTGACCATCTTAATGGCTAAATCTGAGGTTTTGTAAAACATGAAAGTTGTAGGTATATGTTTTATTTAGGTTTCTAAAAAATTTTGTATAAATATCTCTTGTGTAGTTTGAGTTATATTGAAATGAACTATGACTGTTCCTTGATTGAGCTGGTTTCATATACCTTTACAGCTCCAGTAACTTCATCCTTATATTTGACCTCTTTTTTATATCGAATTAGCCAAAGTTCCAAACATGAGAGTTTTATTCCTATCTCTTATCTAAATTTCTGTGAAAGTCTCACCTTAAAATGTTATGTATTTTGTCAGTTATGAGCTAAAAAATTGAACTGGTTGAGTTGATACTCTATGTTAAACAAGTTATAGATCCTCTAGTATTTGAAAACCTTAGAGACCGAATCTAAAAATGAGGTAAACATGAAAAATGTTCCAAATTAACTTATATAACTGTATAAAAATTTTCATAATAATTGAAACTACACATTGAAAGATATGAAGTTTTAAATATGGTACCCCGAAACTGCCTAAGGGCAGAGAACAGAGCAACATTTAAAAATATACCAAATATTGTGTAATGGTTAAAAAATTCTGAAATTATAGTATTTTTTATTTTTAGATATTAAATTTAATTAGGATCAAGAATCATATAAATTGGATAAGGTTAGAAAAAGTTATTTATCCAACAGTCCTAAGAGGTCATGTCCCAGCTTATAAGAAATTGTAATTATTTATTTAAACTATATTCAGAATAAATATTTTATCAATGTATTAATTATTTATATTTTCAAATTAGGATCTCAACAAGAAGAAGAGCAATAAAAGTAGACAAGCTCCAAATTTTAGATTTTGGAAAAAGCTCTATTGAGGTTTGTACATATATGCATTTTAGTTTGCCTTGTTGCATGCTTGTGTGTTATCTGAATGAGTTAAATATTTGAATAATGTATTAAAATGTGTAAATATGAAATGAATTGAGATGCTTAATTAATGAAACTTCATGTTAATATATGTATAGACATATGGATGAATAATTGATTGATAAAATGTAGGAAATTTTAGTTTAAGATTGTAAATGTGTGTTAAGGGATGTGAATGTAGAATATGTAGCATAATATATTTTTCAATAGAGATTAGTATATGATTGATTAAAAATGTGATAATTATTAATGGTAATTATTGAATAATTAGGACAATAAAGAGTGAAGTTAGCAAGTCATGTATGACATATGGATTTGATATGAAAAGAGGTTATATGGTATACTTGTACTCATAAGGTTATTATAAATTTTAGTTTTGTATTAAAAGATTTGTTGGCTTTGATTGTTTAGAGAACTAATTAAAGTATGTCAATATTACTTAAATGGTTATATAATGGAATATCATATGATTATATAATTTTAAAATTTTATAATCATTTTTTCATTATAAATGTAATTGGAATATTGATTCCAGCAAATTAATATATAAAGAAAATAAATAAGTAATAACATTAATTGCCCAATTCTCAACCTGTGGATTAATTAGGGATAGATGGTGCACCATTGTGGGCGCATTATGGTACCGGTATTGATATGGTTTAGGAACAATGTGGTATTAGCTCTGAGAGCACCTCTGTCCTAATTGTACACAGATGATGTGATTATACTCGATCATGAGGCTTAAGCTTCGCGAGCTCTCTTGACTTAAGACTATAGTGAGTAGGGTGCTTAAGCTCCACGAGTGACCCTACTACACACCCTATATCTGGACAGTCCAAGAATGAGATTTGGGCTATTTATATTAAAACATTATATATAAATTAATTAAAAGACATACATGTACACGTTGAAAGATAAAATGTGTGAAATAACATGAATTATAAATATTTATTAAGGTAAGCTAAATTTATAATTGAGTTATATATATATATATATATATATATATATATATACATATATATTATCAATAAATTTGGTAATATTGTATAATCATGTGGTTGTCCCTTTATAATGTATGTTGGAATATTGTGTACTGTATTATGAATTATCTACCATGCATTTTGGTAACTGTATGTTAAAATATTTATACTTATATGGATTGAGATTTGAGTTAACTAAACAATCATAATTTTAGGGAAATCAATTAAATTAAAAAGAGTTATGGAAACATGAGAGGAGGTAGAATGCTTAATATTTTATATATTACATATGGTTGATTATATACAGTTCATGTCCTGATACAAATATAATGATGATATAATGAAACATAAATTTTATTTTATTATAATATTTTCTAAATTTGATGCAATGATTTATCTAAATTATATCATGATTATTATGACCCACGTTTGTATGACTGCATGGGAAAACTTAAATGCTTATATGTATTACTAAGCTAGAAATGGTTTAGCGTGGGTTTTTCTCGTGTAGGAACTGGAGCTTGCAAGTAGTAAACTGTGAAGTTGATAGAGGAAGTACAAGCCCATACTAGAGGAGACGCGTCAGAACTGGTTGAGGGTCGGATGCATATTATTTTTACATTTTCTTCATTATCATCCATAGGGGTTTGTTAGACATGTCTTATATATCGTTAAGAACATATTTTGTATTTTGTATTATATCTATATAGTTAGATGTAAGGTAAAAGCCATTAATTTTGATAGTTATAATGAAGTAAAATATTTATGTAACATGATGATGTATTTGATAATTGAATCCATATGTATATTCGAATATTAAAAAAAATGTCAATTTAGTTATTAAATGAAATTTTTAAATTCATGCTAGTTTCATTCAGATTACTAGTGTCATTCCGCTTATGTAATGGGATTATTCCTATTATATAGGCGGGATGTCACAATATAAATATTTCTTGTCACTAAACACATCATAATAATAGCAAAAGCATATTATAAACAAATTAAAGTGAGTATATATACAAAACTTAATATTGGAGCCCTAAAACTAATTTTTCTCCCGTCTACTACCTCTGCTAGGGTTCTCCATCATCAGTCTCATTCCCTAACACAAAACAAAGACCATAATTATGTTCTATATCTGCAATTGAACCTATTTATGCCATAAATTATCAAAATGTTACTTTTCATTATTTTTAAGCCAATAAATCTAACTCTCCCATTAAACTGAAACGAAACTATAAAAGATTAACGGAAGCAACCTCCCTTACCTCTGTTTCAATGATTACAGATTGGCACTAGGGTTCAAAATGTTTTGAAACCCTCCTTAGGTTCTTAATGTTTTGAAACCCTCATTAGGTTTTTACTTCAATTCTTATATCGAAAACTTTATTTTTCAATTCGTTTCAACCTCATTTTTGTTGGTCATTTCGTGTTAAATCAATCATAATCAAAAAGGGAATGAGCAAAATCTATTTTTGAGGTTTTAGAGTGTGGTGGCTACGATTAGGAATGATTTTACGTGAATCTTTCTATTTAAACATGAATCTACCATATATAAACTGTGAACTTTTACGGGCGTGAACCATAGTGTCACGAGCATGAACCATAATGTCACAGGCATGAACCATAGTGTCATAGTCGTGAAGTTCTTCAGCTTCAAAATCTGAATTTCACGATATTCACGGCTGTGATTAACTCTATCAAAGGTGTGAACACTGAAAACTTCACTTTTTCCTATTATTTTCATTATATTAACATTCCTAACACCCATAACCACACATATACTTCTCATATACCCTTAATATACCTTTATTTAATATAGTAATTTCAGGCCCTAACTTACGGGCATTACAGTGACTCTGACTTCCACTAGTCATATGCATGATCTTGTAGCAAAAGACACTAGTCATAGGCATGATCTTGCGGGCGTAATAGTAAATCTCAATGCAATAGCTCGATGATGACTCGGTCAAAATGAAGCCCTTATCTATGTAGGATCATTACTTTCAGCCTCTTCTACCACTATATGTCGAGATCTAAAAGCCATGACATACCTATATTATAAAAGTAACGGCCCTAATCAGTAAGCACCAACTCATATATGCAAATGTGGATACATCTGTGTTATAAATATCTTTAGAACATTTTTTTGAAAACCCAAAACTGCCCAAACTAGGCTCTAATACCAAAAACTCAATAACAACTCCATCACTCTATAGCACATGCCCAAAAAAGGGGATGCTACACTATTTTGAGTCAAAATTGTCATTTAATAAACAATGGAAAATGACACATTTAATACTTTTTATATCATTCTGAGCTTATTTATGTCAGTAACATCTAGGAACCAAGAATCAGGATAACAGGATTGGTCATCCAGACATAATAAAGTTTCCACCCAAACATAGTGGTATGCGTATACAAATTGGCATTAATATGTAAGTATCATCACCAACATTAATACGAGTGTAATCACCAATCCCCTGATTGGCATGCCAAACTATCTAAAATTCAAGTTCTAAACTAGGTGTTCGAGAGCTTAATCCTTGTCATTATCTTAGTCCATCTCATTTCTCTATATCAATCTCATTATTTTTTTATTCCCTTTATCATACTTTCATAAAGTATGACAATATTCACATAATATTACATATTTACTTATATCATGTCATATCCGCTAATTTAGACCTAAGTCACACGAGTTGTTTAATCGACTCATCGGTTTGACCGAAGTCTAAAATTAGATTTTTATCAAAAAATAATGAAAATATTGGAAATTAAGAATGGAAAATATCTAATAAAGTGTTCAAAATATTTTAAGATGTTAAATTTCATTAAAGGACTAAATTGCAAATTTTGAAAAGTTTAGGGGTCAATTCGCAATTTACCGAAAATTTGAGAATTAATTGGGATAATCATCAATTAAATACATGAATTGGCACCTAAAATGCATGTGGAGGCCAGCCACACCAAGTGGAAAATTTTAAGAGGCCAATTGACATGCATGAATTGAAAATTAATGAGGGCTTCTAGAATATGGCTTAGGTGTCCCATAATTATGTAGCTTGTCTTTATTCTTTTAATTGTTCTTCATATCTAGAATTTGATATATTTTAATTGCCTCCCACATTTCTTGAAGCATAACACACCAAATGGCATACAACAATTAGCCAAGTGAGGTGCATGAATTAAACATTAAAGAGAGTTTCTATAATGTGGCTTAGGTGTCCCCCATCTTAATGACTTTTGTCATCTTCCTCTTGATTGTTTCTTCTTCTTCCTTATCTATTTTCATTAAGAAAATTTTTTTTCTCCACACCAGCCACGTTTTTCCCTTGGACAGCCATAACCAAACGTTGTTATAAGAAGAGAAAGTGAGAAAAAGAGAGAGAAAGGCATGGGAAATTCCATTTTCATGCCTAAGGAAGCTTAGGAGAGTAAGGAAAAAGAGAGAAATTAGGGTTTATGAAGTTTTAATAATCTGATTATAAATTTTAGGAACTCAAATTGACAACGAGCTAGATCAAATGAGCAAAGGAAAGGAGAAAGAAAAGTAAAGAGAAAGAAAAGAGAAAAATAGAGGTTTGTGCATAACCTAAGATAATAGCCTTTTTTATTTTTTTTATTTGCATGATTTTATTATTTGGCATGTTGATGATTCTAAATTAATAGTATTCTGTGTTGAAAATCTTGGGGATGCATGTTTGCTAGACTTAAGATTTAATTTGGTAAAAATTGAATGTGATTAGCTTGTATGTTCCTTGCTGAAAATCGATTAGCAGTGTTCACTTAAACTGTGATAACTTAATTTTTGGAACTCGGTTTTGTATTTTTTTTGTTGGTTTTGAAATATAAGACATAGGGCTATAAATTTTATTTAGAACATAAAACCTGAATATGTCTGTAATTATCCAGAAAAATTCATAAAGTTAGGACATATAATCTGTACAGAAATTCTGGGCATAATTGTTAGTAATGAGTAGTAGGTACTTAACCTGTTATAACATGAGTTCTGGAGCTTGGATTTGTGTTTTCCTTGTTCGGTTTGAAAGCTAAGACATAGGACTATAATTTTTATTTATACCATAATATATGAATATGTTTGTAATTTTCCAGAAAAATTCATAAAGTTCAGACTTAGAATCTGTCCAGAAAATTCTGGGCATAATTATTAGTGACCAATTAGTGTTAATATTGTTATATCTTTTGATAAAGAACTCAGAATTAAGTGATTCAAGTTGTATATTAAAGCTAAGATCCATATATAAAATGTTTATGAAGATCATAAAACTAAATTCAGAATGAAACAAGACCAAAATTAAGATATAAAATAGAGAACAGAATCGGCCAGTGACAGGGAAGCATGTGAGTTGAGGAATGAAATGAGTAAAATGATGAGAACTTTGTTATATTATATAAATATTATTTTAATTGAGTGATTATGTGATTATTTTGAGATATTAGATGCATGAAAAGTATGAAATTAATTTTTATGAAATTTAATGAAATTGTATAAGTCCTAGAACACCTAACTAGAACCAACTTATGATAGTTTGGCATGCCAAATGGAGGGGAGTATGATGAAAATGATTAAATCTATTAATTTTATGATTATCTATGCCGATAATGGCACTGTTATCTATGCCGATAATGACACTATTATCTACGTTGGTAATGACACTTTTATCTACACCGGTAATGGCACGGTTATCTACGCCGATAATGATATTGTTATCTACGCCGGTAATGGCACTTATATGCGCACATCATATTGCCCGGATGGCACTCCTAAGTGCCTGGATGGCAACTCCATTATCCGAGTCAGTGGATCGTAAGTGTCATGGGCATAAATAAAGACAGAAATAAAAAGTCATGGAACATAAAAGAATTATTGATAATAAAAATGGAATTATGAATTGTGGAATGTATAAAAAGAAGATTTAGTGTTATACAATAAGGTGATAATAAAATAAATAAATATGAGATAAAATAATGTAATTTGATGTCTATACATGCTAGAATACCATGATATGTATATTTTCATGAGAATATGATTAAGCATGAGTTGAGATATGATAATGCATGATTGCATAAAATAGTTTATTGCCTTATTTATATGCACCACTAAGCCTTGAGCTTCGCGTGGGAATTCCTTTCGAACAGATTTAAAGAAGTAGCTGAGGTTTTTGGATAAAGACACGGTGATCCAAGTCCAGTAGAGCAACTCGTATCAAATATTGTGGGTCACACAAATTATGTAATTATGGTTTGAGTTTTATTTTGTAGTATTTGTAGAAGAAACAACACGTTTTGTAAAAAACATGTTATTATATAAAAAAAATGTAGTTTATCTTTTATGTTATAATTTCTTTTATATTGCAAAGTAAACAAATTCTAAATATATATAAATATATATATGAGTAATTTTCAGTTATACACAATTTAATAAAATGATATTTTAACCGATGAAGCCAACATAGCACACCCTCATCCAGGCATAAGCTGCTAGGGTGAGGGGGTGTTACATATAACATGTAAATGTTCACAATTTTCATTGGATACAATATTTCATTTTAACCTTTCACTTGATATTCTTTATTAATTAATTAATAAATAAATTATTGAAAAAGAAAGCATTCATTGGTGTGACTCATTATTCACGCCTGTGAATAATTTTAAGTGCACACTGCCTTATGACCGTGGTCAAAATGTTCATGCTCATGATACAAGCCATGTTTCAAGTCATGAATGAGTAGTGTCATTTCTATGCAAAAGTCACACTTGTAATATCATTTAATCATGCCTATGAATTTAGCAATTCATGTCCCTAATTGAAGCTTCACACCCATAACTAACTGTTGAAAAATTACACGTTCACTTTCCATATTCATTTCAAGCTTTTTAAAGCCATAAAAATACTAGAACATGCATCCTTAAGGTTCTCAACATAGTATACAATGTTTTACCACATTTAAAGGCCTTTAGCACAATCAAATTTCAAACATACGTTACTTAGGTCATTGTATCATGCAATATCACTTCCGTGGGTCTAAACCTATAATTTCATGCAACAATTTATATCAAATGCTCTTTCATATACTTCAACATATCAAATACTCATGTCATGCAATTTTATAATAAATTATAGGTTATTTCCTTAAGTTATGCACAAACCTCAATATTGTTATACTTCCACTTCTTAGGTCTCTTTTTCCTTTCCTTTGCCTCATTTAACTTGTTCTTTCCCAACTTGTGTTTCTAAAACATATAAAAACATCGTAAGAATCTTACCTCATCATATCTCTCTAAACCCTATTTTCTCTCTCTTAAAACCTTATCTCTTTCTCTCTCCTCCAAAACATGCTCCAAAAGCGCTCAAAATCTTATCTTCCTTTAAAGAAAATTATAGAGGAAATAAATATTGTCTTACCTTTACTCTATTCTTCCCTCGATCAAAACTCTACAGATTTCTCTCTCCATCTTTCTTACTTATCTTCCTTTCTTTTTACTCCCTCTAGCTTCCTCAAGCTTAATTGTGCATGAATATGGCTTTAACCTGTTCTCCTTTCTCTTCTTCCTTACTTCTCCTCACTTGAAAAGCTTTTAGCTATGGTGGATATGGGGCATGGGTAGACCTAGTTTTGAGAGTTTAAAAAATGAATGTAGGAGAAGATAAGAAAGAAGAAAAAAAAAGGAAGGAAAAGAAAACCAAATTTCAAACATGGGTCCCACTATTTGGCCCCAATTTGATATTTTGTGTTAATTAACACTTTAATCTCTCCTTTGTATAGGGTGGTCGGCCAATACTAATAGATCATGCCCAAAACTATAATTAAATGGTAAATATCTTGTTTAGTCCTCTAATTTTCAGTAAATTATAAATTTACTCTAAAACTTTTTGAATTTTACAGTTTAGTCTTTTACCATAATTTAACATCTTTACACTTTTAATATGCTTGATTTAGAATTTCTCATAACTACTAATTATTATTTTGATTAATTTCCAGTCAAAATGCTAATTTAGACTCTGATTGGTCTAATGCACCAACTTAGTACACGTGCAACTTGGGATCTAAATTAGTGGATATGATATCTGAAAACCTGGATATGATATCTATGCATTATTGTATATGGATGTTTATGCCATAAACAGAATTTCGAGGAAAATGGTTTAAAAGAATATAAGGATTTTACAAGAAAAGAATTTTTTTAATTTAACCAGTTTTCTTCAAAAAGGTTTCGTAGTGTTCTCTCATATAGTCGAGATGGTCTTGATTTCATGAAAGACGTTCCACCTCAATCACAATAAATAAATAAATAACAAAGTCATATGCACCTCATCACATTTTTGACTTAATTATTTGGATTTTACCAAAAACTCAAGCCAATAGAAGTCGCTCACATCATCAGGCATAGTTTTTCATACATGTCTTTTGTCACTCAAATAGAGCAAAAAAGTATGAGTGATAATTGCATAAGTTGTATGAGACTGAAGAAAACTCCCACTATGCATAAAATACAAACAAACAATACATCAAACATAGACTAAATCATGAATGGAAAGATTTCAAGAAATAATAATAGTAATATTACCTTCTAGGATTGAGATCGAATTGTCTTCCATTGGTCGACTTTGCCATTGATGCTTCAGACTTTAAATATAAGGCTGAACCAACTAGAGGAGATGATGTAGTAGGAAGTAATATAGGAGATGTTGATGTTGAACCCTCTAAGATTGACATATTTTCTGATGGAGGAGCTAATGAAGATGGTTGTGGTGGTGTTGATGGCTATAGAGGTGTCAATGACTATAGCAATGGATATGATTGTGTCAATGAATGTGGCAAAGGTTGTGGTGGTGCTAGAAATTATCCTCCACCCGATGTCAAATGTGGTGCAACCCATCTACATATTAGTTACTTAGTAACAATAAATACTATTAAAAGCAATAATGAACACAAACATCAATTGCTAGTTAAAAATAATAACAGTAATAAAAGCAAGACTGATGTAACAATATACAAACATATCTCAAATGATTAAATAATTTTTAATAGTTTATAATACCAAAAAGAACATAACATCTTTAGTTTAAACATTACACCTAATCACTATCATGATTGTTATAATCCAACTCATCCTCATCAATTTTTTCATTGTCATCATCTAATTCAAATTCAAACATAAACTATTTTTCTTCTTCATTATCCTCTTTGATGTAAATATATGCTCATGTTGCATCAATCAAATTGTCACTTTCATTGTTTTCAATATCTATATAATGACTATCAATGTCATCTTCTTGGAAGGCTAGTGATACATTAGAAAGTTGACTACTTGACGTTGCTTATGGAATTTCAAATTTAGCCTAGCTTTAATTTTGTAAACATCTAACCATTCATTTATTTTGCATTTGACACTTGGCTATATGATAAAATTCACCTGATATGCTTGAACCACCATAACAAATGGCTTATACCTGTTAAATCTACATTTTTTATTCACTCAATCAACTTATATTGTGGATGCACTTTTGTACCCATATTTAGTGTTGGATCAAACTACTCACACTTGAATAGCATAGTTCTCTTAATTGGTAATGTAGGGTACTCCAACTGGACAACTTTCAAACAATCAATAATAATAGTCACATTTATTTGCATTGTAGTTTAAGCCTTTTATGTATACACCATTGTTCATAGTAGCTTTAGCATATCCATGTACTTTAGTGTGAAATTTGTATCCATTGACGTTATATCACTACAAAAAAAATAGCTAAATAGAGACCATAATTAGCTACCACAAAAAATGGTCACTAAATAGCTACTAATTTGCGACCACATTGCCACCACAAAAGACCAAATACTCATTTTAAAAAGTAATGACCATACAACGACCACTTTATAACCACATTACAACCAATATTTAGCAACCACAACATGCAGTTAATAAATTTGGCACCATTGGTTAGCACAAGACTTTGTAAAAGTCTTATGACGACATTAGGGTCATAACTTAGTGACCATTTAGGTTATAATCGTTAAATAGAGATCACATTTAAAGTGGTCGCTATTTAGTGACCACATAGGTTATGGTCGCTGACTCCGCATATGAGAAATGATAGAAGATCTGTTGTTTAAGATAATTAAGTTCAATAACCATAGCCTATATGGTCGCTAAATGCAGACTACTTTAAATGTAATCACTAAGTAGCAACTACTTAGTTTGTGGTCATTGACCTTTTGTATAAGAAATGATAGAAGATCTACCATTTCATATAATCAAAATTGGCGACCGCAACATTTTTGATTGGTAAGTAGCGACCACGTAATAAGTGTCTCTATTTAGCAACCACATTGTTGTTAAATCTGAATAGGTGAAACAACAAAATGACTGTCATTTCACTTTGTTGCAACCACCTGTATTGTGGTCACTATGTAGCATTGTTTTGAAATTTCCATATTTCACATCAAATTGATTATGATAACAAATAAATTACTTCCATTATTTGTGGTCACTAACTGGGATAATTAAATCCCCAATTTTCCTTTTTCTTCCCATCGAGATGGAACCCTAACTCTCCTTTTTCTCTCTCTATTCTCTTTATTCTCTATGTAATCTCACTTCTCTATTTACAATCGTTCTCCGCAATATCTTCACTCTTTTTTCTCTCTCTCTTTTTGTTTTCATTATCTCTGTCCATTTCTCATCATTTTTCTATCATTTTTCTATCTATATCCATCGCAGTGTTGTAACCTAAAAGCTCCACACTACACAACCCAACAACCCAGAAGCCTAGTAATTTTGAGATCTTAAAGATTTTTCAGATTTTGAAGTCATGATTCTATGGAGTTTGACCACCATTAGAGATCATTTAATGAGAGGGTTCATTTGATTATTTGTGTACCTATGACCATTTCCTGCTCTTTTGCTTTTGAATTTGATGAATTAAGGACAATTTGATGAAAATTGGACATAAGGTTGAACTCAGCACAAAAGGGTGGTGAAGATGTTGTATGAACCATGAAACTTGGAAAAATAAAATTTGCATGGATTGAAGTCATTAAAACCATAGCTTTGAAAATGAGAGGTGGCAACTACCAGTTGATGAAAAATAAGGAGAATTAAATAATAAGGAAAAAATTATGTTAAAGAAATTAAGGGAGGAGGTGTTAGTAGGAGGATTTAAGCAAGTAAATGGTAAGAACTAAATTTGGGCAGCATTGAACCTATTAAACCCAATTAAGCTTGGAATCGAGCTAGATAAATGGTAATTAAACCCTAAATTAAGATAATTGAAGAAATAATGTTATGAATTAGTAGTTAAATTAGTTAGTAGCATTGAAAAATGACAAATTTTGTGAATAATGCAAGGTACACCCATGACCACACAAAGAGGAAGGGGAGGTAGTAAGCTTGAAGAAGGAAAAGAGGAGAAGAAGTGAAGGAAATTTGAGGAGAAATAGCCTAGAGCAAAAAAATTGAGGTTTGTGCAAACTTTTGACTATTTAAATTTGAATATTGCAAGTTTTTGTGCATGATTATGAAATGTAATTTTTGTTAAGTACAAACCTGAAATATGATGGTTGTTGATGATGACTTAGGGATGCCTAGTACATTTAGGTGGTTAATTAATTGATTAATTGATAATGTTGTGATATGTATGTTTGTTGGTAAAATAAATGACTTGGTATGGCATGATGTGTGTTGGATGGATAAATTCTTTTTGAGAAAAGGGTAAATTATATAGAATATTAATTGCATAGTTACCCATTCATTTTTAGTGAAATCCATATGAAAGACCTATGCTATGGAAGATTCTTGCTTAGTTATTAATTTATCTATGTGAACCTAGTTAAACACTTGAATATGGCAATGAAATATTGTCCCAATTAAACATTCCAATATGTGGGAAGATCGTTCTTTTTGGTTATTTTAGTTTTATTCTTCACATATAATATTAGTTTCTTATTTCTTTATCAACATAAAGATTTATTAGAATTCAATCAAATAAAAGGATAAGGAGGCCAATAAACATATGAAACTTACAAGTGATTGTAGAATAACTAAAATGCCACTATTTTGGTTGTATGTATATTATATAGTTATAGATGTCGTTAAGCCAATCAAATTGGTGAATTTTAGTGGTTGTATGGCTTGCTTTAAGCCTCACCCATCTCATCATAGATGCAATTTTTTTATAAGGTGAATAAACCTAAATGTAATGAGTCAATACTTTTTATCCAAAAATTTCAATGATGAAAATAGAGGGATTAAGATATTATAAAAAGTTGTTTAATTTTGATCAAACCCCACAAGAGCAAACATGATCATATACATAGAATTTTAGCTTCAACATGTAATGTATTATATGCATGAAGTAGTTCAATATTATAGAAGAAAGGATTAGGTCTCTGATACCACTAGGGGGATGAGCCAGCCTAATCCTTACTGGTACGTGGCGTTGTTTCGTGCAGGACAAGAGCTTAAGCTCTCATTCTCTCTAACAGTCCGGCCAACGCAATTACTGGTTCCTGTTTCGAGATGCACCCAGCACATTTCTAGCCTATATACCAAATAAGAACTAGACTAACTCACCATAGAAATGAAACTCACCAAAGAAGTCAGGAATCAATAAATAAATTATGACTATCCTGAAGGCACACTTTTTGGCCACTGGTAGGACTGTCCTCTTATGCATTCTTAACTTCTGATATCTCAGAGTAATCTTCATTGACTAATGGCTAACTTAAATGATCGAAGAGACTGTGTATACTGGCTACTATTAGCTGACTAGCAGCTTAGAGGAGAGAGAGTTTAAGCAAACATATTGTAATATTGTTTATTACAAACTCGGGTAATTACATCCTTTCTCTTCCAACTGATGGAAGAGCTATTTATAATATTTAGGCAGTGGCATATGACATCACTGCTTACATAAACAAAGATTCCTAAATAGTACTTTTATAATGCAAGCACTATTTTACAATGACATAAAGAAAGAGTAATCATGACTTAAAGTAAAGTAAATAGTAACACACTTATTAAAGCTACTATCACATCTACTTTATTACAAACAAACAAAGTAAGTGGGAAACATCCGCCTAACTATCACTTTCAGATGGGTTCATGTGATGGAGACAGGTTTTGATCTTCTAGAGACTGCTCTAGGCTTCCTATGGACCAATCATCTAGATTATCTTCTCCTGGTGGAATGGGCCTGCTATTGGGATATCTTCTGGGCCTTTGAAAGGGCTCTGGTGGAGGATCCCAACATCTTGCTTAAGAATTCCAATATTGTGCCTGCATGAAATCCATGTCTTCATTTGTGTGGAACATAGATTTTTCAGGTGTTGGATTGGGCATTGAGCTGGAACTTGCTTGTGATCTTGGAACTGTGATGGATACCTTATCCTCATGAGGTCTGTAGAAAGGATCATCTTGATAATCTAGATCAAAAACATATTCTTCATCTTCCTCTTTGAGCTTGGGCTTTATCACCGAAGACCATGGAAACATTTTTATTCTGTTACATGGATCTGGTCCAATGGCTATAAAACTTATTGGTGGAAGATGGTGAAAATTATTATCAATCCTTAGTTCTCTGAGAAGAGATGCCTTTACACCTTCTTGGTTTGTTGAGTCTTCAATGCAATGAACTTGTCATATTCTGCATCTGGTGAGAGTAACGATTCTTGATGTTCCTGCCACTGTTGTGTAAGACCTGTGAAAGATAAAATTACCTATAATATAATCTGGAACATGATTTGGAGTTGAGTTTTGCAAAGTGCTGCTTCCAATAGGAAAGAGGTTGAAACCAAGTGAGAAACTTGATTTGTGGAGTTTGCAGGTTCTCCTTGTTGTCGATGAACGCGAGCATTCTAATCAACTCAATTTTTACCGCATGGAAATATAATGTTGATTGACACCATAAGTATCATAATTGTTCAGGGAACATGTATGCAGGAGTAAGCCTGTAGACCATTACCCAGGGGTATTCAGCTGGACAGTAGACAATCCTTTTGGGACTGCCTATTTTTTCTTGAAAGAGAATCATGTATGTGAATAGCATGTTATGTGCAAAGCTCCTTATCTTTTTGAGATCAGTTCTTAAACATCTAGGTGGAGTGTCTCCAAGAAAATCATATGGAGGAGGAGTTGGAGTACTAGAAGGTGAGCTTGAGCTAGGTGAAGCCATATAGATTAGTGAAATTTCTGAAGAAGAAGAAATGAGATATATCGATGGAGGTGGTTTGGATAAGAAATCAGGGATCAAGTTCTTATCCCCTTTTATATGCTAAACTTCAAAAATATATCTACTGAACCACTCTTTCCAGCGCAACAGCTGTGGGTGTGGAATAGTCTTTTGTCTGAAATCTAGCATCTTTGGAAAGGACGAATAGTCCATGACAACTGTAAAGTGATGTCCTATTAGATGAAATTCAAACTTTTTTATTTCATACTTCACTGCTAGAATTTCTTTGAACGTAGAATGGTAGTGTAGTTCACTTTCTTTGAAATGACCACTGGCATATCCACAAACTTCTTTCTTATCCCCAATAATTTCAAATAACACTGCTCCCCAATGTTCATCAGACGCATCAGTCTAAAGCAATCTTTTTCCTGTGGAGGGAATCTGCAAGTAGGGTAGTGTCTGATTCACTGATTTGATCTTTTGGACTGTGTTTGTGTGAATGGTCGACCAAGGTGGTGCTTCTTTCTTTAACAGTTGATAAAGAGGCTTTACCAACTTACTGTAGTGAACAATGAATTGCCTGATATAATTGGCTATTCCAAGAAACTGTTGAATCTGCTTTATCGTGAGATTTTCATTTGGGAATTTCAATAGTTCTTGGGCCAGGTGTGGCTGAGGCTTATAGGTTCCATTGGAAAATTGCATTTTAAGGAAATCTATTGTTGTTTGGGCCAACTGCATCTTTGATGGGCTAAGCATAACTCCATGGGCTCTTGTAAGTTCAATAAACTTCTTGACCATTTCATTGTGAGTCTGAATGTCTAGGTTGAACAACAGTATGTCATCAATGTAGATTAAGGTCGTATGAAGCAAAGGTTCATAGATCCTTATCATTTCCTTTTGAAATAGTGAGGGTGCTACTTTCAACCCAAATGGCATCACCGTCCATTCATAATAATGGTTCGGTATATAGAAAGCTGTTTTATACCTATCTTCAGGTATTATGCCAAGTTGCCAAAATCCTGCCTTGAGATCAAACTTTGAAAAGATTTTTGTAAAGGCCATGAATGGAAACATGGAATCTATCCTCGAAAGAGGATACTTGTCATCTCTGAGAAAATGGTTTAAAGGCTTATAATCAATAACTAGCCTTTTCTTTCCTCTGACTTGTTCTGATCTCTTATTCACATAAAATTCTTGGCATGCCCAATTAGACTTAGTCAACTGAATCAATCCTTGCTCCATTAATTGGCAACATTCAGCTACTGCAAGCTTCATATCTTCTGGTGACATACCAGGATAAGATGCTTTTGTGGGATTGATATCTTCAGAATTTTTGAATGGAAGAGTTATAAAAAACTCTCAACGAGTCCATAACGGAGATGGATGTTTCTAAGCAAACTCTGTATGAGACAGAGCACAACAAAACTCTTGTAACTCCTTTACCATATCAGAAGATAAGGTAGGGTAGATTTGGGAAGGCTGTAAAGTAAAAAGAGAAGGTATAGTGGTGAATGGGATAATTTGATTTTTGAACTTAACTCTAGTGGGTAGAATGGATAACTTGTTTAGCTTAAAATACAAATCAAATCCGATAACCAAATCTTTATCAGGTAGATTTGATCCTAGGACATGAGTCCATACTGTAAGCTCTGGGAAAACTTATAGCTTGATTGGATTTCTAGTTCTAAGGGTAGTGGTGAATATCTTTCCATCAGCTGCTTGAAAGTGCTAATCATAATGTGTCCAATACCGTTCTGGAAGAATGGCTGGATTCATCATTGATCTATGTGCTCCAGTATCAATGAGTGCAATAAGTTTAATGGGCTTTGCATACTTGTGAGGAAAGACAGTAATGGGAATCAAAGGAATTGGGTGTATAGTCTGATTAGAACAGACTGAGGGTAAGGTGGATAAGATTAAAGTTGTGGAAGGTTGTTTTTCTGGTTGAAGTGGGAATGGTTCAATGGTTAACACTGGGGGTATAAAATGATCTGGAAAAATAGGGTACTGAGAGGGAATCTCCTCAAGATACTCATCATCTTCAAATTCTGATTCTGAATCTGTAAATTCAGCTGCGAACAGCGCTCTGAAATCAGCTTCATCGTCTAATGAAAATAAAGACTCAACATCTGCTTCATCTAGATCCACTTGTGTAACCTGATGGATCTTTTGAATGATTTTTGCTACTTTCTTTGGCTTGTTAGGGCAATTCTTAGCAAAGTTCCCTTTTTTTCCACATACATAACATCGATCACCTTTCTTGAATCTGCCTTTGTGACGTTTAAAGAACTTGTACTTCTTTCGTCGATGTCTCCTTGTCTTAAAAAATCAGGAGGCCGCCACTTGTGAAACTTTTTGGATTTCTTAGGGGAACAAGTGCACTTCTTATCCTTGCACTTAATCTGAAGGTCTGATCTCCTGCATGCTTTTTTCCATGAAGAGTCTTCGTCAAATGTCATAAGCTCTTTGACCATTTTTTGTTGTGCACAGATCTTATCTACTGCAAGTATAATTCTTTGGTAAATTTCTCCAAGTGTAAGAGAGTTCAAGTCAACATTCTTTTCTCTTAATTGATATTGGATATGGTTGGAAATACTATCTGGAAATGACATCAGGAATGCTTATTTCAAATTAGCATCATTTGCTCCTCCAAGAAGATAAAATCTTCTAGTCATTCTCTGATAGTGTTTATCAAGATCTTTCCGTTGTAGAGAACAACATTTCATCTTGAAATATTTATCCCTTGCCATATCATCGTATTCAGTTGTACTGCCAACAAACTTTTGATGTAGAGTTGTTAATATCTCAGCTATTATCTGGGCATGGTAAAACCTTAGCATTGCTACTTGTGGTAACCTGACAAACCATTCACGCAAAGTGCCTGTGAATCTGGATGTGAACTCCAAAATTATAGCTGGAAATCTGGCATTGGGACGTCTTTGTTGTAATTCTATCCAAGCATAGAATTCTTGGATTCGGTCTCTCCATTTGTGCAGAGGGATATCATCAAATGTGAACCAGGGACCATTGGAGGGCATTGGTGGAACTTATGGATTAGTTCCAGATGGAATATTAGTATCCATTTCTTCTTCAGGTTCTTCAGTCGTGTACTCAGGTTATTGGCGGGTTGTACCGCTCTGTTGTGAAGAAGCTGGATCTGCCATAAATTGAATGGGTGGCAAGTATTTTGGATCTGGATCATCATCTGATAGTTCTTCTTCAGATTTTGAACTTTCATATGTGATACATGGAACTTCTAGGCTTACAACTTGTGGTAAAGCATGTAATGCTTGTTGCTCCAGAAAGGAAGTGATTGTATTGGGCTTAGATTCCTGAGCCATATGAGAATGGGCTATTTCTTTCTGTTTCTGAGAAGTTTCAACTGGAATGGGCTCTGTTGTAACAGGAAGAGTAGGTTCTTTTATAATCAAAGGCTTTTGAACAGGAATAGTACTGGGCTGAGTGGAAACAGTACTGGGCCTTGCTGTGGGCTTGGGCTTCGGTGTAGGCTTTGGGCTAAGATTAAGATTTTGCATCAATTGTCTGTGAAACAATTCTGAAGCTAGGCCAAATCTTTCAAGTTTTGACTGAGAAGGTGTATGAACAGGAGGTGGTGTATACAGTGGTTGGTGAGAAGTTGGTGGATACAGTGAAGTGAACAATCCCAGAAGATCTGAAGATGAAGAAGACTTCAGATAATCTCGTCTGAGATCTTGCTTCAAATATTCAATCTCTTTTTTGAGCTTCTGCAGCTTAACTACCTTAGCATTAAAGCTAGCATCATACATTCTTGCAGAGATCATTTCCATAAGCTCTTTGTTCAAATATGCTTGTTGCTGTTCAAGCTTTCTAAGAAGTCCATACAACGCTTCATACTGGGAAGTCTGGGTGTTGTCTAAGACAGAAACTTTATTAGCAACCCTGTCAACTTTAGTTTCTATCCTGTGAAGGACTGTGTTTTGAACTTGTACATTTTGTGTCTGCCAATTAAGAACTGCTTCAGCAACAGTGATTGGTTTTGTGGTTCCTTCAGGTGTCACCATTGTAGACTTAACATATGGTGTTGTTCTTGTTTGTGAGACATGATCTACATGATCTTGCAAAGAAGGAAAATCAGTCTCATAGGATGATGGTGATGAAGGAGGTTGATACATTGCAATCATAGGAATCGGCTGTGGTGCAGGTGCAGGAGGGTCTGGTTTTGAAACCAGTTTATAACATGGAAGTGGTATGGGTTTTGGTGGTTTTGGAGGTATGGGATCAGGTGGTAAATCCCATGATGGACGTGATGGTGGAAATGGATTTTTATAGTGAGAGGGAGGGGAGTAGGAGACCACATAATCATACTTACCTGATGGTTCTCCCAATAATCCTACAGAAGGATCACCCTCATCATATCTATCTCTAAACTGTTCCTCAAAACACATGTTTTTCTTTTTCTGCTTCCTTTGCTTTCTATTGTTCCAATCTTCAGCTTTATCTACTTTGCATCTGCATAACAGTCATAACAATCACAAATATCGAAATAGTTATGATTTCCAATGTGAGATTTATAGATCAGTTGAGCTGAGCTGGAGAAAGCATGAATAGGGATATTCTCCCTTGGGTAGAAAGGATGTATCATGAACTGGGTCAAAAATTCTACTGGTGTTCCAGGTTGAGCTTCATTCTCCTCCGGAGAGAATAACTGTGTTTCAACAGTGCCATATTTATGCTTAATGAACAAAGGTTTTGTAGAACTCACTGGCTGGTTCTTCTGATGAGGAAGTTCATAATTCGTAAGCCAAGAGTGAGGAAAGATCTGAAGAAGATCTTCTTTGTTCAACTTCTTTGGGATCTGAACAACTTTTGGGACTTGAGTAGAGTCAACGGTAATGCTCAAAGCATCAGAAGATGCTGGGATACAGAGATCCATAACATGATTCTGAACCCTGTATATCATTTGATAGTGAAGGGTAGCAATATTTGTAGTTGCTACATTCTTGACTCCAGTAATTTGTACTTGTACCTTTAATGTTGAGAACGTATGAGGATCCTGCAACCTCATATTAAAATTGGGGTAGAAAGTACATAGCACAGTGCCAGCATTCAGAGCAGTCTGAATAGTTCCAATTACTGCATGTTGATACTCCAGGAATCTGGTATCCATGAGTGCTATACAAGCCACTACTGGTAACCCTTTTCTGCCATGGTAGGTGAGAGCAAGCCTGATTGCTCCAAAATGGATATGAGAATACCCATAATTTCTCCACTGAGTAGGAAATTCAGGAGGAATCTCTAAAGTGATGAACTGTTCTTCTCTAGTTCCTTGAATAGAACACTGGTCAAAGGAGGAAGACTGTACATACTCCTTTACAGAAGAAGGCTTTTGTCTGATCATGGATTTTATGGAAGTAATAATACTGGATTTATGTTTCTAGAAGGTATTGTACGGGTTAAGAAATGGTAGGTTGGTTTCCTGAACTTTTTCATCTTCAGGAAGGAAAGAGAGTTCATAGAGATGAGAAAGAGATTTAGAAGTAGAAGAAGAAGGTTGAATAGATAAAAAAGAAGAAGAAGATGAACGACTTAGCTTTGTAAGATCTGTCATGGTGATGAAAAGTTCCTCTCCACTGCTTATCAAACTAATAGTAAACCAATAGTAGTCTATATGGCTCTGATACCACTAGGGGGATGAGCCAGCCTAATCCTTACTGGTACGTGGCGTTGTTTCGTTCAGGACAAGAGCTTAAGCTCTCCTTCTCTCTAACAGTCCAGCCAGCGCAATTACTGGTTCCTGTTTCGAGATGCACCCAACACGTTTCCAGCCTATATACCAAATAAGAACTAGACTAACTCACCATAGAAATGAAACTCACCAGAGAAGTTAAGAATCAAGAAACAAATTATGACTATCCTGAAGGCACACTATTTGGCCACTGGTAGGACTGTCCTCTTATGCATTCTTAACTTCTGATATCTCAGAGTAATCTTCATTGACTAATGGCTAACTTAAACGATCGAAGAGACTGTGTATACTAGCTACTATTAGCTGACTAACAGCTTAGAGGAGAGAGAGTTTAAGCAAACATATTTCTCTTATGATCCACAAGCTAAGGAAATGAGAGATAGATAACATAACTATATAGAGCTAATGTGCCCACTTGTGTTTGAACTCATCTCTTATAAACGTTCTGCTCTTTTTTATCCTCTTGGCATAAATATAAATCATACAAATAGCTTGTGGTTTATGTATACATTGAAATAGTTGAGAGAAAACTAAAAATTGTAATCTAATTTCAAAAATGGTTATAAAAAATCGTTTAAATTTTATCTTTGATTCATCCCTCTATGGTTGAAAGAAAATGGCTTAAATTTTATCTCTGATCCTTCCCTCTATGGTCCTAGCCCATGATTTTCTAGCCCAATATTAAAACTAATAAATTTAAAGCTAACTAGCTAAAATAATATATAACATAATAACACAAAGCAAAATGTTGAGCTTCAACACTAAGCTTAGTGATGAGATGTGCTAGAGATATAATCTCATATATTCATCCTTTACAAGTCTATGTCCATTCTGCTATTGTTGGTCTAGTTACATCTTAAAAGCTTGGTTTTACCTTTGAAGCTTTTTTTGTGTTTTTATCAACTAATACTTAGGTTTCAAATAGTTCACATGCACATTTTGACATTAGGCTATTAAAGGTATGTGATTCTGATCACCCTGAGTAGGCTACTGAATTTCATCATGTGACCAAAAATTAAAGTTCAATGGTATATTTATACGTTTATGAATACTTGGATAAAGATGTGATGAGATATATATTGATGCTTGATTTCAATACATTGAATTGATCTAAGTCCATTATATAAGCTTGATTCTCTTTTATATATTTAGTTTATGTGATAGTTCTTGAGTTTACTAATTGCTTGAGTAGCTGGTAGGGTTTTTTTTTTAGTTTTGTAGCTTAAGTTATTGTTGGTTTAATATGAGAAATGAGTATTATTTGATAATTGCACATAATTTGATGTTGGATGAATTGTGATTGTGAATGTGATTATGATCGGGAATGAATATAAATTTGGAATGTGATTGTGATTGATTGTGAATGTGATTGATTGTGTTTTACAACTGAATGAATAAAAATTTGGAATTCACTATTTTTAGGGGAGATTGCCAAAATTTCGATAGATCTATAGAAATAATATGACTAATATAACTTAAAATGAATGTACATAAATGCACATTTTTAGCCTTAGAAACCCATTTATTGTCTTTCTCATTGGATTATTAGAATGCACTGAATTGTCCAGTGCGGATAGTTTGGGAATACGTGTCTATGTAATTGACATGGCTTGTTACATGTGATTTGTCATACATGTGTAGGAAATTCGATTTTATATCCCTTCATTCTTCAAGTGCACAAATGAGTACTCATACCGTGCACTTATAGAACTAGGGTGATATACTATCAAAATTCTTACATATGTATAGATATAACGTGTATGATCATTTCATATAGATTATATGTTCCTGAATGGGATAGGTTTCTGCATTTCTAAATAATGCAAGAGTGATACAAGTGAGACTTATTAAATAAATTAACAAGTATTGAAAAAGCCAAACGAATCTACAACTATATACACAAACAAACAATGTAAATGTCATTTGGTTATTGAGGTCACCCTAATGTAATGAGATACCTATTACAGTTGTCAATTAGGAATGAGGACAGAAACTGGATGTACTAAAGGTTCATAGATGGTCTTCTTAATCCGAAGTTTGTTTCTAGGGTTGAGAAATTCGTAGATTTTACGTGTGGTAATCTAGAGTGGATGGATGGGAAAAAATAAAGTATCTGTGTTTGAAATACAAGTTTTAGAATCATAAGTATTTGATTTGGACATGGTGAAATATCATCTACTGAGATATCGTTTTAAATCAGAATATTTTTGTGAGGAATAGATAGAGAAAAAGAGGAAGTGATAAATGAATAATATATTATGCATGCATCTGCCCTTCTCATCTAGTCAACAATTACTAGACAATGGTTATGGATGTTGTTGGTCTTTCATTCAATCAAAATTATGAGTATAAGGAGAATCCTAATCCAGTGGTACAACAATTTTATAATATGCTAGATGCTGCTAATTATCTATTGTGGCTTGGGTGAGAAAATCATTCAAAGTTATCAATGGTTACTAGAATGTTGAATATCAAGGTCAATCAAGGCCAAGGACCATCTTTCTGAGCATGCATTTGATGCATTAGCTCAATTGATAAAAAGAGGTTATGCCAGAAGAAAATCTTATCACTGAAAGCTTTTATGAAATGAAGCTTATGGTCAAGGGTTTGGGTTTACCAATTGAAAAGATACATTGTTGCCCTAATATAAGCATGACCTCTTAGGAGAAAGATATGAACATGACTTTGTACAAGTTCCGTAATCATGCATGTTTCAAAGAAAGCTGCAACACTGATGTAAAAGGTAGGAGAAAAACCGATGTGCCTTTCAAAAAAATGTGTTACTTCCCATTGATGCCACGACTTCTAAGATCATATGCATCTAAAGCCACTGCTAATGATATGAGGGTGGCATGGGAAACATGAGGTTGAGGATGGTGTAATGCATCATTCTTTTAATTCAATTGCTTGGATGCATTTCAAAAATATTTACCCTGATTTTGCAATGGAAATTAGAAATGTGCATCTTAGCATATGCACAGATAGTTTTCAACCTTTTTGATAGTCTGGGCAATGGTACTCGTGCTGAC
This sequence comes from Triadica sebifera, assembly GCA_023653625.1. Lineage (NCBI taxonomy): Eukaryota > Viridiplantae > Streptophyta > Magnoliopsida > Malpighiales > Euphorbiaceae > Triadica > Triadica sebifera. The sequence goes on along the minus strand of CM042903.1, from coordinate 12,030,942 downwards.
CAATTACTGTGATAGTTTATAATTTACCTCCCTGATTGTGTATATGGGACACATTCATGTTTTTAATTGTTCTTGTTCCAAGACCTCAGAAGCCTAAAAATAAACTAGATGTGTATGTACAACTATTCATACATGAGTTGAGCTTATTATGGGATTATGGGGTTAAAGGATATGAAATTTCTTGAAATCCAAAATTTCACCTACATGCAGTATTAATGTGGCCTATTAGTGACTTTTCTAATCATGCAATGTTGTCTAGATAGTCCACAATAGGACAATTGGCTTGTCCTTATAACATGGATGACTCAGATGCCTTCAATCTAAGTAGGAGCAATAAGCAATCCTAGTTTAACAATCATAAGAAGTTCTTGGAACTTGATCATCTATTTAGATATAACAAGAAAGCATTTATGAAGAACATAATTGTTGTTAAAGTAGTGCTCTAAAGGAAATCACCTTTAGCACTTATTGTACAAATTTATTTGATTAATAAAAGGCTTTTTCATTAATTTGATGTTCATTTGATATATGAATTGATAAGTGATCTTAAATCAATTAATGAAGTCCTTGATACATAACATAGCATGAAGGAAATCATGATGAGATCATGATATTGAGATTCTTATCATGTGTAATTATGTTAGTATCAAAATTATCCCTAGTCATAGGATTAATGAGACGAGACATTATTAATCCAGACAGACTAGCACATGTTACACTCCTTGATTGGATCGAGTAGTAGATCTTATAATCTATAAACATGAGATGTTTAGAGTTAACATGTGGATGCTTGCTAAGTGTAGCTAAGTACATTGGATGACCAACTATGAGACAATCATATGGATAATCTATTCAAATGTCAATGATAGTCGCATCATAGCAATGGTGCAAGTATCCTTAGACTTAAGGTACTCAAGGATATCTTGAATATTGATTTTGTATTTTGACACTATTCCTTGTTGCCTCAGAGAGGTAGCTCATAGGGTAGTGATTGGATACAGCTTGAGGTATTCAAAGGTAATTGGGTAACCAACAAAGGATTCACCACTCTTGATAGAAGAAGTGTATACCCATGGCCTCTTGTTGTGGTCATTACTCAGGAATCTCTGGCCGGAGTGGAAATGTCATAAAGATAGTCTTCAATGACATATATAATAGAGTAATGAGCCTCAAGGACAAGAACTAACATTACTTGGACTAGACGTGACGTAGTCAGTCTAGTGGGAGTTGACATATGTCCATACTATAAACCAAGTGGGGTATAGAATGGTGACAGGAATAATTGCACAGAAATTGTCTTTGACACAATTCTGGAATGGAAATAGGAAAGAATCACCATGGATTTTGTGATTTGATTGCCTTTTACACTGAGGAAGTACGATGTTATATGGGTGATTGTGGATAGGTTAATAAAATTGGCTCATTTCTTACCTATCTAGAGAGACTATTCTTTAAACAGGTTGGCAAAGTTATATGTGAATAGGATAGTACAGCTTCATGGATTTCTAGTTCCATCATTTTGGATCGACATCTAAGGTTCACATCGCAGTTTTAAGGTAGTTTACAATGAGCTGAAGGCACTAAGCTCAACTTCAGCATAACTTTCCATCCTCAAATATATGGTCAATCAGAGAGAGTTATTCAAATCCTGGAGGACATAATGAGATGTTGTGTGATTGAGTTTGAAGGAAGTTGGGACAAATATCTATCGTTGATGGATTTACCTACAACAATAATTATTAGTCTAGTATCCAAATGGCTCCATATGAGGCATTTTACTATAGAAAGTGTCGGACACCGTTGTATTAAAATGAGCTTAGTGAGAGGAAGCTAATGGGGCCAAATCTAGTACAAAAGATGGGAGAGAATGTGAAAATCATTAGAGATTGGCTAAAGGCAACTTCTTACAGACAAAAATCCTATGCAGACCTTAAAAGAAAGGACGTCGAGTACCTTATGGGAGACAAGGCATTTCTCAAGGTATCTCTATGGAATAAGGTCCTCAAAGTCGAGAAAAAATACAAGTTGTGCCCTAGGTTCATTAGACCTTATGAAATCTTAGAAAGGGTCAGACTAGTAGCATACAGACTCATCTTACCACTAGAGTTGAGTATAATCCACAATGTCTTCCATGTATCCATGTTGAGAAGGTATCGATCACCTTTCTCACATTATCACAGCCAATAGCATAAAGTTGAGACTTAATTTTTATTACGAAAAAGGTAACAAAAGTCAATCCTATTGAGATTAATGGAATAATTAGTTAATCATGTGGTTGGAGAAAATGCTACATATTCTAGGATTTGCCTTACTGGAGTTCTAATCTAATTTGACTCAACTTTGATATTATGCATATAGAAAAAAATGTGTTTGCCAACTTATTCAATACGATGTTGAATATTTCTAGAAAAACAAAGGACATAATTAAATCAAGGTAAGAGCTCAATGGAGGCTTGAGTTTGAAATTTTGGATTCAACTAGCAAATACTCTAAGACTTGCTACACCTTGGATAGTAAAGCGAAGAAGGTGTTGTTTGAATAGGTATCAAAGTTGACATTTCCTAACAGTTATATGTCGAACATAGGCAGATATGTGATAAATAGATTTTGAGGTAGTTTGGCATGAAGAATCACAACTGTCATGTCTTCATGAAGAGATTGATGCATATTGCATTTTGGGAACTACTACATGCTAATGTGTGGAAGGCTATCATCGAGCTTAGCTTATTTTTTAGAACTCTAATTGCAACAGTAATTACAAATAAAGATATGGCGAGACTTAAATCGGACATCCCAATTATTTTATACAAGCTAGAAAGAATATTCCCTCTATGTTTTTTCAATTTTATGGAACATCTTCTAGTTCACTTGCCCCATAAGGCATGCATTGTTGGGCCGGTGCAGTTCCGATGGATGTATCCATTTGAAAGGTTAGTAAAACCTAACTTCTTAATCATAATGATGTAATAACATTTTATTATTGCACATTTCTTATTTAACATATCACTCTACAGGTATCTTCGAATATTGAAGCTCAATGTCGAGAACAAGGAACATGTGGAAAGCTCGATATCCAATGCATATATAGTTGAGGAAGTATCAGCGTTCTATTTGTACTATTTTGAGAATCATGTGCAAACAAAAGCAAGAATTGTGCCTTAAAATTACAAATGTGGTGGTAATTATATTCCATTGGATGACCCTCTAATCCTATCTATTTTCAAATATAGTGGTAGGCCACTTGGTCATTCTAGAATGAGACATATGACTTAAGAATATAAGGCTTCTCATTCCTACATTTTGCTTAATTATAAAGAAGTTGAACCATATATCGGGTTATTGTTCTTCTGAGTGGAACATCTACTTTATATGATACTGTTTACAATTCAACAATATCTTGATTAACATGTTTAAAATGTTAACAAATGGTCGGAGTTACACTAATATGTTATTGCAACTCTATCCAAACATTACTAATGCAAAACATGATGTTAAACTTAAGGTGGACTTTTATTATCTAGTTCAAATCCTATGTGAGCATTCCTTTACGAATTTGTCAATTAAACTTCTTCTTCTTAAAATATGTAAAACATTATATCATATTGGTTTAGGCACAGGATCCAAACTCAGATATTCATAACGAATTCCTCAAAGATCCCATAAAAGGTCCTCTGGGAACCGTTAGAACATACAATGGTTATTTTGTCAACAGATATAAGTTTTGCACAGTCCTATATGGTGTAAACACAATATCAATGAACAATGGGGTTTGTATAAAAGGCCAAAACTATAGCCAAAACTATAACACCCTTCGATATAATTAAAAATAAACCCAATTATAGCAAAGAATATTATGATGCAAATTATTTAAAATGCTAAACTTTTAAAGCTTTGATGCACCATGGCCATGATAACTTATTAAAAACATAGAATGTCTCTAAAAGACTTAATACAATAAAATTTTAAATACTATAATCAATAGGCATCCACAAGCCCAAAAGGTTATACAAAAATTAGTAGTTACAAACTACATGTCTTTAAAAAGAAAAGCGTGTAAATCTATAACTATCCATGTAACAACTGTAAATAGGGTATATAAGTTAAGATGATGCTTAGTGAGAGTTAGAGGTTTAAGTAGAGTTGTAAGAGTTAGAGAATATGTTTGTTTCATGCATGTGAATAGTATGTCATGGCAGTGAATGTCGAGATTTCAGTTCACAAGTCATGAAGGTTAATCACGACCGTGAATGAGTGGTTCATGCCTATGATAAGAGAGTCATGGTCCTGAATCCTAGGCAGACAGGGTAGGTGAGACAGCCGCTATTTCCTCTCTGCCATTTCCTTTAAATTTTTCCTCACACTATTATAACCAACCTAACATGCTACCATTACATCTTCTTCACCATTAGAAACCCTTTTCTCCATTGTTAGAGCATCAAGAACGAAGTTTTACATTGGGAAAGTGAGATAGAAGAATGGGAGAAGAAGCTTGTGAGCTTGTGAGAGAATGGCTCAATTTTGTATTTTCTAGGTTTTGTTCAATTTCCAAAGGCTAAGGAGACATTTTCCATTTTACTAAGAACTAGAGATAGAGATAGAAGTCCATCCTAGGACAAGCTTGAGGAGCTAAATATTTGGCTAAGCTCCATTCTAGGTGTAAGGTTTGTACATAACCACATTCAAGACTTTAATTGCATATTCTTGTGTTATTTGCCTTTAATGTTTGTTGTGAGTGATCATTGGGGTGACAAATGACATGTTTACGAGTTAATGGCATATTGGGGGTTAAATATGTTATTATTGTGTTAATGGTGATTTTGTGTTGGAAATCACATGTTAGATGCTTTTTAAAATGTTGTTGTTGGGTTTTTGATATGCTAGTAGTTGAGATACCATACTGAATTTTTGATAGGGGCATTAACATTGGTCAATTATAGTGATGTTGCATATGAAAGTTGGATGCTTTGTTGATGCTCTATTTTTCTAGAAAATTTCCAGATTCACGGCCGTGAAGGTGGTTCACGGACATAAATGTTATGAATTGAAGTTTTATTGCTGAAATAGACCTGTTCACGAGCGACTTCATGATTAGGTTCACAGTCTGGTTGAAGCCCTTGAAGAGGTGATCACAGCTATGAAACCATAGGTGATTCAGAAACTGAATCATGGTATGATTTAAGAGTAAACTACTCGTGAAGGTTCTTCACAAATGTGAAAATGAGTTCATAGGCTTGAAAATGTGAAATTGCATTTTCTTGTGTTATTGCACATGAATCAAGATTGATTCATTTTGAGGTGGTATACCTCTATCATATGGTTATAACATGGTATGAGAATACATGTTATGGTTATGGTTTATGAGAATCATGGAATATGGATTAATTTGCGAAATGAAATGGTAAGTGTGTGATAAATGGTTAAGCCTAATACTCTGACTAAGACTAAAGCTAAGGTAGATGACATGTAATTAAAAAGAGTTCAGTACCGGGTGACCTAGGTTGGTCATGATCAAGATTCTTAAAGGCCTAGGGTTTAAGCTAGGTGTGTTTCCTATAGTAATTGATATATGTACACTTTTTCCTTGAACAAGTATTCTGGGAATCTTAGGCAAGTGTCTTGAGGGCTCGAATGAGTGTCATTTTAGTTGTATCCAATTTAGTCTACTTATGAGTAAAGTAGATAAATGTATGGTAATTAATTATTTTTAAGTATGGTATACACTTGTATGATTTTTTCTGTTGGTTATGTGATATGGCATGATTTGATGTGCATACAACGTATGAGACCATTTTGATATGTCATGTAAAGTAAGAGATAATATGCATGTGCGGACTTCGAGGTAAGTCATTTTGATATGTCTATAAGAATATAATGTATCTTCCATTTGTATGTGGTGCTTTGCATGTTATTATGTACCACTTAGCATCAATTTGCTTAACGTATGGGCTTTCCATGTGCAGGTTCAGAGCTTAGAAGTTGATCACTAAAGGAGGATGCCTAAGGATCAAAGTCAAGGATATATACCTAGAATGGGTGATACAACTGTTGTATTTTTTGTTGGTTTTATTAGTTTTGGGTAGTTATCGATGTACATGCTTTTAATTTCAGAGACATGTAATTTTATAACTATCCATTTTGTAAAACTGTTAGGCTGGTGATTGCCTGTTTGTATATTGTATCAAATATTTTTATTGTATTTAAGTCTTTAAATGACGTTTTATGATTTTATTAAGTCATCATAGTCATGGTGTATCAAAGTTTCAAATTATGGTGTTTTAAATTATGTGTATCATAGCATCCTTTGGTATAATTGGTATAAGGGTGTTACAACCCAACCCAACAAAATAAAAAAAGTGCAATGGTTGTATCACCCATGCCAAGTATTTTTCATTGGCTCTGATCTTTAGGCATCCTCCTCTGTAGTTTCTGTCTTAAGCTCCAAACCTGCACATGGAAAGCCCATACGCTAAACAAACTAATGTTTAGTGGTACATAATAACATGCAAAGTACAACACATGGCATATACAATATACATTAAATTCTTAATAACTTATCGTATCACTTACCACAAATTCCACATATGCATTATCTCAAATTCTACATGACATGCCATAATAATCTTATATATAATATCACACATTGAATATGGCATATCAAAACATCCCATATTAATCATACAAGTGTATACCACACTTAGAAATTATTTAAATCAATATGTTGCCTACTTTACTTATAACTAGATTAAATTGGATATGGAAAATCTATGGCTCTCTTTTAAGTCCTCAGCACATTTGCCTGAGCTTCTCAGAACACTTGTCTAAGAAAAAAGAGTGCGCACATATCAATCATCAAGGGAAGCACACCTGGCTTAATCCTTAGCCTTCAAAGAATATCGAATGTGACCAACCTAGGTCACTTGGAACCAGTCTCCCCTCAATAGCATGTCATTTATCCTAGCTCTAGTCCTAGTCAGAGTATTGGGCTTAACCATTTATCACACACTTACCATTTTGTATCGCAAATTAATCCATATTCCATGATTCTCATAAATCATAACCATAACGTGCATTCTCATACCAAGTTATAACCATACGACATAAGTATACCACCTCAAAACAAATTAAACTTGATTCACATTCAATAACACAAAAAAATGCAATTTCACAACTTCACGCATGTGAACTCATTTTCATGGCTGTGAAGAACTTTCACAGGTAGTTTATTCATGAATCACACTATGATTCAATCCCTAAATCACTAATGGTTTCATGGCCATGATCACCCCTTTACAGGCATGAATCACATACATGAACCAAACAATGATCCCAACATGAAACTACCCACAAAAGGGTCTACTTCAACGACAAAAACTACAATTCAAGACATTCACACCCGTGAACCACCAGTTCACGGGCATGAATCTAGAAATTTTTCTAGAAAATAGAACAAGTCATTTCATACCATTTTCAAATAATCTCTACAGTTGACCTATATCAGCACCCTATCAATACTTCAACATGCATGCAAACCATATATCATGCAAATAATATTTATTTGCATAAATGGACGACAAATTATCATCTCAAATATTCCATAGCACAAAAATACCCATTATGCATATCAACTCGAAAACATGCCATTTAACACCTTATTGACCACTAATAGCATGCATTTAAGGCAAATAACATATATTCATGCAACTCAAGTCTTTGAATGTGGTTATGTACAAACCTTATACCTAAGATCATTAATTGAACCATGTCATCAAAATTATGTTTAGACATGGTGTTCTGACTTCATGTGCATCAATTGGGCAGCAAACGATAACTGTGATTGACTTCTACATCTAGGGTATAGGTCCTCATCTACAACCTTAAGCATGTCAAAAAAACTTATGGTCCTCTGAATTGAATGTTTCTTCCAGGTAAGTTGGATTGAATGCATGACCAACATCATCCATAACTATGGCATGATACCAATTGGATGATTCTGCATAATCAAATGCATTAAAACATTTGTCCATATAATTTACATTGTAATTCAAGTTAACCCCAACTGTTTGTTCTTCGTGCAAAGTCCAATTATAATAATCCAGTACAAAACTATTTTTCTATAAAAATGCAACTTAACTATATCTACTTTATGAACACATGTGATTCTGACACTTGTGATAGTTATATGGACACCTTATCCTATCATTATCCATCATTTCTTGATGCCTTCATGCAAATTCTATAAATTATTTTATATCAGTCATAAACTTCGAGTTCAAAATGTCATCTTTCAACCGTTTATACATCCATAGATGATCCAATCTCATTTTTTTATATATAGTTCAAGTGAAACAATGAACATATATAAATAAGTGTTTTAAACCAAGTTTTCCTAAATATGAGATAGTTAATTTTTACATATATAACAGCTAATTGGATTGTTAACTATATTTTACATACTAGAATAACAACAAAAATGTTTACAATACTGCAAATTAGAGGGCACATACAAATATAAGAGTTATTTTTCTCATTATTACTCAAGATAAGAGAAAATAATTCAAAACACAATACCTACACGTAAGTATGATTTTGTATAATATCCTACTAGAAACTAAAAAAAAATTAAAAAAGAATACTCTATGAACTATTGTCTCTCAGCAATGGTCACTTTAGATCACAACAGATTAATATGTCATGTTTTATTTGATATAAACTATGTGATTCCATAAAATACAACAAATCAATCTCTCATGTATCTCAGTTTGTAAGTAGACAAATTTCCCCTTTGAATTGCCTTATATTTATATTATATCATTCTAAGATATTAGCTACTTAGTTAACTAGTGTTTGATTGGCAATCCCTTGTGCAACCCTAACATCTCTGATGCATTTTCAAAATATTAGAAGTGAAAATTTTGGTAAATTAAATCATGATTAGTCGAATAATTAAAATGTTTTTATTAAACCAAATCAAAATTTTGGTAAATTCATTTTTGGTTAGTTGTATAATATCAATTGCTAGTTAAATTTTAATTTGGTTTTATATACTTAATAAGTTTAAAAGGAAATCGGAGTTTCATAGATTAAACTTTGCGAGATAAATATTTGTTCACTATGATATTATTTAAAAAAGATAATTACGTAAATAATATATATTTAGAAGTGATAAACTTCTCAATGTCTAAATAAAATACCTTTGAAATTGGCATTTAAAATAATATATATATTAAAAATAAAATTGGCATAATTATATAAATAATATATTTTTTTAAAATAACATATTCCTCAAAATCACATTCAAAATAATATATATTTTAAAAATAAAATTGGCGAAAGATTTTAAAGCTAATATATTATTTTGTTAAAATTATTATCTTAAGTAATTGGGGTTCACTGGAAAAAAAAAAAGTAATAGGGTTTAAGTGATATTGGCCGTCAAACCGTTCACATTATACTAGCTAGCAAGAATCATTTAAACTATCTCAAAAAAGGGAAAAAACTTAAAATTGGAGTATAAAAGGACATAGTAAAAGAAAGTAAAGTGCCATCTCATATATATGATGATTAAAAAAATAGAGCTTAAACCATATATATAGTCTTTGTAACCAAATCAGAAAAATAACCCATTAACAAAATAACACATTAACAAAATGCAGATCAATTTATGTAAACAAATCATAAAAATAATAAAAAAAGAATTTCAAATAATAGTAGTGCTTACCTTCAACATTGCAAAAGAGTGGTGCGGAGGAGCTATTAGGCAAGACAGAGGAGCAAGATAGACAAGCGGTCGAAGGAGCAATAGAGGCAAGCATTGCAGCGAAGCGAGATAGATCAGCAGCACGGAGGCTGGATCTGGGCGCTGCAATGCAGAAAGAGGGAGTGGCGAGGAGAATGAAAGATCTAGACAATAGAATGTTTTATAAAAGAAAAAATAAAAAGTATCCAAAATGGGCATCATTTTAATTGGGAATGACGATGAATAGGCTATCCGTAAAAAGTATCATATCTAAATCTGAATTTGTTTATATATATCTCTATCTGAATCCATCCCAAATCCATTTAAAATTATAATATTAATATTAGTATTCATCACAAATTTAGTTAACATTATCCAATTAATATCCTAGTTGTTTAATTATCCGTTTATTATTAAAAAAATTAAAATAAAATAAAATTTAAAATAACTAAATAATTAAAAATTTAAAAATATACAAACAATCTACCATAAATTACTATAAAATTAAATAAAACAAATAAAATAAATATAAAATTTAATTCAACACATTTAAATTAAAATAGTTCATCAAATTATTCAAAAATAACATTAAACTAATCAAATAAAATATTATTTATTATGGTAAAAAAAAAATTTCAAATCTCTAACTTCCATTATATTTGTAATTAATTATCCTATAAAAAGACAAAAAAAAATTAATTATATCATTGCATTTAATATATTACAATTACAATAGAATAAATTGCATAATTATATACATATATATAATCAAATTCATTCGGGTAGCAGGTATCCAAAGTCATCTACCCATACCCTACCTAAATCTGTCTCAAAACTCTAATAAGACTACATACAAAATCTGAGTCCGCTGTGTAACACCCCCTTTCCCCACTTCCGTTCAGCAACGTAAGTGAGTAATGCCTATCTAACTGTTTTGTAAATTTAATGAAAAGAAGTAACCTTTTCTTTTTTAAAAATATTGCAGACACTGAAATAAAAATTAATACAAGCACAAATATTCAAAATTTTATTTATTTATAAAGTACATTAATTTATATTATAATTCATGTCTATAATACATACTATAGAAAATAAAACCATAATTTAATTTACAGAATTTTTTTTATAAAATGTACCAAAAAGAAAATCCAAATTTTTTTGTTGTTTCCTTCCGGGTACCCTTCTTCTTCTGACAATCTATTTTCTACGGCTAACCTGTGTGAGAGGAAACCACCCGCGCTAAGTTAATAGTTTAGTGGTGCTTCAATGATAAAAATTTTACATATATATATATATATATTCACATATATTTTATGCCTTATTTATTAAATGGTTTAATTAATATGTGAATATATATATATATATATATATATATATATATATATATATATATATATATATATATATATATATATATTCACATATTAATTAACCATTTAATAAATAAGACATAAAATAAAGAATTATATAAAATCAATAAATTTCAGCAAATACTCAATATTTGACAACTTTAATTCATATAACATTTATAAAAATTACATACTTTGATATTATTATTATTATTATTATTATTATTATTATTATTATTATTATTATTATTATTATTATTATTATTATTATTATTATTTTCTTGTGTCCATAACACCTATAACCGAACTAACTAATAGAAATAACGGGATTGTCATTTTCGATTTTCATAATGTTGCGCAGAGTGCTTTTATAAATATGTCATTATCGGCTTAATAATTTTACCATTACCGGCTTAATAATTTTGCGCCGAACACATTTATAAATTGTCATTACCGGCTTTCGTATTTAGCACCGAGTGCCTAAATCCCCTGATTGGTATGTCAAATTATTCTCTATTTTAGTTCTAGCCTAGGTGTAATTGGACTTAACTATTTTTATTTTAATTCCTAATATTTTCAAAAATGTCAATATTATTCAATTATCATATTTATGCTTATTTATTTTTGTTCTGTATTTCCATTATTATTACACTAAAATCTCATACATAAATAATTGGTTAAACATTTATAATTATCAATAAAGTAAATATTCACATTAATTATTACATATAATAATCACAATACATGTAAAAGCCCAAGATTTCATATTTTTACCTATGACAGATTTCATACCTATTTTTAGATTTCATTGTTAGCCCATTTATAATTTGAATCGGGAGTTCTGGTATTTTAATCATTTTTAGCTTATTATCTTAGCTTTCATATTCATCACAAATCACTCAAATCTCAGTTTTCTATCAAAAGTTATGACCAATTGAATACTGCATCATCACAGAAATTTCTGCCCAGAAATTTCTGGACAGATTCTAAGTTTGAACTTTATTCATTTTTATGGGCAAATCTAGACACAATTAGATTTTATAGTCTAAATAACAATTAAATCCCTATGTCTTAGCTTTCATTTTCAATAAAGAACATACAAAACGGAATTCCAAAACTCAAGTTATCATCAAAATAGTCAGGCCTGTTCCTGGAACTTTGTACCCGAGCCATCAATTGGCATTCATCCACATTTCAACCACATTCATCATTTGCATTCATTTTGATACTAAAATTTTGAGAATTACAACTACATTCATATGGCTCAATTATTTCACATCATTTAATTCCATTTCTATATAAAATATCATAGGCCACAACAAATCACATAACATATTACAAACACAAACATATCAAACCTTAATATATAATTTCATACATATTAACAAAATGTAAGATTTTTATCAATGAAGCACATACCTAATCAGCTTGGTTCTTCCCTTAAACCTTCTTTTCCTTCCCTTATTAGCTAGCTTTCTCCTTGCCTTTGTCACCCTCTTGAGGGCCTTTCACTTGTTCATTGATTTTTCCTACACAACCATACCATATTTCAATTCCAACATTCATTTCCAATACTTTTCATGTCTATATAATATTCTAATGCTCCTAATATGTTTTACACCTTAATTGAGATAAAATGTACTAAGATTAAACTTTCCTCTTACTATGTCATGGCTGCCCAAAAACCACATCCTAGTTCTCACTTCATTATCTTCAATTCAACACTCAAATCCTACTTCACTTATCACCAATTGTGGTGTTTCTATGTTAATTTCAATTTCTCCCAAATTTCATTAACTATGGCAGCTCCTCATTCATCCTTTAACATCATATTTTCTTTAGTTTTTAAGCCATAAAATAATTAACTAATATCAATTATCATTAATTCAAAGTTTAACTACACTTCCATCAACTAATCACAAACTTACATTTTATAAGTTCAATCTGGCAACATAACCTAAATCTACTAAACCTAATCACATCTATCATCAATATGGATCTCAAATGGAAGGAAAAAAGTTGAATTTAAGAAGAATAAACTCACCTTAAGGATCTTCCATGTGGGCCTAAATTCCCCCTAACCAATCTCCCTTTTCTTGTCTTTCTTCTTCTTTCTTTCTTGCTCCTTTGCTCCTTTTATGGCAAGAACACCTTAATTCCGAATTTTACTCTCTCAAAACTACTTTATTTCCTCACTTTTTAAAGCTTGATTTGAAGGAAAATGGTGGCTTATGGAAGGCTAGAGTGGACAACAAAGAGAGGAGAAAAGAAAATGAAGAAGAGTTATGGAAGAATGTAGAAATTTATTCTTCTTTTTTACTTTTATACCATGATTAAGAAGTGAGTCCCACTAATTAAAATTAATCCTAATTCTTATTGGTTCATTAGGTTAATTAATCTTGATTAACAAATTAAATTTGAGAAATTCCATATTCACCACATCTTCCTCCATATTCACACTTTTTTCCCACACAATCTCCATAATACTGATTTTATCCATATAAAATTTTATTTTTTTCTAATTTTACCCCAAATCTTTTTAATTCCCAAATAATAATATCCTTAATTATTTTCCCTTATTATTAGTTATTTTTTTATGGGTTCAAATTTAGACTCCTATTGAACCTGCGCGCCTCACTACGGTCACGCGCAATCGGGACCTAGATCACTGAATGTTACACACTGTCACTTCTAATTTTTATTTATTTTAGCTACAGACTAGTATCGTCGCTAAATCTAGTTATGACAAAATTATGTCGCTAACTGTACCTAAAATGACACTATTTTGTACCATGAATGGTGTTGTTTCAATAAAATTAATGACAAAATTTTACTGTCTCTAAATGTAGTGGCAGAATAGTTTATTGCTAACATTTGTGACAACAAATGTCTGTTACTAATGTTTGGGATGACAATCCTCCCAAAAAGGTTAGCAACAACATCTATCGCTATATTTATGAAGGGATGTTGTCCATAGAGGTTAACAACGGACTGTTTCGTTACTACACTTAGATACGACTGATGTTGATCGCTAAATTAAGGGATGACAACCCCCTTAAGATGTAGCAACAACGTTAGTCCGTTGCTACATCTAGCAATAGCTGACTTCCATTGCTAAATGTAGTGACAAACACAAATATGTTACTAAACCCTCAAATTAGTGACAGTTTATATCTGTCACTAATTGTTTTTCATGGAGTCGATCGTTAAAACCAGATTAGCATGATTGTGAAATTTATATAGACTCAACCATTAAAATCGTTTATATCATCGCAATTGATGGCTCCATGTCTTATCACCTTAATTAGCTACGGTATTTAATGACAACCTTTATCTGTCATAATTTTTGGTTTATAAGTTGTCACTAATTCTACGCTAGATTTTCTAAATTTTTTTTATCACTTTCACTCGTCATTCCATTGCTGATCCGAAATCTATTTTTCTATGAATCTAGATCCATCACTAATTTATATTGCTATTATGTTCTTTTCCACTTAAAACTCTTACAACTTGAGTTTTTCCAAAGGTTCACTTAAAATTCGTTCAATAGTTTTTCCTGAAGCTAACTCCCAACCTTTCTTAGAAATTTTTTCAGGCTCACTATAAACCTTAACTTTACATGTTTTATGATTATACACTAACACACTCCTCTCTTAATCACAACATAATTTATTACAAAAGATGGAGAATTACACTAGAAAAAGCTTGGGCATAGAGGGGTTTGTTTTCCTTAGCATTCAATGGCTTTTAGAGGGATATTTATTTATAGCCTTAAACTTCCAAAGTGTCTTACATTTAATTGCAATAAAATCTCTCTAACATCTAATTTGTGCAACATTTATTTTTGTTGTCAAATCCAAAATTGTGGTTGCATTTTGCCCTTGACGGTCGTGATTTCTTCATTTTCAATGGCTAGTAACATGTGGCTGGATCTAACTAGCTCACAGCTCTAACAATTGACTCCATATGAATCTCGCAATCATGCATAATATGTCATTATCACAATTCCATTGTCACTAGTTGTCATCATAGTCACACTCTCCACCATGAACTGTTTTATCCATTATGGGTTTCTGCCTCTGTTGCATCTATGGTTAGACTTTTCTTGGTCACAGTCATGAATCTTATGTTGCTTACAATCTCTTTAACATGTAGCATGCTTGGATTACTTTTCCTTTAGTGGTCTTGGCATTATAAATTATGTGATCGTGCTTGCCTCTGTCATGGTCGCAAACTTCCTTTTGTGATGAACATTACAGTTGCTCTTGTGCTTGCGAACTCCACTATCCTTCATGTACTTTAAGTGCTATTAGAGTTGTAGTCGCTAATTATGTATTGTGGTCGTAAAAACCTTTTTTGACATAACAATCGCGAATTTGAAGGCTTCTGAAGCATTTTGCCATTGCACTAAGTGTTTTCCTTTCAAATTCAATAGGACATTATTTCGTACAAAATAACACTTAACAAACACTTTAATGACTCTCAATTTGATTGTCAAGATCAAAATAGTGATACACTCACTTAGGCTAACAATATAAATGCAACAGGAATTGTCATTTTTTTTTGTGTATGTGCAAGAGACTACAAAGTTGAACACTATTACCATGAACATTTTTATATCCTTAAATGATTGTAGAGGTGAATGACATTCTTGTAGGCTTTTTTAATGTACTCTAATAAAAACTTTTTATCAAACCACATTTAGTTTTTTCCTTAATTTTCCAGTTAATGCCATTAATATTAATCAAGAAAAAGACTTGATTTGGCAATGGCAGTTAGCCGCTTGGCAAAAGCATGTTTCATATGTCATATAATAATAAAAGGAATAATTATAATTTTCAAAGGTGGCGGCTCACCACCCTATCATTATACTTGAATGAGATGAATTACAATCTCATGCCTTTGTTTGTAATGTTGGATTTTAGAAGATGAAGGATATCATAATGTCTTTAATATATGAGCTATGGTGTAGTTTTTTGTATGAATTTGATTAATGTACTTTAAAGACTTTCATTTAGTATTACTATTTGGAAATTATGGTATGAGAAAAATAAATTGAGCTTCAATGAAATTCATCCTTTCCCTTCATCATCTTAAGTTGAGGTCATTATAGTGTTTAAATATGTATTGAACTTTCATGTATATTGTGGACATTGTTGATATTCATAATGCCAACTCTGCTAGCTATATAATTTCAAAATAACAATTGTTTATGTTTGTGGGCTTTTTGTTCCAAACTTATTGTAGAGAATTTACCAATAGAAAATAAAGTTAGTATAAGTAAAACTATGAGCAAGCTCCATGAGAAGGATACACGTACACGCTCCTTTCCTCTTAGAAGTATTTTAAGATGTATTGAGCTTGATCATTGATCCTTTTTATTGTTAGTTATATAATCTATGACCTCTTCTATAGTTAAAACCTTAGTGCTTCAATGATATGTATAAAATATAATGATGTATCATGCAAACCATTTTTGGTTTCTTTGTGTATCATGATCTCATTTTTATACTAAATTTGTTAGTTATATTATCCATGACTTGAAAAGTCTAGTTGGAATTTGAATGCTTAAATTTTATGTATTTAATACAAATCTATCAAATAGATCAATTTTAGTTTCTTTGTATGACAATTTCATTTGCAATACTAAATATGGGATATTTAAAAGGAAAGTGGTCCAGTTATTGGCCAACAATTGCCACTATTCTAAATGTCTTAAATTTGAATCATAAATTCAAATTATTTTTTTGGGTTTTATATCTTTTGTTCAAATGGATTTGAAAGATAATAGATATCATGAAAATAATGAGAATCATACTCAAATTGAAAAACAAAAATTGTACCCTGAATTAATCTACGACTTCACTGAATATTAGTGTTTTTTGGCCTAAATTTGGTAACTTTAAGATTTGTTGATGCCAAATATTTTTCCACTTAAATTTGGTTAATCTTTTATGCCAATTCTCTCAGCATAGACTTGCTATTATGAAGAAAAAAATTACATTTTTATTCATTAATTTAATGTTTCTGAGAGAATATTCTTATAATTTTTTTTACTTTTCAAAAATTAATCGTTTATTGAGAATATTTTTAAGTAATGATTGTGAGTTTTTTTATAATATTATTAAGTATCAACTCAGTTAAATATATTTAGATTTTATGTACTTCTCATTTAGTTCAAAATACCTAAATAATGAATTGTTTTATATTGTGTTATTTAATATCAAAAAACTTAAAGAATCATACCAAATTATTTTGAATTTTCATGATAATAAAATACTGAGATTTTTTTCAATACCATAAAAGATCTGAATTTATAAATCACTGATTTTAAGATAATATTAGAGTTTTTCAATCTCCCAATTAGACCGAACTGTATTAATCAATAGAATAATGATTTTTAATGTTTATTTCAATATCTCTATTTAATTTTTAATTGAATGCCAAACAGTTAGATCACTGAGTTAATGAGTTATATTGTTAAACACTTAAATGTGTTCTTTGAATTAAGTTTTTAATCTTTTTTCAATAAAAATTTAATTATGTTTTTGAAAGTTTTAACTTTCATTTTATATAAATTAATAGAGATTTTTTTTGAATGTCATATAAAATCTAAGAATCACTATATTAAATTAGGCTGAATTGGATTTTTTTTTTCAAAAGAATCAAATTTCCAAATTGTGTTGTACTAAAATTTCAAAAAAATTTAATTTTAAAAATTTATATCATTCAATTTATTTCTGAAGACTAATTTTTCAAAATTCACGAAATTTAATTTGATTTTAAATATTTTTAAATTATTGAATTGGATTGCAACGTACACAACTAAAGACATCCCTGTGTAGAAATATGCAAACTAAATTGAATTAAATTCGATCTATATAGTTCCATCTTTTCAATTTTCTAGGTAAAAATTTAATATTTAATTTAGTTTGATTATTAATATTAAAAAGCAACTTATATATATAGTTTGATTTAATTTTAAAAATATTATTTATTTAGTTTTTGATAATTTAATTCGATTTTGAGCCAAATCGACGGAGGGGCAACTTATACAGCTATAGTATAACTATGAAACCCTAAAGGCTGAGGAGTGAAACCCTAATGATTCTTTTACTACCTTAAACGGTGTAGTTTTATTGGAAAGATTCTTTTGGTTTTTGCTTGTTTCTTCCAAATTATTTCTGCGAATAATGATTTTCAGATGGTCAGCTGCCTCAGAATTTCTTTTCCATGTTAATTTTGAAGCTCTCTGGAAAAGCTAATTATCTCTGCAATACCAGTCCAGCAGCTTCACTGTAGCGAAATCAACTTGGTATTCACATCAATAAGTATTTCTCTGTTCATTCCAATTGGTGTTAATGTGTTTCATAATGTTGACTACTCTATTGGTGTTGATTGCAATATTACATTTTTGGATGCAACTATCAAGATATAATATTTTGGCAATCTGTTTGGCATTGTTAAATCCTAACTATAACTTGGCTGGATTGGTTACTTAGCATCTGTGGTTTAGCTCCTGAATGGTCATCTTTAAGGCAGAATCAAGTTGAATGTCAGCTTGATCACTATCATGGAACTGTCTCAAGCTGTATGTATAAATCATTACCTGCAGATTCTTTTCTCATCATGGAAAATGAGAAAAATGCTGTGCTTAAGAGTTTTCTGGAAGTTGTTCCCTCAGTAGAATTTTGCTGTCTCTATGGCTCAGCTCTCCATCCAAATAATCGAGACAAGGTTATTTACCCTGCACTTCTGTTGAGTGATCTCATTGTTACTTTCTTTCTTTCAAATAAGAAATTATTTGATGTGTCTGATTCTAATTTAATTGCAATGCAACGTTTTTTCTAGTCATCCATGGTCGATTTTATTTTTGGTGTATCAGATCCCCAACAGTGGCATTCTGAGGTACAGATTAAAGTTTTAGACAGATTTATGTCATTTCTGCTTATTAATATTTTAATAAATCCTCTTTTTAATTACACTACTAAGAACCTGAAATTGAATGGAGATCATTATGCTTCATGGATGGTTCACCTTGGTGGGGCAAAACTGGTACTTGCCTCTCTCTCTCCCTCTCTCTCTCTCTCTCTCTCTCTCTCTCTCTCTCTCTTTTTGTGGTCTTATTTAGGATATAATTTGGCCATCATGCTAGGTAACTCAAGTTGCTGATAAGATTGGTGTTGGAGTGCACTTCAATCCTTTCATAACATGGAATGACAAGGTATTAACTTTCCCAAAAGAATTAGGGAAACTGAAATCTGTTTTCATTTTCACTGGGTTGCAATTCATTGAACTTCTTGTCATATAACTGTTTTGGCGTATTACTAATCTTGTAAATTGTCATGCTTGAGAAATTGCTGACAGATGCTCAAATATGGGGTTGTTAGAATGCATGATTTGGTCCAGGACATACTGAACTGGGAGAGATTCTACTTGAGTGGGCGTCTACAAAAGCCAGTATGTTTTTCCATTCTTATGATATCTTTATGTGTGTATTGTTGCTTTTTATTTTTTGGTTTTCCAGAAATCTGTTTGGAACTGATTCATGGTTGTATTCAAATTATTTGGATGCCATGAATTAAAATACACTATAATTGAAATGGAAAACAGATTTTTACTGTGCACAATCAAGGTACCATTTTGGTCAAATCAAAAGGTTAAGTGGAGATGTTTTATTTTCTTATGCTGAATTCATGTGATCCTTCTTCTGAAAGTAGGAAGTGCATTCTCAAATGGTCAAATGGGTTGGATGAAAATATTTATTATGGTAGTTCACTATCTACTCTTTCGATTGTGTCTCTGTCCTGTAGAAACACATTGCAAAATATTGCATCTACACTTTTAACTTTTACTCAGCCAGTAAAAGGGCACTCCTAGTGCACATGGCTCCATGCATTGTGAGAGTTGGAGAAGGGCTGTCTATCATTGTGCGGATAAACAATTCCTAAGTAGATAGATACAAAAAAAAAAGGCGCAACCTTGGTGCTATGCACTTCCATGCTTGAAGCTCTATTCTTACCGCTTCCTTTTTTACTTGTTTTGTGGTGAGCATTTAGATGATTGGCTTATATTCAATATGTTGTTGCAATCCCTTGCTTTCAAAACTAAAAAAAATTCAAAATAATTTTTTTTTTCCTAAAAACGCTTTCCCCAAATACAATATCAAACAGGGCTGAAGTTTGTCTATGAAATATTCTTCTTATATGTTTATTTATATTGTCTCAAGGAAATATGCTAATTCAATTGAGCTAATCTCTAATAAACTTATGCTTTTCTTTTCAAGAAATTATTACCTGTCTGACATAAGTTACATCAAAGATCTGCCATGAAGGTTTGATGTGCTTTCTGTGTGTGTGTGTGTGTGCAAGCACATGACTATGCACACAAGCTCCGACAATGCATATGCCAAGATTTAATATGTTGGAGTTCAAACCTAAATTGATTGTGATATGAGCTTAAACTTTACTGTAGCCTGATTATTTTTCCAATGCAACAAGCTGAGACTTAATTGAGCCTTTTCTAACAAGTTGATAAATAGCTCAGTTTGGCTGCACACTATGTATGGCAGTTACAGTTTTTCTCAGTTATGAATTAATATATATTCCTTCAGAGTTGCCATTGAATCAAACTGCTCTTTTATTAGATGGAGCTTTGACATAATAAGCATGGAAGTTGAACATATTTTAATAATTAAAACCGAATTGTGGTATCATTCCAAGTCTTGTATCTTATTGTTTTTTGCAAATGCCTTAAGTTTGACTGGATGGTTATCAACTATCTAAATACTCATTGTGTGATCAGATCAATGAGATTACATGTTTAACTGTTTTTCTTTTTTATGCCTCTGCTTCTCAAGTTTGCTGGCTATTAGGGCTCATTCTCTTTGCAAATTAATTATGTCTCATTCTTAGCAAATTTTATTGTTGTTTGAAATTTCGTTCATACAGGTTCATGTACTTGTGGATAATGTGGATATTGGAAATGTAAACTCTGTCAACTTAAGGGCTGCACTTTCTGCTGCTCTCCTTCTTTTGCCATCCAAGTTCACTGAGGTTTGCTTCTTTGTCACAGCTGACCAATATGGAAATTTTAAAGTCATTAAGCATATTATTTTTATGCAGGAAGATTTGTATTCCAAAATATGTAGTCTCTCATACATGGGTGACTTGCGCATGCTTTTTGCAGAGGACCAAAATAAGGTGAGTTTAACAGTGCTTGCCTCACAGAACTTCATCATATGATCATATCTTTGGGTAGTTTTGACTTGACGTAAAGAATAATTGCTTTTAGGATAGTTTTCTTCTTTGCAAAAAATAATATGCTTTGCCAAGAAATAATCTTATATTGGAGACCAAATATACTTGCAATCTGAATTATTTGTCTGAGTTTATTTAAAATTGTTCTCTCCAATTTTTACCTTGTCCTTTCAAATAGTAATTTGCTCATAACACCATTTGTCCATGGGTTTTTGCATCTATTTATTCTGATTTGCTAGTGTTGATTTACATTCCCCATGGAAAAACAAGGTAAGTGCTAACATTACTACTAAGGAATAAGGTTTACTTTGGCCCCTAAATTATACTAAAAAAGAGCAACTTTGTGCACAATGTTCTGTTTGGATCAATTAGGCCCTTGAACTTTTGGATTTGGCTCATTTAAGTCCTCTTTTCTGACGGGTTAAAAATCTGTTTAGTGATGGGACCCACTCAATTAAAATCTTCTCATACTGCCTCTCTCTTTCTTTATGCGTCACTTTTTTTTTTTTAATCAAGCAATCAAAAAGGACAATATATTGCAACAAAAGAATTACAACCACCCAGGGAATAAAAGGAGCCCTGCAAAACAAAACTAACAACCTAACTGTTGTATGTGATGAACTGTATCCTGTCTATAAGTATCTTCACAATTGATCAAAATACTTAGGCGAATCTGCCATAATATACATCCCTCATCAGAATTAGCACCTGAAAAAATACTTTTATTCCGAACCATCCAAATCCAGTAAATCGAAGCAGCAATAGTAGCTCTTCTAATGCTAGCAAGCTGTGATTTACCAGCATCATGAAGACAGAACCAGCTTACCACTCTTCTCCTGCTCAACTCTCTTTATCCCACAAACGTCACACACCTTACGCCATACACGATAGGTAACAGGACAAGAGAAGAACAAATGCTCCACACATTCCATCTCATTAAGACAAAAAACACAAGTATCATTATCAAGAGTCCCCCATTTTTTCAACTTGTCTTGAGTTTGAAGGCAATTCCAGAGTGCAAGCCATAAAATAAAATTCTGCCTTGGAATTTGTCCCCTCCAAACAATTTTTGACCAAGGAACAATGGGAGCAGAAACTCTCAAGCATTGCCAAGCATTCCTAACTGAAAAAAATACCTTTAGAGTTCCCATTCCACACAATGCTATCAGCAGAAGCAAGAGACACAACATACTTCTTTGAAATGTACAACCAAGCAAGGGTTGTTGCTTCATTAAGGGGATCAGGTAGCCTCCATTCATTATCCTTCCACACTTCACAGACTTTGGCTTTCTTGGCAACCCCTGCATCACTGAAAGAAACATTACCAAACTTCTCACGGATAGAAGCACCATCCAACCAAGGATCAAACCAAAAAGAAAAAGAATTTCCATCACCCAAATTATAACTCAAGAGAGGCTTAATGTCTTTTCAAATGTTGAGCAAACTCCTCCAAGCCCAACTAGTATGACATTGTTTGGTAATCCCCCAAAAAACTAAGCCTCTTAAGATGGTTATGAATCACCCACAAAGCCCAAATGGATGGCTTAGCTGAAAGCAAGAACCAAATATGCTTGCACAAGGTGGCTTTGTTCCAGATTCTAATATCCTTCACTCCTAAACCACCTTAACATTTCTTTTTACAAACATCATGCCAAGCAACCAAGTTAGAGAACTTCCTATCAGATTTCCCAGACCATAGAAATCTTCGAAAGATACAATTAATCTCATTCAACACACTAGTAGGAAGTTGCATGACTACTGCCCAATAGACATGCATGCTGCCTAACACAGAGTTAATAAGCTGAAGGCAGCCAGAATAAGAGAGAAATCTGTAGGACCAAGCTGCAATTTTTGAAGTAATCTTTGATAAAAGACCAGCACAATCAGCTTTAGTTAGGCTAGTTACAGCAAAGGGAGACCGAGATAGCAGACAGGTAATTGACCCTCCCCAAAACCCAAGAAGGACAAAATGGAAAAGCTATGGGAATAGGGATTAATTTCATGAAATTTTCCACACGATCACTCATAAGTGATATCCAGTTTCTGCCAGTTCATCTCTTGCCAAAGTATAGAGAATCCCAAGATCAATGGTGGTTTTCAAAGCTATGGGAAGGAATGACGCCTTCACTAGTTGCATGGCATAGCTGAAATAACATGGTTTTGATGGCCCACTTCCTCTAATGTGATGAAATACATTATGGCAATGAGAGGCAGAGAGGAGAAGTCTGTTTTATTATGAATCTGCTACTGCTTGCATTTTTTGAAGACTTCTTCCAGCATTCTGATTGAGCTAGATTATTGTGCAAGAGGAAGGAGTTTTATTGAAATTACTGAGCAGGACACAATATATGCATTAAAACTACTGTATATATATGCATGATCCAGCAAATTTAAAAAATAAGTACAACAAATGCAGCAAATTTGAAGAAATAGCATTCTGAACTAAAATGTGCAAATATTACAATACAGAGAGCAGAATCAGACACACACTTGATCTTCGAAGGTCTCAGAAACACAGTAATTGTGGCTGAAAAGAACATCTTTTATTATCAGTTTTTCCAGAAATGTTTTAACATCCAATAGAAACACTTAATATCCCCATTCCTGTGGCAATGAGAGGCATAGAGAAGAAGAATAGAGGAAAAGGAGAGAGAAAGTAAAATAGTTTTTTTTAATAAAAATTTGAGTGGGTCCCACTACTTAACAGAGTTTTAACCCTGTAACATAGAAGGGTTTAATCAATCTGAATCGAAAATTTAAAGTTCCAAGAAATAGCATTTTGGTACAAAGTGGCACTTTTGGATATAGTATAGGGGCTACAATGGACCTTATCCCTTGCGAACCTCCACAGGTAAAGAAGATTGTACAAGGGCAATTTGGTTTATTGCAGTCAATGTATAAACCACTTCTTCAAGAATATGAGGCTAAAGAGTTACTTAGATGCTTATCATTCAGTGGTCACCAGGAAATTCTCTCTCAGGTATATTTATATTTCCATGTTTTAAACTTGAAGATTGTTCAGCTTCAAATTAAACTTCATTTTCCTGAGAACTTACAGTTTAATCAGCTGTTAATTAGATGATGAAACATGTTCAATTTCTAATTAACGCATGGATCTTTTGATCTCAATTTGGGATGTTTGGAGTTTTGTCCAACTTATTCTAAAAGGTTTTGTTTCTGGCATATAAAGCCAATTTGTTTTGTATGTTCATGTAATACCGTGTTTCATGGAAGCAGTAACACTTTTGAGTATTTTTAGATGGTTTTGAAACCTGAAGCACCATTAAAGCTCAGAAACTGCTTCAATGGTGTTTAGGACAGCAAAATTCCTAAGCTAAAAAATGTTTAAGCTTTCAAGATAACCTTATTTGTAAGCTATATAGTTATCCTAGCTTAGTGTTTCGCCGTACTACTATTTTATATATACATGCGTTCCCATGCTTTAATAATTAGTAACTTGCATCTTCATCAAGAAAACCTTACGCACTCAAGTCTTGAAATCAGGATTGTGGTTTGTCAGTGACTCGTTCTCTTGTTCATGCACTTCCACCATTAGTCAGAAGCAAAATGAGGGCAAAGCTGGGTGAGGAAAAAGTGCCGAGTGATTCTGGTATGAACTTATATTTTTGTGAGGGATTAGTGTTTCTTGTATTATAGCATCCAACCCTCGAAACTTGCTGTCTCCGGCACTTGAAAAACATGATTTCGACAATTGTTCCTAAACTTGCAAATATTTTATCTTTAGCCTTAAACTAAATATATGATTATATAAACGTTGATCTTAAATTTCCAGGGAAAGTTTCTCGTGAAGTCAGGATTCATTCAAGAGAAGAGGCTGCTAGATGTTTACAAAGGGTTGTGAGGCGTACCGTCATGGTGTCCAGTGTAAGACAGGCCATCTCTGGGTTCTTGGCTGCTGGAGGTATTAATGCCACTAGATATCTAGCTAGTAAAGTTCGCAAGGCTTGGAGATCATGGACATGATATAATACATTTACATTTTTTTTTCTTTCTCTGGTTACAAATGCCTTGAAATTTTTTGGTCAATACATTAGAAAAGAAATCTAGCAACTAGTGGATTAATGCCAAAATCCAAAAGCAATGTAGTTTGAAGTTCGATAGAATGTTTAAAAGTTTGCTTTAAAAATGCATGCTGTTGTTGATGTCATTCATTGGAATATATTTTTCATTCTTTTACCATTTGCTGTCTAGATGAATTGAACCAATACTAAATTGCTGCATTACATGATATTGTTTTGGAAAAATGCATATGGAGCCCTCCAACTTTTGATTTTATCTCAATTAACACCGACTTTGATTTGTTTAGTTTATTCTAAGTCATTTTGGATTTAATTTTGACATAAAAGTTGGAGGGTTTAATCTTGCCAAATAAAAATTCTGCAGCTCAATGGACAAACCACGCATAATTGAGGTGCTGATAAACTCCTGCAAGTTCACACAAGAAAGAATTGGACTAATTCAAGAGAAGAATTATTGTATTGAAATGGAAAATGGATTTACAGACTTTCGAGAGGTCTGTAGTCTCTCCCAAACAAGAGAAAAATGAGCATATCCCGTGCCCTGCACCCAAAGCAGCGTGCCTTGTATATTTACAACCCATTTCCCAAACAACAATCCCTATGAAACAACCTATTAACAATTCACCAAATTACCCCCTTACAGCTCAGCAACATTCTCTAGTTATTATTTTGCATGACTACCTAT
The DNA here is from genome assembly GCA_023653625.1 of Triadica sebifera. Lineage (NCBI taxonomy): Eukaryota > Viridiplantae > Streptophyta > Magnoliopsida > Malpighiales > Euphorbiaceae > Triadica > Triadica sebifera. The sequence goes on along the minus strand of CM042903.1, from coordinate 12,004,873 downwards.
ACTAGAGCACTTCCCCCTCCTAGCATAGGTAAACCGGATGGGAGGCTTATCAATACTTCCCCCCTAAGCATGCACATTGTCCTCAAGGTGAAAATTAGGAAATTGGGTTGCTAACAATCCAAAATCCTCCCAAGTGGCCTCGAAAGCAGGTAAATTTTTCCATTTATTCAACACCTCTAATTCACCAGGCTGACTGGTAGCTTTTGTGCACACTCACAGCAGTTCTTCTGGTGCTACTATTAATACCATATCTGCATTAAGTTGAGGAGGTAGGATAGGAGACGAAACAACAATGCCATTGGCACGACGTAATTGAGAAATGTGAAACACTGGGTGGATAGCAACTGTAGGAGGTAAATCCAAGCGGTAAGCAACCTATCCCACATGCTCCATAATTGTAATGGGACCATAAATTCGCGGAGCAAGCTTTTGGTTAGCCCTGGTTGCAAGAGAAGCTTCTCTATAAGGCTGTAGTTTCAAATAGACCTTATCTCCCACCTCAAATGGCTCATCATGGCAGTGCAAATCAACATTTCTCTTCATCCTTTGTTGGGCATGCAACAAATGCATGTGCAAGGCATCCAAGAGAGTATCTCGATCTTGTGGAGCTGATCCACTATAGAGACAGTTGTAGTTTGGCTAGGGTATCTTAAAGCCGGAGGGTCCCTTCTATATAAGGCTTTAAAAGGTGAGCACCCTAAAGAAGTGTAATGTGAAGTGTTATACCAAAATTCTACCCATGGTAACCACTTGAACCATTGGCGAGGCTTGTCACTTGCAAAACATCACAGGTAAGTTTCTAAACTATGATTGATAACTTTTGTTTGGCCATTTGATTATGGGTGGTACGTTGGGGACTTGTTCAATTTGATGTCTTGCAATCGAAAAAGCTCATGCCAAAAGTTACTTAAGAAAATTTGGTCTCTATTAGAGAATATGGAGCTAGGTAGCCCATGAAGTCACGCAATCCATCTAATAAAGTGTTATGCTACAGTCTAGGTAGTGTATGGGTGTTTTAATCCAACAAAATGTGCATACTTCGTTAAACAATCCACCACCAGGAGAATCGTAGTCATCCCTTCCGATTTTGACAATCCATCAATGAAGTACACTCTAATTTCATCCCAAACATGTGTCAGTAAAAGTATTTGTCATATCCTCTCGTTTAGGTCATGAGTCACACGTATAGTAAAATCAACGCGTTGGTTTAACCGAAGTTTAAATTCATATTTGACTGGAAAAAATTTAAAATAATAGTAAAAATTTATAATAAATCTTAATAAAGCATATAAGAGGGTGTAAATATGTTAAATTACGGTAATTGGCCTAAAAGCAAAATTTAAAAAGTTTTGGACTAAATTTATAATTTACCAAAAAATAGACAATTAAATGAAAATTTTGCCAATTAAATATATAATTTGACATTTTAGGAGTGTGATGGTTGACCATGAGATTAATGGAAGAAGGAAAAATAATTGAGGTAAAATTAAGTCAAAATATCAAGACTTTTGTCCAAAATTAGTGGGCCCCCCTCCACCTTTGAATTATTTACTTTTTCTTTATCTCTTCATTTTCTTCTTCTTCATCTTCATTTTTCTGCACCAAGACGTTAGCCCCACATTGTTTCATTCCTTCATAGCCAAAGCTCCATTTTTAGAGAGAGAGTGAGAAAAAAAAGGGTTAGGAAAAAGGCATTTTCATGCGATGAAAGTTATTGGAAGGCTTAAAATGGAAAAAAATCATTAAAGGAAGAGAGAGAAACTCTCTTTGGGCTAACCATCAAATAAAAAGGGTGAAGATATGATCTTGGAAAATTGATGTTTTAAACTTCAAAACCAAGGTATGATCTTCATCTCTACAATTTTCTCTAAAGGAAAAATGATGTTTTAAACTCATTTAGAGTTTGGTTTTGAAGAGAGAAATTTTAGGAGTTATAGACAGAGAAAATAAGGGTTAGAGATATAATGATGAGAAATTATGTTAAAATGGAATTTTTGTATATTTTAGGTGCTCAAGTTGAAAGAAAACAAATAATAGAGGAGAAGAAGAAAGAAAAAGAATTCAAAAGCCTAAAAAAATTAAATAAGGTATGTGCATACTTTTAGGTAATAACCTATAAATTAATTGTGCACTTGCATGAATAAATTGTTTAGTATGCTAAATGTGTGATTTAAATGCATTTAATTGCTTAATTTCCATGAATTTAGGTTAAAAATAATAAGGTGAATTTAATATTAAATATGATTTAAAATTTGATGTGTGAAATTATGGAAAATTGTAATTAGGGTTATATGTACTTGAAATAAAGAATAGTGTTGAACCTTGAGGGGTATTTCTATCATTTTGATACTAAAAAATAAAATAGCAATAATGTATTTAACAATACTTGTGTTCTAAGTTTGTTGAACAGGGTATGAAATATGATGTAATAATGCAATTTGAAAATAAAAAAAATGAAGCAATAGCATGTTCACGTCCGTGACTGATTATATCAGGCCTGTAATATAGCTTAGCGCCAACTCTCAAACATTCAAAGTTCACGGTCATGAAGAATCATAGCAACCGTGAATGATCAAAACAGTCACGCCCGTGAAAGATAGTCACGCTCGTGAGATAACATGTCAAATTCCTCTAGAGAGCTTCATGGCCAGAGTCACCACTTGAACCACGACTTGGAAGGATATTTATGCCCATGAAAGTATAAAGTCAAGCCCGTGATCAAACACTTCAAATTCTTCCAAAATGCTTCACGGTCAGAGTCACCACCTGAGCCACAGCTTGGAAGAACATTCACGACCGTGACACACATATTCACAACCGTGAATGAGGAAAGAGAAATATGTCAAGCGCAAAATTAAGAGTTGGTGCAATGACTATTTTAGCATTAAATACATCCAAACGGCTATAATTCGCTAAGGAAGTATAAATGCAAGTCATTTATGAATCTAGAACAAGAGAACAAGCAATTACTTTGAATCAAAATCTTGTTGTAGCCATTTCTGCATTAATTATTTTCAACAAACTCTTATTCTCTGTTAAAATCTACTTGTTCATAAATTCTGAGCATTATAGGTTGGTGAGTGTTTCTCTTTGTAATCTACTACTCAAGTGAGTTTGGGTATATTGGTTAAGAGTAAAACACTTGTAAGGGTTATTTGTGTGAGCCATAAAACACAAGGAAATGGTTTATTGTCTGAGCCATTAAAACACAAGGAATTTCTGGGTTAGGTGTGAGCCATTAATAGAAGCATCATAATTGGGAGTAAGCTTGTAAAACTCTATTGTAACACTAAGAGTGTTAGTGAAACTCTCAATTGAGATTGGGGAGATGATTAGGGTTTGTTAATATCCGAACCTCTATAAATCTTGTATGATATCTTTTTATCCTTACTTTATTTAACTTTTTATTCTGCACTTAAAATTTAAGAATTTTTTAATATCCAATTCAACCCCCCTTCTTGATTCATTATCTGGGCAACAAATAGGAACATGATTTGTAATTTGAGATGCATGTTTGATAATTTTTAAGAAATAAAAAAATGTGGTTGTACCAAAACTACTTATAAGAATTTGAAAATGAGTTAAATTAATATTATTTTTAAGCATATAATAATATAGCAAAAAAATGGATATATCATGGAATAATTAAAAAATAATAAATAAATAATATATTGATTATCTTATCAAAGATACAAGACAATGATTGCACCAAATTAATTTATGAGAAATAAAAAAAATGTATTGAGTTAATATTATGCATCTCACCTAGACTAGAATGAGTAGATAAATTAGCATATCAATTAGAAATGATAAGTTGTAAATCCCATAGGTTTTGTGCCGATAAGCTATAGTGCTCGTAAACGTTTAATACTCGTAGGCAGTTTATTGCCCATTATATATATTTGCACATACATTGTTTCATGGTGCCTATATATTTATTCTTCTTTGTTATCTTCTAGTATCTGACCTAGATACAGTGGCACACTAAAAAAATAAAAGAAAGAAGTAGATAATCAATATTAGTTTTTTTTTAAAAAAAAAAGATAAGGAAAGAAATTAATGAGTATTGTGTAATTGCATATATATATTTTAAAAAAAAAGATAAGGAAAGAAAGTTTGTAGGTCCTAAACCAGTAAAGCTACAACAATATTAGAAAAGTGGGTTCCACACTTTTGTTCCTTTGTTATATATATTTTCATATTATATGTAAACTTAATTTTGTTTTCAAACAAGTATGAGTAGTTTTTGTAAAATAATACTTTTGTATATAAAATGTTCATAATTTTCCACTATTATGGTAATATGATGGTTGAAAATATGTTGAAAAAATAAAATAAATTATTAAAATAAAGTAAAATAAATGTGTTTTGATTTTCAATATTAAATAATCGTTTTATGAGATGAGGTAATGTAACATTCTCTTATCCAGCCGCTCATTGGGTAGGATGAGGGGGGGGTTTTATATAGTTTTTGGTATCAGAGTCCAATTTGAGAGATTTTAGATTTTTAAATTGAGTTTTGAAAATAAACCAGCATTACATGATATGTGTATACCCACATTTGTGTTTATAGAAGTTGTTGCTTACTAATCATGACTACTACTTTTCATGATATAAGTAGGATATGGATTCAGGATTGAGGCGAATTATCATCAAACGGGTAAAGAGTGATGAGCCCATAGAGAAAGAGACATCATCGAAAGTTATAAGTTTTACAGTTTAAGAGTACCCAAAAGATAGGGGTACCAGATTTTTATGGCAGACAAGAGGACTATCCCTTGATGTGTTCTTGTTTAATATAGTTTTCAGTTACGTTTTTAGAAGCTTTATTATTATTTTTTGACATATTTAGGTACTTAGTAGTTTTATTTTTGTGTTTGCAAGGGAAGCAAAAAAAAGTGCAAGTGGGAGAAAGAGCCTCACGCATGTGAGGGAGGTGTCACATGCATGAGGGGAGAATTAAAAGCCAAGCAGGGGGTTGCTTAGATGTTGGGGGGAGTTCTTCCGCTTCTGTCGCTGAAGCCCAACCTTCTATCGCCGACGTGGGAATTTGACGCAAGCACATCATTTACATATCTATTTCTTGTCACACACGTGAAGAATCAGAGTGAGCATGAGGATTGTTGAACTAAAAGAAGAAGCCTGTCACACACATGAGGGTGTGTCATGCACGTGATGCCTTTTTTTGCTGTAGAGTCCAATCGTAATCTAACTCCTATTCTGATCAAGTAAGCCCAGACTTTGGAGATAAATGACGATATGAGAATGATCTTTGTGGGAGATTATCTCTTAAATTAGGAAGAATTGTATCATTGGGAGTTATAATTCAAGTAGGGCTTTTTAGATTATAAATTCTAGTTTTCTTTTATGTTATAAAGAGCATACAAAGAGACAAGACAGACACAAAGGTTGAGAAGTTTACCTTGTTGAATTTCAGGGAGTTTCTTATCTTTATTTTATTTAATATGTAACTTAGTCATTGAAATAGACATGACCATTATTATTAAGATGCTAGGCTAAACACCTTAATGGGTACTTAGTGAGCAATCTTAGTCAATATGACTCCTTTTTATCTTTTCAATGAATGAATGAATATTTTCAATTTCAATTGAGTTTATTAAATTTTTAGTTTGATAGTTGCTTGATCACCAATTTTTCAACTTTAAATGGATAGGTTAAGGATAAATTATTAAACAAACTATTTTATAATTTAACCTAAAAATTGGGCTGAATATTAGTTAATTCATTAGTTTGATTAATTATTGCCTTAAAGGTGAATGCTATAAAATCTAGATTCATTAGTACCTAAATTATTAAAGGGCATACAAATTGTGGGTTGTGAGCTAAGTTCTTGTTTCTTCTCTGATTAATTTCCTTTGTCACTTTCTACTACAATCTTAGTTATTGATTAGTTCTCTTGTCTTAACTTAATCAATTTAACATACTTGGTTAAAGTGTTTAGCATTTTAATTCACCATTCATTGGTAATTTAAATTTAATTAAGAGTTTAACCCTACAAAATTTTCTTGATTGATCGACCTCGAGAGTAATTTGTCAATATTACAATTAGTTCGTGCACTTGTGAGTACACTTTGAGTTATATCAGGTTTTTGGAGCCGTTGTCGGGGAACTGCTGTTAGTAGATTCTTAGTTAACTTAATTGTCAATGCTTGTCTTTTCGATAATTTCATATAATGTTTTGCAATTTTTATTCTGTTTTTTACGGCTCATATTTTTTTAATTATTGTTTAGTTGTTGACTTTAGTTTTATGTTAGATACTAGTAAACGATCAAAGTCAAGAGAAACATCCACTCAAAAAAATTACTAATTAAGATCCAAAACACAGAGACCATAAGAAATACCCTCTAAAGATTAAGAAGAAAATTTTGAGAAATCCTAAGAATTTGGAAAAAGAGGCAATGGCAGAACTGATGACGGTTCCACTAAGAGAAGCTAAGGCACAAAGGCAATTAGCCATGAAAGACTATGCTAGACCAATAATTGGCAACACTATCTTGTGTATCATGTTAGAAGAGGTTGCAAGACATTATGAGCTAAAAAGTATACATTTAAACATGTTTTTATCCTTCTATGTGGTACCTAATGAAGACCTTTTGACGTTCATAAGGGAATTCTATGCAACATTCAATATTTTCCTTTTAAATGGGTCGAATGAAGACCAACTACAAATAAGGTGTTTTCCTTACACCTTAAAAGATAGAGCCAAGACATGGCTAATGACTTTATCTCCTAATTCTCTGAATAATTAGATGGAAGTTTATCACAAATTTATGGGTAAATTCTATTCCCATAAAAAAATGAAGGAGTTGAGAGCAAAAATTACTAATTTTTACCAAAAAAACTCTAAAACATTCTATGAGGCATATGATAGATTCAAAATGCTTCTTTTATAGTGCCCTTACCATAGGTATCCTTTGCCAAAAACAAATCAGTTTTTTTATGATGAGTTGAGCCAACAATATCAGTGTATGGTTGATAATGCAACTGGAGGAGCTATGGGTGATAAGATAGCAGCGGAGGTCTATGACATCTTTGAACTACTGGGAGCTAATTCTCAATAAAAGAGTGTGAGAAGAAGGAAAATGGCAGTTGATGAAGTTTCCAGTGGTAATGAGTTTGCATTACAAATTGCGGAACTCACAAAGCAAGTCAAAATGCTTGTGAACACCAGAAAGTGCTTACTTAAACATAATATAAAGGTATGTATTTTATTAGTTCCATAAGATGAAGTATATTATATGATACTATGATCTCACTGCCATGAATATATTTTAATATGAGTGATGCTTATTGTATGAATGCACATTGAATTTATATATCTGTATGTACCATTAAACTTTCAATAGCTTAACATGTTGGTGTTTTCTCCACGCAGGTCGGAGCCTAGTAGATAAAGATAGTGGTTGACCCAAAAAAGTCAGTCCAAGTTCAGAGACAACAGAGCAGGCTTAACAAAAGTCGGTGATATGTCATCTTTTGCATTTTGTATATGACATATAGGTTTATAGGTTGTTTACTTATATAAATGTCTTGTATTTTAAAGAAACATGTAATCTTTTGCTTAAAGGCATATATTTTTGTAACATCGGATCATTAGAGCATATATATATATATATATATATATATATATATATATATATATATATATATATATATATATATATGTGTGTGTGTGTGTGTGTGTGTGTGTGTGTGTGTGTGTGTGTGTGTGTGTATGATGTTTCTTATAGATCCAAAGGATTAATTGTACATGTGATGGATTTATATGTAAATAAGTTTATATGACAAAAGGGTTTTCCAAAAAAACAAGTTTTAAATTTTCACAGATTTTTCCATAATAGGTACATATGGCATTCACTCATTTTGTTGGGCTAATTCTGATTAGATGAGAGGGACACTACAATGTTAACCAATAAAGGACACACATATATAAATGAGGTATGTGGAATTTGTAGTATTTATGGACATATAACTAATATGTGTTCTTCTTTTGATTATTTGATAGGGACTAAAGTGGAGCAAGCTAATGCTTTAAATTCTTTCTAGCCTAGGCAACAAAATAATCCTTACTCAAATACCTACAACCCTAGTTGGAGGAACCATCCTAATTTCTCTTAGAGAAATTCTTATGAGAACCCATTTCAAGTCCTTAGAGAACAAAATCCAAATTCACAGTACCATTACCAAAAGTCTTCAAATCAACCTTCATACCCACATCCAAACCAAATTAGACCTGTTAGTGCACCTAGAATACCATATCTAGAAGTAACATTAAATAGTTTTATACTAACAACTCAAGACGAGCAGGAGAGAACAGATAAGAGGTTTAATTCAATTGAAGCTTCATTCAAAAGGCTTGAAATTCATATTGGGAAAATAGCAGAAGCAACACAAGAAAATAAAAAAAGGAAGTTACCAAGCCAAATAGAGCAAGCCAAGTTTATAACCATGCATGGTAACACTTGTAATGATGAAGTAAAATTTGAAACTGATGTGAAGCATTGTTCATTTGTAGGTACACATGAAATTTATACCAAAAAGTTTTTGGAGAGTAAAGCAGAATGTGAGGAAAAGAGGAAAAAATCCCAGCACTTCAATTACACAAAAGAATTGAGCCTTATCAGCCTTTTTTTCTCAAATAAAGGGAACAAAATAAAAGCAAGGCATCTTCTCAAGATAAGTATCACTTAGTTTTGTTCAAATCTGTAAGAAATATATCTTCACCAATAAAATCCATGAAAGAGGAGTCTTCAAACATGAAAAATGACATGGAAAAACCTAAAGTGAGATCACCATTACCGAAAAAGAAAAAGGACCCCAAGAATTTCACTATTAAGATTACCTTGGGAGAAGGAATAAAAGAAAAGTCTATGTTAGATTTAGGTGCTAGTGTGAATTTAATGCACTACTTAATTTTAAATCAACTATTTTTAGGAGAATTAAAACCAATGAGCATAAGCCTTTAGTTAGCCGATGGTTAAATAAAACTTCTTTCAGGTACAATAGAAAACCTCATGGTTCAAACTGGTAAGTTAACAATGCTTGTTGATTTTATGGACATGGATATTGAGAATGCAAGCTTAAAAGAAAATTTTCGTAATACTTTTTGGTAGACCTTTTATGGCCATAACATGCAGCCACATTGATGTAAAGCATAAGAAACTAACCATGTCAGTATCGAGTGAGATTAATTAAATTGAGGTATGTGACTTTTCAGCTTTACTTATTACAAATAAGTGATTTTCTTGTTTATGGTTAATAAGTTTGTTTCTGAAGGAAACTCAAATATAAATGAGTATGATGAAATTTTAAGAGATACAGAAGTGGATGAGTAGTTTCGAATGAATTTCCACCCACCTTAAAAGGACCTTAGTCAGCAATGTCTTGCTTAGACAATAAATGTGACACTTCTTGGGAGGCAACACAAGTTCTTTCTGTTATTTTTAGTTTGTTAGCTTCAATTTTCATTTTTTTTAAGTTTTTAAGTTTTTAAGTTTCTATTTGAATTATAACTCTAATTGATATTTAGGAATACATTTATAGAAGAGAAATTTTGATGAAAGAGGAACTGCAACAAGTCTAAAAGGCAGGGAGGTGTCATGCACATGAGGATTGCCTCTCGCACATGACACCATAAGGTAATCTAAGTGTCACGGACATGAGGACTTCCTCACATGCATGGCACTTAGTTTTTTTTCACTCTGTTGTTCATGTGCTTCTTAAATTATGCAAGTATCATGACCATGTCATTTTCTCCCTTAAAATTTCTCTTTCTTCTCCATTTTCTCTAACTACTCCCAAATTTTAACTTTCAATTTCTTTTTAATTTCTCATATTTTCCTCAAATAATCACCAAATCTCAGAAACTCATCACTAGTTCAACCCATTTCTTCTATTTTTCAACAAAATCAAAGATGCCCAGGACCATAAGCTCATTATAAAGGTGTGCAGAGTCATAACGCGTGCACAACCCAACACCACCACATCATGTAACATTCAGTGATTTAGGCCCCGATTGTGCGTGACCGTAGTGGGCTCCACTGGTTCAATCGGAGTCTAAATTTAAACCCATAAAAAAATGACTAATAATAAGAGAAAATAATTAAGGGTATTATTATTTTGGAATTAAAAAGATTTGGGGTAGAATTAGAAAAAAAATAAAATTTTCTATGGACAAAATCGGTATTATGGCAATTGTTTGGGAAAAAAGTGTAAATATGGAGGAAGATGTGACAAATAAGAAATTTATTAAAGTTTAAAATTTCATTAAAATTAATTTGTATTTTGGACCAATGGATGAAGAGCTTAATATAGTCATGGAACCACCAAATACTCACCTAAAAAAAAAGATAAATACCTCATTTTCTCCACCAATTAAAACTCATTTCCCTCATCTTCTCTCATCTCTTTGTCGTCCACCTTAGTCCCTCCCTAAGCCTCCATTTTCATTCAATCCAAGCTTGAAAAAGAAAGCAAATAAATTAGTTTTGAGAGGAAAAAATCAGAATTTAAGAGTTCTTACCATAAAATGTACCAAATGAGCAAGAAGGAAGGAAGAAAAAAAAAAAGGAAAGAGAGAAATATTAAGGGTAATTTCGGCCCACTTTGAAGAACACTTAAGGTGAGTTTATTCTTCTTAAATTCAACTTTTTTCCTTCTATTTGAGACCCATAATGATGATATATGTGATTAGGTTTGGTAGATTGAGCTTATGTTGCAAGATTGGAAGTAGAAATTTAAGTTTGTGATTAGTTGATGGAAGTGTAATTAAACTTTGAATTAATGATATTTGATGTTAGGTAATTATTTTATGGCTTAAAAACTGAAGAAAATATAATGTTGAAGGATGAATGAGGGGCTGCCATAGTTAAATAAATTTGGGGGAAATTGAAATTAACATAGAAACACCACAATTGGTGATAGATTAAGGGTGAATTGAGTGTTGAATTGAAGAAAATAAATTGGGAACTAGGATATAATTTTTGGGCAGCCATGACATGTGGAGAAGGAAGTTTAACCTTAGTACATTTTAGCTCAATTAAGGTGTAAAATATATTAGGAGCATTAGAATATTATGTAGACATGAAAAGCATTGAAATTGAATGTTGGAATTGAGTTATGGTATGGTTGTGTAAGAAAAATAAGTGAACAAGTGAGAGGCCCTTAAGAGGGTGACAAAGGCAAGGAGAAAGCTAGCTAATAAAGGAAGGAAGAGAAGGTTTAAGGGAAGAATCAAGGCTGATTAGGTATGTGCTTCATTGATAAAAATTTTGCATGTTGTTAATATGCATGAAATTATATGTTAAGGTTTGTTGTGTTTGTGTTTTTGAGATGTTATGTGTTTTGTTGTGACTTTTGATATTATATATGGAAATGAGACCAAATGGTATGAAATAATTGAAAAATATGAATGAATTTGTAATTCTGGAAATTTTAGTATTAAAATGAATGCAAATGATGAATGTGGTCGAAATATGGATTAGTGCCAATTGATGGCTCGGGTACAGAATTCCAGGAACAGCTGTCCATACTTGAGTTATAGAACTCATTTTTGTATGTTCTTTGTTGGAAATGAAAGCTAAGACACAGAGCTTTAATTTATATTTAGACTATAATATCTAATTATGTCTAGATTTGTCCAGTTAAATGCACGAAGTTTAAACCTAGATCTGTCCAGAAAATTATGGGCAGAAAATTCTGTGATAATGCAGTAGTAAATTGATCATAACTTTTGATAGAAAACTGTGATTTACGTGATTCTTGATGTATCTGAAATCTAAGACAATAAGCTAAATATTGTTAGAAGGCTAGAACTTCAAATTCGAATTATATATGGGCTAAAAATGAAGCCCAAAAATAAGTCTGAAATCTGCCATAGGTAAAAACATACAATATTGAGCTTTTTGCATTTGTTGTTATAATTATATGTAATAATCCATGAAAATATTTATTTTGATGGTAATTATAAATGTTAAAAAATTATTTATATATGAGATTTTATTGCAATAATAATAGAAATAAAGAACAAAAATAAATAAGCATAATTATGATAGTTAAATAATATTGTCATTTTTGAAATATAGTGAATTAATATAAAAATAGTGAAGCCCAAAAACACCTAGTCTAGAACTAGAATATGGAATAATTTGGCATGTCAATCAGGGGATTTAAGGCACTCGGTGCTAAATATGAAAACCGATAATGACAATTTATAAATGCGCTCGGCCAAAATTATTAAGCCGGTAATGACAATATAACAAAAGCCGGTAATGACATTATTATAAAAGCGTTCGGCGCTATATTATGAAAGCCGAAAATGACAATCCCGTTATTCCTATTAGTTAGTTCGGTTATAGATGTTATGGGCACAAATAAATAATAATAATAATAATAATAATAATAATCATAATAATAATAATAATAATAATAATAATAATAATAATAATAATAATAATAATAATAATAATAATAATAATAATAATAATAATAATAATATTGAAGTATGTGATTTTTATAAATTTTATATGAACTAAAGTCATTAGATATTAAGTGTTTGCAAAAATTTATTGATTTTATATAATTCTTTATTTTATGCCTTATTTATTAAATGGGTAATTAATATGTGAGAAAATATATATGTATGTAAAATTTTTATTATTGAAGCACCACTAAGCTAGTAGCTTAGCGCGGGTGGTTTCCTCTCGCACAAGTTTAGAAGGGTAGCTATAAAAAATAGACTGTCATAAGAAGAAGGGTACCCGGAGGAAAACAGTAAAAAACTTTGGATTTTATTTTTGGTATATTTTGTTAAAAGCTTTGTAAATTAAAGTATCGTTTTTATTTCATATCATGTGTATTAAATATGTGAGTCACTATGTAAAAGAATATGATTTGAATGTAAATTAATGTACTTTATAAATAAATAAAATTTTTAATATTTGGGCTTGTATGAAATTTTATTTTAGTTTATGCAATATTTTCGAAAAAAAAAATTTACGTCACTTCATTAATTTTATAAAACAGTAAGACGGGTAATGCTCACTTACCTTGCTGAACTATAGTGGGGTAAAGGGGTGTTACACATCACGAGTGTGAGGATGAAGAAACTTCACATGACAATACTGAGAAAGCTTTAGAACGTGCAAAAATAGCCACTCCTTTAGGTATGATACTTCTTTTCCAATTTATTTTGCTCAAGAAGGATCAAGAAATGAACAATATGTTTCTAGAACTGTGACTACATACAAATTATTTGATTTTGATATTATAGAGCAGTTACATATTTTAGACATTATAAATGCATATGCTAGGAACTTAGGTTGAACTGAGTTCATCACCATGATAAATCCTAGTTTTATGCAGTTGGTTTTAGAATTTTACGGCATTTTGCTTATAAATAAGGCGTGCACTTAATTGAAATTTAGATTATTAGGCAAATGATGTGTAGTGACTCTTAAGACTATGCGAAGAATTTTAAGTTCTTCATTGAAGGAGTTAATGATATGCCTGATAATTTTAATGCTGATGAAATGTGGCAAGTATTGACCAGAGAACCCCACTATAACCCTAGGAATGCTTCTACAATGAGCTTTAAAGATTCATGTATTGCTTTATTTCATAAGTTTATGTGTCATACAATATTTGAAAAATTATAGAGTAATAAAGTTTCTAAGATTGAACTATTCCTGTTATGGTGTATGCATTCTAAGACTAGAATATGCACTTCTGCATTTATTTCCAAACACATGCTCCATACCATTAGACATTCTAGAGCTACACTTGGCTTAGGCCACATTATTACAACATTTTCTGGGCATTTTTATGCTTTTATTGTTTCTACTAATAATCTAACTATAATTTCTAGCCAAGGAAACTTCGGTAGTATTTCTTTGCAGCGATCTAACCTTGTTATTAAGGAAGGAGATACTATTTGATAGTTAGTATTGCAAGTGACAAAGATGAGCCTTCACAGTAAGAAGGTGATGCAGAGCCATATGAACAACCTCCATCATAGTAAAAAGAGCTTAAGCGATCCTCTCTATTTGTTATGTAGTGAGTTATGCAACGCTTAGATTGTGTGGACCATAAGAAAGATTATTTGGATCACACCAATGCCTAACATACTCTTCTCCTACACTAAATTTTGGAGCACCTTCCTCTTCCAGCTCAATGAGACATTTTTCATCTTAGGGGAGTAATCCTTTCCTTTAGCTTATTTCTTTTCTGCTCTTTTGAGAGTCATTAAGGTCAATGTCTCAAATAAGTGTGGGGAAGGAATTATATTTTTTGGGATGAAATATTTTGTGTGATAATTTGTGTGTTAATTATATTAATATATTTTCAATTAATAAAAATAAATAAATTAAATTTTTTTTTAAAATGTATGTTTTCTTTTAACTAATATGCATGATTTCTCTTTGTTTATTTTCTCATAAGCAAGTTAATGAAGCAATGCTAGATTTTGACTTTATGTTGAATTTGCATAATTTGATTAAGTTTAGAATAGTTTTAATACTAGTTTCATGCTTTAGAATTAAAGGCATTTCAGTTTAATTATTTATTTGCCTCATTTATATAGTATTAATAATATGCTTAACCTATGAATTATTAAAAGCTATTAACTTAAATCAATATGAAATAAAATAAAAGATCAAGTAAGTTGTAGAGTTAACAAAAATAGTAAGAAGGAGCATAACATGCATTTGCCTTATCTACTCTGTTGTCCCACTAAGGATATGAGTATGCAAAGCACCATATATGAACATAGTGTGTTTTTCCAAAAAAAAGGAAAGAATTTTGAAAGTTAAAAAATAAGAGAAATGCACTATGACTTAGGGAAGAATTGTTAACTCTAATAAAAAAATCAAATTATAAAGTAAAAGTGAAGGCTTTATCAAGCAAATAAATGTGGGGGTTTGATATGTAAGTGTTTGTTATTCATAATAAGTAGCTTAACTATATTGTTTTTCACTATATAAGTTGAGGCAATGATGTGATTGAATTGGATTGTTTTTAATTTTGAGTATGAAATCAATATTAGGATGGTCTTGAGCATTAGTTGATTATGTGAATTTGATGTAAGTCAAGTTAGTGCATTAGTGAAACTTAGAGATGTGAAGATTAGAATCATGTCTATTAGTTATGTTTGTCAATTAGGCATGTTTTGAATATTTCTCTATGTTTAGGTATTGCTTGAGGACAAGCAATATTTAAGTGTGGGCGAATTCAATGTGTTCTTGTTTAATATAGTTTTTAGAAGTTTTATTATTATTTTTTGGCATGTGTTAGGTACTTAGTAGTTTTATTTTTATATTTGTAGGGGAAGTAAGAAGAAGTGTAGGTGGAGGAAGGACCTTCATGCACATGAGGGAGGTGTCACGTGCATGAGGGGAGAATTAAAAGCCAAACCCCTGATGCACGTGAAAGACTGTCACGCAGATGAAGGGTTGCTTAGATTCTGGGGGGAGTTCTTCCACTTCTGTCGCTGACACAAGGCTTTGATCGCAAGTGCAATGATCTTGAAGCCTAACCTTCTATAGCAAGCATGCGAATTCAATGCGGATGCATCGTTTACATATCTATTTCTTGTCAAACATGTGAAGAATCAGAGCGAGCGCGAGGATTGTTGAACTAAAGGAAGAAGCCTATCACACACGTGAGGGTGTGTCACGTGCGTGACAACTCTTTTTGCTACAGAGTCCATTTGTAATCCAATTCCTATTCTAATAAAGTGAGTTTAGACTTTGGAGATAAATAATGATATGAGAATCAATTTTGTGGGAGATTATCTCTTAAATTTGGAAGAATGTATCATTAGAGTTAGAATTCGAGTAAGACTTTTTAGATTATAAATTTGATTTTTATTTTATGTTATAGGGAGCATACAAGGAGATACATATAGAGAGACAAGGCAGACACAAAGGTTGATAAGTTTACCTTATTGAATTTCAGGGAGTTTCTCATCTGTATTTTCTTTAATGTGTAACATAGTCATCGAAATAAATATGACCATTGTTATTAGGATGCTAGGCTATATACTTTAATGGATGCTTAGTGAGCAACCACATTCAGTATGACTCCTTTTTATCTTTTCAATGAATGAATGAATATCTTTAGTTTCAATTGTGCACATTAAGTTTTTAGTTTGATAGTTGTTTGATCGCTAATTGTTCAACTTTAAATGGATATATTAAAGATAAATTATTATACGAACCATTTGTAATTTAAGCTAAAAATTGGACTGAACACTAGTTAATTCATTAGTTTGATTAATTGGCACCTTAAAGGCAAAAGCCATAAAATCTACATTCATTGGTACCTAAATTGTTAAAAGGTATATAAGTTGTAGGTTGTGAGCTAAGTTCCTATTTCTTCTCTAATTAATTTCCTTTGTCACTTTCTATTATAATCTTAGTTATTGATTAGTTCTCTTGTCTTAGCTTAATCAATTTAACATACTTGTTTAGGGAATTTAGTATTTTAATTCAATATTCATTAGTAATTTTAAAGTTCATTAAGAGTTTAACCCTACAAAAATTCCTTGAGAAATTGACCTTGGGAGTAACTTGCTAGTATTACAATTGGCTCGTATACTTGCAAGTACACTTTGAGTTACATCATCCTTTAATGGCTGAATTTTGGTTAAAGAGGGCAGATGGAGTGTTTAACCAGTTACACTACATAAACAAGTAGAAGTATAAGTATGTGGTGTCTCTTCTACATGAGAATGCATATGACTAGTGGTGATCAACATCATAAAGTTATGAGGTTTACTTAGGAGTTTTTTTTATGGAGATCAGGGAGCAGTATATTCCCCTATTTACACAAACAATGAGAAGAGAAAATTTATGTGTTTAAAGCAAGGGAGCATATCAGTTTCTGAGTATGAATGAGAGTTTATCCATTTGTGTAAGTATGCTAGTGGTATTGTATCTACTGAAGCTCATAAGTGTCAATGATTTGAAGATAGGTTGAGAGATCCTACTAAGCTACAGGTCTTAGCCCTATGTCTGATGAATTTTTCCAGTTTGGTTGCGTTTGCTAGAATGGTAGTGAGGGTTTTAGCAGCTCAACAACTAGCTCAAGGTAGAGGTTTTAGGAGGCCTATGTCATAGGCCAGTGCAAGATCATCTGATAACAAGAGAGTTCAATATGTTGGAGGCAGATTTCAAACTAGAAGTTCTAACATACCTCTTTTCTTTAGGCAGGGACAACTCATGAGATCCACTACTTTAGCTGCCAGTGCACCGACTCTAGTGTCATGCAGGTCATTACCACCTTTACCTCTATGCCAGCATTGTGGCCATACACATATTGGCGAGTGTTGGCAGGTGACAGGAGCTTATTTGAGATGCGGCTCCAAGGATCATTAGAGGAAAAACTACCCCTTATTACAATATGGGAGAGGTTATAGGAGCACCAAGCCGATATAAACACAAAGTTCTAGTCAAGGCAAAGACCGAGGTAGATGAGATCGAGTAAGGCCTAGTCAGATAAGATCAAAGACTATTGAGAGGTAGAAGGGTAGCTGAGCAACACTGGCCAGGGCATATGCCATGCAAGCTCAAGAGGACTAGGATGCACCCATCGTGATAGTGAGTAAATTTCTTCTTTTTGGCTCTGACATTCATGCATTAATAGATCCGAGATTAATGCATGCTTACATGTGCACACCTCCACCCACTTGAGAGGGTTTAGAGCCAAAGACTTTAGAATTTGAGATCTCTATGACTAACCCATTAGGGCATAGTGTGAGGGTTAGTAAAGTGTTTAGAAGTTGCCTAATCGAGATATAGGGTAGGCTATGTCCTGTAGATTTGATAGAGGTACCATTCTACGAGTTCAATATGATATAAGGGGTGGATTGGCTAGTAGTCCAAAACTAGTAGATATTCCTACTGTATGTGAGTTTCCGAATGTGTTTCCAAATGAGCTGCCATGGTTACCACCAGGCCAGATGATCGAGTTTGCTATCAATTTGGTACCCAAGATGGGTTTCAAGACTCGATATGACCATTATGAGTTTCTAGTTATATCATTCGACTTGATGAATGCACTAGCAACATCTATGGACCTGATGAATCGAGTGTTCTGATCCTTTTTGGATTAGTCTATAGTGGTATTTATTGATGATATTTTGGTGTACTTTAGAGACATAAGAACATGATCAACATCTTATAATCATATCACATACATTAAGGGACAAACATTTGTATGTGTAGCTATCGAAATGTGAATTCTGGCTCAAAACAATTTTCTTGGTGATATAGTTTTAGCTGAAGGTATTTGATTTGACTCTAGCAAGATGAGGCTATTCTTAATTGGAAACCACCTTAGAATGAGACAAAAGTTAGAAGTTTCCTCAGTTTAACTGAATACTACATAAGGTTTCTAAAGGGTTTCTCCTCCACTGTGACTCTATTGACACAATTGCTTAGAGAAAATGTCCATTTTGAGTGGACAGATAGATACTAAGTGAGTTTTAATTAGCTTAAGGCAATATTGACTAAAGCATTAGTGTTGACTCAGCCCACACCTGGAAAAAGACTTTGTAGTATAAAATGATGCTAGTCATCATGGGTTTGGTTATGTCCTTATATGAGAATGAAAGGTAATTGAATATTCCTCCAAATAGTTAAAGTTGCATGAGCTCAATTATCCGACACATGACTTGGAACAGACGACAATAGTATTTGCCTTAAAAATTAGGAGACATTATCTATACGAAAAGAGATGCTATATTTATACATATCACAAAAGTCTTAAATACATTCCCTCATAGAAGGAGTTGAATCTAAGGCAATGAAGATGGTTGGAGTTTATCAAAGAATATAACTGTATGATTGACTGTCAATCGGGGAAAGTTAATGTAGTTGTGGATGCACTAAGCAAGAAGATCTTAGTTGAGATGCAAGTAGAATCTACTCTAATGTAGATGATTAAAGATACTCATAAGCAAGATGAAAAGTTGATCAAAATAGTTTAAGCAGTAAAAAAAGGAGAAAAGCCTGAGTTTTCATTGACAGAAGATGGCACAGTGTACTTCAAGAATAGAATTTGTGAGCCAAGTGCAAAAAAATTGAAGCAAAATATTCTAAATGAAGCTTATGAGATAGTGTATATTGTGCATCCATGCAAAAAAAGATATATCGGGACTTGAAGCATAGTATTGGTGGCTAGAGAAGAAGAAGGATATTATAGAGTATGTTGCCAAGTGTCTGACAGGCCAGCAAGTGAAAGTTGAATATCAATTAGCAATAAGATTACTGCAACCAATATCTATACTAGAATGAAAATGGAAAAGAATCACAATGGATTTTGTTTCAAGCTTGCCAATGACTCAGATGAAGCATGACGTGGTATGGATGATAGTGGGTCGATTGATAAAGTCAACACACTTTCTACCAGTCAGAATAGACTATTCGTTGAACAAATTGATAGAGATCTATGTAAATAAGATAGTGAGGTTACACGGAGTCCCAATGTCTATCATTTCCGATAGAGACCCTATATTTACTTCATAATTATGGAAGAGCTTGCAACAGGCTTTGAGAATCTAACTCAGTTTTAGTACAACTATCTATCCACAGACAGACAATCAATCATAATAGATAATCCAGTTGCTAGAGGATATGATGAGGAGTCATGTGCTCAAGTTTAAAGGAAACTGGAATCGATACTTGCCTCTTATAGAATTTCCCTACAATAACAGTCATCAGACAAGCATTGACATGGCTTCTTACGAGGCATTGTACAAAAAGAAGCGCAGAACACCAGTTTATTGGACTGAGTTGAATGAGAAAATGTTATAGGGTCAGAAATAGTACAACAGATAGAGGAAAAGGTCAAATGATTAAAGAAAGATTGAAAACAACTCAAAACTGACAAAAATCTTATACAAATCTGAAAACGCAAGACATTGAATATATTGTAGAGGATAAAGCATTCATGAAGGTTTCACCTTGGAAGAAAGTGTTAAGATTTGGTAAGAAAGGGAAGCTAAGTCTAAGATTCATTGGACCAATGGCATATCGATTAGCCTTACCACTAGAGTTGGAGAGAATACATAATGTCTTCCATATTTTGATGATGAGGAGATACAGATCAGACCCAACACATGTTATTTCAGCTAAAGATATAAAAGTGTAGATGGATCTAACATACGAATAAGAACCAGTAGCTATCTTAGCACATGAAGAGAAAGTTCTAAAGAACAAAATAATTTCTCTTTAAAGTACTGTGGAGGAATCATTCTATGAAAAAGCCATGTGGGAAATCGAGGAAATCGTGAAGATACAGTATCCACAACTATTCAGTGCGGAATGAATAGGAAAAATTTTAGGAACCAAATTTATTTTGAGGGTGAGAGAATGTCATATCCTCTAGTTTAGGTTCAAGTCGAGCGTGTTGCGAAATCGATGCGTCAATCTAGTTGAAGTCTAAATTCGAACTTTAACTAAAAAAAATTAAAATAATAATAAATAATTACAAAAAAATCTCAATAAAGCATATAAAGGGTGTAAATATGTTAAATTACAGTAATGA
The DNA here is from genome assembly GCA_023653625.1 of Triadica sebifera. Lineage (NCBI taxonomy): Eukaryota > Viridiplantae > Streptophyta > Magnoliopsida > Malpighiales > Euphorbiaceae > Triadica > Triadica sebifera. The sequence goes on along the minus strand of CM042903.1, from coordinate 11,984,307 downwards.
ACCTAAATGCAAAACTTGAAAAATTTTAGAATCAATTTGTAATTTGTCAAAAATTGGAGGACTAATTGGAATTTTTGCCAATGAAATATATAATTGGAAACTCTGGGTGTGTGATGTCGACCATGAGATTAAAGGATGAAGGAAAAATAATTGAGGTGAAATTAAGTCAAAATATCAAGATTTTTATCCAAAATTAGTGGGCCCCACCTTTGAATTATTTTTTTCTTCTTCAACTTCATTTTTCTCACAAATACATCAGCCTCATGTTCCTTCATTTCTCCATAACCAAAGCTCCATTTTTAGAGTGAAAAAGTAAGAAAAAGAAAGAAAATTAGGAAAATGCATCTTCATGCATAGAAAAGCTTGAGGAAGCTATTGGAAGGCCTAAAAATGGAAAATAAGCATGAAATCAAGATAGAAAAACTCTCTTTGGGATGACCATAAAAGAAAAAGGGAAAATGTATGATCTTTTTCCTCATCTCTACAAGGTATGATCTTTTTCTTCATCTCTACAACTTTCTCTAAAGAAAAATAATGTTTTAAGCTTATTTAGAGCTTGGTTTTGAAAAGAGAAATTTCAGAGGTTATAAAGAGAAAAATATGGGTTAGAGATATAATGATGAGAAATGGTGTTTAATGAAATTTTTGTATGTTTTAAATGCTTAAGTTGAAGGAAAATAAATAATAGCGGAGAAGAATAAAGAAAAAGAAAAATAAGCTTCAAAAGCCTAAAAAAATTAAATAAGGCATGTGCGTACTTTTAGGCAATAACCTATAAATTAATTGTGTACTTGCATGACTAAATTGTTTAGCATGTTAAATGTGTGATTTAAATACATTTAATTGGTTTATTTCCATGAATTTAGAGTTAAAAATAATAAGGTGAATTTAGTGTTAAATATGATTTAAAAGTTGATGTGAAAAATTATAGAAAATTGTAATTAGAGTTATATGTACTTGAAATAAAGAATAGGAACATGATTTGTAATTTGAGATGTATGTTTGATAATTTTTAAGAAATAAAAAAATGTGGTTGTACCAAAACTACTTATAAGAATTTGAAAATGAGTTAAATTAATATTATTTTTGAGCATATAATAATAGAGCAAAAAAAATTGATATAGTATGAAATAATTAAAAATAATATTAAATAAATAAATAATATATTGATTATCTTATGAAAGATAAGCGATAATGGTTGTACTAAATTAATTTATGAGAAATTGAAAAATATATTGAGTTAATATTATGTGTGTAACTTAGATAAGAATTGGTAGACATAGTAGCATGCTAATTAAAGATTATAGGTTGTAAAGGTCATAGGTATTTAATGCCCGCAAACTGCCTATTATATATATTTGAACATTACATTGTCCTATGACACCTATATATATTATTCATATTTGTTGTCTTCTAGTATTTAGTTTGGGTATCTTGGTATATTAAAAAAATAAAAGAAAGAAGTAGATAATCGGTATTATTTAAAATATATATATATGAAAAGAAATTAATGAGAACTGTTTGATTGCATATATATTGATGTTTGTACATGTAAAGCGTTATAAATAGAAACGAGTTTTGCAAGTAATAATTAAATAATAAGTTTAAATAAAAGAAATTGATTTTGGCAAGAAAAAAATGATCGCATATTGTTTTATGATGCACATATCATAATATATTATTTCTTCGTATGCACCACTAAGTCTAATACTTAGTATGAAAACTTTTCTAGCGCATATTTAATGAAGAAAAACCTGTAGATAAAAGTAGTAAACAAAGGTTGTGGGTCCTGAACAAGTAAATTGGTAGCAGTATTGACAAAGTGAATTCCACACTTTTGTTCCTTTGTTATGTATATTTTCATGTTATATGTAAACTTAATTTTGTTTTTACATGAGTATGAATAGTTTTTTTAAAATAATACTTTTGTATATAAAATGTTCGTAGTTTTTCCTCTATTATGGTAATATTGATGATTGGAAATGTGTTGAAAAAGTAAAATAAAATAATTAAAATAAAATAAATATTTATTATGATTTTCAATATTAAATAATTATTTTTTGAGATGAGGTAGCATAATATTCTCTTATATGGTCGCTTGATGGGTAAGGTGAGGAGGCATTACAGTATTGGTTGCAATAACCCAACTGGAGTTGTTAAGTTCTTGTTCCATTGACAAATGTCATGAGTTGCTATCATCTAAGCAATATCACTCTTCATTCCTATCCAATAAATATTTCCAGCAATCCGTTTATAGGTTTTTAGTTCTCAGGCGTGCCCATCCATTGAAGAGTCATGATACTTTTGAAAGGTCAGAGGGATGAAATCAAAATTTTGGGAGATAATTGACCTGCCTTTGTAGAACAACAAGTCCTAGTGGAGTGAGAATCCATGATATGCTTCGGGATCAACTTGCAAATCAGCCCTGAGCTTCTATAAAAATTGACCAGCCACCAATTCATCTTTTAATTCTGCCCAATTCTGCATTCTATGGGTGCATCTTGTTGTTAAAGAGCATTAACAACTTTGTTTGAACCCCTTGGTTTGTACTGGATTTTAAAGTCATATCCCAATAACTTGCTGACCCAGAGTTAGTATTCATGTCCAATAACCCATTCCCTAAAATGTACTTGAGACTCTACTGATTAGTTCTTACCACAAATCTATGTCCCAACAAATATGGTCTCCATTTTAGAACCGCCGAGACTATAACCATTAATTCATTCTCATATGCTGATTTCAACTGTGCCTGCTTTCCCAAAGTTTGACTAAAATAAGCTATGGGTTGTTGCCCTTGCATTAGTATTGCCCCAACAGTGCCTACAAAGGTCCTTGATTTCCAAATCTTTCTTAATTTCAATGCTTCAAATAATCTTGCCCCTTTGTTGGTTGCTTTTGTCCATATTCATTCTCAAAATATGGAAAAACTTTTTGTAATTACTGAATTTATTTCCTCTATAGATGATACTAGAAAAAATAATGATTATGATATTCTCATTGCTATTAGAAAAGGAACTAAAGCTTACACAAAATACCCTTTGTACTTGTTCATATCATATAAAGAATAAAAGGATTTAAATCGCGGTAACTATCATGATCGTGGACACAGTCATGTATAATAAAAACGAGTTAATAACGATGTAACGTAACGGTAACAGACGATCGCGATACAAATTTTTTTTGTAAAAATTGCAAAACTCATAAAATTAATATATTTTAAAGGAATTTACTAGAATTAACAAATATAATTATTTAATTAGCACAAATTCAAAAGGAAAACATATTTAGTTTAAAAATGTAAGTCATTATTTGTGACACCCTTATGACACTTATTCTATACGTATTTACCACCAATGTATGCCAAAAATTTTTTTTTTATCTTAATTTAAAGACCATAATATTGTCAATACTTAATTAATATTTTTTAATTTTCCAAAAATTTCTGCAGCATAACGGATATAACCTAACTAACTCACCTACAAAGCAAACAATCTGCAGCCCATTTTTGAGCACAACAATCCACACATAATGCAATATATTTTTCATTCAACCACAATTCTTCACACGTATAATAATTTGCAAATATTCATTTATCAAAATATATACATAAATTTATCCATACAACATCATATCTAAACTTATATATACATACCATTTTATATAATAACTTACAATTATGTCAATATTCCGTCAGCTCCCAAAAGTTATATGTCTGCTTCTATTTTTCTTGCTACTACCTGCACGCAGTCAAATAACTACGTACTGAGCATTAATAGGTTCAGTGGTGATTACTAATCTAAAAATTTTCACTAACTGTATTTTTATACATCTATACATGCAATAATATTTTTAATATAATATTCAACTTTTCTCTTTAATATATAATTTCTTATTATTTTTTCTAAACTTTCAATTTCTTTCAATTTAATCCGTTTTTACTTTAATTATCCATTCTTTTCTCATTTATTTATTTATTTATTTTAATTTTTTATTTAATTAGCTTCAATTTCACTTTAATTTTTAAATTTCTATTTATTTACAATTATGTCACTAACAACGTATTATTTTCATTTTTGCCCCGAATATTTTTATTTTTCATTTATTATTTATTTTTTTACTACACAATTTAATATTTATCTTCACGATTTTTTTTTTATTTTTCCATTTTCCATTTTTTTTGTTACAATCATCACTTTTATTCTATTTACCAAATTTATCACTTATGTCATTTTTATCATATTTTTCATTTCTAATAATATTTTTCTCATGTTTTCCACTTATTTCATTTTTAATCATTTTTCTCATTTTTCATTCACAAATGTCTCTTTTATCATTTCATTCACATTTATCATTTCATTCACAAATGTCTCTTTTATTATTTCATTCACATTTATCATTTCATTCACAAATGTCTTTTTTATCATTTCATTCACATTTATTATTTCATTCACAAATGTCTCTTTTATTATTTCATTTTTTTATTTGCCCCTATATTCAAACCGATAGAAAATCTTCAGACCGGATACATAGGACGTGGACCCCAAGAGTTCACTACACTGAAGAGTAATCCCGAACGATCATCCAAGCACTACACTGTATACTGAATCACTAAGTTACAATCATTGAAGTAAACCATCATTGGCCTACATAAGCGAGTCGCCAAAACCCATATCGCGGTAATAGTGTCCCTATGGCTAGCCAATTATATCCTGAGCTATATTTAATTATCAGAAAAATAACTAAGGGCATTATTTTATTTCTTCAATTCAACTTTTCTTAAAATTATAAATTCCATTATTTTTACATTATTAATCATTTAATAATTTATTCTTTCATAACAATTTTATCTCTACCAAATTTTTTCACATTTTTCATTCTAATATATCAATTAAGTTATAAACTCACTAAATACATTTTATTCATTATTTTTCATTTCATACACAATATCATCAATAAATAGAAAAATATTTAATGTTTAATTTAAAAAATTTTAATAAATTTCTACACTTAAAATCATATTTTCTTGCATTTCATGACTAAATTTTCATTTAATTAACAAAGAAAATATTAAAATATATATTGATTAATCCTTTTTCATTTTTTTGGCCTATATTAAATTTTCATTATTAAATTTTTTCTTTCACTTTCTAATTATTCATTTCACTAATTAATACATTCATTATATATATATATATATATATATATATATATATATATATATATATATATATATATATATATATATATATATATTATACTAAAATGTATTTATTCCTTAATATTCATTTTTCACATAATAAGGTCACATTTTACAATTTTCACTAATTAATTTATTTAATTGAAATTAATCATTCTAATTCACTTTTCATAATCCATTAATCATGTTTTTAGCATTAATTAGCAATTACATGCAAAACACACAATTTTCTAAATTTTCATAACCCTAAATCATAATTAATGAAAAATAATTAGATTATGGAATCAATAACCTTAATTGCTTATTTAAGCCTTCTTAATCTTCCTTTTCCTTTTCTTTTCCTTTTCGTTTCCTTTGAAAGCACCTTCACCTTACTTTGAACCTACCATGGACAAAAATTTTCCTTCATTAATCCACCATTAATTTACTTGCTTAGCTCAAATAAACTTCATATTTATTATCTACATATCTTAAACTACCTATTTGAACCATTAAACTAATTTAAAACCATAAATTTTGCTTTCCTCAAATTTATATCCTAAACTTTCTCCTTTGATTTCCTTCCACTTTAGCCTCCCAAATGAAGATTAAAAACTTCTATTAGTTATTAGAGAGGCTGAAATTATTTTTGGGTGGTTGATTTTGGTGTGAGAATTGAAGAAAAATAAAGAAAATTGGAGAAGAAATGTGAGAAGCAAGTCTTGGCCAAGAGGGAGGAGAAAAGGAAGAATGAGTTACAAAATTCTCTCTAGAGAATTTTGAGTATCTGGGTCTTATAGAGTGAGTTAATTTGGGTGAGCTTGGGTCAAACAAAACCCAACTCATTTAGGTCCAATTATGCACTATAAATTATTTTTCTCACTTTCCGAGCTCAATTTCACCCAAATTAAATTCCATAATTCATAAAATATTTTTATATCTATACAAAAAAGTTCAACTCAATCGGAGTTCATTTTCTGTACAGCTCACTTAAATCGGACTGATAATTTAATTTTCGGTATTACCGTAAAATTCATTTTTCACTATCAAATAATCTTAAAAATTATTTATAGTCTATCCATGTCTTAAAATAAATTTTGAAATGTCATTTACTATTTTTCATAGTCCGGTCAAAGTATGGTCCACCAACTATTTAATTAAACTGCGTTCCATTTTTTTTTTTAATTTTGACTTTTAAGAGCTTATTTGACCTCATTTTGACTCCAAATTTTACCCTAAGACTAGCCATAACATATATTTTTCGATGATCAAATAAAATATTTTTCACTCACGGATGTATTTTTGACCCCAAGGTATACTGATCAATATCGGAAACTACAGTTTACGACTAATCCGGTATTTGGACCATTACAATTCTCCCCTACTAATAAAAATTTTTTCCTCAAAATTTTACCTGTATAAAACAACTGCGGATATTGTTGCATTATTGCAGCTTCTGGCTCCCACGTGGCTTCTTCCACATTGTGGTGACTCCATAACACCTTCACTAGTGGGATTTGCTTGTTCCTCAGCTGTTTAACCTCTTAGGCTAGGATCTTTAATGGTTTCTCTTCATAAGTCAGATAAGCTTGTATTCGAATTTCTTCTAGCTTAATCACATGACTTGAGTCTAACCTATACCTCCGTAGCATTGACACGTGGAACGCATCATGAATCTTTTCTAACTCTTGAGGCACCTTCAATCGATAGGCTATGAGTCACACTCGCTGCATAATCTCATAAGGGCCCAAAAATCTCAGACTTAGTTTGCTCTTCTTGTCAAATCTCATAACTTTCTTCCAGGGTGATACTTTCAGAAACACTTGATCTCCGACCTGGAACTCTATATATTTTCTTTTTAAATCTAGATATGACTTATGTCAGTCCATGGCTTCTTTCAACCTATTCTTGATTACCTGCACCTTCTCTTCGGTTTCTCAAACCAAGTCTGTTCCTATTAATTTCTTCTCACTCAATTTTATCCAACATAAAGGAGTTCTACATTTTCTCCCATACAGTGCTTCATATGGCGCCATTTTGATGCTGGATTGATAGTTGTTGTTGTAAGCAAACTCTGCTAATGACAAATACTTTTCCCAACTACTTTCAAACTCGAGGACGCAACATCACACCATATCCTCAAGTATCTGAATTACACGCTCCAACTGCCCATCAGTCTGATGATGAAAAGTTGTACTGAAATGAAGTATTGTTCCCAATGCTTTATGTAACTTTTTCCAGAATTGGGAAGTAAATCTGGGATCCCTATATGAAATAATGGAGGATGGTATTCCATGGAGTCTCAGTATCTCATTGATGAAGATTTCTGCCAACTTTATTAGTGGATAGTCTCTCCGTACTGGTATGAAATGGGCTGATTTCGTCAGTCTATCAATGACTACCCAGATAGCATCATGCTTCTTTCTCGTCAGAGGCAATCCCGTCATAAAATTCATGGTCACTCAATCCCACTTCCACTCTAGTATCGCAATAGGTTGAAGTAAACTCGTTGGAACTTGATGTTCAGCTTTCACTTGTTGGCATATCAAACATTTACTCATGAATTCTGTCACATCACGTTTCATTCCTGGCCACCAATAGTGTACTTTCAAATCCTTATACATCTTGTTACCACCAGGATGCATCGCGTAACTGTTATAATGAGCTTCTATGAGAATATTCTTTCTCAATTCATCTTGATCCGATACACATAACCTCCAGTTGAAATAAAGACTTCCATCTTCACCCAAAGAATAACCACCTTAATTGCCCTCTTTTACTCTATTCACTATGGAAATCAAACGATTGTCTAACTTTTGTGCCACTTTCACTTGCTGAAGAAAATCTGGTTTTACTTGCATTTCTGCTATTATCGCTCTATCTTGTGCCATATCCAATCTGACATTCATCACTCGAAGGGCTGCCATAAATTTTATACTAAGTGCATCAGCTACTACATTTGCCTTACCTAGATGATAGTCGATTAGGCAATCATAGTCTTTTATCAATTCAAGCCATCGCCTCTGCCTCAAATTAAGTTCCTTTTGTGTGAGCAAATATTTTAGACTTTTATGATCTGTGTAAATGTAACATTTCTCACCATAAAGATAATGTCTCAAGATCTTCAAGGCGAGTACAATTGCTGCAAGCTCAAGATCGTGAGTAGGATAGTTCTTCTCATGAGTCTTGAGTTGTCGGGAAGTACATGCAATCACCTTACCTTCTTGCATCAATATACAGCCTAACCCATTCTTGGGGGCATCACTATAAATCACAAAATCCTTGTTAGATTCTGGTTGAGTTAACACTGGGGCTTCTGTCAACATATTCTTAAGCTTCTCAAAGCTTCCTTGACATTTATCTGTCCATTCAAACTTAACGTGCTTCTATAATAGTCAAGTGAGCGGCACTGCTATGGTTAAATTTTTTTTTACAAATTTCCAATAATACTCAGCCAAACCTAAGAAACTTCTGAGTTCTATAACAATCTTAGGTATTCTCCACTGTAAGATTACTTCAATCTTCTTTGGATCCACCTTTATCCCTTCAGTTGAAATTACATGACCCAAGAATGATACTTTATTCAACCAGAAGTCACATTTACTGAATTTTGCATATAACTGCTTCTCTCTCAATATCTGCAAAACAGCTCGTAGGTGCTTGTCATGTTCTTCTAGCGTCTTTGAATACACTAAAATATCATCAATAAATACCACCACGAACTAGTCCAGATAAGGATGAAAGATCCTATTCATTAGATCCATGAAAGCTTCTGGGGCATTCGTAAGTCCGAATGGCATGACTAAAAACTCATAGTGGCCATATCTTGTGCGAAAGGCAGTCTTGGGCACATCAGCTTCTTTTACTTTCAACTGATGGTAGCCCGATCGTAAGTCAATCTTTGAAAATACACTTGCTCCCTTCAATTGATCAAATAAGTCTTCAATACGTGGAAGGGGATACTTATTCTTGATCATCACTTTATTCAGCTGTCTGTAGTCAATGCATAATCTAAGAGACCCATCCTTCTTCTTTACAAAGAGTATCGATGCCCCCCATGGTGAAATACTGGGTCTGATAAAGTCTTTATCGAGCAATTCCTGTAGCTGAATCTTCAACTCCTTGAGTTTTGTAGGCGTCATCCTATAGGGTGCAATGGAAATAGGTGTTGTGCCTAGAGCTACATCAATAGTGAATTCGACTTCCCTGTCAGGTGGCAAGCCTGGTAATTCATCGGGAAAGACATCTGGATAATCTCTCACTGTAGGCACATATGAAACCGTAAGATCTTCCTTTTTAACTTCCATTGCAAAACACAAATAAGCAATGCACCCCTTTCTTATAAGTCTCTTGGCAGTTGTAGCTAAGATCACATCTAATAAGAAGTCTGTTATTTCACCCACAATAGTGATTTCTCGATTATCAGAGGGTTTAAGTGTCACTCTCTTCCTTTTACAATCTATTGTTGCTTGATGGGAGGATAACCAATCCATCCCTAATATCACATCAAACTCCCAGAATGGGAGTTCAATTAGGTTAGCTAGGAATTTGTAACCTTGCGTACTAATGGGACAATTCCTATACACCTTGTTCACCACAAGACTATTCCCTAAAGGATTGCTCACTAGGATGTCCTGCTCTAATTGTGAATATTTTAACCCTTTCCCCCGTGCAATATCAGTATTGATATAGGAATGTAATTAGGATCAACAAGTGCATAAACAGAAGCAGTCATAAGCATAAATTTACCTACTATCACATCAAGAGCATCTTCCTCTTCTCTGGCTCTCACTGCATAAGTACGACCTGTAGCTCGTCCCTGACCCTGAGATTGCTGTGCAAAAGGTCTAGATGCTGATGGGTTAAGGGCTGCTCCCCTACCTCGGCCTCTGGATGGTAAAGATCCAATACCGAGTGCTGGTGACATAGCAGCAGAAGCTTGAGCCACTAGACAATCTCTGACCTGATGATCTTTTGAACCGCATTTGAAACAGGCGTCAGTCAAATATCTGCACTATCCTGGGTGAGCTCTACCACAATGGCTACAAGTCTGAACTATACCTGCCCCTTTGCCTCTAGGTGTACTGCCCACAGAAGTGACTGAGGCATTGCCACGAAATTTATTTCCTTGTCCACGCCCTGGTACAACTGATGTACGACTCTGTGATGGAGCTGGTCCTTTAAGCTTCTTACTCTGAGAACCCGAGCCACTGAACTATCCTGGCTTCCTCTTTTGCAGAAACCGAGTTTGTCTGTTAACCTCATTTGACTGGATACTTTCTACTTTAATTGCAGCTTCTACCAAGGCACACAAATTTGGATGTTGCAGTGCACCCACTATCTGTATGATCTTGTTATGGAGACCCTTCTCAAATCTCTGATATAACTTCTCTTCTATCATCCGGTAATCATCAAGGTAGGCACTGAAGCGCTCAAACTCGCGCTCATACTCTGCTACTGTCTTGTTTCCCTGTCTGAGTCTCCAGAAGGCATCTTGCATCTCTGCTTTATACTCTGACCCTATATATTTATTTTCAAATTGAGCCAAAAAGAAATCACAATTCAACTATTCACCGGGGGTATGCTTGCGTACTGAATCCCACCAGATGAATGCAGGACCCTGAAGTAATGCCACAGTACCTTCAAATTTCTCTTCAGGCAGGCTGTGAGTAATTTCAAATAATCTCTTTATCTTAAACAACCATTTCTCAATTTGTACAGGGGTCAATGGATCACGCCCATAGAAATCTTTAGCTCCCAATCTTTTCAACTGCTCCAAAATCAGCTTCTTTTTAGGTGGAGCTGGAGGCTGTACTTGGGCCGCTGGCTGTGGTTGTTGAGCTTGTTCAGCCTGCATTCTGTGTTGAATATAATCAGCCATGAGATGGACAAATCCGATTGTGGCGGTGGAAGTGGTGCAACTGGTGGAGTGATATTTTGTTGCGAGGTTTTAGCTTGCCTAGCACTAACCGACACTTCACTCTCACCATCTTCATCACCTTGACCTTGTTGGGATGCCATCATTCACTATAAAACAGGAAAGGAGCAAACATACGTTAGACTAATTACATATTTCATCCATTCATTGGCATGTATATATATAATCCATTCATTTAATTTCAACTCCGATATTAGAACCGTCTAACCCGTGCTCTGATACCACTAAAACTGTAACACCCTTATAATACTTATTCTATACGTATGTTACGTGGATAAATACGATTATAGCCGATGTATGCCAAATTTTTTTTTATCTTAATTTAAGGACCATAATATTGTCAATACTTAATTAATCTTTTTTTATTTTTTCAAAAATTTCGACAGCATAACGACTATAACCTAACTAACTCACCTGCAAAAGCAAACAATACACAACCCATTTTTTGGCACAATAATCCACACATAATGCAATATATTTTTCATTCAACCACAATTTTTCACACATATAATAATTCACAAATATTCATTTATCAGAATATATACATAAATTTATACATACAACACCATATCTAAACTTATATATACATGTCATTTTATATAATAACCTACAATTATGCCAATATTTCATCAAGTTCCAAAAGTTGTATGTCTGCTTCTACCTTTCCTGCTACTACTTGCACATAGTTAAATAACTACGTGCTGAATATTAATATGCTCAGTGGTGATTACTAATCTAAAAATTTCCACTAACTTTATTTTCATACATCTATACATTGAATAGTATTTTTAATATACTATTCAATTTTTCTCTTTAATATATAATTCTTTTTATCAGTACATTATTTTTAATTCACTATTTAATATTTTTATTTCTTATTATTTTTTTTATAAATTTTCAATTCCTTTCAATTTAGTCTGTTTTTATTTGAATTATCCATTCTTTTCTTATTTATTTATTTATTTATTTCAATTATTTATTTAATTAGCTTCAATTTTACTTTAATTTTTAAATTTCATTTATTTACAATTATGCCACTAACAACATATTATTTTCATTTTTGCCCCCAATATTTTTATTTTTCATTTATTTTTTATTTTGTTTACTACACAATTTAATATTTATCTTCACCTATTTTTTTTTATTTTTTCATTTTTCATTTTTTTTTGTTACAATCATCACTTTTATCATATTTACCAAATTTATCACTTATGTCATTTTTATCATATTTTTCATTTCTAATCATATTTTTCTCATATTTTCCACTTATTTCATTTTTAATCATTTTCTCATTTTTCATTCACAAATGTCTCTTTTATCATTTTATTCACATTTATCACTTCATTCACAAATGTCTATTTTATCATTTCATTTTTTTATTTGCCCCTAGATTCAATCCGATAGAAAATCTTCGGACCGGATACATGGGACGTGGATCCCAAGAGTCCATTACATTGAAGAGTAATCCCGAAAGATCACTCTAGCATTATATTGTACACTGAATCACTAAGTTACAATTACTGAAATATATCATCATTGGCCTAAATAAGTGAGTCGCCATGACCTGCACCGCAGTAATAGTGTCCCTATGGCTAGCTAATTATATCATGTGCTAGATTTAATCATCAGAAAAATAACTAAGGATATTATTTTATTTCTTCAATTCCACTTTTATTAAAATCATAAATTCCATTATGTTTACATTATTAATCACTTAATAATTTATTCTTTCATAACAATTTTATTTCTACCAAAAATTTTCACATTTTTCATTCTAATATATCAATTAAGTTATAAACTCACTAAATACATTTTATTCATTATTTTTCATTTCATACACAATATCATCAATAAATAGAAAAATATTTAATATTTAATTTAAAAATTTTCAATAAATTTCTACACACTTAAAATCATATTTTCTTGCATTTCATGACTAAATTTTCATTTAATTAATAAAGAAAATATTAAAATATATATTGATTTATCCTCTTTCATGTTTTTGGCCTATATTAAATTTTTATCATTAAAATTTTTCTTTCACTTTCTAATTATTCATTTCACTAATTAATACATTCATTATTCCATATATATATATATATATATATATATATATATATATATTACGCTAAAATGTATTTACTCCTTAATATTCATTTTTCACATAATAAGGTCACATTTTACAATTTCCACTAATTAATTTTTTTAATTGAAATTAATCATTTTAATTCACTTTTCATAATTCATTAATCATGTTTTTAGTATTAATTAGCAATTACATACAAAACACACAATTTTCTAAATTTCTATAACCCTAAATCATACTTAATTAATGGAAAATAATTAGATTATGGAATCACTAATCTTCATTGCTTATTTAAGTCTTCTTAATATTCCTTTTCCTTTTTCTTTCCTTTGGAAGCACCTTCACTTTGCTTTGAACCTATCATGGACAAAATTTTTCCTTCCTTAATCCACCATTAATTTACTTCCTTAGCTCAAATAAACTTCATATTTATTATCTACATATCTTAAACTACCCATTTGAACCATTAAACTAATTTAAAACCATAAATTTTACTTACCTCAAATTTATATCCTAAACTTTTTTCTTTGATTTCCTTCCACTTTAACCTCCCAAAATGAAGATTAAAAACTTCTATTAGCTATTAGAGAGGCTGACATTATTTTTGGGTGGTTGATTTTGATGTGATAATTAAAGAAAAATGAAGAAAATTGGAGAAGAAATGTGAGAAGCAAGTCTAGGCCAAGAGGGATGGCAAAAGGAAGAATGAGTTACAGAATTCTCTCTAGATAATTCTGAGTATTTGGGTCTTATAAAGTGAGTTAATTTGGGTGAGCCTAGGCCAAACAAAATATAACCTATTTAGACCCAATTATGCACTATAAATTATTTTTCCCACTTTCTAAGCTCAATTTCACCTAAATTAAATTCCATATTTCATAAAATATTTTTATATGTTTACACCAAAAATTTCAAATCAATCGGAATTCATTTTCTTTCCAGCTCACTTAAATTGGACTGATAATTCAATTTTCGATATTACCATAAAATTCTTTTTTCACTATCAAATAATTATAAATATTATTTAGAGTCTATCCATGTCTTAAAATAAATTTTTAGATGTCGTTTGCTATTTTTTATAAGCTCATCAAAGTATGGTCAACCAACTACTTAATTAAACCAAATTCCATTTTTTCTTAATTTTGACTTTTAAGAACTTATTTGACCTTATTTTCACTCCAAAATTTACCCTGAGACTATTCATAACATATATTTTCTGATAATCAAATAAAATATTTTTCACTCACAAGTGTATTTTTGACCTCTGGATATACTGATCAATTTCGGAAACTATAGTTTACGACCAACCCGGTATTTGGGCCATTACATTATTACATAATATGTATTATAGTTAGTGCAAAACACTTTTCGGAATATTATATCATCTAATATACTACTAGCACCAAAATGAAGAATGATAATTGATAAAATTCTTTAAATTTAACAACAGTTTTTATTTTTTTATTTGATTTTGTGTAAATTAATAAATTAATATTATATTTAATAGCAATTTTTATGTTTTTTGTATTACTCTCAATTTTCATTTCACTCTCTCCAAATATACAAGCTTTTATATATATATATATATATATATATATATATATATATAAAATTCATCCTTGAACTAAAAATATTAGAAAAAAAAGTCCAATCCTATTAGGAAAAAAAATTAAATTAAAAAAATTGATGGCAATGGCATATGCATATTGATAGACATTGAAATAAGAGAAAAATGTAATTTATTGACAATAAAAAAAATTGATTGAACATCTGGTTTCTTGTTGTAGGATAGCCAATCCAATAGAAAAAAAACTGGAAAAAAAAACAATTTATTGACAATAAAAAAGTTTAGATATTAATTAAAGAGTTAATACCAAAATAAGAGCCCTTTCTCGACTTCTCCTTCTTTTTCCTTTTGGAGCTCCTTGTTTCTCCTCCCTATTCATTTTTTTTTCTAGCCCAAACTCACTGAAAATTAAAAAAATAATAGAAAATCACCAAGAATCAATAGATAAAGAGGAGAATTAGTAAATTAAGAGAAGAAATAACAGAAAAATTACCATACTCACAAAGAATAGTGATGCCGATTTCAACAAATCATCACTATCTATAAGCTGATCTTCATGATTCAAGACTTCTAACAGCTTCAAACCCACCAATTTCAAATCAGAAGCAAGCCTAGATCTCTTCCACTGCAAGAACCATGTCAATTTCCTTGTGGGTCTATTTGGTTTCCGTCAATTGCCTTAACAAATCTGACTTCAATATAGTGTTATTGATAAGAATTTGTCAACTGGGTCTAGGCAACTTAGAGATTGATTTAAGGATAGGGAAAGCCACCACTATTAAATTTCAAAATTGTATCTAAGGCATTAGGTGATGAGAATTGGAAGAATGTAATGAAAGTCGAAATGGAAGCACTTGAGAAGAATAAAACATGGGACTTGGTGAAATTGCTAGAAGGAAAAAAAGTCAGTGGGATGTAGATGGGTATTTACGATGAAATATAATTCAAATGGATCATTACAGATGTACAAGGCGATATTAATTGCTAAAGGCTACACTCAAACATATGAGATAGACTGTCTTGAGATATTTGCTCTAGTTGCGAAGATGAACAAGGTGAGAATATTGTTATCAATAGCTGTTACTATGTGGAGATCTTGAAGAGGAGGTCTATATGGATGTGGCACCGGGATTTGGTCCAAGTACAGGACAGATAGTGTGCAGATTAAAGAAGACATTGTATGGATTAAAACTGTCTCCAAAGGCCTGGTTTGAAATATTTACCAAGGTGATGCTCAATTTGGGATACAAACGAAGTCAAAGTGATCATACCCTATTCGTAAAGCACTCAACTTTAGGGAGAGTAACTGCACTATTAGTCTATGTAGACAATATTATAGTGACATATGATGATGTGGAAGGAAGAAGAATTTGAAGAAATGCTTCGTGAAAGAATTTGAAATCAAAGATCTTGGGAAGCTAAAATATTTCCTCAACATTGAGGTAGCACACTATCGGGAAAAGATATTCATATCTCAGCAGAAATACATAACAGACTTGTTAATGGAAATAGACAAACTATGGTGTAAACAAGCAAAAAAGCCTATATAGTTCAACCACAGGTTTGGGGAGGCTCTAGATGACACAACAATAGATAAAGGAACTTATCAGAGACTTGTAGGACGACTTATCTATCTGTCACATACTAGACTAGACATAACTTATGCAGTCAATGTTATAAGTCAGTTTATGCATAATCCTAAAGAATCACATCTTAGAGCTATGTACCAAATATTACAATACATGAAAGGCACACCAGGCAAAGGAATTCTATTTAAGAAAGGGGAAAAGCTAGCTCTTGAAGTTGACACTAATGCAGATTATGTTGGGTCATTGGTTGATAAGATATCAACGTCAGGCTATTGCACATTTCTAAGAGGCAATCTTGTGATTTGGAGGAGTAAAAAACAAAATGTTGTGGCAAGATCCAGTGCAGAAGCCGGGTTTAGAGCAATGACTCTAGGAATTTGTGAGTTATTATATTTGAAAATTGTTTTGGAAGATTTGAAAGTCAAATGGGAAGGTCAAATGAAGCTTTATTGTTACAATAAATTAGCCATCAATATTGCACATAACCTTGTTCAACACAATCGTACGAGTGACATTGAAGTTGACAGGCATTTTATAAAGGAGAAGCTTGAAAGTGGTTTGATTTTCACCCCATTTATTTTTACCGATAATCAACTAAAAGATATACTCACCAAATGACTGTTTGGGAAACATATTTAAAGACTAGTAAGCATGCTTGGAATGGATGATATCCATTCACCAACTTGAGGGAGAGTGCGGGAAAATACAGTTTTCTAAATAAAGAAAACCATGTATATTGTTGTAATTATTGAGCATATATTGCTGTAATTAGGTAGGAGATTTGTTAGTCAATGCTTTCCTTGATTTTAGGGATTAGATTTGGTACAGCTTTCCTTGATTTTAGGGATTAGATTTGGTACAGCTTTCCCAGAATTATACAGTTTCCTTTTCTAGCTTCTTTGATGTATATTGAACCATGTATTGCCATTTGTTTCAAAACAACATATTATTATTCAGCTCAATATATGTCATGGATACTGCCAAAACCATCAATCAGCTATATTGCATTCAAAACGGACAACAAAAACATAGTATACCATCGCAGCTAATACATTAAGTAAAACAGTGAAAACTTACTTTCACAAATAGCAAATGATTTTGTTACAGATTCCATTTCAAAAAAGATATTTCTATATATGGAAAGTAGAGTGGAGCTTTGCATTTTCTAAGGATATAGGGAAGGTTTGACTTACCAAAGAATGACAAATATCTCCTTTTTATTTTTTTCTCCTGCACAGAGTTGCTTGTTTCAGTTTCTAAATTAAACCTGCATACTGAAAAAAAAAAAAAAAAGAGAAGATATTTATGCCTCTAAAAATATATAAAAGGAAAAATGTAACATTACATGATTGAAGTAGTTCTCTCTCAAATTTAAAAAAAAAAATAAAAATCAGCACAACAGAAAGAATGATAAATAAATTCTGAAGCTAGGAGATGAAGTGCACATGGCATAAGCTACATCTCCTAATTTGGGAATGTATAATCCCTGTATTGTACGATAAGTTGATGGTAAGTACTTACCGCTGTTACGCATCTGAAACAAATATGAGAATTCAAAAACCAGGTCATTTGAAGACATACACTATTAAGAGAGCTATATTTCATAGAGTGAAATCTTCATTCTGCATACTTTCCCTAACTTTTGAAGCTTTCAAATAACCACCTTTCCCATTATGCACATGCATACTCTTTACTGTGATGTGGCTAGTTTTAGAACCAGAAAATACATTCCATTTAAACAAAAAATTAGGGACTTGATTAATGTGTTAGAAAGTGTTGGAGCTCTCGAGATTTTTGTGATTTTGTTTATGAGTTTCTCCATATAAAATCTTCAACTAGTTGGAGTTGGCACACCTCAAGAAAAGAAAGAACAGGCAGATATATTTCTTGTTAGGCTTTTGTGTAATAGGTAAAAACTTTGAATGTTGTTGCCTTGAAATTTGCTGCTGTAAAAGCAGCCCCTGTGGCCATGTGTAGTGCAATTTTTCGGGTATCTGAGCAGCATTTTGTGTGAGAATTGAGAGAGAGTTGGAGAGGGAGATTTGTGCTCAGATTTGGATTAATGGCAATGTAAGAAAAAGGAGAAAATTTTTTGACTAAAATTGTGCTCTCTTTTTATGATGATTCTGTTTTCTACAAGTTTATATATATATATATATATCAGATATGATCTTTACAAGTTTATATTTGTGTCTATGAGATTTTTTCTTTGTTAACTCCTTTGTTTAATCTCCAGCGTTTGATCTTTTATGTTTATGTTGTTGCAAGTGTATTTTGTTCTCTTTCTTATCCAAATCTCTAATATGGTACCAAAGCGTTCTTGACTTTACATGAAGTTCCAATGCATCAATGAGAAAAACAAATGTTGACCCAACCAGCAAATTTACTAGATTTCAAACACACGTCAATTTGATTATATCTATCTATTTCTCTATAATAGCTATTCAAGGAATCAACCTTCTTTGCACAACTCTTTTTCTTTAATATGATATTTTCCCCATGAGAACTGTTTAGATTGAAGTTTGCTAAAATTTCAAGTACTTGATCAGGAAAAAATTAAAACTCAGGAGACTCATTTAGTAAATCATTTAAGTTCAATAACACAAGAAAATTATCCCTGCTATTTTATTTGTTTATATGTTATTCTCAATCTGTCAATAATCTGTATGAAGAATTGCATTTGTCAGCTTCTTCTATAAACACATTTTTGAAATGTCCACAATTAGAAGATAGCGCCATAAACAAAATAAAAAAGAAGCACTAAAAGTATGCTTTTACTGAGTCTCAATTGCAGATCTTGCGAACCTGTTTGCCACTGAAATAGTGGCATAATATATAGAATAGCCTACATATCTCATAGACATACCATTATGCACATATTTGGACAATGAGAACTCACAAGTACACATAAAAACAATTGTATTTTTTACGTATTTATACATGCTAAAACATAATAAATATGCAGGCAAGGACACACATGCAAGCACACCTAATGGGGTCCCAGTCACATGGTTTTTGACATACTATAGCTAGACACCCAAGTTAGCAATGGCTTGAAAGAAGCTCACTTGTAAACAAACAGTTAAGCTCTCCATATTATAGGTATGAATGCATACCTAAAGAATCAGCAGTATAGGTTGCTCCAACACTTGTCAATGACTGCTTGAATCTTCTTTGGTTTGCATAGCTCTCGAACAACTATTGCCCATGTAGAGGCTTTCAATGGCAAAAACTTCTGCAACATTACTTCTACAATCTTTGAAGCACCTATAATTCTTTGTCTCTTTAATAAGCGAACCACGAGCTCATCCAGAAACTCATGCCCATCTTGAGGTGGATCTAGATTTTCTCTTAATGTTCTCAAAAATATGTTGCATGTAACCAAGTCAGGATCACAGCCCCGATCTAGCATCCTATTTAAAAGATCAATGGCATGGGAGATGTTACTCTGCTTGCATAAAGCATTGAAAAGTATGTTATATGTGATCACATCTGGTTGAGAATCAGGTTCCAAACAAAGCATCTCATTGTAAAGTTTCAGACCCTCTTCTACTAAACCAGCATTGCAAAGGCCATGAATCATAGAACTATAAGCCACTACATCTGGTCGGAATCCTTGGCCCAACATTTGTGCCCAGACCATCATAGCCTCCTTGAACTTCCCATCCTTGCATAGCCCATGAATGAGTACACTGTAACAAACCTCATTCTGGGCACAATTCTTCGCCATGTCTCTCCACACTTCAATGGCTTTATGGCTGTTACCTGTCTGAAAGAATCCCTTCATCAAAGAGCTATAAGTGAAAGCATTGGGTGTGCAACCCTTGTTAACCATCTCTAAAAGAATTTCCAATGCTTCCTCTGGTTTTCCTTCTCTACACAAACCATCAATAAGAGCACTGTATAGTATAGCATTAAGTGCACATCCTTTCTCTATCGACTCCTTGAATAATTGCATTGCCTCTTTAGGCTTTCTTTCCTTGAATAACCCACTAACTAGCACTGAATAAACATATTCATTCACATTATATCCTCTTTCTTCCATCAAAACTAACATGTGAGCCCCATCAAGAGCATTTCCTTGCTTAACAAGTCCATTAATGATGGTTCCAAAAGTGACTTCATTAGGCACACATTTACTGGACACCATTCGATCCAAAAGACTAAGGGCCTCATCCAACTTTCCTTTCAAACACAACCCATGGATAAGTGTGTTATATGTTACTTCATTAGGAACACAACCTTTAAGAAACATATTGTCAACAAGCTTTGTCACCCGTGTTAGGTCACCTTTCTTGCACAACCCATTAATCAAAACATTAAACATAACTGAACTAGGAAGACTCCCCTCAATTTGCATCTCATCTAATAAAGAAACAGCCTCATCAATCCTATCCTCTTTGCATAGCCCATCCATCAACGTACAATAAGTGTATGCATCAGGTACACATTTTCTAACTGGCATCTCTCTGAATACCTCAATTGCACCATCAACTAGTCGCAGCTTACACATAGCCTTAATAACCAAATTAAAACTAAGTACATTAGGTGAAATATTCATATGTTTCCCGCTAACAACATGATTATAAAACTCCAAAGCACGATCATAACAACCTTCTTTTACAATAACATTAAGAACCGAATTAAATGACTTTACAGTTTGTTTACACTGAAATTCACAACCCATTCTATCAAATAATTCGACAGCCTTCTCAGGTAAATGAGCTTTCCCATAAGCCTTAAACATAGCAATAAAACTCTTTTCTATCAAGACTCTTTTTTCAAGTTTCACTCGATCCAAAACCTTCTCCAATGACTTAAGATCACTCGAATTGGCATAATTTTCAATGAGGGAATAAAAAGTTGAATCACCGACCTTGTATGAACCCATTTTGGTGGCTGACTTGAAGATTTTATCAAATATTGGAGACCCGGGTTCATTGCCATTATCAAAATCATTGCTATTGGTCTGTTCACTCTCGGATTGGGTTTCAGTTCCAGTAGTCAGAATGGATGGAATTGCACGAAACGAGAAATAAAAGAGCATAGAATGAGAAGGGTACTTACTTGGGATCAAACACAAACTGTTGAGGTGGTTGAGTCCAATGAGGATGGAGCTGGCAACGAGTTTTTTGTTGTGTAGAGGGCATTTCGGCATGGGGATTCAAAGGAATTTGGGGGTTGGCGCTGCTGTGATGGGTCAAAAGCGAGCTGAGTATCTGACAATCATACAAGTAGGAAGCTTGGCTACAAGCTCGCCCAAGTTACTGTCTATATGTTGAGTTTAAACGGAGCAAAACAACCAATTTCATCACTACAACCGCCACAGATCGATGCATGGCTAATCAAATTGAGAGTTGAAACAACACTTGCGGATTAAGAGCATAGGGAAAGGCGTGGAATTTTATGGTGTGGAATTGCGTTTTCTATTTGAAATTTGTTTCTTTTGGTTTCTTAACGATGCAAGGGAAAAAGAAAATGAAAGAAAAAGGAAAAAATTGAACTCATAACTAGCCTATCTCGTATAATCAAATTATGGGTTAATAATATAATTGTTACCGGTATCAAATTTTTAATTGTTATAGATTGATATTATTTTTTAAAAAATATTATAATATAATATTTAAATTTAATTTTTGATAAAAAAAATGATATGGCCATTGAAAATATTTTAATAGAAATTATATTTTATAACTATTACGTCATTTTTTTTATCGAAAATTAGATTTGAATATCAAATTGTAAACTTTTTCAAAAATATCGATATTATAATAATTAAAATAGTTAGTATCAATTTAAGAATTAATATCATTTATGTTTTAATCCATCAAATTATATATTACATACACCTCATGGACTAATTATCGATCCAGTCCCCTAGTTGGTATTGGAGAAGTAATGTACTCAAATTTGCATAGTTTGGGTGATATTATTTGGGAGAATGATTAGTTTGGTGTAAATTTATAGTAAAATTTTAGAAAATTTTAAATTTATGATATTTTTTAAAATTATTCTCATTTTGGGTGGTTTGCTGACAATTGGGGGAGACTGTACATTAATTGGATTTGCACATAAATATTGTGCATCACTTTAAGTGGCATGTATCCCAAAAAAATTAATTCTTTTGTGAAATATTTTATAAATTACAATATTTTCTTTCCACTTTTCGTCTACCATGCTAAAAGCCCTTAAATCATTTAATTGTTTTTAATCAAATAATAATTCCATTCTTTTTATCTTCCCTTTTATTATTCCCTAAAAAATCACCCACCCAGTGTGAATCGGCAGAGCTTTGACAATCCCTTATACATATTGAGATCATACACAGAAATTTGAATATATTGCATATTTTTATTAGTTTTTTTGTATACTTAATTCTATATATATATGTACATTATTTTTTAAAATAAATACATCATTAACTTTTACATGTCTTTTGATTAATTTCAATTTATCAACTTCATTTAAATTTGTAATTTAATTTTTTCATCTCAATATATAATAATATAAAAATAAAACAACGAAAATTTATTTTCGATGTGTTTTAACAGTAAAAATAAATATCTCAAAAAATAATAAAATACTTTTAGAATAAGTTTTTACCAGAGAATTAAAGACTATAATTAAGAGTTTTTTAGGATATAATTAAGAGTTCTTATATAAAATTCCTAAATTTAAATAAATTAACACTATAATATAAATATAATTGTCAATTTATTAGTTATTCAATAAATGAAATGAAAAAGTTAATTGAGAATCTGAGATAATTAGTCCTAATATTAATCGACATATATAATATTTATTTAAATTTTATCTTATAATTTTTCATAAATAAATAATAAAATATTATAGAAATGGTTTTTTTATTTAGTGATCAAACAAATAAAATGTACTGTAAATAAATAATTAAAAATATACAAATATATAAAAAAAATAAATGAAATCTCACAATGCCGATTATTTCAAATTTGCAATATAAGTTCTTTTTGTCATCCAGCATCAATATTTCTAGTATTCATATCGATCAAATCAAAATTTTGTGTCTAACTATCATCATCATCATCACATCATCAGCAACAACATTAACACTAACATTAGTGCCTGCATTAGCACCATCATGTACCATATTAAAGGTTTCTGAAATGGATCCAAGAAAATGAGCTTTCTGTGTAGTAACAATTTCTGAATATGAATACCGAAAAATAGACGAACTCATCAAATAAATTGGAAGGTAGAAAATTGTCTAACAATATGACGCATCATTGCAATTTTATTTTTTACACATATATTGAATAAGTGAAAAAATAAATTAACTCATTGATTATATATTTGTAGTGTTGTAAACGAACCAAATCACTCACAGGTTATTTGGGATTCGGTTCAGAAAAAATTGGTTTGAAATCGTTTATTACTGTTAACGAGTCGAGTTCGAGTTCAAATATCCACTCGAGTTTAATATTGTTTAGTTTATTAACTTGCAAATATATTCGTATATCGTTTTAAAGCTCATGAATGTAATTATTTAAAGATCGCAAACATGTTCGTTTAAAAACTCGTGAACATATTCATTTAAAAGCTCGTAAACATGTTCGTTCAAAATCTTGTAAACATGCTCATTTTAAAGCTCGATCTCACCAATATTCAGCTCGGTTTGACTTGTTTACAACTTTATATATTGGGGCTCTATACATAATTTTTGGTATTTACTGAATTGCTATCCATTTTCTAAGCGGTTTTAATCTTATAAAACAATACTTCCATATATAATTCTTCATATAGAGTAATAGTTTTTGCATTTTCATTAACAAAAATAGTACCAACTTGAGTTTGAATTATCTCGTTACCCTAATAAATAGTCATAAATAATATTGAAGGCATTGTATTGTTTTCATAATTAAAATAATTATATTTTATCATATATGGATCTACAAATCTCATATTTTGCTCGCCGCTAATTGAGCCCTATAAATTACTTGTGTGATGAGAAAACAACTCTAGTGCTAAGCTTACATTCAGTAGTGCAACCTTTACAATAATATGTTAGTATTATTTTAATATAGGTTATATATTGGACCCTAATATGCCATTTATGTATTTATCAATAGTTATACAAGTATCCTAACATGCCTTTTATAATATTAATATGATATAGATACAAAAATTATGCATTTTGAATACCAAGGCTTAAAATGAAAACACATTAAACATGCCTCTAAGCAGATTGCAGACAAAAACACAATGGCAAAGTAGTATCATACCACTACAAAATAAAATCAAATTCCTATATAAATTTATTATATTCACATAACTTGTTATAACATATGTTGATATAGCTTACCTATTTGCCCATAAATTTTATCTAGACCAGACACTATGGAGACACCATAGGTAACCCAGCCCGAAGGTCGACAGAAATAAAGGTGCCTATCAAAAGTGATGTTGAGTATCCAGATACTAGAGCCACGACTTAAGAGTCGATATAATCAGAATTAGAGTCATGACTTAAGAGTCGGACAACCCATAATAGAATCAGAATATCCCAACCGAAGTTGTATATGCCAAACATAAAGATGTCCCTATTGGCATACCAATAAGTCTACCTTACTATCATCTAAGCTTAATTATGGGCAATTGTAAACTTGTTCATGCATAATTTGTTCAGACTTGTCAATTTTATCATCAAGTCACTTATACAATATTATCAGAATAATTGAAAGATTTACATATTGGAATTCCATGAAATACACACTTAAATTTGATAAACATAGCATGTACTAATTGACTTATATTGTAATATCCGCTAATTTAGACACTGAGTCGTACGTGTTGCGAAATTGATACCTTTGACCGATCGATGTTTAAATTCGGATTTTGATCGAAATTAATCAAATAATGACTAAATTATGTTGATATATGCCTAATTAATTGGTTATAAAGCTTAAAGAAGTTGATTTACGGTAAAAGACTAAACTGTAAAATTTGATAAATTTTGGGGTCAAATTACAATTTATTAAAATTTGGAGGATTAATGAAATAATTGTTATTTAAACATATGAAATTTGGACATTTAATTTGGGTTGGCCGACCATAGCATTAAAGAAAGAGGATTAATATTGATTAAGTTTAAATATCAAATATATGGTCAACTAGGTGGGTCTCATATAAAGACTTTTGGTCCCTTCTTATTCTTCCTTTTTCTTTTTCTCCTTGTTTCTGCTCTCTTCTCTCTCTTTTCTGCCCAGTCACACCAGTCACACATATGAAACCTCAATAGCCTAACCTTGAAATCTAGAGAGAGAAATGAAGGGAAGAGAGGGAAAAGACCAAGACAAAGTGATTTACATGATTTACAAGTCTTGAGGAAGCTTGGAAGAATAATAGGGAGGAAGAACAAGCATGTTTGGTGGAGAGAGAAAATCTTCAAGGTTGTGATCAAGTGAAGAAAAGTGTAAGGGTAAGAAGCTTTTCTTCTTCTTTTTCATCTTTTCTAAATGAAGTTGGAGTTTTGAGCTCATTTTGAGCTTGATTATTTAGAGAGAGAGTTTAGGGTTTTAAGAAAGTAAGATGTTGATGATGATCTGTAATGTTGTAGGGGTTCCAAGTGACAAGGAACAAACTCAAAGGAATAAAGGCAAAGGGAGAAAGATCTTCAAGGTTGTGATCAAGTGAAGAAAAGTGTAAAGGTAAGAAGCTTTTCTTATTCTCTTTCATCTTTTCTTAAGGAAATTGGAGTTTTGAGCTCATTTTGAGCTTGATTATGTAGAGAGAGTTTAGGGTTTCATGAGAGGGAGTTTAGGGTTTTGAGAAAGTAAGATGTTGATGATGATCTATAATGCTGTAAGGGTTCCAAGTGACAAGGAACAAACTCAAAGGAATAAAGGCAAAGGGAGAGCTACCTAGAAGAGTGAAGGAGAAAAATAGAGGTTTGTGCATAATTTAAGGCAATAGCCTATCTTTGTTTGAAATAATGCATGTTTGACATGTTAATTGTTGATTGAAGTGCATTAATGATGACCATGGCATGAAACCATATGTTAGAGATAAAAAAATGAGATTTTTGTGATTTGTCGAATTAAGTAATGTATGTTAGAGAATTTAATTATGATTAAGGCATTTATATGTATTAGGTCATGATATGTTGAATAAAGGACTTGAGAAATGCATGAATTGTGTTTAGGTATGATTTGGTGTGATTGGAAATGAATAAGGAAAGTGAATGTGCAGATTTCCTGCAGATAGTCATGGGCGTGACTTTTGGGTCATGGGCGATAACTTTCTAGTTCACGGGCATGACTGAATTGTATCATAGTTGTGACTTCGGTGAGGAAATGACAAGATTCATTCCAAAAGCATTCACGGTTTTGAATCACGTAAATTTTATTCTTGTTTTTCTTTCTATAGTGGAGATAGTTGCATGTAATGACAGATCACGGCCGGCTGGATCACCTCCTTTTCAGGGAGAGGCAATGCTTGTTGGGTATTTTGGTTTGACACGAATTACAAATATCTGGAAAAGCTTTATTGTTATTTCACGAGGCAATCCACATCGATGTAATAGGAACAAGCGATCCCCTCTCGTTACTAGTTGATCCTCAAACTTATGTCTCTCATTCTATCAAACTAATCTTATTCTTGGATCTTGTTCATGAGATTTCGAAAAATCTTTTTATTTTTATGTGAACAAATTCACAGGTATGAATGAGTAATCACGACCGTGAATACTTTTGGCACGATTCATTCCAGAAGCGTTCACGACTTTGAATTACGAGTGTGAACAAATTTACGGGCGTGAATTAGTAGTCATGACTGTGAATGATCTGTTTATAATAAGTAAGAATATGGTTAATTCATGATAATATGTTGTGATATGAGAATGTTGAGATGTTGTAAAATACGAATGATAATATGTTTGTGTTGAACCTTGAGGGGTATTTCTGTAATATTTAGTGATTTATGCCCCGATTGCGTGTGACCGTAGTGAGGCGCGCAGGTTCAATCGGAGTATAAATTTGAACTTATAAAAAAATGACTAATAATAAGGGAAAATAATTAAGGGTATTATTATTTGGGAATTAAAAAGATTAGGGGTAGAATTAGAAGAAAATAAAATTTTCTATGGACAAAATTGGTATTATGGAGATTGTTTTGTGAAAAAGTGTGAAATTATATATTAAGGTTGGTTATGTTTGTGTTTTTTAGATGTTATGTAACTTGTTGTGGCTTTTGATATTTTATATGGCAATGGAATCAAATGGTGTGAAATAATTGATACATATGAATGTAGTTGTAATTCTGAAAATTTTAGTATCAAAATAAATACAAATGATGAATGTGGTTGAAATATGGATTGATGTCAATTGATGGCTCGGGTACAGAATTCTAGGAACAGTCCTGACTATTTTAATGATAACTTGAGTTTTGAAACTCCTTTTTGTATGTTATTTGTTGGAAATGAAAGGTAAGACATAGGGTTTTAATTTTTATTCAGACCATAACATCTAATTATGTCTATATTTACCCAAAAAAATGCATGAATTTCAAATCTAGAATCTATCCAGAAAATTCTGGACATAAATATCTATGATGATTCAGTATTAAATTAACCATAACTTTTGATAGAAAAATGGTATTTAAATTATTTTTGATGCATTTGAAATATAATACAATAAGCTAAAATTTTTTAGAAGGCCATAACTCTAAATTCTAATTATAAATGGGCTAAAAATGAAGCCCAAAAATAGGTCCGAAATCTGCCATAGGTAAAAACATGAAATCTTGGGCTTGTGCATGTGTTGTGATAATTATATGTAATAATTAATGTGAATATTCACTTTAATGATAATTATAAATGTTAAAAAATTATTGATGTGTGAGATTTTAGTGCAATAATAATGGGAATAAAGAACAAAAATAAATAAGTATAATTATGATAATTGAATAATATTGACATTTTTGAAATATTGGGAATTAAAACAAGAATAGTTAAACCCAAAGACACCTAGGCTAGAACTAGAGTAAAGAATAGTTTGGCATGCCAATCAGGTGATTTAGGCACTCGGTGCCAAATATAAAAGCCGATAATGACAATTTATAAATGCACTTGGTGCAAGATTATTAAGCTGGTAATGACAATATTACAAAAGCCGGTAATGACATGATTATAAAGCGCTCAGTGTAATATTATGAAAGCCGGAAATAGAAATCCCGTTATTGCTATTAGTTAGTTCGGTTATAGGTATTATGGGCACAAGAAAAATGAAAGATAAACATCATGTTAAAGTATGTCATTATGATAATGTTATATGAATTAAATTGTTAAATATTACATGCTTGATGAAATTGTTTGATTTTATATAATTCTTTATTTTGTTTCTTATCTGTTAAATTTATAAATGACATGTAATCAAATATGCGTATGTAAAATTTTTATCATTGAATCACCACTAAGCTATTAGCTTAGCGTGGGTGGTTTCCTCTTGCGCAGGTTTAGAAAGGTAGCCGTAGAAAATAGATTGTCAGAAGAAGAAGGGTACCCAAAATGAAGCAACAAAAAGCTTTGGGTTTTCTTTTTGGTATATTTTATAAAAAAATTATGTAAATTAAATTATGGTTTTATTTCCTATAATATGTATTATAGACATGAATTATAATGTAAATTAATGTACTTTATAAATAAATAAAATTTTGAACATTTGTGCTTATATTAATTTTTATTTCACTGCAATATTTTTGAATGAAAAAAAATGTTACTTCTTTTCATTAAATTTACAAAACAGTTAGACAGGTAATACTCACTTACCTTGCTGAACGAAAGTGGGGTAAGGGGGTGTTACAATTTTTGGTATCAGAGCTATAGGTTTTAATGATTCTAAATTAGTGGGAATGGGAAGATAAGTGCATGTTTTCAGTATTTGCATTGTTTGAAGCTGCTATATTCTAATAGGGGACCCTTCTTCTGACAATATAGGTTTTAATGGACATGGAATCAAGGCAAAGTCACGAAGAACAAGAGGGTGATAATATAGCTAATTCGGCTACTCATAGGCAGTCAACATCAATTAGAGCTTCGTAGCCCAGTGTGATAGCTCCACAACATGCTGAAGAACAGGTTAACCCAGGC
Source organism: Triadica sebifera (assembly GCA_023653625.1). NCBI lineage: Eukaryota > Viridiplantae > Streptophyta > Magnoliopsida > Malpighiales > Euphorbiaceae > Triadica > Triadica sebifera. The sequence goes on along the minus strand of CM042903.1, from coordinate 11,954,831 downwards.
CAGGTACCCCTTATGCAACAAATGGCTACCTTGTTACAGCAGATAACACAAGTTTTGCCACCACCAGTTCCACCACCTCCCCCACCTCAACTAAAACCCCATATTGATAAATTAAGAAAATATGAGGCTATGGATTTTATGGGCCAGAAAGAGGATGACCCAGCAACAGCAGAATTTTGGTTGGAAAAGATAGAGCGGGTTTTTGAGGAGTTGTAGTGTCCTGAGGAGTACAAGGTTAGATGTGCAGTATCCCTCCTTCAGGAGCATGCCTATGACTGGTGGAAGTTGGTGTTAATGAAACCTCAGACTCCAAACCCTCAGACATGGGATTTCTTTGTGGCAGAGTTTGAAAAGAAATATGTGTCAAGAATTTATATGGATGAGAAAAAACGAGAATTTTTAAATTTGAAGCAGAGGGGTATGACAGTAGCTGAGTACGAGATGGAGTTCACCAGGCTGAGCAAGTATGCTACTGGGATTATTGGAGATGAAGCTGATAAATGTCGTAATTTTGAAGACGGTCTCGATGAGGGGATTAGGTATTTAGTGGCTTCACACCAGTATATAGATTTTGCTACACTAGTGTCCTCTGCCATTAGTGTAGAAAGAAGGAAGAAGCTGAAGATAGAAGAGTTCTCCAAGAAATCAACAACTATTGTAGCCTAGACATCGGGTAGGAAAGGACAAATAGTACCCAGACCATTTCATTCAAGGGCGATTGGGCAGACATTTTCTGATAGGCGGGGTCAACACTTTAGACCCGTAGCATCATCTGCTAGTTCACCAACATCATTTTCCAAGAGACCAGCTCCGGCTATATGTCAGCATTGTGGTAGAGCTCATACAGGAGAGTGTTGGTGGTTAACTGAGGCATGTTTGAGATGTGGAGCTACTGAGCATATAAAGAGAGATTGTCCCAGACTTAGTACAGACAATACAACACCAGTACAGACTATGGCACCGGTTCAGGGCAGTGGTAGAGGTTGAGGCCAGTTTAGAGGTGGTCATACTGGATAGAGTCAGGGGGTATCTGAGACAGTTGACAGACCCAGAGGTAGTAGGGCTCTAGCTCGGGCATATGTGATGAGAGCCCGTGAGGACCAGTATGCCCCAAACGTCATAGTTGGTAAATTATCTTTATTTGATTTTGATTTACATGCATTGATAGATCCTGGTTCCATGCATTCATACATAAGCACAGCTGCACTTAGACAAGGGAACATGATACCTGAGACCTTAGAATATGAGATAGTTGTGACCAATCCGCTGGGACATAGTGTTAAAGTGAATCAGATTTATAGAAACAGTTCAATAATAATTCAGGGTAGAGAATTTCAAGCAGATTTAATAGAATTACCTTTTCATGAATTCGATGTTATTCTGGGTATGGATTGGTTGACAAAGCATAGAGCTATAGTCAACTACCGATCTAGAAAAGTCGTACTTAAAATTTTCGAGCAGGATGACACCATCATTCAAGGTGAAGGTCAAACATGTTTGACCAGTGTTATTTCTACATTAAAAGCTCAAAAATACATAAGGAAATGATGTGAGGCATATTTGGCCCATGTGATAGATACCAGGAAGGGGAGCCCGGAACTCAAGGACATCCCCACAGTATGTGAGTTCCCAGATGTGTTTCTTGAGGATTTGTCGGGGTTACCACCAGATAGGGAGATAGAGTTTGCTATTGATGTGATTCCTAGTACAACCCCGATATCAATTACTCCTTATAGAATGGCACCTGCAGAATTGAGAGAGTTAAAGGTTGAATTGCAAGAATTGCTAGACAAGGGTTCATAAGACCCATTGTGTCACCATGGGGTGCTCCGGTGTTGTTTGTGAAAAAGAAGGATGACACCTTACGATTATGTATTGATTACCGACAATTGAACAAGGTGATGATTACAAATAAATACCCATTACCTAGAATTGATGATTTGTTTGATCAATTGAAGGGAGCAGGAGTATTCTCTAAGATTGATCTCAGATCTGGATATCATAAACTGAAAATAAAAAAATCAGATGTGTCCAAAACAGCCTTTAGGACTTGATATGGCCACTATGAATTCCTGGTTATACCATTTGGCTTAATGAATGCACCAGCTGCCTTTATGGATATGATGAACAAAATTTTTAGGCCTTACCTTGATCAGTTTGTGGTATTTTTTATAGATGATATCCTGGTGTATTCGAGGGACAAAGGAGAACATGAAAAACATCTCAGAGCAGTATTGTAGACTTTGAGGGAAAATCAATTGTATGCAAAGTTGTCAAAATGTGAGTTCTAGTTGGAAGAAGTGAGATTCGACATGTTATTTCAGTTGAAGGAATCCAGGTTGATCCTAACAAAATAGAAGCCATTCTATGTTGGAAGCCGCTTCGCAATGTAACAGAAGTCTGGAGTTTCCTTGGATTAGTTGGCTACTATAAAAGGTTTGTGAAGGGATTTTCAAACATAGCTGCACCAATTACTAAGTTGCTCAGAAAAGAAACTAAGTTTGAGTGGATAGATCGGTGTTAGGCAAGCTTTGAGAAACTAAAATTCATGCTAACTGAAGCCCCTGTTTTGACCTAAACCACACCAGGGAAAGATTTTGTAATATACAGTGATGTCTCTCATAATGAAATAGGTTGTGTATTAATGCAAGAGGGTAAAGTAGTTGCTTATGCATCTAGGCAATTGAAGCCTCATGAACTAAATTACCCTACTCATGATTTGGAGTTGGCAGCAATAGTGTTTGCTTTAAAATATGACGACATTATTTGTATGGCGAGCGGTGCTACATATACATAGATCATAAGAGTCTCAAATATCTGCCTACACAAAAGGAGTTGAACTTAAGGCAAAGACGCTGGTTGGAGTTAATCAAGGATTATAATTGTATTATTGATTATCAGCCGGGCAAAGCCAATGTAGTAGCGGATGCCTTAAGTAGAAAAACACTGGCAGGTATAGTTTAAAAATTTCCTCAATTATAATATAATATATATAAATTAATAATAAATTAAAAATTAGACTCATAATTTATTTTGGCAGAGTTACGGGTCCAACCTACTTTAAGGCAACAAGTGAGAGAAGCTCAGAAGCAATATCCGAAATTAATGATAGTTGCTGAGGCAATGAAAAAGTCGGAGAGACTTGAATTTAAGGTTGAAGATTATGGAAGCATAAGTTACAGAGGAAGATTGTGCATTCCAAATGATAGCATATTAAAGCAAATAATTCTAAAATAGGCACATAATACAACTTATTCTATGCATCCAGGGAGCAATAAAATGTATTAGAACTTGAAGACTCATTATTGGTGGCCAGGAATGAAGAAGGATATAGTGGAATATACTACAAGATGTTTGACATGCCAACAAGTGAAAGCAGAGCACCAGGTACCATTTGGATTGTTGCAGCCTATTGCAATTCCATAATGGAAGTGGGAAAGAATTACAATGAATTTTGTATCTAGGTTGCCTTTGACACAAAAGAAGCATGACGCAGTATGGGTAATTGTTGAAAGGCTCACCAAATCGGCTCACTTTATACCAGTTCGGATGGATTACTCATTGAGCCGGTTAGCAGAATTATATGTTAATGAGATAATTCAACTGCATGGGGTGCCAGTATTTATTATTTCTTATTGAGATCCACGGTTCACATCAAAATTTTGGAAAAGTCTACAGCAAGCATTAGGGACCCAACTTACTTTTAGTACAACATTTCACCCACAAACATATGAGCAATCCGAATGAGTTATTCAGTTGCTGGAAGATATGCTTAGAAGTTGTGTAATTGATTTTGAGGGTAGTTGAGATAAACATTGACCATTGATGGAATTTTCATACAATAATAGTTATTAAACTAGTCTCTGCATGGCACCATACGAAGCTTTGTATGGAAGGAGATGTATAACACCGCTATGTTGGACAGAACTTGGTGAAAAGAAATTAATGGGGCCAGAATTAGTGCAGTAGACAGAGGAGAAGGTGAAATTAATTCAAGATCGGTTAAAAGCTGCAACTAATTGACAAAACTCCTATGCCGATTTGAAGAGGAAAGACATGGAATATGCTGTCAGAGACAAAGTATTTTTGAAAGTTTCACCTTGGAAGAAAGTACTTCGTTTTGGTAAAAAGGGAAAACTGAGTCCTAGATTTATTGGACCATATGAAATACTTGAATGTGTGGGTCCAGTAGCTTACAGGTCGGCCTTACCACCAGAATTGGATAAGATCCACAATGTGTTTCATGTCTTAATATTAAAGAGATATAGATCGGGTCCGACACATGTAATACCTGTGGAATCAATAGAGGTACAACCAGACTTGACATAAGCATAAGAGCCAGTGAAAATCATAGCTCGAGAAGTCAAGGAACTATGGAACAAGAAAGTACCACAAGTAAAGGTCCTATGGCGCAATCATGCAGTAGAAGAAGCCACCCGGGAGAGTGAAAAAATGATGAAAACTCAGTATCTTCAGCTATTCGGCTCCACCTAATCAGGTAAATTTTGAGGACGAAATTTTCTTAAGGGGGAGAGAATTGTAACATCTAGTGATTTAGGCACCAATTGCGTGTGACCGTAGTGAGGCGCGCATGTTCAATCGAAGTCTAAATTTGAACCCATAAAAAAATGACTAATAATAAGAAAAAATAATTAAGGGTATTATTATTTGGGAATTAAAAAGATTAGGAGTAGAATTAGAATAAAATAAAATTTTCTATGGACAAAATCGGTATTATGGAGATTGTTTGGGAAAAAAGTATGAATATGGAGGAAGATGTGACAAATATGGAATTTCTCAAAGTTTAAATGTTAATCAAGATTAATTAACTTAATGAACCAATAAGAATTAAGATTAATTTTAATTAGTGAGACCCACTTCTTAATTTAGGTATAAAAGTCAAAAAGGAAGAACAAATTCCACATTCTTCCATAAGTCGTCTTCATCTTCTCTTTTTCTCCTCTCTTTGCTGTCCACCATAGGCTCCCTAAAGCTCCATTTTTCTTTGTAAATCCAGCTTGAAAAAGTGAGGAAATAAATTAGTTTTGAGAGAGGAAAAATCAGAATTAAAGAGTTCTTACTACAAAGGTACCAAAGGAGCAAGAAGGAAGGAAGAAAGAAGAAGAAAAAAGGGAGAAGAGTGGGACAGATTTCGGCCCACCTTGGAGAACACTTAAGGTTAGTTTATTCTTCTTAAATTCAACGTTTTTCCTTCCATTTGAGATCCATATTAATGATAGATGTGATTAGGGTTGATAGATATAGGTTATGTTGCAAGATTGAACATAGAAATTTAAGTTTGTGATTAGTTGATGGAAGTGTAATTAAACTTTGAATTAATGATAATTGAAGTTAGTTAATTATTTTATGGCTTAAAAAATAAAGAAAATATGATGTTAATGGATGAATGAGGGGCTGCCATAGTTAAAGAAATTTGGAAAAAATTGAAATTAGCATAGAAGCACAACAATTGGTGATATGTGAAGCATGATTTGAGTGTTGAATTGAATAAAATGAAGTGAGAACTAGGATGTGGTTTTTGGGCAGCCAAGACATAGTAAGAGGAAATTTTAACCTTAGTACATTTTAGCTCAATTAAGGTGTAAAACATATTAGGAACATTAGAATACTGTGTAGACATGAAAAGCATTGAAAATGGATATTGGAATTGAGATGTGGTATGGTTGTGTAAGAAAAATAAGTGAACAAGTGAGAGGCCCTTAAGAGGGTGACAAAGGCAAGGAGAAAGCTAGCCAATAAGGGAAGAAAAAGAAGGATTAAGGGAAGAGCCAAGGCTGATTAGGTATGTGCTTCATTGATAAAAATATTGCATGTTGTTAATATGTATGAAATTATATATTAAGGTTGGTTATGTTTGTGTTTTTGAGATGTTATATGACTTGTTGTGGCTTTTGATATTTTATATGGAAATGAAATCAAATGGTGTGAAATAATTGATACATATGAATGTAGTTTTAATTCTGGAAATTTTAGTATCAAAATGAATACAAATGAAAAATGTGGTTGAAATATGGATTGATGCCAATTGATGGCTTGGGTATAGAATTCCAGGAATAGTCCTGACTATTTTGATGATAACTTGAGTTATGGAACTCCTTTTTATATGTTATTTGTTGGAAATGAAAGCAAAGACATAAATGTTTAATTTGTATTCAGATCATAACATCTAATTATGTCTAGATTCACCCTGAACAATGCATGAAGTTCAAACCTAGAATCTGTCCAGAAAATTCTGGGCAGAAATATCTGTGATGATTCAATATTAAATTAACCATAACTTATGATAGAAAACTTGGATTTAAGTGATTTTTGATGCTTCGAAAAGCTAAGACAATAAGATAAAAATATTTATAAGGCCATAACTCTAAATTCTAATTATAAATGGGCTAAAAATGAATCCCAAAAATAGGTCCAAAATCTGCCATAGGTAAAAACATGAAATTTTGGGCTTGTGCATGTTTTGTGATAATTATATGTAATAATTAATGTGAATATTCACTTCAATGATAATTATAAATGTTAACAAATTATTGATGTGTGAGATTTTAGTGCAATAATAATGGGAATAAAGAACAAAAATAAATAAGCATAATTATGATAATTGAATAATATTGACATTTTTGAAATATTGGGAATTAAAGCAAGAATAGTTAAGCCGAAAGACACCTAGGCTAGAACTAGAGTAGATAATATTTTGGCATGCCAATCAGGGGATTTAGGCACTCGGTGGCAAATATAAAAGCCGGTAATGACAAGTAATAAATGCGCTCGTCACAAGATTATTAAGCTGGTAATGACAATATTACAAAAGCCGGTAATGACATTATTTTAAAGCGTTCGACACAATATTATGAAAGCCAAAAATGACAACCTCGTTATTCCAATTAGTTAGTTCAGTTATAGATGTTATGGGCATAAGAAAAATGAAAGATAAACATCATGTTAAAGTATGTCATTATGATAATATTATATGAAATAAATTGTTAAATATTACATGCTTGATGAAATTATTTGATTTTATATAATTCTTTATTTTATGTCTTACCTGTTAAATTTATAAATGACATGTAATCAAATATGCGTATGTAAAATTATTATCATTGAAGCACCACTAAGTTATTAGCTTAGCTCGGTTGGTTTCCTCTTGCGCAGGTTTAGAAGGATAGCCGTAGAAAATAGATTGTCAGAAGAAGAAGGGTACCCTGAAGGAAGCAGCAAAAAGCTTTGAGTTTTCTTTTTTGTATATTTTATAAAAGAATTATGTAAATTAAATTATGGTTTTATTTCCTATAATATGTATTATAGACATGAATTATAATGTAACTTAATGTACTTTATAAATAAATAAAATTTTGAACATTTGTGCTTATATTAATTTTTATTTCAGCGTCTGCAATATTTTTGAATGAAAAAAAATGTTACTTCTTTTCATTAAATTTACAAAATAGTTAAACAGGTAATACTTACTTACCTTGCTGAACGGAAGTGGGGTAAAGGGGTGTTATAATTTCCGTCATTTTGATTCTAACAAATAAAATAGCAATAATGTATTTAACAATACTTGTGTTCTAAGTTTGTTGAACAGGGTATGGAATATGATGCAAGAATGGAAGACTACCTTTGATAGTCAAAATATGAAGAAACAACATGTTCACGCCCGTGATTGATTATGTCATGCCCGTGATATAGCTTAGCGTCAACTCTCCAACATTTAAAGTTCACGGCCATGAAGGATCATAGCAACTGTGAATGATCAAAACAGTCACTCCTGTGAAAGATAGTCATGCCCATGAGATAACATGTCAAATTCTTCCAGAGAGCTTCACGACTAGAGTCTCCACTTGGACCACGACTTGGAAGGATATTCATGCCCGTGAAAGTATAAAGTCACGCCCGTGATCAAACACTTCAAATTCTTCCAGAATGCTTCACGGCTAGAGTCACCACTTGAGCCAAGGTTTGGAAGAACATTCACGATCGTACACACATACTCACGACTGTGAATGAGGAAAGAGAAACATGTCAGACGAGAAATTAAGAGTTGGTTCAATGGTTATTTTCGCATTAAATGCATCCAAACGGCTATAATTCGCTAAGAAAGTATAAATGCAAGTCATTTATGAATCCAAAATAAGAGAACAACAATTACTTTTGAATCAAAATCTTGTTGTAGCCATTGCGCATTAATTACTTTAAAAAAAAATCTTATTCTCTGTAAAAATCTATTTGCTCATAAATTCTGAACATTATAGGTTGGTGAGTATTTTTCTTTGTAATCTATTACTCAAATGAGTTTGGGTATATTGGGTTAAGAGTGAAACACTTGTAAGGGTTATTTGTGTGAGTCATAAAACACAAGGAATTGGTTTATTGTGTGAGCCATTAAGACACAAGGGAATTTCTAGGTTAGGTGTTAGTCATTAGTGTGTTAGTAAAACTCCCAATTAAGATTGGAGAGAGGAGTAGGGTTTGTTAATACCCGAACCTCTATAAATTTCTTATATGATATCTCTATATCCCTACTCTATTTAATTTTATTCCGCACATAAAAGTTAAGAATTTTTTTTAATATCCAATTCAACCCCATTTCTTAGTTCATTATCTGGGCAACAGTTTGAAATATGAGAATGTTCATATGTTTGAAAAACAAGAATGATAATATGTTTGAAATATGAGAATGTTGATATGTTTGAAAAACAAGAATGATAATATGTTTGAAATATGAGAATGTTGATATGTTTGAAAAATAAGAATGATGATGTGTTTGAAAAAGTAAAATATATGAATAATGTGGAAATACGAACATGTCCATTACTGTACCTACGAACTAGAAATAGGATATATGACATGTCATTATGGGGGTGAATGATACTGTACTATATGAGATATTCCTTGATCAATGTGGCTTAAGTTCTGAGAGTGCCATTGATCTGAGATGCTCGGTTAATGTAGCTTAAGCTCTGGGAGCACCATTGACTTGAGAAGCTCTGTTAGCATATATAAATTGAGGACAAGGTGGCTTAAGCTCGGGGAGCTCCCTCGATCCGGTTATTCATCCATGATGAAATAATACTCAATCAATGTGGCTTAAGCTCTGGGAGCGCCATTGATTTGAGAAGCTCTGTTGAGCTAGATAGTGGACAGGATAGCTATAGCTCTAGGAGTGCTCCTGATCCATAACCCATATACAGTCAGTCCAAATTTAGAGTGATGTGGGCAAGATAATGAAGATAAGTTGAAAAATAAGAAAAAAAAATGATGATGATATGAGATTGAGATATAATACTAAAGAGATTAAAAGAGTAACTTATCATTAAAGATAAATGAAAATAACATTGTATATGTAAGCATGATATTTATAATTGTATGAAATAGGGACATATGGATAGGAATAGCATGCAAAGATTTTTAATGCATAAAATGATACATGTTAATGATTCATAATATAGTATATTGCCTTATTTGGATTCACCACTAAGCTTAGACCTTAGCGTGAGAGTTTCCTTTCTCACAGATATAGAAAGGTAGCTAAAAGTGGTAGATAAAACAAGTCAAATTAAAGCAGTCAATCTCGAAATAGTGTGTCACAAACTTTTGAACTCTTGTATTTTGCTTTTCGTGTTATATATACTTATAAGTTTGTAAATTAGTTTTCAAAGTTTGTTAAGTAGTAAATTGATATTTATAAATACTATCTTATGTAAATAAAATGTACATTATTTATTGTATATAAACAAAATGTATAGCTCTCTAGCAAATCTAAAAGAAAATAGTGATTTAAAGAAGTAAGAAGATAGTAGTAGCACTCCCTCATCCGGGCATGTGCGGTTTGGGTGAGGGGTTGCCACATATATACTAGAATCATTTAATAGATTTAGTCCATACACTAATATTCATATCAAACCTCCGTATTAACATACCATATCCAGAGAATTACTGGATGTTATAAATACCAACTTCACATTCTTTACCAAGTCAAATTAAGGTTTATATGTTTTTATTGAATTTTGACATTTAGAGACATACATTTAGTAAAATAGTAAAATTACACAAATGGATTTGATAGACACATTATGCATTCCTAACTTGAATATAACAGATAAACAAATATATGTAGTTAAAAGACATATCTCTAGCAAACAAAACAATCATAAATATTATATAGTACATAAAATTATAGAGTCCATTTAAGTATATTTTACTTACCAAAAAAATTTATTACAAAGTTAAATAGTGGTACGATTCGCCACTACTTACATCATCATTAAGCCAAGCTATGAAACTTCATATTTTACACAAATCTCATACATGTGGTAGGCATTCACATAACAAACAAATGTATATATACCAAACATATACTAGTCATATACCAATTATAGATTATACATATACTAGATAACATGTCATGCTATTACTTTCTTACTAGATTTTTATATACTTACATAATAGTTACACATACTATAGATAAACACATATAGTAGACTTCACTCATGACTAGAAACAAAGCATAGTAGACAATTTATCACCTAGCAAACTTATATTGTATAGATAATATTGCTTTAATGGATATTGCCATAAAGTTTGCACAAATTTGGTTATGCCTCTTTGTCATTGACTCAACCTTTGCCCTTGTCTAGCTCAGGTGTCTAAGGCATCGGTACGTCTAACATATTATCAAACATCGATTATTGTCTGTTCTCATTCAAACAGACATCATAATATAAATATTGTCTACTGAAGTATTAAACCTAATGACTCTTATAATTTTGTATTATGGTTCATTGATTTTTAATCCCTTCTACATAAAATGTTCTTCATCCCAACTCTAAGCCCCTCTTTAGTACATCAATTTTAAGTTTTTATGTCACAGTCCTCCTTCTTTACTCTGGCCAAGCCAAGTCTCTACACCTAAATCTAAGTCTTAGCTTAATTAATTTTTCAACTTCTATTTGTATGATCACTATCCTTCTTACCAAACACGACTTAAGGATTCTAAAACATCATTTGAGTCTTATTTATTTATTTTTCATATCATTGTTTTAGAAACTCCATTATTGATTATCAAACTTGGGCTCTTTCCTTCTCATAAGTCACAATGAATTTCTCCATTTACATATTAGGTCCATTAGTTTTAATATCTCAAATTATTGGTAAAAGAAATGATCCTATGCATTATGAACCTCTCGGCAAAAAGTATACCTCTAAACTAAATATTATTTTTAACTTCATTAATTAATAATATAATTATTTATTTACCTTAATTATTTTATTGCTTCACTTCAAAATTTAGATTAAGGTACATTTATTTATTTCATCTTAACCAAAAATACACTGAACTCCTCTTCAAAGTTCTCATTTTTTCCCTTGCATGTTTCGGTTTACCAAGTTCATATCCCTTAAACTTGAATCTAGTTTTCAACCACACATAATCTTCTCTTTTGGGTGGTGGTCTAAACTTTTTGTCTTCCATGAAATTCCTTGCTTCTTACGACACAAAAAAGAAATTGGAACAAGAAAAAAATCAGAGATCATATCAGGGGAAAAGAAAATACAAGTAAGAAAAAGAATAAAAAGGACCAAGACTTAGGAAGCTAAGGTCATGACTTAAACAATTATGCTTACCTTACTATTTCCCCAAAGCAAACCGAGACACCCCTCTTGATTTCCTCTTTTCTATATTTAAACCTCCAACATTCAAAGCTCATTCTTGCTTCTCCATGCTTTCAACTCACAAGCAAGACCCTCTCTTGAGCAATCCAAGCTATAGCCGAAGCTACATCTCACCTTTCCTTCATCTTGGCGTCTTGGTCACACTCACAAAGAAAACTTGATAAAACTTTTCAACCTTTCGTAAGCTTTGCTTAAACCATTCTATTCTTGTTGTGTTTCATTGTTTGGTTTAAGGTAAAATGAAAGAAAATAAAGTAAAGCAGTTGAAGTTTGGTGCTGGTTAAAGAAAGAAAAATGGACGAGTAAAGAATAAATGAAAGAAAGAAAAATGAGAGTTGTTGGAAAAATGGACCCAAAGTCCCTTTTATAACTTGATTAATGTGTAATTAGAATCCATGGTCACCTCTTGTCCACGTGCATGCATATTTTTAGATTAATTAGATTTATTTTAAAATAATTAATCAAAACTATTAGTTAAAATTTTCTTTTAACCATTTCCTTTTCTTCTTTTCAAATTAAACCACACTTTACCTTTTAATTCCTCCAATCCGAATAAATTAATCTTCAATAATTAAATATACTAATATTCATGTTATAAATATTTTTTTGTTACAGTGTCTTTGGTTTTGTAATTCGTGCACTATAATATAAAATGTATTTTCACTCTTTAGTCAAGTTTGCCGATTTCGCACAGTCACTTAGTGTTAAAATTATGTATTTCATTTTCTCACTTCCATTGAATTCATAAATAGTCTTTGATTGTGTCGTCACTGTTTCGATTGTAAATCCACTCAATTTTAGATTAGTTTTACGCATTTGATCACAAAATGCACATATTAGTCTAGGCTTATACTAGCAGGTATGACAATGTTGGTGTTAATATCTTTTAAGTTGTCACAATCCAAAAATGAAACATAATCGACACATAGATTAATCATACTCAATGTATGCAAGCCTCAAAACTGAATACAAGTATTGATAATTTCAATCATAAATACTTCCTAAATAAAAATGAAACTAAAGTCTGAAGCCAAACTTATAAAATAAATAATTATCTCATAAGTAAATTATGGAATTTGTAAAGATTATAAATATAATTTCAAAGATAATTTATTAAATATGCTTGAGGAGGAACATAAAGGGAGATCATTCTAAAGTCTGCAACCATAAAGAAACAGAGGAAGCTCATACCAACCAACAACTAAAGGTTGGACTAGCTACAAAATAACTAAGATTTTAAAAAGAAAAAGGAGACATGGTATAAACATACAACGTGCTCAGTGAATGATAATTATATTACATAACAGACAAACATTCAAATAGTTTTACAAAATCTTTAATTCTCAAACGTGTAATGACTAATCGAACAACATTTATTCAAATAGATAAGTAAGTAAGTAAATTGTAACACTTGCTAAGTAGAGCCTAGTTAATAAGATGGATTGGAGAAGCTATATGTAACACCTTATACCTTGTACATTTTAATATGACATATACTTGTATTAAGTAATTAAACACGACAAATGAATAAGACATAATAACTTGTTTATATTGATAGGGTTTTTTTTTAATATTATCACATCTCATAATGTAATTCAATAAATATGAAAATCAATACTAAGGCTTTAACCATATGCTATAAGTGGTAAGACAATGTCGAACTCTACCACATTCTTCGATGGATAGAGAGCTTGTGAGAATTGTCATCACTAGTTTGTTTTTGCCATTTGTTTTTTTTTGTGTGGCTCCATCTAATCCTCTCTTGGGATGAATTATTTTTTCACCATCCACTCCTTTCTTGATCGGTGGTGTCCAATCTTTTCGTATGCTATCCCAAATATTGATTCCTTCACTATCAAGATATGCCTTCATCCTAAACATCTAATTGACATAGTTAGCCCTACCAAAGTACAATTTGAGACTTTAAAACCCTTTGTTGGCCATTTCTTGATCTTTGCTAGTGCTTATTAGGATTTGATGCAATACCACAAGCTCATATACCAATTGTTGCCCATAAAACACTAAGAAGAGGAGGATAAATTGGTGGCTCATTAAAGAAATTTGGCAAAGGTGAATTAACAAAATATAAATGAAGTATATGGAAGAGAGAAAATACATAAGACTTTGTTAGAGAAGTACTCTAAAGGAAATCACCTTTATCACTTATTATACAAATTTATTTGATTAATAAAAAGGTATTTAATTAATTTGATATTCATTTGATAGTTATCTCCAATCAATTAATGAAGTCCTTAATACATAACATAACATGAAGAAAACCATCATGAGATCATGATATTGAGATTCTTATCATGTGTAATTATGTTAGTATCTAAATTATCTCTAGTCATAGGATTTATGAGACAAGACATTGTTAATCCGGACAGACTAGCATATGTTATACTCCTTGATTGGATTGAGCAATAGATCTCATAATCTGTAAACATGAGATGATTAGAGTTAATATGTGGATTCTTGCTAAGTGTAGCTAACTATATTAGATTATTTACTATGAGAAAATCATATGGATAATCTATTCAAATGTCAATGATAGACTTGAGGTACTTAAGGATATCTTGGATATTGATTCTGTATTTTTATACTACTCCTTGTTGCCTCAGAGAGATTTCTCATAGGGTAGTAATTGGGTACAACTTGAGGTATTTGAAAGTAATTGGGTAATCAACAAAGGATTCACCATTTCTAATAGAAGGAGTGTATACCCATAGCTTCTTGTCGGGGTTATTACTTAGGAATATCTGGCTGGAGTGAAAATGTTATGAAAATAGTTTTCAGTGACATATCTCATAAAGTAACGAACCTCAAGGATAAGAACTAACATTACTTGGGCTATATGTGACATAGTCAATCTAGCAGGAGTTGACACATGTCCATACTTTGAACCAAGTTGAGTATAAAATGGTGAAATGATTAATTGAATTAAAATTATCTATGGAAATGTTTATAGTCAAACCATTGACATTCTAATCAATTGGGGGTCATGATGTGTTGCTAGATATCGCTCATGACTTGCTTAAATTAATTGTTAATTTAAGTGACTAATATAATCGGGAACCTAATGGGTCACATGTATTAGAGATGTAGAGAAAGAGTAAAATGGTCTTGGATAGATTCAAAAAATATAAAAGAATTATTTCGGGTCAGATCGTGATAAGATCGTAGGAAAAAATCGCTCGGAAGAGGTCATAGGCCTATGCGAGCCCGCTAGCCAAGCAGGCTGTTGGTGTGTTAGCAGGCCCCCGACCCATGTGGGCAATGAGCAGTGTCGTTAGGCCAATTTTGGCCTTAATTAGGACAATTATGATCATTACTATTTTGTTACCTTCATTTTCTTTATTTTTGATTTTTGATCTTCTTTTTCAATTTGATTTAGATAAAAAAGACATCAAAAGGTAGAAAAGAGACAAAAATTATTTTTGGTGAAAAATAATTTTTATGACACTAATTCTCTCAAGAATAAATTCATAGCAAACACTATTGAATATTGTTCAAGCCATTTCTTTTGTAAGTTTCTTCTTTATATCTTTATGTGGATCAACATTAGAGATATCCTAATATAGATTGTTGTGGTTTGCTACAATTCAACAAGGTGAAGATTTAAATAACAAACAAAAAATTGCATGGCATAATTTCTTACTTCTATGTTTGATAAATTAGTTTTAATAGTACCAACATAAATTTTTATTTTGGATTTTGGAAATTTTTATTTTTTCACTGTGTTTATGATTGAGAATCACCTTCAAAATTCAGCAATGGTATCAAAGCTCTCTTATATCCATTAAAATTAATTTTAATTGAAAGTGCAATGGTATTACATGGTTTTGACGATTTTTGATCAATAAGTTTGAAAAATTGAAATTAATTTGTAAATTTTTTTTACTTATTTTTCTTTCTTTGATCTGATCATGAGCTAATTAAGGATGATTATTTTGATTAAAAAAATGGTTTAAATGTGATTCAAATAATTAATTTTTGATTTATTTCAAAAATACAGAAAATTGCATTATTTATGAACATGTATTGTTGTTTAGGTTAATTGATGAGACTGTTTATATTTTTCTTATAATTTGATTATGGAAAAATTATTTATATATATTGAGAATGTATTTTAAGCATTTGGAAGTGTCCAATAATTAATTAAAAATTATTTTAATTATTTTTTCAAACAAATACAAAAATGGACTATTTTGGCATACTCGGTTGAATTATTTTGTTTGATTTGTTGTATATGATTATTTTGTTTCCAACACCTTGAAATAATTTTTATTATTTTGATAATAGATGTATTAAAAAATTATTTTTCTCGAATTTAAAATTTTAAAGAATTTTAGATGACGAATGAGTCATTTTGAGCATCCAGATGTGTTGGTTCGTTTGTCTTAATAATTTTGCCTTGTGCTAGAACTATTTTGATGAACTTGAGTTGACATAAAGATTCTTAGAATGATGATTTGAGGTTCTGAAAAATTTTGAAATTTTTGAAAATTAATTCTAAATTAATTTAAGTTGAGCAATGGTAATTCTAGTTTGACTAGAAATTTGTATGTATATTAAAATTAAATTGTTTAATTTTGACAATGTAATAATTTGATTTTAATGTGAATTAATAATGGAAATATATAATTTAATTTGATTAAATGTTAAATTCCACATTAAAATGATATACAAAATTAAATTAATTGAAACAACACAAGTAGACAATTTCGTTCAAGCGTTAAATCGATTTTCAAATTGAAATCCAAAGTTATCAATTTTATTTTATTTTATGTATTAGAGAATGCATGTTAGGGGTGTATGGAAATGAATGATGGATGATTATGGACTTAGGCCCAATGTGATTGAGCATGCATAGAATCATTTTATATGGTAAATAGGGTCTGCATGTTCCTACCTCTCTTTCTTTCTGGTGTATTTCTCTTCTCATGTTACTCCCCTCAAATGTAAATTGAGATTTTCTATACTTTTAAATATGTAATTAAATTACATAGGGTTAGAATAGAATGAAGATGCAAATGAGCAAGAAGCAAAGGAGGTGGTGCCATAAACAAGAAGATTTAGAAATAGGAATTTGATTTCTATTTTCGATTATAAATTCTTACATATCCCCGTAATTAAGACCTAGTCAATCTCTCATTGGCTCAAGAGATTGATTTTAGTATGTCCATAATCATGTCATTTAGTTAATGTAACTATCTTTATATATCTATGTGATGAATGTATGATATCTAAAAGCATGCAATAATAATATGATGAGACTTAACAAAGAAATCCCTCGCTAAACAAACAATTAAGTCTTATGCCTTCCATTAAAGTGGGGAGAACTAGAGTTTTTCTAGAGTTAGAGTTTTTGAGGTGCCTTAAGCTCGTTCTATAAGAATATTATTGAACCTTGAGGGGTATTTCCGTCATTTTGATTCTAACAAATAAAATAGCAATAATGTATTTAACATACTTGTGTTCTAAGTTTATTGAATAGGGTATGGAATATGATGTAAGAATGGAAGACTAACTTTGAAAGTCTAAAAATGAAGAAATAACATGTTCACGCCCGTGACTGTTTATGTCATGCCCATGATGTAGCTTAGCGCCAACTATCCAACATTTAAAGTTCACGGCCATGAAGAATCATAGCAATCGGGAATGATCATATCAATCGCATCCGTGAAAGATAGTCACGCCCGTGAAATAACATGTCAAATTCCTCCAGAGAGCTTCACGGCTAGAGTCACCACTTGGACCATGGCTTGGAAGGATATTCACGCCCATGATCAAACACTTCAACTCCTTCTAGAATGCTTCACGGTCAGAGTCACCACTTGGGCCATGGTTTGGAAGAATATTCACGACCGTGAATGAGGAAAGAGAAACATGTCAGATGCGAAATTAAGAGTTGGTGCAATGACTATTTTCGCATTAAATGCATCCAAACGACTATAATTCACTAAGGAAGTATAAATGCAATTCATTTATGAATCAAGAACAAAAGAATAGCAATTATTTCAAATCGAAATCTTGTTGTAGTCATTTGTGTATTAATTACTTTCAACAAAACTTTAATTATCTGTAAAAATCTTTTTGCTCATAATTTCTGAGCATTATAGATTTGTGAGTGTTTCTCTTTGTAATCTACTACTCAAGTGAGTTTGGGTATATTGGGTTAAGAGTAGAACACTTGTAAGGGTTATTTGTGTGAGCCATAAAACACAAGGAATTGGTTTATTATGTGAGCCATTAAAACACAAGGGATTTATGGATTAAGTGTGATCCATTGATATAAACATCATAGTTGGGAGTGAGCTTGTAAAACTCCATTGTAACACTTAATGTGTTAGTGAAACTTTCAATTGAGATTGGGGAGAGGAGTAGGGTTTGTTAAAACCCATACCTCTATAAATTTCTTATGTGATATCTTCCTATTCCTACTCTATTTAACTTTTTATTTTGCACTTAAAAGTTAAGATTTTTTTAATGTCTAATTCAACCCCCCTTCTTGGTTCATTATCTGGGCAACAATTGGTATCAGAGCTTAGTCTAGCATCGAAGCCAAAAAAGCGCTAGCAAAGATCAAGAAATGACCAATGAAGATGGAGAAAATTACGCTCATTGGAAGTTCCAAATGGAGACATATCTCGATAGTGAGGGAATTGAAGTTTGGGATAGCGTTTGGAAAGAATGGACACCACCAACTAGAAGAAGAGTTGATGGTGAAGAAGAAATCCTGTCAAGAGATGATTAAACAGAGCCTCAATGAAGAGCAAATTTCAAAAACAAAAAGGCAATGACAATTCTCTCAAGGTCACTATCCATTGAAGAATGTGATAGAATACAACACTGTCCAACTGCATATAGCATGTGGAAAACATTGGAAAATTATCATGAAGGAGCAAAGCAAGTTAAATCCAATAAGATTTAACTTCTCACTTCAGAGTACAAACTCTTCAAGATGAAATCTAATAAGTCAATCACCGATATGACAAACCGTCTTTCTAGCCATCATAAATGGCATGAGAAATCTTGGGAAACACTTGAGCTTGGAAGATGTAAACAACAAAATTCTAAGAAGTCTTTCTCTCAAAGATTACGGTTCAAGAGTTGCTAATATAGAATAAGCCAATGAAGACATGAGTGTCATGAATACAGATGTGCTTATTAGCAAACTTCTAACACATGAAATGGCAGTAAAAAGAGATAGAGAGCTTGAAGCCAAGCCAGAAAAAAGAAAGCCTTTAGCACTAAGAGCCTCTACTTCAAAATCTCAAGAAGAAGTTGAAGATGATGAAGAAAAGAGTGATGATGCAAATGAGGACATAGCAATGCTCTCGAGAAGACTGAAAAGAATAATTGAAAAGATAATGGGCAACTCTCAAAAATTCAAGCAAAGAAATCTCAAACACTCCTCAAATGACTCTTGAAGGAATAAAGAGGAGGTAAAGTGCTATGAGTGTGGGAAGAAGAGACATATTAAACCAGAATGTCCAAGGCTCAATAAACTTAAGAGAAAATACCAAAAAGACAATGGGGAGAAAGGTCACAAAGCCACATGGGATGACAAAAGCTCTTCAAGCGAAAAAGATGACAATGGAAGTGAAGATGTCAACCTATGTTTCATGGCTATAGAGGATCACGTCTCGGATAAGGTAGGATCACTTTAATCATACTCATTCAATAATGATAGTAGTGATAATGATAGTGATAGTGAAGATGATGATGAGCAAAGCTTAATAGAAGTATTGAATCTAGAACTAGAAAAATATAGTAGTAAATTCAATACTTATAAAAATAACATTTCTAATTTGAAAAATAAAATGGAAGTTTTAGAAAAGGAGAATCTTGAGCTTAAATCTTCTAATGAATCTCTTCAAAAAACATTAGATGAGTACTCCTCAAGATCCTTAACTAAATCCTTGCTTAAAGAAAACAATATTTTGAAAAATGAAGTTGAGGAACTTAGAAACTCTATTTCAAAATTTCACAAGGGCAAGGACAATTTAGATACTCTCATTGTGTCTCAAAGACCACCTTTAATAAGACATGGTCTAGGATTTAAGGGAACATCATCTTCATTTCACAAGACCACTTTTGTTAAGCCAAGTGAACCCCACATCTCCACACTAGAAGTAACAGCCCCAAGGGCTAAGTGCACAACATACACTAAATCTTCTATGCATAAAAGAAATGATTAAGGGTCGGTAAGCCTAAGAAGGAAACCTCACAAGGCCAATCATGCTTTTATGTATAAGAAGCATGCACCTGGGAAAACACCAAGTCATCATGCATGTGAATGCCATTGCTCACAAACTCTACCTAATAGGAAAATGGTAGTTAAAAGTATAATAAGACCAAAAAGCATATTTAAAGCTAAACAATATAATTATTGTATGAAATTTGGTCATATAAATAAATATTGTTGGATAAGGAAGGCTCATTGGGAACCTTCATGTGCTAACCCCCAAGGACCCAAGCTCATTTGGGTACCTAAAAACAATACTCGAATTGTGATTTTATAGGTATGCCTTAAGTCCATAATAAATAAAAATTCTTGGCTAGTAAATAGTGGATGCTTAAGGCATATGACCAGAGATAAAAAACTATTCAATGACATCAAAAGTATTGATGGAGGTAAAGTAACCTTTGGAAACAATGCTAAGGGTAAGGTAATTAGCATTGGCTCTATTGGTATTAATGGTACTAATTTCATTGAAGATGTTTTACTTCTTGATTGTTTGAAACATAACTTGTTAAGTGTAAGTCAATTATGTGATAAGGGAAACCAAGTAATCTTTACTTCTAATGAATGTCTTGTAACCTCTATTAATGGCCAAGAGATATTTAAAGGATGTAGAGATGTCAATACCTACATAATAGACTTACACAAAATATCTAACATTTCCTCCAAGTGTCTTGTGACTATTAGTGATGAATCTTGGTTGTGACATAGAAGGCTTGGTCATGCAAGCATGGATTTAATTCAAAGCCTCAGCAAAGGAGAGCTGGTAAAGGGACTACCAAAAGTCAAATTTGAAAAAGACAAGACATGTGAACCTTGTCAAAGAGGAAAACAACACATGTCATCCTTCAAATCCAAAAACATTGTAAGTACCTCAAAACCTCTACAACTTTTGCATCTAGATATTTTTGGACCTACTAGAGTTGCAAGCTTAGGAGGTAAATACTATGCCTTTGTCATCGTCGATGACTACTCTATATATCTGGAAATTATGTTGTAAAAGTTAAATTTTAAGAACTTCTTTTGATGTAAATTTGTGGCATGTAAGATTTATAAGGAATGCATTTTGTAATTTTATATATCTAGTATTCTTTGTAAATATATTTCTATATATTATGGTTTAATTGAATAAGTTTTGTTAAATCACAATATTTCCATCTCTAGTTATATATTTAAATGGGAAGAAAAAAAATATAGCAATAAATATTTCACTAATAATAAGCTCGAAAAAAAAATTCAATAATTTGAACATTGGTTTTAAGACAGATGAGTTTAGTAGCACTTCCATATCCTATTAACTACTAGTAAGGTAAGGGAGCGCTACATTTAGTGGTATCAAAGCTCAGGCTAATTGATTTTTAATTAGTGGGTGTAAAATAGAATATGTGTCTCATGCATATGCATAAAATGCTGCAATTATTTGACTTGGGTCCCTTCTTCTGGTTTATAGGTAGATATGGATTCAGGATCGGAACAAGATTTCTCGAAAGACAAACTGAGTAACAGTTTTCAGACTTAGCCAATCTCAGACAACCTCGATCAGTGAGAGATTTCGGGCCGAGTGTAGTAGCTCCACTGAGAGTAGAGGGATAGGCTAATTTAGGATAGGAACCTATTATGGAACAAATAGCAAATTTGTTACAACGAATAGTATAAGCAGTTCCACAACCAGCTCCACCTCCTCCTCCACCTCAACCAAAACCCCAGATTGATAAGCTGAGAAAATATGGGGCCACAGATTTTATAGGAAGGAGGGAGGATGACCCAACAGCTTCAGAGTTTTGGATGGAGTCCACAGAAAGGGTGTTTGAGGAACTTGAGTGTCCAGAGGAACAAAAGGTTAGATATGCAGTGTCCCTTCTAAAAGATCATGCATATGACTGGTGGAAATCAATCTTATCGAGGCCTCAGATGCCGAAACCACCTTCATGGAACTTATTCAAGGAAGAATTTAGCAAAAAATATGTGCCTAGAGTTTATGTGAATGAAAAGAAAAAGGGAATTTCAAGACTTGAAGCAAGGAAGCATGTCAGTGGCTGAATATGTGATGGAATTCACTAGACTGAGTAAATATGCAGTTGGAATCATTGCTGATGAGACAGATAGATGTCATAGATTTGAGGATGGACTTAATGATGATATTGGGAATATGGTTATCGCCCTTCAGTTTGAGGATTTTGCTACACTAGTATCCTCAGCCATCAGTGTGGAAAAAGATCAAAGAGAAAGAGGATAGAAGAGCCACCACGGAGATCGACAATTAGCATAGCCCAGACATCAAGTAAAAGGGGGCGAATATCAACTAGGTTTTTCTAGTCATGAGGTACTGGACCAACCTTTTCAGCTAAGCAAAGGCCACAGTCGAGGCCAGAGGGGTCTACAGCTAGTGCACCAGCTTCAGGTAACAGGAGATTCATATCTGTCATATGTCAACATTGTGGAAGATCACATGCAGGTGATTGTTGGTGGATTACTGGAGCATGCTTATGATGTGGATCTACTGAGCACAAACAAAAAGATTGCCCTAGAGGAAGAGGTACAGGTGGTGTAGTATCAGTGCAGGTTCAGAATGTCACTCGAGGCAGAGGTAGGGGACATGGACAGTCTAGAAGTGGCAGAATTGGGTAGATTATATCAGAATCAGTGAATAGAGCAAAAGGTAGTAGAGCTCTAGCCCGAGCATATGCCATGAGAGATCGTGAGGAGTAGGATGCCTCGAATGTCATTATCGATAAATTTTCTCTTTATGATACTGATTTATTTGCACTGATAGATCTGGGTTCTATACATTCATATTTATGCATGTCACCACCTAGTCAAGGGAATATGGTAGCAGAGGAATTAGATTGTGATATATTAGTGACAAATCCTTTGGGTCATAGAGTGAAAGTTAGTTGAGTCTATAAAAGCACTCCAATCAAAGCTCATAATGTAGAATTCTCAGCTGACCTAATAGAGTTGCCATTCTGTGAGTTTGATGTAATCTTGGGGATGGATTGGTTAATTCAACATAAGACAGTGGTGGATTGTCAATATAGGAGAGTGACTTTCAAGAATTCAGGGCAGGATGACGTGATTGTCCTGGGCGAGAATCAACCATACTTGACTAATGTCATTTCTGTGATGAAGGCAAGTAAGCTTATCACAAAGGGATGTGAAGCATTTTTGGCACATATTATAGATACCAAGAAAGATAGTCTAGATCTCAGGAAGATTCCTATAGTATGTGAATATCCAGATATCTTCCCTTAGGACTTTCCAGGGTTACCACCTGTCAAGGAGATAGAGTTTTCCATTGATGTTTTTCCAGGCACAACCCCGATATCGATCACTCCCTACAGAATGCCACCTGCTGAGCTAAAGGAATTAAAAGTGCAGTTGCAAGAGTTGTTAGAGAAAGGGTTTATCAGGCCTAGTGTCTCACCTTGGGGTGCTCCGGTTCTATTTGTAAAAAAGAAGGATGGCACCTTTCATTTGTGCATTGATTATCATCAGTTGAATAAGATGACAATTAAGAACAGATATCCCTTGTTTGATCAGTTGAAAGGAGTAGGAGTATTTTTTAAAATTGACCTCATATCAGGTTATCACCAATTGAGAATTAAAGAATCAGACAATTCAAAAACAACATTTAGGACTCGGTATGGTCATTACGAGTTCTTACCTGACAAATGCCCCAGCAGCATTTATGGATCTAATGAATATAATCTTTACGCTTTATTTGGACCAGTTCACGGTGGTGTTCATAGATGATATCTTGGTGTACTTTAGAAGCAGAGAAAAGCATAATCAACATCTTCGTATTGTCTTCCATACCTTGAGAGAGAATCAATTATGTGCGAAGTTGTCGAAATGTGCATTCGGGTTAGAAGAAGTGGCATTTCTAGGGCATATTGTCTCAGCCGATGGGATCAGAGTCGACTCCAACAAGGTATAGGCAATCCTCAACTGTAAACCACCTCGGAATGTGACAGAGATGAGAAGTTTTCTTGGCTTGGCTGGTTATTATCGGAGATTTGTGAAAGGATTTTCAATGATAGCATCACCAATGACAAAATTGCTTAGAAAGGAGACCAGATTTGAGTGGACAGACTTGTGCCAGACTAGTTTTGATAAGTTGAAGAAAATGTTAACAGAAGCACCAATGTTGACACAACCTACTGCGAGAAAAGATTATGGGGTGTACATGATGCTTCCCTTAATGGTTTGGGGTGTGTACTAATGCAAGAAGGCAAAGAGATCGCTTATGCTTCCAGACAACTGAAGCCTCATGAGAGAAATTATCTGACACATGATCTGGAATTAGCAGCCATTGTGTTTGCGTTGAAAATATGGCGACACTACTTGTATGGCGAGCAATGTTATATCTATACAGACCATAAAAGTCTAAAATATTTGCCTTCATAAAAGGAGCTCAATTTGAGACAGAGGCGATGGCTAAAATTAATCAAAGACTACAATTGTATCATTGATTATCAACCGGGTAAGGATAACATGGTAGCTGATGCTCTGAGTAGAAAAACTCCGGCAGGTAAACGTTAAAACTTAAATTTATTAAGTGAACAAGATTTAAAAAAATGAAAAATTAAGTTCTTTATATATTATTTGGGCAGAATTGCAGATTCAACCCACATTGATCCAATAAGTAAAGGACAATCAGAAGCAGGACACGAAATTAAAGGAAATCTTTGAAATGGTGAAAAAGGGTGAAAAATTAGAATTTACTATTGAATCATATGGGAGTTTAAGGCAAAAGGGCAGGTTATGTGTACCAGACATACCAGAATTGAAACAAGAGATTTTGAAGGAGGCTCACTATGTTATTTATGCAATGCACCCGGAAAGCAATAAAATGTATCATGACTTGAAGGCATATTATTGGTGGCCAGGGATGAAACAAGATATCACGGAGTATACTACCAGATATTTAACTTGTCAGCAAGTGAAGGCTGAGCATCAAGTACCAAGTGGGTTATTGCGGTCAATTTCAATTCTGGAGTGGAAATGGGAAAGAGTTACAATGGATTTTGTTTCTGGTTTTCCTTTGACACAAAAGAGGCATGATTCAGTATGGGTAGTGGTGGATCGGCTCACTAAATCAACTCATTTTCTACCGATCAAGATGGATTATCTACTTAACCATTTGGCAGAGATCTATGTTAATGAGATAATCCATTTACATGGTGTACTAGTTTCAATCATTTCAGATCGAGACTTGAGGTTCACTTCAAAATTCTGGAAAAGTTTGCATCTAGCTATGGGTACTCGACTCAATTTTAGCACAGCTTTCCACCCACAAATAGATGGACAATTAGAGAGGGTCGTAGAGATATTGGAAGATATGTTGAGGAGTTGTGTGACAGAATTTGAAGGCAGTTGGGACAAACATCTTCTATTAATAGAATTTGCCTGCAATAATAGTCACCAAGCCAGTATCGGTATGGCACCATATGAAGCCTTGTATGGGAGAAAATGTAGAATGCCTCTATGTTGGACTGATCTTAGTGAAACAAAAGTAGTGGGTCCAAATCTAGTACAACAGAAAATCACATGCAAATTTGAAAAGGAGGGATATTGAGTATACAGTTGATGACAAAGTATTCTTTAAAGTCTCACCTTGGAAAAGGATTTTCCGATTTGAAAAGAAGGGAAAGTTGAGTCCTAGGTTCATTGGACCATATGGGGTACTTGAACGCATAGTTCCCGTGGCATACAAATTAGCTCTACCACCAGAGTTAGACAAGATTCATAACGTATTCTATGTGTCCATGTTGAGAAGATATCGATTGGATCCATCTCTTATCATATCAGCAGAATCTATAGAGATACGACCATATCTAACTTACGAATAGGAGCCAGTGGAAATTCTAGCTCGAGGAATGAAAGAGCTACGGAATAAGAAGGTACCATTGGTAAAGGTTCTATGGTAAAATCATAATTTAGAAGAGGCGACTTGGGAAAATGAAGAGGTGAGGAAAGCTCAATATCCACAATTATTCCACTTCAGTTAAAAAGGTAAATTTCGAGGATTAATTTTTTTTTTTAGGAAGGGAAAATTTTAATGCCAGATAATTTATGTCACGGTCGCGGTTGACTGAAATCCGGCATGCTGAACCAATCGGAGTCTAAATTCGGACATAAAAAATAAATTAAAATAATAATAAGATGTGAGAAAAATAATTTGGATATTATTAATTGAGAATTTTGAAGTTTGGAATTAAAATTTGGAAAAAAATAACTTTTCACTGAATGAAATTGGAAATTGTAGTGTTTTTGGCACAGATATTTTAAGAAGACATAAAAATGGAATATTCTTTATCTAATGAAAGGAATATTTTTTTGATTTAAATAAAGTAAGAGTGATTTAAATTAATGGACCAATGGAAAGCAATATTAATAATTAATCCTAACCACCCACCTAATCCAACTATAAAAAGTCAAATTTCCACTTTTTTGACCATTCTTCTTCTTCCTCACCTTAATCAAACCCATTTCTCTCCCTTTTTCTCTCTTTTTCTGTGAGCTCCTCCTCCCCTGCTTATTCTTCTTTTTCTTTCTTCAAATCAAGCTAAGATTAGATGAAAAAAAGGGATTAATGCAAGATCATCAAAGAAGTGAAGAAAAATAAGCTAAACTAAGGAAAAAGAAGGAAGAAAAGAAGAGAAAAAGAGAAAGAAGTCTTTGATCATTTTTAAGATCATCAAAGGTGAGTTTAGATTTTTCATCTTCTCAGTTTTCTTCTTCTATTTTCTTTGATTTTGGGGTTAGTTGCCATTAAATTTAGCAAGTTAGGGTTATTAATATGTTAATGGTGATTAAGGGTGGATTAGTGTGATTAGTGCTTGATAAAAAAATTGTTGTTAGGCCAAGGAGGTGAACAATCCTTGAACCAAAATCAAAGAGGAGGTAAGGGCAAGGAGAAAGCAAGTTAGGAGGAAGAGAGAAGTGAAGAGAAGTAGAATTGTGAGGTATGTGCATTTGGCAAAAATTCAATATAGAAAAATGTTGATTTTTATTTTTATTTTTTGATGTGTATAAAATTCTGGATATTTGATTGATTAATGAATTAGTGATTAAATGATGCTATGAATGTGAAAATAAAAACTAGAATATGAGGTTCATGCATAAAAATGGAAATTGTATGAATTAATTGATGTGCTGGAAATTCATCTTATGGACAGTGTCTAGTTTTCTAGTTATAACTTGAGTTCTGAAAATTATTTTTGAGTGATTCCTTTTGGTTTGAAAATTTAAGATATAGGGCTTCAACTTTCATTTACACCATTAGACCTGAATAGGCCTAGAATTAGGTAAAAAATGGACTGAAAATTTGAACTAGAAATCTGTCCAAAAAAAATACTGGGCAAATTAAAGTAAACATAGGTTAGAAGAAAATTCATAAATTTTGCTACAAAATTTGTTTTAATGTGATTCTAGTTGCAAATTAAAGATAAGATATGTACCTATATTTTGTTAGTTTATCACTTGTCCAAATTCCATCTAAAAATGGATGAAAAATACAGAGAACATAAAGAAGAAAAAGTATCCAGAATATGGCAGTTTGAACATATATGTTGATTGTGGAATTTTGGGATAGAAAAATATATTATTTGATTTTCTTGTAGTTGTAATGATTAAATGAGCAAGTATGAGATTGTAAAATGTTTAATGGGAATTATTGTATTTATATGGAATTTATATTAATGTTACCTATATAATTTATGTAAATAATAATAAAAGTAACAAATATAATTAAGTCCTATAACATCTAGTCGAGAACTATAAATTAGGATAAGTTGACATGCCAATAAAAAGGTAGAAAAGTAGGCACTAAAAATAATAGTGTTGAGATTTAATTTAAGTAGGCACTAAAAAATAGTGCTGAGTTTAAATTACGTAGGTACTAAGAAATAGTGCTGAGTTCGAATTTACATAGGCACCAAAAAGGTGTTGAGTTGTTATTGAAAATGTAGGCGTTAAATGCCGAGTTATAAAATAATTATGTAGGTGCCGAGTATACTGCCGGAGAGTAGAAACCCTGTATCCAGTGTTTAGTTTCGGTCTAAGATGTCGTGAGCTATTAAATAAATAATAGAAAAAAATATATGAATCATGAAATTGACATTGTAAATTTTATATCTTGAACTGTTAAGCAAATTTCAAGCATGCTTAATGAATAGAATGTCATAATTGATGAATTAAATATTTTTGCATGAAGAAAATGATTTTATTTTTAATTGAATATTTGGCATGCTTAATAAATTAATTGTAGTTTCTAAAATTTTATTTTAGAATTATTTATGAAATTATTGAATAGTTGTCAAACGTACAACTAAGCTAGTAGCTTAGCGCGTGTGTTTCACGTGCAGATAAATAGCTATTCCAATATGGCGAGCGAAGAAGAGATAACCCCAAGATCAGATTGTAGCAGTCTAATTCTTTTTGTATGTTTTGAAAATTATGTTGTAAAAATTAAATTTTAAGAACTTCTTTTGTTGTAAATTTGTGGCATGTAGGATTTATAAGGAATGCATTTTGTAATTTTATATATCTAGTATTATTTGTAAATATATTTCTATATATTATGGTTTAATTGAATGTGTTCTTTTAAATCAAAATATTTTCATCACTAGTTATATATTTAAATGGGAAGAAAAAAATATAGCAATAAATATTTCGCTAATAATAAATTCGAAAAAAATTGAATATTTTGAACATTGGTTTTAAGACAAATGAGTTTAGTAGCACTTTCATATCCAATGAACGACTAGTAGGGTAAGGGAGCGCTACATCTTGCCTTTGTCTCTCAAGTTGAGCCTAAAAATATTGATGAGGCTCTTAATGGTGAAAGTTGGGTGATCGCTATGCAAGAGGAACTCAACGAGTTTAAGAGAAGTAAGGTATGGACCTTAGTTTCTAGACCAAAAGAGCATCAAATCATTGGAAGCAAATGGGTATTTAGAAATAAATTAGATGAACGAGATTTAATAACTAGGAATAAGGTTAGGTTAGTTGCAAAGGGATATAATCAGGAAGAAGGAATAGATTATGATGAGACCTATGCTCCAGTAGCTAGATTAGAAGTCATAAGAATAGTTTTAGCATATGCATGCCATATGAATTTCAAACTCTTTCAAATGGATGTCAAGTTTTTTCTTAAATGGTTTTATAGAGAAAGAAGTTTATGTAGAATAACCACCAGGTTTTGAAAGCCATAACTTGCCTAACCATGTATTTAAACTTTCAAAAGCTTTATATGGTTTGAAACAAGCCCTAAGAGGTTGATATGAAAGACTAAGTTCTTTTCTTTTGGAAAATAATTTTACAAAGGGGAATGTTGACACTACTTTATTTATTAAAAAGCATAAGCATGATATTCTAATTGTTCAAATTTATGTTGATGACATCATATTTAGGTCTACTAATGAATTGTTTTGCCAAGAATTTGCTAAGTGTATGACTAGGGAATTTGAAATGAGTATGATGGGTGAGCTCAAGTTATTCCTTGGTCTACAAATAAAACAAAGCAATGAGGGCATATTCAGCAACCAATCCAAATGAGCCAAAGACTTAATCAAGAAATTTGGAATGGAAGGATGCAAAAATGTGAAGACTCCAATGAGCACATCAACAAAATTGGACAAAGATGAAAAGGGTAAGAGCATTAATGAAAAGCTCTATAGAGGTATCATCGGATCACTCTTATATCATACTGCCTCTAGACCCGATATAATGTATAGTGTATGCTTATGTGCTCGTTTTCAATCATATCTTAAAGAATCACATTTGAATGATGTGAAAAGAATTTTAAAATATTTATATGGTTCATTGCATCTAGGCTTATGGCATCCTAGGAATTCATCCTTTCATATTATAGGATATTTAGATGTTGATTATGCTGGAAGTCTCTTGGATAGAAAGAGTACTTTAGGCACTTGTCACTTTATTGGTGAATGCTTAGTTTCTTGGTTTAGCAAGAAACAAGTTTCAGTTGCTCTTTCTACTGCTGAAGCGGAGTATGTGGCAGCAGGATGTTGTTGTACTCAAATCCTTTGGATGAAACAATAACTTAAGGATTATGGTCATAGTTTGGACCATATACCTATCAGATGTGGCAATACAAGTGCTATAAACCTATCTAAGAATCCCATTCAGCACTCTAGAAGTAAGCATATTGACATAAGACATCATTTTCTTAGAGATCATGTTCAATATGGAGATGTTGTATTGGAATTTATCAATACAAACAATCAATTGGTAGATATTTTCACTAAGTCTCTAAATGAAGAAAGATTTAACTTCATAAGAAGAGAGCTTGGTATGATTGATGGATTAACTTTATGATTGCTAAATTTGTCAAACCTTGAATGTTAATCTTGTGTTATTGTCTCATCTTTTAAGGTATGAAGTGGAAAAACTTGATGAAAAATATGTTATAAGGGATATAAGCACCTTAGAAATCATTTAGAGTTAGTTTTATTTAATGAGGATTTTAGGCAATTCAAATTCGCACGCATGCCATATATTCACGGTTGTGATCATAATTGCCAAAAGCTCCAGTAGCTTTCACGTCTTGCTTCATGACATGCTTCATGGTTGAAGGTAGTGAAGACTATATTTCATACCCATAACCTTTTCTGTCACTCCTATGAAACTTTTTGTTCACGACAGTGACACTTCTTCATGACCATGAACATTACCACCAAATAATTATAAAAGCGTTCACGCTTTATTTCACGTTTTGTCTCACGGTCACAAGTAGTGAATATTGTACTTCATGACCGTTATTCATTTTGTCACCACCGTGAAAATTCACCATTCACCCCTATGACTATTAAATGTCACGACCGTGAATCATTTCATATTCTTCATCACGGGTAGAGCGCCTCTTCAGCAAACTTTGAACACAACATTTCACACCCATGGCTTAGCATTCACGACCGTGACAATGTTGGCTATAAAATGTTTTTTGCTTCTCTCATTTCCAACTTTACAAATTCTCTCATTTATCACCACATTCAATACCTCTCATGGATTTTGGCCCCCTAACAGCCTTTACCATCTATAAATACCTTCAAAAACTCTTTCTTTCATCAGAAATCACAACATCACAAGGTATTTTTCAAAATCCATATCAGAAAATTTCTCTTCAAAAACTCTCGCTTAACTTAAAAATGGAATTTGGCTCCTCAAAAGGCACAAGAAGGAAATCTCATGCTCCAAAAAGGTACACGGACTACCTTCTAAACATCATTCCGGAGCACTGTCATCCGAAGTATGCGGTTCTCATGAAAAGACCACTGCTTTCTTTTCGATCCTTCGAATGGCACGCTGTCAGGACCCTTGGTCTTGAGACAAGCATGATGGAACAACTACAGGTGTGTCATCTAAAGGATTTTGTCGATATCCACAACCAATGCTAAGGGAACCAACTCTCGAGTTCTTTAGCACCCTGCAAGTCTCTCCCACCGACATGGTGAAATTTCAACTTTGCAAGCATCCGAACACCCTCACAGCAACGAAGTTTGGTGACATCTTCAAACTTCCCTCTGATGGTATCCTCAATGAAAGTGAGGTGGAGTTCTATGCCAATCTAGCATGGACTCATTCCGGACAAGATTGCAGTTAGGACGTTAAGAAGACGAAGAGCACCCACCTTTGATCACCAGTGCACAAATACTTACATAGGTTTCTGACCTATAGTATCTTTGCAAGAGGAGATAGCAATGGTGCAATTCAAAAATCTGAGCTCTTTCTCCTGGAGATGGCCCAAAGAGGTCTAATAGTGGCCCTATCTCGATGGTTTGCAAACCATCTACTCTTAATTGCAACGAAACCATTAGGAGATATCTTGATTGGTGGGTACATGACTCACCTTGCTATCAGGCTTGGATATCTAAAGCTATAAGAGCACAACTTCAACCTCATACCAGCACATCCTAGAGACCAGCTAGACATAAAGTCTTTTATCAAAATGGGAGCAGCGGTTTGCATAATTCATGAGAATAACATCTACTACCACTTCACCACTCCAACTGATGAAATTATTTGGGAAGACAACGATTTAGACGACTTCAAAGCTGGCCTCCAAGGAATCCAGCTAAGAAAAAAAGTTCGAGTCGAGACAGTGACCCTAGAGGTTGAGGAGGAGGCTGGTCAATCCTCGGCCTCCACACCGAACTTGACTCAACAGGTGGCTGATCTTTTAGCACCTCGCTTTGACCAACTGCAGGCTTCGATCGATGAGAGGTTGGAAAACCTCAAAGATTTTATGGAGTCTGGCATGGATAGCCTCGAGGCAAAAGCAGCACGTCTTAGAGATGGGTTGTCTGGCTCTAAGTCTAGCTAGAGCTTTAGTTTTTTAATTCATTTTGTTTACTAGTTTCTAGTATTGCAAATGTAGGATTTTAATTTACTTTTCAAAACTTTGTACTTTTACATTTGGTACTAATATACTTGCATTGGTTTTTACCTTATGATTTATTTTGTTATGTTCTTAGAGGGAGAACTTAGCAATATAAATGAATTAACTGAATGTGCAAGTACATGAATGCAAATGTGTTGATATTTTGAATATAGTATTGAGATACAATTTCAATATACTTTGCATATACTTAACTAGTTAAGAGCAAAAAACTTGATATACCTTCAATATACCTTGCATATACCTAAACTAGTAAGAAAACATCCAACCTATATTTCCTCAATTCTTAAAGGTTCTTACACTCTATTATTTTTTGTCTTAAGCATCTTTTGAGGGGGAGACTTCTCAAAAAGACATATTGCTAAATTATTTGTCACCATAAAAAAGGGGGAGATTGTTGAACCTTGAGGGGTATTTCCATCATTTTGATGCTAACAAAAAAAATAGCAATAATGTATTTAACATACTTGTGTTCTAAGTTTATTGAATAGGGTATGGAATATGATGCAAGAATGGAAGACTAACTTTGAAAGTCTAAAAATGAAGAAATAACATGTTCACGTCCGTGACTATTTATGTCACGCCCGTGATGTAGCTTAGTGCTAACTATCCAACATTTAAAGTTCGCAGTCGTGAAGAATCATAGCAATCGTGAATGATCATATCAGTCACACCCGTGAAAGATAGTCACACCCGGGAAATAACATGTCAAATTCCTCCGCAGAGCTTCACGGCCAAAGTCACCACTTGGACCATGACTTGAAAGGATATTCATGCCCGTGAAAGAATAAAGTCACGCCCGTGATCAAACAATTCAATTCCTTTCAGAATGCTTCATAGCCAGAGTCACCACTTGTCCCACAGCTTGGAAGAACATTCATGACTGTGACACATATATTCATGACCATGAATGAGGAAAGAGAAACATGTCAGACGCGAAATTAAGAATTGGTGCAATGGCTATTTTTGCATTAAATGCATCCAAACGGCTATAATTCACTAAGGAAGTATAAATGCAAGTCGTTTATGAATCCAGAACAAGAGAATAGCAATTACTTTGAATCAAAATCTTGTTGTAGCCATTTGTGCATTAATTACTTTCAACAAAACTTTAATTCTCTGTAAATATCTTTTTGCTCATAATTTCTGAGCATTATAGATTTGTGAGTGTTTCTCTTTGTAATCTACTACTCAAGTGAGTTTGGGTGTATTGGGTTAAGAGTAGAACACTTGTAAGGGTTATTTGTGATAGCCATAAAATACAAGGAATTGATTTATTGTGTGAGCCATTAAAACACAATGGAATTCAGGGTTAGGTGTGATCTATTGATAGAAATACTATAGTTGGAAGTGAGCTTGTAAAACTCCATTGTAACACTTAGTGTGTTAGTGAAACTCTCAATTGAGATTGGAGAGAGAAGTAAGGTTTGTTAATATCCGAACCTCTATAAATTTCTTGTGTGATATCTTCATATCCCTACTCTATTTAACTTCTTATTCCGCACTTAAAAGTTACGAAAATTTTTAAATATCTAATTCAACCCCCTCTGGGTTCATTATCTAGGCAACAAATATGTTCAAACCAATGAAATTATATTTGACAATTAATGGGTTGGACTTAACCGATATTAGTAGCTTGTTGGATTTGTGCCAAGGTTAATGTGTACTAGAGGCAAAGTTGGGTTAGTGTACATGAGATGTACACATATTAAGAGTTGATAGCCCAATGTATGTGCACATATCAATTAGTTGATAGCACAAGATTCAATAATTGCATGAATAATACAATTGGTATGGATTAGATACCTACCAACCAAACTAAGAATGGACTTGTTGAGTTGCCTTAAAGTTATTCTTAGCTATTTGGATATTGACCCACAAGGAGAACTTACATATAGGTCCTTTTGGGTTCATAATGAGGGCTATGGATTTGCAATAAAATAGTGAGAGCCATAATACGATTTTTTAAATATCAATAAGCATACATTCTCTTGTACATTCTAACATGCTTTATTTTACATCTAGGTTGCTAAAATCATCATCATGTCGATAAGTATGAATTTGCAATCACTAATGGAGTCAAATAAGTTGACTAGGTCTAACTTTTTGGATTAGCTAAGGAATATGAGAATAGTTATGAGAATAGTCCAAGATGAGGCACTCCCCAATCCCCTTACTGCTAATGCTTTTGAGGATGTTCAGAAGACATATGAAAAGCATCTTTATGATAGTGAGATGGCAAGTTGCATTATGCCTGTTACTATGTTAGTTGAGTTGCAAAAGCAGCATGAGGCTATGGATGCTAATTCTATAGTCTACCATCTAAGGGAGCTTTTTAATGATCAAACACGTTCCAAAATGTTTGAAACTTCAAGAATGCTCTTCTGCACTAAGATCGTTAAGGGGCATCTCCAGTACAATATGCACTGAAGATGAATGGCTATATTGAGAGATGGCCAACTTGGGATTTGTGATGGACCATGCATTAAGTATTGACTTAATTCTAACTGGTTTGTCTGATATTTTTTTTTTCATATTTTGTGCTTAACTATAGGATGAACTAAATCTCCACCACTATTTCTGAGCTGATCAACATGCTCAAAACAGCTAAGCCATCTATCAACAATGATAGTAAAGTTGTAATGCTAGTGGACTCTTTGGTTTTAAGATTAAGAACCTTAAAAAGATGAAGAAGTCTATGAAGCCTAAGGAAGGTGTGGCCAAGAATAAGGCCAAGGAGACTCCTCCAGAAGGGACATGCTTCCATTGTGGTAAGGATGGCCATTGGAAGAGAAACAGCAAGGCCTACTTGGAGTCTTTAAAGAAGAAGGCATTTGATGCCCCATCTACTTTAGGTATTTTTCTCATTGAAATTAATATTGTTTCCAATAATAATATATGGTTATTAGATACCGGTTGTGGCTCACACATATGCATTGATATGCAAGGCCTATGGAACAATACGTAGCTCAATAAAAGAGAGTTAGACATGCAAGTTGGAAATGGAATAAGGGTTACTACATTAACTGTAGGAACTTATGTATTAACCCTCCCTAGTGGGCTTATGTTAAATTTAGGTAATTGTTATTATGTACCTGCTTTGACTAAAAATATTATTTATGTTTCTAGTTTAAATAAATATGGTTTCCATTTAGCTTTTAGTAACAATTATTGTTTTATTATGTTAAATGGTATTCTTTTATGCTAATGGTACATTATGCAATGGAATATACATATTAAATATACCAAATCCAAGTTTAAACATCAATGATAATAAAAGGCAAAAATAATATATGTTGAAATCATCTTACTTATGAATTGTTGCCTTGGTTATATAAGTGAAAAATGTATGGTTAAGCTACATAAGAGTGGTAGTTTGGGGTCATTTGATTATGAATCATATCAAACATGCGAATCTTGCTTATTAGACAAGATGATAAAATTACCATTTAAGGGAAAGGGTGAATTTGCTAATGGGCTTTTAGACTTAATACATTTGGATGTATGTGGTCCTATGTCCACACATACCAAAGCTAGTTTCATTTACTTCATTACTTTTATCGATGACTACTCACGATATGGGTATCTTATAAGATACAAATTTGAAGCTTTTGAAAAGTTCAAAGAATTCAGAAATGAAGTAGAGAAACAACTTGATTAAAGTATTAAAACACTTTTATCATATCAAAGAGGTGAGTACTTAAGCCAAAAGTTTCTAGATTATCTTAGGGATAATGGGATATTATCTCAATGGACTCCAACTTACACGCCACAACATAATGGTGTGGCTGAAAGGAGAAACCGTACCCTGTTAGACATGGTAAGGTCTATGATGAGCTTTGCAGAACTCTCTAAATCCTTTGAGGTTATGCATTAAGGACTTCCATTTATATATTAAATAGTTTCTCTTCAAAGTCAGTAATGTTACTCCATATGAAATGTGGAATACTAAGGAGTCCACACTTTCTTATATGAGAGTTTAAGGTTGTACTGCTTATGTGAAACAGAGTTGAAGCTAAGTTTAATCAATGTTTGTTTGTAGGATATCCAAAAGTATCATATGGATATCAATTCTACCACCCATTAGAACAAAAATGTTGGTAGAGGCACCAGTGTTGACATAGCCTACTGCAGGAAAAGATTATGTGGTGTACAGTTATGCTTCCCTTAATGGTTTGGGCTACGTACTAATGCAAGAAGGCAAAGTGATCGTTTATGCTTCCAGACAACTAAAGCCTCATGAGAGAAATTATCCAACACATGATTTGTAATTAGCAACAATTGTGTTTGCATTGAAAATATGGTGACACTATCTGTATGGCGAGCAATGTTATATCTATACAGACCATAAAAGTCTAAAATATTTGCCTTCATAAAAGGAACTCAATTTGAGACAGAGACGATGACTAATATTAATCAAAGGCTACAATTGTATCATTGATTATTAGCCGGATAAGGCCAATGTGGTAGCTGATGCTCTGAGTAGAAAAACTCTAACAGGTAAATGTTAAAACTTAAATTTATTAAGTGAACAAGATTAGATAAAAAAAATGAAATAATAAGTAATTTATATATTTTTTGGTAGAATTGTGGATTCAACCCACATTGATTCAACAAGTAAAAGACAATTAGAAGCAAGACACAAAATTAAAGGAAATCTTTGAAATGGTGAAAAAGGATGAAAAACCATAATTTACTATTGAAGCAAACGAGAGTTTAAGGTATAAGGGCACGTTATGTGTGCCAGACATACTAGAATTGAAATAATATATTTTGAAAGAGGCTCACAATGTTATTTATGCAATGCACCCAGGAAGCAATGAAATGTATCATGACTTGAAGGCATATTACTGGCGGCTAGGAATGAAAAGAGATATCACAGAGTATACTACCAGATGTTTAATTTGTTAGCAAGTGAAGGCTGAGCATTAAGTACCAAATGGATTATTGCAGTCAATTTCAATTTCAGAGTGGAAACGGGAAAGAGTTACAATGGATTTTGTTTTTCATTTGCCTTTGACACAAAAGAGACATGATGCAATAGGGGTAGTGGTGGACTGACTCACCAAATCAGCTCATTTTCTACCGATCAAGATAGATTATCTACTTAACCATTTGGCAGAGATCTATGTTAATGAGATAATCCGTTTACATGGTGTGTCAGTTTCAATCATCTCATATCGAGACCTAAGGTTCATTTCACAATTCTGGAAAAGTTTGCATCAAGCAATGGCTACTCAAATCAATTTCAACACGGCTTTCCACCCATAAATAGATGGAAAATTAGAGAGGGTCATACAGATATTGGAAGATATGTTGAGAAGTTCTATGATGGAATTTGAAGGCAGTTGGGACAAACATCTTTCATTGATAGAATTTACCTACAATAATAGTCACCAAGCTAGTATCGTTATGGCACCGTATGAAGCCTTGTATGGGAGGAAGTGGAGAACACCTCTAAGCTTAGTGAAAAGAAATTAGTGGGTCCAGAGTTAGTGCAGTAGACAGAGGAAAAAGTGAGAGTAATAAGAGATAGGTTGAAAATCACTGCTGATAGACAAAAATCATACATAGATTTGAAAAGGAGGGATATTGAGTATATAGTTAGTGACAAAGTATTCTTAAAAATCTCACCTTAGAAAAGGGTTTTCTAATTTTGAAAGAAGAGAAAGTTGAGTCATAGGTTCACCAGACCATACGAGGTACTTGAATGCATAGGTCACGTGGCGTACAAATTGGATCTACCACTAGAGTTAGAAAATATTCACAATGTATTCCATGTGTCCATGTTGAGAAGATATCAATAGGATCCATCTCATATCATATCAGTAGAACTTATAGAGATACAACCAAATCTAACTTATGAAGAGAAGCCAGTGGAAATTCTAGCTCGAGAAATGCAGGAGCTACGGAAGAAGAAGGTACCATTGGTAAAGGTTTTGTAGAAAAATCATAATTTGGAAGAGGCGACTTGGGAAACTAAAGAGGTGATGAAGACTCAGTATCCACAATTATTTCACTCTAGTTAAAAAGGAAAATTTTGAGGACAAAATTTTTTTTAAGGAGGAAAAAATTGTAATGCATGTTAATTTGGGCCACGGTCGCGATTAACTAAAATCCGGTGCGCCAAACCGATTGGGTGTAAGTCCAGACATGAAAGAAAAAATTAAAATGAAAATAAAATATAATAAAAATTATTTTGGATATTATTAATTGAGAACATTGAAGTTTGGAACAAAAATTAGAAAAAAATAATTTTTTTGCTGAACAAAATTAAAATTCATAGTGTTTTTGATACAGATATTTTAAGAAGGTATAAAAATAAAATATTTTTTATCTAAGAAAGGGAATATTTTTTGGATTAAAATAAAGTAAGAGTGATTTAAATTAATGGACCACTGAGGGACAAGATTATATATTAATCTTAACCACCCACCTAATCCAACTATAAAAAGTCAAATTTCACTTTTTTCCTTTATTCTTCTTCTTCCTCATCTTAAACAAACTAAATTCTCTCTCTTTTTATCCCTTGTTTTCGTGACCCATATCACGTTAATTCTTCTTCTTCTTCTTCTTCTTCTTCTTCTTCTTCTTCTTCTTCAATTAAAGCTAAGGTTTAGATGGAAAAAGTTGGATTAAGGAAAGATCAATAACAAAAGTGAAATAGTGAGTCAAACAAACGACGAGGAAGGAAGAAAAAAAGAGAAAAAAGAGAAGGGAAGAATTTTGATCATTTTGAAGATCTACAAAGGTGAGGTTAGATTTTTCTTCTTCTCACTTTTCTTCGTCTCTTTTATTTGATTTTGGGGTTATTAACCATTAAAGTCGGTAATTTAGGATTATTAGTATGTTAATGGTGATTGAGTGTTGATTAGTGTGAAATTTGTTATTCACACACAAGATTTATAGAGGTTCGGGTATTAACAAACTCTACTTCTCTCCCCAATCTCGATTGGGTGTTTCTGTAATATTCGCTAATTTAGACACCGAATCGCACGTGTCGCGAAATTGACAGGTTTGACCGATCGGAGTTTAAATTCGAATTTTGATCAGAATTAATCAAGTAATGACTAAATTAAATGATATATGCCTAATTAAGTGATAATAAAGTTTAAAGAAGTTGATTTACAGTAAAGGACTACATTGCAAATTTTGATAAGTTTTGGGGTCAATTTGCAATTTACCAAAACTTTGGAGGAACAATGAGATTGTTTGCTAATTAACATAAGAGATGGGACATTTTAAATTGGTTTGAACGGCCATAGCATGAGGAAGAACAAGAATTAGATGTGATTAAGCCTAATGTCAAGAATTTGTCAAAAAAAATTGTGGGTCCCACATGAGGACTTTTATATTTTCCTTTCTTTTCTTCTTCTTCTCATTTTCTGCTCTCTTCTTTCGCTCTTCTCTGCCAGTCATGCCAGCTATTTCTTTTCCTCCATAGCCAATCTTGATTTCTAGAGAGAGAAAGTAAGAGAAGAAAGGGAAAAGATCAAGACAAGATGATCTTCATGGTCCATAACTCTTAAGGAAGCTGAGAAAAGCCAGAAAGAGGAAGAAAATTCAAGTTTGGTGGAGAGAGAAAATCTCCAAAGTTGTGATTTAGTGAAGAAAAGAGTAAGGTAAGAAGTGATTCTTCTTCTTCTTCATCTTTTCTTAAAGAAATTTGAATTTTTGAACTCATCCAAGACTCATATGGAAAGAGAGAGAAATTAGGGTTTTGAGAGAGAATAAGAGAGTTTAGGGTCTTGAGAAAATCAGATGATAATAATAATCTATGATGTTGTAGGAGTTCCAAGTGACAAGGAACAAACACTAAGGAGCAACGGAAAAGAGAAAGCTACCTAGAAGAGTGAAGGAGAAAGATTAAGGTTTGTGCATAATTTAAGGCAATAGCCTATCTTTGTTTGAAATGATGCATGTTCGTATGATAATTGATGATTGAAATGCATTAAGGATGACTATGGCATGAAACTGTATGTTAGAGATAAAGAATGAGTTTTCTTGTGATTTGTTGAATTAAGTGATGCATGTTAGAAAATTTAATTATGATTAAGGCATTTATATGTATTAGTCATGATATGTTGAATAAAAGACTCCAAAAATGCATGAGTTGTGTTTTGATATGATTTGGTGTAATTAGAATGAATGAAATGTGAATATGTAAATTTCCTGCCGAAAGTCACGGGTGTGACTGTCGGGTCACGGGTGTGAACCTGATGGTTCACGGTTGTGACTGATTTGTATCACGGTGGTGAATTTGGTGTGGAAATGGTACTATTCATTCCAGAAGTGTTCACGGTTGGGGAATCACGAGCACGAATGAGTATTCACGACCGTGAATGCTTTTGGCACGATTCATTCCAGCAATGTTCATGACTTCAGATCACGGGCGTGAACTAATTCACGGGCATGAATTAGTAGTCACAACCGTGAATACTCTGTTTTCAAATAAATTATGAATATGATTATCTACTGATGTATCTAGTTAAACAAATGAAAAGATGTTATCCAGTATGTATGAGCATGATAAGATGTTTGCAAAACAAGAAAATTGAAATGTTGATACATGAGAATATTGATGTGTCGAAATTTAAGAATGATGATGATGTTATGTATAATACGAGGATGATGAAATGATGTAAATTAAAAATTAAATAAAGATATATGATTGATGTGAAAATACGAAGATGCCCATTACTCTACCTACGGACTAAAATCAGGATAGATTACATGTCATTAAGGGGGTGAATAGTACCGTACTATATGAGATATTACTCGATCAATGTGGCTTAAGCTCGAAGAGCACCATTGATCTGAGATGCTCGGTCAATGTGGCTTAAGCTCGGAGAGCGCCATTAACTTGAGAAGCTCTGATGAGCGCATATAAATTGAGGACAATGTAGCTTAAGCTCGGAGAGTGCCCTTGGTTTGGTTATTCATCTATGATGAAATAATACTTAATCAACATGGCTTAAGCTCGGAGAGCACCATTGAGTTGAGAAGCTCTGTTGAGCCAGATAGTGGACAGGGTGGCTATTGCTTTGGGAGCGCTCCTGATCCATAACCCGTATTCAGTCAATCCAAATTTAGAGTGATGTGGGCAAGATAATGAAGCTAAGTCAGAAAATAGAAAAGAAAAAAAATGATGATGATGATGATGATGATGATGATATGAGATTAAGATATAATAATAATAATAATAATAAAGAGATTAACAGAGTAACTTACCATCAAAGATAAATGAAAGATAACATTTTATATGTGAGCATGATATTTATACTTGTATGAAATAGGAACATGTTGATAGGAATAGCATGCAAAGATTTTAATGCATAAAATGATACATGTTAATATTTGTTGCATGATATAGTATATTGTCTTATTTATATGCACCACTAAGCTTAGAGCTTAGCGTGGGAGTTTCCTTCCGTGCAGAAATAGAAAGGTAGCTGAAGGTGGTAGATAAAGCAAGCGATGATCCTATTGAAATTAAAGCAGCCGATCTCGAAATAGTGGGTCACAAACTTTCGAACTCTTGTAATTTGTTTTCCGCATTATATATATACTTATAAGTTGTAAATTAATTTTCAAAGTTTGTTAAATAGTAAATTGGTATTTATAAATGTTATCTTATGAAAAAAAATATCTGGCTCTGTAGTAAACATAAAAGAAAATAGCGATTTAAAGAAATAAAGAAGACAGGCAGTAGAGCCCCCGCATCCGGGCATGTGCGGTTTGGGTGAGGGGGTGTTACAGTTTCACTAACACACTAAGTATTATAATTGAGTTTTTCAAGCTTACTCCCAACTATGGTGTTTCTATCAATAGCTAACATCTAACCTAGAAATTCCCTTATGTTTTTCAATGACTCACACAAAAACCAATTCCTTGTTTTTTATGGCTCACACAATAAACCCTTACAAGTGTTTCAGTCTTAACCCAATATACCCAAGCTCACTCTTGAGTAATTGATTACAATGAAAACACTCACCAACTTATAATGCTCAAAAGTTATGAGCAATTAGGTTTTCACAAAAAATAGATGTTTGTTGATAAAATAATTAATGCACAAGGCTACAACAAGATTAAAGATGTAAAATAATTGTTGTTCTTTTTATTGGGATTAATAAATGACTTGCATTTATATTCTCTCTATGAATTATAGTCGTTTGGGTGCATTTAATGCGAAAATAGCCGATGAACCAACTTTTAATTTTGCACCTGACATGTTTCTCTGTCCTCTTTCACTGGTGTAAATATATGTGTCACGGTCATGAATGTTTTTCCAAGCTATGGTTCAAATGGTGACTCTAGTCGTGAAGCTCTCTGAAAGAATTATAAGCGTTTGATCACGAGCATTACTAATACTTTTACGGGTGTGAATATTCTTCTAAGTCGTGGTCCAAGTGGTGACTTTGGCTGTAAAGCTTTTTGAATGAATTTGACATGTTTGATCACGAGCATGACTGTCTTTCACGGGCGTGACTTGTTTGATCATTCACGGTTGGTTTGATCCTTCATAGTTGTGAACTTTGAATGGTAGAGAGTTGACGCTAAGCTATATTCACGGGCATGACATTGCTATTTTTCTTTGAGTTTAATCTTCAAAAGTTGTCTTTCAATCTTGCATTATGTTCTAATCAAGGTATATCATGTTTAACACACTTAGAACACAAACATTGTCAAATACATTATTGCTATTTTATTTGTTATCATCAAAATGAAAAAAATACCCTTCAAGGTTCAAC
Organism: Triadica sebifera; assembly: GCA_023653625.1. NCBI lineage: Eukaryota > Viridiplantae > Streptophyta > Magnoliopsida > Malpighiales > Euphorbiaceae > Triadica > Triadica sebifera. The sequence goes on along the minus strand of CM042903.1, from coordinate 11,911,717 downwards.
AATCTCCCCCTTTTTGATGGTGACAAATAATCTAGTAATATGTGCTTTGAGAAGTCTCCCCCTTAAAAGGTGCTTAAGATAAAATAATAAAGTGCAAGATTTGAAAGAAATATAGCAAAGGTATTTGGAAACTAATAAAGTATATGCAAGGTATATCTTAAGTATATCTCATCAAATAAAACATGTATAACCAAGTGTATTCAAATTATATGTGAGATATATGTTAAGTATATCTTATGCATTAAATAACATGAGTTCAAATAAGTTCAAGTTGCAAAGTATATGAGAGGTTGATATGAGGTATAGCTTATGCATATTTATCAATTAAAATAAAGTTTACATAATTCATACCACACGTTGCATATTGCATAATCATATTCATGTATAGATCACATATATGCTAGGTTCTCCCTCTTTTGTCATCGATAAAATGTTGAAATATCAATAAGATGATTGTATTAAAATTAAAGGAGAAGGATTACATTGAAATTAGAATGCATAAAAATAAAATCCTATAATAGCAAAAGTAAAGCTATTACAAGAAAACTAGGACTCTAGGTAGGCTTCAAGCCTGAAAAATCATCCCTAAGGCATGCTACCTTCACCTCAAGACTGTCCATACAAGACTCCATAAAGTCTTTGAGGTTTTTCAATGTCTCATCAATGAAAGCCTGCATCATGTCGAGGCGTGGTGCTATAAGATTAGCAACCTACTATGCTAAAGTGGATGTGGTAGAGGCCGAAATTTGTGAGAAATATTGAATGGGAGTGTTAAATGAGAGAATTAAGAGAGGTGGAAATGAGAAAAGATAGAAAATTTCATTTTATAGTCGATAGCTTCACAGTCGTGAATAACCTGTCATGGGCATGAATCATCAGGGTCACGATTTGTTGAATGGGCGCTCTAGCCGTGAAGAAGAAGATGAATCAAGTCACAGTCGTGACATTAAATAGTCATGGCGTGAATAAGGCTTTTCACATGAGTGACAAATATTGTCACGAGCATGAAGCTTAGTTTTCACTCCTTCTACCCATGAAGCACGTCATGAAGCAAGGCATGAAAGCTACTAGAACAGTTTGCCATCTTTGTTCACGGTCGTGAATATATGTCATGGGCGTGAACCACCTCAAATCTTAAAAAAAATAAAACTAAGTCTAAAACAAGACTATGAGATTTCTAAAAAGGTTTTATGCTTAAAACACATATTTCTATCATGTTATGCACTTCATACCATAAAATTAGTCGAGTAATATACATTATATGAAGGAATTAATATTCAAGGTTCACACAATATACAATTGGCATAAAAAACAATTAAGACAAACTCTTCTTATAAAACAAACACTTTCTTCATTAAGAGGTTTAGTAAAAATATCTGCCAATTGGTTATTTGTATCAATAAATTCTAACACAACATCTCCATATTGAATATGATTTCTAAAAAAATGATGTCTAATGTCAATATGCTTACTTCTAGAGTGTTGAATGAGATTCTTAGATAAATTGATTGCACTAGTGTTGTCACATTTGATGGGTATATGGTCCAAATTATGACCATAATCTTTAAGTTGCTGTCTCATCCATAGGATTTGAGTGCAACAACACTTTGCTACCACATATTCTAGTTCAGTGGTAGATAAGGCAACCGAAACTTATTTCTTGCTAAACCAAGAAACTAGGCATTCACTAATAAAGTGACAAGTGCCTAGGGTACTCTTTCTATCCAAAAGACTACTAGGATAATCTGCATCCGAATATCCTATGATATGGAAAGATGAATTTCTAGGATACCATAAGCCTAGATGTAATGTACCATTTAAGTATTTTAAAATCCTTTTTACAACATTCAAATGTGATTCTTTAGCACAAGATTGAAATCTAGCACATAAGCATACATTATACATTATATCAAGCCTAGAGGCAGTAAGGTATAAAAGTGATCCAATCATACATCTATAGAGCTTTTCATTTATGTTTTTCCCTTTCTCATCTTTTTCCAATTTTGTTGATGTGCTCATTGGAGTCTTAGCATTTTTGGATCCTTCCATTCCAAATTTCTTGATTAACTCTTTGGTGAACTTGGATTATTAATATGCCCTCATTTCTTTGCTTGATTTGTAGACCAAGGAAGAATTTAAGTTCACCCATCATGCTCATTTCAAATTCCCTAGTTATACGCTTAGTAAATTCTTGGCAAAGCAATTCATTAGCAGACCCAAATATTATATCATCAACATAAATTTGAACAATTAAAATGCCATGCTTATGCTTTTTAATAAACAATGTTGTATCAACATGTCATTTTGAAAAATTATTTTCTAAAAGAAAAAAAAAACTTACTTTTTCATACCAAGCTCTTGGAGCTTGTTTTAATCCATACAAGGCTTTTGAAAGTTTGAAATCATGATTAGGTAAATTATGGCTTTCAAAACCTAGAGGTTGTTCTACATAAACTTCCTCTTCTATAAGACCATTTAAGAAAGCACTTTGGACATGCATTTGAAAAAGTTTAAAATTCATATGGTATGCAAATGCTAAAAGTATTCTTATGACTTCTAATATAGCTACCGGAGCATAGGTTTCATCATAATCTATATCTCATTTTTTATTATAACCCTTGGCAACTAACCTAGCTTTATTCCTAGTATTTGAGCCTTGTTCATCTAACTTATTTCTAAACACCCATTTACTACCAATGATTTGATGGTCCTTGGGTCTAGGAACCAAGGTCCATACCTTACTTATCTTGAATTGGTTGAGTCCCTCTTGCATAGCAATCACCCAAATTTCATCATTAAGAGCCTCATCAATATTCTTAGACTCAATTTGAGAGATAAAAGCAAGGTTAGAATCTATGAGTTTGAGATGAGATCTAGTACTTACACCCTTAGTAGGATCACCAATGATTTGTTTTGTGGGGTGATTTTTTATCATTTTCCATTCATTTGGAAGCTCCTGGTTGTCTTGCTCTTGAGCTTGAGGTAGAGAGACATATTGTTGTTGTTTTTCTTGATCATCATCATCTTTATCATGATTAAGATCAAACTTATCCATTGTATTACATTTTTGGATTTGAAGGGTGACTTGTGTTTTTTTCCTCTTTGGCAAGGTTCACATGTCTTATCCTTTTCAAATTTGACTTTTTGGAAGTCTACTTACTAGCTCTCCTTTGCTAAGACTTTGAATTAATTCTATGCTAGCATGACCAAGCCTTCTATGCCATAGCCAAGATTCATCACTAATAGTCATAAGACACTTAGAGGAAATGTTAGATATCTTGTGTAAGTCTATTATGTAATTATTGACATCTTTATCTCCCTTGAATATCTCTTGGCCACTTAAAGAGGCTATAAGACATTCATTTGAGGTAAAGATAACTTGGTTTTCCTTATCACATAATTGACTTGCACTTAACAAATTATGTTTCAAACCATCAACAAGCAAAGCATCTTCAATAAAAGTAGTATCATTAATACCAATAGAGCCAATGCCAATTACCTTACCCTTAGCATTGTTCCCAAAGGTTACCTTACCACCATCAATTCTTTTGATGTGATTGAAGAGTTCTTTGGTTCCGTTCATATGCCTTGAGCATTCACTATCCATAAGCCAAACATTTTACTTTATAGTGGAATTGAGGCATACCTATAAAGCCATAATTCAAGTTTGGTTTTTAGGTACCCAAACGAACTTGGGTCCTTGGGGGTTAGCAGTTGATGGTTCCCAATGAGTCTACCTTATCCAACAATGCTTGTTGATATGACCAAATTTCATGTAATAATTGCATTGTTTAGCTCTATATATGTTTTTCGGTTTTGACATGCATTTGTTTCTTAACATCATTTTAGAAGGAGTTTGTGTGCAATGACATACAAATGCATGATGAATAGCTGTTTTTCTAGGTGTATGCCTTTTATACATAAATGTGTGATTGGTCTTTTGAGGTTTCCCTCTTAAGCCAAGTGACCCTTGACTATACTTCTTTTGAATAGAGGGTTTTGTGTGTGCTATGCTCTTAGCCCTTACGACCTTAATTATGGAGGTTTGTGGTGCACTAGACTTAACAAATGTAGTCTTGTGAGATGAAAATGATGTTTTATTAAATCCTAGACATGTCTTATTAAAGGTGGTTTTTGAGAAACTATGAGAGTATCTAAACTCTCTTTCTTTTATGAAACCTTGAAATTGAGTTTTTAAGTTCCTCAACTTCATTTTTCAAGATATTTTTCTCTTTAAGCAAAGATTTAGTTAAAGGTCTAGAGGAATACTCGTCTAATGATTTTTGAAGAAATTCATTAGAAGTTTTAAAATCGAAATTCTCTTTTTGTAAAACTTCCATTTTATTTTTCAAATCTAAAATATTATTTTTATAAGTTTTAAATCTACTTCTATATTTTTCTAATTTTAGGTTCAATACTTCTATTAAACTCTGCTCATCATCATCATCTTCACCATTACTATTATTATCACTACTATTATCATTAAAAGAATATGAGTAAGAAGGACCTACCTCATCCGTGAAGTGATCCTCTAAAGCCATGAAGCATAGGTTGACCTCTTCACCTTCATTATCATCTTTTTTACTTGAAGAGTTTTCTTCATCCTATATGGCTTTGTGACCTTTCTCCCTATCATCTTTTTGAAATCTTTTCTTGTGTTTCTTGAGCTTTGGACATTCTAGTTTGATATGTCATTCATCCCGCATTCATAACACTTTACTTCCTCTTTATTTCTTTGAGAATCATTTAAGGAGTGTTTGAATGTTCTTTGTTTGGAGTTTTGAGAATTTCCAAGTCTCTTTTCTATTATTCTCTTTATTCTTCTTGAGAGCATGGAAATGTCCTCATTTCCATCATCACTCTTCTCTTCATCATCTTCAATTACCTCTTGAGATTTTGAAGTAGAGGCTTTGAGTGCTAGAGACTTTCTCTTTTCTAGTTCGGCTTTAAGTTCTTTATCTCTTTTTACCACCATCTCGTCCAATCATCTCTTGAAAGAATTTCTTCTTCACCATCAACTCCTCTCTTGGTTAGTGCTGTCCATTCTTTTCGAACACTATCCCAAACTTCAATTCCTTCACTATCGAGATATGTCTCCATCCGGAATTTCCAATGAGCGTAGTTTGCTCCATCAAAGTAAGGTTTGAGACTTTGAAATCCTTCACTGGCCATTTCTTTATCTTTGTTAGCACTTATTAGGCTTTGTTGCTAGACAAGCTCTGATACCAATTGTTGCCCAGACAATGAACCAATAAAGGGGGTTGAATTGGTTAGCAAATAAAAAATTTCTTATTTTGAAGTGCGGAATAAATAAAATAGAGTAAGGAATGAGAGATATCACACACAAGATTTATAGAGGTTCAGGTATTAACAAACCCTACTCCTCTCCCCAATCTTGATTGGGTGTTTCACTAACACACTAAGTGTTACAATTGTAACATCCAGTGATTTAGGCCCTGATTGCGCGTGACCGTAGTGGGGTCCATTGGTTCAATCGGAGTCTAAATTTGAACCCATAAAAAAATGACTAATAATAAAAGAAAATAATTAAGGGTATTATTATTTAGGAATTAAAAATATTAGGGGTAGAATTAGAAAAAAATAAAATTTCCTATGGACAAAATTGGTATTATGGCAATTGTTTGGGGGAAAAGTGTGAATATGGAGGAAGATGTGGTAAAAATGGAATTTCTCAAAGTTTAAATATTAATCAAGATTAATTAACTTAATGAACCAATAAGAATTAAGATTAATTTTAATTAGTGGGACCCACTTCTTAATTTAGGTATAAAAGTCAAAAAAGGAAGACAAATTCTACATTCTTCCATAAGCCATTTTCTTCTTCCTTTTCCCACCCTTTTGCCGTCCACTTTAGTCCCTCCATAAGCCACCATTTTTCTGTAAATTAAGCTTGATAAAGTGTGGAAATAAATTAGTTTTGAGGGAGGAAAAATCAGAGTTTAAGAGTTCTTACTACAAAGGTACCAAAGGAGCAAGAAGGAAGAAGGAAAGAAGAAGAGAAAGGGAGAAGAATTTGGGGCAGATTCGACCAGCCCTATAACTCCATTAAGGTGAGTTTATTCTTCTTAAATTTAACCTTTTTTCCTTCTATTTGAGACCCATGATGATGATAGATGTGATTAGGTTTGATAGATTTAGGTTTGGTTGCAAGATAAAACTTAGAAAATTAAGTTTGTGTTTAGTTGATTAAGATGTAATTAGACTTTGAATTGATGATATTTGATGTTAGATAATTGTTTTATTGCTTAAAAACTAAATAAAATATGATGTTAATGGATGAATAAGGGGCTGCCATAATTAAAGAAATTTAGGGGAAATTGAAGTTTATATGGAAACACCACAATTGGTGATTGAGTAATTGTGAATTGAGTGTTGAATTGAAGAAAATGAATTGGGACCTAGGATATGGTTTTTGGGCAGCCATGACATATGAAGAAGGAAGTTTAATCTTAGTACATTTTAGCTCAATTAAGGTGTAAAACATATTAGGAGCTTTAAAATATTATGTAGACATGAAAAGCATTGGAATTAGATATTGGAATTGAGATGTGATATGGTTGTGTAGGAAAAATAAGTGAACAAGTGAGAGGCCCTCAAGAGGGTGACAAAGGCAAGGAGAAAGCTAGCCAATAAGGAAAGAAAAAGAAGGATTAAGGAAAGAGCCAAGGCTGATTAGGTATGTGCTTCATTGATAAAAATTTTGCATGTTGTTAAAGTGTATGGAATTGTATATTAATGTTTGTTATGTTTGTGTTTTTGAGATGTTATGTGATTTGTTGTGACTTTTGATATTTTATATGGAAATGGGACCAAATGGTGTGAAATAATTGAGACATATGAATGTAGTTGTAATTCTGGAAATTTTAGTACTAAAATGAATGCAAATGATGAATGTGGTTGAAATATGGATTGATGTCAATTGATGGCTCGGGTACAAAATTCCAGGAACAACTCTGTCTATTGTGATGATAATTTGAGTTATGGAACTCCTTTTTGTATGTTCTTTGTTGGAAATGAAAGCTAAGATACAAGGCTTTAATTTTTATTTAGACTATAATACCTAATTATGTCTAGATGTTCTCAGAAAAATGCATGAAGTTTAAACCTAGAATCTGTCCAGAAAATTCTGGGCAGAAAATTTTGTGATGATGCAGTAGTGAATTGATCATAACTTTTGATAGAAAATTATGATTTAAGTGATTTTTGATTCATCTAAAAGATAAGACATTAAGATTAAAATTGTTAGGAGGCTAGAACTCTAAATTCTAATTATAAATGGGCTAAAAATGAAGCCCAAAAACAGGTCCAAAATCTATCATAGGTATAAAACGTGAAATGTTGGACTTATGCATGGGGTATGTTAATTATATGTAATAATTAATGCAAATATTTACTTTGATGATAATTATAAATGTTTAACAAATTATTTATGTATGAGATCTTATTGTAATAATAATGGGAATATAGAACAAAAATAAACAAGCATACTTATGATAATTGAAAATATTGTGATTTATTATAAAATTTGTTAAGTCCAAAAGCACCTACTCTAGAACTAAAATAGGGAATAATTTGGCATGCTAATCAGGGAATTTTAGGCACTCGGTGTCAAATATGAAAGCCGGTAATGACAAATTGATAAATGCGCTCGGCGCAAAATTATTAAGCCGATAATGACAATATAACAAAAGCCGGTAATGGCATTATTATAAAAGCGCTCAGCGCTATATTATGAAAGCCGGGAATGACAACCCTGTTATTCCTATTATATAGTTCAGTTATAGGTGTTATGGCTACAAGAAAATAATAATAATAATACTAATATTGAAGTATGTGATTTTGATAAATGTTACATGAATTAAATTTGTTACTATTACATGTTGAATGCAATTTATTTGATTTTATATTAATTTTTATTTTATGTCTTATTTATTAAATGGTTAATTAATGTGTGGAAAAAATATATATGTATGTAAAATTTTTATCATTGAAGCACCACTAAGCTAGTAGCTTAGAGCGGGTGGTTTCCTCTCTTGCAGGTTAGAAGGGTAGCCGTAGATCTTAGAATTGTCAGAAGAAGAAGGGTACCCAAAGGGAAGCAGCAAAAAGCTTTGGGTTTTCCTTTTTGGTATATTTTGTTAAAAATTGTGTAAATTAAATTATCGTTTTTATTTCATATAATGTGTATTAAATATGTGAATTGCAATGTAAAAGAACATAGTTTGGATGTAAATTACTGTATTTTATAAATAAATGAAATTTTGAATATTTATACTTGCAAGAATTTTTATTTTAGTTTATGCAATATTTTCGAAAAAAAATAATAATAATAATATTTATACTTCATTTCGTTGAATTTACAAATGGTTAGATGGGTAATGCCCGTTTATCTTGTTAAACTATAGTGGGGTAAGGGGGTGTTACAACAATAGAGTTTTTCAAGCTCACTCCCAACTATGGTATTTCTCTCAATGGTTAACACCTAACCCAGAAATTCCTTTGTGTTTTTCAATTGTTCACACAAAAACCAATTCCTTGTATTTTATGGCTCACACAATAAACCCTTATAAGTGTTTCACTCTTAACCCAATATACCCAAACTCACTCTTGAGTAATTGATTACAATGAAAACACTCACCAACCTATAATACTAAGAAGTTATGAGCAATTAGGTTTTCACAAAGAATAGATGTTTGTTGAGAAAATGATTAATGCATAAGGCTACAACGAGATTAAATATGCAAAATAATTGTTGTTCTTCTTGTTGGGATTCATAAATGACTTGTATTTATATTCCCTCTGTGAATTATAGCTGTTTGGGTGTACGGTTGTTAATGTTCTTCCAAGCCGTGATCCAAGTGGTGACTCTAGCCGTGAAGCACTTTGAAAGAATTGGAAGTGTTTGATCACGGGCATGACTAATACTTTCATAGGCGTGAATATTCGTCCAAGCCATAGTCCAAGTGGTGACTCTAGCCGTGAAGCTCTCTAGAAGAATTTGACATGTTTGGTTATGAACATGATTGTCTTTCAATGGTGTGACTTGTTTGATCATTCACAGTTGGTTTGATTCTTCATAGCTGTGAACTTTGAATGGTGGAGAGTTGGCGCTAAGCTATATTCACGGGCTTGACATTAGTAGTCACGGATGTGACTTTGCTATTTCTTTGATTTTAGTCTTCAAAAGTTATCTTTTAATCTTGCATTATGTTCTAAACAAAGTATATCATGTTTAACGCAATTATAACACAAACATTGTTAAATACATTATTGCTATTTTATTTGTTATAATCAAAATGATGGAAATACCCCTCAATGTTCAACAAACATGAATATATGCTTCACGAGCATAAATCTTTGCTGATTTTCATTCTTTTGAACTTCAAACAATTTCAATCAACTTGTTTCATGGTCTTAGGAATGTGTAACCTATCTAACACACTTAGAATAGAAAATGTGGTTAAATTTCTTATTGCCTAATTATTTGTGATCATCAAAATGATGGAAATACCCCCTAAGGTTCAACATTTAGCATGATGGTTGATAATATGTATTAAGTTAAGAATGAGATAGTAAAACATGTTATAATGATGTATGGTATAATAATTGAACTGGTAGTAAGCTCATGGAGCACAAGTGATAACACAAAGAAAGATTTAAGAACCCAATCTTTGAATACTCATAACGTCTAACTTAGAACTAGAGTTAGGATATATGGCATGATATTAAGGGAATAAACAATATGATAGAAAACGGGATTCATGTGATATTTGGATTAAAAATAGAGTGTATGAATGTCATGCTATATAAGTATTGGATTAAAACACTTTATAAAAATAATAATTCATAAGAAGATAGTTCATGGACAGTAACTTATATGATATATATTGATGTTCATTTATCTATACATAAGAATGTATTGTGAACTTAAGTATACTAAGTGCACTCAATGTAATTAATGATTGAACATGATTAATGTGTGAGTATTTCTTGCACCCATATCGGATAGATAGTTGTTGACAAAGAATGAGAGCTTGAAGAAAGAGTCATAGGAAAAAATCCAATTTGGGATGGGTGATACACCAAAAATGTCATTTTTTTAATTTTATATTTTAAAAAAAGATGTATATTTTCCCTTGTGGGATGATAATTGTAAATCTTGAGGCTATTTGGAGCCCAATACAATATTTTAATATAGTGATATATTTTATTTTGCTTTCTCTTTTCATAGTTTTTTTTATGGATTTAAAATAGACATCATGACTATGGCCATGATACAAAAAAAAGTGATTTTAAAAGAAGTTGAAATTTCATTGGATTTTAAATGTTTATTTTTGTAATACTCAATTGTATAGTTAGATTCATTCCAATTACATGAAGGGGTGTTACACTTGTTGTCCATTGATTGTGAAACTCATTTTCAATTTAATCCCACATATTAGGGCCTAACATTTGTAGCCATTTGATGCCTAAAATCATATCAAATCCATCCAAAGGAATAAGAAAGAAGTCAATTAGGAATGGTCAACAATAGAAAACTTTACTTGTGAGAAAAATCCTTTGCTAGAAACCTTCAAATGAATATGTTGCCTAGGATGTATTTGCTACCCCTTAAATAATATTTGTTGTTCATTGATTATGTAAAACTTATTATGAGTGCAATGTAATCCCATATAATAAGGCCCAACATTTGTAGCAATTTAATATCTAAAACCATATCAAATTCATCCAACGGAATAACAAAGAAGGTAGTTAGGAAAGAATGGCCAACAATAGAAAAATTTACCAATGAGTAAATTCTCTTGCTAAGAACCTTCTCCCCATTAGTAATGGAGACACTAGCATTGGGTTGGGAATGGATTTGCAAGCTTAGGTGTTGAGCTGTTGTGGCAATGAGGAAGTTGTGTGCGCTCCTTCAGTTTATCAAACTCCACCAGGGCTGTTCATGCATAAGGGTCATTACTTGCATAGTTCATGCATGTTGTTGCCTCGTAATTGCATGTAATGATATATCATGTTCCCCCACCAAATCTAGTTGGAAGTGTCATCCAATTTTAGCTAAAAAAATTTTTTACACTAATGCCTTCTTGTATATAGTTCATCACAGTTGTTACATAATCCCTTAGCCCTGCAGTTAGCCTTCCCTGCCATAGTTAATTTTTTTTTTTTTTTTTTTTATAAAAGGAGGTTGTGTAGTTACGACTTGTATTATTGGCATTCCAGTTTTTGTATTTCCCTTAGCATTAGATGACATTGAATTGGATCCCAGATTTAGGAATGACAATTGGACCCACTCTCGTAATACTCCATCTCGACCTCATCTCGAATGGGACGGATTTTTTATATTTTTTTATCCCAAGTCCTAATTTTTTTGTGACGGGGATGGAGTGGAAACGGTATATACATCCCTCGCTTTGATCCCTACCCCAAATTATATATATATATATATATATATATATATTTTAACATATTTATATTTTTAAAAAATAATAAAATAAAAAATATAACACTTATTTAAAGTAAAAATATTTTTTTATTTAAAAAATTATATAATTAACTAATTAATAAAAATACAAAAATAAAAAATATTTTTAACATTAAAATAAAATAAACAATTTTAATAAAAACTGGAGAACGGGAAGGGGTTTGGGATTCCCATACCCGTGAGGACAAGAATCAAAATTTCTCCGGTGAGAGTATGGGGAGAGATCGGAAAACGGGGTAGGTTTCGGGATCGGAGAAAAAGATGGGGATGAGAAACTTCGCATCGAACTTATCCCGTTATCATTCTTACCTAGATTAGAACATTTTTTACTACCTTGCCACATTCTAGGATTTTTGTTCACCCACCTTACCTGCTGCATATATTCAAGGGCTCTTACGAAGTTCATGGGATGCACCAAATCAAGGAGCTTATTCATCCACACATCTAGCCTAATAGATTATGATAACCCTGCAGTAAATAAGCTAACATGTTTAACCATCACATACCAACTAGCCTTTGTCAATCATTCTTGAAATTATCACTGGTACTCTTCAACGGATCCCATTTGTTTCAAATTAACTAATTCTCTTAATGGATTGTTGCATTATGGAGGTCCGAATATAAGAGAACAATAATCTTTAAATGTTGCTCAAGTCACAAAGGGTTTTTCCAATTCCATTTGATAGTACCATAATTGTGCCTCACCCAACAAGTGAAAGGTCGTGAAACCGAACTTATTTGCCTCGCTATTGTGCTGATTGGCAAAAAAAATTTCATACATGTACAATCAAATCATTGGGTCTTTCGACCCATCAAAATTTGGAAAATCGAGTTTGGTGTACCTGGGTACCATTCCGTGTACTGGTGATGCATCTCCCCTTGGTGACTAATTGTTGGGTATTGTCAAATCATGGTGTTGCTGTTGATGGCAAAGGTCTCCCCTTTCTTGTCTGGCGACCTATTTCGGCGTTAAACCAATTCGTGCAACTGTAGAAATAGCTGTTTAAATTGATTTTGCATCCCTGTGAATCTGCCCTCCATTGTTGCCCGCTCTTCTTGTAATAATAATTTTGATGTACCAAATTGTTAAGATTACAACAGATGGATCGTATCACTGGGCGATTGACTGGATAATCTGGGTCAAACAATAGCCCCTTATTCTTAATCTTGCTTCCTCGACCTATTCTGTTAATTTCTCAAGCTCATCAAAGAGAGCTTGAATCCTTGAAATTCGTTTGAGTGAACTCCAAATCTCTTAGATTAATTAAAATTCTACTTATCATGTTTTATTCCTCATTGTCCTTAAAATAGGACTGATTATTACATAAAAATAGGAAGGCTATAATTTAGGCTTCCCTAACAGCTCTCCTATAGCAAATAAACTTAATAATTTTAGGCAAATAATAATAAGCAAAAATTACAGAAAATCAATTACTTGCCGCGCCTCCCCCAGACGACCAAGAAAGGAATCCGTAAAATCAACTTCAATGATAGCATTTGAGGCCCTCGGTAAAGTGGAGAAAGTGCAATTTCATTCACTCTACTGAGGTTTAGCAACTAAAGGTAAAGCCATTTACTGTATTGCATATTGCATCGTATTTGACCCAAAAAGTCTCCAAAAAGTGTTAGCTTAGAGCAGATATCACAGTAAAAAACATGGAAAGCATTTAAGCTCAGCTATAGAATATAGAACAAATGCATCTGGATAAATTCGATTAACAGCAGATATATTGAGAAGAGTTTACAAACATCCTACAATTATTCATTACTATAGATTCCGTAGATATTTATATCCCAAACTTCCCGAGTTGCGGACATTTTATGGACATTTTACAAAGTTCCGATGATTTTCTAACAGGGTTCAGGCGGCAGCTTCAGCTGCAGAAGAGACTTGCTTGAGAATATAAACGTGATCTCCCACATTAACTATGTTCCCTTTCCCTCCATTGTTATTGTCCTTCCAAACTAAATTCTGGCCAAAGTAGATCTGCAGTAACATTTCACCTGATTATTTTGGATCAATGCCATCAACAAAAAGACCATTTAGGGTTTGGGTTTTCACTCACCTTCCCTTGTTGTTTCTTATTTGGACGTAATACTTTATCAGATCGGATTTTCATGAGAGTTTCATTTGGCTCGGTTCCTGCTTCCCCTGTAGCTTGATTAATTGTAGGTATCTACATGGCACCGTAATCAAAATTCTGTTTTCAATGTTGGAATATGCAATATGGCATGAAATATACAGGTATGATAGCAAAATTTAGAATTATAAACAATGCATGAATATTTGAAACTTCGCAGATCCTTTTCCTTCATAACACACAATATAGAACTACCATAAAAGGGAAATCAGTCATTAGAGTTTGGATCATTTACTTTCTTCTATATCTTAATGGACAATTTCGAAAGTAAGAGTTGAATTTTTCCATAATCATATGATTGTAGGGAATTAAAGAAGCCTTAGAGAGAAGACATTGCAATGCTGCTTCACTGCCAAATATGAGCTATCTTTTTGGCTTTGATGCTCTAGAAAGCAACTATGCTTGTCGCTTCAGCTGAACTACAAGTCTACAGCATATTCTTCATTATATTTTGTTATCTTTGATAAATCGACCTCTTACAGGGCCACTAATACTAGCAAAAGTAGTTATACAATGCAGTATCTTTCAGAGGTTAAATAATGATAGCCTGATTAAAACCCTTACTAACTTGCAATTTATATGATCATTGTTTTAGAAATTGTAAGTTGTGTGTAACTTTTATAAATAGAGAAGAAAATGTGGACAGGACAGCTTTATACCTTACAGCGGGAACACAGCCGGACACCTCCAAATGTGAACTTACTTATCCTAATTTCGGTCCACAAGTCCTCAGAAAATGGTTCACAACCATCAACAAGGATGCTGTACCACGCAAGAGACCAAATCAAAAATATTGGTAAACCATGCAGATGGTATGATCGAAATTGGAAGGGGAAACTAGTGTTACTGAAAAAATTTACTAAAGAAAACTGAATAGCATTTGCTAATAAGCAATATTAATATTTGGATATTACTCATGGCCTCCAGAAGCTAAATAAAAACTGGATAATTGTTAACTAAGATAAATATATTTATCATGGGTCTAAATAGATACTTTGGTCTAAAACGGTTAATTGAAACGGGCTCCTTGAGAATCTTATTTAGTGCATCCAATGATCCCTGCAAACACAAGATCCAGTCCTCAGATTCATGGAAATAAAAAATACAACTTAATATATTATATGGCATGAGTTGACTAACTTGAGAAATAAGCATGTATGGAAAGAGGTCAGAAAACATAACATTGTACCCACGAGCATAAACAGGATCCACAGGCCTAGTTTCTGAAGCTGCAAGATTGATAATAATGAATATTTTGCAATTATTCTCTGTCAAAGAAAGGTTCACAAATAACTTTGCAAATTAATATGGTAGATAATGGGATATGCCAACCAGTCATCAATTTTAAGTTCTAACCAAGTGTTTTTGTTACAATTGCACCTATAATATAGTCCCCATATTTGAAAAATTGCACTAATTAATGAATTCATGTCCCATTGTTACAAATGCACAAAAGTTGAACTAAACCTGCATTAAAGCGCACTAGCCGACTAGGTTTCCCAAGATAATCTGAAAACCATTTTGCTGCTTGACCTCCCTCATCCAGGGCTGAGCCAGACCATTCCCATACAGAGACACCATCTGCTACTTCGTGTGGTTTTGTTAGTGGTATGTTAAGCACACCCATCCCTGGAGCCTTTATTACTGTGAAAGAAAACGAATTCATAATGGCTTCCAGCTGAAATGACATAAAACAAAGTACAAACATACTAATGAAGAAATGATGCCGTGTATTATGTTATATATGTGAAATAAATTTGGTTAAAAGCAGACTCAACTTCATTTTAGAAGAACGTGAAATTAGAAGATTTCCCTTTTCGTTTCTTATTAAATATAAGTTGAGAAAATCATATAAAGGAAAAAAAACACATGATATAGAATAGTGATTTTACCCATATAAGAGTTCTTAGTAGGTTCCCAACCGTCTGAAAATGCTTCATCTGGAAGCTCTACCTCAACCAGGGCAAGCTTTGGTTCAACTCTTTGGGTATAAGCTCTCCCTTTGTAATTCACAACTAACCAGTTTCGATCCCATCTATATCCTGTATATCCAAGAAACCCAAAACATGCAAATAAAAAGTAGAAAATTCAATATCTGCCTGTCTAATTGCCAAATACAAATTTACAAGATCATAAAGCTTTGAAAATGATCTAAAACAATGTAAGCTAGATAGCAAGGGATCGACATGTTCACGAATTTCCAATTTTCGTAGAATTTTTTTTCCCAATTTGCCTATTTACCATAGGGCCAATAATCTTTGAAAATTCTGTCAACAAAATCAAGAAAAAACAAAAAGGAAGAAAACCCAGATGCATGTCGATTATTTAACCCTAGAAACTGACAAATTGATGCATATAGAAGATAAAATTATGTATAGACTAAGAGATGAGAGACGAAAACCAAGAGGGTAAGAGAGAAATGCAGGAAAGAATTGAAGAATCAGTAATTAATTGAAAAACAGAAATCAAAGAAGTGGAGGTTTTACCAGTAGGAGTGAGGGGTGCACGAGAAACAGAAATGCCACGGCATGACTTGACAGGATAGATAAAGATTGATGATACTTTTGCAACTGGCTCCATCTCTCAGTCTACTTAATCACAGAAATGGCAGACACAGTCCAATTTGAGTTATGGTTTTCTTCTATATATGAAGAAGAGTAGAAGAAGAATTCCTCTTTATGTTAGTTGTGAAACGGTCCCTCCAGAATCAGAAGGAAATATGCTTTTGTAAAGCATTGTAGAGAAAAAAAATATATATATATATATATATATATATATATATATATATATAACACTGAAATATTAGAAAATGTCAATATATTTATCGATAATAAAACATATCAAACAAAGCTTCAAATATTCATTATATATTTTTTATTTTATTTTCAATATTTATTTTAAAAATAAAATAAATATTTAATATATTTTCCCATTTTCCCATTATTTATTGATATTATTTCTTTTTCTTTTTAGTATTTCTTTTACTAACTAAAGACTTAATATGAAGGTATTAAGGTAAATTATATTAAAAATTTATAAAATTAATAGTAATAAATTATTTTAATATATGTGAAAAAAGCTAAAATAGAGTAAATTGAGTTGAAATATTTTGATTGAATTTGATTCTTTAAGTGAAACCAATTCAATTTTTTTTTTAACAAATATTCAATTATTTGATTTATAAAATTTTGAGTTGATTCTGAAATGAAGTGATGGATTGTGCAGCCTTAACTTATATAATTGTTCTCTTCGGAAAAAGAAAAACACTTATTTGACTTATTCATAAAAATCACATAGTAATAGGCTAATAGGCAATAGCTGTATTTCATCAAAGTAGAGTTATAAACTTGTGTTCCTTAATGAAAACGTTTTCATCACGAAACCTCAGTAGAAATTAGAAATTAATTGACAAAAAGTATTAAATGAGATTGACCATAAACTGGAGGGCTTTTTCGTAATTATCTATTTACTGTGAGTGTTTTTTTTTTGTTTTCCCTTAAAGAAGGAAATATCTTTAAATATCAAAAGAAAGATCCTTAAATTTAACTTATAAATAAACGTATAAATTTATTCTATCAAAATACATATAAAATAATTGTCATTTCATATATATGATAAAATTAATTTATAATTATATTATATAATTAGATTTAAGCAACAACAAAAAAAAAAAAAACATTGAAGGTTTTCATTTCCAAGTTCCATCTACCACATTCTAAGATCCTTTTAATTTTGGCACGCTCAAAACGAGGAGGAAATACCCAACAACCTTTTTTTTTTCTCCTTCCATTTTTTTGTAAATGTTTTTTCCTCAATTTGGCATTTAAATTCCTCAACAAAATATTGGGAACTCCAACTGGCTGATGTTTATATTAACACCGGCCAAATGTCCAATAGATTTACAATAAATTAGAAAAATCAAAGGTGAATAAGGCAAAACTCAAACACATCATCAAGCCAGTAGTCAAGCCTGCGCGGAGCGAAGGTGAGAGAGAAGGGCATTTTAGCCAAAAGAGTAAACATAATAACATCCAACCAGGACCAGACACAATCTTTTAGCTTATAGTAATTAATGATTAATCAGTTCATTACTATTTGTAAGCACCTGCTATCTATTAGCTCAAGCGCATTTTCAGTGTAACAATCTTTGATTTGGCATTTTCGCTTGCTCGCGCTCAAGACGCGGTCCAAGATATCATTAAAGATTATTATGCCATTTTCATCATTTCATTTTATCGTTACCAAGTTTTTTTTGCTTGCCATAACATTCAGATATAGCATATCATCAACTCATTTATTCATCAGTGCTTATTCGGCCTCCATATTTAACTTAACGTATATATATATTTTTTAAAGATAACTTAATGCCAAAAAAATCTATAATTTCAGATTCTATTTTGGATATTAAGCCTTTTGCAAAATCAGAAGTAGTTTTTTTAATCTCAAAATCAAAAGTTCCTTTATGTTTATATCGGCCTAAATTGTAATTGGGTCCATTAAATTTGATGAAATCAACCCAACATACATTAACTGAAGTTAGATACATGGAGGTAAGTTCACTCTCTTGGCTATAGTGGCATGTATATGATAAAATATGATTTATTTTCAGCTGAAGGAGAAGCAAAAAGTCTACTCCTTTGTTCTTTGTTGTTCTTATAAATAAGGACACTTTTTTACTAATGAGGACAACTTTTCACCCATTGATAAGATTTTTTTATTGTACGCTCGTTTTGTATTTGTAAGCTTTTGGCTTCCACTTCAATGCATTTACTCATAGTTATTAGCTAGTTGCTATCATTATTTATCATCAGTCGTTAAAAGAATATTCCTGTTTCAATTATTGCTTGCTAGTGCACCAGGGGCAACCCATAGCTGAAAACGATCGATGGTCCCACTTGTTGCCATGCGCGACCTGAACTACTGTTCTCAGACGATTTTGGCTTGCAATCTAAATTGCTGGTCGGTCCATTTCATTTTGAGTCTATTCATCATTGAAACAATCTTGTTAAGTCTAAATTCGAACCCCTTTATTCGTCTTTACTTCACAAAGATGAACAATTTATTAATTGCTAACTTTTCTAAGAGTAATATCAGGCATATCAACAATTTTACCGCTATATATATATATATATATATATATATATATATAATTTAAAAATAAATTACACCGTGTCATATTATATTATACTGATATGGCAGGAAAGTAAGCTACCAATATAAATTGAAGCGCGTAAATGGAAGAGAGAAGGGCTAAAAGGTTAATTTTTAATTTCATTATTAATCCCTTATTTTTTTATTTTTCTAATTTAAACCCATCACGTTTTATTTTTGGTCAATTAAGCAAAGACTTTTTATTTTCAACCTCATTGAGTCTATTCCTAGATTTTATTTTTTTCATATTATTATTATTGTTTCTAAATTTCCATATTCTATCCGAGGGATTCATTTTGAAAATTATTGTTATTATTATTATTATTATTATATGAAATTTTTTTAAAGAAAAATAAAACTTAGATCAACAAATAATGAATATTAATTTCTGTAGGAGTCATAAAAAAGAATATTATAATTTAACTATAAATTAATGTGAATAATTAATATTATGAACATTAATTTCACCATAAATTATTTTAATTTTTTTCACTATAATGAATATTATTTGGGGATTTATGTGGGAGAAAAGTGGAAAAAAAGAGATTAAATATATTATTGCACATGAACCAACAAATATCACATGTTCAATGCTTACGAGTCTGATAATACCACCAAACTGCGTGAAACTATACTCTATCCTATGTTTTGGTCTTCATGCAACAAGTAGCATGATATAGCTTAATTTTAAATTTTTAAGAAGCAACATGTTCCAAAATTGAAGTATAAGAGATAAAATAGATCAAAAACTGTTTCACGAGATAAATGACAAAAATTGACACTTTTGCCTAAATAGTTTTTTGAATAACTAGTTTACAACATACTATGAATAATGTGTTAAATTCTTAGCAATTTTAATATACGATAGTTAACTTTGACGAAACCAATGATTTAAACTAAACATTATAGCAAGACCAAAAATTGTACGTACATAGATTATAAATCTTCTCCAAATAGATCAAAATATCAAGCAAACAATTTTAGAATCAAATTATTTTGTGGCAATAAATTGTATCATTGACTTGCTTTGCAGTGATTCTGGAAATTTTGAATAACGTCTGGACCAAAAATGAACTTACAACTGAATTGCAACCAGCACTAGAGAGGCCGAACTATTATGAACTTAGAGATCAAATTACTTAATTAAGTGGTTTTAAATTTTATGATATGGAACCTGATATTGAGTTCGTCGAGGATCAGGTTCCATATCATTAAAAAAAAAAAAAAAACCACTTAATTTTGAGTCTTTGAATTTGTTAATTAGGTTTATTTTAATGAAATCTCATATATATATACAAGTTTTATTGGTCTTGAACTATTAATTTTACAATAATTTAGAATTTATTTTTATTTTTCAAAATTTAATAAATTAAAATTGCGTGATTAGTTTAAAAATTCTTCAATAATAATAATTGTAGTAGTGGTGGTGAATAGATAAAGTATGAGAAATTCAAAATGTGTTTTACCATTGAATTTATTTTTATCTTTATTAAGAATACCATAGGATCAAACGATGGTGGTCCTTGATCAAAGCATATCCCAATTCATGACTTAAATTTTCAAAATCAAAAGAATCTACTTTTGATCATAAAATAAAATGTTGCAACTGTTTGAAAGAGAAAGTCCCCCACACTTAATATATTCCAAACGCAATTTATCAATATACAAGGGAATTCTTTCTTTAAGGATAAAACTTAAATGTGAGCTTGAAATTGTTTACGATAAGACAAAAATTTTAGTAGGCATCCTTTTGTTAGGACCAATCTATCATTGCAAAATGAATTCAACTAAAAAAATTGAGCATTTCTACTTTGGTCCAAATAAGGATAACTTGGAATCTGAATCTTTTTCACGTTAAAATTATAGAAAGATTGAGAAAAAAAAAATCGAGCTTTTTATAGTACTATGTTTTGGCTCGCATGCCTTAATTCTTAAAATATCATTATCTTTATATTCGTATTTATTTAACAAGATGGATTTTCTTCTCACAATAAAATATTTTGAACATTTAATCTGAAGTCTCATTAATTCAATGCGTTTTCATCAATTTAACCCTTCTTATTTAAAATTCTTTAAAAAATTATTTCCACAATTTTAAGTTAATATATTTTTCTACCTGAAAAATTAAAATACATTCGTATAACATGAACACATAAAGAAGTTTTATTAATTTGACAAATATGAATCATAAAAAATAAAAATTGTAACAAAATATCAATAATTTAATTAAATGGTCAATACATATTAATTTAAAATGTCACATCAAGTATTGATAGCAAACTCCATATTAGCCCACCCTCATATTCGCACCTTCAAATTAGCCACACAAGTCATTTGTAAAGTCGAGCCTTATCATGCCAAACTATAAATTACCTAAATAAATCCTTATTGTAAAACATCTTTACCCTATTCACACAACAACCTGACAAGAGAATGTTATTGTAATAACTTTCAATATAATTAAGAACTGATTCAATTATATTAAAAAATGTTACGATGCAAATGATTTCAAATGTTATAAATTTAAAACGTTGATGTATCATGACAATGATAACTTATATAAAACATAAAACATTATATAATATCAAAAGATTTGATAAAATTAAAATATTTAAATACAATATTTATATGGCATACACAAATCTAAGATTTTACAAAATAAGCAGTTACAAAACTATATGTTTCTGAAAATAAAAACAGATAAATCTATAATTATCCAAACCCAACAAAACCAAAAAAGTACAACAATTATATCTCTCACCCCAAGTGTGTATCATCAACTCTGATCTTTGGACGTACTCATCTGTCCCTCCACTCCTAAGCTTCGAACTTGCACATTGGCTAATACTCAATGGTACATAACAACATGCAAAACACTACAAAATAAATGCAACATACATGATATTCTTACCAACATACCATAATGACTTACCTCGAAATCCATATATGCATTAACTCATATACTATATTGTTAAAGAGGTACCTTAAAGAACTTTAGACACTTGATGTACTCAATTATTATTAATAAAAGAAATTTTCATTTATATGGTATTTATTGCCTATGAATTGATATAAATATCAGACCATTTAATGAAGTCTTTGGTATGTAACATAGCATGAAAGAAATCATAAAAAGATTCTTATTATGTGCAATTGTGCTTATACCTAAATAATCTCTAGTCATATGATTAACAAGACAATACATTGTTAATCCGAATAGACTAGCACATGTTATACTTCTTGACTATGTCAAGCAGCTAATCTCATAAGCTAATAACATGAGATGTTTAGAGTTAACATGTGAATGTTTGCTAGAGTAGCCAAGTATATTAAATGACTTGCTATGAGGCAATCACATAGGTATCTATTCAATGTTAGTCATAGTCTTATCATAACAATCGTGCATGGTTATCTTCGATATTGAATTCTATATTTTGACCCCATTCCTTGTTGCCTCTCAGAGGTTGCTCATAGAATGATGATTGAGTATAGCATAATGTATTCGAAGGTAGTTGAGTAGTTAATAAAGGATTCACCACTTCTAATAGAAGAAGAGTATACCCTATGACCTTTTATAGATATCATTACTTAGAAATCCTTGGTTGAGGTGGACATGTTTTGAAGAAAGTTTTCAAGAAAATGTCTAATAAAGTAATAAGTCTCATAGACAAGAACTAATATCATTTGGACTAGATGTGACATAGTTAGTCTAGTGGGAGCTACTACATAGATCATGCTCTGAACTAAATAAGGTATAGTTTGGTGAAATGAAAAATTGCACAGTAATTATCTATGGAAGGGTTTATAGTCAGACCACTGATTTTTCGATCAATTGGAGGTCATGATGTATTGTTAGATACCACTCATGATTTGCTCAAAATCATGTGATGATTTGAGCTGCTAACATAACCAGAAACCTAATGGGGTCACATGTATAGAAGGAAAGAAGGAAATGTGAAATGGGCCTTGGATTAAATCCAAGACATGAGAGAGAAATGATTTGGCCATGCACCAAGTGAAATGGTCAGGATAAAGGGGAGTCACAGTAGTGACACTACTATTCATGCCCGTGAAGGCCCTGATATCAACTTTTGTGATTTTAGATTTTCTATTTTAAATGTAATTCCTATGCATGGAAAACTTATGTCCAACCCTAATATGATTAGAGGACATATAAATAATCCCTTGAAGGGTCAAATTCGTGGTTTTCACCTTGAGAAATAAAAGTTATTCTCTCTTCTTCTTCTCTTTCAAGTTAAAATACCATAGCTAGCACCTTAGGGCTTTGACACCCCATCATTTTGTGGTTGTTTTGTTCGTTCCTTCGCATGGATTATTGTTAGAGATAATCCAGCCTTGGATTGTTATGGTGACTTGAAGGAAAGACTCACAAACTTGGAAGATCAAAAGAAACAAACAAGGTAATCAACTTCTTCCATATGAATAGTTTAATCCAATTTTAATGTTCATAGGGCATTCTATGGTTTTTAGGTTCAAAAAATTTTAATTTTCTACTGTGCCATGTATGAAATGTATGTTAAGAATCCAACAGTGGTATCAGAGCCACCATATATAAATTAATTTTGAATTTAATTGAAGTATCAGTGAGATTGATTGAAAATGAACAACTTGGATTCCCTTCTTCCGTTAAAAACGAATTTTGATTATTTTTTGCCTCAAATTTTAAATTTAAGTCAATGAAATTCTAATATGATGATATTAAATATTTTATGATGATAATAATGTTAAATTTGATTTAAACATGAAATTCCAAGTTATGCATAGTTGCTGAATTTCTAGGGTTTATAAAACCTAGTTGTGCCAATTGAGTTGTTTATGGGGCTGTTCGAATTTGGTTTGTTAATTTGATTAATGAAACATGTTTATGACATATATAGAATATGTTTTAACTTCTGGAAAGCACTTATAATGATGCAAAAATAATATTTGATCATAGAACAAACAAGACAAGTAACTAGGTTAAAATCCTTACCATGTCATGAGACTGTTTTGTGTTGTTTGATTTAATGGGATGTAACTCCTTAACTCATGTTTATGAGATATTCATAATATTATTTTGATTTCAATTGAATTCTAAAGTCAAATTAAATTTGTGGTTAAATTTCTAAAGAATCCTAAT
Organism: Triadica sebifera; assembly: GCA_023653625.1. Classification (NCBI taxonomy): domain Eukaryota; kingdom Viridiplantae; phylum Streptophyta; class Magnoliopsida; order Malpighiales; family Euphorbiaceae; genus Triadica; species Triadica sebifera. The sequence goes on along the minus strand of CM042903.1, from coordinate 11,887,779 downwards.
TAATGTATGATTCAATTTAGGCAATTTTTGAGTAATTGGTCTGCTAGTTAAATGATGAATGATTTAGATTATCTAATGAATTAATTTAATTAGTTTAAATTGATTATAAGTTTCTTATAATGATTTGAATTAATTCTAGAAATTTTAAAAATTTTTAAATGGAATTTGATTTGAATTTGAAAAGGGTTTTCAAAGTTCGAGTTTGACTAGATTATAGTATGTAATTGTAACTAGGATTGTTTAATCCTATTTGACATCAAAATAATGAATAATTAAGTTAATTTAATTATAAATTAATTACTGGTCATATTTAATTTAATATTTAATGTAATTTAGTTATTAAATTATGATTTAATATTGCATGCATTAAATTGGAAGTAACCTAGTTGGCAAATTTAGGAAACCTTTTAATATGATCAAATGTATATCTAAAATACATGATTTCCTTTTAGAAAGTGTCTCTAAATATTTATATGATTATTTATCGAGATTAAATAATGATTTTATGATTAATTTCATTAAGGCCAAACAATCAAAACCATGTTTCAAGAGTTGAAACAAAGAGAACCCATATTATTTTTTTGATAAATTACCTTTATTTATGCATTAGAGAATGCATGCTAGGGGTGTATGGAATGGCATGATGGTATGATTATGGACTTGACCAATGTGATTGATCATGCATGAAATTTTATTTTTGGTAAATAGGGCATGCGAGTCCCGACCTTCTTTGTTCTCTTTATTGTATTTATGTTCTCATCTTATTTCCCTCATATGAAACTTGAGGTTTTATTATGAAGAATTTATGTAATTATATTACATAGGATTATAATAGAATTGAAGTACAAAAGAACAAGAAGCCAAGGAGATGGTGTTAAAAGTGAAGGAGCATTAGAATAAGAAATTATTTTCTATTTTGGTATTGTAACTTCATGCATCTACCTAGGTGAGACTTAGTCAATCATTTCATGAATCGAAGGATTGATGTTAGATTATGTCCATAATCATAATCATATAATTAGTGTAATTATCTTATATATCTATATGTGATGAATGAATATATTATGAATGCCAAATTGCCAAGATGAAACCTAAAATTAAAGAAATCCTTCATTAATAATATTAAGGTCAATGTCTTCTATTAATATGGCAAGAACCAGAGTTCTTTTAGAGTTTGGATTGTTGGGCACACTCAAGCCTGCTCTACACAAATATGTTCAAAAAATCAAAATATGATTTGATGATTAGTGGGTTGGTTTTAACCAGTTACATTGGCTTGTTGGGCACACCCAAGGTCAATGTGAATTAGAGGCAGTATTAGGTAAGTGTACATGAGATGTGCACATATCAAGAGTTGATAGTCTAATGATTCAGTAGTTGCACAATATGATGCAATTGGTATAAGATACCTACCAATTGACCTAAGGTGGCTTGTTCGGCACACCCAAGGTTAGTGATGTTGGATACTGATCCACAAGGAGAGCTTCGAACAGGTTCTTTCAGATTCATAGTGAGGGCTATGGGTTTGTAATAAAATAGTGGAAGTTATAATGCGTGCTTATTAAAGACTTAATAATCATGCATTTAGTACATTCTCCAACATGATTTTAATTTACATCTAGGTTGCTAGAATCATGTCATCAAATATGAACTTACGCTTAATTCTCGAATCCAACAAATTGACTAACCCAAACTTCCTAGATTGACTAAGGAATTTGAGAATAGTTCTCAAAATTGAAAAATAACCTAGGTCTTGGAAGAGTTGCTTCCCTTCCCTTCTACTAGTGATGCATTTGTTGATGAACAGTTGGCATACAAGAAGCACATGGATGATTGTGAGTTGGCGAGTTGCATTATGCCTACATCTATATCACCCGAGCTTCAAAAGTAGCATGAGACTATGGATGCAAATACCATTATGTATCATCTAAGGGAGCTTTTCGATGAGAAAGCTCGAACCAAACGATACGATATATTTACACTAGTACAATAACAACTTTAAGTTAAAGGTTATATATGTCTGTTGTGGAAATGATAGACGCTTAAAATAGAGGCAGTGACATTTTTGTAAATATGTCAGGCTATATGCTTATTATATACGTCTGTTAATATAAATGTCAAACATATAAAATTTTAGGCATCTGTTTTTATTAAATGACAGACGCATATTCTATATATTAGGCGTCTGTTATACTTTAAGACAGACACCTATAAGTTTTTTAAAAACCAAAACACGGACATTTTTATCTGTCGTCTCTAACAGTACTATATATACATGCATTTTGTCTACAATAAATTAATTAATTTGGAAAGTAAGAGTGGTAATTAAAAAATTGAATTAAAAAAGACAAATTGATATTTAATCAAATAATATTTAAATTAATTAATTAAATATGTGTCAGGCTTGGTTAGCTAATAATATATATATATATAACAAATATTAAAGGTTGCCTACTTAATTATAGGTTTGTATTTGTAATAATAATTATTATTATTATGCTGATAATTAAGTTTAATTTTATATATTAAATATTAAATAAAGATATAATAAGCTTTTATTTTTATCTAATGTCATACGCATAAAAATGTTATAGGCGTATGTTTTTATTTAATGACAGACGCATATGTTATATAATAGGCAGTGACATTTTTGTAAATATGTCAAGTTATATATTAGTTATATGTATCTGTTAATATAAATGACAGACATATAAAATTTTAAGCGTCTATCTTTATGTAATGACAGACGCATATGGTATTATAATAGGCGTTTGTTATTATTTAAGACAGATGCATATAAGTTTTTTCAAAACCAAAAACGGGTGTCATACAGTACTATGACATTTCATCTGCAAAAAATCGCGCTACTCTGAAACTTTCATACATTTTCACTCAACAAATCGAGCTCGACCATCTTTTATCCCACACTAGAGATGTGCTCGCCGACGGTATTAGGGTGAAGAAATTGGGTGTTTTGTTTGTACTAAAAGGAAGATCGCGAGTGTTGAGCCATATTTAGGTAATTTTTGTTTTGTTTCTTTTATTTTGGTATGCAAAATTTTTGACGAAATGCTTATGTGAAGAAGTGCTTATTTTTCATATGTTGTTCCTTTGGCGTAACCATAACTGAGTTAGCAAAATTTTCAGTCTATAATTTCCCTCTCTCTGTGTAAAAAAAATAAAAATAAAAATTCACAAATTAAAAGAGAGATTCAACAAGAACAAATGCGATGCATATAGGGAAGAATAGGATGCATTTTTAATTTTGAGTGCATAACATCCAGTAATTTAGGCACCGATTGCGCGTAACCGTAGTGAGGCGCGCAGGTTCAATCGGAGACTAAATTTGAACCCATAAAAAAATGACTAATAATAAAGAAAAATAATTAAGGGTATTATTATTTGGGAATTAAAAAGATTAGGGGTAGAATTAGAAAAAATAAAATTTTCTATGGACAAAATCGATATTATAGAGATTGTGTGGGGAAAAAGTGTGAATATGGAGGAAGATGTGGCAAAAATGAAATTTCTCAAAGTTTAATTATAAATCAAGATTAATTAACTTAATGAACCAATAAGAATTAGGATTAATTTTAATCAGTGGGACCCACTTCTTAATTTAGGTATAAAAGTCAAAAAGGATTAACAAATTCCACATTCTTCCATAAGCCATCTTCATCTTCTCTTTTTCTCCTCTCTTTGTTGTCCACCATAGGCTCTCTAAAGCTCCATTTTTAAAGGAAAATCCAGCTTGAAAAAGTGAGGAAATAAATTAGTTTTGAGAGAGAAAAAATCAGAATTAAAGAGTTCTTACTACAAAGGTACCAAAGGAGCAAGAAGGAATGAAGAAAGAAAAAGAAAAAAGGGAGAAGAGTGGGATAGATTTCGGCCCACATTGGAGAACACTTAAGGTTAGTTTATTCTTCTTAAATTCAACCTTTTTCCTTCCATTTAAGATCCATGTTGATGATAGATGTGATTAGGGTTGATAGATATAGGTTATGTTGCAAGTTTGTGATTAGTTGATGGAAGTATAGTTAAACTTTGAATTAATGATAATTGAAGTTAGTTAATTGTTTTATGGCTTAAAAACTAAAGAAAATATGATGTTAAGAGATGAATGAGGGGCTTCCATAGTTAAAGAAATTAGGAAAAATTGAAATTAATATGGAAACACCACAATTGGTGATAAGGAAAATGTGAATTTAGTGTTGAATTGAAGATAATGAAGTGGGAACTAGGATGTGGTTTTTGGGAAGCCATGACATATGAAGAAGGAAGTTTAACCTTAGCACATTTTAGCTCAATTAAGGTGTAAAACATATTAGGAGAATTAGAATATTATATAGACATGAAAAGTATTGGAAATGGATGTTGGAATTGAAATATGGTATGGTTGTGTAGGAAAAATCAATGAACAAGTGAGAGGCCCTCAAGAGGGTGACAAAGGCAAGGAGAAAGCTAGCTAATAAGGGAAGAAAAATAAGGATTAAGGGAAGAGGCAAGACTGATTAGGTATGTGCTTCATTGATAAAAATTTTACATGATGTTCATATGTGTGTAATTATGTGTTAAAGTTTAATATGATTGTGTGTTTGATGTGTTATGTAATTAGTTGTTGTTTTTGATATTTTATATGGAAATGGGACCAAATGGTGTGAAATAATTGAGACACATGAATGTACTTGTAATTCTGGAAATTTTAGTATTAAAATGAATGCAAATGATAAATTTGGTTGAAATATGGATTGATGTCAATTGATGGCTCGGGTACAGAATTCCAGGAATAACCCTAACTCTTTTGATGATAACTTGAGTTATTTAACTCCTTTTGGTATATTATTTGTTGGAAATGAAAGCTAAGACATAAGGATTGAACTTGTATTTAGACCATAACATCTAATTATGTCTAGATTTTCCCAGAAAAATGCATGAAGTTCAAACCTAGAATTTGTCCAGAAAATTCTGGGCAGGAATATTTGTGATGATACAGTATTCAATTAAACATAACCTTTGATAGAAAAATGAGATTTAAGTGATGTTTGGTGAATCTGAAAGCTAAGACAATAATCTAAAAATTGTTAGAAGGACAGAACTCTAAATTCGAATTATAAATGGACTAAAAATGAAGCACAAAAATAGGTCCGAAATCTACCATAGGTAAAAATATGAAATATTGGAGTTGTGCATGTGTTGTGATAATTATATATAATAATTAATGTGAATAATTATTTTAGTCATAGTTATGAATGTCTAACAAATTATTTTGTGTCAGATTTTAACTACCTGAACCTGAGCTTATTACTCATACAAATGATATAACAGCTCAACCTTCTGAAGCACAAGAGCTTCGTAGGTCAAGTAGGATACGTACTGTTCTAGAGAGATATGGATTTCTCATTAGTGAACAGAATGACGTATTGCTCATAGAAAATGATGAGCCTACAACCTATGAAGAGGTTATGAATAGTTCAGAATCTGACAAATGGCTTCAAGCCATGAAGTTCATAAATGGATTCCATGTATGGAAACCAAGTATGGACTTTGGTTGACCCACCCGAAGGAATAAAGCCTACAGGGTGCAAGTGGGTTTTCAAAAAGAAAACTGACATGGATGGTAATGTGATTACCTATAAAGCTAGACTTATTACTAAAGGTTATCGTCAAAGACAAGAAATTGACTACGATGAAACTTTTAGCCTAGTAGCTATGCTTAAATCCATAAGGATACTCCTAGCCATTGCTACTCATTATGATTATGAGATATGGCAAATGAATGTGAAAACAGCTTTCCTTAATGGAAATCTGACTGAGGATGTGTACATGACACAACCAGAAGGTTTCATATCCAAAAATGGCAAAAAGGTATGTAAGCTTCAAATATCCATTTATGGATTAAAGCAAGCATCCAGGAGTTGGAATATTCGGTTTGATGAGACAATCAAACAGTTTGGTTTCTTACAAAATCTAGATGAACCTTGTGTTTACAAGAAGGTTAGTGGGAGTGCAATCGTATTTCTTGTGTTGTATATAGATGACATATTGTTAATGGGAAATGATGTATCAGCCTTACAATCAGTCAAAATTTGGTTATCCAAGAATTTCTATATGAAACACCTTAGAGAAGCAGTCTATATTTTTGGGATAAAGATCTATAGAGATAGATCCAAAATATTGCTTGGTATTTCACAGTCTACATACATAGATAACATGCTAAAGAGGTTAAGCATGGAGCAGTCCAAGAGCGGGTGTAGCGCCACACCCCACCCGACCAACACGTGCCCGAATAGGGGAGCGCTAATGTCCATCTTCCTTACTTCTTCAAATCGCTATTATTATTATTTACCTTTATTTTCTCAAACATTCATGTATATATATATATATAGATTTATACAAAAACCTTGTAGAATTTATTTACATAAGATAGTAATTTTAAACATCAAATTAATTCTTAACAAACTTGAAAAGTAAGTTTTACAAACCCTAACATTCTTTAATATAAAAGCCAAATACAAAATTTCAAAGCTTGTAAACCACTCTTTCAAGGTTCGGCTGCTTTACTTGAATAAGATCATCGCTTGCTTTATCTATCACCTCCAGCTACCTTTCTATATCTGTGCGGAAGGAAACTCCCACGCTAAGCTCTAAGCTTAGTGGTGCATATAAATAAGGCAATATACTATGTCATGCAACAGGAAATTACATGTATGATTTTTCATATTAATGTTCTTCCATACAATTCTATTCCTTATGATCCTATCTCATACAATAATGACTCCACGCATACATGACAAATATCATTTTCATTTCCATTAATTATAAACATCTCTTTTACATCATCAATCATGTATTTATATATATATATATATATATATATATATATATATATATATATATATATATATATATATATATATATATATATATATTATCATTATTAGCCCACAACAACTATGAACTCCAGACTAGGATAACGGAGTTGTCATCCAGGCACTTAGGAGTGTCACACGACAATATGATGTGCGCATATAAGTACCATTACCGGTGTAGAAAATCGTGTCATTACAGGCATAGTATTCATAATCCGTGCCATTACCGGTGTAGTATTCATAATTTGTGCCATTACCGATATAGTATTGATAATTCGTGCCATTACCGACATAGTAAATCATTCCATTAATGGTTTTCATCATACTCCCCCCTGCTTGGCATGCCAAACTATCCTTAGTATAGTTCTAGGTAGTTGTTCTAGGGCTTATTCAATATCCTATAATTCATATATCTCTATTTACTTCCAATCACAACCATATCAATATTCATGTTTGTTACCCGTATTAGTTCTCGTATTTCATCCGTATCATTTTCCATATATCATCCGTGTCGATTCACATATTTCATCCTTATCAAATTTCATATATCATCCGTGTCGATTAACATATTTCATCCGTATCATATTTCATATATCATTCATGTCAACATTCATTTTTCTATATCACAACATAACACATTCTCACATCAATATATATATATATATATAATTATTCTTATTTCCCTGGATAGACAATAACTTTCATTTATTTACCTGAACTCCTCATTTAATAGCCACATTCATAATCACAAATATAGAGCATTCACGGCCGTGATTGCTAATTTCATGCTCGTGAATTAGTTCACGCCCGTAATCCCAAGCCGTGAACGCTATTGGAATGAATCACCCAAAAGCATTCACGGTCGTGATTACTCATTCACGCCTGTGAATAAGCTCATGTATGTGATTCCAACCTGTGAACGCTTCTGGAATGAATAGTACCATTTCCAAAAAAGTCATAACCATGAACCCTCAAGTTCACGCTCGTGACTCAATAGTCACACCCGTGACTTTCAGCAGGAAATATGCATATTCACTTTTCATTCATTCTAACATTATCCAAATCATACCAAATTCTATTTCATGCATTTGTAAGGTTCTTTACTCAACTTATCACTTTCTAATACATGTAAATGTGTTGATCATACAAGATTATCTAACATGCATCATTAATTCAATGTCACACAAGGATCTCATTCATACATGTCTAAACCTAGGGTTTCATGCCATAATCATCATCATTCTTGAAATGCATTTATCAAACATCATGTTCAGCATGCATTATTTCTAACAAAAATAGGCTATTGCCTTAAGTTATGCACAAATCTTAATCTTTCTCTCTCACTCTTCTAGCTAGCTTTCTTTTTTCCTTTGCTCCTTAGAGCTTGTTCCTTGTCACTTGGAACTCCTACAACATCATAATTCATTATTATCATCTGATTTTCTTAAGACCCTAAACTCTCTTTTTCTTTCTCAAAAACCCTAATCTCTCTCTCTTTCCACATAAGTCTTGGATGAGCTCAAAATTCGAACTTCCTTTAAGAAAAGATGATGAAGAAGAAGAAATGCTTCTTACCTTACACTTTTCTTCACTAAATCACCACTTTGGAGATTTTATCTCTCTACCAAACTTGATTTCTTTCTTGTTCTTTCCAGCTTCCTTAGGAGTGGGACCCACCATTTTGACCATCTTCTTCCAATTTCTTACTTAATCAATATTAATCCTCTTTCTCTAATGTCATGGCCGGCCAACCTATCAAAATGTCCCCAAAATTTATATGTTGATTAGCAATTAATCTTATTAATCCTCCAATTTTTGTAAATTGCAATTTGACCCCAAAACTTATCAAATTTTGCAATTTAGTCATTTACTGTAAATCAACTTCTTTAAACTTTATAATCACTTAATGAGACATTTATCATTTAATTTAGCCATTATTTGATCAATTTTTGTAAAAATCCAAATTTAGACTCCGATCGGTCAAACGCATCAACTTTGTGACACGTGCGACTCGAGGGCTAAATTAGCGGATATTACATTCTCTACCCCTTAAATAATTTTTTCCTCGAAATTTATCTGTTCATTCGGGGTTAAATAACTAGGGATACTACTTCTTCATCACTTTTTCACTTTCCCACGTGGCTTCTTCAATTGTATGATTCCGCCACCAAACTTTAACTAGAGGGACTCTCTTGTTCCGGAGAACTTTATCTTCATATGCTATTATAGCCACTGGTTTTTCCTCATAAGACATGTCTGTCTGTACCTCTATTTATTCAATCGGTATAATGTGGGTCGGTTCTGAACGGTATCTTCTTAACATTGAAACGTGGAACACGTTATGAATTCGGTCTAGTTCCGGAGGAAAAGCTAATCGGTAAGCCACTGGTCCTATTTTTTCCAGAATTTCATAAGGACCAATAAACCTTGGGCTTAACTTTCATTTTCTACCGAACCTCAATACCTTTTTCCATGGCGAAACTTTAAGAAATACTTTATCTCCTACTGCATATTCTATATCTCGCCTCTTCAAATCGGCATATGATTTTTGTTGATCTTATGCTGCCTTTAGCCTTTCCTTGATCACTTTAACTTTCTCCTCAGTATGTTGAACTATTTTCGGTCCAATCAACTTTTTCTCATTCAACTCAGTCCAACATACTGGTGTCCTACACTTTCTTCCATATAAAGCCTCATAAGGAGCCATGCCTATATTCGTTTGATGACTGTTGTTATAGGCAAACTCCATAAGAGGTAGATGTTGATCCCAACTTCCCTCAAATTCAAGCACACAACATCTCATCATATCCTCTAGCAACTGTATAACTCGCTCTGACTGTCCATCCATTTGCGGATGAAATACCGTGCTAAAATTTAGTCGAGTTCCCAAAGCCTGCTGTAGACTCTTCCAGAACTGCAACATAAACTTGGGATCTCTGTCAGAGATAATAGACACAGGTACTCCATGAAGTCTCACTATCTCATTCACATAAATCTCAGCCAGCTTGTTCAAAGTATAGTCCATTCTCACTGGTAGGAAATGTGCCGACTTCGTCCATCGATCCACTATAACCCACACTACATCATGCTTTCTTTGAATTACCGGTAAACCTGACACAAAATCCATCGTGATCCTCTCCCACTTCCATTCTGGTATGGGAATTGGTTGTAGTAATCCTGTGGGTAATTGATGCTCAGATTTCACTTGTTGACAGATTATACATTTAGCAACATATTCAGTGATATCCTTTTTCATTCCCGACCACTAGTATTGTGCTTTCAAATCTTGGTACATTTTGTTCCCACCTGGGTGCATAGTATAAACCGTTTCATGAGCTTCTTTTAAAATCTCTGACCTCAGCTCTTCTATACTTGGCACACAAACCCGGTTCTTGAAATACACAATACCATCTTCTGTTAAAGAAAATTCTGACTTTTCCCCATTTTTCACTGATTCGGCTATCTTTACTAGCTTCTCATATTGTTTTTGGACATCTTTAATTCTCTGCATCAATGTGGATTCCACTCGCATCTCGCTAAAATCTTTTTACTTAGTGCATCTGCAACCACGTTAGCTTTTCCTGAATAGTAGTCTATCGAACAATCATAGTCTTTAATCAACTCCAACCATCTTCGTTGTCTCAGGTTCAACTCTTTTTGTGAAGGAAGATACTTAAGACTCTTGTGGTCCGTATAAATGTAGCATCTTTATCCATACAGATAATGTCTCCAAATCTTAAGAGCAAAAACTATCGCTGCAAGCTTTAAATCATGCGTTGGATAGTTAAGTTCGTAAGTCTTAAGCTGTCTGGAGGCATATGCAATCACTTTTTTCTCTTACATAAGAACACATCCTAGCCCATTGTGACTTGCATCACTGTACACAACATAGTCTTTTCCTGGAGTAGGCTGAGTCAAAACTGGTGCTTCAGTCAACATTGTTTTCAATCGATCAAAGCTTGCTTGACACTTATCTGTTCATTCAAAACGGACCTATTTTCACAGCAGTCATGTCAAAGGATTCGCTATAGATGAAAATCCTTTCACAAATCCCTATAGTATCCGGATAATCCAAGAAAACTTCTCACTTCTGTCACATTTCGAGGTGGTTTCCAATTAAGAATAACCTCGATTTTACTAGGATCAACTTGAATACCTTTCGCTGAAATTACATGACCCAGAAAACTAACTGCTTCCAACCAAAACTCACACTTAGATAGACTCGATCTCTAGAGTAAACAAGAATGTCATCAATGAATACAACCACAAATTGATCAATATATGGCCTAAACACTCGGTTCATCAGGTCCATGAAAACTTTCGGAACATTCGTCAATCCAAATGGCATCACCAAGAACTCATAATGACCATAACAAGTCCTGAATGTCGTCTTAGATACATCTGACCCTTTGATCTTCAGTTGATGATGCCCCGATCGAAGATCTATCTTTGAAAATATACTTGCACCTTTCAGTTGATCAAATAAATCATCAATCCTAGGCAGTGGGTATTTATTCTTAATAGTAACCCTATTAAGCTTCCTGTAGTCAATGCAAAGATGTAAAGTACCTTCTTTCTTCTTTACAAATAGTACTGGAGCACCCCGTGGCGATACACTAGGTCGTATAATCCTTTATCTAACATTTCTTGTAAATGTATCTTCAACTTTTTCAATTCTATGGGTGCCATCCTATATGGTGTAATAGATATAGGAGCGGTGCCAGGTAATAATTCAATAGCAAACTCTATCTCTCGATCAGGTGGTAGTCCTGGTAACTCCTCAGGAAATACATCAGAAAACTCACTAACAGTTGGGATGTTAGCCAACTTTGGACTTTTCTTTCGGGTATCAATCACATACGCTAGGTAAGTCTCAAATCCCTTATTGATGAGTTTTCTAGCTTTCAACGCTGATATCACATTATCTGGATATCCTCTATCCTCGCCCATCACTACTATCTCTTCTTGTTCTGAAACTTTAATTCTCATCTGCCTCTTTCTACAATCTATTATCACCTCATGGCGAGCTAGCCAATCCATTACCAAGATCACATCAAACTCGTGGAATGGTAGCTCTATTAGATCTGCTGGAAATTGTCTGCCTTGAATTTCGATTGGGAAACCCCTAAACACTTTACTAACCTGCACACTGTGTCCTAACGGGTTAGTCACAAGAATCTCGTATTCTAGAGCCTCTAGTGTTAGACCCTTTCGACCCGATGGTGGTGTGCATATGTATGAGTGTGTTGACCTAAGGTCTATCAATGCATGTATATAAGAGCCAAAGAGAAGGAATTTACCTGTTATGACATCAGGTGCATCCTGCTCCTTTAGGCCTCGCATGGCTTAAGCTCTTGCTGAAGCAGCTCTACTGCCTTCAGGTCTCTCTACTGTGTCTGATATGAACTGGCTTGGCCCTGTACGACCTCCTCTTCCTTGCCCTCTGCCTTATCCCATAGTTTGTATTGGTACTGACTCAACAGTCCCTGAATCTCTGCTAAACTGTAGCAATGGACAATTTCTTTTTAGATGGTCCTTGGAGCCGCATCTTACGCACACTCCTTTCATCCACCAACACTCTCCTGAATGCGAACGACCACAATGTTGACACACAGGTAGAGTGGTAGACCTATGGGATGCCAATGTCGGTGCACTGGCTGCCAATGAAGTAGATCTTACGAGTTGTCCCCATCTATAAGAATGAAGTCTGGCTCTCTTGCCACTAGACTGTCCCCCACTTAGCTGTGGTGCAGGTCTACTAACCCCACTAACCTGTACTGGTTATTGTGTCGCCAAGACTCTTTCAACTGTTCTAGCAGATGCTAGTAAACTGGGGAAGTTCATCAGACGTAGGGCTGAAACTTGTAACTTGATAGTATCCCTCAATCCATCTTCAAATCATCGACATTTATCAGCCTCTGTAGACATAATACCACCAGCATACTTGCAAAGATGAGTGAATTCTCTCTCATATTCTGTTATGGACATATCCCTCTATTTTAGCATCAGAAACTCTCTCTCTTTATCGTCTGTGTAAATAGGAGGAATATACTGCTCCTTAAACTTCTCTAGAAAGAATTCCCATGTCATAGGGTCATAAGCCTCTGTACTCTGTGATTCAGATCGCCACCAATCGTATGCATGCTCCTGTAGTAGAGATACTGCATATTCATATTTCTATTCATTTATGCAGTGCAGTTGTTCAAATACACGCTCTGCTCGTTCAAATACATGCCACAATTCATAATTCCATTTTTATTATCCATGTTACAAATCATAATTCCCATTTTACTTTCAATAATTCTTTTATGTCCCATAACTTCTTTATTTATGTTTTCATTTATGCCCAGGACACCTATGAACCACTGACTCGGATAACAGAGTTTCCATCCAGGCACTTAGGAGTGCCACCCGGACAATATGATGTGTGCATATAAGTGCCATTATCGGCGTAGATAACCGTGTCATTACCGGTGTAGATAACTGTGCCATTATCGGCGTAGATAATTGTGCCATTACCGGCGTAGATAACAGTGTCATTACCGGCGTAGATAAAAGTGTCATTACCGGCGTAGATAAAAGTGTCATTACCAGCGTAGATAACAATGCCATTACCGGCATAGATAATCATACCATTAATGGATTTAATCATTTTCATCATACTCCCCCCTATTTGGCATGTCAAACTATCCTAAGTTGGTTCTATTTAGCTGTTCTAGGCTTATACAATTTCATTAAAATTTATAAAAATTAATTTCATACTTTTCATGCATGTACTATCTTAAAATAATCACATAATCACTCAATTAAAATAACATTTACATAATATAACAAAATTCTCATCATTTTACTCACTTCATTCCTCAATTCACATGCTGCCCTGTCACTGGCAAATTATGTTCTCTGTTTTGTACCTTAATTTTGGTCCAGTTCCATTCTGAATTTAGTTACATGATCCTCATAAACATTTTAGATATGGATCTTAGCTTTAATATGAAACTTGAATCAATTAATTCGGAGTTTTTTTACCAAAATATACGATAACATTAACACTAACTGGTCATTGATAATTCTGCCCAGAATTTTCTGGACAAATTCTAAGTCTAAACTTTATGAATTTTTCTGGACAATTACAGACATATTCAGATATTATGGTCTAAATAAAAATTGTATCCCTATGTCTTAGCTTTCAAATTGAACAAATAAAACATAAATCCAATCTCCATAAATCAATTTGTAATAGTTTAAGTACTTACTGCTCATTACTAACAATTCTGCCCAAAATTTCTAGACAAATTCTATGTCCGAATTTTATGAATTTTTCTGGATAATTACAGACATATTCAGGTTTGGTGGTCTAAATGAAAGTTATAGCCCTATGTATTGTCTTTCAAACCCAATAAACAACATGCAAAACCAAGTTCCAAAAATTAAGTTATAATAGTTTAAGTGAACACTGCTCATCAATTTCCAACACAGAATACATACATGAATTATCTTCAATTTTCATCAAAATAAATCCTAAGTCTAGCAAACATGCATCCCCAAGATTTTTTATCATAAATAATATTAATTCAGAATCATAAACATTCCAAATAATTAATTTATGTAATTAAAAAAATTGAAATAGGCTATTGCCTTAGGTTATGCAGAAACCTCTTTTTCTCTCTTTTCTTTCTCTTTACTTCTCTTTCTCCTTTCCTTTGAGTTAGATCCTTGTCACTTTGAGTTCCTAAAGTTCATAAAAAGATTATTAAGACTTCATAAACTCTAATCTCTCTTTTTCTCCTTACTCTCTTAAGCTACCTTGAGCATGAAAATGGAATTTTCCATGTTTTTCTCTCTATTTTTCTCACTTTCTCTTCTTAGAACAAGGTTTGGTTGTGGCTGTCCAAGGGAAAAACGTGGCTGGTGTGGAGAACCTAATTTTCCTCAATGAAAAATGGATAAGGAAGAGGAAGAAACAATCAATAACAAAATAACAAAAGTCATTAAAATGGGCTTCATCTAGAAGCTTTCATTATTGTTCAATTAATATGTTCATCTTACTTTGATGTATGGTGATTCAAGAAGCAACGTGGAAGATAAATAATTGATAGGAATTTCTAGATACAAAGGGATAAGAGATGATGAATGAGCAATTGATGAGAAAATGACAAAAACCAATTAAGGATGCGGACACCTAAGCTCACATTCTAGAAACTTTAATTAATGCTATATGCATGTATCTTCATTAGCTTATTAAACTTTGCCACTTGGTGTATTGGGCTTCAAGAAACATGGGAGGAAATTGAAAGATAAAAAATTCTAGATATGAAGAGATGAAGGAACAATTAAGAGAATAAAGACAAGCTACATAGTTATGGGACACCTAAGCCAAATTCTAGAAGTCTTCATTAATGCATTCATCTCCTTTGGTGTATGTTAATTGTCCACTTAATGTATGCCACTTGGTGTGGCCAGCCCCTTCCCATGTGTTTAATGTCCCAATCATGTATTTAATTTATGATTATCCCATTTAAATCCTCCAATTTTCGGTAAATTGCAAATTGACCCCTAAACTTTTCAAAATTTGCAATTTAGTCCTTTACCGAAATTTAACATCTTTAAAATATTTTGAACATTTTATTAGGTATTTTCCATACTTAATTACTATTATTTTCATTATTTTTCGTTAAAAGTCCAAATTTAGACTTTGGTCAAACCAACAAGTCGATTTAATAACTCGCGTGACTTTAGTATAAATTAGCGGATATGACATTCTCTCCCCCTTAAAGTAAATTTCGTCCTCAAAATTTACCTGTTAATTATGTGAACAACTGAGGATATTGCCTCTTCATGACTTCTTCATTTTTCCATGTGGCTTCTTCAGTAGCATGATTCTACCATAGCACTTTAACTAATGGAACTTTCTTGTTTCGTAAAACTTTTTCTTCACGTGCTAATATAGCTAGCGGTTCCTCTTCATAAGTCAAGTCAGTCTGCACTTCTATCTCTTTAATTGGTATGACATGAGTTGTATCAGACCTATATCTCCTTAGCATCAACACATGAAAAACATTATGGATTTTATCTAACTCTGGTGGAAGTGCTAACCGATATGCCATTGGTCCGATTCTTTCCAAAATCTCATAAGGACCAATGAACCTCGGACTTAACTTTACCTTTTTACCGAATCTCAATACTTTCTTCTGAGATGAAACCTTGAGAAATACTTTATCTCCCACAGCATACTCTATATCTCACCTCTTAAGGTCAGCATATGATTTCTGTCGATATTGAGCTGCTTTCAATCTTTCTTGGATAATTCTAACCTTTTCTTCTGTTTGTTGCACTAACTCTAGCCCTATAAACTTCTTTTCACTTAATTTGGTCCAACAAACTGGTGTCATGCATTTTCTTCCATACAATGCCTCATACGGAGCCATGCCTATGCTTGTCTGACAACTATTGTTGTAGGCAAATTCCATAAGAGGTAAATATCTATCCCAACTTCCCTCAAACTCAAGCAAACAGCTTCTCATCATATCCTCTAGCAACTGAATAACTCTCTCTGATTGTCCATCCTTCTGAGGATGAAAAGTCGTGCTGAAATTGAGTCGAGTCCCCAAAACTTGCTGAAGACTCTTCCAGAATTGTGAAGTAAATCTGGCATCTCTATCAGATATGATGGACATTGGCACTCCATGCAATATCACTATCTCAGTTACATAAAATTCAGCTAGCTTGTTCAATGAGTAGTCCATTCTGACTGGTAAGAAGTGTGCCGACTTCGTCAATCGATCCACTATCACCCACACTGCATCATGCTTTCTCTGAGTCATCGGTAAACCGGACACAAAATCCATCTTGATTCTTTCCCATTTCCATTTTGGAATCGGTATTGGTTGCAGCAATCCTGTAGGCAACTGGTGTTCTGCTTTCACTTGTTGACAAGTTAGACATTTAGCAACATATTTAGTGATATCCTTCTTCATCCCTGGCCACCAATATTGAGTTTTCAAATCTTGATACATCTTGTTCCCGCCTGGATGCATGGTATATACCGTTTCATGTGCTTCTTTTAAAATATCAGACTTCAGCTCTTTTACACCAGGCACACAAATCCTATTCTTGAAGTACACTGTGTCATCCTCTGTCAATAAAAAATCAGGCTTTTCTCCCTTTTTCACTGCCTCGACTATCTCTAGTAACTTTTCATCTTGCTTTTGAGCATCTTTGATCCTCTGCATCAAAGTAGATTGTATTCGCATCTCAGCTAAAATCTTCCTACTTAGTGCATCTGCAACCACATTAGCTTTGCCTGGATGGTAGTCGATCACATAGTCATAATCTTTAATCAACTCCAACCATTTTCGTTGTCTCAGATTCAACTCTTTCTGTGAGGGAAGGTACCTAAGACTTTTGTGATCTGTATAGATATAACATCTTTCCCCATACAGATAATGTCTCCAGATCTTAAGAGCAAAAACTATCGCAATTAACTCCAAATCATGTGTCGGATAGTTAAGCTAGTGAGGCTTAAGTTGTCTTGAAGCATAAGCAATCGCCTTTCCTTCTTGCATAAGAACACAGCCTAAACCATTATGACTAGCATCACTGTACACAACAAAGTCTTTTCCTGGAGTGGACTGAGTCAAAACTGGGGCTTCAGTCAGCATTGCCTTCAGTTAATTAAAACTTGCTTGACATTTGTCTGTCCACTCGAAACGAACCTCTTTTCATAACAGTCGTGTGAAAAGAGTCGCTAAGGATGAAAATCCCTTCATGAACCTCCTATAATATCCGGCTAATCCGAGGAAACTTCTCACTTCTGTCACATTTCGTGGTGGTTTCCAATTAAGAATAGCCTCAATTTTACTAGGATCAGCCCAGATACCTTCTGTTGAAATTACATGAACTAGAAAACTGACTGCTTCAAGCCAAAACTCACACTTAGATAGCTTTGCATACAACTGCTTCTCCCTTAATGTTTGCAGCACTATTCTGAGATGTTGATCATGTTCTACTCGAACTCTAGAGTAGACAAGAATGTCATCAATAAACACTACTACAAATTGATCAAGGTATGGCCTGAACACTCAATTCATCAAGTCCATAAAAGCTGCTGGTGCATTCGTCAATCCAAAGGGCATAACTAGGAACTCATAATGACCATAACGAGTCCTAAATGTCGTCTTAGGTACATCTAACTCTTTTATCTTCAGTTGATGATACCCCGATCGAAGATCTATCTTCAAAAATATGGTTGCACCTTTCAATTGGTCAAATAAGTCATCAATCCTAGGCAGCGGGTATTTATTCTTAATAGTCAACTTATTAAGCTGCCTGTAATCGATGTAAAGACGAAGAGTGTCGTCTTTCTTCTTCATAAATAATACTGGAGCGCCCCATGGTGATACACTGGGTTGTATAAAACCCTTATCTAACAACTCCTGCAACTGTACCTTCAGCTCTTTCAACTCTGTTGGTGCCATCCTATATGGTATAATGGAAATAGGGGTGGTGCCGGGTACCAAATCGATAGCAAATTCAATTTCTCTATCCAGTGGTAATCCTGGCAACTCCTCTGGAAATACGTCGGGGAACTCACTAACAGTAGGAATATCCACCAACTTCGAACTTGTTTTTTCCATATCAACCACATATGCTAAGTATGCTTCGCATCCCTTACTGATGAGTTTCTGAGCTTTCAACATTGATATCACATTGTCTGGGTATCTTCTATCCTCACCCATCACCACTATCTCATCTTGTTCTGGAATTCTGATGATCATCTGTCTTCTTCCACAATCCACTACCACTCCATAACAAGCCAACCAATCCAATCCCATGATCACATCAAACTCATGGAAAGGTAATTCTATCAAGTCTACTGGGAATTTCCTTCCTTGAATTTCAACTGGGAAACCCCTAAACACCTTGCTAACCCTCACACTGTGCCCTAATGGGTTAGTCACAATAATCTCAAATTCTAGAGTCTGTGGTTCTAAACCCTCTCGACCCGGTTGTAGTGCTCTATCATGTTCCTCATAAACTTTGTTTGCCTTGTACCGGCAATAGACTTCCCTCTAGATAGGCTAGCACTGGATCTAGATACAGTATCTTGGTGACTAATGGGTCGCGATGAAGCCTGTGTTTCAGTAGTCTTATTACTTTTGACTTCTTCGGCCACAATATGTCATGACCCTGAAGCCATACTCTACCATCTTGTAAATTAACGACCCTAATCAGTAAGCAGCAACCTTAATACTTAATTGTGGGTACACACATGTTATAATTATTTTTG
The DNA here is from genome assembly GCA_023653625.1 of Triadica sebifera. Classification (NCBI taxonomy): domain Eukaryota; kingdom Viridiplantae; phylum Streptophyta; class Magnoliopsida; order Malpighiales; family Euphorbiaceae; genus Triadica; species Triadica sebifera. The sequence goes on along the minus strand of CM042903.1, from coordinate 11,868,621 downwards.
AAAATCATTTTAAAATCCCAAAACTGCCCAAACCGGGCTTTAATACCAAAATCCAGAAACACTAACCTGGTGCTTCGATACCAAAAACTGTAACACCCCCTCACCCCAGCAGCTCGTGCCCGAATGAGGGTGTGCTACACTGACTTTATTGATTAAAATATCATTATATAAGTTATATATAAAGCAAAATCACTCATACATTTTTTTTATTTCCAATATTTACTATTTATGTACTTTGCATTTATAAAAGAAATATAACATAAAAGTTAAACTACCTTTTTATATAGTAACATGTTCTTTACAAAACATACTGTTTATTTTATAAATACTATAAAATAAAATATACAAGATAATACACAAAAGATGTGTAACCCACGATGTGTGCAACAGGCTGCTTTACTGGATTAGGTCACAGCTGGGTTTGTCTACTATCTTCTTTTTATTCTTTACTAAATCTGCATGAGAAAACTCCCACGCTAAGCTCTTGGCTTAGTGGTGAATATAGATAAGGCAATAAACTATTTTTAATGTCACATGCATTGTCATATAACAATTTATGATCAAATCATGTAAACATATATTTCATAATATTCTAGTATGCATAACATCAATTTATTGTATCTCATTTTGTTTAACATAATCAAATCATCATTCTCATGCAAATCATGGTATTCTAGCATGTATAGATATCAAATTATGTTATATTATCTCATACTTATTTATTTTATTACCACCCTATTGCACAATATTAAATCTTCTTTTTATCCATGCCACAATTCATAATTCCATTTTTATTATCCATGTTACAAATCATAATTCCCGTTTTACTTTCAATAAATATTTTGTCCCATAACTTCTTTATTTATGTTTTCATTTATGCCCAGGATACCTATGAACCACTGACTCGGATAACGGAGTTGTCATCTAGGCACTTAGGAGTGCCACCCGGGCAATATGATGTGCGCATATAAGTGTCATTATCGGCATAGATAACCGTGTCATTACCGGCATAGATAATCATGCCATTATCGGCATAGATAATCATGCCATTACCGGCGTAGATAACAGTGTCATTACCGGCGTAGATAAAAGTGTCATTACCGATGTAGATAATAGTGTCATTGCCGGCGTAGATAATCATACCATTAATGGATTTAATCATTTTCATCATACACCCACCCTATTTGGCATGCCAAACTATCCTAAGTTGGTTTTATTTAGCTGTTCTAGGCTTATACAATTTCATTAAAATTTATAACAATTAATTTCACACTTTTCATGCATGTAATATCTCAAAATAATCACATAATCACTCAATTAAAATAACATTTACAAAATATAACAAAATTCTCATCATTTTACTCACTTCATTCATCAATTCACATGTTGCCCTATCACTTGCAGATTATGTTCTCTATTTTGGACCTTAATTTTAGTCCTGTTCCGTTCTGAATTTAATTATATGATCTTCATAAAAAGTTTAGATATGGATCTTAGCTTTAATATGACACTTGAATCAATTAATTCTTAGTTCTGTACCAAAATATATGATAACATTAACACTAACTGGTCATTGATAATTCTGCCCAAAATTTTCTGGATAAATTCTAAGTCTAAACTTTATGAATTTTTCTGGACAATTACAGACATATTCAGATATTATGGTCTAAATAAAAATTGTATCCCTATGTCTTAGCTTTCAAATCTAACAAATAACACACAAATCCAATCTCCAGAACTCAATTTGTAATAGTTTAAGTACTTACTGCTCATTACTAACAATTCTGAATTTTATGAATTGTTCTGGATACTTACAAACATATTCAGGTTTGGTGGTCTAAATGAAAGTTATAGCCCTATGTATTGTATTTCAAACCCAAAAAATAACATGCAAAACTAAGTTCCAGAAATTAAGTTATAACAGTTTAAGTGAACACTGCTCATCAATTTCCAACACAGAATACATACATGAACTATTTTCAATTTTCATCAAAATAAATCATAAGTCTAGCAAACATGCATCCCCAAGATTTTTCATCACAAATAATATTAATTCAGAATCATAAACATGCCAAATAATTAATTTATGTAATTAAAAAAATTGAAATAGGCTATTGCCTTAGGTTATGCACAAACCTATTTTCTCTCTTTTCTTTCTCTTTACTTCTCTTTCTCCTTTCCTTTGCTCCTTTGAGCTAGATCCTTGTCACTTTGAGTTCCTAAAGTTCATAAAAAGATTATTAAGACTTCATAAACTCTAATCTCTCTCTTTCTCCTTACTCTCTTAAGCTACCATGAGCATGAAAATGGAATTTTTCATGCTTTTCTCTCTCTTTTTCTCACTTTCTCTTCTTAGAACAAGGTTTGGTTGTGGCTGTCCAAGGGAAAAACGTGGCTGGTGTGGAGAACCTAATTTTCCTCAATAAAAAATGGATAAGGAAGAGGAAGAAACAATCAATAACAAAATAACAAAAGTCATTAAAATGGGCTTCATCTAGAAGCTTTCATTATTGTTCAATTAATGTGTTCATCTTACTTTGATGTATGGTGATTCAAGAAGCAACGTGGAAGACAAATAATTGATAGGAATTTCTAGATACAAAGAGATAAGAGATGATGAATGAGCAATTTATGAGAAAATGACAAAAACCAATTAAGGATGCGGACACCTAAGCTCACATTCTATAAACTTTAATTAATGCTATATGCATGTATCTTCATTAGCTTATTAAACTTTGCCACTTGGTGTATTGGGCTTCAAGAAACATGGGAGGCAATTGAAAGATAGAAAATTCTAGATATGAAGAGATGAAAGAACAATTAAGAGAATAAAGACAAGCTACATAGTTATGGGACACCTAAGCCAAATTCTAGAAGTCTTCATTAATGCATTCATCTCCTTTGGTGTATGTTAATTGTCCACTTAATGTATGCCACTTGGTGTGGCCAGCCCCTTCCCATGTGTTTAATGTCCCAATCATGTATTTAATTTATGATTATCCCATTTAAATCCTCCAATTTTCAGTAAATTGCAAATTGACCCCTAAACTTTTTAAAATTTGCAATTTAGTCTTTTACCGAAATTTAACATCTTTAAAATATTTTGAACACTTTATTAGATATTTTTCATACTTAATTACTATTATTTTCATTATTTTTCGATAAAAGTCCAAATTTAGACTTTGGTCAAACTGACAAGTCGATTTAACAACTCGCGTAAATTTAGTCTAAATTAGCGGATATGACATAAGGAGAAGAAGAAAAAGGAAGAATAAGAAGGGACCAAAAGTCTTTATATGGGACCCAGCTATTTGACCATATCTTTGATATTTAAACTTAATCAACATTAATCCTCTTTCTTTAATGCTATGGTTGGCCAAACCAAATTAAATGTCCAAATTTCACATGTTTAAATAACAATTATCTCATTAATCCTCCAAATTTTTTTAAATTGCAATTTGACAGCAAAACTTATCAAATTTTGCAATTTTTTCCTTTACCGTAAATCAACTTCTTTAAGCTTTATAACCAATTAAGTACACATATATCAACATAATTTAATCATTAATTGGTTAATTTCATTGAAAATCCGAATTTAGACTCTGATTGGTCAAACGCGTGAACTTTGCTAGACGTGCAACTCAGGGGCTAAATTAGCGGATATGACAAAGGGAGCACTATAGTTTTCATACACGGAATCCATTTCTAATTTTGAACTATTCATAACTTCTTCATAGGTCATAGGCTCATCATTTTCTATGTGAATACGTCATTATGCTCAATATTGAGAAATTTATATCTTCCTCAAACTGTATGCATCTTGCTTGACCTACAAAGCACTTGTGGTTTAGAAGGTTGAGCTGCTATATCACATGTATGAATAGCAATATCGGGTTCAGGCAGTTGATTAGCATATGCTTAAGCATCTTGAACTTCCTCAAATTCAATTTTTCTCCCATTATATCCTTTTAGAAGAGATTCTCTTTCTAAAAAGATAACATGCCTTGAAACAAATACCTTTTGTTCCATGGGGTGGTAGAATTGATAACCATTTGATGCTTTAGGATATCCGATAAACAAACATCGGTTAGATTTAGCATCCAGCTTCTTTGATATTATTCGCTTCATATAAGCAGCACAATCCCAAACTCTCATGTACAAAAGTATGGGCTTCTTGTTATTCCACATCTCATATGGAGTAACATTGGCTGACTTCGAAGGGACTCCATTTAATATCTAAATGGTAGTCTCTAGTGCATAACCCCAAAAGGATTTAGAAAGTTCTGCAAAGCTCACCTTATACCTTACCATCACTAATAGGGTTTTGTTTCTCCTTTTAGCTTCAGCTACACCATTATGTTGTGTCGTGTAAGGTGGAGTCCATTGATTTAATATTCCATTATCCCTAAAATAACATAGAAACTCTTGGCTCAAGTATTCTCCTCCTAGATCTAATCAAAATGTTTTAATACGTTTGCCAAGTTGTTATTTACTTCATTTATGAATTCTTTAAACTTTTCAAAAGCTTCATATTTATATTTCATAAGATACATGTACCCATATCATGAGTAGTCATCAATAAAAGTAATGAAGTACATGGAACCACCTCTAGTGTGTGTGGACACTAGACCACATCCATACGAATGTATTAAGTCTAAAAGCCCATTAACATGTTCACCCTTTCCTTTAAAGGGTAATTTAGTCATATTTCCTAATAAGCAAGATTCACATGTGTCATATGATTCATAATCAAATGACCCCAAACTACCAATCTTGTGTAGCTTAGCCATGTGTTTATCACTTATATGACCAGGGTGACAAATGCCATAAGTAAGATGATTTTAACATATCTTGTGTTTGCCTTTTATTATCATTGATGTTTAAAATTATATTTGACATATCTATTATGTATACTCCATTGAATAATGTACCACTGCCATAAAGGATACCATTCAACATAATAGAACAACAATTGATACTAAAAGCTAAATGGAAACTATAACATCATACCTTATGCATTTCAAAAAAACCTTTCCCTGTGTCTAGCACTCACATATGGCATACAGGTAAGTTACATGAACCTGTTACATTGAAAGTAATTTTTTTTTATCATCATTCAATAAATCTGCAAATCAACATATTACACATATATTAAAACTTAAACTTTACATCTAAGATGGTGAGGCTCCGCTAGTGACCTATGTTCCATATCTTATATATGTCATTCAAAATAAGTTATCACTTTTCTTTACCAAAAAAATGATGCAAATTGATGAGTTGCGACTCAATGAGAGTAATCATCAAACAAGCTCTAAAGTACCAAGCAACTCATAGTAACAAATCACTTATCCAACACATACCACACATTCCAATTCATTCATCAGTATCATATAGTTACCATTAAAATTAAAGCATATAATCATTACTCTTTACATATGTATATGTTTTGCTTATTTCATTTTTTTGTGACAAAGATAAATAGACATTACCCCAAGTTTCCATGTGAACATTTTCATTTGTTAGCTAACTTGATCATTTGTTTCATTTGCACATTTGTTGGGCCATATGCCTCTTCTTTTACTTTACAATATCGATTAACTTGTCACAACGCCTTTTTAGTCCATATACATATGCATTTGTAACTAAGCATTCACCAACTATTGTATCTTTATCACATATACCATACATATATCACATATATACCACATATACCACACATATACTCCACATATACTATACATAAACCATATATATATATATATATCACGTATGCCAAACATATATCTCAAATATACCACACCTATACCACTTATGTCACGAATTATTCATCATCTCATTGTCAAGATCAAATCACGACAATTATATGAATCACATAACTATAAATCATCTCACATATCACATAGTAAGCAATATTCATATGTACTAAAGAAATTGTTTGATAACTATAATCTCTTTTCTTCTTTGATTTCGACCCTTAACTTATTGTTTATCCCCTCCTTATAGGCCTCCAATTTTTTGTGAGCCTAATATGGAAATATAATCGATTAATTTATGACTAGAGAAACTTAATGTGGCTTAAACAAATTAATGTGAATAGTTCATATAGATAGTTAGGGTTTTTCCTATAAGGTAGTGTAAGCTTATAGGACTAATTGGCCAATAAATTTTTTTAAAATTTTCCAATTAATGTTATTCTTATTTATAATTAAATATAACATATAATTATATAACATTTTCAAATTTTAGAGAAATTGGAGCATTGTACAATTTTTGGTGGAATTTCGAATTATGTTTTTTTTTCTACCCTATTTCTGCCCTTTGGCAATTTTAGGGTACCAATTTTGGTCTTTCATATCTTACAATATGTAAGTCATATTATAATGAAACTCTGAAGAAACTTATATAGGTTAAAATTGAAATTTTTTTATGTTTTAAACTTTTATTAATTATGTATCTAACATCCTCCAAATTATATTATCAGAGATCAAGATAAAATTTTTACGAGCATTTTTTGGAAGGAGTTATTTCACTTGCAGGGTACCCAATTGAATATGAGCACTACTTATCACCCATAAACAAATGGACAAACCAAAGTAGTGAACAGATGCCTAGAAAACTACCTCAGATGCTTTACTGGTGATAAGCCAAAAGAGTGGTTAAAATGGCTTCCTCGGGTAGAATGGTGGTACAATACCACTTATCACTCTTCTACTAAGATGACTCTTTTTAAAGCAATTTATGGTCGGCCTCCCCACATGATCACAAAATACATGCTTGGTTCTTCTAAGGTGGATCAAGTGGACAAAGAATTGCTTGATAGGGATAAGATTATCCAACTTATGAGAGATAACCTTGCAACTTCACAAGCCAAAATGAAGCAACAAGCTAATAAGCATCACACTTAGTGGGAATTTATAGCAAGAGTTTGGGTTTTTCTTTGACTACAATCTTACAAGCAAACTTTTATCAAGATTCAGACTTCTATGAAGTTATCTCCTTGATTCTTTGGACCATATAAGGTGCTGGAACGTATTGGCCCAGTTACTTATTGGTTGAGCTTACCAGCAAACTCTAAGATACATCCAGTTTTTTATGTTTCCTGTCTTAAGAAGAAGTTAGGGGATGATAATGTGGTGCAAAACCATTGCCAAATATTTCTTCTACTAGTGAGGTTCAAATCCTACCTCAAGCTATAATTGACCAACGTGTTGTGGAGTGTCATAGGTCTCATGTCACAGAAGTGTTTGTTCAGTGAGGATGTCACTTAGGAGTCTTACAATGCTTTGGAAGAACAGTTTCCAAATTTTGTTGCTGCTCAGCCTTAAGGACAAAGCTAATTTGGAGAGGTGGAAAATATTAGGAACCATTAAATATTTGGAATTTATTTTCTATTTAGACTTTGCTTAATATTAGGGATTTATTTATCCTAGTCATAGTTGACTAAGGATTAGAATTTTACTTATTTCTTTTAATAGAAGTCTTAATCCTAGTCCTAATTGACTAAGGATTAGCATTTTACTTATTTCTTTTAATAGAAGTCTTAATCCTAGTCCTAGTTGACTAAGGATTAGAACTCTCTATATACATGTAATGTCTAAAATACAATTCAATATCTTTGGCCAATTTGGAGGTTGATCCTTTCGATGCGATCAATACTTCAAAACCAATGGAAATTAAAGCTTTTTCATGGTAAGAAATAATTAGAAGTCAAAAAATTTTTATCTTTTCCAAACTTAGGGTTTGTTTGGTTTAGTAGGTGACTAGTTGTCAGCAGTGTCAGCAGTCATGAATGAAGACGATCAACTGTTAGTAAATATTGATGACAATCAGTTATCAATGGTTAGCTATGACGATCAATAATTCATAATTAGTTTTAAAATATTTAGTAATTTAGTGATTGAAAATTAATTATAATTTATAAAATAACTATTAATAATTTTATTATTATTATTATTATTATTATTATTATTATTATTATTATTATTATTATTATATAATATAAAAATAATTAGTTAAACACAAAACTATAATAGTAAATATAAATTTTAATCAATAAAAAATAATTATAATTAATATAAATAAAAAATCAAAAAATTATTTTATATATGTAATATCTAAAAGCTAGTTTTTGATGTGAAAAAACCGAAAATTCTAACTTTTCATGAAAAACCAGTTTTTAGTATAAATTCTAAAAGTTGGTGTTTCAAAGCTTTTAATTTTTTATTTAACCAAACACTTATGTTAATTTTTTTTAATTAAATAGTTAAATACTAAACTAACTAAATATTCAGTTTAGCTTTTAGCTTGTTGGATCGTTAAAAGCTGAGAGCAAAAGTTGTACCAAAATTTTGGACCGCAATAGGCTATTCACGATCGCACCAACTATCTTGTGGCTGCGCATTCAATATGGCAAAAAGGACTTGAAGAAACAGTGTGAATCACGATCTGTAATGCACCCGCGAAAGGGGAATCACGATCGCACCCATGCCGGCCACAATTGCGATTCCAACCATCATCACGACCTCAGAAACAGTCAACGATGATGAATTTGTGACCATGAAGTTTGAAGAGGCTAGACTATCGGAGCCTAACTACCACGTGTCCAAGGTTTTACGAGGGTTTAAAGCAAATATGAATTTCAAGACCGCAACAAGAAAAGCAGAATTACAAGTTCAATACATGCTAAAATTTTAATCCACCATCAATTCATCTCTTTCTTCATAATTATCGAGACAACATTTTATATGCGAAAAGAGGTTAAATTAATTTATTTTTTCTCGTAGGATCCGTTTTCTTTTTCAATTGTCTTGTAACTTTTCTCTTCCCAAAAAAATTGTTTTTCAATCTCTTTTATAGCTATAATTTGTATTACTATTTTCATATTTATCCACCTCGAGGTATAAAACTATTCGAATTCCGTACTTCATGCAACGAAGTTTTATTAATGTTGTTTAATTTACCTATGAGTCATACATATGTATCTTCATATTGATATTTAAGATGAAATATAAATCATTTCAAGAAGTAATATATAAAGTAAAATGACATAAAACTTTCATCAAACAACAAATATAAGTATTTTCATAAAATTTAAATTATGTATATTAAAATGACACTATATTAGAAAATGCAAAAATCCAATTTGGAAGATATTTTTATATTATTGCTTAAACGGCGGCGGATTCAAAAGTTTTGGACAAGGGAGTTCATATACATATGCATACAATAATAAAAAAAAAAAATTATAACATTTCTCAACGAGTTTTCATATTTTTAAAATAATATATGATTATATTGTTACTAACATTGTCAAATACATCATTTGTAATTAGTATCTTTTTTTTATCAATTTTTTTTATGAATAGTTAGAAAAAAAATAGGATTTTCTAATAGATCCATATTTAAAATATTATACCTATTATTATAGTTTTTGAAAAATTTATGGATCCAATGTCCTCACTATTATACACTTGCATCTGCCCTTGTTTTTAAATATCAATACTTCAAATAAATCAATTATATGAATACAGATTTTTTTTCCCCTTTCAATTTAGACCTTTTGTCTTAACCATTTGTGCATGTAGACAGCAGAGTAACTCAATGTGGCACTCAGGAATGTCTGTAAATTTTTAGCTTTCAAAAAAAAAATGTTATAAAGATCAAAAATGAAGAAGATGATAGAGTAAAAAAAATGAATGAAAAGACAAAACTTGTAGTGGGAAGCAAGAGCTGTCAACCTAAAACAACCTATAAGCTTTGATAATAATAATAATAATAATAATAATAATAATAATAATAATAATAATAATAATAATAATAATAATAATAATAATAATAATAATAATAATAATAATAATAATAAAACAATTTGAGAAATAATTCCTATATCGGGACCAAAAAAATTTTCTTTTTTAATTAAACCAAAAAAAATTTATTAGGATATAATTTCTATAATAGGTCAGACATACACATTCTACAATCGGTAGAGAATGATGCAAAATTTTGCAATCGTTAGAGATGATGATGATCGACTAAGTAGTAAAGAATGAGATATTTTGAATAATTTTTTCGCAATGAGGATAAGCCTATTTATCAGGAATATACATATTAACATTAGATTCTTCTTAAGAACCCTCATGAAAGAATTAATTAAGAATAAAAATTTTATTAACCAAATAAATAAATTAGAAAAAAATGTTACTTCATTTGTTTGAGAGAGAAGAAAAAAAAAGCCTACCTGCCACTATAATACCTGTGACTTATGGCTAAAAAGAAAATAAGGATGATGATAATATGTTTAAAAATGGGACTCATGGTATTTCTCATTTACTTGATTGTTGGTAATTTAATTAACTAAGAAGAATATTTTGTTAAACTACTTAATAGTTGACGGATTGTAATTATTTTAAGAAGTGCATGATGCTAGTAGATTAGCTATTATTCATTAATTTTATTCAGCCTATTGATTGAACCAATTATTAATTTGGAACTAAAGTCAATAGTGCACCAACTCTAATTTGTTCAAAATCTTTTTAGCAGCTAAGACATCAAAAATTTCTCATCTACTTGAAATTCTAAGGCCTTTACTCCCAACTGAGTTCATAAACGTAAAATCAACTCTGACCATCTAGTTTATATTTATCCAAAATTCCAAATTTATTAGCAAATATCTTAGTATTTCAAATCAAAAAGTATATAAAATAGAATAAGATTAGGTAGTGTTTTAAATTGTTGTTGGGTGGCCTTAGCAGGTTTAGAAATTGTTTTTATTTGACTGACTAATTTTTTTATTTTTTTTATAAACTGTTTTTCTCAAACCTGCTTCTAGAAAAAAATATTTATTTATCTATTTCTCCAAAAACAATTTTCAAAATTTAAAAAATTAAAAATAATTTTTTTATCCAAAGCTTTTTTTTTTCCAAATTTAATATCAAACCCTAATACAAACAAAAAAAAAAGTCATTTTCTAGCATCATGACTACTAAATTTTTCAGGGCCTACAACAAAGAGGTTGCAAGTGCAAATAGACGAAAGATTAAAAAAAAAAAAAGGATATGTAAAGTGCACAAAGTAGCAAGACTAAACCTTATTCAATGGGAAGTGCACAAAGTAGCAAGACTAAAATAAAGTGCACAAAGTAGCAAGACTAAACCAAGACTAAAATTTTCATCTATGCCACTGTAACATAAAAATAAAAAAGATTCAAACTAAAATTGTGTATTTATCATTGATAAATCTAGCAATAATAAGATCCAAGCAATTCAAACACAACCAGTAAGTTGTATTAAACCTTAATACCATAAAAATGTATTGAAATATTCATTAAAAAAAAGAAAACCAAAACTAGCTTTCAATATGTTTTTCCCATTTCTCTCTACAAACAAAAAAACACGATGAACTCTAAGCAAAAGTTAATTAACAATGCCACATTCCAAAGAAGGATCAAGGAAAAATTCCAGTGATATGTCTTGCGTAAATACGGAGTATAATTTTATATTATGTGCCCTTATACCTCATTCACAAGCAACCAAAGAGAAATAATGGATGATTCTCCCAATCAGGATTCCCTGCCCACACTGAAAGAACATGACTATGATATATGCATCTCAAGTTCACAATGAAACAGTTGGATCATATAAGATTTACAAATCATCAAGCATTTTCAGTTTATGGCATTCTTTGGCCTAATAAGAATTTAAAACCAATAAAATTAAAAGAATAATACCTAAATCACTGTGCAGAATCAATCCCTTATTCCATTAGTTTATCACAGTTTCTAACTATATCAACATATTTTAAGAATCAAGGGCAAGGACCTAATATGAACCAACAAATTTCATAGCAAAGAAAACCAAAGGAAATTCTGGAATTTAACTGGAAATTAGAAAATTACAAGCATTCGATAGGCTTGCACTCTCATATAGTCATTATGACCTTAAAAAAATTCAGAATATCTTCTCCTAACAATCCTACCAGCTCTATAACTCACTGCCCATAGCTGTAACAAACTAACCAACAAAGTTCCTAAACTACCCTTTCCCTTACTGATAAATCAGCACCCCAAAAACCTTCCTAATCCCTTAAGAATTACTATTCACCCATGTATCTCTAATTGGGACTTTTCAATATTTCCCCTAAAACATGCACCTTGTCCTCAAGGTGAAAATTCATGCCACACTCTCTCTCAACACCTATAAAGAGAATTGAGGAAGAATCCTCTTTTGAACCATCCAAGATGTTAATCATTGCATCCATAATAAGCACTCTGGCTTTGGTCACTCTGCGAAGAATGTCACAATGCTTTGCAGCCTCAACACCCATATCAATATAAGCAACAATATCAACCAAATGTAGAGCTTTCAATTGAGACGGATCAACGATATCAGGAATTTTCCAACTCTTAATTTTGTCCAGTTCCTCTGAAATCCATGGTTTAACATCAAAAAGTATGTTGTTATCCATTGTACCAAGACTGCTAATGGGCACAACAAGTGGAATTGTATCTAAACGTACTAATATAGGAGCTATGCCAGGAGAAACATTTGCCAAAGGCCCTAGTACATTGTCAAGTAGAGGCTTAGAGTTTATGGGTTCATATGGGTTCAGATGGGCTTCGATACCATCAATCTTGTAAATATTCTGAAGTGAGGGACGAAAGGGCTTGTTTGATGGTCTCTTCGACTTCTAGATCTAATCGAGAGCCTCAAATAAGGTTGGACCCTTGTACCAGTCGAGGTTGCTAGATTTCTCAATCACCTGCTTGTCAATATTACCAAGCTTGTATAGAAATTGACCAGGAGTGGTCGTCTTACCAAGTTCAACATAGCTAATGTCCACGACGTTGATGTGAACTATCTCCATACATATTTTAGGCCAGTGACTGAGATTGGGGTTGTCGGAAATGGAGACGAACATGGAAGAAGCATAAAGTAAAGAGGGTTTGTATCGGAACGAATCATGGGAAGTAAATCGAATCAGTGGAGCTCCACCACCTAGATCATAAATGATATGGACGATCCCCTCCGCCTTCAATAACCATCTAACCGACTTTTGGCCATTAGAAATTGAGAGCTTCAATTTACAGTTTATTCAATCCAACCATGGGAAACAAGAGTTCCAACACCTTTCATATGCATCAGAGGAAGTTTGGTGTCAAGGATAGAGATTTCAGTGCTTATCGCTTGCAACGGAGGAAGTTCAGGTGTGATCGATCTCTAATCTAGCTCCAGTGAGAATTCCTTCCTTATACAGTTTTAAAAGCTTGTCCATATTCATTAAGATCCTATCCAACTTGCTCTGCACAGAGCTTAGAACTTTTGTAATGATGTTAACTATGGTCTCCAATTTCCACCTAGTATTCATCTTCTCCATGGATCACCTGCTCTGATACCAATTGATATGAATCAACAAATCTTATAACAAAGAAATTCTAGAATTTAATTGGAAATTAGAAAATTACTAGTATTTGAGAGACTTATGCTCTTCCATAGTCACTAGGACCTTAATAAAATTCAGAATTTATTCTACTAACAATCCTACTAGCTTTATAGCTCACTGCCCATGGTTGTAACTAACTCACCAGCAAAGTTCCTAAACTACCCTTTCCCTTACTGACAAATTAGCACCCCTAAAACCTCCCATAAAAACCCTTCCTAAGCCCTTAAGAATTACTATTAACCTATGTACCACTAATTGAGGCTTATCAAAACCCTACTCTGACATTATTCCTAGTATCAATGGAATTTTCTGATAGGAACCAATAATAACTCAAGGAAAAAAATTAGATAGATTTGTATTGAACTGAAAATGAAATAGTAACAAGCTTTCGAGTGGCTTGTGGCTCTCATCAAGTCATTACGACTGTAAAAATTTCAACATATCTCTCAAAATACATCTGCCTATTTATAACTACAATTTCTCATCCCAATGTAACAAACTTTTCCTTTATTCTTTGCACTGTAATACCCCATCACCTCATCCAAGCACGAGCTACTGGGGTAAGGGGGTGATATCATATCCACTAATTTAGACCTAAGTCATGCGAGTTGTTAACTCGACTCGTCGGTTTGACCGAATTCTAAATTTAGATTTTTATCAAAAAAATAAGTAAAATAATGGCAATTAAGTATGGAGATTTTCTAATAAAGTGTTTAAAATATTTAAAGAAGTTAAATTTCGGTAAAGGACTAAATTGTAAATTAACCCCTAAACTTTCAAATTTTGCAATTTAGTCCTTTACCGAAATTTAACATCTTTAAATATTTTAAACACTTTATTAGAAAATATTCATACTTAATTGTCATTCTTTTAATTATTTTTCGATAAAAATTCAAATTTAGACTTTGGTCAAACCGACAAGTTGAGTTAACAACTCGCGTGACTTAGGTCTAAATTAGCAAATATGACATCAAATTAACCCTAAACTTTTCAAAATTTGCAATTTAGTCTGTTACTGAAATTTAACATCTTTAAATATTTTAAACACTTTATTAGAAAATCTTCATACATAATTGTCATTATTTTAATTATTTTTTTATAAAAATCCAAATTTAGACTTCGGTCAAACCGACGAGTCGATATGACATCATCGCATGACTTAGGTCTAAAATAGCGAATATGACTTGGGGATGCATGTTTTCTAGACTTAGGATTTAATTTGGTAAAAATTGAATGTGATTAGTTTGTATGTTTCTTGCTAGAAATGGATAAGCAGTGAGCACTTAAATTGTTATAACTTAATTTTTGGAACTCAGTTTTGTATGTTCTTTGTTGGGTTTGAAACGTAAAACATAAGAATATAATTTTTATTCAAACCACTGAATCCAGATGTCTATAATTGTCCAGAAAAAAATTCATAAAGTTCGGACTTAGAATCTATCTAGAAAATTCTGGGCAAAATTGTTAGTGACCAGTCAGTATTCATTTTATCATATCTTTTGATACATAAATCAGAATTAAGTGATTCAAGTTGTATATTAAAGCTAAGATCCATACCTAAAATTGTTAAGAAGACCATGTAACTAAATTCATATCGTAACAGGACCAAAATTAAGGTCCAAAACAGAGAATAGAATTTGCTAGTGACATGACAACATATGAGTTGTGGAATTAAAAGAGTAAAATGATGAGAACTTTGTTATATTATGTGAATATTATTTTAATTGATTGTTTATGTAATTATTTTGAGATATTAAATGCATGAAAAGTGTGAATTAATTGCTATGAATTTTAATGAGATTGTATAAGCCCTAGAACATCTAACTATAACCAACTTAGGATAGTTTGGCATGCCAAGCAGGAGAGGAGTATGATGAAAATGAAAACCATTAATGGTATGATTATTGAAGCTAGTAATGACACAATTATTGAAACTGGTAATAAAACTATTATTAAAGCCAAAAATGACACTATAATTGAAATCGGTAATAACACTATTATTGAAGCCGGTAATGACACTTATATGCGCACATCATATTGTCCGAGTGACAGTCTTAAGTGCCTGGATAGCAACTCCGTTATCCTAGTTAGTGGTTCATAGGTGTTATGGGTAATGAAAAAATATGGATAATAATGATTTGATAAAATAAAATAAATATAAGATGTAAAAGAATCTCTATCTTATTTTCTTTCTTAAGTTATAAGTAGTTCTTATCTTTTTCAAAATCATACCTTCTGAAGAAGCAATTTTAGGAACATGACAAAGTGCAGCAAGAAGTGTGCTTGACAGCCGCAAATATGCATCACAATTGTTGGTTTCATTAGAACTAACAATCACTTAATGCATTCCTAATAGTAGCCACCAAAAAGTAATGATTAGAATATGAAATATGATACTAATTAGAATATCCTGGAAAAATGAACATAAATTAAAATCTTGAATGTTAGGTGATTCATTAGATTTATACACCAATTTCTTTTCCTATATCCCGTTAAAATGTCAAAATATTTAAAAAATTAATAGAGAAACAATCGAGTATATTCATTTTTCCAAATGCAGAAATGAGAATAATATAAATCATAACATTCATAGACAAAGTAATCATTTCTATTCAAATTCTTTTCCTCAACTTTCTATACAACCAAATAGATAAGGCAAAAAGAATTATTTATCTCAAAAGCCTATCGAACAAGCGCACACCGACTGCATCATAAACCAACAAAGGGAAGCAGCATTGTTTACTTTGCAAAATTTGGTGATCAAAAGCATACCTACAAGGCGTTGTGTCGAGAAATAACGAAAAACAAAAAAATAAAAAATAAAAGAACACAAATTTAATGAAATTCAACAATGCACCTACATTCTAAGGAGTAAAACAGTTAGGTTTTCTTATTAGATATGTAAAACTTAGGTTACAATATATATATATATATATATATATATATATATATATATATATATATATATATATATATATATATATATATATATATATATATATGGTACAATTTTATAGAATTGCCCTTGTACCGTACCGCGAGGCCGTTGTTCCCGCACCTCCAACCCACTTAAACCATAACCCCATAATTAAACTAAGAAACCCTCTAAGGACAAATGTTGTCACTGTGCTACGCTTCGTCGTTATGCTCCACTCCGCTCTAACATCTGTCCACTAATTATATATATATTAGCCATCCACAACACATTGCATGTCCTTCTTGCCTTTTAATAGCTAGAAGCAATCATCGAGCAGTGAAAGGTGGTTTCCATCCGCTTCAAGTCATTATCATCATCCACCCACTAGAACCACCATCACAACTCAACTCTCCTCCTTCCCCTATCTCTCTATCATATGCCCCTCGTTCCTCCTTTCCTTTATGTTCCACTCAGTAATAATAATTCCAGTCTTCTATAGCTACCTGAGTTCCACAATAGCAAGACCCATAGATAGCAAAAGCAACACAATTGAAAGGAAAGAGGAGATGAAAGAAGACCTCTCACTAGTGATAATGGACTTCAAGAATCTCAATGAACAAAGGTTAAGAGTTGCTTTGACCTCACAAATTATTAATAGTCTTTTGAGTAATTATAATGATAGATAAGAAAAGAGAGGTAAGAAACTAAGTAAAATTCTAGGATCTATAAAAGGAAGAAAAAAAAAAAAGATCCCTTGACAAAGCTCCTGAAGAATATGCTAAAATTTCTCTCCCACAGCCTTGTTACATATAATAGATAATTGACCATTTGCGAAGAAGTAGATGACATAAAAAAGTGATTCCCATCCTGAACATCATAAAATACATCAGCTGAGACATTACACAATTAATTACTCAAATATTTTCTATCAAAAGCTTCAATTAACCACGGAGGAACTCCTGAGCTTTGATTATAAGCTTAAAATCAGACTGGAAAACTTTTATATGCGTAGCTCAAACCCATTAAAAGCTTGATTATTAGTGGAGAAATTGTAGTCTCAAACGAATTAGATTAGTGAAAGATATCATTTAGCTGAGGTTTCCAATGAAGAATCTTTAAAATAAACACAATATCAAATTAAAACATTATAATGAAAACAATTATTCTTTTCCTCATTATTCATTCAGTCTATTAGCAATTACACTATCCATCCTTATAGGTCATTGAATGCATATCATGTATTTCTAAGTCATTGGTACAGTGTATGCATCTTTACAGGGGATTCAATCCTGGATAGTGAATATAGGTCCTGCATTTTGCGAAATAAGGCTCCAATAACAGCCTCGATTGTCTATACAACAGGTATGCCACTTTACTCTATAAGAGCCAAGTGGAAAATTAGAAACATTGAGCAGGCAATTCGAAAAGCCTTGCCCTTTATCATTAAGCCGAAAACACACAAAACTGTACACAATCCCATCATCATTATCACTACCAAAATGCTTACCATGTTTACTGCAATTAGACTCTTTTTCTAATTCTGTTACGTAGTGCAGCAATCTTTTGTTCATTGCTATCATACTTATATCTGGAACCTGGTAATCCAACGGAACTTGCTCTCTCTTTTCTCTGCTTGATTTAGGCTCCTGAAACGATACACTGGAACAAACAACGCAATACAACTTTGTTATCCAAAATGGGAGATCTTGTGGCAAATTCCGCAGTTGAAGACAAAGATTTATTGCTAGGTGATACCCTGGGAACGCAATCAATTCATTTGGATTTCTGGCATCCGCACTAAAAGCAATGAGCTCTGACCCAATGCATGGCCTGAATTCGTATGTCAATGCGAATATCAAATATTAGAATCATGGCATGGCAGCAAACATCATATTAAATCAGGGAGAATAGTCTAAAAGACAGAAATGTATCATTCATCTGCTTTTTCTGTGAAAAAGTTAATGCACAGATACTGCTCATACAAAGGTAAAAAAAGCATCATATCAATACAACAATACAAGCCTTTTAAGTATCAACATAGGATCCACACAGTAAATGATAAAAATTATTAAAAACAGAAAATATCTGCAAAACCAGCTGAGGAAGACGATGGATGGATCATATGCTGGTTTTACAACTTCTAAATGGGAGATTGATAGAGACATGATAGATTAACACTGGGGAAAGAAAAACCCAACATTTATTTATGCTGCACCTTGTACCGTGTATCTATAGTTTTGTACTTATTGTAAATCAAAATGCTTGATTTTTTCCCATTATGATTTTATTATTGTAAACATTTTCCAATTTTTTTCTGTCAGTGAGAAAAAATAAAAATCTTTAGAAAGAAAGAATCCTTACTATCAACATTCTGTGCTATTAATATCAAATTCTCTATCAAGAAGGAGAAAAACCTTTGATAAGAGGAATCAGTAACAAGTAACATCACAAATCCATCAAGAATCATATTTGGGTTTGACTGCAATATGTAGACCTCCATTCGAAATTATTAACAAAACCGTCTGCCTGTTTGATCACAAACAATAAAATAACAGTAATAACGGAACTGATTGCCAATCAATTATAAAGTCTACCTACAGTGCACCTACAAGTATGAAGTACATTACTTCAAACATAAAGGATGTGATAAAATTTTGAGAATTGTTTTTGAAATTTTTCTTTAGATTTCCCAACTAATGCAACACATTTAAGAAAGGACCTTTGACAGAAAGTTGATAAGCATACCTCATTCTAAAGAAATACTTGGGGATTCCAAAAGGGATGTGCATCCATCTTGTTATAGTCTTCAACACAAGCTGAAATCCATCGTCGGTAATGCGGGATAGGATCTCTGCATCATGCACTCCTTTTGCCTCATTTTGCAACGCCACAACAGTAGAAACAGCATGTCTACAGATGTCGAGAATATCTCTTACTCCACCATCAGAGTTCAATATCTGACTTCTAGATTGCAAGTGACAACAATACTTGGATTGTCCACTGACCATTAAAAGCAGAGACAGGTCTGAACAAGTCTCTTGGTCTACAAGCCACAACCGCTCAACCAAATTCTCTATGAATATTTCTTTTCTATAGGACCCCAAGCTTTCTAGAAAATTTTCATTATCAGAGAAGTTTGAAATGAAAGGACCAAATGCAGTAGTGAAAGCCAGCAGCGAACAACCCAATGCAAGTGTTGAAATAATTTTTGAACTTCTAACATCCATTCCGATGAAAGACATGGCAATTAGATCAAATTCTTCTGCCAGACTCTTCAATTGAAATGATAGTTGAGTAATTTGTCTCAAAGAGTCAAGACACTCAACTGTAACACTTTTCTCAACTAGTTCATTGTTGCTAATATTGCCCTGCTGAATGGTACTCAGAACCTTAAGTGCGTCCACCATAGTTCTTAATACTTTTACTCGTAGAGCCAAAAACCATCTTTGGAAACAATATGATTTTCCTAGTATGGGAATGGATTTTAATGTTTCCTCAGAAGAACGAAGACCATAATAAGCTTCAGTAAGTACCTTCGAATAATTAGACCCATTGAAATTTCCAAAAGCACCTTGGCCAATTTCATCCAGTTTGTCCTCAAAAAATTTTATGCAAAACTCTCTCGTCTGTAGCCAATCCACTAGGCAGGACCCAAGATTTCCCAGATGAAACAGCCAAATTTTCGCCTCTGACTGTGCAACTAGAGCTAATGTTTTTAACCAACAAGAAAAAGAATCAGATTGAACCTTACCTATTAGTTGCTCAAATATAAATGCAGCCATGATCCATGCTCCTTGATATGCTGCGAATGTCCCAGCTTTATAGGCATGCCAGTTATCCCCTTCTGTCAATATTTTCTCTGCAAGCTCAAGAGAGAAAATTTCATGCTTAACCAGCTGATTACAAAGTGAGTTGCTAAAATCCCTATCAATACTGCTAGGTTGCTTATGCTTGTTGAGCACACAACCCAAAATAATTCGTGAGTGCAAAATAGAGTATATTAGATGTATATAGGAATCAAATATTGTGCAACGGTGCACACATTCAACTAAAAGCTTGACTTTGTCAACTATTTCATTAGCTATGGAGCCAACTTCATTAAGATTCTGAATGCAGGTTACAGAAAATTTGTGAACATTATTTACCACATTCAGACTAATATCCATGCACTTTTCTCCCCTAAAATCCACAAACTCATCAGCTGATGCACCTGCTAAGATGCTAGCATGCATATCAACAAGATATTCAATAAAGGATCTAATTTTTTCCAGCATCAATACACCAAGATCTGGATATTCCCCAACTACAAAGAGAAGATGACGGAGCAGGCTTTGAAATTCCTGAAATACTTCAGAATTATTCTCACAAACATCCAATCCTGGCTTCATAAGTGAGATGATCCGATCCATGAACACTGAGATGATCCGCACTCGCAGAGAGGAGAAACAATACTCATCAGATCCTATATAGGTTCTTCCCCTAAGCTTTACCAATATATCAATTAGAACACGGATTGCTATGAGGCTCTTTGACAGTGCAGATGACTGAGCTGCTTTCTCAACAATCACCAACACATGAATAAATTCAAGCATGTTGTCACAATCAAGATCTAGTAGTTGATATGCAAGTAACTGCAAATTGAAATAATGGGATTCAACATACTTCAAAATCTACCATTATTAAATCAAACTTCATAGAATTGGTTCAGAATGACCTTTTGCAAAACCTTTAAGGCTACACATTGCATAGCTGATGGAAGTTCAGTTTCATCTACAACTCTGAGTAACATTTTGATTAAATGTGTTCTAACAGGTGGTTGACAAACTCCCCTCATAAATATAAAATGAAGGCACCTTAATGCTGTTGCTTGCAGTTGCAAAGTTCTCTCTTGGTTGAGAAACAAAAGAAGTAAGTTGACCTGCTATAAAGGATAAAATTTGCAACTTCATAAAATATAACAAAAATGTAGTCTATCAAAATTACTATTTTAGATTGGAGAGGTACCTGTTCAGAAAGATCAAGGATTGATTTGGCAGCAAGTTTTGAGAGAGAAACCATCATTGCAACCGAAAAATCCTCATTTGAAGAGTCTAACAACAGCTTTACACCTATCTGCAACAACATGGGTTAACACTTTTTATGATCCTGCAAAAATAGAGATGCACATAAATAGCAATAGAAATATAAACAGAATTCTGGTACATGTGATTTCTCTATTAAAATTATCAATCATGTTTTAAAAAGCCCAAAATGCTAGTTTGGTTAGATGGTGACCATGTATTGCTCCTCTCTTCAATCTTCATTGATTAATTCTTAAAAAAGTTAAAAAAAAAAAAGAAAAGAAAAGAAAAGAAAAGACATCTCAATACACACAAGCTGGCTGTTATTCTGCAGCCATTAGACACCTTCCCTAATTTCCACAGAAAAAGAAGAATGTGGAACAGGCTTTGACAAACATCTAAACACACTAACACAAGCTGGTTCTTTTCTACAGCCATTAGACACCTCCATTGTCAGAAAAAATTGAGAAAAAGAAAAGACATCTCAACACACCAACACAAACTGGTTCTTATTCTACAACCATTAGACACCTTGCCCTCTTCTTCTCTTATTGCCACTTGGGAGAACAAGTCTAAAATTTCATATCATCTCAAAGTAAGTTCACCTCCCACAATAAAGGGGTGTTTGGGATTGTTGTTGGGTGTCAAAAAATAGGTTTAGAATTTTTTTTAATTTAATTGACTGATTTTTTTAATTTTTTATAAACTATTTTTCTTAAACTTGTTTTGGAAAAAATATATATTTACCTACTTCTCTCCAAAAACAGTTTTCAAAATTAAAAAAATAAAAATATATTTTTTTCCGAAAACACTTCATTGTGTACTTTGCATCCAAAACTCTACCCATTAAATGTTGTAAAAATTTTTTTTGGGAAAATCCATTTTCAGGCCTTAAGTGTTCTCAAATCCAATATTTTACATGAGGAGAAAAAGGGCATGCTTCACTTGCTTGTACACAGTGGAGGATGAATTTGGCTGAGTTAAGGGAGGAATTAGACCCAGTTTCTGATGAACAAGATAAGGAATAGAGGAAATTGATGTTCATCCAGCTTAAGGTAAGCCTTCAATGGTACAAAGGTTGATGACCCCAACAATCAAAGATGAAGAAAAATGTTATGTGGATGAAGATCTTTCAATGAAAAATCAGTTGCACCCTTTAGCAAATGGAGTTCTGATAGAGGAAATTGGTCCTGCTGAAATATCAACTTAAAAAATTCGTTCCAAGGTGTATTCCAAGATTGATATAAAGAATGGATATCACCAAATTAGAATGAGGTGATGAGATTAATGGAAGACAACCTTCAAGACACCAAATGGGTTATTCAAAGAGTTATTTATGAGAGCTCAAACAAGTTGATCCAAACATGGGGAATATGTCGAGACTTACTCATCAGAGCTGAGTTCTTTTCTGGCTTGGGAAGAATGATGTAGGAGCATCCAAGCTAAACTAGAATTATCAACATTTTTTAGTTTTCCTTAATTATTTAGGATCCTATTTAGTAAAGTATTTTACTCAATTAATTAGGAACAATTATCAGTTTTCCTTCTTTATTTAGGATCTTCCTATGTAGTAACAACATTTTACTTAATTTATTAGGAATACTATTTATTCTAGAATTAGGATCTGTCCTAACTAGTATAGATAGGACAATAGTAATCAAATTCATTTTTGTTCCCTCAATACATAATTTGTAATTCTAAAGTTTTCTTCAAACCCACTTTTTTTCTATTGCTCCAACCACAATCACCCTATTCAAGCCCTAGTTGTGGAGATCTGATTGACCTAAACTCTTCCTCATAGTTAGGAGATGCCATTGAAATGGTTTATAGCAATATTTATAATTTTGGCAACTAGTAATGCTATTTGGAAGTGATAAAATAATCATAACAAATTTAGGAGTTGAATGACAGCTTTTGCCTTAAAAGTTATAATTTAGCATCTCATAGCGTCAATTTCTGAGAAATAATCTCAATCCAAAAAGCATTTTTCCATTTTTCCTTCATTGAAATAAAGAGATAATCAATGAATTTATCCAATTTTTAGATATCTTAAAATTAGAGAAAGAGAAAGGAGGAAATTTATAATGTTGTAGAGCAATATAAGCACAAAAACTAGTGTTAAATTATTAGCAACAATGTAAATTCAAGCAAAATTTCTGCTATCAATATTTATTACATAAGAAGATATCCATACTGTGCAACACACACTTTGCAGTAGCACATCCAAAATGTCAATCAACAACTAAATCCATCACTCCTTTTGTCAATGCTTAGAAGAAATGCTTTTGAATGCAAGTTTGAACATATTAATTTGTTTGACAATTGGAATGGGATGGGGAAATGTAGAACCTGATGAGCTCTATTGGCAATAGAATATGAGCATCCCATTTTTGAAAAAACCCGTGCTCCGGCTAATCTTATGGTCAATAAAGAGTCAGGTGAAATTATAATATTAAGTAGCATATCCAAGGCAACAGAAGCAAAGTCAGCTGCCAATTCACAAAAACAACCCGCAGCAAATAAGGATGCCTTTACCTGCAGAAAGAAAAGAAAATATAAAACCCCTCACAATCCTTCCAAAAAAAATCTTAATTTGGTATAAGGGAACTGCAAAAGTCCAGCACAAGCAACTCAGCATCAGTTTTTGCATTAAAATACTGCTCGTGCTGCAATCCAAAAATTGACATGAAGTACAATGTTTTCATTGATGCACCTCAAGGTCAAATTCGATAACAGAAAAATTGACCTAATTTTAGCCATAAAACATTTTCTTTTATGCTATATATGTCAGATGTGACATATGATGATCCAAATGACTGAACCTTCCTAGAAGCAACAAATATGGCTCTGCCAATAACAAGCACCTCAGTCTGCTTGAAAACACATAACTATATTTGAATCCTCTCCAACATATAACTATATATGAATCCTCTACAATGAACAAATTAAATGTGTAAAGCTCCACATAAAGTCACAAATATAATAGGATATAAATACACAAAAACTGTCTTACTTCAATGGGATATAGATTTGAGATGGTGCTTGAAAAACAAGCACAAAATGTTGCTATTGTTTTGAGAAACAACAATACTATGATGATGAGAAGGTTTTCATCCATGATTGCATTAACAGAACAATGTTATTCATAAAAGTTCAAAAATTTAAACAGGATTGTATGCTGACCTCACCTCCAATATCTCAGACGAGACTAGGCAGGAAAATATTAGATATCGTACATGAATGCTATCTTTTGCAAAATCAACCCAACAACCAAACAGAACCAAAGCTAGAGCTCTTGATTCAACATCTCCAGTATCAAAAACAGTTTTTACCCTTTTCAAAAGTTCCATGTGGTTTTGCACCGCGGGCCTTGACAAAATTCCCACATATCGTTTACCTTTCTTTCCTTCACCACGGTTCTTAAATTCTGACAAGAAAACCCTTACAACAGAAAGCCTTATACCTTTGTCACCCAATCTAAAAGCTTCAGCAAGCCGTAAGAGGATTGTATTGGCAAAAAGCCTATCCTCACCTGGAACTAAGCCATACATATTGTAGACAGCCATTGTGGGTTTGGGTTCACTGTTCCACTGCTGTAGTCTTTCTCCAATTTGTTGTATTGCCTTGACAGCTTGACCTAATCACGTGAAAACTCTGTCAATTATTAATGGAAAAAAAAAAAAAAAAAGAAAGCTCCAAATCAGTTCAAGTCCAAATACATGAACGAGGAATTCATGAATTTCCATTATCATACTTTGAGTGTCCAAACCCCTCTTTCATTTCAATATTAAAGAAACAAATTCATTAGAATGAGACACAAAGAACTGTACTAACCTGGCCTTTTGGAACGAAGGGCCTTCTCAAGCTCCATGCTCCATTCCATTGCACAAGCAGCGGAAATAGTCTCCATTGCTGCAGCTTGTTTTGAATCTTCTCTGTCCATATGACTGAAAGAAATACATGTGTACATAATCAGAAAGGCACATACTCATATAGTCACAAACAGCAAAGTTAACATATATCTCAGCACAATCAAGCTTAACCCATAAGGTTAAGATAAACATCTCGAATTAAAGCAACACATCTCCTTCCAAAATCACAAACACCGAATAAATATGCGAAATATCAAAACTCAGACTCAATCCACAATTCACGAAGACCTACGCAACAAGCAGATTTTAATAAATGTTCAATACCCATTCCTTCAAACAGAATCACCATTAAGATTGGCACTACATAGAAATCCACTCTCTAAATTACACAATTAAAAAATAGGTAAAATAAAATTTAACTAAGACCAAAACCATACAAAACGCAAAAAATAAATGATGAACATCATCTAATACTTGGATAATTCTGCAAATATAAACAAAATCTAAACAATAATTTTAGTCTAGAAAAGAGTCGATAATGATTTTTGCAACAAAAATATTAATGTCGGTAGCAAGAATAGCAACTCTAAGAACTAAACGGGTAATAGAGCATCTACTTACCACAAAGACACTTTCGGTTGAAATTGAAGAAACAGAGGCTCTGATGTTGAGATGATTCAACGTGAGGATAGCTGCTGCTGGTGGGTTTTGTAGTTGACCAAATTGCGAAGGTTGCTGCTGGTTGCCCAAAAAATTGAATGGACCCCGATTGGAAGATTGGTATCGGTAATGAAGCAGAGAATGGTATCGAGGTTCTTGGCGGCAATTAAGGTTCTGGTTGGTGGAGGAGAATAATCTGGTGAAGTAGCAGTGAGATGGAAGTTAATGAGTAATCAGATGGGCAGAGAGGGGCTTGAAGTTGCAGCAGTTGTCGAGATTGATAGAAGGGCGCTGAGAGGTGAATGTAGAAGAAAAGCTGAAATGGTCTGGCGGGAGAGGGTTGCGCCGCGTCACTGTATGGTCGCCGGAGAGGAGGAGAGCGGGGCTGTGAGCAGGCTGTCTCTCTATTCTTTACCAATCGTCAACAGAATGTTTTTAATTTTTGGAAAAAAATTATATCTTAGATAATTAGAAAATAACATTAATACACTTTATATATGAAAGCTGGATCGCTCAATGAACAGTGACGCAGCTGCCGCAAAAAGTCGCTAAGTTGAAGGTGCTGTCGGTGACATCAAACAGGAGGTGGCGCTTCAGCAGCTGAAACAGGCAGGAGACTGTGACAGGTGGCCGACGCAGGTGAAGCAAGCCGGTTGATCCAAGAGGTTTTGCTGTTAGTTGAGGATTCAGTCTTTTGTCTTTGGATACATCCCTAGATACATCAATCCAATAGGAGGCTCTCTAGCTAAGTTTTGTAAAAATGGACATTCCTAATTGGGTGTCTATTCTCTCTCTTATTAAAAAAAAAAAATTATTGTAGCAGGCGTGTTTTGGTGTTTTAAGTTAGATACATATGCTTTTGTCCATAAAAACTATTACAGAAGATAAATTGCAATATGAAAACCAAGAAAAAAACACAATATTTATTGATCAGCTTCTGAAAATAGAAACATAAACTTTTGCTACAAAGTTGTCTCTTGACATCAGTTCCTAATTGATCAACCTATTGTGTAACTTGATTCACCTTCTTATCAATTCTTTCAAGAATTGTATTTTGTGCCAAAATATATTTTGTCTATCAATAAAGGATAAATTCTCCAACTGTAATTTTTTGTGGTCTGCCACAAGCAACATGACCTAGTGATTTGACCCATGGGATTTTCTTAACATACAGATTTGGATTTATAGTTTCCTATGGAGAAGGAAAATCCTATTCCTAAGGTTGGAACATACAGATTGCTGACATACGAGTTGGATCAAGATTTTCTAATCGAATCCGACTAATAACTTGAGAAATGCAAGGCTTTGGAACCCAAAATTATTGTGGCTTATGTTTTTTGATCCATTCCAATCTATTTTTATATATCAGAAAGGGCAGTGATGAAGGAGGATAGAACTTTGTCGGCTTTGTATTTGGTTCATCCCACTATGGTGATGATGGAGTAGGCATCTTAGATCTTAATTATTCTAGTTTAGAAAAGTTAACTATATAATCATACTTTCCTAATGGCTGACCAAGTAATCCAATTGAAAGATCATTATCATCAAAGTGACGCCTCATATTCTTTTCAGAAAGAATTTTTCTTTTTACACCTTCTTCTAGTCTTAGACTTATCTTCATAAAAGTCATAATAAGCATTTCTTCTACAGTCTTCAAAATCACAATCAATATCAAGTACTTTATAGTTTCCTTGATACATAGCATAGATTGACTTTCTAGTTAAATCAAAGCTAATGACTAGAAGAGTTTCTTCAACTTCATATGGCTCAATCGCAAATTGAGTCATGAATATTGAAATACTAGAGCTTGGTTTTACAAATCGAATAAATTTGGTCTCAATAATACTATCGGCTGAGCATTATTTTGAATTTTTTCATAGTTTGTTACTCACGTCTCTGGTAATAACCTTAGAAGTTCAATTCGGGATATTTGTCTAGGTACATTCACATAGGTGGAAACTTTATGTGCATCTGTAACTATTAGTACGACATCATTTGATACCGGAACAACTAAATCTATGGCATGATTATGAGTCCTATATATTAGTTGATAATAGAGTGTTGTTGTGGTGGCTACCATAACTTAAGGAGCACAATAATTTGAACTTGTACTTTCAAAGTTGAAAGTACAAATGGATCATCCAAAGAAGAGATTAAAATTTGGGAAGAAAGTAAACATCACCTTTCCAGCATTGAGTATTGTTTCTATAATAACATTAATAGCATGTTGATATTGTAAATACTCGGTATCTAGCAAAGCTATTCTAGCAAAAATATGGAGGCCTTTTCTTCCATGATAAGAAAGTGCTAGCCTTATAGCTCCAAAATGGAGATGAGAATAACCATCACATTTCCAGAATGTAAGAAATTCTGGTGGAATTTCCAAGGAGACAAATTATTCTTCTCCTATAGTTTTAATAGTGCAATGATCAAAAGATGAAGACTGAATATACTCCTTTATATACTTAGAAATTCTTTTGACTGATGATTTTATGTTTGTTTTCCAAGAAGATTTGGACTAGTTATAAGCAACATAGGGACTAAGATAGGAATTTCAGTAATTGAAGTTTTTTGTTCATTTGGAATATGTTGTAATTCATTAAAAAAAATTCTAAATGACTACCGGCAGAGGTTCTAAAAGAAGAGGAGGAAGAAGAATGAGAATGAATAATAGGAGTAGTAATAAATGATATAGGTGTCGAGCTAGTTTCCATGGCATGGAGATATCCTTAATCCTTCATTAATTTAGATACATACCTAATGTATCTTCTTTTAAAAAATAATCATGGCTCTGATACCACAACGACTATTGATGACTTAGTATTGATGTCTTAATATAAATAGCAAGTATGTTAGCCAACACACGACCACACCTAGGCACTCAAAGGGCCTACCACAGAAGCTGAAGAGTATTTGGTCCTCTAACCATGACATATAAATTTCGCATCCTATACTAGTGAAAGATAAGCTACGTGGGCTTGGTAATGCTCTTGCACAAGCAGAGCATGATGGATTGGGTCATGGCAATGTAGTGAAGCTTAACTGTATTTGGTCCTCTAACCATGATACCTAATTTTTATGGTTCAAGTGATATTAGAGCATAAAAAATAATCATTAGATCTCGAGTTCGATTCCTGCAATCTGAAAAGGCATTCTCATCCTGCACTAGTGAAAGATAAGCTACGTGGGCTGGGTAATGCGCCTGCACAAACAAAGCTTAATGGATTAAGTTGTGGCACTATAACGAAGCTTAAAGGTATTTGGTCTTCTAACTATTAATACATAGGTTTTATTGCTCAAGCATATATGTATATATAATAATAAAATAGTGATGAAAATTAGTGACAGATTTAATTTGTCACTAATTTGCGTTGATTAGCAACAGCAATACGTGACACATTAATAAAAAAGTATTAAAATATCTAGTGACGGATTAATGACATATAAGAGATTAAATATTATGACAGATATATTTTTGTAGCTAATGGTAATAGCTAAATATGGCGGCAAAAAATGGTGCCCAAATTAGCGATGGATTAACGACAAATTGGAAAAAACTAAATAGTGACGATCAGTTTATGTCACTATTTTATAATCGCTAAATTTTTTTCATTTTTTCATAAAAATGTTGCGATGGAAATAGGTCTGTCACTAAAATTTTTTGTCACTTGTGTAATTTTATGGTTAGTGACGGACTGTAGCGACATAAAATATGTTTGTCGCTAATATTTACTTAATGAAACAACATCATTTTGTGTAGAATTAAACGATGTCGTTTTGTTTCTTATTTATTTTAGTAGCAACCCTCATTCTGCATTTTTAAAATTGCAGAAGTGTTTTTCGTTGCCCCCCTCCTCCTTCCCCATTGACGGGGCACCTAACCTCCTCGTTGTTCATTGCCTTCAATCCCTACTGTTTACACCCTCTCTCTTCGCCGTTCGCCGTCCTTTGTCAAAAGGTAAGCCTAAATTTCTATGTTTTTTTGTTTGTACACTAGTTCTTATATTATCATTTTTTTTCCTAATTTATTAATTAATTACAAGAATTAATAGTCAAAAGTCAAATGTATCTTACAAGGTAAAAACTAATATATAGACCAATATTCTGATATGTATCTTATAAGATGAAAATTAAGTGATTGAGATTTTGCTTTATATTTTTAGTGGTTTAATAAAAAAAATTCAAATAAATATTTTGTAAATATTTTAATTCAGCCTTGTTAAAACAGTCTCAGCTAAATATTTAATAAAATAAAAATAAAAATCAGATAATGGGCACCAATTTAGATGAGGATTGGAAATTTTATTTTAATTGAATTTTAAATTTTCATCTTTTATGCTTTGATTGAAAGAATGGAGGGTCAAACCTTTTTAATTTTCCCTTTTTTTGTTTTATATCCAAAATGTCGTAAAAAAATAAAGTCCAAGAAAATTGAAATCAATTAATTATAGTTTCAATATATCAATTGATCCAAATTATATAAATATAGAAGAAGATGAAAGTGACAATTTGATTGATCCAACTGGTGCGTATATTGACATCGAAGAGGATAATGAAGAAGAAAAAGAGTTTGAGCTTAAACATGATTCTGAAGATGATGATGAAGTGTGACACCCTTATAACAATCATTCTATACGTACGTTACGTGAGTTAATACGATTATAACCGATGTGTGCAAAAAAAAATTCTTATTTTAATTTGCTTTAATGACCCTTATATTATTAGCACTTAATTGATCATTTTTATTTTTCAAAAATTTCGGCAGCATAACGACCATCAACAGACTACCCTACTTGTAAAACAAACAATTTTCAGCCCATTTTTGGGCACACCAATACACATATAATGTCATATATTCTCCATTCATCCATAAATCCATATTTCATTATTTACATATATAATAATAATAATAATAATAATAATAATAATAATAATAATAATAATTCACAAATATTCTTTATCATAATATGTACAATATTTCATTCCTACAAATCCATATATATATATCATTTTTAATACTAACCTCTATTATTTTATTCTTCCGTCAGCTTCCAAAACTTGTATGTTTGTTCCTGTCTTCCCTACTACTACTTGCACGCAGTCAAATAACTACGTGCTAAACATTAATATGTCCAGTATTGATTACTAATGTAAAAATTTTCATTGCCTATATTTTCATACATTTATACATGTATTAACATTTATACATGCATTAATATTTTTAATACATCATTCAAATTTTCTATTTAATATATATTTATTATTCTTTTATAAATATTTTACTCTTAATTCACTATTTAATATATTTATTCAATTAACTATATTTTTTATTTTAACTCATAGTTTTTTTTTCAATTCCTCTAAATTTAATCATTTTTCACTTTTCTTTTTTAATTAATCATTCTTTTCAAATTTTCATTTAATTAGCTACAAAATTCACTTTAATTCTTAAATTTCTATTTATTTACGGTTATGTCACTACTCTATATTTATTTACACTTTTACCACTAAAAAATTTTATTTTTCATTTATTTACCTTTTTAACTACATAATTTAACATTTTATTTCATTTTCTTCCACTTATTTCTCATTTTTCAATTTTACTATTTTTTTCTTTTGTCACAATTATCACTTTTATCATTATTAATTTATTATACTATTTTATTATCTTTATCACTTTTATCAAATTTATCACTTATGTCATTTTTATCATATTTTTGTATTTTTATTATTTTTTTATATTTTTCACTTTATTCATTTTTATTATATTTTTCACATTTATCATTTTTATTATATTTTTCACATTTATCATTTTTCTCATATTTTCATATTTATCATTTTATTCACATTTGTCACTTTTATCATTTTTTTAATTATACAATTTTATCATTCTTATCATGTTTTTCACTTATTTTCCACTTTTATCATTATTACTACTTTTATTCAAAATTTCCTCTAGTTTCCATCTGATAGAAAATCTTCGGACTAGATACATGGGATGTTGACCCAAAAGTTCACTATACTGAAGAGTAATCCCGAAGAGTCACCCAAGTATTGCACTGTACACTGTTCACTAAATCTCTATCACTGTAGTAGACCATCATTGACCTATATAAGCGAGTCGTAATGGTATTTCTATGACTAACCAATTATATCCTAGACTAGATTTAATCATCAGAAAAATAACTAAGCATATTATTTTATTCATTTAATTCAATTTTCATTAAATTCATAATTTTCATTATTTTTACATTATTAATCACTTAACATTTTATTCATCCATAAAATTTTATTCATCCATAAAATTTTATTTCTACCATAATCTTTTCACATTTTTCATTCTACTTTATCAACATTTCATCATTAATAATCAATTAAGTCATTAAGCTCACTAAATACACTTTATTCTTTATTTTTCATTTCATGCATAATAAAATCAATAATTAGAAAAATATTCAATAATTCATTTAAATATTCTCAATAAATTTATACACACTAAAAATCATTTTTTTTGCATTTTATGGCTAATTTTTCATTTAATTAGCAAGAAAAATAATAATTTCTCTTTTATCATATTTTAGCCTATATTAAATTTTCATCATTAAAATTTTTCTTTCACCTTCTAATTATTCATTTCACTAATTTATACATTCATTATTCCATATATATCATAATATTACAATAAAATGTAATTATACCTTAATTTACATTTTTCACATAATAGAGTCATATTTTCCAATTTTCACTAATTAATTTTTTTAATTGAAATTAACCATTCTAATTCACTTTTCATAAATCCCATAGTAATTACATGCAAAACACACAATATTTCTAATTTTCCATAACCCTAAATCATGCTTAATTAATGGAAATAGATAGATTTTGAAATCACTAACCTTAATTTCTTGTTTTGGCCTTCCTAAGCTTCCTTTTCCTTAGCATTTCCCTTGGAAGCACCTTCACCTTCTCTTGAATCTACTATAGCCAAAATTTTTCCTTCATTAATCCATCATTATTTTACTTTCTTAACTCAAATAAACGTCATATTTATCATTTACATACCTTAAACTACTTACTTGAACCATTAAAATAATTTAAAACCATAAATTTCACTTACCTCAAATTTGCGTCCTAACTTTTCTCATTTGATTTTCTTTAACTCTAACCCTCCAATTCAAGATTAAAACTTCTATTAGCTAATAGATAGGCTAAAATTATTCTTGGGTGGTTGATTTTGGTGTAAGAATTGAAGAAAATTGGTAGAGAAATGTGATGAGATAGGTTCGACCATGCAAGGGAATTTAGGGAAGAATGAATTGCAGAATTCTCTATAGAGAATTCAAATATTTAGGCCAATTTATAGTGTCTTAAGTTGGGTAGTCTTGGGCCAAACAAAACATAACCCATTTAGGCCCAATTATGCACTATAAATTATTTTTCTCACTTTCCAAGCTCAATTTCACCCAAATTAAATTCAATAATTCATAAAATATTTTTTAATGTCTACATAAAAATTTTCAACTCAATCAAAGTCTAGTTTCTATCTAAATTACTCAAATCGGACTGATAATTTAATTTTTAGTGTTACCGTAAAATTATTTTTTCACTGTAAAATAATCCTAAATATTATTTAGAGTTTATCCATGTCTTAAAATAAATTTTTGGATGTCATTTGCTATTTTTTATAGCCCGATCAGAGTACGGTCAATCAACTATTTAATTAAATCATATCTCATTTTTTCTTAGTTTTGACTTTTAATGACTTATTCAACCTCATTTTCACTCAAAATTTTACCCTTTGACTA
This sequence comes from Triadica sebifera, assembly GCA_023653625.1. NCBI lineage: Eukaryota > Viridiplantae > Streptophyta > Magnoliopsida > Malpighiales > Euphorbiaceae > Triadica > Triadica sebifera. The sequence continues at coordinate 11,834,870 of CM042903.1, read as the reverse complement.
GTCATAACCTATATTTTTTGATGATCAAATAAAATATCTTTCACCCAAATGTGTATTTTTAACCCCTGGGTATGCTGATCAATTTCGGAAACTATAGTTTACGACTAACCTGGTATTTGGGCCATTACATGAAGAAACTGATGAGGATGAGTGAGATTCAAAAGATTATGATAGTGATTAGGTGTAATATGTAAATCAATGATGTTATTTTCTTTTCTAAATTATGTATTATTCATAATTATTCAATGGAGCTTTTATTATTGTTATTCCTTTTTACTTGCAATTGATATTTGTATTTATTGTTGCCTTTGATAGTATTTTACCAATATTGAGGGGTTAATGTGCAGATGGATTGCACATCATCTGGTGATATAATACATGGAAGAGGAAGAGGTCCTTTAAATCGAAGAGGGCAATTGATGAATAAAGTAGCATGTCATATCGATCACTGATACCACCAAATTCTGCAACAGATGGAGGTAGTTTCACACACCACCACAGACGTTGTCACCGCCACAAACATCACCATTAGCTCCTTCTACATCTGCATCTCCTACATCAGCTCCTGCTACATCATCTCCTATCGTTGGTTCATCCCAACCTTTAAAATTTGAGGCATTAGTGATAGAATCAACCAATGGTAGATGATGACTCAATCTCAATCTTTGGAGGTAATGTTATTATCATATTTCTTGAAATATTTCAATTATGAAGTAGTCAATGTTTTATGTGTTGCTTATTTGTGTTTTATATATAGTGGAAGTTTTATTTAATTTTATGCAGTTCGACGACTATCACTCGTACTTTTTTGCTATGTTTAAGTGATAACAGACATGTATAGAAGAATGTACTGAACGACATGAGAAATTTCTATTGACATGAATTTCAGGCAAAATTTAAATAATTAAGTAAAAAATGTGATGAGCTTCATGTAGCTTTGTTATTTATTTATGAGAGTTTGATTAGTTGTTAGGGGCCTTGTAATTAAGGTCAAGTTACCTATATTATAGATGAAACTCTACTTCTTGTGTTTGATTGGTTGTTAGATGCCTCATAATTGAGATTATGTAGCGCTCTCTTACCCTACTAATCATTAATAGGATATGAAAGTGCTACTAAGCTCATTTTTTAAAAACCAATGCTAAATTTATTGTATAAATATTTTTATTTCAATTTTTGAGTTTATTATTAGCGGAATATTTATTACTATATATATATATATTATTTAAAATATGCAACTATTGATATGAATAATTTGATTTAAAAGAACTCATTTAATTAAACTATAACATTTAGAAATTTGTTTTTTCAAATAATACTAGATATATAAAATTACCAATTTCATTCCTTATAAATATTACATGCCACAAATTTACATTAAAAGAAATTCTAAAATTTAATTTTTACAATGTACTTTCCAAAATATACAAAAAGAAACTAAACTACTGCAATCTGATCTTGGGGTTCCCTTTTTCTTCGGTCGCCCTAACGTAACAACTACGTCTATTTATTTGCTCGTGAAACACACGCGCTAAGCTACTAGCTTATAAATATAGAGGTTAGAAATTATACCTTGTAATTTCTTATTTGTTCTTCAAATCTTGACTTTGTTGGGTTGTAGCAAACCACAACAATCCACACCAGGATGTCTCTAATAATAATCCATGTGAAGAATGAAGAAGAAACTATCAAAAGAAATGGTTTGAACAAATTCAAAGTGCTAGCTTTGAAAGTGTTCTTGAGAGAATTTTTGTTGTCTTAAAAATATTTTTATCAAAAAAAAAAGATTCATGTATATTTTCTACCATTTGATATCTTTTATATTTGAATCAAATTCAATAAAAAGATGAAAAGTCAAAAATGGAGAAAAGGAAAATGAATGAATAGTAATTGGCCATAATTGGCCTAATTAAGGAAAATTTTTTTTGTTGGCCAACGAGAGGGAGGTAGCAGTGTGCTGGGCCTGCCTCACATGGGCCAGTGACCCTCCTAAACGATTTTTACCATGCAATCTCATCGCGATTCATCCCGAAATAATTCTCTCATATTTTGGATCCTATCCAAGGCCATTTTACTCATTCTTCATATCTTCAATGCGTGTGACCCATTTGGTTTCCAGTTATGTTGGCCACTTAAATTAAGAATTAATTTAAGCAAGTCATGAGTGGTATCTAGCAACACATCATGACCCCCAATTGACCGAAAAGTCAGTGGTTTGACTATGAACCTTTCCATGGACAATTTTCGTGCAATTATTCCTTTCACCATTCTATACCCAACTTGGTTCAGAGTATGGACATGTGTCAACTCTCAGTAGGCTGACTATGTCATGTCTAGTCCAAGTAATCTTAGTTCTTGTCCTTGAGGCTCATTACTCTATTAGATATGTCATTGAAGGCTAATCTTTATGACATTTCCACTGTAGCCAGAGATTCCCAAGTAATGACCATGGCAAGAAGCCATGGGTATACACTCATTCTATCAGGAGTGGTGAATCCATTGTTGGTTATCTAATTACCTTCAAATACCTTAAGTTGTATCCAATCACCTGTTAGAGGAGTGCTCTAAAGGCAATCACCTTTAGCACTTATTGTACAAATTTATTTGATTAATAAAATGCTTTTTCATTAATTTGATGTTCATTTGATATATGAATTGGTAAGTGATCTTAAATCAATTAATGAAGTCCTTGATACATAACATAGCATGAAGGAAATCATGATGAGATCATGATATTGAGATTCTTATCATGTGTAATTATGTTAGTATCAAAAATTATCCCTAGTCATAGGATTAATGAGATGAGACATTATTAATCCAGATAGACTAGCACATGTTACACTCCTTGATTGGATTGAGTAGCAGATCTCATAATCTATAAATATGAGATGTTTAGAGTTAACATGTGGATGCTTGCTAAGAGTAGCTAAGTACATTGGATGACCAAAAGATAATCTATTCAAATGTCAATGATAGTCTCATCATAGCAATGGTGCAAGTATCCTTAGACTTGAGGTACTCAAGAATATCTTGAATATTGATTCTGTATTTTGACACTATTCCTTGTTGCCTCAGAGTGGTAGCTCATAGGGTGGTGATTGGATACAACTTGAGGTATTCGAAGGTAATTGGGTAACCAATAAAGGATTCATCACTCTTGATAGAAGAAGTGTATACCCATGGCCTCTTGTCGTGGTCATTACTCAAGAATCTCTGGTCGGAGTGGAAATGTCATAAAGATAGTCTTCAATGACATATCTAATATAGTAATGAGCCTCAAGGATAAGAACTAACATTACTTGGACTAGACGTGATGTAGTTAGTCTAGTGGGAGTTGACACATGTTCATACTCTGAACCAAGTGGGGTATAGAATGATGAAAGGAATAATTGCACAGAAATTGTCTATAGAAAGGTTCGTAGTCAAACCACTGACTTTCCGGTCAATTGGGGGTCATGATGTGTTGCTAGATACCGCTCATGACCTGCTTAAATTAATTATTAATTTAAGTGGCCAACATAATCGGGAACTTAATGGGTCACATGCATTGAAGATATGGAGAATGAGTAAAATGGTATTGGATAGGATCCAAAATATGAGAGAATTATTTTTGGATGGATCGTTATGAGATCGCATGGAAAAATTGTTTGGGAGTGTCACAGGCCCGTATGGGCTAGGCAGGCTACTGGCCAGCTGGGCCGCCCAGCAGCGGCCTGCAGCAGGCCCAGCGCGCCAGCAACTTCCCATCCATTGGGCAATGACTGTTTTTGGCCTTAATTAGGCCAATTATGGCCAATTACTATTCATTTTGTTTCCATTTTCTCCATTTTTGACTTTTCATCTTATTTTTTGAATTGGATTCAAATAGAAATGACATCAAATGACGTAAAATAGACATAAAAATATTTTTTGTAAAAAATTTTTTTTTTTAAGACAAAAAAATTCTCTCAAGAACACTTTCAAAGGTAGCACTTTGAATTTGTTCAAACCATTTTCTCTTTATAGTTTTCTTCATTTTTCACATGGATTATCATTAGAGACATCCTAGTGTGGATTGTTGTGATTTGCTACAACCCAACAAAGTGAAGATTTGAAGAACAAATAAAAATTACAAGGTATAATTTTTAACATTTACATTTATATAAATTAGTTTTAATGGTACAAGAATGATCTTTTGTTTTGGGTTTTGAAAAATTTAATTTTTTGCTGCATTTATGAATATGATTCATTCTTCAAAACCTAACACTATGTACCTTGGGCTCAATTTACCCTTCTTGCCTAATTGGATTACCCCTTTTCATGGAGATACTCGTAGAAATACCTTATCACCTAACTCATATTCCATTCCCTTCTATGCTGATCAACGTAACTTTTCTGTCTGTCCTGTGCTGCCTTTAGCTTGTTCTTGACAATCTTGATTTTATCCACTGTGTCTTGTATTATCTCTGGCTTTTCTAATGCATGTGCTCCTTCTTCATCCCAAATGATAGGGCTTCGACACTTTCTACCATACAATGCCTCATATCGTGCCATCTGGATACTGCTATGATGCTGGTTGTTGTACGCAAATTCAATCAATGCTATATATTCATCCCAAACACCTCTGAATTCCGTAAAACATGACCTAAGCATTTCTTCTAATGTCTGTATAGTCCTTTCAGATTGTCATCAGTTTGTGGGTGAAATGCAGTGCTGAAGTTCAATTTTGTTCTCAATACATCTTGTAAACTCACCCAAAAATGTGAAGTAAACCGTGGATCTCTATTAGACACAATGGATAATAGAATACCATGTAATCTGGCTATCTCATTCACATATGATTTTTCCAAACTCTCAAGTGTACACCCCCATTTGATAGGTAGAAAGTGTGCTGACTTGGTTAATCTGTCAATAATTACCCATACTGCATCATTTTTTCGTGGAGTTCTTGGCAATCCATAAACAAAATCCATCGTTATTCTTTCCCATTTCCATTATGGTATTGGCAAAGGATGTAGTTTTCCAACTGGTGCCTGATGTTCAATTTTAATCTGCTGACATGTCAAGCATTTGGAAACATATTATGCTATGTCTTTCTTCATTCTTGGCCACTAGTAGTGAGACCTTAAACTGTGATACATCTTTGTCATCCCTGGGTGCCTTGCATGGGGTGCATTATGTGCCTCTTCTATTATTTCCTGACATAAGTTCTCAGTGTCAGGAACACACATGTGTGACTTTAACATCAGTGTATCATTTTGCAAATGAAACTCTATATTATTTCCCTGCCTTACCGTATCAATTTTCTCATATAATTGAGGATCTTTGTTTTGTGCTTCTTTGATTCTCTCCTTTAGTATAGGTCTGACTTAAAGAGTAGCAATCAGTGATCCTCCTCCATCATGCATATTTAATTCAATAATCGTAGATTGTAATTGAATCAAATATGGAAAAGGGGATGTTTGCAAATGAGCTACACTGCTACTGGCCTTCCTACTCCATGCATCTGCTACCATATTGGCTTTCCCTGGATGGTATTCAATTGTAATGTCATAATCTTTCAATAGCTCTAACCACTGTCTCTGCCTCATGTTTAATTATTTATGTGTCAGCAAATAACCCAATCTTTTATGGTCTGTGAAGATGTGGAATGTCTCACCATACAGATAATGCCTCCAAATCTTCAATGCAAATACAACTATAGCGAATTCTAAATCATGCCCTGGATATGAGATCTCATGTGGTCTCAGTTGCCTAGATGCATAAGCTATCATTTTACCGTGTTGCATTAATACACATCCCAAGCCTTGGTGAGAAGATTACTATATACTGTAAATCCACCTGTACCCGTAAGGATAGTTAACACTGGTGCATCAAAACTTCTTTAACATTCTGGAGTCCACTTGAAAGGCAAATTCTTTCTCAACAATTTAGTCAAGGGGCTAGCAATGAAAGAGAATCCATCAACAAATCTGCGATAGTATCCAACTAAACCTAGAAAAGTACGCATTTCGAAAACATTTTTAGGAGCTTCCCAATTTATCATAGCCTCAATTTTCTTTGGCTCAACCTCTATGCCCTTGCTCGACACCACATTTCCAAGAAACACCAAATGATCTAACCAGAATTTGTGTTTACTCAATTTGGCATATAATTGTTTCACCTTCAAAGTTTGCAACACAATTTTTTAATGTTGTTCATGCTGTCCCCTATTCTTTGAGTACACCAATATTTCATCAATAAATACTACCACAAACCTATCCAAATATGGTTGAAACACCTTATTCATTAAAGCCATAAATGCAGCTAGAGCATTAGTTAACCCAAATGGCATTACTAAAAATTCATAATTACCATACCTGGTTCGAAAGGCAGTCTTTGGAACATCTGCTTCTGCTACTTTCAGCTGGTAATAACTTGATTTCAAATCAATCTTGGAGAATATTTGGGCTCCTTGCAACTGGTCAAATAAATCATTTATTCTGGGCAACAAATATTTGTTCTTCACTATCATTTTTTTCAGTTGCCAATTGATGCACAATCTCATTGTTCCATCTTTCTTTTTAACAGATAATACTAGAGCTCCCCAAGGTGATACACTAGGTCTGCATACCCTTTATCAAGCAGCTCCTGCAATTGGGCCTTTAGTTCTTTCAACTCAACTGGGGCCATTCTGTAGGGTGACCTTGAAATTGGTGTTGTTCCTAGTACTAGTTCAATAATGAATTCTATCTCTCTATCTGGTGGTAAACTAGGTAGATCATCTTAGAATAAATCAAAAAATTCCCTCACCACTGGTATATTTTCAAGCAAGCTATCAGTGGTTCTAGTATCAATCACATATGCCAAATATGCCTCACATCCTCCTTTCATCATCCGAAATGCTTTCACAACTGAGATTAGACATGTAGGCACAAGTTTTCTTTCACCCAAAAATACAACCATTGGTTGGTTCAGTGAATCTAAAATTACTTCCTTAGTAAAGCAATTCACTATTGCATGATGTCTAGTTAACCAATCCATTCCCAATATCACTTCAAATTCATATATTGGCAATAAAATCAAATCAGCTATTAACTTAGCTTTATCAATGCATATCAAGCAGTCATGACAGACATTATTCACAACTACTACTGTTCCCAGTGGAGTACTCACATTTATGTCAATCCCCAGAGGCTCGTGTTTTTGATGTAGTTTAGATGTCATATGCAATGATATAAATGAATGAGTGGAGCTTGGGTCAATCAATGCATATGCTAACATATCATAAATGTAAATATTATCAGTGACTACTTTGGGAGCATCAACTACCTCCTGTCTAGTCATGGAAAACACCCTGGCCTGAGTAGGGAGCTTAGAACTCTGACCTTTAGATTTGGTCACTCCTCTACATGTCATATTGGTTTTGCCTCTACCTCTGCCTCTGCCTCTACCTTGTGTTCCACTGGTAGGGTAGACCCTCGGTGCCTCAACTGTAGTCTTAGATACTCCTCTGCCTCTACTGGTCTCTGCTAGTTTGGCTCTTTCTGGACAGTCTCTATACATTTGCTCCATTGATCCACAAAAATAACATGCTCCTGTGAGCCTTCTACATTCGCTCGTATGTTGTCTACCATAATGAGTACATGTAGGCCTCTGTTCAACATATTGGCTCTGCCCTCTGCCTGGGTAAAAGGAAGTCATAACACAACCTCTAAAGCTCGAGTATCCACCTCTGTTACTAGACTGCGCTAGCATATATCTACCTCTCTTTCCCGACCTTCTGCTAGACTCACCAAAGAACTCACGTGTTGCCTTTTTAATTTGTTGTTCCCCAGATTCTTTCATTAATCGTTCAGCTCTAATTGCAGCAGCTCTAAGTCTGGTATAACTATCAAGATCAGTAGTTGTGATTCTGTTTCTAATCTCATATTTAAGGCCCTCCTCAAACTTCCTGCATTTGTCTCTTTCAATAGAGACCATTAAGGTGGCATAGTGGGAAAGTTTGTTAAACTGCACCTTATACTCAGCAACAGACATGTTCCCCTATTTCAGATTTAGGAATTCCTTTCTCTTCTCATCTTTATATGCCTCAGGCATGTAATTATTCTAAAATTCCTGAAGGAAATCATTCCATGTTAGAACCGGTAGTAGTGCATCACAGTCGGGGACTGTCTCCCACCATTCATAGGCATTGCCTTGAAGCATAGATACTGCATAATCGAATTTCTCCTATGGAGAGCACCTCATCATAATAAGCACCCTCTATGTTCTTTTTAGCCATGTCTCCACTTCTGCTGGGTCTATTGTGCCATTAAAATCAATTGCATCTTGTTTCCTCAGCTTGTCATAATGTCTTTCCTTGTACATTTCAGGACCATATACTTAATGTTCTAGGTTTTCTTGGGGTACTTCTGCATGTGATGATTGGGAACCATGCACTGGAGCCCTAGCTCCTGGTGTTGGTTAATCTCTATGTAAATGAGATGATGTCGCATGACAATGCATTCTGGTCGACCTCTCCCTCCTAGATGAATCATGTCTTATGATGTACCTAAAATACATATAGAATTATGTCACTACATAATGTTCAACATGTAGGATGCATATGTTATCATGCTCTTATGCATATGCAAGTTCTTATGGAACCTATCCCTGCTCTTATACCAAAAATGTAACAACACATCTTATACATTTGAGTACAACATATCCCTGTGTCAAATAATCACATATGACATGCTAACAAGACATAAGATCCAGTTAACAGTGATAGTAAATTTTTTTTTTCATCATATCCTATAATATCATTCAATGATTTTTCAAGTTAACGTTGAGGCTTTTGCCATAATATGATATATCACATATATTAAAACATAAACTTTGCACATAAGTATTTACGAGTTGCTTTCATTTATACATTTTTAAACTAATCCAAAGTGACAATACATATTCAAACATATAAGTCCAAAATATAGATGACATATATTCATGCTTATGTGGAATGCAAGGAGACAGAGTGATGAGACTCAGCCAGTGACCTGTGCTCCATGTCTTCTATACACTACTCAAAATGAGCTATCACTTTTCTTTACCTAAAAAATGATGCAAATTGATGAGTTGCGGCTCAGTGAGAATAATTATCAAATTAGCTCTAAAGTACCAAATAACTCATAGTAATAAATCATAAATCCAATACATATCACGTATTCCATTCCATTCATCACTATCATATAAATATCAATAAAGTTGAAACATATAATCATTACTCTTTACGAATGCAACTGCTTTGCTAATTTTATTTTGTTGTGACCAAGTTAAACAGACATTGCCCTGAGTTTCCATGTGAACATTTGTCATGTGAACGCTTACATTTGCTAGGTAGCTTGATCATTTGTTTTATTTGCACATTCGTTGGGCCATAGGCCTCTTTTTGCTATAAAATATCAATTAACTAGTCACAATGCCTTTTAAGTCCATATGCATATGCATTTGTAACTAAGAATTCATCAACCATTACATCTTTATCATATATACCATACATATATCACATATGTACCCCATATGTCATGCATATACCTTGCATATATATCACATATGTACCCCATATGTCATGCATATACCTTGCATATATATCACATATGTCAAACATATACCTCAAACATACCACAGGTATACCACTTATATGTGCCACAAATGTCACAAATTATCTATCATCATATTATCAAGGAAAAATCATGACAATCATATTAATCACATAGCAAGCAACATTCATATGCACTAAAGAATTCAATTGATAATTAGACTCACCTTTCTCCTTTGATTTCGACCCCTAACTTATTGTCTATCCACTCCTGGTGGGTGTCTAATATGTTGAGAGCCTAATATGAAAATATAATTGATAAACTCATGATTAGGGAGACTTAATATGGCTTAAACAAATTAATATGCATTGTTCATATCAATAGTTAAGATTTTTCCTATGAGGCAGTGTAACCTTATGGGACTGTTTAGCCTATATATTTTTTTATACTTCACCAATTATTCTGATTCTTACTCCTAATTGAAATTGGCATATAATTATGTAACATAGTAAAATTTCAGACCAATTGGATCATTGTACAATTTTTGGTGGAATTGCTAAATGTGTTCTGTTTTCTACCCTTTGGCAGTTTCAGGGTACCAACTTTGATTCATCATAACTTATAATATACAAGTCATATTTCATTGAAATTTTACATACACTTATATGGGTTCAAATTTAACATTTTTAATGTTTACAACTTTTATTAATTATGCCTCTACGGTCTTCAAATTATAAGAAACATTTCACTAGTCCAGAATAGAGTTGGCTTTCGAAACAGTATAACTTGTGAAGGCTATATCTCACTCTATACATAACATATTAAGGTGATAATTATACCAAAATTTAGATAAGCCATAAAAATATAAATTTAATGTTTTGATAATTTACATAATCGATCTCTAAGGAGTTCAAAATGGGCAAATACATTTATAGATCTGCCCAGGGCACTAAGCAGGCAGTTCAAACTATGGAATAGTCATGGTTCCATTGATCATAACTCAAAATATAAAAAACATATGAACCTGAAATTTATTATAAAGATACATAACACATATATCTAAAACTTTTATGTTTTGAGATACTTCAAATAATGGCTTTATCATATTAAAAACTGAAGAACACAGTAGCTAACTCAGCTAGGGTTCATACCCTGACCAATTTTAGTAGAGAGAGGATTTCTCTTCCTATAAACCAAATATTGAAAAAACGTTTACATATACATAAATATAAGACATAAAGGAACAACTGTTATGTTTTAAATTTTTCCAGAACCAGTTTTTACATGTATCAAAATCGGGGTGTAAGTCAGTGCCTATTAATGAACTGTAGCAACTCAAATCAACCCTATAGCAATAAGAATTGGCTACTTACCAAGAACGAACTTGAAAAGGATAAATTTGCTGTAAAAACTAAATTAAACAAGGAAGAATTGAAGGCTGGAATGGGGGAAGATGAAGGAGAAAGCGGGGCTGGAGTAAGGAGGCATAAATGGGAAGAAGAAGATAAAATCAACTTTTTCTTTTTGTCCCTTTTGTCTTTTGTTTCTTCTTCTCTTCTCTTTTCTCTTCTCTTTTATTTTATTTTTATTTTTTTTTCATTTTCATTTTATTTTATCTATATTATTATTATTATTATTATTATTATTATTATTATTATTATTATTTACATATATATGTAATTCTACTAATCCACACAATAATACAACTTACTCATTTGGCCCAATTTAACTAAATTAACAATGTAAAATGTTTACAAATCTTAATCTAGTCATTTTGGTTACTTTAATTTAGTCACCTTATTCAATTTATTTCTAATAATTTGTTGTCCTCATTTAGGTTATAAGTGCACACGTGCAACTTGATACAATAGCCAAATACTAGGACACGTAGCTAGTGTGTGCCAATAACTTGTTTTCAAGAAAATATGTATGAAATGCATGTGTTCAATTGAATTATATCGAAGATGCATGTGTTCAAATGAAATGCATGTGGATATGCATGTGGGGAAGGTCGAGGATGTTACATGCATCCCTAAGATTTTTATCACAAAATACTATTAATTCAGAATCATTAACATGCCAAATAATCAAATCATGCAAAAAAAAAGGCTATTGCCTTAGGTTATGCACAAACCTCTATTTTTCTCTTTTCTTTCTCTTTACTTCTCTTTCTCCTTTCCTTTTCTCTTTTGATTTAGCTCCTTGTCAATTTGAATTCCTAAAATCTATAAACAGATTATTAAAACTTCATAAACCCTAATCTCTCTCTTTTTCCTTACTCTCTTAAGCTTGAAAATGGCTTTTTCCCTTACTTTTTCTCTCTTTTCTCACTTTTTTTCACAAGAATCAAGCTTGGCTACAGAGGAAGATGGAGGAAACGTGGGTTGGTTTAGAGAATAGAGTGTTCTAGGTGTTAAGTCATAAGAAAGAAAGTGAAAACAATTAAGAGAAAGATGACAAAGTTAATTAATAAAGGGGGATACATAAGCATAATCTAGAAGCTCTCATTAATGCCTCATTCATGCACATCATTTGGCTAATTGTCATATGCCATTTGGTGTGTTGTGCTTCTAGAAAACATGGAAGACAATTAAAAGATAGCAAATTCTAGATCAAGAGTGATAATGAAGAAAGTATAAGCAATTAAGAGCAAAGTGACAAAATTAATCCATAATGGGACACATAAGCTATAAAAATCTAGATATTTCCTTGGGTAATTAATGTGTGCATCTTACTTTGATGTATGATGATTCAAGGAGCAATGTGGACGACAAGTAATTGATAGGAAATTGTAGATACAAAAGGATAAAAGAGGATGAATGAGCAATTAATGAGAAAATGACAAAAATCAATTAAGGATGTAGACATCTAAGCTCACATTCTAGAAACTTTGATTAATTTCCAATTGATGCATGTTAATTGGCTTCTTAAAATTATCCACTTGGTGTGGCCGGTCTCCTCATGCTTTTTATGTCCCAATTCATGTATTTAATTGATGATTATCCCAATTAATCCTCCAATTTTTGGTAAATTGCAAATTAACCCCTAAACTTTTCAAAATTTGCAATTTAGTCCTTTACCGAAATTTAACATCTTTAAATATTTTAAACACTTTATTAGATATTTTACATATTTAATTTCATTATTTTAATTATTTTTCAATAAAAATCCAAATTTAGACTTTGGTCAGACTGACGAGTCGAGTTAACAACTCACGTGACTTAGGTCTAAATTAGCAGATATGACATCCTCTCCCCCTTAAAAGAAATTTCATCCTCGAAATTTTACCTGTTCATTCTTTGTTGAACAACTGAGGATATTGCTTCTTCATGACTTCTTCGCTCTCCCATGTGGCTTCTTTAGTAGCATGATTTAGCCATAACACCTTGACTAATGGAACTTTCTTGTTTCATAAAACTTTTTCTTCATGTGCTAATATAGCCACCAGTTTCTCTTCATATGTCAAGTTGGTTTGTACTTCAATCTCATAAGTTTGAATAATATGAGTTAGATCCGATCTATATCTCCTTAGCATCGATACATGAAAAATATTATGGATTTTATCCAACTCCAGTGGAAGTGCTAACTGATATGCCACTAGTCTGATTCTTTCCAAAATCTCATAAGAACCAATGAATCTCGGACTTAACTTTCCCTTTTTACCAAATCTCAATACTTTCTTCCAAGGCAAAACCTTAAGAAACACTTTATCTCCCACAACATACTCTATATCTTGCCTCCTGAGGTCAGCATATGATTTATGTCGATCTTGAGCTGCTTTTAATCTTTCTTGGATAATTCTAACATTTTTTTTCTATTTGTTGCACTAACTCTGGCCCTATCAACTTCTTTGCACTCAATTTGGTCCAACAAACTATTGTTCTGCATTTTCTTCCATACAATGCCTCATACTGAGCGATGCCTATGCTTGTCTGATAACTATTATTGTAGACGAACTCCATAAGAGGTAGATACCTATCTCAACTTCCTTCAAATTCAAGCACACAACTTCTCATCATATCCTTTAGTAACTGAATAACTCACTCTGATTGTCTATCCATTTGCGAATGAAAGGCTGTGCTGAAATTGAGTTGAGTTCCTAAAGCTTGCTGTAAACTCTTCCAGAATTGTGAAGTAAATCTAGGATCTCTATCAGATATGATGGACATTGGCGCTCTATGCAATCTCACTATCTCACTTACATAAACTTCAGCTAGCTTGTTTAATGAGTAGTCCATTCTGACCACTATCACCTATACTGCATCATGCTTTCTCTGAGTCACCGGTAACCTAGACACAAAATCCATCGTCATTCTTTCCCCTTTCCATTTTGGAATCAGTATTGGTTGCAACAATCCTATGGGTAACTGGAGTTCTGCTTTCACTTGCTGACAAGTTAGACACTTAACAACATACTCAGTGATATCCTTCTTCATCCCTGGCCACCAGTATTGAGTTTTCAGGTCTTTATACATCTTGTTTTAGCTTGGATTCATGGTATATACCATTTCATGTGCTTCTTTTAATATCTTAAACTTTAGCTCTTCTATACTGGGCACACAAATCCTATTTTTGAAGTATACTGTGCCATCTTCCATCAATGAAAACTCAGGCTTTTCTCCCTTTTTCACTGCCTCCACTATCTTTACTAACTTCTCATCTTGCTTTTGAGCATCTTTGATCCTCTGCATCAAAATAGATTGTATTCGCATCTCAGCTAAAATCTTCCTTCTTAGTGCATCTACAACCACATTAGCTTTGCCTGGCTGGTAATCGATCACACAGTCATAATCTTTAATCAACTCCAACCATCTTCGTTGTCTCAGATTCAACTCTTTTTGTGAGGGAAGGTACTTAAGACTTTTGTGATCTGTATAGATATAACATTTTTCCCCATACAGATAATGTCTCCAGATCTTAAGAGCAAAAATTATCATAGCTAACTCCAAATCATGTGTCGGATAGTTAAGCTCATAAGACTTAAGTTGTTTGGAGGCATATGCAACTACTTTTCCCTCTTGCATAAGAACACAACATAGACCATTATCACTAGCATCACTTTACATAATAAAATTTTTTTCCTGGAGTAGGCTAAGTCAAAATTGGTGCTTCAGTCAACATTCTCTTTAGTCGATCAAAGCTTGCTTGACATTTATCTGTCCACTCGAAACGAACCTTTTTTCGTAGCAGTCGTGTCAAAGGAGTCGCTAAGGATGAAAATCCCTTCACGAACCTCCTATAATATCTAGCTAATTTGAGGAAACTCCTCACTTCTGTCACATTTCATGGTGGTTTCCAATTAAGAATAGCCTCTATTTTACTAGGGTCAACCCGAATACCTTATGCTGAAATTACATGACCTTGAAAACTGACTGATTCAAGCCAAAACTCACACTTAGATAACTTTGCATACAACTGCTTCTCCTTCAGTGTTTGCAGCACTATTCTGAGATGTTGATCATGTTCTGCTTGGTCTCTAGAGTACACAAGAATGTCATTAATAAACACCACTACAAATTGATCAAGATAAGGCCTAAACACTCGGTTCATCAAGTCCATAAAAGTTGTTAGTGCATTCGTCAATCCAAAGGGCATAACCAGGAACTCATAATGACCATAACGAGTCCTGAATGTCATCTTAGGTACATCTGACTCTTTTATCTTCAGTTAGTGATACCCCGATCGAAGATCTATCTTTGAAAATATGGCTGCACCCTTCAACTGATCAAATAAGTCATTAATTCTAGGCAATGGGTATTTATTCTTAATAGTAATCTTATTAAGCTGCCTGTAATTGATACAAAGACGTAAGGTGCCATCTTTCTTCTTCATAAATAATACTGGAGCACCCCACGGTGATACACTGGGTTGTATAAATCCCTTATCTAACAATTCCTGCAACTTTACCTTTAGCTCTTTCAACTCTGTTGTTGCCATCCTATATGGTGTAATGGAAATAGGAGTGGTGCCGCGTACCAAATCGATAGCAAATTCGATTTCTCTATTCAGTGGTAATCCTGGAAACTCCTCTGAAAACACATCATGAAACTCACTAACAGTAGGAATATCCACCAACTTCAGACTTGCTCTTTCTATATCCACCACATATGCTAAGTATGCTTCGAACCCCTTACTAATGAGTTTCCGAGCTTTCAATACTAATATCACATTGTCTGGATATCTTCTATTCTCACCCATCACCACTATCTCATCTTGTTCTGGAATTCTGATGATCATCTATCTTCTTCCACAATCCACTACCACTCCATAATGAGCCAACCAATCCATTCCTAAGATCACATTGAACTCATGGAATGGTAACTCTATCAAGTCTGTTGGGAATTGCCTACCTTGAATTTCAATTGGGCAACCCCTAAACACCTTACTAACCCTCACACTGTGCCCTAATGAGTTAGTCACAAGAATCTCAAATTCTAGAGACTGTGGTTCTAAACCCTCTTGACCCGATGGTGGTGCTCTTTGTAGCAAATCTATCATGTTTTTTCATAAGTTATGTTTGTCCTGTGTCCGTAATGGACTGCTCTTGTGATGAGCTAGCACTAGATCTCGATGCAGTAGCTCGGCGATTATTGGGTCGCGATGAAGCCTCTGTCCTTGTAGGCCCATTACTTTTGCCTCCTTCGGCCACAATATGTCGTGACCCTGAAGCCATACTCTACCTATATTGTAAATTAACGGCCCTAATCAGTAAGTAGCAACTTTAATACTTAATTGTGGGTACACACCTGTCATAATTATTTTTCTGAAAACCATTTTAAAATCCCAAAACTGCCCAAACCGAGCCTTAATACCAAAATCCAGAAACACCAACCTGGTGCTCTGATACAAAAAATTATAACACCCCCTCACACCAACAGCTCGTGCCCAAATGAGGGAGTGTTACGCTAACTTCATCGGTTAAAATATCGTTTTAAAATTTAAAATTTGTATACAGGGAAATCACTCGTATTTTTTCTTTATTTATTATTTATTTACTTTGCATTATAAAAGAAATCATTGCATGAAGAAACAAAATACATTTTATATAATAAAGTATTATTTACAAAACGTGCATTTATTTTACAAGTACTATAAAATAAAATCCAAAACATAAATACAACAGTTGTGTGACCCACAGTATTTGATACAAGCTGCTCTACATGATCAGGCCACCGCAACCTTTATCTACTATCGTCTATTTATTCTTTACTATATCTGCGTGAGAGAAATTCTCATGCTAAGCTCTTAGCTTAGTACTGCATATAAATAAGGCAATAAACTATTTTATGCAATCATGCATTGTCATATATCAATTTATGATCAAATCAACTTTTCATGCAAACGTACATTTCCTAGTATTCTAGTATGCATAATATCAATTTATTTTATTGTATCTCATTTTTGTTTAACATAATCAAATCATCATTCTTATTCATTTTACAATTCATGGTTCCCTTTGTATTTTCAATAATTTGTTTATGTCCACAACACTCAATCATCTATTAATGCATGTCACAAATCATAGTTCCATTTTTATTTTCAAAAATCCATTTATTTTCCATAACTTCTCTATTTATGCACATGACACTCAAACATTTTTTTCATGCAACTTACATTTCATAAATTTTATTCTTTCATATCTTATATTTATTTTACTTTATCAACTCATTATTATCCATACTTTTTCATTGCCCATAACACCTATGAACCACTGACCAGGATAACGGAGTTGCCATCCAGACACTTAGAAGTGCCACCCGAGCAATATGATGTGTGTATATAAGTGCCATTACCGGCGTAGATAACAGTGCCATTACCGGCGTAGATAACCGTGTCATTTTCGGCTTTAATAATAGTACCATTACTAGCGTAGACAACCATGCCATTTTCAGCATAGATAACAATGCCAAACCTAGCGTAGATAATCATACCATTAATGGATTTAATCATTTTCATCATACTCCCCCCTACTTGGCATGCCAAACTATCCTAAGTTAGTTTAGTTAGGTGTTATAGGGCTTATACAATCTCATTAAAATTCATAGCAATTAAATTCACACTTTTCATGCATTTAATGTCTCAAAATAATTACATAAACATTCAATTAAAATAATATTTAAATAATATAACAAGGTTCACATCATTTTACTCATTTCATTCCTCAACTCATATGTTGCCCTATCACTGGTAGATTCTGTTCTCTGTTTTGGAATTTAATTTTGGTCCTATGGAATTTTGAATTTAGTTATAAGATCTTCTTAATAATCTTAGGTTTCAATCTTAGATTTAATATTCAACCTGAATCACTTAATTCTGAGTTCTGTATCAAAAGATATGAAAAAGTGAACCTTGACTGGTCACTAACAATTTTACCCAGAATTTTCTGGACAGATTTTAAGTCTGAGCTTTATGAATTTTTCTGGACAATTACATACATATTCAAGTTTTGTGGTCTAAATAGAAATTATAGCCTTATGTCTTAGTTTTCAAACCCAATAAAGAACATGCAAAAGCAATTTTAGAAATTAAGTTATAACATTTTAAGTGCTCACTGCTCATTCATTTCCAACAAGGAACATACAAACTAATCACATTCAATTTTTACCAAATTAAATCCTAAGTCTAGCAAACATGCATCCCCAAGATTTTCATCACAAAATACTATTAATTCAGAATCATTAATATGCCAAATAATCAAATGATGCAAATAAAAAAAAAGGCTATCGCCTTAGGTTATGCATAAACCTCCCTTTTTCTCTTTTCTTTCTCTTTACTTCTCTTTCTCCTTTCCTTTTCTCTTTTGATCTAGCTCCTTGTCAATTTGAATTCCTAAAATCTATAAACAGATTATTAAAACTTCATAAACCCTAATCTCTCTCTTTTTCCTTACTCTCTTAAGCTTGAAAATGGCTTTTTCCCTTACTTTTTCTCTCTTTTCTCACTTTCTTTCACAAGAATCAAGCTTGGCTACAGAGGAAGATGGAGGAAACGTGGGTTGGTTTAGAGAATAGAGTGTTCTAGGTGTTAATTCATAAGAAAGAAAGTGAAAACAATTAAGAGAAAGATGACAAAGTTAATTAATAAAGGGGGACACATAAGCATAATCTAGAAGCTCTCATTAATGCCTCATTCATGCACATCATTTGGCTAATTGTCATATGCCATTTGGTGTGTTGTGCTTCTAGAAAGCATGGAAGACAATTAAAAGATAGCAAATTCTAGATCAAGAGTGATAATGAAGAAAGGATAAGCAATTAAGAGCAAAGTGACAAAATTAATCAATAATGGGACACATAAGCTATAAAAATCTAGATATTTCCTTGGGTGCTTAATGTGTTCATCTTACTTTGATATATGATGATTCAAGGAGCAATGTGGAAGACAAGTAATTGATAGGAAATTCTAGATACAAAGGGATAAGAGAGGATGAATGAGCAATTAATGAGAAAATGACAACAATCAATTAAGGATGCGGACACCTAAGTTCACATTCTAGAAACTTTGATTAATTTCCAATTCATGCATGTTAATTGGCTTCTTAAAATTTACCACTTGGTGTGGCCGGCCTCCACATGCATTTTATGTCCAAATTCATGTATTTAATTGATGGTTATCCCAATTAATCCTCCAATTTTTTGGTAAATTGCAAATTAACCCTTAAACTTTTCAAAATTTGCAATTTAGTCCTTTATTGAAATTTACCATCATTAAATATTTTAAACACTTTATTAGATATTTTCCATACTTAATTTCCATTATTTTTCATTAAAAATCCAAATTTAGACTTTGGTCAAACTAACGAGTCGATTTAACAACTCGCATTACTTAGGTCTAAATTAGCAGATATGACAGTTTGTGACCTATTAGGTTCCTAGTTATGTTGGCAGCTCAAATCATTATATGATTTTGAGCAATTCATGAGCAGTATCTGGAAACACATCATGACTACCAAATAACTGAAAAGCGAATGGTCTGACTTTAAACCTTTCTATAGACAACTATAGTGGAACTCATCTTTTAACCATAAAATACCTCACTCAGTTCAGAATAAGGATAGTGTGTCAACTCCCACTAGACTTACTACATCACAGATGGTCCAAATGATATTAGTTCTTGTCTATGTGACTTATTACTTTATTAGACTTGTCTTTGAAGACCTACTTCAAGACTTATCCGACTTGGCCAAGTATTTCTGAGTAATGATATCTACAAGAGGTCATAGGTATACTCTCATTCTATCAAGAGTGGTGAATCCTTTATTGACTACTCAACTACCTTCGAATACCTCATACTATACCCAATCACCACCCTATAAGTGACCTCTGAGAGATAAGAAGGATTGGAGTCAATGTATAGGATTCAATATCCAAGATAACATTGAACATCTCAAGTCTAAAGATACTTGCATTATTGCTATGATGAGACTATCATTGACATTGAATAGATATCCTTGTGCTTGTCTCATAGTAGGTCATCCAATGTATTTGGCTACTCTAGCAATCATCCATATATTAACTATAAACAACTCATGTCATCAGCTTATGTGATTAGCTGTTTGACCTAGTCAAGTATAATATGTGCTAGTCTATATGGACTAAAAATGTCCCATCTTGTTAATCTTATGACTAGGGATAATTTAGGTATAAACATAATTACACATTATAAGAATCACACTATCATGATTTTATCATGATTTCCTTCATGTTGTGTTACATACCAAAGACTTCATTAAATGATATAAGATCTTTATCAATTCATATGCAATGAATACCATATAATGAAAATGTCTTTTATTCATAATAAATGTGGCATCCTGCCTAAATAATAGGAAAAATCCCATTAAATAAGCAGAATGACACCGACAAGCTGAATGAAACTAGCCTGAATTTAAAATTTTCATTTAATAACTAAATTGACATTTTTTTAATATTCGAATATACATATGAATTCAATTATCAAATACATCATCCTATTACATAAACATTATACTTCATTATAACTATCAAAATTAATGGCTTTTACCTCACTATATAGATATAATACCAAAATACAAAATATATTCTTAACTATATACAAACATGTCTAACAAACCCATATGCAGGATAATGAAGAAAATGTAAAAATAATATGCATATGACCCTTAACTAGTTTTGACGCGTCTCCTCTAGTATGCACTTGTACTTCCTCTATCAACTTCACAGTTTACTACTTGCAAGATCCAGTTCCTGCGCGGGAAAAATCCACACTAAGCCATTTCTAGCTTAGTAGTACGTATAAGCATTTAAGTTTTCCCATGCAGTTACCCAAATGTGGATCATAAAAATCATGACATAATTTAAATAAATCATTGAATAAAATTTAGAAAATATTATAATGAAATAAAATTTATGTTCCATTATATTATCATTATATTTGTATCAAGACATGAATTGCATATATTCACCCATATAAAATATTAAGCATTTTATCTCTCATGTTTCCATATTTTATTACCTTTCTTACCATGTCCTTTAAATCATTTATTAAATTTCCACATACTGACTTAATTTAAATACATTTTTTCTTTTTTTTTTACATATTATTTTAATTTAATTAGTTTCCATAACTCATTTTAACTTAATTGATTTTCCTAAAATTATGTTAGTTTAGTTAACTCAAATCTCAATCCATATAAGCATAAATATTTTAACATACAGTTACCAAAACTGCATAGTAGATAATTCATAATACAATTCACAATACTCCAACATACATTATACAAGAACAACCACATGATTAAACAATATTACAAATTCATTGATAATATATATAATATTGAATGATAAATTTAATTTACGTTAATAAATATTTATAATTCATGCTATTTCACACATTTTTATTTCTCAACGTGTACATGTATGTCTTTTAATTAATTTATATACAATATTTTAATATAAATAGCCTAAATCGCATTCCCGGACTGTCCGGATATAGGGCGTGTAGTAAGGCCGCTTGCGGAGCTTAAGTGCCCTACTCACTATAGTCTTAAGTCAAGAGCGCTTGCAGAGCTTAAGCCTCATGACTGAGTATAATCACATCATCTGTGTACAATTAGGACAGGGGTGCTCTCGTAGCTAATACCACCCTGTTCCTAAACCATATCAATATCGGTATCGTAATGCCCCCGCAATGGTGCACCATCTATCCCTAATTAGTCCACAGGTTGAGAACTGGGCAATTAAGGTTATTACTTATTTATTTTCTATATATATTAATTTGCTGGAATCAATATTCCCTTTACATTTATAATAAAAATATGATTATAAAATTTTAAAATCATATAATCATATGATATTCCATTATATATAACCATTTAAGTAATATTGACATACTTTAATTAGTTTTCCATACAATTAAAGCCAACAAATCTTTTAATACATAACCAAAATTTATAATAACTTTATGTGTCCAAGTATGCCATATAACCTCTCTTTTCATATCAAATACATATGTCATACATGACTTTCTAACCTTACTCTTTATTGTCATAATTATTCAATAATTACCATTAATAATTATCACATTTTTTAAACAATCATATACTAATCCATATTGAAAAATATATTATGTTACACATTCTACATTCACCCCCTTTAACACACATTTTAATACATTATTCAAATATGCAACTTATTCAATTAATACACAAGCCTGCAACAAGACAAACTAAAATGCATATATGTATAAACCTCAATGGAGGTTTTCCAAAATCTAAAATTTGGAGCTTGTCTACTTTTATTGCTCTTCTTCTTGTTGAGATCCTAATTCGAAAATATAAATAATTAATACATTGATAAAATATTTATTCTTAATATAATTTAAATAAATAAGTACAATTCTTTTAAACTAGAACAGAACCTCTTAAGACTGTTGGATCAATAAATTTTTCTAAAATTATCCAATTTATATAATTCTTTATTCTAATTAAACTTAACATCTAAAACTAGAACATATTAAATTTTTTTAATTTTTGAACCATTACACGATTTTTGGTATAACTTTAAATGTTGCCCTGTTCTCTGCCCTTAGGCAGTTTCAGGGTACCATATTTAAAACTTCATATCTTTTAGTGTGTAGCTTCAATTATTTTGAAACTTTTTATGCAATTATATAAGTTAATTTCAAACACTTTACATGTTTATCTAATTTCCATATTTGGTCTCTAAGATTCTCAAATATTGGAGGATCTATAACTGATTCAACATAGAGTATCAACCACACCAGTTCAATTGTTCAGCTCATAACTCACAAAATACATGACATTTTAAGGTGAGACTGTCACAAGAATTTAGATAAGACATATAAATAAAACTTTTATGTTTTGAACTTTGGCTAATTCAATATAAAAATAGGTCAAATATAAGGACGAAGTTACTGGAGTTGTACAGGTATATGAAACCAGCTCAATCAAGGAATACTCATAGTTCATTTCACTATAACTCAACCTACACAAGATATATTTATATGAAATTTTGTAGAGACCTAAATAACACATACATCTAAAATTTTCATGTTTTATAAAACCTCATATTCAGCCATTAAGATGATCAATTTAAACAAAATCATAGGTTATTTAGTTGACATGTCTCCCTGAACCAGTTTCACTCAAACAAATTTGTCTCTTTATATACCCAAAATAACTTTATGAACTTTGATAGATATATAAAAACCATATATATGAACAACTTTTATGCTTTACATCTCTTCAAATTCGATTCATAGGATACTCAAAAAATAGAGTGAAATATACTGTAAAAATATAATCTTAAAAGCTCTAATAACACAATAACTATGGAAAAACGATTACTTACCAAGAACAGATTTTTTTGGACTGATTTTGATACAAATCTTGAAGAAAAAGATGAAGAAATGGGGGCTGGTGATTTGAGGAAGAAGAAGAATGGAGATAAATTTGATAGACTTGTGTAGAGTTAGGATAAAATGGGGCAAATGAAGTCTTAATTGACTTCAGCCCCCCTTCTCCCGATTTTCTTCCTTTTTTTTCCTTCTTTGTTGTGTCCCTTTTTTACTGTTCATTTTTCTATTTTTTTAAAATAATAATAATAATAATAATAATAATAATAATAATAATAATAATAATAATAATAATATTATTATTATTATTATTATTATTATTATTATTATTATTATTATTATTATTATTATTATTATCCTCATCTTTGCACATTTACTTATATCTAATTCCCTTAATTTTCACCAAAAGTACAATTTAATTATGTGGTGTAATTTAATCAAATTTATCATGTCAATCAATTTAATTTATTTTAATTTCTAATTTAGTCATTTATTCGATTTATTTAAATTTTTGTGTCTATTATGTGTTTTCTATGTATACCACATACTTATTATAATTTAGACTAATTAGTGGGCATTACAATAAATGAGTGCATCAAGTGTTTAGGGTGTGATTACCTTTAAGGCACATCTATAACAATCTCTCACTTGCACGAAAGCTAATCACCTTTATATATTACACCATAGGCAAGTACCTGACTATCATATTTCTTTTGGAAAAATGGCTTAGTCAGAAGATCAACTATATTCTGATTAGTGGAAACTCTCTTTATCTTTACATCATGCCTACCTATGATTTATTGAATGAGATGGTGACGTTTGAGTACATGCTTAGATCTTTGATGAGACAGTGGCTCTTTTGCATATCACAATACAAGTGTAGCACCCTCTCACCTCGGCAGCACAAGCCTGGATAAAGGGATGCTTCGCCGACTTCTTCAAATTGTTATCTAAATAGTATTAAAAACAATCCTTTTTTTTTATAAAAACATCATATTAAAAGAATAACATGCATTTTATTTACATAAAGTAGTCTTTAAAAAACATTAAGATAATTTTAAAAACTATGAAGATTAGTTCCAAAATCATAACACAAAATGCATGGTATGTGACCCACGGTTTCCAAAATTGGTTATTTTACTAGTCTAGGTCACTGCTAGCTTTTTCTACACTTAGTCCCTGAGCTTTTGGTATATCTGTGTGGGAGAAAACTCCCACGCTAAGCTTATAGCTTAGGGTGCATAAAGATAAGACAATATATTATTTCATGCAATATGCATTCACGTACAATTACTTAAGAATTCTAAGTTTTATTATTATTATTATTATTATTATTATTATTACTACTACTACTACTGCTACTACTACTACTACTACTACTACTACTATTACTACTACTACTACTACATCATATAAGTTTTTCATATCACCACTTTATAATCATACATTTTTTTATACAGTCAACATTATATGCACACACAACTCCTTTTTATTTCATATTCATTTTATTTTTATCTTCCTTATGCTCATAACACTTAATCACATATATAAACAATTCCCTTTTCTCACATTTATTTTATTTTATTTTCACCCATAACACCTAGGAACTACTAACTAGGATATCAGGGTTTTCCATCTAGTCATTAAGAGTGTCACTCGGGCATTATGGTATGTGCATACAAGTACCATTATTGACATTTATGTATATATGTGTGTCATTACTGGTATTTAATAATAGTATCATCATTGTATTTAATAATGGTGCCATCATCGGATTTTATATATGTGTCATCACCGGTATTTTATTTCCCCTTGATTGGTATGACAAACTATCCAAAATTCTAGTTCTAAGATAGGTGTTCAAGGGCTTAGTTATATTAATTTCACATTCTCATTTATTTCATATTACAAGCTACATAGTATATATCAATCTTGTTATTCAATATTTCCCATATACGATCAAAGCAAACACATTATGAAAAATAGGGTATTCATGGTCATGACTCCTCATTCATGCCCGTGAACCATGTCAAACATACTGTGTCATGACCATGGCCCAATAATTCACGCCCGTAACCCAAACTGTTACTCAAACTATGAATGATTTTGGAATGAATAATGCCATTTCTATGCAAAAATTCACACCTGTAACTTAATATTGTCATGCCCATGAATTTGTCTATTCATGCCTGTGAACAATCTATCACACTCGTGACTAACTGCAGAAAACCTACACTTTCACTTCCATTCTTTACTTCAGGCTTCTCCAAGCCATTTAAACACTACCAACATGCATTCTTAAGTTACCAACATCACATACACTATTTTTAACAATATCCTTATACCTCTTAACATATGATCACAAACACAATCATGCATTCCATATCATCCTTCTCATATAATTAGACAGGTTTCATGCATTTTTTAGTGATTAAATACATTTCAATAATTATTTAACATGTTAAGCATACAAGTCATGCAATTTGTATTAGAAAATAGGCTTTTACCGTAAGTTACGCACAAATCTCTTTCTTGTTCTCCTTCACTTTCTCTATCTCCTTTTCCTTTCCTTTGCTCCTTTTAGCTTGTTCTTTGTTACTTTGAGCTCTCATAATATCATGAAACCATACTCAAAACATTATCTCATCATATCTATTTCTAAACCCTATCTTTTCTCTCTTAACTCCTAAAATCTCTCTCTACCTAAACAAGCTCTAAATGAACTTAAAGTCATATTTTCCTCTAATGAAAGTTAAAGAGGAGAAGAAGAACTTCTTACCTTCACTATTTTCTCTTCTTAATCAACAGTTTGAAGTTTTCTCTCTCATCTTGAATTTCCTTTCTTCCTCTTTTCTCCCCTTCTTTTGTTGTTTCTAGTTTCTTCAAGTTTTGATATGCATAAAAATGTTTTCCCTTGTTTTTGTCTCTCTAGCTTCTCTCTTTCTCTCTCTAAATAAGCTTTGGCTATAGAGGTTAAAGTGATTAGCATTGGGACTAGTTTTAAAAGGCAAAAAATGAAGTGAAAATTAGATAAAGAACAAGATAGAAAAGAAAATAAAGAGAAAAGATTTCAACCTATGGGTCCCACCATTTTAGACTATAATCTTAACATTTTTTATTAACATGTTAATCTTTCTCTTTTATTTTATGGTGGTCGGCCAACATGTATCTTTAATTTCCAAATTATTCTTTTAAATATAAACATCTCATTAAATCCTTCAATTTTTGGTAAATTATGATTTGACCCCAAAACTCATGAAATTTTGCAATTTTGTCCTTATCTATTCAACTTCTTTAAGCATTCTAAACACTTTATTAAATATGTTTCATCATTATTTTGATTAATTTCTATCAAAATTCAAATTCAGACTCTAGTCAATTTGACGTGTCAACTTCGCGACACATGCAACTCGGGGCCTAAATTAAAGGATATGACATTCTCTCCCTCTTAAAATAAATTTTATCCTCGAAAATTTTTATCTATTTATTCTATGCTGAACAACTAGGGATATTGTCTCCTCATCGTTTCCTCACTTTCCCACATGGCTTCTTCTACTTTATGGTTCAATCACAGGACTTTGACTAGAGGAACTCTTTTGTTTAAAAAATCTTTCTCTTCATGTGTTGAAATAGCTATTGGTTCCTCTTCATATGTCAAATCTATTTGCACTTCTACTTCTTCAGCTAGATTGATGTGAGTTGGGTCTGAGTGATACTTTCTCAGTATCAAAAGATGGAATACGTTATGGATTATTTCCAATTTTGATGGAAAGTACTAATCGAAATGCCACTGGTCCGATTCTTTCCATAATCTCATAAGGAACAATGAACCTCGGACTCAACTTCCCTTTTTTTTACCAAATCTCAATACTTTCTTCCAAGGCAAAACTTTAAGAAATACCTTGTCACCTATTGCATGCTCTATGTCTCACCTTTTTAGGTCAATATAAGATATCTATCGATCTTGTGTTTCTTTCACTCTTTCTTTGATCACTTTAAATTTTTCTTTTGTCTGCTAAACTATCTCTAGCCCTATCAACTTCTTCTCACTCAGATCGGTCCAACAAATTGGTCTTCGACACTTCCTTCCATATAATGCTAAATAAGGAGCCATGCTTATGCTCGTCGGATGGCGAACTCTATATGAGATAAATATTGATCCTAATTTACCTCAAATTCGAGTACACAACTTCTCATCATATCTTCTAACAGCTAGATAACTCATTCTAATTGTCCATCCATTTATGGATGGAAAGCCGTACTGAAATTAAGTTGGGTTCCAAAAATCTACTCTAGGCTCTTCCAGAATTGTGATGTAAATCTGGGATCTCTATTAGAGATGATAGATAATGGCACTCTGTGAAGTCTCACAATTTTGTTTACATAATTCTTGGCCAGCTTGTTCAATGTATAGTCCATCTACACTAGCAAGAAATGTGCTGACTTCGTTAGTTGATTTACTATTACCCACACTACATCATGTGTCTTTTGGGTCATTGGCAATCCTGAGATGAATTCCATCATGATTCTTTCCCATTTCCATTTAGGTATAGATATTAGTTGGAGCAATCCTATAGGTAACTAATGTTCATTGTTCACTTGCTAGCAAGTTAGACATTGAGCAACATACTGGGTGATATCCTTCTTCAATCTTGGCCACTAGGACTATGTTTTCAAATCTTGGTACATCTTGCTCCCTCCATGATGCATAATGTACCTTGTCTTATAAGGTTTCTTCAAAATCTGTGACATCAATTCTTCTTCACTCGACACACAAATTCTATTCTTAAAGTACATGGTGCCATCTTTTGTCAATAAAAACTCAGACTTTTCTCCTTTTTTTTTACAACCTTAACTATCTTTCTCAACTTCTCATCTTGTTTCTGAGCCTCCTTAATCTTATGCATCAAGGTAGACTCCACTCGCATATCAGCTATCATCTTTTTGCTTAAGAAATTAACCACCACATTTGCCTTTCTTGGTTGGTAGTTGATCACATAATCATAATCTTTAATCAATTCCAACCATCTTTATTGTCTCATATTCAACTCTTTTTGTGAAGGCAGGTACTTAAGACTCTTGTGATTCTATAAACATAACATCTTCTCCATACAAATAATTTCTCAAGATCTTGAGAATAAAAACTATAGCAGTAAGCTCTGAATCATGTGTCAGATAATTAAGCTTGTGGGGTTTAAGCTGTTTAGAGGCATATGAAATGACTTTTCCTTATTGCATGGGAATACAACCTAATCCGTTATGACTGGCGTCACTATACAACACAAATTCTTTCCCTGGAGTAGGCTGAGTCAACATTGGTGCTTCTATTAACATCACCTTAAGTCGATCAAAACTTGTTTGACACTTGTATGTCCATTCAAATCGAACATCTTTCCATAGTAATCGAGTCAAAAGAGTAGCTAAGGATGAAAATCTCTTCACAACCTCCTATAATATCCAGCTAATCCAAAGCAACTCCTCACTTTTATCACATTATGAAGTGGTTTCCAATGAAGGATAGCCTTAATCTCACTAGGATCAACTCGGATGCCCTCTACTGAAATTACATGGCCTAGAAACTGACTGCTTCTAGGAAAAACTCGTACTTCGATAACTTGGCATATAACATCTTATCTCTTAATGTCTGTTGTACAATTCTGAAGTGTTGATCATATTCTTCTCTATTTTTGGAGTACATAAGGATATCGTCAATAAATACTACCATAAACTGGTCAAAATATGGCTTGAACACTCGATTCATCAGGTCCATAGACATTGCTGGTGCATTTTTCAAGCCAAATGGCATTAGTAGGAACTCATAATGGCCATAACGAGTCCTAAACACCATCTTAGGTTCATCCGACTCTTTGATCTTTAGTTGATGATATCCCAATTAGAGGTCTATCTTTGAAAACATACTTGCACACTTCAACTAACAAAAAAGATCATCGATCCTAGGCAACATGTACTTATTCTTAATAGTCACCCTATTAAGTTGCCAACAATCGATGCAAAAATGTAAAGTACCATCTTTCTTCTTTACAAACAACAATGGAGCACTCCATGGGGATAAACTAGGTCGTATAAACCCCTTATCTAACAAATCCTGTAATTCCACCTTCAACTTAGCAGGTGCCATTTTATACTGTGTAATTGAAATAAGAGCCATGTCAAGTACCAACTCGATAGCAAACTTTATCTCTCGGTTAGGTGGTAACCCTGACAACTCCTCTAAAAACACATCAGAAAATTCACAAACTGTCAAGATGTATGCCAACTTGTACTACTCTTATTTGTATCAATCACATACACCAAATATGCCTCACATCCCTTATTAATGAGTTTTTAGGCTTTTAGTACTAATATCACATTATCGAGATATCCTATATTCTCACCCACCGCAATTATCTCATATTATCCTGGAATTCTGATAAATATTTACCTCTTTCCACAAACTATCACTCCATGATGAGCTAACCAATCCATTCCTAAAATCATGTCAAATTCATGGAATGGTAGCTCTATCAGATCCACTGAGAATTGCCTTTCTTGTATCTCAACTAGGCAACCCTTAAACACTTTGCTAACCTACACATTGTGCCCTAATGGGTTAGTCACAAGAATCTCATATTCTAAAACCTTTGGTTCTAAACCTTTAATCCCAGTAGTGTATGTAAGAATGCATCGACCTGGATCTATCAATGTATGTATGTCAGAGCCAAAGAGAAGGATTTTACGCATTATGACATCAGGTTCATCTCGCTCCTTCCGACTTTGCACAGCATAAGCTCTTGTTGAGCTGCTTTATTGCCTTTTGTCCTCTCAACGGTCTCAAATCTAAACTGGATTGGACCTATTTGACCTCATCTGCCTTTCCATCTGCCTCGGTCTCTGCCTTGTCCAAAAGCTTGTATCTATACTAGCTCAATATTTCTCGAATCTCTACTATACTGTAGTAATGGACAATCCCTTCTGAAATGATATTTGGATTTGCATCTCAAACAAGCTCTCATCATCCACTAGCACTTTCCTGGGTGAGGACAATGAAAATGTTGACACACTAGTAGAGATGTAGGTCTGCGGGGTGTCTAATTCAGGGTATTTACTGCTGATGAAGCAGATCTTATGGTTGTCCTTATCTAAAAGATGAAAGCCTATTGGAACCCCCAGTTTGGAATCAACCACTGAAAGATCTGGCTCTTTTTCCATTCGATTGTTCCCCACTTAGTTGTGGCATAGGTTTTTGAGATCTTCTCTCCTGTACTGGCTTCTATGCAACTAGGACTATTTGAACCATTCTAGCATATGCTAGCAAGCTGGGAAATTTCATCAAACATAAAGCTAAGACCTGTAACTTGATCAGATCCTTCAACCTATCTTCAAATCTTTAGTATTTTTCGGCCTCTATGGATATACTTGGATAGGTCAACATGGGATGACGAAAGCTCTTCAAGTGAAAAAGATGATAATGAAAGTGAAGAGGTCAACCTATGTTTCATGGCTATTGAGGATCATGTCTCGGACAAAGTAAGATCACTACACTCATACTCTTTCAATAATGATAGTAGTGATAATGATAGTGATAGTGATGATGATGATGATGAGCAAAGCCTAATATAAGAATTAAATATAAAATTAGAGAAATATAGAACTAAATTTAGTATCTATAGAAATAATATCTCTAATTTGAAAAATAAGATAGATGGCTTAGAAAAGGAGAGCATAAAGCTTAAATCATCTAATGAATCTCTTCAAAAGTCATTAGATGAATACTCATCAAGACCCTCAACAGCTTCACTGTTAAAAGAAAATAATACTTTGAAAAATGAAGTTGAAGAACTTAGAAATTCCATTTCTAAATTTCACAAGGGTAAAGAGAGCTTAGATACTCTCATTGTGTCTCAAAGACCACCTTTAGTTAGACATGGTCTAGGGTTTAAGGACACATCATCATCTTCTAACAAAACAATATTTGTTAAGTCTAAAGAACATAACATCTCCACACCTGTTAGAACTACACCAAGAAATAAGAATGTTAAAACCTCTATACCGAAAAAGAATCATGCCTTTATATATAGGAAGAATGTATCTAGAAAAATGCAAATTAATCATGATTGTGCATGCCATTGTTCTCAAAATCAGTCTAATCAAATTATGGCATTCAAATACATTGTAAGACCAAAAAGCAAGTTTACACCTAAACAATGTAATTACTGTATGAAAATGGGTCATATAAATAAAAATTGCTGGATAAGGAAGGCTCATTAGGAACCTTCATGTGCTAACCCCCAAGGACCCAAACTCATTTGGGTACCTAAATATCATACTTGATTTGTAATTCTGTAGGTATGCCTCAAGTCTACAATAAACAAAAATGCATGGCTAGTAGACAGTGGATGCTCAAGGCATATGACAGGAGATAAAGAACTCTTCAATGAAATCAAAAGTATTGATGGAGGTAAAGTTACATTTGGAAACAATGCAAAGGGTAAGGTAATTGGCATTGGTTCTATTGGTGTTAATGATACTAATTTTATTAAGGATGTTTTACTTGTTGATGGCTTGAAACATAACTTGTTAAGTGTAAGTCAATTATGTGATAAAGGAAACAAAGTAATTTTCACTTCAAATGAATGTCTTGTAATCTCTATTGATGGTCAAGAAATATTTAAAGGAAATAGAGATATCAATACGTATATAATAAACTTACATGAACTATCTAACCATTCCTCTAAGTGTCTTCTGACTACTAGTGATGAATCTTGGCTGTGGCATAGAAGACTTGGTCATGCTAACATGGACTTAATACAAAGTCTCAGCACAGGAGAGCTAGTAAAAGGATTACCAAGAGTTAAATATGAAAAAGGCAAGACATGTGATCCTTGTCAAAGAGAAAAGCAACACAAGTCATCTTTCAAAGCCAAAAACATAGTAAGTACTTCAAAACCTCTTCAACTCCTACATTTAGACTTATTTGGACCTATTAGGGCTGCTAGCTTAGGAGGAAAACTTTATGCATTTATCATCATAGATGATTACTCTAGATTTACTTGGGTAATTTTCTTAGCTCAAAAGAGTGATGCTTTTGAAAATTTCAAAAACTTTGCTAAAAGAGTTCAAAATGAAAAAGGGTACTGCATTTCAAAAATAAGAAGTGATCATGGGAAAGAATTTGAAAATGAAAACTTTAAAATTTTTTTTCTTGAACATGACATTTCACATAATTTCTCATCTCCTAGAACACCTCAACAAAATGGAGTAGTTGAAAGGAAAAATCGAACATTAATTGAAATGGAAAGAACAATGCTTAATGAATATGAATTACCAACTTATTTTTGGGCAGAAGCCACAAACACTGCATGTTATATTTCAAATCGAGTTTTCTAAAGACCTTTTTAAACAAAACCTCATTTGAGCTATGGAATGGAAGAAAGCCCTTGGTATCATACTTTAGAGTATTTGGATGCAAGTGTTTTATATTGAACACCAAGGACAATCTTGGAAAATTTTCCTCTAAGTCTGATGATGGTATCTTTTTAGGATACTCTACAACCAGCAAAGCATATAGAGTATTTAATAAAAGATCATTATCAGTGGAAGAATCCATGCATGTTGTTTTTAATGAATCTAGTAGACTTGATCTTGTGAAAGGTAGTGCTCTTGATGGTGTTGTAGATAATATGGAAAAACTTGTCATTGAAAATGGAAAAGAAGAAAACGATCAAGAAAATCTACTACCTCAAAATCAAGAACTAATGGAGCAAGAACTTCCAAAAGAATGGAGAATGAACAGAATTCATCCAAAATAGCAAATAATTGGTGATCTATCAAGGGGAGTAAGTACTAGATCTCATTTCAAGCATTTAGTCACTGACATTGCTTTCATTTCACAAATGGAGCCTAAAAACATTGATGAGGCTCTTAATGATGAAAGTTGGGTAATTGCCATGCAAGAGGAACTCAACCAATTTGAGAAAAATAAGGTTTGGAACCTAGTACCAAGACCCAAGAATCATCCAATCATAGGCAGCAAATGGGTATTTAGAAATAAGTTAGATGAACAAGGGTTAATAACCAGGAATAAAGCAAGACTAGTTGCAAAAGGATATAATCAGGAAGAAGGTATAGACTATGATGAAACATATGCACCTGTTAGAAGCTATAAGAATACTCTTAGCATATGCATGTCACATGAATTTCAAACTTTTTCAAATGGATGTGAAAAGTGCATTTCTAAATGGCTATATAGATGAAGAAGTGTATGTAGAATAACCACCAGGTTTTGAAAGCTATGATTTGCCAAATCATGTTTTTAAACTTTCAAAAGCTTTGTATGGTTTAAAGCAAGCTCCAAGAGCTTGGTATGAGAGACTAAGTTCTTTTTTACTAGAAAATAGCTTCAAAAGGGAAATGTTGACACTACACTGTTCATCAAAAAGCATAAGCATGAGATACTAATTGTTCAAATTTATGTTGATGATATAATATTTGGTTCTACTAATGAGATACTTTGTCAAGAATTTGCTAAGTGCATGACTAGGGAATTTGAAATGAGCATGATGTGAGAACTTAAGTATTTCCTTGGTCTACAAATCAAACAAAGCAATGAGGGCATATTCATCAACCAATCTAAATATGCCAAAGACTTAATCAAACAATTTGGTATGGAAGGATGCAAAAATGCCAAGACTCCTATAAGTACATCAACAAAATTGGACAAAGATGAAAAGGGTAAGAGCATTAATGAAAAGCTTTATAGAGGTATGATCGGATCACTTTTATATCTCACTGCTTCTAGACCCGATATTATGTATAGTGTTTGCTTATGTGCACGATTTCAATCATATCCTAAAGAATCTCATCTAAATGCTGTAAAAAGGATTTTAAGATATTTACATGGAACATTGCATCTAGATTTATGGTATCCTAAGAATTCATCTTTTTATATTATAGGATATTCAGATGCAGACTATGTTGGTAGTCTTTTAGATAGAAAAAGTACTTCAGGTACTTGTCACTTCATTGGAGAATGTTTGGTTTCTTGGTTTAGCAAGAAACAAGTTTCAGTTGCTCTCTCAACTGCTGAAGCTGAATATGTAGCAGTTGGATGTTGTTGTACACAAATTCTTTGGATGAAACAACAACTTAAGGACTATGGTCATGAGATGAACCATATACCTATAAAATGTGACAACACCAGTGTTATAAATCTTTCAAAGAATCCTATTCAACACTCTAGAAGTAAACATATTGACATTAGACATCACTTTATTAGAGATCATGTTCAATATGGAGATGTTGAATTAGAATTTGTATGCACAGAGAAACAATTAGCAGATATTTTCACTAAGTCTCTAAATGAGGAAAGATTTAATTTCATTAGAAGAGAACTAGGTATGATTGATGGATTAACCTTGTGATTACAAGAATATGAAATTTTAATTGTTGATTTTAAAACATATCACAAGTTATAAGATAAAATTTTTTTTATGAGAATTCATGCTTTATGAAGTAAAATCTTTGTTGAAATGATTTAGTCTTGTTGCAGAACTTAATTTCAATATGATGAAAATTATAGGTGAGTCACGCCCGTGACTTATACTCACGCCCGTGACTTAAGTGGCCCAAAGAGGCAGTGTCATTCACGACTTTGGTTCACGACATGCTTCACAGCTTCAAGGGGTGAAACATAGTTTCACGGCTTGAGTCACGCCCGTGGCAAAGAACCATTCACGCCCGTGATGCAGTTTCATGCCCATGAATAATTACACCCAAAACTCACAGAAGCTTTCACGCCTTGTGTCACGGCTTGCTTCACGGGTATAAGTAGTGAAATTCAACAGTTCACGCCCGGGACATTTATTCACCCCCGTGACCTATGATCATTCACGCCCGTGATGTTCATCTATCACGCCCGTGAACTTATTCACGCTTTCATTCACGGGTGGAACACTGCTTCAGCAAACTGTGAACACGACGAGTCATGCCCGTGAACACATACTTCATGCCCGTGAATGTATCGAATATATAAGAAAACAGCCAGTTACAATCTTCATTTTAACTCTCCATCTCCCAAAACTGCTCTCATTTACTCTCATTCATTGAGACATTGAAGATTCCGACCCCAAAGCCTTGATATTTCACTATAAATTCCACCAAAAGTTCGAATCTTCAGCAGAAATCATACATTTCTAGGGTCATTCATAATTATTTCTGTCAAAAATCTTCTTCAACTCCATCAACAACTAAATTCTTCAAATATGGAGTCTGCTTCATCAAAGGGAAAGAGAAAGAAGTCCCATGCACCGAAGAGGTATTCAGATTACCTCATGAACATCATTCCAGAAAGTTGCCATCCTCGCTATGCAACTTTGAAGAAGAGACCTATTTTATCATCAAGGTCCTTCGAATGGCAGGCAGTCCGTAATCTCAGGCTCGAGATGGCTATGATAGAGCAACTTCAAGCCTGTCATCTAAAAGAATTTGTTGAAATTCATCTGCCAACTCTACGGGAGCCAACGCTGGAATTTCTCAGCACCTTGCAGGTTTCACCAACTGGAGTGGTGAAATTCCAACTCTGCAACAATGCAAACACCCTCAGCGCCATCGCATTTGGAGAATTGTTCAACCTACCATCTGATGGCGTTCTAAATGAGACTGAGGTAGAATTCTCTGCCCCTGCAGCCTGGACTCATTTTGGATATAACTGTAGCTGGGACATAAAGAAGACGAAGAGCACTCATCTCGTGGCCCCAATACACAAGTATTTGCATAGGTTTCTAACCTATAGTAGGTTATTATTAAGTATGACATGTATATATATGTATGGATATGGAGTTGTAGGAATGAAATTTTGTATGCATTCTTATTAAAGTATATTTATGAATTATTATATGTGTAAAGAATAGAATGATGACTTGTAGTTGAATGGAGAATATTGTGTTTTATATTTGTACTGTTGTGGCAAAAAATGCATTGTAATTGTTTACGTTACAGGTGGAGTAGTTAATTTATAATCGTAATGCTGCCAAAATTTTTGGAAAATAAAAAGGATTAATAAAGTGCTAATAAGACTATGGTCATTCTATTAAATTAAGAAAAACTTTTTTTGCACACATCGGCTATAATTGCATAATCTTACATAACGTACATATAAAATAAGTGTCATAAGGGTGTTACACAAACTCTACACATTCTTATGTTTGCATGAGCATGCCTAGTCAACACTACATGAGTATGCCTAGTCAACACTGTATGACCATAGAGAAGTTAGAGTTTGAGATTAAGATCATGAACCCTTTAGGGCATAGTATGGTTGTGAATCGAGTATACATAAGTTTCCCTTTAGTTGTGCATGGGAAAGAGTTTCCTGTAGATGTTATAGAGTTACCGTTTCATGAGTACGATGCCATATTAGGTATGGATTGGCTCTCACAACATGAGGCAATTGTGGACTGCCAGTCTAAGATAGTTGTTCTTAAGATTTTAGAGCAAGAAATGGTCATAGTAGGAGGTGAGAGGTTTCCACAGCCTCCACATATGGTTTATATGATGAAGGCATAAAAGATGATTCGAAAAGGATGTGATGCTTATTTCGCTCATGTGGTCGACACTAGAAAAGTAGGTCCATATCTCTAGGATAATCTTATAGTGAGGGAGTTTCCATATGTCTTCCTAGAAGATCTATTGGGATTAGCACCAAATAGAGATATTGAGTTCTCCATAGAGCTCACACCGAGCACAACACCAATATCTATGGCACCTTCAGAGATGAAAGAGTCAGAAGCTCAGTTGTATGAGTTGCTAGATAAGGGTTTTATTAGGCCAAATGCATCTTCTTGGGTTGCACTGGGTTTGTTTGTAAAGAAGAAAGATAGGTTTATGAGGTTGTGCATAGACTATAGGTAGTTAAACAAGGTGACTATTAAAAATAGATATTTGTTACCATATATTGATGATATTTTTTATCAGTTAAAAGGTGCAAGAGTGTTCTCCAAGATCAATTTGAGGTCGGGTTATCACTAGCTGAAGATAAAAGAAGATGATATAGCCAAGACAACTTTTAAAACAACATATGGTCATTATGAGTTTTTGGTTATGTAATTCAATTTGATCAATGCTCCATTAGCTTTTATGGACTTGATGAATCGGATTTTCAAGCCATACTTAAACCAATTCGTAGTTGTTTTCATTGATGACATCTTGTTATATTTTCAAAAGCAAGCAAAGCATAATCAACATTTGAGAACAGTGTTACAAATCCTTAAGAGATCATAAGCTTTATGCCAAGCTCTCCAAATGTGAGTTTTGGCTTGATGAAGTAGCTTTCCTTGGACACATCTTGTTAGTAAACAATGTCATAGTTGATTCCAATAAGGATAAGGCAATATGAATCCTCCCCTTAATGTGACGGAAATCAAGAGTTTTGTTAGTTTAGCAGGTTACTACAGAAGGTTTGTGAAAGGTTTTTCTTTGATTGTTTCTCCTTTAACCAAGCTTTTGAGAAAAGATGTGATGTACTGTAGCGCCCCATCACCCAAACCGCACGCGCTCGGATGTGGGGGCACTACTGCCTGTCGTCTTTACTTCTTCAAATCGCTATTATTATTATTTTACCTTTATTTTCTCAGCACTCATGTATATATAGATATATATACAAAAAACCAGGGTACAATTTATTTACATGAGATAGTAATTTTAAACACCAAATTAATTCTGAACAAACTTTAAAAGTAAGTTTTACAAACTCTAAAATTCTTTAATATAAAAAGCCAAATACAAAAATTTCAAAGCTTGTAATCCACTTTCTCAAGGTTCGATTGCTTTACTTGAATAGAATCACCGCTTGCTTTATCTATCACGTTCAGCTACCTTTCTATATCTGCATGGAAGGAAATTGTCATGCTAAGCTCTAAGCTTAGTGGTGCATATAATTAAGGCAATATACTATATCATGCAACAAGCATTAACATGTATCATTTTTTGCATTAAAATGTTTGCATGCTATTTCTATCAACATGTTACTATTTCATACAAGTATACATATCATGCTCACATATACAATATTATTCTCATTTATCTTTGATGGTAAATTACTCTGTTAATCTCTTTATTATTATATCTCAATCTCATCTCATCATCATTTTCTTATTCTGTTCTTTTCTTATTTTCTGACATATCCTCATTATCTTGGCCACATCACTCTAAATTTGGACTAACTGGATACGGGTTATGGATCATGAGTGCTCCCAAAGCTATAGCTACCCTGTCCATTATCTGGCTCATAAGAGCTTCTCAAATCAATGGCACTCTCCGAGCTTAAGCCACATTGATTGAGTATAATTTCATCATAGATGAATAACCGGACCAAGGGCGCTCTCTGAGCTTAAGCCACCTTGTCCTCATTTATATGTGCTCATCAAAACTTCTCAAGTCAATGGCACTCTCCGAGCTTAAGCCATATTGACCGAGCATCTCGGACCAATGGCGCTCTTTGAGCTTAAGCCACATTGGTTGAGGAATGGTATGGTACCATTCGCCCCCTTAATGACATGTCATTTATCCTGATTCTAGTCCGCAGGTAGAGTAATGGGCTTTTTTATATTTTCACATCAATCGTAATTCTCAAATTTCAACACATCAATATTCTCATGTTTATCAACATATCAATTTTTTTGTTTTTCAAACATATAGTCATACTCATACTTACTAGATAACATCTTTTCATTTATTTAACTAGGTACATCAATATTCTCATGTTTATCATCCGTATCAGTTCACGTATTTCATCCATATCAGATTTCATATATCATCCATGTCAACATTCATTTTTCTTTTCTATATCACAACATAACACGTTCTCACATCAATACTTATATATATATAATTATTCTTATTTCCCTGGATAGACAATGACTTTCATTTATTTACCTGAATTCCTCATTTCATAACCACATTCATAATTACAAATACAGAGCATTCACGGCCGTAATTACTAATTTCACGCCCGTGAATTAGTTAACGTTCGTAATCCCAAGCTTAAGCCACATTGGTTGAGGAATGGTATGGTACCATTCTCCCCCTTAATGACATATCATTTATCCTGATTCTAGTCTGCAAGTAGAGTAATGGGCTTCTTTATATTTTCACATCAATCAAATTCTCAAATTTCAACACATCAATATTCTCATAATTATCAACATCTCAATTCATTTATTTCACCCATATCAAATTTCATATATCATTCATGACAATTCACATATTTTATCCGTAACAATTCATTTTTCTATATCACAACATAACACGTTCTCTCATCAATATATAGATATTTAAATATATATATCCATATCATTCTTATTTCACTGGATAGACAATGACTTTCAATTACTTACCTGAATTCCTCATTTGATAACCACATTCATAATTACAAATACATAGCATTCACGGTCGTGATTACTAATTTCACGCCTGCGAATTAGTTCACGTCCGTAATCCCAAGCCGTTAACACTACTAGAATGAATTGCCCCAAAAGTATTCACGGTTCTTTACTCAACTTATTACTTTCTAATACATGTAAATGTCTTGATCATACAAGATTTTCTAACATGCATCATTAATTCAATGTCACACAATGATCTCATTCATACATGTCTAAACCTATGGTTTCATGCCATAATCATCATCATTCTTGAAATGCACTTATCTAAAATCATGTTCAACATGCATTATTTCAAACAAAAATAGGCTATTGCCTTAAGTTATGCATAAACCTTAATCTTTCTCCTTCACTCTTCTAAGTAGCTTTCTCTTTTCCTTTGCTCCTTAAAGCTTGTTCCTTGTCACTTAGAACTCCTACAACATCATAAATCATTATTATCATATGATTTTCTCAAGACCCTATATTCTCTCATTCTCTCTCAAAACCCTAATTTCTCTCTCTTTCCATATGAGCCTTGGATGAGCTCAAAATTCAAACTTCTTTTAAGAAAAGATAAAGAAGAAGAAGAATCACTTCTTACCTTACTATTTTCTTCACTAAATCACCACTTTGGAGATTTTCTTGACATTAGGCTTAATGAACCCATTAATCTCATTAATCTCATTGAGTGGCCGGCCAAACCTATCAAAATATCCCCAAAATCAATATGTTGATTAGCAATTAATCTCATTAATCCTCCAATTTTTGGTAAATTGCAATTTGACCCTAAAACTTATCAAATTTTGCAATTTAGTCTTTTACCGTAAATCAACTTCTTTAAACTTTATAATCACTTAATTACGCTTATATCATTTAATTTAGCCATTACTTGATCAATTTTTGTAAAAATCCGAATTTAGACTCTGATCGGTCAAACGTGTCAACTTTGCGACACGTGCGACTCGGGGCCTAAATTAGCAGATATTACATGTGAAGTTTGAGTTGAATAACAAGTGTGAAGATAGTTTTGATAATCTTAAGAGTATGTTGAAAGAAGCTCAATTTCTTACACAACCAATTCCCAATAAAGAATATGTCATCTATAGTGATGCTTCTTACAAAAGTTTGAGATGTGTTTTGATGCTAGAAGGAAAGGTCGTTTCTTATACTTCTAGGCAGTTAAAGTCATATGAGAATAATTACTCCATATATGATCTTGAGTTGGCATCCATAGTATTTGCTCTAAAGATATGACGTCACTACTTATATGGGGAAAAGTGTTTCATCTACACCGATCATAAAAGCTTAAAGTATCTTTCAATAGAGAAAGAACTGAATTTAAGGCAAAGAGGATGGTTAGAATTGATCAAGGACCATAACTATATCATTGATTATCATGTAGATAAGGACAATGTCCTGGTTGACGCTTTGAGTAGAAACACCATAGCAAAGTTGCATGTTTGACCTACTCTAAACCAGGAGATCAAATATGCACAAAACAAGATAGCAAGCTAGTTGAGATCACTAAGTTGGTCTCCATAGGAGAGAGATCAGAGTACACAATTGAGTAAAATGATGGTTTATTTTATCAAGGCTGTTTATGCATGCCTAATGTTATACAGTTGAGGCAAATGATTTTAAAGGAAAGGCATGAAACCAAGTTTGTCATGCATTCATGAACTAACAAGATGTACCACATTCTAAAAGGAAGGTATTGGTGGGCAAGAATGAAAAAGGATAGTACAAAGTTCACGATAAGATGCTTGACATGTCAACAAGTCATGGTATAACATCAAATACCTTCATATTTGATGCAATATATTACAATACCGGAATAGAAATGGGAATGAATCATGATGGACATTGTGATTGGGTTACATATGATTTTGAGGAAGTTTGATGTCGTTTAGGTTATAGTGGATAGGCTAACGAAGTCAGCACAATTATTACCGATCAAGAGAGATTATCCTCTAAATAGCTAATAGAGCTTTATGTGAACAAGAGAGTACAACTACATGGAGTTTTAGTCTCCATTATATTGGACAGAGATCCAAGGTTCACATCTTAGTTTTAGAAAAGTTTACAGCGAACTTTGGATACTAAACTCAGTTTCAGCATGACTTTCCACCCAAAGATGAACGATTAGTTGGAAAGGGTGATACATATTTTGGAAGATATGATGAGAAGTTGTGTTATCGAGTTTGAAGGAAATTGGGAGAAATATCTACCATTAATGGAGTTTGTCTACAACATGAGCTGTCAGTCTAGCATCCAGATGGATCTTTACAAGGCACTATATGGTAGAAAGTGTCAAACATAATGAGGTTGGAAAATTTTCAATGAGCAAAAATTAGTGGGGCCAGAGTTGGTGCAAGAGACTGAGAAAAAGGTGAAGATCATACATGAAAGGCTAAAGGCAACTTCAGATAGATAGAAATTATATGCAGATCTTAAGAGAAAAGATATAGAATATGAAGTGGAAGACAAAGCATTTTTTAAAGTTTCTCCATGGAGAAAGGTCCTAAGATTTAGAAAGAATGGCAAGTTAAGTTCTAGATTCATTGGACCATATGAGATCTTAGAGTGAATTGGGTTGGTCACCTATAAAGTTGCTTTACCACTAGAATTAAGTAAGATTCACAATATTTTTCATGTCTTTATGTAGAGGAGATACAAGTCAAATCTGTCATACATCATCACAGCTGAAAACATAGAG
The DNA here is from genome assembly GCA_023653625.1 of Triadica sebifera. Classification (NCBI taxonomy): domain Eukaryota; kingdom Viridiplantae; phylum Streptophyta; class Magnoliopsida; order Malpighiales; family Euphorbiaceae; genus Triadica; species Triadica sebifera. Next base: position 11,792,343 of record CM042903.1, on the reverse strand, counting down.
GTGAGACCATATCTTACGCATGAGGAATAGCTAATTGAGGTATTGGCTTGAGAGATTAAAGAGCTTAGAAACAAGCAAGTACCGTTATTCAAAGTCTTATGTAGGAATAATGCAAAAGAAGAGGCTACATTGGAAAGTGAAAAGGTGATGAAAGCATAGTACCCCCAGCTATTTCAACGTAGCACTACAGGTACTTTGAGGACAAAATTCTTTTAAGCAGGAGAGAAATGTAAAAAGACAAGAATGTGAAATATTATAAGGTTCACACCTATGACCATGCTTTCATGATTATGAACCATTGCGAGATGGAAATATGGGTTTAAGTAGATTCACACCTATGACAAGGGTTCTCATAGCCATGAACATCGTTAGATATAAAATCTCATAAGTTGTTCTTTCTTTCTCTTATGAACAATTTCTTATGTTTTTCTTTGATTCCCAGTTCTAAACATCTAAACCCAAGTAAAAGATCAAAGTTTAACTTGTTCTTATAAGAGAAGAGCATAAAAAAGTGGTGTACTTGAGGAGGATGAACCTAAAGAGGAAGAGAGGAGTCATATCTTCCATCCTAGCTATGTTTCCTTCAATTGTAGTAAGGAATCATGTTTCCCTTTCACTTTTACAAGCTTTCAAAGCCTTTATCATGTCTAGTTTGTTTATGGTAGAGACCCATTTCAAAATGGGTAGGTTATGGCTTGATCCTGAGAGTTTATGGTTAAAGACCACTCTTTAAGTTGTTTATAGGTTATGGAATGTGTTAGTAAGTGGTTATATGATATTAAGATTGTTAAAAGGGTTAAAGTTGGGGTTTTCATCTTTATGGCTTTAAAAGCAAAGTTTAAGGGTTATAGATTTTGATATAGATATATTATATGTGATAGGAGTTGAAAGAAGAGGCAATGAAACCCACCAAAGGGATAAGCAATATTAAGAGAAGTTTGGTTTTTATTGCTCCATTAGAGGTACATACATATATGCATTCAAATTCTCAAAATATGGCATGTTGTGTGTTAATTAGATGATAATTGAATTGTATGATTTATATGCTAAGTTCTAAGTTCTAACCTTGTTCATCTAGTTTATTTCTAAATACCCATTTGTTTCCAATGATTTGATGTTCCTTGGTTCTAGGTACTAAGGTCCATACCTTACTTCTCTCAAATTGGTTGAGTTCCTTTTGCATAACAATCACCCAACTTTCATCATTAAGAGCCTCATCAATAATTTTAGGCACAATTTGAGAGACAAAGGCAAGATTAGAAACTAAATGTTTGAGATGAGATCTAGTACTTACTCCTCTTGTAGGATCACCAATGATTTGCTCTTTGGGGTGATCTTTTGTCACTCTCCATTCCTTTGGGAGCTCTTGCCTGTTTTCCTCTTGAGCCGGAGGTAGAGAGTCATTTTGAAGTGAATTTTCTTGATCATTTTCTTCTCTAAGATCAAGTCTTTCCATTGTACCTACAACATCATCAAGAACACTCTCTTTCACAAGATCAAGCTTACTAGATTCATCAAAAACAACATGCATAGATTATTCAACAGCTAATGACTTTTTATTAAATACTCTATATGCTTTGCTAGTGATAGAGTATCCTAAAAATATACCCTCATCAGAATTAGAGGCAAATTTTTCAAGGTTGTCCTTGGTATTCAATATGAAACACTTGCATCCAAATACTCTAAAGTATGATATCATGAGCTTTTTTCCATTCTATAGCTCAAAAGAAGTTTTGTTTAAGAATGGTCTTTTGAAAACTCGATTTGAAATATAACATGCAGTATTTGTGGCTTCGGCCCAAAAGTAAGTTGGTAAACCATACTCATTGAGCATTTTTCAGGCCAATTCAATTAAAGTTTGATTTTTCCTTTTGACCACCCCATTTTGTTAAGGTGTCCTAAGAGAGGAAAAAAAATTATGTGAAATGCCATGTTCTAAACAAAAATTTAAAAAATTTTTATTTTCAAATTCTTTGCCATGATCACTTCTTATCTTTGAAATACAATATCCTTTTTCATTTTGAACTCTTTTAGCAAAGTTTCTGAAAGTTTCAAAGGCATTACTTTTTTAAGCTAAGAAAATTACCCAAGTGAATCTAGAGTAGTCATCGACAATGACAAAAGCATAGTGTTTACCTCCTAAGCTTGCAATCCTAGTAGGTCCAAAAAGATCTAGATGCAGGAGTTGTAGAGGATTTGAGATACTTACAATGTTTTTGGATTTGAAGGATGACTTGTGTTGTTTTCCTCTTTGGCAAGGTTCACATGTCCTGTCCTTTTCAAATTTGACTTTTGGTAGCCCCTTTACCAGCTCTCCTTTGCTGAGGCTTTGAATTAGCTCCATGCTTGCATGACCAAGCCTTCTATGCCACAGCTAAGATTCATCACTAGTAGTCACAAGACACTTAGAGGAAAGGTTAGATATTTTATGTAAGTCTATTATGTAGGTATTGACATCTCTACTTCCTTTAAATATCTCTTAGCCATTAATAGAGGTTACAAGACATTCATTGGAAGTAAAGATTACTTTATTTCCTTTATAACATAATTGACTTACACTTAACAAGTTATGTTTCAAACCATCAACAAGTAAGACATCTTTAATGAAAGTAGTACCATTAATGCCAATAGAGCCAATGCCAATTACCTTACCCTTAGCATTGTTTCCAAAGGTTACTTTACCTCCATCAATACTTTTGATTTTATTGTAAAGTTCTTTGTCTCCGGTCATATGCCTTGAGCATCCACTATCTACTAGCCAAGCATTTTTGTTTATTGTGGACTTGAGGCATACCTATAGAATCATAGTTCAAGTATTGTTTTTAGGTACCCAAATGAGCTTGGGTCCTTGGGGGTTAGCACATGAAGGTTCCCAATGAGCCTTCCTTATCCAGCAATGTTTATTTATGTGACCAAATTTCATACAATAGTTACATTATTTAGCTCTAAACATGCTTTTTGGTCTTACAATGCTTTTGAATGCCATGTTTCTATTAGGTAGAGTTTGAGAGCAATGGCATGCACAAACATGATGACTTGATGCTTTTCTAGGTGCATGCTTCTTGTACATAAACGCATGATTAGCCTTTTGAGGTTTTCTTTTTAGTCTTACCAACCCTTGATCATTTCTCTTATGCATAAAAGGTTTAGTGTACATTGTGCACTTAGCCCTTGGGGCTGTTACAGCAAAAATGTAGATGTGGGGTTCACTTGACTTAACAAAAGTAGTCTTGTGAGATGAAGATGTTGTAACCTGAAATCCTAGACCATGTCTAATTAAGGGTGGTCTCTGAGACACAATGAGAGTATCTAAACTCTCTTTTCCCTTGTGAAATTTTGAAATGTAGTTTCTAAGTTCCTCAACTTCATTTTTCAAAATATTGTTTTGTTTAAAGAAGGATTTAGTTGAGGGTCTTGAAGAGTACTCATCTAATGATTTTTGAAGAGATTCATTAGATGATTTAAGCTCAAAGTTCTCCTTTTATAAAACATCCATTTTGATTTTCAAATTAGAAATGTTATTTTTATAAGTATTGAATTTACTTTTATATTTCTCTAGTTCTAGATTCAATACTTCTATTAGGCTTTACTCATCATCATCTTCACTATTACTATCATTATCACTACTATCATTATTGAAAGAGTATGAGTGAAGTGATCCTACCTTATCTGAGACATGATCTTCTATAGCCATGAAGCATAGGTTGACCTCTTCACTTTCATTGTCATCATTTTCAGTTGAAGAGCTTTCGTCATCCTATGTGGCTTTGTGGCCTTTCTCCCCATTGTCTCTTTGGTATTTTCTCTTATGCTTCTTGAGCCTTGGACATTCCGGTTTAATACGTCCTTTTTTCCCACATTCATAGCACTTAACCTCCTCTTTACTTCTTTGTGAGTCATTTGAGGTCTGTTTGAGATTTCTTTGCCTGAATTTTTTAGAGTTGCCCATTCTCTTCTCAATAATTCTTTTCATCCTTCTTGAGAGCATAACAATGTCCTCATTTGCATCATCACTCTTTTCTTCATCATCTTCAAATTCCTCTTGATATTTTGAAGCAGAGGCTTTTAGTGCTAGAGGCTTTCTTTTTTCTGGCTCTGCTTCAAGCTCTCTATCTCCTTTCACTGCCATTTCAAGTTGAAGAAGTTTTCCAATAAGCACATTGGTATTCATGATGCTCATGTCTTCATTTGCCTCTTCTATACCGGTAACTCTTGAACCGTAATCTTTGAGAGGAAGACTTCTCAAAATTTTGTTATTTACATCTTCCAAGCACAGGTGTTTCCTAAGCTTTCTCATGCCATTTATGATGGCTAGAAGATGGTTTGTCATGTCAGTTATTGACTCATTGGATTTCATCTTGAAGAGTTCATACTCTGAAGTAAGAAGTTGAATCTTCTTGGATTTAACTTGCTTTGTTCCTTCATGATAGTTTTCCAATGTTTTCCACATGCTATATGCAGTAGGGTAGTGTTGTATCCTGCCACATTCTTCAATGGATAATGAGCTTGAGAGAATTGTCATTGCCTTTTTGTTTTCGAAATTTGCTCTTCTTTGAGGCTCTGTCCAATCATCCTTTGACAGGATTTCTTCTTCACCATCAACTCCTCTTCTAGTTGGTGGTGTCCATTCTTTTCGAACACTACCCCAGACTTCAATTCTTTCACTATCCAGATTTGTCTCCATCCGAAACTTCCAATGAGCATAATTTGCTCCATCAAAGTAAGGCTTGAGACTTTGGAATCCTTCATTGGCCATATCTTGATCTTTGCTAGTGCTATTTAGGCTTTGATGCTAGACTAAGCTCTGATACCAATTGTTGCCCATATATTGTACCAATAAGGGGGGTTGAATTGGATATTAAAATTTCTTAACTTTTAAGTGCGGAAAAAAAAGTTAAGTTGAGTAGGGATAGAAAGATATCACACAGGAATTTTTATACAGGTTCGGGTGTTAACAAACCCTGCTCCTCTTCCCAATCTCAATTGGGAGTTTCACTAGCACACTCAGTGTTATAATGGAGTTTTACAAGCTCACTCCCAACTATGGTGTTTCCAACAATAGATCACACCTAACCCAGAAATCCCTTGTATTTTAATGGCTCACACAACAAACCAATTTATTGTGTTTTAAAGGCTCACACAAATAACCCTTACAAGTGTTCTACTCTTAACCCAATATACCCAAACTCACTTGACTAGTAGATTACAAAGAGAAACACTCACAAATCTATAATGCTCTGAAAATAATGAGCAAATAGATTTTTTTACAGAGAATTAATGTTTGTTTTAAAGTAGCAAATGCACAAATGGCTACAACAAGATTGAGATTCGAAGTATTTGCTATTCTCTTGTTCTGGATTCATAAATGACTTGCATTTATACTTTCATGGCGAATTATAGCTGTTTGGTTGCATTTAATGCGAAAATAGTTGTTGCACCAACTCTTAATTTCGCATCTTACATGTTTCTTTTTCCTCTTTCACGGTCGTTAATATGTGTGTCACGGTCGTGAATGTTCTTCCAAGCCGTGACTTGAGTGGTGACTCTGGCCATGAAGCATTCTAAAAGGATTTAAAGTGTTTGATCACGGGCGTGACATTATTCTTTCACGGGTGTGAACATCCTTCCAAGTCGTGGTCCAAGTGGTGACTCTGGCCATGAAGCTCTCTGGAGGAATTTGACATGTTTTCTCACGGGCGTGACTTTATTTAACGAGCGTGATTGATATGGTCATTCATGGTTTCTATGATCCTTCATGGTCGTGAACTTTAAATATTTGGTAGTTCGCGCTAAGCTTTATCACGGCCTTGGAAAAAAAGGTCACGAGTGTGAATCATGCTATTTCTTCAAATTTTGTCTTTTTAAGGTTAGTCTTCCATTCTCCATTCTTGCTATCATGTTCCATACCCTGTTTAATAAATTATTGCTATTTTATTTGTTAGCATCAAAATGACAGAAATACCCCTCAAGGTTCAACAAATATGATGTGGGTGATAAAGTGTTTCTTAAAGTTTCGCCTTGGAAGAAAGTATTGAGATTTGGTAAAAAGGGAAAGTTCAGTTCGAGGTTCATTGGTCCTTATGAGATTTTGGAACGAATTGGACCAATGGCATATCGGTTAGCACTTTCACTAGAGTTGGATAAAATCCATAATGATTTTCTTGTGTCGATTCTAAAGAGATATAGATCAGAGCTAACTCATATTATTCCAACTTATGAGATTGAAGTACAGACCGACTTAACATATGAAGAGGAACCGGTGCCTGTATTCGCACGTGAAGAAAAAGTTTTATGAAACAAGAAAGTTCCATTAGTTAAAGTGCTTTGGCGAAATCATGCTACTGAGGAAGCCACATGGGAAAGCAAAGAGATGATGAGTAAGCAATATCCTCACTTGTTCAACAAAGAATAAACAAGTAAATTTTCGAGGATGAAATTTATTTTAAGGGGGAGTGGATGTCATATATGCTAATTTAGGCCCCTAGCCGCATGAGTTGTTAAATCGACTCGGCGATTCGATCGGAATCTAAAATTGGATTTTGACTGAAAATTAATTAAAATAATAGCAAATCATTATGAAAAATATGTAATAATGTGTTTAAAGTAATTAAAGATATTATTTTACAGTGGAGGACCCCAATGCAAATTTTGAAAATTTTAGGGGTCAAGTTGCAATTTACCAAAAATTAGAGGATTAATTGGGATAACCATCAATTAAATGCATGAATTGGGACATTAAAAATATTTGGTGGTTGGCTTAACCAAGTAGCATGCATTAAGTGATCAATTAATGAAAACATCTAGATTATGGCTTAGGTGCCCCCATTATTAATTAAGTTTGTCTTTTTTCCATTAATCACTTTTTTCCATCCTTATCTCTATCATCTAAAATTTTCTAAGTTCTCAAACCAGAACATGTTCTTCCCCTCCCAAATCATCCATAGCTAAAACTTGAGTTATAAAAAGAGAAAGTGAGAAAGAAAGTGAGAAAAAAGAGAAAGAGAGTCATGTTCTTGCACAACCAAATTTAAGGAAGCTTGAGAGAGCAAACAGAGAAAGAGAGGTTAGGGTTTATGGAGTTTAAATGAAGTGAAGTTTTAATGATCTCTTTTTTATGTATGTTAGGAACTCAAATTAACAAGAATCTAGATCAAAGGAGGAAAGAAAAAGAGAAAGAGAAGTAAAGAGATAGAAAAAAAATAGGTTTGTGCATAACCTAAGGCACTAGCCTATGTTTTATTTTTTTTAGTTGCATGATTTGAGCATTTGGCATGTTAATGATTCTGAATTAATAGCATTTTGTGATAAAAATCTTGGGGATGCATGTTTGCTAGACTTAGGATTAATTTTGATAAAAAAATTGAAGATGGTAAATATGTGTGTACTTTGCTTGAATTGATGAGCAGTGAGTACATAAACTACTATAACTTCATATTTGTATGTTTTTTATTGGGTTTGAAAGCTAAGCCATAAGGCTTGAACTTTTATTTAGACCATAAAATCCAGATATGTCTATATTTTTCCAAAAAAATACATCAAGTTCAAACCTAGTATCTGTCCAGGAAATTCTGGGAAAATTGTTAGTGCTAGTCAGTGTTAATTTGACCATATCTTTTGATGCAGAAATCCAAATTAAATTATTCAAGTTGAATATTATAGCTAAGATTCAGAACTAAAATTAAGAAGACCCTGTAATTTAATTCGAATGTTAACAAGACCAAAATTAAGGTCCAATGCAGAGCACAAAATTTGCAGTGACAGGGCAGCATATGAGTTGAGGAATATAATGAGTAAAATGATATGGACCTTGTTATATTATGCAAATACTATTTTTATTGAGTAATTTTGTGATTAATTGAATCTTTACATGCATGAAAAGTGTGAATTTAATAACTATGAATTTTAATGACATTAACTAAGCCCTAATACACCTAACTTGAAACTAGACTCAAGATAGTTTGGCATGCCAAGCAGAGGGGGAGTATGATGAAAACCATTGATGGTATGATTATTGAAGCCGGTAATGGCACTTGTATGGCACTCCTAAGTACCTAGATGGCAACTCTATTATCTTAGTCAGTGGATTCATAGGTGTTGTTAACTATAAAGAAGGAATGAAAATGAAAAAAAAAAAGAAACCATGAATTGTGATATGGATAATAATGATAATTTGATGTTTATGTATGCTAGAATACTATGAAATATATGTTTGCATAAAAAGATGATTGGGTGTTGTGGGTATAAAGAGTTATGGAATTAAAAGGAATCATAACTTTTGACATGGTTAATTATGAAGAATTATATAATGATGTGTTACTAAAGTAAAACAAGTAATATAATTTGATGTTCATGCATGCTAGAATATTATGAGATGTATATTTGCATGGAAAGATGATGTGAGCATAAATCGATATATGGCAATGCATGTTGCATAACATAGTTTATTACCTTATTTATATGCACCACTAAGCTTAGAGCTTAGCATGAGAGTTTTCTCGTGCAGATATAGTAAAGAATAAGCAGATGATAGTAGGTAAAGGTAGTGATGACCTGATGTAGTAGAGCAACTTCTTTCGACCACTGTGGGTTACATAACTTTTGTATTTATAGTTTGAATTTTATTTTAAAGTATTTGTAAAGTAAACAACATGTTTTGTGAATAACATATTATTATATAAAAAGTATTTTATCTTTCTTGTTATGATTTCTTTTACACTGCAAAGTAAATAAATAATAAATAAAGAAAAAAATATACGAGTGCTTTTCATTTTTACATAATTTAAAAATGATATTTTAACCGATGAAGCCAGGATAACACTCTCTTATCCAGGCACGTGTTGTTGGGGTGAGGGGATGTTACACCCAGGCTCAATACTAGGACTAAAAGTAGGATAAGTGGTATGCCATTAAGGGGTTTCGGTATCGTAGTCATATGATATAGTTATTCTTTTAAGGAAAAATGCCTTAAGCTCGAAGAGCACCCTTGATCCTAAATTGCATGTAAAAGTTATATGTTTACTCAGTCAATGTGGCTTAAGCTCAGAGAGTGTTATTGATTTTAGGAGCCTAGGCTGGCACACATGACCATAGACAGTGACAAGGTGGCTCAAGCTCGAAGAGCATACCTGTTATTGGAATAGTCCATGTTGAAAGTTATTGGGCAATGATATCAATTATATTTAAGTGATTAAAGAACATAACAAAATGGAAAGAACTTCAAAGACACAAGTATATAAGATCACACTTAAAAGTTACATGTTATAGTTATGGTAATATGCTGAATGAGTTTATCAATTACATCAGGAATGTATTTCACATGATAATATGAATTCACTACCATGCCATTATATTTTATATGATGCCATAAATATGTATAATGTTTGATTGCATGTTGAATTTTTATGCTTATATGTACCACTAAGCTTTCAATAGTTTAGCATGCGAGTGTTTTCCCCATGTAGGTTAGAGCTTAGTAGATAAAGAAAGAAGTTGATCAGGAGAGACTAGCCTAACATCAGAGATAACATATCAAACCCTACGAGGGTCAGTGATATCACATGTCACAATTTTGCATTTTTTGTGCATATCATAGTGATAGGATTTTTTACTAGTATACATGTCTGTAAATGAAAGAATTATGTAACTTATGTCAAAGGCATATATTTTTGTAAACTTCTGGACAAGGTTTAGACATATTTTCATGAAATTTGGATTTAAATGTTAAGTCAAGCATTACTTTTACTTTATGTTTTATGTAAGTCACCATGGCCACAATGCAAAGAAAAAGTTTTAAATTTTCACAGGTTTTCCGCATACAAGTTATGTGGCATTGCTCATTTAGCTGGGTTAATCCTGGTTAACCGAGAAGGCACTACACTTCTAGGAAATATATTATATGGGTTATTATGGATAGGCTTATGAAGTCAGCTCATTTTTTGCCTATCAGGAGAGATTATTCTCTATGCATATTAGAAGAGTTTTATGTTAGTGAAATAGTAGGACTTCGGGAGTACTAATCTGCATTATTTCAAATAGGGACCCCAGTTTTACTTTTCAATTTTAGGGTAGTCTACAAAGAGATTTGGGTGCCAAGCTCAGTTTCAGCATATCTTTTCATCCCTAGATAGATGGGCAATCAGAAAGGATTATACAGTTCCTAGAGGATATGATGAAGAGTTGTGTGATTGAGTTCAAAGGTAGCTTGGACAAATATCTTCTTATGATGGAGTTCTCCTATAACAACAATTATCAATCTAGTATTGAGATGGTTCTTTATGAGGCACTATATAGAAGGAAGTGTCAAACAACTCTTTGTTGGATAGAGCTTAGTGAGAGAATGCTTATGGGGCCAGACTTGGTACAAGAGATAGAATAAAATGTACGGGTGGTTCAAGAAAGATTGAAGGTAGCTTCAGATAGGCAGAAATCAATTGCGTTCATAACATGCATCTCATACATATGGCAACAAAAACATAAAATTTAATTAAATCCAAAACCCATAAAAAGCCCTATGTAAACCATTCAATGAAGGCAGTTGATTACCTTTGTTTGCAATTCTTGATGTTCCAAGTTGCTAGCTTTTCCTTCTTTGTTGGGTTGTAGCAAACCACAACAATCTAAAGCCATGATTATCTCTATGAGTATCCATTCAACTGATAGTATAGCATGAAGTGTGCTTAACTATCAAGAAAACTTTGGAAAATTAAGTCTATGCTTAACGTATGATCCATTACAAACCCTAAAGTAGCCAATCACTCAATTTACCCATTTAACTTTAACGCTTGTTGCACTAGAGAAGTCCCTTATATCATCTTGGAGTGGAAGAGCAACTTGGATATCTCATATCGCTTGGTTCGAGCTTGCTCATCGAAAAGCTCCCTAAGATGATACACAATGGTATTAGCATCCATGTTCTCATACTGCCTTTGAAGCTTGGGATACATAGAGGCGAACATAATGCAATCCACTAACTCACTATCATCCGCTTTCTTCTTGTATAACAATTGATCATCAACAGATGCATCATCAGTAGAATGGGAGGGAAGCAACTCTTCCCTGACATAGGCTATCTTTTCAGCTTTGAGAACTATTATCAAATTCCTTAGCCAATCAAGGAAGTTTGGGCCAGTCAACTTGTTGGATTTGAGAATTGAGTTTAATTTTACATTTGATGACATGATTCTAGCAACCTAAATATGAAGAAAGATCATGTTAGAGAATGTACTAAATGCATGATTAATAGGTCTTTAATAAATGTACATTATAACTCCCACTATTTTATTATGAACCCATAGCCCTCAGTATGAATCTAAGAGAACCTGTTGGAAGCTTTCCTAGTGAGTCAGTATCTAACATCACTAAGAATGATGTGCACATCTCATATAAAATAAGCCTCCTTTGGTCAATTGGTAGGTATCTCATACCAATTGCATCATATCATGCAACTAATGAATCATTGGGCTATCAACTCTTGATATGTGAACATCTCATGTACACTAACCCAATATTACCTCTTATTCAAATTGACCTTGGGTGTGCCCAACAAGCCAATGTAGTTAGTTAAAGACAACCCATTAATCATGAAATAATATTTCAATGGTTTGAACATATTCATGTAGAGTGGGCTTCAGTGTGCCCAACAACCCAAACTCTAAAAAAACCTTTGGTTCTTACTATATTAATGGAAGACATTGGCCTTAATATTATTAATGAGGGATTTCTTTAATTTTAGGTCTCTTCATGGCAATTTGGCATGCAAAATATATCCATTCATCACATATATATATATATATATGATAATTACACTAATTATATGGTTATGATTATAGACATAATCTATCATCAATCCTTCAAGCTATGAAAGGAATGACTAGGTCTCACCTAAGTAGATGTTGTTGGGTTCTTAACATGCATCTCATACATGGCGCAACAGAAAATTAAAATTAGTTGAACCTAAAAACTATGGAATGCCCTATGTATATTAAAATAAAAATAACCATCACATGGGAGAAGTAGAATTACCTTTATTTGATTGCAATTTTTGATCTTCAAGGTTGTGTACCTTCCTTCTTAGTTGGGTTGTTACAAACCACAAAAATCCAAGGCTGGATTGTCTCTAACAGTAATCCACATGAAGGAGAGAAGGAAATAACCTCAAAGGCTATAAGGTGTCAAAGCACCAAAGTGCTAGCAATGGTGATTCAACTTTGAGAGAGATGGAAGAGAGAGAAATTTTATTTCTCTAAAGAGGTAGCCCAATTTTTAAGCCCTTTGAGGGTATTTATAGGTCCTATAATCATAATCAGGGTTGGACTCTTAAAATCCCATGTTTGGCTTTCGAACAAAATGAAAAATTTGTGAAATCGCAGATCGTCGCACACTTGAGATTGTGTAAAAGTCCTTGTTCTCGCGCATGCGAGGGCATCCACGCCCATACAACAGAATGCCTTTGTACCATTGCATGCATATAAGGAATCCTCACATGCATGAAAAAATGGTACTCTATGTTAGAAAGGTTCCCTAAAGGCAATCACCTTAAACACTTATTGTACTTATTTATTATAAATAAAAGGAATTTTCATTGTATGGTATTCATTGCATATGAATTGATATAGATCTTAAACTGTGTAATGAAGTCCTTGGTATGTAACACAACATGAAGGAATTCATGATGAGATCATGATGATAAGATTCTTATCATGTGTAATTGTATTTATACCTAAATGATCGTTAGTTATAGGATTAACAAGATGGGACATTGTTAATCCGGATAGACTAGCACATGTTATACTCCTTGACTAGGTCAAGCAGTGGATCTCATAAAGCTGAAGACATGAGATGTTTAGAGTTAACATGTGGATTCTTGCTAAGAGTAACAAGTACATCGGATGACCTGCTATGAGACAATCACAATGATATCTATTCAATGTTAGTGATAGTCTTATGATAGCAATGGTGTAAGTATTCTTAGACTTGAGATGGTTAAGGTTATCTTGGATACTGAATCCTCTACTTTGACTCCATTCCTGGTTGCCTCTCAGAGGTCACTCATAGGGTCATGATTGGGTATAGCATTTGGTATTCAAAGGTAGTTGAGTATTCAATAAAGGATTCACCACTCCTGATAGAAGGAGGGTATACCCATGGCCTCTTGTAGAGATCATTGCTCAGAAATCCTTGGCCAAGGTGGACATGTCTTGAAAAATGTCTTCAAACACATATCAAAAAGAGTAATGAGTCTCATATATAAGAACTAATATCATTTGGACTAGAAGTGACGTACTCAGTCTAGTGGGAGTTGACACACAATCTATGCTTTGAACCAAATGACGTATAGTTTGGTGCAAGGATGAATTAAATGGTAATTGTCTATGGAAGGGTTTATAGTCAGACCACTAACTTTCTGGTTAATTGGGTGGTCATGATGTGTTGCTAGATACCGCTCATGATCTACTAAGTTAAGGGAAATTGATTAGAAATTCATTATGGGGCAAAAGTGTTTGACTCGTAGAATCCTAATTCGATTAGGATTCCTCTTGAGACTTTAGCTGGCAATATGACCACAAAACCTATTAGTTCACATGCATATAGGGAATGAATAAAATGTAAAATGGTTTTGGATCATATCCAAATGAGAAAGAAAAAGAATTGGGGATTTTATGAGAGTTATAAAAATGAGCCAAATCCAAATTGGATTAGGATTGTTGACTTGGTCAACATTAGGCCTTATACCTTAGGGAAATAGGTCCATTAGGGCTTTTCCTTTTCCAATCCTAAAATGGATTAGAAAGTGTATAAATACTCATTTTAAGAGGTTTTCTTCTTCTTCCTTCACATGGATACTCTTAGAGGAAATCCTAGCTTTGGATTTTTGTGGTTCGCTATAACCCAACAAAGAAGGAAAAGCTCACAACTTGGAAGATCAAGAGCTGCAAACAAAGGTAATCAACTTCTCCCATATTGATGGTATGATCCAATTTTAATGTTCATAGGGCCTTCCATGGTTTTGGGTTCAATTAAACAAGAAATAGAAATAATATTCTTTGTCAAAACTGGAATATAATAATAATTGTCTAATTCTAAAACAAGCCCACATGAGAGTGTCAATACATAAATTCCTACAGGTAATGTACCAACTATTGCACCATTGCCAACACGTAGGTCTGACTCTTCTTTCTTGAGTTGTTTATTGTTCCTTAAGCCTTTCATATTAGTACATATGTGTGAGCCACATCCAGTATCCAATACTCATGCATTAATAATAGAAACAATATTAACCTCAATAAGATAAATACCTGAAATAAAATGTGCATCCAATGTCTTATCCTTCTCCTTTTCTAAAGACTCCCGATAGGTCTTGCAGTTCCTTATCCAATGGCTAGTCTTTCCATAATGGAAGCAAGTCCTTTTTGAAGCAGTCTTTTTTCCCTTCTTCTTCATGCCTCCATGGGCCTTTGTAGACTTCTTCTTTTTCTTGTCCTTCTTCTTCTTAGAAGAACTAGAAGTGTCCACTAGCATCATAGCCTTTTGCTCTTTCTTGACATAAGGCTCAATTGCTTTGGGCATATTGATCAGTTCGGGGATCAAAGAGGTTATCTTTTTCATATGATAGTTTATCATGAAGTGTGCATAACTGTTGGTTAAAATTTGGAGAATTAAGTCTATACTTAACTCATGATCTATAACAAGCCCCAAACTAGCCAATCTCTCATTGTACCCATTCAACTTCAATCCATGTTGCACTGGAGAAGTCCCTTCTATATCTTAGAGCGGAAGAGCAATTTAGATATCACATATTGCTCAATGCAAGCTTGTTCAAGGCATTAGCATCCATGTTCTCATGGTGCCTTTGAAGCTCAGGAGACATAGAGGTGAGCATAATGCAACCCACCAACTCATTATCATCCACTAGCTTATTGTATGCCAACTGTTCATCAACAGATGCATCATCAGTAGGAGGGGAGGGAAGTGGCTCTTCCAAGACATAGGCTATCTTTTTGATTTTGAGAACCATTCTAAAATTCCATAGCCAATCAAGGAAGTTCGAGCCAATTAATTTATTGGAATCGAGAATCGAGCATAAGTTCACATTTGATGACATGATTCAATCAACCTCGATGTAAAGAAAGATCATGTTAGATAATGCACTAAATGCATGAATATTAGGTCTTTAATAAATGCACATTATAACTCCCACTATGAATCTAAGAGAACCCGTTGAAAGCTCTCCTAGTGGGTCAATATCCAACATCATTAAAATTGACCTTGGGTTTGCCCAACAAGCCATCTTAGGTCAATTGGTAGGTATCTCATACCAATTGCATCATATCATACAACTATTGAATCATTGGGCTATCAACTCTCAATATGTGCACATCTCATGTACACTTACCCAATACTGCCTCTAATTAACAATGACTTGGGTTTGCCCAACAAACCAATGTAACTAGTTAAAGAATCCCCATTAATCATTAAATCATATTTTGATGGTTTGAACACACTCGTGTAAAGTGGACTTGGGTTTTCCCAACAACCCAGACTTTAAAAAAACTATGGTTCTTTCCATATTAATGGAAGGCATTGGCCTTAATATGATTTAAGAGGGATTTCTTGATTTAGGTCTCTGCATAGAAATTTGGCATGCATAATATATTCATTCATCATATATAGATATATAAGATAATTACACCAATTATATGGTAATCATTATGGACATAATCTAACATCAATCCTTCGAGCCATGAAAGGATTGAGTAGGTCTCACCTTGGTAAATGCATGAAATTACAATACCAAAATAGAAAATAATTTCCTATTCTAATGCTCATTTGTTTTTGGCACCATCTCTTTGGCTTTTAGCTCATTTGCATTTCATTTCTATTCTAATCCTATGTAATCCAATTACATAAATTCTTCATAAGAAAACCTCAAGTTACATTTGAGGGGAGTAAGATGAGAAGAGAAATACAATAAAGAGAAAAGAGAAGGTAGGGACTCGCAAGCCCTATTTACCAAACACAAAATTGCATGCATGATCAATCACATTGGTCAAGTCCATAATCATACCATCATGTCATTCCATACACCCCTAACATGCATTCTCTAATGCATAAATAAAAGGTAATCTATTAAAGTAACAATTTGGGTTCCCTTTGTTTCAACTCTTGAAACATTATTTTCATTGTTTGGCCTTTAGAGAAATTCATCATATATCCATTATTTAATCTTATTAAATAATCATATGAACATTTAGAAACACTTTCTAAAAGGAAATTATACGAACATGAATATCTCATAAACATGAATTAAGGTTCTAATCATCAATTTACATGCCATTAAATTAAACAACACAAAACAGTCTTATCATATGGTAAGGTTATCAACCTAGTTACATGTTTTGTTTGTTCCTTGATCAAAAATAATTTTTGTATCATTATAGGTGTTGTCCAGAAGTTAAAACACATTCTAAATATGTCATCAACATGTTTGATTAATCAAATTATTAAAACAAATTCAAACAACTCAATTGACACAACTAGGTTTCATAAACCTTAGAATTCAGCAATTATGCATAACTTTGAATTTCATGTTCAAATCAAATTCAAACCTTTTAATTATCATCAACAACATCTAATATAATCATATTAACATGTCATTGAATTAAAATTGAAATTTAAGGCCTAATAGAATCAAATTGGTTTTTAACAAAAGGAGGGATTCCAAGTTGTTCCTTTAACAATCAACCTCATTGATACTTCAATTAAATCTCATTGATAGCCAATGTCAATTTTAGTGATGTTGGATACTGGCCCACTAGGAGAGCTTCTAACGGGTTCTCTCGAATTCATGGTGAGGGCTATGGGTTCATAATAAAATAGTGGGAGCTATGATGAACGTTTATCAAAGGCCTAATAATCAAAAGGAACTTGCTTTCATTGTAGCAATAGCTGCCACTGGAAGAGAAACTACAAGGCCTATCTAGAGTCTTTATAAAAGAAGAAGGATAAAACATTAGATGCACCTTCTACTTCAAGTATTTATGTTTATTGAAATTTATATTGTTTCTAATAATAATACATGGGTATTGGATACCAAATGTGGCTCACACATATGTACTGATATGCAGAGCCTATGGAACAGTAATAGCTCAAGAAAGAAGAGTCAAACCTATATGTTGGCAATAGAGAAAGAGTTGTTGCATTAGTTGTAGGAACTTATGTATTGACACTCCCTAGTGAGCTTGTTTTAGAATTAAATGATTGTTATTTTGTTCCAGTTTTAACAAAGAATATTATTACTGTTTCTTATTTAAATAGAAAATGTTTTCGTTTAACTAATAATGGCAATGGTTGCTCTATATGGTTGAATAATATTCTTTATGGAACTAGTGCATTATGTAATAAGATTTACATTCTTGACATGTCTAATTCAATCCTCAATATTAATAATAAAAGACAAAAGTTTGAAATCTAAAACCATCATATTTATGGCATTGTCACCTTGGCCACATAAATGAGAGGCGCATGACTAAATTATACAAGAATGGTGACTTAGAGTCATTTGATTATAAATCATATGACACGTGTGAATCTTGTTTGTTAAAAAAATAACAAAATCGCCTTTTAGTGGAAAGAGTGAACATGCTAATGGGCTATTGGACATTGTACATACACATGTATGTGAACTAATGTCAGTGCAGCCACAAGTGGTTTTATCTACTTCATTACCTTCATTGATGATTATTCAAAATATGGGTACTTGTATATGATAAGATACAAATCTTAAGCTTTTAAAAAGTTCAAAGAATTTAGAAATGAAGTAGAGAAACAACTTAGCAAAAGTATTAAAACACTTAGATCATATCAAAGTGGAGAATACTTAAGCCAAAAGTTTCCATTATTTTATCTCAATAGATTCCATCTCACATGCCACAACACAATGGTGTAGCTAAAAGGCAAAACCGAACCTTGTTAGACATGGTGAGGTCTATGATGAGCATTACATAACTGCCTAGTCCTTTCGAGGTCATGCACTAGAGAATTATATTTATATATTAAATAGAGTCCCTTCTAAGTCAATTGATGTTAGTCCATATGTAATATGGACTAACAAGAGACTTATTCTTTCTCACAAGAAAGTATAGGATTGGCCTATTTATATGAAGTGGATAATGTCAGACAATCTAGAAGCTAAGTTTGATAAATATTTGTTTGTGGGATATCCAAAAGAGTCATTTGGATATCAATTCTACCACCTTTTGGAACAAAAGGTGTTTGGTTCAAAACATTTTGTTTTTTTAGAGAAAGTGTAACATCTCCTCACCCCAGCAGCAAGTGCCCGAATAAGGGAGTGTTATATTGACTTCATCGGATGGAATATCATTTTTAAATTATGTATAAATGAAAATCACTCGTATATATTTTTTTTAATATTTATTTACTTTGCAGTGTAAAAGAAATCATAATAAAAAAACACAATACATTTTATATAATAAAGTATTATTTACAAAATGTGCGGTTATTTTACAAGTACTATAAAATAAAACTCAAACCATAAATACAACAGTTATGTGACCCATAGTGTTTGATACAAGTTGCTCCACTAAATCAAGCCACCGCTACCTTTACCCATTATCGTCTACTTATTCTTCACTATATTTGCATGAGAGAAACTCTCACACTAAGCTTTAAGCTTAGTGATGTAGATAAATAAGGCAATAAACTATTTTATGCAACATGCATTGCCATATATCAATTTATGCTCACATCATCTTTCCATGCAAATATACATCTCATAATATTCTAACATGCATGAACATCAAATTATATTACTTGTTTTACTTTATTAACACATCATTATATAATTCATCATAATTAACCATGTCACAAGTTATGATTCCTTTTGTTTCGCTAACTCTTTATACCGACAACACCCACTCATCTTTTCATGCAAACATATATTTCATAGTATTCTAGCATACATAAAGATCAAATTTTATTATTATATCTCATATTTGTTTTACTTTATCAATTCATCATTACTATCCATATCACAATTCATGGTTCCTTTTTTTTATTTTATTTTCAATCCTTCTTTATAGCCCACAACACCTATAAACCCATGACTAGGATAACAGAGTTGCCATCCAGGAACTTAGGAGTGCCACTCGGGCAATATGATGTGCGCATATAATAGCCATTACCGGCTTCAATAGTCATACCATTAATGGTTTTCATCATACTCCTCCCTACTTGGCATGCTAAACTATCCTAAGTCTAGTTCTAGTTAGGTGTTCTAGGGCTTCCTCAAGGTCATTAAAATTCATAGTTATTAAATTCACTCATTTCATGTATGTAAAGGTTCAATTAATCACACAATTTCTCCATAAAAATAGTATTTGCATAATATAACAAGGTTCACACCATTTTACTCATTACATTCCCCAACTCATATGCTACCCTATCACTGGCATATTTCGTGCTATATTTTGGACCTTAATTTAGGTCCTATTAACATTCGAATTAAATTATAGGGTATTCCTAACAATTTTATTTCTAAATCTTAGCTTTAATATACATCTTGAATAACTTAATTTGGAGTTATGTGTCAAAAGATATGGTCAAATTAATACTGACTGGTCACTAACAATTTTGCTTAGAATATCCTGGACAGATTATAAGTCCGAACTTTATGTATTTTTCTGGAAACATGTAGACATATGATTTTTGTGGTCTAAATAAAATTTCAAGCCCTATGTCTTAGCTTTCAAACCCAATAAAGAACATACAAATCCGAATTCCATAACTTAAGTTATAACAGTTTATGTACTCACTAATCATCAATTCCAGAAAAGAACACACATATTTACCATCTTCAATTTTTACCAAACTTAATCCTAAGTCTAGCAAACATGCATCCCCAAGATTTTTATCACAAAGTACTATTAATTTAGAATCATTAACATGCTAAATGCTCAAATCATGCAACTAAAAAAAATAAGACATAGGCTATTGCCTTAGGTTATGCATAAACTTTTTTTTTCTTTTCTTTCTCTTTACTTCTCTTTCTCTTTTCCTTTGCTCTTTTAAGCTAGATCCTTGTTAATTTGAGTTCCTAACATACATAAAAGATATCATTAAAAATTACTTCATTAAAACTCCATAAACATTAACCTTTCTCTCTCTTTTTGCTTTCTTAAGCTTCCATAAGCTTGGTTGTGCAAGAAAATGGCTCTCTTTCTCTCTTTTCTCACTTTCTCTCACTAGAAGGAAGCTTTGCCTATGGAGGATTCAAGGGAAAATGTGGCTGGTTTAGAAAATGTAGAAAACTCTAGATGTGAGGAGATAAGGAAGAAAGAATGATTAAATAGCAAAAAGACCTAAGCCATAATCTAGATGATTTCATTAATTGATCACTTAATGCATGCCATTTGGTTAAGTCAACCACCACCTTTGTATAATGTCCCAATTCCTGTATTTAATTGGTGATTACCCAAATTATCTTCCAACTTTCGGTAAATTGCAAATTGACCCCTAAACTTTCAAATTTTGTAATTTAGTCCCTTACCGTAATTTAACATCTTTAAATATTTTTAATACTTTATTAAATATTTTCCATAACTATTTTTCATTATTTTAATTATTTTACAGTCAAAATCCAAAATTTAGACTCCAGTCGATCTGTCAAGTCGATTTAACAACTCGCGCGACTAAGGGCCTAAATTAGCGAATATGACATCCTCTCCCCCTTAAAATAAATTTTGTCCTTGAAATTTTACCTATTATTGGGGATATTGCCTCTTCATGACTTTTTTGCTCTCCCATGTGGCTTCTTCTATAGAATGATTTTGCCATAACACTTTAACTAGAGGAATTCTTTTATTTCGAAGAAATTGCTCTTCACGTACTAATATCGCCATTAGTTCCTCCTCATAGGTCATATATGTTCGCACTTCTATCTCCTCACTTGGTATGACATGAGTCGGATCGGACCTATATCTCTTTAGCATAGATAAATGGAATACATTATGAATCCAGTCTAACTCTGGTGGTAGGGCTAAACGGTATGCCACGGGTCTGGTTCTTTCTAGAATCTCATAGGGACCAATGAACCTCGGACTTAACTTTCCCTTTTTACCAAATCTCAATACCTTCTTCTAAGATGAAACCTTGAGAAACACTTTATCTCCCATAGCATACTTTATATCTGACCTTTTGAGGTCAGCATATGATTTTTGTCGATCTTGAGCTGCTTTCAATCTTTCTTGGATAATTCTAACCTTTTTTTTGTTTGTTGCACTAACTCTGGTCCTATCAGCTTCTTTTCACTTAACTCAGTCCAACAAACTAGTGTCCTATACTTTCTTCCATAAAATGCCTCATAAAGAGCCATACTAATACTCGTCTGATGACTGTTGTTATAGGCAAACTCCATAAGAGGTAGATATCGATCCCAACTTCTCTCAAATTCAAGCACACAACTTCTCATCATATCCTCTAACAACTGGATAATCGGCTCTAGTTGTTCATCTATTTGTGGATGGAAAGCCATGCAAAAATTGAGTCAAGTTTCCAAAGCTTGTTGTAAGCTCCTCCAAAATTATGAGGTAAAGCAAGGATCTTTGTTGGAGATAATGGACATTGGTACTCCATAAAGTCTCACTATCTCACTTACATAAATTTTGGTTAGCTTGTTCAATGAGTAATTCATTCTGACTGGTAGGAAATGTGCTAACTTCGTCAGTCGATCCACAATCACCCACACTGCATCATGCTTCCTTTGAGTCATCGGTAAACCAATCACAAAATCCATCGCAATTCTCTCCGACTTCCACTCTGGAATTGGTATTGGTTGCAACAATCCCATGGGTAATTGATGTTCTGCTTTTATTTGTTGATAAGTCATACACTTAACAACGTACTCAGTGATATCTTTCTTCATCCCTGGCCACCAGCATTCTGTAGTCGATCAGACAGTCATAATCTTTAATCAACTTCAACCATTTTCATTGTCCTAAATTCAATTCTTTCTGTGAGGGAAGGTATTGAAGACTTTTGTGATTTGTATAGATATAACATCTTTCCCCATACACATAATGTCTCCAGATCTTCAAAGCAAAAATAAAACAGCTAACTCCAAATTGTGTGTCAGGTAATTAAGCTCATGAGGCTTAAGTTATCTTGAGGTGTAAGCAATCACCTTTCCTTCTTACATAAGAACACAGCCTAAACCAGTATGACTAGCATCACTGTACATAACAAAGTCTTTTTTAGGTATGGGCTGAGTCAAGACTAGTGTTTCAGTCAACATTGCCTTTAGTCGATCAAAGCTTGCTTGACACCTCTCTGTCCACTCAAAACGAACCTCTTTTCGTAGCAGTCATGTCAAAGGAGTCGCTAAGCATGAAAATCCCTTCACGAACCTCCTATAATATCCAGCTAATCCAAGGAATTCTGTCACATTTCATGGTAGTTTCCAATTAAGAATAGCCTTAATTTTACTACGGTCAACTCGAATACCTTTTATTGAAACTACATGACCCAGAAAACTGACTGCTTCAAGCCAAAACTCGCACTTAGATAGCTTTGCATACAACTACTTATCCTTTAGTGTTTGTAGCACTATTTTGAGATGTTGATCATGTTCTACTCGGTCTCTAGAGTAAACAAGAATGTCATCAATAAACACCACTGTAAATTGATCAAGATATGGCCTGAACACTCGATTCATTAGGTCCATAATAGCTGCTGGTGCATTCATCAATCCAAAGGGCATAACCAGGAACTCATAATGACCATAACGAGTCATCAATGTTGTCTTAGGTACATCTGAGTCTTTGATATTTAGTTGATGATACCCTGATTAAAGATCTATATTTGAAAATATGGATGCACCTTTCAACTGATCAAATAAATCATCAATTTTGGGTAGTGGGTACTTATTCTTGATAGTCACCTAATTAAACTGCCTATAATCGATGCAGAGACGTAAGGTGTCATCTTTCTTCTTCACAAATAATACTGGAGCACTCCATGATGATACACTGGTTCATATAAATCCCTTATCTAACAATTATTGCAATTGTATCTTCAACTCTTTCAACTCCACTGGTGCCATCTTATATGATGCAATGGAAATAGAAGTGGTAGCCCTAGCAAGTCCTCTGGAAACACATCAGGAAACTCACTAATAGTAGAAATATCCACCAACTTCGGACTTACTTTTTCCATACCAATCACATACGCTAAGTATGCTTCACATCCCTTACTAACGAGTTTTCGAGCTTTCAACACTGATATCATATTGTCTGGATATCTTTTATTCTCACCCATCCCTACTATCTCATCTTGTTCTGGAATTCTAATGATCATTTTTCTCCTCCCACAATCAACTACCACTCCATAACAAGCCAACCAACCCATTCCTAAGATCACATCGAACTCATGGAATGGTAACTTTATTAAGTCAGCTGGGAATTGCCTACCTTGAATTTCAACTGGGCAACCCCTAAACACTTTGCTAACCCTCACACTTTGACTTAATGGGTTAGTCACTAGAATCTCAAAATCTAAAGCCTGTGGTTCTAAACCCTCTTGACTCGGTGGTGGTGTGCATATGTATGAATGCGTTGACCCTAGATCTATCAATGCATGTATGTCAGAGCAAAAGAGAAGGAATTTACCAATCATGATATCAGGTAAATCTTGCTCCTATCGGCCTCGCATAGCATATGCCCTGGCTGGGACAACTCCATTATCTTCTGGCCTCTCAATTGTCTCTGATCTAAACTGACTGGGGCCTAATCAGCCTCTTCTAACTTGCCCTTGACCTCAGCCTCTGCCTTGCCTAGAAGCTTGCATTTGTATCGGGTCAGTGCTTCCTAAACCTCTGCCATACTATAATAAAGGACAATCTCTTTTTATATGATCTTTGGATCCACACCTCAAGAATGCCCCTGTCATCCACCAACACTCTCCCAGATGAGGACGACCACAATGCAAACATTCTGGTAGAGGTAGAGACCTATGTGGTGCCTGTGTCGATGCACTAGCTACTGAAAAAATAGATCTCATGGGCAGTCTCCGTCTATATGAAAGAGGTCTATTGGAAACCCCAGCCTGAAATCGACCACTGAAAGACCTGACCCTCTTGCCACTTGATGGTCCCCACTTGGCTGTGATATGGGCCTCTTGAACCCTCAATCTTGTGTTGGATGTTATGTTGCTAGAACTCTTTCAACTGTTCTAGCAGACGCTAGCATACTAGGAAAACTCATCAAGAGTAAGGCTAAAATGTGTAGATTGATTGGGTCTCTCAATCCATCTTCAAATCGTCGACATTTATCAGCTTCTATGGATACAATGTCGTTAGCATATTTGCAAAGATGTGTGAATTCTCTTTCATATTCTGACACCGACATATTCCCCTGTTTTAAAGTCAAAAATTCCTTTTTCTTGTCATCTGTATTAATAGGGGGAGTGTATTTCTCTTTGAACTTCTCTAAAAAGAATTCCCAAGTCATGGAATCAGGTGCCTCTGAACTTTGTGACTCTGACCACCACTAATCATTGTAGGGTTTTAAATAATGAATCATACTCATAAACGCAGCGAAAGTAAAATTTTTCAAAACCCAAAACAAAATATCATACTTGTACCATTAAAACTAATTTATATAAATGTAAATGTTAAATATTATACCTTGTAATTTTTATTTGTTATTCAAATCTTCACTTTGCTAGGTTGAAGCAAACCACAAAAATCCACACTAGGATGTCTTTAATGATAATCCACCCGAAGAATGAAGAAGAAACTATCAAGAGAAATGGTTTGAACAAATTCAAAGTGCTAGCTTTGAAAGTGTTCTGGAGAGAATTTTTGTTGTTTATTAAAAATATTTTTTTCACAAAAAAATATTTTCATGTCTATTTTCTATCATTTGATGTCTTTTCTATTTGAATCCAATTCAAAAATAAGATGAAAAGTCAAAAATGGAGAAAATGGAAACAAATGAATAGTAATTGGCCATAATTGGCCTAATTAAGGCCAAAAACTACCGTTGGCCAACGGATGGGAGGCAGCAGGCATGCTAGGCCTACTACGGGCTACTACTGGGCAACCCAGCTGGCCCGCTAGGCAGGGCAGCAGCCTGTCTAGCCCACGCGGACCCGTACGGGCCCATGACACTCCCGAACGATTTTTTCATGCGATCTCATCGCGATCCATCCTAAAATAATTCTCTCATATTTTGATCCTATCTAATACCATTTTACTCATTTTTCATATCTTCAATGCGTGTGACCCATAAGGTTCCCGGTTATGTTGGCCACTTAAATTAACAATTAATTTAAGCAGGTCATGAGCGGTATCTAGCAACACATCATGACCCCCGATTGACCGGAAAGTCAATGTTTTGACTACGAACCTTTCCATAGACAATTTCTGTGCAATTATTATTTTCACCATTCTATACCCCACCTGGTTCAGAGTATGGACATGTGTCAAGTCCCACTAAACTGACTACGTCACGTCTAGTCCAAGTAATGTTAGTTCTTGTCCTTGAGGCTCATTACTGTGGCGGCACCGCCTCCACACCCGAACTGCAACACGTGCCCGGATGAGGGAGCGCTGCTACCTGTCTTTCTTACTTCTTCAATTCGCTATATATATTATATATATATATATATATATATATATATATACTCATGTATATATGGATATAACCAAAAATCATAGTACAATTTATTTACTTAAAATAGTAATTTATAACATCAGCGGAATTCTTAACAAACTTTAAAAGCAAGTTTTACAAACTCAAACATTTCTTTAATATTAAGGTCAAATAAAAAAGTTTCAAAACTTGTAACCCACTTTCTCAAGATTTCGGCTACTTTACTTAAATGGAATCATCGCTTGCTTTATCTAACGTCTTCAGCTACCTTTCTATATCTGCGTGGAAATTAAACTCCACGCTAAGCTCTAAGCTTAGTGGTGCATATAAATAAGGCAATATACTATATCATGCAACAAGCATTAACAAATATCATTTTGTGCATAAAAATGTTTGCATGCATGACTATCAACATATTCCTATTTCATACAAGTATATGTCAAGCTCATATAGACAATGTTATTTTCATTTACCTTTAATGGTAATTTATTCTATTAATCTCTTTATCATTACATATCAATCTCATATCATCATCATTTTCTTATTCTTTTCTTTTCTTATTTTTCCAACATATCCTCATTATCTTGCCCACATCACGCTAAATTTTTGGACTGACTGGATACGGGTTATGGATCAGGAGCGCTCTCCGAGCTTAAGCCACCCTGTCCACTATCTGGCTCATAAGAGCTTCTCAAATCAATGGCGCTCTCCGAGCTTAGGCCACATTGATTGAGTATAATTTCATCATAGATGAATAACCGGACCAAGGGCGCTCTCCGAGCTTAAGCCACCTTGTCCTCATTTATATGTGCTCATCAGAGCTTCTCAAGTCAGTAGCGCTCCCAGAGCTTAAGCCACACTGACCGAGCATCCCAGACCAATGGCGCTCTCCGAGCTTAAGCTACATTGGTTGAGGTATAGTACGGTACCGTTCGCCCACTTAATGACATGTCATCTATCCTGATTCTAGTCCGCAAGTAGATTAATTGGCTTCTTTATATTTTTACATCAATCATTATCCTGAAATTTCCACACATCAATATCTCATATTTATCAACATCTCAATTTTCTTGTTTTGCAAACATATAGTCATAATCATATATCTTTTCATTCTTTTACTAGATTCATCAATATTCTCATGTTTATCTGCATCAAATTTCATCTACATCCATGACAATTCATTTTTCTACATCAATTCATTTTTCTATATCACAACATATCACATTCTCACATCAATACATATATATACATATACATATATCCATATCATTCTTATTTCATTGGATAGACAATAACTTTCACTTACTTACCTGAATTCTTCATTAGATAACCACATTCATAATCACAATACAGAGCATTCACGGGCGTGACCGTGATTACTAATTTCACGCTCGTAACCCAAGCCGTGAACGCTACTGGAATGAATCGCCCAAAAGCATTCACGGTCGTGATTACTCATTCACGCCCATGAATAAGTTCACTTCCGTGATTCCAACTCGTGAACGCTTCTGGAATGAATAGTACCATTTCCATCCAGAAATTCACAACCGTGACACAATCAGTCACAACCGTGAACCCTCAAGTTCACGCCCGTGACTAAATAGTCACACCCGTGACTTTCAGCAGGAAATCTGCATATTCACATTTCATTCATTCTAACATCATCCAAATCATACCAAATTCTATTTCATGCATTTCTAAGGTTCTTTACTCAACTTATTACTTTTCAATACATGTAAATGCCTCAATCATACCATATTCTCTAACATGCATCATTAATTCATTATCACACAAGGATCTCATTCATACATGTCTAATTCTATAGTTTCATGCCATAATCATCATCATTCTTGAAATTGCATTTATCTAAAGTCATATTCAGCATGCATTATTTCAAACAAAATAGGCTATTGCCTTAAGTTATGCACAAACCTTAATCTTTCTCCTTCA
This sequence comes from Triadica sebifera, assembly GCA_023653625.1. Taxonomy (NCBI): domain Eukaryota; kingdom Viridiplantae; phylum Streptophyta; class Magnoliopsida; order Malpighiales; family Euphorbiaceae; genus Triadica; species Triadica sebifera. Next base: position 11,764,729 of record CM042903.1, on the reverse strand, counting down.
CTCTTTTAGGTAGCTTTCTCTTTTCCTTTGCTCCTTAAAGCTTGTTCCTTGTCATTTGGAACTCCTACAACATCATAAATCATTATTTCCGTATGATTTTCTCAAGACTCTAAGCTCTCTTTTTCTCTCTCAAAACCCTAGTTTCTCTCTCTTTCTATATAAGTCTTGAATGAGCTCAAAATTCAAACTCCCTTTGGAAAAGATGAAGAAGAAGAAGAGATGCTTCTTACCTTACACTTTCCTTCACTAGATCACCACTTTGGAGGTTTTCTCTCTCTACCAAACTTGATTTTTCTTCCTCTTTCTTGTTCTTTCCAGTTTCCTTAAGAGTTATGGAACATAAATATCACTTTTTCTTGCTCTTTCCCTTCTCTTCCCTTCCTTTCTCTCTCTAGAATCAAGGTGAGCTATGGAAGAATGGATATAGCTGGCATGACTGGTAAAGAAAACAGAGAAAAGGAGCAGAAAATGAAGAGAAGAAGAAGAAGAAAAGAGTCTTATAAAGGGTACCCAAAAAGTCTTCATGTGGGACCCACCATTTTACCATTTTCTCCCAATTTTACACTTAATCAAATATTAATTCTCTTCCTTTAGTGTCATGGCCGGCCAAACCTATCAAAATGTGCCCAAAATTAATATTTTGATTAGCAATTAATCTCATTAATCCTCCAATTTTTGGTAAATTGCAATTTGACCCCAAAACTTATCAAATTTTGCAATTTAGTCCTTTACCGTAAATTAACTTCTTTAAACTTTAATATCACATAATTAGGCATTTATCATTTAATTTAGCCATTTCTTAATCAACTTTTGTAAAAATCCGAATTTAGACTCCGATCGGTCAAACGCGTCAACTTCACGACATTTGCGACTCGGGGCCTAAATTAGCGGATGTTACATTACTCTATTAGATATTTCATTGAAGACTATCTTTACGACATTTCCACTCCGACCAGATATTCTTGAGTAATGACCACGACAAGAGGCCATGGGTATACACTCCTTCTATGAAGAGTGGTGAATCCTTTGTTGGTTACCCAATTACCTTCGAATACCTCAAGTTGTATCCAATCACCACCCTATGAGCTACCTCTCTGAGGCAACGAGGAATAGTGTCAATATTCAAGATTTTTCCTTTTAGAACTTGAAGAGTCCACCAACGTCACAACCTTGCTGTCCTTCTTGACAGATGGCTCAGCTGTTTTAAGCAAGTTAATCAGCTCAGGAATAGTGGTAGAGATTTGGTTCATCCTATATTTAAGCATAAAATGTGAATAACTATCAAAAAAATGGTTATAATTAAGTCAATACTTAATTCATGGTCCATCACAAATCCCAAAGTGGCCAACCTCTCAATATAGCCATTCATCTTCATTGCATATTGCACTGGAGATGTCCCTTCAACCATCTTTGTGCGGAAGAGCAACCTTGAAGTTTTGAACCTTTCAGAACATGTTTTCTCATTAAAAAGCTCTCTTAAATGGTATACTATGGAATTAGCATCCATAGCCTCATGCTGCTTTTGCAACTCAGTTGACATAGTAGCAAGCATAATGCAGCTTGCCATCTCACTACCATCGAGATGTTTTGAAATGCCTTCTGAACATCTTCAGAAGCATTAGCAGTAGAAGGATTAGGGAGTGCCTCATCTAGGACATAGCCAATCTTTTCGGATTTGAGAACTATTCTCAGATTCCTTAGCCAATCCAAAAAATTGGGCCCATTCCACTTATTTGATTCCATTAACGATCGCAAATTCACACTTGTCATGATGATGATTCTAGCAACCTAGATGTAAAATAGAACATGTTAGAATGTACATAAAATGCATATTTATTAGGTTTTTAATAAATCGCATTATGGCTCCCACTATTTTATTGCGAATTCATAGCCCTCATTATGAACCCGAGAGAACTTATATGGAAGTTCTCCTAGTGGGTCGATATCCAACTAGCTAAGAATAACCTTGAGGCAACTCAACAAGCTATCCTTAGTTTGGTTGCTAGGTATCTAATCCAACTCAACAAGCTATCCTTAGTTTGGTTGCTAGGTATCTAATCCATACCAATTGCATTATTCATGCAACTATCGAATCTTGTGCTATCAACTTATTGATGTGTGCACATACATTGGGCTATCGACTCTTGATATATGTACATCTCATGTATACAAACCCAACTTCACCTCTAATACACATTAACCTTGGCGCAAATCCAACAAGTTAATAATATCGGTTAAGTCTAACCCATTAATCGTGAAATCTAATTTCAATGGATTGAACATATTCTTATAGTGTGAGCTTAAGGCAACTCAACAACTCTAACTTTAGAAGAACTCTGGTTTTCCCCATATTAATGGAAGGCGTAAGACTTAATTGTTTATTTAGTGAGGGATTTCTTTGTTAAGTCTCATCAAGTTATTATTTCATGCTTTTATATATAATACATTCATCACATTGATATATAAAGATAGTTACATTAACTATATGGCATGATTATGGACATACTAAAGTCAATCTCTTGAGCCAAAGAGAAATTGACTAGGTCTTACCTAGGTATATGCATGAATTTACAACCCAAAATAGAAATCAAATTCTTATTTCTAAGTCTTTTTGTTTATGGTACCATCTCTTTTGTTTCTTGCTCATTTGTATCTTCATTCTATCCTAATCCTATGTAATCTAATTACATATTTCAAATTATAGAAAACCTCAATTTACATTTGAAGGGAGTAAGATGAGAAGAGAAATACATAAGAAAGATAAAGAGGTAGGGACACGCAGACCCTATTTACCATAAAATAAAATAATTCCATGCATGCTCAATCACATTGGGCCTAAGTCCATAATCATCCATCATGCCTTTTCATACACCCCTAACATGCATTCTCTAATGCACAAAATAAAAATGACAATTTTGGATTTCAATTTGTAAATCGATTCAACACTTGAATCGAAATTATCTATATGTGTTCTTTCGGTTAATTTAATTTTGTATGTCATTTTAAAGTGGAATTTAATATTTAATAAAATTAAATTAAATTTCATATTTCCATAAATAATTCAAAATTAATTCTCCTTAAAATCAGAATATTATGATGTTAAAATTAAACAATTTAATTTTAATATAGATACAAATTTCTAGTCATACTACAATTACAATTGCACAACTTAAATTAATTCAAAATTAATTTCCAAAAATTATAAAAATTTATAGAACATCAAATCATCATTCTAATTATCTTTAGGTCAGCTCATTTCATCAAAATAATTTTGGCACAAGCCAAAATTACTAAGACAAACGAACCAACACACTTAGACGCTCAAAATGACTAATTCAATATTTAGAATTTTTTAAAATTTCAAATGCTTGCAAAATAATTTTGACATTCATCTAACATCAAAATAACATATTTTAATCATATAAAACCTTTTTCAATGTGCTGCAAATAAAATAAATACAAACAAAAAAATCAAACAAAACAGCCCCACCGGGTATGCTAAAACAGCCTCATTTTTGTGTTTGTTTGAAAAATTAATTAAAATAATTTTTAATTAATTATTGGACACTTCCAAAGGAATAAAAATATTCTCAATATATCTAAATAATTTTTTCATAATTAAATTATAAGAAAAATGTAACCAGCCCCATCAATTAAGCCAAACAACAACACATGTTCATAAACAAGGCAATTTTAGGCATTTTTAAAATAAATCCGAAATTAATTATTTCAATCACATTCAAATCATTTTTCAATAAAAATAATCATTCTTAATCATCCCATGATCAGATTAAAGAAATAAAAGTGTGTAAGTTAGATTTTACAAATTAATTTCAATTTTTCAAAACCTATTGATCCAAAATCATCAAAAACATGCAATCTCATTGCACTTTCAATTAAAATTAATTTTAACGGATACAAGGAGTCTCTGATACCAATATAGGGTTTTGAAAAATGAATCATATTCATAAACACAGCGAAAAATAAAATTTTCAAAACTCAAAACAAAAGATCATACTTGTACCATTAAAACTAATTTATATAAATGTAAATGTTAAAAATTATACCTTGTAATTTTTATTTGTTCTTCAAATCTTCACTTTGTTGGGTTGTAGCAAACCACAAAAATCCACACTAGGATGTCTCTAATGATAATCCATGCGAAGAATGAAGAAGAAACTATCAAGAGAAATAGTTTGAACAAATTCAAAGTGCTAGTTTTGAAAGTGTTCTTGAGAGAATTTTTGTTGTCTTAAAAATATTATTTTCATAAAAAAATATTTTTATATCTATTTTCTGCCATTTGATGTCTTTTCTATTTGAATCAAATTCAAAAATAAGATGAAAAGTCAAAAATGGAGAAAATGGAAACAAATGAATAGTAATTGGCCATAATTGGCCTAATTAAGGCCAAAAACTGTCGTTGGCCAACAGATGGGAGGCAGCAGACACGCTGAGCCTGCTGTGGGCTGCTGTTCAGGCCAGCAGCCTGCCTAGCTCGCGCGGGCCCGTATGGGCCCGTGACACTCCCGAACAATTTTTCCATGCGATCCATCCTAAAATAATTCTCTCATAATTTGGATCTTATCCAATACCATTTTACTCATTCTCTATATCTTCAATGCATGTGACCCATTAGGTTTCCGGTTTTGTTGGCCACTTAAATTAACAATTAATTTAAGCAGGTCATGAGCAGTATCTTGCAACACATCATGACCCCCAATTGACCGAAAATTCAGTGTTTTGACTATGAACCTTTCATAGACAATTTCTGTGCAATTATTCCTTTCACCATTTTATATCCCACTTGGTTCAGAGTATGGACATGTGTCAACTCCCACTAGACTAACTACGTCACGTCTAGTCCAAATAATGTTATTTTTTGTCCTTGAGGCTTATTACTCTATTAGATATGTCATTGAAGACTATGTTTATGACATTTCCACTCCAGCCAGAGATTCCTAAGTAATGACCACGACAAGAGGCCATGGGTATACACTCCTTCTATTAAGGGTGGTGAATCCTTTGTTGGTTACCCAATTACCTTTGAATACCTCAAGCTGTATCCAATCACCATTCTATGAGCTACCTCTCTGAGGCAACAAGGAATAGTGTCAAAATAGAGAATAAATATTCAAGATATCCTTGAGTACCTCAAGTCTAAGGATACTTGCATCAGTGCTATGATGAGAATATCATTGACATTTGAATAGATTATCCATGTGATTGTCTCATAGTTGGTCATCCAATTTACTTAGCTACACTTAGCAAGCATCCACATGTTAACTCTAAACCTCTCATGTTTATAGATTATGAGATCTACTACTCGATCCAATTATCTGGATTAATAATGTCCCATCTCATTAATCCTATGACTAAGGATAATTTTGATACTAACATAATTACACATGATAAGAATCTCAATATCATGATCTCATCATGATTTCCTTCATGTTATGTTATGTATCAAGGACTTCATTAATTGATTTAAGATCACTTATCAATTCATATATCAAATGAACATCAAATGAATGAAAAAGCCTTTTATTAATCAAATAAATTTGTACAATAAGTGCTAAAGGTGATTTCCTTTAGAGCACTTCTCTAACAATCATATGCATGGTCTTGCAATAAAGATACTGCATATTCATATCTCTACTCATCTATGCAATGCAACTGATCAAAGACTCTCTCTGTCCATTCTAACCAAAACTCTGCCACGAAGGGGTCATCTTCCTGTTTACCATAGAAATCGGGTGCCCCTAACTTCCTCAGCCTCTCAAATTGTAACACAAATGGAGTTAGTTGTGATGCTATTTGTAGGAATTTTATCATGGTCCTTATAAGCTCTATTTGTCCTGTGCCAGCAACAGACTGCCCATTTGATGAGCTAGCACCGGTTCTAGATGCAGTAGCTCATCAACGACTGGGTCACGATGAAGCCTCTATTTCGGTAGGCTCATTACCTTCACCTCTTTTGGCCATAATAAGTTGTGACCCTGAAGCCATACTCTACCTATATCATAAAGTAATAGCCCCAATCAGTAAGTAGCAACTTTAATACTTAATTGTGGGTACACACATGTCATAATTATTTTTGTAAACATTTTTTAAATCCCAAAACCGCCCAAACCAGGCTCTAATACAAAAAACTATAACATCCCCTCACCCCAGCAGCTCGTGCCCAGATAAGGAAGTGCTATACTGACTTCATCGATTGAAATGTCATTTTTAAATTATGTATAAATGAAAATCACTCGTATATTTTTATAATATTTATTTACTTTGCAGTATAAAAGAAATCATTATAAAGAAACACAAAAAATTGTATATAATAAAGTATTATTTACAAAAATGCACTTATTTTACAAGTACTATAAAATAAAACTCAAACCATAAATACAATAGTTGTGTGACCCATAGTGTTTGATACAAGCTGTTCTACTGGATCAGGCCATCGCTACCTTTACCCACTATTGTCTATTTATTTTTTCCTATATCTGCGTGAGAGAAACTTTCACGCTAAGCTCTAAGCTTAGTGATGCATATAAATAAGGCAATAAACTATTTTATGCAACATGTATTGTCATGTATCAATTTATGCTCACATCATCTTTCCATGCAAATATACATCTCATAATATTCTAGTATGCATGAACATAAAATTATATTACTTGTTTTACTTTATTAACACATCATTATATAATTCATCATAATTAACCATATCACAAGTTATGATTTCTTTTATTTCGCTAACTCCTTATACCCACAACACCCAATCATCTTTTTATGCAAATATATATTTCATAGAATTCTAACATACGTAAAGATCAAATTATATTATTACATCTCATATTTCTTTTACTTTATCAAATAATCATTATTATCCATATCACAATTCATGGTTCTTTTTTTATTTTATTTTCAATTCTTCTTTATAGCCCACAACAACTATGAACCCCTGACTAGGATAATGGAGTTGTCATTTAGGCACTTAGGAATGCCACCCAGGCAATATGATGTGCGTATATAAGTGTCATTACTGACTTCAATAATAGTGTCATTACCAGCTTCAACAATAGTGCCCTTACCGGCATCAATAATTGTGCCATTACCAGCTTCAATAGTCATACCATCAATGGTTTTCATCGTACTCCCCCCTTCTTGGCATGCCAAACTATCCTAAGTCTAGTTCTAGTTAAGTGTTCTAGGGCTTACTCAAGGTCATTAAAATTCATAGTTATTAAATTCACTCATTTCATACATGTAAAGGTTCAATTAATCACACAATTACTCTATAAAAATAATATTTTCATAATAAAACAAGGTTCACATCATTTTACTTATTGCATTCCCCAACTCACATGTTACCCTGTCACTGGCAGATTCTATGCACTGTTTTGGACCTTAATTTTGGTACGGTTAACATTCGAATTAAATTATAAGGTCTTCTTATCCATTTTATTTCTGAATCTTAGTTTTAATATGCATCTTGAATCACTTAATTTGGAGTTTTGCGTCAAAAGATATGGTAAATTAACACTGACTGGTCACTAACAATTTTGCCTAAAATTTTCTGGACAGATTCTAGGTCTGAACTTTATGTATTTTCTGGAAAAATATAGACATATCTAGATTTTATGGTCTAAATAAAAGTTCAAGCCCTATTTTAGCTTTCAAACCCAACAAAGAACATACAAATCCGAATTCCATAACTTAAGTTATAACAGTTTATGTACTCACTGCTAATCAATTCCAACAAAGAGCACACATATTTACCTTCTTCAATTTTTACAAAATTAATTCTAAGTCTTGAAAACATACATCCCCAAGATTTTTATCATAAATTACTATTAATTTAGAATCGTTAACATGTTAAATGCTCAAATCATGCAACTAAAAAAAATATAAGACATAGGCTATTGCCTTAGGTTATGCACAAACCTCTTTTTTTTCTTTTCTTTCTCTTTACTTCTCTTTCTCTTTTCCTTTGCTCCTTTGAGCTAGATCCTTGTTAATTTGAGTTCCTAACATGCATAAAAGAGATCATTAAAACTTTACTTCATTGAAACTCCATAAACATTAACCTCTCTCTCTTTCTCTTTTTGCTCTCTCAAGCTTCCTTAAGCTTGATTGTGCAAGAAAATGGCTCTTTTTTCTCCTTTCTCACTTTCTCTCACTAAAAGGAAGCTTTGGCTATGGAGGATTTAAGGGAAAATGTGGCTAGTTTAGAGAACATAGAAAACTCTAGATGTGAGGAGATAAGGAAGAAAAAGTGATTAAATGGCAAAAAGACAAACTTAATTAATAATGGGGAAATCTAAGCCATAATCTAGATGTTTTCATTAATTGATCACTTAATGCATGCCACTTGGTTAAGTCAACCACCACATATATATAATCTCCCAATTCATGTATTTAATTAGTGATTATCCCAACTAATCTTCCAACTTTCGGTAAATTGCAGATTGACCCCTAAGCTTTCAAATTTTTCAATTTAGTCCCTTACCATAATTTAACATCTTTAAATATTTTTAATAATTTATTAAATATTTTCTATAACTATTTGCCATTATTTTAATTATTTTTCAGTCAAAATCCAAATTTAGACTCTAGTCGAACCGTCAAATCGATTTAACAACTCACGCGGCTAGGGGCCTAAATTAACAGATATGACAGAAAGAGTTTTTTCTAAAATAAGATAGTGGGAGCAAGATTGTTCTTTATGAAGTTCAAGATGTTCAAACAAATGAAGATTAACGGATAGAACCCGAATCTATTGCTCATACAGATGAAGAAATAGGTACACCTTCTAAAACACAAGAATTTTGTAGATCAAGTAGAATATGCATTGTTCTTAAGAGATATGAATTTCTCATAAGTGAACTGAATGACATATTGCTTATAAAGTATGATGAGCCTACTACCTCTGAAAAAGTTATGAATTGTTCATAATCTAACATATGGATAAAAGCCATGCAGTCATAAATGGATTCCGTATATGAAAACTAAGTATGGACTTTGATTGACCCACCTGAAGGGATTAAACCCACTGGGTGTAGATGGATCTTCAAGAAAAGACTGACATGGAAGGTAATGTTACTCCCTGTAAAGCTAGGCTGGTAGCTAAAGGATATTGTCAAAGACAAGTTTGTTGACTATGATGAAACCTTTTCTCCAATTACTATACTTAAATTCATCAGGATACTCCTAGCCATTCTACTCATTATGATTATGAGATTTGGCAAATGGATTGTAAAGCAGCTTTTCTTAATGGAAATCTGACTAAGGATGTGTACACGACACAACATGTGCACATTAATGGAGCCATTGCACAAGCAAAGGAACCACGGTCTCATTAAAGATCCAAACATGTACTCACACGTTACCATTTGATTTTGGAAATCATTGGTAGACATGATGTAAAGATAGAAAGTTTCCACTGATAAGAATATAGTTGATCCTCTCACAAATCCCTTTCCCCTAAAAGAAACATGATTATCATGTATTCGCCTATAGTATTTTGTACAAAGGTGATTAGCTTTAATGCAAGTGGGAGATTGTTAGAAAGGAACCCTAAAGGCAATCACCTTAGGCATTTGATGTACTCATTTATTATTAATAAAAGGCTTTTTCATTATATGGTATTCATTGCATATGAATTGATATAGATCTAAAACCGTTTAATGAAGTCCTTGGTATATAACACAACATGAAGAAAATCATTATATGATGATGAGATTTCTATCATGTGTAATTGTGTTTATACCTAAATGATCCCTAGTCATAGGATTAACTAGACAGGACATTATTAATCTAGATAGACTAGCATATGTTATACTCCTTAGCTAGGTCAAGTAGTTGATCTCATAAGTTGAAGACATGAGAAGTTTAGAATTAACATGTGGATGCTTGCTAGAGTAGCCAAGTACATTAGATGACCTGCTATGAGACAATCACATGGATATCTATTCAATATCAGTGAATATCCAATTTCAGTGATAGTCTCATCATAGCAATGATGCAAGTATCCTTAGACTTGAGATGCTTAAGGTTATCTTGGATATCGAATCCTATACTTTGACTCCATTCCTTGTTGCCTTTGAGATGTTGCTCATAAGGTGGTGATTAGGTATAGCATGAGGTATTTGAAGATAGTTAACTAGTAAATAGATGATTCACCATTCCTGATAGAAGGAGAGTATGCATATGATCTCTTATAGAGATCATTACTTAGAAATCCTTAGCTAAGATGGACATATCTTGAATAAGGTCTTCAAGGACATATATAATAGAGAAATGAGTCTCATAGACAATAACTAATATTATTGGGACTATATGTGATGTATTCAATCTAATGGAAGTTGACACATAGTCCATACTCTGAACAAAATGAGGTATAGCTTATGAAATGATGAATTATATAGTAATTGTCCATAGAAGGGTTCAAAGTGAAACTACTAAATTTTTAGTTAATTAGATGATCATAATGTGTTGCTAGATACCACTCATGATCTGTTAAGTTAAGAAAAATTGATGAAAAATCAATTATGGGTCAAAAGCGTTTGACTCGTAGAATCCTAATAGGACTAGTATTCCTCCAAAGACTTGGGCTGCCAATATAACCAGAAAACCTATTTGGTAACATGCATAAATGGAATAAAGAAAATGTAAAATGAGTGTTGGATAAGATCCAAGTGAGAGTGAGAGAGAATTGAGCCTTTTATAAGAGTTATAAAATTGGGTCAAATCCAATTTGGATTAGTATTGTTAACTTAGTCAACATTAGGTTATATACCTTAGAGAAATGGACCCATTAGGCTTTTCCTTTTCTAACCCTTAAATGGATTAGAAAGAGTATAAATACTCCTTTTACGAAGTCAATTTTGTGGCTGCCCTCTTGTAATGACCCAATTACCGGGTTAGTCATAAATTGTAGTTTCCGAAGTGGTTAAAAATACACTCAGGGGTCAAAAATATTTTATCTGATCATCGAAAAATATAAGTTATAATTAGTCTATGGGTAAAATTTGGACTTCAAATGAGCTCAAATAAGTCCTCAAAAGTCAAAACTAAGAAAAAAACGGAACCCGATTTAATTAAATAATTAGTAGACCGTGCTTTGACCGAGCTATGAAAAATAGCAAATGATATCCAAAATTTTATTTTAAGACATGGATAAACTCTAAATAATATTTAGGATTATTTGACGGTGAAAAAGGAATTTTACGGTAACACTGAAAACTAAATTATCAGTCCGATTTGAATGAGCTGGACAGAAAATAGAGTCCGATTGAGTTAAAAAAATTTGTGCAGGCATATAAAAATATTTCATGAATTATGGAATCAAATTTGGGTGAAACTAAGCTTGGGAAGTGAAACAAATAACATATAGTGCTTAATTGGACCTAAATGGATTGGGCTTTGTTTGGCCCAAGCCTACCCACCTTATTCCACTATATAAGGACTAAAATATCATAATTCTCTAGAGAAAATTCTGCAACACCTTCTTCCCCAAACTCCCTAGCTTGGCGAACCCATCTCCTCACTTTTCATCTCCAAAATTTTTCCATTTTCCCAAATTTTTACACTAAAATCAACCACCCTAATATAATTTCAACATCTATAGTAGCTAGTAGAAGCCTTTAATCTTTATTTGGAGGGTTAGATTAGAAGGAAATTAAAGGAGACAAGTTAGGATACAAATTTGAGGTAAGTAAATTTATAGTTTTAAATTAGTTTAATGGTTCAAATAGGTAGTTTAAGGTATGTAGATAATAATTATGAAGTTAGATTGAGTTAGAAAAGCAAAATATTGGTGGATTAATGATGAATAAATTTCATCCATGATAGGTTTAAAGGAAAGTAAAGCTGCTTCCAAGGAAAAGGCTAAGGAAAATGAAGCCTGGGAATGCCAAAGCAAGAAAATAAGGTAAGTGATTTCAAAATCTACTTATTTCCATTGATTAAGCATGATTTAGGGTTATGGAAATTAGAAATTTTGTGCGTTTTGCATGTAATTGATAATTAATGCTTAAAACAAAATTAAAGGATAAAAAAATGAATTAGAATGGTTAATTTCAATTAAAAAATTAATTAATGGAAATTGGAAAATATGACCCTATTATGTGAAAAATGTATATTAAGGTATAATTACATTTTAGTATAATATTATGATACATATGGAATAATGAATGTATATATTAGTGAAATGATTATTTAGAGTGTGAAAGACAAATTTTAATGGTGAAAATTAAATGTAGGCCGAAAAATATAGAAGGAGAAATTAATATTTTTCTTTCTAAATAAATGAAAATTTAGTCATAAAATGCAAGAAAATAAGATTTCGAGTCTGTAGAAATTTATTGAAAATTTTAAATTATATATTGAATATTTTTCTAATTATTGATTATATTATGCATGAAATGAAAAATAATGAATAAAGTGTGTTTAGTGAGCTTAATAACTTAATTGATTATTCATAATAAAATATTGAGATATTAGAATGGAAAGTGTGAAAAATCATGGTAGTGATATAATTGTATGGATGAATAAAATATGAAGTGATTAATAATGTAAAAGTAATGAAATTTATGAATTTAATAAAAACTAAATTAAAGGAATAAAATAATATCCTTAGTTATTTTTCTGATGGTTAAATCTAGCCCAGAATATAATTGGCTAGCCATAGGGACATCATTACTGCGGTGTGGGTCATGACAACTCGCTTATATAAGTTAATGATAGTCTACTTCAGTGATAGTGATTCAATGCTCAATGTACAGTATATGATCCTTCAGGATTATTCTTTAGTGTAGTGGACTTTTGGAGTCTATATCTCATGTATCTGGTCCGAAGATTTTCCATCGGATTAAAATTAGGAGCAAATATGAACAAAAGTAGTAAAAATGAATAATATCATAAAAATGATTTAAGTAAAAAAAAATATTATAAGAAAAGATGTAAGTGAAAAATATGATAAAAATGAAATAAGTAAAAAATGTGAGAAAAATAACATAAGTGATAAACATGATAAATATGATAAAAGTAATAAAGATGATGATAATAATAATAATAATAATAATAATAATAATAATAATAATAATAATAATAATAATAATAATAATAAATGTGATAAAAATAGTAAAATTGAAAAACGAAATATAAGTGGAGGAAAATATTAAAATTATGTAATAAAAAAATAAAAAATAAAAATAAAAATAATATATAGTTAGTGGCAAAAGTGTAAATAAATGGAAAGTAGTGGCACAATTCTAAATAAATAGAAATTTAGGAATTAAAGTGAAATTTGTAGTTAATTAAATAAAAGATTAAAAAAAAGGTAAATAAAGAAGTAAGATAGAAATTGACTAAATTAAAAGATAATAAAAGTTCAGGATTAAATTGAAAAAAAAAAACCTTAATTGAAACAAATTGGTAAATTTAATGAAAATATTAATTAGTGAATTAAGGGTAAATAATATTAAAATATTGATAAAAAGAATAATAAATATATTAAAGAGAAAATTTGAATAGTGTAGTATATATATTATTGCATGTATGAAAGCATGAAAAAAATAAGACAATGGAAATTCTTAGATTAGTAATCACCACTTAATATATTAATACTCAGCACGTAGTTATTTGACTGCATGCAGGTAGCAGCGGGAAAGGCAAGAGCAAGCGTACAAATTCTGGGAGCAGACGAAAGATCAAAATAATAATATGATATTACTAAAAATGACATGTATATATATGTATATGTATGGATATGTAAATTGGAATGGAGTTATCTATGTTACGATGGGAACTGTTGATGTATCATTATTATGTATATAAGGAATGATATGTTAAGCTATGTGAATGAAGAATAATTTTGTATTATATATGTATTGTTGTGCCCAAAAATAGGCTGTAAATTGTTTGCTAGCGAAATTTTTGGAAAATAAAAAGGATTAATTAAGTATTAATAATAATGGTCATTAAATTAAATTAAAATTTTTTTTGGCACACATCGGCTATAATCGTATTAACCCACGTAACGTATGTATAAAATGATTGTTATAAGAATGTCACAGTTTTAGTGGTATCAGAGCGTGGTTTCGGCGGTTCTAAGATCGGAGTGAGAATTAAGTGAATAGAATATATGTATATACATGCCAATTGATGGATGAAGGGTGTTATAAGTATAATGTAAGCTTGCTCCTTTCCTATTTTATAATGAATGATGGCATCCCAACAAGGTTGGTGTTGGGGACGATGAGAGTGAAGCGTCGATTAGTGTTGGACAAGCTGAAGCCTCGCAATAGAATGTCACTCCACCAGTTACACTGCCACAACCAGATTTTCTTAATCTTATGGATGATTACATTCAATATAGAATGCAAGCTAAACAAACTCAACAGCCACAGCCTGTAGTACAGGTATAGTCTTCGGCTCCAACTAAAAAGAAGCATATTTTAGAGTAGTTGAAGATATTGGGAGCTGAAAATTTTTACGGGTGTGATCAATTGACCCTATGCAAGTAGAAGAATGGTTGTTCAAGATAAATATGTTATTTGAAATCACTCATAGCCCGCACTGAAGAGAAATTTGAAGGTATTGTAGCATTACTTTAGGGTCCTGCATTCATTTGGTGGGATTCAATATGCAAACATACCCCAAGTGAACTGTTAAATTATGATTTCTTCTTGTCCAAGTTTGAAAAGAAATACATAGGATCGGAGTATTAAGCAAAGATGTAAAATTATTTTAGGAGACTCAAGCAGGGAAATAAGATAGTAGTAGAATATGAGTGTGAGTTTGAGCACCTCAGTGCCTACCTTGATGACTATCAGTTAACAAAGGATAAATTATGTCAGAGATTTGAGAGGGGTCTCCATAACAAGATCAGAAAAATAGTGGGTGCATAGCAGCATCCAAATTTGTGTGCTTTGGTGGAAGCGACTACTAAAGTGGAAAGTATCCAGTTCGATGAAGCTAACAGGAAAAATCAGTTTCAACAGAAGAGAAAGCTGGGATAGTTTAGCAGTTCAGGTGCTTAGAGTAAGAAGTCTAGAGGACCAACTCCATCACAGAATTATACATCAGTTGTACTAGGGCGTGGATAAGGAAATATATTATGTGGTAATTCCTAAGTCATTTTTGTGGGTAGTACACCTAGAGGCAGAGGGGCAGGTACAGTTCAGACTTGTGGCCATTGTGGTAAATCTCACCCAGGAGAGTGTTGATATTTGACGGTTCCTGTTTCAAGTGTGGTTCAAAAGATCATCAGGTCAGGGATTGTCTAATGGCTCAAACTTCTACGGCTATATCACCAGCACCTAGTATTGGACCTTTACCATCCAGAGGTCGAGGTAGGGGAGTAGCCCTTAATCCATCAGCATCTAGACCTTTTACACAACCACCCCAAGGTTAGGGATGAGCTATAGGTTGTACATGTGCAGTGAGAGCCAGAGAAAAGGAGGATGCTCCCGATGTGATAGTAGGTAAATTTATGCTTATTACTAATTATGTTTATGCACTTATTGATCATAGTTCCACACACTCCTACATAAAATACTGATGTTGCACATAGGAAAGGGTTAAGAGATTCACAATTAGACCAAGACATCCTAGTGAGCAATCCTTTAGGTAATAGTGTTATGGTGAACATGGTGTATAGGAATTGTCCCATTAGTGCACAAGGTTATGAATTTCTAGCTAACCTAATTGAACTCTCATTCCGTGAGTTTGATGTGATATTGGGGATGGATTGGTTATCCGCACCAATAAGCGACAGTAGATTGTAAAAGAAAGAGAGTGACACTTAAACTCTTTAATGATCGAAAAATCACTATTGTGGGTGAAAGAACAGATTTCTTATCGGATGTGATTTTAGCTACAACTACCAAAAGACTTATAAGAAATGGGTGCATTGCTTATTTTTGTTATGCAATGAAAGCTAAAAAGGAAGATCTTATGATTTCAGATGTGCTTATAATGAAAGATTTTTCAGATGTCTTTCCTAAGGAACTACCAGACTTGCCACCTGACAGAAAAGTCAAATTCACTATTGAGGTAGCTCTAGGCACGACACCTATTTCAATTGCACCCTACAGGATGGCGCCTACAAAACTCAAGGAATTGAAGATTCAGCTGTAGGAATTGCTTGATAAAGGCTTTATCAGACCAAGTATTTCACCATAGGAAGCACTGATACTCTTTGTAAAGAAGAAAGATGGATCTCTCAGATTATGTATTGACTATAGACAAGTTGAATAAGGTAACAATCAAGAACAAGTATCCCCTCCCACGTATTGAAGATTTATTTGATCCATTGAAGGGAGTAGGTGTGTTTTCAAAGATATAACTACGATCAGGCTACTATCAGTTGAAAGTAAAAGAAGCTGATATGCCTAAGACTACTTTTCGCATGAAGTATGGCCACTATGAGTTTTAGTCATGCCATTTGGATTTACGAATGCCCCAGTAGCTTTCATGGATTTAATGAATAGGATCTTTCATCCTTATCTAGACTAGTTCGTGGTGGTATTTATTGATGACATTCTAGTGTATTCGAAGACACTAGAAAAACATGACAAACACCTACGAATTGTCTTGCATATATTGAGAGAGAAGCAGTTGTATGCAAAGTTCAACAAGTGTGACTTCTGGTTGAATGAAGTATCATTCTTGGGTCATATAGTTTCTGCTGAAGGGATAAAGGTGGATCCAAATAAGATTGAAGCAATCTTACAGTGGAGAATACCTAAGACTGATACAGAAGTTAGAAGTTTCTTAGGTTTGGCTGAGTATTATAGGAGATTTGTAAAAGGTTTTTCCACCATAGCAGCACCACTCACTCGACTATTACAAAAGCACATTAAGTTTGAGTGGACAGATAAATGTCAAGGAAGTTTTGAGAAGCTTAAAAACATGTTGACAAAAGCCCTAGTATTGACTCAACCAGAATCTACAAAATATTTTGTGATTTACAATGATGCCTCCAAGAATGGATTAGGCTGTGTATTAATGCAAGAAGGTAAAGTGATTGCATATGCTTCCCGACAACTCAAGACTCATGAGAAGAACTATCCTACTCATGATCTTGAGCTTGTAGCAATTGTCCTCTCCTTGAAGATTTGGAGACATTATCTTTTACGGTGAGATATGTTACATTTACACATATCACAAAATTTTGAAATATTTGCTCACATAGAAGAAACTTAATTTGAAATAAAGGCATTGGCTTGAATTGATAAAAGACTACGACTGCTTAATCGACTATCATCCAGAAAAGGCGAATGTAGTAGCTGATGTACTTAGTAGAAAATTTATGGCAGCCCTTCGGGTGATGAATATAAGATTGGATATGGCACAAGATGGAGTGATAACAACGGAAATGCAAGTAAAACCAGACTTCCTTTAGTAAGTGAAAGCGGCACAAAAGCTAAATGATCGCTTAATTACCATAATGAATAGAGTGAAAAAGGGCAATGAAGGTGATTATTCTTTGGGTGAAGATGGAAGCCTTTATTTCAATCGGAGGTTATGTGTACCTGATCAAGATGAATTGAGAAAGAACATTCTAACAGAAGCTCATCATAGCAGCTACGTGATGCATCCTGGTGGTAACAATATGTATCAAGATTTGAAAGTACACTATTGGTGGCCAAGAATGAAATGGGATGTGAAAAAATTCGTGAGCAAATGCTTGATATGCCAACAGGTGAAAGCTAAACACTAAGTTCCATCAGGTTTACTTCAGCCTATCGTGATACCAGAGTGGAAATAGGATCGAGTGATCATGGATTTTGTGATGGGATTGCCTCTGACTTGAAAGAAGTATAAAGCTATTTGGGTAGTCATTGATAGACTCACGAAATCAGCCCATTTCATACCAGTATGGATGGACTATCCACTGACCTAGTTGGCAGAAATCTACATTAATGAGATAGTGAGACTTCATCGAGTACCATCCTCCATTATTTCAGACAGGGATCCAAGATTTACTTCTCAGTTTTGGAAGAAGTTGCAAGAAGCATTGGGGACAAAACTTCATTTTAGTACAGCTTTTCATCCTCAAACTAATGGATAGTCAAAACGTGTGATTCAGATACTTGAGGATATGTTGCAAAGTTGTGTCATTGAGTTTGAAAGTAGTTGGGAAAGGTATTTGTCATTAGTCGAGTTTGCTTACAACAACAGTTATCAGTTCAGCATCAAAATGATGCCATATGAAACACTTTATGAAAGGAAGTGTAGGACTCCTTTACGTTGGATAAAATTGAGTGAAAAGAAGCTAATGGGGACAGATTTAGTTCGAAAAACTAAAGAGAACTTATGAGTGATCAAGGATAGATTGAAAGAAGCCATGGACTGACAAAAATCATATACGGATTTAAGAAGAAAAGATATAGAGTTCCGAGTCAAAGATTAAGTATTCCTGAAGGTATTGCCCTTGAAGAAAGTTATGAGATTTGACAAGAATGGCAAACTAAGTCCGAGATTTTTCGGCCCTTATGAGATTATACAGCGAATGGGACCCATAGTCCATCGATTGAAGCTGCCTCAAGAGTTGGAAAAGATTCATGATGTGTTCCACGTGTCGATGTTACGGAGGTATAGGTCGGACCCTAGCCACGTGATCAAGCCAGCAAAAATTCGGATATAGGTTTATCTAACTTATGAAGAGAAACCATTAAAGATCCTAGCCAGATACGTTAGACAGCTCAGGAACAAGCAAATCCCACTAATGAATGTGTTATGGAGTCACCACAATGTGGAAGAAGCCACATGGGAGCCATAAGCTACAATGGGGCAACAATATCCACAATTGTTCAATACCTGTATAATTTCTAGAACAAAATTTTTATTAGTAGGGAGAATTAGAATGACCCAAATATCGAGTTAGTCGTAAATTGTAGTTTCTGAAATTGATCAGCATACCTGGGGATCAAAAATATTTTATTTGATCGTTAGAAAATATAGGTTATGACTAGTTCAGAAGTAAATTTTTGAGTAAAAATGAGCTCAAATAAGTCCTCAAAAGTCAAAACTAAAAAAAAAAAGTAGAACCCGATTTAATTAGATAATTGGTTGATCGTGCTTTGACAGAGCTAAGAAAAATAGCATACAACATCCAAAATTTTATTTTAAGATATGGATAAACTCTAAATAATATTTAGGATTATTTGACAGTGAAAAATGAATTTTATGGTAACATCAAAAACGGAATTATCAGTCCGGTTTGAGTGAGCCAAACAGAAAATGGACTCCGATTGACTTAAAAAATTTTGTGCAGACATAAAAATATTTTATGAATTATGGAATCAAATTTGGGTGAAATTGAGCTTGAAAAGTGAGAGAAATAATTTATAGTACTTAATTGGACCTAAATGAGTTGCGTTTTATTTGGCCCAAGCCTACCTACCTTAAGCCACTATATAAGGACTAAAATATCAAAATTCTCTAGAGAGAATTCTACAACTCCTTCTTGCCCAAACTCCCTTGCTTGGCCGAACACATCTCCTCACTTTTCTTCTCCAAAATTTTTCCATTTTCTCCAATTTTTACACCAAAATCAATTTCAGCATCTCTAGTAGCTAGTAAAAGCCTTTAATCTTTATTTGGAGGACTATAGTAGAAGAAAATCAATGAGACAAGTTAGGATACAAATTTGAGGTAAGTGAAATTTATAGTTTTAAATTAGTTTAATCGTTCAAATAGGTAGTTTGAGGTATGTAGATGATAATAAGGAATTTAGATTGAGTTAAAAAAGAAAAATATTGGTGGATTAATGTTGAATGAATTTCGGTCATGGTAGCTTCTAAGGAAAATGAAAGTGTTTTCAAGGAAAAGGCTAAGGAAAAGGAAGCCTAGGAAGACCAAAACAAAAAAAATAAGGTTAGTGATTTCAAAATCTACTTATTTCCATTGATTAAGCATGCTTTAGGATTATAGAAATTATAAATTTTGTGTGTTTTGCATGTAATTGATAATTAATGCTTAAAACATGATTAAATGATTAAAAAAATGAATTAGAATGGTTAATTTCAATTAAAAAAATTAATTAGTGGAAATTGAAACATATGACCCTATTATGTGAAAAAATGTATATTAAGGTATAATTATATTTTATTGTAATATTATGATACATATGGAATAATGAATGTATAAATTAGTAAAGTGAATATTTAGAAGGTGAAAGATAAATTTTAATGATGAAAATTAAATATAGGCCGAAAAATAAAGAAAGATAAATTAATATTTTTCTTGCTAATTGAATGAAAATTTAATCATAAAATGTAAGAAAATAAGATTTTGAGTATGTAGAAATTTATTGGAAATTTTTAAATTATATATTGAATATTTTTCTAATTTTGATTATATTATGCATAAAATGAAAAATAATGAATAAAGTGTGTTTAGTGAGCTTAATAACTTAATTGATTATTCATAATGAAATATTGAGACATTATAATGGAAAGTGTGAAAAATCATGGTAGTGATATAATTATATGGATGAATAAAATGTTAAGTAATTAA
The DNA here is from genome assembly GCA_023653625.1 of Triadica sebifera. Classification (NCBI taxonomy): domain Eukaryota; kingdom Viridiplantae; phylum Streptophyta; class Magnoliopsida; order Malpighiales; family Euphorbiaceae; genus Triadica; species Triadica sebifera. Next base: position 11,744,200 of record CM042903.1, on the reverse strand, counting down.
TAATGTAAAAATAATAAAATTTATGAATTTAATAGAAATTGAATTAGAAAAACAAAATAATGTCCTTAGTTATTTTGTTGATGGTTAAATCTAGGCTAAGATATAATTGACTAGTTATAGGGAAACTATTACCACAGTGCAGGTTATGGCGACTTGCTTATGTAGGTCAATGATGATCTACTTTAATTATCAGTGCACAGTGCAATTCTCGAGTGATTTTTCTGGATTACTTTTCAGTATAGTAGACTTTTGGGGTCCAGGTCCCATGTATTTGATCCGAAGATTTTCTATCAGATTGAAATTAGGGGCAAATGTGAATAAAAGTAGTAAAACTAAATAATATGATAAAAATGATTTATGTAAAAAAAATATATGATAAGAAAAGATGGAAGTACAAAATATGATAAAAATAAAATAAGTAAAAAATGCGAGAAAAATGATATAAGTGATAAACATGATAAATATGATAAAAGTAATAAAAATGATAAAAATGCTATAATAATAATAATAATAATGATAAATGTGATAAATGTGACAAAAATAGTAAAATTGAAAAATGAAATATAAATGGAGGAAAATGTTAAAATTATGTAATAAAAAATAAAAAATAAAAAATATATAGTTAGTGGCAAAAGTGTAAATAAATATAAGATAGTGGCATAATTGTAAATAAATAAAAATTTAGGAATTAAATTAAAATTTGTAGCTAATTAAATAAAAGATTTATAAAAAAGAAAAAAGAAAAGAAGAAGAGTTAAATAAAGAAGTAAGGTAGAAATGGACTAAATTGAAAGATAATAAAAGTTCAGGATTAAATTGAAAAAAATCATTAATTGAGAAATTTTGGTAAATTTAATGAAAATATTAATTGCTGAATTAAGAGTAAATAATAGTAAAGTATTGATAAAAAGAATAATAAATATATTAAAGAGAAAATTTGAATAGTGTAGTATATATATTATTGCATGTATGAAAGTATGAAAAATAAGTTAATGAAAATTTTTAGATTAGTAATCACCACTGAGCATATTAATGTTCAGCATGTAGTTATTTGATTGTGTGCAGGTAATAACGGGAAAGACAATAGCAAGAGTACAAATTCTAGAAGCAGAAAATGATTAAAATAATAATAGGATATTACTAAAAATGATATGTATATAAGAAATGATATGTTAAGCTATGTGAATGAAGAATAATTTTGTATTATATGTGTATTGTTGTTCTCAAAAATAGGTTGTAGATTGTTTGAATTGTAGGTGGGACAATTAATTTATAACAATTATATTGCCGAAATTTTTGGAAAATGAAAAGGATTAATTAAGTTTTAATAATATTATGATAATTAAATTAAATTAAGAAATGTTTTTTGCATATATTGGGTACAATCGTATTAATACACATAACGTACGTATAAAATGATTGTTATAAAGATGTCACACATTTAAAGAAAAATAAGAGTTATTTTTCTCTGCTCTGCTTTCTCTTTCATAAGGCAATTTTCTATAACTAACACTTTGGACTTTTATCACTCTATTTTCTTGGATGTTTACTTCTTCTTCCTTTGCATGGATACTCTTAGAGACAATCGTAGCTTTGGATTGTTGTAGTTTACGACAACCCAACAAAGAAAAAAAAACTCACAACTCTTGAAGATTAAGAGTTTCAAACAAAGGTAATCAACTTTTTTCATTAGATGGTATGATCCAATTTTAAATTACATAAAACGTTTCTCGGATTTTGATTTTGATTAAATTTTATACTTGCGCTATGCCATGTATAAGATGCATGTTCAAAACCTAATATATTGAATGGTTAAAAGTCAAACCACTAATTTTCTAGTTAATTGGATAATCATGATATATTGTTAGATCAACTCATGATTTGCCAAGTTAAAGAAAATTGATTAGAAATCACAAATGAATAAAAAAATCTGACTCATAGAATCCTATTTTGATTAGTATTCATCCCGAGACTTAAGTTGTCAGCATGATTATAAAATTTATTAAGTCACATGCATAGAGGGGGAATGAAGAAAATAAAATATGGATTTTAAATAAAATTCAAGTGAAATACAAAGAGAATTGAGTCTTTAAAAAAATTATAAAAATGGGTAAAATCTAATTTGGTTTAAAATTGTGACTTGATAAATATTGTGTCATATACCTTAAGAAAATGGATCTATTAGGACTTTTTCTTTTCCAACCCTAAAAGGTATTAGAAGAAGTATAAATACTCATTCTAAGAAGTCAATTTTGTAGCTTCCCTCTAAAAATAAATAAGAATTATTTTTCTCCTCTTTCTTTTCTCTTTCGTAATATTGCAATCTCACTATTTATTACAGCATTTTCTAATGTGTTTCAGATTACTGAGTTATCCTTTTTAGAGTTGCCTATGTATTTATTGCTTGGGTATTCAACTAGATACATGTTGATTTGGCTTGACTTGGTTGTACTCCAAGTGTAAATAATGTTTAGGAAGTGAGATTAACAATCTGTTGTGGGACCAGTGAATGATCTCTTTTTCAATTTTTTTTTTATGAAGCATAGATATGCTTGATTTGGTTTTGGGTTGTATTTAATTGCCCTATGGATATTTGTCACTCTCTTTTTCTCTATCTCCTTTTCTCTCTCTCTTTTTCTTACAGTCACACATACACACACGTTACAGATCTCTTTAATATCTTGTCTTTCTTGAACACTCTTTCATAGAGGCTAGATACTGTCATGGTCAAAATGTTCACTATTTGTATATCTAAAAAGAACTTTAGTTACTTGTCAAGGCATTGTCATCTTAACTGGATGCTCAGTTTTCACTACTTTAATAATGTGTGATCCAGAATGACCTTTGGTTATGCTACTCTCGATTGTATATAATTGAGTGGGATTTTGGAAAGTACGTGATGGTCAAGAGAATAGATTGTAATAATATGAAGCTAAAAAATTCTATTTATGAATTATATTTGCCATGCCAAAATTTGCAACGACTAGCACTTATTGAAATTAAAAAGTTTATAGCACATGGCATTATCCTTTCTTCAGTAGGAAGCATGTATTAATTTGTGGATATGATTATTTCAATTGTAATCGTAAACTACGAGGCAGCAAATAGTTGCATAAAACTAGTTGTGAAAAAAATAATTCATTTTTTTTTTGGTAAAATTTTTTGTCATTGTTGTTTATTAAACAGTATTGAATTTTCTTTTGTTGCTATGACCATTGAATTTTGTGAATACTTCAGTTTTTACTTTATTTTATGCTCAAATGTTTTTTATGAAATTTCCATGTTGTTTGAGATGCGCATGTAAAATATGACTTTTATGAAGTTTATTCCCGCATTTCACCTAATTCTTTGCAACATGGCATGTGCAGCATGTTATGTTATCCCATCTAATATTTGTTCTGTTGACAAATGGTTCAAATATCGCTATTTGACAATAGAGGCTCTCCCAGCCGAATTATCAATGTGAATTCAGTTGTAAGTACAATAATCAATCAAAATATTTTTAAAAAATGGAATTATCAGCGCCAGATGATGTCGCTAAAAATTTCACACTTTAGCGACAGATGCGGTCGTTGCCACTCTGTTGCTAAATGGATCACCTGTTAATCCTGTCGCCAATATTTAGCAACGCACATATTCAGTAGTGACGCCGATTTGTCCACCGTCGCTAAATTGTGGTTGTAATTCAATTTTTTTGTGACCCCACTTTGGCGTCACTATGCTTCAAAATTCTTGTAGTGATAGGTCCAATTTGAGCTTAAATTATGTGAAAGAAATTGAAATAGAAGAAATAGAAGTTTTGACTATACATGAATTCAAGAGAAAAAGGTGAGATTAACTGCAAACTCTTTTTTTATTTTTTTAATTACCGTAGCTATTTCCTTGAATTTTTATTTTTCGAAGTGGAGCTCTTCACGTGAAGCTTCTTTCTTCTCACAAAATTTTCTCTCCATCCCACAAATCCTTCCATGGCCAAGAACACCATCAAGTTTCTTCTCCTTATTTGCTTTTTGTTTTGGTTTCAAAAAGATGAAGATAATGAACACGAAAAGTGTGCCCAATTTTCCACCCTTTTATATCATAATTATAATTTACTTTAGTTAGGACAATTCCACATGCCTTCATGCAAGGTGGATTTATTATATTAATCTTTATCTAATTAGTATAACCTTTAATTATCACTTATCAACTTCCCTTTTTCCCATTTGATCCTCCATCAATTTCTTTTCTTTTAATTCTACCTCCATTTTTTCATTTCCTTTCAATTAAGTCCATATTTTGAATTTGTTTTCCAAATCCATCTCCAAACTTTATAATTTTCATCAATTAAACTTTCCTCCTGATTATTAATTTCTTTCAATTAAGTCCCCAATTGATTTTTTTAATTTAACCCTAAATTCTTAATTTCTTTCAATTTACTTCTTAATTTAAATTCAAATTTATTTTATTTCCATTTTTTTACTCCAAATTTAGATATTGGTTTATCCGACACATTCGATATTAGGACATGCATGATTTAGGGACCTAAATTAGTAGACATTATAATTATGAAGAGTGTTTTTAGTTATGACTTGTGACACAATTGAGAGATTGTTGTTATATGCCATAAATGGCATGAGTTGAAAACGATTTGAGAATCTATTCGTGAGATTAATATTGTTTATTGATCTATGCTCAGGATATGACATAAATCGGATGTTAAATAAACTAAAGAATTATGTCAACGGTAACTAATAAAAAGGTTTTAGCTTATTTTTACTAATTTAGCACCAATCCTTTAATAAATAAGGATATCAAAATACGGTAATTGCTAATACTAGACATGTGACATTCTCTAACTTTGCTATTGTTTAGTGGGGTGAGAGAGTGTTAAAACACAAGTAGCCACATACGTTATTTTTGCATCAAATGCCTTACAACTCGCTAATATAATTAATGCTAATAATCCTTATCCATATTTCTTTTAGTTACTGGTTTCATTTCCTTCTCTTTTGTTCATGTAAATAGGAAGGCTAATAAACTTGCTAATTTGTGTTAATGAAATCTATTAAAGCCAAACTGTATTACTCATCATCCTCCTATGCAAACTCTTGCAGCCCATGAGGCATCTAATTGAAATCATTTTATGTTAAAATAAAATTAACAAGAAAACACAAACCTTAAGAATGGATATAACATGCTAAGCTTAGCTAGTAATTGCACTAAGCAAATAACATATAAAAGTCAAGAATTTGAGAAACTAGTTAACAAGCCTTTTAGTTACACCAATAAAAAAAATAAAAAACAAAAAAGGGTTTAAAGCACAGCAAATGATTTTAGTTAGATAGATGTGTTGAAAACATTATAAGATTAGGATATAATAATTAATTAGAGACCTAACGTACATATATCAAAATTAAATAATAAGAATTGCTAATTATAATCTTTTACTTGTGCTTGAATGATGAATGTGGAATGGCAAGTTTGTTAGAAGGACATTGTTCACAGGAATTAGACCACACAACTACCTCCTATTTTGTTTCCTATTTTCTTTATTTATATTATTTTTAAATAAAAGAAGAAATTAATAAATTAGTACTGAAGAAAGAAAAGTTAGTGAAGTGTTAACCACACTCCAAAAGGAGATCACGAGCTATTTACACGACAAAATCCCAACCTTCTTTGTTTCGTCTTCCAAATATTTCATTATAAAATCATAACCCTTTTAGGGCAAAACCAAGCTTCATAAATTTCAGTCTATCTAAAACAATGGCAAATATTCACCAGTTATTAAAGTAAGTAAGTTATATTTTGTTATCTACTTCCATTCTTGCTCTTGGGCTTTTTTCTGTTTCAGTTCATGCCCTTAACTTCGGAGTTCAAACTGCTGATTCCGCTATTACTGTGGTTTGTTTCATATATTTTGTCCTTGGTTTTCTTTGGAATATTGAAATTTTTGAAGTCCACAATTTATTTTTTCCTTTCTTTTTCAGAGTAAAGAATGCAGTAGGAAATGTGAATCTGAGTTCTGTTCAGGTAAGAAATTGAATCGAAATAAATTAAATTGGTTAGTTATTGTATTTAGGGGTATTCAAATATTGTTTAATGGGTTGTGCAAGTTGAGATTCAAATCAATTTTAGCAAAAAAAAATTCATCTATTAAATTTAATTTGAAACCTCAACCTGCATAATCAGTCAAATCTAATTTAAAAACTCTTAATTATAATTAAAGAAAAAAATGTTAATTAGATATAATTTTGATGCACAACAAATCACATATAATACAAAATATTTTATATTCATCCACATATCATTCTTTTATTCTTCACACACATAATAATTTACAAGTACCATTTTATCATAATATGTACAAAATTCTTTCTTACAACTTCATATTTATGCATATATATATATATGTCATTATTAGTAATATCCTATTACTATTTTGTTATTCCTTCTACTCCCAAAATTTGCATACTTGCTCCTGTTTTTTTCCGCTACTATCTGCACGCAGTCAAATAACTACGTGTTGAGTATTAATATGTTCAGTGGTAATTACTAATCTAAAAATTTTCACTAATTATATTTTCATGTAATTATATTTTTAATATACTATTCAATTTTTTCTCATTAATATATAATTCATTTTATCAATACTTTATTTTTAATTACTCTTAATTCACTATTTAATATTTTTATTTCTTATTATTATTTTTTTCTGAACTTTCAATTCCTTTCATTTTAGTCTGTTTTTACTTTATTTTTTTTAATTATTCATTATTTTCTTTCTTATTTATTTATTTATTTCAATTATTTATTTAATTAGCTTCAATTTTACTTTAATTTTTTGAATTTCTATTTATTTACAATTATGCCACTAACAACATATTATTTTCATTTTTACCACTAATATTTTTATTATTTATTTATATTTATTTATTTGATTATTTATCTTTACTACACAATTTAATATCTATCTTCCACTTATTTTTTATTTTTTTAACTTTATTATTTTTTTGTCACATTTATCATTATTATGATTATACCAATTTTTTTTATCATATATATATTTTTTTCATTTATCTTGTATTTCTCACTTTCATTATTTTTCTTATATTTTTCACTTATTTCATGTTTATTCTATTTTTCATTTTAATTGCTTTTCTCATATTTTATTCATAATTATCACTTTAATCATTTCATTCACAACTACTCATAGTTTCAATCCGATAGAAAATCTTCAGACCGGATACATAGAATGTGGACCCTAAGAGTCCATTACATTGAAGAGTAATCCCGAAAAATCACCTGAGCACTATACTGTACACTGAATCACTGAGTTACAATTACTAAAGTAGACCATCATTGGCTTACATAAACGAGTCGCCATGACCCGTACAGCGGTAATAGTGTCCTTATGACTAGCCAATTATATCCTGGGCTACATTCAACTATAATAAAAAATAACTAAGGACATTATTTTATTTTCTTTCAATTCAATTTCTATTAAACCATAAATTTCATTATTTTTACATTATTAATTACTTAATAATTTATTCTTTCATAACAATTTTATCATTACCAAATTTTTTCACATTTTTCATTCTAATATATCAATTAAATTATAAACTCACTAAATATATTTTATTTATTATTTTTCATTTCATACATAAAATCATAAATAAATAGAAAAATATTCAATATTTAATTTAAAAATTTTCAATCAATTTCTACACACTTAAAATCATATTTTCTTACATTTCATGACTAAATTTTCATTTAATTAGCAAAGAAAATATTAATTTCTATCTTTTTTTTGCCTATATTTAATTTTCATCATTAAAATTTTTCTTTCAATTTCTAATTATTCATTTCACTAATTAATACATTCATTATTCCATATATATCATAATATTGCACTAAAATGTATTTATTCCTTAATATTCATTTTTCACATAATAAGGTCACATTTTAAAATTTCCACTAATTAATTATTTTAATTGAAATTAATCATTCTAATTCACTTTTCATAATCCATTAATTATGTTTTGAGTACTAATTAACAATTATATGCAAAACACACAATTTTCTAAATTTCCATAACTCTAAACCATACTTAATTAATGGAAATAATTAGATTATGAAATCACTAACCTTAATTGCTTGTTTAGGCCTTCCTAAACTCCTTTTTCCTTTGTCTTTTTCTTGGAAGAACCTTCACATTCTCTTGAACCTACCATGGACAAAATTTTTCCTTCATTAATCCACCATTAATTTACTTCCTAAGCTCAAATAAACTTCATATTTATTATCTACATATCTTAAACTACCTATTTAAACCATTAAATTAATTTAAAACCATAAATTTTGCTTACCTCAAATTAATATCCTAAACTTTCTCATTTGATTTTCTTCCACTTTAGCCTCACAAATGAAGATTAAAAACTTCTATTAGCTATTAGAGAGGTTGAAATTAATTTTGAGTGGTTGATTTTGGTGTGAGACTTGAAGGAAAATGAATAAATTTTGAAAAAAAAAGGAAGGCATGGCACGGGTAAGAAAAGGGGAAAGATGAAGGAGATGAAACAGAATTATCTAGAGAAATCTGATAATTTTGGTTCATTTTATAGTGGTTTTAAATGGGTGGACTTGGGCCAAACAAAACCCAACCCATTTAGGCCCAATTATACACTATAAATTATTTTTCTCATTTTTCAAGATCAATTTCATCCAAATTTGATTCCATAATTCATAAAATATTTTCATATGTCTACACAAAAAAATGTAACTCAATCAGAGTTCATTTTCTCTCCAGCTTACTTAAATCGGACAGATAATTCAATTTTCGGTGTTACCGCAAAATTCATTTTTCACTATTAAATAATCCTAAATATTATTTAGAGTTTATCCATGACTTAAAATAAATTTTTAGATGTCATTTGATATTTTTCGTAGCCCGTTCAAAAATACGGTCAACCAATTATTTAATTAAATCGGGTTCTTTTTTCTTAATTTTGACTTTTGAGAGCTTATTTGACCTAATTTCTCCAAATTTTATCCTCAGACTATTCATAACCTATATTTTTTGATGATTAAATAAAATATTTTTCACCCCTGGGTATACTGATTAATCTCAGAAACTACAATTTACGACTAATCTGGTATTTGGGTCATTACATAAATATCCCAAATTAATATGCTATATATGGTCATTTTATAGGAAATATGATCTTCATGCTATATGCAAGCTCTAAAATGATTTTTTTTTTTAATATGGATAATTGTTGCTTTAATTGGAAATTGAATCTGTGCATTTAGGTGCCATGTGATCTGTTCGATAATTAAAAAAAATAATGAGTGAGTTTTGGGCATTCCACTAACTTCATCCAGTACTGCATATATAAATAAATAGCTTAATACACTGCTATGTTTTTGTACTTGAAAAAAATAAATAAAATAATTATCCAAACATTCTAATTTTTTTTAAAAAAACTAAATATTAACATCAACCTAGATATATATATATATATATATATATATATATATATATATATATATATATATCTTAACTTACATAGCATTGATATAATATTGATATTACAAAACACTTTAATTATAATAACTACGACTAATATGAGTGTTACATCAATTAATAATAATTAAATATGCAAATTTAAATATCAATCTGACTTATAAAAAAATTAAGATGTTTAAGTAATTTTTTTTAATACATATGCTTCTGTGTTTATTAAACCTAAATAAATATATTAGGATGCATAATTTCTTTATGATTGCCGATGTATAATTTATAACAAATTACAAAAAATATTCCTGAAATTTTAATAAATTACAACTAAAAATCAACTTTTAAAAAAATAACAATTTACCCCATTGTCATTTTGTAAAAATAATATTTAAGATAACAATTAGAAAGAATGAGATTTGAATATATTGATTGTCCTGCAGTTACAATATTTGGTAAGGAGCATAAACTTTAAACATTTATAAAATATCATTAGATTGTACATAAAATTGTAAAAAATTTACACAATACATTTAAAACATAAAAAAATTTATATGTTATATTGCAATAAAATATTTAAAATTCATACAGTATAAAATGAATATGCATTATTTCAAACGATAGAGAGGTAAATTATTAATGTTTAAAAAATTTATTTTTGGTTGTAATTTGAAAAACTTCAAGGGAGTTTTTTGTAATTTATTCATTATATAATGGAATGTTAAGGACATTATCATTTTTAAGATATTCTGCAACACTCACTTTCTAATTGGTTGGTGAGTAAAGAGAGATTGTTTCTCTCCTCACCAACCTATATATCTGTTGAACCTTTAGGGGCATTTCCGTCATTTGATGATAACAAATAAAATAGCAATATTGTATTTAACATACTCGTTTTCTAAGTCTATTGAACAGAGTATGGAATTTGATAGCAAGAATGGAGAATGGAGAATGGAAGATTAATTTTCAAAAGATAAAATTGATGAAGTAGCATGTTCATGCCCGTGAACCTATGTGTCACGCCCGTGATGAAGCTAACTACCAACAAACCAACATTTAAAGTTCACGGTCATGAAGGAATATAGCAACTGTGAATGAACATCTAAGTCATGCCCGTGAAAAAAACATGACAAATTCTTCCCAGGAGCTTCACAACCAAAGTCACCACTTGGACCACGGGTTGGAAGGTTGTCACGCCCGTGAAGATAAAATGTCACGCCCGTGAACAAATACTTTAAAAACCTTCCAGAATGCTTCACGATCAAGGTCACTACTTAAGTCACGGCTTGGAAGAACAGTCACGATCGTGACATACATAGTCATGCCCGTGAAACATGAAAGAGAAACATGTCAGGCGCGATTATAAGGGTTGGTACAACAGCTATTTCCATATTAAATGCAATCAAACAACTAGAATTCACCATGGAAGTATAAATGCAGGTCATTTATGAATCCAAAACAAGAGAATAGCTAATACTTCGAATCAAAATCTTGTTGTAAGTCATTTGTACATTTAAAACTTTCAAAGAACAAACATTTATTATTTGTGAAAATCTTTTTGCTCATTATTTTCTAAGCATTAAAAATTTGCAAGTGTTTCTCTCTGTAATCAGATACTCAAATGAGCTTTGGGTATTTTTGGGGTTAAGAGTAGAACATTTGTAAGGGTTAGTTGTGTGAGCCTCTAAAACACAAAGAAAGGTTATTTGTGTGAGCCTGTAAAACACAAGGTAAAGGTTGTTTGTGTGAGCCTATAAAACACAAGGAATTGATTATTGTGTGAGTCATCAAAACACAAGGGATTTCTAGGTTAGAGTTGAGTCATTGTGAGAAACACCATAGTTGGGAGTGAGCTTGTAAAACTCCATTGTAACACTTAGTGTGTTAGTGAAACTCCCAATTGCGATTGGGGAGAGGAGTAGGGTTTGTTAACACCCGAACCTCTATAAAAATCCTTGTGTCAAATTTCTCTATTCCTCCTAAACTTAACACCCGAACCTCTATAAAAATCCTTATGTCAAATTTCTCTATCCATTCTAAACTTAACTTTTTATTTCTGCACTTTAATTTTATTTTTTGAACTCCAATTCAACCCCCCTTCTTGGCTCAATATCTGTGCAATAATTGGTATCAGAGCTTTGTCTAGAATCGAAGCCTAAACAACACTAGTAAAGATCAAGAAATGACCAATGAAGGATTCCAAAGTTTCAAGCCTTACTTTGATAGAGCAAATTATGCTCATTGGAAGTTTCGGATGGAGACATATTTGGATAGTGAAGGAATTGAAGTCTGGGATAGTGTACGAAAAGAATGGACACCACCAACCAGAAGATGAGCAGATGGTGAAAAAGAAATCTTATCAAGAGATGATTGGACAGAGCCTCGAAGAAGAGCAAACTTTAAAAATAAGAAGGCAATGACAATTCTCTCAAGCTCATTATCCATTGAAGAATGTGGAAGAATACAACACTGCCCAATGCCTACAACATGTGGAAGAGATTGGAAAATTATCATGAAGGAACTAAGCAAGTCAAATCCAAGAAGATTCAACTTCTTACTTCAGAATATGAACTCTTCAAAATGAAATCCAATGAATCAATCACTGACATGACCAACCGTCTTTTAGCTATCATAAATGGAATGAGGAAACTTAGGAAGCATCTGAGCTTGGAAGATGTAAACAACAAAATCCTGAGAAGTCTTTCTCTTAAAGACTATGGTTCAAGAGTTGCTGGTATAGAATAAGCAAATGAAGACATGAGCATCATGAATATTGATGTGCTTATTGGCAAACTTCTCACACATGAAATGGAAGTGAAAAGAGATAGATAGCTTGAAGCAGAGCCAAAAAAAAGAAAACCTTTAGCACTAAAAACCTCTACCTCAAAACCTCAAGAAGAAAGTGAAGATGGTGAAGAAATGAGTGATGATGAGAATGAGGATATTGCTATGCTCTCAAGAAGGCTGAAAAGAATCATTGAGAAGAAAATGAGCAACTCCAGAAAATTGAGGCAAAGAAACCTCAAACAGACTTCTAATGATGCACAAAGAAGTAAGGAAGAGGTAAAGTGCTATGAATGTGGAAAAAAAGGGCATATTAAGCTAGAATGTCCAAAGCTCAAGAAGCATAAAAGCAAATACCAAAGAGACAATGGGGAGAAAGGTCACAAAGCCACATGGGATGACGAAAGCTCTCCAAGCGAAAAAGATGACAATGAAAGCAAAGAGGTCAACCTATGCTTCATGGCTATTGAGGATCACATCTCGGATAAGGTAAGATCACTACACTCATACTCTTTCGATAATAATAGTGATAGTGATGATGATGAACAAAGCCTAATAGAAGAATTGAATTTAGAATTAGAAAAATATAGGAGTAAATTCAGTACTTATAAGAAAAACATTTCTAATTTAAAAATCAAAATGGATGCCTTAGTAAAGGAGAACCTTAAGCTTAAATTATCTAATGAATATCTTTAAAAGTCATTAGATGAATACTCATCAAGACCCTCAACAAAATCCTTGCTTAAAGAAAATAATACTTTATAAAATGAAGTTGAGGAACTTAGAAATTCAATTTCAAAATTCCACAAAGGAAAAGAGAGTTTAGATACTCTCATTGTGTCTCAAAGATCACCTTTAATTAGACATGGTCTAGGATTTAAGGACACAACATCATCTTCTCATAAAACCATTTTTGTTAAGTCTAGTGAACCTCACATCTCCACACCTGCTGGAACAGCACCAAGGAATAAGTACACTAAACCTTCTATACATAAAAAGAATAATCATGCCTTTATGTATAAAAAACATGTATCTAGAAAAGCACCAATTAATCATAATTGTGCATGCCATTGTTCTCAAAATCAGTCTAATAGAAATATGAATTCAGAAATATTGTAAGACCAAAAAGCAATGTTAGACCTAAACAGTGAAATTATTGTATGAAAATTGGTCACATAAATAGACATTGCAGGATAAGGAAGGCTCACCGGGAACTTTCATGTGCTAACCCCCAAGGACCCAAGCTCATTTGGGTACCTAAAAATCATACTTAAATTATGATTATATAGGTTTGCCTCAAGTCCACAATAAACAAAAATGCTTGGCTAGTAGATAGTGGATGCTCAAGGCATATGACAGGAGACAAAGAACTCTTCAATGAAATCAAAAGTATTGATAGAGGTAAAGTTACCTTTGGAAACAATGCTAAGGGTAAGGTAATTGGCATTAGTTCTATTGGTATTAATGGTAATTCTTTTATTAAAGATGTCTTACTTGTTGATGGCTTGAAACATAACTTGTTAAGTGTAAGTCAATTATGTGATAAAGGTAACAAAGTAACCTTTACTTCCAACGAATGTCTTGTAACAACTATTGATGGTCAAGAGATATTTCAACGAAATAGAGATGTAGACACCTACATAATAGAATTACATGAAATATCTAACCATTCCTCTAAGTGTCTTCTGACTACTAGTGATGAATCTTGGTTGTGGCATAGAAGGCTTGGTCATGCGAACATGAACTTAATTCAAAGCCTCAGCACAGGAGAGCTGGTAAAGGGACTGCCAAAAGTCAAATTTGAAAAAGACAAGACATGTGAACCTTGCCAAAGAAGGAAGCAACACAAGTCATCTTTCAAAGCCAAAAGCATAGTAAGTACCTCAAAACCTCTACAACTCCTGCATCTAGATTTATTTGGACCTACTAGAATTGCAAGCTTAAGAGGTAAACATTATGCCTTTGTCATCATAGATGATTACTCTAGATTCACTTGGGTAATTTTCTTAACTCAAAAGAGTGATGCTTTTGAAAATTTCAAAAACTTTGCTAAAAGAGTTCAAAATGAAAAAGGATATTGTATTTCAAAAATAAGAAGTGACTATGGAAAAAAAATTGAAAATGAAAACTTTGAAAGTTTTTGTCTTGAACATGGCATTTCGTATAATTTTTCATCTCCTAGGACACCTCAACAGAATGGGGTAGTTGAAAGGAAAAATCGAACTTTAATTGAAATGGCTAGAACAATGCTCAATGAGTATGGTCTACCAACTTACTTTTGGGCAGAAGCCACAAATATTGCTTGTTATATATCAAATTGAGTTTTCAAGTGACATCTCCTAAACAAAACCTCATTTGAGCTATGGAATGAAAGAAAGCCCTTGATATCATACTTTAAAGTATTTGGATGCAAGTGCTTCATATTGAATACCAAGGACAACCTTGGAAAATTTGCTTCTAAATCTGATGAAGGTATCTTTTTAGGATATTCTACAACTAGCAAAACATATAAAGTATTTAATAAAAGGTCATTAACTATTAAAGAATCTATGCATGTTGTTTTTAATGAATCTAGTAGACTTGATCTTGTGAAAGGTAGTGTTCTTGATGATGTTGTAGAAACCATGGAAAAACTTGATCTTGGAAATGAAAGAGAAGAAATTGATCAAGAAGATTCACATTAAGATGATTCTCTACCTCAAGCTTAAGAGGAAAACAGTCAAGAGCTCCCAAAGGAATGGAGATTGACAAAAAATCATCCCAAGGAGCAAATCATTGGTGATCCTTCAAAGGGAGTAAGTACTAGATCTCATTTCAAATATTTAGCCTCTGACCTTGCTTTTATTTTTCAAATTGAGTCTAAAAATATTGATGAGGCTCTTAATGATGAAAGTTGGGTGATTGCAATGCAAGAGGAACTCAACCAATTTGAGAGAAGTAAGGTATGGACCTTAGTACCTAGACCCAAGGATCATCAAATAATAGGTAGCAAATGGGTGTTTAGAAATAAATTAGATGAACAAGGTTCAATAACTAGGAATAAGGCTAGATTAGTTGCAAAAGGGTATAATCAGGAATAATGAATAGATTATAATGAGACTTATGCTCCGGTAGCTAGATTAGAAGTCATAAGAATACTTTTAGCTTATGCATGCCACATGAATTTCAAACTCTTTCAAATGGATGTGAAAAGTGCCTTTTTAAATGGTTTTATAGAAGAAGAAGTATATGTAGAACAACCACCAGGTTTTGAAAGCCATAATTTGCCTAATTATGTATTTAAACTTTCAAAAGCTTTATATGGTTTGAAACAAACCCCAAGAGCTTGGTACGAAAGACTAAGTTCATTTCTCTTAGAAAATAACTTTACAAAGGGGAATGTTGACACTACATTATTCATTAAAAAGCATAAGCATGATATTCTAATTGTTCAAATTTATGTTGATGATATCATATTTGGGTCTACTAATGAATTGCTTTGTCAAGAATTTACTAAGTGTATGACTAGGGAATTCGAAATGTGCATGATGGAAGAGCTTAAATATTTCCTTGGTCTACAACTAAAACAAGGCAATGAGGTCATATTCATCAACCAATCCAAATATGCCAAAAACCTACTTAAGAAATTTGGAATGGAAGGATGCAAGAATGTCAAGACTCCAATGAGCACATCAACAAAATTGGACAAGGATGAAAAGGGTAAGAGCATTAATGAAAAACTCTATAGAGGTATGATCGGATCACTTTTATATCTTACTGCTTCTAGACCTGATATAATGTATAATGTATGCTTATGTGCATGATTTCAATCATGTCTAAAAGAGTCTCATTTACATGCAGTAAAAAGAATTCTAAAATATTTACATGGCTCATTGCATCTAGGTTTGTGGTATCCTAGAAATTCATTCTTTTATCTTGTAGGATATTCAGATGCATATTATGCTGATAGTCTTTTAGATAGAAAAAGTACTTCAGGTACTTGTCACTTTATTGGAGAGTGCTTATGTTCTTGGTTTAGCAAGAAACAAGTTTCAGTTGATCTATCTACTACTGAAGCAGAGTATGTAACAGCAGGATGTTGTTGTACACAAATCCTTTGGATGAAACAACAACTTAAGGATTATGGTCATAGTATGAACCATATACCTATTAGATGTGACAATACAAGTGCTATAAATCTATCAATGAATCCCATTCAACATTCTAGAAGTAAGCATATTGACATTAGACACCATTTTATTAGAGATCATGTTCAATATGGAGATGTTGCATTGGAATTTATAAGCACAGAAAATCAATTGGCAAATATATTCACTAAGTCTATAAATGAGGAAAGATTTAATTTCATAAGAAGAGAGCTTGGTATGATTGATGGTTTAACTTTGTGATTGCCAAATTGCCAGACTTTAATTGATAATCTTGTTTTTGTCTCATCTTACTAGATATAAGGTAGTTAATTTGATGGAAATTTATGTTATAAGGAATATAATCTTCCTAGAAATGCTTTAGTTTTGGTTTTAGACTTAATTTTATTTGATGAGAATGTTATGCAGTTCACGCCCGTGACATATGTTCACGACCGTGAACTAAATCGCCAAAAGAACCAATAGCTTTCACGATTTATTTCATGACATGGTTAACGACTTAAAGTGGTGAAGACTATGTTTCACGACTTAATTCACCCCCATAAAATGCTTCATTCACGCCCGTGATGCATTTTCACGACCGTGAACATTTCCATGCAAGAACTCACAGAAGTGTTCACGCTTTGTTTCACGGTCATAAGCAGTGAAATTCAACACTTCACGCTCGTGACTCCATTTTTCACCATCGTGATAGTTCATCATTCATGCTCATGACCTTCAAATGTCACGACTTTGAACAATTTCACGCCTTTATTCACGGTTAGAGCACCTTTTCAGCAAACTGTGAACACGACACTTCACACCCGTGACTACGTGTTTCACGCCCGTGAAGAGGTCGGCTATATAACATTTCTACCGGTTATTTTTCACATTTCAACTCTACAACTTCTTGCAACTGCTCTCATTTATCAACATTCATTGTCACATTAAAGATTCCAGCCCCCTAGTCACATATTTCATCTATAAATACCATTAAAAACTTCTTCCATCATCACAAATCATATTTCCTTAGGGTTTCCTCACAAATTCTGTCAAACTTTTTCAACTCTTCAAAAGTTCATTTCCTCAATCAAGATGGAAACCAAATCATCAAAGGGTCTTAGGAAGAAATCTCATGCTCCCAGAAGGTATTCAGATTACCTATTGAACATAATCCCAGAGTATTGTCATCCTAGGTACTCTGTGCTTAAGAAAAGGCCTCTCATTTCCTCAAGGTCATTTGAGTCGCAGACTTTACGCACTATCGGGCTCGAGACAACAATGACAGAGCAACTCCAGGCCTGTCATTTGCAGGACTTTTTTGACATTCGTCAGCCCACCTTGAGAGAGCCCACATTGGAATTCTTGAGCACTATATAAGTGTCTCCCACTAGCACTGTGAAGTTTCAATTGTGCAAGCATCCGAACACCCTTTCTGCCATAAAATTCGGAGATCTTTTCAATCTTCCCTCAGATGGTATCCTCAACGATAGTGAAGTGGATTTCTATGCAACTCAAGCATGGACTCACTTTGGTCTGGATTGCAGTCGGGACGTAAAAAAGACAAAAAGCACTCACCTCCAGTTCCTAATGCACAAATATCTGCATAGATTTCTAACCTATAGCATATTTGCTCGAGGAGACAACAATGACACCATTAGAAAGTCTGAACTTTTTCTCCTGGAGATGGCCCGAAGAGGCCTCACAGTGGCACTATCTCGATGGTTTGCGAACCATCTCCTGTCCATTGCCACCAAACCTTCTGGAGACATTCTCATTGGTGGGTATATGACCCACATTTCTTTGAAGCTTGGATATTTGAAGCTAGATGCACATCACTATAACCTCATCCCAGGGCATCCTCGAGACCCACTGGACGTCGAGTCTTTCATCAAGATTGGAGTGTCTGTTCGAATTGTCTTTGAAAATAATATTTAACCGTTTCATTGACATTGCTGTAGAAATCATATGGGAAGACAATGACTCAGAGGACTTCAAAGCTGGCCTCCAAGGTATCCAGCATAAGAAAAGGGCTCGAGTTGAGATGGCACCTCCTGAGGTTGAGCTAGACATCGGACAATCCTCTGCCTCCACACCAAATTTGGCTCAGCAAGTGGTTGACCTCCTAGCACCACGATTTGAGCAGCTGTAGGCTTCAATGGATGAGAGGTTGGAGCACCTCAAGGACTTCATGGAGTCTAGGATGGACAGCCTTGAGGCAGAAGTTGCTCGTCTTATGGATAGGATGTCTCGATAAATGTTAGGCTTTATGTTAGCCTTGCTATGTTTATGTCTTGCTTGTTTGTTTGTAGGAAATTTTAATTTCCTTTCTGAATTTCATTTACTTTTGTTTGTACTTCTCTTTCATATTTAATATATTTGCTTTGTTATGGTTTATCTTTATTGATATCCTTTTTGTTGCTGACAAAAAGGGGAGAATTACTAGCAATATATTAAGATAAGTGCAAGCAATACTTAATTTTGATTCAAAATGAATATGCAAGTATGCAAATGAGATTTGAGCTTTATACACCTTAAATATATCTTAAGTATACTTTGCATATATGCTTTAAAGAAAATATTGGTAGACATTGGATATACTTTGCATATAACTTGCATATACTTAAAACTAGAAAGTTTATTTTGATGCTACACTTCATCATTCTCTACAATTCTTGCACTTCATCATTTTTTATCCTAAGCATCTTTTGAGGGGGAGACTTCTCAAAAGCACATATTGATAGATTATTTGTCACCATCAAAAAGGGGGAGATTGTTGAACCTTGAGGGGTATTTCCGTCATTTTGATGATAACAAATAAAATAACAATATTGTATTTAACATACTTGTTTTCTAAGTCTATTGAACAAGGTATGAAATTTGATAGCAAGAATGGAAAATAGAAGATTAATCTTCAAATGATAAAATTGAAGAAGTAACATGTTCATGCCCGTGAACCTTGTAGGGTTTTGAAGAATGAATCATATTCATAAACGCAGTGAAAAATAAAATTTTTCAAAATCCAAAACAATATATCATACTTGTACCATTAAAACTAATTTATATAAATGAAAATGTTAAAAATTATACCTTGTAATTTTATTTGTTCTTCAAATTTTCACTTTGTTGGGTTGTAGCAAACCACAACAATCCACACTAGGATGTCTCTAATAATAATCCATGCGAAGAATGAAGAAGAAACTATCAAGAGAAAATGGTCTGAACAAATTCAAAGTGCTAGCTTTGAAAGTGTTCTTGAGAGAATTTTTGTTGTCTTAAAAATAATTTTTTTTCACAAAAATTTTTTTGATGTCTATTTTCTGCCATTTGATGTCTTTTCTATTTGAATCAAATTCAAAAATAAGATAAAAAGTCAAAAATGGAGAAAATGGAAACAAATGAATAGTAATTGGTCATAATTGACCTAATTAAGGTCAAAAACTGTCCTTAGCCAACGGATGGGAAGCAGCAGGCACGCTGGGCCTACTGCGGGCTGCTGCTAGGTAGCCTAGCTGGCCCGCTAGGTAGGCCAACAGCCTGCCTAACCCGCGCAGGCCCGTGACACTCCCGAATGATTTTTCAGTGTGATCTCATCGCGATCCATCCCAAAATAATTCTCTCATATTTTGGATCCTATCCAAAACCATTTTACTCATTCTCCATATTTTCAATGCGTGTGATCCATTAGGTTCCCGGTTATGTTGGCCACTTAAATTAATAATTAATTTAAGCAGGTCATGAGCGGTATCTATCAACACATCATGACCCCCAATTGACCGGAAAGTTAGTGTTTTGACTACGAACCTTTCCATAGACAATTTCTGTGCAATTATTCCTTTCACCATTCTATACCCCACTTGGTTCAGAGTATGGACATATGTCAACTCCCACTAGACTGACTACATCACATCTAGTCTAAGTAATGTTAGTTTTTGTCCTTGAGGCTCATTACTCTATTAGATATGTCATTGAAGACTATATTTATGACATTTCCACTTGGGCCAGAGATTCCTGATTAAGGACCACTACAAGTGGCCATGGGTATACACTCCTTCTATTAAGAGTGGTGAATCCTTTGTTGGTTACCCAATTACCTTTGAATACCTCAAGTTGTATCCAATCACCACCCTATTAGCTACCTCTCTGAGACAATAAGGAATAGTGTCAAAATACAGAATCAATATTCAAGATATCCTTGAGTACCTCAAGTCTAAGGATATTTGCACCATTGCTATGATGAGACTATCATTGACATTTGAATAGATTATCCATATGATTGTCTCATAGTTGGTCATCCAATGTACTTAGCTACACTTAGCAAGCATCCACATGTTAACTCTAAACATCTCATGTTTATAGATTATGAGATCTACTACTCGATCCAATTAAGAAGTGTAACATGTGCTAGTCTATTTGGATTAATAATGTCTCATCTCATTAATCCTATGACTAAGGATAATTTTGATACTAACATAATTACACATGATAAGAATCTCAATAGCATGATCTCAACATGATTTCCTTCATGTTATGTTATGCATCAAGGACTTCATTAATTGATTTAAGATCACTTATCAATTCATATATCAAATGAACATAAAATTAATGAAAAAGTCATTTATTAATCAAATAAATTTGTACAATAAATGCTAAAGGTGATTTCCTTTAGAGCACTCCTCTAACAAACCCATATGTCACGCCCGTGATGAAGCTAATCGCCGATAAAGCGACATTTAAAGTTCACGGCCATGAAGGAAGATAGCAACCGTGAATGAGCATCTAAGTCACCCCCGTGAATGAAATGTCATGCCCATGAAAAAAAATGACAAATTCTTCCCGAGAGCTTCACAACCAAAGTCACCACTTGGACCACAGGTTGGAAAGTTGTCACGCCCTTGAAGATAAAATGTCACGCCCATGAACAAATACTTCAAAAACCTTCCAGAATGCTTCATGGCCAAGGTCACTACTTAAGTCACGGCTTGGAAGAACAGTCACGACCGTGACACACATAGTCACGCCCGTGAAACATGAAAGAGAAACATGTTAGGCGCGATTATAAGGGTTGGTACAACGACTATTTCCACATTAAATGCAATCAAACGACTATAATTCACCATGAAAGTATAAATGCAAGTCATGTATGAATCCAGAACAAGAGAATAACTAATACTTCGAATCAAAATCTTGTTGTAAGTCATTTGTGCATTTAATACTTTCAAAGAACAAACATTTATTCTCTGTGAAAATTTTTTTGCTCATTATTTTCTGAGCATTAAAGATTTGTAAGTGTTTCTCTCTGTAATCACATACTCAAGTGAGCTTTGGGTATTTTTGGGGTTAAGAGTAGAACATTTGTAAGAGTTAGTTGTGTGAGCCTCTAAAACACAAAGAAAGGTTGTTTGTGTGAGCCTGTAAAACACAAGGTAAAAGTTCTTTGTGTGAGCCTGTAAAACACAAGGAATTGGTTATTGTGTGAGCCATCAAAACACAAGAGATTTCTGGGTTAGGTGTGAGTTATTGTGAGAAACACCATAGTTAGGAGTGAGCTTGTAAAACTCCATTGTAATACTTAAAGTGTTAGTGAAATTCCCAATTGCGATTGGAGAGAGGAGTAGGGTTTGTTAACACCTGAACATCTATAAAAATCTTTGTGTCAAATTTCTCTATCCCTCCTAAACTTAACACCCGAACCTCTATAAAAATCCTTGTGTCAAATTTCTCTATCTCTCCTAAACTTAACTTTTTATTTCCGCACTTTAATTTTATTATTTTTTAACTCCAATTCAACTCCCCTTCTTGGCTCAATATCTGGGCAACAATATCCTTGTAAATCTTAATATTTTTTTCTTTTTGATAGATGTATAATTTGCTATGATTGTGTTTTAACAAATATTTATTGGTTTGTGAGTAACAAATATTTTGATAGTGCATTGATCTATTGAAATATTTATTGAGTAATGTATTAAAAAAATGCTAAGTGTATTTGTTATAGATTAAATATAAGCAATTTGAAATATGTTGGGATAGCTTAATTTTAAATGAATTTGGATGCAATTAGTGTATTTGTCGTGAGTGCATTACTCATTACAATTCATGTAAATATAGAAGTACCCTAGAATTATTAATAATAGCTCTGTTTGGTATTGTTATGCATGCTACTTATTAATATAGCGGATAGTTAAAAGAAATAACTTGAGATGGAGGACATGGACAGCTGTAAACTTTGTTTTTTTCGTGCGTATGTTAGATATAGTTTTTGGATGTATTTTGTGTGAATATATAGATAAAAAAAATTAATTAATTAACAAAGTGGGTCGGTGAAATTGTGGTGCAGATGACTATCTAAGCCAAGAATGCAGCCAAAATTTTCCTCAACTGCATGTCTAATTTCAAGAACACAGGAGGCTACACTTTCAAAGGAAACAAATGCCAAGTTGATCAAGTTATTGATGTTATTTCTTTAGTTATGGAGGCTGCTTTGCTTGCAGGAAGAGCCCTTCATAGGCCATGAATTTTTTTTTTATTTTTTTTATATAAAAAAAAATCTAATCTTCAACAATTATGGCCTTAAGTTAATTCTTCTCTTTACATTTTTTTCCTTTTATTTTCTTGTTTTAAGAACATTTAATTGTTTCGGTCTGGCTAAACCAAGAACATGTCATTTAATTATACATTCATTTTATTTGATGCTAATATTTTAAATATGTTCTTCAATTCCCTTTCATTATTTAGCAATATCTTTTATTCTTTTCCCTTTTTTTTTGGAAAAAAAATAGAGCCTTTCGTTTTTGTACAAATTTGTTCTCATTCCATCTATAAATACCTTCAAAAAATTTCTCCATCATCAGAAATCAAAACACCTTAAGTTCTATTCCAAAATTCCATAAGATTTTCTCTCTTCAAAAATATATTTCTCAATCAAAAAATGGAAACCGGCTCCTCCAAAGGTACCAGAAAGAAGTCTCATGCTCCAAGAAGGTACATGAACTACCTTCTAAACATTATTCAGTAGCATTGTCATCCAATATACTCGGTTCTCAGGCAAAGACCACTCATTTCCTCTTGATCATTTGAGTGGAAAACTATCAGAACACTTGGTTTCGAGACAAGCATGAAGAAACAACTCCAAGCTTGTCATCTGAAAGATTTCATTGATATCCATCAACCAATGCTGAGGGAACCAACTCTAGAGTTCCTAAGCACCCTGCAAGTCTCTTCTACCGGCACGGTAAAATTCTAACTTTGCAAGCATCCAAACACCCTCACTACCACAAAGTTTGGTGACATGTTCAACATTCCCTCTGACGGTATCCTTAATGAGAGTGAGGTTGAGTTCTATGCTACTCAGGCATGGACTCATTTCGAGCTTGACTGCAGCTAGGATGTCAGGAAGATGAAAAGCACCCACCTTCGATCCCCAGTGCACAAATACTTGCATAGGTTTCTAACCTATAGCATTTTTGCTAGAGGAGACAGCAACAAATCGATTCGTAAGTCTGAGGCCTAACAATGGCTTTATCTCGATGGTTTGAAAACCATCTACTGTTAATTGCCACTAAGCCCTCTGGAGACATTATGATTGGTGGGTACATGACTCACCTTGCTATCAAGCTTAGGTATTTGAAGCTAGAGGAGCAACATTTCAACCTCATACCAGCACATCTTCGAGACCGACTAGACTTCGAGTCATTTATCAAAATGGGAGTGGCTGTTCATATTGTTCATGAGAACAACATCTACTACCGCTTCACCAACACTGCTGGTGAGATTATTTGGGAAGACAACGATTTGGATGATTTCAAAGCTGGCCTCTAAGGAATCCAGTAGAGGAAGAGAGTTCGAGTTGAGATGGCGACTCCAGAGGTTGAGCCGAAAATTGGACAATCCTCTGCCTCCACACCAAACTTGGCTCAGCAAGTGGCTGATCTCTTAGCATAACGGTTTGAGCAATTGCAGGCTTCGATGGACGAGAGGTTACAGAACCTCAAGGATTTCATGGAGTCTCGCATGGAGAGCCTCGAGGCAGAAGTAGCTCGCCTGAGAGACGGGATGTCTAACTCCAAATCTAGCTAGACTATATTTTAGCTATGTATTTTCTAGCTTGTTTGATGGAGGACTATCAATCACTTTTCAAATCCTTGTATTCTTCTTTTAATATTAATATAATTGCTTTTGTTTTCCATTATGATTTATCTTTTTGTTATTCTTTTTGTTGATGACAAAAGAGGGAGAACCTAGCAATATATTATATTTAAAGTTAAATGCAATGTATTTGAATATATTTGAAATACTTATTTGAATCCAATGAATATGCAAGTATGCAAATGAGTTGATATACCTTAATATGCCTTAAATATACTTTGCATATACCTTCATGCAAGTTAAATGAATGAATATGCACTTGATATACTTTGAATATACCTTAAATATACTTTGCACATATTTAACTTGTTTTAAGTAAATATTTGGTATACATTGGATATACCTTGCATATAACTTGCATATACCTAAACTAGGAAGCATATTTTGATGCTATACTTCATCATTCTTTACAATTCTTGCACTTTAGTAATTTTTTTTTCTTAAGAATCTTTTGAGGGGGAGACTTCACAAAAGCATATATTGCTAGATTATTTGTCCCATAAAAAAGGGGAGATTGTTAAACCTTGAGAGGTATTTTTGTCATTTTGATGCAACCAAACGACTATAATTTGCCATGGAAGTATAAATGCAAGTCATTTATGAATCCATAACAAGAGAATAACTAATACTTCGAATCAAAATCTTGTTGTAGCCATTTGTGCATTTTAATACTTTCAAAACAAACATTAATTCTCTGTAAAAATCTTTTTGCTCATTATTCTCTGAGCATTATAGATTTGTGAGTGTTTCTCTTTGTAATCTACTACTCAAGTGATTTTGGGTATTTTGGGTTAAGAGTAGAACACTTGTAAATGTTATTTGTGTGAGCCTTTAAAACACAAGGAATTGGTTTATTATGTGAGCCATTAAAACACAAGGGATTTCTGGGTTAGGTGTGATCCATTGTTAGAAACACCATAGTTGGGAGTGTGCTTGCAAAACTCCATTGGAACACTTAGTGTATTAGTGAAACTCCCAATTGAGATTGGAGAGAGGAGTAGGGTTTGTTAACACCCGAACTTTTACAAATATTACTGTGTGATATCTTCCTATCCCTACTCAACTTAACTTTTCTTTCTGCACTTAAAAGTTAAAATTTTAATATCCAATTCAACCCCCCTTCTTGGTTAAATATCTGGGCAACAATTTCCTTGAGTACCTCAAGTCTAAGGATACTTGCACCATTGCTATAATGAGACTATCATTGACAATAGTATAGATTTTCCATATGATTGTTTCATAATTGGTCATCCATTGTACTTAGCTACACTTAGCAAATATCCATATGTTAACTCTAAACATCTCATGTTTACAGATTATGAGATCTACTACTCGATCCAATCACAGAGTGTAACATGTGCTAGTCTGTCTGGATTAATAATGTCTCATCTCATTAATCCTATGGCTAGGGATAATTTTCATACAAACATAATGACACATGATAAGAATCTCATTATCATGATCTCATCATGATTTCCTTCATGTTATGTTATGTATCAAGGACTTCATTAATTGATTTAAGATCACTTATCAATTCATATATCAAATTAATGAAAAATCCTTTTATTAATCAAATAAATTTGGGCAATAAGCATCAAAGGTGATTGCCTTTAGAGCAGTTCTCTAACAGGTGTAAGACTTAATTGTTTATTTAGCGAGAGATTTCTTTGTTAAGTCTCATCAAGTTATTATTTCATGCTTTTATATATCATACATTCATCACATGGATATATAAAGATAGTTACATTAACTATATGACATGATTATGGACATATTAAAGTCAATCTCTTGAGACAAAGAGAAATTGACTAGGTCTTACCTATATATATGCATGAATTTACAACCCAAAATATAAATCAAATTCCTATTTCTAAGTCTTCTTGCTTATGGTACCACCTCCTTTGCTTCTTGCTCCTTTGTATCTTCATTCTATCATAATCCTATGTAATCTAATTACATATTTCAAATTATAGAAAACCTCAATTTACATTTGAGGGGAGTAAGATGAGAAGAGAAATACATAAGAAAGAAAGAGAGGTAGGGACACACATGCCCTATTTACCATAAAACAAAATAATTTCATGCATGCTCAGTCTCATTGGGCCTAAGTCCATAATCATTCATCATGTCTTTTCATACACCCCTAACATGCATTCTCTAATGCACAAAATAAAAATCACAATTTTGGATTTCAATTTGTAAATCGATTAAACGCTTGAACCGAAATTGCCTATATGTGTTCTTGCGGTTAATTTAATTTTATATGTCATTTTAAAGTGGAATTTAATATTTAATCAAATTAAATTAAATTCCATATTTTCAAAAATAATTCAAAATTAATTTTCCTAAAAATTAGAATATTATGATGTTAAAATTAAACAATTTAATTTTAATATACATACCAATTTCTAGTCATACTAGAATTTCAATTGCACAACTTAAATTAATTCAAAATTAATTTTCAAAAATTCTAAAAATTTTCAAAACTTTAAATCATCATTCTAATCATCTTTAGGTCAGCTCAATTTCATCAAAATATTTTTGGCACAAGCCAAAATTACTAAGACAAACGAACCAACACACTTAGATGCTCAAAATGACTAATTCGATGTGTAGAATTTTTTAAAATTTCAAATGCTTGCAAAATAATTTTGTAATGCATCTAACATCAAAATAACATATTTCTAATCACATAAAAAATATTTCAAGGTACTGAAAATAAAATAAACACATACAAAAAAAATTAAACAAAAGAGCCCCACTAGGTATGCTAAAACAATCCAGTTTTTGTGTTTATTTGAAAAATTAATTAAAATCATTTTTAATTAATTATTGGACACTTCCAAAGTCATAAAAATATTCTCAATATGTCTAAATAATTTTTTATAATCAAATTATAAGAAAAATATAACTAGACCCATCAATTAAGTCAAGCAACAACACATGTTCATAAACAAGACAATTTTAGGCATTGTTGAAATAAATTCGAAATTAATTATTTGAATCACATTCAAATAATTTTTCAATAAAAATAATCATCCTTAGTCATACCATGATTAGATTAGAGAAATAAAAATGTGTAAAACATATTTCACAAATTAATTTCAATTTTTGAAAATCTATTGATCCAAAATCATCAAAACAATGCAATCCCATTGCACTTTCAATTAAAATTAATTTTAATGGACGCAAGGGGGCTCTGATACCAATGCTGGCTTTTAAAGAATGAATCATTTTTATAAATGCAGTGAAAAAATAAAATTTGTAAAACCTACAACAAAAGATCATACTTGTGTCATTAAAACTAATTTATATAAATATAGAGGTTAGAAATTATACCTTGTAATTTCTTATTTGTTCTTCAAATCTTCACTTCGTTGGGTTGTAGCAAACTACAAAAATCCACATTAGGATGTCTCTAACAATAATCCATGCAAAGAATGAAGAAAAAACTATCAAAAGAAATAATTTGAACATATTCAAAGTGCTAGTTTTGAAAGTGTTATTGAGAGAATTTTTGTTGTGTCTTAAAAATATTTCTTTCACAAAAAAAATTTTTCATGTCTATTTTATGAAAAAAAAATGGAGAAAAGGAAAATCAATGGATAGTAATTGGCTATAATTGGCTTAATTAAGGCCAAATTCTGTCGTTGGCCAATGGAAGGGAGGCACTAGTGCACTGGGCCTACTACGTGCTGCTACTGGCCAACCCAACAGCTTGCCTAGCCCACATGGGCCCACACGAGCCCATACAGGGCTCTGACCCTCCTGAACAATTTTATCATGCTATCTCATCGTGATCCATCCCGAAATAATTCTATCATATTTTGGATCTTATCCATTTTACACATTCTCCATATCTTCAATGCGTGTGACCCATTAGGTTCCCGGTTTTGTTGGCCTCTTAAATTAACAATTAATTTAAGCAAGTTATAAGTGGTATCTAGCAACACATCATGACTCCCAATTGACTGGAAAGTCAGTGGTTTGACTATAAATCTTTCCATAGACAATTTTTGTGTAATTATTCATTTCACCATTCTATACCCCACTTGGTTCAGAGTATGGACATATGTCAACTCCCACTAGATTGACTACGTCACGTCTAGTCCAAATAATGTTACTTCTTTTCCTTGAGGCTCATTACTCTATTAGATATGTCATTTAAGACTATCTTTATGACATTTTCACTCCGACCAGAGATTTCCGAGTAATGACCACCACAAGAGGCCATGGGTATATACTCATTCTATTAGGAGTGGTAAATCCTTTGTTGGTTACCCAATTACCTTCGAATACCTCAAGCTGTATCCAATCACCACCTTATTAGCAACCTCCCTGAGGCAACAAGGAATAGTGTCAAAATACAGAATCAATATTCAAGATATCATTGAGTACCTCAAGTCTAAAGATACCTGCACCATTGCTAAAACGAGGCTATCGTTGACATTTGAATAGATTATCCATATGATTTTCTCATAGTTGGTCATCCAATATACTTAGCGACACTTAGTAAGCATCCACATTTTAACTTTAAACATCTCATGTTTATAGATTATGAGATCCACTACTCAATCCAATCACGGAGTGTAACATGTGCTAGTCCATCTGGATTAATAATGTCCCGTCTCATTAATCCTATGGCTAGGGATAATTTTGATACTAACATAATGACACATGATAAGAATGTCATTATCATAATCTCATCATGATTTCCTTCATGTTATGTTATGTATCAATGACTTTATTAATTGATTTAAGATCACTTATCAATTCATATATCAAATGAACATCAACTTAATGAAAAAGCCTTTTATTAATCAAATAAATTTGTACAATAAGTGCTAAAGGTGATTACTTTTAGAGCACTCCTCTAACAATATTACATTTACATGGTGTGCCAGTTTCAATCATTTCAGATCGAGACCCAAGGTTTTCACAATTCTGGAAATTTTTGCATCAAGCAATGGGTACTTAACTCAATTTCAGCACAACTTTCCACCCACAAACAGATGGACAATCAGAGAGGGTCATACAAATATTGGAAGATGTGTTGAGGAGTTGTGTGATGGAATTTGAAGGCAGTTGGGACAAACATCTTCCATTGATAGAATTTGCCTATAATAATAGTCACCAAGCTAGTATTGGTATGGAACCATACGAAGCCTTGTATAGGAGAAAATGTAGAACACCTTTATATTGGACCGAGCTTAGTGAAAGGAATGTAATGGGTCCAAATTTAGTGCAATAGACAGAGGAAAAATGCTATTGATAGACATAAATCATATACAGATTTGAAAAGGAGGGATATACAATTGGTGACAAAGTATTCTTAAAAGTCTAACCTTCGAAAAGGATTTTTTGGTTTGGAAAGAAGGGAAAGTTGAGTCCTAGGTTCATTGCACAATACGAGGTACTTGAACGCATTGGTCCTGTGGCGTACAAATTAGCTCTACCACTAGAGTTAGACAAGATTCACAACGTATTCCATGTGTCCATGTTGAGAAAATATCAATCGGATCAATCTCATATCATATCAGCAGAACCGATAGAGATACGACCGGGTCTAACTTATGAAGAGGAGCTAGTGGAAATTCTAGTTAGAGAAACAAAACAAAAAGGTACCATTGGTAAAGGTTATGTGGAAAAATCATAATTTAGAAAAGGGCGACTTGGAAAAATGAAGAGGCAATGAAGGATCAGTATCCACAATTATTCCACTCTAGTTAAAAAGGTAAATTTTGAGGACAAAATTTTTTTTTCGGTGGGAAAAATTGTAATGCCTGATAATTTAGCTCACAGTTGCAATTGACCGAAATTCAGTTTGTCGAATCGATCGGGGTCTAAATTTGGACATAAAAGAAAAAAATTAAAATGATAATAAAATATGAAAAAATTTGGATATTATTAATTTAGAATTTTGAAGTTCGGAATTAAAATTTGGAAAAAAATTATTTTTCGCTGAACGAAATTGGAAATATGTAGTATTTTTGGCACGAATATTTTAAGAAGGCATAAAAATAGAATATTATTTATCTAAGGAAAGGAATATTCTTTGGATTAAAATAAAGTAAGAGTGATTTAAATTAATGGACCAATGAGGTACAAGATTATCTAATAAATCCTAACCACTTACCTAATCCAACTATAAAAGTCAACTTTCACCTTTGTGCCTTTATTCTTCTTCTTACTCATCTTAATCAAACTAAATTCTCACTTTTTCTTCCAGGAAGGTGAACAATATTTGAACCATAATCAAAGAGGAAGTAAGTGCAAGGAGAAAGCTAACTACGAAGAAGAGAAAAGTAAAGAGAAGTAGATTTTGTGAGGTATGTACATTTGGCAAAAATTCAATATGGAAAGTGTGATTTTTGATTTTATAATATTATATGAAATTATGTATGTAATTCTTGATATTTTGATGAAATTATGCCATTAATGTGGAAATAAAAATTTAAATATGAGGTTGATGCATGAAAATGGAAGTTGTAAGAATTAATTGAAGTGCTGAAAAATTCGTCTTATGAACAGTGTCTACTTTTCTAGTCATAACTTGAGTTTTGGAAATACTTTTTTCATCTAACCAGAATGCATATTTCGACAACTTCGCATACAATTGATTCTCTCTCAAGGTATGGAAGACAATATGAAGATGTTGATTATGTTCTTCTCTGCTTCTGGAGTATACCAAGATATCATCTATGAACACCACCACAAACTGGTCCAAATAAGGCCTAAAGATTCTATTCATTAGATCCATAAATGCTACTAGGGCATTTGTCAGGCCAAAAGGCATTACTAAGAACTCGTAATGACCATATCGAGTCCTAAATGCTGTTTTTGAAATGTCTGATTCTTTAATTCTCAATTGGTGATAACCTGATCTGAGGTCAATTTTAGAAAATACCCCTGCTCCTTTCAACTGATTAAACAAGTCATCTATTCTCGACAAAGGATATCTGTTCTTAATTGTCATCTTGTTCAATTGACAATAATCAATGCACAAACAAAAGGTGCCATCCTTATTTTTCACAAATAGAACCAGAGCACCCCAAAGTGAGACACTAGGCCTCATAAACCCTTTCTCTAACAACTCTTGCAACTGCACTTTTAATTCCTTTAGCTCAACAGGTGCCATTCTGTAAGAAGTGATGATATCGGGCCTGTGCCTGACAAAACATCAATGGAAAACTTTATCTCCCTAACAGGTGGTAACCCTGACAAGTCCTCAAGAAAGATATCTGGATATTCACATACTGTAGGAATCTCTCTGAGATATAGACTTTCTTTCTTGGTATCTACAACATGTGCTAAAAATGCTTCACATCCCTTTCTAATAAGCTTACTTGCCTTCGTCACAGAAATGATATTAGTCAAGTATGGTTGGTTCTCACCCAGGACAATCACGTCATCCTGCCCTGAATTCTAGAAAGTCACTCTCATATACTGACAATCCACCCCAAGATTGCATGAAACTCATGGAATGACAACTCTATTAGGTTAGCTGGGAATTCTACATTCTGAGGTTTGATTGGACTATTTTTATAGACTCGACTAACTTTCACTCCATGACCCAAAGGATTTGTCACTAATATATCACAATCTAATTCCTCTGCTACCATATTCCCCTGACTAGGTGGTGACGTGCATAAATATGAATGTGTAGAACCCGAATGTATCAGTGCAAATAAATCAATATCATAAATAGAAAATTTACCGATAATGACCTCCAGGGCATCCTGCTCCTCACAAGCTCTCATGGCATATGTTTGGGCTAGGGCTCGACTACCTTCTACTCTATTCACTGATTTTGATATAATATACCCAATCCTGCCGCTTCTAGACTGTCCATGTCCCCTACCTCTGCCTCGAGTGACATTCTAAACCTGCACTGATACTACACCACCTGTACCTCTTCCTCTGGGGCAATCTTTTTGTTTGTGCTCAGTAGATCCACATCATAAGCATGCTCCAGTAATCCACCAACAATCACCTGCATGTGATCTTCCATAATGTTGACATGTGACAGATATGAATCTCCTCTTACCTGAAGCTGGTGCACTAGTTGTAGACCCCTCTGGCCTTGACTGTTGGCTTTACCTAGCTAAAAAGGTTGGTCCAAAACTCCGTGACTGGAAAAACCTAGGCACTGTCCGCCCCCTTTTACCTGATGTCTGGGCCATGCAAATTGTCGATCTCCGTGGTGGCTTTTCTATCCTCTTTCTCCTTGACCTCTTTTCCACACTGATGGCTGAGGATACTAGTGTAGGAAAATCCTCAAGCTGAATGGCGGTCACCATATTCCCAATATCATCATTAAGTCCATCCTTAAATCTACGACATCTGTCTGCCTCATCTGCAATGATTCCAGTTGCATATTTACTTAGTCGGGTGAATTCCATCTCATATTCAGCGACTGACATGCTTCCTTGCTTGAAGTCTTGAAACTCCCTTTTTTTTTTGCATTTCCATAAACTCTAGGCACATACTTCTTACTAAATTATGCCTTGAAGAAATTCCAGGACGGTGGTTTCGGTGTCTGGGGCTTTGATAAAATTGATTTCCACCAATCATAGGTTTGATCTTTTAAAAGGGACACTGCATATCTGACCTTCTGTTCCTCTAGACACTCAAGTTCCTTAAACACCCTTTCTGTGGACTCCATCCAAAACTCTGAAGCTGCTGGGTCATCCTCCCTCATTCCCATAAAATCTATGGCTCCATATTTTCTCAGCTTATCAATCTAGGGTTTTGGCTGAGGTGGAGGAGGAGGTGGAGCTAGTTGTGGAACTGCTTGTACTATCCATTGCAACAAGTTTGCTATCTGTTCCATAAGAGGTTCCTATCCTAAATTAGCCTGTACCTTTACTCTCGGTGGAGATACTACACTCAGCCCGAAATCTCTCACGGATGGAGGTTGTCTGAGATTGGCTGGGTTTGAAAGATTGTTAGTCAGTTCGTCTTCTGCAAAATCTTATTCCTATCCTAAATCCATATCTACCTATAAACCAGAAAAAGGGACCCAAATAAGATAATTGCAGCATTTTATGCATATGCATGAGACACTTCTATTTATCTGCACGTGAAACACACGCGCTAAGCTTCTAGCTTAGTGGTACGTTTGACAACTATCCAATAATTACATAAATAATTCTAAAATAAAATTTTTGAAACTACAATTAATTTATTAAGCATGCCAAATATTCAATTAATAATAAAACCATTTTCTTCATGCAAAAATATTTAATTCATCAATTATGACATTTTATTCATTAAGCATGCTTGAAATTTCTTAACAATTCAAGATATAAAATTTACAATATCAATTTCATAATTCACATTTTTTTCTATTATTTATTTAATAGCCCTCGACATCTTAGACCGAAATTAAATACTGGATACAGGGTTTATGCTCTCCAGCAGTATACTGGGCGCCTACATAATTATTTTATAACTCGGCGTTTAACGTCTACATTTCCAATAACAACTCAGCACCTTTTTGGTGCCTACGTAATTTTGAACTCAGCACTATTTCTTAGTGTCTATGTAATTTCAACTCAACACTATTTCTTAGTGCCTACTTAAATTAAATCTCAGCACTATTATTTTTAGTGCCTACATTTCTACCCATTTTATTGGCATGCCAACTTATCCTAATTTCTAGTTCTCGACTAGATGTTATAGGACTTAAATTACGTTTGTTACCTTTATTAATATTTACATAAATTATGTAGGGAACATTAATATAAACTCAATATAAATGCAATAATTCCCATTCAATATTTTACAAACTCATACTAGCTCATTCAATAATTATAATTATAATAAAATTCAATTAATATATTTTCTATCACATAAATTCACAATCAACACATTTCTTCCAGCTGTCCTATTCAGGACAACATTTCTGCCTTATGATGCTCTGCATTTTTTGTCTATTTTTAGATAGAATCTGGACATGTGATCAACTAAAAAAATATAGGTACATGTCTTATCTTTAATTTCCAACTGGAATCACATTAAAAATAATTTTTTAGCAAAAGTTATAAATTTGTTCCTATGCTACGTTCACTGTAATCTGCCCAGTATTTTACTGGGCAGAATTCTGCCTTATTTTTCTCTGTCTTGTTAATCCATTTTTAGATGGAATTTGAACAAGTGATCACCTAGAAAATTTTAGATACATGTCTTATCTTTAATTTACAACTAAAATCACATTAAAATAAATTTTTTAGCAAAAATTATGAATTTTCTTCTAACATATATTCACTACAATCTGCCCAGTATTTTTTTCTGGACAGATTTCTAGTTCAATTTTGAGTCCATTTTCACCTAATTCCAGGCATATTCAGATCTAATGGTCTGAATGAAAGTTCAATCCCTATGTCTTAAATTTCCAACCCAATAAGAATCACTCAGAAATGATTGCCAGAACTCAAGTTATGATCAAAACACTAGAAACTATTCATATGATGAATTTTCCAGCACATCAAATAATTCATACATTTTCCATTTTCATGCATCAACCTCATTTTCTAGTTTTTATTTTCACATTCATGGCATCATTTAATCACTCAATCAAAAGTTCATAATTTCATACATAAATTCACAACATCACAAAATCAAAATCAATACTTTTCTATATTGAATTTTTGCCAAATGTACATACCTCAAAGTTTTGCTTCTCTTCCTCTTAGATAGCCTTCTCCTTGCCCTTACTTTCCCTTTGATTTTGGTTCAAAGGTTGTTCACTTCCTTGCCCTAACAATAAATTTTACACTAATCAAACACTAATCACACTAATCCACCCTTAATCACCATTAGCATACTAATAACCCTAATTTACTAGCTATAATGGCAACTAACCCCAAACTCAAAGAAAAGAGAAAAAAAAGTATGGAGATGGAAAATCTAAACTCACCTTTGATGATCTTCCAAATGGCTAAAATCTTCTTTCTCTCTTTTTCTTTTCCTTTCTTCCTTCCTCTTCCTTGGTTTTGCTCACTTTACTTCACTTTCTTCATGATCTTGCCTAATCCTATTTTTTTTCCATTTAATCTTAGCTTTATTTGAAGAAAGAAAAGAAGAACAATGGGGGAGGAGGAGTTCACAGTAAAAGAAGAAGAAAAGGGAGAGAAATGAGTTTGGTCAAGATGAAAAAGAAGAAGAATGGTAAAAAAAATGGAAATTTGACTTTTTATAGTTGGATTCGGTGGGTGGTTAGGATTAGTTGTTAATCTTGCTTCCCATTGGTCCATTAATTTAAATCATTCTTACTTTATTTTAATTAAAATAATATTCCTTTCCTTAGATAAAGAATATTCCATTTTTATGTCTTCTTATAATTTATGTGCCAAAAACACTGCAATTCCTAATTTCGTTCAACGAAAAAATATTTTTTTTCCATTTTTAATTCCAAACTTCAAAATTCTCAATTAATAATATCCAAAATATTTTTCTCCCATCTTATTATTATTTTAATTTATTTCTTCCATGTCCGAATTTAGACTCCGATCGGTTTGGCCTGTCAGATTTTGATCAACCGCGACCGTGGCCTAAATGATCGAGGATTACATAGAACCACTAATAGCTTGCTTGAAAATATACCAGTGGTGAGAGAATTTTCTGATGTATTCCCATATGATCTACCTGGTTTACCACCTGATAGAGAAATAGAATTCACTATTGAACTGGTACTAGGGGCAGCGCCAATATCAATGTCACCCTATAGAATGCCTCTAGTTGAGTTGAAAGAATTGAAGACCCAATTACAAGAGTTACTTGATAAAGGGTATATCAGACCTAGTGTATCGCCATAGGGAGTTCCAGTATTATTTGTTAAAAAGAAGGATGAGACAATGAGAATGTGTATTGATTACAGAAAACTTAACAAAATGACAATCAAGAACAAATATCCATTGCCTAGAATAGATGGCTTGTTTGACCAATTGCAGGGAGCCTAGATATTTTCCAAGATTGATTTGAAATCAGGCTATTATCAGCTAAAGTTAGCATAAGTAGATGTTTCAAAGACTGCCTTTCAAACCAGATATGGACACTAAGAGTTTTTAGTAATGCCGTTTGGATTAACTAATGCTCCAGCTGCATTTATGGCATTAAGAATAAAGTGTTTCAACCATATCTGGATAAATTTGTGATAGTATTTATTGATGACATATTGGTTTACTCAAAGAATAGGGGAGAACATGAACAACATTTAAGAATTGTGTTGCAAACTTTGAGGGAGAAACAATTATATGCCAAACTAAGTAAATGCGAGTTTTGATTAGATCATTTGGTGTTTCTTGGACATGTGGCATCAAGTAGGGGCATAGAAGTAGACCTAAAGAAAATCAAGGTCATAGTTTTCTAGGTTTAGTCGGATACTACAGTAGATTTGTTGATGGGTTCTCATTGATTGCTAGCCCTTTGACTAAATTGTTGAGAAAGAATGTGCCTTTGAAGTGGACTTCAGAATATCAAAGGAGTTTCAATAAACTAAAACATAGACTAACCTTAGCACCAGTGTTAACTATTCCTATAGGTACAAATGGGTTTACAGTATATAGTGATGCTTCTCACTAAGACTTGGGATGTATATTAATGCAACATGGTAAGGTGATAGCTTATGCATCTACGCAACTAAGACCACATGAGATCTCATATCTAGTGCATGATTTAGAATTGGCTAGAATTGTATTTGCATTGAAGATTTGGAGGCATTATCTGTATGGTGAGACATTCCAGATCTTCATAGACCATAAAAGCTTGGGTTATTTGCTAACACAGAAAGAATTAAACATGATGCAGAGACGATGGTTAGAACTATTGAAAGATTATGACTGTACAATTGAATACCACCCGGGGAAAGCCAATGTGGTAGCAGATGCATTGAGTAGGAAGGCCAGTAGTAGTGTAGCTCACTTGTAAGCATCATCTTTTCGATATTTGATTCAATTACAATCTATGAATGTCGAATTAAATATGCATGATGGAGGATCACTAATTGCTACTTTTCAGATCAGACTTATACTAAAGGAGAGAATCAAATAAGCACAAGACAAAGATCCTCAATTATGTGAGAAAATTGATATGGTAAGGTAGGGAAATAATACATAGTTTCATTTGCAGAATGATACACTGATGTTAAAGTCATGCATATGTGATTCTGACACTGAGAATTTGTGTCAGGAAATAATGGAAGAGGCACACAATTCACCCTTTGCAATGGACCTAGGGATGACAAAGATGTATCACAATTTAAGGCCTCATTATTGGTGGCCAATAATGAATAAAGACATAGCAGAATATGTTTCTAATGCCTAACATGTTAGTAGTTTAAAATTGGACACTAGACACCAGTTGGTAAGCTACATCCATTGCTAGTGCCAGAATGGAAATGGGAGAAAATAATGATGGATTTTGTTTATGGATTGCCTAGAACTCCATGGAAAAATGATGCAATATGGGTGATTGTTGATAGATTAACCAAGTCCGCACATTTTTTACCTATTAGATAGGTATGTACACTCCAGAGTTTGGCAAAGTTATATGTGAATGAGATAGTCGAACTACATGGTATTCCATTGTCCATTGTGTCTGATAGAGATCCACGGTTTACTTCACATTTTTGGGTGAGTTTACAAGATGTATTAGGAACAAAATTGAACTTCAGTACTACATTCCACCCACAAACTGAAGGACAATCAAAGAGAACTATATATACATTAGAACAAATGCTCAAAGCATGTTCTATGGAATTCAGAGGTGCTAAGGATTAATATATAACATTGATTGAATTTGTTTACAATAACCAATATCATAGTAGTATCCAAATGGCACCATATGTGGCATTGTATGGCAGAAAATGTAGAAGCCCTATAATTTGGGATGAAGAAAGAACACATGCATTAGAAGGAAAATAAATAGTACAAGATATTGTGGATAAAATAAAGATTGTCAAGAACAAGCTAAAGGCAGCACAAGACAGACATAAAAGTTATGTTGATCAGCATAGAAGGGAGATGGAATACGAGTTAGGTGAAAAGGTATTTCCTTGTGTATCTCCATGGAAAGATATAATCCGACTTGGTAAGAAGGGTAAATTGAGCCCAAGGTACATAGAACCTTATAAAATTCTTGAGAAGTTTGGTCCATTGGCATATAGGTTGGCTTTACCACTAGAGATGACTCAAATTCATAATGTGTTTCATGTGAGCATGCTTAGAAGATGCAGGTCAGATCCTACTCATGTACTTAAATATTAAGCCATCGTGATTGCAGAGGACATGAGTTATGTAAAAGAATTAGTGGAAATCACCGGATACAAGACTAAACAATAGAGAAATCGAGAAATACCTTTAGTTAAGGTATTATTGAGAAATCATTCACAAGAATAGGCAACATGGGAAACAGAAGAAAATATGAAAAAGCAATATCCACACCTGTTTCCAGGTATTAAATTTTGAGGACGAAATTTTTAAAAGTAGGGGTGAATTGTAACATCCTTGACCTTCTCCACATGCATATCTACGTGCATTTCATTTGAACATATGCATTTTACATGTATTTCACCTGAACACGTGAATTCCATGTAAATTTTTATAGGAACAAGTTCATGACACGTACTAGCTACGTGTCCTAGTATATTGCAATTGTATCGAGTCGCACGTGTGTTCTTATAACCTAAATAAAGGTAACAAGATATTAAGAATAAATTGAATAAAGTGACTACATTAAACTAAGTAAAATGACTAGATTAAGATTAGTAAATATTTTACATTGTTAATTTTATTAAATTGAATCAAAAGATTAAGTTGCATATTTTGTTGATTTGTGTAATAAGAATAAGAATAAATAAAAAGAGAAAGGAAAGTAAAAAAAAAAAAAGGAAATTTATAAAAAAGGAACAGTTGAAAAAGGAAGACAAATTTATGGTGGCCTTTGACTTATTAGGCTAAGTCATTATCTTCATTTCCTTATCTTCTTCTCCTTTTTTTTCTTCTTTTTCTTTGCTTCATTCCTTCAGTCCATTTTTTTAAAAAATTCCAACCACATTTTCTTCTCTCTTTCACTCTAGAAATTACAGCAATAAGATTAGCGAAGGGTGATTATAGGTGAGTAAACATTTAATTTGTGTTAATCTTAATTATTGTATTTAGGGTTCATAAATATGTAGTGTATTATACCATGGTTTCGATGATCTTCAAGATTAAATTTGGAGAAGTGAAAAACATAAAAATTGTTCCTTTATGTCTTAGGTTTATTGATATATGAACAGTTTTTCGAGATGTACTGTATATGAAGAGAAACCCTCTTTTGATTGAACTTGGTCCAGATGTGAACCCTAGCTGAGTTAGCTACTGTATTTGTTGGTTTTTAATATGATAAAGCCATTATTAAAGTATCTCAAAACATAAAAGTTGTACATATGTGTTATGTATCAGTATACCAAATTTTAGGTTCATATATTGTTGAACCTTGAAGACCTTAAGGGGTATTTCCATCATTTTGATGCTAACAAATAAAATAGGAATAATGTATTTGGCAATGCTTGTGTTCTAAGTTTGTTGAACATGATATATCTTGAATAGAATATGATGCAAGAATGAAAGACAATTTTTGATGATCAAAATAAGAAGAAATAGAAAAGACACGCCCATGACTACTTATGTCATGCATGTGATATAGCTTAGCGCCAATTCTCCAACATTTAAAGTTCACGACCATGAAGGATCATAACAACCATGAATGATCAAATCAGTCATGCCCGTGAAATAACATGTCAAGTTCTTCCAGAGAGCTTCACTGCCAAAGTCACCACTTGAACCACGGCTTGGAAGAATGTTCACGCCCGCGAAAGTATAAAGTCATGCCTGTGATCAAACACTTCAAGTTCTTCCAGAAAGTTTCACGATTTGAGTCACCACTTGTACCACAACTTGGAAGAACATTCACGACCGTGACACATATAGTCATGCCCGTGAATGAGGACAGAGAAGCATGTCAGGTGTGAAGTTAAGAGTTGGTTCAACGACTATTTTCGCATTAAATGCACCCAAACAACTATAATTCACTGTGGAAGTATAAATGCAAGTCATTTATGAATCCTAACAAGAAGAACAACAATTACATTGAATCTTAAATATTGTTGTAGCCATTGTGCATTAATTATTTTCAACAAAATATTTATTCTTTGTAAAAACCTAATTGCTCATAATTTCTGAGCATTATAGGTTGGTTAGTGTTTTCATTGTAATCTATTACTCAAGTGAGTTTAGGTATATAGGGTTAAGATTGAAACATTTGTAAGGGTTTATTGAGTGAACCATAAAACACAAGGAATTGGTTTATTGTGTGAGTCATTAAAACACAAGGGAATTTCTAGGTTAGGAGTTAGCCATTGAGAGAAACATCATAGTTGGGAAAGAGCTTGTAAAACTCCATTGTAACACCTAGTGTGTTAGTAAAACCCCCAATTGAGATTGGGGAGAGAAGTAAGGTTTGTTAATACCCGAACCTCTATAAATCTCGTGTGTGATATCTATCCATCCCTACTCTATTCAATTTTATTCCATAGCTAGAGTCAAGAAATTTTTATTTCATAACCAATTCAACCCCTTTCTTGGTTCATTGTTTGGGCAACAATTGGTATCAGAGCAAGTCTAGCATCAAAGCCTAAAAAGCATTGGCAAAGATCAAGAAATGACCAATGAAGAATTCCAAAGTATTAAGCCTTACTTTGATGGAGCAAACTATGCTCATTGGAAGTTCTGGATGGAGACATATCTCAATAGTGAGGGAATTGAGGTTTGGGATAGCGTTCGGAAAGAAAGGACATCACCAACCAGGAGAGGAGTTGATGGTGAAGAAGAAATCCTTTCAAGAGATGATTGGATAGAGCCTCAACGTAGAATAAACTTTAAAAACAAAAAGGCAACAACAATCTTTGCAAGCTCTTTATCCATTGAACAATGTGGTAGAATCCAACACTACCCTACCGCGTATAGCATGTGGAAGACATTGGAGAATTATTATGAAGGAACATAGCAAGTTAAATCCAAGAATAATCAACTTCTCACTTCAAAATATGAACTCTTTAAGATGAAATGCAATGAATCCATAATCGATATGATGAATCGTCTTCTAGCCATCATAAACGGCATGAGAAAAGCTTGGAAAACACTTGAGCTTGGAAGATGTAAACAACAAAATTCTGAGGAGCCTTCCTCTCACAGACTATGGTTCTAGAGTTGCTGGTATAAAAGAAGACAATGCAGACATGAGTGTCATTTATACCAATGTGCTTATTGGCAAACTTTTAAAACAAGAAATTGCAATAAAAAGAGGATAGAGAACTTGAAACCGAGCCAGAAAAAAGAAAGCCTTTAGCACTCAAAGCCTCTGCTTCAAAATCTCAAGAAGAAGTTAAAAATGATGAAGAAAAGAGTGATGATGCAAATGAGGACATTGTCATGCTCTAAAGGAGACTGAAAAGAATAATTGAAAAGAGAATTGGCAACTCTCGAAACTTCAAACAAAGAAACCTCAAACACTCCTCAAATGAATTTCAAAGGAATATAGAGGAGGTAAAATGTTATAAGTGTGGGAAGAAAGGACATATCAAACTAGAATGTCCAAAGCTCAAGAAACACATGAAAAGATATCAAAATGATAATGGGGAGAAAGGTCACAAAGCCACATGGGATGACGCTCTTCAAGTGAAAAAGATGACAATGAAGGTGAAGAGGTCAACCTATGTTTCATGGCTTTAGAGGATCACTTAAAAGATGAGGTAGGTCCTTCTTACTCATATTCATTTAATAATGATAGTAGTGATAATAATAGTGATAGTGAAGATGATGATGAGCATAGTCTAATAGAAGTATTGGACCTAGAATTAGAAAAATACAAATGTAAATTCATTACTTACAAAAATAATATTTTAAATTTGAAAAACAGAATGGAAGTTTTACAAAAGGAAAATCTTGATCTTAAATCTTCTAATGAATCTCTTCAAAAATCATTAGATGATTACTCCTCAAGACCCTCAAATAAATCCTTACTTAAAGAGAATAATGTTTTGAAAAACGAAGTTGAGGAACTTAGAAACTCCATTTCAAGATTTCATAAAGGCAATGAGAATTTAGATACTCTCATAGTGTCCCAAAGACCACATTTAATAAGACATGGTCTAGGATTTAATGGAACGTCATCTTCATTTCACAAGACCACATTTTTTAAGTTTAGTGCACCTCATATCTCCACATTAGAAGTAATAGCCCTAAGGGCTAAGTGTACAACACACTCTAAACCCTCTATTTATAAAAAGAATGGTCAAGGGTCGATTAGCTTAAGAGGGAAACCTCAAAAGGCAAATCATGCTTCTATGTATAAGAGGCATGCACCTAGAAAAACACCGATTCATCATGCATGTGCATGTCACTGCTCACAAACTCCATTTAATAGGATAATAAGACCTAAAATCATGGTAAAACCGAAAAACATGTTTAGAGCTAAACAATGTAATTATTGTATGAAATTTGGTCATATCAATAAACATTGTTGGATAAGGAAGGCTCATTGGGAACCTTCATGTGCTAAACCCCAAGGTCCCAAGTTCATTTGGGTACCTAAAAACAATACTTAAATTGTAATTTTAAAGGTATGCCTCAAGTGTTAGAGGAGTGCTCTAAAGGCAATCACCTTTAGCACTTATTGTACAAATTTATTTGATTAATAAAAGGCTTTTTTATTACTTTGATGTTCATTTGATATATGAATTGATAAGTGATCTTAAATCAATTAATGAAATCCTTGATAATAGCATGAAGGAAATCATGATGAGATCATGATATTGAGATTTTTATCATGTGTAATTATGTTAGTATCAAAATTATCCCTAGTCATAGGATTAATGAGATGAGACATTATCAATCCAGATAAACTAGCACATGTTACACTCCTTGATTGGATCGAGTAGTAGATCTCATAATCTATAAACATGTGATGTTTAGAGTTAACATGTGAATGCTTGCTAAGTGTAGCTAAGTACATTGGATGACCAACTATGAGATAATCATATGGATAATCTATTCAAATGTCAATGATAGTCTCATCATAGCAATGGTACAAGTATCCTTAGACTTGAGGTACTCAAGGATATCTT
The DNA here is from genome assembly GCA_023653625.1 of Triadica sebifera. Taxonomy (NCBI): domain Eukaryota; kingdom Viridiplantae; phylum Streptophyta; class Magnoliopsida; order Malpighiales; family Euphorbiaceae; genus Triadica; species Triadica sebifera. Next base: position 11,700,477 of record CM042903.1, on the reverse strand, counting down.
GAATATTGATTCTGTATTTTGACACTATTCCTTGTTGCCTCAGATAGGTAGCTCATAGGGTGGTGATTGGATACAGCTTGAGGTATTCAAAGGTAATTGGGTAACCAACAAAGGATTCACCACTCTTGATAGAAGGAGTGTATACCCATGGCCTCTTGTCGTGGTCATTACTCAGGAATCTCTGGCTTGAGTGGAAATGTCATAAAGATAAGTCTTCAGTGACATATCTAATAGAGTAATGAGCCTCAAGGACAAGAACTAACATTACTTGGACTAGATGTGACGTAGTCAGTCTGGTGGGAGTTCACACATGTCCATACTCTGAAACAAGTGGGGTATAGAATGGTGAAAGGAATAATTGCATGAAAATTGTCTATGGAAAGGTTTGAAGTCAAACCACTGACTTTGCGGTCGATTAGGGGTCATGATGTGTTGCTAGATACCGCTCATGACCTGCTTAAATTAATTGTTAATTTAAGTGGCCAACATAACCGAGAACCTAATGGGTCACACGCATTGAAGATATAAAGAATGAGCAAATGGTCTTGGATAGGATCCAAAATGTGAGAGAATTATTTCGGGATGGATCGCGATGAGATCGCACGAAAAAATTGTTCAGGAGGGTCACGGGCCCGTATAGGCTCAGCAGGCTGCTGGCTCGCCTAGTGGGCCAACTGGGCTGCCCAAAACAGCCCACAGTAGGCCCAGCGCACTGCTGTCTCCCACCTATTGGCCAAAGACAGTTTTTGGCTTTAATTAGGCCAATTATGGCCAATTATTATTCATTCATTTCCCTTTTCTCCATTTTTGACTTTTCATCTTTTCTTTGAATTTGATTCAAATAGAAAAGACATCAAATGGCAGAAAATAGACATGAAAATTTTTTTTTGTGAAAAAAATATTTTTAAGACAACAAAATTCTCTCAAGAACACTTTCAAAGCTAGCACTTTGAATTTGTTCAAACCATTTATTTTTACAGTTTCTTCTTCATTCTTCGTATGGATTATCATTAGTGACATACTAGTGTGGATTGTTGTGCTTTGCTATAACACAACAAAGTGAAGATTTGAAGAACAAATAAGAAATTCCAAGGTAAATTTTTAACATTTATATTTATATAAATTAGTTTTAATGGTACAAGTATGATATTTTGTTTTGGGTTTTAAATATTTTATTTTTTCTGCTGTGTTTATGAATATGATTCTTTCTTCAAAACCCAACATTAGTATCAAAGCCTTCTTGTATCCATTAAAATTAATTTTAATTGAAAGTGCAATGAGATTGAATGTTTTTGACGATTTTGGATCAATAAGTTTTGAAAAATTGAAATTAATTTGTAAAATATGTTTTACATATTTTTATTTCTTTAATCTGATCATGGGATGATTAATAATGATTATTTTGATTGAAAAATGATTTGAATGTGATTCAAATAATTAATTTCGGATTTATTTCAAAAATGCCTAAAATTGCCTTGTTTATGAACATGTGTTGTTGTTTGGCTTAATTGATGGGGCTGGTTATATTTTTCTTGTAATTTAATTATGAAAAAATTATTTAGAAATATTGAGAATATTTTTATGCCTCTAGAAGTGTCCAATTATTAATTAAAAATTATTTTAATTAATTTTTCAAATAAACACAAAAAGGGGATTGTTTAAGCATACCCGGTGTAGTTGTTTTGTTTGATTTTTTTGTATGTGTTTATCTTATTTCCAACACCTTAAAATAGTTTTTATGTGCTTAAAAATATGTTATTTTGATTTTAGATGTATGCCAAAATTATTTTGCAAGCATTTGAAATTTTAAAAATTATAGATATCAAATTACTCATTTTGAGCGTTTAAGTGTGTTGGTTCATTTGTATTAGTAATTTTGGCATGTGCCAAAAATATTTTGATGAACTTGAGGTGACCTAAAGATAATTAGAACATTGATTTTATTGGGGTTTTGAAGAATGAATCATATTCATAAACGCATCGGAAAAATAAAATTTTCAAAACCCAAAACAAAAGATCATACTTGTACCATTAAACTAATTTATATAAATATAAATGTTAAAACTTATACCTTGTAATTTCTTATTTGTTCTTCAAATCTTCACTTTGTTGGGTTGTACCAAACCACAATAATCCATACTAAGATGTCTCTAATGATAATCCATGGGAAGAATGAACAAGAAACTATCAAGAAAAATGGTTTGAACAAATTCAAAGTGCTAGCTTTGAAAGTGTTCTTGAGAGAATTTTGTTGTGTCTTAAAAATATATTTTTCACAAGCTTCCACTTGCACTAAAGCTAATCACCTTTGTATTTAATTCCATAGGTGAGTACATGAGAATCATATTCCTTTTGGGAAAGTGGCTTAGTTAAAGGATCAGCAATATTATGATAAGTGGACACTCTTTCTATCTTTACATCATTCATACCAATGATTTCTCTAATCAAATGGTATCTTATGAGTACATGTTTGGATCTCTGATGAGACCATGACTCTTTTGCTTATACAATGGCTCCATTATTATCACAATACAATTGTATTGGAACAATAATGCTGGGAACCACTCCAAGTTTTGTGATAAATTTCTTTATCCAAACTGCTTCATTTGCTGCTTTAGAAGCTGCAATGTACTCTGCTTTGGTTGTGGAATCAGCAGTCGTTTCGTGTTTGGAACTCTTCCAACTAACTGCTTCACCATTTAGTGTGAATATATAACCTGACTGAGATTTTGAGTCATCCTTGTCAGATTGGAAGCTGGCATCGGTATACCCGCTCACAATAAGATCTCCATCTCCATATACCAATAATACATCCTTAGGTCTTCTTAAGTACTTAAAGATATTCTTGATAGCCACCCAATGACCCTCACCAGGGTCCGATTGGTATCTACTCGTGACACTCAGACCATATGATACATCGGGCCTTGTACAAATCATAGCGTACATGATTGATCCTATAGCTAAAGCATATGGAATCAGGCTCATGTGTGTCCTCTCACCTTGTGTCTTTAGACACAAAGACTTTGAGAGAGTATGGTTCATGGGAATATATCCCCTATTGGATTGCTCCGTGATAAACCTCTTTAGCATTTTATCTATGTATGTAGACTGTGAAAGACCTTGCAATCTTTTAGATCTATCTTTATAGATCTTTATCCCTAAAATATAGACTGCTTCTCTAAGGTCTTTCATAGAGAAATTCTTGGATAACCAAATTTTGACTGATTGTAAGGCTGAGACATCATTTCGCATTAACAATATGTCATCTACATATAACACAAGAAATACGATTGCACTCCCACTAACCTTCTTGTAAACACAAGGTTCATCTAGATTTTGTAAGAAATCAAACTGTTTGATTGTCTCATCAAACCGAATATTCCAACTCTTGAATGCTTACTTTAATCCATAAATGGATCTTTGAAGCTTACATACCTTTTTTCCATCTTTGGATATGAAACCTTTCGGTTGTGTCATGTACACATCCTCAATCAGATTTCCATTAAGGAAATCTATCTTCACATCCATTTGCCATATCTCATAATCATAATGAGTAGCAATGGCTATGAGTATCCTTATGGATTTAAGCATAGCTACTCGGCTAAAAGTTTCATTGTAGTCAATTCCTTGTCTTTGACGATAACCTTTAGCAATTAGTCTAGCTTTATAGGTAATCACATTACCATCCATGTCAGTTTTCTTTTTGAAAACCCACTTGCACCCTATAAGCTTTATTCCTTCGGGTGGGTCAACCAAAGTCCATACTTGGTTTTCATACATGGAATCCATTTATGACTTGATGGCTTAAAGCCATTTGTCAGATTTTGAACTATTCAGAATTTCTTCATAGGTTGTAGGCTCATCATTTTCTATGAGCAATATGTCATTCTATTCACTAATGAGGAATCCATATCTCTCTGGAACAGTATGCATCCTACTTGACCTACGAAGCTCTTGTGCTTCATAAGGTTGAGCTATTATATCATCTGTATGAGTAACAAGCTCGGGTTCAGGCAGTTGATCAGCATCTGTTTGAGCATCTTGAATTTCCTCAAGTTCAATTTTTCTCTCACTATCACCTTTTAGAAGGAATTCTCTCTCTAAAAAGATAGCATGTCTTGAAACAAAAACCTTTTGTTCCAAGGGGTGGTAAAATTGATATCCATATGATGCTTTTGGATATCCCACAAATAGACATCAGTTAGACTTAGCTTCTAGCTTCACATAAGCAGGACAACCCCAAATTCTCATGTAAGAAAATGTGGGTTTCTTGTTATACCATATCTCATATGCACTAACATCAACTGACTTTGAAGGAACTCCATTTAATATATAAATGGCGGTCTCTAATGCATAACCCCAAAAGGATTTAGGCAATTCCGCAAAACTCATCATAGAACTTACCATGTCTAACAAGGTTCGGTTTCTTCTTTCAGCCACACCATTGTGTTGTGGCGTGTAAGGTGGAGTCCATTGAGATAAAATCCCATTATCCCTAAGATAATCTAAAAACTCTTGGCTCAAGTATTCACCTTCTCGATCTGATCGAAGTGTTTTAATACTTTTGCCAAGTTGTTTCTCTACTTCATTTCTGAATTCTTTGAACTTTTCAAAATCTTCAGATTTGTATCTCATACGATACATGTACCCCATATCGTGAGTAGTCATCGATAAAAGTAATGAAGTAGATGAAACCACCCCTGGCGTGTGTAGACATTGGACCACATACATCTGAATGTATTAAGTCTAAAAGTCCATTAGCACATTCACCCTTTCCCTTAAAAGGTAATTTAGTCATCTTGCCTAATAAGCAAGATTCACATGTGTCATATGATTCATAATCAAATGACCCCAAACTAGCACTGGTGTGTAGCTTAGCCATGCGTTTCTCACTTATATGACCAAGACTAGAATGCCATAAATAAGATGATTTCAACATATCTTGTTTTTGCCTTTTATTATCATTGATGTTTAAAATTGGATTTGACATATCTAATATGTATATACCATTGCATAATGTACCATTAGCATAAATAATTCCATTCAACATAATAGAACAACAATTGTTACTAAAATCTAAAAGGAAACCATCTTTATTTAGACTTGAAACAGAAATAATGTTTTTAGTCAAAGCAGATATATAATAGCAATGATCCAAATTTAATGTAAGCCCACTAGGGAGGGTAAATACATATGTTCCTATAGCTAATGCAGCAACCCTTGCTCCATTTCCAATGAGTAGCTCTGACTCTCGCTTATTGAGCTGTCTACTATTTCTTAGGCCCTGCATATCAGTGCATATGTGTGAGCCACAACCGGTATCTAATACCCATATATTATTATTGGAAACAGTATTAATTTCAATGATAAAAATACCTAAAGTAGATGGGGCATCAGATGCCTTCTTCTTCAAGGTCTCCAAGTAAGTCTTGCAGTTTCTCTTCCAATGGCTATCCTTGCCACAATGGAAGCATGTCTCTTTTGGAGCAATCTCCTTGGCCACGCCTCCCTTAGGCTTCATGGACTTCTTCTTCTCCTTAAGGTTCTTCCTTTTCGAACTTGAAGAGTCCACCAGCATCACAGCCTTACTGTCCTTCTTCACAGATGACTCAGCTATTTTAAGCAAGTTAATCAGCTCAGGAATAGTGGTAGATATTTGGTTCATCTATAGTTAAGCACAAAATGTGAATAACTATCAGAAAAACTGGTTAGAATAAAGTCAATACTTAATTCATGGTCCATCACATATCCCAAGGTGGCCAACCTCTCAATATAGCCATTCATCTTCAATGCATATTGCACGGGAGATGTCCCCTCAACCATCTTAGTGCGGAAGAGCAACCTTGAAGTTTTGAACCTTTCTGAATGTGCTTGCTCATCAAAAAGCTCTTTTAGATGGTATACTATGGAATTAGCATCCATAGCCTCATGCTGCTTTTGCAACTCAGCTGACATAATAGCAAGCATAATGCAGCTTGACATCTCACTATCATCGAGATGTTTTTGATATGCCTTCTGAACATCTTCAGAAGCATTAGGAGTAGGGGGATTAGGGAGTGCCTTATCTAGGACATAGCCAATCTTTTCAGATTTGAGAACTATTCTCAAATTCCTTACCCAATCCTAAAAATTGGACCCAGTCAACTTATTTGATTCCATTAGCGATTGCAAATTCACACTTGTCGTGATGATGATTCTAGCAACCTAGATGTAAAATAGAACATATTAAAATGTACATAAAATCCATGTTTATTAGATCTTTAATAAATCGCATTATGGCTCCCACTATTTTATTGCGAATCCATAGCCCTCATTATGAACCCGAGAGAACTTATATGGAAGTTCTCCTAGTGGGTCCATATCCAACTAGCTAAGAATAACCTTGAGGCAACCCAACAAGCTATCCTTAGTTTGGTTGGTAGCTATCTAATCCATACCAATTGCATTATTCATGCAACTATCGAATCTTGTGTTATCAACAAATTGATGTGTGCACGTACATTGGGCAATCGACTCTTGAAACATGTACATCTCATGTATACAAACCCAACTTCAACTCCAATACACATTAACCTTGGCGCAAATCCAACAAGTTAATAATATCGGTTAAGTCTAACCCATTAATTAAGAAATCTAATTTCAATGAATTGAACATATTCTTATAGAGTGAGCCTGAGGCAACTCAACAACCCTAACTCTAGAAGAACTCTGGTTCTCCCCATATTAATGGAAGACATAAGACTTAATTATTTATTTAGTGAGGGATTTCTTTTTTAAGTCTCATCAAGTTATTATTTCATGCTTTTATATATCATACATTCATCACATTAATATATAAAGATAGTGTGGCGGCACCGCCTCCCCACCCGAACTGCAACACGTGCCCGGATGAGGGAGCGCAACTACCTGTCTTTCTTACTTCTTCAATTCGATATATTTTTTTTATACTCATGTATATATATGGATATAAACAGAAATCATAGTACAATTTATTTACATAAAATAGTAATTTATAACATCAGCGGAATTCTTAACAAATTTTAAAAGCAAGTTTTATAAACTCAAACATTTCTTTAATAAAAAGTCAAATACAAAAGTTTCAAAACTTGTAACCCACTTTCTCAAGGTCGGACCACTTTACTTGAATGGGATCACCGCTTGCTTTATCTAGCGTCTTCAGCTACCTTTCTATGTCTGCGTGGAAATTAAACTCCGCGCTAAGCTCTAAGCTTAGTGGTGCATATAAAGAAGACAATATACTATATCATGCAACAAGCATTAACAATTATCATTTTTGTGCATTAAAATGTTTGCATGCATGACTATCAACATATTCCTATTTCAAACAAGTATGAATGTCATGCTCATATAGACAATGTTATTTTCATTTATCTTTAATAGCAAAGTATTCTGTAAATCTCTTTATCATTGCATTTCAATCTCATATCATCATCATTTTCTTATTCTTTTCTTTTCTTATTTTTCCAACATATCCTCATTATCTTGCCCACATCACTCTAAAGTTTTGGACTGACTGGATACAGGTTATGGATCAGGAGCGCTCACACAAGCTTATGCCACCCTGTCCACTATCTGGCTCATAAGAGCTTCTCAAATCAATGGCGCTCACACAAGCTTATGCCACATTGATTGAGTATAATTTCATCATAGATGAAAAACCGGATCAAGGCCGCTCACACAAGCTTATGACACCTTGTCCTCATTTATATATACTCATCGGAGCTTTCTCAAGTTAGTGGCGCTCACACAAGCTTTAGCCACACTGACTGAGCATCCCAGACCAATGGCGCTCACACAAGCTTTAGCCATATTGGTTGAGGTATAGTACGGTACCGTTCGCCCCCTTAATGACATGTCATCTATCCTGATTCTAGTCCGCATGTAGAGTAATGGGCTTCTTTATATTTTTACAAAAATCATTATTCTCAAATTTCCACACATCATTATCTCATATTTATCAACATCTCAATTTTCTTATTTTGCAAACATATAGTCATAATCATATATCTTTTCATTCATTTACTAGATTCATCAATATTCTCATGTTTATCATCTGCATCCGATTTCATGTATTATCCATGACAATTCATTTTTCTACATCAATACATTTTTCTATATCACAACATATCACATTCTCACATCAATATATATATACATATATCTATATTCATATCATTCTTATTTCACTGGATAGACAATAACTTTCATTTACCTACCTGAATTCCCCATTTAATAACCACATTCATAATTTCAAATGCAAAGCATTCACGGCCGTGGTAACTGCTTTCACGCCCGTAATCCCAAGCCATGAACGCTACTGGAATGAATTGCCCAAAAGCATTCACGGTCGTGATTACTCATTCACGCCCGTGAATAAGTTCACTGCCGTGATTCCAACCCGTGAACGCTTCTAGAATGAATAGTACCATTTCCACCCAGAAATTCACAACCGTGACACAATCAGTCACAACCGTGAACCCTCAAGTTCACGCCCGTGACTCAATAGTCACACCTGTGACTTTCAGCAGGAAATCTGCATATTCACATTTCATTCATTCTAACATCATCCAAAACATACCAAATTCTATTTCATGCATTTCTAAGGCTCTTTACTCAACTTATTACTTTTTAATACATTTACATGCCTTGATCATACAAGATTCTCTAACATGCATCCTTAATTCAATGTCACAATTTTCTCATTCATATATGTCTAAACCTATGGTTTCATGCCATAATCATCATCATTCTTGAAATTGCATTTATCTAAAGTCATATTCAACATGCATTATTTCAAACAAAATAGGCTATTGCCTTAAATTATGCACAAACCTTAATCTTTCTCCTTCACTCTTTTAGGTAGCTTTCTCTTTTCCTTTGCACCTTAGAGCTTGTTCCTTGCCATTTGGAACTCCTACAACATCATAGATCATCTTCATCATTATCTAATTTCATTAAGACCCTAAACTCTCTTTCTCTCTTTCAAAACCCTAGTTTCTCTCTCATTCCATATAAGTCTTGGATGAGCTCAAAATTCGAACTTCCTTTAGAAAAGATGAAGAAGAAGAAGAAATACTTCTTACCTTACACTTTTCTTCACTTGATCACCATTTTGGAGATTTTCTCTCTCTACCAAACTTGATTTTTCTGCCTCTTTCTTGTTCTTTCCTGTTTCCTTATAAGTTATGGAACATAAATATCACTTTATCTTGCTCTTTACCTTCTCTTCCCTTCCTTTCTCTCTCTAGAATCAAGGTGAGCTATGGAGAAATGGATGAAGCTGGCGTGACTGGTAAAGAAAAGAGAGAAAAGGATGCAGAAAATGAAGAGAAGAAGAAGAAAAAAGTCTTATATAGGGTGCCCAAAAAGTCTTCATGTGGGACCCACCATTTTCCATTTTATCCCAATTTTACACTTAATCAATATTAATCATTTTCCTTTAATATCATAGCTGGCCAACCCACTTTTAAATGTCCAAAATTAATATGTTGATTAACAATTAATCTCATAAATCCTCCAATTTTTGGTAAATTGAAATTTGACCCCAAAACTTATCAAATTTTGCAAATTAGTCCTTTACCGTAAATTAACTTCTTTAAACTTTAATATCACTTAATTAGGCATTCATCATTTAATTTAGCCATTTCTTAATCAATTTTGTGTAAAAATCCGAATTTAGACTCCGATCGGTCAAACGCGTCAACTTCACGACACGTATGACTCGGGGCCTAAATTAGCGGATGTTACATTCTCTCCCCCTTAAAATAATTTTTTCCTCGAAATTTACCTGTTCATTCGGGGTTGAACAACTGGGGATACTTCTTCTTCATCACTTCTTCACTTTCCCACGTGGCTTCTTCAATTGTATGATTCCGCCACCAAACTTTAACTAGAGGAACTCTCTTGTTCCAGAGAACTTTCTCTTCATATGCTATTATAGCCACTGGTTCTTCCTCATAAGACATATCTGTCTGTACCTCTATTTCCTCAATCGGTATAATATGGGTTGGGTCTGAACGATATCTTCTTAACATTGAAACATAGAACACGTTATGAATTATGTTTAGCTCCGGAGGAAGAGCTAATCGGTAAGCCACTGGTCCTATTCTTTCTAGAATTTCATAGGGACCAATAAACCTTGGGCTTAACTTTCCCTTTTTACCGAACCTCAATATCTTTTTCCAAGGCGAAACTTTAAGAAATACTTTGTCTCCTACTGTATATTCTATATCTCGCCTTTTTAAATCGGCATATGATTTATGTCGATCTTGTGCTACTTTTAGCTTTTCCTTGATCACTTTAACTTTCTCCTCAGTTTGTTGAATTATTTTTGACCCAATCAACTTTTTCTCATTCAACTCGGTCCAACATATTGGTGTCCTACACTTTCTTCCATATAAAGCTTCATAAGGAGCCATGCCTATGCTTGTTTGATGACTGTTGTTATAGGCAAACTCCATAAGAGGTAAATGTCAATCCAAACTTCCCTCAAATTCAAGCACACAACATCTCATCATATCCTCTATCAACTGTATCACTCGCTCTGATTATCCATCCGTTTGCGGATGAAATGCTGTGCTAAAATTTAGTCGAGTTCCCAAAGCCTGCTGTAGACTCTTCCAGAACTGCGATGTAAACCTGGGATCTCTGTCAGAAATGATAGATATAGGCACTCCATGAAGTCTCACTATCTCATTCATATAAATCTCAGCCAGCTTGTTCAAAGTATAGTCCATTCGGACTGGTAAAAAATGTGTTGACTTCGTCAATCGATCCACTATCACCCACACTGCATCATGCTTTCTCTGAGTTACCGGTAAACCAGACACAAAATCCATCGTGATCCTCTCCCACTTCCATTCTGGTATGAGAATCGATTGTAGTAATCCTATGGGTAATTGATGCTCAACTTTCACTTGCTGACAGATTAGATCCTTTTTCATCCCCGACCACCAGTATTGTGCTTTCAAATATTGGTACATCTTGTTCCCACCTGGGTGTATAGTATAGACCGTTTCATGAGCTTCTTTTAAAATCTCTGTCCTCAACTCTTCTATACTTGGTACGCAAATTTGGTTCTTGAAATACACAGTACCATCTTTTGTTAAAGAAAATTCTGACTTTTCTCCATTTTTCAAGGCTTCGACCATCTTTACTAACTTCTCATCTTGTTTTTGGACATCTTTAATTTTTTGCATCAATGTGGATTCCACTCGCATCTCAGCTAAAATCTTCCTGCTTAGTGCATCTGCAACCACATTAGCTTTTCCTGGATGGTAGTCTATCACACAATCATAGTCTTTAATCAATTCCAACCATCTTCGTTGCCTCAGATTCAACTCTTTCTATGAAGGAAGATACTTAAGACTCTTGTGGTCTGTATAAATGTAGCATCTTTCTCCATACAAATAATGTCTCCATATCTTTAGAGCAAAAACTATCGCTGCAAGCTCTAAATCATACGTCGGATAGTTAAGTTCATGAGGCTTAAGCTGTCTGGAGACATATGCAATCACTTTTCCTTCTTGCATCAGAACACATCCTAGCCCATTGTGACTTGCATCACTGTACACAACATAATCTTTTCCTAGAGTAGGCTGAGTCAAAACTGGTGCTTCAGTCAACATTGCTTTCAATCGATCAAAGCTTACTTGACACTTATCTGTCCATTCAAAACGGACCTCTTTTCGCAGCAATCGTGTCAAAGGATTCGCTATAGATGAAAATCCTTTCACAAATCTCCTATAGTATCCGGCTAATCCAAGAAAACTTCTCACTTCTGTCACATTTCGAGGTGGTTTCCAATTAAGGATAGCCTCGATTTTACTAGGATCAACTCGAATACCTTCTACTGCAATTACATGACCCAGAAAACTAACTGCTTCTAGCCAAAATTCACACTTAGATAGCTTTGCATACAATTGTTTCTCCCTCAAGGTCTGCAATACTTTTCTAAGATGTTGGTCATGTTCTACTCGATCTCTTGAATAGATAAGAATGTCATCAATGAATACAACTACAAATTAATCAATATATGGCCTGAACACTCGGTTCATCAGGTCCATAAAAACTGCCGGCGCATTCGTCAATCCAAATGGCATCACCAAGAATTCATAATGACCATAACGAGTCCTGAATGCTGTCTTAGATACATCTGGCTCTTTGATCTTCAGTTGATGATATCCCGATTGAAGATCTATCTTTGAGAATACACTTGCACCTTTCAACTGATCAAATAAATCATCAATCCTAGGCAGTGGGTATTTATTCTTAACAGTAAACCTATTAAGCTGCCTGTAGTCAATACAAAGACGTAAGGTACCGTCTTTCTTCTTCACAAATAGTACTGGAGCACCCCATGGGGATACACTAGGTTGTATAAATCCTTTATCTAACATTTCCTGTAACTGTATCTTCAATTCTTTCAATTCTATGGGTGCCATCCTATATGGTGTAATAGATATAGGAGCGGTGCCAGGTACTAATTCAATAGCAAACTCTATCTCTCGATCAGGTGGTAGTCCTGGTAACTCTTCAGGAAATACATCAGAAAACTCACTAACAGTTGGGATGTCGGTTAAATTTGCACTTTTCTTTCGGGTGTCAATCACATACGCTAGATAAGTCTCACATCCCTTATCGATGAGTTTTCGAGCTTTCAACGCTGATATCACATTATCTGGATATCCTCTATACTCACCCATCACTACTATCTCTTCTTGTTTTGAAACTTTAATTCTCATCTGCCTCTTTCCACAATCTATTATCACCCCATGGCAAGCTAGCCAATCCATTCCCAAGATCACATCGAACTCGCGGAATGGTAACTCTATTAGATCTGCTGGAAATTGCCTGCCTTGAATTTCGACTGGGCAACCTCTAAACACTTTACTAACCCGCACACTGTGTCCTAACAGGTTAGTCACACAAATCTCATATTCTAGAGTCTCTGGTTTTAAACCCTCTCGACCCAATGGTGGTGTGCATATGTATGAGTGTGTTGACCTAGGGTCTATCAATGCATGTATACAAGAGCCAAAGAGAAAGAATTTACCCGCTATGATGTCAGGTGCATCCTGCTCCTCTCGGCCTCACATGGCATAAGCTCTTGCTGGAGCAGCTCTACTGCCTTCAGGTCTCTCTACTGTATCTGATCTGAACTGGCTTGGCCCCACACGACCGTCTCTTCCTTGTCCTCGGCCTCGTCCTCTGCCTTGTCCCATAGTCTGTATTGGCGCTGACTCAATACTCCCTGAACCTCTGCCAAACTGTAGCAATGGACAATCTCTTTTAATATGGTTCTTGAAGCCGCATCTCATGCACGCTCCTGTCATTAACCAACACTCTCCTAGATGTGAACGACCACAATATTGACACTCCGGTAGAGTGGTAGATCTACGAGATGCCTGTGTCGGTGCACTAGCAGCCGATGAAGTAGATCTTACAGGTTGTCCCCGCCTATAAGAATGAAATCTGCTGGAACTCCCAGCCTGGAATTGGCCACCAAAAGATTCGGCTCTCTTGCCACTAGACTGTACTCCACTTGGTTGTGGTGCTGGTCTACTAACCCCACTAATCTGTACTGGCTGTTGTGTTGCCAGGACTCTTTCAACTGTTCTAGCAGATGCTAGTAAGTTGGGAAAACTCATCAGACGCAGGGCTGAAACTTGTAACTTAATAGTATCCCTCAATCCATCTTCAAATCGTCGGCACTTATCTGCCTCGGTGGATATAATACCACCAGCATACTTACAAAGATGAGTGAACTCTCTCTAATGTTCTGTTACAGACATATCCCTCTGTTTTAACCTCAGAAACTCTCTCTTTTTGTCGTCTGTATAAATAGGAGGAATGTACTGCTCCTTACACTTCTCTAGAAAGAATTCCCATGTCATAGGGTTAGGAGCCTCTGTACTCTGTGATTCAGATCGCCACCAATCATATGCATGCTCCTGTAACAGAGATACTGCATATTCATATTTCTATTCATCTATGCAGTGGAGTTGATTAAATACTCTCTCGGCTCGTTCCAACCAAAATTCGGCCACTAAGGGGTCATCTTCCCGTTTACCATAGAAATCAGATGCCCCTAATTTCCTCAGTCTCTCAAACTATAATCCAGATGAATCTGATCGTGATGCTCTCTGTAGCAAATCTATCATATTTCTTATGAGCTCAGTCTGACCCATATTCATAGCTGAACGTTCACGAAGTGAGCTGGGACTAGATCTCGGTGCCGCAGCTCGACGACGACTTGGTTGCGACGAAGCTCTTGCCTCTAAGGGCTCATTATTCTCAGCTTCTTCTATAACTATTCGTCTTGATCCTGAGGCCATATCCTACCTATAACATAAAGGTAATGGCCCTAATCAGTAAAACAGCAACTCCAAGAATGCAATTGTGGGTACGTTTCAAGAAAAAATATTTTCAAAATTCACTTTAAAAATCCAAAACCGTCCAAACGGGCTTTAATGTCAAAATCCAGAAACACAAACCTGGTGCGCTCTGATACCAAAAACCTGTGGCGGCACCGCCTCCCCACCCGAACCGCAACACGTGCCCGGATGAGGGAGCGCTGCTACCTGTCTTTCTTACTTCTTCAATTCGCTATATATATATATATTTTTTATACTCATGTATATATATATGGATATAAATAGAAATCATAGTACAATTTATTTACATAAAATAGTAATTTATAACATCAGTGGAATTCTTAACAAACTTTAAAAACAAGTTTTATAAACTCAAACATTTCTTTAATAAAAAATCAAATACAAAAGTTTCAAAACTTGTGACCCATTTTCTCAAGGTCGGACTGCTTTACTTGAATGGGATCACCGCTTGCTTTATCTAGCTTCTTTAGCTACCTTTCTATATCTGCGTGGTGCATATAAAGAAGGCAATATACTATATCATGCAACAAGCATTAACAATTATCATTTTTGTGCATTAAAATGTTTGCATGCATGACTATCAACATATTCCTATTTCATACAAGTATGAATGTCATGCTCATATAGACAATGTTATTTTCATTTATCTTTAATAGCAAAGTATTCTGTAAATCTCTTTATCATTGCATTTCAATCTCATATCATCATCATTTTCTTATTCTTTTCTTTTCTTATTTTTCCAACATATCCTCATTATCTTGCCCACATCACTCTAAATTTTTGGACTGACTGGATACGAGTTATGGATCAGGAGCGCTCACACAAGCTTATGTCACCCTATCCACTATCTGGCTCATAATAGCTTATCAAATCAATGGCGCTCACACAAGCTTATGCCACATTGATTGAGTATCATTTCATCATAGATGAATAACCGGATCAAGGCTGCTCACACAAGCTTATGGCACCTTGTCCTCATTTATATATGCTCATCGGAGCTTTCTCAAGTCAGTGGCGCTCACACAAGCTTTAGCCACACTATACCTTAACCAATGGCGCTTACACAAGCTTTAGCCACATTGGTTGAGGTATAGTACGATACCTTTCGCCCCCTTAATGACATGTCATCTATCCTGATTCTAGTCCGCAATTAGAGTAATGGGCTTCTTTATATTTTTACACCAATCATTATTCACAAATTTTCACACATCAATATCTCATATTCATCAACATCTCAATTTTCTTGTTTTGCAAACATATAGTCATAATCATATATCTTTTCATTCATTTACTAGATTCATCAATATTCTCATGTTTATCATCTGCATCCGATTTCATGTATTATCCATGACAATTCATTTTTCTACATCAATTCATTTTTCTATATCACAACATATCACATTCTCACATCAATATATATATACATATATCTATATTCATATCATTCTTATTTCACTGGATAGACAATAACTTTCATTTACTTACCTGAATTCCCCATTTAATAACCACATTCATAATTTCAAATGCAGAGCATTCACGACCGTGATTACTGCTTTCACGCCCGTGACTTAGTTCACGCCCGTAATCCCAATCCGTGAACGCTACTGGAATGAATCGCCCAAAAGCATTCACGGTCGTGATTACTCATTCACGTCCGTGAATAAGTTCACTACCGTGATTCCAACCCGTGAACGCTTCTAGAATGAATAGTACCATTTCACCCAGAAATTCACAATCGTGAGACAATCATTCGCAACCGTGAACCCTCAAGTTCACGCCCGTGACTCAATAGTCACACCTGTGACTTTCAGCAGGAAATCTGCATATTCACCTTTCATTCATTCTAACATCATCCAAAACATACCAAATTCTATTTCATGCATTTCTAAGGCTCTTTACTCAACTTATTACTTTTCAATACATTTACAAGCCTTGATCATACAAGATTCTCTAACATGCATCCTTAATTCAATGTCACAATTTTCTCATTCATATATGTCTAAACCTATGGTTTCATGCCATAATCATCATCATTCTTGAAATTGCATTTATCTAAAGTCATAGTCAGCATGCATTATTTCAAACAAAATAGGCTATTGCCTTAAATTATGCACAAACCTTAATCTTTCTCCTTCACTCTTTTAGGTAGCTTTCTCTTTTCCTTTGCTCCTTAGAGCTTGTTCCTTGTCATTTGGAACTCCTACAACATCATAGATCATTTTCATCATCATCTAATTTCATTAAGACCCTAAACTCTCTTTCTCTCTTTGGAAAACCTAGTTTCTCTCTCATTCCATATAAGTCTTGGATGAGCTCAAAATTCGAACTTCCTTTAGAAAAGATGATGAAGAAGAAGAAATACTTCTTACCTTACACTTTTCTTCACTTGATCACCACTTTGGTGATTTTCTCTCTCTACCAAACTTGATTTTTCTTCCTCTTTCTTGTTCTTTCCAGCTTCCTTATGAGTTATGGAACATAAATATCACTTTGTCTTGCTTTTTACCTTCTATTCCCTTCCTTTCTCTCTCTAGAATTAAGGTGAGCTATGGAGAAATGGATGAAGCTGGCGTGACTGGTAAAGAAAAGAAAGAAAAGGATGCAGAAAATGAAGAGAAGAAGAAGAAAAGAGTTTTATATATGGTGCCCAAAAATTCTTCATGTGGGACCCACCATTTTCCATTTTCTCCCAATTTTGCACTTAATCAATATTAATCATCTTCCTTTAATATCATGGTCGGCCAACCCACTTTTAAATGTCCAAAATTAATATGTTGATTAACAATTAATCTCATAAATCCTCCAATTTTTGGTAAATTGAAATTTGACCCCAAAACTTATCAAATTTTGCAAATTAGTCCTTTACCGTAAATTAACTTCTTTAAACTTTAATATCACTTAATTAGGCATTCATCATTTAATTTAGCCATTTCTTAATCAATTTTGTGTAACTTCACGACACGTGCGACTCGGGGCCTAAATTAACGGATGTTACAGATAGTTGCATTAACTATATGGCATGATTATGGACATACTAAAGTCAATCTCTTGAGCCAAATAGAAATTGACTAGGTCTTACCTAGGTATATGCATGAATTTTCAACCCAAAATAGAAATCAAATTCTTATTTCTAAGTCTTTTTGTTTATGGTACCATCTCCTTTGCTTCTTGCTCCTTTATATCTTCATTTTATCCTAATCCGATGTAATCTAATTACATATTTCAAATTATAGAAAACCTCAATTTACATTTGAAGGGAGTAAGGTGAGAAGAGAAATACATAAGAAAGAAAAAGAAGTACGAACATGCAGGCCTTATTTACCATAAAACAAAATAATTTCATGCATGCTCAATCACATTGGGCCTTTGTCCATAATCATCCATCATGCCTTTTCATACACCCCTAACATGGATTCTCGAATGCATAAAATAAAAATGACAATTTTGGATTTCAATTTGTAAATCGATTCAACGCTTGAATCGAAATTGTCTATATGTGTTCTTTCAGTTAATTTAATTTTGTATGCCATTTTAAAGTGGAATTTAATATTTAATCAAATTAAATTAAATTCCATATTTCCAGAAATAATGCAAAATTAATTCTCCTTAAAATTAGAATATTATGATGTTAAAATTAAACAATTTAATTTTAATATACATACCAATTTCTAGTCCTACTAGAATTACAATTGTACAACTTAAATTAATTCAAAATTAATTTGAAAAAATTATAAAAATTTCCAGAACATTAAATCTGCTCAACTTGAATTACAATTGCCCAGCAACAGGCCACAGCAGGCCCAGCGCTCTGCTACCTCCCACCCGTTGGCCAACGACAGTTTTTGGCTTAATTATGCCAATTATGGCCAATTACTATTCATTCATTTCCCTTTTCTCCATTTTTGACTTTTCATCTTTTCTTTGAATTTGATTCAAATAGAAAAGACATCAAATGGCAGAAAATAGACATGAAAATATTTTTTTGTGAAAAAATATTTTTAAGACACAACAAAATTCTCTTAAGAACACTTCCAAAGCTAACACTTTGAATTTGTTCAAACCATTTCTCTTGATAGTTTCTTCTTCATTCTTCATGTGGATTATCATTAGAGATATCTTAGTGTGGATTGTTGTGGTTTGCTACAACCCAACCAAGTGAAGATTTGAAGAACAAAAAAGAAATTACAAGGTATAATTTTTAACATTTATATTTATATAAATTAGTTTTAATGGTACAAGTATGATCTTTTGTTTTGTGTTTTGAAAATTTTATTTTTTCTGCTACGTTTATGAATACGATTCATTCTTCAAAACCCAACATCAAGTCCTCTATAAAAGAAAACATTTGGCTTGTGGATAGTGGATGCTCATGGCATATGACTAGAAACAAAGAGCTATTCAATGACATTAAAAGTACTGATGGTGGTAAGGTAACCTTTGGAAACAATGCTAAGGGTAAAGTAATTGGCATTGGCTCCATTGGTATTAATAATACTACTTTCATTAAAGTTGTTTTACTTGTTGATGGTTTGAAACATAACTTGTTAAGTGTAAGTCAATTATGTGATAAGGGAAACCAAGTAATCTTTACCTCAAATGAATGTCTTGTCACTTTTTTAGTGGCCAAGAGATATTTAAAGGAAGTAGAGATGTCAATACTTACATAATAGACTTACACAAAATATATAACCTTTCCTCTAAGTGTCTTATGACTACTAGTGATGAATCTTGGCTGTGGCATAAAAGGCTTGGTCATGCAAGCATGGATTTAATTCAAAGCCATAGAAAATGAGAGCTAGTAAGTGGACTACCAAAATTCAAATTTGAAAAGAATAAGAAATGTGAACCTTGCCAAAGAGGAAAACAACACAAGTCCTCCTTCAAATCCAAAAATATTGTAAGTACCTTGATGTCTCTACAACATTTGCATTTAGATCTTTTTGGACCTACTAGAATTGCAAGCTTAGGAGGTAAACATTATGCCTTTGTCATGGTAGATGATTACTCTAGATTCACTTGGGTAATTTTCTTAGCTTAAAAAGTGATACTTTTGAATCTTTTAAAAACTTTGCTAAAAGAGTTGAAAACGAAAAGGGTTATTTTATTTCAAAAATAAGAAGCGATCATGACAAAGAATTTGAAAATGAAAACTTTGAAAACTTTTGTCTAGAACATGGTATTTCACAAAAATTTTCATCTCCTAGGACACCTTAACAAAATGGGGCAATCGAAAGGAAAATTCGAACTTTAATTGAAATGGCTCGAACAATGCTCAATGAGTATGATTTACCAACCTACTTTTGGCCAGAAGCCACTAATACTGCACGTTATATTTCAAATCGAGTTTTCAAAAGACCACTCTTAAACAAAACTTCTTTTGAGTTTTGAAAACTTTAGAGTATTTGGATGCAAGTGTTTCATATTAAATACCAAGGACAACCTTGAAAATTTTTCCTCTAAATTCAATGAAGGTATCTTTTTAGGATACTCCACCTCTAGCAAAGCTTATAGAGTCTTTAATAAAAGGTCATTAGTTGTTGAAGAATTTATGCATGTTTGTCTTTGATGAATCTAGTAAGCTTGATCTTGTGAAAGGTAGTGTTCTTGATGATATCATAGGTACAACGAAAAAGCTTGATCTTGATTATGAGAAAGATGAAAATGATCAAGAAAACCCATATAAAGATGTCTCTCTACCTCAAGCTTAAGAGCAAGACAAACAAGAGATTCCAAAGCAATGGAAAATGACAAAAGATCACCCCAAGGATCAAATCATTGGTGATCCTACTAAAGGTGTAAGCACTAGATCTCATCTCAAACTTTTAGATTCTAACCTTGCTTTTGTCTCTCAAATTGAACCTAAAAATATTGATAAGGCTCTTAATGATGAATATTAGGTGATTGCTATGCAAGAGGAACTTAACCAATTTGAGAGAAGTAAGGTGTGGACATTAGTTCCTATACCCAAAGAGCATCAAATCATTGGTAGCAAATGGGTATTTAGAAATAAACTAGATGAACAAGGTTCAATAATTAGGAATAAGGCTAGGTTAGTTGCAAAGGGTTATAATCAAGAAGAAGGAATATATTATGATGAGACTTATGCTCTAGTAGCTCGATTAGAAGCCATAAGAATTCTTTTAGCATTTACATGCCATATGAATTTTAAACTATTTCAAATGGATGTCAAAAGTTCTTTCTTAAATGGTTTTATAGAGGAGGAAGTTTATGTAGAACAACCACCGGGTTTTGAAAGCCATAATTTTCCTAATCATGTTTTTAAACTTTCAAAAGCTTGGTACGGTTTAAAACTAGCTCCAAGAGCTTGGTATGAAAGACTATGTTCTTTCCTTTTAGAAAATAATTTTTCAAAGTGAAATGTTGACACAACATTATTTACTAAAAAGCATAAGCATGATATTCTAATTGTTCAAATCTGTGTTGATGACATCATATTTGGGTCTACTAATGAATTGCTTTGCCAAGAATTTGCTAAGTGTATGACTAGGGAATTTGAAATGAGGATGATGGGTGAGCTTAAGTTATTCCTTGGTCTACAAATAAAACAAAGTAATGAGGGCATATTCATCAACCAATCCAAGTATGCCAAATACTTAATCAAAAAATTTAGAATGGAAAGATGCAAAAATGCCAAGACTCCAATGAGCAAATCAACAAAATTGGACAAAGACAAAAGGGCAAGAGCATTAATGAAAAGCTCTATAGAGGTATGATCAGATCACTCTTATATCTTACTGCCTCTAGGCCCGATATAATGTATAGTGTATGCTTATGTGCTAGATTTCAATCATGTCCTAAGGAATCACATTAGAATGATGTGAAAAGAATCTTAACATATTTAGATGGCACATTGCATCTAGGTGTATGGTATCCTAGAAATTCATCCTTTCATATCTTAGGATATTCAGATGCAGACTATGCTGGCAGTCTCTTAGATAGAAACAGTTGTCACTTTATTAGTGAATGCTTAGTTTTTTGGTTTAGCAAAAAACAAGTTTCAGTTGCTCTTTCTACCACTGAAGCGGAATATGTGGCAGTTGGATATTGCTATACTCAAATCCTATGGATGAGACAACTTAAAGATTATGGACATAGTTTGGACCATATACCCATCAAATGTGACAATACAAGTGCCATAAATGTAGCGCTCACTTACCCTACTAATTGTTAACAGGATATGGAAGTGCTACTAAGCTTATTTGTTTTAAAACAATTGCTCAATTTATTGTATAAATATTTTTATTCCAATTTTTGAGTTTATTATTAGCAAAATATTTATTACCATAAATATATATATATATATATATATATATATATTTAATATGAAACTAGTGATGTGAATAATTTGATTTAAAAGAGCTCATTAATTGAACCATAATTTTTAGAAATATATTTATAAATAATACTAGATATATATAATTTCAAAATTTATTCCTTATAAATATTACATGCCACAAATTTACAACAAAACAAATTCTTAAAATTTAAATTTTACAATATAATTTTCAAAACATATAAAAAGAAACCAGATCACTGCAATCTGATCTTGGGGTTCCCTCTTCTTCGGTCGTCCTATCGGAACAACTCATTCTATTTATCAGCACGTGAAACACATGCGCTAAGCTACTAGCTTAGTGGTACATTTGACAACTATCCAATAATTATATAAATATTTCCAAAATAAACCTTTAAAAACTAAAATCAACTTACTAAGGATGCCAAATATTCAAATAATATTAAAACTATTTTTGTCATGCAAAATTATACAATTCATCAATTTTAACGTTCATTCCATTAAGCATGCTTGAAATTGCTTAACAATTCAAGATATAAAATTTAAAATATAAATTTCATAATTCATAATTTTGTTTTTTTTGTTTAATAGCCCACTACATCTTAAACCGAAACTAAACTTTGGATACAAGATTTCTTCTCTCCGACAGTATACTTGGTGCCTACATAATTATTTTATAACTTGACATTTAATGCCTACATTTTCAATAACAACTCAGCACCTTTTTGGTGCCTACGTAATTTCAAACTCAGCACTATTTCTTATTACCTACGTAAATTAAATCTCAACACTATTATTTTTAGTGCCTACATTTCTACCCTTTTATTGGCATGCCAACTTATCCTAATTTCTAGTTCTCGACTAGATGTTATAGGGCTTAATTATATTTGTTACCTTTATTATTATCTACATAAATTATGTAGATAACATTAATATAAATTCCAAATAAGTGCAATAATTTCCATTAAACGTTTTACAACCTCATACTTGCTCATTTAATAATTATATCTATAAGAAAATCAAATATTATATTTTTCTATCACAAAATTTCACAATCAACACATATATGCAAATTGTCCTATTCTGGACAACATTTCTACCTTATGTTGCCCTGTATTTTTCGTCCATTTTTAGATAGAAATTGGATAAGTAATCAACTAAAAAAATATAGGTACATGTCTTATATTTAATTTCCAAATAAAATCACATTAAAAACATTAAAAATAATTTTGTAGCAAAACTTATAAATTTTCTTTTAAGCTACGTTCATTCCAATCTGCCAAGTATTTTACGGGATAGATTTCTGCATTATATTTCTCTGTCTTTTTCTTCCATTTTTATATGGAATTTGGACAAGTAATCATGTAGAAAAATGTAGGTAAATGTCTTATCTTTAATTTCCAATTGGTCTCATATTAAAATGAATTTTTTAGTAAAAGGTAGGAATTTTCTTCTAAACTACGTTCATTACAATCTGCCCAGTATTTTACTGGACAGATTTATAATTCAAATTTGAGTCCATTTTTTACCTAATTCTAGTTATATTCAGGTCTAATGGTCTGAATGAAAGTTGAAACACTATGTCTTAAATTTTCAACCCAATAAGAATCACTCAAAAACCATTTCTAGAACTCAACTTATGATCAGAAAACTAGACACTGTTCTTAAGATGAATTTTCCAACACATCGATTAATTCATACAATTTCCATTTTCATGCATCAACCTCATATTCTAATTTTGATTTTCACATTCATAGAATCATTTAATCACCACTTCATACCAAATTTCACAAACATCACAAAATCAAAATCAACATTTTTCTATATTGAATTTTTTCCAAATGTACATACCTCAAAATTTTACTTCTCTTCACTTTTCTCTTCTTCCTAGCTAGATTTCTCTTTACCCTTACTTCCTCTTTGATTTTGGATCAAAGGTTGTTCAATTCCTTGTCCTAACAATAAATTTTACACTAATCATGCACTAATCACACTAATCCACCCTTAATCACCATTAACATAATAATAATCCTAAACTACTAGCTTTAATGGCAACTAACCCTAAACTCAAGGAAAAGAGAAGAAGAAAAGTAAGAAGATGGAAAATCTAAACTCACCTTTGACGATCTTCAAAATGACCCAAGTCTTCTTTCTTTTTTTCTCTTTTTTTCTTTCTTCCTCTTCTTTAGTTTTGCTCACTTATCTTCACTTCTTTGATGATCTTGCCTTAATTCCAATTTTTTTCCATCTAATCTTAGATTGATTTGAAGAACAAAAAGAAGAATAAGTGGGGAAGGAAGTCACGTCAAAAGGAGAAGAAAAGGAAGAGAAATTGGTTTGATTAAGATGAGGAAGAAGAAGAGTAAAGGCAAAAAGTTAAAGTTGACTTTTATAGTTGGATTAGGTGGGTGGTTAGGATTAATTAGATAATCTTGTCTCTTATTGGTCCATTAATTTAAATCACTCTTACTTTATTTTAATCAAAAGAATATTCCTTTCCTTAGATAAAGAATATTCCATTTTTATGCCTTCTTAAAATATTTGTGCCAAAAACACTGCAATTTGAAATTTCGTTCAGCAAAAAATTATTTTTTTTCCTAAATTTTAATTCCAAACTTCAAAATTCTCAATTAATAATATCCAAAATATTTTTCTCATACCTTATTATTTTTTTAATTTTTTCTTTCAAGTCCGAATTTATACCCCGATCGGTTCGATACGCCAGATTGCAGTCAACCGCAACTATGACCTAAATTATTGGGCATTACAATAAACCTATCTAATGTTAAACCTTGAGGGGTATTTCTGTCATTTTGATGATAACAAATAAAATAGCAATATTGTATTTAACATACTTGTTTTCTAAGTTTATTAAACAGGGTATGAAATAAAATAGCAAGAATGGAAAATGGAAGGATATTCCTTGAAAGACAAAATTAAGGAAGTAGCATGTTCACGCCCGTGACCCTATGTGTCACGCCCGTGAAAGAGCTAACCGTCACCAAAACAAACTTTTGGCCATGACCCAATGTTTCAAAACATTCCAGAGAGCTTCACGACCAAGTTCACCACTTCAATCACGGCTTGGGAAGAACAGTCACTCCCGTGACAAAAATAGTCACGCCCGTGATGGATGAAAGAGAAAAATGTCAAGCGCGATTATTTGGTTGGTACAACGGCTAGTTTCATATTAAATGCACCCTAATGACTATAATTAGCCACGAGAGTATAAATGGAAGTCATTCATGCATTCAGTACAAGAGGATAACAAACACTTTGAATCAAAATCTTATTACAAGCTATTTATACATTCAATACTTTGAGAACCAATACCTATTCTTTGTAAAAATCTTTTTGCTCTTCATTTATTGAGAAATAAAGATTTGTGAGTGTTTCTCTCTGTAATCATTTATTACTCAAGTGAGTTTTGGGTATTTCTGGGTTAAGAGTAGAACACTTGTAAGGGTTAGTTGTGTGAGCCTTTAAAACACAAAGTAAAGGTTATTTGTGTGAGCCTGTAAAACACAAGATAAAGGTTGTTTGTGTGAGCCTGTAAAACACAAGATAAAAGATTGTTTGTGTGAGCCTGTAAAACACAAGGCATTGGTTATTGTGTGAGCCATTAAAACATAAGGGATTTATGGGTTTGGTGTGAGCCATTATGAGAAACACCATATTTGGGAGTGAGCTTGTAAAACTCCATTGTAACACTTAGTGTATTAGTGAAACTCCCAATTGCGATTGGGGAGAGGTGTAGGGTTTGTTAACACCCGAACCTTTATAAAAATCCTTGTGTCCAATTTCTCTATCCCTCCTAAAATTAATTTTTTATTTCCGCACTTTAAAGTTTAATTTTTTAAACTCCAATTCAACCCCCCTGCTTGGCTTAATATCTGGGCAACAATTGGTATTAGAGCTTAGTCTAGCATCGAAGCCTAAAAAGTGCTAGTAAAGATTAAGATATGGCCAGTGAAGGATTCCAAAGTCTCAAACCTTACTTTGATGGAGCAAATTATGCCCATTGGAAGTTTCAGATGGAGACATATCTAGATAGTGAAGGAATTGAAGTCTGGGATAGTGTATGAAAAGAATGGACACCACCAACCAGAAGAGGAGCTGATGGTGAAGAAGAAATCCTATCAAGAGATGATTGGACAAAGTCTCAAAGAAGAGCAAATTTCAAAAACAAGAAGGCAATGACAATCCTATCAAGCTCATTATCTATTGAAGAATATGGAAGAATACAACACTGCCCAACATCATACAGCATATGGAAGACATTAGAAAATTATCATAAAGGAACTAAGCAAGTCAAATCCAAGAAGATTCAACTTCTGACCTCAGAATATGAGCTCTTCAAGATGAAATCCAATGAGTCAATCACTGACATGACCAACTGCCTTCTAGCCATTATAAATGGAATGAGGAAACTTGGGAAACATTTGAGTTTGGAGGATGTAAACAACAAAATCCTGAGAAGTCTTCCTCTTAAAGACTATGGCTCAAGAGTTGCTAGCATAAAAGAAGCAAATGAAGACATGAGCATCATGAATACTGATGTGTTGATTGGTAAACTTCTCACACATGAAATGGCAGTGAAAAGAGATAGAGAGCTTGAAGCAGAGCCAGAGAAAAGAAAGCCCTTAGCATTCAAAGCCTCAACTTCAAAATCGCAAGAAGAAAGTGAAGATGATGAAGAAATGAGTGATGATGAAAATGAGGACATTGCTATGCTTTCAAAGAGACTAAAAAGAATCATTGAGAAGAAAATGAGCAGCTCCAGAAAATTCAGGCAAAGAAACCTCAAACAAACTTCTAATGATGCACAAAGAAGTAAGGAAGTAGTAAAGTGCTATGAGTGTGGAAAGAAAGCACATATCAAACCAGAATGTCCAAGGCTCAAGAAGCATAAGAGCAAATACCAAAGAGACAATGGAGAGAAAGGTCACAAAGCCACATGGGATGACCAAAGCTCTTCAAGTGAAAAAGATGATAATGAAAGCGAAGAGGTCAACCTATGCTTCATGGCTATTGAAGATCATGTCTCGAATAAGGTAAGATCACTACACTCATACTCTTTGAACAATGATAGTAGTGATAATGATGATGATAATGATGATGATGATGATGATGATGATGATGATGATGAGCAAAGCCTAATAGAAGAATTAAATATAGAATTAGAGAAATATAGAAGTAAATTTAATACTTATAGAAATAACATCTCAAATTTAAAAAATAAGATAGATGATTTAGAAAAGGAAAACATAAAGCTTAAATCATCTAATGAATCTCTCCAAAAGTGATTAGATGAATACTCATCAAGACCCTCAACTGCTTCCTTGCTAAAAGAAAATAATACTTTGAAAAATGAAGTTGAGGAACTTAGGAATTCCATTTCAAAATTTCACAACGGTAAAGAGAGCTTAGATACTCTCATTGTGTCTCAAAGATCACCCTTAATTAGACATGGTCTAGTATTTAAGGACACATCATCATCTTCTCACAAAACCATCTTTGTTAAGTCAAATGAACCTCACATCTCCACACTTGTTGGAACAGCACCAAGAAATAAGCATATTAAACCTTCCATACATAAAAAGAATAATCATGCCTTTATGTATAGGAAGCATGCATCTAGAAAATCAACAATTAATCATAACTGTGCATGTCATCATTCTCAAAACAAGTTTGATAGAAATATGGTATTCAAAAATCTTGTAAGACCAGAAAACAAGTTTAGACCAAAACAATGTAATTATTGTATGAAAATGGGTCATATAAATAAATATTGTTGGATAAGGAAGGCTCATTGGGAACCTTCATGTGCTAACCCCCAAAGACCCAAGCTCATTTGGGTACATAAAAATCATACTTGAACTATGATTATATAGGTATGCCTCAAGTCCACAATAAACAAAAATGCTTGGCTAGTAAACAGTGGATGCTCAAGGCATATGACAGGAGACAAAAAACTTTTCAACGAAATCAAAAGTATTGATGAAGGTAAAGTTACCTTTGGAAACAATGCTAAGGGTAAAGTAATTGGCATTGGTTCTATTGGTATTAATGGCACTTCTTTTATTAAAGATGTCTTACTTGTTGATGGCTTGAAACATAACTTGTTAAGTGTAAGTCAATTATGTGATAAAGGAAACAAAGTAATCTTTACTTCCAATGAATGTCTTGTGATCTCTATTGATGATCATGGGATATTTAAAGGAATTGGAGATGTTAATACATACATAATAAACTTACATGAACTATCTAACCATTCCTCTAAGTGTCTTGTGACTATTAGTGATGAATCTTGGTTGTTGCATAGAAGGCTTGGTCATGCTAACATGGACTTAATACAAAGCCTCAGCACAAGAGAACTAGTAAAAGGACTACCAAGAGTTAAATATGAAAAAGGCAAGACATGTGAACCTTGCCAAAAAGGAAAGCAACACAAGTCATCCTTCAAAGCCAAAAACATAGTAAGTACCTCAAAACCTCTTCAACTCATGCATTTAGACTTATTCGGACCTACTAGAATTGCTAGATTAGGAGGAAAACATTATGCATTTGTCATCATAGATGATTACTCTAAATTTACTTGGGTAATTTTCTTAGCTCAAAAGAGTGATGCTTTTGAAAATTTCAAAAACTTTGCAAAACGGGTTCAAAATGAAAAAGGGTACTGTATTTCAAAGATAAGAAGTGATCATGACAAAGAATTTGAAAATGAAAACTTTGAAAGCTTTTGTCTTGAACATGGCATTTCATAAAATTTCTCATCTCCTAGGACACCTCAACAAAATGGGGTAGTTGAAAGGAAAAATCAAACTTTAATTGAAATGGCTATAACAATACTCAATGAATATGATTTACCAACTTACTTTTGGGTAGAAGCCACAAACACTGCATGTTATATTTCAAATCGAGTTTTCAAAAGACCTCTTTTAAACAAAACCTCATTTGAGCTATGGAATGGAAGAAAGCCCTTGATATCATACTTTAGAGTATTTGGATGCAAGTGCTTCATATTGAATACCAAGGACAATCTTGGAAATTTTGCCTCTAAATCTGATGAATGTATCTTTTTAGGATACTCTACAATCATCAAAGCATATAGATTTTTTAACAAAAGATCATTAACTGTTGAAGAATTCATGCATGTTGTTTTTAATGAATCTAGTAGACTTGATCTTGTGAAAGGTAGTGTTCTTGATGATGTTGTAGGTAATATGGAAAGACTTGATCTTGGAAATGGGAAAGAAGAAAATGATCAAGAAGATTCACATCAAAATGATTCTCTACCTCAAACTCAAGAAGAAAACAAACAAGAACTCCCAAAAGAATGGGGAATGACGAAAGATCATCCAAAAGAGCAAATCATTGGTGATATCTCAAGGGGAGTAAGTACTAGATCTCATTTCAAACATTTAGTCACTAACATTGCTTTTATTTCTCAAATTGAGCCTAAAAATGTTGATGAGGCTCTTAATGATGAAAGTTGGGTAATTTCCATGCAAGAGGAACTCAATCAAGTTGAGAGAAGAAAGGTATGGACCTTAGTACCTAGACCCAAGAATCATCAAATTATAGGTAGCAAATGGGTATTTAGAAATAAACTAGATGAACAAGGTTCAATAACTAGGAATAAGGCTATATTAGTTGCAAAAGGATATAATCAGGAAGAAGGTATAGATTATGATGAAACATATGCACCTGTAGCTAGATTAGAAGCCATAAGAATACTCTTAGCATATGCATGTCACATGAATTTCAAACTCTTTCAAATGGATGTGAAAAGTGCATTTCTAAATGGTTATATAGAAGAAGAAGTGTATGTAGAACAACCACCAGGCTTTGAAAGCTATGATTTGCCAAATCATGTTTTTAAACTTTGAAAAGCTTTATATGGTTTGAAATAAGCACCAAGAGCTTGGTATGAAAGGCTAAGTTCTTTTCTATTAGAAAATAGCTTTACAAAGGGAAATGTTGACACCACATTATTCCTTAAAAAGAATAAGCATGATATACTAATTGTTCAAATTTATGTTGATGATATAATATTTGGTTCTTCTAATGAGTTGCTTTGTCAAGAATTTGCTAAGTGTATGACTAGGGAATTTGAAATGAGCATGATGGGAGAGCTTAAGTATTTCCTTAGTCTACAAATAAAGCAAAGCAATGAGGGCATATTCATCAACCAATCCAAATATGCCAAAGATTTAATTAAGAAATTTGGTATGGAAGGATGCAAGAATGCCAAGACTCCTATGAACACATCAACTAAATTGGACAAGGATGAAAAGGGTAAGAGCATTAATGAAAAGCTTTTATAGAGGTATGATTGGATCACTGTTATATCTTATTGCTTCTAGACCCGATATAATGTATAGTGTTTGCTTGTGTGCACAATTTCAATCATGTCCTAAAGAATCTAATTTAAATGCAGTAAAAAGGATTCTAAGATATTTACATGGATCATTGCATCTAGGTTTATGGTATTTTAGAAATTCATCCTTTTATATTATAGGATATTCAGATGGAGACTATGCTGGCAGTCTTTTAGATAGAAAAAGTACTTCAAGAACTTGTCACTTTATTGGGGAATGCTTAGTTTTTTGGTTTAGCAAGAAACAAGTTTCAGTTGCTCTTTCATATGCTGAAGTAGAGTATGTAGCAACTGGATGTTGTTGTACTCAAATTCTTTGGATGAAACAACAACTTAAGGACTATGGTCATGATATGAATCATATACCTACTAAATGTGACAATACAAGTGCTATAAATCTTTCAAAGAATCCCATTCAACACTCTAGAAGTAAGCATATTGACATTAGACACCACTTTATTAGAGATCTTGTTCAATATGGAGATGTTGCATTAGAATTTATAAGCATAGAAAATCAATTGGCAGATATTTTTACTAAGTCTCTAAATGAGGAAAGATTTAATTTGATTAGAAGAGAACTTGGTATGATTGATGGATTAACCTTATGATTGCAAAATTATAAGTGATAAATTTTGTATCATATCACTAGATATAAGGTAGTAAATTTGATGAAAGTTTTATGTTATAAGGGATAGAATCTTCATAGAAATGATTTAATCTTGTTTTAGGACTTAATTTTATTTAATGAAAATTTTAGGGAAGTCACGCCCGTGACATATATTCACACCTGTGACTTAAATAGCCAAAAGAGGCAGTGTCGTTCACGACTTGATTCATGACATGGTTCACGGCTTCAAGTAGTGAAGCTTATGTTCACGACTTCAAGTAGTGAAGCTTATGTTCACGACTTCATTCACTCCCGTGAAAATCCCTGTTCACGCTCGTGACTCATTTTCACACCCGTGAACACTTTCACCCCAAAACTTACAGAGGCATTCACACTTTGAGTCACGCTTTGCTTCACGGGCATAAGTAGTGAAATTCAACCTTTCATGCCTGTGACTATTGTTTCACCCTCATGAAAGTTCATCATTCATGCCCATGACATTCATAGGTCACGACCATGAACATATTCACGCCTTTGTTCACGGGTAGAGCACTCCTTCAGTAAACCGTAAACACGACCATTCACGCCCGTGAACACACATTTCACGCCTATGAATGAATCGGGCGTATAAGAGAACAACCGGTTATTTTTCACACTTCAACCTTTCAACTCCTTGAAACCGCTCTCATTTACACACATTCAATGAGTTATTGAAGATATCGACCCCCAAGTCACAAAATTTTCCTATAAATACCATCAAAAGTCCATTCCTTCATCACAAATCATACTCATTTAGGGTTTTTCTCAAATTTATGTCAAATATTTTCTCAAACTTCACAAAAGTTCACTTCTTCAATTCAAATGGAAACCACCTAATCAAAAGGAAAAAGAAAAAAGTCTCATTCTCCCAGGAGGTACGCAGATTACCTCATGAACAGAATTTCGGAGCAATGCCATCCTCGGTACTCCACTTTGAAGAAAAGGCCTCTCTTTTCATCGAGGTCCTTTGAATGGCAAACCGTCCGAACTCTTGGACTAGAAATAGCAATGACGGAGCAACTCCAGGCCTGTCATTTGAAAGAATTCATGGACATTCACTAGCCCACATTGAGAGAGCCAACACTAGAATTCCTTAGCACTTTGCAAGTGTCTCCTACTGGAGTGGTGAAATTCCAACTCTGTAACAATCCAAACACCCTCAATGCCACTGAATTCGGGGAATTATTCAACTTACCATCAGATGGCATACTCAATGATAGCGAAGTATAATTCTCCGCCACTCGAGCTTGGACCCATTTTGGCTTAGATTGCAGTTGGGATGTTAAGAAGATAAAAAGTACTCATCTCCTATCCCCAGTGCACAAATATTTGCATAGGTTCCTGACCTATACCATATTCGCTCAGGGAGATAGCAATGGGACCATTCGGAAATCGTAGCTCTTCCTATTTGAGATGGCTAGAAGAGGACTCACAGTGGCACTTTTTAGATGGTTTGCAAACCATCTCTTGTCCATCGCCACCAAACCCACAGGAGATATACTCATTGGTGGTTATGTCACCCATATAGCCTTGAAGCTTGGCTATTTGAAGCTGGATGAGCATCATTTTAATCTCATCCCTGGGCATCCTCGAGATCGACTGGATGTCGATCCTTCATAAAGATGGGAGCGGCTATCAGAATTGTTCATAAGAACAATATTTTCTACCATTTCATAGACGCTGCTAGGGAGATAATCTAGGAAGACAATGATATGGAGGATTTCAAAGTAGGCCTCTAAGGGATCTAGCAAAAGAAAAGGGCTCGGGTTGAGGAAGCACCTCTAGCGGCTGAGCAGGACATCGGACAATCCTCGGCTTCCACACCTAATTTGGCGCAGCAGGTGGTTGACCTTTTGGCACCACGTTTTGAGTAGCTGTAGGCTTCAATGGATGAGAGGTTGGAAAATCTCAAAGACTTCATGGAGTCGCGGATGGACAGCCTTGAGGCAGAGGTTGCTAGACTTCGAGATAAGATGTCCGGCTAGATGATTAGGCTAGGTGTTAGGCTAGATGGTAGCCTAAATTTGCATATTTGCTTGTTTATTTTCTTTGTTTTTTTGTTGTTTTGTTTGTTGTATTTCCTTTCTGACTTTTATTTCCTTTGGTGTTTATTTTTTTTAACAATCAATATATTTACTTTGTTTATCTTTTGGTATCTTTATATTCTTTTTAATTAATGACAAAAGGGGGAGAACCTAGCAATATATTAAATGAATTTTTTGAATCAAAAATAAGAACCTACAAATACATTGACATTGAGTTAGGAGAAATTAGAAATACTCAAACTTTGATTCAAAATTAATATGCAAGTATGAAATTGAGAAATTGAGCTTTATACACATTAGATATACCTTAAGTATACTTTGCATATACCTTAATGCAAGTTAGATAAATGAATATGCCATGATATACTCTAAATATACCTTACATATACTTCATGCCTTAAAAAGAATTTAGGTATATATTGGATATACTTTACATATAACTTGCATATACTTAAAAATCAGAAAGTTTATTTCAATGCTACATCATTCTTTACAATTCTTGCATTTTATCAATTTTTTTATCCTAAGTATCTTTTGAGGGGGAGACTTCTCAAAAGCACATATTGCTAGATTCTTTGTCACCATCAAAAAGGGGGAGATTGTTAAACCTTGAGGGGTATTTATGTCATTTTGATGATAACAAATAAAATAGCAATATTGTATTTAACATACATGTTTTCTAAGTTTATTAAACAGGGTATGGAATAAAATAGCAAGAATGGAAAATGGAAGAATAATCCTTGAAAGACAAAATTAAGGAAGTAGCATGTTCACACCCGTGACCCTATGTGTCACGCCCGTGACCCTATGTCACGCCCACCAAAACCAAAATTTGAAGTTCACGGCCATGAAGGAAGAACAAATCATGAAATGTACATTTAAGTCATGCCCGTAAATGTTCATGGCATTTTTATCCAGAGAGCTTCACGACCAAAGTCACCACTTGGATCACGGTTGGGAAGTGTGTCACACCCGTGAATATGTATGTCACGCCCGTGACCCAATGTTTCAAAATAGTCCAGAGAGCTTCATGACCAAGGTCACCACTTCAGTCACGGCTTGGAAAGAACAGTCACGCCCGTGACAAACATAGTCACGCCCTTGACAGATGAAAGAGAAAAATGTCAGGCGCGATTATTTGGTTGGTACAACGGCTAGTTTCATATTAAATGCACCCTAATGGCTATAATCAGCCAAGAGAGTATAAATGGAAGTCATTTATGCATTCAGTACTAGAGGATAGCAAATACTTTGAATCAAAATCTTATTACAAGCTATTTGTACATTCAATACTTTGAGAACCAATACCTATTCTCTGTAAAAATCTTTTTGCTCTTCATTTATTGAGCAATAAAGATTTGTGAGTGTTTCTCTCTGTAATCATTTATTACTCAAGTGAGTTTTGTGTATTTCTGGGTTAATAGTAGAATACTTGTAAGGGTTAGTTGTGTGAACCTTTAAAACACAAAGTAAAGGTTGTTTGTGTGAGCCTGTAAAACACAAGATAAAAGGTTGTTTGTGTGAGCCTGTAAAACACAAGATAAAAGGTTGTTTGTGTGAGCCTGTAAAACACAAGGAATTGGTTATTGTGTGAGCCATTAAAACACAAGGGATTTATGGGTTTGGTGTGAGCCATTGTGAGAAACACCATAGTTGGGAGTGAGCTTGTAAAACACCATTGTAACACTTAGTGTGTTAGTGAAACTCCCAATTGTGATTGGCGAGAGGAGTAGGGTTTGTTAACACCCGAACCTCTATAAAAATCCTTGTGTCAAATTTCTCTAGCCCTTCTAAAATTAATTTTTTATTTCCGCACTTTAAAGTTTAATTTTTGAAACTCCAATTCAACCCCCCTTCTTGGCTTAATATCTGGGCAACATCTAAGAATCCCATTAAACACTCTAAAAGTAAGCATATTGACATAAGACATCATTTTCTTAGAGATCATGTTTAATATGGAGATGTTGAATTAGAATTTATTTATACAAACAATCAATTAATAGATATTTTCACCATGTTTCTTAATGAAGAAAGATTTAACTTCATAAGAAGATAGCTTAGTATGCTTGATGGATTAACCCTATCTTAAGCATGATTGTCCAAATTGTCAAACCTTGAATGTTAATTTCCTTCATAAGTTGTTTTTTTTTATTGTCTCATCTTTTAAGGAATAGAGTGGTTAATATGATGGGAATATATGTTATAAGGAATAGAAGCATCTTAGAAATCTTTTAGTCTTATTTTAGACTTAGTTTTATTAGTTGAAGTTTTAAGGAAATTAATGTCCATGACATATATTCACAGCTGTGATCATAATCGCCAAAAGTTTCAGCAGCTTTCATGCCTTGCTTCACAACATCCTCCACGGCTGGAGGTAGTGAAGACTATGTATCACACCAATGAAACTCTTCATTCATGCCCATGACATTTTTTGACGACTGTGAACATTAACATCAAATAATTACAGAACCGTTCACGTTTTGTTTCATACGTTGCCTCACGGTCAGAAGTAGTGAAGATTGCACTTCACGATCGTGACTTCTTTTGTCACCACCATGAAATTCATAAGTAATGCCCTTGACTATTTAATGTCACGATCATGAACTGATTCGTATCCTTTATCACAGCTAGACCACCTTTTTAACAAACCATGACAACGACTGTTCACACTCGTGATGGACAATTCACGGCCATGAATCTGTCGACTATAAAATAGGATTCTACCATTTTTTCTCACTTTCAACTTTAAAAATTCTCTCAATTAAAACTCTAATTCAATATTTCTCACAAAATCTGGCCTCCTCATATCCTTTTCCATCTATAAAATCCTTCAAAAAATTTTCTCTTTGAAGAATCATAACATCTCAAGGATGTTCTCAAATCCTTGCTCAGAAACTCATTCTCCAAAATCCCTTTCCTAGATTATCAATGGAACCTGGCTCATTAAAATGCACAAGGAAGAAATCCCATGCTCTAGAGCATTGTCATCAGAGATATGTTGTTCTTAAGAAAAAACCCCTACTTTTGTCTCGTTCCTTCGAGTGGAGTGTTGTCAAGACTCTCGGTCTTGAGACAAGCATATAGAACAATTGCAAGCTTGTCACCTTAAGGAATTTGTGGGCATTCATCGGCCAATGCTAAGGGAACCAACTTTTGAGTTCCTTAGCACTTCGCAAGTCTCTCCCACCAGAACAATCAAATTCCAACTTTGTAAGCATCCAAACACTCTCACAGCAACAGAGTTTGGCACTATCTTCAAACTTCTCTCAGATGGTATTCTCAATGGAGTGAAGTGGAATTCTATGCCAATCCGACATGGACTCATTTTGGGTTGGATTGCAGTTGGGATGTGAAGAAGAAAAAGAGCACCCATCTCCAGTCTTCTGTGCATAAATGTTTACATAGGTTTCTTCCTTATAGTATCTTTGCTAAAGGATATAGCAACGGGGAAACCTAGAAATTGAAGCTTTTCCTATTAGAGATTGAATGAAGTGGTCTAACCATGGCTCTATCTCGCTGGTTTGCAAATC
This sequence comes from Triadica sebifera, assembly GCA_023653625.1. NCBI lineage: Eukaryota > Viridiplantae > Streptophyta > Magnoliopsida > Malpighiales > Euphorbiaceae > Triadica > Triadica sebifera. Next base: position 11,664,138 of record CM042903.1, on the reverse strand, counting down.
ATCTTCTCTCAATTGCAACAAAGCCATCGTGAGATATCTTGATTGGTGGGTATGTGACTCACCTTGCAATTGAGCTTGGGTATCTAAAACTTGATGAGCACAATTTCAACCTCATTATAGCACATCCTCGAAACAGGCTAGATGTTGAGACTTTTATAAAAATGGGAGCAGTTATTCACATAATATATGAGAATAATGTCTATTACCGCTTCACCACTCCAACCAGTGAAATTGATTGGGAAGACCGAGGTTCTAATGATTTCAAAGCTGGCCTCTAGGGTATCCAACAACGAAAATGAGCCCGAGTCGAAACAACGACCCTAGAGGTTGAGCAAGATGTAACATCCTTGACCTTCCCCACATGCATTTCATTGAACATAAGCATCTTGCATACAATTCAATTGAACACGTGCATTTCACACATATTTTCTTAGAAACAAGTGCATGGCACGCAATAGCTACGTGTCCTAGTATTTGGCAATTATATCGAGTCACACGTGTATCCTTATAACCTAAATAAGGATAACAAAGTATTAGAAATTAATTGAATAAGGTGACTAAATTAAAATAAGAAAAATGATTAGATTAAAATTAGTGAACATTTACATTGTTAATTTAGTTAAATCGAGCTAAATGATTAAGCTGTATTATTGTGTGAATTAGTGGAATTATAAATATATGTAAATAATAATAATAATATAGAAAAAATAAAATGAAAATGAAAAAAAGAGAAATGAGAAGAGAAAAGAGAAGAGAAGAAGAGAAAATGACAAAATGACAAAATGAGAAAAAACAAGTTGGCTTTATCTTCATCTTTCTTTCCCATTTCTGCCTTCTTCTCCAGCCCGACTTCTTCTTCAATTTCCTCCATTTAAGACTTCAATTCATCCTTGTTTCACTTAGTTTTTGAATCTAATTGATCCCTTGCAAGGTTGTTCTTGGTAAGTAATCAATTCTTATTGCTATAGGGTTGATTTGAGTTGCTTAGGTTCAATATTAGGCACTGAATTGCACCCCGATTTTGATATTAATAGAAATTGATTCTGGAAAAGTGTAAACACAAAATTTGTTCCTCTATGTCTTATATTTGTGGATATATAAACATTGTTGAAAGATGTTATGTATAGGAAGAGATATGCTCTCTCTACTGAAACTGGTCAGGGTGTGAACCATAGCCAAGTTAGCTATTGTGTGATTTGATTTCGAATATGTTAAAGCTATTATTTGAAGTATCTCAAAACATAAAAGTTGTAGATATATGTGTTTGGTATCTGTATACCATATTTCAGGTTTATAGGTCTTGTAATGTTTGAGTTATGGTGAATGGAACCATGACTGTTCCATGGTTTGAACTGCCTACTGAATGCCCTGGGCAGATCCAGTAAATTTTTTGGATAATTTAAGCTAGTTAGAGATAGATTCTACAAATATCAAAATATTAAAGTTATATGTATATGTCTTATATAAATTTTGGTACTAAGTTCAGCTTCATTGGTTATGTATAGACTAATTTATGGCCTTTGGAAGTCATACTGGTCCGGAAGCCAATTCTATTCTAGAGCAGTAAAATGTTATTTATATTTTGAAGACCATAGAGACATAATTGATAAAAGTTGTAAACATGAAAAATGTTCCATATGAACCCATATAAGTTTATGTAAATGTTCATTAAAATATGACTTATAGATTATAAGTTATGATGAAACCAAATGAGTATCCCGAAACTGCCTAAAGGTAGAAAACAAGGCAGAAAACAGAACACACTTAGAAATTCCACAAAATATTGTACAATGATCCCATTGGTTTTTAATATGTTTTATAATTATATTTTAATTTTAATTAGGAATAAGAATGAGATTAATTGGTCAAGTATAGAAAAATTTATAGTCTAAACAGTCCCATAAGGTTATATTGCCTTATAGGAAAAATCTTAACTATTGACATGAACAATGCATATTAATTTGTTTAAGCCACATTAAGTCTCCTTAATCATGAGTTAATTGATTATGTTTTCATATTAGGCTCACAATATGTTGGAGCCCACAAGGAGCAGATAGACAATAAGTTAGGGGTTGGAATCAAAGGAGAACGGTGAGTCTAATTATCGATTGAATTCTTTAGTGCAAATGAATGTTGCTTGCTATGTGATTCATATGATTGTCATGATTGGTCCTTGATAATGTAATGATGGATAATTTGTGACATTGTGGTACATATAAATGGTATACTTTTGGTATATTTGAAGTATATGTTTGACATATGTGATATATATACATGGTATATGTATAATATATGCAAGGTATATGTGTGGCATATGAGGTATATATATGGTATATGTATATTATATGTGATAAGATCCAATGGTTGATGAATGCTTAAATACAAGTGCATATGCATATGGACTAAAAAGGCGTCGTGACTAGTTAATCGATATTGTAAAGCAAAAGAAGAGGCTTATGGCCCAACAAATGTGAAAATGAAACAAATGATCAAGCTAGCTAGCAAATGCAAATGCAAATGTTCACATGGAAACCCGGGACAATGTCTGTTTAACTTGGTCACAACAAAATGAAATAAGCAAAGCATTTGCATATATAAAGAGTAATGATTATATGTTTCAACTTTATTGATACTTATATGATACTGATGAATGGAATGGAATACATGGTATATATTGGATTTGTGATTTATTACTATGAGTTGTTTCGTACTTAAGAGCTCATTGGATGGTTATTCTCACTGAGCCGCAACTCATCAATTTGCATCATTTTTCAGGTAAAGAAAAGTGATAGCTCATTTTGAGTAGTGTATAGAAGACATGGAGCACAGGTCATTGGCTGAGACTCATCACTCTCTCTCCTTGCATTCCACACAAGCATGAAAACATGTCATCTGTATTTTGGACTTATATGCTAGAATATGTATTATCAGTCTTGATTAGTTTTAAAATGTATAAATGGAAGCAACTCGTAATCCTTCGGATGTGAAGTTTATGTTTTAATATATGTGATATATCGTATTGTGGTTTTTAATGTTGACTTGAAAAGTCATTGAGTGATATTACAGGATATGAGACTTGCAAAGTCATTGAATAGAATTACAGGATATACAACTTGTAAAGTCATTAGTTGATTTTATAGGATATGATATGAAAAAAAAATTTACTACCACTGTTATCAGGGTATCTTCTCTTTTCAACATGTAGTATGTGATTATTTGATACAAAAATAGGTTATACTTAAATGCATATGATGTGGTGTTACACAAGAGGTTGGTTAATCATCGGCTTCTACCACACCTAGCTTGATGCAGCAGATTGCTAATCTTTTAGCACCTCGCTTTGACCTAATGTAGGCTTCCATCGATGAGAGGTTAGAAAATCTCAAAGATTTGATGGAATCTCGTATGGATAGCCTCGAGGCAGAGGTAGCACGCGTTAGAGATGATCTATTAGGCTTGAAGCCTAATTACAGTCCCAGTTTCATTTACTATTTTCTTTTTTTATGTACTAGTTTTATTTTTATAGATGTAGGACTTTAATTTATATTTTTAAACTTTGTAATCCTTCTCATTCTTTTAATATAATTACATCATTGTCATTTTATGGGTTGTTTTGTTGATGACAAAAGAGGGATAACCTAGCAATATATGCAAATGTGTCGTAAAAGGCAAATGTGTTGTACAACTTTGATATACTAAGTATATACTTAACTAGTTAAGAAAACAAATTTGATATACTTCACATATACTTTGCATACACTTAATTAGTTAAGCAAACAACTTTGATATACTTCACATATACTTTGCATATACTTAACTAGTTAAGCAAACAACTTTGATATACTTCACATATACTTTGCATATACTTAACTAGTTAAGCAAACAACATAGCAATATATGCAAATGTGTAGTAAAAAGCAAATGTGTTGTACAACTTTGATATACTTGACATATACTTTGCATATACTTAACTAGTTAAGCAAACAACTTTGATATACTTCACATGTACTTTGCATATACTTAACTAGTTAAGCAAACAACTTTGATATACATTGGATATACCTTGTATATACCTAACCTGTTAGCAAAGATCCATGGTATACGTCGTTCAATTCTTACACTCTATTATTTATTTGTCTTAAGCATCTTTTGAGGGGGAGACTTCTCAAAAGCACATATTGCTAGATTGTTTCTCACCATAAAAAATGGGGAGATTGTTGAACCTTGAGGGGTATTTCCATCATTTTGATGATAGCAAATAAAATGGCAATAATGTATTTAACAATGCTTGTATTCTAAGTTTGCTGAACAAGATATATGTTGAATGGAATATGATGTAAGAATGAAAGACAACTTTTGAAGATCAAAATAAGAAGAAATAGCAAACTCATGCCCATGACTACTTATGTCATGCCCGTGATATAACTTAGCGTCAATTCTCCAACATTTAAAGTTCACGGCCATGAAGGATCATACAAACTGTGAATGATCAAATCAGTCACGCCCGTGAAAGAAAGACACGCCTGTGAAATAACATGTCAAGTTCTTCCAGAAAGCTTCACGACCAAAGTCACCACTTGAACCACGGCTTGGAAGAATGTTCACGCTTGTGAAAGTATAAAGTCACACTCGTGATCAAACACTTTAAGTTCTTCCAAAGAGCTTCACAATTGGAGTCACCACTTGGATCACGACTTGGAATAACATTCATGACCGTAACACATATAGTCACACCCATGAATGAGGATAGAGAAACATGTCAGGCATGAAATTAAGAGTTGGTTTAACGGTTATTTTCATATTAAATGCACCCAAACGGCTATAGTTCGCTATGGAAGTATAAATGCAAGTCATTTATGAATCCTAACAAGAAGAACAACAATTACTTTGAATCTTAAATCTTGTTGTAGCCACTGTGCATTAATTATTTTCAACAAAATCTTTATTCTTTGTAAAAACCTAATTGCTCTTAATTTATGAGCATTATAGGTTGGTGAGTGTTTTCATTGCAATCTATTACTCAAGTGAGTTTGGGTATATAGGGTTAAGATTGAAACACTTGTAAGGGTTTATTGTGTGAGCCATAAAACACAAGAAATTTGTTTATTGTGTGAGCCATTAAAATACAAGGGAATTTCTGGCTTAGGTGTTAGCCATTGAGAGAAAACCATAGTTGGGAGTGAGCTTATAAAACTCCATTGTAACACCTAGTGTGTTAGTAAAACTCTCAATTGAGATTGGGGAGAGGAGTAGGGTTTGTTAATGTCCAAACCTCTATAAATCTCGTGTGTGATATCTATCCATCGCTACTCTATTCAATATTATTCCGCACCTAGAGTCAAGAAATTTTTATTTGATAACCAATTCAACCCCATTCTTGATTCATTGTTTGGGAAAGATATATCTTTTCGATTTTGAGTTATTGTGAATAGAACCATCACTATTCCATAGTTTGAGCTGACTGTTTAGTAAACTGGGCAGATCTAGCAATTTTTTTGGAAATTTTGAGCTCTGTAGAGATAGATTCTGTAAATTATCAAAATATAAAAGTTATAAGTATATGTCTTATCTAAATTTTGATACTAATTTCAGCTTAATATGTTATGTATAGGGTATGTTATGGCCTTTAAAATTCTTACTGGCCTGGACACCAAATCTGTTTTGGAACAGCAAAATATTGCTTATAATTTCAAGGCCTTAGAGACATAATTGATAAAAATTTTAAGCATGAAAAATGTTCCATTTTAACCCATATAAGTTTTTGTAAACTTTCACTGCAATATGAATTATATATAGTAAGTTATGATGAACCTAAGATGACACCCTAAAACTGCCTAAAGGCAGAAAATAAGGTAAAAAACATAAGACAATTGGAAATGTTACCAAAAATTGTACAATGCTCCAATTTCTCTGAAATTTTAATATGTTATAGAATTATATGTTAATTTTAATTAGTAATAAGAATCATATTAATTGGTCATGTATATAAAAATTTATAGGCTAAACAATTTCATAAGATCACACTGTCTCATAAGAAAAATATTAACTATTGATATGAACAATGCATATTAATTTGTTTAAGCCACATTAAGTTTCTCTAGTCACAAATTAACCAATTATATTTCAATATTTGGCTCAAGACAAATTGGAGATACACAAGAAAGGGGTAGACAATAAGTTAAAAGTTAGAATCAAAGGAAAAAAGGGGGGTCTAATTATCAATTGAATTCTTTAGTGCATATGAATGTTGCTTGTTATGTGATATATATACATGGTATATGTATACTATATGTAAGGTATATGAGAGGCATATATGGTATATATGTGTTGTATGTATTGTCATATCCACTAATTTAGACCAAGGTCACGCGAGTTGTTAAATCCACTCGTCGGTTTAACCGAAGTCTAAAATTGGATTTTTATTGAGAAATAATTAAAATAATGGCAATTAAGTATGGAAAATACTTAATAAAGTGTTCAAAATTTTTAATGATGTTAAATTTCGGTAAAGAATTAAATTGCAATTTTTGAAAAGTTTATGAGTCAATTTGCAATTTACAAAAATTTTGAGGATTAATTGGGATAATCATAAATTAAATGCATGAATTGGGACTTAAAATTCATATGGACGCCAGCCACATCAAGTGGCACATTTTAAGAAGTCAATTGACATACATGAATTAGAATTTAATGAGAAGTTTCTAGAAAATGCTTAGGTGTCTCTATTAATTAAGTAATTTTGTCACTTTGTTCTTAAGTGCTTATCCTTTCTTAATTTTCACTCTTGATCTAGAATTTTCCCATCATTAAGTGTCTTCCATGTTTCTTAAAGCATAACACACCAAGTGGTAAAGTTTAAGAAATTAATTAGCATACATGCATTTAGCATTAATGAAAGCTTCTAGATTGAGCTTAGGTGTCCCCCAATTTTAATGAATTTTGTCATCTTCTTCTTAATTGTTTCGTCCTCTTCCTTATCCATTTTTCATTGAGGAAAATTCTGTTCTCCACACCAGCCACGTTTTCCCTTGTTCCTCTATACCCAAAGCTTAGTTTTAGTGAAACAAAATGAGAAAAGAGAGAAAAAGTAAGGGAAAAATCCATCTTCATGCTCAAGGAAGCTTAAGAGAGTAAGGAAAAGGAGAGAGATTAGGGTTTATGAAGTTTTAATAATCTGATTATAAATTTTAGGAACTCAAATTGACAAGGAGCTAAATCAAAGGAGCAAAGGAAAGGAGAAAGAGAGGTTTGTGCATAACCTAAGACAATAACCTATTTTAATTTTTTTATTTGCATGATTTAATTATTTGGCATGCTGATGATTCTGAATTCATAGTATTTTGTATTGAAAATCTTGGGGATGCATGTTTACTAGACTTAGGATTTAATTTGGTAAAAATTGAATGTGATTAGCTTGTATGTTCCTTGCTAGAAATTGGTAAGCAGTGTTCACTTAAACTGTTATAACTTAATTTTTGGAACTCAGTTTTGCATGTTGTTTGTAGGGTTTGAAAGATAAGACATAGGGCTATAACTTTCATTCAGATCATAAAACCGTAATATATCTGTAATTGTCCAGAAAAATTTCTAAATTTAGGACATAGAATCTGTCCAGAAATTCTGGGCAGAATTGTTAGTAATGAGCAGTAAGTACTTAAACTATTATAACTTGAGTTCTGGAGCTTGAATTTGTGTGTTATTTGTTTGGTTTGAAAGCTAAGACATAGGGATATAAGTTTTATTTAGACCATAACATCTGAATATGTTTGTAATTGTCCAGAAAAATTCATAAAGTTCAAACTTAGAAACTGTCCAGAAAATTCTGGGCAAAATTGCTAGTGACCAGTCAGTGTTCATTTTATCATTTCTAAAATATTTGTGAAGATCATGTAAGTAAATTCAGAAAAAAACAGGACCAAAATTAAGGTCCAAAATAGAGAACAAAATCTACCAGTGGCAAGGCAGCATGTGAGTTGAGGAATGAAATGAGTAAAATGATGAGAACTTTGTTATATTATGTAAATATTATTTTAATTGAGTGATTATGTGATTATTTTGAGATATTACATGCATGAAAAGTATGAAATTAGTTGTTATGAATTTTAATAAAATTGTATAAACCCTAGAACACCTAACTATAACCAATTTAGGATAGTTTGGCATGCCAAATAGGGGGGAGTATGATGAAAATGAAAACCATTAATGACATTATTATCTACGCCGAGTTTGGCATTGTTATCTATGTCGGATTTGGCAATGTTATCTATATCGGGTTTGGCAATGTTATCTACACTGGGTTTGACATTGTTATTTATGTCAGGTATAGCATTATTATATACGTCGAGTTTGATACGGTTATCTATGCCGGGTTTGGCACTTATATGCGCACATCATATTGCCCGGATGACACTCCTAAGTGCCTAGATGGCAACTCCGTTATCCTAGTCAGTGGTTCATAGGTGTCCTGGGCATAATTAAAAACATAAATAAAGAAGTTATGGAACATAAATGAATTATTAAAAGTAAAAATGGAATTATGAATTGTGACATGGATAAAAAGAAGATTTAGTGTTATGGGCAATAACAAGCTCTGGATAATAATGATTTGATAAAGTAAAATAAACATAAGATATAAAAGAATAAAATTTATGAAATGTAAGTTGCATGGAAAAAAAATGATTGAGTATGATTTGTGACATGCATTAATAGATGGTTGACTGTATTGGGCATAAATAAAAAGGTTATAGTAAATAAAGAAGTTATGAAAAATAAAAAATGGAATTAGGAATTGTAACATGGTTAATTATGATGGGTTATTTAATGATATGTTAATAAAATAAATAAGTATGATTTAATATAATATAATTTGATGTCTATACATGCTAGAATACCATGATTTGCATGAGAATATGATTAAGCATGAGTTGATATATGACAATGCATGACTGCATAAAATAGTTTATTGTCTTATTTATATGCACCACTAAGCCAAGAGCTTAGCGTGAGAGTTTTCTCATGCAGATTTAGTAAAGAATAGATAGAAGATAGTAGATAAAGACAGCAATGACGTAATCCAGTAGAGCAGTCTGTTGCACACATCGTGGGTTGCACAACTTTTGTATATTATATTGTAAATTTTATTTCGTAGTATTTGTAAAATAAATAGTATGTTTTGTAAAGAACATGTTACTATATAAAAATGTGGTTTAACTTTTATGTTATATTTCTTTTATAATGCAAAGTAAATGGATAACATATATATATATATATATATATATATATATATATATATATATATGAATGATTTTCATGTATACAAATTTTTAAAAATGATATTTTAATCAATGAAGTCAACATAGCATACCCTCATCCGGGCACGAGTTGCTGGGGTGAAGGGATGTTACATGTATAGTATATGCAAGGTATATGCGTGGAAAATGAGGTATATATGCGGCATATGTATGGTATATGTGATAAGATACAATAGTTGATGAATGCTTAAGTACAAGTGCATATGCATATGGACTTAAAAGGCATTGTGACTAGTTAATCGATATTGCAAAGCAAAAAAAAAGGCCTATGGCCCAACAAATCTGAAAATGAATCAAATGATCAAGCTAGCTAGCAAATGCAAATGCAAATGTTCATATGGCAAATGTTCACCTGGAAACCCAGGGCAATGTCCGTTTAACTTGGTCACAACAAAATCAAATGGGAAAAGTATAACCATAAGTAAAGAATAGTGATTATAGTTTTAAATTTTATTTGTGATTATATGATATAGGTGAATGGAATGGAATATATATGGTATGCATTGAATTTTTGATTTGTTACTACGAGTTGCTTAGTACTTTAGAGTTCATTTGATCATTATTCTCACTGAGCCACAACTCATTAGTTTGCATAATTTTTCAGGTAAAGAAAAGTGTTAGCTCTTTTTCATTGCCATATAGAAGACATGGATCAAAGGTCACCGGCCGAGCCTCACTACTCTCTCTCTTTGCGTTCTACACAAGCATGAAAATATGTCATCTATATTTTGGATTTATGTGTTTGAACATGTATAATCACTCTGGATTGGTTTTTAAAATGTATAAATGAAATCAACTCGTAAATATTTATGTGCAAAATTTTTGTTTTAATATATGTGATATATTATATTGCGGCGAAAGCCTCAAGGGTTGACTTGCAAAGTTATTGAATGATATTATAGGATATAAAAAAAATTACTACCACTGTTAACAGGGTATTTTTCCTTTCCAGTATGCTATGTGTAATTATTTGATACAGGAATAGGTTGTACTCAAATGTATAAGATGTAGTGTTACATGTGATGATAAAAAAAATTTTACTATCAATGTTAACAGGTTCATTTAACTTACTTGCATGGCATATTTGAGTACTAGACACAGGGATAGGATTTTTCTGAAATGCATAAGGTACGTGTTACACAACATGCATTGGAACTAAAGCTAACAAATGTTAGCTACTCCTATCAACACTTTCCAATATTTTCAACATTTAATCAACTTTAACAAGTTATCTTCTATTCATTCTAAATCAATTAAGAACTTGTCTACTATTAACAATGTCATAACACAATCAACTTTCATATATCAATCTTTATTATGCATCTCAGAATTAGACAAGCCAATTACCTCAATTCCAACAATTAATATATCAACATTTCATGCCAACTAACATACCATAATTATGTTTCATACCACAAGCCTAATATATTAGAACTAAAATTTGTATATGTAAAAACCTTACTTGTTGTAGACCTAAACTCAGCTCTCTCATGTCTACTACCTCAGGTGGTTGTCTCCACCTTCAACCTTAGTCCCTAATACAAAATCAGAGACCACATTAACATTTAATTCTGCCATTCTATCTATTTAAGCATTAATAATATAGAAACCTAACTTAAACCTTTAAACATTCTCCCCCTGCCAAAAATGAATTGAAACATATAAAGAATAATAAAAATGAAACCCCTTACTTCTGCATCAATGATTATATAAGGGTTATATAATTCAAATTTGTGTTTTACCTTTTCCTTGATTGTTGTTTCAATACTTTGGCAAAACCCTTGATTTTAATCTCATTCAAAGGATTGGTTACATATAATCATAGCTATAATTCAATGGGAATAAAGGACAATTGATTCTAGGGATTCAGAGGTTTGGTGGTTAGGGTTTTCAATGGAATCTTTGTGAGTTTCTACCAAAAATACAAAACTGTCCAATATTAACTGTAGGTCTTCACGAGCATGAATACATGTGTCAGGACCATAAAGATTCTAACCTTTAGAATCTGAATTTCCCGACATTCATGGCTGTGATTACCTCTGTCATGAGCATGAACAGTGGGAACTCCACTTTTTTTCATATATTTTTAATTATTTTCATAATTCTAGTACCCATATTCACTATATACCTGCCATATAACAATGAAATACTTTCATTACATGTATTTCCTAGGCCTTATCCTGTGGTCATTACATTTTTCTCCCCCTTAAAGAATTTCATCCACAAAATTATCTGATGTACAATCTCTAGATAGTTGTCGATACTGGCCTTTCATCATTTTTTCACTTTTCCAAGTAACCTCTTCTATTGTATGATTTCTCTATAATACTTTGACTAATTATACTCATTTACTCCTGAGCTCCTTGGCTTCTCTGGCTAAAATTTTAACTAGTTCTTCCTCATATGTCAAATCCAGTCTCACCTCTATGTTCTCAACTAGAACAATGTAAGAAGGATTTAACTTGTGTCTCTCAACATGGAGACATGGAACACATTATGAATATTGCTAGACTTTGATGATAGAGTGAGCCTATAAGCAACTTGTTCCACATTCGCTAGAATCTCATAAGGCCCAATGAATCTCGGTATTCACTTCCCTTTCTTCCCAAATCAGAAGACCTTTTTTCCATAGGAAGATTTTAAAGAAAACCTTGTCTCCCTTTAAGTACTCTATATCTCTCTTCTTATGATCTACATAAGATTTCTATCCATCAAAAGCAACCTTCAATCTATCATGGATCACCTGTTCCTTCTCTTTTGTCTCTTGTACCTTGCCTGGCCCTATTAACTTTCTTTCACTGAGTTATATCCAACACAAGTGTGTTTGATACTTTCTATCATATAGTGCCTCATATGGAGCCATCTTGATACTAAACTCATAGTTGTTGTTGTTGTAAGCAAATTCCATCGATAAAATATATTTTTCGCAGCTAACTTCAAATTTAATCACACAACTCCTCATCATATCTTATAGGATCTATATCACCCTCTTTGATTGTCCATCTATCTGGGGGTGAAAAGTTGTACTGAAGCTAAGCTTGGTACCTAAAGCTATTTGTAGACTATAGGTCCCTATCCAAAACAATAGAGACTAGCACTCCATGAAGTCACACTATCTCATTAACATATATCTTTGCTAGTCTATTCAAAAATTAGTCCCTCTGATAGGCAAGAAGTGAGCTCACTTTGTAAGCCTATCCATAATAACCCATATGGCATCGTATTTCTTAGGAGTCACTGGCAACCCAAACACTAAGTCCATAGTAATCCGTTCTCATTTCCATTTTAGTACATTGATATGTTGTAGTAATTATAGTGGTACCTATTGTTTTTCCTTGATCTACTAATAAATCTGGCATCTGGTTGAATACTCTATGATATCTCTTTTCATACTTATCCACAGTACTTACTCTTTAAGTCATGAAACATTTTAGTACATTCTAGGTCTAGTGTACACCTAGTTTCATGTGCTTCCACTAATATTCTGTCTTATCTCATCAACACTGGACATGCATAAATAGCCCTGGTAATATAGTCCACCATTTGTTTCAACTGGATACCCTAGTCTCTCCCCCTTAGAGACCAATTTGGTTGTCTCAACAAGTTTAATATCCTTCCTCTGTGCATCTAAAATCTCCTAATTAAGTGTAGCTCAGATGTGCAACTTGGCCACCATCTTCCTACTCAAAGCATCAGCCATTATATTGGTATTGCCTAGGTGGTCATCAATAAATAGTTATAATCTTTTATCTGTTCTAACCATTGTCTCTATCTTAGATTAAGATCTCTCTGTGTGGAAAGGTATTTTAGACTCTTATGGTTTCTGTAAATGAAACATTTCTCCCCATAAATGTAGTGACACCATATCTTTAATGCGAAGACAATGGTTGCCAACTCTAACTCAGTTGTGGGGTAATTCTCCTTATGTGTTTTCAACTTCTTAGATGTGTATGCTACTACCTTTGTTAGGTTTTGAAGAATGAATCATATTTAAAAACGCAGGAAAAAATAAAATTTTTCAAAACCCAAAACAAAAGATCATTCTTGTACCATTAAAACTAATTTATATAAATGTAAATGTTAAAAATTATACCTTGTAATTTTTATTTGTTCTTCAAATCTTCACTTTGTTGGGTTATATAAAACTAGAAAAATCCACACTAGGATGTCTCTAATGATAATCCACACGAAGAATGAAGAAGAAACTATCAAGAGAAAATGGTTTGAACAAATTCAAAGTGCTAGCTTCGAAAGTGTTCTTGAGAGAATTTTTGTTGTCTTAAAAATATTTTTTTCCACAAAAAATATTTTCATGTCTATTTTCTGCCATTTGATGTCTTTTCTATTTGAATCAAATTCAAAAATAAGATGAAAAGTCAAAAATGGAGAAAATGGCAACTAATGAATAGTAATTGGCCATAATTGGCCTAATTATGGCCAATTACAGCCGTTGGCCAACGGATGGAAGATGCAAGTGCACTGGGCCTGCTGCGGGCTACCGCTGGGCAGCCCAGCTGGCCCGCAAGGCAGTTCACCAGCCTGCCTAGCCCGTACGGGCCCGTGACACTCCCGTGGTCTCATCGCGATCCATCCTAAAATAATTCTCTCATATTTTGGATCCTATCCAAGACCATTTTACTCATTCTCCATATCTTCAATGCGTGTGACCCATTAGGTTCTCAATTATATTGGCCACTTAAATTAACAATTAATTTAAGCAAGTCATGAGCGGTATCTAGAAACACATCATGACCTCCAATTGACCGGAAAGTCAGTGGTTTGACTACGAACCTTTCCATAGACAATTTCTGTGCAATTATTCCTTTCACCATTCTATACCCCACTTGGTTCAGAGTATGGACATGTGTCAACTCCCACTAGACTGACTACATTACATCTAGTCCAAGTAATGTTAGTTCTTGTCCTTGAGGCTCATTACTCTATGAGATATGTCATTGAAGACTATCTTTATGACATTTCCACTCCGGCCAGAGATTCCTGAGTAATGACCACGACAAGAAGCCATGGGTATACACTTCTTCTATCAAGAATGGTGAATCCTTTGTTGGTTACCCAATTACCTTCGAATACCTCAAGCTGTATCCAATCACTGCCCTATGAGCTACCTCTCTGAGGCAACAAGGAATAGTGTCAAAATACAAAATCAATATTCAAGATATCTTTGAGTACCTCAAGTCTAAAGATACTTGCACCATTGCTATGATGCGACTATATTGACATTTGAATAGATTATGCATATGATTGTCTCATAGTTGGTCATCCAATGTACTTAGCTACACTTAGCAAGCATCCACATGTTAACTCTAAACATCTCATGTTTATATATTATGAGATCTACTACTCAATCCAATCAAGGAGTGTAACATGTGCTAGTTTGTCTGGATTAATAATGTCTCGTCTCATTAATCCTATGACTAGGGATATTTTTGATACTAACATAATTACACATGATAAGAATCTCAATATCATGATCTCATGATGATTTTCTTCATGCTATGTTATGTATCAAGGACTTCATTAATTGATTTAAGATCACTTATCAATTAATATATCAAATGAACATCAAATTAATGAAAAAGCCTTTTATTAATCAAATAAATTTGTACAATAAGTGCTAAAGGTGATTGCCTTTAAAGCACTACTCGAACAACCTTACCCTTTTGCATCAGTACACATCCCAGTCCATTGTTAGGAGCATCACTTTAGATGAGATGGTCCTTATTAGGAACTGATTGTGTTAAAAATGGAGCCTCTGTTAACATCTTATTTAGAATAGCAAAACTATTATAGCATTTAACTGTCCACTCAAACTTCTCATCTTTCCTCAGTAGTCTAGTTCATGGACAAACAATCCTTGAAAAGCCCTTAACAAACCTCCTATAATAACAAGCTAATCTAAGGAAACTTCTAATTTCGATCACATTACGGTGAGGCTTCCAAATCATAACAGCCTCTAACTTGCTAGGATCAACCCTTTTACCATCATATGACACAACGTGTCTTAGAAAAGATACCTCGTCAAGACAAAATTTACATTTTGAGAACTTGGCATACCATTTTTGCTCCCTATGTTTCTGTAACATAATTCTCAAATGTTGATCATGCTCCTCGGGTGTATTATAATGCACAAAAATATCATCAATAAAGACCACAACACAATAGTGTAGGTATGGTCTGAATACCCTGTTCATCAAGTCTGTAAAGACCATTGGCATATTAGCCAACCCAAAAGGCATAACCATAATTTCATAATGCTTGTATCTAGTTTTGAACGCCATCTTGGCTAATCTTCTACCGTAACTCTCAGCTGGTGATACCCTGATCCCAAATCAATCTTAAAAAATACACTTGCAAACTTTAACTAATCGAATAGGTCATCAATTAGTTTATGGACCAAAGATCAGGTAGAGGTGATTAGTGGTTTAAGGGAGCTTTAGATTCATATGTAACATTAAAGTATAAGATATAAATTGAAGTGTATGTGTAAAATTGTTGTTAAGGCAAGGAGATGAGCAACCTTTGGGCCATAATCAAAGAGAAAAATAAGGGCAAGGAGACAGAAAATTAGGAAGTAGATAAGGGTGAATCAAAGTGGAGTTTTTGAGGTATGTACATTTGGCAAAAATTTAATATGGCAAATAAAATGTGAATTGTTAATTGTATTATTATGTTAAGTATGATATTATGTATGATTGTGTAAGATATTATTGATATTTTGATTGAGTGATGAAACAGTGATTTAATGATGCCATGAATGTGAAAATAAAATTTAGATTATCTTGATGATGCATGAAGATAAGAAATTGTTTGATTTAATGAAGTTGCTGGAAATTCGCCATATGAACAGTATCTATGTTTTAGGCTATAACTTGAGTTCTAGATGTGATTTTTGGGTGTTTCTTATTGGGTTGGAAATTTAAGAGACAGGCTTCAACTTTCATTTAGAACATTAGATCTAGATATGCCTATGTATAGGTTTAAAATTGAGTCAAAGTTTGAACTGGAAATCTGTTTAGTAAAATACTGGGCAGAATAAAATGAACATAGCTGAGTGAAAAATCCATAACTTTTGGTAACAAATTCGGTTTATTGTGATTCTAGTTGCTAATTAAAGATAAGACATATATCTATATTTTGTTAGTCATGATTTGTCTAAATTCCATTTAAAAATGGATGAAAAATGTAGGGAAATATGAGACATAAATTATGTCCAAAATATGGCAGCTTGTATATATGAGTTTATTGTTGAATTTTATGATAGAAAAATATATTGTTTGACTTTTTTATATTTATAATGATTTAATGAGTGAATATTATGTTGTAATATATTTAATGGAGATTACTGCATCTATGAGAAATTATATTAGCATTTCATACCTAATTGTTGTAAATAATAATAAAGGTAACAAATATGATTGAACCCTATAACATATAGTCGAGAACTAGTAATTAGGATAAGTTGGCATGACAATAAAAGGGTAGAAATGTAGGCACTAGAAAATAGTGTTGAGCTTTAATTTATGTAGCAATAAGAAAGAGTGTTGAATTTGAAATTACGCTGACACCAAAAAAGTGTTGAGTTATTATTAAAAATGTAGGCGTTTAACGCCGAGTTATCAAATAATTAAGTAGGCACCAAGTAAATTGCTGAAAAACTGAAACTCTGTATCTAGTGTTTAGTTCCGGTCTAAGATATCATGGGCTATCTAATAAAGTAAGAGAAAAAAAACATAAATTGTAAAAATGACTGTCTTGTATTATTATTAGCAAATTTCAAACATGCTTAATAAATGAAATTTTATAATTGATCAATTTTATATTTTTGCATGATGTAAATAGTTTTGATCTTATTTGAATGTTTTGGCATACTTAGTAAATTAATTGTAATTGATTAAAAATTTTATTTTAGAAATAATTGTATAAATATTGGATAATTGCCAAAAGTGCTGCTAAGCTACGTGTGTTTCACATGCAGGTTAGTAGAAGTAGTTGTTGCATTAGGACCGACCAGAGAAAGGGGAACTCCAAGATCAAATTGCAGCAATTTATTTTCTTTTTTTATATTTTGGGCATTGTATTATTGTATAATTAAATTTTAAGATTTTTCTTTTTGTTGCAAAAATGTGGCATGTAGGATTTATAAAAGTGTAAATTTGTATTTAATATAACTTGTATTATTTGTAAATATATTTCTGAATATTATAGATTAATGCAAGAATACTTTTAAATCAAGAAATTTTACAATGAAGATACTTTCATCACTAGATTCATATTTAAATAAAATAATATATATCATATATAAAATAATAAATATTCCTCAAATATCAAACTAGAATTGAAAAAAAAATTTAAGCATCGGTTTAAAAAAAAAATGAGCTAGTTAGCACTTCCCTACACTATTAACGGCTAGTAGGGTAAGGGAGCACTACAACATGGGACTAGGAATACGATGCACCTGGAAAGTATGAAGATGTATAATGACTTGAAGAGTAATTATTGATGGACAAGTATGAAAAGAAATATCATAGAGTATACTACCAGATCCTTGACTTATCAGCAGGTCAAGGTAGAACATCAAGTACCATCAGGAATATTGCAACCTATCACAGTTTCGAAATGGAAATAGGAGCGGATTACAGTAGACTTCATGATTGGGTTGCTAATAACTTCTCGAAAGTATGATGTTGTATGGGCTATAATGGATAGGCTTACAAAGTTGGCTCATTTCTTGCCTATCAGGAGGGATTATCCCTTGAACAGGCTAGCAGAACTTTATGTTAATGAGATAGTGCGGCTTTATGGAGTTCCAGTCACCATTGTTTCAGATAGGGACCCTAGGTTTACTTTTCAGTTTTGGGGTAGTCTACAGAAAACTTTAGGTACCAAGCTCAGTTTCAGTACAACTTTTCATCCTCAGCCAGATGGGTAATTAGAGAGGGTTATACAAATTCTAGAGGATATGATGACGAGTTGTGTAACTGAATTCGAGGGTAGTTGGGATAAATATATTTCCTTAATGAAATTTGCATACAACAATAGCTATCAGTCTAGTATAAAGATGGCTCCATACGAGACACTATATGGCAGGAACTACAGGACACCATTATGTTGGAGAAACTTAGTGAGAGAAAGCTACTAGGACCAAACTTGGTACAGGAGACAGAGGAAAAGGTATGGGTTATTCAGGATATATTGAGAGTCATTTCAGATAGACAAAAGTCATATGCAGATCTCAAAAAAAGAGATATAGAGTACGTAATGGGAGGCAAGGTTTTCCTTAAAGTCTCTTTATGAAAGAAGGTTATGACATTTGATAAGAAAGGCAAATTGAGCCCAAGATTCATTGGGTCTTATGAGATAATGGTGAGAGTGGGACCAGTTACTTACAGACTTGCTTTACTACCCTAGTTGAGCAAGATCCGCGATATGTTCCATGTCTCCATGTTGAGGAGATACAGGTCAGATCCATCTCATGTTATTCCGATTGATGAATAATGGAAATCTTGGAAATTTTTAAATGGAATTTGATTTGAATTAGAGAAGGGTTTTCAAAGTCCTAGTTTGAATAGGATTCTAGTATCCAATTGTAACTAGGATAATTTAATCATATTTAGCATCAAACTAATAATTAATTAAGGTAATTTAATTATGAATGAACTACTAGTCATATTTGGATTTAACATTCAATGAGATTTAATTATTAAATTCGGATTTAATTATTGCATGCATTAAATTGGTAATAACCTAGTTGGCAGAGTAGGCAATTTTAGGAAACTTTTTGGTATGATCAAATGTATGTCTGATTTACATAATTTCCTTGTAGAAAAGTCTTTCTAAACGTTCACATGATTATTTAATGAGATTAAATAATGTATATATGATGAATTTCACTAAAGGCCAAACAATCAAAATAATGTTTAAAGAGTTGAAACAAAGGGAATCCAAATTGTTACTTTAATAAATTACCTTTATTTATGCATTAGAGAATGCATGCTAAGGGAGTATGTAATGGCATGATGATATGATTATGGACTTGACCAATGTGATTGGTCACGCATAGAATTTTGTTTTTTGGTAAATAGGGTCTACGAGTCCCTGCCTTCTATTTTCTCTCTATTGTATTTCTTTTCTCATCTTATTCCCCTCAAATGTAAGAGGTTTTTTTATGAAGAATTTATGTAATTAGATTATATAGGATTAGAATGGAATTGAAATGCAAAGGAGCAAAATGCCAAAGAGATGGTGCCAAAAAAAAACAAATGAGCATTAGAATAGGAAACCGTTTTCTATTTTGGTGTTGTAATTTCATGCATTTACCTAGGTGAGACCTACTCAATCCTTTCATGACTTGATGGATTTATGTTAGATTATGTCCATAATCATAACCATATAATTAGTGTAATTATCTTATATATCTATATGTGTTGAATGGATATTATGCATGCCAAATTGTCATGATGAGACATAAATTAAACCCCTCTTAAATCCTATTAAGGCCAATGTCTTCCATTAATATGGCAAGAAGTAGAGTTGTTTTAGAGTCTAGATTGTTGGGCAAACCCAACCCACTCTATACATTTATATTCAAACCATCGAAATATGATTTCATGATTAATGGATCGGCTTTAACTAGATACATTAGTTTGTTGGGCAAACCCAATGTCAATGTTAATTCGAGACAGTATTGGGTAAGTGTACGTGAGATGTTCACATATCAAGAGCTGATATCCCAATGATTTTGTAGTTGCATGATATGATGCAATTGGTATGAGATATCTACCAATTAACCGAAGATGGCATGTTGGGAAAACCCAAGGTCAATTTTAGTGATGTTGGATACTAACCCACTAGGAGTGCTTCAAATGGGTTCTTTTGGATTCATAATGAAGGCTATGGGTTTGTAATAAAATAATGGGAGTTAATATGTACGTTTATTAAAGACCTAATACTCATGCACTTAGTACATTCTTTAACATGTTATTTCTTTACATCTAGGTTGATAGAATCATGTCATCAAATGTGAACCTATGCTCAATTCTCAATTTCAATAAATTGACTAGCCTGAACTTCTTTGATTGTCTAAGAAATTTGAGAATAGTTCTCAAAATTGAAAAGATAGCCTATGTCTTGAAAGAGCCACTTCCCTCCCCTCCAGCTGATGATGCATATGTTGATGAATAGTTGGCTTATAAGAAGCAAGTGGATGATAGTGAGTTGGTAGGTTGCATTATGCTCACCTTTATGTCTCTCGAGCTTCAAAACCAACATGAGAACATGGATGCTCATACGAATGTGTATCATTTAAAGGAGCTTTTTGATGAGCAAGCTCGTACTGAGCGATATGAGATATCTAAATTGCTCTTTAGCTCTAAGATGGTAAAAGGGACATCTCCAATGCAACGTACATTGATGATGAGGAAGAAAGGCATAGAGACGGCATCAAAAGGGACTTACTTCCATCATGGCATGAGTTGTCAAAGAAAGATGAACGACAAGGCCAATCTAGAGTCTTTAAAGAAAAAGAAGGATAAGACATTGGATGCACCTTCTACTTCAAGTATTTATGTTATTGAGGTTAATACTATTTCTGTTCATAACACATGGGTATTGGATACTAGATGTGGGTCTGACATATGCACATATATGAATGGCCTAAGGAACAATAGACATCTCAAGAAAGGAGAGTCAAACCTGCATGTTGGCAATGGAGCAAGAGTTGCTACATTAGTTGTAGGAACTTATGTATTGACACTCTCAATTGGGCTTATTTTAGAATTAGACAATTGTTATTATTTACCAGTTTTGACAAAGAATATTATTTTTGTTTCTTGTTTCAATAGAAAATGTTTTCATTTGATTGTTAATGGCAATGGTTGCATTATATGGTTGAATGATATTCTTTATGGAACTGGCACATAATGTAATGGGATTTACATTATAGAAATTTCTAATTCAATCCTCAATATCAATAATAAAAGACAAAAGATAGATAACCTAAAACCATCATATTTATGGCATTGTCGTCTTAGCTATATAAATGAGAGGCGTATGACTACGTTACACAAGAATGGTGACTTAGGGTCATATGATTATGAATCATATGGCACATGTGAATCTTGTTTGTTAGGAGGGATGGAAAAATCACCTTTTAGTGGAAAGAGTGAATGTGCTAATGGGCTATTGGAACTTGCACATACAGATGTATGTGGACCAATGTCAGTGCATGCTAGATGTGGTTTTATCTACTTCATTACTTTCATTGATGATTGTTCACAATATGGGTATTTGTATATGAAGAGATAGAAATATAACATTTTGAAAAGTTCAAAGAATTCAGAAATAAAGTAGAGAAACAACTTGGTAAAAGTGTTAAAGCATTTAGATCAGATCGAGCTGGTGAATACTTAAAGCCAAGAGTTTCAAGGTTATCTAAGAGATAATGGGATTTTATCTCAATGGAATCCACCTTACACACCACAACATAATGGTGTGGTGAAAGGAGAAACTGAACCTTGTTAGACATGGTAAGGTCAATGGTAAGCTTTGCAGAACTGTCTAAGTCCTTTTATGGTCATGCTCTAGAGACTTCTATTTATATATTAAATAGAGTCCCTTCTAAGTCAGTGTAGGTTACTCCATATGAGATATGGACTAACAAGAGACCTATTATTTCTCACTTAAAAGTATGGGGTTGTCCTGCTTATGTGAAGTGGATGATGTCAGATAAGCTAGAAGCTAAGTCTGATAAGTGTCTATTTGTTGGATATCCAAAAGATTCATTAGGATATGAATTCTACCACATTTTGGAACAAAAGGGGTTTTCTTCAAAGCATGTTGTCTTCTTAGAGAAAGCGTTTGTTCTAAAAGAAGATTGTGGGAACAAGATTGAACTTGCTAAAGTTCAAGATACTCAAACAGATGCAAATCAATTGATAGAACCTGAATTTGTTACTCATAGAGATGAAATAACAACTAGACCTTCTGAAATGCAAGAACTTCGTAGATCAAGTAGGATAAGCATTGTTCCTAAGAGATATGGATTTTTTATAATTGAATAGAATGACATATTACTCATAGAGGATGATGAGCCTACTACTTATGAAGAAGTTCTTAATTGTTTAGAATCTGACAAATGGCTAAAAGCCATGCAGTCAGAGATGGATTCCATATATGAAAACCAAGTATGGACTTTTGTTGACACTCCTAAAAGGATTAAACTTATTGGGTACAAATGGGTCTTCAAGAAAAAGACCGACATTGAAGGTAATGTAGTTACCTATAAGGCTAGGTCTAAAGGATATCATCAAAGACAAGGTGTTGACTACCACCAAACCTTCTCTCCAGTTGTTATGCTTAAATCCATCAAGATACTCCTAGCCATTGTAGCTCATTATAATTATGAAATTTGGCAAATCGATGTGAAAACAACTTTCCTTAATGGAAATCTGACGAAGGAAATGTATATGACACAACTTGGGTGTTTAACACACTAGTAGAAAAATGACTTATACGTGTCTGTTATTTTGAACTTTATGTGTTTGTTAAATGACAGACGCCTATGAAGGAGACGTATATGAGTTGGATTTTAAGCGTTTGTCAAAATGACAGATGCATATAATTATTTTATGCGTCTGTTAAAATATAATGACAGATGCATAAAGTATATTTTAAAAAAAAATGACTATAGGCGTCTGTTGTTACAAAACAGCTGACACCTAAAGTCAATTTTTTTTAAAAAAATTCATTCTAGGCATCTGTTGTTATAAAACAGCAGACACCTATAGTCATTTTTTAAAAAAAAAATTCACTATAGGTGTCTATTATTACAAAATAGCAAACACCCATAGTTAATTTTTTTAAAATATTATAAATTGACAAATATACAACAAATCGTAAAAATTACTTAAACCCATAAAAAAAACAAATTGTATAACAAAAAAACAACTACTAAGTGAAAAAAACTACAACATAAAATTAACAAAAATAAAATACACAAAAAATAAAAAAGATAAATAAACTTCTTTGCATAAAAAAAAGTAGAAGATCAAGTACCAATAGTAATAAGGTGGAGAACATACAACTCCTTGGCTAATTGATGGTAAAAATTAGCTTTAACATGTGTAGAACCAACTTGTTTTCTCCTTACCAAATGCCTTAGACAACCTCCCAATGCATGAAACCCACTTTCATTTTATAAATTAATAAAAAAATATTTTCTTGTCATCATCGTGGCTACGACATGGTGGCTCAAATTTGAACATGTTAGCTAAAAAATGGAGACTCAAATTTGAACATGGTAGCCAAAAAATGTAGAAAAAAAGCTAAAGAGAAAAAAAAAAAGAATACCTTTTTCATGCATATCTTTGGCCACCAACGAAAAATGTAGCTCTTGTCATTATTGTCGCCACTAAGACAGGTCCAAAATCGATGCGATGAAGGTATTACAAGCCAACTTTATGTTGAGAGCTCAAGATGGAGATGGTTGGCGCATACAACTAGGTTTCAAGCTCTAAAGTAAGAGAAATAGATATATACAGTTGGGTTTCAAATAAAAGTCACAGAGAAAAACAGTATTTTTTGGTTTTAAAAAATGAACTATAGGTGTCTGTCTTTACTCGTGATAGACACCTATTGTACACTAATATGCATCTGCTTTTATTAAAGCCAGATACATATGCGTGCAGAGATATTATGCTTCTGTCCTTTTTAAAGACAGACACCTAAAGTAAGAGGTATATGTGTCTGTTTTTTATTAAGACAAACACCTAAAGTACAAGTTGAATTTTACATGTCTGTCATTTATATAACAGACGTATATACCAATAAAAATATTTTTCAATAATTAATTCAAAAAAATTATTGTTTATTAATAAACAATAGGTGTCTGTTATTTGTTAAGACAGACACTAAAAGTACATCATATGTGTCTATTTTTTATTAAGACAAACGCCTAAAATACAAGTTAAATTTTATATGTATGTCGTTTATATTAACAAACACATATGCTTTGTCATTTTATCATATATTTACAAAAATGTCGCCGCCTCTATTTTATGTATCTGGTATTTTTACAACAGACACATATAATCTTCGCTTAAAGGTATTTTTGTATTAGTGACATAAAGTGATGGTGAAAAGGTATGAAAATTACAAAGATCCATTTATTGATTGAATCAAGCATCTAGGAGTTGGAACATCCAATTTGATGAGACAATCAAAGAGTTTGGTTTGTCATAAAATATGGATGAACCTTGTGTTTACAAGAAGGTTAGTGGGAGTGCAATCGTATTCCTAGTATTGTATGTAGATGGCATACCACTTATAGGAAACGATGTCTTAGTTCTTCAACCATTCAAAATTTGGCTTTATAAGAATCTCTTCATGAAAAACCTTAGATAAGCAACCTATATATTGGGGATTAAGATGTATAGAGATAGATCTAAGAGATTGCTTGGTCTTTCTAAGTCTACATATATAGATAGGATGCTAAAGAAGTTTAGCATGGAACAATCGAAAAGAGGATTAATTCCTATGACTCATAGGATAACCCTCTCAAATTATATATGTTGAAAGACACATAATGAATGGACATGCATGAGTAGGATTCCATATGCTTCAGTTATTTGATGCACCATGTATTATATGTTATGTACTAGACTCAATGTATCATATGCTCTGAGTGTCACGAATAGATATCATTCAAATCCCAATGAGGGGCATTGGGTGGCTATCAAGAATATCCTTAAGTACTTGAGAAGAATTAAGGATACATTTTTGTTTTATGGAGATGGTGAGCTTAAAGTAAGTAGGTATACAGATGCCAACTTCCAAACTGATAAGGATGATTCCAAGTCCCAATCAGGATATGTTTTCATGTTAAATGGTGGAGCAGACAATTGGAAGAGTTTCAAACAAGAGATGATTGTAGATTCCACAACCGAAGCATAGTACATTATAGCTTCTGAAGTAGCTAAAGAAGCAGTTTGGATAAAGAAATTCATTACAAAGTTAGAAGTGGTTCCTAGCATTGTTGATGTAATACCCTTGTATTTTGATAACAATGGAGTCATCGCACAAGCAAAGGAGTCAATGTCTCATCAAATATCCAAACATGTACTCAGATGTTAGAAATTGATTAAGGAAATTCAAGGTAGACATGATGTAAAGATGGAGAGAGTTCCCACTAATTAGAATATAGTTGATCTTCTTACTAAGCTACTTCCCCAAAAGAAACATGATAGTCATGTACTTGCCTATGGTGTAATGTATAAAAACAATTAACTTTAGAGCAAGTGGGAGATTGTTAGAGAGGTACCCCAAGGGAAATCACCATACACACCTGATGTACTAATTTATTATTAATAAAAGGCATTTCATTATATGGTATTCATTGCAAATGAAGTGATATAGATCTTAAACTATTTAATGAAGTCCTTAATATGTAACACAACATGAAGGAATTCATGATGAGATCATGATGATGAGATTCTTATCATGTGTAATTGTGTTTATACCTAAATGATTCCTAGTCATAGGATTAACAAGATGGGACATTGTTAATTTGGATAGACTATCATATGTTATACTCATTGACTAAGTCAAGTAGCTTATCTCATAAAGCTGAAGACATGAGATGTTTAGAGTTAACAAATGGATGCTTGCTAAGAGCAATAAGTGCATTGGATGACTTGCTATGAGACAATCACATGGATATCTATTCAACGTCAGTGATGGTCTCATCATAACAATGGTGCAAGTGTCCTTAAACTTGAGATGCTCAAGATTATCTTAGATACTGAATCCTATACTTTGACTCCATTCCTCATTGCCTCTCAGAGGTCACTCATAGGGTGGTGATTGGGTATAGCATTTGGTATTCAAAGGTAGTTGAGTAGTCAATAAGGGATTCACCACTCCTGATAGAAGGAGAGTATACTTACGGCCTCTTGTAGAGATCATTTCTTAGAAATCCTTGGCCAAGGTGGATGTGTGTTGAAGAAGGTTTTCAAGGACATATCTTATTGAGTAATGAGTCTCATAGACAATAACTAATATTATTTGGACTAGATGTGACATAGTCAGTCTAGTGGGAGTTGACACAAAGACCATACTCTAAACCAATGAGGTATAGATTGGTGAAAGGATGAATTGCACCGTTATTGTCTATTCAAGGTTTTATATTGAGACCACTGACTTTCCGGTCAATTAGGGGTCATGATGTGTTGCTAGGTACCGCTCATGATCTGTTCAAAATCATGTGATAATTTAAGCTGCCAATATAACCGAAAACCTAATGGGTAACATGCATAGAAAGAAAAAAGGAAATATGAAATGGGTTTTGGATTAGATCCAAAAACATGAGAGAGAAAGTTTCATGAAAGAGTTTCGCCTATTAGAGCAAAAGGGGTTGTGTGTCACATACAGGTAATGGTTGTCATGTACAAGTGACATGTCTATAGTGCCATGATGTTAAGCGCGCGAGGAGTCCTCACGTGCATGCAATAGTACAAAGGCATTCTATCACTCACACGAGGATGCCCTCACGTGCGCGATAGCAAGGTGTTTTGCACAAGACTATCGCGCGTGCAAGGAACCCCTCGTGAGCGCAACGATCTTTGATTTCACTGATTTTTCATTCTATTCGAAAGACAAACATGGGGTTTTAAGAGGCCAACCCTAATTATGATTAGAGGACCTATAAATACCCTCAAAATGGCTTAAAAAGTGGGCTACCTCCTTAGAGAAATAAAAGTTATCTATCATCCATCTCTCTCAAAGTTGAATCATGATTGCTAGCACTTTGATGCTTTGAAATCCCATAGCCTTTGAGGTTATTTCCTTCACTCCTTCACATGGATTACTATTATAGACAATCCAACCTTTGATTTTTGTGGTTTGCAAGAACCCAACTAAGAAGGAAGGCACACAACCTTGAAAATAAAAAGTTGCAATCAAACAATGGTAATTCTACTTCTCCCATGCGATGGTTATTCTAATTTTAATATACATAGGGCGTTCCGTAGTTTTTGCTTTCAATTAAATTTTTAACTTCCATTATGCCATGTATGAGATGCATGCTAAAGAACCTAAGACATACAATAGAGCAAAACTCCACTATACGGAAGGATGCCACTTAACTGAATCTATATAAACCTATCTTAATTAAATTTCTTGTTTATCTTATTTTTGTATAAAGATCATTTTATTAGATTTACATGTAATGACACATTCATTTGCTATATACTATATCAAATCCTATTTGTATATGGGTTACATCCATAATAAAAATTATAAACTGGTTTAGGCATCAACCGACCTTATTACAAAAATCAACCTTATTTAAAATGAACTAATTCAGTTGCATGTCCTTATTAATAACATGAAGAAATAAATGTCTTTATTCCATGAAATGAGTGATAATCAATAAATGAAATGAATAAAATAAACAAACAGACCTAACTCGGGTCAACTCTAACTGGCATGAACTCCTCTTTAGGTCAACTTAGCTATTTATCAGCTCCAAACCTGTGCGCAGGGCAACCCATACGCTAAGCTACTGATAGCTTAGTGGTGCATAAAAATAATAAAATTCTATCATGCATTCATATATTAACATAGCATAAATAATTTATACCCAATGCATACCTATTTTCTTAGCCATACCGTTATATATCATAAATATATCATATCTCAAGTTATAATATCATCATGTAACATCATGCTTAATTTAATTAAATCATAGTACAATCAGGGCTTCTATCATATAAATGTTTCCACATCATCAATTGTATATAGTAATTATATCATATAGGACAACTATCAAACAACTGGTTTTATATGTTTGATTATTGGATTCCATAACCCTTTTTAGGGTATAACTGTATTCTGCATTACAATTTACTGTGTTTTGCATTATTATAATTCACCATGTTTTTCATTGTAATAATTAACTAATTTTTCTATCATAATAATTCACTGGTTTCTGCTTCACAAGTTTATTGTATTATGCCCAATACTCTAGATCTGGACTACTCGAATGCGAGTTACAAAATAGGAGCGCTCTAACTCGAGCTTAAGTCACCCTGCTCACTAATTGTATATATTTATATCACTATGATCAAGATTCTCAAATCAAGATCACTCTAACTCAAACTTAAGGCACCCTGATGAGTAAATATAAAATTTGCATGCATATGGGTACAGTGGTGCTCTAACTAGAGCTTAAACTAATCAAAATAATCTTCCCTAATAATCCCATGATTAGATTAGAGAAAGCAAAACGTGTAAGACATATTTTACAAATTAATTTCAATTTTTCAAGCCTATTGATCTAAAATCATCAAAACCGTGCAATCCCATTGCACTTTTAATTAAAATTAATTTTAATGGACACAAGGTGCCTCTGATACTACTATTGGGTTTTGAAGATGAAGCTCATTCATAAAATGCAGTGGAAAAATAAAATTTTTAAAACACGAAACAAGAATTCTGCTTGTGTCATTAAAACTAATTTATCAAAACATAGAGCTAAGAAATTATACCTTGTAATTTCTTGATTTATCCTTCAAATTTTTGCATTATTGGGTTGTTGCAAACCACAATAATCAACTTTAGGATGTCTTTAATACTAACCCATGCAAAAATATGAGAAGAAACTACAAAAGAAATGGTTCAATACACCTCAAAGTGCTAGCATTGGTGTATGCTCAATTTGAGAGAAAAAGAAAAATAACTATTATTTTTCTTTTTTTGAATTTCATAATGTCCAAAAATAATTTTTAGACAATTAAATATTTCAAAAAATATTTTTACCTCAAAAATAGTATAGGTAAAAAGTGCATAAGAAAAGGGGAGGGATTTTGGGGTTTTTGCCTCAATTAGCCTTAATTGGCCAATTAAGGCCATTAGGGCAGCAGCTCAGTTTTCTCTTTGTACATCCATTTGTACCCAATAAGTTTTACTCCATTTGGTGCCTCCACAAATTCCCAAACCTTATTGGAATACATGGATTCCATTTCTAGGTCCATAGCATTTTTCTATTTTGGAGCATCTTCATCCTTTAGAGCTTCAATGTAACTAGTAGGATCTTGTACTTTTTGGTTAAGGATAGCCTTATATGCCTCTCCCACCAATATGTACTGCTAGTAATCTAGTTACCCTCCTACTACGGCGAGACTGTACAAGTTGTTGCTCTTGAAGGATAATCCTATTATCTTTTGATTGATGTTCTTCTTTTTGTCGAGAAACATATATAAAATTCTAAACATTAATCTGATCACCAAATAATTCTTCCAAAACTACCTAGCTAGTTGGTTTGAAGTTATTCATATAGTCTTGTTCGAAGTAAGTAGCATGAGTGCTAACCAATACTTTTCATTCCTTAGGATTATAAAATAAACCTTCTTTTGTTCCATTATGGTAACCTATAAATATGCAAACATCTAAATGAGATGACATATTATATGCCTTAGGTTTTAGCATATGTTTAGGAGTACACCATATATGGATATGTCATAAACTAGTTTTACGGCTTGACCATAGTTCTTTAAGAGTCATAGGAACTGATTTAGATGAAACTAAGTTCAAAAGATACATTGTTGTTTCCAAGGCATATCCAAAAAAGAGATTGGCAAAGTAGAATAACTAAGCATAAATTTCACCAAAATGTTATGTTTCTTCTTTCAAGTTTTTTTACATTTTTATCTAATTGCTTTTTTGGCTCAGTGTAATACCTGCTAGGTAGAACTTAGTTAGAATAAGGATGTAAATCATATATATAAGGAAACCATATGAAAGACATTATGAATAAAAATGAATAAATGGTTAAATTAGAAATTAAAATGAATTAAATTGATTGATAGAGTAATTCAATTAAATATATTATATAATTAAATTACAATTTTAATAAAGACTAGTGAAATTAGGTATATGTAAAATTAAAAATAAAAATAAAAATAAAGAAAGAAAGAAATAAAAATAATAAAAAAAAGTTGGCACTAAAAAAGCAAAAATATGGCTTGTATCGAATATTGTGGGTCATACAACTGTTGTATTTATGGTTTGAGTTTTATTTTATAGTACTTGTAAAGTAAGCGACCGTTTTGTAAATAATACTTTATTATATAAAATGTACGATGTTTCTTTATTATG
The DNA here is from genome assembly GCA_023653625.1 of Triadica sebifera. Classification (NCBI taxonomy): domain Eukaryota; kingdom Viridiplantae; phylum Streptophyta; class Magnoliopsida; order Malpighiales; family Euphorbiaceae; genus Triadica; species Triadica sebifera. The sequence goes on along the minus strand of CM042903.1, from coordinate 11,633,656 downwards.
ATTTATTTCACACTACAAAGTAAATAAATAGTAAATAAATAAAAAAATATATATATATGAGTGATTTTCATGTATATAAAAAAAATTTAAAAATGATATTTTAACCGATAAAGTCAGTATAGTACTCCCTTATTCGGGCACGTGTTGCTAGGGTGAGGGGGGGTGTTACAGTTTTTGGTATCAAAGCCAGGTTTGGGTGGTTTTGGGATTTTAAAATGGTTTTCAAAAATAATTATTACTTGTGTATACCCACAATTAAGTGTTAAAGTTGCTGCTTACTAATTGGGGTCGTTACTTTATGAAATAGAGGCTTCATCGCGACCAAGTCACTGTCGAGCTACTGCATCTAGATCTAGTACAAGCTCATCACAAGGGCAGTCTGTTGCTGGCACAAGATAAACATAGCTTATGAGGAACATGATAGATTTGCTACAAAATGCATCACAACCAGCCTCATTTGGGTTACAGCTTGAGAGACTGAGGAAGTTAGGGTCCTCTAATTTCTACAATAAATGGGAAGATGACCCCTCTGTGGTAGAGTTTTGGTTCGGGCATAGAGAGTTTTTAATCAGCTGCATTGCACGAATGAGCATAAATATGAATATGCAGTGTCTTTGTTATAGGATCAAACATATGACTAGGGGCAATCTGAGTCACAGAGCACAGAGGCACCTAATCCCATTACCTGGGAATTATTTCTAAAAAAATTCAATGAGCAATATATTTCTCCTATCTACATAGACGATAAGAAAAGAGAGTTTTTGAAATTAAAACAAAGGAGTATCCATTTGAAGATGGATTGAGGGACCCAATAAGGCTACAGGTTTTAGCCCAATGCCTGATGAGTTTTCCTAGTTTGCTAGCATCTGCCAGAACAGCTAAGAGAGTTCAAGTGGCACAACATCCAACACAAGATAGAGGGTTCAGAAGACCCATGCCGCAGTCGAGTGTAGTACAATCAAGTGGAAAGAGAGCCATATCTTTCAATGGCCGATTTTAGGCTGGGGGTTTCAGCAAGCCTTTTTCTTTTAGACGGGGACAACCCACGAGATCCTCTTTTTAGCAACCAATGCGCCGATGTAAACACCACATAGATCTCTACCTCTACCAAAATGTTAGAATTATGGTCACTCTCATCTAGAAGAGTGTTGGTGGATGACAGGAGCATGCTTAAGATGTGGCTCCAAAGATCATATGAGAAGTGATTTTCCTCTATTAGATCAAGGCAGAGGTTTGGGGAGCACTGAGCAAATACAAATGTAGGCATTTGGGCAAGGCAGAGGTCAAGGCCGAGGGCAAGGCTGAGGCTAATCAGGGCCCAGTCAGTATAGATCAGGGATAGTTGAGAGGCTAGAAGGTAGTAGAGCTGCCCTAGCAGGGCATATGCCATTCAAGGTCAAGAGAAGCAGGATGCACCTGATGACTTAATTAGTAAATTCCTTCTCTTTGGCTTTGATATACATGCATTAATAGATCTGAGGTCGATGCATTCATACATATGCACACCACTCCCAGGTCGAGAGGGTTTAGAACCATAGGCTCTAGAATTTAAGATTATTATGACTAACCCGTTAAGGCACAGTGTAAGGGTTAGCAATATTGAAATTCAAGGTAGGTAATTCCCAACAAACTTGATACTGTTGGGTTTTGAAGAATGAATCATATTCATAAACACAACGGAAAAATGAAAATTTTAAAATCCGAAACAAAATATCATACTTGTGCCATTAAAACTAATTTATATATATGTAGAGGTTAGAAATTATACCATGAAATTTCTTATTTGTTCTTCAAATCTTCACTTTGTTGGGTTGTAGCAAACTATAACAATCCATAATAGGATGTCTCTAATGATAATTCGCTTGAAGAATGAAGAAGAAACTATCAAAAGAAATGGTTTAAACAAATTCAAAGTGCTAGCTTTGAAAGTGTTCTTAAGAGAATTTTGTTGTCTTGTCTATTTTCTTCCATTTGATGTCTTTTCTATTTGAATCAAATTCAAAGAAGAATGAAAAGTCAAAATTGGAGAAAAGGGAAATGAATGAATAGTAATTGGCCATAATTGGCCTAATTAAGGGCAAATTTTGTCGTTGGCCAATGGGAGGGAGGCAGTAGTGCGCTGGGCCTTCTGAGGGCTACTACTGGGCAGCTCAGCTGGCCCGCTAAGTAGGCCAGCAGCCTGCATGGGCTGATGCGGGCCCATGACCTTCTCGAACGATTTTCCCGTGCAATTTCATTTCGATCCATCCCAAAATAATTCTCTCATATTTTGGATCCTATCCAATACCATTTTACACATTCTCCATATCTTCAATGTATGTGACCCATTAGATTCTCGGTTATATTGGCCACTTAAATTAACAATTGGAAACCACCTCAAAATGTGACAGAAGTGGGAAGTTTCCTTAGATTAACTGGATATTATAAGAGGTTCGTGAAGGGATTTTCATCCATAGTGACTCTTTTGACACGACTATTATGAAAAGAGGTTCATTTTGAGTGGATAGATAGATGTTAAGCAAGCTTTGATCGACTGAAGGCAATGTTGACCGAAGCACCAGTTTTGACTCAGCCTACTCCAGGAAAAAACTTTATTATGTATAGTGATGCTAGTGATAATGGTCTAGGTTGTGTTCTTATGCAAGAGGGAAAAGTAGTTGCATATGCCTCCAGACAGCTTAAGCATCATGAGCTTAATTATCCGACGTATGATTTAGACCTTGCAGCAATAGTCTTTGCTCTCAAGATCTAGAGGCATCATTTGTATGGGGAAAGATGTTATATCTATACAGATCACAAATTTCTTAAGTACCTTCCCTCACATAAGGAGTTGAATCTGATACAACGAAGATGGTTGGAGTTGATTAAAGATTATGACTGTGTGATCAACTACTAGCCAGGTAAAGCTAATGTGGTTGCAGATGCACTAAGCATGAAAATTTTAGCTGAGATGCGAGTGGAATCCATATTGGTGCATAAAATTAAAGATGCTCAGAAGCAAGATGAGAAGTTTGTAAAGATAGCTGAGGCAATCATAAAGGGAGAAAAGCTTGATTTTTCATTGATAGAAGATGGCACAATGTACTTTGAGAATAGGATTTGTGTGCCCAGTATAGAAGAGATAAAGTCTGATATTTTAAAAGAACCACATGAAACAATGTATACAATGCAGCCAAGAGGAAATAAGATGTATCAAGACTTGAAAACTCAATACTGGTTGCCAGGGATGATGAAAGATATCACCGAGTACGTTGCTAAGTGTCTAACTTGTCAATAAGTAAAAGCAGAACATCAATTACCCATGGGATTGTTGCAACCAATACCGGTCCCAGAGTGGAAGTGGGAGAGAATTGTGATGGATTTTGTGACTGGTTTATCGATGACTCAAAGGAAGCATGATGCAATGTGGGTAATAGTGGATAGACTAACAAAGTCAGCACATTTCCTACCAGTCAGAATGGACTACTCATTGAACAAGCTAGCCGAAATTTATATAGGTGAGATAGTGAGACTTCATGGAGTGCCAATATCTATCATCTCTAATAGAGATCCTCAATTTACTTTGCAATTCTGGAAGAGCCTATAACAAGCTATGGGAACCTGACTCAAATTCATCACAGCTTTCTATCCACAAACAGATGGACAGTCAGAACAAATTATCCAGTTGTTAGAAGACATGATGAGGAGTTGTGTGCTTGAGTTTGAAGGAAGTTGGGATTGATATCTACCTCTTATGGAGTTTTCCAACAATAACAGTCATCAGACAAGTATAGGCATGGCTCCATATGAGGCATTATATGGAATAAAATGTAGGACACCAGTTTGTTGGACCGAGCTAAATGAGAAAAAGTTGATTAGGCCTGAGATAGTTCAACAGATCGAGAAGAAAGTTAAAGTGATTAAGGAAAGGCTAAAGGAAGAACAAGATCGACAAAATCATATGCTGAATTAAAGAGGCGAGATATTGAGTATGAGGTGGGTGACAAAGTGCTCCTTAAAGTTTTGCCTTGTAAAAAGGTATTGAGGTTCGGTAGAAAAGGAAAGTTGAGTCCAAGGTTGATTGGTCCTCATGAGATTCTAGAAAGAATCAGACCCGTGGCATACCGTTTAGCCCTTCCACCAAAGTTAGACCGAATTCACAACGTATTCCATGTATCTATGCTAAGGAGATATAGGTCTGATCTAACTCATGTCATACCAATTGAGGAAATAGAAGTGCATTTATATGACCTACGAGGAGGAACCAATGTTGATATTAGTACATGAAGAGAAAAATCTTTAGAATAAAAGAATTCCTCTAGTTAAAGTGCTTTGGCGAAATCATTCTACAAAAGAAGCCACATAGGAGAGCGAAGAAGTCATAAAGAGGAAATATCCTCATTTTTTCATTGATTGAATAGGTAAAATTTTGAGGACAAAATTTATTTTATGAGGGAGAGAATGTCATATCCACAAATTTATGCCCTAGTCCCGCGAGTTCTTAAATCGACTCGACGGTTCGACTAGAGTCTAAATTTGGATTTTTACTGAAAAATAATTAAAATAATGGCCAATAATTATTGAAAATACTCAATAAAGTGTTTAAAGATGTGAAATTATGATAAGGGACTAAATTGCAAAATTTGAAAAGTTTAGGGGTCTATTTGATATTTATCAAAAATTGGAGGATAATTTGAGATAATCATCAATTAAATGCATGATTGGGACATTAAAAACATGGTGTGGGTCATCCAACCCAAGTGGAAATTTGTAAGAAGCCAATTAACATGCATGAATACATGAATTAAACATTAAATTCATATGGGCTTAGGTGTCCCCATCCTTAATGACTTTTGTCATTTTCTCCTTAATTATTTCTTTATCCTTCCTTATTTCTTCATATCTAGAATTTTCTATCATTAAGTTTTCTTCCACATTTTTCTTGAAGCACCACACACTAAGTGAGATGAACACATTAATTAGCCAAAAGAATATCTAGATATTTAAGATAAAAATGGGACCCCACATTAATTAACTGTCATTTTTTTCTTAATTGCTTCCTCTTCCACCCTTATCTCTATCATCTAGAATTTTCTATTCTCTAAACCAGCCCATGTTTCCCACCATTTCCTCCATAGCCAAGCTTAGTTCTAGAAAGAGAAAGTGAGAAAGAAAGTGTGAAAAAGAGAGAGAAAGGCATAGGAAATTCTATTTTCATGCTCAAGGTAGCTTGAGAGAGAAAAAAGAGAGAGAGGTTAGGGTTTATGAAGTTTTAATGATCTCTTTTATGTATTTTAGAAACTCAAATTAACAAGGATCTAGCTCAAATGAGCAAAGGAAAAGACAAAGAAAAGTAAAGACAAAGAAAAGTAAAATAAGAGGTTTGTGCATAACCTAAGGCAATAGCCTATGTCTTTTTTTTTAATTGCATGATTTAAGCATTTGACATGTTAATGATTCTGAATTAATAGAATTTTGTGATAAAATCTTGGGGATGCATGTTTGCTAGATTTAGGATTAATTTTGATAAAAAAAAAATTGAAGATGGTAAATATGTGTGTTCTTTGCTAGAATTGATGAGCAGTAAGTACATAAACTGATATAACTTAAGTTATGGTATTCGGATTTGTATGTTTTTTTTTTGGTTTGAAAGCTACGACATAAGGCTTAAACTTTATTTAGACTATAAAATTCAGATATGTCTATATCATTCTAGAAAAATACATAAAGTTTGAACTTAGAATCTATCTAGGCAATTTTGGGCAAAATTGTTAGTGACCAGTTAGTGTTAATTTGACCAAATCCTTTGACACAGAACTCCAAATTAAGTGATTCAAGTTGCCTATTAAAGCTAAGATTCATAACTAAATGTTTTAAGAAGACCCTATAAAATCATTCAAATGTTAACATGACTAAAATTAAGGTGCAAAATAGAGTACAGAATTTGCCTATGCAAATACTATTTTTATTGAGTAATTGTGTGATTAATTGAACCTGTACATGCATGAAAAGTGTGAATTTAAAAACTATGAATTTTAATGATATTTATTAAGCCCTAGAACACCTAACTTGAAACTAGACTCAAGATAGTTTGGCATGCCAAGTGCGGGGGGGGGGGGGGAGTATGATTAATTTCATTAATGGTACAATTCATGAAGCTGATGATGACACTATTATTGAAGCCAATGATGGCACTATTATTAAAGCCGGTGATGACACTATTAATAGAACCGGTGATGGCACTTATATATGCCTAAATCATATTGCCCGGGTGGCACTCCTAAGTGCCTAGATGGCAACTCTATTATCCTAGTCATGGGTTCATAGATGTTGTGGGCTACAAAGAAGTAATTGAAAATACGAAGGGAAACATGAGTTATGATATGGATAATAATGAAGATTTGATTAAGTAAAAAAAAGATATAATAATATAATTTGATGTTATTGTATGCTAGAATACTATGAGATGTATATTTGCATGGAAACTTGATTTGAGCATAAATTCATATATGGAAATGCATGGTGCATGAAATACTTTATTGCCTTATTTATATGCATCACTAAGCTTAAAGCTTAGCGTGGGAGTTTCTCTGGCACAAATTTAGTGAAGAATAAGCAAACATCGTAGATAAAGGTAGCGGTAGCCTGATCTAGTAGAGCAGCTTGTATCGAATACTGTTAAACCTTAAGGGGTATTTCTGTCATTTTGATGATAACAAATAAAATAGCAATATTGTATTTAACATACTTGTCTTCTAAGTCTTTTATACAGGACATGGATCAAAATAGCAAGAATGGAGAATTGGAAGAATAATCCTTGAAAGACAAAATTCAAGTAGTAGCATGTTCACTGCCGTGACTCTATGAGTCACTCCCATGAAAGAAGTTAACCGTTACCAAAACCAACTTTTGAAGTTCACGGCCATGAAGGAAAAACAAACCATGAAGTGGACATTTCAGTCACCACTGTGAATAAAGCTTGTCACCCCCGTGAATGAAGGTGTCACCCCCGTGAAGATTCATGCAAATTTCATCCAGAGAACTTCACGACCAGAGTCACCACTTGGATCACGGCTGAGAAGATTATCATGCCCATGAATGAGTATGTCACGGCCGTGACTCTATATGTCAAAACATTCCAGAGATCTTCACGACTAAGGTCACCACTTCAGTCACGACTTGGGAAGAACTGTCACTCCCATGATAAGCATAGTCGCGCCCATGAACAATGAAAGAGAAAAATGTCAGGCGCAATTTTTGGGTTGGTACAACAGCTAGTTTCATTTTTTTAATGCATCCAACGGCTATATTCAGCCATGGGAGTATAAATGGAAGTCATTTATGCATTAAGAACAAGAGAATGAAGAGAATAACAAAAGAATAGCATGTACTTCGAATTTAAGCTATTTGTACTTTCTTATTTTGAGAACAAAATCTATGAGCAATTAACAAAAAAATCTTTTTGCTCTTCATAATTGAGCAATTAAGATTTGTGAGTGGTTCTCTCTATAATCTTTACTCAAGTGAGCTTTGGGTATTTCTGGGTTAAGAGCAAAACACCTGTAAGGGTTAGTTGTGTGAGCCTCCAAAACACAAATTAAAAGGTTGTTTGTGTGAGCCTGTAAAACATAAGGAAGGTTGTTTTTTGATCCTGTAAAACACAAGGAAGGTTGTTTGTGTGAGCCTGTAAAACACAAGGAATTGGTTATTGTGTGAGCCATTAAAACACAAGGGATTTCTGGGTTAGGTGTGAGCCATTGTGAGAAACACCATAGTTGGGAGTGAGCTTGTAAAACTCCATTGTAACACTTAGTGTGTTAGTGAAACTCCCAATTGCGATTGGGGAAAGGAGTAGGGTTTGTTAACACCTGAACCTCTATAAATCTTTGTGTCTGATTTTCTCTATCCCTCCTAAAATTAATTATTTATTTCCGCACTTTAAAGTTGAATTTTTTGAAACTCCAATTCAACCCCCTTCTTGGTCTAATATCTGGGTAACAATTGGTATCAGAGCTTTGTCTAGCATCAAAGCCTAAAAAGCACTAGTAAAGAGTAAGAGATGGCCAGTGAAGGATTCCAAAGTCTCAAACCTTACTTTGATGGACCAAATTATTCCCATTGGAAGTTTAGGATGGAGACATACTTGGATAGTGAAGGAATTGAAGTCTGGGATAGTGTATGAAAAGAATGGACACCACCAACCAGAAGAGGAGCTGATGATGAAGTAGAAATCCTATCAAGAGATGATTGGACAGAGCCTCAAAGAAAAGCAAATTTCAAAAACAAGAAGGCAATGACAATCCTATCAAGCTCATTATCTATTGAAGAATGTGGGAGAATACAACACTGCTCAATAGCATACAGCATGTGGAAGACATTGGAGAACTATCATGAGGGAACTAAGCAAGTCAAATCCAAGAAGATTGAACTTCTAACCTCAGAATATAAGCTCTTCAAGATGAAATCCAATGAGTCAATCACTGACATGACCAACCGTCTTCTATCCATTTAAATAGACTGAGGAAACTTGGGAAGCATCTGAGCTTGGAAGATGTAAACAATAAAATCCTGAGAAGTCTTCCTCTTAAAGACTATGGTTTAAGAGTTGCTGGCATAGAAGAAGCAAATGATGATATGAGCATCAAGAATACTGATGTGCTGATTGGCAAACTTCTCACACATGAGATGGCAGTAAAGAGAGATAGGGAGCTTAAAGCAGAGCTAGAAAAAAGAAAGCCCTTGGTACTCAAAGCCTCTACTTCAAAATCTCAAGAAGATAGTGAAGATGATGAAGAAATGAGTGATGATGAAAATGAGGATATTGTTATGCTTTCAAGGAGATTAAAAAGAATCATTGAGAAGAAAATGAGCAATTCCAGAAAATTCAGACAAAGAAACCTCAAACAAACTTCTAATGACACACATAGAAGCAAGGAAGAGGTAAAATGCTATGAATGTGGAAAGAAGGGACATATCAAACCAGAATGTCCAAGACTCAAGAAGTATAAGAGCAAATACCAAAGAGACAATGAGGAGAAAGGTCACAAAGCCACATGGGATGACGAAAGCTCGTCAAGTGAAAAAGATGATAATAAAAGTGAAGAGGTCAACCTATGCTTCATGGCTATTGAGGATCACGTCTCGGAAAAGTAAGATCACTACACTCATACTCTCTCAAATTTGTTGAAGAATCCATGCATGTTGTTTTTAATGAATCTAGTAGACTTGATCTTGTGAAAGGTAGTGTTCTTGATGATGTTGTAGGTAATATGGAAAAACTTGATATTGGAAATGAAAAAGAAGAAAATGATCAAGAAAATTTACTGCAAAATGACCCTCTACCTCAAAATCAAGAACTTCCAAAAGAATGGAGAATGACTAAAGATCATCCAAAAGAGCAAATAATTGGTGATCTATCAAGGGGAGTAAGTACTAGATCTCATTTCAAGCATTTGGTTACTGACATTGCTTTTATTTCACAAATTGAGCCTAAAAATATTAATGAGGCTCTTAATGATGAAAGTTGGGTAATTTCCATGCAAGAGGAACTCAACCAATTTGAGAGAAAATAAGGTATGGAACCTAGTACCTAGACCCAAGGATCATCAAATCATAGGTAGCAAATGGGTATTTAGAAACAAATTAGATGAACAAGGGTTAATAACCAGGAATAAGGCAAGACTAGTTGCAAAAGGATATAATCAAGAAGAAGGTATAGATTATGATGAAACATATGCACCTGTAGCTAGAATAGAAGCTATAAGAATACTCTTAGCATATGCATGTCACATGAATTTCAAACTTTTTCAAATGGATGTGAAAATTGCATTTCTAAATGGTTATATAGATGAAGAAGTGTATGTAGAACAATCACCAGGTTTTGAAAGCTATGATTTGCCAAATCATGTTTTTAAACTTTTAAAAGCTTTGTATGGTTTAAAACAGGCTCCAAGAGCTTGGTATGAGAGATTAAGTTCTTTTTTATTAGAAAATAGCTTTACAAAGGGAAATGTTGACACTATACTATTCATCAAAAAGCATAAAGCATGATATACTAATTGTTCAAATTTATGTTGATGATATAATATTTGGTTCTACTAATGAGTTGCTTTGTCAAGAATTTGCTAAGTGCATGACTAGGGAATTTGAAATGAGCATGATGGGAGAACTTAAGTATTTCCTTGGTCTACAAATAAATCAAAGAAATGAGGGCATATTCATCAACCAATCCAAATATGCGAAAGACTTAATCAAGAAATTTGGTATGGAAGGATGCAAAAATGCCAAGACTCCTATGAGAACATCAACAAAATTGGACAAAGATGAAAAGGGTAATAGCATTAATGAAAATCTTTATAGAGGTATGATCGGATCACTTCTATATCTTACTGCTTCTAGACCCGACATTATGTATAGTGTTTGCTTATGTGCACGATTTCAATCATGTCCTAAAGAATCTCATTTAAATGCTGTAAAAAGAATTTTAAGATATTTACATGGATCATTGCATCTAGGTTTATGGTATCCTAGGAATTCATCTTTTTATATTATAGGATATTCATATGCAGACTATGCTAGTAGTCTTTTAGATAGGAAAAGTACTTCAGGTACTTGTCACTTCATTGGAGAATACTTAGTTTCTTGGTTTAGCAAGAAACAAATTTCTGTTGCTCTCTCAACTATTGAAGCTGAATATGTAGCAGTTGGATGTTGTTGTACAAAAATTCTTTGGATGAAACAACAACTTAAGGACTATGGTCATGAGATGAACCATATACCTATCAAATGTGACAACACAAGTGCTATAAATCTTTCAAAGAATCCTATTCAACACTCAAAAAGCAAGCATATTGACATAAGACACTACTTTATTAAAGATCATGTTCAATATGGAGATGTTGCATTAGAATTCATAAGCACAGAAAATCAATTAGCAGATATTTTCACTAAGTCTCTAAATGAGGAAAGATTTAATTTCATTAGAAGAGAACTTGGTATGATTGATGGATTAACCTTGTGATTGCAAAAATTATGCAATTTTAATTGTTGATCTTAAATCATATCACAAGTTATAAGATAGAAATTTTGATGAGATTTCATGTTTTAAGGAGTTGAATCTTTGTTGAAATGGTTTGGTCTTGTTTTAGGACTTAATTTTAATTTGATTTAAGGGAGTCACGCCCGTGACATATGTTCACTCCCGTGACTTAAATGGCCCAAAGAGGCAGTGTCGTTCACTACTTGGTTCAAGACATGGTTCACGGCTTCAAGTGGTGAAAAGTTATTTTCACGGCTTGAGTCACGCTCGTGAAAATAGCCATTCACGCTCGTGATGAATTTTCACTCGCGTGAACAATTACACCCCAAAACTCACAGAAGCTTTCACGCCTTGAGTCACGGCTTACTTCACGGGCATAAGTAGTGAAATTCAAAAGTTCACTCCTGTGACAGTTTATTCACCCCCGTGATGGATAATTATTCACGCCCGTGATGTTCAACGATCACGCCCGTAAAAGTATTCACGCCTTCATTCACGGGTGGAACACTCTTTCAGCAAACCATGAACATGACCATTCACACCCGTGAACACCTTCGTCACGCCTGTGAATGTATCGAATATATAAGAGAACAACCGGTTAAAACCTTCATTTCAACTCTCCATCTCCCAAAACCACTCTCATTTACTCTCTTTCATTGAGACATTGAAGATTCCGACCCCAAAGACTTGAATTTCCCTATAAATACCACCAAAAGTTCGAATCTTCAGCAAATATCATACATTTCTAGGGTTTTACATCAAATTTTCTGTCAAAATTATTTTCAAATCCATCAACAATAAATCTCTTCAAAAATGGAGTCTGCTTCATCCAAGGGAAAGAGAAAGAAGTCCCATGCACCTAAGAGGTATGCAGATTACCTAATGAACCGCATTCCGGAGAATTGCCATCCTCGGTATGCAACTTTGAAGAATAGACCTCTTTTGTCTTCAAGATCCTTCGAATGGAAAATAGTCTGAAGTCTCAAACTTGAGACGGCTATGACAGATCAACTACAAGCCTGTCAACTCAAAGATTTTGTTGAAATTCATCAGCTGTTTCTCAGCACATTGCAGGTTTCACCACCTGGAGTGGTGAAATTCCAACTCTGCAACAATTCCAACACCCTTAATGCTATTGAATTTGGCAAATTGTTCAACCTACCATCTGATGGCATCCTGAATGACACTGAGGTGGAATTCTCTGCCCCTCGAGCCTGGACACACTTTGGCACTGATTGTAGCTGGGATGTCAAAAAGACAAAGAGCACACATCTCAGGGCTCCAGTGCACAAGTATTTGCATAGGTTCCTGACCTATAGCATATTTGCTAGGGGTGAAAGCAATGACACAATCAATAAGTCAGAACTCTTCCTCCTTGAGATGGCTCGTAGAGGAGTGACAGTGGCACTTTCCAAATGGTTTGATAACCATCTTCTCTCCATAGCCACCAAGCCCACATGAGATATTTTGATTGGGGCATATGTCACCCATATCGCAGTGAAGCTCAACTATTTGAAGCTGGATGACCATCATTTCAACATCATTCCTTCACATCCTTGAGATCGCTTGGATGTCGAATCGTTCATCAAGATGGGAGCGGCTGTCAGGATCGTTTACTAGAACGATATCTTCTACTGCTTCACTGACACTGCTAGGGAGATTATCTAGGAAGATAATGACACAGAGGATTTTAAAGTAGGTCTCCAGGGAGTCCAGCAGAAGAAGAGGGCTCGGGTCGAGGAAGCACCTCCAGCAGCCGAGCAGGACGTCGAACATTCCTCAGCTTCCATACCGTCCTCAGCGGAGCAGGTGGTTGATCTCTTGGCACCACGTTTTGAGCAGCTGCAGACTTCAATGGATGAGAGGTTGGAAAGCCTCAAAGACTTCAAGGAGTCTCGGATGGATAGCCTTGAGGCTGAAGTGGCTAGGCTTCGTGATAGGATGTCTGGCTAGGAGATAGGCTAGAGAGTAGCCTACATTTTATTATTTTTTACTTGATTGTTATTTTTTTATGTTTGCTTGTGTGTAGGAAATTTTTAAATTTCCTTTATGAACATTTTAACTCAGTTTGTATCCTTTCCTTTATGTTATATATATTTGCTTTTGTTTACTTCAATCTTCATATCCTTTTTGATTGATGACAAAAGGGGGAGAAAACTAGCAATATATGATAGGCAATATATGAGAGGGAGAATGGTATCAAACTAGCAACATAAGATCAAACTAGCAATATATATTAAGGTAAATGATTTTTGAATCAAATAATCAAAATTGAATTGACTTTGAAATGGATTACAAATCTTGATTCAAAATTTCATATGCAAAGTATATAATTGGAAAATTAAGCTTTATATACTTTAGATATACCTTAAGTATACTTTGCATATACCTTAAAGCAAGTTACAAATATAAATATGCCATGATATACCTTAAATATATCTTATATATACTTCATGTCTTAAAAAAGGAGTTATGGTATATATTGGATATACTTCTCATATAACTTGCATACACTTAAATCTAGTTAAGTTTATTTCAATGCTACATCATTATCTACTCTTCTTGCACATTATAAATTTTTATCCTAAGTATATTTTGAGGGAGAGACTTCTCAAAATCACATATTGCTAGATTATTTGTCACCATCAAAAAGGGGGAGATTGTTAAACCTTAAGGGGTATTTCCGTCATTTTGATGATAACAAATAAAATAGCAATATTGTATTCAACATACTTGTCTTCTAAGTCTTTTATACAGGACATGGATCAAAATAGCAAGAATGGAGAATTGGAAGAATAATCCTTGAAAGACAAAATTCAAGTAGTAGCATGTTCACTGCCGTGACTCTATGAGTCACTCCCGTGAAAGAAGCTAACCGTTACCAAAACCAACTTTTGAAGTTCACGGCCATGAAGGAAAAACAAACCATGAAGTGGACATTTCAGTCGCCCCTGTGAATAAAGCTTGTCACCCCCGTGAATGAAGGTGTCACCCCCTTGAAGATTCATGCAAATTTCATCCAGAGAACTTCACTATCAGAGTCACCACTTAGATCACAGCTGAGAAGTATGTCACGCCCGTGAATGAGTATGTCACGCCCATGACTCTATATGTCAAAACTTTCAAGAGAGCTTCACGACCAAGGTCACCAGTTCAGTCACGGCTTGGGAAGAACCGCCACTCTCGTGACAAGCATAGTCACGCCCGTGAACAATGAAAGAGAAAAATGTCAGGCGCGATTTTTTGGTTGGTACAACGGCTAGTTTCATTTTTTTAATGCATCCAACGGCTATATTTAGCCATAGGAGTATAAATGGAAGTCATTTATGCATTAAGAACAAGAGAATGAAGAGAATAACAAAAGAATAGCATATACTTTGAATTTATGCTATTTGTACTTTCTTATTTTGAGAACAAAATCTATTCTCTGTAAAAATCTTTTTGCTCTTCATATTTGAGAAATTAAGATTTGTGAGTGGTTCTCTCTGTAATCTTTACTCAAGTGAGCTTTGGGTATTTCTGGGTTAAGAGCATAACACTTGTAAGGGTTAGTTGTGTGAGCCTCCAAAACACAAATTAAAAGGTTGTTTGTGTGAGCCTGTAAAACACAAGGAAGGTTGTTTGTGTGATCCTGTAAAACATAAGGAAGGTTGTTTGTGCGAGCCTGTAAAACACAAGGAATTGGTTATTGTGTGAGCCACTAAAACACAAGGGATTTCTGGGTTAGGTGTGAGCCATGAGAAACACCATAGTTGGGAGTAAGCTTGTAAAACTCCATTGTAACACTTAGTGTGTTAGTGAAACTCCCAATTGCGATTGGGAAAAGGAATAGGGTTTGTTAACACCCGAACCTCTATAAATCTTTGTGTCTGATTTTCTCTATCCCTCCTAAAATTAACTATTTATTTCCGCACTTTAAAGTTTAATTTTTTGAAACTCCAATTCAACCCCCCTTCTTGGTCTAATATCTGGGCAACGAATACTGTAACACCACACCTTATGCATTTAAGTATAACCTATCCCTGCATCAAATAATCTCATACTGAATGTTGAAAAGAGAAAATACCCTGATAACAATAGTAGTAAAATTTTTTTTTCATATCATATCCTGTAAAATCTACTAATGACTTTGCAAGTCTCACATCCTATAATTTCATTCAATGACTTGCAAATTTCATATCCTGTAATATTATTCACTGACTTTGCAAATCAACATTAAAACCACAACACGATATATCACATATATTAAAACATAAACTTCCCATCCGAAAGATTACGGGTTGTTTCCATTTGTACATCTCAAAACTAATCTAGAGTGATAATACATATTCAAGCATATAAGTCCAAAATACAGATGACATGTTTTTATGCTTGTGTGGAATGCAAGGAGAGAGAGTGATGAGGCTCGGCCAATGACCTGTGCTCCATGTCTTCTATACACTACTCAAAATGAGCTATCACTTTTCTTTACCTGAAAAATGACGCAAATTGATGAGTTGCGGCTCAGTGAGAATAATCATCCAATGAGCTCTAAAGTACCAAACAACTCATAGTAATAAATCACAAATCCAATATATATCAGGTATTCTATTCCATTAATCAGTATCATATAAGTATCAATAAAGTTGAAACATATAATCATTACTCTTTATGTATGCAAATGCTTTGCTTATTTCATTTTGTTGTGACTAAGTTAAACAGACATTGCCCCGGGTTTCCATGTGAACATTTGCATTTGCATTTGCTAGCTAGCTTGATCATTTGTTTCATTTGCACATTTGTTGGGCCATAGGCCTCTTCTTTTGCTTTACAATATCGATTAACTAGTCACAACGCCTTTTTAGTCCATATGCATATGCACTTGTATTTAAGCATTCATCAACCATTATATCTTATCACATATAATATACATATACCACATATATACCTCATATGCCACACATATACCTTGCATATACTATACATATACCATGTATATATATCACATATGTCAAACATATACTTCAAATATACCACAAGTATAACATTTATATGTACCAAAATGTCACAAATTATCCATCATTACATTATCAAGGACCAATCATGACAATCATATTAATCACATAGCAAGCAACAGTCATTTGCACTAAAGAATTCAATCGATAATTAGACTCACCGTTCTCCTTTGATTCCGACCCCTAACTTATTGTCTATCCGCTCCTTGTGGTTCTCCAATATGTTGCGAGCCTAATATGAAAACATAATCGATTAACTCATGATTAGAGAGACTTAATGTGGCTTAAACAAATTAATATGCATTGTTCATGTCAATAGTTAAGATTTTTCCTATGAGGCAGTGTGACCTTATGGGACTGTTTAGCCTATAAATTTTTCTATAATTGACCAATTAATCTGATTCTTGTTCCTAATTACAAATAACATATAATTAGAGAACATATTAAAATTTCAGACCAATTGCATAATTTTACAATATTTGGTGGAATTTATAAGAGTGTTCTGTTTTCTGCCTTGTTTTCTGCCTTTAGGCAGTTTCAGGGTACTCATTTGGGTTCATCATAACTTACACTCTATAAGTCCTATTTTAATGAAACTTTACAGACACTTATATGGGTTCATATGGAACATGTTTCATGTTTACAACTTGTACCAATTATGTCTCTAAGGTCTTCTAATTATACCAAACATATTACTGTTCCAGAATAGAATTGGCTTCCGGACCAGTATGACTTCAAAAGGCCATAACTTAGTCTATAGATAACAAATTAAGCTCAAATTAGTACCATAATTTAGCTAAGACATATACATATAACTCTCATGTTTTGAGAAATTACATAATCTAGCTCTAACAAGCTCAAATTAGCCAACCAATGTACTGGAGCTGCCCAGTGCACTCAGTAGGCAGTTCAAACCATGGAACAGTCATGGTTCCATTCACCATAACTCACCATTTACAAGCCCTATGAACATGAAATTTGGTATAAAGATACAAAACACATATATCTACAACTTTTATGTTTTGAGAGACGTCAAATAAGGGCTTTAACATATTCTAAATCAAACCACACAGTAGCTAACTTCGTTAGGGTTTACACCCTGACCAGTTTCATTACGAAGAGCATATATAATTCTATAAACCAAATCACGAAACACCATTTATATATTCATAAATATAAGACATAAAGGAACAACCTTTGTGTTTTATACTTGTCCAGAATCAATTTAGATGTGCATCAAAATCGGGTTGCAAAACAGTGCCTATTAATAAACCTAAGCAACTCAAATCAACCCTAAAGCAATAAGAATTGATTACTTACCAAGGACGAACTTGCAAGGGATCAATTTGGTGCAAAAACTAGGTAAAACAAGGAAGATTTGAAGTCTTAAATGGAGGAAAATGAAGGAGAAGTCGGGGCTGAAGTGAGGAGGCAGAAATGGGAAAGATGAAGATAAAGGCAGATTTATGTTTTTGTCTTTTTATCTTTTTCTCATCTCATTTCTCATCTCATTTCTCATTTCTCTTCTCTTTTCTCTTCTCTTCTCTTCTATTTCTCTTTTGTTTCATTTTCATTTTATTTTATCTATATTATTATTATTATTTACATATATATATAATTCGACTAATCTACACAATAATACCGCTTAATCTTTTGGCCCGGTTTAACTAAATTAACAATGCAAAATGTTTACTAATCTTAATCTAATCATTTTGCTTACATTAATTTGGTCACTTATTCAATTCATTTCTAATACTTCATAATCCTCATATAGGTTATAAGTACACATGTGCTACTCGATACAAGTGTCAAATGCTAGGACACGTAGCTAGTGCGTGTGATAAACTTGTTCCTACGAAAATACGTATGGAATGCATTTGTTCAATTGAATTGTATGCAAGATGCTTATGTTCAATGAAATGCATGTGGGGGAAGGTCAAGGATGTTACAAATACTGTGGGTCATACAACTATTTTATTTATGGTTTGAGTTTTATTTTATAGTACTTGTAAAGTAAGCACACATTTTGTAAATAATACTTTATTATATAAAATGTATTGTGTTTCTTTGTTATGATTTCTTTCACACAACAAAGTAAATAAATTTTACATAAATAAAAATATATGTATGAGTGATTTCATGTATATAAAAAAAATTAAATGATATTTGAACCGATGAAGTCAGTATAGCACTGTCTTATCCAGTCACGTGTTGTGGGGGTGAGGGGTGTTACATTATGAGTTTTTGGTTATGCCATTTAGGTTGACAAATGCACTAGCAGCATTTATGGATCTTATGAATAGGATCTTTAGGCCATATCTAGATTAATTTATGGTCATTTTCATTGATGATATTTTGGTATACTCTAAAGATCTAGTAGAACATGAAAAGCATTTGAGAATAGTGTTGCAGACTCTTAGAGAATATAAACTATATGCCAAACTCATAAAATGTGAGTTTTGGTTGAAGGAAGTGACATTTCTAGGATACATTGTCTTAATAGATGGCATTAAAGTGGATCCAAGCAAGGTTGAGGCAATTGTGAATTGGAAGCCCCCATGAAATGTCACCGAGGTCAGAAGTTTTTTGGGTTTAGTTGGATATTATCAGAGGTTTGTTAAGGGTTTTTCAATAATTTCTTCTCATTTAACAAGAGAAAAGGGTCCAATCTTGGCAAAGTGGATAGGCCCATCAAGATAAATATCTGCTCCTAGAGGGGGGTGAATCATCGGAACGATCGAGAAGGAGGAGAAAGGGAAATGGTTGCTATTTTTGGTTATGAAAAAGAGGAATCTGCGTCGAAAGGTAGGCAAGAAGGCCTTCAGCCAACCTTGAAATCCATTCATTCATTCTGGACTATTGAGAAAAGATGTCAAATTTGATTGGACAGATAAGTGTCAGACTAGCTTTCACAAGTTTAAGAGTATGTTCACTGAGGCCCCTATTTTGACATATTCGATCCCTAAAGGGGAGTTTATCATTTATAGTGATGGTTCTCACAATGGATTGGTTTGTGTATTGCTGTAAGATGGAAAAATGATTGCTTATGCTTCTAGGCAGTTAAAGCCACATAAGAAGAATTATCCTACCTATGATCTAGAGTTGGTAGCTATAGTTTTTTCATTGAAGATTTGGCGCTATTATCTATATGGAGAGAAATGTTTCATTTCCACATATCACAAGAGTTTGAAATATCTTCCTTCATAGAAAGAATTGAATTTGAGGCAGAGAAGATGACTATAGTTGATAAAGGACTATAATTGTGTGTTGACTACCATCCAAGCAAGGCTAATGTAGTAGTAGATGTTTTAAGCAGAAAGACGGTAGCAGAGTTGCACATCTAGCCCACTTTTACCCAAAAAATAAAAGATGGACAAAGATGGGATAAAAAGCTAATTGAATTAGCTAAGTTGGTCTCCAAGGGGGAGAGACTTGGGTTTGTTATAGAGTCAGATGGTGGACTATTCTCTTCAGGCAGATTATGTGTGCCTAATGTAAAAGATCTCATACAGAAGATTCCTAGAGAGGCATATGAAAGCAAATATGCTATGCACCTAGGGAGTAACAAGATGTATCATGAATTGAAGAGTAGATATGTAACACCCCCTCAACCCAGCAGCTCGTGCCCGGATGAGGGAGTGCTACCTCTGACTTCATCGTTTAAAATATCTTTATTAAATTTTGAACACCTGAAAATCATTCATTTTTTTATTTACCATTTATTTACTTTGCAGCATAAAAGAAAAGTCATAACATCAAAGATAAAAATGCATTTTCTTTAATAACATCTTCTTTACAAAGTGTACCGTTTATTTTACAAGTACTATAAAATAAAATTTAAAACATAAATACAATAGATGTGTGACCCACAGTGGTTGATATACGCTGCTTTACTGGGTCAGGTCACCGTTAGCTTTATCTACTACTGTCTACTTATTCTTTACTATACCTGCACGAGAGAAACTCCCACGCTAAGCTCTTGGCTTAGTGGTGCATATAAATAAGGCAATAAACTATTTTTAATATCACATGCATTGTCATATAACAATTTATGATCAAATCATGCAAACATACATTTCATAATATTCTAGTATGCATAACATCAATTTATTGTATCTCATTTTGTTTAACATAATCAAATCATCATTCTCATACAAATCATGGTATTTTAGCATGTATAGACATCAAATTATATTATATTATCTCCTACTTATTTATTTTATTACCCCCTTATTGTGTAACACTAAATCTTCTTTTTATCCATGCCACAATTCATGATTCCATTTTTATTTTCAATAATTCTTTTATGTTCCATAACTTCCTTAATTATGTTTTCATTTATGCCTAGGACACCTATGAACCACTGACTCGGATAACGGAGTTGCCATCCAGGCACTTAGGAGTGTCACTCGGGCAATATGATATGCGCATATAAGTGCCAAACCCGACGTAGATAACCATGCCAAACTCGGCGTAGATAATAATGTCATACCCGGCATAAATAACAGTGCCAAACCCGGCGTAGATAACATTGCCAAACCCGGCATAGATAACATTTCCAAACCTGGCGTAGATAATCATACCATTAATGGATTTAATCATTTTCATCATACCCCCCCTATTTGGCATGCCAAACTATCCTAAGTTGGTTCTAGTTAGGTGTTCTAGGGCTTATACAATTTCATTAAAATTCATAACAATTAATTTCATACTTTTCATGCATTTAATATCTCAAAATAATCACATAATCACTCAATTAAAATAATATTTACATAATATAATAAATTTCTCATCATTTTACTCATTTCATTTCTCAATTCACATGCTGCCCTGTCACTGACAGATTCTATTCTCTGTATTGGACCTTAATTTTGGTCCTGTTCCGTTTTGAATATAGTTATATGATCTTCATACAAATTTTAGATATGGATCTTAGATTTAATATTCAACTTTAATCACTTAATTCTGAATTCTTTATCAAAAGATATGATAATATTAACACTAACTGGTCACTGGTAATTCTGCCCAGAATTTTCTGGACATATTCTAAGTCTAAACTTTATGAATTTTTCTGGATAATTACAGACATATTCAGATATTATGGTCTAAATAAAAATTGTATCCCTATATCTTAGCTTTCATACAGAACAAATAACACACAAATCCAAGCTCCATAACTCAAGTTATAACAATTTAATTACTTACTGCTCATTATTAACAATTCTGCCCAGAATTTCTGGACAGATTCTATATTCGAACTTTATGAAATTTTCTGGAAAATTACAGACATATTCAGGTTTTATGATCTAAATGAAAGTTATATCCCTATGTCTTATCGTTCAAACCCAACAAATAACATGGAAAATCGAGTTCCATAAATTAAGTTATAAAAGTTTAAGTGCACACTGCTCATCAATTTCCAGCAAAGAACATACCAACCAATCACATTCAATTTTTACCAAATTAAATCCTAAGTCTAGCAAACATGCATCCCCAAGATTTTTCATCACAAATAATATTAATTAAGAATCATCAACATGCCAAATAATTAAATTATGCAATTAAAACAAAATTAAAATAGGCTATTGCCTTAGATTATGCACAAACCTGTTTTTTTCTCTCATTTTCTTTCTCTTTACTTCTCTTTCTCCTTTCCTTTGTCCCTTTGATCTAACTCTTTGCCACTTTGAGTTCCTAAAATTTATAATCAGATTATTAAGACTCCATAAACCTTAATCTTTCTCTTTTTCCTTACTATCCTAAGCTACCTTGAGCATGAAAATGAAATTTTCCATGCTTTTTCTCTCTTTTTCTCACTTTCTTTTACAAGAATCAAGGTTTAGCTATGGAGGAAGAAGGGAAAACGTGGCTGGTTTGAGAGAACATAATTTTCCTCAATGAAAATGGATAAGAAAGAAAAATACGCAATCAAGAACAAAGTGACAAAAGTCATTAAAATGGGGGGACACCTAAGCTTCATCTAGAAGCTTTAATTAATGCCTCATTCATGCACATCACTTGGCTAATTGTTGTATGCCATTTGGTGTGTTATTCTTCATGAAACGTGGGCTGATTTGAGGAAAAGATAAAATTCTTCTAGATGTTTAAGTGATAAGGAAGAAGAGAGACAATTAAGAGAAAATGACAAACTTAATCAATTATGGGACACCTAAGCTTATATACATTAAATGTCTCATTCATTCATGTTATATGGCCAATTAAGGGTTGCCACTTGGTGTGGCTGGCCTCCATATTCATTTTATGTCCCAATTCATGCATTTAATTTATGATTATCCCATTTAATCCTTCAATTTTCGATAAATTGCAAACTGATCCCTAAACTTTTTAAAATTTACAATTTAGTCCTTTATCGAAATTTAACATCTTTAAATATTTTTAACACTTTATTAGAAATTTTCCATACTTAATTACCATTATTTTCATTATTTTTCAATAAAAATCCAAATTTAGATTTCGGTCAAACCGACGAGTCAATTTAACAACTCGCGTGACTTTAGTCTAAATTAGCGGATATGACAAGATACTAGTGGACAGGTATGACAAAGGACATCATAGAATACATTTCAAGATGCTTGACTTGTCAGCAAGTGAAAGCTTAACATCAAGTACCTTCAGGGTTACTACATTCAATCCCTATTCCAGAACGGAAGTGGGAATGAATTACCATGGATTTTGTAACTAGATTGCTTTGATGTCGAAGAAGAATGATATTATATGGGTCATAGTGGATAGACTTACAAAGTCAATACATCTCTTGCCTATCAGGAAGGACTACTCATTGAATAAATTGCAAAAATTTATATGAATGAAATAGTTTATGTAACACCACATCTTATGCATTTAAATATAACTTATCTCTGTATCAAATAATCACACATAGCATGCTGGAAAAAACAAAATATCCTATTAATAATGACAATAAATTTTTTTTTTATATCCTTTAATTTCATTCAATGACTTGCAAGTCTCATATCCTGTAATATTATTCAATGACTTTACAAAGTTAATATTGAGATTTTCACCACAATATAATATATCACATGTATTAAAACATAAACTTTACACATAAGTATTTACAAGTTGCTTTCATTTATACATTTTTAAACTCATTCCAAAATGACTATACATATTCAAGCACGTAAATACAAAACACATATGACATATTTTCGTACTTGTGTGGAATGCAAGGAGAGAGAGTGATGAGGCTCGACCAGTGACCTGTGCTTCATGCCTTCTATACGCTACTCAAAATGAGCTATCACTTTTCTTTACCTAAAAAATGATGCAAATTGATGAGTTGCGGCTTAATGAGAATAACCATCAAATGAGCTCTAAAGTACCGAACAACTCATAGTAATAAATCAAAAATCCAATACATACCATGTATTCCATTCTATTCATCAATATCATATAAATATCAATAAAGTTGAAACATATAATCATTACTCTTTACGTATGCAAATGCTTTGGTTATTTCATTTTTTTGTGACCAAGTTAAACAGACATTGCCCCTGGTTTCCATGTGAACATATCCATTTGCTAGCTAGCTTGATCATTTGTTTCATTTGCACATTTGTTAGGCCATAGGGCTCTTCTTTTGCTTTACAATATCGATTAACTAGTCACAACGCCTTTTCAGTCCATATGCATATGCACTTGTACTTAAGCATTCATCAACCATTGTATCTTACCACATATGACATCCATATACTGCATATGTGCCTCATATGCCACACATATACCTTGTATATATTATACATATACCATGTATATATCATGTATGTCAAACATATACCTCAAATATACCATAAGTATACCATTTATGTGTACCACAATGTCACAAATTATCCATCATTATATTATCAAGGACCAATCATGACAATCATATGAATCACATAGCAAGCAACGTTCATTTGCACTAAAGAATTCAATTGATAATTAGACTCACCGTTCTCCTTTGATTCCGACCCTTACTTATTGTCTATCTGCTCCTTGTGGGTCTCCAATATGTTGTGAGCCTAATATAAAAACATAATCTATTAACTCATGATTAGGGAGACTTAATGTGGCTTAAAAAAATTAATATGCATTGTTCATATCAATAGTTAAGATTTTTCATATGAGGCAGTGTGACCTTATGGGACTGTTTAGCCTATAAATTTTTCTATACTTGACCAATTAATCTGATTCTTGTTCCTAATTCTAATTAACATATTATTATGTAACATATTAAAATTTCAGACCAATTGGATCATTGTACAATATTTAGTATAATTTCTAAATGTGTTTTGTTTTCTGCCCTAGTTTCTGCCCTTTGGCAGTTTCAGGGTACCAAATTTGGTTCATCATAACTTATATTATATAAGTCATATTTTAATGAACATTTACAGACACGTATATGAGTTCAAATGGAACATTTTTTGTGTTTACATATTTTATCAATTATGTCTCTAAGGTCATCAAATTATAAGAAAACATTCACTGGTCAAGAACAAAGTTGGCTTCAGGACAAGTATGACTTAAAAAGCCCTAACTTAGTCTATACATAACATATTAAGCTGAAATTAGTTCCAAAGTTCCGATAAGACATATAACTACAACTTTAATATTTTAAAAATTTACAAAATCTATCTCTAAGGACCTCAAATTAGCAAAACAAGTTACTATATCTGCCCAAGGCACTAAGCAGGCAATTCAAACTATGGAACAGTCATGGTTCCATTCACCATAACTCAAAATCCACAAGACATATGAACCTGAAATTTGGTATACAGATACATAACGCATATCTCTACAACTTTTATGTTTTTAGATACTTCAAATAATGGATTTATCATATTCAAAACCAAATAACATAGTAGCTAACTTAGCTAGGGTTCACATCCTAAACAGTTTCAGTAGAGAGAGGATTTCTCTTCCTATACACAAATTCTTGCAAAAATGTTTACATATCCATAAATATAAGATATAAAGGAACAATTTTAATGTTTTAAAATGTTCCATAATCAATTTCTATAGCTATCAAAATCGGGGTGTAAGTCAGTGCCTATTAATGAACCTTAGCAACTCAACTCAACCTTATAGCAATAAGAATTGATTACTTACCAAGAACAAACTTGGAAGGGATCAATTTTCCTTAAAAACTAAGTGAAACAAGGAAGAAATGAGTTTTGGAATGGAGGAAGTTGAAGAAGAAAATGGGATGGAGTGAGGAGGCAGAAATGGGGGAGGAAGATAAAGCCAACCTCTTTGTTTTTTGTCTTTTTATCTTTTTCTCTTCATCTCTTCTCTTTTCTCTTCTCTTTTCTCTTTTCTTTTCTCTTCTCTTTTCTTTTATTTTCCTTTTGTTTCATTTTCATTTTATGTTTTCTATATTATTAGTATTATTTACATATATTTATAATTCCACTAATTCACACAATAATACAACTTAATCATTTGGCCCGATTTAACTAAATTAACAATGTAAATGTTTACTAATCTTAATCTAGTTATTTTTCTTACTTTAATTTAGTCACCTTATTCAATTTATTTTTAATGCTTTTTTATCCTCATTTAGGTTATAAGTATACACGTGCGACTCGATACAATTACCAAATACTAGGACACATAGCTAGTGCGTGCCATGAACTTGTTTCTAAGAAAATATGTATGAAATGCACGTGTTCAATTGGATTATATGGGAGATGCATATGTTCAAATGAAATGCATGTGGATATGCATGTGGGGAAGGTCTAGGATGTTACAGTTTGACTTCATGGAGTGCCTACATTATGTTTAATAGAGAACCCCGCATCACATCTCAATTTTGGGATAGTCTACAATGAGCTCTAGGTACTAAACTCAATTTTAGCATGGATTTTCATCCTCAAACTGATAGACAATCATAAAGAGTCATTTAGATTCTAGAAGATATGATGAGAAGTTGTGTCATTGAGTTTGAAGGTAGTTGGGACAAATATCTTCCTTTAATGGAGCTTGCCTATAATAATAGTTATTAGTCCAGTATCTAGATCCATTTGAGGCACTATATGGCAGGAAGTGTCAAACACCTCTATGTTGGATAAAGCTCAACAAGAGGAAACTGGTGGGACTAGACCTAGGGCAAGAGACAAAAAAAAATGAGAGTCATTTGAGAAAGGATCAAGACAACTACAAATAGATAGAAATCATACACTGACCTTAAAAGATTGGACATTGAATATGCAGTGGATAATAAAGTTTTTCTTAAAGTTTCTCCTGAGAAGAAAGTTTTGTGACTTGGGTTGAAAGACAAGTTAAGCCCAAGATTCATCAAACCTTATAAAATATTAGAGAGAGTTTGACATGTTGCTTATAGACTCGCTGTACTATTAGAGTTGACTCAGATACATGATGTTTTCATGTCTCGACATTAAGACGGTACATATCAGATTCTACTCACATCATACCTGCTAAAAGCATTCAAGTGAGACAAGATTTGATATATGAAGAAGAACGAGTTCAAATTCTAGCTAAAGAGATTAAAAAGCTTAGGAACAAGCGAGTACCATTAATGAAAGTGCTGTGGAGAAATCATGCGATTGAAGAAGCAACATGAGAAAACGAAGAGGTGATGAAAGCTCAATACCCCCATATGTTCCATTACGATGTATTAGGTATGTTTCAAGGATGAAATATTGTAAAGGGGAGAGAATTGTAATACTTGCTAATTAGAACTTAGTTAGAATAAGGATGTAAATGGTATATATAGGGAAACCATGAGAAATACCTTAGGAATAAAATTGAACAAATGGTTAAATTAGAAATTAAAATGAATTAAATTAATTGATGGAGTAATTCAGTTAGATAGATTACATAATTAAATTACAATTTAATAAAGACTAGTGAAATTAGGTATATGTAAAAATAAAAATAAAAATAGAAAAATATAAGAAATAAAAAAATAGAAATAAAAAATTTTGAAAAAAATTTTAAAAAACAAAGTTGGCACAGAGAAAAAAAAAGAAGGAAAAAAAATATGACAGAAAAAAATGGACGGGAATAAAAAAAAGAGGAAGTTGGTGAAGATATTATTTTCGTCCTATATAACCTAGCTTCTACGCATTTCTACCCTTGTCATCTTCATTCATCTTCTTTATCCCATCAATAGCCTTCACTTCTTCATCCTTACACTAAAATTTTGCATCAAAATCACTTCAAATAAATTTGTTCTTGGTAAGTTATCTCTTTTCCATTATTCTTGTGTTATTTAGAGCTATTAGGGTTATATTATATAAATATTTTGCACTCTAATTTTGACAGCCTTATGAACTGAATTTGGCAAAGTTCAAACATAAAATTTGTTTATTTATGTCTTATTTATATGTCTGTCAAATGGTATTAAATGATTTGGAGTATATGAAGAGAAATTGTCATTCGAGTGAGACAAGTCACTGTAAAAGTATCAACTAGATACTCTACTTGTTTGCTTATTTTGATTATCTTAAAGGTTTAATTAAAATAAACTCAAAGCATAAAAGTTGTAGCCCTATGTATGTCTAGTTGTATACCAAATTTCATATAAATCTATTTTGTATAGGTTGAGTTGTAGTGAAATGAACCATGACTATTCTTTGATTGAGCTATTTCTTTATACCTGTGCAACTCTAACAAATTCATCGTCATCTTTGAGTTGCTTTTAAATTGAATTTACCAAAGTTAAAACATAAATGTTTTAGGTTATTGTCTTAGCTTAATTCCTATGAAAGTCTTACCTTAATATGTTATGTATTTTATGAGTTATGATTATAACAATATACACAAGTCCTATTGTCAATTTATGTTGAACTACTTTTGGACTCTACTGTTTAAGGACTTTAGAGACAGAATTTGAAAAAGTGATAAACATGAAAAATATTTTAAATTATCGTATATAATTATATAAAAATTTCATAAAAATTAAATATACACGTTGAAAGATATAAAATTTTAAATATAGTACCCTAAAACTACCTAAGGGCAACAAACATAGCAATAATTAGAATTACACTAAATATTGTATAATAGTGAAAAAATTCTAAAATTTTAATATGTTATATTCATACATGTTAAATTTAATTAGAAATAAGAATCACATAAAATTGAAAAGTTTAGAAAAAAGTTATAGTATCAATAGTCCTACGAGGTCGTGTTCCAACTTAAGACAAATTCTAGTTAAACCATATTAAGAATAAGCATTTTAACAAATTGTTGATTAATTATATTTTCAAATTAGGCTATCAAAGAGAGGAAGAACAAAAAAAGTGAACAAGCTCTGAGTTTACATTTTGGAAAAGGAAAATGCTATCGAAGTTTGTATATATGTATATTTTGGTTTGTCCTAATGCATGATTGTGTGTATAACATAAATTATGTGTCGAAATGATAAAATGATATATTATGAAATGCTTTAAAATTATAAAAATGTTATTAATTTGGAATTGAACACTATGGTAATATTTGATAAAATATCACATTATTGCATGGTTAGGAATAAATTGTGAAGATTTACTTATGTTAATATGAAATGACTATTGGTTATGGAAAATAAGGATATGATAAAAACAATTAATTAATGATTTTAATTACCCATTTCTCTACATGAGGACTAACATAGGATATATGTTGCACTATTAAGGGGAATTACAGTACCAGTATTGTTATGATTTAGGGATAGAGTTGCTATAGCTTCGAAAGCGCCCCTAATCCTAATTACATAGATGATGTGATTATATTTGGTCAAGGTGGTTGATGTTCTATGAGCACCTTTGACTTGAGATTATGGTGAGTAGGGTGGCTTAAGCTCCATGAGTGCCCCTATTTCACTCCTCGTATCCTGACAATCTAGGAACGAGATTTTGGGCAAAGGAATTATGAAATAAAATATGAAATTTTATTTAATTACATAAGTAAGAAGGTATGAAATGCTTTCACAAAGTAGTGAGAATTTAATTATTGAATGAGGTTATTATGTTTATTTTTTTATGTCATGTACTTATTTATTTTATATGTCAAATTTGTAAAAAAATTTAATGTGCTATAATTTATTTGAGACGTGCATTTGTGTGATTATCTAGGGAAAACTTTAATACCCATATGTACTACTAAGTTAGAGATATGTTAACATGGATTCTTCTCACGCAAATATTATAGCTGTCGATAGTAGTTCATGAAGTTGGTCTAGAAGAAATCCAAGTCCATATCAGAGGTGACATAAAAAAATTATTTAGTTAGAGTGTCAGTTACTTATTACCTTTCTTTTTTATTTTAACCATGCATATAGGTTTTGGTAGACATGTCATATATTTTTATATTGTATATGTAAACAGTTATGTGTGAGACTAGTATGTTATATGTGATCAATATGTATATAATCAAGTACCATATGTTATATATATTGACAATTAGAATGGCGTGCCTAATTTAATATAAATAAATGGTTTAAGTTATTAAATGATTTGTTTTTAATTCAGACATATTTATCTAGTTAATCTTGTGACATCCTATTTATATATATTGGATTATCCCTAACATATAAGTAGAGCGTCACACTCAGCCTTAAATTCTTTAAATTTTTCAAAAGCTTTAGGCTTATAGCACATTGGATAAGCATAACTAGAATTTGAGTAATCATCAGTGAATGTGATGAAATACTCATATCCTCTTCGAGCATGTACATTCATTGGCCTGCATATATCTGTACGTACCAATTCTAGAAGTACATTGGCATGTTCTCTTTTAGCTGAAAATGGCCTCTTTCTCATTTTCCCTTCTACATAGGATTCACAAGTAGCCAATGATTCAAATTCTAATTGACCTAAAAGTCCATCTTGGATCATCAATTATTACATGTTAAGGTTTATATGCCCTAAACTTAAATGCCACAAGTTTGATTAAAAGAAACTCTATTTTTTCTTAGATATATGCAAATGCTCATCCTCAAATATTTTGTCAAGCATAACGTGGATCTTAGGACTTAAATAGAAATGGAGGAATTCAAGTTTACAGTATACCCTTGTTTAAATAAATGAGCAACTGAAAATAAATTCCTCTTAATTTCTAGAATATAAAGACAATTATTCAAAGCCACAGTCTTATTATTAAAATATAAAGTGACTGATCCAATTCTTTATGCTGACACATATTGACCTGTTCCTATCTGCAGCTTTATACTACTACCTTCACTTAGCTTTCTAGTTTTCCTAAAACCAAAAAAGTAAGTTATAAATATGATTTGTTGCATTTGAATCTACAATCCAGGTATTTGTAGAATTTTGAACAAAATAAGCCTCTATAACAAAAAGATTATCTTTACCTGATTTCATAATCTGAAGGCATTATTTTCTCTATTGTCCTTTAACACCACACTTGAAGCATTTTTCCTTAGGCTTTCCATCCTTCTTGGTGCTAAATGGCTTCTTTTTTCAAGATTTCTTCTTTTTCTTATTTTGGGGCTAGCCTTTTGACTTTCCCTTAGAAGAAAAATCGTTAGCAAAAAGCAAGCTTCATTGAGAATTTTTAGATTTCTAAATTGCTTCAGCTGAATGAAGTTCATTCATGAGCTCAACTATGGTTAACTTCATCTTGTTTTGGTTATAATTAACCTTTGAACTCATTAAATGCATCAATTAGAGATTTGAGCTACATATTAATTTTAGTCTCATCATCAATGTGGGCTTTTTGAATCTTAGATTCATTTAAAAATTCAACAATTTTCAACACATGATCACAAACTCAAGTATCCTTTCCCATTTTGGTATTATAAATACCATGCAATATAGCTTGCTCTACTGATTATGTGCTCTATCCATAAATATGTTCAAGACTAGCCATGATCTCAGCACTTGTCTCCATAATAGTATGTTGTGCCTGGACAACATTAGAAATTGAGGCTAATATGTAGCACTTAGCCATTTCATTGACCTTTTGTCATTTCTTATATGGCATGTTCTAGTTCCTATGTGCATCATCAGTAGGGACCTTAGGACATGGTTGGGTAAGGAAAAATTTGTAATTCTCAGTAGTGAGAACTATAAATAAATTTCTCTTTTAGTTAACCAAATTTTCACCAGTTAATTTATTTTGATTAAAGACGACAATTAATGGATTAAGGGATGTGTTTTCTGAAAATAAAATAAACATACATAAGAACTTATAAATAAATATGCAATATTTGATAATAAATGTCAAAAACAAAATAAAGGCATTATTCATATTGCAACAATAATCTAATATTTTGTTTTAGCCAGCTATCAATAGAGGAAGTCAAGCCTAAACATATGAGACCCAATTAATTAATAGATTATTTTTATCAATTAACTTTGATAAACAATTATTGTTATCTTTTTAGGCCAAAAATTTATTAATAGAGCTTCATAAGGAAGGTTAATAATAAATTTTTATTGAGTATAATAACCATTCTTTAAATTTTAATATTTTGCTCTAAAAAAGAGCCATCATAGTGGTGAACAATTATTATAAAAAATATTTTGATTTTAACATATAAAATCCAATCAAATAAAATTTCCAATATGTACCATTCGAAGGAAGAATCATCGTATCATAAAATCGAGTTATATATAATTTATTAATGGATAAACAATGGATCCTAGGGAAAAATTATTCTAATATATTATTTAAATAAAAAACAAAATTTTGAAAAAACATACAATACAAAAATAAATAAATATATTGATTTGTATATCTTCATCTTTCTCTCTGATTTCTGTCTCTTTTAGTCTATTAATCTAGAAGCTGGTGTCATTGATTTGAGTGCAAAACTTAGCAATGTACAAAAAAAATATTCTTAAAATTGGAACACTTTTACATTGATTTTAAAGTTGTCCTCTTTGCACGTGGTTATCATCTTCCTTTTAGTTTTTTTAATTAATTTTTTTAATGAAAAGTGTTTTATCTTTGCAAAGTCCGCTACAAGAAAAATTACATTTATCAATAGAATTTAACAAAGGATAACAACTGTTGGTATTTACCAATGCATTTTCAACAGATTACCAACGGAAAATGTATGGAGAAAATTATGAAATAGTACTAATGGATTACCGACATATTACCAACTGTACTTTACCAACAAATTAATATCCGTTGGTAAATATTGCGTGAATATTTGGCGCCAAATTTACCAACGGAAAAATTCATTGGTATTTGCCAAAATAACAGCAGACACAACCGTAATTAAGTGCCAATGGAAAATTCTGTTAGTAAATACCAACAAACATTTTTTGTTGCTATTTACTGACGGATATTATTCAGTTAGTATATACCATAGGAAATTATTCCGTTGGTAAATTATTTGAATTTTTTTATTTTTTGATAATAGAAATTTTTTTTAGAATTGATTGAAAATTGGAATTGAATGTGAAATTGATTAATTAAAGTTAAATAAATAAATTTAGTGTTCAATTATTAATCAATTTCATAAATTGAATCATAATTTTATCAATTAAATCTCAATTTATTCAAATAATTCCTAATTTAATTAATATGAGTACAATTAAAGTTAGTTTATTTAAATTAAGTAATTGAATATCAATTGAAGTTAATGTAATTAAATTAATTAATTGAATCTCAATTTATATAAATTTAATCAAATTATTTAATTTATTCTTAATCTAACCATTAATTGATATTCTAATTAAGAATGGTTAATCAATTTAATTTCAATTTAATTAATTGAACTCCAAATTAAAAGAATTAAATTAAATTAAATTAATCAAAAAAATTCTTATTTAATCAATTGAAGTTCAATTAATCAATTATGCCTCAATTTGATCAAATTAATTAATCTTAATTTACAAATAATTTCATCAATGTAAGTTTAATTAATAAATTGAATTTCAATTTAATCAATTGAAGTTGGATTAATCAATTGAAATTCTTTCTTCTCTTTTAATGCTTTGCAAATTTCAAGTTACCAAAATACCTGTGCAATTAGTTTTGCAACATAGCCAATTGCAATGGAAGATGGTAGCCTGATGCTCGTAGTCATTTTTTTTCTTTTTCTAATCAAATAATTTGTTATTGCTATATATATATATATATATATAGAAAAAGCAAAAGACATCACCAGAACCGGCTCCACACACTAGAGTAGAAGAACCAATTGTGAGCAAAGAATAAAGTAATACCCACATCTCGAATTCCCCATCAGCATAAGCTTTATCTCTCTCTCTCTCTCTCTCTCTCTCTCTATCTCTCTCTCTTCGTTTTCTTATTTATCAGGTTTTAACCTTTTGTCTCTCCTCTCTTTGTCTATCTACTAAATCCTAAGTTTTTTAATTTTTTTACTTTCAATTTCAGTATCTGAAGCGATCTAGGGTTTCTGAGTTGTGTATGGATTTTACTTATGTGTTTCGAGGATGGCGTCGAAGCGTATCTAGAAGGATCTCAAGGATCTCTAGAAGGATCCTCCTACCTCTTGCAACGCAGGTTAGTTTGCCTTCATAAACGAGATTTGCACTATTCAATTCTATTTCTATTCCTGTTTTTTGGTTGATCTCGAGGACTTTTCTTCTTTGTGTGTTGTTTTGAATTCCTGTAACCTTGTTCGATTTGGAATTTTTGTTGTTATTTTTTCTTATGATTTTGTGTCTGGATGTTGCACTATTTTAGTGTTTTATTTTTCTAGCAAGTTATGTTCTTATTTGAGTGTTGTGTTACATGAGCCTAAGAAATGGAGCTTTAGCTATAGTTTTTTCATATGTGATTGAAATGATCATAAACCTAAAATTTATTTCTAGAGGGAACATGAAATTTAATGAGCTGGATTATCGAGGGACGAATAAAATGGAGAAGGACATGTATGTTTTGATTGTGTGATTTGCATATGGGTGATCACCACTCTGATTTCTAAATGAGGTGGTTGTATCTTGATAGAAATTCACCATGCTTTCCTCGTAAGGTCTGATTAAAGTTGGAATAGTCTTTCTAACTGTTGTTTATACATGAAATTTCTATTTCCATCGTCTGCTTAGTAATAGGAATCATATGCTATTGTATTATATTTCTAGGTTCTCAAGTCTCATCCTTTATCATTCTTCTATATTACCACATAGCATTATGATAATTTATCCTTGAATGTTTCTTCTGCATCTTTTATAGCTTGTTGCATCTTCATAATTTCATTAGACTTCCTGGTACTCAACGAACTAGATTGCTGACCTTTTGAAAAGACATTCAAGCTAGTATTGACTCATTTTAAGTAAGATGTTGTCTAACAATCACATTTAATCTTTGATGATTTGTTTTTTTTTTGTTGCAATTGTAAGTTTTCTTTTTTAATTTGAAGTATTTTTGAGAAAACTCATATTTTGTATTGGCAAAGGATAAGAAAAAGATAGATGAATCTATCAGATATACTAAATTGGTTATGTGGCATTTATCCTGCAAGAAACATTGTTTGGTTCATATCAAGAACCTAGTTTGAAGTTAACAATATGCCTTCTAGTTTGGTTTCCAGGATTCTCATATTAGTTAGTGAATACTTTTGCTGACAGATTAGTTATAAGGATTGTTTATTTGTTGGAGGTGATTTTTTTCACTCCTATTCCACTTCAAATGTCTATTTTGGCTTTTTCATGCATATTAAGAAAATGATTAATTACAATTAATTTTATATACTTCTTAGTATGTTCTTTCTCATAAATAAGGGTAAAATGGGAAAAAATGTAGTATATGCTTCATTGATTTCTAAAATAGACATTTGAAGTGGTAAAAAAAGATTAATTGCCAGTAATTTTATACTTGACTTTGTTTTTCTCAATTTCCCTTTACATTTAATAGAACTTTTGGTCAAACAAAGGCAAAAATTAATTAAAAACCATGTCATTGTAAGATGCAGTTGGCATGAATAAAGATATTATTTTTTGAAATAGAATTTGATGACTATTAATTAGCTAGCATTGCATGCTAAATTATCATTCTCCTATTCTTGCTATTCAAAATATTGTTAATTAAGGAGTTTTCAGAAGTTTGCTTCATTCATATTTATCAAAAAATAATTTTTTATTGTAGATTTTCTGGCCAATTAACCGTAGCTGCCCATTCCTCATTTGGAAAATTAGGGAAAATGTTAATTGAAG
The DNA here is from genome assembly GCA_023653625.1 of Triadica sebifera. NCBI lineage: Eukaryota > Viridiplantae > Streptophyta > Magnoliopsida > Malpighiales > Euphorbiaceae > Triadica > Triadica sebifera. Next base: position 11,598,527 of record CM042903.1, on the reverse strand, counting down.
TTGTAGGGTGAAAATTAAAGGTGAAGAAATAAGGAATTTAGAGGAAAATTGAGGAAAATTGTATCAGAATTTATCATAAATTAGTTATCTGTAAATTTTTTAAAAAAAGCAGACTTAAAATTTTGTGGGACAGGAAGTGAGGAAGAATCGTCCACTAATAAAACCCAATATGACATAGGTGACCATAAATCTAAAAGGGAGTGGGGTCTAATGTCTAATAATAAAATATGTTGATACTCTTTATCATTCACTATATGAGTTGGAAATGGAGTATTTTTGAATTTTGCATGGCTGATAGTTGATATGTATATACTTTGCTTTGAAAATATGATCCTAAATTCCTAATATCTAATTTGTCAAATACACACATATAAATGTTGAATTTTGATTTTTCCATTATCTCTCTCTCACCACAGCTGCCCCCTAAAATATCGCTTTGGCCAACTTGCGCTTTCATCTCCACTCTCCATATGGCTCTTTTCCACACATAGAGTTGGAATACTACAAGATTTCTCACTCTCTTCTATTTCATATTTCAATTGAGACATCTGCATTTTCTCGATAAACTGGTAACACTACTGAAATGAGATTTTTTTTATTTTTTTGTGTTTTTGGCTTTTGTGTAAAAAATTTTCTTTTCAATGAAAATGGGTTTTAGATGTTGTTGTGCATCATTTATTGATTCACATATTGATTTTGTTTGGATTTCTAAAATTTCCTTCATTCTGGTTTGCTCTTTTTTAAACATTTGAGTGCCTAAATTGACCTACACAACAAGTATGATGCATCTTACATCTTGTTGACAATATTTTGGCAATTTATTAGAATAAGAACTACAAAATTAGACAGTGCCAAACTTGTTGCTGGCAGTAAACATATACTAATTTACTCCATAACTTGTACGAATTTTTTGACTTGAAAACTTACCTAAAATACAAGGACCAATCTTACAATTTTTATTAATATTCAAACTATATAAATATAAACAGGTTAAAAATGAGTTCAGATGTCAGTGGATGTATCATAAGTTAACAAATGGTCGTTTGAACCAGGATTTTGTGGATGGTTTGCAACAATTTCTTAGCTTTGCTATTAGTCAACCAACATGGATGGATGGAAATAAGATCAAGTGTCCATGTAATGGTCGTAAGTGCCAGAATCTTGTACATCATGATTTAGAAACGATAAAATTCCATGAGGCTAAAAATGGATTTGTACCAAACTATTATGTTTGGGATTGTCATGGGGAAACCAATGTGGATGTTAGCGCTGCATATCACTCTATGGTGTTTGATGCTGCTGGTCATCAATTTACTCCTCAACAATTTGAGGAACCTCTAAACCCGAAAGCAAAGCAATTTTATGATATGCTTAATGCTGCAGATAAGGAATTATGACCTAGTTGTAAAAAGCATACGTTGTTGTCATTTGTAGCTCGAGTTATGACCATGAAGTCTAAGAACCATATGACTGGAAAAAATTTTGATCAAATGGTTCAATATATGAAGGAGATCCTTCCCGATGATAATGTTGTGACTGATAACTTCTACAGTACCAAAAAATTGCTACGAGGTTTGGGTCTACCAGTGGAAAAAATTGATTGTTGTACTAATCGTTGCATGATATATTAGGGTGAAGATAGTGAACTAAATATTTGCAAGTTCTGTGAACATCCTCGTTATAAGAGAACATGCAGAGAAAGTGGTAAAAGACATAAAACTAATATTTCATGCAAGAAAATGTACTACTTTTCTCTCACTGATAGACTAAAAAAATTGTATGCATCTAATGCCCCAACCAAAGAAATGAGGTAGCATGCAGAACATGAGGTTGAAGATGGTGTTATGATTCACTACTCAAATTTGCCTACTTGGAAGCATTTTGATCAAACACATCTAGAATTTGCTACTGAAATTCAGAATATGAGACTGGGACTTGGTACTGATGGGTTTCAACCATTTGGGAAATCAGGCTGACAATATTCTTCCTGGCCGGTCATAGTAACACCATACAACATGCCACCATGGTTGTGTATGAAAGAGCAATATATGTTCTTAACTGTATTAGTTCCTGGTCCAGAAAATCCAAAAGACAAGTTAGATGTATTCTTGCAGCCTCGTATTGCTAAATTCAAATAATTGTGGGAGGTCGGTGTTCTGGCATAAGATATTTCAAATAAGCAAAACTTTCAGATGAGAGCTGCTCTTATGTGGACAATTAGTGACTTTCCTGCATATACAATATTGTCTGGATGGAGTACAGCGGGGCGGATAGCCTGCCCTTATTCCATGGATGATTCAAATGCATTTTCTCTTTCAAAAAGTAGAAAATAGTCGTGGTTTGACAATCATCGTAAGTTCTTACCCCTAGATCATCCTTTTCAAAAAAACAAAACATCATTCATAAAAAAAAAATGGTGGTCAAAGTTGCACCATTTGTAAAGGCTAGAATTGAAATATTGAGAGAGATTCAAAGTTTGGGGATAAAGAGAGTCACAGAATTGGGTGTTGAAGAGACTAATCGAGCAAAATGCAAGCATAGCGGTTGGAAGAAAAGAAGCATCTTTTGGGATTTGCTGTATTGGAGTACAAACTTGATTCAACACAATTTAGATGTTATGCACATTGAAAAGAATGTATTTGACAATATATTTAACATAGTTATGGAGGTTGGAGGAAAAACAAAGGATACTTTCAAATCTAGGGAAGAGTTGAATGAATATTATTGTCGTCTTGAGCTGGCAAGAAATGTCACAACGGGAAAATACCCTAAAGCTTGTTACACTTTGGATAATTGTGGCAAACAAACCGTGTGTGAGTGGGTCAAAAAACTTCAATTTCCTAATGGATATACTTCGAATATGGCCAGATGTGTAGACATAAGCATAAGTTGTATGGAATGAAGAGCCCCGATTTTCATGTGTTTATGCAAAGGTTAATGCCTGTAGCATTCAGTGAACTACTCCCACACAATGTCTGGAAGGCACTTGCAGATTTGAACTTTTTCTTCAAGGAGTTGACAGCTACTGTCATAAGAAATGAAAACATGGTTCGATTGGAAAAAGAAATTCCAGTCATATTGTGCAAATTTGAGCGAATATTCCCTCTGAGCTTCTTTAACTCGATGGAGCATCTTCTTATCCACTTGGCTTATGAAGCAAAAATGACTGGTCCTATACAATACCGATGGATGTATCCATTTGAGAGGTACTTGGCATAACCACTATCTCTTTTATTTCCATAAAAAAAAATTTTTGATGCTCTAAACATTAATTTATAATGTAGGTATCCTTGAAAGCTGAAAAACAATGTGAACAGCAAAGCCAAGGTGAAAGGATCGATATGCAATGCATATTTGGTTGAAGAGGCTGCATAATTTTGTTCCTACTATTTTGAGGACCATGTGAGCACGAGATATAGACAAATGCCACGTAATGAAGACGATAGTATTCAAAGGGAGGAATGTGATGAACATGAAAGGAACTTGTCAATATTCAAATATCCTGGTCTACCATTGGGGAAAGGTAAGGCAAGATTTTTTATCGATGAAGAATATAAAGCAGCTCGTAGCTATATTCTGTTAAATTGCTCAGAAGTGAAACCATTTACAAGGTTAGTATAAATAATTGTCTTTACTCGTGATAGATATCTTATGATATTTATAAGCATATCTAATATTCCAATTTATCATCTTCTAATGTATTAAAAGGATATACATCAATGCTTTAAAATGTGATCAACCCAATATCACTGAGATTGAAGTTGACAATAAACTAGAAAATGAATTCTCATACTGGTTTGAAACATATGTGAGTATTATAATAACTAATTCTTTTGTATCAAGATAAATATATTAAGCACCATATATGTCTTTTTTTTTCTGAAGGTTGTTTCAAATTATTTTATAGGCACATAATCCTGCAAACAATATTTCAAATAAGTTCATGAAAGATCTCGCAAAATGTCCATTATCAACTGTTTTGTCGTATGACGGCTACTTTGTGAATGGTTACAAATTTCATACTTTACAACATGGGTCAATGAGAAGAACAATGAATAGTGGGGTGTGCATTAAATGCTCTAATTTATCTGTCAATGAAGGTGATTACTATGGTCAATTAGTAGAAGTCATAGAGTTGGAATACCCTGCCTTACCAATCAAGAGAATTGTATTGTTCAAATGCGATTGGTTTGACCCCACACCAAACTTGGGAACAAAAGTCCATAATGAGTATAAACTTGTAGAGGTTAACAATAAATGAAGATTTGATAAATATGAACCATTTGTTCTAACAGTACAAGCAAATCAGGTATATTTTTGTAGTTATCCTAGTTTAAGGCGTGACAAATGCAATTGGTGGGCAATATTCAAAATAAAAGCCTGGGTTATTGTGGATGTTGTATTTCCTAGTGAAACAAATGATCAATCACCATTTCAAGAAGATGACATTGAGGTCCATCATCATAGTCAAAGTCAACTGGATGAAGAACCAATTTCCTTAAATGATCCAAATGGAATTTTTATAAACCTTGAGGGTGATACCATTGAACAAGAAGATGAGCCATTAATTGAATCAGATGAAGAAGATTCAGATTCGACTGAAGAAGAAGAAGAAGAAGAAGAGTTCTATGATGAATCAACTAATAGCTCGAATAGCGACTAAAGTTAATATCAAGTTACATTTTTAATTTATGTTGACTATTTAAAGTGGCTCAAAATGTAAAAATTAATGTGGTACTTCTTGATGTTTACGCGATATTAATTTAATTTCTTGTGTGACTTTTACTTTGTTGTATTTATCATATAGTTGTTATTAGAATACTAATTATGAAGTAGTTTTCCATCATAGATTGTGTGACTTCTAGTTTGTTGCATACTTTTTATCCATTTGTTAAAGTATACTAATTATGAAGTAAAAACCTATTATGAGTGTTGTTTTTGAATTAATATAATTGATCTATATTTTTGAACTTTCTTAAATCAATATTATTCCATTTGTATCATAGTGTTATGGCTAGTGGGTCTTATGGTAGAGGAGTTGGTCATAGTAGAGAAAATGGACATGGAGGGCATTTAGTTGCAGGTGGTAGGGGGAATTAAATTGGAAAGCATACACTAGCTATATCACAACCTATGACACCTTCAGATGGAAGTGGTACAGGATATGTAAGTGGAGCAAATATATCGGTTGCTGATACATCACCACTTGTCACACCCACAGGTGGAGCATGCACAGGTTCATCATCATCAACACCACCACTTGTAGATGATTCACCACGATCACCTGCCACTCCAACTTTTGCATCAAGTCCTGCAGATCATATACTAACTTTTATCATCAATAAATGATATAACTTTAAATAGTACTAAGCCACGTCTCGATATACACTTTGGATGGTTATGTTCAACCTTAATTTTTCTTATTTGTCATCCAATTATTATGATACATATTATTTATTAGTTATTTGTGAATTACTAATAATGTGCTAAATATATCTATTCTTTTTTGTGTAATCAGCTTTACTCCATCTCATAAAGGTTCGACACAGATCACAAAATGCATGAAACAACGATTTCACAACACCACCACTTGTAGATGATTCACCATGATCACCTGCCACTCCAGCTTTTGCATCAAGTCCTGCAGATCATATACTAACTTTATCATCAATAAATGATATAACTTCAAGTAGTACTAAGCCACGTCTCGATATACACTTTGGATGGTTATGTTCAACCCTAATTTTTCTTATTTGTCATCCAATTATTATGATACATATTATTTATTAGTTATTTGTGAATTACTAATAATGTGCTAAATATATTTATTCTTTTTTGTGCAATCAGCTTTACTCCATCTCATAAAGGTTCGACACAGATCACAAAATGCATGAAACAACGATTTCACAAAGATGGATATAATTGGTCAGCAGTGCCCTATGATATAAAGGAGTATTAATGGAATGAATTTTAGGTTTTTTGTATTTTCCTTATTCTTTTTTAAATAGAGTGCAAAGTGATAAAAATCAAGTTATTCTTCAATATGACTAACACCAATGAAAATATCTTGTAGAAACATTTTTCATTTGATAGGTCTTTAGAATTTGTGATTCAGACCATCTAGGAGTGACAAGCCACTAAGCGTTATTCTAACACACTCTCTGACTAGAGAAAATCAGGAAAGTGGCCCCAATGTGTTTCAAAAGAGATATGGGACAACTGACAGCATTATTGGAATTCTCTAGATTTCAAGAACAAGTGTAATATTGCATCCAAAAATAGGTTAAGTGAGGTTGGAGGACCTAGCACTGGATTGTCTAGGCACACTGGGGGTTCTAGATATGTTATAGATCATAGTATTGAGTTGGTATAACAAATTATAAACTTATAGTTCAAATTGAGTTAAAACATTTTGAAAAAAATTATTTTATTTTTTGCAACATAATAATGTGTTATATTTTTTTAGGCTAAAGAGCGTTATGAACAGCCCCTGACTGATTATGATATCTTTGAAAGGATCCATAAGACTAAGAAAGATGGCAGTTTTGTTGATCAATGATCAAAGATTATTGCGGTCAGTTAACTCAACATCATTAACTCAATGTAAATCATTTGGTTGTAGTATGTTTTTCTTTTTTGCATATTGATGGCCTAAACTTTATATAACCATAGATAATAGATTGCTTGAAGACAATTATTCTATTTTGAAATATTTGGCATTGTTAATATGAACGTTGCTCTCTATTCCATGAGTTTCATTTTTTATGGAATAAAGCAAATTGAAATGGAATTTGTTGGTTTTTTTCTTTAGGTTGTGAAATATTTTGTTATTGCTATAGATTGCAAAATATATTTTTCATGTGAGAAAAGATTATCAAATAAACTCTAAACAATGTGAAAATTTTGTATGTTTAATGTTATTGATCAAATTCATATATTTATTTTCTTGTAGGATAAGGTGATGGAATTTTGTATGTTTAATGTTGTTGATCAAATTCATATATTTATTTTCTTGTAGGATAAGGTGATGGAACGGTATAATACTGCTAGTGAAAATCAGTCTGACAGAACTTCTTCAGAGAGTATTGACATGTCTAAGATTTATTATGAAGTTGTTGGACCATCCAAGAAGCAGTGTTGTGGGCTTGGAGGTAAACCTTTTGTAACTACAGTTAATTCTTCTTCTACATCTGCAACAACATATTCTCATCAACTGTGAACTAAGATTTATGAGGAGGTTCGAGATGCAGTCCGAGATGAGCTTCAAGAGGAGATAAGATAGAGAGAGGAAGAGATAGAGCGATAGATGAAACAAAGGCAGGAGCTGATGGAGCAAGAGCTCAAAACGAAGCAGGAGGAAATGGAGGCTATGATCCAAAGGCTGTTGAGTGGTATTGCAGGCACAATGTTATCTTCTAATCCACCACCTACCAATGATGATGAAGAAGCTGACGATCAAGACTAGGACTAGATCAATATGATACTAATGAAGTATTAGTTTTCAATTTTAAAAAGTTATACACCATGTTTGTATTAAATTTAATAAATACAACTTAAAATCTATTATGTTTAATATTTAATATTTTGCATTTAATAAATTCTACATAATATGTGTTATATTTATTGCTTTCATTAACAGGATAATCAATTCAATTCTTTCTATAATTTAAATTTAAATTTTTAAATAAATAAGTAATTTACCAACAAATTTTTTTTGTTGGTAATTTATCAACAAATTTTTTTTGTTGGTAATTTACCAACGGAATTTTTCTGTTAGAAAATTACCTATGAAAATTTTTTTGTTGAGAACAAGCCTATAATCCGTTGGTAATATACCGATGGAAAATAATCAGTTGGTAATATTCCAACGGATTACCAACAGATATTCACCAAAAATCTAGACTATTTTTACCAATGGAATTAATTTAACATCTGAAATATCCGTTGGTAATCTATTGGAACATTTACCAACAAACAATTTTTTTTCGTTGGTAATCCATTGGTAACTTTACCACGTAATTTTTTTCCGTTGGAAAATTTAACAACGAGCACCTTACAAACATAAATTTTCCATTGGTAAATAAATTTACCAACGGATTTTTCTATTTACCAGCGGAAAATTTCAGTTAGTAAATCTTGATTTTCTTATAGTGGTTATACCACCATTCTTTGTACCAAAACCAAAAGCCATACTATATTGTCCTTGTACAGTTGTACCAAAGTCATTCTTCTTGCTATAATGCATGATTAACGATTCTAGTCTTTTTATTTTTTAATACAAGATAAACATATACCTCATTTAGAGGCGTACAATAAATCTATATAAAAAAAATACACAATGATAGACCACCCTTCTTGCTATGATCCCACAATTAAATATAAGAAAAAATCTATCATGGATTGAAATAATTAAATAATTATAATTAACCAACATGCAAAATAAATTGCCAATAAAAATATTATCAAAAAGATAAATTAGATCCAAGTGCCACTCATCTAACACATACATAATATTATATTTGAAAATATAGATTTCATATAATTATTTCATACATAAATATGAAATGGCTCTGATACCAATTGTATGGAATATTTTTAAAAATTTTAAAAGTTTTTGATAAAAAATATGTTATCAAATTAATTATAAGGGAAAATTTTCTAAATTAAAATCGTCTCATATTACCTACAAAATAATTAATTTACAAAAATCATATCTTTTGAGGTTAGAGGTTGACATTCACTCAAGATCTTGCTAATGTTTCCATCTATACAAATCTTTCAAACTATTTTCAAGTTTGATTGAACTAAGTGGGTGGGCACTTTATGCACTGCAAAAATAAGCAATTAGTCATTAAACAACCAAAATCAAAAACTAACAAAGAAAATAAAAAAGTACTTTCTTTGCACTCAGCTTCTTTGATCTTGTAATGGTATGAATTTTGTATTCCTCTAAGCGAACCAAAAGAAAAAATATTTTTCTTCATTCATTGTTTTCTCTCTAAAATGAAATTTTTGTTCCTTCAATTTTCAAAAGAAAATAGTTCAACAATAATAATCACCCCATTCTCCATTAATTGGATTTACATATATTCTTATCTATTTACAATCTAAAATTTTATCTTGAATATGATTAGTTAGATGACATAAGTAATAGATAAGGATAAAATAATCATATCACTTATTGTCTTATTTTCCTTTTCAAGTAGAAAATAAATAAATGATATCTATTATTATCTATGAAATTATTTCTAATTAAAATAAAATATCATTTTATTTTTATCAAATAATTTATTTATTTTAAATTTAATAGAATTTTGATAAGAAAAAATTTAAAATAAATAAATAATTATTTAATAAGAAAAATTTCTCCACATATAATCCAATAAGATTTCACCTTTGTTCACTTATAGACCCAAAGCTCAATATGCTAATTAACAAAAAATATGTAATGTGCAATCAATTAAATGAGCTAGTCCAGATATCATATGAGCACATATAATAGTGGTTAAAAATAATTTTTCTATAATTAAATAGGTAAAATTATTAATTCTAAATTTGTTCAACTAAAAAATTGGAAATTTCATAATTGTATGTTATCAGAGATTAATATAAATTTGACTTGTGCGATATTTATTCTTTACTTCATAATCCTTTGTACAATATTGATAATTAAATTTATATGTCAATTGTCCAATCAATTTAATTACATTTTGTTCAATAATTTTATTATAAAAATTAATTTATCATTATTGTTGACACACTCTAGCTAGAGAATTTAAAGATCAAGTACCGAAAGTTCGTTAAAAGATATTTTAGTACAAATTTTATATTGTTAATTCATAATTATCACTCTTTAAATATACTCTCATCAAGTTATTGAGAATATTAACGATAATTAAGCCTCACTCATTAGTAACTTAAATGAAATAATATTTATAAATATGAAATTGTTGACCAAAATAATAACCAAGAAGGGGGGGGGTTGAATTTGTTGGCAACTAAAAATTGCTTAAAGGAAAAAGATGGCATATCCACTAATTTAGACATAAGTCATGCGAGTTATTAAATCGACTCGTCGATTTGACCAAAGTCTAATTTTGGATTTTTGTCAAAAAATAATTAAAACAATGGAAATTAAGTATGAAAAATATCTAATAAAGTGTTCAAATTATTTTAAGATGTTAAATATCAGTAAAGGACTAAATTGTAAATATTGAAAAGTTTAGGGGTTAACTTGCAATTTCTTGAAAATTGGAGTTTAATTGGGATAACCATCAATTAAATACATGAATAAGGACATAAAATGCATGTGGAGGCCAGCCACACCAAGTGGCAAATTTTAAGAAGCCAATTGACATGCATGAATTTGAAATTAATGAAGACATCTAGAATATGGCTTAGGTGTCCCCATCCTTAATTGATTTTTGTCATTTTTTCATTAATTGCTCATTCATCCTCTCTTATCCCTTTGTATCTAGAATTTTACTTGTCTTCCATGTTGCTTCTTTAATTATCATACATCAAAGCAAGATGAACACATTAATTACCCAAGGAAATATCTAGATTTTTTATAGTGTATGTGTCCCATTATTGATTAATTTTGTCACCTTGCTCTTAATTACTCATCATTCTTCCTTATCCTTCCATCTAGAATATTCTAAATTCTCTACACCAGCCCCACATTTCCCCTTGCTCTTCCATAGCCAAACCTTGTTCTAAGAAGAGAAAGTGAGAAAAAGAGGGAGAAAGGCATGGAAGAGTAAATTTCATGCAAAAATTGATCATAATAAAGGTAGAGATTAAAACATATTATGGAAAAAGAGAGATTTGATGAAAGGAAGTTTTAATTATCTCTTTTATGTTTTAGGAACTCAAATTGACCAAGATTTAGCTCAAAGGAGCAAAGGAAAAGAGAAAGAAAAGAAAAGAAAAGTAGAGGTTTGTGCATAACCTAAGGCAATAACCTATTTTATTTTTTTTATTTATATGATTTGATTATTTGGCATGTTGATAATTCTGAATTAATAGTATTTTGTGATGAAAATCTTTGGGATGCATGTTTGCTAGATTTAGGATTTAATTTGGTAAAAATTGAATGTGATTAGTTTGTATGTTCCTTGCTGGAAATGGATGAGCAGTGAACACTTAAACTGTAATAACTTAATTTCTGGAATTCAGTTTTGTATGTTCTTTGTCGGGTTTAAAAGCTAAGACATATTGCTATAATTTTTATGCAGACCATAAAATCCAGATATGTCTATAATTGTCCATAAAAATTCATAAAGCTCGTACTTAGAATCTGTCCAGAAAAATTCATAAAGCTCGTACTTAGAATCTATCCAAAAAATTCTGAACAGAATTGTTAGTGACCAGCCAGTGTTCATTTTATCATATTTTGATATAGAACTTAGAATTAAGTGATTCAAGTTGAATATTAAAGCTATATCTAGATATAAAATTGTTAAGAAAACTTCTAACTGAATTCATATTTTAGCAAGACCAAAATTAAAGTCCAAAACAGAGAATGGAATCTGCCTGTGATAGGGCAGTTTATGAGTTGTGAAATTAAAAGAGTAAAATGATGAGAACTTTGTTATATTATGTAAATATTATTTTAAGAGTGATTATGTGATTATTTTGAGACTTTAAATGCAAGAAAAGTGCGAATCTAACTGCTATGAATTTTAATGAGATTGTATAAGCCTTAGAACACCTAATTAAAACCAACTTAGGATAGTTTGGTATGCCAAGCAGGGGGGAGCATGTTGAAATCCATTAATGGTATAATGAAGCCGGTAATGGAACTATTATTACAACCGATGATGACACTATTATTGAAGTCAGTGATGACACCATTATTAAAGCCGGTAATGAGACTATTATTAAAGTCGGTAATAGCACTTATATGTGCACATCATATTGCCCGAGTGGCACTCCTAAGTGCCTGGATGGTAACTCCGTTATCCTGGTCGCCAACTATGTTATCTTGGTCAATGGTTCGTAGGTGTTATGGGCAATGAAAAGCTATGGATAATAATGATTTGAAAAAGGAAAATAAATATAAGATATAAAAGAATAAAATTTATGAAATGTAAGTTGCATGAAAAGCTAATTGGTTGTTTTGGGCAAAAATAAAGAAGTTATGGAAAATCAAAATGGAATTATGAATTGTAACATGGTTAATTATGATGTGTTATATAATGATGTGTTAATAAAATAAGCAAGTATGAGATAAAGGAATATAATTTGATGTCTATACATGCTAGAATACCATGATATGTATATTTGCATGAGAAGATGATTAAGCATGAGTTGATATATGATAATGCATTATTGCCTTATTTATATGCACTACTAAGCCAAGAGCTTAGCGTGGGAGTTTTTATCGCGCAGGTATAACAAAGAATAAATAGACAATAGTAGATAAAGCTAACGGTGACCTGATCCGTCGAGCAGCATATTTCAACCATTATGGATCACACAACTTTTGTATATTATCTTTTGAATTTTATTTTGTAGTATCTATAAAACAAACAGTATGTTTTGCAAAGAACATGTTATGATATAAAAATGTAGTTTATCTTTCATGCTATGATTTCTTTTATAATGCAAAGTAAATAAATAGTAAAATCAAAAAAAATATATATATATATATATATATGAATAATTTTCATGTATACAAAATCTAAAAAAATGATATTTTAACTGATGAAGTCAGCGTAGCACTCCCTCATCCAGGCACGAGCTATTAGGGTGAGGGAGTGTTACAGTTTTTGGTATCAAAGCCCGGTTTGGGCGATTTTGGGATTTTAAAATGGTTTTTATAAATAATTATGACATGTTTGTACCCACAATTAAGTATTAAAGTTGCTGCTTACTAATTGGGGCCGTTATTTTGTGATATAGGTTGAGTATGGCTTCAGGGTCACAACATATTATGGTTGAAAAAGGCGAAAGTAATGAGCCTACTGAAACAAAGGCTTTATTGAGACCCAGTCGTCGTCGAGCTACTATATCTAGATCCAGTGCTAGCCTATCAAGCAGGCAGTCTATTGTTGGCACAGGGCAAACAGAGCTTATGAGGAACATGATCGATTTGCTACAAAGAACATCACAACCAGCCTCATCTGGGTTACAATTTGAGAGATTGAGAAAGCTAGGAGCACCCGATTTCTACAGTAAATGGGAAGATGACCCCTCAATGGCAGAGTTTTGGCTAAAACGGGCAGAGAGATTTTTTGATCAATTGCATTGCACGTACAAGCATAAATATGAGTATTTAGTATCTTTACTACAAGAGCATGCATATGACTGGTGGCGATTTGAGTCACAGAGCATAGAGGCTCCTGACCCTATGACATGGGAGTTCTTTCTAGAGAAGTTTAAGGAGCAGTATATTCCTCGTATCTACACAGAGGACAATAAAAGAGAGTTTTTGATGCTAAAACAAGGAAACTTGTTGGTAACAGAAAATGAAAGAGAATTCACACATCTCTGCAAGTATGCTGGAGGAATTATATCCACTAAGGCATATAAGTGCCGATGATTTGAAGATGAATTGAGAGACCCAATCAAGCTACAAGTCTTAGCCCTATGCCTAATGAGTATTCCTAGTTTGCTAGCATCTGCCAAAACAGTTGAAAGAGTTCTAGCGGCACAACAGCCAGCACAAGATAAAGGGTCCAAGAGACCCATGCCATAGCCAAGTGGAGTATAGTCGAGTGGCAAGAGAGCCAGATCCTTCAGTGCCCAATTTTAGACTGGGGTTTTAGCAAGCCTTCTTCTTTCAAATGGAGACAACCCATGAGATATGTCTCTTTAGCTAGTGCACCGACACAGACACCATATAATCTCTACCCCTACTAGAATGTCAACATTATGGTTGTTCTCATCTAGGAGAGTGTTGGTGGATGACAGGAGCGTGCTTGAGATGTGGCCCTAAAGATCATATGAGAAGGGATTGTCCTCTACGATAGTATGGCAGATGTTCGGTGAGCATTGAGCCGATACAGAGATAGGCTTCTGGGCAAAGCAAAGGTCAAGGTCGAGGGCAAGGCAGAGGATGCCAATCATAGCCCAGACAGTTTAGATCAGAGACAGTTGAGAGGCAAGAAGGTAGTGAAGCTGCCCCAGCTAAGGCATAAGCTATGTGAGGCCAAGAGGAGCAGGATGCACCTGATATCATAATTGGTAAATTCCTTCTCTTTGGCTTTGATGTACATACATTGATAGATCGAGGGTCGACGCATTCATACAAATGCACACAACCACCGAGTCGAGAGGGTTTAGAACCACAATCTCTAAAATTTGAGATTATTGTGACTAACCCATTAGGGCATAGTGTGAGGGTTAGCAAGGTGTTTAGGGGTTGCCTAGTTGAAATTCAAGGTAGGCAATTCCCAGCAGACTTGATAGAGCTACCATTCCACGAGTTCGATGTGATCTTAGGAATGGATTGGCTAGCTCGTTATGAAGTGATTGTGGATTGTGCGAGGAGACAAATGATCATTAGAATTCCAGAACAAGATCAGATAGTGGTGATGGGTGAAAATAGAGGACATCCATACAATGTGATATCAGTGTTGAAAGCTCAAAAACTCATCAGTAAGGGATGTGAAGCATACTTAGCGTATGTGGTGGATATGGAAAAAGCAAGTATGATGTTGGTGGATATTCCTACTGTTAGTGAGTTTTCTGATGTGTTTCTAGAGGAGTTGCCAAAGTTACTACTGGATAGAGAAATCGAATTTGTTATCGATTTGGTACTCGACACCATTCCTATTTCCATTACACCATATAGGATGGCACCAGCAGAGTTGAAAGAGCTGAAGATATAGTTGCAAGAATTGTTAGATAAGGGATTTATACGACCCAGTGTATCACCGTGGGGTGCTCCAGTATTATTTGTAAAGAAGAAAGATGGCACTTTACCTCTCTGCATCGATTATAGATAGCTTAATAAGGTGACTATCAAGAATAAATACCTACTACCTAGAATTGATGATTTATTTGATCAGTTGAAGGATGCAGCCATATTTTCAAAGATAGATTTTCGATCAGGGTATCATCAGTTGAAGATCAAAGAGTCAAATGTACCTAAAACGACATTCAAGACTCGTTATGGTCATTATGAGTTCCTAGTTATGCCCTTTGGACTGACGAATGCACCAGCAGCTTTTATGGACCTGATGAATCGAGTGTTCAAGCCATATCTTGACCAATTTGCAGTGTTGTTTATTGATGACATCCTTGTGTGCTTTAGAGACTGAGAAGAACATGATCAACATCTCAGAATAGTGCTACAAACATTGAGGGAGAAGCAGTTGTATACAAAGCTGTCTAAGTGCGAGTTTTGGCTTGAAGCTGTCAGTTTTCTAAATCATGTAATTTCAGCAAAAGGTATTCAGGTTGACCCTAGTAAAATTGAGGCTATTCTTAATTGAAACCACCACGAAATCTCACAGAAGTGAGGAGTTTCCTTGGATTATCTAGATATTATAGGAGGTTCGTGAAGGGATCTTCATCCTTAGCGACTTCTTTGACACGACTGTTACGAAAAGAGGTCCATTTCGAGTGGACAAATAGGTGTCAAGCAAGTTTTGATCGACTAAAGGCAATGTTGACTGAAGCACCAATTTTGACTCAACCTACTCCAGGAAAAGATTTTGTGGTGTACAGTGATGCTAGTCATAATGGTTTAGGTTGTGTTCTTATGCAAGAAGGAAAGGTGATTGCTTACGCCTCAAGACAACTTAAGCCTCACGAGCTTAATTACCCAACACACAATTTGGAGTTAGCTGCTATTGTTTTTGCTTTGAAGATTTGGAAACATTATCTATATGGGAAAAAATGTTATATCTATAAAGATCACAAAAGTCTTAAGTACCGTCTCTCACAAAAAGAGTTAAATCTGAGACAACAAAGAAGGTTGGAGTTGATTAAAGATTATGAATGTATGATTGACTACCAGCCAGGCAAAGCTAATGTGGTTGTAGATGCACTAAGCAGGAAGATTTAAGCTGAGATGTGAATACAATCTACTTTGATGCAGAGGATCAAAGATGATCAGAAGCAAGATGATAAGTTAGTAAAGATAATGGAGGCAGTGAGAAAGGGAGACAAGCTTGAGTTTTTATTGACAGAAGATGGCACAATATACTTCAAAAATAGGATTTGTGTTCCTAGTATAGAAGAACTTAAGTTCGAGATATTAAAAGAAGCACATGAAACGTTATATACCATGCATCCAGGCAGGAAAAAGATGTATCAAGACTTGAAAACTCAATACTGGTGGCCATGGATGAAGAAGGATATCACTGAGTATGTTGCTAAGTGTCTAACTTGTCAACAAGTGAAAGCAGAACATCAGTTACCCACAGGATTGTTGCATCCAATACCGATTCCAAAGTGGAAATGGGAAAAAATCACAATGGATTTTGTGTCAGGTTTACCAGTGACTCAGAGAAAGCATGATGCAGTATGGGTGATAGTGGATCGATTGACAAAGTCGACACACTTCTTACCAGTCAAAATGGACTACTCATTAAACAAGCTAGCTGAAATTTATGTAAGTGAGATAGTGAGGTTGCATGGAGTGGCAATGTCCATCATATCTGATAGAGATCCTAGATTTACTTCACTATTCTAGAAGAGTCTACAACAAGCTTTAGGAACTCGACTCAGTTTCAGCATGGCCTTTCATCTGCAGACGGATGGACAATCAGAACGGATTATCCAATTTGTAGAGGACATGATGAGAAGCTATGTGCTTGAATTTGAGGGAAGTTGGGAGCGATATCTACCTCTTATGGAGTTTGCCTATAACAACAGCCATCAGACGAGCATAGGCATGGCTCCATATGAGGCATTGTATGGAAGAAAATGCAGGACACTAGTTTGTTAGACCGAGCTGAATGAGAAAAAGTTGATTAGGCATGAGATAGTTCAACAGACGGAGGAAAAAGTTAAAGTGATCAAAGAAAAGCTGAAAGCAGCATAGGATCGACAAAAATATATGACGATTTACAGAGGCGAGACATTGAATATAATGTAGGCGATAAAGTATTCCTTAAAGTGTCACCTTGGAAGAAAGTATTGAGATTTGGTAAAAAGGGAAAACTAAGTCCAAGGTTCATTGGTCCCTATAAGATTCTGGAAAGAATTGGACCCATGGCATACCTTTTAGTCCTTCCACCAGAGTTAGAACGAATTCACAACGTGTTCCATGTATCTATATTAAGAAGATATAGGTCTGATCCAACTCATGTCATACCAACTGAGGAGATAGAAGTGCAAACATATATGACTTATGAAGAGGAATCGGTGGATATATTAGCACATCAAGAAAGAGTTTTACGAAACAAGAAAGTTCCATTAGTTAAAGTTCTATGGCGGAATCATGCTACTAAAGAACATGGGAGAACGAAGAAGTCATAAAGAGGCAATATCCTCATTTGTTCAACAAAAAATGAATAGAAAAAATTTTGAGGATGAAATTTATTTTAAGGGGGAGAGGATGTCATAACCGCTAATTTAGACCTAAGTCACACGAGTTATTAAATCGACTCGTCGGTTTGACTGAAGTCTAAATTTGGATTTTTGTCGAAAAATAACTAAAATAATGGCAGTTAAGTATGGAAAATATCTAATAAAGTGTTCAAAATATTTTAAGATTTTAAATTTTGGTAAATGACTAAATTGTAAATTTTGAAAAGTTTAGTGGTTAACTTGCAATTTATCGAAAATTGGAGGGTTAATTGGGATAACCATCAATTAAATACATGAATAAGGACATAAAATGCATGTGGAGGCCAGCCACACCAAGTGGAAAATTTTAAGAAGCCAATTGACATGCATGAATTTGAAATTAATGAAGACATCTAGAATATGGCTTAGGTGTCCCCATCCTTAATTGATTTTTGTCATTTTTTCATTAATTGCTCATTCATCCTCCCTTATCCCTTTGTATCTAGAATTTTCTATCAATTACTTGTCTTCCACGTTGCTTCTTGAATCATCATACATCAAAGCAAGATGAACACATTAATTACCTAAGGAAATATCTAGATTTTTTATAGCGTATGTGTCCCATTATTGATTAATTTTGTCACCTTGCTCTTAATTACTCATCGTTCTTCCTTATCCTTCCATATAGAATATTCTAAATTCTCTACACTAGCCCCACATTTACCTTTGCTCTTCCATAGCCAAACCTTGTTCTAAGAAGAGAAAGTGAGAAAAAAAGGGAGAAAGGCATGGAAGAGTAAATTTCATGCAAAAATTGATCATAAGAAAGGTAGGGATTAAAAAATATTATGGAAAAAGAGAGATTTGATGAAAGGAAGTTTAAATTATCTCTTTTATATTTTAGGAACTCAAATTGACCAAGATTTAGCTCAAAGGAGCAAAGGAAAAGAGAAAGAAAAGTAAAGAGAAAGAAAAGAAAAGAAAAGTAGAGGTTTGTGCATAACCTAAGGCAATAGCCTATTTTATTTTTTTTATTTGCATGATTTGATTATTTGGCATGTTGATAATTCTGAATTAATAGTATTTTGTGATGAAAATCTTTGGGATTCATGTTTGCTAGATTTAGGATTTAATTTGGTAAAAATTGAACGTGATTAGTTTGTATGTTCCTTGCTGGAAATGGAAGAGAAATGAACACTTAAACTGTTATAACTTAATTTTTGGAATTTAGTTTTGTATGTTCTTTGTTGGGTTTGAAAGCTAAGACTTAGGCAATAATTTTTATGCTCAAGATCAGCCTCATGAAAACCTGATATTCCCTGATGAGGTTCTACCACGTGGAAACTTTTCAAGAGATGAGAGAATTAAGGATACCTACTAGAAAGACTAATCCCACAAAATCTAGATATGTCTATAATTGTCCAAAAAAATTCATAAAGCTCGGACTTAGAATCTGTCCAGAAAATTCTGGGCAAAATTGTTAGTGACCAGTCAGTGTTCATTTTGTCATATCTTTTGATACATAACTCAAAATTAAGTGATTCAAGTTGAATATTAAAGCTTAGATCCAGATCTAAAATTATTGAGAAGACCTTATAAATAAATTAATATTGTAAGAAGACCAAACTTAAGGTCCAAACAGAAAATAGAATTTGCAAGTGATAGGCCATCATATGAGTTGTGGAATTAAAAGAGTAAAATGATGAGAACCTTGTTATATTATGTAAATATTATTTTAATTGAGTGATTATGTGATTATTTTGAGACTTTAAATGCATGAAAAGTGTGAATCTAATTGCTATGAATTTTAATGATATTGTTTAAGCCCTAGAACACCTAACTATAACCAACTTACAATAGTTTGGCATGCCAAGTAGGGGGGGAGTATGATGAAATTCATTAATGGTATAATTAATGAAGTCAGTGCTGGTAATATTATTAAACCCAGTGATGACACTATTATTGAAGCCGGTGATGGCTCCATTATTAAAGCCGGTGATTGCACTATTATCAAAGCCGATGATGTAATTTATATCCGCACATCATATTGCCCGGGTGGCACTCCTAAGTACCTGGATGGCAACTCTGTTATCCTGGTCAGTGGTTCATAGGTGTTATGGGCAATGAAAAGCTATGGATAATAATGATTTGATAAAGTAAAATAAATATAAGATATAAAAGAATAAAATTTATGAAATGTAAGTTGCATGAAAAGATGATTGAATGTTTTGGGCATAAATAAAGAAGTTATGGAAAATAAAAATGGAATTATGAATTGTAACATGGTTAATTATGATGTGCTATATAATGATGTGTTGATAAAATAAACAAGTATGAGATAAAAGAATATAATTTGATGTCTATACATGCTAGAATACCATTATATGTATATTTGCATGAGAAGATGATTAAGCATGAGTTGATATATGATAATGCGTGGTTTCATAAAATAGTTTATTACCTTATTTATATGCACCACTAAGCCAAGAGCTTAGCGTGAGAGTTTCTCTCATGCAGGTATAGCAAAGAATAAGTAGACAATAGTAGATAAAGCTAACGATGACCTGATCCGTAGAGCAGCATATTTCAACCACTATGGATCACACAACTTTTGTATATTATCTTTTGAATTTTATTTTGTAGTATTTCTAAAATAAACAGTATGTTTTGTAAAGAACATGTTATGATATAAAAATATAGTTTATCTTTCATGCTATGATTTCTTTCATAATGCAAAGTAAATAAATAGTAAATAATAAATAGTAAAATCGAATATATATATATATATATATATATATATATATATATATATATGAATAATTTTCATGTGTACAAAATCTAAAAAAAAAGAATATTTTAACCGATGAAGTTAGTGTAACACTCCCTCATCCGGGCACGAGCTGCTGGGGTGAGGGGTTGTTACAAAAGAAGTCAAATAATAAATGGTGAAAGGAAGAGTGATATAGTGCACACAAGATTTATGGAGGTTCGGGTATTAACAAACCCTCCTCCGCTCCCCAATCACGATTGGGTATTTTACTAATATTTGAAGTGTTACAATTGAGTTTTATCTCTAGCGCACTCCCAACTATGGTATTTCTCTGTTGGCTAACACCTAATCCAAAAAAAAACTTCTATGTTTTAATGGCTAACACAACAACCAAATCCTTGAATTTTTAGTAGCTCGCATAAAAACATTACAAGTATTTCACTTACAACCCAACTCACTCAAACTCACTTTTGAGTAATTAATTACAAGATAAAAATACTCAACAAACAAAATGCTAAGCAATTATGGTTTTATAATCACAAATAATGAAAGTTGTTGAATCAAAAATTAATACACATAACTATGCAAGATTAAAAGATTGAATTATTATTTTTCTAACTTGTACAAGTCATAAATTTTTTGTATTAATACTTCCATATAAAATATAGTCGGTCTAGGTGGATTTAATGTAAAATATTTATTCAATTGTTTTCCCGTTCATGGGCGTGACTGAGTCTTCATGGGCATGTTTGCTTTTCGTAGCTGTGAATGAATGTCGTGAGTCTGGTCGTGACTCATTATGCTTGAAAATGAATGGTCATTCACGAGCGTGACAAGATCTTCACAGGCATGACTTGATCAACCTTCACGGTTGGGCCAATGCTTCATTATTGTGAACATTTGAATGCACAGTCTTGGCACTTACTAGTTTTATGGATGTGACTAAGTCTTCACGGGCGTGAAGAGCTATTTTTTTGGGGGTGGTGATTTTTCACCACGGGCGTGAAATTAGTCACAGGCATGACTTTTCCCTTATTTTCAATATTTTGAATTTCAATTCTTCTCTTTCAAATTGCTTCAAGGTTTTAGGAATTCATAACCTGTCTAACACACTTAGAGCTCAAATGTGGTTAAATTTTTTGTTGCCTAATTATTTGTTATCATCAAAATGGTAAAAATATCCTTCAAGGATCAACAATCTCCCATTTTTTGATGGTGACAAATAATTAAGCAATATAGGATCTAAAGAGAAAGTAAAATTTCTCCCCCTTAATTGATGCTTAATAAACACGAATCACAAGAAGTATAAGATATAAGAAAAGCTTCAAAAGAGATTGAGATAAGTAATAAACATAGCATTCATACTAAGATTGAAAATTTTTTCAAATTCATCAGTGGTTAGGATTTTCTCCTGCTTACAGAGCTAGAATGAGACTTTCCCAACTAGAGAGACTTGCAAAGTGCTAAGAAATTCCAACGTCCGTGTAACGCCCACTAATTAATCTAAGTAAGAATAAGTATGTGGTATATATAGGAAACATATGATAGACTATATATATATATATTAAAATAGATGGAATAAATGACTAAATTAGAAATTAAAATAAATTAAATTGATTGACATGATAAATTTGATTAAATTAGATAACATAATTAAATTATACTTTTAGTTAAAAATTAAGGTGACTAGATATAAGTATATGTGTGAATAATAATAATAATAATAATAATAATAATAATAATTAAAAAAAGCACAACAAAAAAAAGAAGAAAAATCGAGAGAAGGGGGGCTGAAGTCAATTAAGACTTCATTTGGCCATTTTATCCTAACTTCTACACTGTTCTTTTTATCATCATCATCTTTTTCCTTCCTCCCAATAACAACCCCAATTCTTCATGATCTCACTCAAGATTTGCATCAAAATCACTTCAAATAAATCATTTTTTGGTAAGTAATCTCTTTTCCATTGTTATTGTGTTACTTAGAGCTTTTAGGGGTATGATACAACAATATATTTTGCTATATTTTTTATTGCTTTAAGAACTAAATTTGAAGAAATGTAAAACATAAAATTTGTTCATATATGTGTTCTTTATGTGTCTGTTAAATTTTATGAAATTATTTTGGGTACATAAAGAGATAAACTTATTTGAGTTAGACTAGTTCAAGGAGACATGTCAACAGAATAATCTATGATTTTTGCTTAATTTGATCATCTTAATGGCTGAATCTAAGGTTTTGTAAAGCATAACAGTTATGGATCTATGTGTGATACAAATCTCTACAAAATATAGTAGAAATATCTCTTGTGTAGGTTGAGGTATAGTGAAATTAACTATGGTTGTTCCTTAGTGGAGCTGGTTCTACATACCTGTACAACTCTGGTAATTTTGTCCTCAAATTTGGCCTATTTTTAGATTGAATTAACTAAAATTCAAACCATAAAAATTTTATTTCTATATCTTATATAAGTTTCTGTGAAAGAATTACCTAAAAATTTTATTTATTTTGTGATTTATGACCTTAACAAGTGAACTGGTCAGGTTATGATTCTATTTCGAACCAGTTATAGATCCTCTAGTATTTGAGAACCTTAGAGGTAGAATCTAGACATATGGTAAACATAAAAAAAATGTTCCAAATTAACTTATGTAACTTCATAAAAAATTTCATAATAATTGAATATACACGGTGAAAGATATAAATTTTTAAATACAGCACCCCAAAATTCCCTAAGGGCAGAAAACAAAGTAACATTTAAAATTATACTAAAAAAATTTTAATGGTTCAAAAATTCTGAAATTTTAGTATGTTTTAGTCTTACATATTAAATTTAATTAGGATCAGGAATCATATAAATTGGATAAGTTAGAAAAAGTTATAGAGCTACTAGTCATCAAAGGTCATATGACCGTTTAGGAGAAATTTTAGTTATTTATTTGAACTGTAATAAAAATAAGTATTTTAACAAGGTATGTGGCATATAAATTATAATAAATAAGATTTTAAATAATATATATATATGGTTATTGAGATAGAAGGTTTGTAAACTCTGAATTATCGATAAAATGTTGTGTGATTATCATAACATGCGACTTAGGTTGATGATTAAATAAAATGAATTGAGTGTTTATTAACGAAATTTCGTGTTAATGCATGTTTATACATATGAATGAATAATTGATTGATAAAATGAAGGAACATTTATTTTAAGATTGTAAATGTGTGTTATAGGGCGTGAATGTGGAATATGTAACATTATATATTTTTCAATATGGATTAGTATATGATTAATTAAAAATGTGATAATTATTAATGATGATTATTGAATAATTATCACAATAAAGATTGAAGTTAGAAACTCATGTATGATATATGTATTTTGTATGAAAAGAGAGGTTATATAGCAGACTTGGATTCATAAAGGTATTATAAATTTTGGTTATATATTAAAAGATTTCTTGGCTTTGATTGTATGGAAAACTAATTAAACTATGCCAATATTACTTAAATGGTTACATAAAATTGAATATCATATGATTATATGATTTTAAAATTTTACAATCATATTTTCATTATAAATATAAAGGGAACATTGATTCCATCAAATTAATATATAAAGAAAATAAATAAATAGTAACCTTAATTGCCCAGTTCTCAACCTATGGACTAATTAGAGATAGATGGTGCACTATTGCGAGGGCATTACGGTACCGATATTGATACGGTTTAGGAACAGTGTGTTGATAGCTCCTAGATTGTAACACCACATCATATGCATTAAGTATAACCTATTTCTGTATCAAATCACATACTGCATGTTGAAAAGATAAGATACCCTGATAACAGTGGTAGTAAATCTTTTTTTCATATCATATCCTGTAAAATCAACTAATGACTTTACAAGTCGTATATCCTGTAATTCTATTCAATGACTTTGCAAGTCTCATATCCTGTAACATCACTCAATGACTTTTCAAGTCAACATTAAAAATCACAATACGATATATCACATATATTAAAACATAAACTTTACACATAAGTATTTTCGAGTTGATTTCATTTATACATTTTTAGACTCATTCCAAAATGACTATACATATTCAAGCACGTAAATATAAAACACATATGACATATTTTCATGCTTGTGTGGAATGCAAGGAGAGAGAGTGATGAGGCTCGACCAATGACCTGTGCTCCATGTCTTCTATACACTACTCAAAATGAGCTATCACTTTTCTTTACCTGAAAATGATGCAAATTGATGAGTTGCGGCTCAGTGAGAATAACCATCCAATGAGCTCTAAAGTACCAAACAACTAATAGTAATAAATCACAAATCCAATATATACCATGTATTCCATTCCATTCATCAGTATCATATAAGTATCAATAAAGTTGAAACATATAATCATTACTCTTTATGTATGCAAATGCTTTGCTTATTTCATTTTGTTGTGACTAAGTTAAACAGACATTGCCCCGGGTTTCCATGTGAACATTTGTCATGTGAACATTTGCATTCGCATTTGCATTTGCTAGCTAGCTTGATCATTTGTTTCATTTGCACATTTGTTGGGCCATAGGTCTCTTCTTTTGCTTTACAATATCGATTAACTAGTCACAATGCCTTTTTAGTTCATATGCATATGCACTTGTATTTAAGCATTCATCAACCATTGTATCTTATCACATATAATATACATATACCACATATATACCTCATATGCCACACATATACCTTGCATATACTATACATATACCATGTATATATATCACATATGTCAAACATATACTTCAAATATATCACAAGTATACAATTTATATTTACCACAATGTCACAAATTATCCATCATTACATTATCAAGGACCAATCATGACAATCATATGAATCACATAGCAAGCAACATTCATTTGTACTAAAGAATTCTATCGATAATTAGACTCACCGTTCTCCTTTGATTCCAACCCCTAACTTATTGTCTATCCGCTCCTTGTGGGTCTCCAATATGTTGCGAGCCTAATATGAAAACATAATCGATTAACTCATGATTAGGGAGACTTAATGTGGCTTAAACAAATTAATATGCATTGTTCATGTCAATAGTTAAGATTTTTCCTATGAGGCAGTGTGACCTTATGGAACTGTTTAGCCTATAACTTTTTCTATACTTGACCAATTAATCCGATTCTTGTTCCTAATTACAATTAACATATAATTATATAACATATTTAAATTTCAGACCAAGTGGATCATTGTACAATATTTGGTGGAATTTATAAAAGTGTTCTGTTTTCTGCCTTGTTTTCTGCCTTTAGGCAGTTTCAGGGTACTCATTTGGGTTCATCATAACTTATAATCTATAAGTCCTATTTTAATGAAACTTTACAGAAACTTATATGGGTTCATATGGAATATGTTTCATGTTTACAACTTGTATCAATTATATCTCTAAGGTCTTCTAATTATAATAAATATTTTACTGGTCCAGAATAGAATTGGCTTCCGGACCAGTATGGCTTCCAAAGGCCATAACTTAGTCTATACATAACAAATGAAGCTGAAATTAGTACCCCAATTTAGCTAATACATATTACTATAACTTTCATATTTTGAGCATGTACATAATCTAGCTCTAAAAAGCTTAAATTATCCAAACAAGTTACTGTATCTGCCTAGGGCACTCAGTAGGCAGTTTAAACCATGGAACAGTCATGGTTACATTACCCATAACTCAAAATTTACAAGACCTATGAATGGGAAATTTGGTATACAGATACAGAACACATATATCTACAACTTTTATGTTTTGAGATACTTCCAATAATGGCTTTAACATATTCTAAATCAAAGCACGCAGTAGCTAACTTGGTTAGGGTTCACACCCTGACCAGTTTCAGTACGAAGAGGATATCTCATTCTATACACCACCTCTTGCAACAATATTTACATATCTATAAATTTAAGAAATAAAGTAACAACTTTTGTATTTTAATCTTTTCCAAAATCAATTTCTATGGATATCAAAATTGGGGTGCAATTCAGTGCCTAATATTGAACCTAAGCAACTCAAATCAACCCTATAGCAATAAGAATTGATTACTTACCAAGAACAACCTTGCAAGGGATCAATATGATTCAAAAACTAGGTGAAACAAGGATGAATTGAAGTCTGAAATGGAGGAAATTGAAGAAGAAGTCGGGCTGGAGAAGAAGGCAGAAATGGGAAAGAAATATGAAGATAAAGCCAACTTGTTTTTTGTCATTTTCTCTTTTTCTCTTTTTCTCTTCTCATTTCTCTTTTCTCTTCTCTTCTATTTCTCTTTTGTGTCATTTTCATTTTATTTTGCCTATATTATTATTATTATTATTTACATATATTTATAATTCCACTAATTCACACAATAATACAGCTTAATCATTTGGCCTTATTTAACTAAATTAACAATGTAAATGTTTATTAATCTTAATCTAATCATTTTTCTTGCTTTAATTTATCCACCTTATTCCATTTATTTCTAATGCATTGTTATCATCATTTAGGTTATAAGGATACATGTGTGACTCGATATAATTGCCAAATACAAGGACACGTAGCTAGTGCGTGTCATGAACTTGTTTCTAAGAAAATATGTGTGAAATGCACGTGTTCAATTGAATTGTATGCAAGATGCTTATGTTCAATGAAATGCATGTGGGGAAGGTCAAGGATGTTACATAGATAACGCCTGTCATAATTGTACACAGATGATTTGATTATACTCGATCATAAGGGTTAAACTCCGCGAGCACTATTGACTTGAGACTATAGTGAGTAGGATGCTTAAACTCCACAAGCAGTCCTACTACACGCCCTATATTCGGACAATTCGGGAATGAGATTTGAGCTATTTATATTAAAATATTATATGTAAATTAATTAAAGACATACATATACACGTTGATAGATAAATGTGTAAGATATCATGAATTATAAATATTTATTAAGATAAGTTAAATTTATAATTGAGTTATATATATATATATATATATATATATATATATATATATATATTATCAATGAATTTGGCAATATTGTATAGTCATGTGTTTGTTCCTATATAATGTATGTTGGATTATTGTGAATTGTATTATGAATTATCTACTATGCAGTTTTGGCAATTGTATTTAAAAATTTAGGTTTATATGGATTAAGATTTGAGTTAACTAAACTAAAATAATTTTAGTGAAATCAATTAAATTAAAATGGGTTATAGAACCTAATTAAATTAAAATAATATGTAAAAAAATTATTTAAATTAAGTGTATATGTGAAAATTTAATAAATGATTTAAAGGACATGATAAGAAAGGTAATAAAATATGGAACACGAGAGGAGGTAGAATGTTTAATATTTAATATAATATATATGGTTGAATATATACAATTCATGTCTTGATGCAAATATAATGATAATATAATTGAACATAAATTTTATTTTATTATAATATTTTCTAAATTTTATGCAATGATTTATTTAAATTATGTCATAATTTTTATGATTCATGTTTGTGTGACTGCGTGGAAAAACCTAAATGCTTATATGTACCACTAAATTAGAAATGACTCAGCGTGGATTTTTTCCAAATAGGAACTAGAGCTTGTAAATAGTAAACTGTGAAGTTGATAGAGGAAATACAAGCCCATACTAGAGGAGACGCGTCAAGACTGATTGAGGGTCGGATGCATGTTATTTTTGCATTTTGACCATTATCATGCATATTGGTTTGAAAGACATGTCTTGCATATAGTTAAGAACATGTCTTGTATTTTGTTATTATGTCTATATAGTTACATGTGAGGTAAAAGCTATTAATTTTGATAGTTATAATGAAGTATAATATTTATGTAACAGGATGATGTATTTTGATAATTGAATTTGTATGTATATTCAAATATTCAAAAAAATGTCAATTAAGTTATTAAATGAAAATTTTAAACTCGGACTAATTTTATTTAGCTGATATGTGTCATTCTGCTTATTTAATGAGATTATTCCTATTATATAGGAGGGATGCCACAGTCGGCTCCAAAAAGGTGGGTTGATAAATATCAACAAACTCCAACAGACCACACTTTCTTAGCCAAATCTTCAAGTCAGAGGTAAGGTCTAGTATCTTGACACACCCCAATCAAAGATCCTTATTGCTAAGAGAGACAGTTTGTAATGGCCCAAATGTCAAGTTAGTCGTAAACTGTAGTTTCTAAGATTAATCAGTATACCCAGAGTTCAAAAATACATTCGTGGGTAAAAAATATTTTATTTGATTATTGGAAAATATAGGTTATGAATAGTCCGAGGGTAAAATTTGGAGTGAAAATGAGGTCAAATAAGTCTTCGAAAGTCAAAACTAAGAAAAAAATTGGATCTGCTTTAATTAAATAGTTAGTTAACCATATTTTGACCGAGCTATGAAAAATAGCAAAAAACATCCAAAAATTTATTTTAAGACATGGATAGACTTTAAATAATATTTATGATTATTTGACAATGAAAATGAATTTTACGGTAACACCGAAAATTGAATTATCAGTCCGGTGTGAGTGAGTTGGACAGAAAATGAACTTTGATTGAGTTGAAAATTTTTGTGTAGACATATAAAAATATTTTATGAATTCTGGAATTTAATTTGGGTAAAATTGAGATTGAAAAATGAGAAAAATAATTTATAGTACATAATTTGGAATAAATGGGTTGGGCATTGTTTGGCCGAAGCCCACCCAACTTAAACCACTATAAATTGACCTAAATATCAGAATTTTCTAGAGAGAATTCCACAACTCATTCTTTCCCAAATCCCCTTGCATGGCCAAACCTATCTCCTAACATTTCTCTTCCAATTTTCTTCAATTTTCATCAATTCTTACACCAAAATCAACCATCCAAAAATAATATCAGCCTCTCTATTAGTTAATAGAAGTTTTCAATCTTCAATTGGAGGGCTAGAGTGAAAGAAAATCAAAGGAGAAAAGTTAGGATAAAATTTTGAGATAAGTGAAATTTATGATTTTAAATTAGTTTAATGGTTCAAATAAATAGTTTAAGGTATGTAGATGATAAAAATGAAGTTTATTTGAGTTAAAAAAGCAAAATAATGATGAATTAATAAAGAAAATTTTTTGGCCATGGTAAGTTCAAGAGAAGGTGAAGGTGCTTCCAATGAAAAGGCTAAGGAAAAGAAAGATTAGGAAGGCCAAAACAAGAAATTAAAGTTAGTGATTTCAAAATCTATTTATTTCCATTTGTAAAGCATGATTTAGGGTTATGAAAAATTAAGCATTTTGTATGTTTTGCATGTAATTGCTAATTAATGCTTAAAACATGATTAAGGAATTATTAAAAGTGAATTAGAATGGTTAATTTCAATAAAAAAAATTAATTAGTGGAAATTGAAAAATATGACCTTATTATGTGAAAAATGTAAATAAGATATAAATACATTTTATTGTAATATTATGATATATATATATATGGAACAAGGAATGTTTAAATTAGTGAAAGGAATATTTAGAAGATGAAAGAAAAATTTTAATGATAAAATTAATTATAAGCGGAAAATTGAAGAAGGAAAAATTAATATTTTTCTTGCTAATTAAATGTAAATTTGGTCATAAAATGCAAGAAAATATGATTTTTAATGTGTATAAATTTATTGAGAATTTTAAAATGAAATATTGAATATTTTTCTAATTATTGACTTTAATATGCATGAAATGAAAAATAAGGAATAAAGTGTATTTAGTGAGCTTAATGACTTAATTGATTATTAATGATGAAATGTTGATATAGTAGAATGAAAAATGTGAAAAGATAATGGTAGAGATAAAATTGTATGGATGAATAAAATGTTAAGTGATTAATAATGTAAAAATAATAGAAATTATGAATTTAATGCAAATTGAATTAAATGAATAAAATAATGCACTTAGTTATTTTTCTGATAGTTAAATTTAGTCAATGATATAATTAGCTAGCCATAGGGACTCCATTATCGCGGTGCGGGTCATGACGACTCGCTTATATAGGCCAATGATGGTTTAATACAATGATAGTGATTCAGTGAACAGTGTACAATACAATGCTCGAGTGATCCTTCAGGATTACTTTTCAGTGTAATGGACTTTTAGGTCCATGTCCCATATATCTAGTCCGAAGATTTTCTATCGGATGGAAACTAGGGGCAAATTTGAATAAAAGTAGTAATAATGATAAAAGTGAAAAATAAGTGAAAAACATGATAAGAATGATAAAATGGTATAATTGAAAAGTTATAATGGAGTTTTATCTCTAACTCACTCCCAACTATGGTATTTCTCTGTTGGCTAATACCTAACCTAGAAAAACATTTGTGTTTTAATGGCTAACACAACAACCAAATCTTTGTGTTTTTAATGGCTCACACAAAAACTCTTACAAGTGTTTCACTCACAATCCAACTCACTCAAACTCACTTTTGAGTAATTGATTACAAGATGAAAACACTCACCAACCAAAATTCTTAGCAATTATGAGTAATAATGGTTTTACAATCACAAATAATGAAAGTTATTGAATCAAAAATTAATGCACACAGCTATATAAGATTAGAAGATTGAATGATCATTTTTCTAACTTGTATAAGTCATAAATGTGTTGTATTTATACTTCCAAATCAAATATAGTCATTCTGGTGTACATTTAATATGAAAATTGTCGTTCAACTACTTTCCTATTTACACCTTACAAGTTTCTCTCTCCAGGTTCACGGGTGTGACTGAGTCTTCATGAGCGTGACTGTTCTTCGTAGCTGTGAATGAAAGTGATAACTCTGGTCGTGACTCATTATGTCTGAAAATGAATGGTCATTCACAGGCATTACTTGATCAATCTTCACAATTTGGCCAATGCTTCACTGCCGTGAATGTTTGAATAAAAAGTCTTGGTACTTACTAGTTTCACGAACGTGACCAAGTCTTCACGGGTATGAAAAGCTATTTTCACAGGGGTGGTGATTTTTCATCACGGGCATGACTTTTTGATTCACAGGCGTGACTCTTTGCTTATTTTCAATATTTTGAATTTCTATTATTGGCTTTCAACTTGCTTCAAGATTTTTTTTTTAATTTTATTTATGAATTTAACTCTTATTATTATCTTACATAGTTATTCTATGGGTCAATTTTCTTAGATTATAAATTACAAATTTCCTTTATGTTTGGTTCTAATACTATCACTTTCACTGAGATCATAAACTTAAAAATTAGCTTATATCTTTATATCTTCATGGCCATGACTTAACCTCTCATCATTTTTTGTCCAAATTGTTCGTATACTTCTTTTGGCCAAAATTTAGTTTTAAGTCTTCAATTGTCTTGGCTAGACAAAGTCACAATCTTATATTAATAAATAATTTTATTTATTTAACTTACTCACATCTTAAATTAAAATTAATTACCACCTTAACTAATATAATTCTAACTTGATTAGGTTCACCACTTAGGTTTCAAGTTTTGGTTTTGGCAACAAGTCCAAATTACAAGTTTTTTCCATCTAAAGCAAGTCAGTTCCACTTTTACAAGATCAATATTCTCTCTAATCCTTCTCAAGTACAAGTTCAAGTTTTACTAAATTTTGGCCTAACAATGAACAAAAATATCGAAGTCTCATCTTAAAATGTTTGGGTTTACTTACTTTCTCCCAAAAAGCCATGGCTAGCTTCAAAATAACAAAGAAAAACAAATAATAAGATACGAAAAGAATTAGAAAAATTCATGTTTCAATGATAAGTGAAAAGAAAGAAAATAAAGAAATTTTGGGAACTTTAAAGTCATAGTCACACACGGGTTCTAATGGCCAAAGAATTATTTACCTTTTTTTCTTTTTATCATCCATTTTCTTTATCAACCGTAGCCTTATTAAGCTCCGTTTTACACTTTTTCCACATCCCTTGAATCTTTGTTGATTAACTCATTCTACACAAATTGGTGTTTAACTAGCAAAACTTGAAGAGAAAACGAACATAATTGGAAGGAGGAAGACTCAGTTTAATGAAGAACCAGTGAAAGAAGAAATGAGACCAATCTTTTATTTTTTTATTTTTACTTAAAATCTTATGTAAACAGATGATGATGTTTCCATTTTCTTTGGCCTTTATATGTGTAGTTTAGGAAAGAAATAAGAATATATGCTAAACACGTGGGCTACATGTAGATGGGTTTTGGTTTAACAATCTTCAATTATGTTGAACCTTAAGGGGTATTTCTGTCATTTTGATGCTAAGAAATAAAATAGCAATAATGTATTTAACATACTTGTTTTCTAAGTTTATTGAACAGGGTATGGAATATGATAGCAAGAATGGAGAATGGAAGACCAATCTTAAAAAGACAAAAAAATAAAGAAATAGCATATTCATGCCCGTGACCTTATATGTCACACCCGTGATGAAACTTAGTGCCAACTATCCAATATTTAAAGTTCACAGCCATGAAGAATGATAGCAACTATGAATGATCATATCAGTCATGACCGTGAAATAAAGTCATGCCCGTGATAAGACATGACAAATTCTTCCAGAGAGCTTCACGGCCAGAGTCACCACTTGGACCACGGCTAGGAAGGATGGTCACACCCGTGAAGATATAATGTCACACCCATGATCAAACACTTCAAATCCTTCCAAAATGCTTCACGGCCAAAGTCACAACTCAAGTCACGGCTTGGAAGAACAGTCACGACCGTGACAATCATACTCACGACCGTGAAAGAGGAAAGAGAAACATGTTAGGGGCAAAAATAAGAGTTGGTGCAACGGCTATTTCTGCATTAAATGCAATCAGACGGCTATAATTCACCATAGAAGTATAAATGGAAGTCATTTATGAATCCAAAACAAGAGAATAGCTAATAGTTTGAGCAAAATCTTGTTGTAAGCCATTTGTGCATTTGATATTTTCAAAACAAACATTTATTCTCTGTTAAAATCTTTTTGCTTATCATTCTCTGAGTATTATAGATTTGTAAGTGTTTCTCTCTGTAATCATCTACTCAAGTGAGTTTGGGTATTTTGGGGTTAAGAGTAGAACACTTGTAAGGGTTATTTGTGTGAGCCTTTAAAATACAAGGAATTGGTTTATTGTATGAGACATAAAAACACAAGGGCTTTTTAGGTTAGGTGTGATCCATTGTTAGAAACACCATAGTTGGGAGTGAACTTGTAAAACTCCATTGTAACACTCAGAGTGTTAGTGAAACTCCCAATTAAGATTGGAGAGAGGAGTAGGGTTTGTTAACACCCGAATCTCTATAAAAATTCTTGTGTCATATTTTTCTATCCCTACTCAACTTAACTTTTTTTCCCGCACTTAAAAGTTAAATTTTTAATATCAAATTCAACCCCCCTTCTTGGTTCAATATCTAGACAACAATTGGTATCAGAGCTAAGTCTAGCATCGAAGCCTAAACAATGCTAGTAAAGATCAAGATATGGCCAATGAAGGATTCCAAAGTCTCAAACCTTACTTTGATGGAGCAAATTATGCTCATTAGAAGTTTTGGATGGAGACATATCTGGATAGTGAAGGAATTGAAGTCTGGGATAGTGTTTGGAAAGAATGGACACCACCAAGCAAGTTAAATCTTATCAAGAGATGATTGGACAGAGACTCAAAGAAGAACAAACTTCAAAAACAAAAAGGCAATGACAATTCTCTCAAGCTCATTATCCATTTAAGAATGTGGTAGAATAAAACACTGCCCAATAGCTTACAGCATGTGGAAAACATTGGAAAACTATCATGAAGGAACTAAGCAAGTTAAATCCAAGAAGATTCAACTTCTAACTTCAGAGTATGAGCTCTTCAAGATGAAATCCAATGAGTCAATTACTAACATGACCAATTGTCTTCTAGCCATCATAAATGGCATGACAAAACTTGGGAAACACCTGAGCTTGGAAGATGTAAATAACAAAATCCTGAAAAATCTTCCTCTCAAAGATTACGGTTCAAGAGTTGTCGGTATAGAAGAGGCAAATGAAGACATGAGCATCATAAATATTGATGTGCTTATTGGCAAACTTCTCACACATGAAATGGCAATGAAAAGAGATAGAGAGCTTAAAGCATAGCCAGAAAAAAGAAAGCCTATAGCACTAAAAGCCTCTACTTCAAAATCTCAAGAGGAAGTTGAAGATAATGAAAAAAAGAGTGATGCTGCAAATGAGGACATTGTTATGCTCACAAGAAGGCTGAAAAGAATCGTTGGGAAAAGAATGAGCAACTCTAGAAAATTCAGGCAAAGAAACCTCAAACAGACTTCTAATGATGCACAAAGAAGTAAAGAAGAGGTAAAGTGCTATGAATGTGGAAAGAAAGGGCATATTAAATCGGAATGTCCATGGCCCAAGAAGCATAAGAGCAAATACCAAATAGACAATGAGGAGAAAGGTCACAAAGCCACATGGGATGATGAAAGCTCTTCAAGTGAAAAAGATGACAATGAAAGTGAAGAGGTCAACTTATGCTTCATGGCTATAGAGGATCACATCTCAGATAAGGTAAGATCACTTCACTCACACTCTTTCAATAATGATAGTAGTGATAATGATAGTAATAGTGAAGATGATGATGATGAGCAAAGCCTAATAGAAGTATTGAATCTAGAACTAGAAAAATATATAAGTAAATTCAATACTTAAAAGAATAACATTTCAAATTTGAAAATCAAAATGGATGCTTTAGAAAAGGAGAACTTTAAGCTTAAATCATCTAATGAATCTTCAAAAGTCATTAGATGAATACTCTTCAAGACCCTCAACTAAATCCTTACTTAAAGAAAACAATACTTTGAAAAATGAAGTTGAGAAACTTAGAAACTCCATTTCAAAATTTCGCAAAGGAGAGGAGAGCTTAGATACTCTCATTATGTCTCAAAGACCACCCTTAATTAGACATGGTCTAGGATTTAAGGGTACATCATAATCTTCTCACAAGACTACTTTTGTTAAGTCAAGTGAACCTCACATCTCCACATTTGCTGGAACAGCACCAAGGGATAAATGCACAAAATACTCTAAGTCTTCTATACATAAGAGGGATGTTCAAAGATTGGTAAGCCTAAGAAAGAAACCTCAAAAGGCTAATCATGCCTTTATGTATAAGAAGCATGCATCTAGAAAAGCACCAATTAATCATGATTGTGCATGTCATTGTTCTCAACCTCAGTTTAATAGAAATATGGCATTCAAAAGCATTGTAAGACCAAAAAGCAGTTTTAGACCTAAACAGTGTTGTATGAAATTTGGTCACATAAATAAACATTGCTAGATAAGGAAGGCTCATTGGGAACCTTCATGTGCTAACCCCCAAGGACCCAAGCTCATTTGGGTACCTAAAAACCATACTTGAATTGTGATTCTATAGGTATGCCTCAAGTCCATAATAAACAAAAATACTTGGCTAGTAGACAATCGATGCTCAAGGCATATGACAGGAGACAAAGATGGAGGTAAAGTTACCTTTGGAAACAGTGACAAGGGTAAGGTAATTGGCATTGGCTCTATTGCTATTAATGGTACTACTTTTATTAAAGATGTCTTACTTGTTGATGGCTTGAAACATAACTTGTTGAGTGTAAGTCAATTATGTGATAAAGGAAACAAAGTAACCTTTACTTCCAACGAATATCTTGTAACCTCTATTGATAGTCAAGAGATATTTAAAGGAAATAGAGATGTCAATACCTACATAATAGACTTATACAAAATATCTAACAATTCCTCTAAGTGTCTTGTGACTACTAATGATGAATCTTGGTAGTGGCATAGAAGGCTTGGTCATGCAAACATGGATTTAATTCAAAGCCTCAGCACAGGAGAGCTGGTAAAGGGACTGCCAAAAGTCAAATTTGAAAAAGACAGGACATGTGAACCTTGCCAAAGAGGGAAGCAACACAAGTCATCCTTCAAATCCAAAAACATAGTAAGTGCCTCAAAACCTCTACAACTCCTGCATCTAGATTTATTTGGACCTACTAGAATTGCAAGCTTAGGAGGTAAACATTATGCCTTTGTCATGGTAGATGATTACTCTAGATTTACTTGGGTAATTTTCTTAGCTCAAAAGAGTGATGCCTTTGAAACTTTCAAAATTTTTGCTAAAAGAGTTCAAAATGAAAAAGGATATTGTATTTCAAAAATAAGAAGTGACTATGGCAAAGAATTTGAGAATGAAAACTTTGAAAGCTTTTGACTTGAACATGGAATTTCGCATAATTTTTCATCTCCTAGGACACCTCAACAAAATGGGGTAGTTGAAAGGAAAAATCGAACTTTAATTGAAATGGCTAGAACAATGCTCAATGAGTATGGCTTACCAACTTACTTTTGAGCAGAAGCCAAAATTACTACTTGTTATATTTCAAATCGAGTTTTCAAAAGACCTCTTTTAAACAAAACTTCATTTGAGCTATGGAATGGAAGAAAGCCCTTGATATCATACTTTAGAGTATTTGGATGCAAGTGTTTCATATTGAATACCAAGGACAACCTTGGAAAATTTGCCTCTAAATCTGATGAGGGTATCTTTTTAGGATACTTTACAACTACCAAAGCATATAGAGTATTTAATAAAATGTCATTAACTGTTGAAGAATCTATGCATGTTGCTTTTGATGAATCTAGTATACTTGATCTTGTGAAAGGTAGTGTTCTTGATGATGTTGTAGGTACCATGGAAAGACTTGATCTTGAAAGTGGAAGAGAAGAAAATGATCAAGAAGATTCACATCAAGATGATTCTCTACCTCAAGCTTAAGAGGAAAACAGGCAAGAGCTCCTAAAGGAATGGAGATTGACAAAAGATCACCCCAAAGAGCAAATCATCGGTGATCCTACAAGGGGAGTAAGTACTAGATCTCATCTCAAACATTTAGTTTCTGAACTTGCTTTTGTTTCTCAAATTGAGCCTAAAAATATTGATATGACTCTTAATGATGAAAGTTGGGTGATTGCCATGCAAGAGGAACTCAATCAATTTGAGAGAAGTAAGGTATGAACCTTAGTACCTAGACCCAAGGAGCATCAAATCATAGGAAGCAAATGGGTATTTAGAAATAAACTAGATGAACAAGGTTCAATAACTAGGAATAAGGCTAGATTGGTTGCAAAAGGGTATAATCAGGAAGAAGGAATAGATTATGATGAGACCTATGCTCCTGTAGCTAGATTAGAAGCCATAAAAATACTTTTAGCATATGCATGCCATATGAATTTCAAACTCTTTCAAATGGATGTAAAAAGTGCTTTTTTAAATGGTTTTATAGAAGAAGTTTATATAGAACAACCACCAGGTTTTGAAATCTATGATTTGCCCAATCATGTATTTAAACTTTCAAAAGCTTTATATGGTTTGAAACAAGCCCCAAGAGCTTGGTATGAAAGACTAAGATCTTTTCTCTTATAAAATAATTTTACAAAGGGGAATGTTGACACTACATTATTCATTAAAAAGCATAAGCATGATATTCTAATTGTTCACATTTATGTTGATGATATCATATTTGGGTCTACTAATGAATTGCTTT
Source organism: Triadica sebifera (assembly GCA_023653625.1). Classification (NCBI taxonomy): domain Eukaryota; kingdom Viridiplantae; phylum Streptophyta; class Magnoliopsida; order Malpighiales; family Euphorbiaceae; genus Triadica; species Triadica sebifera. Next base: position 11,560,687 of record CM042903.1, on the reverse strand, counting down.
GTCAAGAATTTGCTAAGTGTATGACTAGAGAATTCGAAATGAGCATGATGGGTGAGCTAAAATTCTTCCTCGGTCTACAAATAAAACAAGGCAATGAGGGCATATTCATTAACCAATCCAAATATGCTAAAGACTTACTTAAGAAATTTGGAATGGAAGGATGCAAGAATGCCAAGACTCCAATGAGCACATCAACAAAATTAGACAAGGATGAAAAGGGTAAGAGCATTAATGAAAAGCTCTATAGAGGTATGATCGGATCACTTTTATATCTTACTGCCTCTAGACCCGATATAATGTATAGTGTATGCTTATGTGCTCGCTTTCAATCATGTCCTAAAGAGTCTCATTTAAATGCAGTAAAAAAAATTTTTAAATATTTACATGGCGCATTGCATATAGGTTTGTGATATCTTAGAAATTCATCCTTCTACAATATAGGATATTCAAATGTTGATTATGCTGGAAGTCTTTTAGATAGAAAAAGTACTTCAGGTACTTGTCACTTTATTGGAGAATGCTTAGTTTCTTGGTTTAGCAAGAAACAAGTTTCGGTTGCTATTTCCACCGCTTATGTGGCAGCATGATGTTGTTGTACACAAATCATTTGGATGAAACAACAACTTAAGGATTATGGTCATAGTATGAACCATATACCTATTAGATGTGACAATACAAGTGCTATAAATCCATCTAAGAATTTCATTCAACACTCTAGAAGTAAGCATATTGACATAAGACATCATTTTATTAGAGATCATGTTCAATATGGAGATGTTGTATTGGAATTTATAAGCACAGACAATCAATTTGCAGATATCTTCACTAAGTCTCTAAATGAGGAAATATTTAATTTTATAAGAAGAGAGCTTGATATGATTGATGGATTAACTTTATGATTGCCAAAATTGTCAAATATTGATTGATAATCTTGTGTTTTTTGTCTCATCTTATTAGATATAAGGTAGCTAATTTGATGGAAATATATGTTATAGGGGATAGAAGCTCCTTAGAAATGTTTTAGTCTTGTTTTAGACTTAATTTTATTTAATGAGGATTTTAGGCAATTCACGCTCGTGACATATATTCACGGTCGTGATCTAAATCGCCAAAAGAACTAATAGCTTTCACGACTTGCTTCACGACATGATTCACGGCTGAAGGTAGTGAAGACTATGTTTCACGACCATAACCTTTTTCTATCACCCACGTGAAACCCTTTGTTCACGCCAGTGACGCTTTTTCACAACCGTGAACATTTCCACCAAAAACTCACAGAAGCATTCACGCTTTGTATCACGCTCTGTTTCACGATCACAAGTAGTGAAGATTGTACTTCACGCCCGTGACTCGTTTGTCACCACCGTGATAGTTCATCATTCACACCCGTTACCTTCAATTTTCACGACTGTGACTAATTTCACCTCTCTCTTCACGGGTCGAGTGTCTCTTCAGCAAACTGTAAACACAACATTTCACGCCCGTGACTTAGTTTTCCATGCCCGTGAAGATGTCGGCTATAAAACGTTTCTACCATTATTTCTCTCATTCCAACTCTCCAACTTCTCTCAACTTCTCTCATTTATCACCATTGAATATTATTTTGAAGATTTCGGCCCCTAGCAACTCATTCAATCTATAAATATCTTCAAAAACCATTTCCATCATCAGAAATCACATCACCTTAGATTTTACTCCAAAATTTCTATCAAATTTTTCACTCTTCAAAAGTTCATTTTTCAATCAAAATGGAAATCGGCTCCTCTAAGGGTACAAGAAAGAAGTCTCATGCTTTGAGAAGGAATGTAACAACTTTCTAGCACTATTTTAAGCCAATTTCACACACAACATGCAATGGTACTAAAGCTAACCAATATTAGCCACTCATATCAACATTATCCAACATTTATCATCATATTTTAACTATATTGAAGCACATTAATCATCAACAACTCAAATTAGATTTCATACTTTAATTCATCAAACATAACTTTCATACAACTCAATTGTCCATAATTATAATGCATTTCAAAATCAACATAATTCATACAAATTTCTAGCAACTCTAATAATACCATATAGGCCAAATAACATATCCATTTCATCACATAGCACAGAATATACCATATTTTGAATTAGAATGTGTATATGTACAAATTTTGACTATTGGAGCCTTAAAACTTAATCTTTCACATCTAATGCCTCTAGTGGAATTCTCCACCTTCTACCTTGGTCCCTAACACAATAACAAATACCTTATTATAATCTATTTCTACCATTCTAGCTATTTATGTCGTTAACAATATAAAATCCTAACCTAAACCCCTTAAACATTATCCTCCTATCGAAAATAAATCAAACCATTGAAAGAATAACAAAAAATATAATCCTTTTATCCCTGTATTGATGATTACAGATGAGTTCTATGGTTCAAAACCGTGTTCTAAATCTCCCTAGTTCAAATTTTGATATCTCTGGTGAAAACTTTATTTTTAATTCATTTTAACTTCGTTAATGAGATTAGTTTCGTATTAGATTAACCAAAATTGAAGAGAAAAAAAAAAGGGAATTTGACTGTGGGGATTCAGAGGTTTGGTGGCTAGGGTTTTATGTTGAATTTTCGTGAGCTTCTATCAAAAAACAAATCTGTTCATTTTAAATTGCAGGGCTTCACAAGCATGAAAGCATGTGTCATGACCATGAAATTCCTCAGCTTCAAAATCTGAATTTCGCAACATTCACGGTCGTGATTACCTCTAACACGGGCATGAACAATGGGAACACCAAGAGATTTAGGTGAGTTAAAACAAGGTTTTGGTTGAAAGGTCACATATTCCCTGAAATATGATTGATGGTAGAGTTAATTTATGTCACAAATGGAGAAAACAAAGGGTTTCTAACTTTTATATCCCCTTGATTCATAGTTATGATTGATTCCTCATTGGTGTGAATCACTCTTCACTGCATAAAGCTAATCATGATCCAAAAAGTGCCAATCGTGAAACTCATGATTCAAGGTCGTGACCTTTTCTTCACGTGCGTGAATCACCTGCAAACACACTTTCTCTTGTTTCTTTTCTTTCTCTCCAAAACCATAACTTCACTACCCCAAATACTTGTTAAGACACTACCTTACATCATAAAAATATATAGACCCTATCTTATGGGCATGACACATTTAGTACAATGGCTAGAGGAGGATATTTCTACTCCATAACTTTTACTAATGATTATTCAAAGTAGGCCAATGTGTACTTAATGAAGAATAAGCATAAATCCTTTGAAAAGTTCAAAGAACTCAAAACAAAAGTAGAAAAACAAACAAGGCAATGTATTAAAACTCTTATATCAAATCAAATAGGAGAATACCTGAGTACTGATTTTCATGAATTCTTTAAGGAACAAGGAACAATTTCACAACTGACACCTCTAGGAACACCACAATTAAATGGTGTTTCTGAAAGAAGAAACCACGCTTTGTTGGACGTTCTACAATATATGATGAGCTACACTGATCTCCCTATTTCATTATAGGGTTATGCTTTTGAAACAACTTGTTACATTCTTAATAGAGTTCCTTCTAAAGTTGTTCCTATTACTCTATAGGAGATATGGATTGGTAGGGTTTCAACTGTCACATCTGTCAGTTTAAGCCTAGTCAACATGCTTGTTCCATGATCGAATGTGTTAGACCAACCAAAAAAAAGAAGAGATAACACATTCACATCGAAATAGTGCCAATATGGGCGGAGTCCAAATTCAAAACTAATAAAATTGAGAAAGTTAAATGTAAACATATAATACTAAGTAATTATGCAAAATCAGCAAAAAGGAACTAAACTGAGAATATGCAATTTTTGCTCTGACAATGAGTCGTGAACCAAGAACATTGGGATGTAGAGCATAATAAGACGAGTTTGTGGGTGTAATTATTTGTTAAAACTCTAGTGTTTAAGGCTTGAAATTGAAGAAATAAAATTCAGGTGCAATTTCATTAGAATAGCTAAAAGTTGAGGGATCAAATGGAATGTTTGGAAAATAATTAAATAAAACATAATTAATTAAAACTAATCTAAATTAATTAAATTTAATCCTCATTTGCATGTTCCACATGTCGAATACATGCAAAATGACGCTAAATCAAGCCTTAGATTTAAGATATGAAAAGCAAATAAAGGTGGTCCAAAAATCTCTAAAGGAAACAAAATAAAGCGTTCTTCACTTTCAATTTTTTCTTCATTTTCTTAAGCTTTTTTCCAAGACAAAATAAGCTTTTTAGTGATAAAAGATTATAATTATAAATGAGTTTGTGTGAGCTCTTAAAGAGATAGTTCCTTTCCATTATTTATAGCTTAACCCAAGACACTTGAATGGGAAATCTAGAAATATTTGTTTCAGCCTTGGCTGTATAGTGAAATGGTAGTGCTTGTATGTGAAATTGAAGCAAAGTAAAAGGAAAAAGGAAGCTTTTGTAGCTTCGACCACAAATTGAAAGTGAGGTATAATCTAAATTTCTTCCATCTTCCTTTCTTTACTCCTTTTTCCTTTGGCTTGAGGAATAATTGATTGAGATGAAGTTTTGATTTGTGGTTGATTTTAGCAAAAATTGAAATATAGAGATTGAAGTACCGTAGCTTTTGATGGAGCAATAAGGAACCTTGATTGGAGTTCAAACTTAAATAAAAATATGAATTAAGACTTAATAGATCTACTTCTTAGTTTGAGATAAGTGTAAGGGAGAATTTGTGTTTATAAATTGTGAAATAGTGATTCGATAAGCTTTGGTGGCGAGGTAGGTTTGGCCAAGATAAAAATTTCAATGGTTTGGTTTGTGAAATTTATGATTAAGAAATAAGTTAATTAAAGTACAAATAAGTTAGAGGGGGACTTAAAAGAATTAAAAATTGATAACATAATGAGGAATTGGACTTTGATCATTGCTTGTAAGAAGGAGAGGAGGGACAAACTGACGTTGGATCTAATATAACCAAAGCACAAAAAGGAGATTTAGGAATTGATGTTATTAAGTTGAAGTAAAATTGTAAGAACTATAAGACTTGAAGTTAGATGAAGGATCAAAATCTTACTAAAAGACCAAAGTAATAAAGGAGTTATAAATTGCACACATTAGTGAGCAAATAAAGACAATGTGCAGCAGATCAAAAGGAAAAAAAGGATTTAGAACTTGGACATGCAAAAAGAATAAAAGTAAACTAGGTCATAAGTAATTTTGAAGTTGGAGACATTAATGGAGGACTAATGAATACATTAGAAATGAAACAATAAGATTAGACAGTAGCAGTTTATGACACAAAACATTAGTTAAATAGGAAAGCCATTATAATTATTTCATTAGACAGTCTTTCATTAAGATGTCCTCTTGTAAAGCACAAACACTGATTATCAAATGGTCAATGTCAAATGCACCGATGCTACGAGTGCCCGTTGAATAAAGGCAAGGATCATGTTAACACGAAATACGCATAATCAAATATTTATGTATATATACATGTTAGATATACATGACTCTCATGTGAAAGAAACTCCAACATGTTTGCTATGTTTTTCAAGTGTGAGCCTATATATTAGGTCTACTTATATGTGTGCTACATGAAGGTTATGTTTGCTAAGTCTTCTAAAAATATCCCATGATTTGATTATGATACCATGTAACACATGAGATTAATGTTAGTATGCATGTTAGGGATAACCAAGCATGTTTTAGCTTGTAACATAAGGATATTAATGATTTGATGGTAAGAAGCAACTATATGTCTGATATGTATATATGTCTGCTATGTTTATGTTTGCCAAGTATAGTGTGTCTGAGTTATAAATATGCTTATAATATGTGTAAGCACGATACGACAAGAATATGCATATGTGAAAAATACTAAAACAGTAACATGCATAAATGATTACATGACATTCATTACGGATGTTATATGTCAAACAAGTTGAATAGACAAACAAGATGTAAGTTTGGTAGTAGTAACATTAAATAACACTATGTGATTGAGGCTTCAAGATGATAATATGTCGCATATGAATTTTGAATAACTATGTATGACACGAGCCCATAAATGAACCTAAACTAGTATAGGGTAGACTTATTGGCATGCCAATAGGTTTCTATTATTTTTGATACATACAGCTTCAACTTTTGTTTTCTAAGAATGTCGATGCCTAGCATCACCTCTAACAAGCGCTTATATTTCTCTATTGACCTTCGGGTTGGATTACCCCTCGTGTCTCCTTATTATCAAGTCTAGGTAATAAATTATGGGCTTAATAGGTAAGTTGTAACATATTGTGTGTTATATGTCAACTATGCAACTATGCCATAAGTGATTATTTGTTTTCAAGGCATGATATTCTGATATTTATATTTTGCTATCTGACACTAGAAAAGCATGCTAGGATGTTTGCATAATTATCAATAAATTTATAAATGTAACCTATATTTAAATAATATTAGTCTATTACTATAAAGCTTGCACCACTAAGCATAAGCTCAGTGTGGAAGTTGTCTTCTTGCGTAGGTATTAGATAGAAGACATATTACGACAATGCAAACGGTGAGGGTCGCAGATCCAATGAACACCATCAGAGGAGTGCAGCAACAACTAAAATGACCACCTAAGTAGGGTTCGTTTACATACAATTTCATGTCATGTACATCAGTTTAGCATTACATTTTCTATATGACAATTCAAGCTATGTAAAAACAAATATTTGTTTATCATACAAATATTTGTTAATTGTAACATATGTATACTCTCATTTTATAGGATATACTTATGTCATGAGTCTTATGTGTTAATAAGTCCTACACAGGGACACTTGTTGGTTGGTTGGGACACCATTTTACTTGACTAAGGTATTACAGGGTAAAGGGGTGTTACACCAAGCCTTAAGCATGTTAAGATTTAGGGTTGTTCGGCATATATCGAGAAGCTTAAAACAAACAAATTAGAAGAAAATTTTGTTAAAGGAAGGTTTGTTGGATATTCAAAGGATACTTTTGGACACTACTTCTATCTCTCTATTGAACAAAAAGTTGTAATCAGCAGAGATGTTATCTTTCTTTAAAAAGAGTTTATTCAAGATGGCGCATGATGAAAAAGTAGAACTTGATGAAATATCAAGTGAGCAACAAATTGAACAAGTTGAGGCACACTTTCCTGATGATGATCTAATGCCTATTCCTCTTGTCATCACACAAGAACAACGTAGGTCTAGTAGAGTATCTTGAGCCCCATAAAGATTAGATCTTTTGTGTAAGAATGTGCAAGAGTTGTTCATTCATGCAGAAAATTTTCATTCAGATGACCCTACTACCTATGAAAAAGCTATATCGGATATAGATTCTTCAAAATGACTAGAGGATATGAATTCTAAAAATGGATTCAAATTATCTAAATCAAGTTTGGGAACTTGTAGATCCACCTCGAGGTATGGTACCTATTAGGAATAAATGGGTATACAAGAGAAATTTTGGTTCAGATGGAAAGGTTGAAACCTTTAAAACTAGACTAATGGCGAAAGGGTATCGTCAAAGGCAAGGAATTGACTATGAAGAAATTTTCTCAACTATAGCCATGTTGAAATACAATAGAATTTTGTTGCCCATTACTACACGCTATGATTATGAGGTCTGACAAATGGATATCAATGTAGTGCTCTCTTACCCTACTAATCACTAATAGTGTATATAAGTGCTACTAAGCTCATTATTTGTAAAAATAACAAATTCCTCAAATTATTGTATTTTTTTATTTTCAGTTTATTATTAGCATAATATTTCTTACTATATTTCTCTTTTTTTATCATTTAAATATGTAAATATTTTGATTTAAAAGAACTCATTCAGTAAAGCATAATATTTAGAAATACATTTACAAATAATACCAAATATATAAATTACAAAATTTACTCCTTATAAATCCTATATGTCACAAATTTACATCAAAAGAAATTTTTAAAATTTAATTTTTACAATACAATTTCTAAAACATACAAAAAGAAAATAGACTACTGCAATCTGATCTTGGGATTTCCCTTATCTTCAGTTGCTCTAATGTCACAGCTACGTCTATTTATCTGTGGATGAAACACGCGTGCTAAGCTATTGGCTTAGTGGTACGTTTAACAACTATCCAATAATTATATAAATATTTCTAAAATAAAATTTTAGAAACTATAATTAATTTACTAAATATGCCAAATGATTCAAATAATATCAATACCATTTACGTCAAAAAAAATGAACATTTCATAAATTATAATATTTCATTCATTTATCAAGCTTGAAATTGTTTAACAATACAAGACATTCAATTTAAAATATAAATTTAATAATTTATATTTTTTTTATTTGATAACCCATGACATTTTAGACCGGGACTAAACACTGGATACAGAGTTTCTGCTATTCGACAGTATACTCCGCGCCTACTTAATAATTTTATAACTTAGTGTTTAACACCTACTTTTTCAACAATAACTCAGCACATTTTTGGTGTCTACATAATTCCGAACTCAACACTATTTTTTAGTTCTTACGTAATTTTAACTCAGTACTATTTTTTAGTGCCTACGTAAATTAAATATCAGCACTATTTTCTAGTGCCTACACTTTTATCCTTTTATTGGCATACTAACTTATCCTAATTTCTAGTTCTCAACTAGATGTTATAGAGCTTAATTATATTTGTTACCATTATTATTATTTACATAAATTATGTAGGTAACACTAATATAAATTCCATGTAAAGGTAGTAATTCACATTAAATATTTTACAACCTCATACTTGCTCATTTAATCATTATAACTATAAGAAAATTCAAATAATATATTTTTCTATCACAAACTTCTATAATCAATACATATATGCAAGCTGTCCTATTTAGGACAACATTTCTGACTTATATTACCCTGTATTTTTCATCAATTTTTAGATGGAATTTGGACAAGTGATCACCTAACAAAATGTAAGTACATATCTTATCTTTAATTTCCAATTAGAATCACATTAAACCAAAATTTTAGCAAAAGTTATGAATTTTTCTTTAAGATACGTTCATTCCAATCTGTCCAGTATTTTACTGGATAGATTTCTAGTTCAAACTTTGAATATATTTTTCACCTAATTTCAGACATATTCAGGTTTAATTGTCTGAATGAAAGTTGTAGCCCTTTGTCTTAACTTTTCAACCCAATAAGAATTACTCAAAAATCTTTTCCAAAACTCAAGTTATGACTAGAAAAGTAGACACTGTTCATAAGATAAATTTTCCAGCACTTCAATTAATTCCTACAATTTCCATCATCATGCATCAACCTCATATTCAAATTTTTATTTCTAAATTCATGGCATTACTTAATCAAAATATCAAGAATTATATACATAATTACACATAATATCACAAAATCAAAAATCAGATTTTTCATATTGAATTTTTGTCAAATATACATACCTCACAAAATCTACTTCTCTTTGCTTTTCTCTTCTTCCTAGTTAGTTTTCACCTTGCCCTTACTTCCTCTTTGATTATGGTTCAAATATTGTTCACCTTGTCTTGACAACAAATTTCAAACTAATAAAGCACTAAACACACTAATCAACTTTTAATCACCATTAACATAATAATCATCCTAAATTACCAACTTTAATGGCAACAAACCCCAAAATCAAAGCAAAGAGAAGAATTACTTCCTCTTTGATTATGGTTCAAATATTGTTCACCTTGTCCTAACAACAAATTTCAAACTACTCAACCACTAAACACACTAATCCACCCTTAATCACCATTAATATAAGAATTATCCTAAATTACCAACTTTAATGGCAACTAACCCCAAAATCAAAACAAAGAGAAGAAGAAAAATGAGAAGATGGAAAATCTAACCTCATTCAAAATGACTAAAATCTTCCTTCTCTTTTTCTCTTCCTTTCTTCCTTCCTCTTCCTTAGTTTTGCTCACTTTGTTTGACTTCCTAGTTGATCTTACCTTAATCCAACTTTTTTCCATTTAATCTTAGCTTTGATTGAAGAAAAAATAAGAACAATGGGGGGAAGGAGAGTCACAACCACAAAGATAAAAAGAGAAAATTTGTTTGTTTTAGATGAGGAAGAAGAAGAAATAAATGACTAAAAAGTGAAATTTGACTTTTATAATTGTATTAGGTGGGTGGTTAAGATTAATAGATAATCTTGTCCCCCATTTGTCCATTAATTTAAATTACTCTTACTTTATTTCAATTCAAGGAATATTCCTTTCCTTAGATAAAGAATATTCTATTTTTATGTCTTCTTAAAATATTTATGCCAAAAACACTGCAATTTCCAATTTCGTTCAGCGAAAAATTATTTTTTTCCAAATTTTAATTCTAAATTTTAAAATTTTAAATTAATAATATCCAAAATATTTTTCTCATATTTTATTATCATTTTAATTTTTTTCTATATCCGAATTTAGACCCCGATTGGTTTAGCAAGTCATATTTCCATCAACCGCAACCATAGCCTAAATTATCGAGCATTACAATCAAGATTGCTTTCCTTAATGGATACATTGAGGAAGATATATATATATATATATATATGGAAAACCCAAAGGTTTTCAATCATAGAGTGGGTCCTATAAAGTGTGCAAGCTTAAGAGATCCATTTATGGCCTTAAGCAAGCCTCGAGGATTGGAATCATCATTTTGATAAAAGCAATAAAATCATTTAACTTTATCAAGAATGAAGATGAACCTTGTTTTTATAAGAAGACTAGTGGGAGTGCTATCACTTTTCTAGTATTGTATGTAGATGACATTTTATTAATAGACAATGAGATTAGTATGCTGATATTAGTCAAAGTTTGGCTGTCTAATACTTTCTCCATGAAAAATTTGGGAGAAACAACTTATATTAGTGGGATTACATCTATAAGGATAGAGCGAGAAAGACTATAGGTTTATCCCAAAGTCTATACTTAGAGAAGGTGTTGAAAAGGTTCAACATGCTTGACTCTAAGAAGGGACTATTACCAATTAGGCATGGTATTCATTTTTCGAAAAGGATATCTCCAAAGACTCCTGAAGAAAGAGAAAGAATGGCCAAGCTTCCATATGCATCAACTATTGTTAGTTTAATGTATGCAATATTGTGTACAAGGCCAAATATTGCCTATATTGTTAGTTTGACCAACAGATATTAGTCTAATCCTGGAGAAGAACATTGGACAACAATTAAAAATATCCTTAAGTACTTGAAAAGGACTAAGGATTTATTTTTGTTTTATGGAGAAAGTAACTTGCAATTGGAAGGCTTTACTGACTCCGATTTCCAATTAGATATGGATGATAGAAAGTCCATCTCAGACCATGTGTTTATTTGCAATGGAGGAGCTGTGAGCTAGAAATTTTCCAAGCAGGAAACTACAACTGACTCCACTACAAAAGCCGAATATATTGTAGCATCAGATGCAACAAAAAAGGTTGTTTGGATTAAGAAGTTTCTTTCAGAACTGGAAGTGGTTCCAACCATTTTATTAGGGGTACCTCTATATTGTGATAATAATGGAGCGTTATAACTTAAGCCAAGGAACCAAGGTCTCATAAGAAATCCAAGCATATAGAATGGCAATATAGATGTCTCTATGTAGAAAATAGCATGAACTGAAAATGCAATTGATCCACTTACAAAAACCATGAATCAATAGCAACTAGATCGCCACCTAGAAAGGATGGGACTTAGATATTATAAAGATTGGCCTTAGTGGAAATTATTAATGATGTATCAATAATATTTTGAAACATAACCTTTTATACAACAATTTTATTTAATGACAAGTTTAATTCAATTAATTCTTAACATCACGTTTTAATTAATAAGTCCTCTAATACTAGATGAGATATTCATTCTTAAGGGTTGAGAATATGAGGAACAAATGCCTTAGCACTAGTATTATAAGAGGTTTCCAGTTGTAGGATTTTTTATTGGGCATCACTAATCTGGAAGACTGGCTCATTATTTGTTATCCATGATTGGTATGAGATATCAATGATGATGGAATGGTGAGTCTCATGCCATTCAATATTTGATGCTGAAACAAATAATAAGGGATAATTGTGTGACAAAGTATTTTGAACAATGATGCAAGTGATAATGAATTACATGGAGTTTACTTCTTGTCAATAATTCATTATAAGATTTAGATGGTATGTATAATCCTTAAACCTGATATGGCATAATTATCATATGTATGGGTACTTGTTATGAATTAGTTCTAATCATGTACTGATGCTTGCATTTGACAATTCTAATTAGTCATACATGAAGGTATATGTTCAATCAATAAGGAATCTATTACTTTGAAGTAAACAAAAAAGATATTCTATGCAGTCACATAAATACTTGACAATAAAGTTCCTAGGCAGGACAAAATGATTATTAGATTAGATCTAATTACTCATTGATGGTTAAGTAATTAATATGATTAGAGCATTAAAAAAAGTCTTAAGAGTTTAACATTACCATGGCTCTGACTTAGGTAGAATATGGGATAATATAAGGATTTAATCATATGGTAACCTAAATTATAATAGGTTCAATCATGAAATAAATTTTGTCACTGTTCGGTAGTCATGATATACTGCTAGGTGTCACTCAAGACTTATGAGAACTTTAAGTGTATTATGGTAATGATGCTTATTAGTGATTATGAAGTGTCATAATGTTTCTCATTGCTAACTCAGTAACGGACCTAGAAAGTCACACACAATAAGAGAAGCAAGAGTAGCTTAATTATAAATTAGACTTGCATCATGCAAAGTGCTAGATCACTTAAAGTCTAAACTCCTAAATTAATTTGATGTGATTTGGGTTCAATTATTAAAGTTATAATTAAAAGAACCTAGAACTGAAGTATGTTTTGTAGCTTATATTTGAATCAAATTATGATAGAAATTAAAATTTATTCTAGTGCAAGTGGGAGAATATTATTAACATATACCCTAGAATTAATTTTAAGAGATTAAAATTTTAAAGAGTTTTAATTTACCTCATCTTATCAATAGAGATTTGATAAGATAATATCTCTTATTTAAATATTGTATATATATTATCTAATTGAGAAAAAAATTCAGATTATTAGAAATATATATTATTATCAATTTATCAGAAGAAAGTATCTCCTTCTCCCACTGCTACAAAATAAAAAAGAAAGAATAATATATTGTAATATCCGCTAATTTAGGCCCCGAGTCGCACATGTCACGAAGTTGACGCATTTGACCAATCGGAGTCTAAATTCGGATTTTTACAAAAATTGACCAAGTAATGGCTAAATTAAATGATAAATGCCTAATTAAGTGATTATAAAGTTTAAAGAAGTTGATTTACGGTAAAGGACTAAATTGCAAAATTTGATAAGTTTTGGGGTCAAATTGCAATTTACCAAAAATTGGATGATTAATGAGATTAATTACTAATCAACATATTAATTTTGGGGACATTTTAATAGGTTTGGCCGGCCACTCAATGAGAAAGAATGAGATTAATGGGTTCATTAAGCCTAATGTTAAGAAATGGTCAAAATAGTAGGTCCCACATGAAGACTTTTGGGTACCCTATTTAATGTTTTCTTTTCTTCTTCTTCTTCTCTTCTTCCTCCATAGCCAATCTTGATTTCTAGAGAGAGAAAGTAAGAGAAGAGAAGGGAAAGAGCAAGAACAAGTGATCTTCATGATCTTTAACTCCTAAGGAAGCTGGAAAGAGCAAGAAAGAGGAAGAAAAATCAAGTTTGGTAGAGAGAGAAAATCTCCAAAGTTGTGATTTAGTGAAGAAAAGAGTAAGGTAAGAAGTGATTCTTCTTCTTTTTCATCTTTTCTTAAAAAAGTTTGAATTTTGAACTCATCCAAGACTCATATGGAAAGAGAGAGAAATTAGGGTTTTGAGATAGAATGATAGAGTTTAGGGTCTTGAGAAAATCATATGATAATAATGATTTATGATGTTGTAGGAGTTCCAAGTGACAAGGAATAAACACTAAGGAGCAAAAGAAAAGAGAAAGCTACCTAGAAGAGTGAAGCAGAAAGATTAAGGTTTGTGCATAACTTAAGGCAATAGCCTATTTTTGTTTGAAATAATGCATGCTGAACATGAGTTTAGATAAATGAATTTCAAGAATGATGATTATGGCATGAAACCATAGGTTTAGACATGTATGAATGAGATCCTTGTAAGACATTGAATTAATTATGCATGTTAGAAAATCTTGTATGATAAAGACATTTACATGTATTAGAAAGTAATAAGTTGAGTAAAGAACCTTAGAAATGCATGAAATAAAAATTTGGTATGATTTGGATGATGTTAGAATGAATTTCCTACTGAAAGTCATGGGCATGACTATTGAGTCATGGGCGTGAACTTGAGGTTTCACGGTTGTGACTGATTGTATCACGGTTGTGACTTCTGTGTGGAAATGGTACTATTCATTCTAGAAGCGTTCACGGTTGGGAATCACGGGCATGAACTCATTCACGGGCACAAATGAGTATTCACGACCGTGAATGCTTTTGCACGATTCATTCCAGTAGCGTTCACGGCTTGGGATTACGGGCATGAACTAATTCATGGGCTTGAATTAGTAATCACGGCCGTGAATGCTCTGTATTAGTAATTATGAATGTGGTTATCAAATGAAGAATTCAGGTAAATAAATGAAAGTTATTGTCTATTCAGGGAAATAAGAATGATTATATATATAAATATTGATGTGAGAATGTTTATTGTTGTGATATAGAAAAATGAATGTTGACACGGACGCTATATAAAATCTGATATGGATGAAATACATGAACTGATACGGATGATAAACATGAGAATATTGATGTATCTAGTTAAATAAATTAAAAGACGTTATTCAGTATGTATGAGCATGATGATATGTTGCAAAACAAGCAAATTGAGATGTTGATACATGAAAATATTGATGTGTTGAAAATGAGAAGGATGATGATGTGATGTATACTATGAGAATGATGAAATGAATGTAAAATAAAAATTTAATAAAAATATATGATTGATGTGGAAATATAAAGAAACTCATTACTCTACCTACGAATTAGAATCAGGATAGATGACATGTCATTAAGCTCGATCAATGTGGCTTAAGCTTAGAGAGCGCCATTGGTCTGAGCTGCTTGGTTAATATGGCTTAAGCTCGGAGAGCGCCATTGACTTGAGAAGCTCTGATGAGCACATATAATTGAGGACAAGGTGGCTTAAACTCGGAGAGCGCCCTTGGTTCGGTTATTCATCTATGATGAAATTATACTCAATCAATGTGGCTTAAGCTCGGAGAGCGCCATTGATTTGAGAAGCTCTTTTGAGCTAGATAGTGGACAAGTTGGCTATAGCTCTGGGAGCGATCCTGGTCCATAACCCGTATCTAGTCAGTCCAAATTTAGAGTGATGTGGGCAAGATAATGGATATATGTCGGAAAATAAGAAAAAGAAAATGATGATGATATGAGATTGAGACATAATAATAAAGAGATTAACAGAGTAACTTACCATCAAAGATAAATGAAAACAACATTGTATGTGTAAAAATGATATTTATACTTGTATGAAATAGGAACAAGTTGATAGATATAGCATGCAAACATTTTAATGCATAAAATGATGCATGTTAATGCTTATTGCATAATATAGTATATTGTCTTATTTATATGCACTACTAAGTTTAGAGCTTAGCGTAGGAGTTTCCTTCCGCGCAGATATAGAAAGGTAGCTGATGGTGGTAAATAAAGCAAGCGGTGATCCTATTCAAATTAAAGTAGCCGATCTTGAAATAGTACGTCACAAATTTTTGAACTCTTATAATTTGTTTTCCGCATCATATATACTTATAAATTGTAAAGTAGTTTTCAAAGTTTGTTAAATAATAAATTGTTATTTATAAATACTATATTATGTAAATAAAATGTATATTATTTATTAAATAAAAAAAATATAGCGATTTAAAGAAGTAAAGAAGACAGGCAGTAACGCCCCCGCATCCGGGCATGTGCGGTTTGGGTGAGAGTGTGTTACATATATCATCATATTCTTTTACAGTAAAAGAGTTTTAATTTACCTCAACTTATCAATAGAGATTTGGTAAGATAATATCTCTTATTTAAATACTGTATATATAATATCTAACTGAGAAAAAAATTCAGATTATTAGAAATATATATTATTATCAATTTATTAGAAGAAAGTATCTCCTTCTCCCACTGCTACAAAATAAAAAAAGAAAGAATAAATTTATCATCAGATTCTTCTATAGTAAAGGGTTTGCTGTTGTTGCTCCTGCATTTTTAGTGTGGACATACTAGAGACTCTACAATTGGAGAGCTAGATTAGCTAGGAACCAAACACGGTTTGATTTCTGTGCTACAAGGGGTAACTTTCAATTTATGGTTTTATGTACACTTGATCATGTGAAAAATAGTCTGATTCTTATTTTTACAAGAGTTGTAAAATTATTATATTTAAGGTTTGATTATATTCCTAATTCCACTGCTTTTCTATCCTTTTTTTTTTTTTGTTCTAACATATCTAAGATGGAACCCACATGCAGTACGAGCTACTATTACAAGGGGATTCGAAACTGTTCTTCATATTGCAGCTGGTGCGAACCATACATTGTTTGTGAAGAAACTAGTGAAAAGGATGGCACCGGAAGATCTGGCTCTGAAGAATAAGGTTGGAAACAAAGCCTTATGTTTTGCTGCTGTTTCTGGAATCACAGAAATCGCAAAAGTTTTGGTAAGTAAGAATAAACATTTGCCATTAGTTAGAGGTTGGTACAGGAGGCCGTTCTTTTTAGGAAGATGGGAAATGGCATGGTATCTTTATTCCGTAACAGATGACAAAGATCTTTCAGCAGAGGATCGTATTGGTCTTCTAGTTGCTGCTATAGCTTCTAATCTATTCGGTATATTATTTTCTGACTATCTATTTCTGTAGCTGCCAGCTACAATCTTTTTGGGCAATATTAACCTTGAAAATACTTCTTTGAAAAAAAAAACAAATGAACGAAATAAAATTAATGATTTGTTATCTTTGAAGGAGATGTAGCATTGGAATTAATTCAAAAGCATCCTGAACTCAACTTGCTCTGCATCAGAGATGCATCTATCATATTAGTTACTCTCATGTGCTTTACTCTGAATTGGATTCTGTTAATTAGAGATAGGTAGTTATAGTAATCAAGAGAAGTTTATATTGTTGGGTTACAAATGCTTGCGATGTTTAAAATAATATGATAGATATGGATTGTGGTAACTTTTGAGGGCCCCAGGTGGAACTTCAATGTGATTCTTCAAATTCTACTATGGATGACTTAAATTTACTCAATGGATTATTGAAGGCTTTGTTTCTCTCAAAATAAAATTGATATCATCACTTTTGTTTTTTTTTTAAATTATTTTTATTTATTTTTATGCTTGTTTTTTTTATCAGTAATTCATCTGGATTTCTCATTGCACCTTTATCATGTGTGAAATTATTATTGTGGAACAGCTTTATCTATCTTCATAAGTTCCAACTATGATCTGCTTATGAAGTTTGATCAGCTAGGTTGACTCTAATATTTGGACAACTTTTTCAGTTACAGAAATTAATCTCATCTATAACATCAAGTTGAGATATATTCAGGCCATGGAGGTAGTAGGACAACTTTGGCAACAGATTCCAAATCTAGATAATTTGGGTGTCAAGAAATCAATTAGGACGCCTAGAGAGTATTTAGGATTGCTGTTGAATATCCAAAAAACAGCTTTATAATTTTTTTGATTTAATTGACTGATTTTTTTTTAATTTTTTATAAACTGCTTTTTTAAAACCTACTTCTTTCCAAAATCAATTTTCAAAATTCAAAAAAATTAAAAATAAAAAAATTTTCTCCAAAAACGTTTTTTCCAAACGGACTCCTAGATAATTACTCTTCACGGCAGCAGAATTTGGGATTGTTGAGTTCAGAACTGTACTAATTTGGTCGTCCTGATCTTATATGGAAGGTTGATGAGAAGAGTAGAAGTTTATTTCATACAGCAATTTAATATCGACAGGAAAAGGTTTTTAATCTCATAAATGAGTTAGGGTCACTTTAAGATTTTATAGCTATTTATAGAGGAGAAGAACAATAATATATGCTTCACTTGGCCGGAGAGCTGCCACCTCCGAGTCAACTCAACACTGACTCCGGTGCAGCTCTGCAACTATGACAAGAATTGCTATGGTTCAAAGGTATGATCTACACAAATCTCTTCTACATCTTAGGGTTTGGGTGGTTACTGAATTTTGAGTAACGGATGCAGGAAGTGGAGAAGATTGTCCAACCATGCATACAGAAATGGAAAACTTGGAGGGATATACACCACTGTCTCTTTTCAGATGAACATAAGAAATTGAAGCAAGGAGAGAGATGGATGAAGGAAACTGTTTCTTCACGCATAGTAGTTGCAACTCTTATTGCCACAGCGACGTTCGCTGCTGCTTTCGCCGTGCCGGGAGGGAATAACAATGATACAGGCAGACCTATTTTTCTTCACACAAGGCCTTTTATGGATCAGATGCAGTTGCTTTGTTCTCTTCTGCTACATGAACTCTGATATTCCTTTCTATTTTGACTTCCCTAAAAAGATTTCCTCCGATCTTTACCCAACAAGTTAATCAAGGGACTTTTACTGCCACACCCAACAAGACCGCGTGCAACCCTTCTCCATTTCTATAACTACTATGATGGTAGCTTTTACTGCCACACTATTTATCATTTTCCGGCATGAATTAAAATGGGCTACTATTCCAATTGTTATTGTTGCTTACATACCGGTCTCATTGTTTGCTTCCTTGCAATTGCCTCTTGTTATTGACATAATTACTCACAACTACAGTTGCTTTCATCGTCGTAATCATCTGCTGAGCTAACCAATTAGATGGTTCAGCCCTTAAATGTAATTCCACCGCAGAGGCAGAGATAGTGCCTAATTCAGATATCTATGAATGTGAAGTAGGACTTACCTTAAAAAAGAGGTGAAATATCAATCTCTTACAATGTTTGTTTTCTTAGACGTAGTGAGTAATCAGATTTTAGATGGTAAAAATTGTTGAATTGAATTCACCCATTTTGTGAAGTTTTGCATAAGTAGTATATATAGTCGGGTGGTACAACACTTAAATAATTATATATATGTATGTGTATATATGAATGTTCCCATCTTCTTGATATTTTTAGTCCAAGGTAGCTTATTAAAATAGGCACACCATATTTTCATGTGATGTTTTTCTTTGATCCAAAGAGGAAGTCCATGCTTTTGTTTTCTTTCATTTGGCAATGGAGAAAGCAAAAATGTATTCACCTATAACATATCCTTGCCAACATATATATCAGTATCAGCAATTTAAAAAGTACTTATTCTCACAACCAAACATGTCATTAGACCGCTAAGCATGATTTTAACAAGTAGATAAAAGTAGTGCATGAATTAATATATACACACCGCATTGTTTTCTTTATAAGCTTTATAATTCTCCATTGTTGTCATGTTTCTGGTTCTCTTCAGCTTCAACTTCTTCTACAGCAACAATTTCCTTAGCCCTGGTTTGGTCCGAAACAAGCTGCCCAACCTTGACATATTTTTCCATAAATTTGTACTCCCAATCCTGTAAAACTTCGAGCTCGGAATCGCTAAGACCCTCCAGATTTCCTGTAAGGTCTTTAGGGTCAAAAGATAAGAGAGCTAAAGCTCTACTTGCGTCTCTTCCAGCAAACAACGCATATGGACTACCTGGACCATAAAACATCCTGCATAGTTCATACAATCACAAAAATATTACTTCAACTTCATAAGAGATTTTCTGAGACTATTTGATTCACAATTCATATTAAATTATTTTCTGAATGTGAAATAGCTATTAAAAACCTAGATTTTTGGCTAAAATCTTACAATTTTTAATAGGAAAAACTTAATATCCAATAAAATTTTAAGCAGCTACCCAATTTCATATTCCAATAGGGTTATCCGGTTTACCACTGCTAAAATTGGAGTTAAAATTTTATCTCCCTCTCTCTCTTTGCAGAACAAAAACACAAACTAAAATTAAATGCTTTCTACGAAAATTGATTGGGGAAAGGGAATACCTGGAAGAGGAGACATCGTAGATTTGACCTTTGATGGCCATTAAAAGTGGCTTATTAGGATCAGAACCATCGTAAGCTTTCAATTGTTGCTCTGTAACATCACCCAGTTGGACTGGTTCGCAGATTTTGGGAATTAGATTATGACTGGTGGTGGGAGAGGCCTTCTTATTGAACTCTTCCGGATCCACAAACATGGTGCATACAATTCTGTAAACCACCACCATGAGGGCCGCTATTGTGAAGAACGCCGCCGGAGAGAACCCTGTGTGCAACTCGATGAAATCCATAAATGTTGTGTAGAATCCCATTGTTTCTTCTCTGTCTGATTTTTGTTCTCTAACGATTATAATCTAAGAAAAATAGAGAATTGGGAAATATGGAATTGAAGCCTACCTCCAACATTACCCAAAATCTATTGTCTTGTGTAAAACCGAATCATAAAGGAAAAAAAAAAAAAAAAATTGAATTCAGTGTATTTAGCAAAGTTATCGGACTTGATCGGGTCAACCAACCCAAATGCAGTGAATTAAACATTTAAAATTAAATTGAAATTAAATCGGTTAATATAAAATATTTTTAAAATATAATTTTTAAAATATTCATATATATTAAAATATAAAAAATATTTATATTAAACATATTTATTATAAGATAATATATTCAAAATATTAATATTAATAACTCATATTGATATTTAATAATGTTCACACATATTCTCAAATCTATTAATGTGTATATTTTATTTATTATTTAAATAAATAATAAATATATTTTTTTATAGAAAACTAATTATGTTAATCAAAATAATTTTAAAACTAATTCATATGAAATTTTTTTCATAATATATATTATTAATGAAAATGTAAATAATTATATTTAACTTTATCAATTATTTATAATAATTTTATGGATCATTAAAATTAATATATATATATATATATATAATGTCAAATTTTTTTGGTGAGAAATATCATTACTTTTATATATATATATATATATATATATATATATATATATATATATATATATATATATATATATATATATATATATATATATATATATATATATATATATATATATATATATATATATATATATATATATATATATATATATATATATATATATATATATATAATTTTTTTCAATTAAAATAAATATTATTGAAATAAAAAAATTTATATGATTTTTTTAATAATGATATTAATAATAAAAATGTAAAAGACGAGATTTAAATTATAGTAATTATGAAGGAACCATTTGGTTGAGTGGCAAAAAGTGAGAAATAAATTCTTTAGCTCTTGAGTTTGAAACTCAATATCACAATTTCTCATAAAAAAATTCATTTTCTAATTGGTTAAATTATTCAAACTGGTCTAGATCAACCTATTCATGGTTCAACAAGTCGGATCACTTTTTCTATGTCCGGTCTATAATACCTTGGGTTCAATGTTCAAAATCGCCAAGGTTAGGGCTTGGTTCCTATTAAATTGACCCTGTCGGTTTTTACAACATTGGTATTTAGTTTGATTTATTTAATTTTTAATTTATTCAGGTCAACTGAACATAAAAGTTGCAGTTATTTAATTCAATCTAGTTTGATTAAAAATATTTAAAAATTGGGGCAGATGCACGTTTTGGTTAGTGGGGTTCAATGACCCCATAAGTTTATCAAAACTTATAGTAATAAGTGCAATAAATAAAATGGACCCTAATAAAATATAAAAAATAAAACTTTTTTTTCTAATTTATTCATACAAAAACTAATGAGAAACAAATAAAAAATAGTGATTACAAAAAAATTAAAATTTTTTTGGATTTTTTATTAGTTTTTTAAAATAGTTTTTGAATAAAAAAATTCGTTAACCAAAAACATGTTAACAATTTATACCAAAGTTTATTTTATTTTATTTTGTGATTGATATGTAGGTTCAAAAGTTCAGTAATCGTTTTAATGAGGGAAATTACTTTTCCGTGTTTCTTGTTGAGTCCGAATAATTCATTTAGTGCATTTGATGAAAAAAAAAATTGTTGAAAATAACTTAGTTTTATTCATCAATTGAACTTTATTGTGCTAAAAAATTATATTATAGATGTACGTGGAGATAAAATATTTGCTAATTTAAATAGAATGAGAGAGCTTTCAAAGAGAATGGTAAAGAATAAAAAATATAGCATTTATCAATTGGCATATATATTTGTTATTGAAGTTGATATTAATCTTACCTGTAATTACAACAACTATAGAGTGAGTAAATATTTTCTGCAATGTAATTAATAAAGAGTGATTTGCGAACAAAAAAATGATCAATGGTTCTATGATAGTTTAATAACATATATTGAAAATGATATATTTGATAATTTTAATAATGATGTAATTTTGTATTATTTTTAGAATATAAAAACCCATCAAGGACTTTTGTAAAAAAATTTCTTGACATTATCTAATATCAAATGAATTGACATTATCTGAAATGACGAAGGGTATTCTATTAGTTTTTTAAAAATTTATTTCTAACTGTAATTTACTAAAAGTTTAGAGAATTTTTTTGTAATTTGTTCGAAACTATTTTAAAATAAATTAACTCATTTCATAGGCTAGGAACAGTAGATTTTTTTTTTGGAAAATTCTCACTTCTTATCCCTCAATTATAATTATATTTTTCAATTTTAATTTATAATAAATATTTATTCTAACTCCAATTTAAATAACAATAATGTCCCTCTTGTCTATGCCCAGACATGTGCCAAAGTGTTGGTCCCGAAATGGCTCAAAAAAGATGGTTGAATTAAGCTTTTTAAGATATTTTGGATTTTAAAAATTGACTCACTTTTTTAGTATACTAAGCATAATCTATTCTAGGCACTTGGTGCTTTTAAATATGATATAATGTTTCTTTTTTTCTCAAAACACAAAATAAAGACTAAAAAAGAAAATCTACCTCTGTAAATGTTTTGTCAAGTAAATCACTACCTTTTGTTTAAGAAAAAAACTACAAATTCACTTTAAACACATACAGAAAATTGCAAAAATATTTTTAATTCTCTAAAAAAAACTTGAGTTATTTCAAGTAACCAAGATACTGAAATTTAAAGATGGAAAAGAGAAGAAAAGCTTGACACAAAATGATTTGTAGTAGTTCATCTCTTTCGCCTGCTCCACTCCTCAAGATACAATCTTGAGAGTTTTTCTCTACTAATTATTATTTTCAAGAGTAAGAATCGAGTCAAATACAACCCTGCGTTTAAGTACCTCGTATGGTCCAATGAACTTAGGACTCAACTTTCCCTTCTTTCTTAATCAGAAAATCTTTTTCCAAAGTGAGACTTTTAAGAATATTTTGTCACCAACTGTATACTCAATATCCCTCATTTTTAAATCTGCATATGATTTCTGTCTATCAGCAGCAGCTTTCAGTCCGTCTCTTATTACTCTCACTTTTTCCTCTGTCTGCTGCACTAAATCTAGACCCACTACTTTCTTTTCACTAAGCTCGATCCAACATAGAGGCTTTCTATATTTCCTCCCATGCAAGGCTTCATATGGTGTCATATCGATACTAGCTTGGTGACTATAATTGTAGGCAAATTCTATCAATGGAAGATATTTTTCCCAACAACCTTTAAATTTCATCACACAACTCCTCAACATATCTTCCAATATCTAGATGACCCTATCTGATTGTCCATCTGTTTGTGGGTGGAAAGTTTTGCTAAAATTGAGTCGAGTACCCATGGCTTGATGCAAACTTTTCCAGAAAATGTGAAGTGAACCTT
The DNA here is from genome assembly GCA_023653625.1 of Triadica sebifera. Classification (NCBI taxonomy): domain Eukaryota; kingdom Viridiplantae; phylum Streptophyta; class Magnoliopsida; order Malpighiales; family Euphorbiaceae; genus Triadica; species Triadica sebifera. The sequence continues at coordinate 11,536,714 of CM042903.1, read as the reverse complement.
GGGTCTTGATATGAAATGATTGAAACTGGCACACCATGTAAATGGATTATCTCATTAACATAGATATCTACCAAACGGTTAAGTGAATAATCCGTCTTGATCGATAGAAAATGAACTGATTTGGTGAGCTGATCCACCACTACCTATACTGCATCATGTCTCTTTTGTGTCAAAGGCAAACCAGAAACAAAATCCATTGTAACTCTTTCACATTTCACACTCCAGAATTGAAATTGACTTCAATATTCCACTTGGTACTTGATGCTCAGTCTTCACTTGCTGACAAGTTTATAAATCTCCAATTACCAAAGCTGGTGCACTAGATGTAGACCCTTCTGGCTTCGATTGTTGGCTTTGCCTAGTTGAAAAGGTTGGTTTAATGACTGGAAAAACCTAGGCATTGTCCGCCCCCTTTTACTTGATGTCTGGACCATGCTAATTGTCGATCTCTAAGGTGGCTCTTCTATCCTCTGTCTCTTTGATCGTTTTTCCACATTGTTGGCTAAGGATACTAGTGTAGCAAAATCCTCAAGCTGAAGGGCGGTAACCATATTTCCAATATCGTCATTAAGCCCATCCTCAAATCTACAACATCTATCTGCCTTATCAGCAATTATTCCAGTTGCATATTTACTTAGTCTGGTGAATTCGATCTCGTATTCTACCATTGACATGCTACCTTGCTTCAGGTCTTGAAATTCCCTATTCTTTTCATTAACATAAACTTTAGGCATATATTCCATGAAGGTGGTTTCTGTGTCTGAGGCTTTAATAAGATTAATTTCCACCAATCATAGGCATGATCTTTTAGAAGGGATACTGCATACCTGACTTTTTGTTCCTTTGGACACTCGAGTTCCTCAAACACTCTTTTTGTCGATTCCATCCAAAACTCTAATGTTGCTGGGTCATCATCTCTCCTTCCCATAAAATCAGTGGCCCCATATTTTCTGAACTTATCAATCTAGGTTTTTGGCTAATGTGGAGGAGGAGGTGGAGCTGGTTGTGGAACTTCTTGTACTATCCATTGCAACAAATTTTCTATCTGTTCCATAAGAGGTTCTTGTCCTAAATTAGCCTATCCCTTTGCTCTAGGCGAGCTACTAGATTTGGCCTAGAATCTCTCACTGATGGAGGTTGTCCAAGATCGACTAATTTTGAAAGACTGTTACTCAGTTCATCTTCCAAGAAATCTTATTCCGATCCCGAATCCATATCTACCTATAAACCAGAAGAAGGGAACCAAATCAGATAATTGCAGCATTTTATGCATATGCATGAAACACACTTTCTATTTTACACCCACTAATTAAGAATCAATTAACCTAGGCTTTGATACCACTAAATGCAGCGCTCCCTTATCCTACTAGTCATTAATAGTATATGGAAGTGCTACGAAGCTCTTTTTTTTGTAAAAATAACCAATTCTCAAATTATTGTATAATTTTTTTCCAATCTTTGAGTTTATTATTAGCGGAATATTTATTACTATATTTCTTTTTTTTTCATATCATTTAAATATGGAACTAGTGATGTAAATATTTTGATTTAAAAGGTTTGATTCATTAAACCATAATATTTAGAAATACATTTACAATAACACCAAATATATTAATTACAAAATTCACTTAAATCTTGTTATGAGCAGGTTTACCAATGCTAGCTTCAAATCGAACAGGGACGACTCAAAATCTCAGTTGAATTATATATTCACACTAAATGGTGGAGTAGTCAATTGGAAGAGTTCCAAACAGGAAATGACTATTAATTCCACAACCAAAGTAGAGTACATTGCAGCTTATGAAGCAGTTTCGATAAAGAAATTCATCATAGAACTTGGAGTGGTTCCTAGCATTGTTGATCTAATACAATTGTATTGTGATAAAAATAGAGTCATTGCACAAGCAAAAGAGCCACTGTCACATCAGAGATCCAAACATATACTCAAAATGATGTAAAGATAGAAAGAGAAATCATTGATAGGAATGATGCAAAGATAGAAAGAGTACCCACTGATTAGAATATTTTTAATCCTTTAACTAAGCCATTTCCCCAAAAGAAATATGATTCTCATGTACTCGCTTATGGAATTAAATACAAAGGTGATTGACTTTAGTGCAATTGGGAGCTTGTTAGAGAAATGCTCTAAAGGCAATCACCTTTAGCACTTACTGTACAAATTTATTAAAAGATATTTTCATTAATTTGATATTCATTTGATATATGAATTGACAGTGATCTTATATCAATTAATAAAGTCCTTAAAACATAACATAGCATGAAGGAAATCCTAATGAGATCATGATATTGATATTCTTATCATGTGTAATTATGTTAGTATCTAAATTATCCATAGTCATAGGATTAATGAGATGGGACATTGTTAATTTGGATAGACTAGCACACGTTATACTACTTGATTGGATCAAGCAATAAATCTCATAATTTGTAAACATGAGATATTTAGAGTTAACATGTGAATGTTTGCTGAGTGTAGCTAAGTACAATGGATGACCATCTATGAGACCAACATACGGATGATCTATTCAAATGTCAATGATAAGCTCAACATAGCAATGGTACAAGTATCCTTAGACTTGAGGTAATCAATAATATCTTGGATACTTATTATGTATTTTGACACTATTCCTCATTGCCTTATTGAGGTTGCTCATAGGGTGATGGTTGGATACAACTTGAGGTATTTGAAGGTAATTGGGTAACTAACAAAGGATTCATGACTCCTGATAGAAGGAGTGTATACCCATGGCCTCTTGTTGGGGTCATTACTTGGGAATCTCTAGCCGGAGTAGAAATATCATGAAGATAGTCTTCAATGACATGTCTAACATAGTAATGAGCTTTAGGGACAAGAACTAATATTACTTGGACTAGACGTAACATAGTAGTCTAGTGGGAGTTGACACATGTTCATACTCTGAACCAAGTGGGGTATAGAATGATGAAATGAATAATTACATGAAAATTGTGTACGGAAAGGTTCATAGTGAAATCACTGATTTTTTGGTGAATTGGGGGTCATGATATGTTGCTAGATACTGCAAATGACTTGCTTAAATTATTTGTAAATTTAAGTGGTCAACATAATCGGGAATCTAATGGGTCACATGCATTGGAGATATGAAGAATGAGTAAAATAGTCTTGGAAATGATCCAAAAATATGAGAGAATTATTTTGGTATAGATCGCGATGAGATCGTATAGAAAAATTGCTTAGGGGGAGGGGTCATAGGCCCACGTGGGCAGTAGGCCTACCCAGCATGCAGCTGCCCTAATTGGCCTTAACTGGCTAGTTAAGGCTAATTAAGGAAAAAACCCTAAAATCGCTCCCCTTGTCTTGTGCACTTTGTATCTAGACTCTTTTTGGGGTAAAAACATTTTTGAAATGTTTAAAAGTCTAAAATTTTTTTTGGAAATGATAAAAAATTTAAAAAAATTGTTAATTTTCATATTCTCTCAAATTGAGCATACAACATTGCTAGCACTTTGAGGCATGTTCAACCATTTCTCTTGTAGTTTACTCTTATATTTTCGTGTGGATTAACATTAGAGACATCCTAAAGTGGATTGTTTTGGTTTGCAACAACCCAATAAGGTGGAAATTTGAAGACTAAATTAAGAAATTATAAGGTATAATTTCTTACCTCTTTGTTTTGATAAATTAGTTTTAATGACACAAGCAAGATTCTTGATTCGGATTTTGAAAATTTTATTTTTCCGCTGCTTTTTATGAATAAGATTCATCTTCAAAACCCAACAAAAATAGTGGGAGTTATAATGCATGTTTATTAAAGACCTAATAATCATACATTTAGTACATTTTCTAACATGATATTTCTTTGCATCTAGGTTGCTAGAATCCTGTCATTAAACGTGAACTTACACTACAAGAAAATCAGCTTTTAATGAAAAAAATTAGTGAAGTGGTGTCATTAAAGGTACTTTTTTTTTGTAATTTTTATGAGAGTAAAACAATGTATAGAGAAAAGTTAATTATTAGTGAGAACTTTTTAATTTCCGAACTCTAGGTAAGTTATCCCCTCATTATTTATATCAAAACAAAAATTCCCTTCATTATTGATACATAATTTTAGTGGGATAATTTCCCACTAATTGGCTTCTAGGTTGGTTTCCTTATTTACGTCCAAAATCTATGTTGCAATAGGTTTCATTCTTTCCCCCTTTCTTTCCCCTTTCCCTTGTCCTTTCCATCTGGCATTGCTTGGTCTGATTCATTCCCTCTTTTTCTCCCCTTCTCCTTCCCCCTTTATGTTCAATGTAACTCCTTCCCCTTTCTATTCAACATTGGAGTTGGTCACCTTTGAGTTTCTTCAACAACTATTAGCAGATCTTATAAATAGTAAAATCTCTAATCTGAGTCTGAGGTTTCTTCACTAGGTATGGGAATTTATGTAATGGGGTTTTCTAGGTATGTTAGCTAGAATTTTTATGAATTTTTCTTTATTGGATCTATTTACTTTTAAATTTCTACAATATTGCTTATTTTCCATGAAATATACTGGCTTGTTAGAATTAGATTTTATTGGCTTGTTTGATTGCTGCGTTTTATACTTTTAAATACGCCAGCTAAAATTTTAGTGGAAAAAGGCTTCTTTCTGAATATGAGGAAAAAATGAGAATTAGGTGCCTGTAGAATGATTATGATGAAAAGGAGTGTGGAAATTGTTTGAAACATGGATAAAAATTGGTTCATTTTAGCCACCTTAAATTATTTAGATTTTTGATGCATATGTGAAAGAGTTGACCCTCTATTGTAATTACTAATTAGTGTTTTCTTTTTTATTAATAGAAGACTTAACCCCAGTCACGATTCAACTAATAGAAATCTGTCAAAGTTTTAAGAGATTCCATCGCCATTAAGAAGTCATTAGCATTTTAGAATATTTGTTAAGAACTTCTTTGTTATCATACCATACCTATAGTTGGTCACCATTTAAATGATATTGTCATGTAGAAGATGCTAAGAAGTCAACAAGAAAACTGAAGGCAAAAACGAATTAGGAGTGGTCCTAATTAGTATTAATATTCAAAATTTTAGTTGCATCCACTATTATAATGGAAAAAAAAGTTATACTAAGAGACTACTGATACACTAATCTAAATGCAAGCATTTATTGCATTTATTATAGACATTGTTAATTAGTCAACCATTTTTTTAGTTTATAACTAACCAAGATTATTGACTTTTTTAAAAAAATAAATAAATAATAGTTCATCCACATTTACCACCACATTAAGATTGTGGGAAGGGGAAAACAAAGTAAAAGTGGTAAAGCAAATGTGTTTACCTTCAATAATTGGTGTTTATTTTATGATTTTTTTTTTTGTGGAAAAATGAAATAGTGGGGTTGAGATCATTCCACTAAAGACATACTCATAATAGAGATAGCTACTAATTACCATTACTCTTATACAACCTCCCCACTAGTCTATAAGAGATTGATGTAAAACTAAATTAAGATATTATATACATTGCATATTTATAATTGAATTCATTTATAAAAAGAATTGATTCAAATAAAAAGTTATTTAAATTTCTTATGAAATATATCCAAATTGGTCTAATAATTTACAGTGAGAAGGTGAAATATAAGGTTTTCCACATGAAAGTTTTGAACTATGCACAATGTGAGTGTATACCTAGGGAGTGAAAAAAATATTAAAAGAAAATAGAAAATTCAAAAAATGAGCACAAGTGAAAAAAATCATATTCTTATTTTTGTTTTGTTTGTGTGTAGACATAATTGCTAAATAAATCCTCCCAAAATTCTAAGGTGTAACTCTAAGGTATATGTGACCAGAAGATACAATTAATCGAAGGGCTTCCTTTGTAAAATACCATTTCACAACCTAAACCATGAATTTGGATAGAATAGCTTTCTTCTTCTAATTAAGAAAGTAGATATTAGAAATGATTTCTTAAAACATTGCTTATATGAAATTTATATATAGTTTAATCGATTAGACTAGATTTATTCATATATTTATGAAAACATATTCCACATATTATATAAAAAATTTAACTTCAAATCATAACTAATGAAGGCAGTTTTAGTAATAAAAAGTTGAAAATCTTATCAGATTTGGCTTGACCTACATGATGAATGAGTTCAAAACTTTCTATGTGGCATGCAATGCATGGCATTAATAAAATGTTATCAAGTTTTTAATTATTCTATTAGAGGAAGAGAATAATCCATATTTGTTGGTTACTTACAAGAATGAATAATCCATATTTGTTGGTTACTTTTTTCTAGGCTACGCATGAATAATCCATATTTGTTGGTTACTTACAAGAATGTTTAATTTTTTTATTCTTTCCAATTCCAGTAAATATTCTATAGCATTCCAAAAAGTGAAAAGGGTAAATGAAGTAAATAGTAATCTATGTCTAAAGTTAGATTCCTTACTAACCTTTGCCACTGTTCACATCTTTTACTTTTTTGTGTGCAAATAAACATATATACACCCTTATCAATCCTTCGCTTCCTTAATTATGCCCTTTATTTTAATTTTTTCCTCCTAATCTCCATTTGGGCTTATACTAGAAAATAAAGTTTGCTAACAAAATCAACAAAAAGAATTAATGTTCACCTGAAAACCTAATTTCATTCATTGCTTTTCACTAAAGCTATTTTATTTTTTTTATTTGTCTCAAATTATAAACCATTTTCTTTTAAAAAATTTCTATGTCATATACTTTTTTATTATTAATAAATATGATTATTATTTCTTAATTTTATTCATATTTAAATAAATTTAAATATATCAAATTACTTCATATGTTTTATTTTAGAAGTTCATTTTTATCTCTGTCATCCCATATTGCTCTTTTACAACCTTTTTGTCAAACATTAATTTGTTAAAATCATAACCTTCACTTGAAATTACTTGTACATTATATATGCCAATTAAATTATGATTTTTCTTATAACATATTTTATGTTATTTGAGTGGGAAAATGGCACTTAGTAAAGAATGGATGAGTTTATTCAATGATTGACTTAATAAAAAATACAAGGATGGAGTTGAACAGATTTTGAATTATACTTTTAGGAGATAGGTGAAGAGCCTTTTATTTGTTGTTTGCGTGTTAAGTGTAATAACACAAATTATGGAACTGCATCTAAAAGTAAATGGGATAATTCAAAACTATACAACTTGGTATCACCATGATGAAAGACTTGGTGAGTCTTCATCAAATGATTAAAAATTAGATGGAAGTGATTGTTGAGAGGAGATTGGGGAAATCTTAAAGGACTTGTATCCTAGTATGGATGGTTTTGACAGTAGAATATCGAGAATTGGTTCAAGTCAAAATAAGAATGGGGATGAACCGAATGCTGAAGCAAAGACATTTTTATAGTGTTAAAGGATTTTGAGCTACTAATTTACCTAGGTTGTGAGACCTCAAAAGTATATGTGCTTATTCAGCTATTACAGATTAAAAGTATTGGTTAGTGGAGTAATGAATCATTCGACATGTGGCGACACCGCCTCCCCACCCTAACAACACGCGTGCCCGGATGAGGGAGTGCTGCTACCCGTCTGTCTTTCTCATACTTCTTCAGTAAACTATTTTTTTTTTCAATACTCATGTATATATGGATATAAACAAAAATCATAGTACAATTTATTTACATAAAATAGTAATTTTTAACATCAGTGGAATTCTTAACAAACTTTAAAAGTAAGTTTTACAAACTCAAACATTTCTTTAATATAAAAGTCAAATACAAAAGTTTCAAAACTTGTAACCCACTTTCTTAAGATTTCAACTGCTTTGCTTGAATGGGATCACCGCTTGCTTTATCTAATGTCTTCAGCTACCTTTTTATATTTGCGTGGAAATTAAACTCCATGCTAAGCTCTAAGCTTAGTGATGCATATAAATAAGACAATATACTATATCATGCAACAAGCATTAACAATTATCATTTTGTGCATAAAAATGTTTGCATGCATGACTATCAACATATTCCTATTTCATACAAGTATAAATGTCATGCTCATGTAGATAATGTTATTTTCATTTATCTTTAATGACAAATTATTCTGTAAATCTCTTTATCATTTCATCTCAATCTCATATCATCATCATTTTCTGATTCTTTTCTTTTCTTATTTTTCTGACATATCCTCATTATCTTGCCCACATCACTCTAAATTTTTGGACTAACTGGATACGGATTATGGATCAGGAGCACTCACAACAAGCTTATGCTACCCTGTCCACTATCTGGCTCATAAGAGCTTCTCAAATCAATGGCGCTCACAACAAGCTTTAGCCACATTGATTGAGTATAATTTCATCATAGATGAATAATCGGATCAAGGCCGCTCACACAAGCTTATGACACCTTGTCCTCATTTATATGTGCTCATCGGAGCTTTCTCAAGTCAGTAGCGCTCACACAAGCTTTAGCCACACTGACTGAGCATCCCAGACCAATGGCGCTCACCACAAGCTTTAGCCACATTGGTTGAGGTATAGTACAGTATCGTTCGCCCCCTTAATGACATGTCATCTATCCTGATTCTAGTCTGCAAGTAGAGTAATGGGCTTCTTTATATTTTTACATCAATCATTATTCTCAAATTTCCGCACATCAATATCTCATATTTATCCACATCTCAATTTTCTTGTTTTGCAAACATATAGTCATGATCATATGTCTTTTCATTCATTTACTAGATTTATCAATAATCTCATGTTTATCATCCGTATCAGATTTCATGTATTTCACTCATATCAGAATTCATATATCATTCATGACAATTCATTTTTCCATATCAATTCCTTTTTCTATATCACAACATATCACATTCTCATATATATATATATATATATATATATATATATATATATATATATATATATATATATATATATATATATATATATATATATATATATATTATGCAATCATTCTTATTTCGCTGGATAGACAATAACTTTCATTTACTTACCTGAATTCTTCATTAGATAACCACATTCATAATCATAATACAGAGCATTCACAACCGTGATTACTAATTTCATGCCTGTGAATTAGTTCACGCTCGTAATCCCAAGCCATGAACGCTACTGAAATGAATCGCCCAAAAGCATTCACGGTCGTGATTACTCATTCACGCTAATGAATAAGTTCACTTCCGTGATGCCAACCAGTGAACGCTTCTGGAATGAATAGTACCATTTCCACCCAGAAATTCACAACCATAACAAATCAGCCACAACCGTGAACCCACAAGTTCACGCCCGTGACTTAATAGTCACACCCGTGACTTTCAGCAGGAAATCTGCATATTCACATTTCATTCATTCTAACATCATTCAAATCATACCAAATTCTATTTCATGCATTTCTAAGGTTCTTTACTCAACTTATTACTTTCTAAAACATGTAAATGTCTTGATCATACAAGATTTTCTAACATGCATCATTAATTCAATGTCAACCAAGGATTTCATTCATATATGTTGGCGCATTAGTCAATCCAAATGGCATCACTAAGAACTCATAATGACCATAACGAGTCCTGAATGCCGTCTTAGATACATCTGACTCTTTGATCTTCAATTGATGATATCCGGATCGAAGTTCTATCTTTGAAAATACACTTGCACCTTTCAGCTGATCAAATAAATCATCAATCCTAGGCAGTGGGTATTTGTTCTTAACAATAACCCTATTAAGCTGTCTGTAGTCAATGCAAAGACGTAAGGTACCGTCTTTCTTCTTCACAAATAGTACTGGAGCATGGTGATACACTAGGTCGTATAAATCCTTTATCTAACATTTCTTGTAACTGTATCTTCAACTCTTTCAATTCTATGGGTGCCATCCTATATGGTGTAATTGATATAGGAGCAGTGCCAGGTACTAATTCAATAGCAAACTCTATCTCTCGGTTAGGTGGTAGTCCTGGTAACTTCTCAAGAAACACATCTGGAAATTCCCTAACAGTTGGAATGTCGGTCAACTTTGGACTTTTCTTTCGGGTGTCAATCACGTATGCTAGGTAAGTCTCACATCCCTTATTGATGAGTTTTCGAGCTTTCAACGCTGATATTACATTATCTAGATATGCTCTATACTCACCCATCACTACTATCTCTTATTGTTCTGAAACTTTAATTCTCATTTGCCTCTTTCCACAATCTATTATCACCCTATGGCAAGCTAGCCAATCCATTCCCAAGATCACATCGAACTCGCGGAATGGTAGCTCTATTAGATCTGCTGGAAATTGTCTGCCTTGAATTTCGACTGGGCAACCCCTAAACACTTTACTAACCCGCACACTGTGTCCTAATGGGTTAGTCACACAAATCTCATATTCTAGAATCTCTGGTTTTAGACCCTCTCGACCCGATGATGGTGTGCATATGTATGAGTGTGTTGACCCAGGGTCTATCAATGCATGTATACAAGAGCCAAAGAGAAGGAATTTACCCGCTATGACGTCAGGTGCATCCTACTCTTCTCGGCCTCGCATGGCATAAGCTCTTGCTGGAGCAACTCTACTACCTTCAGGTCTCTCTACTGTGTCTGATCTAAATTAGCTTGGCCCTGCACGGCCTCCTCTTCCTTGTCCTCAACCTCGTCCTCTGCCTTGTCCCATAGTCTGTATTGGCACTGACTCAACACTCCCTGAACCTCTACCAAACTGTAGCAATGGACAATCTCTTTTAATATGGTTCTTGGAGCCGTTTCTCATGCACGCTCCTGTCATCGACCAACACTCTCCTGGATGTGAACGACCACAATGCTGACACACCAGTAGAGTGGTTGATCTACGTGATGCCTGTGTCGGTGCACTAGCTGCCGATGAAGTAGATCTTACGGGTTATCCCCGTCTATAAGAATGAAATCTGCTGGAACTCCCAGCCTGGAATCGGCCACCAAAAGATCTGGCTCTTTTGCCACTAGACTGTACTCCACTTGGTTGTGGTGCTGGTCTACTAACCCCACTAATCTGTACTTGTTGTTGTGTCGCCAGGACTCTTTCAACTGTTCTAGCATATGCTAGTAAATTTGGGAAACTCATCAGTCGTAGGGCTGAAACTTGTAACTTAATAGTATCCCTCAATCCATCTTCAAATCATCGGCACTTATCTGCCTCAGTGGATACAATACCACCAACATACTTACAAAGATGAGTGAATTCTCTCTCATATTCTGTTACAGACATATCCCTCTATTTTAATATCAGAAACTCTCTCTCCTTGTCGTCTGTGTAGATAGGAGGAATATACTGCTCCTTAAACTTCTCTAGAAAGAATTCCAATGTCATAGGGTTAGGAGCCTCTGTACTCTGTGATTCATATCACCACCAATCATATGCATGCTCCTGTAGCAGAGATACTGCATATTCATATTTTTGTTCATCTATGCAGTGTAGTTGATTAAATACTCGCTCCACTCATTCCAACCAAAATTCTGCCACTAAGGGGTCAACTTCCCGTTTACCATAGAAATCAGATGCCCCTAATTTCCTCAGTCTCTCAAATTGTAATCCAGACAAATCTGATCGTGAACCCTCAAGTTCAAGCCCGTGACTCAATAGTCACACCCGTGACTTTCAGTAGGAAATCTGCATATTCACATTTCATTCATTCTAACATCATTCAGATCATACCAAATTCTATTTCATGCATTTCTAAGGTTCTTTACTCAACTTATCACTTTTCAATACATGTAAATGCCTTGATCATACAATATTCTCTAACATGCATCATTAATTCATTATCACACAAGGATCTCATTCATACATGTCTAATTCTATAGTTTCATGTCATAATCATCATCATTCTTGAAATATATTTATCAACCATCATGTTCAGCATGCATTATTTCAAACAAAATAGGCTATTGCCTTAAGTTATGCACAAACCTTAAATCTTTCTCCTTCACTCTTCTAGGTAGCTTTCTCTTTTCCTTTACTCCTTAGAGCTTATTCCTTGTCATTTGGAACTCCTACAACATCATAAATCATTATTTCCATATGATTTTCTCAAGACTCTAAGCTCTCTTTCTCTCTTGCAAAACCCTAGTTTCTCTTTCTTTCCATAAGTCTTAGAAGAGCTCAAAATTCAAAATTCCTTTAAGAAAAGATGAAGAAGAAGAAGAGATGCTTCTTACCTTATACTTTTCTTCATCAAATCACAACTTTGAAGATTTTCTCTCTCTACCAAACTTGAGTTTTCTTCCTCTTTCTTGTTCTTTCCAGCTTTCTTAAGAGTTATGGAACATAAATATCACTTTGTCTCGCTCTTTCCTTTCTCTTCTCTTCCTTTCTCTCTCTAGAAATCAAGATTGGCTATGGAGGAGATTGGGTTGGCGTGTCTGGTGTAAAAGAGAGAGAAGAAGACATAAAATAAAGAGAAGATGAAAAAGAAATGAGTCTTAAATAGGGTACCCAAAAAGTCTTCATGTAGGACCCACCATTTTACCATTTTCTCCCAATTTTACACTTAATCAAATATTAATTCTCTTCCTTTAGTGTCATGGCCGGCCAACCCAATTTTAAGTGTCCAAATTAATATGTTGATTAACAATTAATCTCATTAATCTTCCAATTTTTGATAAATTGCAATTTGACCCCAAAACTTAACAAATTTTGCTATTTAGTCCTTTACCGTAAATCAACTTCTTTAAACTCTATAATCACTTAATTAGGCATGTATCATTTAATTTAACCATTACTTAATCAATTTTGTGTAAAAATCCGAATTTAGACTCTGATCGGTCAAACACGTTAACTTCGCGACACGCGCGACTCGGGGCCTAAATTAGCGGATATTACACGACATGCTACTACAGATATTGAAAAAAAAATACTCACTATTGGTTCAACTTTGCCGAAATCCTATTATGAAGCCAAAAAAATTATTAAAGAGCTTGGTCTCTCTTATAAAAAAAAAATAGATGCATGTGTCAATAATTTTATGTTGTATTGGAAGGAAGAAGAAAATACTGGCTTATGTAAAATATGTGATGCTTCAAGATGGAAAGAATATAGGCATACGAGGGAAACTAAAGTTCGAGTCACCGATAAGAAATTAGCTATGAAGACTTTGCGTTACTTTCCTTTAAAACCAAGGCCTCCAAGGTTGTTCATGTCTAAAAAGACAGTTTCTTTTGTGAGATGGCATCATGAAAATAGAGTGAAAGATGGAATAATGAGACATCTAGATGATTCTATGGTGTGGAAGTCATTTGATAATCTTTATAAAGATTTTTTGCCGAACTGCAAAATGTATGATTTGTTCTTGCTAGTGATGGTTTCCAACCATTTACTCATTCATAACAATCCTACAGCCTTTGGCTAGTAATACTCATTCAATACAATTTTCCTCCATGGATGTGCATGAAAGAATCTAATTTTATTCTTTCAATGGTCATACCAAGTCCGGAGGATTCAGGAGATGCTATTGATATCTATCTCAAACCTTTAATTGAAAAGTTAAAAGAGTTGTGGGAGGTAAGTATTGAAAAATTTGATGCTTCAACTCGATAAAATTTTCAATTGCATTCATCTTTATTGTTGACAATTAAAAACTTTCATGCGTATGAAAACTTAATTGGTTAGAGTACTAAGGGTAAAATGGCATGCCTTAGTTGTAACAAAGACACTTGTTCTATAAGGTTAGCTAATGGAATGAAGCACTATTATATGGATCATTGTCATTATTTTTCTAGCAACCATAAATGGTGAAAACATAAAAGTTCATTTGATGGAACTAAAGAGGTAAGACCACTGCCACATTCACTTTCAAGTGATGATGTACTTGCTCAAGCGAATGATCTTGAAGGAATCATTTTAACTAAAATTGGTAAAAACAAGGTGAAAATATCTCATGATAAAAGAGGTGATAATTGGAATAAGAAAAGTATTTTCTTTGAACTTCCATCTTAGAGTTCCCTTTTGTTACGACATAATTTGGATGTGATGCACATTGAAAAGAACATATGTGAGAATATACTAGGAACAATTATGAATATGAAGGGGAAAAGTAAGGACAATGTCTAGGCTTGTTTTGATTTGGAAGCTATGAAAATCATACTTGAGTTGCATCCAATTAGTGAAAGGGATAAGCTTGAGTTGCCCATTGCATCCTACACATTGTCTAATAAGGAGAAGCATAATGTTTTTTTTTTTATTTTTAAAGCAATTGAGAGTATCCGTTGGGTTTTCATCCAATATTTCTCAAAGTGTTAACATGAAAGAACATAAAAATTTTAGGTTTGAAAATTCATGATTTTCATGTCCTTTTACAATATTTACTTCCTCTTGGGATATGTGGCCTCCTCCTGTCATATCCGCTAATTTAGACCAAAGTCACGCGAATTGTTAAATTGACTCGTCAGTTTGACCCAAAGTCTAAAATTGGATTTTTATCGAAAAATAATTAAATTAATGGTGATTAAGTATGGAAAATACCTAATAAAGTGTTTAAAATATTTTAAGATGTTAAATTTCGGTAAATGACGAAATTGTAAATTTTGAAAAGTTTAGGGGTCAATTTGCAATTTACCAAAAATTTGAGGATTTATTGTGATAATCATAAATTAAATGCATGAATTGGGACATAAAATGCATATGGAGGCCAGCCACACCAAGTGGTAACCCTTAATTGGCCATATAACATGCATGAATGAGATATTACATGCATGAATTGGAAATTAAAGAAAAGTTTCTAGAAAATGCTTAGGTGTCTCCATTAATTAAGTAATTTTGTCACTTTGCTCTTAATTGCTTATTCTTTCTTCATTATCACTCTTGATCTAGAATTTTCCCATCATTAAGTGTATTCCACATTTCTTGAAGCATAGCACACCAAGTGGCAAAGTTTAAGAACCTAATTAACATACATGCATTTAGCATTAATTAAAGCTTCTAGATTGATGCTTAGGTGTCCCCTATCTTAATAACTTTTGTCATCTTCTTCTTGATTGTTTCTTCTTCTTCCTTACCCATTTTCATTGACTAAAATTCTGCCTTCCTAAGCCAGCCCATGTTTCCACAAAATCCTCCATAGCTAAAGCTTGATTCTAGTGAAAGAAAGTGAGAAAAGAGAGAAAAAGTAAGGGAAAATTCCATTTTCATGCTCAAGGAAGCTTAAGAGAGTAAGGAAAAAGAGAGAGATTAGGGTTTGAAGTTTTAATAATCTGATTATAAATTTTAGGAACTCAAATTGACAGGGAGCTAGATCAAAGGATCAAAGTAAAGCAAAAAAAGAGAGGTTTGTGCATAACCTAAGGCAATAGCCTATTTTAATTTTTTTTTTTGCATGATTTAATTATTTGGCATGTTGATGATTTTGAATTAATAGTATTTTGTGTTGAAAATCTTGGGGACATGTTTGCTAGACTTAGGATTTAATTTGGTAAAAATTGAATGTGATTAGCTTGTATGTTCCTTGTTGGAAATTGATGAGCAGTGTTCACTTAAACTGTTATAACTTAATTTCTGGAACTCGGTTTTGTATGTTGTTTGTTGGGTTTGAAAGATAAGACATAGGGATATAAATTTAATTTAGATCATAAAACCTGAATATGTCTTTAATTGTCCAAAAAAATTCATAAACTTCGGACATAGAATTTATCCATAAATTCTGGGCAGAATTGTTAGTAATGAGCAGTAAGTACTTAAACTGTTATAACTTGTGTTCTGGAGCTTGGATTTGTATTTTCCTTGTTTAGTATTAAAGCTAAGACATAAGGATATAATTTTTATTTAGACTATAATATTTGAATATGTCTGTAATTGTCTAGAAAAATTCATAAAATTCAGACTTAGAATCTGTCCAGAAAATTCTGGGCAGAATTACTAGTGACCAATCAGTGTTCATTTTATCATATCTTTTGATACAGAACTCAGAATTAAGTGATTAAAGTTTCATATTAAATATAGGATCCAGAACTAAAATTTTTAAGCACATCAATTAACTAAATTCAGAACATAAAAGGACCAAAATTAAGGTCCAAAATAGGGAACAAAATCTACCAGTGACAGGGCAGCATATGAGTTGAGAAATGAAATGAGTAAAATGATGAGAACCTTGTTATATTATGTAATTGTTATTTTAATTGAGTGATTATGGGATTATTTTGAGACATTAAATGCATGAAAAGTGTGAAATTAATTGCTATGAATTTTTAATGAGATTATTTAAGCCCTAGAACACCTAACTAGAACCAACTTAGATAGTTTGGCACGCCAAACAGGGGGGAGTATGATGAAAATGATTAAATCCATTAATAGTATGATTATCTACTCCGAGTTTGGCATTTTTATCTATGTCGGGATGACATTATTATCTACGCTGGGATGACATTATTATCTACACCGGAATGACATTATTATCTACGCCGGGTATGACACGGTTATCTATGCCGAGTTTGGTATTATTATCTACGCTGGGTTTGACACTTATATGCTCACATCATATTGCCCGGGTGATACTCCTCAAAACCCAAAACAAAAAGATCAAACTTGTACCATTAAAACTAATTTATATAAATGTAAATGTTAAAAATTATACCTTGTAATTTTTATTTGTTCTTCAAATCTTCACTTTGTTGGGTTGTAGTAAACCACAACAATCCACACTATGATGTCTCTAATGACAATCCAGCAAAGAATGAAGAAAAAACTATAAAGAGAAATGCTTTGAACAAATTCAAAGTGTTAGCTTTGAAAGTGTTCTTGAGAGAATTTTTGTTGTCTTAAAAATATTTTTTTCACAAAAAATATTTTCATGTCTATTTTCTACCATTTGATGTATTTTCTACTTGAATCAAATTCAAAAATACGATAAAAATTCAAAAATGAAAAAAATGGAAACAAATGAATAGTAATTGGCCATAATTGGCCTAATTAAGGCCAAAAACTGCCTTTGGCCAACGGATGGGAGGCAGCAGCGTGCTGGGCCTACTATGGGCTGCTGCTGGGCAACCCAGCTGGCCCGCTAGGTAGGACAGTAGCCCGTACGGGGCCGCTAGGCGAGCCAGCAGCCCGTGCGGGCCCACGCGGTCCCATAACACTCCCAAACGATTTTGGATCCTATCCAATACCATTTTACTCATTCTCCATATCTTCAATGCGTGTGACCCATTAGGTTCCCAGTTATGTTGGCTACTTAAATTAACAATTAATTTAAGCAGGTCATGAGCGGTATCTAGCAACACATCATGACCCCAATTGACTGGAAAGTCAGTTTTTTGACTACGAACCTTTCCATAGATAATTTCTATGCAATTATTCCTTTCACCATTCTATACCCCACTTGGTTCAGAGTATGGACATGTGTCAACTTCCACTAGACTGACTACATCATGTATAGTCCAAGTAATGTTAGTTCTTATCCTTGAGGCTCATTACTCTATTAGATATGTCATTGAAGACTATATTTATGACATTTTCACTCCGGCCAGAGATTCCTGAATAATCACCTCGACAAGAGGCCATGGGTATACACTCCTTCTATCAAGAGTGGTGAATCCTTTGTTGGTTACCCAATTACCTTCGAATACCTCAAGTTGTATCCAATCACCACCCTATGAGCTACCTCTCTTCGGCAACAAGGAATAGTGTCAAAATACAGAATCAATATTCAAGATATCCTTGAGTACATCAAGTCTAAGGATACTTGCACCATTGCTATGATGAGACTATCATTGACATTTGAATAGATTATCCATATGATTGTCTCATAGTTGGTCATCCAATGTACTTAACTACACTTAGCAAGCATCCACATGTTAACTCTAAATATCTCATGTTTATAGATTATGAGATCTACTACTCGATCCAATCAATGAGTGTAACATGTGCTAGTCTGTCTGGATTAATAATGTCCCGTCTCATTAATCCTATGACTAGGGATAATTTTGATACTAACATAATTACACATGATAAGAATCTCAATATCACGATCTCATCATGATTTCCTTCATGCTATGTTATGTATCAAGGACTTCATTAATTGATTTAAGATCACTTATCAATTCATATATCAAATGAACATCAAATTAATGAAAAAGCATTTATTAATCAAATAAATTTGTACAATAAGTGCTAAAGGTGATTGCCTTTAGAGCACTCCTCTAACAAGTGGTTCATAGGTGTCTTGGGCATAATTGAAAACATAAATAAAGAAGTTATGGAACATAAATGAATTATTGAAAATAAAAATGGAATTACGAATTTTGACATGGATAAAAAGAAGATTTATGCATACTAGAATATTATGAAATGTCTGTTTGTATGATTTGATCATAAATTGTTATATGACAAAGCATGTGGCATTAAAAATAGTTTATTGCCTTATTTATATGCACCGCTAAGCCAAGAGCTTAGCATGGGAGTGTCCCTCGTGCAGGTATAGCAAATAATAAATAGACAGTAGTAGATAAAACTAATGGTGACCTGATCCGTAGAGCAGCATATTTCAACTATCGTGGGTCATATAACGTTTGTATATTGTCTTTAAAATTTTATTTTGTAATATTTGTAAAATAAACAGTATGTTTTGTAAAGAACATATTATGATATAAAAATATAATTTATCTTTTATGTTATGATTTCTTTTTATACTGCAAAGTAAATAAATAGTAAATAAAGAAAAAAAATACGAGTGATTTTCATTTATACAAATTTTGAAAATGATATTTTAACCGATGAAGTCAGTGTAGCACACCCTCATCCGGGCACGAGCTGCAGGGGTGAGGGGGTGTTACACCTCCCTAAAGCTGTGTGTGAACCCATTATTCTGTTGTCATTATTCTTTACTAGTTTGGGTGCTAAAACATTGAGAATTGAAGAGTTGGAAAATATTTAATCCCAAATTTTGATTACTCTATGTGAGTTGGAACAAAATTTTCTCCCTTTTTATTTTGATGTGATGGTGCATCTACCTATTCATTTGGATAATGAGGCCAAAATTGTTGGACCTGTCCAATATCAATGGATGTACCCTATTAAGCATATGGTGTATGAGTTAAAACCACTGATTTGCAACATGGCTCGTCCGAAAGGCTCAATAGTAGAATGTTATATAGCAAAGGAGTGTATGACTCCTTGCTTAAGTTACTTGAAAGGAATAAAGGCAAAATTATATACACTTGAGCAAAATTTTGATAATGGCTTTCATAAACATGAAGGTCAAATATTCATATTTTCACGCTGTTATGACTTGTATTCTCAATGATGATGAATGGGAAAAAGTTCATAGTTATGTGTTAAAGAATTGTGATGAAGTTCAACCTTTATTGAGTAAGCTTAACTATCTATAAATACTTTCTCTTTTTCTTTTTTATATAGATTTGTTTCTTATTTATGTTGTAATACAACGAGTATTCTCAAAATCAACAACATAATACACCACAAATGTGAGATGCTATGTGGAATAATTATTTTTTCAATTATTTCAAAAAGAGAGTAAGTGATTCTATTGTTATATGTTAATGGTATTGAACACAATTATTTTTTTTCAAGTTATTTAGAAAATAATTTGTTTGTAGGTTAAAAAATCGCAAATGCAATACCAACATACTAAATCTAATCAATCATTATCATTGTCTCGTGGTCCTTCAAAATATGTTACATGCTTTCATGGTTATATTGTCAATGGATATAGATTTCGGATAGAAGCTCATGACAATGAATATAGAACACAAAATTTTGGAGTGTGTGTCATTGGTGATATATATGGTCATTATGTTGACTATTATAGGGTGTTGATAGAGATTCTTGAACTATAGTACCTAGATGGAAATTGTGCGGTTTTATTTCGATGTAGATGGTTCAATAATATTTGGAGAAAAATAATTGGTATCCTAACTAGCTTAGATGTTGATGAATAAAATATTTGGAGAAAAATAGATTTGGAGCTACTAGCAGTTGATTTACTACTATCAAAAAGAAGAAAAAGTGAAAAGCAATTTGAAGAAGTATTCCAACCTATTATTTTGTTGATTGTTCTTCCTTTTTGCTAATTTTTGTTGGTAAATGTATTGTTTCCTTTAATGTTTTAGTTTTTTCTCCTTATGGTAGTAGGAGTTGAGTATTTATTACTCGAAAGGGTATATTCATCATCTCTAATAATCTTTTATATTTCGTAATTTGACAAATGAAATCAATGCTTGCAAAATTTAATAAGGGCATTCACCACAATCCTACAAAATTTATAGTATTTGCCGCAATTATTAAATTGCAGGAAAATTTATGGTAATGGTCCCTATGGCTTGTGGCTTTTAACAAGTTGCAGCAATCTTTTTTTTTCTTAGCATTTATAATATTTAATTACTTTCCTTCAAATCATTGAGGGATTTTTCCTACTATTTATGCTACTAATGTGTTGTCTATTTTTAAAGTAAAATTCTATTAATAAACAACTATTAAATTACCATGAACCATCAAGTTAAATATTCATTTTCTCATGTACATAATCTATTGTAGGAATGCTTCTCCAATCCTAACATAGAGTTTTATTGTGAGCATACCTTAGAGCATATAGGTGTTTTGTGGGTAGTATCGAGATCATCCTTGAATGTCAATTATGTAAGAACTTGCAAAACTAAACCTGAAATTTTGAAAAATATCCCACAAAGAATGAATGATAAAGATTTGGAGTGGCTTGTGAATAACAAGTTCTTAACGGAAGAGTTTCAAGTATGTTAATGCTTGTAAAAAATGTTAAAATATGTATTCATTATTTATTCAAATTGTTTCAAATAAGAAATCTAATGTCAAATTTTGTCCATAATTAATGTAGAAATCCAGTAATCAGAATTCTAACAATTGTGTTAATGGGGTCATGCCTCATCAAATAGGAAGCAAGCCACATAGACAGATGATATATGATATGGTAGTAAAAGGTCTAGAGTTCTTGTGTTCCATATCTAATGTTGTTGCTTAATTAACATATACAATGTTACTTTCCCTTTTTAAATTTTTTGGGGAGGTAAGGATAGTAACCTATCTATCATTGCAAAAAAAAATTTATAAGACTCAATAGACAAATGGAAAGTTAGATCCAACAACACATGAAAAATATGTAATTATCACAACTTAGCCTTTTAGCCTTAGTTCTTTGATCATCATTTATTCATATGACTTATAAGTGATGGACCTTTGGAGGACGAGATTATAAAGATTGTTGAAGAAAATCAAGAACATTCAGATCTTGAGGTTATTGAAATGTATTTTGGACCACAACGCCATAGACATGTCTTTGGTTTTAGAGGTGGGATTAAAAGAAAACATTTTGATGATTACTAAGCTACCTATGTAAAAAAGCTTGAGGCTAAGATCTATGAAAAGGAAGAAGAAAATAATAACCTCAAGAGATGCATAGATGGAATTGAAAGTAGATTGGCCCGAATAGAGAATAACACCCAAATAACTACATATGCACCTCCAACATCTAGCAATGACCCTCAACAGGTATCAAATGGTTAAGTTTGATACTTTCCATTTTCCATTCTTTCATTTCTCTTTCAATTGTTTTTGTTCTACATTTTTGGACTTGATTTGTTTTATCAATTAGGACTTCATTTGTTCTAAATTTTGTAGGATGCTTAGAGCCACAAATATGAACAATTTTTTGCTTATAACACTTAGGTAATTATTCTACTAGTACATTTATTTTTTTCTTTGAATGACATGCTTTGCTATTGAGATTAATTATTTTCTTTGTTGAATTTTCTAGTAGATTAATTCAACGGTGAACTCAAGTTTAGATTAAAAATTAGGTATTTTGAAGGAACAACCAAGTGATCCACATTCATGGAACTCATTCTTTTTATACTCCAAGGAGTATATATTAGGAAATACTTTATCCAACCATATGGAACTTATACTTTGATACTTTAGAACAAATTACAATTGTGCATATTTGGGATATATATTTGTGGATGTGGTTGTTTATATGCAATATTTTGTTTAAAAAAATTATTTGTTCTAAATACTTTGCAATTTTTCTTGTTTATATAATGATCATTGATAAATGTTTCTCAAATATTTTTAATGAGGGTAGTTTTTTATTTAATGATGAATAATTCAATTGTTATATTGATTTTTAGTGAATGGCTTATAACTAATCCTAACAATATCTTTTATCAATAAAATTATATATAATGATATAATGACAAAATATATTGTCATTAAAGTGATAATTTAATGATAGGCAGATCACAATTAATGATGAGATTTGTTATCATTTAAATGAATTTTTATTGACGGTAAAACTTCGTCAAAAAAATATCATGTCAATAATGATGAGACCCTTTTCCTGTCATTACATAGTTTTATCTATAAGGGCAGCAATGACGATTCATGACAGGAAATTTCCCATCATTAAAAAGTATTAAAGATTGTTTTTTCACATTCAATGAAGAAATATCGCATCACTATAGATCAATTTTCTTGTAGTGTTACACTCAATTCTTGAATTCAATAAACTGACTGGCCCAACTTCTTAATTTGGCTAAGGAATGTGAGAATAGTTCTCAATGTTGAAAACATAGCCTATGTCTTGGAAGAACTGCTTCCCTCCCCTTTTGCTAATGATGCATCTGTTAATGAACAGTTGGCATACAAGAAGCAAGTGGATGTTAGTGAGCTGGTGGGTTGCATTATGCTCGCCTCTATGTCACCTGAGTTTCAAAAGCGGTATGAGACTATGGATGCAAATACCATTGTGTAACATCTAAGAGAGTTTTTTGATCAACAAGCTTGAACTGAGCAATATGAGATATCTAAATTGATCCTGTAACATTCAGTGATTTAGGCCCCGATTTCGCGTGACCGTAGTGGGGTCCACTGGTTCAATCGGAGTCTAAATTTAAACCCATAAAAAATGAATGACTAATAATAAGAGAAAATAATTAAGGATATTATTATTTGGGAATTAAAAAGATTTGGGGTAGAATTAGAAAAAAATAAAATATTCTATGGACCAAATTGGTATTATGGAAATTGTTTGGGGAAAAGTGTGAATATGGAGCAAGATGTGGCAAATATGGAATTTTTCAAAGTTTAAATGTTAATTAAGATTAATTAACTTAATGAACCAATAAGAATTAAGATTAATTTTAATTAGTGGGACCCACTTCTTAATTTAGGTATAAAAGTCAAAAAGGAAGACAAATTCCACATTCTTCCATGACTTTCTCTTCTTCATCTTTTCTTCCATTTTGGCCGTCCACTTCTCCATCCCAAAAGCCACCATTTTTCTGTAAATTAAGCTTTAAAAAGTAAGGAAATAAATTATTTTTGAGAGGAAAAAAATTCAGAATTTTAGAGTTCTTACCATAAAAGGTACCAAATGAGCAAGAAGGAAGGAAGGAAAAAAAAAATGAAAGAGAGAAAAATTAAGGGGAATTTCGGCCCACTTTGAAGAGCACTTAAAGTGAGTTTATTCTTCTTAAATTCAATCTTTTTCCTTCTATTTGAGACCCATAATGATGATAGATGTGATTAGGTTTGGTAGATTGAGCTTTTGTTGCAAGATTGGAAGTAGAAATTTAAGTTTGTGATTAGTTGATGAAAGTGTAATTAAACTTTGAATTAATGATATTTGATGTTAGGTAATTATTTTATGGCTTAAAAAATGAAGAAAATATAATGTTGAAGGATGAATGAGGGGCTGCCATAGTTAAATAAATTTGGGGAAAATTGAAATTAACATAGAAACACCACAATTGGTGATAGATTAAGGGTGAATTGAATGTTGAATTGAAGAAAATAAATTGGGAACTAGGATATGGTTTTTGGGCAGCCATGACATATGAAGAAGGAAGTTTAACCTTAGTACATTTTAGCTCAATTAAGGTGTAAAACATATTAGGATCATTAGAATATTATATAGACATGAAAATCGAAGTACGCGATTTTTATAAATGTTATATGAATTCAAGTTGTTCAATATTGAGTATTTGCTGAAATTTATTGATTGTATATAATTTCTTTATTTTATGTCTTACTTATTAAATGGTTAATTAATATGTGAAGAAATATATATGTATGTAAAATTTTTATCATTGAAGCACCACTAAGCTAGTAGCTTAGCGCGGGTGGTTTCCTCTTGCGCAGGTTTAGAAGGGTAGCCATAGAAAATAGACCTTCAGAAGAAGAAGGGTACCCAGAGGAAAGCAGCTAGCAGCTTTGGTTTTATTTTTAATATATTTTATTATAATCTTTGTAAATTAAAGTATCGTTTTTATTCCATATCATGTGTATTAAATATGTGAGTCACTATGTAAAAGAACATGATTTGAATGTAAATTTATGTACTTTATAAATAAATAAAATTTTGAGTATTTATGCTTGTAATAATTTTTATTTCGGTGTTTGCAATATTTTCATAAAAAAAATGTTACTTTACTTCATTAATTTTATAAAACAGTAAGACGAGTAATGCTCACTTACCTTGTTGAACTACAGTGGGGTAAGGGGGTATTATAGATCCTTAGCTCCAAGATGGCTGAGGGGACATCTCCAATGCAATGTACATTGAAGATTAGGAAGAAAGGCATAGAAACGACATCAAAAGGGAGTTGTTTCCATTATGGCAAGAGTTGCCAAAGGAAGACGAATTGCAAGGCCTATCTAGAATATTTGAAGAAAGAGAAGGATAAGACATTAGATGCACCTTCTACTTCAGGTATTTATGATATTAAGGTTAATACTATTTCCATTAATAATGCATGGGTACTGGATATCGGATGTGGGTCTTACATATGCATAAACATGCAAGACCTATGGTGAACAGTAGACAACTCAAGAAATGAGAGTTAGACTTGGATGTAAGCAATGAGGTAAGAGTTGTTGCATTAGCTGTAGGAACTTGTGTATTAACCCTCCTAGTGGGCTTCTTTTAGAATTAGACAATTGCTTTTATGCCCTAGTTTTAACTGAGAATATTATTTCCGTTTCTTATGTAAATAGAAAAGATTTTTCATTTGACTATTAATGGCAATGGTTTCTCTATATTGTTGAATGATATTCTTTATGGAACTGACACAGTATGCAATAGAATTTACATTCTTGACATGTCTAATTCAATCCTCAGTATTAATAATAATAAAAGACAAAAGTTGGATAACCTAAAACCATCGTATTGAGGGCATTGTTGCCTTAACCATATAAACGAGAGGTGCATGACAAAGTTACATATGAATGGTGACTTAGGTTCATTTGATTATGAATCATATGAAATATGTGCATCTTGTTTATTAGGCAAGATGACAAAATCACTTTTTAGTTGAAAGGGTAAACGTACTAATGGGCTACTGGACCTTGAACTGACATATGTATGTGGACCGATATCAGAGCATGCCATAGGTGGTTTTATCTACTTCATTACATTGATTGATGATTATTCACGATATGGGTATGTGTATTTGATGAGATACAAATCTAAAACATTTGAAAAGTTCAAAGAATTTAGAAATGAAGTAGAGAAAAAAAGTTAGAAAAAGTATTAAAATACTTAAGTCAAATTGAGGTGAAGAATAATTTAATCAAAAGTTTCAAGGTTATCTAAGAAATAATGGGATTTTATCTCAATGGACTCCACCTTGCACACCACACCATAATAGTATGGCTGAAAGGAGAAATCAAACCTTGTTAGATATGTTGAGGTCAATTATGAGCTTTGCAAAACTACCTAAGTCCTTTTGGGGTCATGCATTAGAGACATCTATTTATATATTAAATAGAGTCCATTCTAAGCTAGTTGATGTTATTCCATATGAGATATGGAATAACAAGAGACCTATTCTTTCACATATGAAAGTATGGTGTTGTCCTGCTTATGTAAAGAGGACAATGTTAGACAAGGTAGAAGCTAAGTCTGATAAGTGTCTGTTTGTTGGATATCCAAAAGAATCATTTGAATATCAATTTTACCACCATTTGGAATAAAACATGTTCGTTTCAAAGCATGTTGTCTTCTTAGAGAAAGAGTTTCTTCTAAAAGAAGATAGTGGGAGCAAAATTAAACATGATGAACTTCAAATGCTCAAACATATGCAAATCAACTGATTGAACCCAAATATGTTACTTATATAAATGAAGTAATAGCTACACCTTCTGAAACACAGGAACTTCATAGATCAAATAAGAAACACATTACTCCTGAGAGATATGGATTTCTCATAAGTGAACATAATGATGTATTGCTCATAAAGGTTGATGAGCCTACTTCCTATGAAGAAGCTCTAAATAGTTCAGCATATAACAGATCGCTAAAAGCTATCAGTCAAAGATAGATTCCATGTATGAAAACCAAGTGTAGACTTTAGTGGACCCACCTGAAGGGATTAAACCCATTAGGTGCAAATGAGTCTTCAAGAAGAAAACTGACATGGATGGTAATATAGTTACCTATAAAGCTAGGCTAGTAGCTAAAAGATTACATCAATGACAAGGTGTTGACTATGACAAAAAATTTTCTCTAGTTGCTATGCTTAAATCCATAAGGATACTCCTAGCCATTGCTACTCATTATGATTATGAGATTTGGCAAATGAATGTGAAAACAAGTTTCTTTAATGGAAATCTAATTGAGGATGTGTACATGAAATAACCAAAGGGTTTCACATCTTATGATGGCAAAAAGGTATGCAAATTGCAAAGATCCATTTGTGGATTGATGCAAGCATCCAGGAGTTGGAACAACTGATTTTATGAGACAATTAAAGAGTTTGGTTTCTCACAAAATATGGATGAACCTTGTTTTTACAAGAACGCTAGTGGAAGTGTAGTCGTATTCCTAGTATTGTATGTAGATGACATATTTCTAATAGGAAACGATGTCTCAATTCTTCAATCAGTTAAAATTTGGCCTTCAATGAATATCTCCATAAAAGACCTTGGAGATGCAACCTATATACTGGAGATTAAGATCTATAGAGATAGATCTAAGAGGTTCCTTGGTCATTCTTAGTCTACATACATAGATAAGATGCTAAAGAGGTTTAGCATGGAACAATCCAAGAGAGGATTAATTCCACTGGCTCATAGGATTACCTTCTATAAGTTCATGCTCAAGGTTATCTTGGATACTAAATCATATATTTTGACACATAGTCTATGCTTTGAACCAAATGAAGTATAGTTTGTTGAAAGGATGAATTACACGGTAATTGTCTCTAAAAGTGTTCAAAGTTAAACCACTAACTTTTTTATTAATTGGGTGGTTATGATGTGTTGCCAGATATCGCTCATGCTCTGCTAAGTAAAGGAAAATTGATTGGAAATTCATTATGGGTCAAAAGTGTTTGAGTCATAGAATCCTAAGTGGATTAGGATTCCTCTCGAGACTTAAGATGTCAACTTGATTTTAAAACCTATTAGGTGACACACATAGAGGGAATGAAGAAAATGTAAAATTGGTTTTGGATAAGATTCAAATGAGAAAGAAAGAAAATTGGGCCTTTTATAAAAGTTATAAAAATGGGACAAATCCAATTTGGATTAGGATTGTTGACTTGATCAACATTGGGCCTTATACCTTAAGGAAATGGGCCCATTAGGGTTTTTCCTTTTCCAACCCTAAAAGTGATTTAAAAAAGCATGAATACTCCTTTTAAAAAGTTAATTTTGTGGCTACCCCATTAAGAAAAAAAACATTATTTTTCTGCTATCCCTTTTCTCTTTCATAAGAAAATTTTCCATAGCTAACACTCTGGACCTTTGTCACCCTATCTCCTTAGAGGTTTTATTATTTTTCCTTTACATGGATACTCTTAGAGGCAATCATAGCTTTGGATTGTTGTGGTTTTCTACAACCCAATAACGAAGGAAAAGCTCACAATTTGAAAGATCAAGAGTTGCAAACAACGGTAATCAACTTCTCCCATTAGATTTAATGATCCGACTTTAATTACATAGGGCATTCTTTGGGTTTTGGTTTAGATTAAATTTTATATTTCAGTTACACAATGTATGAGATACATGTTTGAAACCCAACAGTATACTATGCACCCTAAAAGCACGCAGATGTACAACGACCTGAAGAGTAAGTACTAGTGGACATGCATAAAAAGAGGTATGATACAGTATACTACCAGATGCATGACTTATCAACAGGTCAAGGAAAAACATCAGGTCCCATCAGGATTACTACAGGTTATCATAGTACCGAAATGGAAATGGGAGTGGATTACTATGGACTTTATGATTAGGTTGCCAATGACTCCTTAGAAGTACAATGTTGTATGGGTTATTATGGATAGGCTTATGGAGTCAACTCACTTCTTGCCTATCACAAGGGACTATCCTTTGAATAGGCTAGTAGAACTTTATGTTAATGAGATCGTACGACTTCATGGAGTGCTAGTCTCCATTGTTTCAAATAGGGACACCAGGTTTACTTCTTAGTTATGGGGTAGTCTGCAGCGAGCTTTGGGTACCAAGCTCAATTTTCATACAACTTTGGGATAAATATATTTCATTGATGGAATTTGCTTATAATAACAGCTATCAGTTTAGTATCAAGATGACTCCTTATGAGGCACTATATGGTAGAACGTGCCAAACACCCCTGTGTTGGACAAAGCTCAACAAGAGAATGTTAGTGGGGCCAGACTTGGTACAAGAGATAGAGGAAAAAGTATGAATTATTTAGGATAGATTGAAGGCTGCTTTTGATAGACATAAGTCATATGCAGATCTCAAGAGAAAATATGTCAAGTATGCAGTGGGAGACAAGGTTTTCATTAAAGTCTCTCTATGGAAGAAGGTTATCATATTTGAGAAGAAAGGCAAATTGAGCCCAAGATTCACTGGGCCTTTGGAGATACTGGCGAGAGTTGGACTAATTGCTTACAGACTTACTTTACCATAAGAGTTGAGAAAGATTCATGTTGTGTTCCATGCCTTTATGTTGAGGAGATACAAACTAGATCCTTCTCATATTGTTTCAGTTGAGGACATTGAGGTGAGACCAGATTTGGCATATTAGGAAGAACCAATTCAGATTCTCGCCTAAGAAATCAAGGAACTCAGGAACAAATGAGTACCCTTAGTCAAAGTATTATGGAGAAATTATGCAATAGGAAAGGCTACATGGAAAAGTGAAGATGTGATGAAAGTCTAGTATCCAAAACTGTTCAGAGACAGCATATCAGGTAATTTCAAGGATGAAATTCTTTAAAGGGGGAGAAATGTAACGTCCGTAACTAAGGGCCTGGAAATAATATGATAATCAAAGTTGTAAATAGTATATGATGGGTATATGGCAAGTATATGTATGGTTGTGGTTGTGAGAAACCTTAAAATAATGAAAAAGATAAGAAAAGTGAAGTTCCCAGCATTCACGACTATGATAAAGGTAATCATGGCTATGAATGTTGCAAAATTTAGATTCTGAAGCTGTGAAGCTTCACGGCTATGACACTATAGTCTATGAGTCAAGCTTGTGAAGCCAAGCTTCATGCCTATGAATGCATGAACATAGTGTTAGAGAAATGCTCTAAAGGCAATCACCTTTAGCACTTATTTTACAAATTTATTTGATTAATAAAAAGCTTTTTCATTAATTTGATGTTCATTTGATATATGAATTGATTAGTGATCTTAAATCAACTAATGAAGTCCTTGATACATAACATAGCATGAAGGAAATCATTATGAGATCATGATATTGAGATTCTTATCATGTGTAATTATGTTAGTATCAAAATTATCCCTAGCCATAAGATTAATGAGATGGGACATTATTAATTTGGACAGACTAGCACATGTTACACTCCTTCATTGGATCGAGTAGTAGATCTCATAATCTATAAACATGAGATGTTTAGAGTTAACATGTGGATGTTTGCTAAGTGTAGCTAAGTACATTGGATGACCAGCTATGAGACAATCATATGGATAATCTATTCAAATGTCAATGATAGTCTCATCATAGCAATGGTGCAAGTATCCTTAAACTTGAGGTAATCAAGTATATCTTGAATATTGATTCTGTATTTTGACACTATTCCTTGTTGCCTCAGGGAGGTTGCTCATAGGGTGGTGATTGGATACAACTTAAGGTATTTGAAGGTAATTGGGTAACCAATAAAGGATTCACTACTCTTGATATAAGGAGTGTATACCCTTGGCCTCTTGTCGTGGTCACTACTCAGGAATCTCTAGCCGAAGTGAAAATGTCATAAAGATAGTTTTCAATGACATATCTAATAGAGTAAAGAGCCTCAGGGACAACAACTAACATTACTTGGACTAGACTTGATGCAAGCAATCTAATGGGAATTGACACAGATCCATACTTTGAACCAAGTGGGGTATAGAATGGTGAAAGGAATAATTGCACGAAAATTGTCTATGAAAAGGTTCATAGTCAAACCACTAACTTTCTAATCAATTGGGGGTCATGATGTGTTGCTAGATATCGCTCATGACTTGCTTAAATTAACTGTTAATTTAAGTGGCCAACATAACTGGGAACCTAATGGGTCACACGCATTGAAGATATGGAGAATGAGTACAATGATCTTGGATATTATCCAAAATATGAGAGAATTATTTCGGGATGGATCGCGATGAGATCGCATGGGATAAAGTGTTCGGGAGGGTCACGGGCCTATACGGGCCCGCGTGGGCTAGGCAGGCTGGTGGCCTACCCAGCGATAACCCACAGCAGGCCCAATGTGCTGCTGCCTCCCTCCCATTGGCAAACGGGTGAATTTACCCTTCATTAGGCCAATTATGGCCAATTACTATTCAATCATTTCCCTTTTCTCCACTTTTGACTTTTCAACTTTTCTTTGAATTTGATTCAAATAGAAAAAACATCAAATGGTAGAAAATAGTCATGAAAATATTTTTAATGACACAAGTATGATTAGAGACATCCTAGTGTGGATTTTTGTGGTTTGCTACAACCCAACAAAGTGATGATTTGAAAAACAAATAAGAAATTACAAGGTATAATTTCTAACCTCTATGTTTATATAAATTAGTTTTAATGACACAAGTATGATCTTTTGTTTCGGGTTTTAAAATTTTTATTTTTCTGTTGTGTTTATGAATCTTTTACATTTTTCAAAACCCAATAGTGGTATCAGAGCCTCCTTGTGTCCATTAAAATTAATTTTAATTGAAAGTGCAATGGGATTGAATGTTATTGATGATTTTGGATCAATAGATTTTAAAAAATTAAAATTAATTTCTAAAATATATTTTACACATTTTTATTTCTCTAATCTAATCATGGTATGATTAAGGATGATTATTTTGATTGAAAAATGATTTGAATGTGATTCAAATAATCAATTTCGAATTTATTTCAAAAATGCCTAAAATTGCCTTGTTTATGAACATGTGTTGTTGTTTGGCTTAATTGATGGGGTTGTTTTTTTTTTTTTTTTTGTAATTTGAATATGAAAAAATTTATTTAGATATATTGAGAATATGTCTATGCCTCTAGAAGTGTCCAATAATTAATTAAAATTTATTTTAATTAATTTTTCAAACAAACACAAAAGGGGACTGTTTTAGAATACCCGGTGGGGTTGTTTTGTTTGATTTTTTTGTATGTGTTTATTTTGTTCCCGCACCTTGAAATATTTTTTATATGTTATTTTGATGTTATATGCATGCCAAAATTATTTTGCAAGCATTTGAAATTTTAAAAAATTCTAGATGTCAAATGAGTCATTTTGAGCGTCTAAGTGTGTTGGTTCGTTTGTCTTAGTAATTTTAGCTTGTGCCAAAAATAATTTGATGAAATATTAAATTCTACTTTAAAATGACATGTAAAATTCAATTAACTGAAAGAACACAAATAGGCAATATCGATTGAAGTGTTGAATTGATTTACAAATTGAAATCCAAAATTGTCATTTTTATTTTGTGCATTAGAGAATGCATGTTAGGGGTGTATGAAAAGGCATGATGGATGATTATGGACTTAGGCCCAATGTGATTAAGCATGCATGGAATTGTTTTGTTTTATGGTAAATAGGGCATGCGTGTCCCTGCCTCTATTTCTTTCTTATGTATTTCTCTTCTCATCTTACTCCCCTCAAATGTAAATTGAGGTTTGCTATAATTTAAAATATGTAATTAGATTACATAGGATTAGGATAGAATGAAGATACAAATGAGAAAGAAGCAAATTTAGAAATAGGAATTTGATTTCTATTTTGGGTTGTAAATTATTGCATATACATAGGTAAGACATAGTCAATTTTGCTTTGGCTCAAGAGATTGACTTTAGTATGTCCATAATCATGTCATATAATTAATGTAACTATCTTTATATATCCATGTGATGAATGTATGATATATAAAAATATGAAATAATAACTTGATGAGACTTAACAAAGAAATCCCTCACTAAATAAACAATTAAGTCTTACGTCTTCCATTAATATGGGGAGAACCATAGTTCTTCTAGAGTTAGGGTTGTTGAGTTGCCTCAAATTCACTCTATAAAAATATGTTCAATCCATTGAAATTAGATTTCACGATTAATGGGTTAGACTTAACCAATATTATTAACTTGATGAATTTGCGCCAAGATTAATGTGTATTGGAGGCAAAATTGGGTTTGTATACATGAGATGTACACATATCAAGAGTTGATAGCCTAATGTATGTGCGCACACCAATAAGTTGATAGCACAAAATTCGACAGTTGCATGAATAATGCAATTGGTATGGATTATATACCTACCAAACAAACTAAGGATAGCTTATTGAGTTGCCTCAAGATTATTCTTAGCTAGTTGGATATCGAACCACTAGGAGAACTTCCATATAAGTTATCTCGGGTTCATAGTGAAAGCTATGGATTCGCAATAAAATAGTGGGAGTCATAATGCAATTTATTAAAGACCTAATAAACATGCATTTTATGTACATTCTAA
Organism: Triadica sebifera; assembly: GCA_023653625.1. Lineage (NCBI taxonomy): Eukaryota > Viridiplantae > Streptophyta > Magnoliopsida > Malpighiales > Euphorbiaceae > Triadica > Triadica sebifera. The sequence continues at coordinate 11,503,772 of CM042903.1, read as the reverse complement.
CTTATTCTATTTTGCATCTAGGTTGCTAGAATCATCATCATGACAAGTGTGAATTTGTGATTGCTAATGGAATCAAATAAGATGACTGGGCCCAATTTTTTGGATTGGCAAGGAATATGATAATAGTTCTCAAATCTGAAAGATTGGCTTTGTCCTAGATGCACTCCCTAATCCCCCTACTGCTAGTGCTTCTGAAAATGTTCAGAAGGCATATCAAAAGCATCTTGATGATAGTGAGATGGTAAGCTGCGTTATGCTTGCTACTATGTCAGCTGAGTTGCAAAAGCAGCATGAGGCTATGGATGCTAATTCTATAGTATACCATCTAAGAAAGCTTTTTGATGAGCAAGCACATTCTGAAAGATTCAAAAACTTCAAGGTTGCTCTTCTGCGCTAAGATGGTTAAGAGGACATCTCTAGTGCAATATGCACTGAAGATGAATGGCTATATTGAGAGGTTAGCCACCTTGGGATTTGTGATGGGCCATGAATTAAGTATTGAATTAATTATAACCGGTTTATCTGATAGTTATTCACATTTTTTGCTTAACTATAGGATGAACCAAATCTCTACCACTATTCCTGAGTTGATTAACTTGCTCAAAATAGTTGAGCCATCTTTCAAGAAGGACAGTAAGGTTGTGATGCTGGTGGACTCTTCAAGTTCTAAAAATAAGAACCTTAAGAAGAAGAAGAAATCCATGAAGCCTAAGGGAGGCATGGCCAAGAAGAAGGCCAAGGAGATTGCTCCAAAGGGGACATGCTTCCGTAGTGGCAAGGATGGCCATTGGAAGAGAAACTACAAGGCTTACTTGGAGTCCTTGAAGAAGAAGGCATCTGATGCCCCATCTACTTCAGGTAGTTTTGTCATTGAAATTAATATTGTTTCCGATAATTATATATGGGTATTAGATACCGGTTGTGGCTCACACATATGCACTGATATGCTGGGCCTAAGGAACAGTAAACAACTCAATAAGGGAGAGTTAGACATACGCATTGGAAATGGAGCAAGGGTTGGTGCATTAGCTGTAAGAACATATGTATTGACCCTCCCTAGTGGACTTATATAAATTTGGATAATTGCTATTATGTACCTGCTTTGACTAAAAATATTATTTCTGTTTCAAGTCTAAATAAAAATGGTTTCTTTTTAGCTTTTAGTAACAATTGTTCTTCTATTATGTTGAATGGAATTCTTTATGCTAGTGGTACATTATGCAATGGAATATACATATTAGATATGTCAAATCCAATTTTAAACATCAATGATATTAAAAGGCAAAAACAAGATATGTTGAAATCATCTTACTTTTGGTATTGTCGCCCTGGTCATATAAGTGAGAAATGCATGACTAAGCTACACAAAAATGGTAGTTTAGGGTTATTTAATTATGAATCATATGACATATGTGAATCTTGCTTATTAGGCAAGATGACTAAATACCCTTTAAGGGAAAGGGTGAACATGCTAATGGACTTTTAGACTTAATAAATTAAGTTGTATATAGTCCAATGTCTACACATACCAGAGGTGGTTTCATCTACTTCATTACTTTTATCGATGACTACTCACGATATGGGTACATATATCTTATGAGATACAAATCTGAAGCTTTTAAAAAGTTCAAAGAATTCAAAAATGAAGTAGAGAAACAACTTGGCCAAAGTATTAAAACACTTTGATCAGATCGATGAGGTGAATACTTGAGCCAATAGTTTCTAGATTATCTTAGGGATAATGGAATTTTATCTCAATGGACTCCACCTTACATGATACAGCACAATGGTGTAGCTGAAAAAAGAAACCGAACCTTGTTAGACATGGTAAGGTCTTTGATGAGTTTTGCGGAATTGCCTAAATCCTTTTAGGGTTATGCACTAAAGACCGCCATTTATATATTAAATGGAGTTCCTTCAAAGTTAGTTGATGTTACTCCATATGAGAAATGGTATAACAAAAGGCCCACATTTTCTTACATGAGAATTTGGGGTTATCCTGCTTATGTGAAGCGGACAATGTCAGATAAGCTAAAAGCTAAGTCTAACTGATGTCTATTTGTGGGATATTCAAAAGCATCATATGGATATCAATTTTACCACCCCTTGGAACAAAAGTTTTTTATTTCAAGACATGCTATCTTTTTAGAGAGAGAATTCCTTCTAAAAGGAAATAGTGGGAGCAAAATTGAACTTGAGGAAGTTTAATATGCTCAAGTAGATCCTAATCAACTACCTAAATCCGAGCTTGCTACTCATATAGATGATATAACAGCTCAACCTTCTGAAGCACAAGAGCTTCGTAGGTCAAGTAGGATACATACTATTCCATAAAGATATGGATTTTTCATTAGTGAACAGAACGACATATTGCTCATAGAAAACGATGAGCCTACAACCTATGAAGAAGTTCTGAATAGTTTAGAATAGGACAAATGGCTTCAAGCCATGAAGTCAAAAATGGATTCCATGTATGAAAACCAAGTATGGACTTTGGTTGACCCACCCGAAGGAATAAACAAGTGTGTTTTCAAAAAGAAAACTACATGGATGGTAATGTGATTACCTATAAAGCTAGACTTGTTGCTAAAGGTTATCATCAAAGGAAATGATGAAACTTTTAGCCCAGTAGCTATGCTTAAATCCATAAGGATACTCCTAGCCATTGCTACTCATTATGATTATGAGATATGGAAAATGGATGTGAAGACAACTTTCCTTAATGAAAATCTGACTGAGGATGTATATATGACACAATCCGAAGGCTTCATATCCAAAGATGGCAAAAAAGGTATGTAAGTTTCAAAGATCCATTCATGGATTAAAGAAAACAGCCAAGATTTGGAATTTTTGGTTTGATGAGACAATCAAACAGTTTGTTTTCTTATAAAATTCGGATGAACCTTGTGTTTACAAGAAGGTTAAAGGGAGTGGAATCATATTTCTTGTGTTATATGTAAAAGACATATTGTTAATGGCAAATGATGTATCAGCCTTACAATCAGTCAAATTTTGGTTATCCAAGAATTTCTCTATGAAAGACCTTGGAGAAGCAGTCTATATTTTGGGGATAAAGATCTCTAGAGATGGATCTAAAAGATTGTTTGGCCTTTCACAATCTACATAGATAGATAAGATGCAAAATGGGGTTAGTATGGAGCGATCCAAGAGGGGATATATTCTCATGACCCATGGGATTACTCTCTTAAAGTCTTTGTGTCCAAAGACACAAGATGAGAGGACACACATGTGTTTGATTCCATATGCTTCAGCTATAGGATCAATCATGTACACTATGATCTGTACAAGACCCGGTGTATCATATGCTCTGAGTGTCACAAGCAGATACCAATTGGACCCTAGTGAGGGTCATTGGGTGGCTGTCAATAATATCCTTAAGTACTTAAGAAGAACTAAAGATCTATTATTGGTATATGGAGATGAAGATCCTATTGTGAGCAGGTATATCGATGCCAGCTTCCAATCTGACAAGGATGACTCAAAATCTCAATCAGGTTTTATATTCACACTAAATGGTGAAGCAGTTAGTTGGAAGAGTTCCAAACAGGAAACAATTGTTGATTCCACAACAGAAGCAGAGTACATTTCAGCTTCTAAAGCAGCAAAGGAAGCAGTTTGGATAAAGAAATTCACCACATAACTTGGAGTGGTTCCCAACATTATCGATCTAATACAATTGTATTGTGATAATAATGGAGCCATTGCGCAAGCAAATGAGCCACAATCTCATCAAAGATCCAAACATGTACTCAGAAGATACCATTTGATTAGAGAAATCATTGGTAGTAATGATGTAAAGATAGAAAGAGTGCCCATTGATCAGAATATTGCTAATCTTTTAACTGAGCCACTTCCCCAAAAGAAATATGATTCTCATGTACTCACCTATGGAATTAAATACAAAGGCAATTGGCTTTAGTGCAAGTGGGAGCTTGTTAGAGGAGTGCTCTAAAGGCAATCACCTTAAGCACTTATTGTACAAATTTATTTAATTAATAAAATGGTTTTTTCATTAATTTGATGTTCATTTGATATATGAATTGATAAGAGATCTTAAATCAATTGATGAAGTCCTTGATACATAACATAGATTCAAGGAAATCATGATGAGATCATGATATTAAGACTCTTATCATATGTAATTATATTAGTATCAAAATTATCCCCAGTCATAGGATTAATGAGACAGGACATTATTAATCCAGAGAGACTAGCACATGTTACACTCCTTCATTGGATCGAGTAGTAGATCACATAATCTATAAACATGAGATGTTTATAGTGAACATGTGGATGCTTGCTAAGTGTAGCTAAGTACATTGGATGACAAACTATGAGACAATCATATGGGTAATCTATTCAAATGTCAATGATAGTCTCATCATAGCAATGGTGCAAGTATCTTTAGACTTAAGGTACTTAAGGATATCTTGAATATTGATTTTGTATTTTGACACTATTCCTTGTTGCCTCTAGGAGGTTGCTCATAGGGTGGTGATTGGATACAACTTGAGGTATTTGAAGGTAATTGGATAACCAACAACGGATTCACCACTCCTGATAGATGGAGTGTACACCTATGGCCTCTTATCGTGGTCAATACTCGGGAATCTCTAGTTGGAGTGGAAATGTCACAAAGATAGTCTTTAATGACATATCTAATAGAGTAATGAGCCTCAAGGACAAGAACTAACATTACTTGGACTAGACATGACGTAGTCAGTCTAGTGGGAGTTGACACATGTCCATACTCTGAACCAAGTGGGGTATAGAATGGTGAAAGAATAATTCCACAAAAATTGTCTATGGAAAGGTTTTTAGTCAAACCACTGACTTTCCGGTCAATTGGGGGTCATGATCTGTTGCTAGATACTGTTCATGACTTGCTTAAATTAATTTTTAATTTAAGTGGCCAATATAACTGGGAACCTAATGGGTCACATGCATTTAAGATATGGAGAATGAGTAAAATGGTCTTGGATATGATCCAAAATATGAGAAAATTATTTCGGGATGGATCACGACGAGATCGCACTAAAAAAATTTTCCAGGAGGGTCACGGCCCGCGCGGGCAAGGCAGGCTACTGGCCTGCCCAGCAGTAGGGCCAGCGTGCAGTTGCCTCCCTCCCGTTGGTCAACGGCAGATTTTGGCCTTAATTAGGCCAATTATGACCCATTACCATTCATTCATTTCCCTTTTCTCCATTTTTGACTTTTCACCTTTTCTTTGAATTTGATTCAGATAGAAAAGACAACAAATGGCAAAAAATAGACATGAAAATATTTTTTTGTGAAAAAAATTTTTTATGACACAACAAAATTCTCTCAAGAACACTTTCAAAGCTAGCACTTTGAATTTGTTAAACCATTTCTTTTGATAGTTTTTTCTTCATTCTTTGCGTGGATTATCATTAGAGATATCCTAATGTGGATTGTTGTGGTTTGCTACAGCCTAATAAAGTGAAGATTTGAAGAACAAATAAGAAATTACAAGGTATAATTTCTAACCTCTATATTTATATAAATTAGTTCTAATGGCACAAGTATGATTTTTGTTTCGGGTTTTGAAAATTTTATTTTTTCGCTGAATTTATGAATATGATTCATTCTTCAAAACCCAACACCTAGCCCACGTAGGCCCGTGACACTCTTGAATGATTTTTCCCATGCAATCTCATCGCGATCCATCCCAAAATAATACTTTCATATTTTGGATCCTATCCAAGACCATAGACAATTTCCATGCAATTATTCCTTTCACCATTCTATACCCCACTTGGTTCAAAGTATGGACATGGGTCAACTCCCACTAGACTGACTGCGTCACATCTAGTCCAAGTAATGTTAGTTCTTGTCTCTGAGACTCATTACTCTATTAGATATGTCATTGAAAACTATCTTTATGACATTTCCACTCCAGCCAGAGATTCCCGAGTAATGACCACGACAAGAAGCCATAGATATACACTCCTTCTATCAGGAGTGGTGATTCCTTTGTTAGTTACCCAATTACCTTCAAATACATCAAGTTGTACCCAATCACCACCCTATGAGCAACCTCCCTGAGGCAAAAGGAATAGTGTCAAAATACATAATCAATATTCAAGATATCCTTAAGTACCTCAAGTCTAGGGATACTTGCATCATTGCTATGATGAGACTATCATTGACATTTGAATAGATTATCCATATGATTGTCTCATAGCTGGTCATCCAATGTACTTAGCTACATTTAGCAAGCATCCACATGTTAACTCTAAATATCTCAGGTTCATAGATTATGAGATCTACTACTCGATCCAATCAAGGAGTGTAACGTGTGCTAGTATGTCCGGATTAATAATGTCACGTCTCATTAATCCTATAACTAGTGATAATTTTGATACTAACATAATTACACTTGATAAGAATCTCAATATCATGATCTCATCATGTTTTCCTTCATGCTATGTTATGTATCAAGGACTTCATTAATTGATTTAAGATCACTTATCAATTCATATATCAAATGAACATCAAATTAATGAAAAAGTCTTTTTATAAATCAAATAAATTTGTACAATAAGTGTAATACCCTCTTACCCCACTTTCGTTTAGCAAGGTAAGTGAGTATTACTTGTCTAACTGTTTCATAAAATTAATGAAATGAAGAATTTTTTTTTTTACGAAAATATTGCAAACACTGAAATAAAAATTAATATACGCACAAATATTCAAAATTTTATTTATTTATAAAGTACATTAATTTACATTATAATTCATGTTTATATACATACTATAGGAAAGTACATTTTCGGATTTCATAATATTACGTCGAGCGCTTCATAATAAAGTCATTACCGGCTTTTGTAATATTGTCATTACCGGCTTAATAATTTTGCGCCGAGCGCATTTATAAATTGTCATTACCGGCTTTTATTTTTGGCACCAAGTGCCTAAATCGCCTAATTGGCATGCCAAACTATTTTCAATTCTAGTTCTAGCCTAGGTGTCTTTGGGCTTAACTATTCTTGTTTTAATTCCCAATATTTCAAAAATGCCAATATTATTCTATTATCATAATTATGCTTATTTATTTTTGCTCTTTATTCCCATTATTTGCACTAAAATCTCACACATCAATAATTTTTTAACATTTATAATTATCATTAAAGTGAATATTCACATTAATTATTGCATATAATTATCACAACACATGCACATGCCCAAGATTTCATATTTTTACCTATGGTAGATTCCGGATCTATTTTTGGTCTTCATTTTTAGCTCATTTATAATTTGAATTTAGAGTTATGGACTTCTAAAACTTTTTATCTTATTATCTTAGCTTTCAGATGCATCAAAAATCACTTAAATCCCATTTTTCTATCAAAAGTTATGGTTAATTTAATACTGAATCATCACAAATATTTCTGCCCATAATTTTCTGGACAGATTTTAGGTTTGAACTTCATGCATTTTCTGGAAAAATTAGATATAATTAGATATTATGGTCTGAATCAAAATTAAATCCATATGTATTAGCTTTAATTTCCAGTAAATAACATACAAATAGGAGTTCCAGAACTCAAGTTATCACCAAAATAGTCAGGATTGTTCGTGGAATTCTATATTTCAACCACATTCATCATTTGCATTCATTTTGATACTAAAATTTCCAGAATTACAACTACATTCATATGTATCAATTATTTCACACCATCTGATTCGATTTCCATATAAAATATCAAAAGCCATAACAAGTCACATAACATCTCAAAAACACAAACATAACCAACCTTAATATATAATTCCATACATATTAACAACATGCAAGATTTTTATCAATGAAGCACATACCTAATCAACCTTGGCTCTTCCCTTAATCGTTATTTTTCTTCCCTTATTGGCTAGCTTTCTCCTTGCTTTTGTCACCCTCTTGAGGGCCTCTCACTTGTTCACTTATTTTTCCTACACAACCATACCACATCTCAATTCCAATATCCATTTTCAATGCCTTTCATGTCTAGATAGTATTCTAATGTTCCTAATATGTTTGACACCTTAATTGAGCTAAAATTTAATAAGTTAAACTTTCCTCTTACTATGTCATGGCTTCCCAAAAACTATATCCTAGTTCCCAATTCATTTTCTTCAATTCAACACTCAAATCATGCTTCACTTATCACCAATTGTTGTACATCTATGCTAATTTCAATTTTTTCCAAATTTCTTTAACCATGGAAGCCCTTCATTCATCCATTAACATCATATTTTCTTTAGTTTTTAAGCCATAAAATAATTAACTAACATCAATTATCATTAATTCAAAGTTTAACTACACTTCCATCAACTAGTCACAAACTTACATTTTCTAAGTTCAATCTTGCAACATAACATAAATCTACCAAACCTAATCACATCTATCATCAATATGGATCTCAAATGGAAGGAAAAAGGTTGAATTTAAGAGTGCCAAAATTGCTCCTAACCAATCTCCCTTTTCCTGTCTTCCTTCTTCCTTCTTTCTTGCTCATTTGCTCCTTTTATGGCAAGAACACCTTAATTCCGAATTTTACTCTCTTAAAACTACTTTCTTTCCTCACTTTTTCAAGCTTGATTTGAAGGAAAATGGTGGCTTATCGAAGGCTAGAGTGAATAGCAAAGATAGGAGAAAAGAAGATGAAGAAGAGTTAGATATTTTGGTGGAAGAATGGAGAATTCCTCCCATTTTTGACTTTTATACTTTAATTGAGGTGTGGGTCCCACTAATTAAAATTAATCATAATTCTTATTGGTTCATTAAGGTAATTAATATTGATTTACAATTAAACTTTGAGAAATTCCATATTTGCCACATCTTCCTCCATATTCACACTTTTTCCCCAAACAATTTCCATAATACCGATTTTGTCCATATAAATTTTTATTTTCTTCTAATTCTACCCCTAATCTTTTTAATTCCCAAATAATAATACCCTTAATTATTTTTCCTTATTATTAGTCATTTTTTTATGGGTTCAAATTTAGACCCTGATTGAACCTGCATGCCTCACTACGGTCACGCGCAATCGGGGCCTAAATCACTGAATATTACAATAAGTGCTAAAGGAGATTGCCTTTAGAGCACTCCTCTAACAAGCTCCCACTTGCACTAAAGCCATTCACCTTCGTATTTAATTCCATAGGCGAGTACATTAGAATCATATTTGTTTTGGGGAATTGGCTTAGTTAAACGATCAGTAATATTCGGATCAGTGGGCACTTTTTCTATCTTTAAATCATTCCTACCAATGATTTCTCAAATCAAATGGGGTCTTCTGAGTACATGTTTAGATCTCTAATGAAATCGTGACTCCTTTGCTTATGCAATGGCTCCATTATTATCACAATACAATTGTATTGAGTCAATAATGTTGGGAACCACTCCAAGTTCTGTGATGAATTTCTTTATCCAAATAGCTTCCTTTGCTACTTCAGAAGCTGCAATATACTCTGCTTCAGTTGTGGAATCAGTATTCATTTCCTATTTGGAACTCTTCCAACTATTTGCTCCACCATTTAGTGTGAATATATAACCTGATTGAGATTTTGAGTCATCCTTGTCAGATTGGAAGCTGGCATCGGTAAACCTGCTCACGATAAGATCTCCTTCTCCATATACCACGAATACATTCTTAGTCCTCCTTAAGTGCTTAAGGATATTCTTGACAGCCACCCAATGACCCTCACTAGGGTCTGATTGGTATCTGCTCGTGACACTCAGAGCATATGATACATCGGGCCTTGTACATATCATAGCATACATGATTAATCCTATAGCTGAAGCATATGGAATCAAACTCATGTGTGTCCTCTCATTTTGTGTCTTTAGACACAAGGACTTTGAAAGAGTAATCCCATAGATCATGGGAATATATCCCCTCTTGGATTGTTGATGCGTCCCACATCAATTGCGGAGGAATTCCTGGACTGGTTTATAAGGCTGGGTTCAAACCTTCCCCTTTAAGTGCACTTTTAGGGCGAAGTTAGGAGTCCACATTCTTATCATTTGGTATCAGAGCCAGCCCTGTACACCGGTGTCCCTTCGGGTTACAAAAGACCACCAACCGAGGCAGTCAGGGTCTTAAGGGGGTGGGGATGATGCATCCCACATCGGTTGCGGAGGAATTCCTGGACTGGTTTATAAGGCTGGGTTCAAACCTTCCCCTTTGAGCGTGCTTTTGGGGCAAAGTTATGAGTCCACATTCTTATCAACTGCTTCATGCTAAACCTATTTAGCATCTTATTTATTTATGTAGATTGTAAAAGACCAAGCAATCTTTTAGATCTATCTCTATATATCTTTATCCCCAAAATATAGATTGCTTTTCCAAGGTCTTCCATAGAGAAATTCTTGGATAACCAAATTTTGACTGATTGTAAGGCTGAGACATCATTTCCCATTAACAATATGTCATCTACATATAACACATGAAATACGATTGCACTCCCACTAACCTTCTTGTAAGAAACCAAACTGTTTGATTGTCTTATGAAACTGAATATTCTAACTCCTGGATGCTTGCTTTAATCCATAAATAGATTTTTGAAGGTTACAAACCTTTTTGCCATATTTAGATATGAAGCCTTCTAGTTGTGTCATGTACACATCCTCAGTCAAATTTCCATTAAAGAAAGTTGTCTTCACATCCATTTGCCTTATCTCATAATCATAATGAGTAGCAATGGCTAGGAGTATCCTTATGGATTTAAGTATAGCTACTAGGCTAAAAGTTTTATCATAGTCAATTCCTTGTCTTTGACGATAACATTTAGCAACAAGTCTAGCTTTATAGGTAATCACATTACCATCCATGTCAGTGTTCTTTTTGAAATCCCACTTACACCCTAAAGGCTTTATCCCTTCATGTGGGTCAACCAAAGTCCATACTTGATTTTCATACATGGAATCCATTTATGATTTCATGGCTTGAAGCCATTTGTCAAATTCTGAACTATTCAGAACTTCTTCATAGGTTGTAGGCTCATCATTTTCTATGTGCAATATGTTGTTCTGTTCACTAAGAAGAAATCCATATCTCACTAGAATAGTACGTATCCTACTTAACCTACGAAGCCCTTGTGCTTCAAATGGTTGAGCTGTTATATCATCTGTATGAGTAAGAAGCTCAAGTTCAGGCAGTTGATCAGCATCTATTTGAGCATCTTGAACTTCCTCAAGTTCAATTTTGCTCCCACTATCACCTTTTAGAAGGAATTCTCTCTCTAAAAAATTAGCATGTCTTGAAACAAAAACCTTTTGTTCCAAGGGGTGGTAAAATTGATATCCATATGATGCTTTTAGATATCGCACAAACAGACATCGGTCAGACTTAGCTTCTAGCTTATCTGACATTGTCTGCTTCACATAAGCAGGACAACCCCAAATTCTCATGTAAGAAAATGTGGGTCTTTTGTTATACAATATCTCATATAGAGTAACATCAACTGACTTCGAAGGAACTCCATTTAATATATAAATGGTGGTCTCTAGTGCATAACCCCAAAAGGATTTAGGCAGTTCCACAAAACTCATCATAGACCTTACCATGTCTAACAAGGTTCAGTTTCTTCTTTCAGCCACACCATTGTGTTGTGGTGTGTAAGGTGGAGTCCATTGAGATAAAATCCCGTTATCCCTAAGATAATCTAGAAACTCTTGGCTCAGGTATTCACCTCTTCAATTTGATCGAAGTGTTTAAATACTTTTTCCAAGTTGTTTCTCTACTTCATTTATGAATTCTTTGAACTTTTTAAAAGCTTCAGATTTGTATCTCATATGATACACGTACCCATATTGTGAGTAGTCATCGATAAAAGTAATGAAGTAGATGAAACCAACTCTGGCGTGTGTAGACATTGGACCACACACATCTGAATGTAATAAGTCTAAAAGTCCATTAGCACGTTCACCCTTTCCCTTAAAGGGTAATTTAGTCATCTTGCCTAATAACCAAGATTCACATGTGCCATATGATTCATAATCAAATGACCCCAAACTACCACTTTTGTGTAGCTTAGCCATGCGTTCCTCACTTATATTACCAAGGCGACAATGCCATAAGTAAGATGATTTCAACATATCTTGTTTTTGCCTTTTATTATCATTGATGTTTAAAATTGGATTTGACATATCTAATATGTATATTCCATTGCATAATATACCACTAGCATAAATAATTCCATCTTTATTTAGACTTGAAACAGAAATAATGTTCTTCCTTTTAGAACCTGAAGAGTCCACCAACATCACAACCTTATTATCCTTCTTGACAGATGACTCAGCTGTTTTGAGCAAGTTAATAAGCTCAGGAATAGTGATAGAGATTTGGTTCATCCTTTAGTTAAGCACAAAATGTGAATCACTATCAGACAAACCAGTTAGAATTAAGTCAATACTTAATTCATAGCCCATCACAAATCCCAAGGTGGTCAACTTCTCAACATAGCCATTCATCTTCAATGCATATTGCACTGGAGATGTCCCTTCAACCATCTTAGTGTGGAAGAGCAACCTCAAAGTTTTGAACCTTTTAGAATGTGTTTGCTCATCAAAAAGCTCTCTTAGATGGTATACTATGGAATTAGCATTCATAGCCTTATGCTGCTTTTGCAACTCAGCTGACATAGTAGCAAGCATAATGAAGCTTGTCATTTCACTATCATCGAGATGCTTTTGATATGCCTTCTGGACATCTTCAAAAGCATTAGCAGCAGGGGGATTAACGAGTGCCTCATCTAGGACAGAACCAATCTTTTCGGATTTAAGAACTATTCTCATATTCCTTAGCCAATCCAAAAAATTAGGCCCAGTCAACTTATTTGATTCCATTAGCAATCGCAAATTCACACTTGTCATGATGATGATTATAGCAACCTAGATGGAAAATAGAATATGTTAGAATGTACATAAAATGCATGTTTATTAGGTCTTTAATAAATCACATTATGACTCTCACTCTTTTATTGCGAATCCATAGCCCTCACTATGAACCCGAGAGAACTTATATGGAAGTTCTCCTAGTTGGTTGATATCCAACTACCTAAGAATAACCTTGAGGCAACTCAACAAGTTATCCTTAGTTTGGTTGGTAGGTATCTAATCCATACCAATTGCATTATTCATGCAACTATCAAATCTTGTGCTATCAAATTATTGATGTGTGCACATACATTGGGCTATCAACTCTTGATATGTGTACATCTCATGTATGGAAACCCAACTTCGCCTCCAATACACATTAACCTTGGCACAAATCCAACAAGTTAATAATATCGATTAAGTCTAACCCATTAATCGTAAAATCTAATTTCAATGGATTGAACATATTCTTATAAAGTGAGCTTGAGACAACTCAACAACCCTAACTCTAGAAGAATTCTGGTTCTCCCTATATTAAAGGAAGGCATATGACTTAATTATTTATTTAGCGAGGGATTTCTTTGTTAAGTCTCATCAAGTTATTACTTCATGCTTTTATATATCATACTTTCATCATATGGATATATAAAGATAGTTACATTAACTATATGGCATAATTATGGACATACTAAAATCAATCTCTTGAGCCAAAGAGAAATTGATTTGGTCTTACCTAGGTATATGCATGAATTTACAACCCAAAATAGAAATCAAATTCCTATTTCTAAGTCTTCTTGTTTATGGTACCACCTCCTTTACTTCTTGCTCCTTTGTATCTTCATTCTATCCTAATCCTATATAACCTAATTACATATTTCAAATTGTAGAAAATCTCAATTTACATTTGAGGGGAGTAAGATGAGAAGAGAAATACATAAGAAAGAACGAGAGGTAGGGATATGCAGGCCCTGTTTACCATAAAACAAAATAATTCCATGCATGCTCAATCACATTGGGCCTAAGTCCATGATCATTTATCATGTCTTTTCATACACCCCTAACATGCATTCTCTAATGCACAAAATAAAAATGACAATTTTGGATTTCAATTTGTGAATTGATTCAACGCTTGAACCGAAATTACCCATGTGTTCTTTCGGTTAATTTAATTTTGTATGTCATTTTAAAGTGAAATTTAATATTTAATCAAATTAAATTAATTTCATATGTCCAGAATGAATTCAAAATTAATTGTCCTTAAAATCAGAATATTATGATGTTAAAACTAAACAATTTAATTTTAATATACACACCAATTTCTAGTCATACTAGAATTACAATTGCACAACTTAAATTAATTCAAAATTAATTTCCAAAAATTCTAAAAATTTCCAGAACTACAAATCATCATTTTATCATCTTTAGGTTAGCTCAAATTCATCAAAATATTTTTGGCACAAGCCAAAATTACTAAGACAAACGAACTAACACACTTAGACGCTCAAAATGACTAATTCGACATCTAGAATTTTTTTTAAAATTTCAAATGCTTGCAAAATAATTTTGGAATAAATCTAACATCAAAATGACATATTTTTAATCAGATAAAAAATATTTCAAGGTGCTGAAAATAAAATAAATACATACAAAAAAATCAAACAAAATAGCCCCACTAAGTATGCTAAAACAGTCCCCTTTCGTGTTTGTTTGAAAAATTAATTAAAATAATTTTTAATTAATTATTGGATACTTCCAGAGGCATAAAAATTTTCTCAATATATCTAAATAATTTTTTCATCATTAAATTACAAGAAAAATATAATCAGCCCCATCAATTAAGCCAAACAACAACACATGTTCATAAACAAGGCAATTTTAGGCATTTTTAAAATAAATCCGAAATTAATTATTTAAATTACATTAAAATCATTTTTAAATCAAAATAATCATCCCATGCCTCTACCTCGAGTGACATTCTGAACCTAAACTGATACTACGCCACATGTACCTCTTCCTCTAGGGCAATCCTTCTATTTGTGCTCAGTAGATCAACATCATAAACATGCTCCAGTAATCCGCCAACAATCACTTGCATGTGATCTCCCACAATGTTGACATGTGACAGATATAAATCTCCTGTTACCCGAAGCTGATGCACTAACTGTAGACCCATCTAGCCTTGACTGTTGGCATTGCCTAGTTGAAAAGGTTGGTCCGGAACCCCATGACTGGAAAAATCTAAACGTTGTTCGCCCTCTTTTCCATGATGTCTAGACCATGCTAATTTTCGATCTCCGAGGTTGCTCTTCTATCCTCTTTCTCTTTGACCGTTTTTCCACACTGATGGCCTAAGATACTAGTGTAGCAAAATTCTCAAGCTAAAAGGTGGTAACCATATTTCCAATATCATCATTAAGCCTATCCTCAAATCCACGACATCTATTTGCTTCATCAGTAATGATTCCAGTTGCATATTTACTCAATCTAGTGAATTCCAACTCATATTTTGCCACTGACATGCTTCCTTCTTTTAGATCTTGAAACTCCCTTTTCTTTTCATTAACATAAACTCTAGGCACATATTTTTTGCTAAATTCTGCCTTGAAGAAATTTCATGAAGGTGGTTTCAGTGTCTGGGGCTTTGATAAGATTGATTTTCACCAATCATAGGCATGATCTTTTAGAAGTGACACTGCATATCTGACTTTCTATTCCTCTGGACACTCGAGTTCCTCAAACACCCTTTCTGTCGATTCCAGCTAAAACTCTGATGCTACTGGATCATTCTCTCTCCTTCCTATAAAATCTGTGGACCCATATTTTCTCAACTTATAAATCCAGGGTTTTGGCTGAGGTGGAGCTGCTTGTGGAACTGCTTGTACTATTCGTTGCAACAAATTACCTATTTTCTCCATAAAAGGTTCCTATCCTAAATTAGCTTGTCCCTGTGCTCTAGGCGAAACTACTACACTCGGCCCGAAATCTCTCACTGATGGAGGTTGTCTAAGATCGGCTGAGTCGGAAAGACTGTTACTCAGTTCATCTTCCGAGAAATCTTGTTCTGATCCTAAATCCATATCTACTTATAAACCAGAAGAAGAGATCTAAATCAGATAATCGCAGCATTATATGTATATGCATGAAACACACTTTTTATTTTACACCCACTGTTCAAGAATCAATTAACCTAGACTCTGATACCCTTACCCTACTAATCGTTAATGGTATATGGAAGTGCTACTAAGCTCATTTTTTTGTAAAAATAACAAATTCTCAAATTATGGGATTTTTTTTATTTTTGAGTTTATTATCAGTGGAATATTTCTTACTATATTTCTCGTTATTTTTTATATCATTTAAATATGTAACTAGTGATGTAAATATTTTGATTTAAAAGAACTCATTCAGTAAAGTATAATATTTAGAAATACATTTACAAATAATACCAAATATATAAATTACAAAATTCACTCCTTATAAATCCTACATGCCATAAATTTACATCAAAAGAAATTCTTAAAATTTAATTTTTACAATACAATTTGGAAAACCTATAAAAAGAAAATAGACTGTCGCAATCTGATATTGGGGTTCCCCTTATCTTCGGTTGCCCTAACGAAATAGCTATGTGTATTTATCTGCGCGTGAAACACACGCACTAATCTACAAGCTTGGTGGTACGTTTGGCAACTATCCAATAATTATATAAAAATTTCCAAAATAAAACTTTAGAAACTACAATTAATTTACTAAGCATGTTGAATATTCAAATAGTATCAAAACTATTTACATCATGCAAAAATATACAATTTATCAATTATAACATTTCATTCATTAAGCATGCTTGAAATTTTAACAATACAAGATATACAATTTGAAATATCAATTTCATAATTTACAATTTTTTATGTTATTTATTTGATAGCCCACAACATCTTAGATCAGAACTAAACATTGGATACAGGATTTCTGCTCTCCGGCAGTATACTCAATGCCTACTTAATTATTTTATAACTCAGCGTTTAACGCCTACATTTTCAATAACAACTCAGCACTTTTGTGGTGCCTACGTAATTTCAAACTCAATATTATTTTTTAGTACTTACATAATTTCAACTCAGCACTATCTCTTAGTGCATAAGTAAATTAAATATCAGCATTATTTTCTAGTGCCTATATTTTTTACCCTTTTATTTGCATGCCAACTTAGCCTAATTTTTAGTTCTCGACTAGATGTTATAGGGCTTAATTATATTTGTTACTTTTATTATTATTTACATAAATTACGTAGGTAACACTAATATAATTTCCCTATAAATACAATAATTCCCATTAAATATTTTACAACCTTATATTTGCTCACTTAATTATTATAACTATAAGAAAATTCAAATAATATATTTTTCTATCTCAAACTTCCCCAATCAATACATATATGCAAGCTGTCGTATTCTGGACAGCATTTCTATCTTATATTTTTCTGTATTTTTCATCTATTTTCAGATAGAATTTGGACAAGTGATCAACTAAACAAATGTAGGTACATGTCGTATCTTTAATTTCCAACTAGAATCACATTAAACCGAATTTTGTAGCAAAAGTTATAAATTATTTTCTAAGATACATTCATTCCAATCTGCCCAGTATTTTACTGGATAGATTTCTAGTTTGAATATTAAGTCTATTTTTCACCTAATTTCAGACATATTCAGGTCTAATGATCTAAATGAAAGTTAAATCCCTGTGTCTTAAATTTCCCACCCAACAAGAATCACTCAAAAATTATTTCCAGAACTCAAGTTATGACCAAAAAACAAGATACTGTTCATAAGACAAATTTTCCAGCACTTCAATTAATTTTCTACAATTTCCATCTTCATGCATCAATCATATTCTAATTTTTATTTTCACATTCATGACATCATTTAATCACCAATTCATCACTCAATCAAGATATCAATAATTTTATACACAATTACACAAACATCACAAAATCAAAATTAACATTTTCCATATTGAATTTTTGCCAAATGTACATACCTTGCAAAATCTACTTCTCTTCACTTTTCTCTTCTTCCTAGTTAGCTTTCTCCTTGCCCTTACTTCCTCTTTGATTATGGTTCAAAGATTGTTCACCTCCTTGGCCTAACAAAAAATTTCACACTAATCAAGCACTAATCACGCTAATCCACCCTTAATCACCATTAACATAATAATCACCCTAAATTACTAACTTTAATGGTAACTAACCTCAAGATCAAAGAAAAGAGAAGAAGAAAAGTGAGAAAATGGAAGATCTAACCTCACCTTTGTAGATCTTCAAAATGAAAAAAAATCTTCCTTCTCTTTTTCTCTTCCTTTTTTCCTTCCTTTCCTTAGTTTTTCTTACTTTGCTCCACTTCTTTGATGATATTGACTTAATCCAATTTGTTTTCCATCTAATCTTAGCTTTATTGAAGAAAAAAAAAGAATAAATGAGGGAGGAAGAGCTCAGGGTAAAACGAGAAGAAAAAAGAGAGCTTTTGGTTGGTCTATGATGAGGAAAAAGAAGAATTAAGGCAAAAAGGTGAAAGTTGACTTTTATCGTTGGATTAGGTAGGTGATTAGGATTAATTAGATAATCTTATCCCTCATTAGTCCATTAACTTAAATCACTCTTACTTTATTTTAATCCAAAGAATATTCCTTTCCTTAGATAAAGAATATTCCATTTTTCTCATATTTTATTATCATTTTAATTTTTTCTTTCACTTTCGAATTTAGACCACGATCGGTTCAGTAAGTAGAATTTCGGTCAACCGCAATCGCAGCCTAAATTATCGGGTATTACAATGCATGAAAATCATATTCAAACTTTTATTTTCATATTCATGGCATCATTTAATCACCAATTCATCACTCAACCAATTCATCACTCCATCAAAATTTCAAGAATTTCAAGAATTACATAATATCACAAAATCAAAAATCATCATTTTCCATATTGAATTTTTTCCAAATGTACATACCTCAAAAAGTCTACTTCTCTTCACTCTTCTCTTCTTCCTAATTGCTTTCTCCTTGCCCTTACTTCCTCTTTGATTATGGCCCAAAGATTGTTCACCTCCTTGTCCTAACAATAAATTTAACATTAATCAAGCACTAAACACAATTATCAATTCTTAATCACCATTAACATACTAATAATCCTAAGTTACAACTTTAATGGTAATTAACCCCAAAATTGAAGAAAAGAGGAGAAAAAAAAGTGAAAAGATGAAAAATCTAACATCACCTTTGTAGATCTTCAAAATAACCAAAATTCTTCCCTTCTCTTTTTCTCTTCTTTTCTTCCTACCTCTTCTTTTGTTTGGCACACTATGTTTCACTTTTGTTGTTGATCTTTCCTTAATCCAACTTTTTCCATCTAAACCCTAGCTTTAATGAAGAAAAAGAAGAAGAAAAATTAGGGGGATGTGGATCATGGCAACAAGGGAGAAAAAGAGAGAGAATTTAGTTTGTTTAAGATGAGGAAGAAGAAGAGTAAAGGCAAAAAGTGAAATTTGACTTTTATAGTTGGATTAGGTGGGTGGTTAAGATTAATAGATTATCTTGTCCTTCATTAGTCCATTAATTTAAATCACTCTTACTTTATTTTGATCCAAATAATATTTCTTTCCTTATATAAAGAATATTCCATTTTTATACCTTCTTAAAATATCTATGTTAAAAATACTGTAAATTCTAATTTTGTTCCACGAAAAATTATTTTTTTTCTAAATTTTAGTTTCGAAATTCAAAATTCTCAATTAATAATATCCAAAATATTTTTCTCATATTTTATTATCATTTTAATTTTTCCTTTCATGGCTGAATTTAGACTACAATCGGTTCAGCACACCGGATTTCGATCACCTGCGATCGTGACCTAAATTATCGAGCATTACAATTTTCCCCTCATTAAAAAAAATTTGTCTTCGAAATTTACCTTTTTAACTGGAATGGAATAATTGTGAATACTGAGCCTTCATCACCTCTTCATTTTTCCAAGTTGCCTCTTCCGAATTATTATTTTTCCACAAAACCTTTACCAATGGTACCTTCTTGTTCCATAGCTCCTTCATTTCTCGAGCTAAAATTTCCACTAGCTCCTCTTCATAAGTTAGAAATGGTCGTATCTATATAGGTTCTGCTAATATGATATGAGATGGATCTTATCAACATATTCTCAACATGGACACATGGAATAAGTTATAAATCTTGTCTAACTCTAGTGGTAGAGCCAATTTGTTCGCCATGGGACCTATATATTCAAGTACCTCGTATGGTCCAATGAACCTAGGACTTAACTTTCCTTTTTTCCAAATAGGAAAATCTTTTTCCAAGGTGAGACTTTTAAGAATACTTTGTCACCAACTGCATACTTAATATCCCTCATTTTCAAATATGCATATGATTTATGTCTATCAGCAACGGCTTTCAACCTATCTCTTATTACTATTAATTTTTACCTTTGTCTACTACACTAACTCTAGATCCACTACTTTCATTTCATTAAGCTTGATCCAATATAGCGTAATTCTACATTTCCTCCCATACAAGGTTTCATATGGTGTCATGTCGATACTGGCTTTGTGACTATTATTGTAGGCAAATTCTATTAATGGAAGATGCTTGTCCTAACTACCTTCAAATTCCATCACATAACTCTTCAACATATCTTCCAATATCTATATGACCCTCTCTGATTGTCTATCTGTTTGTGGGTGGAAAGTTGTGCTAAAATATAGTCGAGTACCTATGTCTTGATGCAAACTTTTCCAAAATTGTGAAGTGAACCTCGGGTCTCAATCTGAAATGATTGAAACTGGTACACTATGTAAACGGATTATCTCATTAACACAGATCTCTGCCAAACGGTTAAGTGGATAATCCATCCTGATTGGTAGAAAATGAGCTAATTTGGTGAGCCGGTCCACCACTACCTGTACTACATCATGCCTCTTTTGTGTCAAGGCAAACCAAAAACAAAATCCTTTCTAACTCTTTCTCATTTCCACTCCAGAATTGAAATTGACTATAATAATCCACTTGGTACTTGATGCTCAGCTTTCACTTGCTGACAAGTTAAACATTTGGTAGTGTACTCTGTAACATCCGCTAATTTAGGCCCTGAGTCGCACGTGTCGTGAAGTTGACGCGTTTGACCGATCGGAGTCTAAATTCGGATTTTTACACAAAATTGATTAAGAAATGGCTAAATTAAATGATAAATGCCTAATTAATTGATATTAAAGTTTAAAGAAGTTGATTAACAGTAAAGGACTAAATTGCAAAATTTGATAAGTTTTGGGGTCAAATTGCAATTTATCAAAAATTGGAGGACTAATGAGATTAATTGTTAATCAACATATTAATTTTGGGCACATTTTGATAGGTTTGGCCGGCCATGACACTAAAAGAAGAAGATCAATATTGATTAAATGTGAAATTGGGAGAAAATGGTAAAATGGTGGGTCCCACATGAAGACTTTTTGGGTACACTATATAAGACTCTTTTCTTTTTCTTCTCTTCATTTTTTGCTCCTTCTCTCTCTTATTTACCAGTCACGCTAGCTTCATCCATTTCTCCATAGCTTACCTTGATTCTAGAGAGAGAAAGGAAGGGAAGATAAGGTAAAGAGCAAGACAAAGTGATTTTCATGTTCCATAACTCATAAGGAAGCTGGAAAGAACAAGAAAGATGAAGAAAAATCAAGTTTGGTAGAGAGAGAAAATCTCCAAAGTGGTGATCAAATGAAGAAAAGTGTAAGGTAAGAAGTATTTCTTCATCATCATCATCTTTTCTAAAGGAAGTTCGAATTTTGAGCTCTTCCAAGACTTATATGGAATGAGAGAGAAACTAGGGTTTTGAAAGAGAGAAAGAGAGTTTAGGGTCTTAATGAAATTAGATGATGATGAAAATGATCTATGATGTTGTAGGAGTTACAAATGACAAGGAACAAGCTATAAGGAGCAAAGGAAAAGAGAAAGCTACCTAAAAGAGTGAAGGAGAAAGATTAAGGTTTGTGCATAATTTAAGGCAATAGCCTATTTTGTTTGAAATAATGCATGTTGAATATGACTTTAGATAAATGCAATTTCAAGAATGATGATGATTATGGCATGAAACCATAGGTTTAGACATATATGAATGAGAAAATTGTGACATTGAATTAAGGATGCATGTTAGAGAATCTTGTATGATCAAGGCATGTAAATGTATTGAAAAGTAATAAGTTGAGTAAAGAGCCTTAGAAATGCATGAAATAAAATTTGGTACGTTTTGGATGATGTTAGAATGAATGAAAGGTGAATATGCAGATTTCCTGCTGAAAGTCACGGGTGTGACTATTAAGTCACGGACGTGAACTTGAGGGTTCACGGTTGTGAATTTCTGGGTGGAAATGGTACTATTCATTCCAGAAGCGTTCACGGGTTGGAATCACAGCAGTGAACTTATTCATAGGCGTGAATGATTAATCACGACCGTGAATGCTTTTGGGCTATTCATTCCAGTAGTGTTCACGGCTTGGGATTACGGGCGTGAACTAAGTCACGGGCGTGAAAGCAGTAATCACGGCCGTGAATGCTCTGCATTTGAAATTATGAATGTGGTTATTAAATGGGGAATTCAGGTAAGTAAATGAAATTTATTGTTTATCCAGTGAAATAAGAATGATATGAATATAGATATATGTATATATATATTGATGTGAGAATGTGATATGTTGTGATATAGAAAAAAATGAATTGATGTAGAAAAATGAATTGTCATGGATAATATATGAAATCTAATGCAGATGATAAACATGAGAATATTGATGAATCTAGTAAATGAATGAAAAGATATATGATTATGACTATATGTTTGCAAAACAAGAAAATTGAGATGTTGATAAATATGAGATATTGATGTGTGGAAATTTGAGAATAATGATTGGTGTAAAAATATAAAGAAGCTCATTACTCTACTTGCGGACTAGAATTAGGATAGATGACATGTCATTAAGGGGGCGAACGGTACCGTACTATACCTCAACCAATGTGGCTAAAGCTTGTGTGAGCGCCATTGGTCTGGGATGCTCAGTCAGTGTGGCTAAAGCTTGTGTGAGCGCCACTGACTTGAGAAAGCTCCGATGAGCATATATAAATGAGGACAAGGTGTCATAAGCTTGTGTGAGCGTCCTTGATCCGGTTATTCATCTATGATGAAATTATACTCAATCAATGTGGCATAAGCTTGTGTGAGCGCCATTGATTTGAGAAGCTCTTATGAGCCAGATAGTGGACAGGGTGGCATAAGCTTGTGTGAGCGCTCCTGATCCATAACCCGTATCCAGTCAGTCCAAAAATTTAGAGTGATGTGGGCAAGATAATGAGGATATGTTGGAAAAATAAGAAAAGGAAAGAATAAGAAAATGATGATGATATGAGATTGATATGCAATGATAAAGAGATTAATAGAATAAATAACCATTAAAGATAAATGAAAATAACATTGTCTATATGAGCATGACATTCATACTTGTATGAAATAGGAATATGTTGATAGTCATGCATGCAAACATTTTAATGCACAAAAATGATAATTGTTAATGCTTGTTGCATGATATAGTATATTGCCTTCTTTATATGCACCACTAAGCCTAAAGCTTAGCGTGGAGTTTAATTTCCACACAGATATAGAAAGGTAGCTGAAGACGCTAGATAAAGCAAGCGGTGATCCCATTCAAGTAAAGCAGTCGGACCTTGAGAAAGTGGGTTACAAGTTTTGAAACTTTTGTATTTGATTTTTTTTATATTAAAGAAATGTTTGAGTTTGTAAAACTTGCTTTTAAAGTTTGTTAAGAATTCCGTTGATGTTATAAATTACTATTTTAAGTAAATAAATTGTACTATGATTTTTGTTTATATCCATATATATACATGAGTATATATATATATATAGCGAATTGAAGAAGTAAGAAAGACAGGTAGCAGCGATCCCTCATCCGGGCACGTATTGCGGTTCGGGTGGGGAGGCGGTGCCGCCAAATACTCTGTGATATCTCTTTTCATTCCTAGCCACCAGCAATATGCCTTCGAATCATGATACATTTTATTACTCCCCGAGTGCATTGCATAAATAACACTGTGAGCCTCTTTCAAAATCTGTCATTTCAATTCTGGTATATCTAGCACCCATAACCTGCCCTTATGCCTTAAACTCTCATCTGCTTCAATAGTAAATTCTGCTTTTTCACCCTTTTTCACCATTTCAAAGATTTCCTTTAATTTCGCGTCTTTTTTTATTGTCCTTTACTTGTTGGATCAATGTGGGTTGAATCCGCAATTCTGCCAAAATAATATATAAATTACTTATTATTAGGTTTTTAGTTATTTAATCTTGTTCACTTAATAAATTTAAGTTTTAATGTTTACCTGTCAGAGTTTTTCTACTCAGAGCATCAGCTACCACATTGGCCTTGCCTGACAAATAATCAATGATACAATTGTAGTCTTTGATTAATTCTAGTCATAACCTCTAACTCAAATTGAGTTCTTGTTATGAAGGCAAATATTTCAAACTTTTATGGTCTGTATAGATATAACATTTCTCGTTATACAGGTAGTTTGCCATATTTTCAATGCAAACACAATGGCTGCTAGTTCCAGATCATGTGTTGGATAATTTCTCTCATAAGGCTTTAGTTGCTGGAAGCATAAGCGATCACTTTTCTTTCTTGCATTAGTGCGTAGCCCAAACCATTAAGGGAAGCATCACTGTGCACCACATAATCTTTTCCCTCAATAGGTTGTGTCAACACTGGTGCTTCTATCAATATTTTCTTCATCTTATCAAAACTAGTATGGCACCAGTCTATCCTCTCAAATCTAGTCTCCTTTTTAAGCAATTTTTTCAGTGGTGAGGCTATCATTGAAAATCCTTTCATGAACCTCCGATAATAACCAACCAAACTCAAAAAACTTCTCACCTCTGTCACATTCTAAGGCGGTTTCCAGTTGAGGATTGCCTCTACCTTGCTGGAGTCAACTCTGATCCCTTCGGCTAAGACAATATGACCTAGAAAGGCCACTTCATCCAACTAGAATGCATATTTCGACAGCTTCACATATAATTGATTCTCTCTCAAGGTATGGAAGACAATATGACGATGTTGATCATACTTTTCTTTGCTTTTGGAATACACCAAGATATCATCTATGAACACCACCATGAACTGATCCAAATAAGGCCTAAGGATTCTATTCGTTAGATCTATAAATGCTACTAGGGCATTCGTTAGGCCAAAAGGCATTACTAAGAACTTGTAATGACCATAACAAGTCCTAAATGTTATTTTTGAAATGTCTGATTCTCTAATTCTCAATTAGTGATAACCTGATCTAAGGTCAATTTTAGAAAATACCTCTGCTCCTTTCAACTAATCAAACAAGTCATCAATTCTCGGCAATGGATATATGTTCTTAATTGTCATCTTGTTCAACTGACGATAATCAATACACAAATGAAAGGTGTCATCCTTCTTTTTCAAAAATAGAACCGGAACACCCCAAGGTGAGACACTGGGTCTGATAAACCCTTTCTCTAACAACTTTTGCAACTGCACTTTTAATTCCTTTAGTTCAGTTGGTGCCATTCTGTAGGGAGTGATCGATATCAGGGCTGTGTCTGGCAAAGCATCTATGGCAAACTCTATCTCCCTGACAAGTGGTAACCTTGACAAGTCCTTAGGGAAGATATCTGGATATTCACATACTGTAGGAATCTCTCTAGGATCTAGACTCCCTTTCTTGGTATCTATAATATGTTCCAAAAATGTTTCACATCCCTTTTTGATAAGCTTACATGCCTTTATAATAGAAATGACATTAATCAAGTATGGTCGATTCTCACCCAAGACAATTACGTCATTCTGCCCTAAATTCTTGAAAGTCACTCTCCTATATTGATAATCCACCATTGCCCTATGTTGAGTTAACCAATCCATCCCAAAGATTGCATCAAACTCACGAAATGGCAACTCTATCAGGTCAGATGGGAATTCTACATTCTGAGTTTTGACTGGACTATTTTTCACTCCATGACCCAAAGGATTTGTCACTAATATATCATAATCTAATTCCTCTGCTACCATATTACCCTGACTAGGTGGTGACATGCATTAATATGAATGTGTAGAACCCAAATTTATTAGTGCAAATACATCAATATCATAAAAAGAAAATTTACCAATAATGACATCTAGGGCATTCTGCTCCTCACAAGCTCTCATGGCATATGCTCGGGCTAGGGCTCGACTACCTTCTACTCTATTAACTGATTCTGATACACTATGACCAATCATGTCGCTTCTAAACCGTCCATGTTCCCTGGCTTTGCCTCAAGTGAAATTCTAAACCTGAACTGATACTACCCCACATGTACCTCTTCCTCTAGGGTAATCTTTCTGTTTGTGCTCAGTAGATCCGCATCGTAAGCATGCCCCAGTAATCCACCAGCAATCACCTATATGTGATCTTCCACAATGCTGACATATGACAGATATAAATTTCCTATTACCTGAAACTGGTGTACTAGCTGTACACCCTTCTGGCCTCGACTATTGGCTTTGCCAAGCTGAAACAATTGGTGCAGAACTCCGTGACTGGAAAAATCTGGGCACTCTTCGTCCCCTTTTATAGGATGTCTGGGCCATGCTAATTGTCAATATCTGAGGTGGCTCTTCTACCCTTTTTCTTTTTAACCTTTTTTCCACACTGATGGCTGAAGATACTAATGTAGCAAAATCATCAAGCTGAAGGGCGGTAACCATATTTCCAATATCATCATTAAGCCCATCCTCAAATCTACGACACATATCTACTTCATCAGCAATGATTTCAGTTGCATCTTTACTCAGTCTAGTGAATTCCATCTCGTATTCTGCCAATGACATGCTTCCTAGCTTCGGGTCTTGAAACTCCTTTTTTTCATTAACACAGACTCTAGGCACATATTTCTTGCTAAATTCTATCCTGAAGAAATTCCATGAAGGTGGTTTCGATGTCTGGGGCTTCGATAAGATTGATTTCCACCAGTCATAAGCATGATCTTTTAGAAGGGACACTACAATTTATTTCCTAAGCATGCCAAAACATTCAAATAATATAAAAATTATTTACATGCAAAAATATAAAATTTATCAATTATAACATTTCATTCATTAAGCATGCTTGAAATTCTCTAACAATACAAGACATACAATTTATAATATCATTTCAATAATCTACATTTTTTTTCTATTTATTTGATAGCCTATAACATTTTAGACCGAAACTAAATACTGGATACAGGGTTTCTGCCTTCGGCAGTATACTCAGCGCCTACTTAATTATTTTATAACTCGGCGTTTAACGCCTATATTTTAATAATAACTCAGCATATTTTTGGTGTTTAAGTAAATTCAAACTTAGCACTATTTCTTAGTGTCTACATAATTTCAAACTCAGCACTATTTCTTAGTGCCTACATAAATTAAATTTTAGTACTATTTTATAGTGCCTATGTTTCTACCCTTTTTATTGGCATGCCAACTTATCCTAATTTCTAGTTCTCGACTAGATATTATATGGCTTAATTATATTTGTTACCTTTATTATTATTTACATAAATTATGTATGTAATACTAATATAATTTTACATAAATGCAATAATCTCCATTAAATATTTTACAACATCATACTTGCTCATTTAATCATTATAACTATAACAAAAGTCAAATAATATATTTTTGTATCATAAATTCAACAACCAACACATATATACAAGATGCCCTATTCTGGACAGCCTTTATATCTCATATATTTTCTACATTTTTCATCCTTTTGTAAATGGAATTTGGACAAGTGATCAACTAACAAAATGTAGGTACATCTCTTATCTCTAATTTCCAACTTGAATCACATTAAATCAAATTTTGTAACAAAAGTTATGAATTTTTCACCAAGCTACATTCATTCTATTCTACCCAGTATTTTACTGGACAGATTTTCAGTTCGAATTTTGAGTCTATTTTACACCTAATTGCAGGAATATTCAGGTCTGATGGTCTAAATGAAATTTGAAGCCTTGTATCTTAAATTTCCAACCCAACAAGAAACACTCAAAAATAATTCCAGAACTCAAGTTATGACCAACAAAGTAGACACTGTATATAACGCGAATAATCCTAAATTACCAACTTTAATGGTAATTAAACCCAAAATCAAAGAAAAGAGAAAGTGACAAGATGAAAAATCTAACCTCACCTTTGTACATCTTCAAAATGACCAAAATTCTTCCCTTTTTTTTTCTTTTCTTCCTTCCTCTTCCTTTGTTTGGCTCACTATGCTTCACTTTTGTTGTTGATTACCCGCGACCGTGGCCTAAATTATCATGCATTACAGCAAGGACATGTAATCTTGTAACTAATTATATATATTTGTTTTTATAAATCTTTAGGCAAGTGTTAGCCCTATTTCTATAAATTTGAGATTTAAATTTTAATTCAAGCATTGTTCTTTACTTTATGTATTTAATTAAGTCATCATGGTCATTGTGCAAAAACGGTTTTTAATTTGAGCAGGTTTTTGTCTCATGCATTGTAATATTTTTTCATATAATTGGAAAGGTTCTCGTAATGTGAAGGGGTGTTACAAGCTGGACTATAGTCATCAGCTCCATCCAACTCTCTAGAACCATCCATAAGGGTATCTCAAACATTTCCATGAGCATGGCTAGAGTTGCAGCCACATGCCCCTAGCAACCGTAAAAGACTACAATTGCATGATGGGAGGTGAGGCATTTCATACTTTTTTATTTTACATGTTAATTGTGTTTTGTGTTGGTCTCTAATACTTATAATTGCAGGTTTGTTGAGTCTCATATTATGGTAGCTCAAAGCTCTCGCATCTTTCAAGAGAGACTGTGCTACAAAAGGTGCAAAATCTGTATTGGAGTGAATTTCAAGTAAATAAATGTAGAGTTTGATGAAACTTATATGTTTAAATTTTTGTAAAAGTTCATTGAAAAGTGAAA
Source organism: Triadica sebifera (assembly GCA_023653625.1). Lineage (NCBI taxonomy): Eukaryota > Viridiplantae > Streptophyta > Magnoliopsida > Malpighiales > Euphorbiaceae > Triadica > Triadica sebifera. The sequence continues at coordinate 11,474,787 of CM042903.1, read as the reverse complement.
TTGCATTATAATTTTATTTAGAAATACTTGAATATTAAAATGATTGAAAATGAGAGACAATTTCAAATTAATATTGTTTGGAAAATGCTTTGTAAGTTATATAACTTCCCTTACCCCTCTATACTATAGTTGAGTAAGGCAATGCTGGCCTATTTGGCTCACTGTACTTGTTACACATTACATATACATATCAACAACAATACATACGCAAATACTGGCTATATAACAATTGTAACAATAGTATTAATTAACTCAATCTAATATATATATATATATATATATATATATATATATATATATATATATATATATATATAACTGTGTATATGGATAGTTCAGACTATTATACTAATCTAGATGTGGGTTCCACCAATTTTCAATGTCTAATCTACTGGCCTATCACAAACCGTATATCGAACTTCTCACCTACGTAAGAGGAAACAATCTCTTATATTAAGCTAACACCAGTGGTGCAAGCTTCATATATGATCCATCTTACAACATGTCTTATTATTAAGTTACTTAATAGTTACTATTTGCTGATTCCTTATATCATTTATCATGACATTTCATGCTCCTCGTACAAAATTATATATACATTGTAAATCTTCTTAACCATGTCTCGGCCAACTCTAATTTCTAGTCTCAAGGTTGGGCTCTTCTCATGTGTAGTTACAAATAAAACTTAACATCAACTTAATTCACTACCTAAAATTTGATTTAAAAGGTTTCGGTCCCGAAATTTGCTTTTATTCATCTCTCGGCCATCCCTCAACGTTCAAGGTTCCAAACTCCAAAGTGTTCTTTGTACCTAATCTTCTCTTTATCAATTGTTAAATTAATTAACTTGTTAATTTAATTTATAATATACTTAGCATTTAATCAATAATAATTAAAAGAGTCGTTACAATTTTATATCAACTTATATGATATTTAGAGAAGTCGTTACAAATTTATTTGATGTCCTCCACTGGATATCAACGACTTAATTGCATAAAATTTTAGATACAAAAATATATATATTCATGTCCCAAAAGAACTGAAGATCAGTTTTTTGGAGACCAAAAAAAAACAGTAATACCAAGCAGAAAACACTATGCATTTCATTTTCACTTACAGTAACTTTACACGATGTCCTACATGATCCCATATACGCTAGTTATCACTCATTACATCATGCCTACAAAAATTCGAGCATTTCACTGAGCCCGGAACTCCAGTAGCCTGAAAGAATAATAATGTTCCACATAGCATTCCGAACTATGGCTATGAATCATGCTCACTCGTAGAATGATCTGATACAGTTCCCTCCGATAATACCTCCTCTACATCAGGCTTTTCGCCTTGAGAAGGATCCGACTGAGTCTTGCTAGAATCACCACTATTTGGGACTGCTTTTTCTTCTCGAATCCCATCAGAAGACAAGCATTGCATTTCCTTATTTTCTTCCACAGCAGCTTGTGAATCCAAAAGTCCTACCTGGTCACTAGTCTTTGGCAAGGGCAGCTTATTCTCAAGGAAGCTACTGCTAGTCATGCCTGAACCAGCTGACAAATGTGGGCCTGGAGCAACACAGGATGCTACCAATTGTAGCACCTCCGGTGACGGAGACAAACCCATGTTTGTTTTCTTTGGGAGGTTTAAATAAGAAGATGTTGTCAACGAGTTTATCATGTTTAAATTAGGAAAATATGAGTTTGGGTCAGATTCATTCCACACAAGACCTGAAGTTCCAGGATTTAAAGGTTGAAATGGTTGAAATGTTTGAGCAGGTGGAACAGAGGATGAAGCAACATTACTGCCTTGAATGCTGTTTTTGCAATTCTGCATACTTCCTGCAATGTCTTGCTCAAAAATATATGATCTCCGCTTCTTCTTTTTCTTCACAATCTGTCTTGGATCTTTTGGTTGGAATGGAGGTGGACCCGGTATGACAAAAGGAGGAATTGTAGGTTTATTTTCTCCATACAGTACACGAACTGACTGAGCTATTGCTGATACGGTGGGTGGCAGGTTAGGTTCAGGTAGTTTAGCAGGAGTGCTTACAGCTTCCCTAAGCCAATGTGGTAGCTTGTTCTTTGAGGGACTACTTCCAATTACTTCTTCCCCTTTCAAATGAAAATTATTTAGCCCTTCATTCAACTCTGGGAACAAAGCTGAACTGCTGGACTCACCATTTCCAACATTATTTTGGGAGTCGTTCAATATATTTAATGATCTATCCAGAAGAGTTGGCAACTTCCCGTGCTTCAAGGTGCCATTTTCCTCTTCTCTTTTATGTAAATCAAAGTTACTAGTGTTATTCATACACAGAGAACCTAGGTTGCTTGCTCCAAGAGAATTGAGCAGAAACGGCTTTTCCCTAGAAACACTATAGGAAGAGGGTCCTGCAGAAGAATCTCCAGCAAAGTTTGTGCGGAATTTCTCTGGATTCCAATTAATTGGCCCAAAATGATCACTATGCAAACCAAGTTGATCTGATGGCTCAAAATGTGGCAGGCTTGAAGACAGATCACCAAAACCAAGTTTCATGTCTCTTAGATGGGCCTGAAACTTTGGAGGTGTGACAAGTCTACTAGCATTCAAGGCATGTGACATCATTCCTTCGGGAATATTAGGGAATGAGGATGGCTTGGACGATTTTGGCAACTTAATTGTCTTTGGCACACGGAAGGAAGGTGCATCTAAGATCTTCCTTTGTTCCTCCTCCCATTTAGCAGCCAAATCTTCTGAAGATATATACTTGGAGAATTTTAACCTCGGGTCTCTAAGCATAGCATCCCAATTACCCTGTCCATGTCTACGAACACCAATCCAGAGGAAATCAAGTTCATCTTCAGACCAACAATCTATTCTTGATTTCTTTCTGTATAAATTACTTGAACCAGACCCAGTCCTCATCATTATGTTCTCAAGAACCTTCCTGTGGTTTTCAGGAAATGATAGTAAGCTAGATGGTATCTGACCCAAACCCAGAATGGGAGGCACCTCCTTGTCTAGCTGATTATATCTTGGAACATCTTGAGAGGGGAATTTCAAATTGGGCAACAATGACATTGCTGAAAGGTCTCGCGTAGTGTCATTTATAACTTCATGTCTGCTCCCAAGTGATAAGCTAGGTAATAAGTCCTGGTGTGGTGTTGATACACACTTCGAAAGAGTTGGGAATCTGGCCAACAGTTTCTCATCAAAAGGCAAATTTGGTAATGACATTTTTTCCTGGAAATCAGCAAAACTTGAATTAGGACCCTTGGAATGATCAGAACTCTTTCCTTGTGGAATGGGCAGAGTAAACTGCAAAAGCAAAAGATAAAAAGAGCGGCATCACAATTGCATGCACAAGCAAGATCCAAGAGGAAAGAAGTTAATAGAATCTATGGACTTGAAATGCATATATATTAGATAAACTTGGAAATTGCATGCACGTGAGAGTGAGAGAGAGAGAGAGAGAGAGAGAGAGAGAGAGAGAAGAGAGTACTGGACTGAATGGAGGCCAACCATCTGACAAACTATTTTTGATGTGCTGTTGCAGAACTTCTGCTGATGCTTCTTGAAATTTTGATTTGTCATGGTTAATATCATGATGTTTAACATCTGTCTCAACTGAAGCTCCAGCAGAAGCAGGTAGACTAAAAGGAAACTCAGGTCCAGTTGCCAGCTTGCTTTGTCTACTGTTGGATCTTGATGAGTTTCTGTGGATGAACTGGTAAGCATTGGAAGCACATAATCCCAGAACTTGTAATAAGTTGTAGTTTGTAGGGTCCGCAGCCTGATTTTCTTGACTTGGAAGGCTGATATCAAGAGAAGGGTGGTGAGGAGAGTTTACAGAAAGATCCATATGACTGCTCATTTTATGCTTTGATACTCGACCCAACCTTAAAGTTGAGTCAGCCTTGCTCTTTGGTGCATCAAATGCCTGAGGGAATATATTATCCTCCAAGTCAATTACTGATGACTTCTCTCTGACTTGTTGAACTAACTCCATTGCTTGATCCTTGTCCCTCTCACCAGTGGGAAGACAGTGAGACTGAAGCAGTGACTGAGGAACAGGTAGTCCCTCATTGGGATGGGATTCTTCAATTGCATTACACTGAGCAAGCCGCTCTTTTTGCCTTGCACGAAGCTTAGCACTGTTAAAAAAAGGAAAGGTCAATTTACAACCCATGATTTCACACACACTGTACAATACACCCTACCATATTTACCTTCTGGTTCGGGGTGTATGAAATCATTCTTCATTTATCATTCCTAAAATACCACATTTACTATTACTAAAAATAAAGGCACACTGTTTTCTTCCAATAAAGTTTCAGGTTCCACAATTTTTAGGTATCTCACCATTTGTAAAAAGAATTGAAGGAATTATTAAGAAATTTCTCTTTTTTGGTTATTGATGAGATCTTAACTAAGAAGTTAATGCGTCTTTAGTTGTCTAATTGTCAAATTCCCAGTGTGCGAATTGAGGATAAAATTAAAACATAAGATTTGGAAGAAATTAATTATTTATGTACACATAAAATAGGTAAAATACATCAAAATATCACATAATTCTAGAACTATAGAATGATTACTTAGTCAACAGGCAACGTGCTTTATAATTTAATAATCTATAATAATTTATTATATATAGTAATCTATAATCAAATTTTTATAATATATTATTATTTCTATCATATAATTTTACATTGCTCATCATAAAATCTACAGTTCTTCCTGTGCTAGAAACTCTCACTTGAACAAAAAAAATAAACCAGGTATAGGGAGTTAAATTAAAATGTGAAAATGGATAGGAAGCCAAAAGAAGCCAACAGTTAATAGAAGGTGGAGGAAAAAAAACAAAAAAGGAAACAGAAAAGAGGGAGAGGGATATGAATGGTAGGTGGAAGAAAAACGTCCAACTTTTTAGGGGCTCATTCTTAGTAATGTTAAGTTAAATCACAAATTTGAAGATCTAACAACCCCAATAACATGGGGGAAGAAACGAAAGGGAAAAAAAAGAGCAAAAGGAGGGAGAGGGGTACGAGTGGGAGGTGGCAGAAAAGCATCTAAGTTTTTAGGGGCTCTTTATCAGTAATTTTAACTTAAATCATAAATTTGAAATTATAGGTCCACAGCCCAAAAAACAAATCGATCAATTTGTATTCAAGTCACCCCACAAATGATTTACTGGATTTGATCATAATACAGGTATAATTGTGAATTACAATTCACCCCAGAATTTCATATGGCTAGGGTGTGGAATAGAATAGAACCCACAATTTCAATCGAAAATAGCACAATTCTAACATCAGCGAATGAATCAGAATTCTAACAGTGAATGTGTCACCCTGTTCACAATGATTTACTGGATTTGGTCATAATTAAGGTACAATTGTGAATCACAATTCACCCCAGAAATTCAAATGGCTATGGTCTAGAATAGAATAGAACCTACGATTTCAATTGAAAACCGCACAATTCTAACAACAGAAATGTATCACAATTCTAACAACAGCAAATGGGCCCCTTTAAAACTAAGGACACGAGAGGTAGGTGGAATAAAAATATATAAGTAGATTTTTAGAGGCTTTTTCTTAGTAATTTTAAGTTAAATCATAACTTTGAAGTTAAGGATCCCACAGGTCTAATAACAAATCAATCAATTTGCATTTATATCACCTTGTTTATAAATTGATTTACTGGATTTGGTCACAGTTCAGGTAAATTGGTGAATAACGATTCACAAGGGTGAGGAATCGGATAGAAATAGAACCAAAGATTTGAATAGAGAATCACACAATTCCAACAAGAGTGAATATGTCCTTTAAAATTAATGACCCTAGGACATCTAGAATCAAAGTATCAAATATCAAAATGAATTAGAAAACTATTTTTTCATTCCTCCAAATTGAAATCTCTCACTTAAGCAGAGCACCTTTTCAGCCAACAAGTCCTCCCCGGATTCATTCTTAACTTTCTAAGCTTATATCAAATCATAGGTGAACTATTGCTGGTAATAAATGCTCCAACAATTTCAGCCTTCAGTACTGTGTGTGGATCTCCATTTAAAAATGATGACAATGAAAAAATTAAGGAAGCAGAAAAAGACTTACTACTTTGCTTTCAGAGCTCGTCCAGCTGGCGTATATTCCTGCTCTGGTTCCTGTTCTTCACCACCACTCTGCTCTAGCACATTAACAATCGAAACTGATATAATGAGGATTCAAGAAAAGATTGGTCACTATAACAATCTGGATTAGCATCACAATTCACCATATACAGAATGTATGATAGCCTCATGAAAGATGTGTTCAAGTGAAGGAACAAATAAGGTATACCTCACTCAATGTTTCACTCGGATGTGGAGCATAAGCTTCCCTATAAGAAACAGCTTTCCTCTGGCGCTTCCCTCGACCAAGAGCTGCTTCCTCCTCATCCTGATATTTATCCCATCTAGAAACCCAAAGAACCATAATACAAAATGTAAGTAATTTAATAATGTGACAAACAAGAACAGAATGTTTTTTGAGTAATTAGAGACTGTTTAGCAGACACAACGAGGAAATGTAGAATTAAAATATTAGAGAAAGGAAAAAGAATTTTATTGCAATCAATCTAATAAACATGTTATTAGAACATGTGATCATTAATGAACAAATAAGAGAGGATACTTTCCAAAATAATCAGATTCTATTTTGGTGAGAATGCAGTACAGGTAAAATCAAGCCCATTTATGCTTGGTGAACATAACGAAGGAATTAATAAAATTTGGCGATTAAACAAGCAATCTAATTTGGAGTTAGTATGACCTCAATTGGATAGGGTTTATTCAAAATGCTTTAAATTCTGTGTGCTTTCTACCACAAATTTATTCTTTTATTTCCTGTGCACTCTTGTTGTTAATTGGAAATAAGAAAATACAAGACATCAAGGAGAAAATTACTGAAAACCAAAATTAAAATTAAGGTTCAGTGATTTCAAATTTGGGATGTGCAGTTCACAATATTTGATAGTTTGACACATTTAAGTGTTATAACTGCCAACTTTAATATGGGCATTAAGCTACGAGTATTCTCTGAGTTTGTATTTTGTGGAATTGGCTTGTGAAGAAAGAGAAATCTTAATAGAAATCCAAGACACTGAATCAACAAAAACTCTCAAAGCTGCAAATTCTCTATACGATTTCATTCCTTCAAAAAATATTGCAATGCCTTTAAGTAGAATTACTAACCACGTAAATGAGCATCCTATTCCAAGAACTTTGATTCTTCCCCTTTAATTAATAAAAGCAATTATTTAGTTTAAGGAGATCCAGAAGGAAATTCTAACAGATACTGCCAGTCAGCCAAGTTATTATGTAATGCTCTTAGTTTCAGCTTTTCCTAAATCCCATTTAGTTCCATACATTGCTCTAGTTGGACCTATACTCAGCCCCAATTCAAGGTCTTCTTTGGCCATACAAGGGATGCATTGATAAGAAAACAGTACATGAATCTTATTACATAGCAAGTTTTTAGAAGAGCTCAAATGCATGTGGCCTGCCTTCCCCCAAACTACAAGAAGGTTGCTTCATGATCCATGATCTGAAGTCAAAGTGCAACAGCATTACAATTATACCATGGTTTATCCTCATATACATCCAATAATTTTCCTAATTTGAGGGGGGAAAATACATTTAAGTCAAAATTGAAAAAGAAAATTTTCATTTAAGGCTTTAAACACACTGTATCATATTTCACATCCAAAAGACCCTTAGATTTCATAATATAAATAAGATCTTCTGAAGTCTCCATATGCCGTGGTTTAGTATTGCAAAACATAAAGGTATATGACCTCACATCATCAACCTTCTCCAAACTACCAAAAGGCATAAAATGCAGTTCAGTCTAGTGTGAAACATCATATCTTAATGAGTGCAAGTAATAGCATATCAATTTAACAGATATCATTAGCTGCATGAGACACAACTTGAAATTATAAGACCACAGCACATTCTATCACCATAGATATCTAATATTTTCAGTATATTGCATTATATCCTTTTTAACTGCATTTTTTTTTCTCATATTTATAGTTATAGCAACATACCTTGATCACCCCATATTGGGGTGGAGGTAAATAATGCTGCAAAAAAATTCTACATTTTCATCACATTTCAGGTCAATGTATAAAATTTCTTAATAAATCACCCATTTTCAATTCACAATGCATTGATTTGATTAGATTTATATCAACTCTTAAGACAGAATTTAAACAAAATTGTTAAAAAAATTAATATGGCAGACAGAAATTTGAAGATATACAAACTTCCTTATACTTCTTCGTATTTTGATCTCATAAATAATTTTCCCCCTTGCATATGAGTTGCTACCCCAGTGATGTAGAATAGCATTGTCCTCATTTAGCTCATTGGTGGCATAATAAAACCAAAAACAGCAACTTTTACATAGGTCAATGGTGTTATAAAAGAGGGGGAAATTTTTTGAACCAAAAAAAAAAAATTAGGGCAACTGTAATAAAAGCTCATTGGCTGCATAAAAAGATAATAAAAAGGGAAACTTGCAGACTGAATCATTTATATTAACTCCCAAAATTTAACTGAAATAGATAACTCTTAAAATTTAACGGAAATAGCTTAATTTCTTATTTACAGCATACAATATATGGAAAAATAACTAAAAATATTTTTGATCACAGATAAAGGCTCCTCACCTTGACCGCAGAAGCCTTTCCCATTCATTTTCTTCTGTGGCAGGAACCAAATTATCCTCTTTCTTGTCAGGATTTTGTCCACATATATCATCCACCACAGCAGGAGGTGATTCATGAGCCCCTTGTTCTTCTGTTGTCTCATCATTCCATTCCACAGACTAAACAGGAGAAAACAATGTTATCATTCAATCAAAAATAAATAGAAAATAGACAATTTGAGCCCATGCTAATTCAGAATTAGCAGTTTTTCCTAACACTATAATTGATAAAAAGTACACAATTTTAAAGGATTAATTGTTTTTTAATATAATAAGACACTAAACAAAATGTAGCTAAATTTGAAAATTTCAGGGATTAAAGTATAGCATACTTTCGAATGTCATGGGCTAAAATATCATGCACATTTTATATTTTAATCCTCTAGCATGTGTGTACATTTATGATAACATTTAAAACTCAAGTTCCATTCCACAGACTGCAAAAGATATGATATGATGCACGTGTGTACATTTATGTATATAATAAACTCAAATCAAGAAAGCCTTAGGCTCAAACCTTCTTACTTGCCTCATTCTTCATATGGGAGAAAGCATAACTGAGCTTTTTTCCTTCACTTAATTCTACTAAAGCAAGACCAATTCTTGAAATACTTTTGGACTGTGTGCATTTCTATTACAAGTGTAATATCCATGAGACCATAAACGTGATGCCATAGCATGTAGTGAGACCCTTGCTGCTTTCTTCAATTTCACCAGTAAACTGACATAATTCAGTTCAAAAAATACTTTCCATCAACCCTAGCTAGATACCTTTCATTAAGAACAGTTAATTTCTCCATAATAGTCTCAATATTCATGGAATAACAAATTCACCTCAAATTACAGTCCACAAACTGTGAAGCTCCAAAACTACACAGCAAACAACCCAAATTTCAGATGTCTTTTGTTTAATTTTGGTCCCTAATCTGATCTGTAGCTGCTAAAGGTGTAACCAAGACACGAAGCACGCCAGGCCCTGAAGCCAATGCCTCTATTAGGCTAAAAAAAGGCAACACCGAAGTCTCACACAAGTTACTGCCTAGGTGCCAAACTGTTATGTAGCACAAGATTTGATAAACGTGTGCCTAACAAGGCCCCATCACTGTCAATCTTCCTCACTAGCAAAAGTCACCATCACAACTTCGTGAACCTGTGAGAATGAGCCTCCAAAGTCAAGTGGTGACAAGCGAAAATCCTACCTAATCACTGCAAAATGAATTGCCTGCCATTGATTCTCCAATATCCAGCATTCACATCCCTCAAATCTCTCTCTTTAAAACTTAGTCCAGTGGCAACTTTCTGCAAAATCACAAACACCTTGCCCACCTCACTTGGTGCTTTTTTTTTTGTCTTAACAAAAACAGCACTAAGAATATGCATTAAACTTCAAAGAACAGGTTTGAGTAAATGCAACTCTCATAAATAAAAAAGAAAAAGAAAAAAAGAATGAAGCATAGCTATTTGGGGGATATACAGCAAATTTCAAGGATATAAGTTCTACACATGACCAGCACTACTATCATGCATTAAACATGATCATATGCATAACTTTGTTCTGTCTCCCTATCTCAGCAAGGAGATAAAGAAATAATCAATCAGAAAAGTGACATTATTTAGAAATTGGTTTTTGAATAAACATTCTACAACTGTACCTGGTAAGTATAATATTTTGAAATTTCTTATGACCATTTTGACTTGTTTTATTTTATTTATACTCTGATTTATGCACAGATCTTTTGTAATTATATAAAATTTATTTTTCTTGTGCTGACCTCTGCAAGCCACATGCCTGCCCCTAGCACCTTGCACTCACGCTTCAGGATCCCTTGAATCTTATTCCCCATGTGCCTTTAATAATGTAGTCCTAACCATATTCCTCTTCGCAAACCTAGATATCCCCATAATATCCTATCTTATCCAGCTTTTAAATTAATCCAAAAGTAAGCCTTAAAACTCAAATTGCAAGATGTATTAAATCATTGCTTTGCAGGCTTTTTATCCAATATAACAGCAAAATATAGTTAGTTTCCTATGTGGCAATTCATGATGTCATAATATAATAGTGTATCAAGCAATTATATAAATCTAATGCATCACCTTTACAGAGCCAAGCATGTCACTCTCAGAATCCACTTCAGCAGCATCAGCTGTCCCAGATTGAAGGTTTGAACGGTCAAGCAATTTTGCAATTGCACTTTCATCCCAGACAATCTTGTCCCCACCATCTGTACATTTATCCTTGTACACATCACCAAGACCACCACCCCTTTTCCTCTGCTTGTGCTCTATATCTGTTAGTGCCTCATCTTTGCTGCTATTGCTTTCACCAGGGCTTTTCCCATTCATGCAAGAAGAATCACTAAAAAGTTCCTCTGTTCCCCAACGAAGAATATCTTCCACTTCCTTCTGAGATCCAGACTTATTTACAAAAAGCTGGTCAAGCATCAGTTTCTTTCTAGCAAGCTGCAAGATGCGCTCTTCAACACTTAAATGAACAACAAGCCTGTACACCAAAAGTCTACTCGACTGTCCTATTCTATGTGCCCGGTTCATGGCTTGGATGTCAGCATGTGGATTGAAATCAGAATCATAAATAATAACTGTATCAGCTGTTGCCAAATTGATTCCAAGGCCACAAGAGCGTGTGGACAACAAGAACACAAATCGACTTTTATCCTGGTTGAAACGAGCAATTGCTGCCTGACGATCAGAGACAGATACAGATCCATCCACTCTCTCATACGTTTTGGGCCCAAACTCTATAGTCAGGTAATCCTCAAGGATGTCGAGAAGTTTGGTCATTTGTGAGAAAATAAGAACTCTATGACCTTCCTTGTATAAAGCTTTTAGCATCGAATGCAGCAGAGTAAGCTTGGCCGAAGCTTTTATTCGCATTTCATGAAGGAACTCTACTGACCCAGAATCAGGCTCAGTACCTGGTATGAGATAAGGATGATTGCAAATCTTTCTCAACTGCATTACAATGTTCAGCATTGATTGCTGAGCAACTCCTTTTCCAATATTTCGTAATACGTGATAGTTTTTGGTTAGCATTGCACGATAGTATTCAGCTTGGATAGAAGTCAACTCAACAGGAACCATTCGTTCTGTCTTGGGAGGAATATTTTGCATAGCGTCTTTTTTAAGCCTTCGAAGCATATGAGGGGCAACAAGCTTTTTCAATTCCTCCACCTTTTCCGCAGTAGAAAGATCATTAAATTTCTCTTCAAATGAAGATAAAGAAGGAAATGAAGACGGCTGCAGGAAATTGAGCAAATTATACATCTCACCAATATTATTTTGAAGAGGGGTACCAGTCAAGAGAACACGGTGTTGGAAAGAGAATGTATTGAGCAAACTAAACAGCTTACTTCCTGAATTCTTCAGACGGTGGCCCTCATCAACCACAAGAACTTCCCACGGAACTCCACGCAAATAGGAGGAATCAGCAAGAACCATTTCATAGGTAGTTAAAAGAACATTAAATTTGTAAGAAGCAGTTTTCTTATTTGTTCCATTTGGATCACAAGCATGCCATTCATGTTGGCGAATTATGGCCCTTGCTCTTGCACACCCATGATACTCCACAACATTTACATTAGGAGCCCATAAAGCAAACTCAGCAAGCCAGTTAGGCATTGTGGAAAGTGGAACTAAGACCAAACAAGGCAAAGAAGCTTTGAACTCAAAATATAGTGATGAAATAAATGCACAAGCAGATACTGTTTTCCCAAGACCCATTTCATCAGCAAGGATCACATTTTTGGATTTATGCCAGCATTTACGCAACCAATTCAATGCTTCAAGCTGGTGGGGAAACAATGCACCTCCTTTTAGTTCTTTAGGTTGCTCTGTGAGAGTAACAATCTCATTTTGCTGACCATCACCCTTCCCCTTCATTGGATCATCCCTTCTAGCATCTTTTTCCAATGTCTGCTGTTCTAACTGATCAAATAGATCAATCAGATGAGAACATTTTGAAAGAACAGGCTCATCCAGCCTTTCCCAAGTGCATTCATCATAAGGAAGACCAGTCCACTTTACGAAAGCTTCCTGTGTACCATCTCTAGAATCACAAAGAGCAATTACCCGCTGAGGTAGCTTCCACTTGTCCTCGCATATATTTATCACAGCTGTTCCATACTTTGCCTTGTAATTTTCTAGTTTTCTTTTCGCAAGAACTTTTAGCTGAGACTCAGTTATCCAACTATCGTGTATATGAGACTTCCCTACCCATTTAACTAAGAATTCATATGATGTCATTGTCTCCCCATTTGCACATGCAGGTTCCAACATGGCAAGCTCCTGAACTTCATTTTGGCAGCCATTACCCATTTTCACTTCAATATCCTCTTCTTTTCCGACTTTAGTTGGAGGAGATAACAACGCCTCACAAACTTCAGAAATTTCAACTATCTCATGACGTTTTAAACAATTATCAACGTCCTCTTCGGTTGCCAACTTTTCAGATCGTTTCATAGAATCTTCTGTTGTTACTGCAGACTCATCTCCATCTTTACCATTTACAACTTTAGAGCCAGAATCCATGTCATCTTTCCTAGCTAAATCCTTGGTGTTCCCTCCTTTACAATCTTTACTAGCAGATCTTTCATATACATGCATGTTGTCCACTCTAATGCCATCCTTAAGGCTTTCTCCCTTGTCAAAAAATTGGTTTATGTTGGGACAACCCTCTGCAAGGTTCTTAGTTACTACATCTAAATCAATATCACAGCTCAAATTTTCATCTTGATTCTGGACCCCAGGAATATGTAATTCATCAGAGGGCAGATCATATGTGGCCATCAAACATATATTGCAGGAAGAACATGCCTTATCACCTCGAATTCGACATCCCAAGACCCGATCAACCTGCAATGAACAAAAATGCCACCATTAAGTTTGTCAAGTTCATTTCAAACAACTAAAAAACAATTGGCAAATCTTTTTCAATATCTATGTGATTGCAGAATAAATTATATGAATTTTCTCAACACAAGTTGATTAACCTGTAGAAGTTCAGGGATAACAACATCTTCAAACATTTGTGTTTCATCCATATGACTCTCAGCTTGAACCGACTCATCTGAGGACTGTTTAAGTTCCTCAGGAAGCTTATGATAGAAAAAATAAATTCATCTAATTATAATAATCATAGGAGCAAGGACTTTCAGTAAAAAGTAAAACCTAGATGTGACAACAGAAAAAAATTTCATGCAGTTATTTAGGTAAAAGACTAAAGTGCATAAATAAATGTTAATAAACACAAAAATGCATTGTTAGAAGAGGGTGAAGAGATAAAAAAGGATTTTTTGTGAGGTAAGGAGAGAAAAGAAAGGTAGGAGAAAATCTTTAACTTAATGTATTTGGAAGCTTAAAAATTACAGAAAAGGGAAAGGGAGGGATAATTTTGTTATTATATTTTAAGGATAGGAAGGGAATTATAGTTGTAAAACAAACAAATTTTACCTTCATCAGTTAATATAGTTTTGAGTTATCAATTAATAATAAGAGTAAATAGACAAAACAACCAAAAGTTCATTCCCTTCTCACAAGGTGAAATATTATACCCCAAATTGGGATGTAGCAAATTTTGCCTTCTAGAGAGGAACAAAAGAGAGTAACGTACAGCTTTCCTTTTCCCCTCCTTAAAAAATATAATAGCCAAAATAAAATGAGAAAAGAATTCCCCTTCACTCCCCTTCCCTTCCCCTCCCCTCTATTCATGCTTAGTGAGTAACAAACAATGGGTGACAGCAAATAAAATACCAAGAAGTTTACTGACCAGTACTTTTACGAGAAGAAAGGAATCATCTTAGGCAAAATGATTCCCACTACATTTAAGATCACAAATGATCTGAAAAAAATACCTCTTTCTTTTCCTGCACATCTAAGGTCTTGTTAGCCACATCATTCTCCGATAAAGATGCAGAAACCCCATGATTGACCATTTTCCGCTTTTTGTGCAATTTACTACTTCTAGAAAGAGTATTGTTGGCTTTTGATTCATGTTTCTTGGAAGTACGTTTCCCCTTATCAGTTCTATACTTCTTTACACCATTCGCACTGTTGCCTTCATGTTTTCTTTTTCTGTCATTCTCAGTGGTAGCACCGATTGCAAGAACAATTTTGTTTCTTGGAGATTCATTATTACAAAACAAGTCATGCTTCACCTCAAAAGCTTCCCCATTTTGCCCTGATTTTGTAATTTTGGAATGAGATAAAGTTTCCACAGCAAGAGAAATAGACTTCTTGTCTGCAGGTGACTCAGGTGGAGACGCATCAGGTTTCTTTGTATCATCAACATTCACACATGATGAATTACCCCATGTAGAACCACCAACGGATGGATCACTTGGCTTGGTGTTACATGATACATCCAAGGAAGAATCTGGTTCTTTTTCACCAGATTTAACTTCAAAAGTTAACACAGATTTTCCTTTGCTGGAGGACCTTCGTTTGGAAAGAATGGAGCTTCCAAAAAGCCTGGATACAATTTCAGTGTCAGATGACCTAACACCAGTTTTAGAATTTGTCAAAACAATTTTTGTTCTTGCCCGCTTTGAAATGGAATCCAGTTGACTAATGGACCTAATTGTATCACTTTTTTGACAGCACTTTGGGCATTGCCACTTCCCCATTGGAATGCGCTTCAAGTTGCAAATAAAAAGAACAAAATTTAAGACAGGAGAATAGCAGTCAAGAAGCATCATAATCAGGCAGAAATTTGTGAAAAGTTAACTTGTATACAATAATTTAAGAAAACATACCTTAAGAGGTGGATCAAGGCATTGAAGATGGTACACACGAGGACAACTATCACAACACAACAAGTTGCCGCCAAGGTCACAGATTGCACATTCATAGTAATACTGGAGAAGGATAGGCTAAAAGTAAAGATTGTAGCAGACACAAAATATAAGAATTGTATTATCAAAAGAAATAAAAGCTAAGATGTTTGACGATCACCTCTCACATAATCAAGAATGAAATGTAATAAGAAACTTGGTAAACTAATAAGGATTAACAAGCAGGATATATACAATAGTCATAAAAGAGTAAATGGATCCCAAAATAAGAATGAGAAAGGACAACATTGTGATGCAAGAAATTAAATGATTCTCGTATCCACAGACAGAAGATGCACCATATAAAAAACATGCAGCTAAGCACACATGATAAAAAGAAATTACACAAATCCATGCTTGTTATTCTTTAAATCTTATGTATGAAAAAGATACCCATGAAATTGATGATATGGGGAAGCTTGCATTAAATAAACATGGAACTCCCCATAATATGACTGATCTCCCTATAATACTGCCAGCAACTGAAAAGAGGATCTTTGATCAATTAAGCAACAAAAATTTATTTGCATACCTGATAAAGTTACAGTCATTACTTAGTACAAGTTGTAACTTATAATGGAGAATAAGTTGAGATGAAAACGATATAAATTTAACCTTGTCTTTTGCTAGTTAAAGTCAAATTTCAGTTCAAATATTTTTGATGTAGCATGTGCAGATGCCTTTGATTTCCTAACATTAAGGTCATCCTAACACAGTATAACAAAAGCATGTGTCAACTGAATCTCTACTTTGTAACAATGAACTCAGTTAACAGGGCTCTCTCAACATTTCCACAGATTATAAAAGTCATTGTGAACCACAAATGTGGAGCATAGACATATCAAGAACAAATAATTCGCAACTATCAATGAATTTTAGGATATTCAAGGCAATGTTCAGATAATAGTTAAAAGAACACATGATATCTCACCCCATCATTTCCTTTCTTCTTGGACCAAGATAGGTCAGGGCTTAGTTCACTCTTTGGCCTGCGTTTGGTAGCAGAAGTATTGCTAGGAGATTCATGAGTTGCTAACTTCTCTTCTTTACCATTGACACGAACCCGTCCATACAAAAGCTTTTTTCGTTTGCGCTTCAACACCCAGTTTCTATTTATCATTTTACTTGTTGTTGAACCACTATCCTTCATCTCACAAGCCTTTGCATAACATTCGCATCTAACATTGATGCAAATATGCAATGTATTAGTGAAGAGGATCCAAAAGGTCTTCATCAAAGCAATAGTAAATACAAACCTCAATGTCTTGATTAACATTTTTAAATGTCATAAAAGCAAAAAGCACAAACAATAACAAAAAAATATGATGGACCAGTATGGTGAATGCCCTGGATAACACCGACAAGCTACGGTAAAATCGATAGAGGTAGTGAATGATGCTCTTGCTTGTGAAAGCATTATCAACTCATTCTGGTCGTTATTAACAATATCAAGGAGAACATGCAATATATATCAGATATCCAAAAAAGTTCAAAACAGTTAAGTCAGCTGCCCAACAAAAGCCAGAAGCCCATAAGAAATAACAAAGAAAGAAAAGGTTAAAAAAAAAAGATCTCGAACAATAGCGGCATAAGAACAAGTAGCACACATGAACTAAATATTTAATCAATCCACATTCTGAAACCAGTTTTCTCTCCATCAAATTAATGTGTTTCAGATATTCGTTAATTAAGGTTATTATTTTTCCTTCAGCAAAGACTAAAGTTGTGCTTAAAATAGGAAGGAATGCCACAACAATAAAACAAAGCAAGTCCACCTGAGAATGCACTATATATAGCAGAATCAGACCAGAGAATTGGAAATCACATGGCACTTCAAAGTAAGGCTTCAACCCATACTTTACTGCTATTCTGCTAAGGCGTCCAACTTGAAATGGCTTCATGATAAGAAAGATCAGCATGATAGCAGGAACAATACAGTTGCTACTATAGGCACTAGATTCATGATCATATAAAGAACTAACCTATTGACTTTAACTTGTCCCTGCTAACTGTAAATGAACCTAACGACACAAGATTAAAAGTCATTCAGTAGATTTCTGAAAATTCATTTAGAATCAGCTCAATGAACAAATATAAATTTCTGCATTAGAGTATCACAGTTAAATGAAGCTAATAGAAGCTCTATAATGTAATGAGTTGAAACAATTCAATTAAACAATGAAAATCATCATTAATCGAGCATGCAATTATACTCAAAGCAAAAGGAGTACCAAATCAGACATTTAAACTACAAGAACTCGACGAAGCACGCACATTTACCCCGTACATATCTCAAACCTATTCCATTAACCATTTCAATGACAAGAAATGCCTTCAAAATCCAATTACAAAATCACAACACATGACCAAACAATTCAAACCCCAATTTATAAACTAAATGCAAATCCTAAATCATAAACATCAAACCAAAAGAGAAATCAGCTCAAAGTAGAGGAAATGAAAAACCCACAAAAATTTGAATAAATATACAAGTAAAACAGTGGGCAGACAAGAAAAGAAGCTCACCAATCGTTGCTGAGAATCAAAATTAACACAAAAGCGTGATGTGTTCTCAAACAATAGCGGATTAAGAGGAAGAAACAGAGGGCAGATAGACACAAAAATTAGGGTATTGAAACAGAAGAGGGGATATGTGAAATACGAGAAGGTGAGAGAGAAAAAAAGTGGGAAACACCCGCACACGCCAACAAAGGAAAATAAAGATAGAGAAAGAGAGAGAACTATTAAGCCTCCCTCTATATATGAAAGATATAATCATTAGTTTTAGAGAAAGTTTGAGTGTTTTCTTGTAGAGATAGAGAGAGATAGAGAGAAAGTAGCATATGACACGAATTCGCCGGGGTCATAGGACGGGGTTTTCCACTTCTGACATGGCAGCGCATGGGAGAAGAGAGAGAAAGCAGCCCCTTGATAGCACCTAACCACTTATATTACGCCACGTGGTTCAATTCCCCAAATTCCCCTTTTAGATTTTTTTTTTCCTCCCCCTCTCTCCCTCTCCTCTCTCTAGAAAGCAAAGAGAAAAGAAGAGTGATATCATTGCTTCTTGCTTTCTGCTATAAAAATGGCTGATTTGATTCGGGTTTTTTATGGTTATTTTCTTTTGGGTATGATTTCTGCTTAGCTTTTGGTCCATAACTATGAAAGCCATTGTCTGCCTGTTGTTGTTGTAGAAGCTTTAATGATTATGATAACAGTAATATAATTTTTTTCCACAATTTTAATAAATTATAATTAAAGATAAATTTTTAACAGTTAATCTCATTTTTTTGTTGGATAAAAATATTGCTTAATATAAATTTGTGACTTAATTATATTAATTGTTTTATATTTATAATAATTAGTAATGAACAAAAATTTTAAATTATTATAAAATATCACTGTATATAATATTTTAAAAAATTCATATAAAAATATGTCAAATATAAAAAAATTATAATGTAATATTTGAAATTCATATATTATCAAATGAATAGATATTATTTCAAATAATATGAAGTAAACTGTTAATTTTTTAAAATTTTATTTCTGATTATAATTTATTAAATTTTTAGAAATATTTTTTATAATTTATTATTTTTCCAATAATAAACTAGTGGATTACGATTACCTACTTACCATTGTCTTAATTGGAATAATATGAAATTTCTTAGTATTGAAACATTTTTTTGATTGGGGAAATTAGGAAATGACACTACTTGAAATCTTGAAGATAGAGTTATCTTTAACTAATATTTTTAGATCCAACCGGTTAATGAACCAAAATATACAAAAGTCAACAGTTAGAGATTTAAATGGGATCAAACTTAAATTTAACCTATCAAAATAAAATACTATTAAAATATAATTTTCAACATGATCATAGTAAAATATAAAAAATACTTACACTAAATTTATTTTAAGTACAATAATGTGTTTAAAAATAAAGTATATATACTAATAATCATAATTCAAATTAATACATAATTATTAAAAATTATTTCCAAATATAATAAGTTATATATTTTATTTATTATTTTAATAATATTAAAATTAATTAAATTATATACTTTTAATTTTTTTAAATATATTTTAATATTCATTTTTTAATTAAAATAATATTTATTGGTGTTTTCTATTTTGGAAGCCAAAAAAAAGGCTTTTATTTAAAGCACGAGAATGAGGTTGGATGACTGTAGTGGATTGTCGATTAGAATGACTAGGTTGGGAACATGATGTTACCTAAGTCACTTCAAGATTGACTTTCATCCATTACGGATCTTAAAGAAGAGTCAGTCCCAGATGAGCTTTCATTAAGTGTAAGAACTTATTCAACTTCAATAAGAAGAGACTTCGGGACAAAATTAAGATTGACTTGAGTGCAGTTACGCGTCCGGTTATGAACCTATAGGAAGTGAATCTTCCACTCCTAAATCTGCGCAGGTAGAAAAAGAAAGCTAACTTCATTCCTCAATTAACAATTTCCATAAAAGAGTTTATTATAAAGCTGCTTCCCTACACATGCATAATTCGTGCATAAGGCTAAGTAATTTTGGACGAACTAATGCGAATGGGCGTAAGCTTCACTGCTCGGAAGCGCCCAATGCTGAGCACACTGAGAGATACGAAAGTGCAGGTAACGTAAGTTGGCAAGCAAGCAAAATAATTTATATAAAAAACTTATCATGTTGTATATTAATAATAAAAACTTAAATAATTAAATTTAACTCAATGAAAAGGAAATGATTTGCTCACTATATCTTAAATATTAATAAGTTGTAACTAGAAGAAGGATTTTATACAAATTTGAATAAATCTATAAAATTATAGGTCATTTAATAATTTAATACCATTAAAAAAATAAACTTTTCCCCCTCAAATTATAATTTATTTTTTTAATTTTCAAAATATAGTTACTGGTTTTGATATCAATTGTCATTGTTTAATTTTCTAATATGCCCATCATTGATACAATAATATATTAAAAAAATTAGAAGAACTTTCAATTATATTACTTTAATATTTTTAATATATATAAAAAAAATAGAAATGGACCAATCTTTTGGAGACTATGAAGTATTTTTTTTAATTATTTTTAGTTCAATCATTTTTAAAATGTTTATGCTTTATTTACCTTTGATATATTTCAATTCTGGTGGCGACAGACATTTTAAGGATCAATTGCTAAATATTGGACCAAAACTGCTAATTACTGGACCAAGTGACGAAAGCATTTAATTTTTTGATATCAATTGGACAAAATTTCACAATCCTGTGCATCATGTGCAATTAATAGCTAATATAAGAAAACATGCTTGCTTGTATTAACACCAAAAAAAAATTATACATAAAATATTTGTCCAACGTTTAAGAGACTCTCATGAGGAACATTAAAAATTTCACTGTTTTCCCTACATATTTTCCTAAGAAATGCATAAATATAATCAACAACTATCTTCTTGTAGAACCTCGAATCCCTCCTTGCTTTTATTATTGTATTTCCTAGTATGTACCACCCCAACATCCCTGCAATTATTTAAAAATTCTAATTCATCAACCTCCATTTGGTTGCTTGTTTGACCTGATGATCCAATAGTAAGATTTCCTTGTATTGCTAACTTAATCTGCACAATCGAGTCGACTGATGATATTAAAGAATATATGACAAAAGATGTATTTTCATTATTATCATTCAAGAGAGCTTCCCTTGATTGTTGTGATTGTTGACCATATAAGCTATATTGATCTGAGCCTAAACACCCTTCCATCATAGCCTCAAGCCGAACAAATAAGAAGAGACTATCGAAGAGTTTTTTTCTCAAAATCCTCATCTTTCTTATGTAGGTCTTTATAGCCATACCTTGCTACACAACGGAACATGTGGAAATTATTTGGTCCAATCCACTTGACCAAAAATCTCTCTTCTTCAGGAACCATGTAGACAGGAAGGTATTTCACGCAGACAAAGACCACAACATAATGGATAACAGGTAGATTTGTGATAAAGTGAGAAAAGATGTGAGGAACCTCACTTGCTAATTATGTCTACACAAGTCCAATTCCAAGAACTCTTACTCATCCTAAACTGGGGCCAAGCCCTACAATCCACGCCATAGAAACCTTACTATGCATCTCAAATTCATAACGCTTCACTGTACCATAATGCCAAACATACATGATAATAAGAAAAGCAGCAACTATCACAAGGGGAACCCACCCACCTTGATCAACCTTGAAGAGTACAATAGAAAAGTATGTGCATTCCGCCACCAGTGATAAGCCTGTGAAAATCAAGACAATAATCCAATGGCAGCGCCACACCAAGATCATGATCAAAGACATAATCAATGTGGTTACCAACATGACAATCACGACAGCTGTCCTTGTTGAGGCACAACAATTTGTCTAGTTTAGTACAATGTATCAAAATAAAACTTAGAACCATGTAGAAAAGCAATTAAAGAGGAAACAAAATGTAAGAAGAGAAAAATGTAAAAGATAGGCTTGTTTTGTCCCTTTTATTTAAGTAGGAGGAAAATGCAAGTTAAAAAAAAAGTAAAGAGTAAATTATTTTCTCTTGTTTAGGAAACTAAATAAAATGGGGGTTGAAACATAAATAGCTTGAAAGTACATATTTTTTTTTTCCGTTAACCTTTTCGATGATATACAATTTTTAAGCTTAAAATTTCAAGGATAAATGAAGTTAACATCAAAAGGTAATATCTACTCCATTTTCCTCAATAAATGAAAAACTATGGATTCAACATGAGATTTTTGGCTATTGTCTCTTTTCCTCTTTTCTCCTACTTTTCGTAAATAAGTGAATGTCATTTTTATGTTATTTTCCTTCAACTTTCTTCTTTCTCAAAGACAGGAGAAAATTCTCAACAGCTCTGTCAAGTCATAACACAATATGCATTATCTATATAAGTCTATATCCTGGATGTTTTTAATAAGTAATATATTAGCAATTATCAGTTCAATCAAGCAAAAGACTGTTTTTACTCACTATGCATGAGGAAATGCATAGACAATGTTGTCTACCATCGTTCTCTGACCATGATAGTAAGATTGCAGCATGTGAAATATGGGTTCAAAAATATTATCCATCATTGCTACGCAACTATAATTTCACAAGAATGTTAACCTAATGGCAATAAAATGTAGTAATATGAAAATCTTTAGATAAGTACTGGAAGTACAAAATTTCAAAATCCCAGCTCCCAATGCCTGAGCTACAAAATGGAGAACCACATTCTCCTCTCCTCAACTTTTGATCCTGATATCATTGAATCCAAACTTATTATTTGGCCTAAATCCCATCAAATTTTGTAGGCCAAGAAAGCAAGCAAGTAATTCAAGGTCCGCTTAACGTCACTTAGATGGAGTGTATGATTATGGTTTAAATGGTAATGCAATCAACTCCATAACTAATCATGCATCAAAGAAGCCTTAATCAAAATGTTAAACCCTATATTATGTGTTAGAGAGGTGCCCTAAAGGCAATCATCTTAAGCACTTAATGTATTTATTTATTATTAATAAAATACATTTTCATTATATGGTATTCATTACATATAAATTAATATAAATCTTAAATTGTTTAATAAAGTCCTTGGTATGTATCACAACATGAAGGAATTCATGATGAGATCATGAAAATTAGATTTTTATCATGTGTAATTGTGTTTATACATAAATGATTCCTAGTCATAGGATTAACAAGACAGGACATTGTTAATCCGGATAGACTAGCACATGTTATACTCCATGATTAGGTCAAACAGTTGATCTCATAAAGCTGAAGACATGAGATATTTAGAGTTAACATGTGGATGTTTGCTAATAGTAATAAGTACATTAGATGACCTGCTATGAGACAATCACATGGATATCTATTCAATGTCAGTGATAGTCTTATCATAGCAATGGTGCAAGTATCTTTCATCTCATAAAGTTGAAGACATGAGATGTTTAGAATTAACATGTGGATAGTAGCATGTACATTGGATAACCTACTATGAGACAATCACATGAATATTTATTCAATGTCAGTGATAGTCTTATCATAATAATGATGCAAGTATCTTTGATCTCATAAAGCTAAAGACATGAGATGTTTAAAATTAACATGTGGATGTTTGCTAAGAGTAACAAGTACTTTAGATGACCTGTTATGAGACAATCACATGGATATCTATTCAATATCAGTGATAGTCTCATCATAGAAATGATACAAATATCCTTAAACTTGAGATGCTTAAGGTTATTTTGGATACTGAATCTTATACTTTGACTTCATTTCTAGTTGCCTCTCAGAGGTCGCTTATAAGATGGTGATTGGGTATAGCATTTGGTATTCAAAAGTAGTTGAGTAGTCAATAAAGGATTCACCACTCTTGATAGAATGAAAGTACACCTATGGACTCTTATAGAGATTATTGCTTAGAAATCTTTGGCCAAGGTGGACATGTCTTGAAAAATGTCTTTAATGATATATCTAAAAGAGTAATGAGTCTCATAGACAAGAACTAATATCATTTAAACTAAATGTGACATAGTCAGTCTAGTGGGAGTTAACATATAATTCATGCTCTGAACCAAATGAGGTATAGTTTGGTGAAATGACGAATTGCATGGTAATTATCTATGGAAGGGTTTATAGTCAGACCACTGACTTTCTGGTTAATTAGGTGGTCATGATGTGTTGTGAAATATCGCCCATGATTTGCTAAGTCAAGGGAATGAAGAAATGTAAAATGGGTTTTGGATAATATCCAAATGAGAAAGAAAGAGAATTAGACCTTTTATAAGAGTTATAAAAATGGGTCAAATCCAAATTGGATTAGGATTGTTGACTTGGTCAACATTGGGCCTTATACCTTAGAGAAATAGGCCCATTAGGACTTTTCCTTTTCCAACGCTAAAATGGATTAGAAAGTGTATAAATACTCCTTTTAAGGAGTCAATTTTGTGGTTGTCCCATTATTTTTCTTCTTTCTCTTTTCTCTTTTATAAGACAATTTTCCATAGCTAACACTTTGGACTTTTATCACCCCATCTCCTAAGAGGTTTTCTTCTTCTTCCTTTACGTGGATACTCTTAAAGGCAATTCTAGCTTTGGATTGTTGCAGTTTGTTACAACCTAACAAAGAAGGAAAAACTCACAACTTGGAAGATCAAGAGTTGCAAACAAAGGTAATCAATTTCTCTCATATTGATGATATGATCCAATTTTAATTTTCATAGGGCGTTCCATGGTTTTGGATTCAATTAATTTTAATTTTTCGTTGTGTCATGTATGTGATGTATGTTAAGAATCCAACACTAAGTGCACAGTTCACTCCCCAAGAAAAAATATGAAGAAAAGTCTATTATATATGACTAGATGATAGAAAATTTACTTCAATAATCATGAAACCAGATAACCTCACCTGTAAATAAATTTTTAAATCAAAATAATTTTTCGTAAACTTATGAATGCGTATGTTTCCATTGAATTTTGAATGTCAGGGCACAAAAAACTTATAAAATCGATATGCAGGCCACAGCTAAACATATGTGCTCATTCTCACCAAATACAACAATACAATTAGTGAATTGAATGAAATATGAATGTTCATATGGACTTGTACATTTTTCTATGGACCAAAATACTTTAGGATTGACATGAGATAAAATACTGCCCATAAAGAAACTTAGCAGATCCATCAGCCTTGAAGAATTAGAACTTTCAAATATTAAAGTGCTCATTTTGTATTTTGTATTCAGAAATTTCTCAGTGGGTTTTCAAAGACCAAGCTTAAGGCTCCTTTTTCCATATCCATTTAGAAATATATTGTTGCCCCAAATAATGAACCAAAAAAGGGGTTGAATTGGTTATAAAATAAAAAATTTCTTAACTTTAAATACGGAATAAAATTAAATAGAGTAAGGAATGAGAAATATGACACACAAAATTTATAAAGGTTCTAGTATTAATAAACCTTACTCTTCTTCCCAATCTCAATGGGGTGTTTTACTAACACACTAAGTATTATAATGGAGTTTTACAAGCTTACTCCCAACTATGGTGTTTCTCTCAATAGTTAACACCTAACCCATAAATTCTCTTGTGTTTTAATGTCTCACACAATAAATCAATTCATTGTGTTTTATGGCTCACACAATAAACTCTTACAAGTATTTAAATCTTAACCCAATATACTCAAACTCACTTGAGTAATTGTTTACAATAAAAACATTCACCAACCTACAATGCTTAAAAATTAAGAGCAATTAAGTTTTTACAAAGAATAAAAGTTTTGCTGAAAAAATAATTAATGCACAAGGCTACAACAAGATTATAGATTCAAAGTAATTCTTGTTATTCTTTTTAAGATTCATAAATGACTTGTATTTATACTTCTTCTGCGAATTATAGCTGTTTGGGTGCATTTAATGCGAAAATAACTGTTGAACCAACTTTTAACTTCGCGTCTGACATGTTTCTCTGTCCTCTTTCATCTGTGTGAATATGTGTCACGGTCGTAAATGTTCTTCCAAATTGTGGTCCAAGTGGTGACTATGGCAGTGAAACTCTTTGGAAGAATTTGAAGTGTTTGATCACGGGCGTAACTTTATTCTTTCATGGACGTGAATATTTTTCCAAACCGCAGTCCAAGTGGTGACTCTGACCGTGAAACTTTCTGGAAGATTTTGACATGTTATCTCACAGACGTGACTATCTTTCACGGGCGTGACTGATTTGATCATTCACGGCTAGTATGATCCTTCATGGCCGTGAACTTTGAATTGTGGAAAGTTGGCGCTAAGTTATATTCACGAGTGTGACATAAGTAATCACGAGCATGACTTTGCTATTTCTTCTGATTTTTATTTTCAAAAGTTGTCTTTCAATCTTGCATAATATTCTAATCAAGATATATCATGTTCAACACACTTAGAACACAAGCATTTTTAAATAAATTATTGCTATTTTATTTGTTAACATTAAAATGACGGAAATACCCCTCAAGGTTCAACACATACATTATGAGTTTGCAGCTCAAAAATGCCAACATTAGAAGTTCAGTTTAAAAATATATTTCAAGCATAAGTAACCACTTCGCAATAAATTGACTATGAAAGACAGACCAAAAATATCTGTTTTCTAACCCCAAACCAAAATTGGAGTTAAATTGACTAATCCAAAATTAATTAAGATTTCAAAAAAAGCCCTGAAGAATATAAATTTTTTTCTTTCTTCAGCCAAATAAAAGGAAAATAATCTCTCCAAATAACAACTTTATGCATACATAAATATAAATGAATCTTTTAAATTCTAGACATTTAGCTGTAGCATATCTGGCTGCTAGTTTGTTGTACCCTTCCCTCACTAATTTACAAAGAGAGCAAAATAATGAAAAACTAGGGATTGAGAAAAAAAAAAAGGAAAAAAAAAAAGAAAAGAGAGAAAAAAAACAAACCGCCAAGAGAGGGTACACATACCATAAGCATTTCCAATTTGGCTTTGGTTCTTGAAACTAGTAGTCACACAAATGCAAATAATCATAAGGATCCAATTTATATCAGGAACATATATCTGACCAAGGAACTTCTTTGATGTATGCGCAACTTTGACCCTTGGGAAACAACTATGCACAAGTGCCTACTTTATTATTGAAAAAGTTGCAGATATGGTAGCCTGACTTGCAACTGCAGCAGCTGCAGTTGCAATAATAAACACTGGCCAATAAATGCTATCTGGAAGACAAAAAATAGAAGGTATTAATCAATAGCTATCACTTCAAATAGAAAATAACCAAATTCCAAGAAATTTTTTTTGCAAATACTAAGATTATGTCCAAAACTTGAAACTCTCAAACCTGTCACAATGTCGGAAACCCTTTTGGGTCACAAAATTGAAAATTGACATGCATCAACTTAGGTTTCACTTGGACCCTAAAAGTGTCGAATGGATTAAGAGTAAATAATGAATGGGAATTTAAAATCCCTCAAGGATGGACCCAACCCAGTCTAAGCAAGTATATTAGTACATATATATTTTTAGGCCAAAGGTACAAATTAGCCCCGAGGTTGTGGGGTTATGCGCAACTCAGACCCTAAATTTTTACTCTGCCCAATTGGACCCCAAAGCTACAATTTTTGGCCTATTTAAGCCCCAATTGACAAACTTCCATTTGCCCACTAATGGAAAAGCTGACTTGGCTTGTCATTTAAATCAGAAATCAACATGTGGCTGCTCCCCTTTTTTGACCCATTCTTTCCCTTATGCCCCTCAAAACCCTAACCCTACACTTAATTTCTCCTTCCACTCTGTTCACAACTACCTCCATCTTAATAGCATTACTCATTGTCTAACATATCCATATATTATCGTGTATTCAAATTTACTTATTCGTGTATTTAAACTTACTGATCTCTGTAAACTATAATCAACTTTCTGCATTAATAGTTTCTTGTTTCATAGCCCAATACTCTGAATGTGGACTACCCAGATGCAGGTCATGAAATAAGAGCTCTCTAACACAAGGTTAAGCCACCCTACTCACTACTGTATCTGTCTTTATTGCTACCACTGAGCTTCTCAAATTAGGAACGCTCTGACATGAGCTTAAGCCACCCTGATAAGTAAAAATTACATGCATATGGGTACAAGGGTGTTCTAACATGAGCTTAAGCTACCTTGTCCCTAATCTAGATATGCTACCACAGAGTTCCTCAAATCAAAATTGCTCTAAAACGAGTTTAAGCCACCCTAATGAGTAAATATAATAACTGAATGCATAAATATTTCCACATGACCGTAACACCTTCAATGACATGCCACATATCCTAACTAGTCTCTGGATAAAGAATGAGCATTCTTATTCAGATTCAGGTTATCAATATCAATTACGTCATATTCCATAATTTCACAAGATCATCACATAACATGTTGTGATGAAGAGCACCATGTGCATGATCAAGTTCCTCAGTCAGGTTATCATATTGTATACAATCTCACTTAATCATATCAAAGGTGTATGTAAGTCATACCCAAGTAATCTCATCATATGAATCCATTTATTCTTTTTTGGAAACATGGCATTCATGGGCATGAAACCTCCTATCATGGGCATGAAACATTTATTCATGGGCGTGAAATTCATACATTCATGGGATTGAAGCTTGGCTTCACGAGCATGTATTCCTTTCATGGGTGTGAAGTTTGGCTTCACGAGCGTGATTCATTACACATAAACTATATTTCAGCACTAGTTTCACTAATTTTCACACACAATAAGCATATGATCTCAAGCTAACCAATGTTAGTCATACCTATCAACACTTTATATAATTTCAGCATTGGAACACTACCAAAAACATCCATTTAATCACAATTAAACAATTACTTTAGGCTTAATGCCTTAATGATCAATATATAATGACCTTCTATATTCATCTTCCCCCATATCAACCTCAACATGCATTTTAGAATATTACCATCCATTTATACCATTAATAGTAACTACAATATCAACTCGAATCGTCATTTAATATACCACAACAGTATTTCATATCACAAGCTAAATAAAATCAAATAAAAAATTTTATATGCACAAACCTTAATAATGGAGCCCTAAAACTTGATTCTCTCTTATCTACTGGTTCAGGTGGGGTTCTCCACCTATACAAACTGACTTAAACTAGATTAAAAGACTTGAGGGAACATGATTTCTTACCTCTATTTATGAACACAGATTTACTCAAGAGTCCATAACGTGTTTGATGACTCCTAAAATTCAAATTCTAATAGCTATGGTAAAAACCTTATTCTTAATCCTTTTTATTCTCTTTTGTGGTGAGGATTTTGTGTTTAATCAACTAACACGAAAGGGATTGATGAAGAAGGATTTCTAGGGTTTTAGAAAGTGGTGGCTGGCTAAATGGAATTTACATGAGTTTCTATAAAAAAAACATGACACTACCATATTTAAACCCGTAGGTATTCACGATCGTGAACACTAGTGTCACAGTCATGAAGATCCTCAGCTTCTGAAACTAAAATTCACGACATTCATGGCCATGATTAACTCTATCACGAGCATGAACACTGAGAACTTCACTTTTTCTCATCTTTTTCATCATTTTATGGTTTATAATACCCATAACCTCGCATATACTTCCCATAAACCCTTAATATACTTTATTTAACATACAAATTCCAGGCCCAAAATTTGTGGGTGTTACAAGGTAAATTTTATTTGTATTTAAACTTGTATATGTAATTTTTTTTTGTGATGAAATATAAGATTTTCCATATGTTTTCTATTTTCTTCTCTTATATTTGATCATTGTCTCTTTTTATTGCGCCAAAAGAGGAGAAGAAATGCAATATATTTAACATATATTTGACATAACATATACTTGAATAGATTTTGCATATACTTAACATAAATGACATTTAACATAAAATATACTTGAAATATACCTTTCATATACTTGGCATAAATGGTATGATCAAATGCTTGATTTGAATTACTTTTGAAACTTCACCTCTTATATGCTTATGGCTTGAAAATGTGGCATCCTTATGCTCTTTATAGTTCATATTTAATAAGCCACATATTGCAAAATTATTTGTCACCACAAAAAAATGGGAGATTATTGAACATTGAGCGATATTTGCATCATTTTGATGATCACAAATAATTAGGTAATAAGAAATTTAACCACATTGTATGTTTGAAGTGTGTTAGGCAAGTTACACATTCCTAAGATCATGAACCAAGTTGATTGAAGTTGTTTGAAGATTAAAAGAATGAAATTCAACAAAGGTTCACATCCGAAAAGCAGCTGCCCATGGTGAAGAATCACCACAACCGTGAAAAGTGAACTTCATGCCTGTGAATGTAATGCCTGATAATTTAGGCCACGATCGCCGTTAACCGAAATTTGGCTCACTGAACTGATTGGGGTCTAAATTCAAACATGAAAAAAATGATAATAAAATATGAGAAAAGTATTTTGGATATTATTAATTGAGAATTTTGAGGATTGGAGCTATAATTTCGAAAATAATAACTTTTTGCTAAACAAAATTTAAATTTATGGTATTTTTGCACATATTTTAAAGAAGGAATAAATAGAGAATATTTTTTATCTGAGGAAAGGAATATTCTTTGGATTAAAATAAAGTAAGATTGATTAAAATTAATGGACCAATGAGAGACAATATTTTTTTAATTAATCCTAACCACCCACTTAATCTAACTATAAAAGTCAAATTTTTCCTTTTTGCCTTAATTTCTTATTCTTCCTCATCTTAATAAAAAATATATTTTCCTTTTTCTCTCCCTTTTTTTGTGACCACAACCTCTCAAATCTTAATCTTTTTCTTCAATTAAAGCCAAGGTTTAGATAGAAAAACATGGATTAAAGGAATACTATCAAGAAAATGAAGCAAAATGAGCTAAATAAAGGAAACGAAAGGAAGAAAAGAAGAGAAAGAGAAAGAGGGATTTTGACCATTTTGAAGATCTACAAAGGAGAGGTTAGATTCTTCATCTTTTTACTCCCATTTTGAGGTTAGTTTCCATTAAAATTGGTAATTAGGGTTATGGGTTGATTAGCTACCATTTTAAGGTATGTTAATGATGGTTAAGGGTTGATTAGTATATTTTATGCCTGATTAGTGTGAATTAAGGGTTAATAAGAAATTAGATGAATAATTTATGGACCTAAGATGGGGTAGAGGTGATTGGAGATTTAGGTAAGCTTTATGTGCATATATAACATTAAAGTATAAGATATAAATTGAAGTATATATGTGAATTTGTTGTTAGGCCAATGAGGTGAGCAAATTTTGGGCCATGATCAAAAAGGAAATAAGAGCAAGGAGAAAGCCAATTAGGAAGTAGAGAAGGGTGAATAAAAGGGGACTTTTTGAGGTATATACTTTTGGCAAAAATTCAATATGGTAAAATAATGTTAATTGTGATATTATTATTGATTGCATTGTTATATTGAGTATGATATTATAGGTAATTATATAAGTAATTATTGATATTTTGATTGAGTGATGAAATGGTGATTAAGTGATGCCATGAATGTGAAAATAAAATTGAAATTATGTTGATGATGCATGAAGATAGGAAATTGTGTGATCAAATGAAATTGCTGGAAAATTGTTTTATGAATAGTATCTACTTTTTCAATCATAACTTGAGTTCTGGATATGATTTTTGAGTGTTTCTTATTGGATTGGAAAGTTAAGATATAAGCCTTCAACTTTTATTTAGACATTCAAATCTGAATATTCTTTCATTTAAAATTACAATTAACTCAAAATTCAGACTGGAAATATGTTCATTAAAATACTAGTCATAATGAATATGAATGTAGCTATTTATAAAATCTATAACTTTCGCTAAAAATTTTGGTTTAATGTGATTTTAGATGGTAATTAAAGATAAGACATTAATCTATATTTTTCTGGTCGATCACTTGTCTAAATTCTATTTAAAAATGGATAAAAAATGCAGGGCAATATAAGATATCAATTCTACTCAGAACATGGCAGCTTGTTTATATGATTTTATTGTTGAGTTTTATGATAGAAAATATTTTATTTGATTTTTTTTTATATTTGTAAGGACTTAATGAGAGAGTATGATATTGAAATATATTTAATGAATATTTATTTCATTTATATGAAATTATATTAGCATTACATATATTATTGATATAAATAATAATAAAGGGAGCAAATATAATTAAGCCTACATCTAGTCGAGAACTTAAAATTAAGATAAATTGGTTTGCCAATAAAGGAGAATAAATGTAGGCACTAGAATATAGTGATGAGATTTAATTTATGTAGACACTAGAAAATAGTGTTAAGTTTAAAATTACGTAGGCATCGAAATGTGCTGAGTTATTATTGAGAATGTAGGCGTTAAACGCCAAGCTACCAAATGATTAAGTAGGTATTAAATATACTGTCGAAGAACAGAAATCCTGTATCTAGTATTTATTTTCAGTCTAAGATGTTATGTATGTTATGTGCTATCAAATAAATAAAGAGGAAAAAATAATGTAAAATATTTAAAATTATACTATGAATTATATGTCTTGTATTATTATTAATGAATTTCAGTATACTTAATAAATGAAATGTTATAACTAATCAATTATATATTTTGCATAATTTAAATAGTTTTGATTTAATTTGAATGTTTTGAAATACATAGAAAATTGCTTGTAAATGATAAAAAAAATTATTTTAGAGATGATTATATAATTATTAGATAGTTGCCAAAAGTACGACTAAGCTAGAGCGCGTGTATTTCACGCGCAGATTAGTAGAAGTAGCTGTTGCGTTAGTACCGACCGAAGAAATGGCAATTCCAAAATCAAATTGCAGTAGTTTTTCTTTTTGTTTATTTTTTTTATTATAATGTATTAATAAATGTTAAGATTTTTTTTTTCTTTTTGTTGTAAATATGTGGCATGTAGGATTTACAAAAGTGTAAATTTGCAATTAATGTCATTTCTATTATTCATAAATATATTTCTGAATATTATACCTTATTTTATGAGAACTTTTAAATCATGAAATTTTACGATCAAGATATTTAAATCACTAATTGCCTATTTAAATGAAATAAATAAAAAGATATAATAGTAAATATTATGCAAATATCAAACTCGAATTTTAAAAATAAATAAATAAATTGAGCATTGATTTTCAAATAATCAGCTAGATAGCACTTCCTTACACTATTAATGGCTAGTAAGGTAAGGTAGCACTACATTTAGTGGTATCAGAGCCTAGGCTAATTGATTTTTAAATAGTTGGTGTAAAATAGAAGTGTGTCTCATGCATATGCATAAAAATGCTGTAATGATATGATATGGGTCCCTTCTTCTGGTTTATAGGTAGATATGGATATGAGTAACAATCTTTCAGACTCAGCCGATCATGGACAACCCCCATCAATGAGAGATTCAGAGCGGAGTGTAATAGCTTTGTCGAGAGCAAAGGAACATACTGATCTAGGACAAAAACCTCTTATGCAGCAGATAACTAATTTGTTGCAATGGATAGCACAAACAATGCCACAACCAGCTCCACCACCTCCTCCACTTCAGCCAAAACCTCGAATTGATAAGTTGAGAAAATATGAAGCCATAAATTTTATGGGAATGAGAGAGGATGACCCAGCAGCATCAAAGTTTTGGATCGAAGTTACAGAGCGGGTGTTTGAGGAGCTCGAGTGTCCAGAGGAACAGGAAGTCAGGTATGCAGTGTCCCTTTTAAAGGATCATGCTTACGATTGGTGAAGTCAATTTTATCAAAGCCCCAGACACCGAAACCACCCTCATGGAATTTTCTTCAAGGCATAATTTAGTAAGATATATGTGCTTAGAGACTATGTTAATACAAAGAAGAGGGAATTTCAATACCTGAAGCAAGGAAGCATGTCAGTGGCAGAAAATGAGATGAAATTCACCATATTGAGTAAGTATACAACTAGAATTATTGGTGATGAGGCAAAAAAATGTCGCATATTTTAGGATGGGCTCAATGATGGCATTGGAAATATGGTTGCTTCCTTTCAGATTTAGGATTTTGCTACACTAGTGTCCTCGACCATTAATGTGGAAAAAAGATCAAAGAGAAAGAGGATAGAAAAGCCACCCTGGAGATCGACAACTAGTATGGCCCATACATCAGGTAAAAAGGGGCAGACAACACCGAGGTTTTTCCAGTCATGGAGTACAAGACCAACTTTTTCAGCTAGGCAAAGCCAACAGTCGAGGCCAAAAGGATTTATAGCTAGTACACCAGTTTTGGGTAATAGGAGATTTATATCTATCACATGTCAGCATTGTGGAAGATCACATGCAAGTGATTGTTGGTGGATTACTAGAACATATTTACAATGTGGATCTACTGAGTACAAACATAAAGGTTGCCCTAGAGGAAGAGGTACAGGTGGTGTAACATCAATTCAGGTTGAGAATTTCACTCGAGGTAGATGTAGGGGACTTGGACGGACTAGAAGTGGCAGGGTTGGTCAGAGTGTATCAGAATCAGTGAATAGAGCATAGGGTAGTTGAGCCC
Source organism: Triadica sebifera (assembly GCA_023653625.1). Taxonomy (NCBI): domain Eukaryota; kingdom Viridiplantae; phylum Streptophyta; class Magnoliopsida; order Malpighiales; family Euphorbiaceae; genus Triadica; species Triadica sebifera. The sequence continues at coordinate 11,440,096 of CM042903.1, read as the reverse complement.
TAGCTCGAGCATATGCCATGAGACCTCATAAGGAGTAGGATGCCCCGGATGTCATTATCAATAAATTTCCTCTTTATGATATTAATTTATTTGCACTAATAGACCCGGCTTCTACACATTCTTAATTATGCATGTCACCACCTAGTCAGGGTAACATGGTAGTAGAGGAATTAGATTTTCATATATTAGTGACCAATCCTTTGGGTCATGGAGTGAAAGTTAGTTGAGTGCATAAAAACAGTCCAGTCAAAACTCAAAGTGTAGAATTCCCAAATAACCAGATAAAGTTGTCATTCCATGAGTTTGATGCAATCTTGGGGATGGATTGGTTTGATAATAGGGCAGTGGTGGATTATTATTATAAAGGAGTGACTTTCAAGAATTCAGAGCAAGATGACGTGATTGTCTTGGGCGAGAATCAACCATATCTAACTAACGTCATTTTTGTTACAAAGGCATGTAAGCTTCTTAAAAAGGGATGTGAAGCATTTTTGGCAGATATTGTAGATACCAAAAAAACAAGTCTAGATCTCAGGGAGATTCCTACAGTATGTGAATATCCAAATATCTTCACTGAGGACTTGTCAGGGTTACCACAAGTTAGGAAGATAGAGTTTGCCATAAATGTTTTGCCAGACACAACCCTAATATCAATTACTCCCTATAGAATGACTCCTACTAAACTTCAGGAATTAAAAGTGCAATTACAAAAGTTGTTAGAAAAATGGTTTATCAGACCTAGTGTCTCACCTTGGGGTGCTCTAGTTCTATTTGTGAAAAAAAAGGATTGCACCTTATGGTTGTGCATTGATTATCGTCAGTTTAAGAAGATGACAATTAAGAACAGATATCCATTGCTGTGAATAAATGACTTGTTTGATCAGTTGAAAAGAGCAGGGGTATTTTCTAAAATTGACCTCAGATCAGGTTATCACTAATTGAGCATCAGAGAGTCGGACATTTTGACAACATCTTTTAAGACTCAGTATGGTCATTTTGAGTTCTTTGTAATGCCTTTTGGATTAATGAACGCCCCAGCAACATTTATGGTTCTAATGAATGGAATCTTTGGGTCTTATTTGGACCAAATTGTGGTGGTGTTCATAGACAATATCCTGGTGTACTCCAAAAGTAGAGAAAAACATGATCAACATCATTGTATGGTCTTCTAGACCATGGGAGATAATCAATTATATGTGATGTTGTTGAAATGTGCATTATGGTTGGATGAAGTGACATTTATAAGGCATATTGTCTCAGTTGAAGGCATTAGAGCTACCTCCAGCAAGGTAAAGGTGATCCTCAACTGGAAACCACCTCAGAATGTGATAGTGGTGAAAAGCTTTCTAAGTTTGCCTAGTCATTATCAGAGGTTCGTGAAAGGATTTTTAATGATAGCCTCACCACTAACAAAATTGCTTAGAAAGGAAACCAAACTTAAGTGGACAAAACAATGCCAAATTAGTTTTGATAAGTTGAAGAAAATATTAACAAAGGAACCAATGTGGACAAGACCTACTGCAGGAAAAGATTATATGGTATACAGTGATGTTTCCTTTAATGGTTTGGGCTACGTACTAATGCAAAAAGGGAAAGTGATTGCTTATGCTTCAAGACAACTGAAGCCTCATGAGAGAAATTATCCGACACATGATCTGAAACTAGCAGCCATTGTGTTTGCATTGAAAATATGGCAACACTACCTGTATGGAGAGCAATGTTATATCTACACAGACCATAAAAGTCTTAAATATTTGCCTTCACAAAAGGAACTCAATTTGAGACAGTGGTGATGGCTAGAATTAATCAAAGACTACTATTGTATCATTGATTATCAGTCAGGCAAGACCAATGTGGTAGTTGATGCTCTAAGTAGAAAAACACTGGCAGGTAAACGTTAAAACTTAAATTTATTAAGTGAACAAGATAAAATAACTAAAAATGAAATAATAAGTAATTTATATATTATTTTGGTAGAATTGTAGATTCAAGTGACATTGATCCAAAAAGTAAAGGACAATTAGAAGCAAGACACGAAATTAAAGAAAATCTTTGAAACAGTGAAAAAGGGTGAAAAACCAAAATTTACTATTGAAGTATCTGGGAGTTTAAGGAATAAGGGCAGGTTATGTGTGCCATATATACCAGAATTGAAATGAGAGATTTTGGAAGAGGCTCACAATGTTATTTAAGCAATGCACCCGAAGAGCAGCAAAATGTATCATGATTTGAAGACATATTACTGGTGGTCAGGAATGAAGAGAGATACACAGAGTATACTACTAGATGTCTAACTTGTTAGCAAGTGAAAGCTAAGCATCAAGTATTAAATGGGTTATTGCATTCAATTTCAATTCTAGAGTGGGAATAGGAAAGAGTTACAATGAATTTTGTTTCTGGTTTGCCTTTGACACAAAAAAGGCATGATGCAATACAGGTAGTGGTGGACTGGCTCCCCAAATCAGCCCATTTTCTACCAATCATGATGGATTATCCACTTAACCATTTGGCAGAGATCTATGTTAATGAGATAATCCATTTACGTGGTGCGCCAGTTTCAATCATTTCAAATCGAGAGCCGAGGTTCACTTCACATTTCTGGAAAAGTTTGCATCAAGCGTTGGGTACTCGACTCAATTTCTGCACAGCTTTTTACCCACAGACAGATGGACAATCAGAGAGGGTCATACAAATATTGGAAGATAAGTTGAGGAGTTGTGTGATGGAATTTGAAGGCAGTTGACAAACATCTTCCATTGATAGAATTTGCCTACAATAATAGTCACCAAGCCAGTATCGGTGTGGCACCATATAAAGCCTTGTATGGGAAGGAAATGTAGAACACTGCTATGTTAGATCGAGCTTACTAAAAAGAAAGTAGTGGGTCCAAAGTTAGTGCAACAGATAGAGGAAAAAGTGAGAGTAATAAGAGATAGGCTAAAAGTCATTGTTGATAGACAGAAATCATACGCAGATTTGAAAATGAGAGATATTGAGTATATAGTTTGTGACAAAGTATTCTTAAAAATCTTATTTTGGAAAAGGGTTTTCCAATTTGGAAAGAAAGGAAAGTTGAGTCCTAGGTTCATTCAACCATACAAAATATTTGAACGTATAGGTCCTGTGGCATATAAATTAGCTTTACCACCTAAGTTAGACAAAATTCACAACGTATTCCATATGTCCATGTTGAGAAGACATCGATCGGATCCATCTCATATCATATCAATAGAACCTATAGAGACACAACTAGATCTAACTTATGAAAAGGAGCCAGTGGAAATTCTAGCTCGAGAAATGAAAGAGCTATGGAACAAGAAGGTACCATTGGTAAAGGTTTTGTGGAAAAATCATAATTCGGAAAAAGCAACTTGGGAAAATGAAGAGGTTATGAAGGCTTAGTATCTACAATTGTTTCACTCCAGTTAAAAAGGTAAATTTCGAGGAATAAATTTTTTTAAATGAGATTGTAATGCCCGATAATTTAGGTCACGGTCACGGTTGACATAAATCCGACACGTCGAACCTATCAAGGTCTAAATTCGTACATGAAGGAAAAAAAATTAAAATGATAATAAAATATGAGAAATATATTTTGGATATTATTAATTGAGAATTTTGAAGTCGGAACTAAAATTTAGAAAAAAATAATTTTTCGCTGAACAAAATTTGAATTTATAGTGTTTTTGACACAAATATTTTAAGAATGTATAAAAATATAATATTATTTATCTAAGAAAAAGAATTTTTTTTGGATTAAAATAAAGTACGGGTGATTTAAATTAATGGACCAATGAGGGATAAAATTATCTATTAATCTTAATCACCCACATAATCCAACTATAAAAGTGAAATTTCACTTTTTGGTCATTAATTCTTCTTCTTCTTCCTCATCTTAACCAAAGAAAACTCTCTCTTATTCTCTCCTTGTAACTGTGACCTTTCCCCCATTATTGTTTTTTTTTCTTCAATTAAAGTTAAGGTTAGATGGAAAAAAGTTGGATTAAGGCAAGATCAACAAGAAAGTGAAGCAAAGTAAGAAAAACAAAGGAAGAAGAAAGAAGAAAAGAAGAGAAAAATAGAAGGAAGATTTTGGTCATTTTGAAGATCTACAAAGGTGAGGTGAGATTTTTCATCTTCTCACTTTTCTTCTTCTCTTTTCTTTCATTTTGGGGTTGGTTACCATTAAGGTTGGTAATTTAGGGTTATTATTATGTTAATGGTGATTAGGGGTTGATTAGTGTATTTAATGCTTGATTAGTGTGAAATTTATTGTTAGCCTAAGGAGATGAACAATCTTTGGGCCATAATCAAAGAGGAATTAAGGGTAAGGAAAAAGCTAATTAGGACGAAGAGAAGAGTGAAGAGAAATAGACTTTTGAGGTATGTACATTTGGCAAAAACTCAATATGGAAAATGTTGATTTTTGATTTTGTGATATTATGTGTAATTATGTATGTAATTCTTGATATTTTGATTGAGTGATGAATTAGTGATTAAATGATGCCATGAATGTGAAAAATAAAAATTTGAATATGATGTTGATGCATGAAGATGGAAATTGTAGGAATTAATTGAAGTGCTAGAAAATTTATCTTATGAACAGTGTCTACTTTTCTGGTCATAACTTGAGTTATGGAAATTATTTTTGAGTGTTTCTTGTTGGGTTGGAAAGTTAAGACATAGGGATTCAATTTTCATTCATATCATTAGACCTGAATATGCCTGAAATTAGGTGTAAAATAGACTCAAAGTTCAAACTGGAAATATGTCTAGTAAAATACTAGGCAAAATGGAATGAACGTAGTTTAGTGAAAAATTCATAACTTTTGCTACAAAAATCATTTTGAAAAAAAAATATTCATACAATAATTTGATCATTGATTTTTACAATAATTATGTGGTAGCACTTCCATATACTATTAACATTAGTAGGGTAAAGGAGCGCTATAATGGGTTCGTAATAAAATAGCGGGAGTTATAATGCGTGTTTATTAAAGACCTAATAAGCATGCATTTAAGTACATTCTCTAAACATGATCTTTCTTTACATTGAGGTTGATAGAATCATGTAATCAAACACAAACTTACGATCAATTCTTGAATCCAATAAATTGACTGGCCTGAACTTCCATGATTGGTTAAGAAATTTGAGAATAGTTCTCAAAACCGAAAGCAAAGCCTATGTCTTGGAAGAGCCACTTCCCTTCCCTCCTACTAATGATGCATATGTTGATGAATAGTTGGCATATAAGAAGAATGTGGATGATAGTGAGTTAACAGGTTGTATTATGCTCGCTTTTATATCTCCTGAGCTTCAAAAGCAGCATGAGAACATGGATGTTAATGGTGGTTAAGGGTTGACTAGTGTATTTTATTGATTAGTGTAGTTTATACTTAATTAGTGAATTGAAGGTTAATAAGGGATTAGAGAAGTAATTTATGGACCTAAGATGGGGTATAGGTGATTAAAGGTTTAAGTAAGCTTTATGTGCATATATAACATTAAAGTATAAGATATAAATTGAAGTATATGTCTGAATTTATTGTTAAGCTAAGGAGATGAGCAAGCTTTAGGCTATAATCAAAAAGGAAATAAGGGCAAGGAGAAAGCCAAATTAGAAAGTAGAGAATAGTGAATAAAAGAGGATTTTTTGAGCTATGTCCTTTTGGCAAAAATTCAATATGGTAAAATAATGTTAATTGTGATATTATTGTTGATTGTGCTGTTATATTGAGTATAATATTATATATAATTATGCAAATAATTATTGATATTTTCATTGAATGGTGAAATTGTGATTAATTGGTACCACGAATGTGAAAATAAAATTAAGATTATATTGATGATGCATAAAGATAAAAAAAAATGTGTAATTAAATGAAGTTGCTGGAAAATTATCTTATAAATAGTGTCTACATTTTAGGATACAACTTGAGTTCTGTATATACTTTTTGAGTGTTTCTTAGTGGATTAGAAACTTAAGATATAGAGATTCAACTTTCATTTAGACCAAGAGATCTTAATATGCTTGCATTACGTTGAAAATTGACTCAAATTTTGGATTGAAAATTTATCCAATAAAATATTGTGGAGAATGAACATAAACGTAGCTACTTGTAAAATCTTTATCTTTTGCTAAAAAATTCAGTTTGATGTGATTTCAGTTGGTAATTAAATATAAGACATTAATCTATATTTTGTTAGCTGATCACTTGTCTAAATTCCATTTAAAAATAGATAAAAAATTCAGGGCAATATAAAAAAACAATTTTGCCCAGAACAGGGCAGCTTGTTTATATGATTATAATGTTGAGTTTTATGATAGAAAAATATTTTATTTTACTTTTCTTATGTTTATAATGATTTAATGAGTGAGTATGATATTGAAATATATTTAATGAAGATTTATTTCATTTATATGAAATTATATTAGCATTACATATATAATTGCTATAGATAATAATAAAGGTAACAAATATGATTAAACGTTAGAACTTCTAGTCGAAAATTAGAAATTATAATAAGTTGGTATGCTAATAAAGAGGTAGAAATATAGAAACTAGAAAATAGTATTGAGATTTAATTTATATAGGCACTAGAAAATAGTGTTGATAGGCACCGAAAATGTATTGAGTTATTATTAAGAATGTAGGCGTTAAATGTCGAGTTATCAAGTGATTAAGTAAGTGCCAAATATACTGTTGAAGAGCAAGAACCATGATCCAGTATTTAGTTTCAGTCTAAAATGTTGTGGGCTATCAAATAAATAAAAAGAAAAAATAATGTAAAATATTTAAATTATATTATAAATTATATGTCTTGTATTATTATTAATGAATTTCAGTAAACTTAATGAATGAAATGTTATAACTGATCAATTATATATTTTGCATGATTTAAATAGTTTTTTATTTAATTTGAATGTTTTGGCATACTTAGAAAAATATTTGTAAATGATTAAAAAAATACATTTTTGAGAAAATTGTATAATTATTGGATAGTTGTCAAATGTATCACTAAGCTTATAGCTTAACGCGTGTATTTCACGCACAAGTTAGTTGAAGTAGTTGTTACATTAGTACCAACCGAAGAAAGGGGAACCCCAATATTAAATTGTAATAGTTTTTCTTTTTATTTATTTTGGATATTATATTGTATTAATAAATGTTATGATTTTTTTCCCTTTTGTTGTAAATATGTCGTATGTAAGATTTACAAAAGTGTAAATTTATAATTAATATAATTTGTATTATTTGTCAATGTATTTCTTAATATTATGGCTTAATGTATGAGTACTTTTAAATTATAAAATTTTACAATGAAGATATTTACATCACTAGTTACCCATTTATATGAAATAAATAATAAATATTTCGCAAATATCAAACTCGAATTCGAAAAAATAAATAAATTGAGCATTGGTTTTTAAATAATGAGCTAGGTAGCACTTCCCTACACTATTAATGACTAGTAGAGTAAGGGAATAGTGAATAAGTTAGTGTCAAGACTGTTCTTTCAAATGTTCACAGCAGTGAAGCATTGGACCACCCGTGAAGATTGACTAAGTCAAGCCAATAAAGAAATGTGTCACGCCTATGAAATACTTCTCATTTATGGACAAAACCATTCACGACAAGCTTCACCACTTCAATCACAACTACCAAGAAAAGTTATGCCTGTTAGCATTAAGTCACACCCGTGAACCTGCAAAGAGAAAGTTGTCAAGCGTGAACAAAAAAGTTGTTAAATGAGCATTTTTGCATTAAATGCATCCCAAATGGCTATTTTTGTTAGGGAAAGTATAAATACAACATATTTATGACTTCCAAATGTTATATAAGAAGTGAAAACATGCATTCAATTTTCTAATCTTGTATAGCTTTGTGCATTTAATTATCTCCACCATTCTTATCTTTTATCTTGTAAGAACCATAATTCAATAGAATTGTTAAGCTTTTTTGGTTGGTGAGTGTTCATTCATGTAATCAATTACTCAAAAGTGAGTTTAAGTGAGTTGGATTAGAAGTGAAACATTTGTAAGGATTTTTGTGTGTGTCATCAAAACACAAGGATTTTGTTGTTGTGTTAGCAATTAAAACACATAGGTTTTTCTGGGTTTGGTGTTAGCTAAGCGAGAAACACCACAGTTGGGAGTGAGCTAGGAAAAACTCTATTTGTAATACTTTGTGTGTTAGTGAAATATCCAATTGAGATTGAAGAGAGAAGTATGGTTTATTAATACCCAATCTCTATAAATCTTGTGTGCCAAATTTCTCTCTCTCACACAAATCATTCTTTGGTAAAATTGCTTCAAGAAAAATTTTTAATTACCAACCAATTCAACCCCTTTCTTGGTTATTGTTTTGGGCAACAAAGGTTTTTTTTTTCTAACCCTAAAAGGGATTAGAAAGAGTATAAATAATTCATTTAAGGATTCAGTTTTGTGGTTGCCTCCTTAAGAAAAATAAAAGTTATTTTCTCCACTAATTTTTTTCTTTTATAAGACAATTTTCCATAGTCTAGCACTTTAGACTTTTGTAACCCCATCTCCTTGGAGATTTTCTTCTTCTTCCTTCTCATGGATACTCTTAGAGGTAATCATAGTTTTGGATTATTGTGGTTTTCTACAACCTAACAAAGAAAGAAAAATTCACAACTTGGTACATCAAGAGTTACAAACAAAGGTAATCAATTTTTCTCAATTAATGATTCTATCCAATTTTAGATTACATAGGGAATTACATGGGTTGTGATTAAATTAAATTTTAAATTTTTACTACCATATGTATGAGATGCATGTTCAAAATCCAAAAGTGGTATTCGAGCCACCCTATATAGATTAATTTTAGATTTAATTGAAGTATCAGTGATATGTTAAAAACAAATTTGATTATGTTTGGCCTCAAATTTTATTTTTCACTCTATAATATGTTAATATGATAATATTATATGTTTTTTATGATAATTTAATGATTTAAATTAGATTTAAATATGAAATTCGAAATTAAGCATATTACTGATATTTTAAGGTTCATAAAACCTGGTATTGCCAATTGAATTCTTTTTGGGGATGTTTGAATTTGGTTTATTAATTTGATTATTTAAATATATTTAAGACATATTTATAATATATTTTAAGGTCTGAACAGCCACTTAATTGATACAAAAATTATTTTTATCAAGGCATAAACAAAACTAGCAACTAGTGCCAAAACCCTAACTATGTGATGATACTGTTTTTTTTTTTTTATGTAATTTAACGTGATGTAACTTTATGAACTGAACCTTAATTTTACATTTATGAGATATTCATGATGTTATTTTGATATCAATTTTATGTTAAAGTCAAATTAATTTCGTACTTAAGTTTCTAAAGAATCATAGTTCATGTATGATTCAATTTAGGCAAATTTTGTGCAATTGGTTTGCTAGTAAAGTTTTTAATGATTTTGATTGTCTAATGAATGGATTTAATTATTTTAAACTAATTATAAGTTGCTTTCAATGATGATAATGAATTCTGGAAATTTTAGAAATTTTTAAATAGAATTTGATTTGAATTAGAAATAGAATTTATAAATCCTAGTTTGATTTGGATTCAAATATGCAATTATAACAAAGATTGTTTAATCCTATTTGGCATCAAAATAATAACTAATTAAGGAAATTTAATTATGAATTAACTACTGGTCATATTTAAATTTGAATTTTAATGTAATTAAAAATTTAAATTTGGATTTATATGTTGCATGCACTAAATTAGAAGTAACCTAGTTGGCATAGTAAATAATTTTAGGAAACTTTTTAATATGATCAAATGTATATCTAAATTGTATAATTTTCTTTTAGAAATTGATTCTAAAAGTTCACATAACCATTTCATGAAATTAAATGTTGAATATATGATAAATTTCATAAAGGTCAAACTAATCAAAACAATATTTCAAAAGTTGAAATAAATGGAACCCAAATTGTTACTTTAACAAATTATCTCTATTTATACATTAGAGAATGCATGTTAGGGGTGTATGGAATGACATGATGGTATGATATGGACTTGACCAATGTGATTGATCATGCATGAAAATTTTATTTTTGGTAAATAGGGCATGCAAGTCCTTGTCTTTTCTATTATCTCTATTGTATTTCTCTTCTTATCTCACTCCCCTCAAATGTAACTTGAGTTTTTGTTATGAAGAATTTTTATAATTAGATTATAAAGGATTAGAATAGAATTGAAGTACAAAGGAGAAATAAGCTAAAAAGATGGCACCAAAAGCAATAAGCATTATAATAGAAAATTGTTTTATATTTTGGTATTGTAAATTCATATATCTACCTAGGTGAGACCTAGTCAATCCTTTCATGGCTCGAATGATTGATGTTAGATATGTCCATAATCATGACCATATCATTAAAGTAATTCTCTTATATATCTAGATGTGATGAATTGATATATTATGCATGCCAAACAACTATGATGAGACTTAATTAAAGAAAATCCCTCATAAATTATATTAAGGCTAATGTCTTCCATTAATATAGCAAGAACCAAAGTTCTTTTAGAGTTTGAGTTGTTGGACACACCCAATTACAAGAATATGTTTATACCATAAAAATATGATTTCATGATTAATGGGTCGACTTTAAATAGTTACATTGACTTCTTGTGCACACCCAAGGCCAATGTGCATTTGAGGCAATATTTGACCAGTGTATATGAAATATGCACACATCAAGAGTTGATAGCTCCATAATTCATTAGTTGCATAAATGAATGCAATTGGTATGAGATACCTACTAATTCATCTAAGTTGGCTTGTTGGGCACACACAAGGTCATTCTTAGTAATATTGGATACTGACCCATTAGGAGAGCTTCAAATGGGTTCTCTCAAATTCATAATGAGAGCTATCGGTTCGTAATAAAATAATGGAAGTAATAATGTGTATTTATTAAAGACCTAATTATTATACATGTAGTACATACTCTAGCATGATCTTTCTTTACATATAAATTGTTAGAATCATGTCATCAAACATGAACCAATGCTCAATTCTTGAATCCAACAAATTGACTGGCTCAAACTTCCTTCATTGGCTAAGGAATTTGAGAATAGTTCTTAAAGACAAAAAGATAGCCTATGTCTTGGAAAAGCTACTTCCCTCCCCTACTGATGATGATGCATTTGTTGATGAACAGTTGGTATGCAAAAAGCAAGTGGATGATAGTGAGTTGGCGGGTTGCATTATGCTCACCTCTATGTCTCCTGAGCTTCAAAATCAGCATGAGAAAATGGATGCAAAGACCATAATGTATCATCTAAGGGAGCTTTTTGATTAGCAAGCTCGATCTGAGTAATATGAGATATCTAACTTGCTCATTCGCTCCAAGATGGTAGATGGGACATCTCCTGTGCAATATGCATTGAAGATGGAAAAGAAAGGCAGTGAGATAGGCTTAGAAGGGACTTGCTTCCATTTTGGCAAAAGTTGACATTGGAATAGGAACATCAAGGCCTACTTAGAGTCTTTCAAGAAGGAGAAGGATAAGACATTAGATGCACCTTCTACTTTTAGTATATTTGTTATTGAGGTTAATATTGTTTAAAATGATAATACATGGGTATTAGATACCATATATGGGTCTCACATATGCACGAATATGCATGGCCTAAGGAATAATAGACAACTCAAGAAAAAAAGAGTTAGACCTACATGTTGACAAGAGTTTTTGCATTAACTGTAGGAACTTATCTATTAACACACCTTAGTAGGCTTGTTTTGGAATTAGACAAGTGCTATTACATTCTAGTTTTAACTAAGAATATTATTTCTATTTCTTATTTAAATAGAAAATATTTTCATATAACTATTAATGGCAATGATTGCTCTATATGGTTGAATGATATTGTTTATGGAACTGGCACATTATGTAATAGAATTTATATTCTTGATATGTCTAATTCAACCTTCAATATCAATAATAAAAGGCAAAAGTTGGATAACCTAAAACTATCATATTTATGGCATTGTTGCCTTGACCATATAAATGAGAGGTACATGACTAAGTTACACAAGAATGGTGACTTAAGGCCATGTGATTATGAATCATATGACACGCATGAATCTTATTTGATAGGCAAGATGACAAAATCACCTTTTAGTGGAAAGGGTGAACGTGTGAATGAGTTATTGGACCTTGTACATACAGATGTATGTGGCCCAATGTTAGTGCACGCTAGATGTGGTTTTATCTACTTCATTACCTTTATTGATGATTATTCACGATTTGGGTGATAGTATTCTAATGAGATACAAATCTGAAGCCTTTGAAAAGTTCAAGGAATTCAGAAATTAAATAGAGAAACAACTTGAAAAAAGTATTAAAATACTTAGGTCAAATCGAGCTTTTGAATACTTAAGTTGTTAGTTTCAAGGTTATAAAAGAGATAATGGGATTTTATCTAAATGGACTCCATCTTACAAGCCACAACACAATGGCGTGGTAGAAAGGAGAAACCAAATCTTGTTAGATATGGTAAGGTCAATGATGAGCTTTGTAGAACCACATAAGTCCTTTTGGGGTCATACACTAGAGACTACTATTTATATATTAAATAAAGTCCCTTCTAAGTTAGTTGATGTTACTCCATATGTGATATGGAATAACAAGAGACCTATTCTTTCACACATGAAAGTATGGGGTTGTCCTGCTCATGTGAAGAGGACAATGTCAAACAAGCTAGAAGCTAAGTCTAATAGATGTCTGTTTATGGGATATCCAAAAAATCATTTGGATATCAATTTTACCACCATTCGAAATAAAATATGTTTGTTTCAAAGCATGTTGTCCCCTTAGAGAAAGAGTTTCTTCTAAAAGAAGGTAGTGGGAGCAAGATTGAACTTGATGAAGTTCAACATGCTCAAATAGATGCTCTGAAGGAACCATAATTTGCTACTCATATAAATGAAGTAACAACTATACCTTCTAAAACACAAGAACTTTGTAGATCTAGTAGGATATACACTATTTTTTGAGAGATATGGATTTCTCATAAGCGAACAGAATAACGTATTGCACATAGAGGATAATGAGCCTACTACCTATGAAGAAGTTTTGAATAGTTCATAATCTGAAAAATGGCTTAAAGCCATGCAATTAGAGATTGATTTCATGTATAAAAACCAAGTATGGACTTTGGTTGACCCAATTGAAGGGGTAAAACTCATTGGGTGCAAATGAGTCTTTAAAAAGAAGATCAACATGGAAGGTAATATAGTTACCTATAAAGCTAGGTTGGTAGCTAAAGGATATCATCAAAGACAAAGAGTTGACTATGATGAAACATTTTCACCAGTTGCTATACTTAAATCCATCGGGATACTTTTAGCCATTGTTGCTAATTATACTAATAAGATTTGGAAAATGGATGTGAAAATAACTTTCCTTAATGGAAATCTAACTGAGGATATGTATATGACACAGCCGGAGGGTTTCACATCTAGTGATGGAAAAAAGGTATGCAAATTGCAAAGATCCATTTATGGATTGAAGCAAGCATCTAAGAGTTGGAACATCTGATTTGATGAGACAATCAAAGAGTTTGATTTGTCACAAAATATGGATGAATCTTTTGTTTACAAAAAGGTTAATGGAAGTGCAGTGTTATATGTATATGACATATTACTCAAAGGAAATGGAATCTCAGTTCTTTAATTAGTCGAATTTTGGCTTTCTAAGAATTTTTCCATAAAAGACCGTGGAGAAACGACCTATATATTAGGGATTAAGATTTATAGAGATAGATCTAAAAGGTTGCTTCGTCTTTCTCAATCTATATTCATAGATAAAGTGCTAAAGAGCTTTATCATGGAACAATCTAAGAGAGAATCTATACCAATGACTCATGGGATTACCCTCTATAAATCCATATGACCAAAGATGCAGGATGAACGAGCGCATTTGAGTAGGATTCCATATACTTCTGCTCTTGGATCCATCATGTATGTTATGTTATATATTAGACCCAATGTATCATATGTTATGAGTGTCATGAGCAGATATTAGTCAAATCCTAGTGAGGGGCATTAGGTGGTTGGTAAGAAAATCCTTAAGTACTTGAAAAAAACTAATGATGCATTCTTAGTTTATGGAGATAATGAGTTTAAGGTAAGTGGGAATACATATGCTAGCCTCTAATCTGATAATGATGACTCCAAATCTCAGTCATGCTATATTTTCATGTTAAATGGCGGTGCACTCAATTGGAAGAGTTCCAAACATAAGACAACTGTAGATTCTACAACTAAAGCAGAGTACATTACAGCTTTTGAGGCAATTTGGATAAGGAAATTCATCACAGAGTTAGAAGTGGTTCCTAGCATTATTGATCCAATACCCTTGTATTGTGATAACAATGGAGCCATTGCATAAGCAAAGGAGTAATGGTCTCATCAAAGATCCAAGCATGTACTTAAACATTACGATTTGATTCGAGAAATCATAGGTAGACATGATCTAAAGATAGAAAGAGTTCCCACTTATTAGATTATAGCTAACCCTCTCACTAAGCCACTTCCCCAAAAGAAATAAGATAGTCATGTACTTGTCTATACCCTTATATTGCGATAACAATGGAGCCATTGCACAAGCAAATGAGCCACTGTCTCATCAAAGATCCAAGCATATACTTAGAAGTTACCATTTAATTCGAGAAATCATAGGTAGACATGATGTAAAGATAGAGAGAGTTCTTACTTATCAGATTATAGCTAATCCTTTCACTAAGTCACTTCCTCAAAAGAAATAGGATAGTCATGTACTCGCCTATACCCTTGTATTACGATAACAATAGAGCCATTACATAAGCAAATGAGTCACATTTTCATCAAAGATCCAAGCATGTACTTAGATGTTACCATTTGATTCGAGAAATTATACGTAGATATGATGTAAATATAGAGAGAGTTCCCACTTATCAGATTATAGCTAATCCTCTCACTAAGCCATTTCCCCAAAAGAAATAGGATAGTCATGTACTCGTCTATAGTATCATGTATAAAGGTGATTGGCTTTAGTGGAAATGGGAGATTGTTAAAGAGGTGCCCTAAAGGAAATCACCTTAGGCACTTTATGTACTCATTTATTATTAGTAAAATATATTTTTATTATATTGGTGTTCATTCGTATATGAATTTGATTTAGATCTTAGATCATTTAAATAAATCCTTGGTATGTTAACATAATATAAAGGAAATCATGATGAGATTATTACAGTAAAATTCCTATCATGTGCAATTATGTTTATACCTAAATTATCCATCGTAATAAGATTAACAAGAAGGGACATTGTTAATTTGGATAGACTAGCACATGTTTATACTCCTTGACTGGGTCAAACAACTAATCTCATAAGCTGAAGACATGAGATATTTAGAGTTAACATATGGATGCTTATTAGAGTAGCCAAGTACATTGGATGACCTACTATAAGACAATCACATGGATATCTATTCAATGTCAGTGATATCTCATCATAACAATGGTGTAAGTATCCTTAGACTTGAAATGATCAAGGTTATCTTGGATACTAAATCCTATACTTTAGTTATATGTGAAATGCATAATGAGAATGCATGAAGAGAACCTTGTCATAAATATGCCAAATGTGTATTTATGAGTATATTGAATGATGATGGCCTTAGTGGTTAAAGAAGTAATTAACAATGCATTAATGCATAAGGAATCATAGATAATTGTTAATATGTATAATCAGCATGAAAAGGGAAGTTGAATGATTATGTGTTCTTTGAGTTCAATTTGTGATGTTATAACATGTTTAATGCATGTTTTGATGAGAATGTTGATAGGAAAGGGTTGTTATGGGACAATCATTAGCGCCATTGCATGTGGATTTCCTTCATGTCCGTGATAAAGGATTTGTAGCGGTGAATCATCAATCAAGAACTACCTAGAATAGGCATAAAGCTTCACGATTTGAGTCACCACTTGACTCACAACCGTGAATCACAGAAGTCATGTCCAAGACTATTTCTTCATGTTCGTGAAGAAATGTGCAAGTTTTGCACAGAGACATTCATGACTTTATTCACGGTTTGGTTCATGAGTATGGGTGCCTATAAATGAATCTTCACAACCATGAACACATAGTTCACACACTTGAATCATATTTAAAATATTACATGTTCTTTCTTTCATGACTTCAATGTAATGGATGTGTATATGCTTCTATAGTGGTATGATATAAATAGAAGACACATGTATATATGATTGTTTATACATATGTGATATATGGAGAATTTCATATGTTTCAAATGTTACATGATATGAAAAAGGTTTATATAAAAGTATTTATGATCTTATGTTGCATGCAAAAGATATATGTTTTAATCAGTCAATATGACTTATGCTAAGAGAGCGGTATTAACTTAAGGAGCCCATAAGGGCATATAGGGTTATAAATGAACCAAACCGCTCGTGAGCTATTTGGATCTCGGTTAGAAAAAAAGCTTGTTCGAAATCATTTATTACTATTAATGAGTTGAGCTCGATCTCAATTCCAAGCTCAAAAATCTTATTGAGCTCAAGCTCGAGCTTAATACTATTTGGTTTATCAGCTCTCGAACATGTTCATTTATAAGCTCGTGAATACGTTCGCAAACATGTTCATTTAAAAAGCTCGCAAAAGTGTTCATTTATGAACTTGCGAATATATTTGTTTAAAAGCTCACGAACATGTTCAATTAAAAGCTCACAAACATGCTCATTTAGGCTCTTTATATTATATTTTGTTATGGAGCTCGAGCTTTTGTCATTATTAGTTAATGAGCTAAACCCTAGCTTTTTTCATTATTAGTTAACGAGTTGAACTTGAGCTTTTGTTATTATTAATTAACAAGCCAAACTCAAACTTTTTTCATTATTAATTAACGAGCCGAACTCGAGCTTTTGTCATTATTAATTAATGAGTTGAACTCAAGCTAAGCTCGTTAAGCATAATAAATGAGCTTTTTTTCGAGCTCAGCTCGAGCCACTTGCAAACTTAATAATTTTTAAATGAGTTGAGCTCGAGCTCAAGTATAAAAACTTGAATCAAGCTCAAGCCAAGCTCAAACCTGTAATAAACTTAAATTGAGTCGGGACGAAGCTCTCCAATATTCAACTTGATTCGGTTCGTTTATAGCCCTAAGGGCATACATAATTATAGATAGTGATAGGGTAACTAAACTCGGAGAGCACCCCTATTCACAACCCATATCTAAAGAGTCGGTGTAGAGAGTTGTTAGGTGAAAGGGTTAAATTAATTAATGGATACAATACATTACAATGGAAAATGGTTTAATGGCTATTGTAAATGTTAATAAATGATGATATGTCATATGTTATGAATACTAGTAAGTGTTTACCTAAACATCGTATAAAGGTATAATATTTTATCAGTTTCATAAGATGAAGTATATTATATGATACTATAATCTCATAGTCATACCATGATGTTTTAATATAATTCCATGAAAATGTATGATATTATGTTTATTGTATTAATGCAGATTGAATTTTTATGTCTATATGTACCACTAAGCTTTAGCATGTGGGTATTTTCCATACGTAGGTCGAAGCCTAGAAGTGAAAGATAGGGGTCAATTAAGAAAAGCCAGCTCAAATTAAGAGACAGCAGAGCAGGTGATATGTTATATTTTATATTTTGTACATGACATATGAGTTTATAGGTTATTTACTTGTATATATGTCTTGTATTTTTAAGTAGAATATAATCTTTTGTCAATAACATGTATTCTTGTAAACATCGGGCCATTGTAACATATTAAGTATCTTCCTTCGCAGAAAGAGTTGAACCTGAGGCAACGAAGATAGTTGGAATTGATTAAACACTATGATTGTGTGATAGGCTACCATCTAGGAAAAACTAATGTGGTTGCAGATGCACTAAGCAGGAAGATTTTAGCTGAGATGCGAGTGGAATCCACATTAATGCAGAGAATTAAATATGTCCAAAAACAAGATGAGAAGCTAGTGAAGATGGTCGAGGCCTTGAAAAATGGAGAAAAGTCAGAATTTTCTTTAACAGAAGATGATACTGTGTATTTTAAGAACCGGATTTGTGTGCCAAGTATGAAAGAGTTGAGGTCAGAGATTTTAAAAGAAGCTCATGAAATGGTGTATACTATGCACCCAGGTGGGAACAAGATGTACCAAGATTTGAAAGCACAATACTGGTGGTCAGGGATGAAAAAGGATATCACTGAATATGTTGCTAAATGTTTAATTTGTCAACAAGTGAAAGCTGAGCATCAATTACCTACAGGATTACTACAATCGATTCCCATACCAGAATGGAAGTGGCAGAGGATCACAATGGATTTTGTGTCCGGTTTACCCGTAACTCAGAGAAAGCACGATGCAGTGTGGGTGATAGTGGATCGATTGACGAAGTCAGCACATTTTCTACCAGTCCGAATGGACTATACTTTGAATAAGCTGGCTGAGATTTATGTGAATGAGATAGTGAGACTTCATGGAGTACCTGTATCTATCATTTTTGACAGAGATCCCAGGTTTACATCGCAGTTCTGGAAGAGTATACAACAGGCTTTGGGAACTCGACTAAATTTTAGCACGACATTTCATCTGCAAACGGATGGAAAATCAGAGTGAGTTATACAGTTGCTAGAGGATATGATGAGATGTTGTGTGCTTGAATTTGAGGGAAGTTGGGATCGACATTTACCTTTTATGGAGTTTGTCTATAACAACAGTCATCAAACGAGCATAGGCATGGCTCCTTATGAAGCTTTATATGGAAGAAAGTGTAGGACACCAGTATGTTGGACCGAGTTGAATGAGAAAAAATTGATTGGGCCGAAAATAGTTCAACAAACTGAGGAGAAAGTTAAAGTGATCAAGGAAAGGCTAAAGGCAGCACAAGATTGATAGAAATCATATGCCGATTTAAATAGGCGAGATATAGAATATGTTGTAGGTGACAAAGTATTTCTTAAAGTTTCGCCGTGGAAAAAGATATTGAGGTTTGATAAAAAGAGAAAGTTAAGCCCAAGGTTTTTTGGTCCTTATGAAATTCTGGAAAGAATAGGACCAGTGGCTTATCGATTAGTTCTTCCTCCGGAACTAGACCGAATTCATAACGTGTTCCACGTTTCAATGTTAAGAAGATATCATTCAGACCCAACCCACATTATACCGATTGAGGAAATAGAGGTACAGACAGACAGACATATCTTATGAGGAAGAACCAATAGCCATAATAGCATATGAAGAGAAAGTTCTCCGGAACAAGAGGGTCCCTCTAGTTAAAGTTTGGTGGCGGAATCATATAATTGAAGAAGCCACATGGGAAAGTGAAAAAGTGATGAAGAAGCAGTATCCCCAGTTGTTCAATCCTGAATGAACAGGTAAATTTCGAGGACAAAATTATTTTAAGGGGGAGAGAATGTAATATCCGCTAATTTAGGCCCCGAGTCGCACTGTCGTGAAGTTGTCGCGTTTGACCGATCAGAGTCTAAATTCGAATTTTTACAAAAAATTTGATTTAGTAATGGCTAAATTAAATGATAAATGCCTAAGTAAGTGATTTTAAAGTTTAAAGAAGTTGATTTACAGTAAAGGACTAAATTGCAAAATTTGATAAGTTTTGGGGTCAAATTGCAATTTACCAAAAATTTGAGGATTAATGGGATTAATTGCTAATCAACATATTAATTTGGACACTTAAATTGGGTTGGCCGGCCATGACACTAAAGGAAGAGAATTAATATTGATTAAGTGTAAAATTGGGAGAAAATGGTCAAATGGTGGGTCCCATATGAAGACTTTTTGGGTATCCTATTTAAGGCTTTCTTTTCTTCTTCTTCTTCTCTTCATTTTCTGCTTCCTTCTCTCTTTTCTTTACCAGTCACGCCAGCTACATCACTTCCTCCATAGCTCACCTTGATTCTAGAGAGAGAAAGAAAGAGAAGAGAAAAGAAAGAGCAAGACAAGGTGATCTTCATGGTCCATAACTCTTAAGGAAGCTGGAAAGAACAAGAAAGAGGAAGAAAAATCTGGTTTGGTTGAGAGAGAAAATCTCCAAAGTTGCGATCAAGTGAAGAAAAGTGTAAGGTAAGAAGCATCTCTTCTTCTTCTTCATCTTTTCTAAAGGAAGTTTAAATTTTGAGCTCATTCAAGACTTATGTGGAAGGAGAGCGAAACTAGGGTTTTGAGAGAGAAAAAGAGAGTTTAGGGTCTTGAGAAAAATCATATGGAAATAATGATTTATGATGTTGTAGGAGTTCCAAATGACAAAGAACAAACTCTAAGGAGTAAAGGGAAAGAGAAAACTACCTAGAATAGTGAAGGAGAAAGATTTAAGATTTGTGCATAACTTAAGGCAATAGCCTATTCTTGTTTGAAATAATGCATGCTGAACATGATTGTAGATAAATACATTTCAAGAATGATGATGATTATGGCATGAAACCATAGGATTAGACATGTATGAATATGATCCTTGTGTGACATTGAATTAATGATGCATGTTAGAGAATCTTGTATGATCAAGGCATTTACATGTATTAGAGAGTAATAAGTTGAGTAAAGAACCTTGGAAATGCATAAAATAGAATTTGGTATGATTTGGATGATGTTAGAATGAATGAAAAGTGAATATGCAGATTTCTTGCTGAAAGTCACGAGTGTGACTATTGAGTCTCGGGCGTGAACTTGAGGGTTCACAGATGTGGCTGATTGTGTCGCGGTTGTGACTTTTGGGTGGAAATGGTATTATTCATTCCAGAAGCGTTCACGAGTTAGAATCACGGAAGTGAACTTATTCACGGGCGTGAATTAGTAATCACGACCGTGAATGTTTTTGGGCTTGGAATTACGGGCGTGAACTAATTCACGGGCGTGAAATTAGTAATCATAGCCGTGAATGCTCTGTATTTATAATTATGAATGTGGTTATCAAATGAAGAATTCAGGTAAGTAAATGAAAGTCATTGTCTATCCAGTGAAATAAGAATGACATGGATATATGTATATGTATATATATATATTGATGTGAGAATGTGATATGTCGTGATATAGAAAAAAAATAAATTGATATGGAAAAATGAATTGTCACGGATGAAATATGTGAATTGTCATTGATGTTATATGAAAAACTGATGCGGATGATAAACATGAGAATATTGATGAATTTAGTAAATGAACGAAACGATGTATGAGTATGAATATACATTTGCAAAACAAGAAAATTGAGATGTTGATAAAAATGAGAATATTGATGTGTTGAAATTTGAGAATTTGATTCATGTGAAAATATAAAGAAGCCCATTACTCTACTTGCGGACTAGAAACAGGATAGATGACATGTCATTAAGGGGGCGAACGGTACCGTACTATACCTCAACCAATGTGGCTTAAGCTTGTGAGAGCGCTATTGGTTTGGGATGCTCGATCAATGTGGCTTAAGCTTGTGAGAGCGCTACTGACTTGAGAAAGCTCCGATGAGCACATATAAATGAGGACAAGGTGGCATAAGCTTGTGTGAGCGCCCTTGATCCGGTTATTCATCTATGATGAAATTATACTCAATCAATGTGGTCTAAGTTTGTGTGAGCGTCATTGATTTGAGAAGCTCTTATGAGCCAGATAGTGGACAGGGTGGCATAAGCTTGTGAAAGTGCCCCTAATCTATAACCCGTATCCAGTCAGTCCAAAAATTTAGAGTGATGTGGGCAAGATAATGAGGTATGTTGGATAATAAGAAAAGAAAAGAATAAGAAAATGATGATGATATGAGATTGAAATGAAATGATAAAAAGATTGATAGAGTAATTTACCATTAAAGATAAATGAAAATAACATTGTCTATATGAGCATGACATTTATACTCGTATGAAATAGGAATATGTTGATAGTCATGTATGCAAACATTTTAATGCACAAAATGATATTTGAAAATGCTTGTTGCATGATATAGTATATTGCCTTATTTATATGCACCACTAAGTTTAGAGCTTAGCGTGAAGTTTAATTTCCACGCAGATATAGAAAGATAGCTGAAGATGCTAGATAAAGCAAGCAGTGATCCCATTCAAGTAAAACAGCTGAACCTTAAGAAAGTGGGTTATAAGTTTTGAAAACTTTTGTAATTGGCTTTTATATTAAAGAAATGTTAGAGTTTGTAAAACTTACTTTTAAAGTTTGTTAAGAATTACTCTGATGTTAAAATTACTATCTTATGTAAATAAATTGTACTCTGGTTTTTGTTTATATTCATATATATACATGAGTGTAAAAAAAATAGCGATTTCAAGAAGGAAGACGGACATATTAGCACTCCCTTATCCGGACACGTGTTGGTCGGGTGGGGGCTGCGCCGTCATAGTCAAAGTATGTATTACTCCTAGAATTATAAAGAAAGGAAGAACATAATAAAGTGATAATATATGGTGCATAACAAAATGATACCTAAACCTCAATTTATAATAGAAAACTACTTATTTTATAATTTTGTAATTGTAAACTCCTTCTGTATATTTTCTTCAACTTATTTAACGGAATATTGACTTGACATTTCTATGTTAGCAATAAAATTACACGTGACATTTCTAAATTAGTACCAAAATATGACGTAGAGATAACATGTCAGGTACTATATTAATATACGTCTTAAAGTTGGAATACCATTAGTATAATTTACCTTATTTTTTACTTTTTCAACGATTAAACACATTTTTTTTCAAAATTCTTTCACTTTCTCACCAACCATTGTTAAAAAATAGAAATTCTAACATCCTATATAATGAGAAAACCATCATGAAACAAGAGGTTCATGAGATCTGCCACTAAAGACAAGTTAAAAAGTGGATCCATCGTCATATAAGAAACAATCTAATATTTTCGAGACTGATTTCGACTCAAAGAAACTAAAGAACATATCAATGGAGAGCTCCCACATACAAATTTGTTCAAGTGCTGCAAATCACAATTTTTCAATAAGAAAATTTGTTTGCATAGGTGCAGCAGTTTGGCCTAAGATTCGACTGGCCTTTATGTGATCATGGACGACGAATGAGCGGTTAGTGAGGGTGGAGAGATAGAAGCCTCCTTTTTTCACCTGAATGGAAAAACCAATACTGGATTGGATTACAGGGTAGACAGTGATTTCCATTACTTTTTTCAAAATTAAATTTGATTTTATGTTTTTTTTCCCTTCTAGAAGAGTTAGGGGAGAAATCATACATGAAGAACTAATTTTTTGTTTTTCTTTGAAAGTTAGGAGGGAAAGTGAATGAATGTTAGAATTTTTAAATTTTTTCATTATGTTTGGTTGTTGAGAAAAGTTGTGTTAGATTATTGAGAAAGTGAGAGAAAGTGATTAGAAAATGAAAGAAAATTTATTTGGAGTAAATTGCACTGTCGGTATTCCAATTGTAGAATATGTAATAGCATGATATCTTATATGTAGTTTTCATGTGTAATTTTATTGCTAATTTGGAAATAATATCTATAATTTTATTGTTGATATGAAAATATTATGTCAGCATTTCATTAATTCAGTTAATTAATTTTGAGTTACAAAATCTTTAAAAAAATAGTTTATGTTACAAATTAAATTTGGCAAGATCAATATAATTTATCCATAATAAAGAGAATTAATAATTATTTCTCTATTAAAAAAATATCTTCTCTTTAATTCAAGGAAAAGGAAAGTTGGATTTTCGTTTCAATTAAATGAGAAAGATAAGCAAGAAATAATAGAAAGAAAATTGAAGTTCAAAATTTTTTAAGACATCGATAACCAAACAAACTACCTCCACCTTCTCACCATCTCCATCTATCTATCTTTATATATAAATAAAACTGGCAGAGTTTTGTCTGCTAATTCTGTCTTACTGAAAGTTCTGTTACTTTCTGCATATTAAAATTAAAATAAAATATATAAATTAACAGCCATCCGACAACCTGCACCAGAAAGTCTCTCCATTTCTCTCTCTTTCTGTGGGTTTTCTTGTTGCAGCTTCTCTCTTTCTATGTCCTTCAATTAATCAATTCAAAACTCGACTCTTTTTGGCTTGAAGAAATTGAAAGAAACAAAGAATATAACTATCGTGTAAACAAAGAGTTTTAGAGTAAGCATTATAAAATCTAGAAATCTTTAGGATAAATCAATGCAATTTAGGAGGAATCAATGAAAGGAATTTTGTTTATTTTTCTTTCCTTGTAAAAACTGGTTTTAGGTCCTGTGGCTGTGGTTGATTAATGAATTGCCCACACTTGGGAATTTTAGGAAACAGAGTAAACAAATTCATGTAAATATCTTTCGTCCCTTCTTTCATTAGGATTTTTGTTTTTCGATTTTATTGGAGATTTTCTTGCGCTGTTCCGTCCGAAATTAGGTCTGCGTTTTTGCTGTTTACTTGTTTTCCTTTTGGTTTGCCAGTTTGTTGGCGTTGACTTGAAGTCAGATCCGCAGCTCTGTCTAAAAAGCTGTTAGTTTTATTTTCCTTTTCCTTTTTATTATCTTAATAATTTATTCAACTTTTCTCTGTTGCAATTCCCAGTTCGAATTTTGGGGGTTAGAAGAAGAAAATAAGAAAGAATTAAATCTTGTTTTGATTCTCCAATTTGGTTCTTTTTCTAGTGCTTAGTGGTGGGTTTATATTCTTTCTCTACTAAGATATTTTTGGATTTCTTATCTGGGTTCTGTTGAGCTGTTTATGTGAATTTTTGTGGTTTCAATCCACAGAGAGAATTATTTGTTGAAAGTTCAGGGAATTCATTTAGAATCAAGTTTGGAAATGACTTCGAGAGGGGAGACTGATGATGACAGTGATAACAATAGAGACAGTTTGTGGGATTTGGATCAGAAGCTTGATCAGCCCATGGATGAAGAAGCTGGACGGCTTAGAAATATGTACAGAGAAAAGGTGTCAGTACAATTCCTTTTTTGAGAATTTTTCTAGTTAATAAGCCGAATTCAATTGTTCTTAATCAGGTTAAGCAGTACTTGCTCCTTCAGTATATCCTTACTTGTATGGGTTCATTCATATGCTAATTTATGTATATCCATAGGCATCTTTCTTCTTTAAACTGCTTTGGAGTCTAATTCTTATGCCCAGGTTGAAATATCAAGTTCAAAGGATTTCAAGTTTTTAAATTACATATTGATTGATTGCATTGGTGGAATGAAGAATGTTGAACTTAAATTGGATTTCAAAAGATTTTGTGGTTATGGTTAAACTGATTTAGTTTTATTTACTAATATGATTTTGATTCTTGCAGAAATTCTCGCTGCTTTTGCTTCTGTGGCTTGCGTTCCAGAGTCTTGGTGTGGTTTATGGAGACTTGGGAACTTCTCCATTATATGTATTCTATAATGCATTTCCTCGTGGTATCAAAGATCCAGAGGATGTGATTGGAGCTCTGTCATTGATTATATACTCTCTTACTTTTATTCCACTGCTCAAGTATGTCTTCATTGTGTGCAGAGCAAATGACAATGGCCAAGGTAAGCCAATCTTGATAATTAAGCTTTCTACATTTGCTCTATTTTGTGACCTTGTGCTTTCAGTAAAGGAATGTCATGCATGTCATGTTAACCAGACGGTAGTTCTTTAATTTCTACAGTTTCATATATTGACATGGATAAATGGATGACGCTTTCTGAAGAAGTGGGACGCCACTAGGCTATGTTCTATTATATATTGTGTGATTGACATTGGTTTACTTTTATTAGTTTTCCTTGTATCAACCCAGACTTCTATATTTAATGATGGTTGATTCTTGGATATGAAAATTTTCCTCATATATTTGTCTTTTGACATTTTCTTTTCTCTCTCTTTCACTTGTTTATTCTTTTTCATGATTTTTCTAAAGATAGTCATGTAAAACAGGAAGAAAGCTATGTTTAAGATGCTGCATTCACCTTCTTTGCTGGACATGTAATTGTACAAAAGCTAACGTGTATAGGAAACCTTTTAACTTTTATGTGATTTTGGATAAATGAATTTGGAACAAAAAGAGATCATTATTGGTAGGAAATATATAGCATGACAGCAGCAGCATAAGAAACTGAAAAATAAGAACATTAACGTTCTATGCTTCTGATATTCTTTTCCCTTTCACCTAAAGATAGAATAGTACCATTTTTGCTTATTTTATTTTTCTCTAGGGGAAGCTACTAATGAACCAGATTTTGTCTTACAAAATATTTGTTTTTAGATTATTTACATTAGAAAAGGATGCAAAAGGTATTAAATTCTTTAATTATAGTTTCACTTTGCCTTTTCAATTTAGACATTATACTTAGTATTTTTCTTTTACTATTTATTACCATATGATTTCACCTGTATTCCCTGTATGCTAGATATCTTATTTTCTTCCTCTTGATGTTGATCCAACATTTGAATTCTAAAAACTGACTGTTGCCCAGATATTGAACTAAGAAGGGGAGTTGAATTGAATATTAAAAATTTTAACTTTTAAGTGCAGAATGAAAAATTAAGTTGAGTAGGGATAGAAAAATTTCACACATGAATTTTTATAGAGGTTCGGGTGTTAACAAACCCTACCTCTCTCCCCAATCTCAATTGAGAGTTTCACTAACACATTAGGTGTCACAATGAAGTTTTACAAACTCACTCCCGACTATAGTGTTTCTAACAATGGATTACCCCAGAAATCTTTTTGTGTTTTAATGGCTCACACAATAAACCAATTTCTTGTGTTTTAAAGGCTCACACAAATAACTCTTATAAGTGTTCTACTCTTAACCCAAAATATCCAAACTCACTTGAGTAGTAGATTACAAAGAGAAATACTTACAAATCTATAATGCTCAGAGAATAATGAGCAAAAAGATTTTTACAGAGAATAAATGTTTGTTTTGAAAGTATTAAATGCACAAATGACTTACAACAAGACTTTGATTCGAAGTATTAGCTATTCTCTTATTCTGGATTCATAAATGACTTGCATTTATAGTTACATGGTGAATTATAGCCGATTGGTTGCATTTAATGCGGAAATAGTCGTTGCACCAACTCTTATTTTCGTGTCTGACATGTTTCTCTTTTCTCTTTCACGGTCGTGAGTATGAGTGTCACGGTCGCGACTGTTCTTCTAAGCCGTCACTTAAGTGGTGACTTTGGCCATGAAGCATTCTGGAAGGATTTGAAGTGTTTGATAACGGGCGTGACATTATTTATTCACGGGTGTGAACATCCTTCCTAGCCATGGTCCAAGTAGTGACTCTGGCTGTGAAGCTCTCTGGAGGAATTAGTCATGTCTTCTAACGGGCGTTACTTTTTTTCATGGTCGTGACTTATATGATCATTCACGGTTGCTATCATTCTTCATGGTCGTGAACTTTAAATGTTGGATAGTTGACACTAAGCTTCATCATAGACGTGACATATAAGGTCATGAGCGTGAACATGCTATTTCTTCATTTTTTTTGTCTTTTTAAGATTAGTCTTTCATTCTCCATTCTTGCTATCATGTTTCATACCCTGTTCAATGAACTTAGAAAATAAGTATGCTAAATACATTATTGCTATTTTATTTGTTAGCATCAAAATGACGGAAATACCCCTCAAGGTTCAACACTGACCTTATCCCTGTTTGCAAACAAATGGTACATTTGCTCTTTATTCATTGCTTTGTCGGCATGTGAAAGTAAAAACTATTCCAAATCAACACCGAACTGATGAGGAGCTAACGACATATATCGTTCTCACTTTCATGAACAATCATTTGCTATTAAAACTAAGAGATGGTTGGAGAGATACCCTTCTAGAAAGAATTCACTTCTCATTCTTGTCCTTGTTGGCACTTGTATGGTGATTGGGGATGGGATTCTCACTCTAGCTATATCCGGTATCTTCATGCTTAAATCATAGAATCCTTTTTTTTTTCTCTATATCTAGTTAATGCTTCCTCAAGTGTTATGTGTACATGAACATTTTAGAACAAACCATTGAAGGAAATAATAAAACGTAATTGTTCAAGCATAAGTTAAGAAGCAATACAGTTTATAATCCTACTAAAATTGGTTGTACATGGTGCTTATACTTTATGGGATTGGTCTTCTGTCTTCGTTTTTCTGATGTTGCGGAATGTTTTCTAATGCGTGTTACCTCAGTTCTTTGAAGCAAAAAAATATGGTGTTTTTTGTAGAAATATCTCATGGATATACTTTCTGACTACCCTAGGTCTAATCTTCATACTTTGTGATATAATTTTTTTTTCATAGTGTCTTATATCTAGGGGAATATCTCACTTATGAAAAATAAGGACTCTTGTGATCTTGAGTTTTTTTAGCTTTAGTGATCTACCTTCTTTGGTACCACATTTGTCTAGTCTATAACAACCCACCTCAACTGAAACAAAATTCACTGGGTAGCAATGTGCATTAGTCAGTCTGGGTCAAAACCAAATCAAACAACCTAGAAACAAAATAACTCTCGAGAAATGAGCCTGAACTGAACTATAGGGGAAAACATACATTTTTTACTCAATTTGAAAACCAAACTTTTGAGTCAAATAACAAAGAAATTGTCAAAACCAAACCAAACCAAACCTGAAACTTGAACATCATCCTTCATAAAATCCAATATGAACCAACCTGAACTACACAAAATAACTGAATTGAACCAGAATTTGGTTGAGTTATTTTGGGTCATTCAGGTTGAATCCAATATTTTTATCGCCCATATCTTAGTCCCAGGAAACAGTCAAACTTGTATCACAATTTATGACTCTATTATGTATATTCAAGAAAATCAGCTCCTTCGGACCTAACACAAGTCCAAAGAGCTAGCTTGAACTCTGATAATGAAAATATGGTAAGTTTTGGTCCTTTCTTATAACACAATTTGCTGAAGCACCAAGAAATGATCTTCATTTTCCTGTTGGTGTTAGGATGGGCACCAGAAAAAGAGATATATAGGAGTATGTATACATACATTTTAGAGATAAACTAAACTAGGTAACTTTCCTACATAATACAAAATTAATTTACATTTGTTAGGAAAGGCACCAGAAAATGCACAAAGACACCTCTATATCCTCTCTCTCACTATATGTCCCTTAAAAAATTTTCACCACTTATATAGATTTTATTGTGAGCCTAAATACAATTTCTATCTCAAGTACTTTATCTAAGACTAACAAAATTTGAGAAATAATTTGGATAGAATTTTTAATTCTATTTCAATTTTGTATTAATCAATTTACAAGAGTTTGTACATATACATTGAAGAGAAACTAAACTAGGTAACTTTCCTCTATAATACAAAATTAATTTACATTAAACACTAATCTCTAAAAAGTAGGAAAACAATTTCTACATAAAAGGAAAGAATATTTGCTAGGATAAGAAAGAAATTCCCAAAGATAAGGAAAAAAATATTTGTTAAGATAAGGACAGAATAATCGTCGTGATTCACTGCTTCTTCATGCTCCCTCTCAAGCTGGAGAATATCATCAATTCCAAGAGCTTCCTAATAAATCTTTGAAATGCAGTAGTTAGCAAGTTGATTATTGGTACACACAAATGGAATTCAAATCACACCACTATCCAGCTTTTATTTAATAAAATACCTATCAACATCTGTACAGTCATGTTATATTGGATCATGTGTACTATTGATGGCTGATTTATTGTCACATTAAAGCTTCATCGTCCTTCCCATTCAATTTTTATATGATCCAAGACTATCTTTACCCATAATTATTCATAAATTCCAAGTGTTATAGCTCTGCAGTCTGAACTCTGCTTTGCATTGGACCTAACATCCACATTCTATTTCTTACTTTTCTAATTCTCAAGATCACCACCATGAAAAGTATAATACCCAGATATAGATCGCCTATCAACTGTGGACCCAACATAATCAACATTTGTATAGCCCTTAAGTGTTAAACTTTCTCGCTTTTTTAATAGAGTACCAATTCTAGGAGAATGCTTCAAACACTGAAAAATTCTATTCATAGATCTAAAATATAATTCTTTGGAATTGTACATGAAATGACTTATAACACGGACAACAAAAGTGATATTGGGTCTATGTGCCACAAATAGATTAGCTTCTCTAGAAGTCTCTGACAAGAACCTTTATCAACCATTATCTCTTTAAGACATCACAAAACTTACAATTTAGTTATGCCAATGTATCTACAGGTTTGTAACCTAGCATTCTTGTTTCAACCAATAAATCTAAAACATACTTTTGTTTCAGAGATAAAAATCCCTTTATGAGAATGGACTACCTTAAAACCCAAAAATCACTTTAGTTTCTCAAGCACTTTGATCTAAACTCCTCAACCAATTGTTTCTTCAAGCTATCTATTCCTCCAAGTCATCCCCAGTGAAAATAATATCATCATATAATGCTTTTTTAAGTTTGAAGACCACAATTTTTTTTGTTTAAGAGGTAAGCCTAGGAGGAATCTCCATATATAATTCTTCTTCAAGATCACCATTCATGAAGGCATTTTTGGAATCATATCGTATAGTTGCCAGTCAAAATGTACAACCAATGACAACAAAATTTGCTCAGTAATTCATTTTAGCAATATGAGCAAAGGTCTCTAGGTAGTCTATGTCATGGTTTAAGTGTACCCTTTGGCAACTAACTTTCGCTTGTATCTTTACAGAGTTCCATCTAATTTATACTTCACAATAAACCCCCATTTACATCTAATCGACTTCTTTTTCTTTTGGTAACCTCAACAAGTCCTAAATCTTGTTTTTTTAAAATGCTTCCATCTCAACCTGTATAATATGTTTTTAGTTTTCATTCTCTAATGCATCAAATAATCTTTAAAATGAGACTAGAACTTAGGCTATTAAGAAAGGTCTTACGGTAATGAGATTATGAGACAAATTTTTATAGCACAAACAAATGCATGGAATATTTACCATAGGTTTGTGTTCCCTTTCTAAGAACAATAAGGAAATTAAATAAGGTTGTGTAAGTGGCTCAATGAGATTATCAATGTGTGAAGTACTTGCCTTAATTTTATCAAGAGCAAAACTGCATGATTGAACTAGCTCATGTCCAGAGTCTATTCCCCTCTTTCTTAATAAACTTGTAATGAACAAGTAAAGTCTTTAGTTTGTTTCCCATGCAACTCTTCTAGTGATATGGAGGGATGAAGTTCGACATCATCATGTTTAAGTGTAGACTTAGGTGGAGTATTTCATTGATTAATTTCTGAGGGAGAATGATCACTTATACCCTTTTGTCTAGAGAATGATAAGACTTAGAGGGAGAATAACCAAGAAAAACACACTTAATTGCTCTAGATATCCCTTTATGTTGATTCTAAACATGTACAAAGGAAATACCAAAGATTTTGGGAATGATACCATTTTATATAATGAAACGTGGCTAGAATATGGATATCCATGGGAGTTTTTTTATTCTAAAATTCATGAGGGTAGTCCATTGATTAGGTTTGTAGCAGTCAAGACAGCTTCTCCTAATAGGATTTAGGAACATCCCCCTGAATTAACAATGCTCAGGTAGTTTTAAGTATATGGCTAGTTTTCTTCTATGCTACCCCATTTTGTTGTGGCATGTTAACAAATGATGGTTCATGAATAATGCCCTCTTTTTGGAAATAGGAGGACAATTTTGGTTAAAGTAATCTCTTGTATTATAAGATTTAAAGTTCTTAATTTTTTTCCCCAAATTGGTTTTGAACCATAGGATGAAAATAAGGACAACAATAATTACATCAGATTTTTGTTTGAGCAAGAATATCTATATAACTCTTCCACAGTTGTAATATGTGGAATTATAGATGGTTTCCAAATGTCACTATGAATAAAATGGACGAAATGTTATTTCTTCAAGGAAATGGGACATCATAATGAAAATCTATTACATTCAGTCTTGAAAACAAAGAGGCAACATAACCTTTAAGACTCAAAAAGATGGATGACCAAGACAGAAATGTTGAAGCCAAATGGCATCTTTATTTGAGGTTCCTAGGATTGACTCGGATAAATTATTCATGACTCTTTTTAAATTCCTTAGTATTTTAAGATTGTAAAGCCCATTTTTCCCTCTTCCTCTATGAAGCCTAGACCTAAAACACACTGCAATAAGGGTTTTGAGATATATTTCAAGTTTTTGAAACGAAACAAAGTTTGTTGACAATTTTTGTACATGAAGAACATTGTGAAGGATAGGTGAAGGTCTAACATAGATGTTTCCTGTTCCTGCAACAGTAGCTAAGGGGCCATTTTTACTACAATTTTCCTATTTACTTGGATGAGTATATGTCTAGAAATATTGTCAAGTGTGGGCCATGTGATCAATGGCCATCAAGTCAATTATCCAAGAGTTGACAAACTCCTTATCTAAGGCATGCAATCCAAAAGAAAATAAAGGCTTATCCAAGTGTGCTAATGAACTTGCATTAGAAGTCTTCTCACGATATCCTAACAAATCTCTTAGTTTTTCGATCTTCTTACTATTGAGTCCTTTCTCCTATCCATCACTTTGATTGGGTTTGCTCTGTTAAATGAATTTGAGACCATATGAGATGGTTCTTTCATTTGGTCAGTATGTGGCCAGATGTTCTGGAAACCCCCTAGACATTTGATTTGCATTAACCTCTTCTAAATGACGAAAAATATTTGAGATGGTTGACATATTGAAATCCAGATAGAAGGAAGGCAGCAATAGCAAAAAATGCAGCAATAAAAGTTGCGATACATCTCATTATTTTAGTGAATAAAATATGCAACAAATGAAGGCTGCAAAATATTTGATTATTGCAGAGTAATAGGCTGAAAATTGATGGGAAGGAAATAATAGGAAAGAACACATGCTGTAAAGATAAGAAATAAACAGTTGAAATAATACAACAACGAAGACCTGCACAAACCCAGATATAAAGCTATATCTCTTATACCATGTTGTAAAGAGAGGAGAAAAATTAGACAAGAACGAATTGTATATTTTCCCTTACATCTGTGTGATGATACATGATAATTTATAAACAATTCTAAGATAGAAAATGAGAAACTAATTAATAATCAAGAAACAAAATTAGACAAAATTAGGGAATGGCTAAAAGTCTAGAAGCTAAATAACTTGAAACTTCCTAAACTAGACAATTTTGACCAATTACATACTTATTTTTAATTGTACAATCAAAAAGTAACTTTATCTGTGAGAATAATATGGTATATTGCCTTTACTTGTTATATTGATTAGATCTATTTGATGTGTTTATTCTATAAGAATGAGCCTTTTCTTAATATTGCTATGTTTTACATATGTTTACAATTTCTTTTAGGAATCAACAATTGCTTGTAATGATTATGTGCACCCCAAAATCCTTCTTTGGTGGGACCATAATTGTGAAAGCTCTAATAGCTTGTGTAAGATAAGTTAATGGAGGAGAAGGGTAACTAAAGTGAGTTACATGCCTAATTTTGGATAAAATAAATTAAAGGTAAGCAAGGGCAATTGATACATCTATTAGTACACTTACTTCCTAATTGTTGGGTTTTTCCTCTCCAACAATTAGTGGTTGGGTGCCTAACTGCCTAATTAGAAGTTTTTAGTAAGGAAAAGATAAAGGCTAGTGGTTTATATTCAACTGGTAGCTTTTATAACATATAAGTAAAAGTTTTCTTTTGTGTTTGGGTACAAGGAAGGATTTGGCTTTATTATCGAATGCTACATTCAATTTAACAAGAGGCATAGTATCTTGTGATAATTAATCAAGCACATAATATAAATATATATAAAAAAAAGTTAATTTTTATGTTTTTTTTAATATTTTGATTTATATATATACATTTTTGTAGTCAATTGCTATCCCAAATTATGAAAAAAAATAAAGATGTTAAATTTTAGTTTTTCAATTGCTCCCTTTACCTTTTAGGCAAGCAAAGTAAGATGCATTGTGTTCCTCTCCTAACTCTTCCTTTACTCAGCAATGACAAAATGCCAAAAGTAAAAGATTGCATAACATGTTATGCTTGCCCATTTTCTTAACCATTGGATGAGCATATTATTGGTTTGTTATCTCCCTCTACGAGGTAAAAAAAAAATACATATTGAAGAATATTAAGAGAGGTTATGTGATGGTGTTAAACCTTGATGGGTATTTCCGTCATTTTGATGATAACAAATAAAATAGCAATATTGTTTTTAACATACTTGTTTTCTAAGTCTATTAAACAGGGTATGAAATAAAATAACAAGAATGGAGATTGGAAGAAAAATCATTGAAAGACAAAAATAAGGAAGTAGCATGTTCACGCTCATGACCATATGTGTCACGCCCGTGAAAGAGCTAACCGTTACCAAAACCAACATTTGAAGTTTACGACCATGAAGGAAGAACAAACCATGAAATGGACATTTAAGTCACGACCATGAATTGAAATGTCACTCTCATGAATATTCATGGGATTTTCATCCAGAGAACTTCACGATCAAAGTCACCACTTGGATCACGGCTGGGAAGTTTGTCATGCCCGTGACCCAATGTTTCAAAACATTCCAGAAAGCTTCACGACCAAGGTCACCACTTCAGTCACGGCTTGGGAAGAAATGTCACGCTCGTGACAAACAGAGTCACGCCCGTGAATGATGAAAGAGAAAAATGTCAGACACGATTATTTGGTTGGTACAACGGCTAGTTTCATATTAAATGCACCCTAACGGCTATAATCAGCCAAGGGAGTATAAATGGAAGTCATTTATGCATTTAGGATAAGAGGATAGCAAAAACTTTGAATCAAAATCTTATTACAAACTATTTTGTACATTCAATACTTTGAGAACCAATATCTATTCTCTGTAAAAATCTTATTGCTCTTCATTTATTGAGCAATAAAGATTTGTGAGTGTTTCTCTCTGTAATCAACTATTACTCAAGTGAGTTTTGGGTATTTCTGGGTTAAGAGTAGAACACTTGTAAGGGTTAGTTGTGTGAGCCTTTAAAACACAAAGTAAAGGTTATTTATGTGAGCCTGTAAAACACAAAATAGAGGTTTTTTGTGTGAGCCTGTAAAACACAAGATAAAAGGTTGTTTGTGTGAACATGTAAAACATAAGAAATTGGTTATTGTGTGAACCACTAAAACACGAGGGATTTCTGGGTTAGGTGTGAGCCATTGTGAGAAACACCATAGTTGGGAGTGAGCTTGTAAAACTCCATTGTAACACTTAGTGTGTTAGTGAAACTCTTAATTGTGATTGGGGAGAGGAATAGGGTTTGTTAACACCCGAACCTCTATAAAAATCCTTGAGTCAAATTTCTCTATCCCTCCTAAATTTAATTTTTTTTATTTCTGCACTTTAAAGTTTAATTTTTGAAACTCCAATTCAACCCCCCTTCTTGGCTTAATATCTGGGCAACAATTGGTATCAAAGCTTAGTCTAGCATCGAAGCAAAAAAAGTGCTAGTAAAGATTAAGATATGGCCAGTGAAGGATTCCAAAGTCTCAAACCTTACTTTGGTGGAGCAAATTATGCCCATTGGAAATTTCAGATGGAGACATATCTGGATAGTGAAGGAATTGAAGTCTGGGATAGTGTACGAAAAGAATGGACACCACCAACCAGAAGATGAGCTAATGGTCAAGAAGAAATCCTATCAAGAGATGATTGGACAGAGCCTCAAAGAAGAGCAAATTTCAAAAACAAGAAGGCAATGACAATCCTATCAAGCTCATTATCTATTGAAGAATGTGGAAGAATACAATACTGCCCAATAGCTTACAGCATGTGGAAGACATTGGAAAACTATCATGAAGGAACTAAGCAAGTCAAATCCAAGAAGATTCAACTTCTTACATCAGAATATGAACTCTTCAAGATGAAATCCAATGAGTCAATCACTGACATGACCAACCGCCTTCTGGCCATTATAAATGGAATGAGAAAACTTGGGAAGCATCTGAGCTTGAAAGATGTAAACAACAAAATCCTGAGAAGTCTTCCTCTTAAAGACTATGGCTCAAGAGTTGTTGGCATAGAAGAAGCAAATGAAGACATGAGCATCATGAATACTGATGTGCTAATTGGTAAA
Source organism: Triadica sebifera (assembly GCA_023653625.1). Classification (NCBI taxonomy): domain Eukaryota; kingdom Viridiplantae; phylum Streptophyta; class Magnoliopsida; order Malpighiales; family Euphorbiaceae; genus Triadica; species Triadica sebifera. Next base: position 11,403,975 of record CM042903.1, on the reverse strand, counting down.
CTTCTCACACATGAAATGACAGTGAAAAGAGATAGAGAGCTTGAAGCAGAGCCAGAGAAAAGAAAGTCCTTAACACTCAAAGCCTCTACTTCAAAATCGCAAGAAGAAAGTGAAGATGATGAAGAAATGAGTGATGATGAAAATGAGAACATTGTTATGCTTTCAAGGAGACTAAAAAGAATCATTGAGAAGAAAATGAGTAGCTCCAGAAAATTCAGGCAAAGAAATCTCAAACAAACTTCTAATGATGCATAAAGAAGTAAGGAAAAGGTGAAATGCTATGAGTGTGGAAAGAAATGACATATCAAACCAGAATGTCCAAGGCTTAAAAAGCATAAGAGCAAATACCAAAGAGACAATGGGGAGAAAGGTCACAAAGCCACATGAGATGACGAAAGCTCTTCAAGTGAAAAAGATGATAATGAAAGCGAAGAGGTCAACCTATGCTTCATGGCTATTGAGGATCACGTCTTGAATAAGGTAAGATCACTACACTCATACTCTTTGAACAATGATAGTAGTGATAATGATGATGATAGTGATGATGATGATGATGAGCAAAGCCTAATAGAAGAATTCAATCTAGAATTAGAGAAATATAGAAATAAATTTAGTAATTATAGAAATAACATCTCTAATTTAAAAAATAAGATAGATGATTTAGAAAAGGAAAACATAAAGCTTAAATCATCTAATGAATCTCTCCAAAAGTCATTAGATGAATATTCATCAAGACCCTCAACTGCTTCCTTGCTAAAAGAAAATAATACTTTGAAAAATGAAGTTGAGGAACTTAGGAATTATGCCTTTATGTATAGGAAGCATGCATCTAGAAAATCAACAATTAATCATAACTGTGCATGTCATCATTCTCAAAATAAGTTTGATAGAAATATGGTATTCAAAAATCTTGTAAGACCAGAAAACAAGTTTAGACCAAAACAATGTAATTATTGTATGAAAATGGGTCACATAAATAAATATTGTTGGATAATGAAGGCTCATTGGGAATCTTCATGTGCTAACCCCCAAGGACTCAAGCTCATTTGGGTACCTAAAAATCATACTTGAACTGTGATTCTATAGGTATGCCTCAAGTCCACAATAAACAAAAATATTTGGCTAGTAGACAGTGGATGCTCAAGGCATATGACAGGAGATAAAGAACTTTTCAATCAAATCAAAAGTATTGATGGAGGTAAAGTTACCTTTGGAAATAATGCAAAGGGTAAGGTAATTGACATTGGTTCTATTGGTATTAATGGTACTACTTTTATTAAAGATGTCTTACTTGTTAATGGCTTGAAACATAACTTGTTAAGTGTAAGTCAATTATGTGATAAAGGAAACAAAGTAATCTTTACTTTCAATGAATGTCTTGTGATCTCTATCGATGGTCAGGAAATATTTAAAGGAATTAGAGATGTCAATACATACATAATAAACTTACATGAACTATCTAACCATTCCTCTAAGTGTCTTGTGACTACTAGTGATGAATCTTGGCTATGACATAGAAGGCTTGGTCATGCTAACATGAACTTAATACAAAGCCTCAGCACAGGAGAACTAGTAAAAGGACTACCAAGAGTTAAATATAAAAAAGGCAAGACATATGAACCTTGCCAAAGAGGAAAGCACATAAAAATTTGGTAATTGTGACCTCTCGGGAGAGAAATGTCCAAATTTTATGCCTAATACCCCATAAATAGTTCTAACTGTTTCGTTACATGATTTCTTCTTCATATAGATAGATATAGGATCTATGGGGCAAGGATCGACGAATCAAATGATATTTTTGTTCTTCAAAGCCAAAAACATAGTAAATACCTCAAAACCTCTTCAACTCTTGCATTTAGACTTATTCGGACCTACTAGAATTGTTAGCTTAGGAGGAAAACATTATGCATTTGTCATCGTAAATGATTACTCTAGATTTACTTGAGTAATTTTCTTAGCTCAAAATAGTGATGCTTTTGAAAATTTCAAAAACTTTGCAAAAAGGGTTCAAAATGAAAAAGAGTACTGTATTTCAAAGATAAGAAGTGATCATGGCAAAGAATTTGAAAATGAAAACTTTGAAAGCTTTTGTCTTGAACATGACATTTCACAAAATTTCTCGTCTCTTAGGACACCTCAACAAAATGGGGTAGCTGAAAGGAAAAATTAAACTTTAATTGAAATTGCTAGAACAATGCTCAATGAATATGGTTTACCAACTTACTTTTGGGCAGAAGCCACAAACATTGCATGTTATATTTCAAATCGAGTTTTCAAAAGACCTCTTTTAAACAAAAACTCATTTGAGCTATGGAATGGAAGAAAACCCTTGATATCATACTTTAGAGTATTTGGATGCAAGTGCTTCATATTGAATACCAAGGACAATCTTGGAAAATTTGCCTCTAAATCTGATAAAGGTATCTTTTTAGGATACTCTACAAATAGCAAAGCATATAGAGTATTTAACAAAAGATCATTAACTGTTGAAGAATCCATGCATGTTGTTTTTAATGAATCTAGTAGACTTGATTTTGTGAAAGGTAGTGTTCTTGATGATGTTGTAGGTAATATGGAAAGACTTGATCTTGGAAATGGGAAAGAAGAAAATGATCAAAAAGATTCACATCAAAATGATTCTCTACCTCAAACTCAAGAAGAAAACGAACAAGAACTCCCAAAAGAATGGAGAATGACGAAAGATCATCCAAAATAACAAATCACTGGTGATCTCTCAAGGGGAGTAAGTACTAGATCCCATTTCAAACATTTAGTCACTGACATTGCTTTTATTTCTCAAATTGAGCCTAAAAATGTTGATGAAGCTCTTAATGATGAAAGTTGGGTAATTTTCATGCAAAAGGAACTCAACCAATTTGAGAGAAGTAAGGTATGAACCTTAGTACCTAGACCCAAGGATCATCAAATTATAGGTAGCAAATGGGTATTTAGAAATAAACTAGATGAACAAGGTTCAATAACTAGGAATAAGGCTAGATTAGTTGCAAAATGATATAATCAGGAATAAGGTATAGATTATGATGAAACCTATGCACCTGTAACTAGATTAGAAGCCATAAGAATACTCTTAGCATATGCATGTCACATGAATTTCAAACTCTTTCAAATGGATGTGAAAAGTGCATTTCTAAATGGCTATATAGAAGAAGAAGTGTATGTAGAACAACCACCAGGCTTTGAAAGTTATGATTTGCCAAATCATGTTTTTAAACTCTCAAAAGATTTATATGGTTTGAAACAAGCCCCAAGAGCTTGGTATGAAAGGCTAAGTTCTTTCCTATTAGAAAATAGCTTTACAAAGGGAAATGTTGACACCACATTATTCATTAAAAAACATAAGCATGATATACTAATTGTTCAAATTTATGTTGATGATATAATATCTGGTTCTACTAATGAGTTGCTTTGTCAAGAATTTGCTAAGTGTATGACTAGGGAATTTGAAATGAGCATGATGGGAGAGCTTAAGTATTTCCTTGATCTACAAATAAAGCAAATCAATGAGGGCATATTTATCAACCAATCCAAATATGCCAAAGATTTAATTAAGAAATTTGGTATGGAAGGATGCAAGAATGTCAAGACTCCTATGAGCACATCAAAAAAGTTGGACAATGATGAAAAAGATAAGAACATTAATGAAAAGCTTTATAGAGGTATGATCGGATCTCTTTTATATCTTACTGCATCTAGACCTGATATAATGTATAGTGTTTGCTTGTGTGCACGATTTCAATCATGTCCTAAAGAATCTCATTTAAATGCAGTAAAAAGGATTCTAAGATATTTACATGGATCATTGCATCTAGGTTTATGGTATCCTAGAAATTCATCCTTTTATATTATAGGATATTCAGATGCAGACTACGCTAGTAGTCTTCTAGATAGAAAAAGTACTTCAAGTACTTGTCACTTTATTGGAGAATGCTTAGTTTCTTGGTTTAGCAACAAACAAGTTTCAGTTGCTCTTTCAACTGCTGAAGCAGAGTATGTAGCAGCTGGATGTTGTTATACTCAAATTCTTTGGATGAAACAACAACTTAAAGACTATGGTCATTATATGAATCATATACCTTTTAAATGTGACAATACAAGTGTTATAAATCTTTCAAAGAATCCTATTCAACACTCAAGAAGTAAGCATATTGTCATTAGACACCACTTTATTAGAGATTATGTTCAATATGGAGATGTTGCATTAGAATTTATAAGCACAGAAAATCAATTGGCAGATATTTTTACTAAGTCTCTAAATGACGAAAGATTTAATTTCATTAGAAGAGAAATTGGTATGATTGATGGATTAACCTTGTGATTGCTAAATTATGAAATCTTAATTGATAATCTTAATTTTGTATCGTATCACTAGATATAAGATAGTAATTTTGATGAAAATTTATGTTATAAGGGATATAATCTTTATTGAAATGATTTAGTCTTGTTTTTAGGACTTAATTTTATTTGATGAAAAATTTTAGGGAAGTCACGCCCGTGACATATGTTCACGCCCATGACTTAAATAGCCAAAAGAGGCAGTGTCGTTCACGATATTATTCACGGCTTCAAGTGGTGATGCTTATATTCACGGCTTCATTCACTCCCGTGAAAAGACCTGTTCACACCCGTGACAAATTTTCACGCCCGTGAACGTTTACACCCCCAAAACACACAGAGGCGTTCACGCTTTGAGTCACGCCTTGCTTCACGGGCATAAGTAGTGAAATTCAACCTTTCATGCTCGTGACTATTATTTCACCCCCGTGACAATTCATCATTCACGCCCGTGACGTTTAAAGGTCACGACTGTGAACATATTCACGCCTTTATTCACGGGTAGAGCACTCCTTCAGCAAACTGTGAATACGACCATTCACGCTCGTGAACACGACCATTCACGCTCGTGAACACATAATTCACGCCCGTGAATGCATCGGGCATATAAAAGAACAGTCGGTTATTTTTCTCATTTCAACCTTTCAACTCCTTGAAACCACTCTCATTTACACACATTCAATAAATTATTGAAGATTCCGGCCCCCAAGTCACAAAATTTTCCTATAAATACCATCAAAAGTCCATTCCTTCATCAAAAATCATACTCATTTAGGGTTTTTATCAAATTTCTGTCAAATATTTTTCTCAAAACTCACAAAGTTCACTTCTTCAACTCAAATGGAGACTGCCTCATCAAAGGGAAAGAGAAAGAAGTCTCATGCTCCCAGGAGGTACTCAGACTACCTCATGAACAGAATTTCGGAGCAATGCCATCCCCGGTACTCCACATTGAAGAAAATGCCTCTCCTTTCATCGAGGTCCTTTGAATGGCAAACCGTCCGAGCTCTCAGGCTAGAAACAGCAATGACAGAGCAACTTCAGGCCTGTCATTTGAAAGAATTTGTGGAGATTCACCAGCCAACATTGAGAGAGCCAACACTGGAATTTCTGAGCATTTTACAAGTGTCTCCTACTGGAATGGTGAAATTCCAACTCTGTGACAAACCAAACACCCTCAATGCCACTGAATTTGGAGAATTATTCAACTTACCATCAGATGACATCCTCAATGACAGCGAAGTAGAATTCTTCACCACTCGAGCTTGGACCCATTTTGGCACCGATTGCAGTTGGGATGTCAAGAAGACCAAGAGCACTCATCTCAGGTCCCCAGTGCACAAATATTTGCATAGGTTCCTGACCTATAGTATATTTGCTCGAGGAGAAAGAAATGGGACCATTAGGAAATCAGAGCTCTTCCTATTTGAGATGGCTAGAAGATGACTCATAGTGGCGCTCTCTAGATGGTTTGCAAACCATCTTCTGTCCATTGCCACCAAACCCACAGGAGATATATTGATTGGTGGTTATGTCACTCACATAGCCTTGAAGCTTGGCTATTTGAAGCTGGATGAGCATCATTTCAATCTCATCCATGGGCATCCTCGAGATCGATTGGATGTCGAGTCCTTCATAAAGATGGAAGCGGCTGTCAGAATTGTTCATGAGAACAATATTTTCTACCGCTTCATAGACACTGCTGTGGAGATAATCTAGGAAGACAATGATACGAAGGATTTCAAAGCCGGCCTCCAAGGGATCCAGCAGAAGAAAAGGGCTCGGGTTGAGGAAGCACCTCCAGTGGCTGAGCAGGATATCGGACAATCCTCGGCTTCCTCACCGAATTTGGCGCAGCAGGTGGTTGATCTCTTGGCACCATGTTTTTAGCAGCTGCAGGCTTCGATGGATGAGAGGTTGGAAAACCTCAAAGACTTCATGGAGTCTCGGATGGACAGCCTTGAGGCAGAGGTTGCTAGACTTCGAGATAGGATGTCTGACTAGGATGTCTCTTGGCACCAAATTTGTGTGGTTGCTTGTTTATTTTCTTTGTTGTTTTGTTGTTTTTGTTTGATTGTATTTCCTTTATGAACTTTAATTAACTTTGGTATGTATTTTTTTTTATCAAATATATTTGCTTTGTTTATCCTTTAGTATCTTTATATTCTTTTTGATTGATGACAAAAGGGGAGAACCTAATAATATATTAAAATGAATTATTTGAATAAAAAATAAGAACCTACAAATACATTGACATTGAGTTAGGTTAGGAGAAATTAGAAAATACTCAAACTTTGATTCAAAATTAATATGCAAGTATGAAATTGAGAAATTGAGCTTTATACACATTAGATATATCTTAAGTATACTTTGTATATACCTTAATGCAAGTTACATAAATGAATATGTCATGATATACTTTAAGTATACCTTACATATACTTCATACCTTAAAAAGAATTTTGGTATATATTGGATATACTTCACATATAACTTGCATATACTTAAAAAACTAGTAAGTTTATTTGAATGCTACATCATTCTTTATAATTCTTGCATTTTATCAATTTTTTATCCTAAATATCTTTTGAGGGGGAGACTTCTCAAAAGCACATATTGCTAGATTATTTGTTACCATCAAAAAGGGGGAGATTGTTAAACTTGAGGGGTATTTCCGTCATTTTGATGATAACAAATAAAATAGCAATATTGTATTTAACATACTTGTTTTCTAAGTCTATTAAACAGGGTATAGAATAAAATAGCAAGAATGGAGATTGAAAGAAAAATTCTTGAAAGACAAAAATAAGGAAGTAGCATGTTCACGCCCGTGACCCTATGTGTCACGCCCGTGAAAGAGCTAACCGTTACCAAAACCAACATTTGAAGTTTACAACCATGAAGGAAGAACAAACCATGAAATGGACATTTAAGTCACGACCTTGAATTGAAATGTCACTCCCGTGAATGTTCATGGGATTTTCATCCAGAGAGCTTCACGATCAAAGTCACCACTTGGATCATGGCTGGAAAGTTTGTCACGCCCGTGAATGGAAGTCATTTATGCATTCAGGATGAGAGGATAGCAAAAACTTTGAATCAAAATCTTATTACAAACTATTTTGTACATTCAATACTTTGAGAACCAATATCTATTCTCTGTAAAAATCTTATTCATCTTCATTTATTGAGCAATAAAGATTTGTGAGTGTTTCTCTCTGTAATCATCTATTACTCAAGTAAGTTTTGGGTATTTCTGGGTTAAGAGTAGAACACTTGTAAGGGTTAGTTGTGTGAGCCTTTAAAACACAAAGTAAATGTTATTTGTGTGAACCTGTAAAACACATAATAAAGGTTGTTTGTGTGAGTCTGTAAAACACAAGATAAAAGGTTGTTTGTGTGAGTCTGTAAAACACAAGGAATTGGTTATTGTGTGAGCCACTAAAACACAAGGGATTTTTGGGTTAGGTGTGAGTCATTGTGAGAAACACCATAGTTGGGAGTGAGCTTGTAAAACTCTATTGTAACACTTAGTGTGTTAGTGAAACTCTCAATTGTGATTGGGGAGATGAGTAGGGTTTGTTAACACCCAAACCTCTATAAAAATCCTTGTGTCAAATTTCTCAATCCCTCATAAAATTAATTTTTTATTTCCGCACTTTAAAGTTTAATTTTTGAAACTCCAATTCAATCCTCCTTCTTGGCTTAATATCTGGGCAACAGATGGCATTAGATATTCTTGTCCAATGGTTGAGAGAATGGCAAACACTTTTTAAAATTTTCCAGGTATTTGAAGCTTTTAGTAGTGTTTCAAATTTGTATGCAGATTCCACCTAATTGAGGTGTTCATTTATCAAACTGGGCTTGATATGCTCTTCCTTTATCTGAACTTGGTGTAGTTGAAAGCTTGGGCCCAATGCATTGACAAAACTTGGTTTTGGTAAATAAAAATATAGGCGAAATATGCAAATTAGCCCTATGATATAAGGCTATGTGCAACTAGACCTCTAAATTTTGACCCAATCTAGTTGGTCCCCTAAGCTACAATTTTTTGGCCATTTAAGCTCCAATTGACCAACTTCCATTTGCCCACTAATAGAAAAGTTGACATAGCTTGATATTCTAATAAAAAATTGACACATCGTTGCTCCCCCTTTTTGACCCATCCCTTCCCCTATCCCCTTCAAAACCATGACCCTACCCCCTAATTTCTTCTTTCATTTTGTTTCTCATTTTCTCAACGTTGTTTAATTCCCTTTAATTAGTTTTAGTCTTGTCTCTCTACTTCTTTTAGAGAGTTATAAGCTTTTAGTGAGAAGAGAGAGAAAGAAAGTGAAGGAGGAGTGGGGGATAGAAAACAAAGTGTTTTGTTTTAAGCACATTATACATCACCATCACTAAGGTAATAGAGATGGATATGGTGAGGTGGAGAAAGGGGAATTACAATAGAAGGATTGAGAACTGGTTGGAGATTCAGAGGAAAAGAAGGATTTATGAACTGGGTTCATTGTTGCCATTCTTGTTAGTGTTTCCTAGTAACGTGGAGGCTATTGATCACCGGTGGAACCAGCATGGGCTCAACGACGATAATGTGAGGGGTAGTCGTTGGTCATTATATCTTGTTTAGTGAGCTTGTTGCATTGGAGTGGTAAAGGGAAGCCATGGGTGAAGCTAGATGCAAAGATGTCATTTGAGCTTGATTGTTTATGGGAGCCTTATGATCTACACAATGGATATGAGATGTGATCCAAATATATGAGAAATATTTTTGTATATATATATATATATATATATGAGTATGATATAGAAGTGAAACTGTTAGTATGGAAATATGTTGAAAAGTTTTAATTCAGATAGGTAGATTCAGTACTAGTTTCCTTTAAATATTTCTTGACCATCAATAGAGGTTGCGAGACATTCGTTGGAAGTAAAGATTACTTTATTTCCTTTATCACATAATTGAATTACACTCAACAAGTTATGTTTCAAGCCATAAAAAAATAAGACATCTTTAATAAAAGTAGTACCATTAATACCAATAGAGCCAATGCTAATTGTCTTATCCTTAGCATTGTTTCCAAAGGTAACTTTACCTCTATCAATACTTTTGATTTCATTGAAGAGTTTTTTTGTCTCTTGTCATATGCCTTGAGCATCCACTGTCTACTAGCCAAGCATTTTTGTTTATTGTGGACTTGAGGCATACCTATAGAATCACAATTTAAGTATGGTGTTTAGGTACCCAAATGAGCTTGGGTCCTGGGGGGTTAGCACATGAAGGTTCTCAATGAGCCTTCCTTATCCAGTAATGTTTATTTATGTGACCAAATTTCATACAATAATTACACTGTTTAGGTCTAAAGATGCTTTTTGGTCTTACAATGCTCTTGAATGCCATATTCCCATTAGACTGAGTTTGAGGACAATGGCATGCACAATCATGATTAATTGGTGTTTTTCTAGATGCATGCTTCTTATACATAAAGGCATGATTAGCCTTTTGAGATTTCTTTCTTAGGCTTACCAATCCTTGATTATTCCTTTTATGTATAAAAGGTTTAGTGTAATTATTCCTTGGTGTTGTTTCAGCAAGTGTGGAGATGTGAGGTTCACTTGACTTAACAAAAATAATTTTGTGAGAAGATGATGATGTGCCCTTAAATCCTAGACCATGTCTAATTAAGGGAGGTCTTTGAGACACAATGAGAGTATCTAAGCTCTCCTTTCCTCTGTGGAATTTTGAAATGGAGTTTCTAAGTTCCTCAACTTCATTTTTCAAAGTATTGTTTTCTTTAAGCAAGGATTTAATTGAGGGTTTTGAAAAGTATTCATCTAATGACTTTTGAAGAGATTCATTAGATGATTTAAGCTTAAAGTTCTCCTTTTCTAAAGTATCTATTTTGATTTTCAAATCAGAAATGTTATTCTTATAAGTATTGAATTTACTTCTATATTTTTCTAGTTCTAGATTCAATACTTCTATTAAGCTTTGCTCATCATCATCATCTTCACTATTACTATCATTATCACTATTATCATTATTGAAAGAGTATGAGTGAAGTGATCTTACCTTATCCGAGACGTGATCCTCTATAGTCATGAAGCATAGGTTGACCTCTTCGCTTTCATTGTCATCTTTTTCACTTGAAGAGCTTTCGTCATCCCATGTGGCTTTGTGACCTTTCTCCCCATTGTCTCTTTGGTATTTGCTCTTGTGCTTCTTGAGCCTTGGACATTCCGGTTTAATATGCCCTTTCTTTCCACATTCACAGCACTTTACCTTTTCTTTACTTCTTTGTGTATCATTAGAGGTCTGTTTGAAGTTTCTTTGCCTAAATTTTCTAGAGTTGCTCATTCTTTTCTCAATGATTCTTTTCATCCTTCTTGAGAGCATAACAATGTCCTCATTTGCATCATCACTCTTTTCTTCGTCATCTTCAACTTCCTCTTGAGATTTTGAAGTAGAGGCTTTTAGTGCTAGAGATTTTCTTTTTTCTGGCTCTGCTTCAAGCTCTCTATCTCTTTTTACTGCCATTTCATGAGTGAGAAGTTTGCCAATAAGCACATCAGTATTCATGGTGCTCATGTCTTCATTTGCCTCTTCTATACCGGCAACTCTTGAACAGTAATCTTTGAGTGGAAGACTTCTCAGGATTTTGTTATTTACATCTTCCAAGCTCAGGTGTTTCCCAAGTTTTCTCATTCCATTTATGATGGCTAGAAGACGATTGGTCATGTCAGTAATTGACTCATTGGATTTCATCTTGAAGAACTCATACTTTGAAGTAAGAAGTTGAATCTTCTTGGATTTAACTTGCTTAGTTCCTTCATGATAGTTTTCCAATGTTATCCACATGCTGTAAGCTGTTGGGCAGTGTTGTATTCTACCACATTCTTCAATGGATAATGAGCTTGAGAGAATTGTCATTGCCTTCTTGTTTTTGAAGTTTGCTCTTCTTTGAGGCTCTGTCCAATTATCTCTTGATAAAATTTCTTCTTCACCATCAACTCCTCTTCTAGTTGGTGGTGTTCATTCTTTTCGAAAACTATCCTAAACTTCAATTCCTTCACTATCTAGATATGTCTCTATCCAAAACTTCCAATGAGTATAATTTGCTCCATCAAAGTAAGGCTTGAGACTTTGGAATCCTTCATTGGCCATATCTTGATCTTTACTAGCGCTAATTAGGCTTCGATGCTAGACTTAGCTTTGATACCAATTGTTGCCCAGATATTGTACCAAGAAGGGGGGTTGAATTGGATATTAAAAATTTTAACTTTTAAGTGCGGAAATAAAAGTTAAGATGAGTAGGGATGGAAAAATAAGACACAAGAATTTTTATAGAGGTTCGGGTATTAACTAACCCTACTCCTCTCCCCAATCTCAATTGGGAGTTTCACTAACACTCTAAGTATTACAATGGAGTTTTACAAGCTCACTTCCAACTGTGGTGTTTCTAACAATGGATCACACCTAACCCAAAAATCCCTTGTGTTTTAATGGCTCACACAAATAACCAATTCCTTGTGTTTTAAAGGCTCACACAAATAACCCTTACAAGTGTTCTACTCTTAACCCCAAAATACCCAAACTCACTTGAGTGGATGATTACAGAGAGAAACACTTATAAATCTTTAATGCTCAAAAAATAATGAGCAAAAAGATTTTCACAGAGAATAAATATTTGTTTTGAAAGTATTAAATGCACGAATGACTTACAACAAGATTTTGATTTGAAGTATTAGCTATTCTCTTGTTCTGGATTCATAAATGACTTGCATTTATACTTTCATGGCGAATTATAGCCGTTTGATTGCATTTAATGCCGAAATAGCCGTGGCACTAACTCTTGTTTTCGCATTTGACATGTTTCTCTTTCCTCTTTCACGATCGTGATTAAGGTTGTCACGGTCGTGACTATTCTTCCAAGCCATGAATTGAGTGGTGACTTTGGTCGTGAAGCATTCTGGAAGGATTTGAAGTCTTTGATCATGGGTATGATATTATATCTTCAAGGGCGTGAACAACCTTCCTAGCCGTGGTCCAAATGGTGACTCTGGCCGTGAAGCTCTCTGGAAGAATTTGCCATGTCTTTTCACGGGCGTGACTGATATGATCATTCACGATTGCTATCATTCTTCATGGCCGTGAACTTTAAATGTTGGATTGTTGACGCTAAGCTTCATCACGGGTGTGACACATGAGGTCACGGGCGTGAACATGTTATTTCTTCAATTTTATCTTTTTAAGATTAATCTTCCATTCTCCATTCTTGCTATCATATTTCATACTCTATTCAATAGACTTAGAACACAAGTATGTTAAATACATTATTGCTATTTTATTTGTTATCATCAAAATGACGGAAATACCCCTCAAGGTTCAACATTTGCATTGAAGATGTCATATCATTATATATATATATATATATATATATATATATATATATATATATATAGAAATGTTACATTTACACTGATTACAAGAGTTTGAAGTATCTTCCTACTTAGCAGGATTTGAATTTGAGGCAGAGAAGATGGTTAGAGTTAATAAAAGATTATGATTGTGTAATTGATTATCATCCAAGAAAGGCCAATATGGTGGCCGATGCGCTCAGTAGGAAGATCGTGGCAGAGTTGTACATCCAACCAACCTTCATTCAATAGATTAGAGATGCACATAATCTTGATGGCAAGCTAGTGAGATTGGTCATTTTGGTCTCCAAGGGGAAGAGACCGGGGTTCTTAGTCAAGCCAGATGGTAGTTTACACTACCAAGGTAGGTTATGTGTACTAAAGGTCTTAGAGTTGAGACAAAGGATTATGAAGGAGCCCATAAGACGAGATTTGCAATGCACTCAAGTAGTAACAAGATGTATCAGTGATGCTTTTGGCCTTCAAAGAATCTCAAACATGACCAACCTAAGTCACTTGGCACTCAATCGTCTACAATGATGCTTCTCATAATAGATTGGAGTGTGTACTGATGCTAGAGGGTAAGGTAGTAACATATGCATCTAGACAGTTGAAGATACATGAGAAGAATTATCCCACACATGACTTAGAGCTAATGGCCATTGTCTTTGCATTGAAGATATGACGTTATTATCTCTATGGGGAGAAATGTTCTATCTATACAAGCCATAAGAGTTTGAAATACCTTCCTACATATAGAGATCTTAATTTGAGACAAAGATGGTGGTTAGAGCTGATAAAATATTATAATTGTGTTATTGACTACCACCCAGGTAAGGCCAATATAGTGGTTCACCCTTTGAGCAAGAAGATGGTGGTCGAAGTTACACATCCAGCCTACGCTGACTCAAGAGATTATTGATGCACAGAGATAGAATAGTTAGTTGATTGAGAAGATTGAGTTGGTCTCTAAAGGGGAGAGACCTAGTTACACAATTGAGACTAATGGTGGATTATATTACCAGGGTCGTTTATGCGTGCCCAATGTTGTTGAGCTGAGACAGAAGATATTACAGGAAGCACGTGAAACCAAGTATACAATGCACCTGGAAAGTATAAAAATGTATCCTGATCTGAAGAATAAGTATTGGCGGGCAGGTATGAAACGAGATATCACAGAGTATATGACAAGATGCCTAACTTGTCAGCAGGTCATGGTAAAACATCGGGTACCATTAGGATTACTGCAACCTATTACTATACCAGAATATAAATGGGAGTGGATTACTATGGACTTCGTGATTGGGTTGTCAGTGACTTCTCAGAAATATGATGTTGTATGGGTTATAGTGGATAAACTTATGAAGTCAACTCACTTCTTGCCTATCAGGAGGGATTTCCTTTTGAATAGGCTAACAAAGTTTTATGTCAATAAGATAGTGCGACTATATGTAATGCCAATCTCCATTATTTCAGATAGGGAACCTAGGTTTACTTATCAATTTTAGGGTAGTTTGCAGAGAACTTTGGGTACCAAGCTCAACTTCAGTACAACTTTTCAATCCTAGACAAATGGGCAATTAGAGAGGGTCATACAGATCCTCAAAGATATGATGAGGAGTTGTGTGATTGAATTCGAAGGAAGTTGGGATAAATATATTTCATTGATGGAATTTGTTTACAATAATAGCTATCAATCTAGTATCAAGATGACTCTTTATGAGACATTATATGGCAATAAGTGTCGAACACCCTTGTATTGGACAAAACTCAATGAAAGAAGGCTAGCGGGGCTATAATTAGTGCAAGAAATAGAAGAAAAGGTAAAGATTATACATGAAAGATTGAAGGCAACTTCAGACAGACATATGTCATATGCAGATCTCAAGAGGAGAGATATAAAATATGCAGTGGGAGACAAGATTTTCCTTAAAGTCTCTCCAAAGAAGAAGGTTCTGAGATTCGTGAAGCAAGGAAAATATTCCAATCTATCATGTTACACAACACAATCAATGTCACAAATTGAACCCGACCCATTGACCCATTATGTTGTCACATATTCCAATTTATCAGTTGAAAACCCTAACTCACACCATAGAAACCCCGAAATCTACATGCTGCATAAGAAGTCCTAAATGCTAACTCTAATTGATGTTTCAAAAAGATTTATAAGAGATAAATTTCCAAAACTTATTCGAAATCAATTTCATCTTTCTCCAAACTCTAAACTTCCAAGTGCACTGACAATCGCACTGTTTCTGAACTGCTTGACCTTCCATCTGCTTTTTGTCGATTCGTTCTGCCTCTATATGGAATGCTAGTCATTTGATTATAGAGATGATTTTAATGGTTATAGCTGTTTGTGCAGTTAGGTTTCAAGGTTGGGGGTTTTGGGCGGAAGGATTCACAATTTTAAATTTTTTTTATTTTGTTAAAATGACATTTTGGAAATAGATTGTCTATTCGTTACACATCAATGTCACCTCAGGCTTTTTAATGTCGTAATAAACAAGAGCTTAAATTTATTAATGTCGCGAACAATGAAATTTTTTTTACAATAAAAAGTTTGTACTTAAAATTGTCAAACTGAGAAACTACAACATATTTTTTTTTTTATAACTTTTCCCTTTAATAGAAGCTATAATGATTTGATAAACGGTTAAAAAAATCAGGAAAAAAAAATTATTTTTGCTGTGTTTGGGTTAATTTTGCATTAAGAAAAATTACCTAATCAACCGATTTTGTTAAACTGTGCGTTTTAATTTAACTCTCTTTCCTTCCTTCCTTCCGTCCGTTCCTTTTTTTTTTACAACTCGAATTATCGAATCCCTTTTATTCCATCGCTGCCTCTTTCTGCGATATTAAGCTCGTCCTTCTCTGCCTCTCTTTCTCTCTCTGCGCTGCCGCCGGACGCCGCTTCGCTGCCACCCGGCACTCCAGTCTCCCACTCCAAGCACTGCAGCAGTAGCAGCAAACAGCAAGCGCTGCAAGCCGGATCAACTTCAGTCATTCTCTGCCGGTTCAGAGCAAAATCAAACGGTGAAAGGTAACTTTCTTTTAAATACATCGCTGAATTTCTTTCTTCCCTTGATTTCTTGAATAAGCTGCAATTTTTTAGTTTTCGATTTCTTCATTGTCATTAATTTTTGAGTGGTGAGCTTTGTTGGGGAGGGTTGTATGATTAGTATGTTTGTATATTCTTAATGACTTGTTGATAATTCTGTACTGTTCATACATATTGTGATGTATATAATGTTGCTAATATTTAACTTCTGCTAAATATACGGTATCATCTCTTTAAAGTTCGGATGGTCAGAGTAGAGTTTCTGAATCAGCTCGCCCGGGAATTTGTAAATAATTATTATATAGAATTTATGCAGACCTTATTTGCAATTTCTTATGTCAATATGATTGTTTATTTCCCCAATTATCTGTCACTGTTTTATTCCTGGAAGTATATATGGTCACAATTTCTCTGAAATTTTAGTTGGTTATTTCCCATTAATGCCTGAGGTTCATTTTCACTGAGTTAAAAAAAATTGGTTGAAATGTGTAATTTTCACCTGTGTAATATTTCAATTGTTTATGTTGAATTGTGTTAATATTTAGGTTTTTGAACTTTGATGTGGATTGAATGTGGAATTAATTTTGAAAATAGGTTGTTAAAATTAGGGATGAAGTATTGTTTGATTGAATTTAACTGACCAAAATTTTTTCGGTTAATCTGGTTGGCTAACCGGAAATTTTTCTTGTGGTAAATAGTTAAAAGATTTTATGTATTTTCAGCGCAATTAATCGCTGCTCACCTCTATGTATCACTAATTTCCACTTGCTTCAATCCTCTCTGCACAATTTTCTCTGCCTCCCGCCAGTCAAGCTGCAACTGCATTGAAATCGTATCGTTTCCAGTGACAGAACCAACAAAGCAGCCCCTTCAGACCTTTCTGAGCACTCTTTTTTGCCCTCTTCCAAGATTAGTTTTTGAACTGTAGATTCTAAGGATTGATTGTGTTAGCAGAGTTTATGATTAGCTGCTCATCTATTTATTTGATTATTTCATGCATTTATGTAATTTGTTTTACATCATTATTTTTGGTGGAGATTTCAGGTTCTACAGTTGCTTCAAACTGAAAGCTTCGAAATAAGTTCTATATAGATTGTTTTTTGGATTAAAGGAGAATAGTTTGCACCATATAAATTTGAAAATGAGCTTGATTTTAAGGAATCATTTATCCAACAGGTTTTCTAAAAAACTCTTGTTTCTTCCACTAGTCCCATTGAACATTATGAACTTGAATGGGATGTTGACTCGGGGATTTGCTCAACCTGCAAGGAAAGATGAAGAAGAGGTAGAAATTGATCAGAGGAGGCTCCCAGCTGATTATGATCCTACAACTTTTGATCCTACAGAGCATCGTAGTCCCCCAACAGAACGTGTTTTCAGGATTGTTGATGAAATTGCTGGGCTCACACTGGTGGAAGTTGCTGAATTAAGTTCCATCATACTGAAAAAGAAGGGAATGACTGAACTGCCAGTTGTGGGGGTTATGAAAGCTGGTGCTGCTGGAATGGATATGAAGACACCGGCTATGGCTGCCAAGGAAGAGAAGAAACCAGAGAAGACTGTTTTTGAACTGAAATTGGAATCTTATGAAGCAGCTTCAAAGATTAAGATAATTAAGGAGGTTAGGAGTTTTACTGATTTGGGTCTTAAGGAAGCCAAGGATTTGGTAGAGAAGACACCTTCAGTGTTGAAAACCAGAGTGTCAAAGGAAGAAGGTGAGCAAATAATTGAGAAGATGAAAGCTGTTGGGGCCAAAGTTATTATGGAATGAACAAAAGCTGTTTTGATTCATATCTGGTAACCTTTGGGAATGTTCCAAGTCTTGTTTTTTTTCCTTAGGAACTTCAATATCTGATGTTACCTAGATTCAGTTGAGGGTTTTGCTGACTGTTATACTCTCTTATATTTGTAGGTCTATGAAGTCTTCTTGTTCAAAAAGAAGTCTGATAGGCTTGCTGCTCAATCACTTTCTTGAGAGAAAATTCTTAAGTTTGTGTGTCATTTGTGGTTCCTATATTTCATTTTCTTCCTTATTCTAACATGATTGGGAGAAAGACACCAAATTGGCCCATAAAACTTGCGTTTTGTTTTTACAATGCCTCTGGTGTTACAAGTCATTTGCTGGGGCAATTTCTCTAATAAAAAGGAGTAGCTTCTTTCCACATTTATTTACCTTTGTCATATTATGCCTAAATACCACCCTTTAGATTTTTCTTTTGAAAATGATATGCTATTTTACAAATTTCTTTCATTTTTCCCCATGTTTGAAGTCTATGAAACTCTCTATCTTTCTTAAAAAGATTAGGTCCAATTAAATCTTGCTGATAATGCTTATTTTGAGTGAGAATTTAGCTTTTAGGTACGACTTTCAGTCAATGGAAAGATTTTTAGGTGGTTTATTGCAAAATGAGATTGAAACTTTCAATTGCATTGATTGGCAATATAAATATAAAGACAACTTTTGATACAAGCTTACTTGGTGAATCAATCCAGATCTCCCAAATTAATGCTGAGGACTGGAATCAGTAATTAGGAGGATGTAGGAAATGTAATGTAAATTTTTTCTATTTCATTAATTTTTTTTTGTTTTAAACCATCATTTTCAGCTGTTTTCAACAGTTGCTTTTTTTTTTTTTGGAAATGAAGATGAAGTGATTATCATATTTTACTTTGTTTCTGTTCGATTTGACGTTATAATTAATGCCTTAGCTAAGACATCGGATCATATAGAATCTGTTTAGGTTAATCTATATCTGAGGTTAGCAACTAATGACTTTCCCATGCATACAAATTCCTAGGGGTTCTATTTTAAGCAAGTTTATGAGCTTGGGTACAAGAAGCAGAGTCAATCAGACAAATGACATCATGTATATGGCTATAGTTGAAATAATATTTAATAATTTCTCATTGAAACCTGCTTGAAAATAACTGCTTATTAGCTTGGTAATGTTTTCTTAGAATATGACTGGATTATGCGATATGATGATGTATATGTGGGGAATTGACTTAATCAAGTCAATATGACATTCTATTCTTTTATAATAGCACCAGTTTCAGCCAATTTGTCATTTTAATTTAATGAGTTTAATGGGTTTACTTTGTTATGAGTTTGGACACTTTCTTTGCTGCATATGTATAATTTCACTGACTACTAATGATTTCCGTATGTTGGAAGTAATAAGTGAAACAGCTGAATCAGAAATATGCTCTATCCAATGAATATTTCCACTTTGAACTGGGTGTTTGCATGTTAAAAATGTGGATACATGATCGCATTTTGTCCTAGTGAGAAGTTGTGTTATTTAACCCTGAAGCAGCCTTGTGTGTAAAAGTACTTGATACATCAAGATGCAACCGTGCAAGAGAGAGGCAAGTAATTATCATGTGGATTGAGTAAGAAGGGCTGTTGATTTCAGTAATAGAGGACATAAACTTTAATTATGTTGGCTTATTTGTTCTCAAGGTACGGAGATTATTTTCATGGTTCACTATGGCTGTGTGACTTTAGTTTGGTTATTTCTCATTTGAATTAAGTTACTATTTAGTAGGAGGTTAAAGTAGAAAGAGGTAAGGAATACATAATGTCCTCAAGTTAGGAGTTGAATTGTTAGTTGCCTTGTTTGTTTTATTGGATTATTAGTCTGGTGGTCAAATCTCTGCCTTTTAATATAGAAGATCTCAGACTTAACTTTGAAAACATCCTTCATCTTGAAAAAGTTTACCAAATTGCCACAAAAACAAAATTATAATTCTCCAGAAAACTCAAAAATTAAGATTTACTTTGTATAATTGTATCATACAGACAATTTCTCGTCTCATGTGGATCCTACACTGGTTATTGTAGAACGAACTCTGTAATTCGATGCTCTTTTAGGTGCAATTGCTACTCGAAATGCTTTTAGGTTTTGCCTATATTATATCTTTTGCTTTTGTTTGGGATTTTGTTTTATTTTATTTATATTTACGTTTAAGGCTTGACTAAGATGTCGATTAACGGACACTCAACTATTTTCTGCCCCTAATCATGATTTGTTGATGCATAAGTTAAGATTTGCTATCTTCAAATATTAATGAATCTGATTTGTTATGATTTATTGATGCATAAGTTATGATTTGCTATCTTCAAATACTACTGAATCTGATTTGTTATGATTTGCCGATGCATAATTTATGATTTTCTATCTTAATATAGTTTGTTAAGATGGAATATGGAAACCTCAAAGAAGCAAGAATTCATTGCATCGGAAATCTTTTTGGCAAAATCTCATGTTTGGAAGGGAAATAAGTTAGATTGGATTCAATTCTTTTAAGTTAAAAGAAAATGATTTTGAAGGAATTAAATCATGCTAAGTTTGGAACTCGAAAGAATTCAGCTAAAACTCCAATCTCTATTCAGCTTGTTCAAGTTTGAGGAAATTTATGGAGAATATGAAATATGCTCTTTTAGAGCAGCAGCAGCTGCAATTGCATATATTAAAATGCACCATTCTACACAAAAAATGATAATGGCAAAGGGAGAAAAAGATAACATCCATTGTAACATGTAACATATTCATTCTTACTTTCAATTCAAAAAGCAGTATCTTACTTTATGTAAAATAAATAACCATATTATGTAGCTATTTTTTTAATTGTAAGTACTACATGTGTAAGATAAATATAAGATCGGGTATTGATAGATACTAACATTTTATTTTGATATGTAAATAGCAATTCTTTTTCATTTTCTATAATTTATTCCTTTTCTAAAAGTAAAAACAATTTCATTTAAAATTATATAATTTCAACCTCATCATAGTATTTATTTCTCTTAATTATAGTAAGTACCTATATCTTTTATATTTCATTTAGTATTATATTAAAATATTAATAAAAACAACAGGAAATATGTGTTTTTAAGGTTAATTAAAAGACATATATTTAGTAAAATCTAAATAATTTTCAAAAAAAACCCAAAAAATAAATATTTTTATTTTTTTAATAAATGAATGTGAAACTCAAACAAATAAATTGTAACTTAAATTATTTTTTGAATTGTAGATTGAATGTTCAGTTTAAAAGTTAGAAGCTAAAATTAATTTTCCAAATATTTTTTTTTCTCAAAAAAATTATTCAAATATATTTTGAAACAAACAATTTCCAATCAGTTTTTTTTTAGGCTCAAGTGTGTACCCAAATTGAAAAACACTTCTATGTAACCGTAGGCTTTAGGAATTCAAGCCTATCACTTATAATTTGGGAATGAATCAAAATACAGCGCCAATGCTCTCGTTCCCTCTACCAATTCCCATATCCGTTCCGGCGAATGTAAAGTCTCTGTGGAGTCACAGCAGCAATCCTCCTTTCATGCTTAAAGCATCACTCTCCACTTCTAATTTTCCTCTTGCTAGCAGAATCATCGTTAGAAGTAATCTCGCTTCTCTTCTCTCTCTCTCTCTCTCTTTTTAATTTGAATATTTCATTGACTTTCAATCTTCGATTCTTTTATTACTACAATCCTTTCATTATATTTTTTAGAATCGTTTGGGACTTGTAATTGCTTTCTTTAATAGAATTCTTATTGTAGCGTACATATATTATGCAACAGTTCGCATTTCGATAGACCCTTCTCGGAATTAATGGTGATTTCAAGTTTATAACTTACCATTGCCCAATGTTCCTTGTTTGATCAATTAGACTGAATTTACTTGTTTACTTTTGGGTTCCCTTTTTGAGAAAACTTAAAGTGGCGGAGATAAGATTCGATTGTGCAATTTGGAAAAAGGTTATGCTCGTGGGAAATAATTAGATGATTTTAGATATTGATGAAAGATTTTGAAAGAGTGGGAAGTGTTTATAGTTAGACCACTGACTTTCTAGTCAATTGGGGTTATGATCAGTTGGTAGATACCGTGTAGCACCCTCTCGCATAACCTGTATTAGCCCAGCTAAAATGAGCTGGTGTCACATAACCTATATGCTAAAAATCTGTGAAAATTTAAATTTTTTTTCTTTGCACCATGCCCATGATGACTTACATAAAACATAAAGTAAAAGTAATGCTTGACTTAACTTTTAAATCCTAATTTCATAAAAATATGACTAACTCTTGTCTAGAGATTTACAAAAATACAAGCCTTTGACATAAATTACATAATTCTTTCACTTACAGAGATATATACTAGTAAACAACCCTCCCACACTATGACAAGTGTGACAAGTGATATCATCGACCCTCATAGGGTATGATTTGTTGTTTCTGATGTTGGACTAACCTCTTCTGATCAACATTTTTCTTTATCTACTAGTCTTTGAACTGCGTGGGAAAAATACCTGCACGGTAAGCTATTGAAAGCTTAGTGGTACATATAGATATAGAAATTCAACATGCAATCAAACATTATACATATTCATGGCATCATATAAGTTGTCCAATGTTGACCAAATCATAGAAAGAGAATAAGAGTGATTTGAGGAAGCACTTGATTTTAAGGCAAGAGATTTAATTTGGCCATTACTACTTGTGTAACTATGATGCATTCAAAGCTATGGGCAATGTATTTTCGAATTTGCGTAGGCTTCTGAGGAGAAGAGTGGAAATTGAGAGTGCTCAAATCAAAATCCTTACATCTTGGGGACTTTATAATATTGCTACGGGACTAGTTTCATTGTCAATGCGAGAAGTCAGTAGGTTGGTGCATTAATTTAGGGTATGCTGTATTTGTGAAGATCTATGATTCTGATGAATTCACCTTAAAAATAATTAGGAATGAATCATTTTATAGTATCACCGCTTAAAATTAGGAGATCAGATCTGTGGGGTCCATTGAGAAACACTTGGCTTGATTTTTGGAGCAAAAATCAAATTTCAGTTTTCTTTTCAAGCACCAAAGAAAGGTTCTAAGTGGTAAAGATAATGCCAAAGGGAAGGGAGAATTCCAATTTCTTTTTCTTGGTTTCTCTGTGTGTGATTTATGATGGAAAAAGCCCACACAGTGTAGCCGTGCTACTAAGTTGTGACTACTGGATAATTGATACTGTGAAGATAAGGTATTCTAGAGGGATTGACTCGAAGCAACCATAATGTGGGGAAATTTGAGGCAGATCAGTCTTGAAGCTGCTCAGGCTTCTGTGTTGCGTACTTTGATGCTTTGGTCAGTCACAAAGACGTACTTTTCAGGATTGACAATGTTCTTATGATGAAGTTCTTGTGCAAGTATCCAGACCTGGGGAGGTAATGAGGTTCAGAAATGCATATTTACTTATATTTAGGTTGCAAGCACCCTAATAATGTTTGATCTATAATCTGATAGAGTGCAATACATGAAAACCCAAGCTTTCTCATGGGTGCAGTAGTACAGGATGTTGAATGGTGGTTTGTGGATTATTCATATTGTGGTGTATGTGGCAGTTCTTCCCTGGGTTGAGGAAAGGGAAGCTTGTTCTTTTTGGTGCTACTTAAGATGGAGAGAAACAAAAGAATATTTGGAAATTCGGAGGAAATAGTAACAGAGAGATTTTTGTGAAAGATTTAAGTTTGATGTCAGAGCAAAATGGAAAAATGATAAAAATATAATAAGATATAGAGCTTCTGTTAATTGATAATATTTGTTTGTGCCACAAGGCTGTTGTTACCATGAAATTTTAGTCAAACTGCCTTTAAATCCTTGGGTATCTAATTGAGCATGGTTGTTTCTCGTTTGGCTAAATTAGCTGCTCGTTACCCTTATAAAAAGTGTTACTATAGCACCAATTGTTGTTGGATTTGGTCACCCATAACTGTAGGCTGACACCAAAATTTTATGGTCCCTAGAAATGGATTGTGTTATGGGATGGGATGTGGTAGGTTTTGGTTTAGTTTGCATTAGGTTGGGTGTCTGGGGTGGAAGGTTTCTTTGGTTGAGCTATGTTTGTAATGCTGGTTTGCTAGAGAGAACTTGCAATTCTCTAGAGATTTAAGTAATAAAAAACTTAAATAGATTTTGAACACACATATATATATTTGCAGCATCCTTAATACAACTTGGTGTAATAACCACCTTTGAAACAAGTAAAGAAATGGGAAAATAGGGGCATAACCTCCTGTAACTAGGAAAATAAAAATACCAATAACAGAAAAAATAGGAATAACAAACAAACTGAATAATCTTTTATATTGACCAAGTAAACTGAATATGTGAAACTTTTGTAGACTAAGGCAGTGCTAACATCAAACCTGTTGTAAGTTATTGATATTATCTGGATTCTCCTTAGCTAAATTTATAAATCTTGGTGCTATAAGGACAAACTTTAACCATGAAATCAGTCAAGGGCAGCTAGGAACTGGTTATGACTTGATGATTTTGTTCTTTGATGCCACCATAAGCCTTTTTGCATGGTTTCTAGATTATTTCTTTTCATAATCTTCCTTATATATTGAGTTCTTCAATTTTCTGTTCAATTGTACCAAATCTAGAGGTGCAGCCTGTTAAAACTTTGATAGAATTGAAAAACCTCAATTTTATTAACAGCTCATGATGGGTATGTATACAATTACAATACTTGGAGAGTAAGACATATAATTTAGGAGTTCAACTCTGTAAGAATCTATACTAAATTACTAATTATGTAATACAGAGCTAATATATACAAGATTTGTATCCTAATACAATTGCTACCTTAAAACATCCTATAAGGGGAAAATTTCAAGCGAAAGATCAGCCTATGAGCTTTTGTTCAAGGACATCTTAATGAACGAGGTAGAATGTCAACATGTGGAGTGATGCATAATATAAAATGCAACTCGTGATTGCAGTGGGAAATTACAGAGAGGACATATCCTAATTTTATGAAGACATCTTAATGATTTAGGACACAGGAGTTTCATCGTGAAGGCTCATAAATGACAATAGATTGATTCAATTTCTGTCATCCTGGCCAAAACAAAAGTCTAAAAATTTCTGTAATGTGAATATTGTTTGTATTTACTTGATGAAATACTCAAATTATCAAGCTATTTGGACTCCGTTTGTCTTTTGATTTTGTGGCCTTATTGTTTTCTTCCTAATAATATTTTGGAATCCTTGTTTGGCACTTTGACATGCAGATTTAGGATATTCAGTCAGTGAAAGTAGTTTGCAAAAGGAATTTTCTAATTTTGGTGAAATAGCTGAAGGTAAATGCCATAGCTGGCTGGGATAAATTGATTTTCATTATCTATTGATAAATTGATTTCCCTGTAAAATGTTGCCTGTCTTGTAACTTCATCTGTCACATACGACAGTTAAGCTTGTCAAGGATGAGGTCACAAAGAGGTCTAAACCATACGCATTTATTCAATATAATTGTCAAGATGGTGCCATTCTAGCCCTGGAGAATATGGATCGCAAGGTTGTAGTCAGTCTCATTGTCCTTGGTTTTTGGGAATTATCAACTTGTGAAAAAGTAACGTTCTTATTTTTTATCATCAGATATTTGACGGCAGATTTATTTATGTTGAACTCGCCAAGCCTGGGAAAGCAAGTTTTGGGGGATACCCAAAAGCCTCTGGACCTCCAAAGAAGCTGCATTCGTGGGAACATGATGAGGTTGCGGATTGCTGGTACTGAACGAATTCTTCATGATAGTTTGAAGTCACTTAAGTAGAAGAAATGGTAAATTTAATTCACCAAAGTTGGTGTTAGTGGCATAGGTATGAACACCATGCAGTTATTTGAAGCCTTAATTAGGGCACTGTACCATTGTAATTCATCATCCTCATCCGTGTGTGTTGTATCTGTCATTGCCACTGGCCAAAAGAGCCCCACACTATTTGATCAATCATAGAGTAGAAATTGAATTTCTGATTTGAAACGTAAATTACTTATCGGCTGTGATATATTCTTCAAATGCTCCTTGATATGGCACAATCACCTAGAATTTTGAATTATTGCCAGAATTTTAATGGCTTTATAAAAAGAAAAAATGTAGACTGATAGAATATTAGTCTTTACAGTGGATCAGAAACATCAAGTATAATTCCCTTATGGCCTTATCATTTGGCATCAAGCCATCTATATTAATTATTGTATATTCAGGAAATAATAATCTTCGGCCGGTTTGATAGTTTACCGTAAATAGGGCTCAAGAAATAAAAAGGACAATATTAAAAAATTTGAATTATTTGAGAGAAAAAATTGCACGTTACTCTCCAAAGTTATTTGATCAAGTTAAGTAATAACTAACTAAAATGGTTGTAAAAAAAAAGGGACAAAAGTGAGTTTATATTCAGAGTATAATTGATTAAAAAAATAGTAAAGACAAAATTGAAAAATTTGAAAGACTTTTAAGAATAAAATTGCACATTCCCCTAATTTTTATTGTTATTACAAATGAAACCCATTTGCATTTATCAATAGAAAATGCATATAGACCTGATAATTCTTGAACTACTCATCAGACTCCTCTTTCAACCTTCTGGCTAAAGATTCTAGTTGAATCTATTTAAAAAAAAAATACAAACTTGATTTAGAATCCAATGAAATTTAAAATCAATTCGAATTTAATACCATTTGAATTTCATTTTTTGAATGATTCATCCGAACCATCTAATTTGAAATTCAAAATTTACTTAAAATCGAATATGATGGAAATGCATGCAATGTGAATTTGTATGGAAACATTAACAGTCAAAAATTTTCCTTAAAGTTTGAACTCAAAAGAAAAAGAAAAAGACGAAAAGAAGAATAATAGTTGTTTTTGGAGGCGGCAGCCCCAGCCCCAGCCCCAATGTTTCTTACTCTTTCAAACTATGTTTGCTTACTTGAGATTGAGAAATGCTAATATGGGAAAATGCTTCTCATTTCAATTTCATACTACTCTATACTCCTCGGCTCTGAATTTGGGAAAAAATATAATTTAAATAATTTAACTTTTTAAGAAATTGTAAAAATATTAAATTTATCCATTTTATTATTTTAAATACCATAGTTTAGGTGTAAATAATTCCTGTAACTTACGCATTGCACTAAATCAATTTTCACTCTCATAATTAAAAAATGAATTTAAATATTTTATACAATTTTTTCACAAAAAAATTATAGTGTTTAATGACTTTGTTTTTTCAAATTCAGTGGTCTACACAAATATATTAAATTATTCTAATCGATTCTATGTATTTAACATGCTCTAAGTTATTTCTCTTTTTTTTTTTCCAAAAAAAATAAATAAAAAGAAAAGAAAAGAAAAGAAAAGAAAAAGGGTTATATTTCAGTATCTTACAATTAAATAGAAGAATATGTCGATCACAAATTGGGGGGTGGATTCCGGTTTTTTGGTTTTGCAATTACTCTTTGAGGCTCTGCCCACTGCGTGTCCTTTTCCAACCGACGCAATTCAACTGTTTGCGTCTTTCGAGAGAGAAAAAGAAAAACTGAAGTAGAAGAAGAAGGAAGAAGAAGAAAGGCCAAGCAGAGGAGTCCACATGGAGGAATCCAAGGTAGAGAGCCCTGTACCCCCTAAGGACCGCCCCGTTCGTGTCTACGCGGACGGCATCTACGATCTCTTCCACTTTGGTCATGCCCGTTCTCTCGAGCAAGCCAAGAAGCTGTATCTAATCTCTCCCTCTTTCTCTGCTTCTTCTTTTCTTAATTTAACCCCTATTTCTATCTACATCAAGAATATCAAAAACTTTTCTTTGATTGTTCATCTTTTTTTTTTTTCTGATTCTCTTAGTATTTCTTGTTTTTCATGGCAATATTGTACCACATTATCATGCATTTTTTTAAAATTTTTTTGCTTATATGCATTGTGATTTCGAATTTTAGATGCTATAAAATCTGAATCATCAACTCAGACTTTTAAATTCAGCTGAAAGTGGGAGGCATTTTGTTTAAATTGGATGTTTGTGCCTCTTGCCTCTTGGATTATTGAAAGTGCTCATAATGTGAGTATTTAATGTTCATTTTTTCTGTCACAGGTTTCCAAATACTTACCTTTTGGTTGGATGCTGCAATGATGAAATCACCCACAATTTCAAAGGTAAAACGGTCATGACAGATCAGGAACGCTATGAGTCTCTTCGCCATTGCAGGTTGGTTGTTATGTGTGTGCCTTTGATATCATGCGCTTTTCTGTTTTAATTTTTGTATAATAGTGGATTCTTTTTCTCAACATTACCTTTAGGTAAAAGTTGATTCAGAGTTGTTCGTTTCAAAACTTTAACGACTTGAAACAATTTGTGTGAGTTTTCTCTGTGCAAATTGATGTGCTATTTTCATGGATCCCAAATCAAATGTTACTTCTCTTTCTGTATCATGTAATTTAGTAAGATGATTTGAGTAGTGAAGCTTTGGAACAACTCTCTTTCAGGTTTTCTATAACTGGAGTTGTTGGGTAGAGGGTAGGATTATTGGGAAGATGATGCTGGCTCAGGTTTGTGACATCATGATGGAGGGCAAGAGTTTTATAATTCTTTAGAAGGTGATGCTGGCTCATGGTTGTCACATAATGACGGAGTGAACATTAGTTATGGAATTCTACATAAGTAATAAAAATAACATATTTTTTTTTGTTTGTAAGGGTAAGCAATGGAGCACATGCGTTATATAAATAAACCATGCTTGTGGGTCGTTTCGTTTGGGGTAAACAATGTGGCTTGAAGGACCTTTTTTCCCCCCCAAGATATGTAATTATGATAATTAGAGAATTTGAACTTCTTAAGGCTATGAACTTTTGAAGGTCTGATGGACTTTGATCTAGGTAAGACAGTTTTGATTTTGGTTTAAAGGTTCAAAGAAGGAAAACAGTAAGTTTCATGAAGAATTATAATGTCATGGGTATTTACTCATATGTTTAGATACAGTCATACTATCTTCATTCCCAAATAACGCTACTATGCTTTCTTGAATTATTGATCATTTTCATTGCCCAAGCTGGAATTTTCATATAAATTAATAAAGAAAAAATTATTTCTACGAGTAATTTGGACTTACAGAAAATTTCAGTTACATGTTTAGATCCAAACTAAATTTCCAAATCATTATTACAACATAATGTCGCCGCCCTTCATCCTTAAACTTGAAAGAAATTCTAGTGAAGTAAATCATGGCACATTCTACCCATGAGGAACTTAATGATTTAATTAGTCAGAAAATGTGGTAGAAGATTAAGCCCACCCTTTTTATATTTTAGACCATTTTTGGTCTTCATATATTCTTATTCTTTTTGGCCATCAAATATGCTTTTTTTTAACAGCCTCTTATGGATATCATCAAAGTGTTTCTACAAGATTTATATAGAATGTTTGTGTGGTAACTTGCTGGTGCAAAAGTATGTCTGAATTAATTGTTTGTTGTGGCTTATTTCCATTTGAATATTTACATGGGAAGGGCTTTGATTCAACTATGTTGAAAAAAGCTACAATGTTATGTTATCTCACCCACTCCCCTCAACACTTAATTTTTATTTTATAGGCTTGTCAAATTTGCTTCATAGGCAGTTTTATTATGCATATAACATAACTTGATTGTTTATTTTTTTTATCAATATCTTTTATTAGGACCATTGTATTCAATAAGAGCCGTCATATCTTGGGTTTCTGACGCATGAGGTAACATTTGACAGTGTAATTCTTGCAGATGGGTTGACGAAGTGATACCTGATGCTCCATGGGTGCTCACACAAGAGTTTCTTGATAAACATCAAATTGACTACGTGGCCCACGACTCTCTTCCGTAATGTTAATCTTTCCAAATAAATGTCCTTTGGTTGTTATGCACCAAACCTTATTCTTTGGTGGAGAAATTAATTGTTGATAGTTATACTAACTTTGCATTGACTTGTGGAAGTTAAATGCTATTTGAAATTAGGTATAATCCTTTTAGCTTCTGTATGCTCTATTTGAAAATTGTTAGCACTTGTCGTTTAGCCAGTTCTTTTAATTTGGCTTCTGATGTGATCATATATGCATTTACATTTAAATGATATGAAACTCTTAGCATTAACCTGGTTTTTGGCTCTTGATTTCCTTTCTACGGATTTTTTTTCCTTTAATTAAGTACCACATGCTACTGCAATGCCTAATTGTTTTCTTTTGCAAATTTGTAGTTTTGGGTCCTCAATGTTCCTCTGGATTTTCTTTCTTTATTTTGCGTTTCATATAGGCACCATATTTTTTCAGGTGCTAATTTTTTTTGTGGCTTTATATTGTAGTTATGCTGATGCAAGTGGGGCTGGAAAAGATGTCTATGAATTTGTAAGTTAAGTGGCTGCTGAGTCTGATACTCCTTGGCTTGATAATTGCCTTCCTATAATCCTTATTTAGTTTATTTTAATATAAATCATATCATATTGATGAGGAATTTTCATAAATTGGTAATGAGAATGAGGTTTTCCTTTTCCACCTTCAAACCAGTACTTGTTAACTCTATAGCCTCTATCCTCTAATCATCTGTGTTGAATGGTAAACAGGAAGAAGGCTTTTCCATCCTCCTCCTTAAAGTGTTATGTTTCCTTGTTAATCAGTTGCTGGGTTCATCTTTTTGCTCCATGATTATCATGTTTTTGAAATTTCACATATAAAGCTGGGTTTCTACAATGGTCATGACAGGCCAATTTCGCTCATTTCTTCTTGTCTGTATGACTTGCTGCTTTGTATTATCATAATGATTTCTCATATGCGGTGGACTGTTTCTAATGGCTCCTTCATCTTCGCAACAAAGCATGGATGTTTTCATTGCAATGTTAATTAAGCAAAATGTCTTCTACAGGTGAAGTCCATTGGAAAATTTAAAGAAACAAAACGAACTGATGGGATATCAACATCAGATATTATAATGAGGATCGTCAAAGATTACAATGAGTATGTAATGCGTAATTTGGCACGTGGTTATTCAAGAAAGGAGCTTGGTGTTAGCTATGTGAAGGCATGCTCCTATGTAGTGTTCTTTTATTCAGTTCTTGTCATTTTTGTTTCTCAAAGGGATCTCATTCCTTTTATCATTTTCTACTAGGAAAAGCGGCTGAGAGCACACATGGGACTTAAAAAGTTGCATGAAAAGGTTAAGAAGCAGCAAGAGAAGGTGGGGGAAACGGTATGTATTAATCATGCTTAATAGCGAGCTTGCATAATGTGCATGCTAAATTTGTATGTGGAGATTTTACGGTTCCTGATAGGAAGGACAGATACAGTCAAATGTTCTAAATACATTGTGCCCTTCTGTTTTCCCTATGCATGTCTTAGGAAAATGTAATATGGAGGACAGGATTTGATACTCCCTTTGCCCCTCAAAGATAGGCTAACTTTTGCTTTTCTTTTGTTCCAAATTATAGGCCATAATCATCTTCCTTTTTATTTTTTATTTTTTTTCCTTTTAAAATATGTTGATCTGTTAATTTTCTATTATGTCCCTATTTAATGTATCCTGTTATCAACAAATATGAATTACCATTTCTAAGTCTAACAATATGCACCTAATCTATGTATGGTTTTGTTAAGAAAAATGTGTTGTTTCAACTATAGTAACTAAATTTTTTATCTGTGTGAAAATAGAAGTAAGCCTAAGGTTGTATAAGTCAGCAATTCTGCATATGTGGATATAGGTTATAAATACTGTTTCAGAAGCTGTTCCAATTTGTTCATTGGAATGATATGTTTATCTGGTTATTTCAGTGATCCATTTTTGTATTGTTATTAACAATTAATTTTAAATTATTAAAATGATTCTATAAAAATAATTGTTTAAACACAGGTATAGCAACGCAATAGAGATACAGTGAATTCTTTCTTTCTTCTAGTGTATTTTATTATAATAATATCATTAATATACCAACTCATATTATTGAATCTAACTAAAATACTGTATTCACTGCCGTTTTGTCTCCCTCTCAGTTGGGAGACTCTCTCTTTCTCTACTATGACGTCACATGTTTCAGTCCCTGATTGTCTTAGTTTTTTTTTTTCCCGTCAAAATAGTAAGACCTAAATCTCATGGCTTTGGTGACTTTTATCTCACCCTTACAACTTGAATCTCTAAATACTTTTTTGCTCTAGGGACAATCTAGAATTTAGCCTAAAACAAGATTTATGATTCGTTTATGTGCTTTGCAATTCAAAGGAAGAAAAGGAATGAAGTGATTGTTGGATGGAATCTTTTATTTCTTGATGCTACGAAAATGCACATCTTGGATTCATCTTGGCTGTAATGTCAATTTCAGTCCGAAAATGCACAGGGTAGCAGAGGCCAGTCAAAATTTTGACCAATATGAAATGGGTGACTCTCTGTTCCACTTTGGACATTGACATGATAAATCTCATTGGTTCCAGCCAGAATGGGACAAGATTAACAACCTTGATGTGGAAACAACAATTTGTTGTTTACATGGTGGTGTCAGATGACCAATTCAAAGTAGAACAGAAACAGTTTGCTTGATATTATTCCTCCTAATAACTTTGATGCAGTTACAAAAAGGTGTTAAAATACGGGCTGCTTGCTGAGCATCATGAATACTATATGTAAGCATTAAATGGATAATATGCCTTTTTTTCTTTTTCTTAGTATACTAGTAAACATTGAATCCATAGTCTAGTGGCTAGTCGACCCCATATTATTACACATGTTTAGTCTAGTCTTACCTTCACAAACTTAAGCTAATCGCTTGCCACCTCAATTTTTGTTCATTTCCCTTCTGTTTCCTGTTTTTTCTTTATTACATTTAATAATTTCCAATATGGTTCTTTTATACTACGCGCTCTTTAGTTTTTCTCCTGATTAAGAGAAGTTTGCATTTTACTGAATATTTTCTCAGCTTTCTAAGAACCAGTTGAAAACAATGGGGAGTAGCCAGTCTCTTTTATTTTTCTTTGTTAAATGTCAGATTCTTAGGTTGGAAGACAGACTATTTTGAAGTCAAGTGGGTCTGTTGATATCCCTAGAATATTGCAAGTGTTAAAATTCTGTTGAATGAAGAAAGAAAAAGAGAAAATTTTAACTGGGAATATACTTCACAAGAAAGGAAAATCTTGTACAAAGATATATTTGTGGAAAAAGGAAAAGAAGAAAAAAAAATCAGATGTGATTTGGAAAAGCCACCCCTCCATCAAATAAGTGACTATAAGATCTCCATTTGCCAATCTACCATTGTCAGAATTGCTAAACAAATACCAGATGTGAACAGAATTTTTGGTCAATGACACACCAATTACGTGTAGCATCACTAATGATTAGCACTCCCTTCATAATCAAATGTGACTTCTCTGAAGCTGCAAAAGTTTGTACTGTCAGTCGTGTTGGAACTAGCTAATTGTTTCCTTTGAGTTGAAAATCGAAGTTATCCTGTGTTAACTTAGAAAAGTTTGATGCTGTTAATGATTATAGGATGGCATCTGCTGTTTGTGGCATTAGCATGCTAGTTTGATTGTTTATTAGTGATTTACTATACTGCTTTGGATTAGTTTTAAGCGAAATGCATGTTGTTGGCAAATTTGTTGAGTTCAGAAAGAGAGGTAATTAAAATTATTACTTGCAGAAATTCCCCTCTTCAAAACAGAAATAAACTTGCTCCTTTTTTGTTGAAGGGCTGTTCATGTTCCAGGCGGTTGAATGACATCATTTACAATTATTGTTGGGGCAGATGCATCTGAATTTCATTTCAACTTGCTAAATAATAATGTTATTTGGTTATTAAAATTACTTCACATTCACATATTGGAGAATTGGGCAATTCAGGATAGAATATATTGTTGAATTAATATTAGTACTATTGTTAACTTGAAGAATATTTTTTTTACCTTGAGATTTGTTTGCAGTCAAATAACATCCTTGTATACTTATTGCTTATCGATTGCAATGGCATTATTTCTAATGCAAGAAATAAATGACAATTTATCTGTGGGGCAAATGCCTATTAAGGTTTTGATTAAAATATTAACTATTAGTTGTCGCTGTTGGGCTTCATTATCTGCTTTTGCTGCTTATACTGCAGATTCAAACAGTGGCTACAACTGCTCGGGTGCATCGAAATGAGTGGGTGGAGAATGCTGATCGACTTGTGGCTGGATTTCTTGAGATGTTTGAAGAACGTTGTCATAAAATGGTTAGACCTCTCTCTCTCCCCCTCTGTATTTTGTTAAACCAACAGTTAGTTTAGATTTTTGAATTGACGCACAAAAGATTATTTTCAATTATTGGTATGCTGACAGCATATCTGGGGCATTTTTTAGGGAACAGCCATCAGAGATCGAATTCAAGAGCGGCTAAGGAAGCAGCAATTGATAGGTTTAACATATGACAAAGAAGATGAAGGCGAAGATGAAGACGACGAGTACTACTACTATGAAGATGGTACTGATGAAGAAGATTATAGTGATGAAGACAAATGATAATGCTTCATTCAATGATCAGTGTTTTCAGTGCTTATACTCTACTAATGCTGTTCATGTAAAAGTAGGCATACTACCGGTTTGCAGCTTGTGGGAAGATGTAGGGGATCAACATAGTGATGTGGAATTCATTCTGAAAGTTAAATTGCAACATCAATGTGAGACACATTAAATTTATCTTTTTTGGTTTTGGTATGCGAATGAAAATTTTTCTTTTTGTAATTTGCAATTAGAATATTATATGTGAAGGCATCAGTGGGACTAGAAGGCGTAGGATCATTGCTGGGGGTAAGCATAAGTCTATACGAAGGAAACTCTTTTTTTTTTTCCTTCAAATATATATTTCAGAAATTACTTCGGTAAGAGCCTTGATATTGATTTTGAAAATCACATTTATGTTCAATATGTGTTTTGTAATCAAATTTTAGTGAAGCATTTGGATGAGATACGTTATCTCTTCCTTTACTCTGGTCTCTCTTTTCTTTTTCCTCTTTTTTACTTGGAAAAGATATTTGGGTCTTTTAACTTTACGAAATTGTGTGATTAAATCAATTAATTTTAAACTAAATTTAAGCTCTAAACTAAAAATTTATTAATTGACTGTTATCAAGTTAATTAAAAATTTATTGAAGGAATTCTTTAAATATTCCATATATATTTTCAACATCTTATTTGTTTCTGAAAGGTCTCAAGCACTAAGAGGGAGATGAATGGATGATTTTTATTTTTATTTTTGTAATAAATGAAAATTAAAAAATTAAGTAAAGTGAAAAGTAAGAGAGAAAATAATACCAGGATTTATAAAAGTTCGGTATGCAAATTTTATGTCATCTCCTTAACTACTATTGAGAGTTTAAACCACTAATAATGTACTTCTAGGTATAAATTAAACTTATACAAGTGTTTTTCTAAGCTTACACTCAAACCCTTTCAAAGTATTTTTAATGGCTTAACACAAAACCCTTATAAGTGTTTAATTTTTCAACACAATTTACTCAAATTTACTCAATTTTACTATTGAACAATTGTTTGCAAGAAAGAAAACACTTGAATAATTACAAACTCAAGATCACTTGAGCTTTATACAACCAAAATGAGAATTGAAAATATAACAGGAGATACTACAACAAAGAAAATAAAATATAAACTCTCACAAAATGATTTCTCAAAGTAATTAAACTCTCAATGCTTGATGTTTTTCCTTCAGAAATATGAGTTATTTATAGAGTTCATTCGAAATCTAGTCATTAAATATGCTTTATTTTGAATTATAGTTGTTCAACCATCTTAGGAGTGTGCTGCAATGGTCATATTCACAGTTCTT
This sequence comes from Triadica sebifera, assembly GCA_023653625.1. Taxonomy (NCBI): domain Eukaryota; kingdom Viridiplantae; phylum Streptophyta; class Magnoliopsida; order Malpighiales; family Euphorbiaceae; genus Triadica; species Triadica sebifera. Next base: position 11,368,504 of record CM042903.1, on the reverse strand, counting down.
CATGGGCATGAATCATCTTTTTTATGGGCGTGAATTGCTTCACTCTTATTTTTCAAATTTCTGAATTTCAACATTCATGAGTGTGAATATATTTTCACGGGCGTGAAACTTCTTTTGCAAGCCATGAATTACATCGTGAACGAAATTGACGTTGGTATTCTTGGTCTCGACTTTCACCAGCGTGAAGACAAAATCATGGGCGTGAATAACTATCTTAACCATTTTTAAATTTGAATTATTATTTTTTTGAGCTTTAATACCTTCACGATCATTACACAAAAATTTATGAGCGTGAATGACTTTAGTTTTGCACATATGAACCTCATTTGACTTGATTTTTTTGGCTATGATTTTCCAATTGATTTTTAACTTATATAATTCCTTAAAACACAAAGAATGGTTAAATATCTTAACGTTCAATTATTTGTGATTATCAAAACGATAGAAATATCCTTAAGATTGGACACTTTCAATTGCCACTGCATAAGAGTTATGGGATCCTAACTTGTATAAATGAAAATGGCGATCTATGCGACAAGAGTTAGTAAACAATTAAAAACATCAAAATTACAAGTTTTTATGAAATAAACATATTTAATTTTAATAAAATTTTCCCAGGAAGTAATTTAAAATAAAAAAATTGGAGTAACAATATCATAAAGCCAGTGAGCACATGACAATGCATAAGGCCTAGTTTAGTATAATAATATGAAATAAAATAAAAAAATCATTAGATGCAATATAATTAGTGTATCTAATCACAATTATACTTGATCTACAACTACACACACAATTTCATTAATAGCTCTATTGCTTTCAACAACTACTGCATTATTTGATACATTGGTTACTACATGGATGACAAGCCCTACAGACATTACCTCTTGCGTATTAAATAAGTACTGAAAATGAATTATCATGTTAGGAAGTACCAACATCGTGGTAAAATCCGCCACTCATTTTGTGCCATTTTCGATCACTGTTAATTTCCCCACCGTCGATTTTTTGCTCATCACGTTCACATTGTTCCGGTCAATCACCACTTGATCAATGCTATTAAAATCTCCATCTAATTTCACTATTGGATTCATATTTTTAGGATCTCCATTGAACATATTATCCACAATATTAGTCCCAAATTTTTTACTCTTGGTAGATTTTAACACTATATTGGCATCCCCAAAAAATAATGCATTAGTAACATGGACTTTAAATGGTTCTTCTATTATGGTAATTTTTTAAAATTAACCTTAAAAAGATTTATAATTGAAAAATTGACCTTAATGTTTTTGTTTTTAGAAAGGTAATCCATCATTTTAATGATATTTTCATAATATCAATAATATCCTTATCTGTATAAGAAAAAAAATGAAAAATATTAAACATTCCTCTTCTGCTCCTTCTCTCGGGGATCCCCTTCTCCCTCCCGTGCAAAGATCCATCTTAAAAAATCGAAACTTTTCAATCGATTGCATAAATTCAGCTTTCCAAAGTCCAAATTTCTGATTTTTCAATTTGTATTCTGAGATTTTCGGTATCGTTATTAAGTTTCGTAATTCAGGTGAGTATATTATGCAAATTTGAGATAGATTTTAATTCATATTCTAAATGCAATGCACTTTAGTATATAGTTGTGAAGATTCATTTAGAATGCTTTAGAGTACAGACGCATAATCTCTACATTTTTTTTTGTTAAATCCAAAACGTGGATCCATTCATTCATTTTTACCATTTCTACCCTTGTGGTTGATTTTGGATCGGGATAGTTTTGTTAAATAAATAACACTGATCTCGACCATCTCTACCCTTATGGTTGAGTTAGGTCATCTTAAAAAATTGAAACTTTCAATCGATTGGATAGATTCAGCTTCCCATAGCCCAAATTCTTGACTTTTCATTTTGTATTTTGAGATTTTCGATGTTGTTATTAAGCTTCGTAATTCAGGTAAGTATACTACGCAAATATGAAATAAATAGATTTTAATCCATATTATAAATGCAATGTAACACCCCATTACCCCACTGTAGTTCAGTAAGGTAAGTGAGTATTACCTGTCTAACTGTTTTGTAAGTTTAATGAAAAAAAAGTAACATTTTTTTTTTCAAACATATTGCAGACATTGAAATAAAAATTAATACAAGCAAAAATATTCAAATATTTTGTTTATTTATAAAGTATATTAATTTACATTATAATTAATATCTATAATACATACTATAGAAAATAAAACCATAATTTAATTTACAGATTTTTTTATAAAATATACCAAAAAGAAAATCCAAAACTTTTTGCTACTTCTTTTCGGGTACCCTTCTTCTTTTGATAATCTATTTTCTACGGCTATCTTTCCAGAAACCACCCACACTAAGCTAATAGCTTATTGGTGCTTTAATGATAAAAATTTTACATATATATATATATATATATATTCATATTAATTAATCATTTAATAAATAAAACATAAAATAAATAATTATAGAAATTCAATAAATTCCAGCAAATATTCAACATTTAATATCTTTAATTCATATAACATTGATCGAAATCACATACTTTGATATTAGTACTATTATTATTTTCTTGTGCCCATAACACCTATAACCAAACTATATAATAGGAATAACGGGGTTGTCATTCCCGGCTTTCATAATATAGCGCCGAACGCTTTTATAATAATGCAATTACCGACTTTTGTTATATTGTCATTACCAGCTTAATAATTTTGCGCCGAACACATTTATAAATTGCCATTACCAGCTTTCATATTTGGCACCGAGTGCCTAAATCCCCTTATTGACATGCCAAACTATTATCTATTCTAGTTATAGTCTAGGTGTCTTTGGATTTAATTATTTTTATTTTAATTTCCAATATTTTCAAAAATGTCAATATTATTCAATTATTATATTTATGCTTATTTATTTTTGTTCTTTATTCCTATTATTATCGTACTAAAATCTCACACATAAATAATTTGTTAAACATTTATAATTATCAATAAAGTAAATATTCACATTAATTATTACATATAATAATCATAATACATGAAAAAGCCCAAGATTTCATGTTTTTACCTATGATAGATTTCAGACCTATTTTTTGGCTTCATTTTTAGTCCATTTATAAATAGAATTGGGAGTTCTGGTCTTTTAACCATTTTTAGTTTATTATCTTAGCTTTCAGATGCATCAAAAATCACTTAAATCCCTTTTTTTTAAATCAAAAGTTATGATTAATTGAATATTACATCATCACAAATATTTCTGCCCAGAATTTTTTGAACAGATTCTAGGTTTAAACTTTATGCATTTTTTTGGACAAATCTAGACATAATTAGATGTTATGATTTAAATACAAGTTAAAGCCCCGTGTCTTAGCTTTCATTTCCAATAAATAACATACAAAAAGGAGTTTCAGAACTCAAGTTATCATCAAAATAGTTAAGGTTATTTCTGAAATTTTATACCCGAGACATCAATTGATATCAATCCATATTTCAACCATATTCAACATTTGCATTCATTTTGATACTAAAATTTTCAGAATTACAACTACATTCATATGTCTCAATTATTTCACACCATTTGTCTCATTGCCATATAAAATATAAAAAACAACAACTAATTACATAACACATCAAACACACAATCATATTAAACTTTAACACATAATTACACACATATGAACATTATGTAAGATTTTTATCAATGAAGCACATACCTAATCAGGCTTGACTCTTCCCTTAATCCTTCTTTTTCTTCCCTTATTAGCTAGCTTTATCCTTGCCTTTGTCACCCTCTTGAAGGCCTCTCACATGTTCACTTATTTTTCCTACACAACCATACCACATCTCAATTCCAATATCCATTTTCAATGCTTTTCATGTCTACATAGTATTCTAATGCTCCTAATATGTTTTACACCTTAATTGAGCTAAAATGTACTAAGGTTAAACTTCCCTCTTAATATGTCATGGCTGCCCAAAAACCATATCTTAGTTCCTAATTCATTTCCTTCAATTCAATACTCAATTCACATTTCCTTTATCACCAATTGTGGTGTTTGCATATTAATTTCAATTTTCCCTAATTTCTTTAAGTATGGCAGCCTTTCATTCATCCCTTAACATCATATTTTCTTTAGTTTTTAAGCCATAAAACAATTAACTAACTTCAATTATCATTAATTCAAATCTTAATTACACTTTCATCAACTAATCATAAACTTAAATTTCTAAGTTCAATCTTGCAACATAACCTATATCTATCAACCCTAATCACATCTATCATCAATATGGATCTCAAATGGAAGTAAAAAGGTTGAATTTAAGAAAAACAAACTAACCTTAAGTGTTCTCCAAAGTGGGCCGAAATCTGTCCCACTTTTCTCCCTTTTTCTTCTTTTTTCCTTCCTTCTTGCTCCTTTGGTACCCTTTATGGTAAGAACTCCTTAATTTATTTATTTTTCCTTTCTCAAACTCATTTTTTTCTCTCTTTTTTTCAGGTTGTGGCTGAAGTAAAAATGGTGGTTTTGGGTGAGGAGGGGGACGACCAAAGTGGGAGAAAAGATGAAGAAGAGAAAAAGTCATGGAAGAATGTGGAATTTTGTTCTTCTTTTTGACTTTATATACCTTGATTAAGGTGTGGGTCCCATTAATTAAAATTAATCCTGATTCTTATTGGTTAATTAAGTTAATTAATCTTGATTAACATTTAAACTTTGAGAAATTTCATATTTGCCACATCTTCCTCCATATTCACATTTTTTCCCCATACAATCTCCATAATACCAATTTTGTCCATAGAAATTTTTTTTTTTTTTCTAATTCTACCCCTAATCTTTTTAATTCCCAAATAATAATACCCTTAATTATTTTTCTTTATTATTAGTCATTTTTTATGGGTTGAAATTTAAACTTCGATTGAACTTGCGCGCCTCACTACGATCACGCGCAATCAGGGCTTAAATCACTGAATGTTACATCTAATGCACTTTAGTATATAGTTGTGAAGATTCATTTAGAATACTTTAGAGTACAGACACAAATCTCTGCAGTTTTTCTGTTAAATCCAAAACGTGGATCCACTCATTCATCTCTACCATCTCTACCCTTATGGTGGAGTTTGAGTCAGGATAGTTTTATTAAATAAATAATACTAATCTCGATCATCTCTACCCTTATGGTCGAGTTAGGTTGAGACTTGTATATTGACTCACTATTTTGAATATTACCTATTCATACTAGTGCTTTATTATGTATTTGGTGTTTCTTTTTCTTCAGTTATGGCTCCAAGGAATGTTTATTTTGTTTTGAATGGAGAATGGATAAAGGAATTGAAGGACGAGAATGACTTTTTTAAATGGTGCGGACGAAATGAGGATATCCAATGCATCAAAATGGATGACTCCGAATTGAACTATGAGACATTCATAGAGAGAATATATAATGTATTTGGTGTTAATCATAATGAACATGTTTTGAAAGTGAGATTCCAAGCTCCATGCTTTAGAGGTAGGATGTTGCCTTTTTTAATTTATGGGATTAGTGGTCTTGAAGTTTTTTTAGTAATAGAGAGTTGGAGGATGGTTTGTTATATTTGGAGCTCATAGAAAAAGAGGCAGTTGACGAATGACCTAAAGATTTAAATAATGACCAATTTGAAGTTTGTGACGATCACTTGAAATACAATATTATCGATGACAATGGTTTTGCACATGCAGAATATGGTGTTGCTCTTGCTCACTCCTTAAGGGATGATGGTCAAAATATATATTTTGAAGGGTCTAATTGTAACATCATCGACTTCCCACATATGCATTATTACATGCATTTTATTTGGACATATGTATTTGCATATATTTTACTTGAACATGTGCATTTTATATGTATTTTGATAGGAACAAGCTCATGACATGCAGTAGCTACGTGTCCTAGTACATTGCAATTGTATCGAGTCGCACATATGTTCTTATAACCTAAATGAGGGTAACCATATATTAAAAATAAATTGAATAAAGTGACTAAATAAAAATAAGTAAAATGACTAGATTAAGATTAGTAAATATTTTAAATTATTAATTTAATTAAATTGAATCAAAAGATTAAATTTCATATTGTGTTGATTTGTGTAATAATAATAAGAATAATTAAAAAAATAAAAATAAAAATAAAATAAAAGTCAGAAAAAAATAAAAATGAAAATAAAAAAGAAAAATATAAATAAAAAAAGGGGGATGGATGAAAAAAAAAGAAAGGAAGACAAAATGTGGTGGCTTTTAACTTATTAGGCTGCCATTATCTCCATTTCCTTTTCTTATCTTCTTTATCTTCTTTTTCTTTTTCTTTTTCTTTTTCTTCTTTTTCTTCCTCTTCTTCTTCTTCTTCTTCTTCTTCTTCTTCTTCTTTGCTTCATTCCTTCAGTCCATTTTTTTGAAGTTCCAGCCACCTTTTTTTCTCTTTTTCACTCCAAAAATTGCAGAAACAAGATTAGTCAAGAGTGATTATAGGTGAGTAAATATTTATTTTTGTGTTAATCTTGATTATGGGGTTTAGGGTTCATAAATAGGCAGTGATTTGTACCATAGTTTTGATGATCTTTAAGATCGAATTTGGAAAAGATTAGAACATGAAAGTTGTTCCTTTATGTCTTAGATTTATGAATATATAAATATTTGTTCAAACTGTTGTGTGTATGAAAAGATATTAGCATATGATTGGAACTGGTCTGAGTGTGAACCCTAGCTGAGTTGGCTACTGTGTTCTTTGGTTTTGAATATGTTAAAGCCATTATTTGAAGTATCTCAAAACATAAAAGTTGTAGATATATTTGTTATATATCTGTATACCAACTTTTAGGTTCATATGTCTTGTATATTTTGAGTTATGATGAATGAAACTATGATTGTTCCATACTTTGAACTACCTGCTTAGTGCCCTGGGCAGATCCAAAAATATTTTTGCCACTTTTGAGCTCCTTAGAATCGATTCTATAAATTATCACAGTATGAAAGTTATAGGTTTATGTCTAAGATAAATTTTGGTATAAATATCACCTTAATATGTTATCTATAGAGTGAGATAGAGTCTTCAGAAGTCCTACTGTTTCGAAAACTAACTTTGTTCTAAACTAGTGAAATGTTTCTTATAATTTGAAGACCTTAGAGACATAATTGATAAAAGTTTTAAACATAAAAAATGTTCCATTTGAACCCATATAAGTGTATGTAAATTTTCATTAAAATATAACTTATATATTATAAGTTATGATGAACCAAAGTTGATACCTTGAAACTACCTAGGGGCAAAAAACATGATAGAAAACAAAACACATTTAGAAATTCCACCAAAAATTGTACAATGATCGAATTGGTATGAAATTTTAATATGTTACATAATCATATGTTTTCAATTAGGAACAAGAATCAGAATAATTGTTCAAGTATAGAAAAATTTATAGGCTAAACAGTCCCATAAGGTCATACTGCCTCATAGGAAAAATCTTAACTATCGATATGAACAATGTATATTAATTTGTTTAAGCCACATTAAGTCTCCCTAATCATGAGCTAATTGATTATATTTTCATATTAGGCTCACAACATATTGGAGACCCACAAGGAATGGATAGACAATAAGTTAGGGGTCAGAATCAAAGGAGAAAGGTGAGTCTAATTATCAGTTAAATTCTTTAGTGCATATGAATGTTGTTTGCTATGTGATTCATATGATTATTATGATTTGTCATTGATAATATGATGATGGATAATTTGTGACATTTGTGGTACATATAAGTGGTATACTTCTGACATAGTTGAGGTATATGTTTGACATATGGGATATATATATATATATATATACATATTGACATATGGGATATATATATATATATATATATATATATATACATATATATATATATATATATATATATATATATATATATATATATGGTATATGTATAATATATACAAGGTATATGCATGACATATAAGGTATATATGTGGTATATGTATAGTATATGTGATAATATACAATGGTTAACGAATGCTTAAGTACAAGTGCATATGCATATGGACTTAAAAGGCGCTGTTACTAGTTCATCGATATTACAAAGCAAAAGAAGAGGCCTATGGCCCAATAAATGTGCAAATGAAACAAATGATCAAGCTAGCTAGCAAATGCAAATGTTCACATGAAAAATGTTCACATGGATAGCTAGGGCAATGTATGTTTAGCTTGGTCACAACAAAATGAAATAAGCAAAGCATTTGCATACGTAAAGAGTAATGATTATATGTTTCAACTTTATTGATATTTACATGATACTGATGAATGGAATGGAATACATGATATGTGTTGGAATCATGATTTCTTACTATAGGTTGTTTGGTACTTTAGAGCTCATTTGATGATTATTCTTACTGAGATGTAGCTCATCAATTTGCATCATTTTTCAGGTAAAGAAAAGTGATAGCTCATTTTGAGTAGCTTATAAAAGATATGAAGCACAGGTCACTAGCCGAGCCTCATCACTCTTTCTCCTTGCATTCCACACGAGCATGAAAATATGTTGTCTGTATTTTGGACTTATATGTTTGAATATGTATTGTCACTCTAGATTAGTTTTGAAATGTATAAATGGAAGTAACTCGTAATCCTTCGAATGTAAAGTTTAAGTTTTAATAGATATGATATATTATATTGTGGTGAAAAACCTTAATGTTGACTTGAAAAGTCATTGAATGATATTACAGGACATGGTAAAAAAAAATTTACTATCACTGTTAACAGGATCTTATGTCTTGTTAGTATGCCATATGTGATATTTGACACAGGAATAGGTTTTACTGAAATGCATAAGGTGTGACGTTACATTTTTGGTATCAGAGCCAGGTATAAGTTCCATGGGAACATTCATATGCATAAGAGCATGATAACATATGCATATGACATGACTCACCAAGGAGGGAGAGGCTGGCCAAAATGCATTCTCATGAGGCATCACCTCATTTACATAAAGATCAACTGGCACCAGGAGTTAGGGCTCCTACACGTGCATCACAATCATCACATGCAGGAGTACCTTATGAAAATCCAGAATAGGAAGTGCATGGTCCTGCAATGTACAGGGAAAGACGATATGACAAGTTGAGGAAACAAGGTGCAGTTGATTTCAATGGCACCATAGATCCAACAGAAGCGGAGACATGGCTAAAAAGAACACAGAGGGTACTTAATGTGATGAGGTGCACTCCAGAGGAGAAATTTGATTATGCAGTATCTTTGCTTCAAGGCAATGCCTATGAATGCTGGGAGACAGTCCCCGACTGTGACGCACAACCACCAGTTCTAATATGGAATGATTTCTTTCAGGAATTTCAGAACAATTACATGTCTGAGGCATATAAAGATGAGAAGAGAAAGTAATTCTTGAATCTGAAATAGGGAAACATGTCTGTTGCTGAGTATGAGGTGCAGTTCAACAAACTTTCCCACTATGCCACCTTCATGGTCTTTATTGAAAGAGACAAATGCAGGAAGTTTGAGGAGGGCCTCAAATATGAGTTTAGAAATAGAATCAAAACTATTGATCTTGATAGTTATTTCAGACTCAGAGCTGCTACAATTAGAGCTGAACGATTAATGAAAGAAGCTGAGGAACAACAAATTAAAAAGGCAGGACGTGAGTTCTTTGGTGAGTCTAGCAGAAGGTCAAGAAAGAGAGGTAGATATATGCCAGCACAGTCTGGTAACAGAGGTGGATACTCGAGCTCTAGAGGTTGTGCTGTGACACCCTTATAACAATCACTTATTCTATACGTACGTTACGTGGGTAAATACGATTATAGCCGAAATATGCCCAAAATTTTTTTTTTCTATCTTATTTTAATGACCATAATATTATCAATACTTAATTAATCCTTTTTATTTTTCCCAAAAATTTCGACAGCATAACGACTATAACCTAACTAACCCACCTGCAAAGTAAACAATCCACAGCCCATTTTCGGGCACAACAATCCACACATAATGCAATATATTTTACATTCATCCACAAATCATCCTTTCATTCTTCACACACATAATACTTTACAAATACCATGTTGTCATAATATGTATAAAGTTCATTCTTACAACTCCATATCTATGCATACATATACATGTTATCTTTGATACTAACATTCTATTATTTCTTCTTCTTTCAGCTCCCAAATTTTTGTATGTTTGCTCCTGTCTTTCCTGCTACAATCTGCACGCAGTCAAATAACTATGTGCTGAGCATTAATATGCTCAGTGGTGATTACAAATCTAAAAATTTCCACTGACATTTTTTTATACCTTTATACATGCAATAATATTTTTAATACATTATTCAAATTTTCACTTTAATATATTTATTATTCTTTTTATCAATACTTTATTTTTATTTATTCTTAATTCACTATTTACTATCTTAAGTAATTTTAACAATTTTTCTCAATTCAATTTTTATTCAATTTACTCCTGAACTTTCAACTTCTTTCAATTCAGTCCATTTTCACTTTATTTCTTTAATTAACCATTCCTTTCTTTTTTCTTTATTTTTTTCAATCATTTATTTAATTATCTACAAATTTCACTTTAGTTCCTAAATTTCCATTTATTTACAATCTTGCCATTGCTTTACATTTATTTACACTTTTGCCACTAATATTTTATTTTTCATTTATTTTCTTTTAAACTACATAATTTAACATTTTTCTTCCACTTAAATTTTATTTTTCAATTTTACTATTTTTATCACATTTATCACATTTGTCATTATTATTGTTATACAATCTTTATCATCTTTATCACTTTTATTATAATTATTATATTTATCACTTATATCAACTTTCTCATTTTTTTTCATTTATTTTTTTTCTTCACTTATTTTTTTATCAAAATTTTCACTTTATTTATTATATTTTTTTCTCAAAATTTTCACTTTATCTATTTTTATTATAATTTTCACTTTATTCATATCTGCTACTTTTATTCATATTTATCATATTTTTTTCACATTCGTCCTTTTTATCATATTTTTCACCATTATCATTTTTATCATATTTTTCTACTTTTATTCACTTTTGTCACTTTGATCTTTTATATATATATTTTTTATCATTTAATCCATATTTGTCACTTAAATCATTTGTACTACTTTTATTCACATTTGCCCTTAGTTTCAATCTGATAGAAAATCTTCAGACCGGATAGATGGGACGTGGACCTAAAGGTCCACTACATTGAAGAGTATTCCCGAAGGACTACCCGAGCACTGCACTGTACACTGATCACTGAATCACTATCACTGAAGTAGACCGTCATTGGCCTACATAAACGAGTCGCCATGACCCGCACCGCGGTAATGGTGTCCCTATGGCTAGCCAATTATATTCTGAGCTAGATTTCACCATCAGAAAAATAACCAAGGACATTATTTTTTTCCTTCAATTCAATTTTCATTAATTTCATAAATTCCATTATTTTACATTATTAATCACATAATATTTTATTCATTCATAACAATTTTATCACTACCATAATTTTTCACACTTTGCATTCTAATATATCAATAATTCACTATGAACATTCAATTAAATTATTAAGCATCACTAAATACACTTTATTCATTATTTTTTTAACTGATGCATAATATACTAAATAATTGGAAAATTATTCAATATATCATTTAAAAATTCTCAATAAAATTATACACACACAAGATCACATTTTCTTGCATTTCATAACTAAATTTTCATTTAATTAGCAAGAAAAATATTAATTTTTCCTTTTTTCATATTTCGGCCTATAATTAATTTTCATAATTAAAATTTGTCTTTCATTCTCTAAATATTCCTTTCACTAATTTATACATTCCTTGTTCCATATATATCATAATATTACAATAAAATGTATTTATATCTTAATTTACATTTTTTTTTCACATAATAAGGTCATATTTTCCAATTTCCACTAATTAATTTTTTTATTGAAATTAACCATTCTAATTCACTTTTTATAATTCCTTAATCATAATTTAAGCATCAATTATCAATTGCATGCAAAATACACAAAATTTCTAATTTCCATAACCTTAATTCATGCTTAATCAATGGAAATAAGTAGATTTTGAAATCACTAACCTTATTTCTTCTCTTTAGCTTTCCTATGCTTCCTTCTCCTTACCTTTTTCCTTTGAAGTTCATTCTCTTCCTTGATTCTTTACCATAGACAAAAATTTCACTTCATTAATCCACTAATATTTTACTTCCTTAACTCAAATAAATTTCATATTTATTATCTACATAACTTAAACTACTTATTTGAACCATTAAACTAGTTTAAAAATATAAATTTCACTTACCTCCAATTTATATCTCAACTTTTCTCCTTTGATTTTCTTCCACACTATCCCTCCAAATGAAGATCAAAAGCTTCAAATAGCAACTAGAGATGCTGAATTTATATTAGGGTGGTTGATTTTGGTGCAAAATTAGCAGAAATGAGAGAAATTTGGTGGAGAAAATGGAGGAAACCCATTTGTCCAAGGGGGAAGCATGGGAGGAAGAAGAAGGTGCTGGATTCTCTAGTAAATTCTGATATTTTGAGCTTATATAGGTGGCTGGAATGGACTGGGCTTGGGCCAAGACAAGTGATCCAATCCATTAGGCCCATTTGTGAATTTAAGGCCCAATTAAACACTATAAATTATTTCTCTCATTTTCCAAGCTCAATTTCATCCAAATTTAATTCCATAATTCATAAAATATTTTTATATGTCTACACAAATTTTTTTAACTCAATCCGAGTTCATTTTCTGTTCAGCTCACTTAAATCGGACATATAATTCAATTTTCGGTGTTATCGTAAAATTCCATTTTCACTTTCAAATAATCATAAATATTATTTAGAGTCTATCCATATCTTAAAATAAATTTTTGGATGTCGTTTGTTATTTTTCATAGATCAGTCAAAGTACGGTCAACCGATTATTTAAACCAGGTCCATTTTTTCTTAATTTTGACTTTTGAAGACTTATTTGACCTCATTTTCACTCCAAATTTTTCCCTTAAACTAGTCATAACATATATTTTCTGATGATAAAATAAAATATTTTTCACCCACTGGTGTATTTTTGACCCCTGGGTATACTGATCACTCTCAGAAACTACAGTTTACGACTAACCCGGTATTTCGGCCATTACACGTGCTATGACTTCTTTTACCCAGGCAAAGGCAGAGCCAATATGTTGAACAAAGGCCTACATGACTCATTGTGGTAGACAACATACAGTCGAATGTGGAAGGTTCACAGGAGCATGTTATTTCTATGGATCAATGGAGCACATGTATAGAGACTGTCTAGAAAGAACAAAACTAGTAGAGATTAGTAGATGTAGAGGAGTATCTGAGACTACAGTTGAGACATCGAGAGTCTACCCTACTAGTGGGACACTGGGCAGAGGAAGAGGCAGGGGTAGGACTGGTACGACAGGCAGAGGAGTACTAGATCTGAAGGTCAGAGTTATAGGCCTCCTACTCAGGCCAGGGTGTTTGCCATGACTAGACAGGAGGCAGTTGATGCTCCCTAAGTAGTCACTGGTAATATTTACATTTATGATATATTAGCATATGTATTGATTGACCCAGACTCCACTCATTCATTTATATCATTGCATATGGCATCTAAACTGCATCAAAAACATGAGCCTCTGGATATTGACATAAATGTGGGTACTCCACTAGGAATAGTAGTAGTTATGAATAATGTCTGTCGTGATTGCTTGATATGCATTGATAAAGTTAAGTTAATAGTTGATATGATTTTATTGCCAATATATGAATTTGATGTGATATTGGGAATGGTCTGGTTAACTAGACATCATGCAATAGTGAATTGCTTTACTAAGGAAGTAATTTTAGAATCATCGAACCAACCAAGGGTTATATTTTTGGGTGAAAGAACACTTGTGCCTACATGTCTAATCTCAGCTGTAAAAGCATTTCGAATGATCAAAGGAAGATGTGAGCCATATTTGGCATATGTGGTTGATACCAGAACCGCTGATAGCTTTCTTGAAAATATACCAGTGGTGTGGAAATTTTCTGATATATTACCAGATGATCTACCTGGTTTACCACCAGATAGAGAGATATAATTCACTATTAAACTAGTACCAAAAACAAAACCAATATCAAGGTCACCCTACATAATGGCCCCAGTTGAGTTGAAAAAACTGAAGGCCTAATTGCAGGAGTTGCTTGATAAAGGGTATGTCAGACCTAGTGTATAACCTTGGGGAGCTCTAGTATTATTTGTTAAAAAGAAAGATAGAACAATGAGATTGTGCATCGATTATAGGCAACTAAACAAAATGACAGTGAAGAACAAATATCCATTGCCCAGAATATATGATCTAGTTGACCAGTTGCAAGGAGCCCAAATATTCTCCAAGATTGATTTGAAATCAGGATATTACCAGCTGAAGGTAGCAGAAGTGGATGTTCCAAAAACTGCCTTTCGAACCAGGTATGGATATTATGAATTTTTAGTAATGCCATTTGGGTTGACTAATGCTCCAGCTGCATTTATGGATTTAATGAATAAGGTATTTCAACCATATTTGGATAGGTTTGTGATAGTATTTATTGATGACATATTGGTGTACTCAAAAAATAGGGGAGAACATGAGCAACATTTAAAAATTGTGTTGCAAACTTTGAGAGAGAAACAACTGTATGCTAAATTGAGTAAATGTGAATTCTGGTTAGATCATTTGGTTTTTCTTGGACATGTGGTATCGGGCAAAGGCATAAAGGTAGACCCAAGGAAAATAAAGGCCATGGTAAATTGGGAAGCTCTTAAAAATATTTGAGAAATGTGTAGTTTTATGGGTTTAGCCGAATATTATCGTAGGTTTGTTGATGGATTCTCCTTAATTGCTAGCCCTTCTTTTAAGGGGACTCCAGAATGTCAAAGGAGTTTCGTTGAACTAAAACACAGGCTAACCTCAGCACCAGTGTTAACCATCCCGACAGGTACATGTGGGTTCGCAGTATATAGTGATGCTGCTCACCAAGGCTTGGGATGTGTATTAATGCAATATGGTAAGGTGATAGCTTATGCATCCAAGAAACTGAGACCACAAGATATATCATATCCAGTGCATGATTTAGAATTGGCTACAGTTGTATTTGCATTGAAGATTTGGAGGCATTATTTGTATGGTGAGACATTTCAGATCTTCACAGACTATAAAAGCTTGGGTTATTTGCTGACGCAAAAAGAGTTAAACATGAGGCAAAAAGAGTTAAACATGAGGCAAAGACGATGGTTGGAGTTGTTAAAAGATTATGATTGTACAATTGAATACCATATAGGGAAAGCCAATGTGGTAGCAGATGCATTGAGTAGGAAGGCTAGTAGCAGTGTAGCTCACTTGCAAGTATCCTCTTTTCCATATTTGATTCAATTATGATATATGAATGTTGAATTAAATATGCATGATAGAGGATCACTAATTGCTACTCTTCAAGTCAGACCTATACTAAAGGAGAGAATTAAAGAAGCACAAAGCAAAAATCCTTAAATATGTGAGAAATTTGATATGGTAAGGCAGGGAAATAATACAGAGTTTCATTTGCAGAATGATACACTGATGTTAAAGTCACTCATATGTGTTCCAATCATTAAGAACTTGCATTAGGAAATAATGGAAAAGGCACACAATGCATCCTATGCAATGCACCCAGGGATGATAAAGATGTATCACAGTTTAAGGCCTCATTACTAGTGGCCAAGAATTAAGAAAGACATAGCAGAATATGTTTCCAAATGCTTGAAATGTTAGCAGATTAAAATTGAACATCAGGCACTAGTTGGTAAACTATATCCATTGCCAGTGCCATAATGGAAATGGGAGAAAATAACGATGGATTTTGTTTATGGATTGCCAAGAACTCCATGGAAAAATGATGCAGTATGGGTAATTGTTGATAGATTAACTAAGTCAGCACATTTTCTACTTATCAGATAGGGGTGTACACTCAAGAGTTTGGAAAAATCATATGTGAATGAGATAATTAGATTACATGGTATTCCATTGTCCATTATGTCTAATAGAGACCCACGGTTTACTTCACATTTTTGGGTGAGTTTACAAGATGCATTGGGAACAAAATTGAACTTCAACACTGCATTCCACCCACAGACTGATGGACAATTTGAAAGAACTATACATACATTGAAAGAAATGCTTAGGGCATGTTTTATGGAATTCAGAGGTGCTTGGGATGAATATATAGCATTGATTGAATTTGCTTACAACAACCAGTATCATAGCAGTATCCATATGGCACCATATGAGGCACTTATGGCAGACAGTGCTAAAGTCCCATCATTTGGGATGAAGAAGGAGCACGTGCATTAGAAGAGCCAGAGATTGTACAAGACATAGTGGATAAAATCAAGGTTGTCAAGAACAAGCTAAAGGCAGCACAGGATAGATAAAAAAGTTATGCTGATCAACATAGAAGGGAAATGGAATATGAGTTAGGTGAAAAGGTATTTATACGAGTATCTCTATGGAAAGGGGTAACTCGATTCGATAAGAAGGGTAAATTGAGCCCAATATACATATGACCTTATGAAATTCTTGAACAGGTTGGTCCACTGGCATATAGGTTGGCTTTACCACCCGAGATAGCTCAGATTCATAATGTATTTCATGTGAGCATGCTTAGAAGATACAGGTCATATCCTACACATGTGCTCAAAGATCAACCCATCGAGATAGCAAATGATATGAGTTATGTTGAGGAACAAGTGGAAATCATTGGATGCAAGACTAAACAACTAAGAAACCGAGAAATACCTTTAGTTAAGGTATTATGGCATAACCATTTACTAGAAGAGGCAACATAGGAAACAAAATAAAATATGAAAAGGCAATATCCACACCTATTCCCAGGTATTCAATTTAGAGTACGAAATTTTTAAAATGAGGGGAGAATTGTAACATCCCCGACTTCCCACATATGCATTATTACATTCATTTTATTTGGACATATGCATTTGCATATATTTCACTTGAACATGTGCATTTTATATGTATTTTGATAGGAACAAGTTCATGACACGCACTAGCTACATGTTCTAGTACATTGCAATTGTATCGAGTTGCACGTATGTTCTTATAACCTAAATGAGGGTAACAAGATATTAAGAATAAATTGAAAAAATAAGTAAAATGACTAGATTAAGATTAGTAAATATTTTACATTGTTAATTTAATTAAATTGAATCAAAAGATTAAATTGAATATTGTGTTGATTTGTGTAATAATAATAAGAATAATTAAAAAATGAAAATAAAAATAAAAGTCAAAAAAAATAAAAAGGATAATAAAAAGAAAAAGAAAATTAAAAAAAAGGGGGACGGATGAAAAAAAAAGAAAGGAAGACAGAATGTGGTGACTTTTAACTTATTAGGCTGCCATTATCTCCATTTCCTTTCCTTATCTTCTTCTTCTTCTTCTTCTTTTTTTTTTCTTCTTCTTCTTCTTCTTCTTCTTATTCTTCTTTGCTTTATTCCTTTAGTCCATTTTTTTGAAGTTCCAGCCACCTTTTCTTTTCTCTTTCACTTCAAAAATTGCAACAACAAGATTAGCCAAGAGTGATTATAGGTGAGTAAACATTTATTTTTGTGTTAATCTTGATTATGGTGTTTAGGATTCATAAATAGGCAATAATTTGTACCATAGTTTTGATGATCTTCGAGATCGAATTTGGAAAAGTTTGAAACATGAAAGTTGTTCCTTTATGTCTTAGATTTATGAATATATAAATATTTGTTCAAACTGTTGTGTGTATTAAAAGATATTAGCATATTTTTGGAACTGGTCTAAGTGTAACCCTAGCTGAGTTAGCTACTGTGTTCTTTGGTTCTGAATGTGATAAAGCCATTATTTTAAGTATCTTAAAACATAAAAATTGTAGATATATCTGTTATATATCTGTATACCAACTTTCAGGTTCCTATGTCTTGTATATTTTGAGTTATGGTGAATGGAACCATGATTGTTCCATACTTTGAACTGCCTACTTAGTGCCCTGGGCAGATCTAAAAACGTATTTGCCTATTTTGAGCTCCTTAGAGATCGATTCTGTAAATTATCAAAACATGAAAGTTATAGTTTTATGTCTAATATAAATTTTGGTATAAATTTCACCTTAATTTGTTATGTATAGAGTGAGATAGTGTCTTCGAAATCATACTGTTCTGGAAGCTAACTCTATTCTAGACCAGTGAAATATTTCTTATAATTTGAAGACCTTAGAGACATAATTGATAAAAATTGTGAACAAAAAAATTTTCCATTTGAACCCATATAAGTTTCTATAAATTTTCATTGAAATATGACTTATATATTATAAGTTATGATGAACCAAAGTTGGTAACCTGAAACATCCTAAGGACAGAAAACATAACACATTTAGAAATTCCACCAAAACTTGTACAATGATCCAATTGGTCTGAAATTTTAATATGTTACATAATTATATGTTAGTTTCAATTAGGAATAAGAATCATAATAATTGGTCAATTATAGAAAAATTTATAGGCTGAATAGTCCCATAAGGTCATACTGCATCATAGGAAAAATCTTAACTATTGATATGGACAATGCATATTAATTTGTTTAAGCCACATTAAGTCTACCTAATCATGAGTTAATCGATTATATTTTCATATTAGGCTCACAACATATTGAAGACCCACAAGGAGTGGATAGACAATAAGTTAGAGGTTGGAATCAAATGAGAAAGGTGAGTCTAATTTTCAATTGAATTCCTTAGTGCATATGAATGTTGCTTGATATATGATTCATATGATTTTTCATTGATAATATGATGATGTATAATTTGTGACATTTGTGGTAAATATAAGTGGTATACTTGTGGTATATTTGAGGTACATGTTTGACATATGGGTTATATATACATGGTATATGTATAGTATATGCAAGGTATATGCGTGGCATATGTGGTATATGTATGGTATATGTGATAAGATACAATGCTTAATGAATGCTTAAGTACAAGTGCATATGCATATGGACTTAAAAGGCGTTGTGTCCAATTTTGCTTATTAGGTAAGACTTGTGTTGTCAATTTTACAATAACACATGATTTTTTTGGGTTCAACAAATCTGGGGTGATGGAAATCCCAAACAAATTTAAGGGCTTAAGTGTATGGAAACAATTAATGGGACAATTTACCTTTGATTGCAAGCTTCTAAAATGTGTTTTAAAGACCTATGTTTAATTATGTTTCATAAATTCATGTGTCATTCTATTATTGGTAAAAATGAGAGCTCTCAAATGTCTACACTTGATTTGTATATTTTTTGGTGCATGTTTAAGAAACAACGGGTGTGCACTTTCTCATTTATTTTTTGCCACTTCTTTTACACATTTCAGCACCCACGAACACAACTAGGGCTAGGCCATATTATTATAGCTTTTGTTGTCCACTTTTGCAAATTTGACCTTGAAAATACTGACCTCACTATGGTTCCTAGCAAAGAAAACCTTGATGTACTTGCTTTGCAGCACTCTGGCTTGCGGTGGGTATATGACGACAACATAGATGATGGAACCCCATCGTCACTGGAACAGCCTCCTCGAGGGCAAGCTGCACAAGGTGTGCAAGAAGGATGGTAGTAGGTCCTAACTAGGTTGGACACCATAGACGCCCACAATGTGACCATGCAATCCCAATTGAAGAGGATAGAGAGAAAGCAGCGATGATAAGCCTACAAGATGCATTAATTCTTCTAGCTTATGGGGCATCAGGTCCCGTCTCCACCTTCTTCACCAACAGGCTCGACACCTTTGAGAAGTATCTCATTTCTCACTCTTGTTTATCTTTTAGGACAATGCTTGAAATTGAGGACAATTTCTTGATTAAGTGAGGGAGAAGGGATATTTTTGCTTTGATTGTTGGTTTGAATTAATTAGGATTGTTTAATAGGATAGTTGTGAATAACTTTCTTATCTCATATGCTCGGATATCTAGTTATATCTATCTGTTACTTAGTCAATGAAAGAGTGCTTGATTATGCTTAATTTAGGAGTCTATTTGATTAATTAAGATTGGAATGTTCCTAATGTCGATGATAAAACTTGTTTTGAGAACCTTCCAATATGAGAATTGAATTGCCTTAGCAACATAGTGGTTAATATGATAATTAGGTTATTAATTAGCAAGTATTGAATACATTGTGTTTAGTAAGGCCTTAATGAGATGGAGCATAAAATGCACTCACTTAGGAAAAATAAGAAATTAAAAGTTGAGGGGTTTACAAGAATAATGAGATGGAGCATAAAATGCACTCACCTTATCTACTCCTTTGTTTTTGGTTTGCCAAAGCCAATGATATGAGTTAGCAAAACACCCTAAATGTGTGTAGTATACTTCTCAGAAAATGGAAAGTGCATTACAACTTAAGGAGTAATATTAATTTCTGTCTGTTTGAGGCAATGATGTAACTGTATTGGATTGTTTTGCAAATCAGGAATTGGAATTAATATTAGTTCTATTTCGTTTTTTGATTGATTAAGTGTGCTTTTGAAGTAAATGTCTTTTATTGCACTAGTGAGGCCAAGGAATTAACAACAATTGAAATCCCGAGTATATGAGATGGTTTGTTATTTGCATTAGATTTCTTACGTTTAGTTAGTTTTAGCTGAGTGTGTTAGCTTCTATGTTTAGGAATTGCTTGAGGACAAACAATGTCTAAGTGTTGGAGAATTTGATGAGTCAAACTGTGTGTTAGCTTTAATGGGTATGTTAGTATTTGAATTTTGTGTTTTTGTGATGATTTTTTGGTTTAATTTGATATTTAGTTAATTTTTTTTTTATCAATATAGGTAATGGAGTGGTTGAGGAGGTGAAAAGTCGTGATTTGGAAGAAAGAAGCACATACTCATGCTTAAATGGAGGGTGACGAGTAATTAAAGGTGTTTGGAGACCACGTGAGGTTGGACTGCAATGAAGCTCACTGTTGTGCGCACGAGGATGGTGTCGCACACGCGACATCTTAAAGAGCTCACTGTCATGCACATGAGGACGGTGTCACACGTGCGACACCTTGAAGAGCTCACTGTCATGTGTTTGAGGACAGTGTCTTCTGCGCGACGACCCTTGTTGCTTAGAAGTGCAAGATTTCAGCCAGACTCGTGTTTTCACATCTGTTTGGGGATTTTTTGATATTATTAAAAGAGAATTAATGTATGATATGAGTTATATTAGTATTAGAACTCTATGGCTATCTAATTCATATTTTGTTAAGGAATTAGGGGGCTGGAGGAGGAAATTCATGGATCATGTTTGATTTTCTTTGCAATCTCTATGCGTACAAGAGAACTCTTGGCGTGCATTCTTCAAAATAGCAGATTGTGTCGTTCATTTTAGAGCTACTTTGCTTCTTGAAGGGTGAGAATCTTGGAGTTTGAAGGATTGGAGACCAACCATTTCAGAATCTAGATTCCATTAGTTTAAGGGAGTTTATAGTTTCTACCTTTTTTTGTTAGATTCTGCTGTAATGTTTAGTTTATGGTTCTTTGTTGATTTGATGTTATTAACCTCAATGCTAAGCTAATTTACTTAAGCATGCTCAGTTAGCTACCCTAATTTTGTATGAACCCCAACTTATTTTTTTTTTATGGAATGAAGCATTATATTTCTTTCAATTCAGTTGTGCCTAATTAATTTTTGGTTTAATGATTGATTGACCATTGATTGTTAAAATTGGGAATGAATATCTCATGGTGTGGTTATTAGAAACATCATTTATAATCTAACCTAGATTTTGAATTGAACTTAAGTTAATTTATTGATTTGATTAGCTAATGCATAGAGCGAATGTCTGAGGAAGTAATGCTTCTTTGAACTTAGTAGGTTGGGGGTAAATGCGGAATTAGGGGATGCAAAATTGATCGCCCACTTTTTCTCATTGGTTATTCATTAAAAAAAAAAACTTTCTTTGCATTCAAATTCTAGTGATTTTAGTTTATTTAGATGAATAACAACTTTGATTCAACCGTGATTAGAGTGTTTAGTTTAACTTCATTTATGTTGGTAGTTAAATTGGTTAGGAGTTTAAGCTAGTAGTTCTTCGAGAGAGCGACCTTGGGGGTACACTTACTGGTATTGCATCGGTTCGTGCACTTACGAGTTTTAAATTGTTAACATTAGACTTTAACTCCATATTCACTCTCCTTACCACCAACATCATCCCAATTAATGGAATACCCCATCTCTAACTTACTGATGTAAGTGTCTAACTCCTCATTGGGGGTTATTTCTAGTGCCGAAAAAGTTGTCATCCAGTCAAAGCCCACCTCGTTTTCATTTTGCATCAGGATGTTTTTCACCCTCTATAAAGGTATTTAAGAGGTCAACAAATGACTATTTTAAAATAAAGAGAATACAATTCATGATTATAAATTTGAATTATGCGATACACTTACTTTGGCCCATTTGAAGACCTCATTATGTTTCAGGCCTTTCTTCGCAAACCTTGTCCTCCACCTACAGAAGGGAGGAATTGGTTGGTCATCAGAATTAATCTTCATCTATGCATACTGCTTGGCCACATCCGGTGTGCATTCATATACCAAAATCTATAGAATTATAAAAAAAAAACTTAATTTACAACATTTAGAGATGCAAGATGTTAACTAATGTTTACAAAGTATGAACTCATTGGCAATGGAAGAATGAAACTCACATAAGTATATGTTTTGGATTTATTTGGATTCACCTTTAGCTCTGTCATCTTATTATTCAGATCCTTCCAGAGCTTCCTTATTGAATACAGGAAGGACCATGTTCCCCAAGAAAAGACTCCAAAAGATTCAGGATCCTACACAATTCTGAAAACCCATTCCGAAATAGCTTTTTTTTTCTTATCCTTCACATGCAGGACCATCTCAATAAACAATATCTATGCTAACTTAATAATTACTTCTCTTTTGGAGTCATCTTGTATCTTCTTCTTCTTATCGTGCTTCATTTTTTACCTTCTTTCCCTAGCCTTTTGCCTTTTTTGTAGTTGCTTCTTGCACAACTCCTTAAACCTTTTTGCTACCGCATCAATGTTAATTGTGTCCTCTATACTAGGAAAATTTTTCTTCATAAAGTCTTTAGCTGCATACTTATTGTACTTAGGGTAATCATCCCAATAATTAGACAAGTTTGAGCACCGTAGCCTGGTGATGAAAACAAACTCCTTAAGGGAGTATTTGATAGGAAGACTTTTAATACTAAACCACATCTCCCCTTCCCTATTAAAAGAAGTCTCTCTAAAAAGCAGCTCCCACATGATGGTAGAGGAGTGATGACAGTTAGTTATATCGAAGTATGCTATAAATATAACATTCTTCAAATCCTCCAAGATATCAGGGTCCTCAATCAGCCCTTCTTTTATCAGAGCTTGAAAATTATCCAAGGAAGACCTTATTGTAAGCTTAAGAGAAAATTAATTTTCTTCCGGTACTCTTATTGGCAATCTTGGAATCTCATCAAACTCAAATAAAGATAAACAGAATCATTATTAAGTAGAAGAAAGAATATCAATGAAAAGATCATTAATCTCAACCATATCTACCGTAATACCGTTGGAATTCAAAACTACCTACATCTACGGTCAGAAATAAAAACTACCTATATCTACGGTCGGGAATAAAAACTCTACCTATATCTCGCTGTCAACGTTTATTTTCATAAGGTCACTAAGCTCCACCATCTCTAGTTCTCTACTGTCATGATTAACAATATCTCAAAACTCTACAATCGTGACTGATATTCTTAAACAAAAAATAGATATCCTTACCCTAATATACATCTAATGGATAAATAAACTATACTCTCTCTACAGTCTAGATTAGAATGAAAAGATTATTAATCTCGATCATCTTTACCGTAATACCTTTAGGATTCAAAACTACCTACATCTATAGTCGTGAATAAAAACTCTACCTACATCTCATTGTCAATGTTTGTTTTCATAAGGTCACTAAGCTCCCCCGTCTCTACTGTTGTGATTAATAATATCTCAAAACTCTACAATTGTCACTGATATTCTCAAACCAAAAGTACATATTCTTACCCTAATATATATCAAATCTAAACTACGAAAGGATAAATAAACTCTACTCTCTCTACAATCTAGATTAAAATTATGCAAGAAAATATTTCACCTCTATTTCACTAAGATGCATCAAACTCTAAATTAATCTACTAAAATCTACCATACTAAAGTCTACCATTGAGAATTTTTCAATACATACCTTGATCTCATTATTCTTTTTGGTTGAAGAAAAGTTAGCTGAATATACTTCTTCATCCATGGGAGTGGAAGACGAAGATAACTTTCGAGTGTCTGAAGCTTATTCAAAAGGAGTGACAATAACTTTCATTTTCTTCAATGGAAAAAACTGGACAAACTTAGAATGAAAGTTATACAAACTTTTGTGAGCAAAAGATGAAGTAAACTATGTGAGCGGAAAGTAGTGAGGTCATGAAGAGTTGAAGAAGTGGTGGGGATGTTTTGAAATATGACTCAGCGAGTAGGGATATAAAAACGACATCGTTTTGGTTTTCTTAGTTCTTATATTCTGGAGAAAAACGACGTCATTTTAGTTAGTTTAAACTTATAAAATCAGGAACAATTATGTAATTTTATCGTTTTTATATTCATTTTTAAAATATGAAAAATATATTTTATATATGAAGGTTGTTTTACATATATGAAAAATTTTCATAGTTCTTCCTTAGAAAATCTCCTTCTGTTATTATACCTGTAAAATCTAAAGTAATGATTATCTAACCTAGTTAATGAAACACCCATTTTTGCTAAAATTCCTATGCCACCAAAAGATGTTGCCCTATTATAATAATACACCCCCGTGACTAAATTTGTCTGATCTCTCAATTCAATTCCAATGACTGTTGAAAAGATAACAACATTGGTGATTCCTTTATCATTACCTCTAATGTCAATGCCGGTTCCCAAATAATACTTTTCGCCTTTGTCCCCTTGATCGTGGAATGTTGACCTAGAAAGCAACTTGATATGAATATTTCATGTTCCCTTTGCACTAGAATTCCTTGTGTTGTGAAATGGAAAAAGAAACAATTATCCATTTGGATTCTTGCCGAATCGATAATGAAAATTCCTTATCGAAAACTCAAATAGAAGAGGATTGATGTCACGGAAAGTGATGTCTTCGTAGTAGATGCCGACGTAGTTAATTTGTTGTTTAATGTTGGTGAGATTGTGAGTGTTGACGATGGTGTCTCTTTCCTTGAGAAGTAGAGAATTTGGTGACCATAGTTCAACGAGATGCCTATCACCAGGAAATGTATTTGATGCTCGTAGAAAGAAAGAAAGTAAAAAAGAAAGAAAGGAAAAGGGTTAAAGCATGTGTAATTCATAGGTTTTGTCAATTTGCTTTGTATACTTCATTTCATTTTGGTATATATTAATTTTTTTTGGTTCAATCAGCCTCTAAATTAAAAAAATTAAGTTCTTCCAGCCACAATATTTTAATGTGACTATAGCAAATCACATCATTAATGCAGTTAAAAGAGATTTCATTAATTTAGAGATTGATTAGAATAATAAAAAAAATTGTACTAAAAACATGTGAAGTACATGGGATTTAGACCTACTTTACAATCTTAAGACAAATGGAGGAAAAAATAATTACCACAAGATTGCCAGCAGGGGGAAATCTGATGGGCTTACTGATTTGGTAAGACCTTGTAAATCCAAAACGACACCACCTAAATCATGAACACCAGGCAGAAGATACTCATCACTCCCATTTCCCAATTTGAAGTCATCATCCAATGCTTTCAATATTGCATCACTGCCTCTCTTCAATCCCATTTGGGTCTGCTCCATACTCTATTGGATATATTACTCTCCCTTCCTTTGTCCCAATTTCAATTATTTAGTTTTTAATTTGTTTCACCAATATTATGAAAACTATTATGTAGCTATAGCTGATTTGGCTCAACTCTTCCGGGATCAACTCACTGGAAGCTGTTGCTTCTGTTGCTGTTGCCCCCTTTGCTTTTATCTCTCATATTCTATCACCTTCTCTTCTCACTGCCAAACTAGTTGTTTCTTTCGTCAATGTAAGTGTAATTTCCCTTTCATCAATGTTACATCATCATCATCAATGTAAGAGTGTAAAATGCTGTAAAAATTTTCATTATTATTATTATTTGGGGGAAGTATAGGAATTTTTTCAAATATAGGGGGAAAGTGTAGCAGTTAAAATAAAATAATAAAAAAAGATAGAAAATATCGAAATATGGGTTTGTGAACTCCAATAGTATATTGACTATTAGCTGAAATTATATGTTAATGTAATGTCCAGATGGTAGTATAAGATTGCAAAACTTTTATGTTCACACGTCTATTACTTTGACCGACCAAAACGTTTCACAAACAAACAATACCCCCATTGATCTACTCCTGCTGTCGTTTACAATAAATGTTATTTAATAGATATAATTATTGATATAAAATAATTATATTATCTTTTTTAGACTAAAAATAGTAAAAATTATAATTACTCTAATAAGATTTATTTTTTCAAAATTAAATTAAAAGTAAAGTTTAAAAAAATTTATTTTTATTAGTAATCTAAAACATTAATTAGAATGAAATAAATTTTATTTTTTTTAAATTACAGTTAGAATATAATTTAAGAGTACAAAAGTTTGCAATATAGGCTCTTAACGTTCCCACTGTTCTAATGGCGAAACAGACCGGCACATTCTTTCGCTAATTTTTCTTCGTTATGTGATGCTTAACGGTCCTACTAATTAAACCGCCCTATTGCCCATTTTATCCTTTAGGCCATGTTTATCTGGTATAAATAAATTTTATAAAAGTTATAGAACTTATTTATAAATTCTATAACATATATATACAGCTGGATTTTGAGTTACTTTTAAAAGTAGATTTTCATATTTGTCCTACATAAAAATGGTGACGTTTGGACTGACAGTAAGGGAAATTATTTATTTATGAATATGCACCTCACTATTACACACAAAAAAAATGTCCTTTTAACTTTAACTAAACAACCTTTTTTTTTTCTTTAACCTAATCTCTAACCCAAAAATTATCAACTTGCCTCCTCCACTTTCTTTCTGCCGCTCCTCCTCTCACTACTTCCACTAGTTTTTCTTTTTCTTTTTCTTTTGTCTTTTGAAATATTTCCTATCTATATCTATTATTTACTTCTCTCATTTATATTTTTTTTAGGTAATTGTTGATTTAGATTTTTTTTTTGTCTTTTGCTAAAGTTTCTATTCAGAACTATTATTACTTCTCTCATTTGTTATTTTTGAAGTATTTGCTAATTTAACTAATCTTCTGCATATCTAAGTATGTATTATGATAGACATATGTTGACATTAATTTTTATGGAGTATTATGATAGAGAAATAGTAGATTAGTATGACTCTCATTTATTAGAAGTCTTACAAAAATCTTTTAACTTTGTTCCACTAATTGTATATATTTTACTTTTATTATTCATTTTTTTAGAAGTTGTGTTTTTTAGTCATATATAATTCATCAATTTATACAATAAATGACTCTATATATGTTATGGTGTAATGGATTTATTGTAACTAAAGAAACTGAAATCAGAGGAAGAGAGAGACAGTATTATTGACCAGTTTTGAATGACAATATGCAAATTTCAGAATTTTTTTATTTTTTATTTTTATTTTCCGGCTTCAATTTGATTTGGCATGGGAAACAAAGTAAGAGAAAATTTATTTCTGCCACAAAAATGGCAACTTGTCTTTACCTCTACTTGAAGTCAAATGTATGCTCCATTTTTTTAGTCTCATAAATAAGAAATTACCACATTTACCTAATAAAACATTTACTTCATATTAATTAATCACATTAAAATATTAAAATGACATAATCTTATGCTCCTACAAAAGTGGTGAGGTGGGGGCATATTATTCCTTTAGATTAGAAGTTGCAATTATTATTTATTTATGCTGGTGAATGACTTTTTTTTTTTCATTTTTTATCGGTAAGGAATTTTTGTTTTATAGAAGATTAATGACACAGGGCTAGTGATGAATTTTTCTTACTCGAATAATATGATTTGCTGTTGGGTAAAGGGGATAGGTTTTATCCATAAGAAAGGTCCCTATTTATTGTCAGAAAAGAAACATAGTCTAGGACATATTTTATTTTCTCAATGCACTAATGAAAATGAAAAGTTGTGATTTGAGCATTTTAAAGTAAAAGTGCTGTAATTTTTTGCTTCAACGTGAATGAGATTTCAAAGGTATAAACGAATCATTTAGTTTTATTATTATTATTATTATTATTATTATTATTATTATTATTATTATTATAGTCATATTCAGGAATTGAATATGATAAAATTTATAAAATCCCACTACTAAAATTTTCGATTTTTAAAAGTTTTAAAAAATAATAAATTTATTTGAATTATACAGACTTTGATTTCTTTAATACGTACGTGACATTCGATTTGAGTCAAGTTCAATTTTTATAATATTTTATTTTAAAAAATAAAAATTTAAAATATAATGTATTTATTTTATGTATATCCAGGAATTGGATATAGATAAGATAGTAAATGAATAAAATATATAGCAGTTCAATTAATAAATATAATTATTTTCCATAATATTAATCTTTAATTTATAATACTTTTATAAATATGCATACAAATAAAAGTAAAAATCAAAATAATAAATTTTAATAAAATTAGATGAGTTGAGGTGCTAATAACTTCTCCATTCCTTTGATCATCCAATCCTATAAAATTAGATAAGTTGAGGTGTTAATAATTTCTTATTTGTTTGATCATCCAATCCTTACTCTGTGATGTAGACTATAACTAATAAAAAAAAAAAATCAATTCAACAATTTCTATTGGTGGCGACTCTTTTTAAAATTTTATTTAAAATATCTATAATCTAAATAGGTTGATTTGTCACTCCACTCCACATTATACTAAAAATCTCTTAAATTTTCTATGTGTGACACACACTATCTCCATGTATATCAAATCCGTGTTCAAAGAATAAGCATTTTTATCAACAAAATTTTTATCCATCTTGGACAAGCTGGATATGCACACTAGCTCCATGTATATGAAAACCGCGATTCCAAATATCCAAGTGATCTCATAAATTAAGAAGAGACATGAATCAAGCTATCTCAAGTGATCTCATAAATTAAGAAGAGACGTGAATCAAGCTATCTCAAGTGATCTCATAAATTAAGAAAAGATGTGAATGAGTCTTATTATGTTTACGAGAAAAGATTTTTTGAATTAGATAATTTGTATTCAATTTATTCAACATTGAAGTTTAAGCATTAAAATTTAATAAATGTATTTGCATCAGATAATTCATAGTGACCCAATACACTATCGTGGCACAACCTGTGAATATTTAATTACCCACTATCGTGGCACAACCTGTGATTGCAAGTTCATGAGCGCGATCTTAAAATTTAAAAAGAAAAGATCGTTGGAAGGTGCCCAGACAAATAAATGCCAATGCCCTAGATATTTTAGAGGGTTTAAATAGTTTGATTTTCACAATTGTGATAGAGATAGGCATGATTGTGATTCCAGCAAGACAAAACCTTTAGACAAACAGAATGGTTTGCAATGGATTTCTTACCAACGATGGACAAAGTGCAATTGTGAATTATAATAATTATTATATACTTACGTTACGTGAATTAATACAATTATAACCGATATGTGTGCTAATTTTTTTTCTTATTTTAATTTACTTTAATAACCATTCTATTATTAGCACTTAATTAATCTTTATTATTTTATAAAAATTTCGGCAGCATAACGACTATATATTAACTACTCACCTACAATGCAAATAATTTACTGCTCATTTTTGGGTATAACAATACACATATAATAATTCACAAATATCATTCAACATTCAACCACAATTAAATATTACATTATTTACTCATCAAATAATTCACAAATATTCTTTTATCAGAATATGTATATAAATTTATTTGTACAACACCATATATATATATACATGTCATTCTTGATATTAATCTACTATTATTTATTCTTCTGTCAACTTCCAAAATTTATACACTTGCTTCTGTCTTTCCTACTACTACCTGCACGTAGACAAATAATTACGTGCTGAGTATTAATATACCTAGTGGTGATTACTAATTTAAAAATTTTCATTAACTTATTTTTTTATGCAATTATACATGCAATAATATTTTTAATATACTATTCAAAATTTTTTTCTTTAATTTTTTTCTTTAATATATTATTCTTTTTATCAATAATTTATTTTTAATTACATTTAATTCACTATTTAATATCTTTATTTAATTAACAATATTTTTCAATTAATATTTTTTTCTGAACTTTTAATTTCTTTCAATTTAATCCGTTTTCACTTTATTTCTTAAATTAACTATTCTTTTCTTTCTTCTTTATTTATTTATTTCAATTCGTTATTTAATTAACTACAAATTTCACTTTAATTATAAAATTTTCATTTATTTACAATTATGTCACTAACTATATATTATTTACACTTTTGCCACTAATATTTTTATTTTCCATTTATTTATTTATTTATTTTAGTTCTTTTTACTACACAATTTAATATTTATCTTCCACTTATTTTTCATTTCTCAATTTTACTATTTTTTTTCTTTTGTTACCATTATCACTTTTATCATTTTTATCAAATTTATCACTTATGTCATTTTTATCATATTTTTCATTTTTATTATTTTTCTCATATTTTTCACTTTATTCATTTTTATCATATTTTTCACATTTATCATTTTTATTATATTTTTCACATTTATCATTTTTCTCATATTTTCACTTTTATCATTTTATTCACATTTGTCACTTTATCATTTTTACAATTATACCATTTTATCCTTATTCTCATGTTTTTCACTTATTTTTCACTTTTATCATTATTACTACTTTTATTCAAATTTGCTTCTAGTTTCCATCCGATAGAAAATCTTCGGATCAGATACATGGGATGTGGATTCAAAAGTCTACTACATACTACACTGAAGAGTAATATCGAACGATCACCCGAGCACTATATTGTGCACTATTTACTTCAATTTCCATTAAATTCATAATTTCCATTATTTTTCTATTATTAATCACTTAACATTTTATTCATCCATTCAATTTTATCTCTACCATAATCTTTTCACATTTTTCATTCTACTATATCTACATTTCATCATTAATAATCAATTAAGTCATTAAGCTCACTAAATACACTTTATTTCTATTTTTTTTTCATTTCATGCATAATAAAATCAATAATTAAAAAAATATTCAATATTTTATTTAACAATTCTCAATAAATTTATACACACGAAAAATCATATTTTCTTGCATTTTATGACTAAATTTTTATTTAATTAGAAAGAAAATATTTATTTTTCCTTCAATTTTCGGCCTATAATTAATTTTCATCATTAAAATTTTTCTTTCATCTTCTAAATATTCCTTTTGCTAATTTATACATTCCTTGTTCACTATATATCATAATATTACAATAAAAAGTATTTATACCTTAATTTACATTTTTCACCTATTAAGGTCATATTTTCAATTTTCACTAATTAATTTTTTTATTGGTATTAACCATTCTAATTCACTTTTAATAATTCCTTAATCATGTTTTAAGCATTAATTAGCAATTACATTCAAAACATACAAAATTCTTAGTTTTCCATAACCCTAAATCATACTTAATAAATGGAAATAAATAGATTTTGAAATCGCTAACCTTAATTTCTTGTTTAGGCCTTCCTAATCTTTCTTTTCCTTAGTCTTTTCTTTAGAAGCACCTTCACCTTCTCTTGAACCTACCATGGCCAAAATTTTTCCTTCATTAATCCACCATTATGTTGCTTTCTTAACTCAAATAAACTCCATTTTTATAATCTACATACCTTAAACTACTTATTTGAACCATTAAACTAGTTTAAAACCATAAATTTCACTTACCTCAAATTTGTATCTTAACTTTTCTCCTTTGATTTCCTTTCACTCTAGCCCTTCAATTGAAGATTAAGAACTTCTATTAGCTGATAGAGAGGTTGAAATTATTTTTGGATGTTTGATTTTTGTGTAAAAAGTGATGAAAATGGAAGAAAATTGGAAGAAAAATGGGAAAAGATGACTTCGGCCAAGCAAGGGGGTTTGAGGAAGAAGGAGTTGCAGAATTATCTCTAAAGAATTCTGATATTTAAGGGTATTTATAATGGTTTAATTTGGGTGGGCTTGGGCCAAACAAAACCCAACCCATTTAGGCCCAATTATGTACTATAAATTTTTTTTTCTCACTTTCCAAGCTCAATTTTCAACTTAATCGGAGTCCGTTTTCTATTCAACTCATTAAAACTTGACTGATAATTAAATTTTCGGTGTCACCATAAAATTTCTTTTTTACTGTCAAATAATCCTAAATATTATTTAGATTCTATCTATGTCTTAAAATAAAATTTTGGATGTTTTTTGCTATTTTTTTATAGTCTGTTCAAAGTATGGTCAACCAACTATTTAATTAAACTAGGTTTCTTTTTTCTTAGTTTTGACTTTTGATGACTTATTTGACCTCATTTTCACTCCAAATTTTACCCTCAGACTAGTCATAACCTATATTTTCCGATAATCAAATAAAATTTTTTTTACCTACGGGTGTATTTTTAACCTTCGGGTATGCTGATTAATTTCAGAAACTCTAGTTTACAGTTAATTCAGTATTTTGGCGATTACAATTCTCCCCTACTAATAAAAAATTTTGTTCTCGAAATTTTACTTATATTGAACAGTTGTGGATATTGTTACCTCATTGTAGCTTCTGGCTCTCATATAGCTTCTTCCACATTATGGTGACTCCATAACACTTTCACTAGTGGGATTTACTTGTTCCTAAGCTATCTAATCTCTCTAGCTAGCATCTTTACTGGTTTCTCCTCATAAGTCAGATCAAACTGTATCCGAATTTCTTCTAGCTTGATTACATGGCTAGGGTCTGACCTATACCTCCGTAGCATTGACACATGAAATACATCATGAATCTTTTCCAACTCTTGAGGCAGCTTCAATCGATAGGCTATGGGTCCCACTCGTTGTATAATCTCATAAGAGCCTAAAAATCTCAGACTTAGTTTGCCATTCTTTCCAAATCTCAGAATCTTCTTCCAAGGTGATACTTTCAGAAATACTCGATCTCTGACCTGGAACTCTATATCCTTTCTTCTTAAATCCACATATGATTTCTATCGGTCCATGACTTATTTCAATCTATCCTTGATCACTCGTACCTTCTTTTTTGTTTCTCAAACCAAATCTATTCTCATTAGCTTCTTCTCACTCAATTCTGTCTAACATAAAGGAGTTTTACATTTCCTCCCATACAGTACTTCGTATGGTGTCATTTTAATGCTGAACTAATAGCTGTTGTTGTAAGCAAATTCGGCTAATGGCAAATACTTTTTCCAATTGCTTTCAAACTCAAGGATGCAACTTCGCAACATATCCTCAAGTATCTGAATCACACGCACTGACTGCCCATCAGTTTAGGGATGAAAAGCTATACTAAAATGAAGTCTTGTCCCCAATGCTTCTTGCAACTTCTTCAAGAACTGGGAAGTAAATCTTGGATCCCTGTCTGAAATAATGAAGGATGGTACTCTATGGAGTCTCACTATGTCATTAATGTAGATTTCTACCAACTTGGTCAGTGGATAGTCCCTTCGTACTGGTATGAAATGGGCTGATTTCATGAGTCTATCAATGATTACCCAAATAACATCATGCTTCTTTCCAGTTAAAGGCAGTCCCATCAAAAAATCCATGGTCACTCAATCCCATTTCCATTCTGGTATTGTGATAGGCTAAAGTAAACCCGATGAAACTTGATGTTTAGCTTTCACCTGTTGGCATATCAAGCATTTACACACGAATTCTGTCACATTACGTGTCATTCCTAGCCACCAATAGTGCACTTTCAAATCCTGATACATTTTGTTACCACCAGGTTGCATCGCGTAGCTGCTATGATGAGCTTCTATGAGAATGTTCTTTCTCAATTCATCTTGATCCGGTACACATAACCTCCGGTTGAAATAAAGACTTCCATCATCACCCAAAGAATAATCACCTTCATTGTCCTCTTTTACCCTATTTATTATGGCAATCAAATGATCATCTAACTTTTGTGCCACTTTCACTTGCTAAAGGAAGTCTGGTTTTACTTGCATTTCCGCTATTATCTCTCCATTTTGTGCCATATCCAATATGACATTCATCACTCTAAGGGTTGCCATAAATTTTCTACTAAGTGTATCAGCTACTACATTCGCCTTCCTTGGATGGTAATCGATTAGGTAGTCATAGTCTTTTATCAATTCAAGCCCATGCCTCTATCTCAAATTAAGTTCCTTCTGTGTGAGCAAATATTTCAAACTTTTGTGATATGTGTAAATGTAACATTTCTCACCATAAAGATAATGTCTCCAAATCTTCAAGGCGAGTATAATTGTTGCAAGCTCAAGATCATGAGTATGATAGTTCTTTTCATGAGTCTTGAGTTGACGAAAAGCATATGCAATCACTTTACCTTCTTGCATCAATACACAACCTAACCCATTCTTGGAGGCATAATTGTAAATCACAAAATCCTTGCTAGATTCTAGTTGAGTTAACACTGGGGCTTCTGTCAACATGTTCTTAATGTGGAAAGAAAGGGCATATTAAACCTGAATGTCCAAGGCTCAAGAAGCACAAGAGCAAATACCAAAGAGACAATGGGGAGAAAGGTCACAAAGCCACATGGGATGACGAAAGCTCTTCAAATGGAAAATATGACAATGAAAGGGAAGAGGTCAACCTATGGTTTATGGCTATAAAGAATCACGTCTCAGATAAGGTAAGATCACTTTCATTCATACTCTTTCAATAATGATAGTAGTGATAATGATAGTAATAGTGAAGATGATGATGATGAGCAAAGCCTAATAGAAGTATTGAATCTAGAACTAGAAAAATATAGAAGTAAATTCAATACTTATAAGAATAACATTTCTAATTTGAAAATCAAAATAGATGCTTTAGAAAAAGAGAACTTTAAGCTTAAATCATCTAATGAATCTCTTCAAAAGTCATTAGATGGATACACTTCAAGACCTTCAACTAAATCCTTGCTTAAAGAAAACAATACTTTGAAAAATGAAGTTGAGGAACTTAGAAACTCCATTTCAAAATTTCAAAAAGGAAAGGAGAGCTTAGATACTCTCATTGTGTCTGAAAGACCACCCTTAATTAGACATGGTCTAGGATTTAATGGTACATCATCATCTTCTCACAAGACTATTTTTGTTAAGTCAAGTTAACCTCACATCTCCCCATTTGCTGGAACAAAACCAAGGAATAAATGCACAAAATATAGTAAATCTTCTATACATAAGAGGAATAATCAAGGATTGGTAAGCCTGAGAAAGAAACCTCAAAAGGCTAATCATGCCTTTATGTATAAGAAGCATGCATCTAGAAAAGCACCAATTAATCATGATGTGCATGCCATTGTTCTCAAACTCAGTCTAATAGAAATATGGCATTCAAAAGCATTATAAGAACAAAAAGCATTTTTAGACCTAAACATTGTAATTATTGTATGAAATTTGGTCACATAAATAAACATTGTTGGATAAGAAAGGCTCATTGGGAACCTTCATGTGCTAACCCCCAAGGACCCAAGCTCATTTGGGTACCTAAAAACTATACTTGAATTGTGATTCTATAGGTATGCCTCAAATCCACAATAAACAAAAATGCTTGGCTAGTAGACAGTGGATGCTCAAGGCATATGACAGGAGACAAAGAACTTTTCAATGAAATCAAAAGTATTGATGGAGGTAAAGTTACCTTTGAAAACAATGCTAAGGGTAAGGTAATTGGCATTGACTCTATTGGTATTAATGGTACCAATTTTATTAAAGATGTCTTACTTGTTGATAGCTTGAAACATAACTTGTTAAGTGTAAGTCAGTTATGTGATAAAAGAAACAAATTAACCTTTACTTCCAACAAATGTCTTGTAACCTCTATTGATGGCCAATAGATATTTAAAGGAAATAGAGATGTCAATACCTACATAATAGACTTACACAAACTATCTAATCATTCCTCTAAGTGTCTTGTGACTACTAGTGATGAATCTTGGCTGTGGCATAGAAGGTTTGGTCATGCAAACCTGGATTTAATTCAAAGCCTCAGCACAGGAGAGCTGGTAAAGGGATTGCCAAAAGTCAAATTTGTAAAAGACAAGACATGTGAACCTTGCCAAAGAGGGAAGCAACACAAATCATCTTTCAAATCCAAAAACATAGTAAGTACCTCAAAACCTTTAACACTCATGCATCTAGGTTTATTTGGACCTGCTAGAATTGCAAGCTTAGGAGGTAAACACCATGCCTTTGTCATCGTATATGATTACTCTAGATTTACTTGGGTAATTTTCTTAGCTCAAGAGTGATGCCTTTGAAACTTTCAAAAATTTTGCTACGAGAGTTCAAAATGAAAAAGGGTATTGTATTTCAAATATAAGAAGTGACCATGGCAAAGAATTTAGGAATGAAAACTTTGAAAGCTTTTGTCTTGAACATGACATTTCGCAGAATTTTTCATCTCCTAGGACACCTCAACAAAATGGGGTAGTTGAAAGGAATAATCGAACTTTAATTGAAATGGCTAGAACCATGCTCAATGAGTATGGTTTACCAACTTACTTTTGGGCAGAAGCAACAAATACTGCTTGTTATATTTCAAATCAAGTTTTCAAAAGACTTTTCTTAAACAAAACTTCATTTGAGCTATGGAATGGAAGAAAGCCCTTGATATCATATTTTGGAGTATTTGGATGCAAGTGCTTCATATTGAATACCAAGGACAACCTTGGAAAATTTGCCTCTAAATCTGATGAGGGTATGTTTTTAGGATACTCTACAACTAGCAAAGCATATAGAGTATTTAATAAAAAGTCATTAACTGTTGAAGAATCTATGCATGTTGTTTTTGATGAATCTAGTAGACTTGATCTTGTGAAAGGTAGTGTTCTTGATGATGTTGTAGGTACCAAGGAAAGACTTGATCTTGTGAAAGGTAGTGTTCTTGATGATATTGTAGGTACCAAGGAAAGACTTGATCTTGAAAATGGAAGAGAAGATAATGATCAAGAAGATTCACATTGAGATGATTCTCTACCTCAAGCTCAAGAGGAAAACAGGTAAGAGCTCCCAAAGGAATGGAGATTGACAAAATATCACCCCAAAGAGCAAATCATTGGTGATCCTACAAGGGGAGTAAGTACTAGATCTCATCTCAAACATTTAGTTTCTGACCTTGCTTTTATTTCTCAAATTGAGACTAAAAATATTGATGAGGCTCTTAATGATGAAAGTTGGGTGATTTCCATGCAAGAGGAACTCAACCAATTTGAGAGAAGTAAGGTATGGTCTTTAGTACCTAGACCCAAGGAGCATCAAATTATAGGAAGCAAATGGGTATTTAGAAATAAACTAGATGAACAAGGGTCAATAACTAGGAATAAGGCTAGGTTAGTTGCAAAAGGGTATAATCAGGAAGAAGGAATAGATTATGATGAGACCTATGCTATTGTAGCTAGATTAGAAGCCATAAGAATACTTTTAGCATATGTATGCCACATGAATTTCAAACTCATTCAAATGGATGTAAAAAGTGTCTTTTTAAATGGTTTTATAGAAGAAGAAGTTTATGTAGAACAACCACCCGGTTTTGAAATCTATGATTTGCCCAATCATGTATTTAAACTTTCAAAGGCTTTATATGGTTTGAAACAAGCCACAAAGCTTGGTATGAAAGACTAAATTCTTTTCTCTTAGAAAATAACTTTACAAAGGGAAATGTTAACACTACTTTATTCATTAAAAAACACAAGCATGATACTCTAATTGTTCAAATTTATGTTGATGATATCATATTTGGGTCTACTAATGAATTGTTTTGTCAGGAATTTGCTAAATGTATGACTAGGGAATTCAAAATGAGCATGATGGGTGAGATAAAATTCTTCCTCGGTCTACAAATAAAACAAGGCAATGAGAGCATATTCATCAACTAATCCAAATATGCCAACAACTTACTTAAGAAATTTGGAATGGAAGGATACAAGAATGCTAAGACTCTAATGAGCACATCAACAAAATTGGACAAGGATGAAAAGGGTAAGAGGATTAATGAAAAGCTCTATAGAGGTATGATCGGATCACTTTTATATCTCACTGCCTCTAGACCTGACATAATGTATAGTGTATGTATACGTGCTCGCTTTCAATCATGTCCTAAAGAGTCTCATTTAAATGCAGTAAAAAGAATTTTTAAATATTTACATGGCTCATTGCATCTAGGTTTGTGGTATCCTAGAAATTCATCCTTCTACATTATAGGATATTCAGATGTTGAATATGCTGGAAGTCTTTTAGATAGAAAAAGTACTTCAGGTACTTGTCACTTTATTGAAGAATGCTTTGTTTCTTGGTTTAGCAAGAAACAAGTTTCAGTTGCTCTTTCCACCGCTGAAGCGAAATATGTAGCAGCAGGATGTTGTACACAAATCCTTTGGATGAAACAACAACTTAAGGATTATGGTCATAATATGAACCATATACCTATTGGATGTGACAATACAAGTGCCATAAATCTATCTAAGAATCCCATTCAACACTCTAAAAGTAAGCATATTGACATTAGACACCATTTTATTAGAGATCATGTTCAATATGGAGATGTTGTATTGGAATTTATAAGTACAGACAATCATTTGGAAGATATCTTCACTAAGTCTCTAAATGAGGAAAGATTTAATTTCATAAGAAGAGAGCTTGGTATGATTGATGGATTAACTTTATGAATGCCAAAATTGTCAAACCTTGATTGATAATCTTGTGTTTTTGTCTCATCTTTTTAGATATGAGGTAGTTAACTCGATGAAGATATATGTGATAGGGGATAGAAGCTCCTTAGAAATGTGTTAGTCTTGTTTTAGACTAAATTTTATTTAATGAGGATTTTAGGCAATTCACGCCCGTGACATATATTCACGGCCGTGATCTAAATTGCCAAAAGAACCAGTAGCTTTCACGACTTGCTTCAAGACATGATTCACGGCTGAAGGTAGTGAAGACTATATTTCACGACCATAACCTTTTTCTATCACCCCCATGAAACCCTTTGTTCACACCTGTGACTATTTTTCACGACCATGAACATTTCCACCAAAAACTTACAGAAGCATTCACGCTTTGTGTCACGCTCTATTTTACGATCACAAATAGTGAAGATTGTACTTCACGCTCGTGACTAGTCTATGACCACTGTGATAGTTCATCATTCACACCCATTACCTTTAATTTTCACGACCATGAATAATTTCACCTCTCTCTTCACGGGTAGAGCATCTCTTCAGCAAACCGTGAACACGACATTTCACGCCCATGAAGATGTCAGCTATAAAATGTTTCTGCTGTTATTTCTCTCATTCCAACTCTCTAACTTCTCTCATTTATCACCATTAAATACCATTTTGAAGATTTGGCCCCCCTAGAAATTCATTCCATCTATAAATATCTTCAAAAACCATTTCCATCATCAGAAATCACATCACTTTAGGTTTTACTCCAAAATTTCTATCAAATTTTTCACTCTTCAAAAGCTCATTTTTCAATCAAAATGGAAACTGGCTCCTCCAAAGGTACAAGAAAGAAGTCTCATGCTCTAAGAAGGTACACAAATTACCTTCTAAACATTATTCTGGAGCATTGTCATCCTAGATACTCAGTTTTCAAGAAAAGGACACTCCTTTCCTCTTGATCATTTGAGTGGAAAACCATCCATACACTCAGCCTTTAGACAAGCATGACAGAACAACTCCAAACTTGTCATCTGAAAGATTTCATTGATATCCATCAACCGACATTGAGGGAACCAACTCTAGAATTCCTGAGCACCTTGCAAGTCTCTCATACTGGCACGACGAAATTCAATCTTTGCAAGCATCCAAACACCCTATCGACCAAAGATTTTGGAGACATGTTCAACCTTCCTTCTGATGGTATCCTGAATGAGAGTGAAGTGGAGTTCTATGCTACTCAAGCATGGACTCATTTGGGCCTTGACTGCAGCTGGGATGTCAAGAAGACGAAAAACACCCACCTTCGATCCCCAGTGCACAAGTACTTGCATAGGTTTCTAACCTATAGCATTTTTTCCAGAGGAGCCAGCAATGGATCGATCAGGAAGTCAGAGCTTTTTCTTCTGGAGATGGCCCGAAGAGGCCTAACAGTGGCTTTATCTGGATGGTTTGCAAACCATCTTTTGTCAATTACCACCAAGCCCTCCGGAGACATTCTAGTTGGTGGGTACGTGACTCACCTCGCCATCAAGCTATGATATCTGAAGTTAGAGGAACACCACTTCAACCTCATACTAGCACATCCTCGAGACCGACTAGACGTCGAGTCCTTTATCAAAATGGGAGCGGCTGTTCGAATAGTATTTAAGAACAACATTTACTACCGCTTCACTAACACTGCTGGTGAGATTATTTGGGAGGATAATGACTCGGATGACTTCAAAGCTGGCCTCCAAGGAATCCAGTAGAGGAAGAGAGTTTGAGTTGAGATGGCGCCTCTAGAGGTTGAGCAGAAAATTAGACAATCATCTACTTCCACACCAAACTTGGCTCAACAAGTGGCTGACCTCTTGGCACCACGGTTTGAGTAATTGCAGGCTTCGATAGATGAGAGGTTAGAGAACCTTAAGGATTTCATGGAGTCTTGCATGGAGAGCCTCAAGGCAGAAGTAGTTCGCCTTAGAGATAGGATGTTCAGCTAGACCTTATGCTAGTTAGGTTATTTTCTAGCTTGTTTACTGTAGAAATTTCCATTTCCTTTCAGAATTTCAATTTCTTTTGTATTTTTTTTACTATAGTAATATATTTGCTTTTGTTTTCCATTATGTTTTATCTTTTTGTTATTCTTTTTGTTGATGTCAAAAGGGGGAGAACCTAGCAATATATTGTGTTTAAAGTTAAAAACAATACTTATTTTTGTGTTTAAAGTTAAAAGCAATACTTATTTTGAATCAAATGAATATGCAAGTATGCAAATGAGCTTCATATACCTTAAATATACCTTAAGTATACTTTGCATATACCTTGATGCAAGTTACATGAATGAATATGCACTTGATATACTCCGAATATACTTAGCATATACTTAACTTTCTTTAAGGAAAAATGTTGGTATACATTGGATATACCTTGCATATAACTTGCATATACTTAAAACTAGGAAGCAAATTTTTGATGCTACGTTTCATCATTCTTTACAATTCTTGCATTTCAACATTTTTTTATCCTAAGCATCTTTTGAGGGGGAGACTTCTCAAAAGCACATATTGCTAGATTATTTGTCACCATCAAAAAGGGGGAGATTGTTGAACCTTGAGGGGTATTTCTGTCATTTTGATGCTAACAAATAAAATAGCAATAATGTATTTAACATACTTGTTTTCTAAGTTTATTGAACATGGTATGGAATATGATAACAAGAATGGATAATGGAAGACTAATCTTAAAAAGAGAAAAAATGAAGAAATAACATGTTCATGCCCGTGACATTATATGTCATGCCCGTGATGAAGTTTAGCGCCAACTATCCAACATTTAAAGTTCACGGCCATGAAGAATGATAGCAACCATGAAAGAAAGTCACGCCTGTGATAAGACATGACAAATTCTTCTAGAGAGCTTCACGACCAGATTCACCACTTGGACCACGGCCAAGAAGGATGGTCACGCCCGTGAATATATAATGTCACGCCCATGATCAAACACTTCAAATCCTTCTAGAATGTTTCACGGCCAAAGTCACCACTCAAGTCATGGCTTGGAAGAATAGTCACGACTGTGACAATCATACTCACGACTGTGAAAGAGGAAAAAGAAACATGTCAGGCGCGAAAATAAGAGTTGGTGCAACGACTATTTCCACATTAAATGCAATCAAACGACTATAATTCGCCATGGAAGTATAAATGCAAGTCATTTATGAATCCAGAATAAGAGAATAGCTAATACTTCGAATCAAAATCTTATTGTAAGCCATTTGTGCATTTGATATTTTCAAAACAAATAATCTATTCTCTGTGAAAATCTTTTTGCTCATCATTCTTTGAGCATTATAGATTTGTAAGTGTTTCTCTCTATAATCATCTATTCAAGTGAGTTTGGGTATTTTGGGGTTCATAGTAGAACACTTGTAAAAACACAAGGAATTGGTTTATTGTGTGAGCCATTAAAATACAAGGGATTTCTGGGTTAGGTGTGATCCATTGTTAGAAACACCGTAGTTGGGAGTGAGCTTGTAAAACTCCATTGTAACACTTAGAGTGTTAGTGAAACTCCCAATTGAGATTGGGGAGAGGAGTAGGGTTTGTTAACACCCGAACCTCTAAAAATCCTTGTGTCATATCTTTTTATCCCTACTCAACTTAACTTTTTCTTTCCGCACTTAAAAGTTAAATATTTAATATCCAATTCAACCCCCCTTCTTGGTTCAATATCTGAACAACAGTTTGAAATATTTGCCTTCACAAAATGAACTCAATTTGAGACAGAGGCGATGGCTAGAATTAATCAAAGACTAAAATTGTATCATTGATTATCAGTCAGGTAAGGCCAATGTGGTAGCTAACGCTTTGAGTAGAAAAACTCTAGTAGGTAAATGTTAAAAATTAAATTTATTAAGTGAACATGATTAAAAAAATGAAATAATAAGTTATTTATAAATTATTTGGGCAAAATTGCATATTCAACCCAGATTGATTCAACAAGTAAAGGACAATCAGAAGCAGGATACGAAATTAAAGGAAATCTTTGAAATGGTCAAAAAGGGTGAAAAACTAGAATTTACTATCGAATCAGATGGGAGTTTAAGGCAAAAGGGCAAGTTATGTGTACCAGACATATCAGAAT
This sequence comes from Triadica sebifera, assembly GCA_023653625.1. Taxonomy (NCBI): domain Eukaryota; kingdom Viridiplantae; phylum Streptophyta; class Magnoliopsida; order Malpighiales; family Euphorbiaceae; genus Triadica; species Triadica sebifera. Next base: position 11,325,256 of record CM042903.1, on the reverse strand, counting down.
TGAAACAAAAGATTTTGAAGGAGGCTCACAATGTTATTTATGCAATGCACCCGGGAAGCAACAAAATGTATCATGACTTGAAGGCATATTACTAGTGGCCAGGGATGAAAAGAGATATCACGGAGTATACTACCAGATGTTTAACTTGTCAGCAAGTGAAGGCTGAGCATCAAGTACCAACTGGATTATTGCAGTCAATTTCAATTATGGAGTGGAAATGGGAAAGAGTTACAATGGATTTTGTTTCTGGTTTGCCTTTGACACAAAAGAGGCATGATTTAGTATGGATAATGGTGGACCGACTTACTAAATTAGCTCATTTTCTACTGATCAAGATGGATTATCCACTTAACCATTTGGCAGAGATCTTTGTTAATGAGATAATCCGTTTACATGGTATGCCAATTTCAATCATTTCAGATCGATACCTGAGGTTCACTTCAAAATTCTGGAAAAGTTTGCATCAAGCCGTGGTACTCGACTCATTTTCAGCACAACTTTCCACACACAAACAGATGGACAATCAAAGAGGGTCATACAAATATTGAAAGATATGTTGAGGAGTTGTGTGAAACAATTTGGAGGCAGTTGGGACAAACATCTTCCATTGATAGAATTTGCCTACAATAATAGTCACCAAGCTAGTATCGGTATGGCACCATATGAAGCCTTGTATGGGAGGAAAAGAAGAACACCACTATGTTGGACCGAGCTTAGTGAAAAGAAAGTAGTGGGCCCAGATCTAGTGCAGTAGATAGAAGAAAAAGTGAGAGTAATAAGAGATAGGCTGAAAGGCGCTGTTGATAGATATAAATCATATGCAGACTTGAAAAGGAGGGATATTGAGTATACAGTTGGTGACAAAGTATTCTTAAAAGTCTCACCTTGGAAAGGATTTTCCGATTTGGAAAAAAGGGAAAGTTGAGTCCTAGGTTCATTGGACCTTATGAGGTACTTGAACGCATAGGCCCCGTGGCGTACAAATTAGCTCTACCACTAGAGTTAGACAAGATTCACAACGTATTCCATGTGTCCATATTGAGAAGATATCGATCGGATCCATCTCATATCGTATCAACAAAACCTATTGAGATATGGCTAGATCTAACTTATGAAGAGGAGCCAGTGGAAATTCTAGCTCGAGAAATGAAAGAGCTACGAAACAAGAAGGTACGATTGGTAAAGGTTATGTGGAAAAATCATAATTCAGAAGAAGCGACTTAGAAAAATGAAGAGGTGATGAAGGCTTAGTATCCACAATTATTCCACTCCAGTTAAAAAGGTAAATTTCAAGGACGAAATTTTTTTTAAGGAGGGGAAAATTCTAATGCCCAATAATTTAGGCCGAAATCTGCTAGGCCGAATCGATCAGGGTCTAAATTTGGATATGAAAGAAAAAATTCAAATGATAATAAAATATGAGAAAAATATTTTGAATATTATTAATTAAGAATTTTGAAGTTCGGAAGTAAAATTGGAAAAAAATAAATTTTCACTGAACAAAATTGGAAATTGCAGTGTTTTTAGTACAAATATTTTAAGAAGGCATAAAAATGGAATATTATTTTCTCTAAGGAAAGGAATATTCTTTTGATTAACATAAATTAAGAGTGATTTAAATTAATGGACCAATGGGAAACAAGATTAGCAATTATTCCTAACCTCCCACCTAATCAAATTATAAAAAAGTCAAATTTCCACTCTTTGGTCATTATTATTCTTCTTCCTCATCTTAACCAAAGAAAATTCTCTCCCTTTTCTCTCTTTTGCCGTGACCTCTTCTCCCCCATTTATTCTTCTTTTGTTTTCTTCAATCAAGTTAAGATTAGATGGAAAAAAAGGTGGAATAAAGGCAAGATCATCAAAGAAGTGAAGTTAAGTGAGCAAAACCAAGGAAGAGGAAGGAAGCAAGGAAGAGAAAAAGAGAAAGAAGACTTTGGTCATTTTGAAGATCATCAAAGGTGAGTTTAGATTTTCCATCTTCTCACTTTTCTTATTCTATTTTCTTTGAGTTTGGGGTTAGTTGCCATTAAAGCTAGTAATTTAGGGTTATTATTATATTAATAGTGATTAAGGGTGGATTAGGGTGATTAGTGCTTGATTAGTGTAAAATATATTGTTAGGACAAGAAGGTGAACAATCTTTGAACCATAATAAAAGAGGAAGTAAGGGCAAAGAGAAAGCTAGCTAGGAAGAAGAGAAAAGTGAAGAACAAAAATATTTTGAGGTATGTACATTTGGCAAAAATTCAATATAGAAAAATATTATTTTGATGTTGTGATGTTTGTGAAATTATGTATGAAATTCTGGATATTTTATGAGTGATGAATTGGTGATTAAATAATGCCATGAATGTGAAAATAAAAATTAGAATATGAGGTTGATGCATGAAAATGGAAATTGTATGAATTAATTGATGTGTTGAAAAATTCGTCTTATAAATAGTATCTATTTTTCTGGTCATAACTAGAGTTCTGGAAATAATTTTTGAGTGATTCTTATTGGGTTGAAAAGTTAAGACAGAGGGCTTCAACTTTTATTCGGACCATTAGACCTGAATATTCCTAGAATTAGGAGAAAAATATACTCAACGTTTGAACTAGAAATCTGTCAAGTAAAATATTGGACAGATTGCAATGAACGTATCTTAGAAAAAAAATTCATAACTTTTACTATAAAAATTGGCTTCATGTGATTTGAGTTGGAAATTAAATATAAGGCATTAATAAATTTTATAGTTGATCACTTGTTCAAATATTATCTAAAAATGGATGAAAAATAGATAACAATATAAGGCAGCAATCTGTCTAGTAAAATACTGGACTGATTGGAATAAATGTAGCTTAGAAAAAAATTCATAACTTTTGCTTAAAATTTTATTTTAATGTGATTCCAGTTAAAAATTAAAGATAAAACATGTACCTACATTTTGTTAGGTGATTACTCGTCCAATTTTTATCTAAAAATGGACGAAAAATACAAAGCAACATAAGGCAGAAATGTTGTCCGGAATAGGATAGTTTGCATATATGTGTTGATTGTCGAATTCTGTGATAGAAAAATATATTATTTGATTTTCTTATAGTTATAATGATTAAATGGGCAAGTATGAGGTTGTACAATATTTAATGAGAATTATTGCATTTATGTAGAATTTATATTAGTATTACCTACATAATTTATGTAAATAATAATAAAGGTAATAAATATAATTAAGTCCTATAACATCTTGTCGAGAATTATAAATTAGGATAAGTTGGCATGTCAATAAAAGGGTAGAAATGTAGGCACTAAAAATAATAGTGTTGGGATTTAATTTACGTAGGGACTAAGAAATAGTGCTGAGTTGAAATTACGTAGGTACTAAAAAATAGTACTGAGTTCGAAATTACATAGACACCAAAAATGTACTAAGTTGTTTTTAGAAATGTAGACCTTAAATGCCGAGTTATAAAATAATTATGAAGGCATAACAGAAAAAATGCAAATTATTAAATTGATAGTTCAAATTGTATATCTTTTTTGTTAAAATTTCAAGCATGCTTAATGAATAACATGTCATAATTGATAAATTATATCTTTTTGCATGATAAAAATAGTTTTACTATTAATTGAATATTTGACATGCTTAATAAATTAATTGTATTTTCTAAAATTCTATTTTAGAAATATTTTATGTAATTATTAGATAGTTGTCAAACATACCACTAAGCTAGTAGTTTAGCGCGTGTGCTTTATGTGTAAATAAATAGACGTAATTATTACGTTAGGACGACCAAAGATAAGGAGAACCCTAAAATCAGATTGCAGCAGTCTAGTTTCCTTTTGTGTGTAAATTTGTGGCATGTAATATTTATAAGGAATGAATTTTGTAATTTTATATATCTAGTATTATTTGTAAATGTATTTCTAAATATTATAGTTTAATTAAATGAGTTCTTTTAAATCAAATTATTCACATCACTAGTTGCATATTTAAATAAAAAATATATATATGGTAATAAATATTCCACTAATAATAAACTTGAAAATTGAAATAAAAATATTTATACAATAAATTGAGCGTTGGTTTTAAAATAAATGAGCTTAGTAGTACTTTCATATCCTATTAACGATTAGTAGGGTAAGGGAGCGCTACACCCACTATCTCTCTAATCTTGTTATGGAGACCTCTCTCAAATCTCTGACATAACTTCTCTTTTGTCAGTTGATAGTTGTCAAAATAGGCACTAAGGCACTCAAACTCGTGCTCATACTCTGCTACTGTCTTGTTTCCCTGTTTGAGTCTCTAGAGGGCATCTTGCATCTCTGCTTCATACTTTGACCCTATGTATTTCTTTTCAACCTGGACCAAGACGAAATCTCGATTTAACTATTTACCTAGTGTATGCTTGCATACTGAATCCCACCAAATGAATGCAGGACCCTGAAGTAATGCCATAGTACTTTCAAATTTCTCTTTGGGCGGGCTGTGAGTAATTTCAAATAACCTCTTTATCTTGAACAACCATTCCTTAACTTGCACAGGTGTTAATGGATCACACCCATAGAAATGTTCTGCTCCCAATTTCTTCAACTACTCCAAAATAGGCTTCTCTTTAGGTGGAGCTGGAGGTTGTACCTGTGCTGTGAGCTGTGGCTATTGAGCTTGATCAGCTTGCATTCTTTGTTGAATATAATTAGCCATGATCCGGTTGTGACGGTGGAGATGGTGCAACTGGTGGAGTGACATTCTATTGCAAGGCTTCAGCTTGTCTAACACTAACCAACGCTTCACTCTCACCGTCCCCAACACCTTGACCTTGTTGGGATGCCATCATTCACTATAAAACAAGAAAAGAGCAAGCATACATTAGACTTATAATACACTTCATCCATAAATTGACATGTATATAAATATATCCATTCACTTAATTCCCACTCCGATCTTAGAACCATCTTGACCACGCTTTGATACCACTAAAACTATGACCCCCTTATAATAATCATCATATACGTATGTTATGTTGATTAATATAATTATAGCCGATGTGTGTACCAAATTTTTTTTCTTATTTTAATTTACTTTAATGACCATTCTATTATTAGCACTTAATTAATCCTTTTTATTTTTCAAAAATTTCGGCACCATAACAGCTATATATTAACTACCCACCTGTAATGCAAACAATCCACAACTCATTTTTGGGCACAACAATATACATATAATAATTCACAAATATCATTCTCCATTCAACCACAATTAAATATTTCATTCTTTACACATTTAATAATTCACAAATATTCTTTTATCAGAATATGTACATAATTTTATTCGTACAACACTATATCTACACATATATATATACATGTCATTTTTAGTACTAACATATTATTATTTATTCTTCTGTGACCTTCCAAAACTTGAACACTTGTTCCTGTCTTTCCTGCTACTACCTGCACGCAGTCAAATAACTATGTGTTGAGCATTTGCCCAATTGTGATTACTAATCTAAAAATTTCCACTGACTTATTTTTTTAATGCAATCATACATGCAATAATATTTTTAATATACTATTGAAATTTTTTTCTTTAATATATTATTCTTTTTATCAATACTTTATTTTTAATTACCTTTAATTCACTATTTAATATCTTTATTTAATTAGCAATATTTTTCAATTAATTTTTTTCTGAACTTTCAATTTCTTTCAATTAAATCCGTTTTCATTTTATTTCTTAAATTAATCATTCTTTTCTTTCTTCTTATTTATTTATTTCAATTATTTATTTAATTAGCTACAAATTTCACTTTAATTCAAAAATTTTCATTTATTTACAATTATGTCACTAACTATATATTATTTACACTTTTGCCCCTAATATTTTAATTTTCCATTTATTTATTTATTTATTTATTTTTATTTTAGTTCTTTTTACTACACAATTTAATATTTATCTTCCACTTATTTTTTATTTCTCAATTTTAATATTTTTTTTCTTTTGTTACCATTATCACTTTTATCATATTTATCAAATTTATCACTTATGTCATTTTTATCATATATTTTATTTTTATTATTTTTCTCATATTTTTGACATTTATCATTTTCATTATATTTTTCACATTTATTAATTTTCTCGTATTTTTACTTTTATCATTTTATTCACATTTGTCACTTTTATCATTTTTACAATTATACCATTTTATTATTCTTATCATGTTTTTCACTTTTATCATTATTACTACTTTTATTCAAATTTGCCCATAGTTTCCATCCGATAAAAAATCTGCAGACTAGATACATGGGACGTGGATCCAAAAGTCCACTATATTGAAGAGTAATCTCGAATGATCACCCGAGCACTACAATGTACACTGTTCACTGAATCACTATCACTGAAGTAGACTATCATTGGCCTACATAAGCGAGTCGCCATAACCTGCACTGCGGTAATGGTGTCCCTATGGCTAGCCAATTATATCCTAGACTAGATTTAACCATCAGAAAAATAACTAAGGGAATTATTTTATTCATTTAATTCAATTTCCATTAAATTCATAATTTTCATTATTTTTACATTATTAATTGTTGAACCTTGAGGGGTATTTCCGTCATTTTGATGATAACAAATAAAATAGCAATAATGTATTTAACATACTTATTTTCTAAGTCTATTGAATAGGGTATGAAATATGATAGTAAGAATGGAGAATGGAAGATTAATCTTAAAAAGGTAAAATTGAAGAAATAGCATGTTCACGCCCGTGACCTTATGTGTCACGCCCGTGATGAAGCTTAGCGCCAATAAACCAACATTTAAAGTTTACAGCCATGAAGAATGATAGCAACCGTGAATGATCATATCAGTCATGCTCGTGAAAAGATATGGCAAATTCTTCCAGAGAGCTTCACGGCTAGAGTCACCACTTGGACCATGGCTTGGAAGTATGTCACGCCCATGAAGATAAAATGTCACGCCTGTGAGCAAACACTTCAAAACCTTCCAGAATGCTTCACGATCAAGTCACCACTCAAGTCACAATTTGGAAGAATAGTCACGACTGTGACACACTTAGTCACGACCGTGAAAGATGAAAGAGAAACATGTCAGGCGCGATTATAAGGGTTGGTGCAATGGCTATTTCCTCATTAAATACAATCAAACAACAAAATCCTGAGAAGTCTTCCTCTCAAAGATTAAGGTTCACGAGTTGCCGGTATATAAGAGGCAAATGAAGACATGAGCATCATGAATACTGATGTGCTTATTGGAAAATTTCTCACACACGAAATGACAGTGAAAAGAGATAGAGAGCTTGAAGCATAGCTAGAAAAAAAGCCTATAGAACTAAAAGGCTCTACTTTAAAATCTCAAAAGGAAGTTGAAGATGATGAAGAAAAGAGTGATGATGCAAATGAGGGCATTGCTATGCTCTCAAGAAGGCTGAAAAGAATCATTTAGAAAAGAATGAGAAACTCTAGAAAATTCAGGCAAAGAAACCTCAAACAGACTTCTAAGTATGCACAAATAAGTAAAGAAGAGGTAAAGTGCTATGAATGTGGAAAGAAAGGGCATATTAAACTGGAATGTCCAAGGCTCAAGAAGCACAAGAGCAAATACCAAAGAGACAATGGGGAGAAAGGTCTCAAAGCCACATGGGATGACTAAAACTCTTCAAGTGGAAAAGATGACAATGAAAGGGAAGAGGTCAACCTATGGTTTATGGCTATAGAGGATCACGTCTCGGACAAGGTAAGATCACTTTGACTCATACTCTTTCAATAATGATAGCACTGATAATGATAGTAATAGTGAAGATGATGATGATGATCAAAGCCTAATAGAAGTATTGAATCTAGAACTAGAAAAATATAGAAGTAAATTCAATACTTATAAGAATAACATTTCTAATTTGAAAATCAAAATGGATGCTTTAGAAAAAGAGAACTTTAAGCTTAAATCATCTAATGAATCTCTTCAAAAGTCATTAGATGGATACACTTCAAGACCTTCAACTAAATCCTTGCTTAAAGAAAACAATACTTTGAAAAATGAAGTTGAGGTACTTAGAAACTCTATTTCAAAATTTTAGAAAGGAAAGAGAGCTTAGATACTCTCATTGTGTCTGAAAGACCACCCTTAATTAGACATGGTCTAGGATTTAATGGTACATCATCATTGTTGAACCTTGAGGGGCATTTCTATCATTTTGATGATAACAAATAAAATAGCAATATTGTATTTTACATACTTGTTTTCTAAGTCTATTGAACAGGGTATGAAATTTGATTGCAAGAATGGAGAATGGAAGATTGGTATCAGAGCTTTGTTTAGCATCAAAGCCTAAACAACGCTAGTAATGATCAAGACATGGACAATGAAGGATTCTAAAGTCTCTAGCCTTACTTTGATGGAGCAAATTATGCTCATTGGAAGTTTCGGATGGAGACATATCTGGATAGTAAAGGAATTGAAGTCTGGGATAGTGTTCGAAAAGAATGGACACCACCAACTAGAAGTGGAGTTGATGGTGAAGAAGAAATCTTATCAAGAGATGATTGGACAGAGCCTCAAAGAAGAGTAAACTTCAAAAACAAGAAGACAGTGACAATTCTCTCAAGCTCATTATCCATTGAAGAATGTGGTAGAATACAACACTTCCCAATAGTTTATAACATGTGGAAAACATTGGAAAACTATCATGAAGGAACTAAGCAAGTTAAATCCAAGAAGATTCAACTTCTTACTTCAGAGTATGAGCTCTTCAAGAAGAAATATAATGAGTCAATTACTAAAATGACCAATCATCTTCTAGCCATCATAAATGGCATGAGAAAACTTGGAAAACATCTAAGCTTGGAAGATGTAAATAACAAAATCCTAAGAAGTCTTCCTCTCAAAGATTACGGTTCAAGAGTTACCGGTATAGAAGAGGCAAATGAAGACATGAGCATCATGAATACTAATGTGCTTATTGGAAAACTTCTCACACACAAAATGGCAGTGAAAAGAGATAGAGAGCTTGAAGCAGAGCCAGAAAAAAGAAAACTTTTAGCACTAAAAGCCTCTACCTCAAAATCCAAAGAAGTAAGGAAGAGGTAAAGTGCTATGAATGTGGAAAGAAAGGGCATATTAAACTAGTCCAAGGCTTTAAAAGCATAAGAGAAAATACCAAAGAGACAATGGGGAGAAAGGTCACAAAGCCACATGGCATGACGAAAGCTCTTCAAGCGAAAAAGATGACAATGAAAGCGAAGAGGTCAACCTATGCTTCATGGCTATGAAGGATCATGTCTCGAATAAGGTAAGATCACTACGCTCATACTCTTTCGATAATAATAGTGATAGTGATGATGATGATGATGATGAACAAAACCTAATAGAAGAATTGAATTTAGAATTAGAAAAATATAGGAGTAAATTCAGTACTTATAAGAAAAGTATTTCTAATTTAAAAATCAAAATGGATGCCTTAGAAAAGGAGAACCTTAAGCTTAAATCATCTAATGAATCTCTTCAAAAGTCATCAGATGAATACTCATCAAGACCCTCAACAAAATCCTTGTGTAAAGAAAATAATACTTTAAAAAATGAAGTTGAGGAACTTAGAAATTCAATTTCAAAATTCCACAAAGGAAAAGAGAGTTTAGATACTCTCATTGTGTCTCAAAGGCCACCTTTAATTAGACATGGTCTAGGATTTAAGGACACATCATCATCTTCTCACAAAACCATTTTTGTTAAGTATAGTGAACCTCATATCTCTACACTTGTTGGAACAACACCAAGGAATAAGTACACTAAACCTTCAATACATAAAAAGAATAATCATGCCTTTATGTATAAGAAACATATTTATAGAAAAGCACCAATTAATCATAATTGTGCAGGCCATTGTTCTCAAAATCAGTCTAATAGAAATATGGGATTCAAAAATATTGTAAGACCAAAATGCAATGTTAGACATAAACGGTGTAATTATTGTATGAAAATTGGTCACATAAATAAACATTGCTGGATAAGGAAGGCTAACTGGGAACCTTCATGTGCTAACCCCTAAGGACCCAAGCTCATTTGGGTACCTAAAAATCATACTTGAATTGTGATTCTATAGGTTTGCCTCAAGTCCACAATAAACAAAAATTTTTGGCTAGTAGATAGTGGTTGCTCAAAGAACTCTTCAATGAAATCAAAAATATTGATAGAGGTAAAATTACCTTTGGAAACAATGCTAAGGGTAAGGTAATTGGCATTGGTTTTATTAGTATTAATGGTACTTCTTTTATTAAAGATGTCTTACTTGTTGAAGGCTTGAAACATAACTTGTTAAGTGTAAGTCAATTATGTGATAAAGGTAACAAAGTAACATTTACTTCCAACGAATGTCTTGTAACCTCTATTGATGGTCAAGAAATATTTCAAGAAAATAGAGATGTAAACACCTACATAATAGAATTACACAAAATATCTAACCATTCCTTTAAGTGTCTTGTGACTACTAGTGATGAATCTTGGTTGTGGCATAAAAGGCTTGGTCATGCGAACATGGACTTAATTCAAAGCCTCAGCACAGGAGAGCTAGTAAATAGACTGCCAAAAGTCAAATTTGAAAAAGACAAGACATGTGAACCTTGCCAAAGAGGGAAACAACACAAGTCATCTTTGAAAACCAAAAACATAGTAAGTACCTCAAAACCTCTACAACTTATGCATCTAGTTTTATTTGGATTGACTAGAATTGCAAGCTTAGGAGGTAAACATTATGCCTTTGTCACCGTAGACGATTACTCTAGATTCACTTGGGTAATTTTCTTAGCTCAAAAGAGTGATTCTTTTGAAAATTTCAAAAACTTTACTAAAAGAGTTCAAAATGAAAAAGGATATTGTATTTCAAAAATAAGAAGTGACCATGGCAAAGAATTTGAAAATGAAAACTTTGAAAGTTTTTGTCTTGAACTTGGCATTTCACAGAATTTATCATCTCCTAGGACACCTCAACAAAATGGGGTAGTTGAAAGGAATAATCGAACTTTAATTGAAAATGGCTAGAACAATGCTCAATGAGTATGGTCTACCAACTTACTTTTGGGCAGAAGCCACAAATACTGCTTGTTATATTTCAAATTGAGTTTTCAAACGACCTCTCCTAAACAAAACCTCAGTTGAGCTATGGAATGGAAGAAAGCCCTTGATATAATACTTTAGAGTATTTGGATGCAAGTGCTTCATATTGAATACCAAGGACAACCTTGGAAATTTTGCTTCTAATTCTGATGAAGGTATCTTTTTAGGATATTCTGCATATAGCGAAGCATATAGAGTATTTACTAAAAGGTCATTAACTCTTGAAGAATCTATGCATGTTGTTTTTAATGAATCTAGTAGACTTGATCTTGTGAAAGGTAGTGTTCTTGATGATTTTGTAGGAACCATGGAAAAACTTAATCTTGGAAATGAAAGAGAAGAAATTGAGCAAGAAGATTCACATCAAGATGATTCTCTACCTCAAGCTCAAGAGGAAAACTGACAAGAGCTCCCAATGGAATTGAGATTGACAAAAAATCACCCTAAGGAGCAAATCATTGGTGATCCTTCAAGGGGAGTAATTACTAGGTCTCATTTCAAACATTTAGCCTCTGACCTTGCTTTTATTTCTCCAATTGAGCCTAAAAATATTGATGAGGCTCTTAATGATGATAGTTGGGTGATTGCAATGCAAGAGGAACTCAACCAATTTGAGAGAAGTAAGGTATGGACCTTAGTACCTAGACCTAAGGCTCATCAAATAATAGGTAGCAAATGGGTGTTTAGAAATAAATTTGATGAACAAGGTTCAATAACTAGGAATAAGGCTAGATTAGTTGCAAAAGGGTATAATCAGGAAGAAGGAATAGATTATGATGAGACTTATGCTCCGGTAGCTAGATTAGAAGCCATAAGAATACTTTTAGCTTATGCATGCCACATGAATTTCAAAATCTTTCAAATGGATGTGAAAAGTGCCTTTTTAAATGGTTTTATAGAAGAAAAAGTATATGTGGAACAATCACCAGGTTTTGAAAGCCATGATTTGCCTAATCATGTATTGAAACTTTCAAAAGCTTTATATGGTTTGACAGACACCCCAAGAGCTTGGTACGAAAGACTAAGTTCTTTTCTCTTAGAAAATAACTTTACAAAAGGGAATGTTGACACTACATTATTCATTAAAAAGCATAAGCATGATATTTTAATTGTTCAAATTTATTTTGATGATATCATATTTGGGTCTACTAATGAATTGCTTTGTCAAGAATTTGCTAAGTGTATGACTAGGGAATTCGAAATGAGCATGATGGGAGAGCTTAAATATTTCCTTGGTCTACAAATAAGCATGATATTCTAATTGTTCAAATTTATGTTGATGATATCATATTTGGGTCTACTAATGAATTGCTTTATCAAGAATTTGCTAAGTGTATGACTAGGGAATTCGAAATGAGGATGATGGGAGAGCTTAAATATTTCCTTGGTCTACAAATAAAACAAGGCAATGAGGGCATATTCATCAACCAATCCAAATATGCCAAAGACCTACTTAAGAAATTTGGAATGAAAGGATGCAAGAATGCTAAGAATTCAATGAGCACATCAACAAAATTGGACAAGGATGAAAAGGGTAAGAGCATTAATGAAAAGCTTTATAGAGGTATGATTGGATCACTTTTATATCTTTCTACTTCTAGACCCAACATAATGTATAGTGTATGCTTATGTGCACGCTTTCAATCGTGTCCAAAAGAGTCTCATTTACATGCAGTAAAAAGAATTCTAAGATATTTACTTGGCTCATTGCATCTAGGTTTGTGGTATCCTAGAAATTCATCCCTTTATATTGTAGGATATTCAGATGCTGATTATGCTAGTAGTCTTTTAGATAGAAAAAGTACTCAGGTACTTGTCATTTTATTGGAGAGTGCTTAGTTTCTTGGTTTAGCAAAAAACAAGTTTCAGTTGCTCTATCTACTGCTTTAGCAGAGTATGTAGCAGCAGGATGTTGTTGTACACAAATCCTTTGGATGAAACAACAACTTAAGGATTATGGTCATAATATGAATCATATACCTATTAGATGTGACAATACAAGTGCTATAAATCTATCAAAGAATTCCATTCAACATTTTAGAAGTAAGCATATTGACATTAAACACCATTTTATTAGAGATCATGTTCAATATAGAGATGTTGCATTGGAATTTTTAAGCACAGAAAATAAATTGGCAAATATATTCACTAAGTCTCTAAATGAGGAAAGATTTAATTTCATAAGAAGAGAGGTTGGTATGATTGATGGTGTTAACCTTGAGGGGTATTTCTGTCATTTTGATGATAACAAATAATATAGCAATATTGTATTTAACATACTTGTTTTTGTAAGTATATTATACAGGACATGAATTAAAATAGCAAGAATGGAGAATTGGAAGAATAATCCTTGAAAAACAAAATTCAAGTAGTAGCATGTTCACTGCCGTGACTCTAGGAGTCACTCCCGTGAAGGAAGCTATCCGTTACCAAAACCAACATTTGAAGTTCACGGCCATGAAGGAAACACAAACCGTGAAGTAAGCATTTCAGTCAGCCCCGTGAATAAAGGTATCACCCCCGTGAAGATTCATGCAATTTCATCCAGAGAGCTTCATGACCAGAGTCACCACTTGGATCACGGCTAGGAAGATTGTCACGCCCGTGAATTAGTATGTCACGCCTGTGACTCAATATGTCAAAACATTCCAGAGTGCTTCACGACCAAGGTCACCACTTCAGTCACGGCTTGGGAAGAACTGTCACTCCCGTGACAATCATAGTCACGCCCGTGAACAATGAAAGAGAAAAATGTCAGGCACGATGTTTTGGTTGGTACAATGGCTAGTTTCTTATTTAATGCACCCCAAAGGCTATATTCAGCCATGGGAGTATAAATGGAAGTCATTTATGCATTAAGGAACAAGAGAATGATAAGAAAAACAAAAGAACAGCATATACTTCGAATTTAATTCTTATTACAAGCTATTTGTACTTTAATACTTTGAGAACAAATCTATTCTCTGTAAAAATATTTTTGCTCCTCATATTTGAGCAATAAATATTTATAAGTGGTTCTCTCTGTAATCTTTACTCAAGTGAGGTTTGGGTAGTTCTGGGTTAAGAGTAGAACACTTGTAAGGGTTGTTTGTGTGAGCCTGTAAAACACAAAGTGTAGGTTGTTTGTGTGAGCCTGTAAAACACAAAGTGTAGGTTGTTTGTGTGAGCCTGTAAAACACAAATGAATTGGTTATTGTGTGAGCCATTAAAACACAAGGAATTTCTGGGTTAGGTGTGAGCCATTGTGAGAAACACCATAGTTGGGAGTGAGCTTGTAAAACTCCATTGTAACACTTAGTGTGTTAGTGAAACTCCCAATTACGATTGGGGAGAGGAGTAGGGTTTGTTAACACCCGAACCTCTATAAATCTGTGTGTCAAATTTTCTCTATCCTTCCTCAAATTAATTGTTTATTTCCGCACCTTAAAGTTTAATTTTTAAAACTCCAATTCAACCCCCCTTCTTGGCTTGATATCTGGGCAAAAGATGGTTTAACTTTGTGATTGCCAAATTGCCAAACCATAATTGATAATCTTGTTTTTGTCTCATCTTACTAGATATAAGGTAGTTAATTTGATGGAAATTTATGTTATAAGGAATATAATCTTCCTAAAAATGCTTTAGTTTTCGTTTTAGACTTAATTTTATTTGATGAGAATGTTAGGCAGTTCACGCCTGTGACATATGTTCACGATTGTGAACTAAATCGCCAAAAGAGCCAGTAGCTTTCACGACTTGCTTCATGAGATGGTTCATGGCTTAAAGTGGTGAAGACTATGTTTCACGACTTAATTCACCCCCGTGAAATGCTTTGTTCACTCATGTGAAGCATTTTCACGACCGTGAACATTTCCACACAATAACTCACAGAAACGTTCACACTTTGTGTCACGCTTTGTTTCATGGTCATAAGTAGTGAAATTCAACACTTCACGCCCGTGACTCCATTTTTCACCACAGTGATAGTTCATCATTCACGCCCTTGACCTTCAAATGTCATGACCGTGAACAATTTCACGCCTTTATTCAAGGGTAGATCACCCTTTCAGCAAACCGTGAACACGACACTTCACGCCCGTGACTACGTGTTTCACACCCGTGAAGAGGTCGCCTATATAACGTTTATGCCGGTTATTTTTCACATTTCAACTCTACAACTTTTTGCAACTGCTCTCATTTATCAACATTCATTGTCACATTGAAGATTCTGGCCCCCTAGTCACATATTTCATCTATAAAAACCATCAAAAACTTTTTCCATCATCACAAAATCATCTTTCCTCAGGGTTTCCTCACTAATTCTGTCAAACTTTTTCAACTCTTCAAAATTCATTTCCTCAATGAAGATGGAAACTAGATCATCAAAGGGTACTAGGAAGAAATCTCATGCTCCCATAAGGTATTCAGATTACCTAATGAACATAATTCCAGAGCATTGCCATCCTAGGTACTCTATGCTTAAGAAAAGGCCTCTCATTTCCTCAAGGTCATTTGAGTGGCAGAAAGTACGCACTGTCGGGCTCGAGAGAGTAATGACAGAGCAACTCCAGGTCTGTCATTTGAAGGATTTTGTTGACATTCATCAGGCCACCTTGAGAGAGCCCACCTTGGAATTCTTGAGCACTCTGCAAGTGTCCCACTGGAACTGTGAAGTTTCAATTGTGCAAGCATCCGAACACCCTCTCTGCCACATAATTCGGAGATCTATTCAATCTTCCCTCGGATGGTATCCTCAACAACAGTGAAGTGCAGTTCTATGCAACTCAAGCATGGACTTACTTTGGTTTGGATTGCAGCTAGGACATAAAAAAGACAAAGAGCACTCACCTTCGGTCCCCAGTGCACAAATATCTATATAGGTTTCTAACCTATAACATATTTGCTCGAGGAGACAAAAATGGCACCATTAGAAAGTTTGAGCTTTTTCTCCTGGAGATGGCCCAAAGAGGCCTCACAGTGGCACTATCTCGATGGTTTGCGAACCATCTATTGTCCATTGCCACTAAGCCCTTTGGAGACATTCTCATTGGCGGGTATGTGACCCATATTGCTTTAAAGCTTGGATATTTGAAGTTGGATGCACATCACTATAACCTCATCACAGGGCATCCTCGAGACCGACTGGACGTCGAGTCTTTCATCAGGATGGGAGCGGCTGTTCGAATTGTCTTTGAAAACAATATTTACTACTGCTTCATCGACACTGCTGGCGAAATCATATGGGAAGATAATGACTTGGAGGACTTCAAAGATGGCCTTCAAGGTATCCAGCAGAAGAAAAGGGCTCAAGTTGAGATGGAACCTCCTGAGGTTGAGCAGGACATCGGACAATCCTCTGCCTCCACACCAAATTTGGCTCAGTAAGTGGTTAACCTCCTAGCACCACGATTTGAGTAGTTGCAGGCTTCCATGGATGAGAGGTTGGAGCACCTCAAGGACTTCATGGAGTCTAGGATGGACAGCCTCGAGGCAGAAGTTGCTCGTCTTAGGGATAGGATGTCTGGATAGATGTTAGGCTTTATGTTAGCCTTGCTATGTTTATGTCTTGCTTCTTTGTGTGTAGGAAATTTTAATTTCCTTTCTGAATTTCATTTACTTTTGTTTGTACTTCTCTTTCATATTTAATATACTTGTTTTTTTTCCATTATGGTTTATCTTTATTGATATCCTTTTTTGTTGCTGACAAAAGGGGGAGAATGACTAGCAATATTTTAAGAGAAGTGCAAGTAATACTTAATTTTGATTCAAAATGAATATGCAAGTATGCAAATGAGCTCTGAGCTTTATACACCTTAAATATATCTTAAGTATACTTTGCATATACCTTGATGCAAGTTACAAAAATGAATATGCACTTGATATATACTCTTAATAGACCTTACATATACTTCATGCTTTAAAGAAAATTTTGGTATACATTGGATATACTTTGCATATAACTTGCATATACTTAAAACTAGAAAGTTTATTTTGATGCTACATTTCATCATTCTCTACAATTCTTGCACTTCATCATTTTTTATCCTAAGCATCTTTTGAGGGGGAGACTTCTCAAAAGCACATATTGCTAGATTATTTGTCACCATCAAAAAGAGAGAAATTGTTAAACCTTGAGGGGTATTTCTGTCATTTTGATGATAACAAATAAAATAGCAATATTGTATTTAACATACTTATTTTCTAAGTCTATTGAACAAGGTATGGAATTTGATAGCAAGAATGGAGAATGGAAGATTAATCTTCAAAAGATAAAATTGAAGTAGCATGTTCATGTCTGTGATAAAGCTAACCGCCAACAAACCAACATTTAAAGTTCACGGCCATGAAGGAAGATAGCAATCGTGAATGAGCATCTAAGTCACGCCCGTGAAAGAACAAGACAAATTCTTCTCGATAGCTTCATGACCAAAGTCGCCACTTAAACCACGGGTTGGAAGGTTGTCACGCCCGTGAAGATAAAATGTCATGCCAGTGAACAAATACTTCAAAAACCTTCCAGAATTCTTCACGGCCAAGGTCACTAATTAAGTCACGACTTGGAAGAATAGTCACGACCGTGACACACATAGTCACGCCCGTGAAACATGAAAGAGAAACATGTTAGACGCAATTATAAGGGTTGGTACAACGACTATTTCCACATTAAATGCAATAAAACGACTAGAATTCACCATGGAAGTATAAATGCAAGTCATTTATGAATCCATAACAAGAGAATAGCTAATACTTCAAATCAAAATTTTGTTGTAAGCCATTTGTGCATTTAATACTTTCAAAGAACAAACATTTATTCTCTGTGAAAATCATTTTGCTCATTTTTTTTGAGCATTAAAGATTTGTAAGTGTTTCTCTCTGTAATCATTTACTCAAGTGAGCTTTGGGTATTTTGGGGTTAAGAGTAGAACATTTGTAAGGGTTAGTTGTGTGAGCCTCTAAAACACAAAGAAAGGTTGTTTGTGTGAGCAAGTAAAACACAAGGTAAAGGTTGTTTGTGTGAGCCTGTAAAACACAAGGAATTAGTTATTGTGTGAGTCATCAAAACATAAGGGATTTTTGGGTTAGGTGTGAGTCATTGTGAGAAACACCATAGTTGGGAGTGAGCTTGTAAAACTCCATTGTAACACTTAGTGTGTTAGTGAAACTCCCAATTGCGATTGGGGAGAGGAGTAGGGTTTGTTAACACCCGAACCTCTATAAAAATCCTTGTGTCAAATTTCTCTATCTCTCTTAAACTTAACTTCTTATTTCTGCACTTTAATTTTATTTTTTTTAAACTCCAACTCAACCCCCCTTCTTGGCTCAATATTTGGGCAACAATCATCTTCTCACAAAACTATTTTTGTTAAGTCAAGTGAACCTCACATCTCCATACTTGCTGGAACAGCACCAAGAAATAAGTACACTAAACCTTTTATACAAAAAAGGAATAATCAAGGATTGGTAAGCCTAAGAAAGAAACCTCAAAAGGCTAATCATGCCTTTATGTATAAGAAGCATGCATCTAGAAAAACACCAATTAATCAAGATGGTGCAAGCCATTGTTCTCAAAATCAATCTAATGGGAATAGGGCATTCAAGAACATTGTAAGATCAAAAAGCATCTTTAGACCTAAACAGTGTAATTATTTTATCAAATTTGGTCACATAAATAAATATAGCAGGATAAGGAAGGCTTATTGGGAACCTTCATGTGCTAACCCCCAAGGACCCAAGCTCATTTGGGTACCTAAACAACATACTTAAATTGTGATTCTATAGGTATGCCTAAAGTCCACAATAAACAAAAATGCTTGGCTAGTAGACAGTGGATGCTCAAGGCATATGACAGGAGACAAAGAACTCTTGAATGAAATCAAAAGTATTGATGGAGGTAAAGTTACCTTTGGAAACAATGCTAAGGGTAAGGTAATTGGCATTGACTCTATTGGTATTAATGGTACTACTTTTATTAAAGATGTCTTACTTGTTGATGGCTTGAAACATAACTTATTGAGTGTAAGTCAATTATGTGATAAAGGAAACAAAGTAACCTTTACTTCCAACAAATGTCTTGTAACCTCTATTGATGGTCAAGAGATATTTAAAGGAAATAGAGATGTTAACACCTACATAATAGAATTACACAAAATATCTAACCATTCTTCTAAGTGCCTTGTGACTACTAGTGATGAATCTTGGCTTTGGCATAGAAGGCTTGGTCATGAGAACATGGACTTAATTCAAAGCCTCAGCACAAGAGAGCTGGTCATGGGACTACCAAAAGTCAAATTTGAAAAAGACAAGACATGTGAACTTAGGAGGTAAACATTATGCCTTTGTCATCGTAGATGATTACTCTAGATTCACTTGAGTAATTTTCTTAGCTCAAAATAGTGATGCTTTTGAAAATTTCAAAAAATTTGCTAAAAGAGTTCAAAATGAAAAAGGATATTGCATTTCAAAAATAAGAAGTGACCATGGAAAAGATTTTGAAAATGAAAACTTTGAAAGTTTTTGTCTTGAACATGGCATTTTGCAGAATTTTTCATGTCCTAGGACTCCTCAACAAAATGGGGTAGTTGAAAGGAAAAATCGAAATTTAAATGAAATGGCTAGAACAATGCTCAATGAGTATGCTTTACCAACTTACTTTTGGGATGAAGCCACAAATACTGCTTGTTATATTTCAAATCGAGTTTTCAAAAGACCTCTCCTAAACAAAACTTCATTTGAGCTATGGAATGGAAGAAAGCCCTTGATATCATAATTTAGAGTATTTGGATGCAAGTGCTTCATATTGAATTCCAAGGACAACCTTGGAAAATTTGCTTTTAAATCTGATGAGGGTATCTTTGTAAGATACTCTACAACTAGCAAAGCATATAGAGCATTTAATAAAAAGTCATTAACTGTTGAAGAATCTATGCATGTTGTTTTTAATGAATCTAGTAGACTTGATCTTGTGAAAGATAGTGTTCTTGATGATGTTGTAGGCACCATAGAAAGCCTTGATCATGGAAATGAAAGAGAAGAAAATGATCAAGAAGATTCAGATCAAGATGATTCTCTACCTCAAGCTCAAGAGGAAAATAGGCAAGAGCTCCCAAAGGAATAAAGTTTGACAAAAGATCACCCCAAAGAGCAAATCATTGGTGATCCTTCAAGGGGAGTAAGTACTAGATCTCATCTCAAACATTTAGCTTCTGACCTTGCTTTTGTTTCTCAAATTGAGCCTAAAAATATTGATGAGGCTCTTAATGATGAAAGTTGGGTGATTTCAATGCAAGAGGAACTCCACCAATTTGAGAGAAGTAAGGTATGAACCTTAGTACCTAAACCCAAAGAGCATCAAATAATAGGTAGCAAATGGGTGTTTAGAAATAAACTTGATGAACAAGGTTCAATAAGTAGGAATAAGGCTAAATTGGTCGCAAAAGGGTATAATTAGGAAGAAGGAATAGATTATGATGAGACCTATGCTCCTGTAGCTAGATTAGAAGCCATAAGAATACTTTTAGCATATGCATGCCATATGAATTTCAAACTCTTTCAAATGGATTTGAAAAGTGAGTTCTTAATTGGTTTTATAGAAAAATAAGTTTATGTAGAACAACCACTAGGTTTTGAAAGTTATGAGTTGCCTAATCATGTATTTAAACTTTCAAAAGCTTTATATGGTTTGAAACAAGCCCCAAGAGCTTGGTACGAAAGACTAAGTTCCTTTCTCTTAGAAAATAACTTTACAAAGAGGAATGTTGACACTACATTATTCATTAAAAAGCATAAGCGTGATATTCTAATTGTTCAAATTTATGTTGATGATATCATATTTGGGTCTACTAATGAATTTCTTTGTCAAGAATTTGCTAAGTATATGACTGGGGAATTCAAAATGAGCATGATGTGTGAGCTTAAATATTTCCTTGGTCTACAAATAAAACAAGGCAATGAGGGCATATTCATCAATCAATCCAAATATGCCAAAGTCTTACTTAAGAAATTTGGAATGGAAGGATGCAAGAATGCCAAAGCTCCAATGAGCACATCAACAAAATTGGACAAGGATGAAAAGGGTATGAGCATTAATGAAAAGCTCTATAGAGGTATGATCAGATCAGTTTTATATCTTACTGCTTCTAGACCCGACATAATGTATAGTGTATGCTTATGTGCACACTTTCAATCATGTCCAAAAGAGTCTCATTTAAATGCAGTAAAAAGAATTCTAAAATATTTACATGGCTCGTTGCATCTAGGTTTGTGGTATCCTAGAAATTCATCCTTTTACATTGTAGGATATTCAGATGCTGATTATGCTGGTAGTCTTTTAGATAGAAAAAGTACTTCAGATACTTGTCACTTTATTAGAGAGTGCTTAGTTTCTTGGTTTAGCAAGAAACAAGTTTCAGTTGCTATTTCTACTGTTGAAGCGGAGCATGTAGCAGCAGGATGTTGTTGTACATAAATTCTTTGGATGAAACAACAACTTAAGGATTATGGTCATAGCATGAACCATATACCTATTAGATGTGAAAATACAAGTGCAATAAATCTATCTAATAATCCCATTCAACATTCTAGATGTAAGCATATTGACATAAGACATCATTTTATTAGAGATCATGTTCAATATCGATGTTGTATTGGAATTTATAAGCACAAATAATCAATTGGCAGATATCTTCACTAAGTCTCTAAATGAGGAAATATTTTATTTCATAAGAAGAGAGATTGGTATGATTGATGGATCAACTTTGTAATTGCCAAATTGTCAAACCTTGATTGATAATCTTGTTTTTATGTCATCTTACTAGAAATAAGGTAGCTAATTTGATGGAAAAATATGTTATAGGGGATAGAAGCTCCTTAGAAATTCTTTAGTCTTGTTTTAGACTTAATTTTATTTAATAAGAATTTTAGGCCATTCACGCCCGTGACATATATTCACGACCGCGAACTAAATCGCCAAAAGAGCCAGTAGCTTTCACGACTTGCTTCATGACATGATTCACGGCTTAAAGTAGTGAAGCCTATGTTTCACGACTACAACCTTTTTCATTCACCCCCGTGAAATCCTTTGTTCACGCTCGTGATGTTTTTTCATGACCGTGAACATTTCCACCAAAAACTTACAGAAGCATTAACGCTTTGTGTCATGCTTTGTTTCATGATCATAAGTAGTGAAGTTTAACACTTCACGCTCGTGACTCATTTTTCACCACCATGATAGTTCATCATGCATGCCCGTGACCTTTAAATATCACGACCGTAATCAATTTCATGCCTCTCTTCACGGGTAGAGCATCTCTTAAGCAAACCGTGAACATGACACTTCACGCTCGTGACTAAGTTTTTCACTCCCGTGAAGATGTTGGCTATATAACATTTGTACCGTTATTTCTCACATTCCAACTCTCCATCTTCTCTCAACTTCACTCTTTTATCACCATTGAATGTCATTTTGAAGATTCTGGCCCCCTAGCCACTGATTCCATCTATAAATATCTTTGAAAACCACTTCCATCATCATAAAACATATCTCCTTAGGGTTTACTCAAAATTTATGTCAAAGTTTTTCACTCTTCAAAAGTTTCTTCTTTTAATCAAAAAGGAAACTAGTTCCTCCAAGGGTACTAGGAAGAAGTCTCATGCTCTAAGAATGTACACAAATTACCTTATGAACATCATTCCAGAGCATTTCCATCCTAGATACTCAGTGCTCAAGAAAGGGCCACTCCTTTCCTCTAGATCATTTGAGTGGCAAACCTTTCGTACACTTGGCCTCGAGACAACCATGACAGAACAACTCCAGGCCTGCCATCTGAAGGAATTTGTTGATATTCATCAACCAACTTTGAGGGAGCCAACCTTAGAGTTTCTGAGCACTTTGCAAGTATCTCCTACTGGCACGGTGAAGTTCCAAATATGCAAGCATCCGAACACCCTCTCTGCCATAGAGTTTGGAGACTTGTTCAACCTTCCCTCTGATGGCATCTTGAGTGACAGTGAAGTGGAGTTCTATGCTACTTAGGCATGGACTCACTTCAGTCTTGATTACAGCTGGGACGTCAAAAAGACGAAGATCACTCACATTCGATCCCCAGTGCACAAGTATTTGCATAGGTTTCTGACCTATAACATCTTTGCCAGGGGAGACAACAATGACACAATCAGGAAGTTAGAGCTTTTTCTCCTGGAGATGGCCCGAAAAGGCCTCACAATGGCTTTATCTTGATGGTTGGTGAACCATCTCTTGTCAATTGCCACCAAGCCCTCCGGAGACATTTTGATTGGTGGGTACGTGACTCACATTGCCTTGAAGCTCGGATACTTAAAGCTAGATGAACATCACTTCAACCTCATCCCAGGGCATCCTCGAGACTGACTGGATGTCGAGTCCTTCATCAAGATGGGAGCAGCTGTTCGAATAGTGTTTGAGAACAAGATCTACTATCGCTTCACCAACACTGATGGTGAAATCATTTAGGAAGACAATGACTTTGAGGACTTCAAAGCTAGCCTCTAAGGAATCCAGCAGAGGAAGAGAGCTCGAGTTGAGGTGAAGCCTCCAGAGGTTGAGTAGGAAATTGGACAATCCTCTGCCTCCACACCAAACTTGGCTCAGGAAGTGGTTCACCTCTTGGCACCACGGTTTGAGCAATAGCAGGCTTAGATGGATGAGAGGTTAGAGAAACTCATGGATTTCATGGAGACTCGCATGGAGAGCCTCGAGGCAGAAGTAGCTCATTTTAGAGATAGGATGTCCGGCTAGATGTTATGTTAGATGTTATTTTTTGTTTCTAGCTTGTTTGTTGTAGGAAATTCTAATTTCCTTTTAGAATTTTTTAATCTCTTTTGTACTTTTCTTTCTTAAATTAATATAATTGCTTGTGTTTTCCATTATGTTTTATCGTTTTGATATTCTTTTTGTTGATGACAAAAGGGGGAGAACCTAGCAATATATTGTTTAAAGTCAAAAAGGTTAAGTGTTATGCAAGTATGCAAATGAGAGTTATGCAAATGAGCTTCATATACCTTAAATATACCATAATTTGACTTTGATGCAAGTTACATGAATGTGATATACTCTTCATATACCTTAAATATACTTAGCATAACTATAACTTGTTTTAAAGAAAATCTTGGTGTACATTGGATATATTGCATATAACTTACATATACTTAAAACTAGGAAGCATATTTTGATGTACCATAAGTATACTTTGATGCAAGTTACATGAATGTGATATACTCTTCATATACCTTTAATATATTTAACATAACTATAACTTGTTTTAAAGAAAATCTTGGTATACATTGGATATACTTTGCATATAACTTACATACACTTAAAACTAGGAAGCATATTTTGATGCTACACTTCATCATTCTTTACAATTCTTGCACTTCAGTATTTTTTATCCTAAGCATCTTTTGAGTGGGAGACTTCTCCAAGGCTCATATTACTAGATTATTTGTCACCATTAAAAAGGGGGAGATTGTTGAACCTTGAGGGGTATTTTCTTCATTTTGATGATAACAAATAAAATAGAAATAATGTATTTAACATACTTGTTTTCTAAGTCTATTGAACAGGGTATGGAATATGATAGCAAGAATGGAAAATGGAAGATTAATCTTAAAAAGATAAAATTGAATAAATAGCATGTTCACACCCGTGACCTTATGTGTCATGCCCGTCATGAAGCATAACGCCAACAAACCAACACTTAAAGTTTACAGCCATGAAGAATGATAGCAACCGTCAATGATCATATCAGTCACGCCCGTGAAATAAAGTCACACCCGTAAAAAGACATGACAAATTCTTCCAGAGAGCTTCACGACCAGAGTCACCACTTGGACTACGGCTTGGAAGTATGTCACGCCCATGAAGATAAAATGTCACTCCCATGAACAAACACTTCAAAACCTTCCAGAATGCTTCACGGTCAAGGTCACCACTCAAGTCATGATCGTGACACACTTAGTCACGATCGTGAAAGATGAAAGAGAAACATGTCAGGCGCGATTATAAGGGTTGGTGCAACAGCTATTTCCGCATTAAATGCAATCATACGACTATAATTCACCATGAAAGTATAAATGCAAGTCATTTATGAATCCATAACAGGAGAATAGCTAATACTTTGAATCAAAATCTTGTTGTAAGCCATTTGTGCATTTAATACTTTCAAAACAAACATTTATTCTCTGTGAAAATCTTTTTGCTCATTATTCTCTGAGCAATAAAGATTTGTAAGTGTTTCTCTCTATAATCATCCACTCAAGTGAGTATGGGTATTTTAGAGTTAAGAGTAGAACACTTGTAAAGGTTATTTATGTGAGCCTTTAAAACACAAGGAATTGGATATTTGTGTGAGCCATTAAAACACAAGAGATTTTTGGGTTAGGTGTGATCCAATGTTAGAAACACCATAGTTGGGAGTGAGCTTGTAAAACTCCATTGTAACACTTAAGAGTGTTAGTAAAACTCCCAATTGAGATTGGAGAGAGGAGTAGGGTTTGTTAACACCCGAACTTCTATAAAAATTCTTGTGTCTCATTTTTCTATCCCTACTAAACTTAACTTTCTTTCCACACTTAAAAGTTAAATTTTTAATATCCAATTCAACCCCCCATCTTGGTTCAATATATGGGCAACATTAATTATTTAACATTTTATTCATCCATACAATTTTATCTCTACCATAATCTTTTCACATTTTTCATTCTACTATATCAACATTTTCATCATTAATAATCAATTAAGTCATTAAGCTCACAAAATACACTTTATTCCTATTTTTTTCATTTCATTCATAATAAAATCAATAATTAGAAAAATATTCAATATTTCATTTAAAAATTCTCAATAAATTTATACACACTAAAAATCATATTTTCTTGCATTTTATGACTAAATTTTCATTTAATTAGCAAGAAAATATTAATTTTTCCTTCTTCAATTTTTGGCCTATAATTAATTTTCATCATTAAAATTTTTCTTTCATCTTCTAAATATTCCTTTCACTAATTTATACTTTCCTTGTTCCATATATATCATAATATTACAATAAAATGTATTTATACCTTAATTTACATTTTTCACATAATAAGGTCATATTTTTCAATTTCCACTAATTAATTTTTTTATTGAAATTAACCATTATAATTCACTTTTAATAATTCCTTAATCATGTTTTAAGCATTAATTAGCAATTACATTCAAAACACACAAAATTCTTAATTTTCCATAACCCTAAATCATGCTTAATAAATGGAAATAAATAGATGTTGAAATCACTAACCTTAATTTCTTGTTTTGACCTTCTTAATCTTTCTTTTCCTTAGCCTTTTTTTTGGAAGCACCTTCACCTTCTCTTGAACCTACCATTACCAGAATTTTTCCTTCATTAATCCACCATTATTTTGCTTTCTTAACTCAAATAAACTTCATTTTTATCATTTACATACCTTAAACTGCTTATTTGAACCATTAAACTAATTTAAAACCATAAATTTCACTTACCTCAAATTTTTATCCTAACTTTTCTCTTTTGATTTCCTTTCACTCTAGCCCTCCAATTAAAGATTAAAAACTTCTATTAGCTAATAAAGAGGCTAAAATTATTTTTGGGTAGTTGATTTTGGTATAAAAAGTGATGAAAATGGAAGAAAATTGGAAGGAAAATGGGAAACAATGACTTCGGCCAAAAGAGGGGGTTTGAGGAAGAAGGAGTTGCAGAATTCTCTCTAAAGAATTCTAATATTTAAGGGTATTTATAGTGGTTTAACTTGGGTGGGTTTGGGCCAAACAAAGCCCCACCCATTTAGGGCCAATTATGCACCATAAATTAATTTTCTCACTTTCGAAGGTCAATTTCACCCAAATTTGATTCCATAATTCATAAAATATTTTTATATGTCTAAAAAAAAATTTTCAACTCAATCGGAGTCCGTTTTCGGTCTAGCTCATTAAAATCGAACTGATAAATAAATTTTTGGTGTCACTGTAATTTTTTTTAATTTCAAATAATCCTAAATATTATTTAAAGTCTATCCATGTCTTAAAATAAACTTTTGGATGTCATTTGCTATTTTTTATAGTCCGATCAAAGCACGATCAACTAACTATTTAATTAAACTAGGTCTCTTTTTTTCTTTGTTTTGAATTTTGAGGACTTATTTGACCTCATTTTCACTCCAAATTTTACCCTCGGACTAGTCATAACCTATATTTTCTGATGATCAAATAAAATATTTTTCACCCACGGGTGTATTTTTGACTCCCGGATATGTTGATCAATTTGGGAAACTATAGTTTACGACTAATCCGGTATTTGGGCCATTACACCTAATTTTGTATTTACAAGACCATTTTGTGTGGGAATTAGTTTGGAGTATCCACGTGTCACTAGCCATTGGAAGAATGAAAATTGCAACTGCGATTTCTACTTCGTAGGCAGCTTACAAGCATTCTGCGCCAGTCATTAGAAAGAGTTATGATACCTACTTGTAATTTCTTTTTTCTTGGTAAATAGTATAAATAGACCCCCAAAAGACTATCACATTTGCTAGTTTGGACCTCGAGTTGCACATATATTTTGAGACTGGATGCATTGGATTGACAGAAAACCATGTATATTCGCAATCATATTGCATCGATGCAATCAAAGTCTAAATTTAAACCTAAGAAAAATGTGAAATGAAAGTATAAATATCAATTGCGAATTAATTAGGAAAAATTAGAAATCCAGATTAAATTGGAGAAACATATTTTTTGTTTTGGTGTGAAAATTACGAAATTAAAGTTAGTGCTACATAGAATAATTTATGGAAGAATTTTTGAGGTGCATTATTATTGAAAATTATTTAATTTGGAGCTTGATTTAGGGAAAATAAAACTTATGCATGGATAAAATTGAAAAGTGAAAAACTTGGAGAACTAATTAGAATTTGTGGCAATAGTTAAAGTTTAGTGAGATTAATTAAATTAATTAAGATTTAATGAACTCAAATTATGCCATGCAACCTGCTACTTGTCACACATGCACACTAAACATATCTTACACATGTAAAACGATTCAATGGTATCAAAATTTTTGCATGTGTATGAAATTGGTACTAAAATGTTTTTGTACCAAAATAGTACTAATCCTTTGAAGTTAGTTTCAAATCTTTGTACCAAAAACTTTTTTGGTTAATTTATACTAATGTGTAATTCAAATTTGCTGATATAGACATCAGATTTGCTGACATGGCCATTGAATTTGTTGATATGGATGCCATAAAAGTTTTGGGTACCATGATTTGAAACTCAACTTCAAAATTTTGACACCAATTTGATAAAATAAAGTTTTAGTACTAATTTGATACACATGCAATAATTTTGATACCAATGAAACAATATATCCTATCTTAAACTAAGTATAAATAGTAGAAAAGTTGGCACACATTTGGCAAACTCAAACATTTTTCTTACACCAAAAATTGAAACTTCAATTTTTTTATCCACTACAACTCTAACACCCTTCAAGCTAATTATGATTTAACCTGACTAATTGGGCATATACTACTGGTTACCATTTATGAAAACATGTTAATTTTAAATCTTTTCTTTTCTTTGTAAAATTTATCTCAAAATCAACATTTGTAATTAAACCGTACATCATGCATAAAACATAATCTCACATAATCACTTTTATAAATATAATTTTGGCCTTAACTGACCCATTATTTACAAAAAAATCACAACTTCTAAACAAATACATATTTTTACATAATAAGGTTTATACAAAATATTAGACCCAAAACCATATCATGTACAAAAAGAATATAATGATGACATGTATCACTGACTATCGATATGGTTGCTTCTTCTCTTAAGTCAACTTCTGCTATGCTCTAGGCTCCAAAACTACATGCAGAAAATCTACACGCTAAGCTATAGAAAGGTTGATTGTACATAAATGCATAAAAATTCAGACATGCAACCATACAAGTAATGTACTTACAATATCTATACATGTTATGGTACCGTGATCATAAACCACTTCCCTAATACATGGTCATACAAGCATAATAGCTTTTATGCATATATTATATCAACAACCATACATTCTACCATTTATTAAAACCATACTTCTTCCTTTAATTCATTTTGTTTTGCTCATGACTTACCCTTTTTCGAATACCATTTTCTTGTTATTTATTCTCTTTCCTAAAACTCATATTTAGTTCATTTTTAATTTTTTTTGCCTTAAACTGTAAGCTGAACTATCTGCATACGAGTTGTAGAATAGGTGTGCTTGAATCAAAGCTTCAGCCTCCCTGTCCACTAACTATAAAGGTTCAACAATGCTCCTCAAGTTAAAGGTGCTCCCAGAGCTTCAACTACCTTGATTGAGCATAAACTAGGAATATGGGTAATCTTACATGAGCTTTAGCCTCTTTATCTACTAACTATAAATGCTCAACAGAGCTTCTTAAGTAAAGGATGCTTCTAGAGCTTTAGTCACCTTGATTGAGATAAACCAGGAATAAAGGCGCTCTTACCTGAGCTTCAGCTATCTTGTCCTTATAATCTCATGGAACCAAGATATAAGGGCACTCTAACCTGAGCTTCAGCTATCTTATTCTCAAAATCATATATTCTACGGTACCGTAACCCTCTTAATGACATGTCATCTATCTTTGACCAAGTCCAAGATTAGAGAAAATGACATATTTGGTTCTTACAACCTATTCATTCCTTTTAATTTTTCATGATCATAACATCCATGCTTATAATAAAATCATAAACCGTATAAACAAAATATTAGATAGTTCACGGGTGTGAACTACATGTTCACAGCCGTGAAGGCCGTCCATAGGTACCTTTTTATCTACGAACTAAATTGTAACTATTCATATGAAAGCTATTATCTCCAAACACACTTCATTCATGGTTGTGACTATATATTCACGTGTGAAACTAAGAATTCATGACCACAGATCAAATCGTGAAAATTGAGGGTGAAAAATTGAGGGAGTAAAAAGAAAGAGAAATAAGCAAGAAAATAAGAGAGAGAAACTCCCCAAGTTTTAGCCATAGAAGGAAAAAGCTTGAGGTAAAGTATTCTTCATCTTCTCTTTATGTTTCTCTAAACGAAAATACGATTTTGAACACTTTTGGAGTATATTTTCAAAGAGAGACAGTTTAGGGTTTAGAGAGATATGATGAAAGGATGTTTTTTTTTATGATTGTTTAGTCAAGATCAACCAAGCAAAGGAAAGGAAAAAGAAACATAGAGAGGAAAGAGAGCAAGAGAAAAGAGATAAGTGCATAACGTAAGGAAATAACCTATATTTTATCATCAAGTTGCATGATTTGAGCATTTGACATGTAAATGATTTTAAAGTAATAATATATTGTGTTAAAATTCTGAGAATGCATATTTTTTAGGCTAAAGATGATATTTGGTAAAAATTGAGTTATATTGATTGTGTGTTCTTTGCTGGAATTTATGGAGCGGTCTAGACATATATTTTTATAACTTAAGCTCTAGTATTTGGATTAATGTATTCTTTCTTGGGTTTGAAAGCTAAGACATAGGACTAAAATTTTCATAAAGAAAATAAACATAATTCTAACTTTAACTATGCTTAATTTTGGCACAAATATTAGACTAGAAAACTATCCATAAAATTTTAGGCAATATTTTTAATTAGTAGTTAGTATTTAAATAAGCATATCTTTTGCTACAAAACTCAAAATTAAGTGATTCAAATTTCATATTAAAGTTAAGATCCATATATAAATTTATGAATAGGACATTGAAATTTATTACGATGTTAACATGTCCAATATTAAGATCCAAAAGAGAGCATAGAATCTGCTAGTAATAGGACATAATTTAATGTATAAATCACATTGGACCTTGTTATATTATGCAAATTATATTTTCATTTATTAATTATGTGATTAATTAAGCCATTAGACCTATGAAATTTATGAAATAATAGAGAGTTATGAATTTTATAATTACATTAATTAAGCCCTAGAACACCTAACCTATATCTAGAGTCTTGGAAAGTTTGCATGCCAATCAGGAGTCTAGTTATTATGTCAGTGATGACACTTATATATTAATGCTAGTGATGGCACCTATAATATGCAGATGACGACACTCATATTAATATCGGTAATGATACTTATATATTAATGCCATGCATATACCACTATGCTCGGGTGACAACTTTATTATGTCTGGATGACCAACTCTATTATCCTGATTATTGGTTTCTAGGTGTTATGGGCATAAATACATTAACTTGGTATAAATATGAATATAAAAGAATAATTTATTTGTATAATATGATTATGTAATGATTTCATATGAAAAATCTATATGTATATATGTAAAAGAAAATGCAATAGGAAAAAAATGTAATTTAATATATATGTATGATGACACATTATTGCATATTGCATGAGTATAGTTTATTGCCTTATTTATATGCATCACTAAGCCTAGAGCTTAGCGTGAGATTTTCTCTTGCAGATATATAGTATAGAGTAAGATGAGGTTGATAGATAAAACTAATAGTGATCTTATCTAGTAAAGCAGCAGAACTTGAATACCATGGGTTACTTAACCTTTGTTCTTTTTGTTATAAATTACTCTTGTATGGCAAATTTTATATTTTGGAAAAAAAAATGATAGTTTTGTAAACATAAATTGTATTTTGTTTCCTTATTATGATTTCTTTTACACTATAAAAAAATATATATGAGCCACTTTCATTTATATATATGAAATGATATTTTAATCGATGAAGTCAACATAACACTTTCTTATTCAGGCACATGTTGCTAGGGTGATGGGGTATTACAAGTTTTTGGTATCAGAGACAGGTTTGGGTGATTTTAGATTTTCAAAAAGGAGTTTTAAAATATAATTATGACATGTGTGCCCATATTTAAATATTTAAATTATTGCTTACTGATTAGAGTCATTACTTTTATGATATTGTAGGTTATGACTTCTAGATCATGACAGATTGTAGTTGAAGAGGTTGAAAGTAAAGAGCCTTTAGAGATAAAGGTTTCATCATGACTAAGTCATCATCAAGCTATTGCATAAAGATCCCGTGTTGGCTCATCACATGGGTAGTTTATTATTGGCGCAAGACAAATCGAACTCTTGCAAAATATGATCAATTTGTTACAGAGAGCATTATAGCCAGCCCCACCTATTTTATAATTGAGAGACTGCAAAAGTTTGGGGTGTCAACCTTTATGGTAAATGGGAAGATGACCCCTTTATGGCGGAGTTATGGTAAGAGCGGGCATAAAGAGTCTTTGACTAAATATATTGCATGTACAAGTAGAAATATGAGTATGTAGTGTTTTTGTTGTAGGATCATGGATATGACTGGTGGCAATTGGAGTCACAAAGTTCAGAGGCACATAATCCCCTGACTTGGGAATTCTTTTTGGAGAAGTTCAAGGAACAATATATCCTACCGATCTACACATATGACAAGAAGAGGGAATTCTTAACTTTGAAAAAGGGGGACATGTCAGTATCAGAGTATGAGCGAGACTTCACACATCTCTGTAAGTATGCTAGAAGCATTGTATCCATAGAGGCTGATAAATGCCAACGATTTGAAGATGGGTTGAGGGATCTGATTAAGCTATAGGTCTCAGCCCTACATTTGATGAACTTCCCTAGTTTACTTGTGTTTTCTAGAACAATTGAAATAGTATTGGCGACACAATAGCCAACACAACAAAGAGGGTTTAGAAGACCCAGGCCACAGTCGAATGAGGTACCATCGAGTGGCAAGAGAGCCAGATCTTTCAGTGGCCGATTCCAAATTGGGAGTTCTAGTAGGCCTTTTTCTTTCAAGAGGGGATAACCCACGAGATCTGTATCTTCATTAGCTAGTGCACTAACACAGACATCACATAGATTTGTACCTTTACCATTGTGTCAACACTACAGTTGTCCTCATCTAGAAGAGTGTTGGTGGACGACAAGAGCTTGCTTGAGGTGTGGATCAAAAGATCATTTGAGAAGAGATTGTCTCATGTTACAATATGGCAGAGGTTTGAGGAACACTGAGCTAATACAAATGCAGATTTCAAGACAAAGTAGAGGTTGAGGCTAATATAGAGGAAGTTGAGCAGGGCTTAGCTAGTTTAGATTAGAGAATTTGGAGGGGCTAGAAGGTAGTAGAACTACTCTAACTAGGGCATATGTTATGCAAGGCCGAGATGAGCATGATGTATTATGTCATAATTGGTAAACTCTTTCTCTTTGGCTCTGACTTTTATGCATTGATAGATCTGGGGGTCGACGTATTCATACATATGCATACCACTCTCAAGTCAAGAGGGTTTAGAACTAGAGGTTTTAGAATTTAAGATTCTCATTACTAAGCCATTAGGGCGCAATGTGTGGGGTTAGTAAGGTGTTTAGGGGTTGCCCAGTTAAAATTCAAGGCAGACAATTCCTAGCAGACTTGATAGAGCTACCTTTCTATGAGGTCGATGTAATTTTGGGAATGGATTGTCTAACTCATCATGGAGTGGTAGTGGATTATGGGAGGAGATAGATGATCATCAAAATTTTAGAACAAGATGAGACAGTGGTGATGGGTGAGAATAGAGGATATCCAGACAATGTGATATCAGTGTTGAAAGCTCATAAACTCATCAGTAAAGGATGCGAAGCATACTTAATGTATGTGATCGATATGAAAAAGGGTAGTCCAAAGTTGGCGAACATTCCTACTGTTAGTGAGCTTTCTGATGCATTTTCTAAGGAGTTTCTAGGGTTACAATCTGACCAAGAGATAGAGTTTGCTATCAATTTGGTAACCAACATTACTCTTATATCTATTATACCATATAGGATGGCACTAGTGGAGTTAAAAGAGTTGAAGGTGCAGTTGGAAGATTTGTTAGATAAAGGTTTTATACGACCCAATGCATCTCTGTGGGGTGGTCCAGTATTATTTGTGAAGAAGAAAGATGGCATCATATGTCTTTGCATCGACTGCAAGTAGCTTAATAGGATGATTGTTAAGAATAAGTACCCACTGCCCAGAATTGATGATTTATTTGATCAATTGAAAGGTGTAACCATATTTTTAAAGATAGATCTTCAATCAGGATATCATCAACTGAAGATCAAGGAATTAAATGTACCTAAGACTGTATTCAAGACTCATTATGGTCATTATGAGTTCTTAGTGATGCCATTTGATTTGACGAATGCACCAACAACTTTTATAGACTTGATAAATCAAGTATTCAAGTCATATCTTGATCAATTCGTAGTGGTGTTTATCAATGATATCCTTGGATACTCCAAAAATAGAGAAAAACATGATCAACACCTCAGAATAGTGTTGCAAACATTGAGAGAAAAACAATTGTATGCAAAGTTATCAAAGTGCGAGTTTTGGCTGGAAGTAGTAAGTTTTTTGGGTAATGTAGTTTCAGCAGAAGGTATTCAGATTAACCCTAGCAAGATTGAGGCTATTCTTAATTGAAAACTGCCTTGTAATATGATCGATGTGAGGAGTTTTCTTGTATTAGTCGTGTATTATAGGAGGTTCGTAAATGGATTCTCATCTATAATGATTCCTTTAATATGACTGCTATGGAAAGATGTTTGATTTGAATGGACAAATAAATGTTAAACTAGTTTTGGTTGTTTTAAAGTAATGTTGACTGAAGTGCAAATTTTGACTCACCCTACTCTTGGGAAGGACTTTGCTGTGTATAGTGATGCTAGTCATAATGGTTTAGGTTGTGTCCTTGTACAAGAGGGAAAAAGTGATTGCTTATGCCTCTTGATAGCTTAAGCCACATGATCTTAATTATCCAACACATGATTTGGAGTTAGCTGTTATTATTTTTGCTTTGAAGATTTGGAGACATTATCTGTATGGGAAAAGATGTTATATCTATACAGATCATAAGAGTCTTAAGTACTTTCTCTCATAGAAGGAACTGAGTCTTAGGTGGAAAAGATGGCTAGAGTTGATCAAAGATTATAACTGTGTGATCAAATACCAGCTAGGAAAAGCTAATGTGGTTGTAGATGCACTAAGTAGGAAAATCTTAGCTGGTAAGGTATAATAACTTTCTTCTTTAAATTTGTGTATTATAGATAATAGTAAGATTGCACATCTAATTAACCATGATAATGGCAGATATGCGAATGGAATCCACATTGATGCAGATAGTTAAGGCAGTGGAAAAGGGATAAAGGCCTGAGTTTTCATTGATAGAAGATGGCATAATGTGCTTTAAGAATAGGATTTGTGAGTCAAGTATAGAAGATTTGAAGTTAGATATCTTAAAAGAAGCACATGAGATGATATATACTATGCATCCAAACGGGAACAAGATGTATCAGGACTTGAAAGCCCAATACTGGTGCTAAGGAATGA
This sequence comes from Triadica sebifera, assembly GCA_023653625.1. NCBI lineage: Eukaryota > Viridiplantae > Streptophyta > Magnoliopsida > Malpighiales > Euphorbiaceae > Triadica > Triadica sebifera. The sequence continues at coordinate 11,289,711 of CM042903.1, read as the reverse complement.
AGAAAGATATCACAGAGTATGTTGCTAAGTGTCTGACCTGTCAACAAGTGAAAGCTAAACATCAATTGGCCATAGGATTATTGCAACAATACCAATACTAGAATGGAAGTGGGAGAGAGTCACTATGGATTTTGTGTCAGGGTTACCAATGACTCAGAGAAAGCATGATGCAGTATGGGTCATAGTGGATCGATTGATAAAATCAACACACTTTCTACCAATCAAGGTGGACTATCCATTGAAAAAGCTAACAGAGATTTATATAAATGAGATAGTAAGGTTGCATGGAGTGCCAATGTCCATAATTTTTGATAGAGATTATAGAGTTACTTCACAATTCTAGAAGAGTTTACAATAGGCCTTAGGAACCCAACTCAGTTTTAGTACAACATTTGATCCATAGATGGATGAACAATTTGAATGGGTTATTCAGTTGTTAGAAGATATTATGAGAAGCTGTGTGCTTGAGTTTGAAGGGAGTTGGGATCGATATCTACCTCTTATGGAGTTTGCCTACAACAACAGTCATCAGACGAGCATAGGTGTGGCTCTTTGTAAGGCACTGTATAGAAGGAAGTGTAGGACACCAATTTGTTGGACCGAGTTATGCAAGAAAAAGTTAATAGGGCCGGAGTTAGTACAACAAATAGAAGAGAAAATTAAAATTATTAAGGAAAGAATAAAGTCAAGTCAAGATTGACAAAAATCATATGCCAACCTAAAAAGGCAAGACATTTAGTATGTTGTAGGAGATAAAGTATTTCTCAAAGTTTTTCCTTGGAAGAAAGTATTGAGGTTTGGCAGAAAAGGGAAGCTAAGTCTAAGATTCATAGATCCTTATGAGATTTTGGAAAGAATCGGACCAATGACATATCAATTAGCATTCCCACTAGAGTTGGATATAATCCACAATGTTTTTTTTATGTTTCGTGAGGGTATCATTCAGACCCAACTCATATTATTTCAGCTGAGGAAATAGAAGTGTAGACAAATATGACTTATAAAGAGGAACCAATGGCCATCTTAGCACATGAAGAGAAAGTTTTATGGAACAAAAAATTCTCTCCCCCTTAGAAATAGCTTCTCTTATCTCTATTAGCTTGAAATCTTGCTTTTGAGCATTCTTGATTCGAAGAACTAAAGTAGGTAGGATTCTAAACTATGCCATTCAAAGATAATTCTCTTAAAATTACACTGTTATAAGAACTCAGATACCCAATATTACTTAGTGTTTGAATTTACTACCAGAGTCTTTCGATTCAAAGTGTCGGCCACAACATTAGCCTTTCCAGGCTGATAGTCAATAACACAATCATAATCTTTAATGAGCTCCAACCATTGCCTTTGTCTCAAATTCAAATCTTTTTATGAGGGTAAATATTTCAAACTCTTGTGATTTGTATAGATGTAACACCTTTCTCCATACAGATAGTGTCAACAGATCTTTAAAGCAAATATAATAGCTACCAACTCCAAATCATGCATAGGATAATTCATCTCATGCGGCTTCAATTGTCTAGAGGCATACTCTATCATTTTACCCTCTTGCATTAGTACACTCCCTAAACCATTTAGTGCAACATCTTTATATACCATAAACTATTTTCTTATAGTGGGTTTTGTCAGAACTGGTGCCCTTGTCAACCTAGCCTTCAGCTAATCAAAATTGACTTGGCACCTATCTATCCATTCAAATTTGACATCCTTACGAAGCAATCATGTTATGGGAGCAGCTATAGAAAAGAAACCCTTCACAAGACATCTATATTAGCCCGCTAATCTAAGAAAATTTTGTATCTCAATTATATTTCGAGACAGTTTCCAATTGAGAATGACTTCAACCTTACTAAGGTCAACTCTGATCTCATTTGCTGATACCATGTGACCTAAAAACCCAACTTCCTCAAGCTAGAACTCACACTTGTATAGCTTTACATATAATTGTTTCTCACGTAGTGTCTGAAGTACAATTCGAAGATCCTGATCATGCTCATCTCTATGCCTAGAATATACTAGAACATCATCAATGAAAACTACCATGAACTGGTTCAAATATGGCCTGAAGATCTGATTTATCAAATCCATAAATACTGTCGGCACGTTTGTTAACCCAAATGGCATGATTAGGAACTCGTAGTGACCATATTGAGTCTTAATGGTAGTCTTAGGCACATCACTCTCCTTGACCTTTAATTGATGATATCCTGATCTCAAATCAATATTGGAGAATACCCTTGCACCATTCAATTGATCAAACAAGTCATCTATTCGTGGCAATGGGTATCTGTTCTTCATTGTCACCTTATTTAACTATTTGTAATTAATGTACATTTGTAAGGTGTCACACTAGGTCTAATAAATCTCTTGTCCAATAACTATTACAAATACACTTTCAGCTCTACAACAACTTTCCTCCACAACTTCACCAACTGTCACTAAGTTAGTGAAGTTCTTAATCTGGGAACCCATAACCCTAGCTCTAATAGGAGGTCAAAGTCCCTTCTCAAATCTCCTACATCTACCAATCTCATCAATAATGATACCATTTGCATACTTACTAAGGCGGGTATACTTCTTTTCATACTTGACCACAAACATATCACCCTGTTGGAGATTTAGAAACTCCTACCTCTTTCAATCAGTATAGGCTTTAGGGATGTATTTCTCCCTGAACTGCTCTAAAAGAATTTTCATGAAGGTGGATCGGGTGTTTGACAGCGTTGTAGTATTATCTTCCACCAATCGTAAGCTCTCTCTTCTATTATAGACTTCATATATCTATATTTTGGTGAAGGCGTACAATCCATATATCAAAACACTATCTCTACCCTTTCCAACCAATACTTTGTAGCCTCTGTGTCATCCTCTTTGCACTCATAAAAATCTAGATCTTCCAACTTTTAGAGCCTCTCAAACCTCTTCTCAGTAGTGGCTGGTTTGGCAGAACGTCGTAAGATCTCTACCATATCCTCTAGCAACACCTCTCTGTCTAAACCCGAAATTAGGGCATATCTATCCTGTTGATATGGTCTATCAAATCTATAGGTGGATGCACTGCCCTTAACTGTCCTCTATCGGGCTAAAGGGCATAAGGTGTCCATGCCAAACGACTCATAAGTATCTAGGATCTCTTTTCTGACCCTCCGCAATTGAAATATATCACCTTTTAGAGCAAAATAGTGACCCACATTAAGAAGCAACAACAGTCCAATTTATGTATTCAAACATATTTCAAAAACCAATGCATGAGCAGGAAATCCTAATTCTACCCCTTACTATCCTAGAACCGTCTAATCCTCGCTCTGATACCAATAAAATTTTAACACCCCTTATCGCTCCATATACTAAACTGATTAGAAGTGTTAAAGGAAATAAAGTTTTAAAAAACATTCCTTTAAAACATATCACATGTAACAAATTTAAAATATATAAAATAAAATACTCTGCATACACTCCATAATCACATCCCATTTTTATTTATATATATACATACTAGAATGAAATTTAGAAAGCTTATATATCAAAATAATAAAATACAATAAGAAGACCAACCCGCTCGGGGTGGCTACCACTATTACTACTACTAGGCTCCCTCATGTGGATCCACTAGTCAGCATCTTTTATCTACAAGTCCAGACGTTGCTGACTACTTTTGTAATCTATGTGAAAGAAAAAAAACTTTCGCACTGAGTATATAACTCAGTGGTGCAAAAGCCTTATAATAACATTCATTTGAATAAAACATAAATTTAAGTGAAAACAATTCAAAACTTCAAATCATTTTTTCGTAAAAACAATCATATAATATTTTTTTATCCATTTAAATTCATAATACATTATATCTCATATTTCTTTATAATATATTTTTCATTCATCCACATAGTATAACATCATGGACTTGTTCCTAGGTAATCAAAGGGTATCACATATCAATAAAAGATCAATAAAAATACACATGATTGAAATATAATGTTACTCAGTTTACAGAAATGCACATGACCGAAAAATGTATGAGGTGGTCCATAGAAATGTACATGATTACGATATCTCATTTGACTATAAAAATACACAGGACTATAATTTCTACCCTATTGGCATGTCAACCATACCCTAATTCATGTCTAGACTAATATGTGGACAAAATTGTTCACATTCATAAATCAATTTATTTTTACATTTCATGGCGGAAAAATAATTTCTACAAAAATAATTTATTACTAATTTCTCAATCATTTTCCATAAAATAAAATAAAATTCTTTCTATGTCAAAATAAATCTCATCATAAGGAAGATTTCATAAAATTTTCCTAATGTATTTAACATTTAAATTCTCTAAAAAATAAATAAATCTTCCAAATTCAATAATTGTAAGAACTCAAAATTTTCACATAAAATATATTTTATATAATATCATAAATCATTTGAACCTAAAAATTTCCTTATTACTTCATAATTTACAGAAACCAATTACCAATAATAATGATCAATGTTATAAAGACAGTTGCACTAACCTCTTTATACTTTGTCGGTATCTGCTGACTTTTTTTCTTTATCTCGTATTATCGTTTGTCCTGATGTCACGCTTAATAAAAAATAAATTCCAATTAATTACCAAATCACACATGAGATATAATCTTGCTAAATTAAAATCTTTCGAATAACTCCCGCTCTCTCGTATATCAAATCCTATTACAAAAATTCTCCTCATTACTTGTTTTTAATGCGTAGTTCGAGCTTCTGATTGCTTACACACTTTTGGATGTGACAAAAAAATTTAGATATTATTTTACTTTATAATATTTTATTTTCTTTAATTTCCTCCTCCAAAACTATATTTTCCAATTATTTTTTTGCCTTAATTTCCATTTTCCACCCAAATTTTTTCATAAATTCAATAAATGTTATAAAATTCCAAATAAATTCCTATAATCACTTTAACTCATTTTCTTTCATTTTTCATCATCAATTTCACCAAAATCGTATTCAGTGATTCCCAATAAAGTTTTCTATAACTAAACTAAAAATCTAAAATTCACCAAAATTCCTATTAAATTGTTTTTCCATTCCAAAATTTATTTTCCATCTCCAAACACTCCATTTTCATCATTTTAAGGCAAAAATATTCTAAAATAATTTCTCAAAAATTTGGCAATAATTATGAAAATTTCCAAAAATTTCACAAAAATTCCTAAAAATTATTCTCTTTTAATTTTCTCCATATCTAACGTCCATAAGCCTCATTCTACTCCTTTCCTATTTTTATCTAATTTTTCCAAAATTTTTCTATAAAACCCTAATTTTTCCATAACACTAATCCAAACTCCAACACACCACCAAACTAAAATCTACTCACCACAATCATTCAAATCAACTAAAGTCCATGAAATTTTTGAAAGAAAAGTGAAAAAAAAAACTAACCTCAAATTTTTTTGGAACTTTTTGCCACAAGAATTTTTTTCCCTAAAAATTGTTGTTCTCTCCACCGTAATCAATTCTCCATGCTTCAATGGCTTGAGTAAAAATATTTTGAGGAGTTGAAAATCAAAGAGAAGCTTCAAAATTTATCTATGATGGTCGGCCTTTGTGAAGAGGAAGAAGATGCATAATTATTTTTTGTTTGAAATGTTGAATATTTGGTCATTTTGTACTTTTATAGTAAAATTAATGGCTAATTAATTTCAATTCAGCTTAATCTTTTTTCCTATTGGTTAATTAAAGTTAAACAAGAAGATATTTTGGTAAATATTCAGTTAAACCCAAAAGAAAATTTGACTTTTGAGTAATTCCACAAATTTCTCCACTTTTCAATTTAATTGTTGAATAAATTTAATTTCTCTAATTTCATATCTCAAATGACTTTATCTCCTCAAATTGAATATACTAATATTCTAAAAAAAATTCTCTTCAAGATGGTCTTTCCAATTTTGCAAAACAACCACCGGTGTGAAAATTATATTTTTGTGATTTAGTCATTTTTCTAAATAATGCTCATAAAAATTAATATGAAGTTTGGTTTCTAAATTATTGGTTTTTAAAATTTTAGAATTCAATTGCAATCATATCGGTACTATTACAATTGTGAATGCATATCTCTAACTCTTAGTCCAAAAATCAGACCGTAAAGCTACACCGGTGACTGTATTTGGAAAAATATGAGCTTTTAATTTTAAAATCTCACCTTATATATCAAAAAATAACCTTAAAATAATATTCTCTATACTCCAATATGCTTAATTATAATTTCACCATCAAGCAAAAAATTCCACATTCTAGTCAAGTCTACTGACTCGATTTATGTGCATAATACAAAATCGCAATGATTCATCAATTCAATTCAATAATCATATTAAACATTTTATTTTCATACTAAAGTAAAATTTTTAGATATATTCGTCCATATTTAGATTCTAATTGGTATGCCTCTATACTACGATATAGATGACTGTAATATGCATATACAGTCAGAGTCTAAATGACGAACGTGAAAGTTTAAATATGTTATATTACGGTAAGAGATTAAATACAAATTTAGGCAAGTTTAGAGTAAATTTGGAATTTACCAAAAATTAATGGATTAAGTGAGATATTTACCAATTAAATATATATTATGGATGATTGATTAAGTTGGTCGACCACCATAATTAAAAGAGAGATTAGCATGGTCATTTATCAAAATATCCAAGTAATAAGTTTTACGGTGCATCTCGTTCTCTTTTCTTCTTCTTTCCTTCTTCCTTATCTTCCCATTTTCACTTGTTTTTTCTAGAATTCACAACCAGGCCCCACGTTCTCCTTGTTCTTTCATAGCCAAACCTTACTTATAGAGAGAGAAAGTGAGAAAGGCATGAAAAAGTAGGTTTTCATGCATATTTGATCAAGAGGAAGTTAGAAGGAGTAAAAAGAAAAAGAAATAAGCAAGAAAATAGGAGAGAGAAACCTCTAAAGTTTTATCCATAGAAGAAAAAAGCTTGAGGTAAAGTGTTCTTCATCTTCTCTTTAGGTTTCTCAAAAGAAAATAATATTTTGATCTCTTTTGGAGTATATTTTGGAAGAGAGAGAGTTTAGGGTTTAAATAGATATGATGAAAAGAGGGTTTTTGATGATTGTTTTATATGTTTTAGGAACACAAGTTGATAAGGGTCAAGCTCAACCAAGCAAAGGAAAGGAAAAAGAAACATAGAGAGGAAATAGAGCAAGAAAAAAGAGGTAAGTGCATAACTTAAAGAAATAGCCTATATTTTATCACCAAGTTGCATGATTTCAGAATTTGGTATGTAAATGATTGTAAAGTATTAGTATTTTGTGTTAAAATTTTGAGGTTACATGTTTGCTAGACTTAGGATAATATTTGGTAAAAATTGAGTTATGTTGATTGTGTGTTCTTTGCTGGAATTTAAGGAGCGGTTTGTATATATATTTCTATAACTTAAGTTTTGGAATTCATATTAATATGTTTTTTATTGGGTTTGAAATCTAAGACATAGGAATAAAATTTCATGAATAATATAAAACATAATTATTACTTTAACTATAATTAAATTTGGCACAAACATTAAACCAGAAAGTTGTCCAAAAAATTTTGGGCAACATTTTAAATTAGCAGTCAGTATTTAAATAAGCATGTCTTTTGCTATAGAACTCCAAATTAAATGATTTAAATTTAATATTAAAACTAAAATCCAGATATAAAATTCTTAAGAATGCATTGTAATTTAATTACGATGTTAACATGTCCAAAATTAAGATCTATTACACAGTATACAATCTGGCAGTAATAGGGCATAATTTAAATGGAAGGATTTAATGAGTAAATTACATTGGACGTTATTATATTATGCAAATGATATTTTTATTGAGTAATTATGTGATAAATTGAGCCATTAGATGCATGAAATGAATGAAGTAAAAGAGAGTTATGAATTTTATAATGGATTTAATTAAGCCCTAGAACATCTAGCCTCTAGTTCTAACTTAGAACTAGAGTCTTGGATAGTTTGGGATGCCAATCAGGGGTCTAGTTATTATGCCAGAGATGGTACTTGTATATTATTTCCTATAATGACACCTATATTGTACTGGTGATGACACTCATATTAATTCCGGTGATGACACTTATATATCAATGTTGGTGAAGACACTTGTATGTGCATACCATTATGCTCGAATGACAACTTTATTATGCCTGCATAGCCAACCCTGCTATCCTGATTATTGGTTCTTAGGTGTTTTAGGCATAAATTTATTAACTTGGTATAAATAATTTGTACTTGTTATTACTGAACATGAACATTATGGGTCATTCAGCTTTTGTACTTTTTGTTATAAGTTACTTTTATATGGTTGTAAATAAATTTTATATTTTGGAAAAAAACAACAGTTTTATAAATATTTTTTTGTAAATATAAAATGTATTTTGTTTCCTTAATATGATTTCTTTTACACTACAAAAAAATATATGAGCTACTTTCATTTATATATTTGAAATGATATTTTAACCGATGATGTCAATATAACACTTCCTTATTCAGACGCGTATTGCTAGGGTGATGGGGTGTTACCAAACTGGGTATAGATGTTCATGGTTGTGACTATTTGTTCACGAGCGTGAACTTTTGCATTCATGACTTCCCTTGCTATGATGCAAGGCGTGAATGTTTCTGCCTTTTCTAGGTTGAAGTTTCACAGTTATGACTTCCTTTATCATGAGCATGAAATGTGTATGTGTGCAACATTTACAGGCATGAATTCTTGGGTTTCCAGAATGGAAAATAGAGCATTATTAAACCACATGCAAGGGTCTCTAAGATTGACCTATGTCAATCACTCTTATCAACATTCCATAACCCATTATTCTAATAACATGCCTTTAAGATAAAATAAAGCATTTAAATGCCAAAATGCCTTTTGAATATCATCAACATCATACCTTATTTTTATAGAATTTCTAACTCTTTTATCATATAACTATCATGCAAATACTTTTGAGAAGCTCATTCATAACATATATTACATTTCAGAGAATATAAATACAACATGCAATATTAGGGAAATTAATATGCATATATGTACTAACCTTAGTAATGAAGCCTAAACCCTTTAAGCTTGCCTAGCCATTTGTTGGTCCTCCCCTCTGCCTCTAGCTCATTTCATAAAAAAAATGTCTCTCTTAGATTCTTATGCCAAAAAATGGACTCAAACCATTCCAAATTCGAGCTTAGATTAACATCACAACTCTCTTACTTAACCTTTTTTTAAGCTTAACCTCACCCCATTTTGATCTTTGAAACTTTGTGTAGAAGGAGAGAAAAGAAGAAAAAGATGGAAATGAGAGGTTTGATGTGTGTGAAGTAGAGTTTTAGGGGATATAGGTAGTTGGAGATAACAAAAGAAGATATAGGATAAAGGAAATTGTAGGATCTAATCACCTGTTTTGTTGACTATCATTCATGGACGTGAACAAAACCATGACACTCACGGCCATGAAATCTCATTCGTAGGCATGAACAAGATCAAAACTCTATCATTTTGAAACACAACACTTTAATAGTCATGAATAGCCATTCACGAGCGTGAAAGCACCCTTTCTATCTATTTTTACCTCTTAATCTATCCACACTCACTCACATCAACCCAAATAACTTATCGACCCTAAAAATCGGGCATTACATAATCCTCATACCATTTTCCTTTCCTTTCATGTCCTCCAAACACCTTTAAACTATTGAAAATCTGGCAATTTCTTAGACGTTACATGTGGACTCTTAAAAGTGGTTGCTTATGTAGCGCAACTCATTTCATTAGGATACGCCCAACTAAATGAGCAAGTGCTATATATTCCTCTTATTGAAAATCTGTAAAAATTTAAAACATTTTCCTTTATTGAAAACACTTAAAAACATATAGTCAACTATCACATGTACATAAACATCCATAAAAGAAACCTCTTTGATCCAAAGATCCATATCATATATAAAAATATCATGTTTGGGGTAAACTGGCCCGATGTTTATAAAAATACATGACCTTTGCAAAAAATTACATGTTTCTTTGAAATAAAAGACTTGTATAAAAGTAAACAACCCATAACCTTGTGTCATGTACAAAAATATAAAAGATGACATGAAATATCACTGACTCAAGTTGGGTTTGCTCTGTTGTCTCTAAATTGGTTTGTTCCTCTGGTTAATTTCTATTTCTATCTATGAGGCTCTAAACCTACATATAGGATCACCCTCATGCTAAACTATTGAAAGCTTATTGACACCATACATCAAAAAATTCACATCATGATATTAATCTTCATGTTAAACTATATACCCAAATGCATGACAACAAAAGAACTCAATCATATAACATACTTCATATCATGAAAGCTATTGTAACATCCAATTCTTTAACCATACATAGGTGATTCATTGTAATATTCATAACATATTACAAATAAACCGTGTACTAAAGAAATGTTGTATCATTATGCTCTTTTCACTGTATCATAATCATTAGGTATTTTCTGAAAACTTTCTTCATGGACTATTTGGATACAAGTTGTGAATAGGGGTTCTCTCTGAGCTTAAGCCATCTTAACTAAGGTAAACATATATAATTTGCATACAATACAAGATCAATAGTGCTCTCCGAGATTAAGCCACCTTGTCCTTAAAAGAGAATCTGTATATCATATCACTATGTTATCGTAAACCCCCTTAATGTCTTGCCACCTATCCTACTTCTACTCCTAGTATAAAGCCTGGGTATAACCTGTTCAGATTCCCTTTGTTATATGTCATTATAATACATTCATCTTATAACATATACACTTTCATCATATGGAGTTTCACCATGTATCATTCATGTATTAACATTCATAAAATCATGTGATTCTTACTTATAGCATATCGTTGAACATACATGTAGGCTCACAAAGGCTCAAAGTGGCATGAAGAAGAAGGCCAAAAAGACTACTTCAAAGGGGACTTGCTTTCATTGTGGTAAGAAAGACCATTGGAAGAGTAACTGTAAGGCCTATTCGGAGTTCGTCAAGAAGGAGAAGGATAAGACATCAAATGCACCTTCTACTATAGGTATTTATGTTACTGAGTTTAATACTATTTCTAATAATAATGTATGGTTTATTGGATGTCGGATGTGGCTCACACATATGTACTGATGTGTAGGGCCTAAGGAATAGTAGACAACTTAAGAAAGAAAAGTCAAAACTGTGTGTTGGCAATGGAGCAATTAGTTATAGAAACTTATGTATTGACACCCCCAAGTGGGATTGTTTTAGAATTAGACAATTGTTGTTATGTTCTAGGTTTAACTAAGAATATTGTTTATGTTTCTTATTTAAATAGAAAGTGTTTTCATTTAACAATTAATGACATTGATTGCTCTATATGATTGAATGATTTTCCTTTTGGAACTGGCACATTATGCAATGGAATTTACATTATTGACTTGTCAAATTCAATCATCAATATAAATAATAATAAAAAACAAAAGATAGATAAACTAAAACCATTATACTTATGGCATTCCTTAACCATAAATGAGAGACACATGACTAAGTTACCAAATAATAGTGACTTAGGGTCATTTGATTATAAATCATGTGATATATGTAAATCTTGTTTATTGGGCAAGATGAAAAAAATAACCTTTTTAATAGAAAGGGTGAACGTGCCAATGGGCTATTGGACCTTGTACATAGAGATGTACATGGCATAATGTCAGTGCACGCTAAAGATGGTTTTATTTACTTCATTACTTTATTGATGATTATTCACAATTTTGGTACTTGTATCTAATGAGATACAAATATGAAGCTTGTGAAAAGTTTAAAGAATTCATAAATGAAGTGGAGAAACAACTTGGAAAAAATATTAAAACACTTAAATCAAATGGAGGTGGGGAATACTTAAGCCAAGAGTTTCAAGGTTATCATAGAGATAATGAAATTTTATCTCAATAGACTCCACCTTACATGCCACAACACAATGGTGTGGCTGAAATGAGAAATTGAACCTTGTTAGATATGGTGAGGTTAATGATGTAGTTAGCAAAACTAAGTCATTTTAGAGTCATGCACTAGAGACTGTTGTTTATATATTAAAAATAGTCCCTTCTAAGTCAGTTGATGTTACTCTATATGAGATATGGAATAACATTAAGTCTATTCTTTCTCACATGGAAGTATAGGGTTGTTCTGCTTATGTAAAATGGACAATATCAAATAAGATAAAAACTAAATATGATAAATGTCTATTTGTGGATATCCAAAAGAATCATTTGGAAATCATTCCATCACCATTTGGAACAAAATGTGTTTGTTTCAAAATATGTTGTCTTCTTAGAGAAAGAGTTTCTTCTTAGATAAGATAGTGAGAGCAAGATTGAACTTGATAAAGTTCAATATGCTCAAACATTTGTTGATCAACTGATTGAACATGAATTTGTTGCTCAAATAGATGAAGTAACAACTACACCTTTTGAAATACTGGAAATTCATAGATCTAGTAGGATACGCACTATTCTAGAGAGAGATGGATTTCTCATATGTGAAAAGAATAATATATTGCTCATAGGGGATGATTAGCCTACTACCTATGAAGAGGTTATGAATAGTTCATATAGTCAAAGATGGATTCCATGTATAAAACTAAGTATGGACTTGGGTTGACCCACTTCAAGAGATAAAATACACTAGGTGTAAATGGGTCCTTAAGAAGAAGATCGAAAAGAAAACTAATGTAGTTACCTATAAAGCTAGGTTGGTGCTAAAGGATATCGTCAAAGACAAGAAGTTGAGCATGATGAAACATTTTTTCCAGTTGCTATGCTTAAATCCATTAGGTTACTCTTAACCATTGTTGCACATTATGATTATGAGATTTGACAAATGAATGTGAAAAGAACTTTTCTTAATGGAAATTTGACTGAGGATGTGTATATGATACAACTTGAGGGTTTCATATGCAGTAATGGCAAAAAGGTATGCAAATTGCAAAGATCCATTTATGGATTGAAGCAAACATCTAGGAGTTTGAATATTTGAATTGATGAGATAATCAAAGAGTTTGGTTTCTCACCAAATATGGATGAACCTTGTGTTTACAAGAAGATTAGTAGGAGTGTCATCATATTCCTAGTATTGTATATTGATGACATATTTCTCATAGGAAACGATATCTCAGTACTTTAGTCAGTCAAAATTTTTCTTTCTAAGAATTTATCTATTAAAGACCTTGGAGAAACGACCTATATATTGGGGATTAAGATCTATAGAGAAAAATCTAATAGGTTGCTTGGTCTTTCTCAGTCTACATATATAGATAAAATGCTAAAGAACTTTAGTATGGAATAATCGAAGAGAGGATTTATTACTATGACTCATAGGATTACCCTTTTTAAATCCATATGTCCAAAGGCACAAGATGAACGGGCATGCATGAGTAGGATTCCATATGTTTCTGCTATTGGATCTATCATGTATGTTATGTTATGTACTAGATCCAATATATCATATACTCTAAGTGTCATGAGTAGACATCAGTAAGATCTCGACTGTTAAAAGAGTGCTCTAAAGGCAATCACCTTAAGCACTTATTGTACAAATTTATTTCATTAATAAAAAGGCTTTTTCATTAATTTGATGTTCATTTGATATATGAATTGATAAGTGATCTTAAATCAATTAATGAAGTCCTTGATACATAACATAGCATGAAGGAAATCATGATGAGATCATGATATTGAGATTCTTATCATGTGTAATTATGTTAGTATCAAAATTATCCCTATTCATAGGATTAATGAGATGGAACATTATTAATCCGGATAGACTAGCACATGTTACATTCCTTGATTGGATCAAGTAGTAGATCTCATAATCTATAAACATGAGATGTTTAGAGTTAACATGTGGATGCTTGCTAAATGTAGCTAAGTACATTGGATGACTAGCTATGAGACAATCATATGGATAATCTATTCAAATGTCAAAGATAGTCTCATCATAGCAATGGTGCAAGTATCCTTAGACTTGAGGTACTAAAGGATATCTTGAATATTGATTCTATATTTTGACACTATTCCTTGTTGCCTCAGGGAGGTTGCTCATAGGGTGGTGATTGGATACAACTTGAGGTATTTAAAGGTAATTGGGTAACAAACAAAGGATTCACCACTCCTGATAGAAGGAGTGTATACCTATGGCCTTTTGTCCAAGTCATTACTCGGGAATCTCTGGCCGGAGTGGAAATGTCATAAACATAGTCTTCAATGACATATCTAATAGAGTAATGAGCCTCAGGGACAAGAACTAACATTACTTGGACTAAACGTGACGTAGTCAGTCTAGTGGAAGTTGACACATGTCCATACTCTGAACCAAGTGGGGTATAGAATGGTGAAAGGAATAATTTCATAGAAATTGTCCATGGAAAGGTTTGTAGTCAAACCACTAACTTTCCAGTCAATTGGGGGTCATAATGTGTGGTAGATACCGCTCATGACTTGCTTAAATTAATTGTTAATTTAAGTGGCTAACATAACTAAGAACCTAATGGGTCACATGTATTAAAGATATAGAGAATGAGTAAAATGATCTTGGATAGGATCCAAAATATGAGAGAATTATTTAGGGATGGATCGTGATGAGATTGCATGGAAAAAATCGTTTGGGCCCATCCGGGCTAGGTAGGCTATTGGCTTGCCTAGAGGCAGTCAGCAGCAGGCCCAGCGCGCTGCTGCTTTCCTCCCATTGTCCAACCACAAAATTTGGCCTTAATTAGGCCATATATGGCCAATTACTATTTGTTCATTTTCCTTTTCTCCATTTTTGACTTTTCATTTTTTCTTTGAATTTGATTCAAATAGAAAAGACATCAAATGACAGAAAATACACATGAAAATATTTTTAAGATAACAAAAATTCTCTCATGAATACTTTCAAAGCTAGCACTTTGAATTTGTTCAAACCATTTCTTTTGATAGTTTCTTCTTCATTCTTCACGTGGATTATCATTAGAGATATCCTAATATGGATTGTTTTGGTTTGCTACAACCCAATAAAGTGAAGATTTGAAGAACAAATAAGAAATTCTAAGGTATAATTTCTAACCTCTATATTTATATAAATCAGTTTAAATGGCACAAGTATGATCTTTTGTATTGGATTTGGAAAATTTTATTTTTCTGCTGTGTTTATGAATCTAATTCATTTTTCAAAATTCAACATTGGTATCAGAGCTCCCTTGTGTCAATTAAAATTAATTATAATTGAAAGTGCAATAGGATTGCATGGTTTTGATAATTTTGGATCAATAGGTTTTGACAAATTGAAATTAATTTGTAAAATATGTTTTACACATTTTTCTTTCTCTAATATAATCATGGGATGATTAAGGATGATTATTTTGATTGAAAAATGATTTTAATGTGATTCAAATAATTAATTTCGGATTTATTTCAAAAATGCCTAAAATTGCCTTGTTTATGAACATGTGTTGTTATTTAGCTTAATTGATGAGGCTGATTATATTTTTCTTATAATTCAATTATGTCCAATAATTAATTAAAAATTATTTTAATTAATTTTTTAAACAAACACAAAAATGGACTATTTTAGCATACTCAGTGGGGCTGTTTTGTTTGATTTTTTTATGTGTTTATTTTATTTCCAGCACCTTAAAATATTTTTTATGTGATTAAAAATATATATTTTTTATTTTTGATGCATGCCAAAATTTATTTGTAAGCATTTGAAATTTTAAAAAATTCTAGATATCGAATTAGTCTTTTTGAGCGTCTAAGTGTGTTGGTTCGTTTGTCTTAGTAATTTTGCCTTGCGCCAAAAATATTTTGATGAACTTGAACTGACCTAGAGATAATTAGAATGATGATTTGAACTTCAGGAATTTTTTAGAATTTTTGGAAATTAATTTTGAATTAATTTAAGTTGTGCAATTGTAATTCTAGTATGACTAGAAATTGGTATGTATATTAAAATTAAATTGTTTAATTTTAACATCATAATATTTTGATTTTAAGGAGAATTAATTTTAGAAATATGGAATTTAATTTAATTTGATCATAATAGAATCAAATAAGTTGACTGGGCCTAATATTTTGGATTGGGTAAGGAATCTTAGAATAGTTCTTAAATCCGAAAAGATTGGCTACGTCCTAGATGAGGCACTCCCTAATTCCCCTACTGCTAATGCTTCTGAAGATGTTCAGAAGGCATATCAAAAGCATCTCGATGATAGTGAGATGACAAGTTGCATTATGCTTACTACTATATCAGTTGAGTTGCAAAAGTAGCATGAGGCTATGGATGCTAATTCCATAGTATACCATCTAAGAGAACTTTTTGATGAGCAAGCATGTTCTGAAAGGTTCGAAACTTCAAGGTTGCTCTTGGCCACCTTGGGATTTGTGATGGACCATGAATTAAGTATTGACTTAATTCTAACCTGTTTGTTTGATAGTTATTCACATTTTGTGCTTAACTATAGGATGAACCAAATCTCTACCACTATTCCTGAGCTGATTAACTTGCTCAAAATAGTTGAGCCATCTGTCAAGAAGGACAGTAAGGCTGTGATGTTGGTGGACTCTTCAAGTTCTAAAAATACAAAACTTAAGAAGAAGAAGAAGTCCATGAAGCATAAGGGAGGTGTGGTCAAGAAGAAGGCCAAGGAGATTGCTCTAAAGGGGACATGCTTCCGTTGTGGCAAAGATGACCATTGGAAAGAAACTGCAAGGCTTACTTGGAGTCCTTGAAGAAGAAGGCATCTGATGCCCCATCTACTTTAGGTATTTTTGTCATTGAAATTAATATTGTTTCCAAGAATAATATATGGGTATTAGATACCGGTTGTGCCTCACACATATGCATTGATATGCAAGGCCTAAAGAATAGTAGACAACTCAATAAAGGAGAGTCAGACCTACGCATTGGAAATGGAGCAAGGGTTGCTGCATTAGCTATAGGAACATATGTATTGACCCTCCCTAGTGAGCTTATATTAAATTTGGATAATTGCTATTATGTACCTACTTTGACTAAAAACATTCTTTCTATTTCAAGTCTAAATAAAAGATGGTTTCCTTTTAGGTTTTAGTAACAATTGTTGTTCTATTATGTTGAATGGAATTCTTTATGCTAGTGGTACATTATGCAATGGAATATACATATTAGATATGTCAAATCCAATGTTAAACATTAATGATAATAAAAGGAAAAAACAAGATATGTTGAAATCATCTTATTTATGGCATTGTCGCCTTGGTCATATAAGTGAGAAATGCATGGCTAAGTTACAAAAAAGTGGTAGTTTAGAGTCATTTGATTATGAATCATATGACACATGTAAATCTTGCTTATTAGGCAAGATGACTCAATTACCTTTTAGGGGAAAGGGTGAACGTGCTAATGGACTTTTAGACTTAATACATTCAGATGTATGTGGTCCAATGTCTATATATGCCAGAGGTGGTTTCATCTACTTCATTACTTTCATCGATGACTACTCACGATATGGGTACGTGTATCTTATAAGATACAAATCTGAAGCTTTTGAAAAGTTCAAAGAATTTAGAAATGAAGTAGAGAAACAACTTGGCAAAAGTATTAAAACACTTCGATCAAATCGAGGAGGTGAATACTTTAGCCAAGAGTTTCTAGATTATCTTAGGGATAATGGGATTTGATCTCATTGGACTCCACCTTACATGCCATAACACAATGGTGTGGCTGAAAGAAGAAACTGAACCTTGTTATACATGATAAGGTCTATGATGAGTTTTGCAAAACTGCCTAAATCCTTTTAGGGTTATTCATTAGAGACTGCCATTTATATATTAAATGGAGTTCCTTCGAAGTCAGTTGATGTTACTGCATATGATATATAGTATAAAAAAAGGCCCACATTTTCTTACATGAGAATTTGGGGTTGTCCTGCTTATGTGAAGCGAACACATAAACAAGACAATGTCAGATAATCTAGAAGCGAAGTTTGACCGATGTCTGTTTGTGGGATATCCAAAAGCATCATATGGATATCAATTTTACCACCACTTGGAACAAATGGTTTTTGTTTCAAGACATGCTATCTTTTTAGAGAGAGAATTCCTTCTAAAAGGAGATAGTGGGAGCAAAATTGAACTTAAGGAAGTTCAAGATGCTCAAACAGATGCTGATCAATTACCTGAACTTGAGCTTGTTACTCATGCAGATGATATAACAACTCAACCTTCTAAAGCACAAGAGCTTCATAGGTCAAGTAGGATATGTACTATTCCAGAGAGATATGGATTTCTCATTAGTGAACAGAATGACGTATTGGTTATAGAAAATTATGAGCCTACAACCTATGAAAAAGTTCTAAATAGTTTAGAATCTGACAAATGGCTTCAAGCCATTAAGTCAGAAATGGATTTCATGTATGAAAACCAAGTATGGACTTTGGTTGAGCCACCCGAAGGGATAAAGCCTATAGGATGCAAGTAGGTCTTCAAAAAGAAAATTGACATAGATGGTAATGTGATTACCTATAAAGCTAGACTTGTTGCTAAAGGTTATCGTCAAAGGCAAGGAATTGACTATGATGAAACTTTTATCCCAGTAGCTATGCTTAAATCCATAAGGATACTCCTAGCCATTGCTACTCATTATGATTATGAGATATGACAAATGGATGTGAAGACAACTTTCCTTAATGGAAATCTAATTGAGGATGTGTACATGACACAACCAGAAGGCTTCATATCCAAAGATGGAAAAAAGGTATGTAAGCTTCAAAGATCCATTTATGGATTAAAGCAAGCATCCACGAGTTGTCAAAAGAAGAATTGTTAGAAGAAGAAGGGTACCTGGATGAAAACAGCTAAAAGATTTGGATTTCTTTTTGGTATAATTTGTTAAAAACTTTATAAATTAAATTATAGTTTTTATTTCATCGAATGTGTAATATAGATGTGAATTATAATGTAAGGGACATAGTTTGAATGTAAATTAATGTATTTCATAAATAAATATAATTTTCAATATTTATGTTTGAAATCATTTTATTTTGGGTCTCTGCAATATTTTAGCAAAAGAAAAAAAGGTTAATACTTCATTTCATTAAGTTTACATGATAGGTAAATGGGTAATGCTCACTTACGATGCTGAACTAAAGTGGGGTAAGGGGGTGTTACACTCAAGCACCAAAAGCAGGGTGAATTGGTTATTTCCATGAGTAGAAAATTAAAAATTAATGCAAGATGAAAAGTAGGAGAGAAAAATAACATAGGATTTATAGAGGTTCAGCCCTCAAAGCCTATGTTCTTTCCTCAACCAATGTCGAGAGTTTAAACCACTAACAATCTACTTCTAAATGTAGATTAAACTTGAACAAGTGTTTCCCTAGGATCACACTTAAACCCTTATAAGTGTTTTTAATGGCTCAACATAAAACTTTTGCAAGGGTTTAATTCTCCAACCCAATTCACTTAATCTCACTATTGAGAAGTTTTTTGTAAGAAAGAAAACACTCAAACAATTAAAAATTCAAGAATAATTAATCTTTACATAAACAAAATGAGAATTGAAAATAATACAAGAAAGATTGTAACAAAGAAATAAAGCATAAACACAAATGGTCATGACACATGGCTTCATAGCTGTGAATAACAACTATTTTGCACATTTGAACTTTATTTGACTTGATTTCTTTGGCTATAATGTTCCAATATAAATTTAACCTGTATAATTACTTAAAACACGAAAAGGTTAAATTTCTTATTGCTCAATTATTTATTATCATTAAAATGGAAGAAATACCCTTGAGGTTAAATCAAACAACTCTCAAGGTTCAACATAACATTAATTAAAAATTAAACCTAAGTGAACCAATGTAAGACATAATTGATTATTAGTTTAATAGAGAAATAAGTTAAAATGGAGAAATTTTTCTTGACTGAGGCTTATGGAGGATGAACAAAACTTTGAATGTTCAAGCTTGTTGTGATTGAAATGACCAAAAGTGAAAGGGACCAAAATTCTACCGAAAGCTAAATACTAAAATAGGACAAGTCTTGCAAAACTGTGACCTTTCTAACTATTGTTGCTAGTTGTCAAGGTTGGTTTAACCTAAAATAAAACATGAAATAATTGATGAGAATAAAGATAGTGGATAACATTTGAACCCGTGAGCTTTTGGACAATTTAAAAAAAATCAACACACTAACCCTTAAATGAGAGTTATGGAGTAGAACATAAATAGAGTTAGAAAATTGAAGTAGGTCAATTAAATGTGATAGAAAAGAGAAGGCTTAGTTATTAAAAGTAAAAGAAAGAATTGGAGATAGGGGGACCAAGTGAACTAAACCCGTATGCATCAACTATAACTACGAATGACATTATGCTGATGAATAATTAAAGGGGTGAAAAGTAGCAGAGACTAAAAAATGTCTATATAACATAAACTTAGTAAAAGACTATGATCTGCCTAGAAAACAATAGCGTAGAATAACCAAAAATTTTTTTATCGATTTTCATTGGATGATTAATTTGAAACATGGTTTTAATCCATTGTATGCATTCTTGACCAATTATTTAATAAAATCATGTTAGGCACATCGATCCCAAGAGAACCCAATTAGGAGAAAGGAAAAGACCAAACGAATGACAACAAGACCCTATAGATGCCAGTGCACACTTTATGTCAATAGCCATAAATTTATTGAATTTAAAGTAATAATAAATTAATAATATGCCTTTCTTTTAAAATGTTTATGAAAAACTTTTAATTGGATTTAATGGCAAACTTAGTAAGAGAATTAGTATTATATATGTGTGTTGATATGTGATTGCTTAACATATGCATTCAAATGTGACCAATTGTTATATGTTTGTTGAATTGCAATGTCATAGCGGCTAATTTAGTTTTCGAGCCGCGTGTGTAGTGAAATCAACGTGTCGACCTGACCGGAGTCTAAATTCAAAATTTGACAAAAAAATTTAAAATAATAATAAAATATTATGAAAAATGCTCAATAAAGCATATAAATAGT
The DNA here is from genome assembly GCA_023653625.1 of Triadica sebifera. Classification (NCBI taxonomy): domain Eukaryota; kingdom Viridiplantae; phylum Streptophyta; class Magnoliopsida; order Malpighiales; family Euphorbiaceae; genus Triadica; species Triadica sebifera. The sequence goes on along the minus strand of CM042903.1, from coordinate 11,268,651 downwards.
GTAAAGATGTTAAAGTACAGTAAATGTCCTAAATGCAAATTTTGAAAAGCTTTGAGGTAAATTCATAATTTATGAAAATTAAAGGAATTTGAAATCTAATTAAATTTTAACTATAATTTGCACATGATGTCTGGCCATATCACTAATGAGCAAAGGAAGAATGGATTGTGGAGAGATTAAAATTAAAATATCAAGTATTATGGTGAAAATGGGTCCCACATCAAGACTTTTAGTTTCTTCTTCATTTCTTATCTTATTCTTCTTCCTTATCACCTTCTGTGACTCAATTGTTTGCACCAAGAAATCAGCCCCACGTTCCCCTCCAAACCTTCATTGATAAACCTTAGGTTAAAGAGAGAAAGTGAGAAAAAAGGAGGAAACAAAAGGGAAAAAGGCCATTTTTTTGCAAATCAAGCTTGGGGAAGCCAATAAGAGAGTTTAAAGGTGGAAAATGAGCTTAAAAAGAGGAGAGAGATTTCTTTCAAGGGTTTGTCCAGGGTGAGAGTTAGTGGAAGTAATATATTTTTCTTCATTTTTACAAATTTCTAAAATGAAAAACATTATTTTGAGTTATGTTAAAGCTTATTTTCACTAGAAGAATATCAACCTATGATAGAGGAAATTTTGTCATTAAATGTCTAAATATCGCCATTAAAACCTTTTCATGAGGGGAGATTTTGAATTGTCGCCTTCTGTTGTTGCCTTTTTCACTAAAAGTAACTAATGATAGTATTTTTTATATCGTCATTAACATTATAGGCATCGGTATACTTCTCACCATTAATCATTTTTCAGTTAGGGCTTTCTCTCGTTATTTATACATTTTCCTCTCATTAAAACTGTAATTACCAATGTCATTTCCTCTCTTTATTTAAACTTTTTATTCTCATTAAAAATATCATTACTAATGCAATTTTCTTTAATTATATCAATTTTTTACTCTCACTAAAACAAATTTACCACCACAATTTCCCATCATTAAAAATTTGAAGTTTTTTCACTAAATAGCAATAAAAAAAATATTCAAATAATTTTAAATTGTAAGATATTCAATCCATCATCACAAAATATTTTACACATAAATTAATAACATTAAATGTTGTAGTGACATTTTTAGCTAAAAAAAGTTACAAATAAAATAACTATAATGTATTACTTCAACAAAGTATACAAGATTGTAAGAGCTATATGATCTTGTACCTCTTCAATACTAAAAAGGGAGTTAAAGTTAAAGGAATAATCAACATAGAATAGATACTGGAAAATACTATAAGAAAGAAATTATGTAGGAATCTTCAGACATGATTGACATCACCTCACCTTTGCAGCCCATACAATCTGCAATCACAGACTCAAGATCTACACCTGAATGAACTGCCTACAACAAAATTGGATGAAAATCAACATTGCAAAGCTAATAATGTGTCAAAGGAAATTCACCAACATCTTCAAAGAAAATAATTCATTTATTCTGCTTAATCTATAATGCCCGTTAAGTAGAGCCCAATTAAAGAATTGGTTTAGAGATGTTATAAGTGTGTGTAAGAGTTTTGTTAAGGAAAAAATTAAGAAAATATGAGAAAATTGAAAGTTCTATATTCATGGTTGTGACTCATATGTTACGGCTGTGAATGATGTTCTGAGCTGTTTTATACCCGTGAATATCGTCAGATATAAGATCTCAATAATTCATTCATTTTCTCTCTTACACCCTAAAATTAAAAAAGAAACTGAAAAAGAACCCTATAATTCATTTTCCTTCACAATAATGACTCTAATATTTTGGTTTTCCTTCAATTTCAAGTTCCAACACACTTAAACCACAAATAAAGATCAAATTTTATCAAGTTCTTACGAGAGAAGGATAAAAGAAAGTTATGTTCTTAAGGATACCAATACAAAAAAGAAGAGAAGAGTTTGAATATCCCATCTTCATGGTGTCTCCTTCAGTTTTAGTAAGGACTCACAATTTTTTTTTCTTTTTTACAAGTTTTCATAGACTTTTGCATGTTAAACTCATGTATAGTAGAGATGTAATGACCATAATTAGGGTCTAGTAAATAAGAGGGACTAAGGAAAATTAAGTATGTGTTTAAGAGTTAGGGTATACGGAGAGAGTTGAAAAGAAGCGAGAAAATGAAATTTCACATTGTTCACACTCGTGACAAAGCTTTTATGACTGTGAACCATTGCGATATGGAATTCTGGGTTTAAGCTAATTCATGACCATGATAGTGGTTGTAATGCCCATGAACATCATCAGATATAAAATCCCTATAGTTGTTCTTTCTTTCTCTCACAAACTAAATCCAAAAGGAAAGCCTTAAAACTCAAATGTTCTTCCTAATTAAGACCAAGTCTTGTGTTTTCTTCAATTTTTAGACCTTAAACACCAATGATCAAAGTTTAAACAAGTTCTTATGAGATATGAGCATAAAGAAGAGGTGTTCTTAAGGAGGCTAACCCATAGGAGAAAGAAAGGAGTCGAATCTTCAATTCTGATAGTGTTTACTTCAATTCTAGTAAGGAATCATGTTTGCCTTTCATTTTTACAAGCTTTCATAATCTCCTTGTGTGTGGAACTCATTTTGGTATAAACCCATTTCCATATGGGTTAGGATTTCAGTTGAATATGAGTTTTTATGTTTATAGAACCCTCTATAAGCTTGATTAAGGTCATAATATGTTTTAGTAAAAGGTTTCATGGGATTAAAGTTATATAAGAGGGTTAAGGTTAGAGTTTGAGCTTATAGCTTTTAAAGGCTAAGTTTTTTATTTATAGAAGTTGATGGATACATGTTATATGTGATAAGAGTTGAAATAGAAAGTGGTGAAATCCACCAAAAGGATAAGGAACCTTAAGAAAAGCTTGGTTATCTAGGCTCCATTAGAGGTATGTACATATATGCATTTAAATTCCAATTTTAGCATGTTGTATGTGTTAAACTCTTTGAATGTCTTAAATGCTAGCTATTGTTTAGAATGAGTTTAAAGAAAGTAATTAATTCCATGATGTTACATAATTAAATGTTAAGTATGTTTGATAAGCGTTATTAATGATGCCATGTTATGGAGTGTAATAAATGTGATAAATGTGAATTTTGAGTATATTGATTGATAATGGCTTAAGTGGTTAATAGAAGTAATAAATGATGTATTAATACATATGTGATCAGAAATGATTGCTAATATGCATAATGAGTATAAAAAGAAAAAATTGAATGATTATGTGTTTTATCAAGTTTAAATGATGCTTTAACATGTTTCAATGCATGATGTGATGAGAATGTTGATAGGAAGAGGTTGTCATGGGAGAATCCTTAGAGCCTCGCATGTGACTTGTAATGAATATTTGTCTTTAAATGTTGTTACTACTGGAAAACCCAGATTCAAGCGTGTGACTAGGTGTTCACATCTCTGAAGAATGTGAATTTCATCCCATGAACAAGATCACACATGTGCCTATTTCTTCATGCCTGTGAAAAATGTGCACAAAATAGACAAAAGCTTTCATTACTTAGTTAACGGTTTGGTTCATGGGTAGGGGTGCCTATGAATGAACTTTCACAGTCGTGAGCACATAGTTTACGCCTGTGAAGCCTACTTTAAATGATATATGTTGTATATTTAATGGTTATAATGCAATGACTTTGCACATGCTTTCTATATGATATGTTTAGAGTATGCTTCTATGAACATCAATACATGAATATTACATGATGAATTTACATATGATCAGAGTATATATGATATAAGGTATAAATGCTATGATGAGGTATAATAAGATAATATGAAAAAGTAAAGCCTAAACTCAATACTAGGACTAGAAGTAAGGTAGGTGTCATACCATTAAAAGGGTTTGGTACTATAGTGATTATGATACAATGATTTTATACTTATCAATATGGCTTAAGCTCTGGGAGTGCAATTGACTTTAGATGCCTCGACTGGCACACATATATTTATACTTATCAATGTCGCTGAATCTTTAAGAGTGCCATTGATTGAGATGTCTCGACTGGAGCATATGATTATAGACAGTGGCAGGGTGGCTTATACTCATCAATGTGAATTTTTATGCCTATACGTACCACTAAGCTTACAGTAGCTTAGCGTGCGGGTGTTTTTCCATGCAAGTCAGAGCTTTATAGTTAGAGCTGAAGCAGAACAAGAGAAGCCAACCTAACATTAGAGACAATAGATCAAACCTGAAAAGGGTCAATGATATCATATGTCATACCTTTTCATTTTGATCACGGCATAGGGATTTGGATTTTGTCTTATATTTACATATATATTTGTAGCTTTTGTAAAGGCATGTATTTTTGCAAACATCAGGCCTTTTGATCCCTGAACATGTTATTTCTTATATATATATATATATATATATATATATATATATATATATATATATATATATAATGCTTTCCCTTGTATCAGAGGATTTCTCTATCGATAACTTTTATATATAAGAGATGTTGTAATATGGTTTCATATGCAAAAGATGTGTTTATGAAAAAGGGTTTCCAAAGAAAGAAAAAGTTTTAAAATTTCCCAGGTTTTTTGCACACCAATTCCGCAGCACCGGCTCATTTAGTGGAGTTCATCCTGGTTAGGTGAGAGGGCACTACTCAGAGCTTAGATTTAGGCATTTTTGAACCTAAATGGGTTAATGGTTATCATGCGCATATAATACATATCATATGTCTCGGACGTCAGCTTTCTCTATCGACTTGTAAGAGTATAAGGTAAAGATTGAGCTAGAAGCACATGATGTTACTGAGAGCAACAACTCTCCTAATCTGTGGGTTGCTAATCAGCATAGTGCTTTAAGTATATGAGGTCCAAGTGCTGGCATAGTTCCTCAGTGGCCACCTACTAGACAAGCAGATCTAGGTGCTATATTGATCATACAATAGATGGTCGATATTTTGCAATAGTTGGCACAGGCCATACCACAAGCATTGCTATAGCTAGCTTCATAGCCACCACTAGAGGCACCAAAGATGAAGATAGACAAGCTCTAAAAATATAAGGCCACTAATTTTTATGGTAGAGGTGAGGATGATCCCACTGCTACTGAGTTTTGGCTAAAGAAGACCGATAGGGTCTTCAAAGAGTTAGAGTGTACCAAGGAGCCCAAGGCTAAGTATGTAGTATCATTGCTTCAAAAACATGCATATGAGTGGTGTAAGACAGTTCTAAAAAAAACCCCAAACCCCATAACCTTTGACTTGGGAGTACTTTGTTACAGAGTTCAAGAAAGAATATGTATCCTGAGTCTATATAGGTGAGAAGAGAAGGGAAGTCATAAGTATACAATAAAGAAGCATGTCAATTTTTTAGTATGCAAAAGAGTTCACAAGGTTGAGCCGATATACCACCGATCTCTTAATGGACGAAGGTGATAAGTGTCACCATTTTGAGGACGGGTTAAATGATGACATAGGATATCATGTCATTTCTCTTCAGCTTGAGGACTTCTCAATGCTTGTATCTACCACTATTAGTTTAGAGAAAAGAAGATATACAAGAGTAAGTGGACAAAAGTGATAAGTGTTGACATTTTAAGGATGAGTTAAATGATGACATAGGATATCATGTCATTTCTCTTTAGCTTGAGGACTTCTCAATGCTTGTATATGCCGCTATCAGTATAGAGAAAAAAAATGAAAGAGTATAGGAGAATGTCAGAAGACCTAAAGCTAGTGTGGCACAGACTACTGGTGAGAGATGTCAAATCATTTTAGGAGAATCCCAAAGTAAGGGAAAAAGTAGAGAATAGAGTCACACTTAGTTTAGTTATTTCAGGAGGGGACTGCCCTCTAAGACAATATCATCCACCTCCAACACTCATACAACTAGGTATTTTGCTCCCTTATATGTGATATGTCAGAGAAATAATAGAGGAGAGTGTCGGGTGAACACAAGGGCTTGCTTCAGGTGTGGAGCCTTAGATCATATGAGGGGGGGATTGCCTTTCTTGGAAAATGCTACACCTATACAAATAGTAGAATCAACTTCGGTTTAGAATAGGAACCAGTCATTATGAGTTCTGTAGGATTTAGCCAGACTATTTCAAAGATAGTGAACAGATCGAGACCCACTAGTGCTCTAGCTGGAGCATATGCTATGAAGGTCTGTGAGGGCTAGGAAACCACATATGTCATAGTGGGTATGTTTTCCTTACACGGATCAGATTTATATGCTCTAATAGACCCAGGCACTACACATTTTTATGTATACATGAGCACACCTAGTTAGTACAATATGGAAATAAAGAAGCTAGAGTTTGAGATTGAGGTCACAAACCCTTTAGGCCATAATATAGTTGTGAACCGGATATACAGAAGTCGCCTTTTGGTTGTGCATGGGAAAGAGTTTCCTGCAGATCTTATAGAATTCTCATTTCATGAGTACGATGCCATATTAGGTATGGATTAGCTCTCATAGCATGAGGCTGTTGTGGACTATTAGTCTAAGATAATTGTTCTTAAGACTCTAGAGTGAGAAAAAGTGGCAGTAGAAGATTAGAGGTTTCCATAGCCTCCATAGATGGTCTCCATGGAAAGGCACAAAAGATTATTCAAAACGGAAGTGAGGCTTATTTGGCTCACATGGTTTATACCAAGAGAAAAGTTCTAGATCTTTAGGATATCCCTATAGTGAGGGAATTCCTAGATGTCTTGCTAGATGATCTACTAGGATTACCACCGAATAGGGATGTCAAGTTCTCAATAAAGCTCACACTAGGCACAACACTTATAATGCCCACTAATTAGTCTAAGTTAGAATATGTATGTGGTATACATAGGAAACACATGATAGACATCAAAATTTAAATAGACGGAATAAATGACTAAATTAGAAATTAAAATAAATTAAATTGATTAACATTATAAATTTGATTAAATTAGACATATCACATAATAAAAGTACAATTTAATAAAAGTTAGTGGAATTTGGTACATGTAAAATAAAAAAAAGTAAAAAAAAAAGATAAGGGGGTCGAATGTGGTCATTATAGGAGGGTTGCCATATTAAAACTAACCTAATCTCTATTCTTCCTCATCCTCAAACTACCAGCCTCCATTTCTTCATCCTCTCTTTCATGATTTTCAAGAAATTCATTGCAAATAGATTTGTTCTTGGTAAGTAATCCTCTCTTAATTGTTCTTATGTTTTTAGAGTTATTAGGACTGTGTAGTATCAGTCTTTTTGCACTGTAGTTTTGAGGGAGTTATCAATCAAATTTGAAGAAGTGTAAAATATGAAAGTTTCTTATATATGTGTTGTTTATATGTCTATCAAATTTCATGAAATTATTTTGGGTTCAGGGAGACGTGTCAATGGAATAACTTATGGTTTTTGCTTAATTTGATAATTTTAATGGCTGAATCTAAGGTTTTATAAAACATAAAAGTTGAATATCTATGTGTTATTTAGGTGTTTATAAAATTTTGTATAAATATCTCTTGTTTAGGTTGAGTTATAGAAAAATTAATTATGATTGTTCCTTGATTGAGCTGTTTCCTTGTACCTGTGCAGCTTCAGTAAATTTGTGTTCCTTTTTGAGCTTCTTAAAGGTCAAATTTTCCAAAGTTCAAACATGAAATTTTTATTTCAATATCTTATCTAAGTTTCTATGTAATAATTATCTAAAACTATTGTTTATTTTGTGAGTTATGACCTTAAGAAATGAACTAGTCAGGTTGTCATTCAATTCCGTACTAGTTATAGATCCTCTAGCATTTGAGAGCCTTAGAGGTAGAATCTTGACATATGGTAAACATAAAAAATGTTCCAAATTAACTTACATAACTGTATAAAAATTTTCATAATAATTGAATATACACGGTGAAAGATATAAATTTTTAAATATAACTCAAAACTGTCTAAGGGCAGAAAACAGAGTAACATTTAAAATTATACTAAAAATTATGTAAAGGTTCAAAAATTCTAAAATTATAGTATGTTTTAGTCTTACATGTTAATTTTAATTAGGAATAGGAATCATATAAATTGGATAAGTGTAGAAAATGTTATAGAGCTAATAGTCCTCCAAGGTCATATGACCATTTAGGAGAAATTTTAGTTATTTATTTAAACTATAATAAAAATAAGTATTTTAACCAGGTATTGATTAATTATATTTTTATATTAAGCCCTCAACAAGAGGAAGAGCAACAAAAGTAGACAAGCTCCAAATTTTAGATTTTGGAAAAGCTTCATTGAGGTTTGTACATATATGCATTTTAGTTTGCCTTATTGCGTGCTTGTCTTAATTGAATAAGTTGCATATTTGAATAATGTATTAAAATGTGTAAATATGAAATGACTGACAAGGGATACGATGAACTGCTAGAAAATATAAATGAGGAAAAAAATGTAGGTGGCATATAAAATATGATAAATAAGATGTTAAAGAATATATGTATATATATATGGTTGTTGTGATTGAAGGTTTGTAAAACCTATATATGAACATTGAATTATTGGTAAAATGTTGAGTGATTATCATAATATGCGACTTAGGTTGAGGATTACATGAAATGAATTGAGTGTTTAACTAATGAAATTTCGTGTTAATGCATATATATACATAAGGATGAATAATTGATTGATAAAATGTAGGAAATTTTGGTTAAAGATTGTAAATGTATGTTAAGGGGTGTGGACATATAATATGTAACATAATATATTTTTCAATATGGATTAGTATATGATTGATTAAAAATGTGATAATCATTAATGGTAATTATTGAATAATTATGACAATAAATAGTGAAGTTAGAAAGTCAAGTATGACATATGTATTTGATAAGAAAAGAGAGGTTATATGGCATACTTGGACTCATAAAGATATTATAAATTTTGTTTATGCATTAAAAGATTTGTTGGCTTTGATTGTATGAAAAAATAATTAAAGTATGTCAATATTACTTAAATGGTTATATATAACGGCATATCATATGATTATATGATTTTAAAGTTTTATAATCATATTTTCATTATGAATGTAAAGGGAACAATGATTCCAACAAATTAATATATAAAGAAAATAAATAAGTAATTATCATAATTGCCCAGTTCTCAACCTATTGATTAATTAAGGATAGATAGTGCACCATTGCGAGGCATTACGATACCAATATTGATATGGTTTAGGAATAGGGTGGCGATAGCTCCGAGAGTACCCTTGTCCTAATTGTACACAGATGATGTGATTATACTCAATCATGAGACTTAAGCTCTACGAGCATTCTTGACTTGAGACTGTAGTGAGTAGGGTGCTTAAGATCCGTGAGCGGCCCTACTACATGCCCTATATTTGGATAGTCCATGAATGAGATTTGGGCTACTTATATTAAAACACTATATATAAATTAATTAAAAGACATACATGTACACGATGAGGGATAAATGTGTGAGATAGTTTGAATTATAAATATTTATTAAGGTAAGTTAAATTTATAATTGAGTTATATATATATTATCAATGAATTTGGTAATATTGTATAGTCATGTGTTTGTTCTTGTATAATGTATGTTGGATTATTGTGAACTGAATTATAAATTATCTACTATGCAGTTTTGGCTAATGTTTGTTAAAATATTTAGGCTTATATGGATTGAGATTTTAGTTAACTAAACTAAAATAATTTTAGAAAAGCCAATTAAATTAAAAAAATTTATGGAAACTAATTAAATTAAAATTATATGTAAAAAAAATTATTTAGATTAAGTCTATATGTAGAAATTTAATAAGTAATTTAAAGGACATGGTAAAAAAGGTAATAAAATATGGAAACATGAGAGAAAGTAGAATGTTTAATATTTTATATATTACATATGCTTGAATATATGCAATGCATGTCTTGATGCAAAGATAATGATAATACGATATAACATAAATTTTATTTTATTATAATATTTTCTAAATTTTTATGCAATGATTTATTTAAATTATGTCATTATTTTTATGATCCATGTTTGTGTGAATGGATGGAAAAACTTAAATGCTTATATGTACCACTAAGCTAGAAATGACTTAACATGGGTTTTTCCTGCGCAGGAATTGGAGCTTGCAAATAGTAAACTATGAAGTTAACAGAAGAAGTACAAGTCCATACTAGAGTAAATGCGTTAGGACTGGTTGAGGGTCAGATGCACGTAATTTTTGCATTTTGTTCATTATCATGCATATGAGTTTGATAGAGATGTCTGGTACATAGTTAATAACATGTCTTGTATTTTGGTATTATATCTATATAGTTAGATGTGAGGTAAAATGCGTTAATTTTGATAGTTGTGATGAAGTATAATATTTATGTAACAGAATGGTGTATATTGATAGTTGAATTCGTATATATATTCGAATATTAAAAAAATATATCAATTAAGTTATTAAACGAAAATTTTAAACTCAGGTTAGTTTCATTTAGCTTGTATGTGTCATTTCGCTTATGTAATGAGATTATTCCTATTATTAAGGGGTGTAAATGTAGTATATCTAACATAATATATTTTTCAATATTGATTAGTATATGATTGATTAAAAATGTGATAATTATTAATGGTAATTATTGAATAATTATGACAATAAATAGTGAAGTTAGAAAGTCATGTATGACATATGTATTTGATATGAAAAGAGAGGTTACATGGCATACTTGGACTCATAAAGATATTATAAATTTTGGTTATGTATTAAAAGATTTGTTGGCTTTGATTGTATGAAAAAATAATTAAAGTATGCCAATATTACTTAAATGGTTATATATAATGGCATATCATAAGATTATATGATTTTAAAGTTTTATAATCATATTTTCATTATGCATGTAAAGGGAACATTGAATCCAACAAATTAATATATAAAGAAAATAAATAAGTAATAATCTTAATTGCCCAGTTCTCAACCTGTGGACTAATTAGGGATAGATGGTGCACCATTGCGAGACATTACAGTACTGATATTGATATGGTTTAGGAACAAGGTGGCAATAGCTCTGAGAGCACCCTTGTCCTAATTGTACACAGATGATGTGATTATACTCGATCATAAAGCTTGAGACTGTAGTGAGTAGGGTGCTTAAGGTCGGCGAGTGGCCCTACTACATGCCCTATATTCGAATAGTCCATGAATGAGATTTGGGCTGTTTATATTAAAACACTTCATATAACTTAATTAAAAGACATACATGTACACGTTTAGGGATAAATGTGTGAGATAGCTTGAATTATAAATATTTGTTAAGGTAAGTTAAATTTATAATTGAGTTATATATATATAATCAATGAATTTGATAATATTGCATAGTCATGCGATTTTTCCCGTATAATGTATGTTGGATTATTGTGAACTGAATTATGAATTATCTACTATGCAGTTTTGGCTAATGTTTGTTAAAACATTTAGGGTTATATGGATTGAGATTTGAGTTAACTAAACTAAAATAATTTTAGAAAAGCCGATTAAATTAAAATGAGTTATGAAAACTAATTAAATTAAAATAATATGTAAACAAAAAAAAATTATTTAGATTAAGTCTATATGTAGAAATTTAGTAAATAATTTAAAGGACATGGTAAAAAAGGTAATAAAATATGAACACATGAGATGAAGTAGAATGTTTAATATTTTATATATTACATATGGTTGAATATATGCAATGCATGTCTTGATGCAAAGATAATGATAATACAATGGAACATAAATTTTATTTTATTATAATATTTTCTAAATTTTTATGCAATGATTTATTTTAATTGTCATTTTTATGATCCATATTTGTGTGACTGCATGGGAAAACTTAAATGCTTATATGTACCATGAAGCTAGAAATGGCTTAGCATGCTTTTTTCCTATGTAAGAATTGGAGCTTGCAAATAGTAAACTGTGAAGTTGATAGAGGAATTGTAATATTTAGTGATTTAGGCCCCGATTGACTAAATAATAAGGAAAAATAATTAAGAGTATTATTATTTGGGAATTAGAAAGATTAGGAGGTAGAATTAGAAAAAAATAAAATTTTTTATGGACAAAATCGATATTATGGAGATTGTATGGGGAAAAAGTGTGAATATGGAGGAAGATGTGGCAAATACGGAATTTCTCAAAGTTTAATTGTTAATCAAGATTAATTAACTTAATGAACCAATAACAATTAAGATTAATTTTAATTAGTGGGTCTCACTTCTTAATTTAGGTATAAAAGAAAAAAAGGAAGAAGAAATTCCACATTCTTCCATAAGCCATCTTCATCTTCTCTTTTTCTCCTCTCTTTGCTGTCCACCATAGGCTCCCTAAAGCTCCATTTTTCTCTTCAAATCAAGCTTGAAAAAGTTAGGCAATAAATTAGTTTTGAGAGAGCAAAAATCAGAATTAAAGAGTTATTACTACAAAGGTACCAAAGGAGCAAAAAGGAAGGAAGAAAAAAGAAGAAAAAGAGATAAGAGTAGGATAGATTTTGGCCCCACCTTGGAGAACACTTAAGGTTAGTTTATTCTTCTTAAATTCAACCTTTTTACTTCCATTTGAGATCCATATTGATGATAGATGTGATTAGGGTTGATAGATATATGTTATGTTGCAATACTGAACTTAGAAATTTAAGTTTGGGATTAGTTGATGGAAGTGTAATTGAGCTTTGAATTAATGATAATTGAAGTTAGTTAATTGTTTTACGGCTTAAAAATAAAAAAAATATGATGTTAAGAAATGAATGAAGGGCTTCCATAGTTAAAAGAAATTAGGGAAAATTGAAATTAATATGGAAACACCACAATTGGTGATAAGGGAAATGTGAAATGAGTGTTGAATTGAAGGAAATGAATTGGGAACTAGGATATGGATTTTGGGCAGCCATGACATATTAAGAGGGAAGTTTAACCTTAGTACATTTAACTCAATGAAGGTGTAAAACATATTAGGAGCATTAGAATACTATGTAGACATGAAAAACATTGAAAATGGATATTGGAATTGAGATGTGGTATGGTTGTGTAGGAAAAATAAGTGAACAAGTTAGAGGCCTTCAAGAGGGTGACTGTGACGGAGCACCGGCCCACACCCGAACTGCATGCATGCTCGGATGAGGAAGCGCTGCTATCGGTCTTCTTCTTCAAATCGCTATATATATATATTTTGTTTCAACTCTCTTGTATATATAGATATAAAACAAAAACCAGAGTGCAATTTATTTACATAAGATAGTAATTTTAACATCAAAGTAATTCTTAACAAACTTTAAAAGTAAGTTTTACAAACTCTAACATTGTTTAATATAAAAGCCAAATACAAAATTTCAAAACTTGTAACCCACTTTCTAAAGGTTCAGATGCTTTACTTGCTTTATCTAACGCCTTCAGCTACCTTTCTATATCTGTGTGGAAATTAAACTCCACGCTAAGCTCTAAGTTTAGTGGTGCATATAAATAAGGCAATATACTATATCATGCAACAAGCATTAACAATTATCATTTTTTGCATAAAATGTGTTTAGATGCATGACTATCAACATATTCCAATTTCATACAAGTATAAATGTCATGCTCATATAGACAATGTTACTTTCATTTATCTTTAATGGCAAATTACTTTGTTCATCTCTTTATCATTACATTTCAATCTCATATCATCATCATCATTTTCTTATTCTTTTCTTTTCTTATTTTCCAACATATCCTTATTATCTTGCCCACATCACTCTAAATTTTTGGACTGACTGGATACGGGTTATGGATTAGGAGCGCTCTCCGAGCTTAAGCCACCCTGTCCACTATCTGGCTCAAAAGAGCTTCTCAAATCAATGGCGCTCTCACAAGCTTAAGCCACATTGATTGAGTATAATTTCATCATAGATGAATAACAGGATCAAGGGCGTTCTCACAAGCTTATGCCACCTTGTCCTCATTTATATGTGCTCATCAGAGCTTTCCCAAGTCAGTAGCACTCTCCGAGCTTAAGCCACACTGACCGAACATCTCAGACCAATGACACTCTCACAAGCTTAAGCCACATTAGTTGAGGTATAGTACGGTACCGTTCGCCCCCTTAATGACATGTCATCTATCCTGTTTCTAGTCTGCAAGTAGAGTAATGGGCTTCTTTATATTTTTGCATCAATCATAATTCTCAAATTTCAACACATCAATATTCTCATATTTATCAACATCTCAATTTTCCTGTTTTGCAAACATATAATCGTATGCATACATACTAGATAACATCTTTTCATTTATTTAACTAGGTACATCAATATTCTCATGCTTATCATCCGCATCAGATTTCATATATCATCCATGAAAATTCACATATTTCATCCGTGACAATTCATTTTTCTATATCACAACATAACAGGTTCCCACATCAATATATATATATATATATATCCACATCATTCTTATTTCACTAGATAGACATTGACTTTCATTTACTCACCTGAATTCCTCATTTGATAACCACATTCATAATTACAAATACAGAGCATTCACAACCGTGATTACTAATTTCACGCCCGTGAATTAGTTCATGCCCGTAATCCCAAGCCGTGAACGCTACTGGAATGAATCGTCCAAAAGCATTCACGGTCATGATTACTCATTCACGCCCGTGAATAAGTTCACTTCCGTGTTTCCAACCCGTGAACACTTCTGGAATGAATAGTACCATTTCCACCCAGAAGTCACAATCGTGACACAATCAGCCACAACCGTGAACCCTCAAGTTCACGCCCGTGACTCACTAGTCACACCCGTGACTTTCAGCAGGAAATCTGCATATTCACATTTCATTCATTCTAACATCACCCAAATCATACCAAATTCTATTTCATGCATTTCTAAGGTTCTTTACTCAACTTATTACTCTCTAATACATGTAAATGTCTTGATCATACAAGATTCTCTAACATGCATCATTAATTCAATGTCACACAAGGATCTCATTCATACATATCTAAACCTATGGTTTCATGCCATAATCATCATCATTCTTGAAATGTATTTATCTAAAATCATGTTCAACATGCATTATTTCAAACAAAAATAGGCTGTTGCCTTAAGTTATGCATAAACCTTAATCTTTCTCCTTCGCTCTTCTAGGTAGCTTTCTCTTTTCCTTTGCTCCTTAGAGATTGTTCCTTGTCACTTGGAACTCCTACAACATTATAGATCATTATTATCATCTGATTTCCTTAAGATCCTAACTCTCCTTTTCTCTCTCAAACCCTAGTTTCTCTCTCCTTCCATATAAGTCTTGGATGAGCTCAAAATTCAAACTTCCTTTAGGAAAGATGAAGAAGAATAAGAGATACTTCTTACCTTACACTTTTCTTCACTAAATCACCACTTTGGAGATTTTCTCTCTTTACCAAACTTGATTTTTCTTGCTCTTTCTTGTTCTTTCCAACTTCCTTAAGAATTATGGAACACGAAGATCACATTGTCTTGCTCTTTCCCTTCTCTTCCCTTCCTTTCTCTCTCTAGAAATCAAGGTGAGCTATGGAGGAAAAGATGTAGTTGGCGTGACTGGTAGAGAAAACAGAGAAAAAGGCAGAAAATGAAGAGAAGAAGAAGAAGAAGAAGAAAAAGAAGTCTTAAATACGGTACCCAAAAAGTCTTCATATTGGACCCACCATTTGACCATCTTCTTCCAATTTTATACTTAATCAATATTAATCCTCTTCTTTTAGATGTCATGGCCGACCAACCCAATTTTAAGTGTCCAAATTTCCTAAGTTAATTAGCAATTAATCTCATTAATCCCCTAATTTTTGGTAATTTGCAATTTGATCCCAAAACTTATCAAATTTTACAATTTAGTCCTTTATCATAATTCAAATTCTTTGAACTTTATAATCAGTCAATTAGTCATTTATCATTTAATTTAATCATTACTTGGTCAATTTTGTGTAAAAATATGAATTTAGACTCCGATCGGTCAAACGCGTCAACTTCGCGATACGTGCGACTCGGGGTCTAAATTAGCGGATATTACAGTGAAAAAGGAAAGGATAAAGCTAGCTAATAAGGGAATAAAAAGAAGGATTAATGGAAGAGCCAAGGCTAATTAGGTATGTGCTTCAATGATAAAAATTTTACATGATGTTCATATGTGTGTAATTATGTGTTAAAGTTTTAATATGATTGTGTGTTTGATGTGTTATGTAATTAGTTGTTGTTTTTTATATTTTGTATGGAAATGAGACCAAATGGTGTGAAATAATTGAGATATATGAATGTAGTTGTAATTCTGGAAATTTTAGTATCAAAATGAATGCAAATGATGAATATGGATTAATACCAATTGATGGCTCGGGCACAAAATTCCAGGAACAACCCTGACTATTTTGGTTATGCCAAGACAACTTTTAGAACTAGCTATAGTCACTACGAGTTTTTGGTTATGCCATTCGTTCTAACCAATGCTCCAACATCTTTTATAGACTTGATGAATCAGATCTTTAGGCCATACTTGGACCAGTTTGTAGTTGTTTTCATCGATGACACCTTGGTGTATTCTCAAAATCAAGTAAAGCATAATCAACATTTGAGAACAGTATTGTAGATCTTTAGGGATCATAAGTTGCATGCCAAGCTCTCCAAATGTGAGTTTTTGCCTCATGAAGTAGCTTTTCTTAGACACGTCGTGTCAGTAGATGGCATCAGAGTTGATTCTAGTAAGGTTGAGGCAATCTTGAATTGGAAGCCTCCTCATAATGTGACCAAAATTAGGAGTTTTCTTGGTTTGATAGGTTAATATAGGAGGTTTCTAAAAGGAGTTCATTGATTGCTTCTCTTTTGACTAGGCTTTTGAAAAAATATTTGAAGATCAAGTGGAATGACAAGTGTCAAGCTAGTTTCAATAAGCTTAAGTGTATGTTGATAAAAGCACCAGATCTTACACAGTCAGTTCCTAATAAGGAGGATGTCATCTACAGTGATGCTTCTCACAATAGTTTGAGGTGTGTCTTGATGTAAAAAGGAAAATTAGTTACTTATTTCACTAAGCAATTAAAACTGCATGAAAAGAATTACCCCACATATGATCTTGAGTTGGAAACCATTGTGTTTGCTTTAAAGATATGCCATCACTACTTATATGAGGAAAAGTGTTTTATTTACACTGATCATAAGAGGTTGAAGTATCTTTCAACATAAAAGGAACTCAATTTGAGATATAGGTGATGTTTAGAGTTGATCAAGGACTATAATTGTGTCATCGACTATCATTCAGTCAAGGTTAATGTTGTGGCTCATGCCTTGAGCAGAAAAAAAATACCAGAGTTGCATGTTTGACCTTCTCTAAACCAGGAAACAAAAGATGCACAAATGAAAGATAGCAAGCTAATTGAGATTGCCAAGTTGGTCTCCAAGGGGGAAAGACTTGAGTACACAGTTGAATTAGATGGCACTTTGTTCTACCATGGTCGCTTATGTGTGCCTAATGTTATAGAGCTAAGACAAAGGATCTTAAAGGAAGCACATGAAACCATATTTGCAATGCATCTAGGAAGTAATAAGATATACCATGATCTAAAAGGAAGGTTTTGGTGGGCAGGTATGAAAAAGGATATCATAGAGTTCACAACAAGATGTCTGACATGTTAGTAGATCAAAGAAGAACATCAAGTATCTTCAGGTTTGATGCAACCAATTACAATAACGAAATTAAAATAGGAATAAATCACGATGGATTTTATGGTTGGGTTACCACTAACATTGAGGAAGTTCGATGTCATTTGGGTCATAGTGGATAGGTTAACGAAGTTAGTGCACTTCTTGCTTATGAGAAGAGATTATTCCTTGAACAAGCTAGTAAAAATATATGTGAATGAGATAGTACAGTTACATGGAGTCCTAGTCGCCATCATATCGGACAGAGATCCAAGATTCACATCTCAATTTTGGGGAAGTTTACAACAAGCTTGGGGTACCAAGGTCAGTTTTAGTATAGCCTTTCATCCATAGACAAACGGTCAGTCATAAAGAGTTATACAGATTCTGGAAAACATGATGAGAAGTTGTGTGGTTGAGTTTGAAAGTAGTTTGGAGAAATATCTACTATCAATGGAGTTTGCCTACAATAACAGTTGTTAGTCTAGCATGTAGATGGCTCCATATGAGGGACTATATGGTAGGAAATGTCGAACACCACTATGTTTGATAGAGCTTAGTGAGTGGAAGTTAGTAGAGCCAGAGTTGGTGCAAGAGACAGAAGAAAAAATGAAGATTATATAAGAAGTGTTAAAGGCATATTCAGATAGACAAAAATCGTATACAAGTATGAAAAAAGAGGTATAGAATATGAAGAGGGAGACAAAGTGTTTCGTAAAGTTTCTCCATGGAAGAAAGTCCTAATCTTTGGAAGGAAGGGCAAGTTAAGCCCTAGATTCATTAGACTATATGAGATCTTAGAGTGGGTTGGGCCAGTTGCCTACAGACTTGCCTTACCACTAGAGTTGAGTAAGATTCATAATGTCTTTCATGTCACCATGTTGAGGAGGTACAAGTCAGATCCTTCATACATTATCATAGCCGAAAGCATAGATCTGATACCAGACCTTACATATGAGGAAAAGTCAATTGATATATTGGCTTATGAAGTCAAAGAGCTCAGAAACAAACAAGTATCATTAATCAAAGTCCTATGGAGGAATCATGTAACAGAAGAGGCTATATGGAAAAATGAAGGGGAGATGAAAGCATAGTACCCTTAACTATTCCAACATAGTTACATAGGTAATTTCGAGGAGACAATTCTTTTAAGAGGGAGAGAAATGTAATGCCTATAATTAGGACCTAGTAAATAAGAGGGAGAAAGGAAAGTTAAGTATGTGTTTAAGAGTTAAGGTGTATGGAGAGAGTTGAAAAGAAATAAGAAAATGAAATGTCACATTGTTCATGATCATAACAATGCTTTCACAACCGTGAACCATCGCGAGATGAAATTATGGGTTTATGTTGATTCATGGTTGTGATAGTGGTTGTAACGCTCATGAACATCGTTAGATATAAAATCCCCATAATTGTTATTTCTTTCTCTCACAAACTAAATCTAAAAGGAAACCCCTAAAAGTCGAATGTTCTTTTTATATGAGACCAAGAATTGTGTTTTCTTTGATTTCTAGACCTTAAACACCAAAAAACAAAGTTTAAATAAGTTCTTATAAGAAAGGAGCATAAAGAAGAGGTGTTCTTGAAGAGGTCGACCCATAGGAGAAAGAAAAGAGCCAAACATCTTGACCATGTTTACTTCAATTGTGGTAAGGAATCACGTTTTTCTTTCATTTTTATAAGCTTTGATAACCTTCTTCTATATGGAACCCATTTTGGTAGAAACCCATTTCCATATAGGTCAAGATTTTGGTTGAACATGAGTTTTTATGTTTATATAACCCTCTCTAAGCTTGATTAAGGTCATAATATGCTTTAGTAAGAGGTTTTATAAGATTAAAGTTTTATAAGAGGGCTAAGGTTAGGGTTTGAGCTTTATAGCTTTTGAAGGCTAAGTTTTTTATTTATAGCTTGGTTTTTGAGGCTCCACTAGAGGTATGTACATATAGCATTTAAATTCCAATTTTGGCATGTTGTATGTATTAAACTATTTGAATGTCTTAAATGCTAAATATTGTTTATAATGAGTTTAAAGGAAGCAATTAATGTCATGATGTTACAGAATTAAATGTTAAGTATGTTTGATAAGAGTTATTAATGATGCCATGTTGTGAAGTGTAATAAATGTGCTAAATGTACATTTATGAGAATATTGATTGATAATGGTTTAAGTGGTTGAGAGAAACAATAAATGATGTATTAATACACATGGGATCACAAATGATTGTTAATATGCATCATGAGTATGAAAAAGGAGAATTGAATGATTATGTGTTATGTCTAGTTTAAATGATGTTTCAACATGTTTCGAAGCACGATATGATGAGAATGTTGGTAGAAAAAGGTTGTCATGCGACAATCTTAGAGCTTCACATGTGACTTGTAATGAATGCTTATCTTCAAATGCTATTAACTGCTAGAAAACCTAGAGTCACACCATTGACTATGTGTTCAAGTCTATGAATCTCATCCCATGAACAAGATTATGTATGTTCCTATTTCTTCATGCCTATGAAGAATATGAAAAAAAGGACAGAAGCTTTAATGACTTAGTTCACGATTTGGTTTATGGGTAGGGGTGCCTGTGAATGAACCTTTATGGCCATGAACATATAGTTCACGCCTATGAAGCCTACTTTAAATGATATATGTTGTATGTTTAATGGTTATAATGAAATGGCTTTAACATGCTTTCTATGTAATATGTTTAAAGTATGCTTCTATGAACATCAATACACAAATATTACATGATAAGTTTACATGTGATCAAAGTATATATGCTATGGTGAGGTATAATAAGATAATATGAAAAGGCATATCCCAGACTCGATACTAGCACTAAAAGTAAGATAGGTGGCATGTCATTAAAAGGGTTCGGTACTGTAGTGATTATGATACAATGATTTTATACTCGTCAATGTGACTTAAGCTCTGGGAGGCCATTTATTTGAGATGCCTTGACTAGCACACATATGTTTATGCTCATTAATGTGGTTGAAGCTCTAAGAGTGCCATTGATTGAGACATCTCGACTGGTACACATGATTATAGACAATGGCAGGGTGGCTTAAGCTCAGAGAGAACCCCTATTCATAACTCGTATCCAAATAGTACTTGTTTAGAGTTGTTGGGCAATCAATAAATCATATCAAAGTGATTTAAAAACATAATGAAATGTAAAAGAGGTTCAAAAATACAAGTATACAAAAATACATAGTTAATATGTTATATATTATTAAAAAGGAATTATATGCTCTATTTTGTATAATTCAATGCTTAGAGAGTTAGTTCATCCCATAAGGTAAAGTGTTTACATGATAGTACAAATTCACTGTCATGCCATGAATTGATTAATGTATGATTGCATGTGAATTTTTATGCCTTTATGTACCATTAAGCTTTCAAAAGCTTAGCATGCAGGTATTTACCCACAGAGCCTGAAGCCTTATAGATAGAGTTGAAGTGGAACAAGAGAAGCCAGTCGCCCATCATCAGAGATAACATATCAGAACTGATATGGGTTGGTGATATCAGATGTCATACTTTTGCATTTTTTTCACGGCATAGGAATTTGGGTTGTTTACCTGCATGCATGTCTTGTGTTTACATATATATTATATCTTTTGTAAAGGCATATATTTTTGTAAACATCGAGCCTTCTGAGCCCTAAACATGTTATTTCTTATATATATATATATATATATATATATATATTTCTTTTGCATCAAAGGATTTCTCCATGGATAACTTTTATATATAAGAGATGTTGTAATATGGTTTCATATGCAAAGGAAGTGTTTATGAAAAAGCGTTTCCAAAGAAAATAAAAGTTTTAAAATTTCACAGGTTTTCTTCACACCAATTCCATAGCACCCACTCATTTAGTCAGGTTAGTCCTAGTTAGGTAAAAGGGCGCTACAAGAGACCCATTTCTAAATAGGTTAGGATATGGTTTAATCTTGAGAGTTAATGGTTAAAGACTCCTCTTTAAGTTGATTAAAGGTTATGGCATGTGTCATTAAGGGGTTATATAAGATTAATGTTATAAGGAGGTTAGAAGTCAGGGTTTTTATCTTTTATGATTTTAAAGGTTAAGTTTATTGTTTAGAGAAGTTGATATAGATGTGTTATATGTGCTAGGAATTAGAAGAGATGGTAATGAACTCCACTAAGAGGATAAGCAAGCTTGAGGAAAGCTTGGTTTTTGAGGCTCCATTAGAGGTATGTACATATATGCATTTAAATTCCAATTTGTGGCATGTTTTGAGTTAAATATTTTAAATTCTAATGTTGAATGTGAGAAGTTATAAAAAAGTATTTAATGCCTTGAGAATACGTGTATGTAGTGCTATACGCATAAAAACTATGTTAGCCATGATTTGAATTGAAATAGAAAACTTTGTAACTAATATGCCAAGGTTAAATTTATGAGTATGTATATGAAGATATTTGTGTTGTTGAAAGAAGTGGTTTAAATGAGGCTACAGAGGATGTTGAAACATAAATACATGTTATAGTATTTAATGAGTTTAGAAAGGTAAGTTGAGATGATTATATGCTTTTATGTATTTAAATGATGCTACAACATTATAAAGACATGTTTTGATGAGAATATTTATAGGAAAATGTTGTTTTGGGACCACCTTTAGAGCCTTTCTTATGAGTTATTTTAAATGCCATGTTTTATGATTATGTTACTGGAAAACCTAGAATCATGCCCATAACATAGGGTTCACAGTCATGAATCATCAAACCATAACTGCCCAATTTAGGTAGAAGGTTTAATAGCTTGAATCACCACTGACTCACAATCGTGAATCACATAAGTCACGCCCTTCGCTATTTCTTTACACTAGTTAAGAAATGTGAATTTTATGGATAAAAGCTTTCACGACCAGTTTCACAGGTAGGGTTACCCATGAAGCTTGCTAAACATGAAATATATTGATCTCTTCTATGATAGAATGTAAAGGCTATGCATATGCTTTTATAGTGGTATGTTTAAAGTATGATTTTATGAATGTCAACACATGAATGTTCCATGATGATTTTTCATATGATCAAAGTATATATGTTATTAGATATAAATGCTATAATGAAGTATAACAAAGTGTATCTACACAAAGGCCAAGCTTGATACTAGGATTAGGAGTAGGATAGGTGGCATACCATTTATGGAGTTTCTAGTACCATAGTTATATGTTGCAGTTATTTTCTTAAGGAAAAAGTGGGTTAAATTCTAGGAGCGACCTTGATCTTATATTGCATGCAAAATACTATATGTTTACTCATTCAAGGTAGCTTAAGCTCTAGGAGCGCTTTTGACTTAAGGAGCTCATATGAGTATATATGATTATAAATAGTGGCAGGGTAACTTAAGCTCAGGGACTGCCCCTGTTCACAACCCATATCCGAATAGTCTATATTGAGAGTTATTGAGCGATTATATTAAAATGATTAAAGAACACAATACAATAAAAAAAGGTTCAAATGCATAAGTATACAAAGATACATAGTAAATACATTATACGATGTAATTATGGTTCAATATGTTTGATGAGTTATCAATTCCACAAGGTAAAGTATATTACATGATATTATGATTTCACTGTCATATCATAATGTTTTAATATGATGCCAAGAATATGTATGCCATGATGTATAATATTTGATTGCATGTTGAATTTTTATGCATATATATACCGTTATGCTTTTAATAGCTTAGAATGAGGGTGTTTTATCCATGCAGGTCGAAGCTTAGTAGATAAAGGTAGAAGTTGATCCAGAGTAGCTAGCCTAATATCAGAGACAACATATCAGACTCGACAAGGGTCTGTGATATTATTCATGTCATATTTTTCTTTTTTGTACTTACTTGTATACATGTATGTATTTTAGAGAATTACATAATCTTTTGTTTAATGCATGTATTTTTCTAAACATCATACTAGTTTAGCCCAAATATGATAGTTTTTATATGTTGATGGATCTTTGGATCAATCTTTTCTTTATATATATATATATATATATATATATATATATATATATATATATGATATGGTTCACATGATTTATATTTCAAATTAATTTATATGACAAAAGGGTTTTCAAGGTAACAAGAAAAGTTTTAAAATTTCACAAATTTTCAGCAATAGGTATATGTGGCACTCGTTTATTTAGTTGGGTTAATTCTGATTAGATTTAAGGGCATCATGTTTAGTCGTATTAGAGCCTAGGTTTAGGTATTTCTGAAATTCAGTGGGTTAAAGGTTATCATGCATACAAAGTACATCTCACATGTCTCTGATATGGGCTTTGTCTATCGAATTGTATGAGTGAATAGTTATAGATGGAGTTGGAAGCAAATGATGTTGTTAAAAGAAACAATTCTCAAAATCAGAAGCCTCCTAATTAGCCCAGAGCTTCTTGTGTAAGAGGTCCAGGTGTTGCCCTAGTTCCTTAGCAGCAACCCATCAGACAAGTGGATCTAGATGCAATATTGATCATGCAGCAAATGGTAAGTATTCTTCAACAGTTGGCATATGTTATACCCCAGGGACCTCCATAGCCGCCACCATAAGAGACATCTAAGACAAAGATAGATAGGATTTAGAAGTATAGGGCCACTGATTTCCTCGATAGAGGAGAAAATGATCCAATTGCAATTGAGTTTTGGCTAGAAAAGACCGAAAGGGTCTTTGGAGAGTTATAGTGTGCCGAGGAGCACAAGGCAAGGTATGTAGTATTGCTACTACAAGAATATGCATACGAGTGGTGGAAACTGATTTTGAAGAAGACATAGACCCCACAACCTCGGACTTAGGAGTACTTCACAGCTGAGTTTAAAAACCAGTACATCAATGTGAAGAGAAGGGAATTCTTGAACTCCAACAAAGAAATATGACCGTTTTCTATTCACAAGGTTGAGTTGATATGCAACCAATCTCATTGTGAATGAGAGTGACAAGTGTTGCCATTTTGAAGATAGTTTGAATGATGTCATTATATATCATGTCATTTCCCTTCAGTTTAAGGACTTATCCACCCTTGTTTCCTTAGCAATTAGCATAATGAAGAGAAGAAAAATAAGAGCAAAAGAGACATATAGGAGGTCCACAGTTAGTGTGGCATAGACAACCAACAAGAAAGGTCATTTCTTCTTGAGATACTTCCAGAATGGGAGATAGGGTAGAGGAAAGAGTCACTCACAGTTTATTTCATTTAGGAGGGTACCACCCTCTAAGGCTGCATAAGCAACTGTCAGCACTCATACAGCTAGGGATCTTTCTCCCTTATGTGACACATGTCATAGAAGCCATAGAGGATAGCCTTGGTTGGCCATAGGGGTTTGCTTCAGATGTAGAACACGAGATTATATGAAAAGGGACTGCCCTTTGTTGAGTGGTGGTACACCCATATAGACAACAAGATTAGCTCCTGTCCAGAGCATAAATTAGAAGCGAGGAGGTCGTACAGACCTACTACGCTATTTCAGAGATAGTAAATAGGTCAGGACCTAGCAGAACTCCAGTTAGGGCATATGTGATGAAGGCCCACAAGAATCAGGGAGCCATAGATGTCATAGTTGATATGTTCTCTTTATATGGCTCTGATATATGTGTTTTGATAAACTCGGGCTCTACACATTTATATGTTTGCATGAGCATGCCTAGTTAGTATAATATGAAAATAGAAAAACTAGAGTTCAAGATTGAGGTCACAAACCTTTTAGGCCATAGTGTGGTTATGAACTTGGTATACAGAAGTTACCCTTTAATTGTGCAAAGGAAAGAGTTTTTTTATGGATCTCATAGAGTTGTCATTTTCTGAGTATGATACCATATTAGATATGGATTGACTCTCAAAATATGAGGCAGTTATGGACTGCCGATATAAGAAAATTGTTCTTAAGAATTCAAAATGAGAAGAAGTGGTAGTTGAAGGTGAATGATTTCCACAACCTCTATAGATGTTTTCCATGATGAAAGTGCAGAAGATGATCTGAAAGGGATGTGACGCTCATTTAGTTTATGTGGTTGACACTAGAAAATGAGGTCCAGATCTCTAGAATATCCTTATAGTGAAAGAGTTTGCAGATGTCTTTCTAGATGGTCTACTAGGTTTACCACCGTACAGAGATGTTGAGTTCTCCATAGAGCTCACACCAAACACATCACTGATATCAGCAACATCTTACAGAATGCCACCTTTAGAGATGAAAGAGCCGAAAGCTCAACTGCAAGAGTAGCTATAAAAGGGTTTTATCAAGCCGATGTAGGGTACACCAGTTTTGTTTGTAAAGAAGAAAGATGGGTCTATGAGGTTGTGTGTAGACTATAAGCAGTTGAACAAGGTGACTATTATGAATCAATATCTGTTGCCACAAATTAATGATCTTTTTTATCAATAAAATGGTGCATGAATATTCTCCAATATTGAATTATGATCGGGTTATCATGAGTTAAGATTAAAGAAGAGGATATATCTAAGATAGCTTTAGAACAAGATATGGCCATTATGAGTTTTTGGTTATGCCCTTTAGTTGAATAAGGCCCTAACAACTTTTATAGATTTGATGAATCGGATCTTCAGGTCATACTTGGATCAGTTCGTGGTTGTTTTCATTGATGATATCTTGGTATATTCTAAGAACCAAATGGAACATTATGAACATTTAAGAGCAGTGTTGCAGATCCTTAAGGATGAGAAGCTTTATGCCAATTTCTCAAAATGTGGGCTTTTTGCTTGATGAAGTGGCATTCCTTAGACATATTGTGTCAGCATATGACATCATAGCTGATCCCAGTAATGTTGAGGCAACCTTGAATTGGAATCCTCTCCTAAATGTGACTGAAATTAGAGTTTTCTTAGTTTGGCAGGTTACTATAAGAGGTTTGTAAAAGGTTTTTCATTGACTAGAAATTTGAGAAAAGATATGAAATTGGAGTGGAATGGCAAGTGTCAAGCTAGTTTTGATAAACTGAAGTGTATGATGATAGAAGCTCCAGTTCTAACATAGTAGTACTTGACAAAGAGTATGTCATCTACAATGATGCTTCTCACAATGATTTGGGATGTGTCTTGATGCAAAAGGAAAAGATTGTCTCTTACGCTTCCAGGCAATTGAAGCAGCATGAAAAGAATTACCCCACACATGATCTTAAGTTGGTAGTCATTATGTTTGCTCGAAAGATATGGCATCACTACCTATATAGGGAAAAGTATTTCATTTACACATATCACAAGAGTTTGAAGTATCCTCTAACTTAGGAATAACTCAATTTGAGACAAAGAAGATAGTTAGAATTGATCAAGGACTATAATTGTGTCATCAACTATCATACAGGGAAGGCCAATATTCTAGTTGATGATTTAAGCAGAAAGACTATAATAGAGTCACATGTTTGACCTACTATCAATTAATATATTAGAGATGCACAGAAGCAAGATAAAGAAAACAAGTTGAGATAGTCAAGTAAGTCTCTAAGGGGGGAGATTGGAGTATACAGTTGAATCAGAGCATAGTTTGTTTTACCGAGGCCACTTATATGTGCCAAATGATGTGAAGTTACTGCAAGAAACAAATTTTACATGCATCCAGGAAGCAACAAGATCTACCATGATCTGAAATGAAGGTTTTGGTAGACAAGTATGAAAAAGACATCACAGAGTTCACCACGAGATGCATTACATGTTAGTAGGTGAAGGCAAAACATCAGGTACCTTTAGGTTTGTTGCATCCAATCACAATACTGGATGGAAATGGGAATGGATCACAATGGATTTTGTGATTGGGTTGCCTTTGAAATTGAGAAAGTATAACATCGTTTGGGTCATAGTGGATATGTTAACGAACTCAGTGCACTTCTCACCTATTATGAGAGTATCATTTGAATAAGTTAGCAGAGTTATATGTGGAAAAGATAGTACGGTTACATGAAGTGCCAATCTCCATCATATCAGACAGAGATCCAAGGTTCACATCTCAGTTTTAGGGAAGTCCCCAACGAGCTTTGGGTACTAAGCTCAGTTTCAGCATGACATTTCACCCACAGACAAACACTCAATTAGAAAGGGTGATATAGATTTTGGAAGACATAATGAGAAGTTGTGTGATCGAGTTTGAAAGTAGTTGGGAAAAATACCTATTATTGATGGAGTTTGCTTACAACAACGGTTACCAATCTAGCATCTAGATGGCTCCATATGAGGTACTGTATGGTAGGAAGTGTTAGGTACTATTATATTGGATAGAGCTCAGTGAACGAAAGTTAACAGGGCTAGAGTTGGTGCAAGAAGGTCCTAAGGTTTCTTAATGTTTGAAGTGGGAGACAAAGTGTTTCATAAAGTTTATGTAACACCCCTTTACCCCACTGTAGTTCAGCAAGGAAAGTGAGCATTAACCGTCTTACTGTTTAATAAAATTAATCAAGTGAAGTAAATTTTTTTTTAACAAAAATATTGCAGACATTGAAATAAAAATTATTACAAGCATATGAAGAATAATTTTTTTTATACTCAAAATTTTATTTATTTATAAAGTACATTAATTTACATTATAATTCATGTCTATAATACATGCTATAGGAAATAAAACCATAATTTAATTTACAGAATTTTTTTATAAAATATACCAAAAAGAAAACCAAAAGCTTTTTCTTGCTTCCTTCTGAGTACCCTTCTTCATCTCACAATCTATTTTCTACGGCTACCCTTCTAAACCTGTGCGAGAGGAAACCACCCGTGCTAAGCTAATAGCTTAGTGGTGCTTCAATGATAAAACTTTTACATACATATATATATATATATATATATATATATATATATATATATATATTCTCACATATTAATTAACCATTTAATAAATAAGGCATAAAATCAATAATTAAATGAAATATCACTAATTTAGGCCTCGAGTCGAACGTGTCGCGAAGTAGACGTGTTTGACCGATCGGAGTTTAAATTCGGATTTTGTTTTACACAAAATTGACAAAGTAATGACTAAATTAAATGATATAAGCCTAATTAAGTGATTATAAAGTTTAAAGAAGTTGAATTACGGTAAAGGGCTAAATTGCAAAATTTGATAAGTTTTGGGGTCAAATTGCAATTTACCAAAAATTGGAGAATTAATAAGATTAATTGCAAATCAACATATTAATTTTGGGGACATTTTGATAGGTTTGGCCGGCCACTCAAGGAGAAAGCATGAGATTAATGGATTCATTAAGCTTAATGTCAAGAAATGGTCAAAATGGTGAGTCCCACATGGAGACTTTTGGGTACCCTATTTAAGACTCTTTTCTTCTTCTTTTTCTCTTCATTTTCTGCCTTCTTCTCTCTCTTCTCGACCAGTCATGCCAGCCATTCTTTCCTCCATAGCCATCTTGAATTCTAGAGAGAGAAAGGAAGAGAAGAGAAAGGAAAGAGCAAGAACAAATGATCTTCATGGTCCATAACTCTTGAAGGAGCTGGAAAGAACAAGAAAGAGGAAGAAAAATTAAGTTTGGTAGAGAGAGAAAATCTCCAAAGTGGTGGTTTAGTGAAGAAAAGTGTAAGGTAAGAAGTGATTCTTCTAATTCTTCATCTTTTCTTAAAGGAAGTTTAAATTTTGAGCTCATCCAAGACTTATGTGAAAGAGAGAGAAAACTAAGGTTTTGAGAGAGAAAAAGAGAGTTTAGGGTCTTAAGGAAAATCATATGATAATAATGAATTATGATGTTGTAGGAATTCCAAGTGATAAGGAACAAGCTCTGAGGAGCAAAGGAAAAGAGAAAGCTACCTAGAAGAGTGAAGGAGAAAGATTAAAGTTTGTGCATAACTTAAGGCAATAGCCTATTTTGTTTGAATTAATGCATGCTGAACATGATGGTTGATAAATGCATTTCAAGAATGATGATGATTATGGCATGAAACCTTAGGTTTAGACATGTATGAATGAGATCCTTGTGTGACTTTGAATCAATGATGCATGTTAGAAAATCTTGTATGATCAAGACATTTACCTGTTTTAGAAAGTAATACGTTGAGTAACGAACCTTAGAAATGCATGAAATAGATTTTGGTATGATTTGGATAATGTTAGAATGAATGAAAAGTGAATATGCAAATTTCCTACTGAAAGTCATGGGCATGAACTTGAGGGTTCACGGTTGTGACTGATTGTATCACGGTTGTGACTTCTAGGTGGAAATGGTACTATTCATTCCAGAAGCGTTTACGGGTTGGAATCACGGACGTGAGGTTATTCACGGGCGTGAATGAGTAATCACGACCGTGAATGCTTATGGGCGATTAATTCCAGTAGCGTTCACGGCTTGGGATTACGGGCGTGAACTAATTCACGACCGTGATTTTACGGGCATAAAATTAGTAATCACGGCTGTGAATGCTCTATATTTGTGATTTTGAATGTGGTTATCAAATGAGGATTTCAGGTAAGTAAATGAATGTCAATGTCTATCTAGTGAAATAAGAATGATGTGGATATATATATATATATATATATATATATATATATATATATATATATATTGATGTGGGAACCTGTTATGTTGTGATATAGAAAAATGAATTGTCACAGATGAAATATGTGAATTTTCATGAATGATATATGAAATCTGATATGGGTGAAATACATGAACGGATACGGATGATAAGCATGAGAATATTGATGTACCTAGTTAAATAAATAAAAAATGTTGTCCAGTATGTATGAGTATGACTATATGTTTGCAAAACAAGAAAATTGAGATGTGAATAAATATGAGAATATTGATGTGTTGAAATTTGAGAATTATGATTGATGTGAAAATATAAAGAAGCCCATTACTCTACTTACGGACTAGAAACAGGATAGATGACATGTCATTAAGGGGGCGAACGGTACGGTACTATTCCTTAACCAATGTGGCTTAAGCTCGGAGAGCGTCATTGGTTTGAGATGCTCGGTCAATGTGGCGTAAGCTCAGATAGCGCTATTGACTTGAGAAGCTCTAATGAGCACACATAAATGAGGACAAGGTGGATTAAGCTCGGAGAGCACCCTTGGTCCGGTTATTCATCTATGATGAAATTATACTCAATCAATGTGGCTTAAGCTTGGCGTGGCATGCAAATATTTTAATGCATAAAATGATACATGTTAATGTTTGTTGCATGATATAGTATATTGCCTTATTTATATGCACCACTAAGCTTAGAGCTTGGCGTGGAATTTTCTTTCCACGCAGTTATAGAAAGGTAGCTGAAGGTGTGAGATAAAGCAAGCGGTGATCCTATTCAAGTAAAGCAGCTGAACCTTGAGAAAGTAGGTTACGAGCTTTGAAATTTTTGTATTTGGCTTTTTATATTAAAGAATTTTAGAGTTTGTAAAACTTACTTTTAAATTTTGTTTAAGAATTAATTTGATGTTTTAAATTTCTATCTTATGTAAATAAAATTATACTTGGTTTTTCTATATATCTATATATACATGAATGTTTGAGAAAATAAAGGTAAAATGATAATAATACCAAATTAAAGAAGTAAGGAAGATGGACGGACACAGACGTATATTAGCGCTCCCCTATCCGGGCACGTGCTGGTCGGGTGGGGGCGGCGCTACAAGGTTTTTGGTATTTGAGCACCAGGTTGGTGTTTCTGGATTTTGTTATTAAAGCCTGGTTGGGAGGTTTTGGGTTTTTAAAAGTGAATTTTGAAAATGTTTATTTCTTAAATGTACCCACAATTGCATTTTTGGAGTTACTGCTTTATTGATTAGGGTCGTTACCTTTATGTTATAGGTAAGATATGGCTTCAGGATCAAGATGAATAGTAATAGAAGAAGCTGAGAGTAATGAGCCCTTAGAGGCAAGAGCTTCATCGCAACCAAGTCATCGTCGAGCTGCGGCACCGAGATCTACTGCCAGCTCACTTCGTGAGCATTCAGCTATTAATATGGGTCAGACTAAGCTCATGAGAAATATGATAGATTTGCTACAGAGAGCATCACGATCATATTCGTCTGGATTACAGTTTGAGAGACTGAGGAAATTAGTGTCAGCATTGTGATCGTTCGCATCCAGGAGAGTGTTGGTGGATGACAGGAGCGTGACCATATGAGGAGAGATTGTCCCTTGTTACAGTATGGCAGAAGTTTGGGGAGCACTGAGCTGATTCAGACACAGACTTTTGGGCAAGGCAGAGGATGAGGCCGAGGGCAAGGAAGATGAGGCCGTCCAGGGCCAAGCTAGTTCAGATCAGATACAGTAGATAGACCTGAAGGCAGTAGAGCTGCTCTAGCAAGAGCTTATGCCATGCGAGGCCGAGAGGAGCAGGATGCACCTGACGTCATAGCGGGTAAATTCCTTCTCTTTGGCTCTTGTATACATGCATTGATAGACCCTGGGTCAACACACTCATACATATGCACACCATCATCGAGTCGAGAGGGTCTAACACTAGAGGCTCTAGAATACAAGATTCTTGTGACTAATCCGTTAGGACACAGTGTGCGGGTTAGTAAAGTGTTTAAGGGTTGCCCAGTCGAAATTCAAGGCAGGCAATTTCCAGCTGTTTTAATAGACCTACCATTCCACGTGTTCGATGTGATCTTAGGAATGGATTGGCTAGCTTGCCATGAGGTGATAATAGATTTTAGAAAGAGGCAGTTGAGAATTAAAGTTTTAGAACAAGAAGAGATAGTAGTGATGGGCGAGGATAAAGGATATCTAGATAATGTGATATCAGCGTTGAAAGCTAGAAAACTCATCAACAAGGGATGTGAGACTTACCTAGCGTATGTGATTGATACCCGAAAGAAAAGTCCAAAGTTGGCTAACATCCCAACTGTTAGTGAGTGTTCTGATGTATTTCCTGAGGAGTTACTAGGACTACCACCTGACCGAGAGATATAGGTTGCTATTGAATTAGTACTTGGCACCGCTCCTATATCTATTACACCATATAGGATGGCACCCATAGAATTGAAGGAGTTGAAGATACAGTTACAAGAAATGTTAGATAAAGGATTCATACGACCTAGGGTATCACCATGGGGTGCTCCAATACTATTTATGAAGAAGAAAGACGATACCTTACGTCTTTGCATTAACTACAGGTAGCTTAATAGGGTTACGGTTAAGAATAAATACCCACTGCCTAGGATTGATGATTTATTTGATCAGCTGAAAGGTGCAAGTACATTTTCAAAGATAGATCTTCGATCGGGGTATCATCAACTGAAAATCAAAGGGTCAGATGTATCTAACATGACATTTAGGACTCGTTATGGTCATTATGAGTTCTTGGTGATGCCATTTGGATTGATGAATGCACCGGCAGTTTTCATGGACATGATGAACCGAATGTTCAGGCCATATATTGATCAATTTGTGGTTGTATTCATTGATGACATTCTTGTTTACTCTAGAGATCGAGTATAGCATGACCAGCATCTTAGAAAAGTGTTGCAGACTTTAAGGGAGAAACAATTGTACGCAAAGCTATCTAAGTGTGAGTTTTGGTTGGAAGGAGTTAGTTTTCTAGGTCATGTAATTTTAGCAGAAGGTATTCAAGTTGATCGTAGTAAAATTGAGGCTATTCTTAATTGGAAATCACCTCTAAACGTGACATAGGTGAGAAGTTTTCTAGGATTAGCCGGTTACTATAGGAGATTTGTGAAAGGATTTTCATCTATAGCGAATCCTTTGACATGACTGCTGTTCAAATAGGTCAGTTTTGAATGGACAAATAAGTTTCAAGCAAGCTTTGATCGATTGAAGGCAATGTTGATTGAAGCACCAGTTTTGACTCAGCCTACTCCAGGAAAAGACTATGCTGTGTACAGTGATGCAAGTCACAATGGGCTAGGATGTGTTCTTATGCAAGAGGAAAAAGTGATTGCATATGCCTCCAGACAACTTAAGCCTCACGAATTTAACTATCCAACGCATGATTTAGAGCTTACATCGATAGTTTTTGCTCTTAAGATTTGGAGACATTATCTGTATGGAGAAAGATGCTACATTTATACGGACCACAAGAGTCTTAAGTATCTTCCTTCACAGAAAGAGTTGAACCTGAGACAATGAAGATGGTTGGAATTGATTAAAGACTATGATTGTGTGATATACTACCATCTAGGAAAAGCTAATGTGGTTGCAAATGAACTAAGCAAAAAGATTTTAGCTGAGATGTGAGTGGAATCTACATTGATGCAGAAAATTAAAGATGTCCAAAAACAAGATGAGAAGCTAGTAAAGATAGCCGAAACAGTGAAAAATGGGGAAAAGTCAGAATTTTCTTTAACAGAAGATGGTACTGTGTATTTCAAGAACTGGGTTTGTGTGCCAAGTATAGAAGAGCTGAGGTCAAAGATTTTAAAAGAAGCTCATGAAACGGTTTATACTATGCACCCAGGTGGGAACAAGATGTACCAAGATTTGAAAGCACAATAATGGTGGTCGGGGATGAAAAAGGATATCACTGAATATGTTGTTAAATGTCTAATATGTCAACAAGTGAAAGCTGAGCATCAGTTACCCACAGGATTACTACAACCGATTACCATACCAAAATGGAAGTGGGAGAGGATCGCGATAGATTTTGTGTCCGGTTTACCGGTAACTCAGAGAAAGCATGATACAGTGTGGGTGATAGTGGATCGATTGATGAAGTCAGCACATTTTCTACCAGTGAGAATGGCCTATACTTTGAACAAGCTGGTTGAGATTTATGTGAATGAGATAGTGAGACTTCATGTAGTAACTGTGTCTATTATCTCTGACAGAGATCCCAGGTTTACATCACAGTTCTGGAAGAGTCTACAGCAGGCTTTGGGAACTCGATTAAATTTCAGCATGACATTTCATCCGCAAATGGATGGACAATCAGAGCGAGTTATACAGTTGCTAGAGGATATGATGAGATGTTGTGTGCTTGAATTTGAGGGAAGTTGGGATCGACATCTACCTCTTATGGAGTTTGCCTATAACAACAGTCATCAAACAAGTATAGGCATGGCTCTTTATGAGGCTTTATATGGAAGAAAGTGTAGGACACCATTTTGTTGGACCGAGTTGAACGAGAAAAATTTGATTGGGCCGGAAATAGTTCAACAAAATGAGGAGAAAGTTAAAGTGATCAAGGAAAGGCTAAAGGCAGCACAAGATCAACAGAAATCATATGTCGATTTAAAAAGGCGAGATATAGAATATGCAGTAAAAGACAAAGTATTTCTTAAAGTTTCACCGTGGAAAAAGGTATTGAGGTTCGGTAGAAAAGGAAAGTTAAGTCCAAGATTTTTTGGTCCTTACGAAATTCTGAAAAAAATAGGACTACTAGCTTACCGATTAGCTCTTCCTCCAGAGCTAGACAAAATTCATAATGTGTTCCAAGTTTCAATGTTAAGAAGATACCGTTCAGATCCGAACCACATTATACCAATTGAGGAAATAGAGGTACAGGCATACATGTCTTATGAGGAAGAACCAGCGGCTATAATAGCATATGAAGAGAAAGTTCTCTGGAACAAGAGAGTCCCTCTAGTTAAAGTTTGGTGGCGGAATCATATAATTGAAGAAGCCACATGGGAAAGTGAAAAAGTGATGAAGAAGCAGTATCCCCAGTTTTTTAATCCCGAATGAATAGGTAAATTTCGAGGACGAAATTATTTTAAGGGGGAGAGAATGTAATATCCGCTAATTTAGGCCCCGAGTCCCACGTGTCGCGAAGTAGACGTGTTTGACCGATCGCAGTCTAAATTCTGATTTGTTTTACACAAAATTGACCAAGTAATGACTAAATTAAATGATATAAACCTAATTAAGTGATTATAAAGTTTAAAGAAGTTGAATTACGGTAAAGGACTAAATTGCAAAATTTGATAAGTTTTGGGGTGAAATTGCAATTTACCAAAAATTGGAGAATTAATAAGATTAATTGCAAATCAACATATTAATTTTGGGGACATTTTGATAGGTTTGGCTGGTCACTCAGGGAGAAAACATGAGATTAATGGATTCATTAAGCTTAATGTCAAGAAATGGTCAAAATGGTGGGTCCCACATGGAGACTTTTGGGTACCCTATTTAAGACTCTTTTCTTCTTATTTTTCTCTTCATTTTCTGCCTTCTTCTCTCTCTTCTTGACTAGTCATGCCAGCCATTCTTTCCTCCATAGCCATCTTGAATTCTAGAGAGAGAAAGGAAGAGAAGAGAAGGGAAAGAGCAAGAACAAGTGATCTTCATGGTCCATAACTCTTGAAGGAGCTGGAAAGAACAAGAAAGAGGGAGAATGATTAAGGTTTGTACATAACTTAAGGCAATAGCCTATTTTGTTTGAATTAATGCATGCTCAACATGATGTTTGATAAATGCATTTTAAGAATGATTATGATTATGGCATGGAACCTTAGGTTTAGACATGTATGAATGAGATCCTTGTGTGACTTTGAATCAATGATGCATGTTAGAAAATCTTGTATGATCAAGACATTTACCTATTTTAGAACGTAATAAGTTGAGTAAAGAACCTTAGAAATGCATGAAATAGATTTTGGTATGATTTGGATAATGTTAGAATGAATGAAAAGTGAATATGCAGATTTCCTGCTGAAAGCCATAGGCGTGACTATTGAGTCACGGGCATGAACTTGAGGGTTCACGGTTGTGACTGATTGTATCACCATTGTGACTTATGTGTGGAAATGGTACTATTCATTCCAGAAGCATTCACGGGTTGGAATCACGGACGTGAGCTTATTCACGGGCGTGAATGAGTAATCACGACTGTGAATGCTTTTGGGCGATTCATTCCAGTAGCGTTCACGGCTTGGGATTACGGGCGTGAAATTAGTAATCACGGCCGGAATGCTCTGCATTTGTGATTTTAAATGTGGTTATCAAATGAGGATTTCAGGTAAGTAAAGGAAAGTCAATGTCGATCCAGTGAAATAAGAATGATGTGGATATATATATATATATTGATGGGGGAGCCTATTATGTTGTGATTTAGAAAAATGAATTGTCACAGATGAAATATGTTAATTGTCATGAATGATATATGAAATCTGATATGGGTGAAATACATGAACTGATACGGATGATGAGTATGAGAATATTGATGTTCCTAGTTAAATAAATGAAAAATGTTATCCAGTATTTATGAATATGACTATATGTTTGCAAATCAAGAAAATTGAGATGTTAATAAATATGAGAATATTGATGTGTTGAACTTTGAGAATTATGATTGATGTGAAAATATAAAGAAGCCCATTACTCTACTTACGGACTAGAAACAGGATAGATGGCATGTCATTAAGGGGGTGAACGGTACCGTACTATTCCTCAACCAATGTGGCTTAAGCTCGGAGAGCGTCATTAGTTTGAGATGCTCGGTCAATGTGGCTTAAGCTCGAAGAGCGCTATTGACTTGAGAAGCTCTAATGAGCACACATAAATGAGGACAAGGTGTCTTAAGCTCGGAGAGCGCTCTTGGTCATATTATTCATCTATGATGAAATTATACTCAATCAATGTGGCTTAAGCTCGGAGAGCACCATTGATTTGAAAATCTCTTTTGAGCCAGATAGTGGACAGGGTGGCTTAAGTTCGGAGAGCGCTACGAATCTATAACCCGTATCCAGTCAGTCCAAATTTAGAGTGATGTGGGCAAGATAATGAGGATATGCCGAAAAAATAAGAAAAGAAAAGAATAAGAAACTAATGATGATCTGATATTGAGATATAATGATAATAAGATTAACTGAGTAATTTACCATCAAGGATAAATCAAAATAACATTTTCTATGTGAGCATGACATTTATACTTGTATGAAATAGAAATATGTTAATAGTCATGGCATGCAAATATTTTATTGCATAAAATGATACATGTTAATGTTTGTTGCATGATATAGTATATTGCCTTATTTATATGCACCACTAAGCTTAGAGCTTAGCGTAAAATTTTCTTTCCATGCAGTTATAGATAGGTAGCTGAAGGCGTGAGATAAAGCAAACGGTGATCCTATTCAAGTAAAGCAGCCGAACCTTGAGAAAGTGGGTTACGAGCTTTGAAATTTTTGTATTTGGCTTTTATATTAAAGAATTTTAGAGTTTGTAAAACTTACTTTTAAAATTTGTTTAAGAATTAATTCGATATTTAAAATTTCTATCTTATGTAAATAAAATTATACTTGGTTTTTGTATATATCTATATATACATGTATGTTTGAGAAAATAAAGGTAAAATGATAATAATAGCAAATTAAAGAGGTAAGGAAGACGGACGGACACAGACATATATTAGCGCTTCCCTATCCAGGCACGTGCTGGTCGGATGGGGGCGACTTTACAATAAATTTCAGCAAATACTCAATATTTATCAACTTTAATTCATATAACATTCATAAAAATCACATACTTCGATATTATTATTATTATTATTATTATTATTATTATTATTATTATTATTTGCTTGTGCCCATAACACCTATAACCGAACTAACTAATAAGAATAACGGGGTTGTTATTTCTGGTTTTCATAATATAGGTCTGAGCGCTTTTATAATAATGCCATTATCGGCTCTTTTTATATTGTCATTACCGGCTTAATAATTTTGCACCAAGTGCATTTATACCGACTTTCATATTTGGTACCGAGTACCTAAATCCCCTGATTGGTGTGCCAAACTATTCTCTATTCTAGTTCTAGCCCAGGTGTCTTTGGGCATAACTATTTTTGTTTTAATTCTCAATATTTTCAAAAATGTCAATATTATTCAATTATCATATTTATTCTTATTGATTTTTGTTCATTATTCCCATTATTATCGTACTAAAATATCCCACATAAATAATTTGTTAAACATTTATAATTATCAATAAAGTAAATATTCACATTAATTATTACATATAATAATCACAACACATGCAAAAGCCCAAGATTTCATGTTTTTACCTATGGTAGATTTCGGACCTATTTTTGGGCTTCCTTTTTAGCCCATTTATAATTCAAATTTAGAGTTATGTCATTCTAACAATTTGTACTTAGCTCTCAGATTCATCAAAAATCACTTAAATCTCATTTTTCTATCAAAAGTTATGGTTAATTTAATACTGAATCATCACAGACATTTCTGCCCCAGAATTTTCTAGACAGATTCTAGGTTTGAACTTTATGCATTTTTATGGGTAAATCTAGACATAATTAGATATTATGGTCTGAATACAAATTAAATCCCTGTGTCTTAGATTTCATTTCCAACAAATAACATACAAAAAGGAGTTCGCAAACTCAAGTTATCATCAAAAGAGTCAGGGTTGTTCTTGGAATTCTGTACCCGAGCCATCAATTGACATCAATCCATATTTCAACCACATTTATCATTTGCATTCATTTTAATACTAAAATTTCCAGAATTACAACTACATTCATGTGTCTTAATGATTTCACACCATTTGGTCCCATTTCCATTTAAAATATCAAAAACAACAAGTCACATAACATCTAAAAAACACAAACATAACCACCCTTAATATATAATTCCATATATATTAACAACATGCAAGACCTTTATCAATGAAGCACATACCTAATTATCCTGTGATATTCCCTTAATCCTTATTTTTCTTTCCTTATTAGCTAGCTTTATCCTTGCCTTTGTCACCCTCTTGAGGGCCTCTCCCTTGTTCACTTGTTTTTCCTACACAACCATACCACATCTCAATTCCAATATCCATTTTCAATGC
Organism: Triadica sebifera; assembly: GCA_023653625.1. Lineage (NCBI taxonomy): Eukaryota > Viridiplantae > Streptophyta > Magnoliopsida > Malpighiales > Euphorbiaceae > Triadica > Triadica sebifera. The sequence continues at coordinate 11,229,292 of CM042903.1, read as the reverse complement.
TTTTCATATCTACATAGTATGCTAATGCTCCTAATATGTTTTACACCTTAATTGAGCTAAAATGTACTAAGGTTAAACTTTCCTCTTACTATGTCATGGCTTCCCGAAAACTATATCCTAGTTCCCAATTCATTTTCTTCAATTCAATACTCAAATCATGCTTCACTTATCAACAATTGTTGTGCTTCTATGCTAATTTCAATTTTCCCCAAATTTCATTAACTATGGAAGCCCCTCATTCATCCCTTAACATCATATTTTCTTTAGTTTTTAAGCCATAAAACAATTAACTAACATCAATTATCATTAATTCAAAGTTTAACTACACTGACATCAACTAATCACAAACTTGCATTTTCTAAGTTCAATCTTGCAACATAACCTAAATCTACCAAACCTAATCACATCTATCATCAATATGGATCTCAAATGTAAGGAAAAAGGTTGAATTTAAGAAGAATAAACCCACCTTAAGGATCTTCCTATTGGGCCGAAATTCCCCCTAACCAATCTCCCTTTTTTTGTCTTCCTTCTTCCTTCTTTCTTGCTCCTTTGCTCCTTTTATGGCAAGAACACCTCAATTCCGAATTTTACTCTCTCAAAAATAATTTCTTTCCTCACTTTTTCAAGCTTGATTTGAAGGAAAATGGTGGCTTATGGAAGGCTAGAGTGGACAACAAAGACAGGAGAAAAGAAGATGAAGAAGAGTTAGATATTTTGGTGGAAGAATTGAGAATTCCTCCAATTTTTGACTTTTATACTTTGATGGTGTGGGTCCCACTAATTAAAATTAATCCTAATTCTTATTGGTTCATTAAGTTAATTAATCTTGATTAGAATTTAAACTTTGAGAAATTCCATATTTTCCACATCTTCCTCCATATTCACACTTTTTCCCCAAACAATCTCGATAATACCGATTTTGTCCATAGAAAATTTTATTTTTTTCTAATTCTACCCCAAATCTTTTTAATTCCCAAATAATAATACCCTTAATTATTTTTCCTTATTATTAGTCATTTTTTTATGGGTTCAAATTTAGACTTCGATTGAACCTACGCACCTCATTACGGTAACACGTAATCGGGGCCTAAATTACTGGATGTTACAGTTTCTCTGTAAAAGAAGGACAAGTTAAGCCCTTGGTTCATTGCACCGTATGAGATCTTAAAGTAGATTGGACCAATCGTTTGCTTATAGACTTACTTTACCACTATAGTTAAGTAAGATTTACAATTTTTTTTCATGTCTTTATGTTAAGAAGGTATAGGTAAGATATTTCACACATTATCACAATCAAAAGCATAGATGTAAAACCAAATCTTGCATAAGAAGAAGAGCTGATTGAGTTTTGAGCTTATGAGGTCAAAAAGCTTAGGAACAAACAAGTATTGTTAGTCAAATTCCTATTGATGAATCATGCAACAGAATAGGCTACATGGGAAAATGAAGAAGTAATGATGGCATAGTACCCCAAGTTGTTCCAACTCAGCACTACAAGTAATTTTAAGGAATACATTCTTTTAAGGGAGAGAGAAATGTAATGCCCATTAAGTAGGACCTAGTTAATAAGTTTGTTTGGAGATTTTATATGTGTGTTTAAGAGTTTTGTTAAGGGAAAAGAGTTAAGAAAATATGAAAAGTGAAAATTTCCCTGTTCACGATCATGACTCATATGACATGGTCGTGAATGATGGTTTCAGATGTTTCACACTCGTGACTGACTGAAACACACCCACAAACATTGTCCAATATAAAACTCCACCAATTCATTATTTTTCTTTCTCACACCCTAAAATCAAAAGAGAACCTGAAAGAGACCTATAGAATTCATTTTCCTTCACATTAGTGACTTTAATCCTTTGTTTTTCCTTCGATTTCAAGATCAAAACACTTAAACCATAAACAAAGAGCAAAGTTTATCAATTTCTTGTAAGAGAAGGAACAAATCAAGTTGTGTTCTTGAGGATACTAACACAAAGAAAAAGAGACAAGTTCAAAATTCCCATCTTAGAGGTGTTTCCTTCAATTTTGCCAAGAGGATAAGCAAGCTTGAGAAAAGCTTGGTTTTTAAGGCTCCATTAGAGGTATGTACATATATGCATTTAAATTTCAATTTTGTGGCATGTTGTGTGTTAAATGCTTTAAATTTTAAATGTTGATTGTGATAAGTCATAAAAAAGTAATTAATTCTTTGAGAATATGTGTATTTAGTGATATATGTATAAATGCTTAGTTAGGCATGATTTGAATTGGAATATAAAGCTTTGTAATTAATATGCTAAGGTTATATTTATGAGTATGTGTATGAAGATAGTTGTGTTGTTGAAAGAAGTGGTTTAAATGAGGCTATAGAGGTTGTTAAACTATAAATACATGTTATACTATTTATTGAGTTTAGAAAAGTAAGTTGAGATGATTATATGTTTTTATGTGTTTAAATGATGTTTTAGCATGATAAAGACATGTTTTGATGAGAATGTTGAAAAGAAAGGAAAGCCTTGCTTATGAGTTGTTTTAAATGTCATGTTTTATTATTAATTTGCAAGAAAACCCATATTCACTCCTGTAAATGAGGTTCATGATCATAAATCATCAAACCAGAGCTACCCAATTTAGTTAGAAGGTTTCAAGGCATGAATCACCACATGACTTATGGTCGTGAATCACATAAGTCATGTTCATGATTATTTCTTCATGTATGTGAAGAAATGTGCATTTTATGGATAGAAGCTTTCACAACTAGTTTCACAACTTGGTTTATGGGTAGGGTTACTTGTGAATAAACCTTTATGGCCATGAACATATAGTTCATGCCCATAAAGCCTGCTGAAAATGAAATATATTGATCTCTTTTATGATAGAATTTAAGGTTATGCACATGTTTGTTGTAAAGCCCGCTAATTAGGGCCTAATTAATAAGATGAATTAAAGGAATATAAATATGGTAGGTGAAAATAGTTAAAAAGAAACAAGAAAGTGAAGTGTCATAGGGTTTATGCCCTTGATAATGCCTTTACGGTCATGAACCATCATGAGATGGAATTTTATGTTCAAGCATATTCATTGTCGTGACAGTTATTTTCACGCCCATGAACATCACCTAGTATAAAAAGAATTCGTCTACCATTTCCTTTTTCGATATAAATTTTCTGAAAATTCTAGTCTTCATTCCTATGTTCTCATGCTAGAAACATTTTTTCATCAATTCCCTTTGATTTCTTGCTCCAAAAACACAAGATTGTAAGTTAAAGAACAAGATTGAACTAAGCTCACTAGAGATTTTGGCTAGAGGGAGTTGTTCTTTAGTGTATATACTTAGAGGAAGAGGAAGGAAGTTGAAAATTCCTAATCCATATGGTGTTTCCTTCAATTTCGGTAAGGAATCATGTTTCCTCCATTTCTTTTACATATTTTATGCCTCTTTCATACCATTCTCATTTTAGGTAGAGATCCATTTTCAAATGGGTTAGGTTTTTTATTCAAGTTTGGGTTTTATAGCTAAACACTTCCATGAGAAGCTTAATAACAAGTAAAAGCATGACCTTGAAATGGATTAGTTGATAAAGGTGTAAGCTTGAAGGTTTAAAGTTAGGGTTTGGTATCTAATAGCTTTATGTTCATAGTGATAGCTCAATGATGTTAAAGGTAGTGTTTCTATGTGTTAGTTACAAGAGGGGATGGTGAAACCCACCCAAAGGATAAGCAAGCATGAGCTTAAGCTTGTAGTTTTGAGGCTCCATAATGGGATGTATATATGTTTGCATTTAATTCCAAATGGTGAGTCCTTGTATGCCAAAATGCACTCAATGAGTGAGTAGTGGCAATGAAAATGTGATAAATGAATGATATGCTTAAATGCTAAGGATTGAGTTCAAATGATATAAATTAATGACATGAGAATATGAGTTATGAATTGACAATGGTATAAATGCTAAGTAAAGTATGATATGTATTGATAGTATAATATGGGATTTGCTTTAATGATGCCTTTAATGGTGGAATGAGGTAAGTAAGAATGCATAAATGGAAAAGGGAATCATTATGAGTTCAATTATGATGATATATGCTTTTAGGTGTTATTGGAGTTATAAGAGGGTTGTTGAATCATAAAGGCATGATATGTTATTAAATGAGGTTGATAAGTTGTGATTGTTATGTGTTCCATTGTCATCACTATGTGTCCTCGAGTGTTATTGATATTATGGCATGATAAATGCATCAATTGATGGGAGTGTTGATAGGAATGAGTTGCCAATGGACAACCATTAGAGCCTTTGCATATGACTTATAATAAAATGTTTGTTTTAATGCTGTCAACAGCTGGAAAATCTAGATTTATGCCTGTGACTATGTGTTCATGACTGTGAATATCATCCCATGAATAAGGTCATGTATGTGACCAATTCCTCATACTTGTGAAGAAATGTGTGAATTTCAAGCAAAAGCTTTCACTACATGGTTCATAGGTAGGGTTACCCGTGAATGAACCTTCACAACCATGAACAAATGTTTGATAGAGAAGTGCTTTAAAGGTAATCACCTTTAGCACTTATTGTACAAATTTATTTGATTAATAAAAGGCTTTTTCATTAATTTGATGTTCATTTGATATATGAATTGATAGTGATATTAAATCAATTAATGAAGTCATTGATACATAACATAGCATGAAGGAAATCATGATAGATTCTTATCATGTGTAATTATGTTAGTATATAAATTATCTCTAGTCATAGGATTAATGAGACAGGATATTGTTAATTCGGATAGACTAACACATGTTATACTCCTTGATTAGATCAAGAAGTAGATCTCATAATTTATAAACTTGAGATGGTTAGAGTTAACATATGAATGTTTACTAATTGTAGCGAATTACATTGATTACCTGCTATGAGACAATCACATGGATAATCTATTTATGTGTCAATGATAGTCTCATCATAGCAATGGTGCAAGTATCCTTAGACTTAAGGTACTCAAGGATATTTTGGATACTAATTCTGTATTTTAACACTATTCCTTGTTGCCTTAATGAGGTTGCTTCAGCCACTCCCCGCACCTTCATCGTCTTCGAATTTTAGAGCCCAGTTATTGAATTAAGGGAAATTTCAATCTGCTTTGGGACCTCTTCATTTTCCAACTTGGATTCTATTTCGAACACACCCATTTCCTCTTCCTCATGAACCACCATCACAATAAACTTCAAACTCCCTTTCTTGCATATATATCCAGGTGCGAATTTCTCATCACATCTATAGCATAAATCCTTTTTCTCGACATCTCTGAGGCTCAGGATTTATGAGTTTTCAAGTGACATCGATGGAGTGGTGCAAATGGGGATTGGAAGGTCTTGTAAGGGAGAAATTAGTGGAACGGGTTGTGCTCGAGGGCTTAAGTGAAGAGTTTGGGCACCTAATTTGCAACTGGGTCTGACTTCTATTTTTTTGATAGCTTAATTCTTCTTTGGCCAGATGGAGCCATGCACCTCACATTGGTTCTAATGTCTAGACATAACCCTATGATAAATTTGCTCATATACACTTTCTCAAAAACTTCTGCTAAGGGAGTTGTATGATTAATAAACATGCGGTGGTATTCTTTTATAGTACTCTTTCATCAGAGTTTTAGCCATTGATCATGTAGAGAACCTTTGTTAGAGGTGTGAAAATGTTGAAGCAGCACCCCTCTCATCTCTACCCATGATATTATTGGTTTTCACTAGTGTTCCCATTGATACCCAAGCAATGCATCTCCTTTGAAGCCTATGACTATGGCTTTCAACCTTTCTGTTCAACCTTAAGGGGTATTTCTGTCATTTTGATTATTACAAATAATTGAGCAATAAGGAATTTAACCTTTATTGTGTTCTAAGTGTTTTAGATAGGTTATATATTCCTAAGACCTTGAAGTAAGTTCATTCAAATCAATTGAAGTTCAAAATATTGAAAATCAGTAAAGATTCATGCCCGTGACAAAGTTCATCATGCCCATGAATTAATTTATGCTTGTGATCAATAATCACCACCACTGTGAAACATTAGTTTTACGTTCATTACTAGTAAAGCTACACCCATGAAAATCCTTAGCGCTAATTCTCTCAGGTTCAAATGTTCACAATTGTGAAGCAATGGCCAAATCGTTAAGTTAGAACATTCACACCCATGAAGAAACTGTCATGCCTATGAAAGATTGTGCATTCTTGGACAAAAGCATTCATGACTAGCTTCACCACTTCAGTCATAACTTCACCAAGAATAGTCACGCCCGTGAACCTGTATATTTAATGTTGACAAGAGTGAATGGGAAAGTGGTTCAACAGTTAGTTTTGCATTAATTGCACCCAAAACAACTTTATTTCTCCAAGAAGGTATAAATATGACTCATTTATGAACTTCCTAAGGTTAGAGAACAAGAAATTAAGCATTCAATCTTTGTAAAGCCTTTTGTACAATTATTCAAATATAATTTTTATAATCTCTATTATAAATACCATTTTAGCTCAATTTGTTGAGCTCTTTTGGTTAGTAAGTGTTTTCATTATTGTAATCAATTACTCAAAAGTGAGTTTGAGTGACTTGGATTGTGAGTGAAATACTTGTAAGGGTTTTTATGTGAGCCATTAAAAACATAAAGATTTTGTTGTTGTGTTAGTCATTAAAACACATGGGTTTTTGGGTTAGGTGTTAGCCAATAGAGTAAAACACCATAGTTGGGAATGAGGTTAGAAAGCTCCATTTGTAACACTTTGAGTATTAGTGAAATACCAAATTGAGATTAGGAAGAGTATGGATCATTAATACTTGAAACTACATAAATATTTTTTATCAAATATCTCTTTCTCTCACACTAATTATTCTTAGGTAAATTTTCCTAATCAAATTTTTATTTACCAACCAATTCAACCCCCCTTATTGGTTATTATTTTTGCCAACAATTGGTATCAAGATAGAGGTCTATCTTGATAGTGAAGGAGTAGATATTTCGAAGTCTGTTTGAAAAGAATGGACACATTCGTCAAGAAGAAACACTAAATGAGAAGAAGAGATCATCCTAAGAGATGATTGGACTAAAGTTCAAAGGAGAGCAAATGGAAAAAAACAAAAAGCCATGACAATCCTAATAAGCTCTTTATCCCTTGAAAAGTGTGGCAAGATTCAACATTATCTTACAGCTTATTCCATTTGGAAAATGTTGGAGAATTACTATAAAGGCATCAAGCAAGTGAAGTCTAAGAAGGTTCAATTTCTTGTCACCGAGTATGAGCTGTTTAAGATGAAACCAAATTAAACCATAACCAAAATGACAAATCGTCTTTTTGCCATTGTTAATGGCTTGAGGAAGCTTAAAAAGCACTATGGTTCAGAAGACATAAACAACAAGATTTTGATGAGTTTTCCAATTAGAGATTATAGCTTAACAGTTATGGGTATAGAAGAAGCTAATGAAAACTTAAGTGTAATACCCCCTAATTTGCTAATTGGTAAACTTCTCACTCAAGAGATGGCTTGAATAAGGGAAAAGGAGAATGAAGGAGAAATGGAGAGGAAAAGACCCATAGCACTCAAAGCTTCAACTTTCTTGCCTATAGATGAAGATCTTCTTAGTGATGAGAAGTTAGTTGATGAAGGAGATGAGCAAATAACTTTACTTTCAAGGAGGATCAAGAGATTAATCACCAACAAGTATGGCTCAATCAAGAACTACAAGAAAATACCTTCAAGGTTCCCTCCTAGAAACTCCTCATCCAAAAAAGTAAAGGAGAAAATCAAATGCTATGAATATAGGAGGAAGGGTCACATCAAGTTGAAGTGCCCCATGCTCAAGAAGTACAAGAGGAGACCCAATAAAAAGATGAAGAAAAGGGTCACAAAGCCACTTGTGATGATGACTCCTCAACATTCATTGAAGAAGAAGCAGAAAAAGAGGAGTTGGCTAACTTGTGCTTCATGGCCATTGAGGATAACTCCATTGATTATGTATGCTCTACATCCCAACCTTGCAATGACTTGTATGATTTAATTGATGATGATGATGATGATATAGTTGAAGTATTAAACCTAGAGATAGAATGGTACAAAATTATACTTGATCTATATAGAAAAAATAGCTCTAAACTTAAAAATGATTTTAATAACCTTCAAAAGGTAGTTGAAGAGCTAAAAACCTCAAATGACTACTTAAAGAAGTCATTGGATAAGATTTCATCAAAAACTTTAACCAATTCTCTAATAAATGAAAACAATGCTTTTAAAAATTGAGGTTAAACAGCTGAAAAACTCTATCTCAAAAATTTCACAAAAGGAAGGAGAATTTAGATACAACAATTGTATCTTAGAGACCTTCTATGACACCTTTATAACAATAATTTTATACATACATTATGTGGGTTAATACGATTATAGCTGATGTGTGCCAAAAAAATTTTTTTAATTTAATGACCATACTATTATTAGCACTTTAATTAATCATTTTTATTTTTTTAAAAATTTTGGCAGCATAATGGCTATAAATTAATCACCTCACATGTAATGCAAACAATATACAGCCCATTTTTGGGCACAACAATACACATATCATACAAAATAGTTTTCATTCAACCATAAGTCAACTTTCCATTCCTTACACATAAAAATTTACAAATACTCTTTATCATAACATATACATAATTTTAATCCTACTACTCCATATCCATACATATATATACATGTCATTCTTGATACTAACCTACTATTATTTATTCTTTCGTCGGCTCCAAAAACTTGTACGCTTGGTCTCACCTTCTCCGCTACAATTTGCACGTAGTCAAATAATTACGTGCTGAGCATTAATATGCTTACTAGTAATTACTAATCTAAAAATTTTCATCGTCCTATATTTTCATGCATATATACATGCAATTACATTTTTAATATACTATTCAAATTTTATATTTAATATATATTTCTTATTTTTTTATCAATATTTTACTCTTAATTCACTATTTAATATCTTTATTCAATTAACAATATTTTTCATTTTATTTTATAGTTTTTTGTCCCAATTTCTCTCAATTTAATCATTTTTCACTTTATTTTTTAATTAATCATTCTTTTCAATCATTTATTTAATTAGCTGCAAATTTCACTTTAATTCTTAAATTTTTATTTATTTACAATTTTGCCACTACTTTATATTCATTTACACTTTTTCCACTAATAAATTTTATTTTTAATTTATTTACCTTTTTAACTACATAATTTAACATTTTATTTCATTTCCTTCCACTTATTTCTCATTTTCCTATTTTACTATTTTTTTCTTTTGTCACAATTATCACTTTTATTATTATTATTATTATTATTATTATTATTATTATTATTATTATTATTATTATTATTATTATTATTATTATTATTATTATTATACCATTTTATTATCTTTATCACTTTTATCCTATTTATCAAATTTATCACTTATGTCATTTTTATCATATTTTTCATTTTTATTATTTTTCTAAATTTTTTACTTAATTCATTTTTATCATTTTTATTATATTTTTCACATTTATGATTTTTCTCATATTTTCACTTTTATCATTTTATTCACATTTGTCACTTTTATCATTTTTACAATTATACCATTTTATCATTCTTATCATGTTTTTCACTTATTTTTCACTTCTATCATTATTACTACTTTTATTCACATTTGCCCCTAGTTTCCATCCGATAGAAAATTTTTGAACCAAATACATGGGACGTGAACCTAAAAATCCATTACAATGAAGAGTAATCTCGAAGAATCACCCGAGCACTACACCGTATGCTATTCATTGAATCACTATCACTGTAGTAGACTATCATTGGTTTATATAAGCGAGTCGTTATAATCCACATCGCAGTAATGGTGTCCCTATGGCTAGCCAATTATATCATGAACTAAATTTAACCATCAGAAAAATAACTAAGGGTATTATTTTACTCCTTTAATTCAATTTTCATTAAATTCATAAATTCCATTATTTTTTTTACATTATTTCTCACTTAATATTTTATTCATCCACACAATTTATCTCTACCATAATCTTTTAACATTTTTCATTCTACTATATCAGCATTTCATCATTAATAATCAATTAAGTCATTAAGCTCACTAAATACATTTTATTCCTTATTTTTCATTTCATGCATAATAAAATCAATAATTAGAAAAATATTCAATATATCATTTAAAAATTCTCAATAAATTTCTACACACCCAAAATCATATTTTCTTGCATTTTATGACCAAACTTTCATTTAATTAGCAAGAAAATTATTAATTTTTTCCTTCTTCATATTTCTGCCTATAATTAATTTTCAACATTAGAATTTTTCTTTCACCTTCTAATTATTCATTTCATTAATTTATACATTCATTATTCTATGTGTGTCATAATATTACAATAAAATGTATTTATTCCTTAATATTCATTTTTCACATAATAAGGTCATATTTTATAATTTCTACTAATTAATTTTTTAATTGAAATTAGCCATTCTAATTCACTTTTCATTATCCATTAATCATGTTTTAAGCATTAATTAGCAATTATATGCAAAACACACAAATTTATAAATTTTCATCACCCTAAATCATGCTTAATTAATGAAAATAAGTAGATTTTGGAATCACTAACTTTAATTTCTTACTTTGGCCTTCCTAGGCTTCCTTTTCCTTTGCCTTTCCCTTGGAAGCACCTTCATCTTCTCTTGAACCTACCATAGCCAAAATTTACCCTTCATTATTCCACCATTATTTTTCTTCCTTATCTCAAATAAACTTTATATTTATCATCTACATACCTTAAAATACCTATTTGAACCATTAAACTAATTTAAAACTATATATTTCACTTACCTCAAATTTGTATCCTAACTTTTCTCTTTTTATTTCCTTCCACTCTAGCCCTCCAAATGAAGATTAATGGTTTCTACTAGGTAGTAGAGTTGCTGAAATTATTTTAGGGTGGTTGATTTTGGTGTAAAAAGAGAAGAAAAATGATGAAATTTTGGAGAAGAACAAGGGAGGAGTGGTTTGGCCAACAAGGGAGGAGAGGAAGGAGATGAAGAAGAATTATCTCTACAGAGTTTTGATAATTTGGGTCTATTTATAGTGGTCTAAGTTGGGTGGGCTTGGGCCAAACAAAGCCAAACCCATTTAGGCCCAATTATGTACTATAAATTAATTTTCTCACTTCCTGAGCTCAATTTCACCCCAATTTGATTCCATAATTTTTAAAATATTTTTATATGTCTATACAAAAATTTTCAACTCAATCAAAATCTGTTTTTTGTCCAGCTCACTCAAACCCGACTGATAATTCAATTTTCGGTGTTACCGTAAAATTCATTTTTCACTATCAAATAATCCTAAATATTATTTAGAGTCTATCCATGTCTTAAAATAAATTTTTGGATGACATTTGCTATTTTTCATAGGTCAGTCAAAGTATGGTCAACCAATTATTTAATTAAACTGAACCCATTTTTTCTTAGTTTTGACTTTTGAGGACTTATTTGACCTCATTTTTTCTCCAAATTTTACCCTCGAACTAGTCATAACCTATATTTTCTGATGATAAAATAAAATATTTTCACTCATGGGTGTATTTTTAACCTCCGGGTATGCTAATCAATTTCAGAAACTATAGTTTACGACTAATCCGGTATTTGGGTCATTACACCTCCCTTGGTGAGACATGACTTGGGCATCAATAGAGCATCAACATCTACCCCACCTAGGACTATATTTGTTAGATATAGCACACCACAAAACTCTACTATTGTGGTAATAGCCCCAAGGGCTAATGACAATGTTGCCCAGATATCAAGCTAAGAAGGGTTGAATTGGAGTTTTAAAAATTAAACTTTAAGGTGCGGAAATAAACAATTAATTTGAGGAATGATAGAGAAAATTTGACACACAGATTTATAGAGGTTCAGGTGTTAACAAACCCTACTCCTCTCCCCAATCGCAATTGGGAGTTTCACTAACACACTAAGTGTTACAATGGAGTTTTACAAGCTCACTCCCAACTATGGTGTTTCTCACAATGGCTCACACCTAACCCAGAAATCCCTTGTATTTTAATGGCTCACACAATAACCAATTCCTTGTGTTTTACAGGCTCGCACAAACAACCTACTCTTTGTATTTTATAGGCTCACACAAATAACCTTTTAATTTGTGTTTTGGAGGTTCACACAACTAACCCTTACAAGTGTTCTACTCTTAACCCAGAATTACCAAAAGCTCACTAGAGTAAATATTACAGAGATAACAACTTATAAATCTTTATTGCTCAACTATGAGGAGCAAAAAGATTTTTACAGAGAATAAATTTGTTCTCAAAGTATCAAAGTACAAATAGCTTGTAATAAGAATTAAATTCGAAGTATATGCTATTCTTTTGTTTTTCTTATCATTCTATTTTTCCTTAATGTATAAACGACTTCCATTTATACTCCAATGGCTGAACATAGCCGTTGGGGTGCATTAAATAAGAAACTAGCCGTTGTACTAACCAAAAAATCGCGCCTGACATTTTTCTCTTTCATTGTTCACGAGCGTGACTATGCTTGTCACGGAGGTGACAGTTCTTCCCAAGCCGTGACTGAAGTGGTGACCTTGGTCGTGAAACTCTCTGGAATGTTTTGACATATTTAGTCACGGGCGTGACATACTAATTCCTTTTCAAGATTGTAATATGCAAGAATAGTAAATAATGATGTAGCATTAAACTAGATTTTAAGTATATGCAAGTTATATGAGAAGTATATCCAATACATACCATAATTCCTTTTCAAGACATAAAGTATATGTAAGGTATATTTAAGGTATATCGTGGCATGTTTTTATTTGTAACTTGCTTTAAGGTATATGCAAAGTATACTTAGGGTATATCTAAGATATATATAAAAACTTAATTTTCCAATTATATACTTTGCATATGAAATGTTGAAACAAGATTTTTAAACCAATTCAAAGTCAATTCACTTTTTGATTCACCAATTCCTATACCTTTTCTCCCCTATCATATATTGCTAGTTTTCTCCCCCTTTTGTCATCAATCAAAAAAGGATATGAAGATTGAAGTGAACAAAGGCAAATATATATATCATAAAGGAAAGGATACAAACTAAGAAAGGAAAATTAAAATTTCCTACACAACAAAACATAAAAATGACAAACAAGCTAAAAATTATCAAATTTAGGCTACACTCTAGCCTATCTCCTAGCCAGACATTCCATCACGAAGCCTAGCTACTTCAGCCTCAAGGCTGTCCATCCGAGACTCCATGAAGTCGTTGAGGTTCTCCAACCTCTCATCCATGGAAGTCTGCAGCTGCTCAAAATGTGGTGCCAATAGGTCGACCACCTGCTGCCCTAAGGATGGTGTGGAAGCTGAGGACTGTCCAATATCCTGCTTGACTGCTGGAGATGCTTCCTCAATCCGAGCCTTCTTTTTCTGCTGGACTCTCTGGAGGCCTGCTTTAAAATCCTCCGTGTCATTATCTTCCTAGATAATCTCTCTAGCAGTATTAGTGAAGCGGTAGAAGATATCGTTCTGAAAAACGATTCTGACAGCCGCTCCCATCTTGATGAATGACTCGACATCCAGCCTATCTCGAGGATGTGGAGGAATGATGTTGAAGTGATGGTTATCCAGCTTCAAATAATTGAGCTTCACTACAATATGGGTGACATATGCCCCAATCAAAATATCTCCTGTGGGCTTGGTGGCAATGGAGAGAAGATGGTTTGCAAACCATATGGAAAGTGCCATTTTGACTTCCCTGTGAGCCATCTCAAGTAGGAAGAGCTCTGACTTTCTGATGGTTCCATTACTTTCTCCCCGAGCAAAAATGCTATAGGTTAGGAACCTATGCAAATACCTGTGTACTGGGGCCACGAGATGAGTGCTTTTTGTCTTCTTGATATCCCAGCTGCAACCGGTGCCGAAATGTGTCCAGGCTGGAGGAGCAAAAAATTCTACCTCAGTCTCATTTAGAATGCCATCAGATGGTAGATTGAACAATTCTCCAAATGCGATGGCATTGAGGGTGATAGGATTATTGCAGAGTTGGAATTTCACCACTCCAGTTGGTGAAACCTGCAAGGTGCTAAGAAATTCCAGCGTTGGCTCCCTCAGAGTTGTTGATGAATTTCAACAAATTCGTTGAGATGACAGGCTTGAAGTTGCTCTGTCATAGCCATCTCAAGCCCGAGACTACGGACTGCCTGCCATTCGAAGGACCTTGATGATAAGATAGGTCTCTTCTTCAAAGTTGCATACCGAGGATGGCAACTTTCTAGAATGATGTTCATGAGGTAATCTGAATACCTCTTAGGTGCATGGGACTTCTTTCTCTTTCCCTTAAAAGAAGCAGACTCCATATTTGAAGAAATTAGTTGTTGATGGAGTTGAAGAAAATTTTTTTGACAGAAAATTTGATGAAAAACCCTAGAAATGTATGATTTCTACTGAAGATTCGAACTTTTTGTGGTATTTATAGTGAAATTTCAAGTCTTTGGGGTCGAAATCTTCAATGTCTCAATGAATGAGAGTAAATGAGAGCGGTTTTGGGAGATGGAGAGTTGAAATGAAGGTTGTAACTGGTTGTTTTCTTATATATTCGATACATTCACGGGCGTGACTTATGGTTTCACGGGTGTGAATAGTCATGTTCACAGTTTGCTCAAGTAGTGTTCCACTCGTGAATGAAGGCGTGAATAATTTCATGGGCATGATCGATGAACATCACAGGTGTGAATGATCATAGGTCACGAGGGTGAATATAACGTCACGGGCGTGAACTGTTGAATTTCACTACTTATGCCCGTGAAGCAAGCCGTGACACAAGGCGTGAAAGCTTCTGTGAGTTTTTGGGGTGAAATGCTTCACGGGAGTGAAAAATTGTCATGGTCATGAAAGTCCATTGTCACGGGCGTGACTCAAGCCGTGAAACTAAGTTTCACCGCTTGAAGCCGTGAATCATGTCGTGAACCAAAGTCGTGAACAACACTGCCTCTTTGGGCCACTTAAGTCACGGGCGTGAATATATGTCACGGGCGTGACTCCCCTATAATTTTAATCAAATTGAAATTAATTTCTACAATAGGACTAAATCATTTCAACAAAGATTCTACTTCATAAAACATGAATTCTCATCAAACTTTCTATCTTATAACTTGTGATATGATTTAAGATCAACAATTAAGATTTCATATTCTAGCAATCAAAAGGTTAATCCATCAATCATACCTAGTTCTCTTCTAATGAAATTAAATCTTTCCTCATTTAGAGACTTAGTGAAAATATCTGCTAATTGATTTTCTGTGCATACAAATTCTAATTCAACATCTCCATATTGAACATGATCTCTAATAAAGTGGTGTCTAATGTCAATATGTTTACTTCTAGAGTGTTGAGTAGGATTCTTTGAAAGATTTATTGTCATATACGCTAATTTAGACCTAAGTCACGCGAGTTGTTAAATCGACTCATCGGTTTGACTAAAGTTTAAATTTGGATTTTTATCGAAAAATAATCAAAATAATGGTAATTAATTATGGAATATAATCAATAAAGTGTTTAAAATATGTAAAGATGTTAAATTTCGGTAAGGGACTAAATTGCAAATTTTGAAAAGTTTAGGGGTCAATTTGCAATTTATCGAAAATTGAAAGGATTTAATTGGGATAATCATAAATTAAATGCATGATTGGGACATTAAACACATGGAAAGGGGTTGGCCACACCAAGTGTCACAATTTAAGAAGACAATTGACATGCATGAATTGGAAATTAATGAAAGTTTCTAGAATATGCTTAGGTGTCTCCATTAATTAAGTAATTTTGTCACTTTGCTCTTAATTGTATTTCCTTCTTCATTAACACTCTTGATCCAGAATTTCCTATCAATTAATTGCCTCCCACGTTTCTTGAAGCATAGCACACCAAGTGGCATACAACAATTAGCCAAGTGAGGTGCATGAATGAGGTATTAATTAAGGTTTCTAGAATGTGGCTTATGTGTCCCCCATTTTAATGACTTTTGTCACTTTGTTCTTGATTGCTTCTTTCTCTTCCTTATCCATGTTTCATTGAGAAAAATTATGTTCTCTCAAACCAGCCACGTTTTTCCTTCTTCCTCCATAGTTAAACCTTGATTCTAGTAAAAGAAAGTGAGAAAAAGAGAGAAAAAACATGAAAACTTCCATTTTCATGCTCAAGGTAGCTTAAGAGAGTAAGGAGAAAGAGAGATTAGAGTTTATGAAGTGTTAATAATCTATTTATGAACTTTAGGAACTCAAAGTGACAAGGATCTAGCTCAAAGGAGCAAAGGAAAGGAGAAAGAAAAATAAAGAGAAAGAAAAGAGAAAAAGAGAGGTTTGTGCATAATCTAAGGCAATAGCCTATTTTAATTTTGTTTTAATTGCATAATTTAATTATTTGGCATGTTGATGATTCTTATTTAATATTATTTGTGATGAAAAATCTTGGGGATGCATGTTTGCTAGACTTAGGATTTAATTTGGTAAAAATTGAATGTGATTGGTTGGTATGTTCTTTGCTGGAAATTGATGAGCAGTGTGCACTTAAACTATTATAACATAATTTCTGGAACTCAGTTTTCCATGTTATTTGTTGGGTTTGAAAGATAAGTTGTAGGGCTATAACTTTCATTTAGATCATAAAACCTGAATATGTCTGTAATTTTCCAGAAAATTTCAAAAAGTTCGAACATAGAATCTGTCCAGAAATTTTGGACAGAATTGTTAATAATGAGCAGTAAGTACTTAAACTGTTATAACTGAGTTCTGGAGCTTGGATTTGTGTGTTCTTTGTTCTGTATGAAAGCTAAGACATAGGGATACAATTTTTATTTAGACCATAATATCTGAATATGTCTTTAATTTTCGAGAAAAAATTCATAAAGTTTAGACATAGAATCTGACCAGAAAATTCTGGGCAGAATTACCAGTGACCAGTTAGTGTTAATATTGTCATACCTTCTGATACAGAACTCTGAATTAAGTGATTCAAGTTGAATATTAAATCTAAGATCCTTATCTAAAATTTTTCTGAAGAAATGTAACCATATTCAGAACGGAACAAGACCAAAATTAAGGTCCAAAACAGAGAACAGAATCTGCCAGTGGCAGGGCAGGATATGAAATGAGTAAAATGATGTGAACCTTGTTATATTATGTAAATATTATTTCTGATTGAGTGATTATGTGATTATTTTGAGATATTAAATGCATAAAAAGTATTAAATTAATTGTTATGAATTTTAATGAAATTGTATAAGCCCTAAAACACCTAACTAGAACCAACTTAGGATACTTTGGCATGCCAAATAGGGGGGAGTATGATGAAAATGATTAAATCCATTAATGGTATGATTATCTATGCCGGTAATGGCACGATTATCTACGCCGATAATGGCACGGTTATCTACGCCGGTAATGGCACGGTTATCTACGCCGGTAATGGCACGGTTATCTACGCCGGTAATGACACTGTTATCTACGCCGGTAATGGCACTTATATGCGCACATCATATTGCCCGGGTGGCACTCCTAAGTGCCTGGATGGAAACTCCATTATCCAAGTCAGTGGTTCATAGGTGTCCTGGGCATAAATGAAAACATAAATAAAGAAGTTATGGAACATAAAAGAATTATTGAAAGTAAAACGGGAATTATGATTTGTGACATGAATAAAAAAATTGGAATTATGAATTGTGGCATGGATAAAAAGAAGGTTTAGTGTTATACAATAAGGTGATAATAAAATAAATAAGTATGAGATAATATAATATAATTTGATGTCTATACATGCTAGAATACCATGATTTGCATGAGAATGATGATTTGATTATGTTAAACAAAATGAGATACAATAAATTGATGTTATGCATACTAGAATATTATGAAATGTATGTTTGCATGATTTGATCATAAATTTTTATATGACAATTCATGTGACATTAAAAATAGTTTATTGCCTTATCAATATGCACCACTAAGCCAAGAGCTTAGCGTGGGAGTTTCTCTCACGCATGTTTTGTAAACAACATGTTATTATATAAAAATGTAGTTTATCTTTTATGTTATAATTTTTGTTATATTGGAAAGTAAACAAATAGTAAATAAAGAAAAAAAATATATGAGTGATTTTCAGTTACATACAATTACATAAAATGATCTTTTAACCGATGCAGTAAGAGGTAGCACTCCCTTATCTGGGCACGAGCTGCTGGGGTGAGGAGGTGTTACATTTATAGCACTAGTGTTGTCACATTTTATAGGTATATGGTTCATCTCATGACCATAGTCCTTAAGTTGTTGTTTCATCCAAAGAATTTGTGTGCAACAACATCCAACTGCTACATATTCAGCTTCAGTAGTTGAGAGAGCAACTGAAACTTGTTTCTTGCTAAACCAAGAAACCAAACATTCTCCAATGAAGTGACAAGTACCTGAAGTACTTTTCCTATCCAAAAGACTACCAGCATAATCTGCATCTGAATATCCTATAATATAAAAAGATGAATTCCTAGGATACCATAAACCTAGATGTAATGTTCCATGTAAATATCTTAAAATCCTTTTTACAGCATTTAGATGAGATTCTTGAGGACATGATTGAAATCGTGCACATAAGCAAACACTATACATAATATCGGGTCTATAAGCAGTGAGATATAAAAGTGATCCGATCATACCTCTATAAAGCTTTTCATTAATGCTCTTACCCTTTTCATCTTTATCCAATTTTGTTGATGTGCTTATAGGAGTCTTGGCATTTTTGCATCCTTCCATACCAAATTTTTTGATTAAGTCTTTGGCATATTTGGATTGGTTGATGAATATGCCCTCATTGCTTTACTTTATTTGTAGACCAAGGAAATACTTAAGTTCTCCCATCATGCTCATTTCAAATTCCCTAGTCATGCACTTAGCAAATTCTTGACAAAGCAGCTCATTAGTAGAACCAAATATTATATCATCAACATAAATTTGAACAACAAGTATATCATGCTTATGCTTTTTGATGAATAGTGTAGTGTCAACATTTCCCTTTGTGAAGCTATTTTCTAATAAAAAAGAACTTAGTCTCTCATACCAAGCTCTTGGAGACTGAAGTGGTGACCTTGGTCGTGAAGTTCTCTGGAATGTTTTGACATAATTAGTCACGGGCGTGACATACTAATTCATGGGCATGACAATCTTACCAGCCGTGATCCAAGTGGTGACTCTGGCCGTGAAGCTCTCTGGATGAAATTTCATGAATCTTCACGGGCGTGACATACTAATAGCTTTGTTCTCAAAGTATCAAAGCACAAATAGCTTGTAATAAGAATTAAATTTGAAGTATATGCTATTCTTTTGTTTTTCTTATCATTCTCTTTTTCCTTAATGTATAAATGACTTCCATTTATACTCCCATGGCTAAATATAGCCGTTGGGGTGCATTAAATAAGAAACTAGCCGTTGTACTAACGAAAAAATCGCATATGACATTTTTCTCTTTCATTGTTCACGGGCGTGACTATGCTTGTCACGGGGGTGACAGTTCTTCTCAAGCCGTGACTGAAGTGGTGACCTTGGTCGTGAAGCTCTCTGGAATGTTTTGACATATTTAGTCACGGGCGTGACATACTAATTCACGGGCGTGACAATCTTCCCAGCCATGATCCAAGTGGTGACTCTGGTCGTGAAGCTCTCTGGATGAAATTTCATGAATCTTCATGGGGGTGACACCTTTATTCAAGGGAATGATTGAAATGCTTACTTCATGGTTTGTGTTTCCTTCATGGTTGTGAACTTCAAATGTTGGTTTTGGTAACGGATAGCTTCCTTCACGGGAGTGACTCCTAGAGTCACGGCAGTGAACATGCTACTACTTGAATTTTGTTTCTCAAGGATTATTCTTCCAATTCTCCATTCTTGCTATTTTAATTCATGTCCTGTATATACTTACAAAAACAAGTATGTTAAATACAATATTGCTATATTATTTGTTATCATCAAAATGACAGAAATACCCCTCAAGGTTAACAGACAAAGTACACACAAAATCCTCTACTCAAAAGAAAAGTAACCAAGGGTCACATGGCCTAAGAGGGAAACCTGAAAAGGTCAATCATACTTTCTTATACAAGAAAAATGAACAAAGGAATGAACCTATGAAACATGCATGTTTATGTCGTTGTGCACATATTGTTTCTAGAAAGATAGTAAAACCTAAACCTAGTGCAAAATGGAAAAGCATATTTAAATCTAAACAATGCAAATATTGCATGAAGCATGGGCATATAAACAAATATTGTTTTATAAGGAAGACTCATTAGGAACCTTCTAGTGCTAACCTCCAAAGACCCAAGTTCATTTTGGTACCTAAGAACCAAACCTAAATTTGTATTTTGTAGTCGTGCCTCATGTCCATATCAATGGAAAATGCTTGGCTAGTGGATAATGGATGCTCAAGGCACTTGAATGGAAATATAAGCTTTTTCACTCAAATTAAAAGAATTGATGGTGGTAAGGTAACATTTGGAAACAATGGCAAGGGTAAGGTAATTGGCATTGTCTCAATTGGTTTAAAAGATGCTTCTTTAGCTGAAAATATTTTACTTGTTGATGGCTTAAAGCATAATCTATTAAGTGTAAGTCAATTATGTGATAAGGAAAACCAAGTCACCTTTACCTCTAATGAATGTCTTGTGACCACCCTAAATAGTCAAGAGAAGTTCAAAGGAGATAGATATGGCAATACTTACATGATAGATTTACATAAGCTATCTATCCTTTTCCTCTAAGTGTCTTATGACAATTATGACATAGAAGGCTTGGTCATGCAAGCATGGACTGAATTTAAAGCCTTAGCAAATGAGAGCTAGTGGATGGACTACCAAAAGTCAAATTTGCAAAGGATAAGACATGTGAACCATGTCAAAGAGGAAAACAACCCAAAACAACATTCAAGTCTAACAATGTAATAAGTACCTCCAGACCTTTACAATTTTTTATTTTTGATCTTGTTGGACTGACTAAAGTTGCTAGTTTATCATTTAAACACTATGCTTTTGTCATTGTTGATGATTACTTTAGATTCACTTGGGTAATTTTCTTAGCTCAAAAAAGTGATGCTATTGAATTATTTAAAAATTTTACCAAAAGAATTCAAAATCAAAAAGGGTATTTTATTTCTAAAATATGAAGTGATCATGGGAAAGATTTTGAAAATGAGAATTTTGAAAATTTTTGTTTAGAATATATTATTTCTCATAATTTTTCAACTCCTAAAACACCTCAACAAAATGAGGTTGTTGAAAGGAAAAATAGAACTCTAATTGAGATGGCTAGAAAAATGCTCAATGAGTATGGTTTACCAATCTACTTTTGGGTTGAAGCCACTAATTCCACATGTTATATTCAAAAGGCCAATTTTAAATAAAACCTCTTTTGAGCTATGGAATGGATGAAAACCCTTTATCTCATATTTTAGAGTAATTTCATGCAAGTGTTTTATATTAAATACCAAGAATAACCTTAGAAATTTTGCTTCTAAATCCAATGAAGGTATCTTCTTAGGATACTCCCCAACTAGCAAAGCTTGTAGAGTCTTTAATAAAAGATCATTAGTTGTAGAACAGTATATACATGTTTTTTTATGAATCTAGTAAGCTTAATCTTGTGAAAGGTAGTTTTCTTAATGCTATTATAGGTACAATGGAAAAGCTTGTTGCCCAAACAATGAACAAAGAAGGGAGTTGAATTGGTTAGCAAAAACAAATTTGCTTAATTGAAAGTGCAGAATAAATAAAATAGAGGAAGGAAGGAGATATATCACACATAAGATTTATAGAAGTTTGGGTATTAACAAACCCTACTCCTCTCCCCAATCTCAATTGGGTGTTTCACTAGCACACTAAGTGCTACAATTGAGTTTTTCAAGCTCATCCCCAATATGGTGTTTCTCTCAATGGCTAACACCTAACCTAGAGATTCCTTTGTGTTTTTCAATGGCTTAGACAAAAACCAATTCCTTGTGTTTTATGTCTCACACAATAAACCCTAAAAAAGTGTTTCACTCTTAACCCAATATACCCAACTCACTTTTGAGTAGAGGAAAACACTCACCAACCTACAAGGTTCAAAAGTTATGAGCAATTAGGTTTTCATAAAAAGTAGAGGATTATTGAATAATTAATGCACAAGGCTACAACAAGATTAAAGTAAAAAATAATTGTTGTTCTTTTTGTTCTTCTTGTTAGAATTCATAAATGACTTGCATTTATACTCCCTCTATGAATTATAGTTGTTTGAGTGCATTTAATGCAAAAGTAGCCATTGAACCAACTCTTAAATTGCATCTGATATGTTTCTCTGTCCTAGTTCACGGGTGTGACTATATGTGTCACAGGCGTGAATGTTCTTCCAAGCTTTTGTCCAAATGGTGACTCTGGTCGTGACACTTTTTGGAAGAATTGGAAATGTTTGGTCTCAGGCATGACTAATCTTTCACGGGCATGACTTGTTTGATCATTCACAGTTGATTTGATCCTTCATGGCCATGAACTTTGAATGGTGGAAAATTGGCGCTAAGCTATATTCATGGGTGTGACATTAGTAGTCATGGGCATGACACTTTGCTATTTCTTAGATTTTCATCTTTAAAAGTTGTCTTTCAATCTTGCTTCATGTTCTAATCAAAGTATATCCTATTTAATGCACTTAAAACACAAACATTGTTAAATGCATTATTGCTATTTTATTTGTTCTCATCAAAATGATGGAAATACCCCTAAAGGTTCAAAATCTCCCCCTTTTTGATGGTGACAAATAATCTAGCAATATGTGCTTTTGAGAAGTCTCCCCCTCAAAAGGTGCTTAAGATAAAATAATAAAGTGCAAGATTTGAAAGAGATATAGCAA
Source organism: Triadica sebifera (assembly GCA_023653625.1). Lineage (NCBI taxonomy): Eukaryota > Viridiplantae > Streptophyta > Magnoliopsida > Malpighiales > Euphorbiaceae > Triadica > Triadica sebifera. The sequence continues at coordinate 11,206,312 of CM042903.1, read as the reverse complement.
AGATATTTGCAAGCAAATAAGGTATATGCAAGGTATATCTTAAGTATATCTTATGAAATAAAACATGCATAACCAAGTGTATTCAAAGTATATATGAGATATATGTTAAGTATATCTTATGCATTAAATAAAATGAGTTCAAATAAGTTCAAGTTGCAAGGTATATGTGAGGTCGATGTGAGGTATAGCTTATGCATATCATCAATTAAAATAAAATTTGCATATTTTATTATATAGCCACACATTGCATATTGCACATTCATGCCTTCATATATTGAGCATGTACATGTTTGTTTCTCCCTGTTTGACACCAGCAAAAATATTGAAATGTAAATAAGATAGTTGTATTAAAAATTAAAGGACAAGGATTACATGAAATTAAAATGCATAAAGATAAAGTCCTATTACAACAAAGGTAAAGTTACTACATGGTAACTAGGACTCTAAGTAGGCTAAAAGCCTAACAAATCATCCCTAAGGCATGCTACCTCCACTTCGAGGCTTTCAATGTGAGAGTCCATAAAGTCTTTCACATTTTCAAACCTCTCATCGTTGGAAGCCTACATCATGTCAAGGCGATGTGTTAAATGACTCCACATCGAGTCGGTCTTGTGGATGTACCGGAATGAGAGTGTAGATATGTTCATCAAGGTTCAAATAACCTAACTCAATGGCAAGGTGTGTCACATATCCTCCAATCAAAATGGCTCCTGATGGCTTCGTTGCGATGGAGATGAGGTGATTTGCGAACCATCATGATAGGGCTACGGTCAGTCCTTTATGTGCCATTTCCAACAAAAAAAGCTCTGACTTCCTGATAGCACCATTTGTTGGGTTTTAAAGAATGAATCATATTCATAAATGTAGCAGAAAAATAAAATTTTCAAAACTTGAAACAAAAGATCTTATTGTGCCATTAAAAATAATTTATATAAATATAAAGGTTAGAAATTATACCTTGTAATTTATTATTTGTTCTTCAAATATTCACTTTGTTGGATTGTATCAAACCACAACAATCCACATTAGGATGTCTCTAATGATAATCCATGCGAAGAATGAAGAAGAAACTATCAAAAAAATGGTTTGAACAAATTCAAAGTGTTAGCTTTGAAAGTGTTCTTGAGAGAATATTTGTTGTGTATTAAAAATATTATTTTTCACAAGAAAATATTTTCATGTCTATTTTCTGCAATTTGATGTGTAATATTCGCTAATTTAGACACTGAGTCGCACGTGTTGCGAAATTGACGCGTATGACCGATCATAATTTAAATTTGGATTTTTGATCAAAATTAAACAAGTAATGACTAAATTAAATGGCCTAATTAAGTGTTTATAAAGTTTAAAGAAGTTGATTTTTGGTAAAGGACTAAATTTCAAATTTGATAAGTTTTGGGGTCAAATTGCAATTTACCAAAAATTTAAGGATTTATGAGATTTATTACTAATCAACATATTAATTTTGGGGACATTTTAATAGGTTGGTCGGCTACTCAATGAGGAGGAGTAAGATTAGTGTTCATTAAGTAAAATGGGAAGAAGATGGTCAAGATGGTGGGTCCCATATGAAGACTTTTAGGTACCCTATTTAATTTTTTCTTTTCTTCTTCTTCTTCTCTTCATTTTCTGCTTTTTTCTCTCTCTTTTCTACCAGTCATGCCAGCCCCATTCCTCCATAGCCAAACCAGAAATTTAGAGAGAGAAAGCAAGAGAAGAGAGGGAAAAGAGCAAGAACAACTGATCTTCATGGTCCATAACTCCTAAGGAAGCTGGAAAGAGCAAGAAAGAGGAAGAAAAATCAAGTTTGATGGAGAGAGAAAATCTCCAGAGTTGTGATTTAGTGAAGAAAAGAGTAAGGTAACAAGTGATTATTCTTCTTCTTCATCTTTTCTTAAAGTAGTTTGAATTTTGATCTCATCCAAGACTCATATGAAAAGAGAGAGAAATTAAGGTTTTGAGATAGAATGAGAGAGTCTAGGGTCTTGGGAAAATTAGATGATAATAATAATTTATGATGTTGTAGGAGTTCTAAGTGACAAGGAACAAACCCTAAAGAGCAAAGAAAAAGAGAAAGCTATCTAGAAGGGTGAAGGAGAAAGATTAAGGTTTGTGCATAACTTAAGACAATAGCCTATCTTTGTTTGAAATAATGCATGTTGAACATGATTTTAGATAAATGAATTTCAAGAATGATGATTATGGGATGAAACTATAGGGTTAGATATGTATGAATGAGATCCTTATGAGACATTGAATTAATGATGTTTTTTAGAAAATATATTATGATAAAGACATTTACATGTTTTAGAAAGTAAGAAGTTGAGTAAAGAACCTTAGAAATGTATGAAATAGATTTTTGGTATGATTTGGATGATATTAGAATGAATAAAAAGTGAATATGCAGATTTCCTGCTGAAAGTCATGGGCGTGACTATCGAGTCACAGGCGTGAACTTGATGGTTCACGGTTGTGACTGATTGTATCACGGTTGTGACTTATGTGTGGAAATGGTACTATTCATTCCAAAAGTGTTCACGGTTGGAAATTATAGGCGTGAACTCAATCACGGGCACTAATGAGTATTCACGATCGTGAATGCTTTTCACACGATTCATTCCAGTAGCATTCACGGCTTGGGATTACGGGCGTGAACTAATTCACGGGCATGAATTAGTAATCACGGTCGTGAATGCTCTGTATTAGTAATTATGATTATTGTTATCAAATGAAGAATTCAGGTAAATAAATGAAGGTCATTGTCTATCCAGGGAAATAAGAATGAATATATATATAAATATTGATGTGAGAACGTGTTATGTTGTGATATAGAAAAATGAATGTTGACATAGATGAAATATGAAATCTGATATGGATGAAATACGTGAACTGATACGGATGATAGACATAAGAATATTGATGTATCTAGTTAAATAAATGAAAAGATGTTATCCAGTATGTATGAGCATGATAAGATGTTTGCAGAACAGGAGAAATTAGATGTTGATACATGAGAGTATTGATGTGTCAAAATTGAGAATTATGATGATGTGATGTATATTATGAGGATGATGAAATGGTTGTAAAATAAAAATTAAATAAAGATATATGATTGATGTGAAAATACAAAGATGCCCATTACTCTACCTGCGGATTAGAAATAGGATAGATGACATGTCATTAAGGGGGCGAACGGTACCGTAACATATGAGATATTCCTCGATTAATGTGGCTTAAGCTCGGAGAGCGCCATTGGTTTGAGATGCTTGGTCAATGTGGCTTAAGCTTGGAGAGCGTCATTGACTTGAGAAGCTCTGATAAGCATATATAAAATGAGGACAAGGTGGCTGAAGCTCGGAGAGGGCCCTTGGTCTAGTTATTCATCTATGATGAAATTATACTCAATCAATGTGGCTTAAGCTCAGAAAGAGCCATTGATTTGCAAAGCTCTGTTGAGCCTGATAGTAGATAGGGTGGCTATAGCTCTGGGAGCACTCCTGATCCATAACCCGTATCCAGTCAGTACAACTTTAGAGTGATGTAGGCAAGATAATGAAGATATGTCAGAAAATAAGAAAAGAAAAGAAAAAGAAAATGATGATGATATGAGATTGAGATATAATAATAAAGAGATTAACAGAGTCACTTATCGTTAAAGATAAATGAAAACAACATTGTATATGTGAGCATGATATTTATACTTGTATGAAATAGGAATATGTTGATAGAAATAGAATGCAAACATTTTAATGCATAAAATGATACATGTTAATGCTTGTTGCATGATATAGTATATTGCCTTATTTATATGCACCACTAAGCTTAGAGCTTAGCGTGAGAGTTTCCTTCTGCGCAGATAGAGAAAGGTAGCTGAAGGTTGTAGATAAAGCAAGCAGTGATCTTATTCAAATTAAAGCAGCCGATCTCCAAATAGTGGGTCATAAACTTTTGAACTCTTGTGTTTGTTTTCCGCATTATATATACTTATAAATTGTAAATTAGTTTTCAAAGTTTGTTAAATAGTAAATTGGTATTTATAAATACTACGTTATGTAATTAAAATGTACATTATTTATTAAATAGAGAAAAAAAAATATATATAGCGATTTAAAGAAGTAAAGAAGATAGGCAGTAGCGCCCTACATCTGGGCGTGCAGTTTGGGTGAGGGGGTGTTACTGTAGTTTTGGTATCAGTGCCCGGTTTGGGCAGTTTTGGGTTTTTTTTTTTTAAAAAAGTGAATTATGAAAAAGTTTATTTCTTGAAGAGTACCCAAAATTGAATTTTTGGAATCGCTGCTTTAATAAGTAGGGTCGTTACCTTTATGTTATAGGTAAGGTATGGCTTCTGAATCAAGATGAATAGTAGTGGAAGAAATCGAGAGTAATGAGCCCTCAGAGGCAAGAGTTTCATCGCGACCAAGTCGTCGCCAAACTGCTGCACCGAGATTTGGTGCTAACTCATCCTGTGAGCAGTCAGCTACTAATACGGGTCAGACGGAGCTCATGAGAAATATGATAGAATTGCTACAGAGAGCATCAAAACCAACCTCATCTGGATTACAATTTGAGAGATTGAGGAAGCTAGAGGCACCTAACTTATATGGAAAAAAGGGAGGATGATCCTTCTGTAGTAGAATTCTGGTTGGAACGGATATATTGAGTTTTCGATCAACTACACTGTATAAATGAGCAGAAATATGAGTATGCAATATCACCGTTACAGGAACATGCATATGATTTGTCATATCCGCTAATTTAAACTAAAGTCACGCGAGTTGTTAAATCGACTCGTCGGTTTGACCGAAATCTAAATTTGGACTTTTATCGAAAAATAATGAAAATAATGGTAATTAAGTATGGAAAATATCTAATAAAGTGTTTAAAATATTTAAAGATGTTAAATTTCGGTAAAGGACTAAATTGCAAATTTTGAAAAGTTTAGGGGTCAATTTGCAATTTACCGAAAATTGGAGGATTTAAAGGGGATAATCATAAATTAAATGCATGAATTGGGACATAAAATGCATATGGAGGCCAGCCACACCAAGTGTCACATTTTAAGAAGATAATTGACATACATGAATTTAACATTAATTAAAGTTTCTAGAATATGCTTAGGTGTCCCATAATTATGTATCTTGTCTTTATTCTCTTAATTATTCTTTCATCTCTTCATATCTAGAATTTGCTATCTTTCAATTTCCTCCCACGTTTCTTGAAGCATAGCAAACCAAGTGGCATACAACAATTAGCCAAGTGATGTGCATGAATGAGGTATTAATTAAGGTTTTTAGAATGTGGCTTATGTGTCCCCCATTTTAATGACTTTTGTCACTTTGTTTTTGATTGCTTCTTTCTCTTCCTTATCCATTTTTCATTGAGGAAAATTTTGTTCTCTCAAACCAGCCACGTTTTCCCTTGTTCCTCCATAGCTAAAGCTTGATTTTAGAAAGAAAAACTGAGAAAAGAGAGAAAAAGTAAGGTAAAATCCCATTCTCATGCTTAAGAAAGCTTAAGAGAGTAAGGAGAAAGGAAGAAATTAGGTTTATGAATTTTTAATAATCTGTTTATGAATTTTAGGAACTCAAAGTGACAAGGATTTGGCTCAAAGGAGCAAAGGAAAGGAGAAAGAAAAGTAAAGAGAAAGAAAAGTAAAAAGAAAGAAAAGAGAGAAAGAGAGGTTTGTGCATAATCTAAGGCAATAGCCTATTTTAATTTTGTTTTAATTGCATTATTTAATTATTTGGCATGTTGATGATTCTGAATTAATATTATTTGTGATGAAAAATCTTAGGGATGCATGATTGCTAGACTTAGGATTTAATTTGGTAAAAATTGAATGTGATTGGTTGGTATGTTCTTTGCTGAAAATTTAAGAGCAGTGTGCACTTAAACTGTTATAACTTAATTTCTGAAACTCCGTTTTCCATGTTCTTTGTTGGGTTTGAAAGATACGACATAGAGATATAACTTTCATGTGGATCATAAAACCTGAATATTTCTGTAATTTTCCATAAAATTTCATAAATTTCGAATATAGAATCTGTCCAGAAATTCTTGGCAGAATTGTTAATAATGAGCAGTAAGTACTTAAACTGTTATAACTTGAGTTCTGGAGCTTGGATTTGTGTGTTATTTGGTTTTTATGAAAGATACGACATAGGTCTACAATTGATATTTAGACCATAATATCTGAATATGTCTGTAATTATCCAGAAAAAGTCATAAAATGTTAGACTTAGAATCTATCCAGAAAATTCTGGGCAGAATTATCAGTGACCAGTTAGTTTTAATATTATCATATCTTTTGTTACAGAACTCATATTTAAGTGATTCAAGTTGAATATTAAAGATAAGATCCATATTTAAACTTTTTATGAAGATCATGTAACTATATTCCGAACGGAACAGGAACAAAATGAAGGTCCAAAACAGAGAACAGAATCTGCCGGTGACAGGGCAGCATGTGAGTTGAGAAATGAAATGAGTAAAATGATGAGAAATTTGTTATATTATGGAAATATTATTTTAATTAAGTGATTATGTGATTATTTTGAGATATTACATGCATGAAAAGTATTAAATTAATTGTTACGAAGTTTAATAAAATTGTATAAGCCCTAGAACACCAAACTAGAACCAACTTAGGATAGTTTGGCATGCCAAATAGGGGAGGAGTATGATAAAAATGATTAAACCCATTAATGGTATGATTATCTACGCAGGGTTTGGCAATGTTATCTATGCCGGGTTTGGCAATGTTATCTACACCGGGTTTGGTACTGTTATTTATGCTGGGTATGGCATTATTATCTACGCCGAGTTTGGCACGGTTATCTATGCCGAGTTTGGCACGGTTATCTACGCCGGGTTTGGCACTTATATGCGCACATCATATTGCCCAGGTGGCACTCCTAAGTGCCTGGATGGCAACTCCGTTATCCTAGTCAGTGGTTCATAGGTGTCCTGGGCATAAATGAAAACATAAATAAAGAAGTTATAGGACATAAAAGAATTATTGAAAGTAAAATGGGAATTATGATTTGTGACACGAATAATAAAAATGGAATTATGAATTGTGGCATAGATAAAAAAAAAAGGTTTAGTGTTATACAATAAGGTGGTAATAAAATAAATAAGTATGAGATAATATAATATAATTTGATGTCTATACATGCTAGAATACCATGATTTGCATGAAAATGATGATTTGATTATGTTAAACAAAATGAGATATAATAAATTGATGTTATGCATACTAGAATATTAGGAAATGTATGTTTGCATGATTTGATCATAAATTTTTATATGACAATGCATGTGACATTAAAAATAGTTTATTGCCTTATTTATATGCACCACTAAGCCAAGAGCTTAGTGTGGGAGTTTCTCTCGCGCAGGTATAACAAAGAATAAGTAGACAGTAGTAGATAAAGCTAACGGTGACCTGACCCAGTAAAGCAGCGTATATCAACCACCGTGGGTCACACATCTGTTGTATTTATGTTTTAAATTTTATTTTATAGTACTAGTAAAATAAATGGTACACTTTGTAAAGAAGATGTTATTAAAGAAAATGTATTTTTATCTTTGATGTTATGACTTTTCTTTTATGCTGCAAAGTAAATAAATGGTAAAAAAAGAAAAAAAAAGAATGATTTTCAGGTGTTCAAAATTTAATAAAGATATTTTAAACGATGAAGTCAGAGGTAGCACTCCCTCATCCGGGCATGAGCTGGTTGGTTGAGGGGGTGTTACAGTTTTTGGTATCAGAGCACCAGGTTGGTGTTTCTGGATTTTGGTATTATAGTCAGTTTGGGTAGTTTTGGGATTTTAAAATGATTTTCAAAAATATAATTTTGATATATGTGTACCCAAAATTAAGTATTAAAGTTGTTGCTTACTGATTGGGGCCGTTATTTTATGATATAGGTATAGTATAGCTTAAGGGTCACGACATATTGTGGCCGAATGAGGCGAAAGTAATGAGCCTACTGAAACACAGGCTTCATAGCGACCCAGTCGTCGCCAAGCTACTGTATCTAGATCCAGTGCTAGCCTATCAAGAGGGCAGTCTATTGCTGACACATGAAAAACAGAGCTTATGAGGAACATGATAGATTTGCTACAAAGAGCATCACAACCAGCCTCATCAGGATTACAATTTGAGAGACTGAGGAAGTTAGGGGCACCCTATTTCTATGGTAAACGGGAAGATGACCCTTCAGTGGCAGAGTTTTGGCTAGAACGGGCAGAGAGAGTTTTTGATCAGCTGCATTGCACAAACGAGCATAAATATGAGTATGTAGTATCTTTACTACAAGAGCATGCATATGACTGGTGGCGATCTGAATCACAGAGCACAGAGGCTCCTGACCTTATGACATGGGAATTCTTTCTAGAGATGTTTAAGGAGCATTATATTCCTTCTATGTACACAAATGACAAGAAAAGAGAGTTTTGATGCTGAAACAAGGAAACTTATCGGTAACAGAATGAAAGAGAATTTACACATCTTTGCAAGTATGCTGGAGGCATTGTATCCATTGAGGCAGATAAGTGCCGACGATTTGAAGATGGATTGAGAGACCCGATCAAGCTATAAGTCTCAGCTCTACGTCTGATGAGTTTTCCTAGTTTGTTAGCATATGCCAGAACAGTTGAGAGAGTTCTAGCCACACAATAGTCAACACAAGATAGAGGGTTCAAGAGGCCCATATCACAACCGAGTAGAGTACAGTCAAGTGGAAAAAGAGCTAGATCTTTCAGTGGCCGATTTCAGGCTGGGAATTCCAACAGGCCTTCTTCCTTCAAGCGGCGACAACCCACGAGATCTGTTTCTTCGGCAACTAGTGCACCAACACAAACACCATATAGATCTCTACCCCTACCAGAATACCAACACTGTGGCTGTTCTCATCCTGGAGAGTGTTGGTGGATGACAGGAGCGTGTTTTAGATGTGGCTCTAAAGACCATATGAGGAGAGATTGTCCCTTGTTACAGTATGGCAGAGGTTCGGGGAGCACTGAGCAGATACAGACATAGGCTTCTGGGCAAGGCAGAGGCTGAGGCCGAGGGCAAGGCAGAAAAGGCCGATCAGGGCCCAGTCAGTTTAGATCAGAGATAGTTGAGAGGACAGAAGGTAGTAGAGCTGCCCCAGCCAGGGCATATGCCATGCGAGGCTGAAAGGAGCAGGATGCACCGGATGTCTTAATTGGTAAATTCCTTCTCTTTGGCTCTGACATACATGCATTGATAGATCCGGGGTCGACGCATTCATACATATGCACACCACCACCAGGTCAAGAGGTTTTAGAACCACAGACTCTAGAATTTGAGATTATTGTGACTAACCCGTTAGGGCACAGTGTGAGGGTTAGCAAGGTGTTTAGGGGTTGCCTAGTTGAAATTCAAGGAAGGCAATTCCCAGCAGACTTGATAGAATTACCATTCCATGAGTTCGATGTGATCTTGGGAATGGATTGGTTGGCTCGTTATGGAGTGGTAGTGGATTGTGGAAAAAGACAGATGATCATCAGAATTCCAGAACAAGATGAGATAGTGGTGATGGGTGAGGATAGAAGATACCCAGACAATATGATATCAGTGTTGAAAGCCCAGAAACTCATCAATAAGGGATGTGAAGCATACTTAGCGTATGTGGTTGATATGGAAAAAGCAAGTCTGAAGTTCGTGGATATTCCTACTATTAGTGAGTTTTCCGATGTGTTTCTAGAGGAGTTGCTAGGGTTACCGCCGGATAGAGAAATTGAATTTGCTATCGATTTGGTATCTGGCACCACCCCTATTTCCATTACACCATATAGGATGGCACCAGCAGAGTTGAAAGAGCTAAAGGTACAGTTGCAGGAATTGTTAGATAAGGGTTTTATATGACCCAGTGTATCACCATGGGGTGCTCCAATATTATTTATCAAGAAGAAAGATGGCACTCTTCGTCTTTGCATCGATTACAGGCAGATTAATAAGGTGACTATTAAGAATAAATATCCGCTGCCTAGGATTGATGACTTATTTGATCAATTGAAGGGTGCAACCATATTTTCAAAGATAGATCTTCGATCAGGGTATCATCAACTGAAGATAAAAGAGTCAGATGTACCTAAGACAGCATTCGGGACTCTTTATGGTCATTATGAGTTCCTAGTTATGCCCTTTGGATTGACGAATGCACCAGCAGCTTTTATGGACCTGATGAACCGAGTGTTCAAGCCATATCTTGATCAATTTGTAGTGGTGTTTATTGATGACATTCTTGTCTACTCTAGAGATCGAGCAGAACATGATCAACATCTCAGAATAGTGTTGCAAACGTTGAGGGAGAAGCAGTTGTATGCAAAGCTATCTAAGTGCGAGTTTTGGCTTGAATCAGTCAGTTTTTTGGGTCATGGAATTTCAGTAGAAGGTATTCGGGTTGACCCTAGTAAAATTGAGGCTATTCTTAATTAGAAACCACCACGAAATGTGACAGAAGTGAGGAGTTTCCTCGGATTAGCCGGATATTATAGGAGGTTCGTGAAAAGGTTTTCATCATTAGCGACTCATTTGACACGACTGCTATGAAAAGAGGTCTGTTTCGAGTGGACAAACAAGTGTCAAGCAAGTTTTGATCGGCTAAAGGCAATGTTGACTAAAGCACCAGTTTTGACTCAGCCTATTCCAGGAAAAGACTTTGTTGTGTACAATGATGCTAGTCATAATGGTTTAGGCTGTGTTCTTATGCAAAAAGGAAAGGTGATTGCTTACGCCTCAAGACAACTTAAGCCTCACGAGCTTAACTATCCAACACATGATTTGGAGTTAGCTGCGATAGTTTTTGCTCTTAAGATCTGGAGACATTATCTGTATGGGGAAAAATATTATATCTATACAGATCACAAAAGTCTTAAGTACCTTCCCTCACAGAAAGAGTTGAATCTGAGACAACGAAGATGGTTAGAGTTGATGAAATATTATGACTGTGTGATTGACTACCAGCCAGGAAAAGCTAATGTGGTTGCAGATGCACTAAGTAGGAAGATTTTAGCTGAGATGCGAATACAATCTACTTTGATGCAGAGGATCAAAGATGCTCAAAAGCAAGATGAAAAGTTAGTAGAGATAGTCGAGACAGTGAAAAAGGAAGAAAAGCCTGATTTTTCATTGAAAGAGGATGGCACAGTGTACTTCAAGAATAAGATTTATGTGCATGGTGTAGAAGAGCTGAAGTCCGATATTTTAAAAGAAGCACATGAAACGGTATATACCATGCATCCAGGCAGGAACAAGATGTATCAAGATTTGAAAACTCAATATTGGTGGCCAGGGATGAAGAAGGATATCACTAAATATGTTGCTAAATGTCTAACTTGTCAACAAGTGAAAGCAGAACACCAGTTGCCTATAGGATTGCTGCAACCAATACCGATTCCATAGTGGAAATGGGAAAGAATCATGATGGATTTTGTGTCCGGTTTACCAATGACTCAGAGAAAGCATGATGCAGTGTGGGTGATAGTGGATTGATTGACGAAGTCGGCACACTTCTTACCTGTCAGAATGGACTACTCATTGAAAAAGCTAGCTGAAATTTATGTAAGTGAGATAGTGAGATTGCATGGAGTGCCAATGTCCATCATATCTGATAGAGATCCCAGATTTACTTCACAATTCTGGAAGAGTCTACAACAAGCTTTGGGGACTCGACTCAATTTCAGCACGGCCTTTCATCTGCAAACAGATGGACAATCAAAGAGAGTTATTCAGTTGCTAGAGGATATGATGAGAAGTTGTGTGCTTGAATTTGAGGGAAGTTGGGATAGATATTTACCTCTTATGGAGTTTTCCTACAACAACAGCCATCAGACGAGCATAGGCATGGCTCCATATGAGGCATTGTATGGAAGAAAATACAGGACACCAATTTGTTGGACTGAATTGAGTGAAAAGAAGTTGATAGGGCCAGAGTTAGTGCAAGAAATAGAAGAAAGGTTAAAATTATCCAAGAAAGATTGAAAGCAACTCAAGATCGACAGAAATCATATGTTGACCTTAAGAGGCGAGATATAGAGTATGTTGTGGGAGAAAAAGTATTTCTCAAGGTTTCCCCTTGGAAGAAAGTATTAAGATTTGGTAAAAAGGGAAAGTTAAGTCCGAGGTTCATTGGTCCTTATGAGATTTTGGAAAGAATCGGACCAGTGGAATATCGGTTAGCACTTCCACCAGAGTTAGATAAAATCCATAATGTTTTCCATGTGTCGATGCTAAGGAGATATAGGTCTGATCCGACTCATGTTATTCCAACTGAGGAGATAGAAGTGCAGACCGACTTGACGTATGAAGAGGAACCAGTGGCAATATTAGCATGAGAAGAAAAAGTTTTACGAAACAAGAAAGTTCCATTAGTTAAAGTGCTATGGCGAAATCATGCTACTGAAGAAGCCACATGGGAGAGCAAAGAAGTCATGAAGAAGCAATATCCTTAGATGTTCAACAAAGAATGAACAGATAAAAATTTCGAGGATGAAATTTATTTTAAGAGGGAGAGAATGTCATATCCGCTAATTTAGACTAAAGTCACGCGAGTTGTTAAATCGACTCGTCGGTTTGACCGAAATCTAAATTTGGACTTTTATCGAAAAATAATGAAAATAATGGTAATTAAGTATGAAAAATATCTAATAAAGTGTTCAAAATATTTAAAGATGTTAAATTTCGGTAAAAGACTAAATTGCAAATTTTGAAAAGTTTAGGGGTCAATTTGCAATTTATCGAAAATTGGAGGATTTAAAGGGGATAATCATAAATTAAATGCATGAATTGGGACATAAAATGCATATGGAGGCCAGCCACACCAAGTGTCACATTTTAAGAAGATAATTGACATACATGAATTTAACATTAATTAAAGTTTCTAGAATATGCTTAGGTGTCCCATAATTATGTATCTTGTCTTTATTCTCTTAATTATTCTTTCATCTCTTCATATCTAGAATTTGCTATCTTTCAATTTCCTCCCACGTTTCTTGAAGCATAGCAAACCAAGTGGCATACAACAATTAGGCAAGTGATGTGCATGAATGAGGTATTAATTAAGGGTTTTAGAATGTGGCTTATGTGTCCCCCATTTTAATGACTTTTGTCACTTTGTTTTTGATTGCTTCTTTCTCTTCCTTATCCATTTTTCATTGAGGAAAATTTTGTTCTCTCAAACCAGCCACGTTTTCCCTTGTTCCTCCATATCTAAAGCTTGATTTTAGAAAGAAAAAGTGAGAAAAGAGAGAAAAAGTAAGGTAAAATCCCATTCTCATGCTTAAGAAAGCTTAAGAGAGTAAGGAGAAAGGAAGAAATTAGGTTTATGAATTTTTAATAATCTGTTTATGAATTTTAGGAACTCAATTTGACAAGGATTTGGCTCAAAGGAGCAAAGGAAAGGAGAAAGAAAAGTAAAGAGAAAGAAAAGAGAGAAAGAGAGGTTTGTGCATAATTTAAGGCAATAGCCTATTTTAATTTTGTTTTAATTGCATAATTTAATTATTTGGCATGTTGATGATTATGAATTAATATCATTTGTGATGAAAAATCTTGGGGATGCATGATTGCTAGACTTAGGATTTAATTTGGTAAAAATTGAATGTGATTGGTTGGTATGTTCTTTGCTGAAAATTTAAGAGCAGTGTGCACTTAAACTGTTATAACTTAATTTCTGAAACTCCGTTTTCCATGTTCTTTGTTGGGTTTGAAAGATACGACATAGAGATATAACTTTCATGTGGATCATAAAACCTGAATATTTCTGTAATTTTCCATAAAATTTCATAAATTTCGAATATAGAATCTGTCCAGAAATTCTTGGCAGAATTGTTAATAATGAGCAGTAAGTACTTAAACTGTTATAACTTGAGTTCTGGAGCTTGGATTTGTGTGTTATTTGGTTTTTATGAAAGATACGACATAGGGCTACAATTGATATTTAGACCATAATATCTGAATATGTCTGTAATTATCCAGAAAAAGTCATAAAATGTTAGACTTAGAATCTATCCAGAAAATTCTGGGCAGAATTATCAGTGACCAGTTAGTGTTAATATTATCATATCTTTTGTTACAGAACTCATATTTAAGTGATTCAAGTTGAATATTAAAGATAAGATCCATATTTAAACTTTTTATGAAGATCATGTAACTATATTCCGAACGGAACAGGAACAAAATGAAGGTCCAAAACAGAGAACAGAATCTGCCGGTGACAGGGCAGCATGTGAGTTGAGAAATGAAATGAGTAAAATGATGAGAAATTTGTTATATTATGGAAATATTATTTTAATTAAGTGATTATGTAATTATTTTGAGATATTACATGCATGAAAAGTATTAAATTAATTGTTACGAAGTTTAATAAAATTGTATAAGCCCTAGAACACCTAACTATAACCAACTTATGATAGTTTGGCATGCCAAATAGGGGGGAGAATGATGAAAATGATTAAATCCATTAATGGTATGATTATCTACGCCTGGTTTGGTAATGTTATCTACACCGGTTTTGGCAATGTTATCTATGCCGGGTTTGGCACAGTTATTTAGGCTGGGTATGGCATTATTATCTACGCCGAGTTTGACATGGTTATCTACGCTGAGTTTGGCACAGTTATCTACGCCGGGTTTGGCACTTATATGCGCACATCATATTGCCCGGGTGGCACTCCTAAGTGCCTGGATAGCAACTCCGTTATCCGAGTCAGTGGTTCATAGGTGTCCTGGGCATAAATGAAAACATAAATAAAAAAGTTATGGGACATAAAAGAATTATTGAAAGTAAAACGGGAATTATGATTTGTGACATGAATAATAAAAATGGAATTATGAATTGTAGCATAGATAAAAAGAAGGTTTAGTGTTATACAATAAGGTGGTAATAAAATAAATAAGTATGAGATAATATAATATAATTTGATGTCTATACATGCTAGAATACCATGATTTGCATGAGAATGATGATTTGATTATGTTAAACAAAATGAGATATAATAAATTGATGTTATGCATACTAGAATATTAGGAAATGTATGTTTGCATGATTTGATCATAAATTTTTATATGACAATGCATGTGACATTAAAAATAGTTTATTGCCTTATTTATATGCACCACTAAGCCAAGAGCTTAGCGTGGGAGTTTCTCTCGCGCAGGTATAACAAAGAATAAGTAGACAGTAGTAGATAAAGCTAACGGTGACCTGACCCAGTAAAGCAGCGTATATCAACCACAGTGGGTCACACATCTGTTGTATTTATGTTTTAAATTTTATTTTACAGTACTGGTAAAATAAACGGTACACTTTGTAAAAAAGATGTTATCAAAGAAAATGTATTTTTATCTTTGATGTTATGACTTTTCTTTTATGCTGCAAAGTAAATAAATGGTAAAAAAAGAAAAAAAAATGAATGATTTTCAGGTGTTCAAAATTTAATAAAGATATTTTAAACGATGAAGTCAGAGGTAGCACTCCCTCATCCGGGCACGAGCTGCTGGGTTGAGGGAGTGTTACATGATTGGTGGCGATCTGAGTCACAAATCACAGAGGCACCCAACCCTATGACATGGGAATTTCTTCTGGAGAAATTTAAGGAACAGTATATCCCTCCTATATACACAGATGACAAGAAGAGAGAATTTCTGACTCTGAAACAAGGAAATATGTTAGTAACAGAATATGAAAGGGAATTCACACATATATGTAAGTATGCTGAGGGCATTATATCCAAAGAAACTGATAAAGATGGGTTGAGGGATAAGATCAAGTTACAAGTTTCAGCCCTACGTCTGATGAGCTTCCCCAGTTTACTAGCATCTGCTAGAACTATTGAAAGAGTCTTGGTGGCACAACAGCCCGTGTAGGTTAGTGGAGTTAATAGACCCGCACCACAACCAAGTGGAGTACAGTCGAGTGGCAAGAGAGCCAGATCTTTTGGTGGCCAAATCCAAGCTGGGGGTTCCAGCAAACCTCAGTCTTATAGGCGGGGACAAACCGTAAGATCTACTTCATCAATAGCTAGTGCATCGACACAGGCATCCCGTAGATCTATAACTCTACCAATGTGTCAACATGGTGGTTGTCCTCACCCAGGAGAGTGTTGGTGGATGATAGGAGCGTGCATGAGATGCTGCTCAAAGGACCATATAAGAAGAGATTGTCCACTGTTATAGTTTGGTAGAGGTTCAGGGAGTATTGAGTTGGTACCGATACAAACTATGGGACAAGGCAGAGGTCGAGGCCAAGGATAAGGAAGCGGAGGCCATGTAGGGCCAAGCCAGTTTAGGTCAGACATAGTGGAGAGGCTGGAAGGTAGTAGAGTTGCTCCAGTAAGAGGTTATGCCATGCGATGCCGAGAGGAGCAGGATGCACCTGACATCATAGTGGGTAAATTCCTTCCATTTGGCTCTTATATACATGCATTGATAGACCCTGGGTCGACACACTCATACATATGCACACCACCATCTGGTCGAGAGAGTTTAAAACTATAGACTTTAGAATATGAGATTTTTGTGACTAACCCATTAGGGCACTATGTGAGGGTTAGTAAAATCTTTCGGGGTTGCCCTGTTGAAATTCAAGATAAACAATTCCTAGCGGATTTAATAGAGCTACCATTGCATGAGTTCGATGTGATCTTAGGAATGGATTGGCTAGCTCAACATGAAGTGATAGTAGATTGAAGAAAAAGAGAGATGAGGATTAAAGTTTCAGAACAAGAAGAGATAGTAGTGATGAGCGAGAATAGAGGATATTCAGACAATGTGATATCAGCATTAAAAGCTCGAAAACTCATCAATAAGGGATGTGAGACTTACCTAGCGTATGTGATTGATACCCGAAAGAAAAGTTCGAAGTTGACTGACATCCCAACTGTTAGTGAGTTTTCTGATGTGTTCCCTGAGGAGTTGCCAAGAATACCACCTGACCGAGAGATAGAGTTTGCTATTGAATTAGTACCTGGCACCGCTCCTATATCTATTACACCATATAGGATGGCACCCATAGAGTTGAAAGAGTTGAAGATACAGTTACAAGAAATGTTAGATAAAGGATTTATATGACCTAGTGTATCCCTACGGGGTGCTCTAGTATTATTTGTGAAGAACAAAGACGGTACTCTACATCTTTGCATTGACTACAGGCAGCTTAATAGGGTTACTATTAAGAATAAATACCCATTGCCTAAGATTGATGATTTATTTGATCAGCTGAAAGGTGCAAGTATATTTTCAAAGATAAATCTTCTATCGGGGTATCATCAACTGAAGATCAAAGTTTCAGAGGTATCTAAGACAGTATTCAGGACTCGTTATGGTCATCATGAGTTCTTGGTGATGCCATTTGGATTGACGAATGCACCGACAGTTTTTAGGGACCTGATGAACCAAGTGTTCAGGCCATATATTGATCAATTTGTTGTTGTATTCATTGATGTCATTCTTGTCTATTCTAGAGATCGAGTAGAGCATGACCAACATCTCAGAAAAGTATTGCAGACCTTAAGGGAGAAACAATTGTATGCAAAGCTATCTAAGTGTGAGTTTTGGTTGGAAGCAGTTAGTTTTCTGGGTCATGTAATTTCAGCGAAAGGTATTCGAGTTGATCATAGTAAAATCGAGGTTATTCTTAATTGGAGACCACCTCACAACGTGACTGAGATGAGGAGTTTCCTTGGATTAGCTGGATATTATAGGAGATTTATGAAAGAATTTTCATCTATAGCGAATCCTTTGACACGATTGCTATGAAAAGATGTCAAGCAAGCTTTGATCGATTGAAGGCAATGTTGACTGAAGCACCAGTTTTAACTCAGCCTACTCCTGGAAAATATTATGTTCTGTACAGTGATGCAAGTCACAATGGGCTAGGTTGTGTTCTTATGTAAGAGGGAAAAGTGATTGCATAGGCCTCCAGACAGCTTAAGCCTCACGAGCTTAACTATTCGACGTATGATTTAGAGCTTGCAGCAATAGTTTTTGCTCTTAAGATATGGAAAAATTATTTGTATGGAGAAAGATGCTACATTTATATGGACCACAAGAGTCTTAAGTATTTTCCTTCACAGAAAGAGTTGAACCTGAGGTAGCGAAGATGGTTGGAATTGATTAAAGATTATGATTGTGTGATTGACTACCAGCCAGGCAAAGCTAATGTGGTAGCTGATGCGTTAAGCCAAAAAATTTTAGCTGAGATGCGAGTGGAATCCACATTAATGCAGAGAATTAAAGATGTCCAAAAATAAGATGAGAAACTAGTGAAGATGGTCGAAGCCTTGAAAAATGGAGAAAAGTCAGAATTTTCTTTAACAAAAGATGGTACTATGTATTTTTAAGAACCAGATTTGTTTACCAAGTATAAAAGAGTTAAGGTCAGAGATTTTAAAAGAAGCTCATGAAACGGTTTATACTATGCACCCAGGTGGGAACAAGATGTACCAAGATTTGAAAGTACAGTACTAGTGGTCAGGGATGAAGAAGGATATCACTGAATATGTTGCTAAATGTCTAATTTGTCAACAAGTGAAAGCTAAGAATCAATTACCCACAGGATTACTACAACCGATTTCCATACCAAAATGGAAGTGGGAGAGAATCATGATGGATTTTGTGTTCGGCTTACCGCTAATTCAGAGAAAGCATGGTGCAGTGTGGGTGATAGTGGATCAATTGACGAAGTCAGCACATTTCCTACCAGTGCGGATGGACTATACTTTGTACAAGCTGGCTGAGATTTATGTGAATGAGATAATGAGACTTCATGGAGTACCTGTGTCTATTATCTCTGACAGAGATCCAAGATTTACGTCGCAATTCTAGAAAAGTTTACAACAGGCTTTGGGAACTCGACTCAGATTCAGTACGACATTTCATTCGCAAATGGATGGACAATCGGAACGAGTTATTCAGTTGCTAGAGGATATGATGAGATGTTGTGTGCTTGAATTTGAGGGAAGTTGGGATCGATATCTACCTCTTATGGAGTTTGCCTATAACAATAGTCATCAAACGAGCATTGGTATGGCTCCTTATGAGGCTTTATACGGAAGAAAATGTAGGACACCAGTATGTTGGAGCGAGTAAAATGAGAAAAAGTTGATTGGGCCAGAGATAATTCAATAGACCGAGGGAAAAGTTAAAGTGATCAAAGAAAGGCTAAAGGCAGCACAAGATCGACAGAAATCATATGCTGATTTAAAGAGACGAAACATATAATATGCAGTAGGAGACAAAGTATTCCTTAAAGTTTCACCATGGAAAAAGGTGTTGAGGTTCGGTAGAAAAGGAAAGTTAAGTCCAAGGTTTATTGGTCCTTATGAGATTCTGGAAAGAATAGGACCAATGACTTACCGATTAGCTCTTCCTCCGGAACTAGACAGAATTCATAACGTGTTCCATATTTCAATGTTAAGAAGATACCATTCAAACCCGACCCACATCATACCAATTGAAGAAATAGAGGTACAGACAGACATATCTTATGAGGAGGAACCAGTGGCTATAATAGCATCTGAAGAGAAAGTTCTCAGGAACAAGAGAGTCCATCTAGTTAAAGTTTGGTGGCGGAATCATACAATTGAAGAAGCCATGTGGGAAAGTGAAAAAGTGATGAAGAAGCAGTATCCCCAGTTGTTTAACCCAAAATGAGCAGGTGAATTTCGAGGGCGAAATTTATTTAAGGGGGAGAGAATGTAATATCTGATAATTTAGACATCGAGTCGCACGTGTCGCGAAATTGACGAGTATGACCGATCGGAGTTTAAATTTGGATTTTTGAACAGAATTAATCAAGTAATAACTAAATTAAATGATATAAGCCTAATTAAGTGTTTATAAAGTTTAAAGAAGTTCATTTTCGGAAAAGGACTAAATTGCAAATTTGATAAGTTTTGGGGTCAAATTGCAATTTACCAAAAATTTAAGGATTTATGAGATTTATTACTAATCAACATATTAATTTTGGGGACATTTTAACAGGTTGGCCGGCTACTCAATGAGGAGGAGTAAGGTTAGTGTTCATTAAGCAAAATGGGAAGAAGATGGTCAAGATGGTGGGTCCCACATGAAGACTTTTGGGTACCCTATTTAATTCTTTCTTTTCTTCTTCTTCTTCTTCTTCTTCTTCTTCTTCTTCTTCTTCTTCTTCTTCTTCTTCTTCTTCTTCTTCTTCTTCTTCTTCTCTTCATTTTCTGCTTTCTTCTCTCTCTTTGCTACCAGTACGCCAACCCCATTCCTCCATAGCGAAACTAGAAATTTAGAGAGAGAAAGCAAGAGAAGAGAGGGGAAAAAGCAAGAACAAGTGATCTTCATGGTCCATAAGTCCTAAGGAAGCTAGAAAGAGCAAGAAAGAGGAAGAAAAATAAAGTTTGGTGGAGAGAGAAAATCTCCGAAGTTGTGATTTAGTGAAGAAAAGAGTAAGGTAAGAAGTGATTCTTGTTCTTCTTCATCTTTTCTTAAAGAAGTTTGAATTTTGAGGTCATCCAAGACTCATATGAAAAGAGAGAGAAATTAGGGTTTTGAGATAGAATGAGAGAGTTAAGAGTCTTAAGAAAATCATATGATAATAATAATTTATGATGTTGTAGGAGTTCCAAGTGATAAGGAACAAACCTTAAGGAGCAAAGGAAAAGAGAAAGCTACCTAGAAGAGTGAAGGATCAAAATTAAGGTTTGTGCATAACTTAAGGCAATAGCCTATCTTTGTTTGAAATAATGCATGTTGAACATGATTTTAGGTAAATGAATTTCAAGAATGTTGATTATGGCATGAAACTATAGGTTTAGATATGTATGATTGAGATCCTTGTAAGACATTGAATTAATGATGCTTGTTAGAAAATCTAGTATGATAAAGACATTTACATGTTTTAGAAAGTAATAAGTTGAGTAAATAACCTTAGAAATGCATGAAATAGAAATTTGGTATGATTTGGATGATATTAGAATGAATGAAAAGTGAATATGCAGATTTCCTGCTGAAAGTCATGGGCGTGACTATCGAGTCACGGGCGTGAACTTGATGGTTCACGGTTGTGACTGATTGTATCACGGTTATGACTTCTGTGTGGAAATGGTACTATTCATTCCAGAAGCATTCACGGTTGGGAATCATAGCTATGCATAAACTGATTTACAGGCACGAATGAGTATTCACGACTGTGAATGCTTTTGGCACGATTCATTCCAGTAGCGTTCACGGCTAAGGATTACGGGCGTGAACTAATTCCCGGGTGTGAATTAGTAATCACGACCGTGAATGTTCTGTATTAGTAATTATGATTGTGGTTATCAAATGAAGAATTCAGGTAAATAAATGAAGGTCATTGTCTATCCAGGGAAATAAGAATAATTATATATATAAATATTGATGTGAGAACGTGTTATGTTGTGATATAGAAAAATGAATGTTGACATGGATGATATATGAAATATGATATCGATGAAATATGTGAACTGATACGGATGATAAACATAAGAATATTTATGTATCTAGTTAAATAAATGAAAAGATGTTATCCAGTATGTATGAGCATGATAAGATGTTTGTAGAACAAGATAATTTAGATGTTAATACATGAGAATATTGATGTGTCGAAATTGAGAATTATGATGATGTGATGTATATTATGAGGATGATGAAATGGATGTAAAATAAAAATTAAATAAAGATATATGATTGATGTGAAAATACAAATATGCTCATTACTCTACTTGCAGAATAGAAACAGGATAGATGACATGTCATTAAGGGGGCGAACGGTACCGTACTATATGAGATATTCCTCGATCAATATGGCTTAAGCTCGGAGAGCGCCATTGGTTTGAGATGCTCGGTCAATGTGGCTTAAGCTCGGAGAGTGCCATTGACTTGATAAGCTCTAATGAGCACATATAAAATGAGGACAAGGTGGCTTAAGCTCGGAGAGCACCCTTGGTCCGGTTATTCATCTATGATGAAATTATACTCAATCAATGTGGCTTAAGCTCAGAGAGCGCCATTGATTTGAAAAGCTTTGTTGAGCCTAATAGTGGACAGGGTGGCTATAGCTCTGGGAGCACTCCTGATCCATAACCTGTATCTAGTCAGTCCAAATTTAGACTGATGTGAGCAAGATAATGAAGATATGTCAAAAAATAAGAAAAGAAAAGAAAAAGAAAATGATGATGATATGAGATTGAGATATAATAATAAAGAGATTAACAGAATAACTTACCATTAAAGATAAATGAAAATAACATTGTACATGTGAGCATGATATTTATACCTGTATGAAATAGGAACATGTTGATAGAAATAACATGCAAACATTTTAATGCATAAAATGATACATGTTAATGCTTGTTGCATGATATAGTATATTGCCTTATTTATATGCACCACTAAGCTTAGAGCTTAGCATGGGAGTTTCCTTCAGCGCAGATATAGAGAGGTAGCTGAAGGTGGTAGATAAAACAAGCAGTGATCCTATTCAAATTAAAGCAGCCGATATCGAAATAGTGGGTCATAAACTTTTGAACTCTTGTATTTTGTTTTCCACATTATATATACTTATAAATTTTAAATTAGTTTTTAAAGTTTGTTAAATAGTAAATTGTTATTTATAAATACTATGTTATGTAATTAAAATGTGCATTATTTATTAAATAGAGAAATATATATATATATATATATATATATAGCGATTTAAAGAAGTAAAGAAGATAGGCAGTAGCGCCCCCGCATCTGGGCAGGAGGTTTAGGTGAGGGGTGGTTACATGATATATTTTCTATTTGAATCAAATTCAAAGAAAAGATGAAAAGTCAAAAATGGAGAAAGGGAAATTAATGAATAGTAATTGGCCATAATTGGCCTCATTAAGGCCAAAATCTGTCATTGGCCAACGGGAGGGAGTCAGCAATGCACTGGGCCTACTGCGGGCTGTTGCTGGGCAGCCCAGCTAGCCCACTAGGCAGACTAGTGCCTGCCCAGCCTGTGCAGGCCCGTGCTTGTGACCCTCCAAAATGATTTTTCCGTGCGATCTCATCGCGATCCATCCCAAAATAATTATATCATATTTTGGATCCTATCCAATACCATTTTACTCATTCTCCATATCTTCAATGCGTGGGACCCATTAGGTTCCCGGTTATGTTGGCCACTTAAATTAACAACTAATTTAAGCCAGTCATGAGCGATATCTAGCAACATATCATGACCCCTAATTGACCGAAAAGTCAGTGTTTGATTACGAACCTTTCCATAGACAATTTCTGTACAATTATTCCTTTCACCATTCTATACCCCACTTGGTTCAGAGTATGGACATGTGTCAACTCCCACTAGACTGACTACGTCATGTCTAGTCCTAGAAATGTTATTTCTTGTCCTTAAGGCTTATTACTCAATTAGATATGTCATTGAAGACTATCTTTATGACATTTCCACTACGGCTAGAGATTCTCGAGTATTGACCACGACAAGAGGTCATGGGTATATACTCCTTCTATCAGGAGTGGTGAATCCTTTGTTGGTTACCTGATTAGCTTCGAATTCCTCAAGCTGTATCCAATCCCCACCCTATGAGCAACCTCCCTGAGGCAATAAGGAATAGTGTCAAAATACAGAATCAATATTCAAGATAACCTTGAGCACCTCAAGTCTAAGGATACTTGCACCATTGCTATGATGAGACTATCATTGACATTTGAATATATTATGTAATACCCGATAATTTAGGCCACGGTCGCGGTTGACTGAAATCCGGTGTACCGAACCGATCGAGGTCTAAATTCGGACATGAAAGAAATAAATTAAAATAATAATAAGATGGGAGAAAAATATTTTGGATATTATTAATTGAGAATTTTGAAGTTTGGAATTAAAATTGAGAAAAAAATAATTTTTCGCTGAACGAAATTGGAAATTGCAGTGTTTTTGGCACAGATATTTTAAGAAAGCATAAAAATGGAATATTCTTTATCTAAGGAAAGGAATATTCTTTTGATTAAAATAAAGTAAGAGTGATTTAAATTAATGGACCAATAGGAAGCAAGATTAGTAACTAATCCTAACCACCCACCTAATCCAACTATAAAAAGTCAAATTTCCACTTTTTTAACCATTCTTCTTCTTCCTCACCTTAATTACACCCATTTCTCTCCCTTTTTCTCTCTTTGCCGTGAGCTTCTCCTCCTCCCTTGATGTTCTTCTTTTTGTTCTCCAATTAAAGCAAAGATTAGATGAAAAAAAATGGGATTAAGGCAAGATCATGAAGAAAGTGAAGTAAAGTGAGCAAAACCAAGGAAGAGGAAGGAAGAAAGGAAGAGAAAAAGAGAGAAAGAAGTTTTTAGCCATTTGGAAGATCTTCAAAGGTGAGTTTAGATTTTCCATCTCCTTACTTTCTTCTTCTCATTTCTTTGAGTTTGGGGTTAGTTGCCATTATAGCTAGTAAATTAGGGTTATTAGTATGTTAATGGTGATTAAGGGTGGATTAGTATTATTAGTGCTTGATTAGTGTAAAATTTGTTGTTAGGACAAAGAAGTGAACAAACTTTAAACCAAAATCAAAGGGGAAGTAAGGGCAAGGAAAAGGCTATCTAAGAGGAAGAGAAAAGTGAAGAAAAATAGAACTTTGAGGTATGTACATTTGGCAAAAATTCAATGTATAAAAATGTTGATTTTGATTTTGTGATGTGTATGAAATTCTGCATATTTGATTGAGAAATGAATTGGTGATTAAATTATGCCATGAATGTGAAAATAAAGACTAGAAAATGAGGTTGATGCATGAAAATGGAAAATGTATGAATTATTTGATGTGCTGGAAAATTCGTCTTATGAACAGTGTCTAGTGTTTTGATCATAACTTGAGTTCTTGAAATCATTTCTGAGTGATTCTTGCTGTGTTGGAAAGTTAAGACATAGGGATTGAACTTTCATTCAGACCATTAGACCTAAATATACCTGAAATTAGGTGAAAAATGGACTCAAACTTTGAACTAGAAATCTGTCCAGAAAAAAAATACTGGGCAGAGTGCATTGAACATAGGTTAGAAGAAAATTCATAACTTTTGCTAAGAAATTATTTTTAATGTGATTCCAGTTGGAAATTAAATATAAGACATGTATCTACATTTTTATAGTTGATCACTTGTCCAAATTCCATCTAGAAATGGATGAAAAAGACAGAGAACAATAAGGCAGAAATCTGCCCAGTAAAATACTGGGCAGATTGGAATGAACGTAGCTTAGGAGAAAATTCATAACTTTTGCTACGAAATTCGTTTTAATGTGATTCCAGTTGGAAATTAAATTTAAGACATTTACTTATATTTTGTTAGTTGATAACATGTCCAAATTCTGTCTAAAAATAGACGAAAAATACAGAGCAATATAAGGCTGAAATGCTGTCCAGAATAGGACTGCTGGTAGAAATGTGTTGATTGTGGATTTTTGTGTTAGAAAATGTATTAAGTGAATTTTTCTTATAGTTATAATGATTAAATGAGCTAATATGAGGTTGTAAAATATTGAATGGGAATGATTGCATTTATATTAATGTTTCCCTACATAATTTATGCAAATATGAATAAAGGTAACAAATGTAATTTAAGCCCTATAACATCTAGTCGAGAACTATAAATTAGGATAAGTTGGCATGCCAATAAAAGGGTAGAAATGTAGGCACTAAAAATAATAGTGCTGAGTTAAAATTATGTAGGCACTAAAAATAATAGTGCTGAGTTGAAATTTACGTAGGCACTAAAAATTAGTGCTGAGTTCGAAATTTACGTAGGCACCAAAAAGGTGCTGAGTTGTTATTGAAAATGTAGGCGTTAATCGCCGAGTTATAAATAATTATGTGGGCGCCGAGTATACTGCCGGAGAGCAGAAACCCTATATCCAGTGTTTAGTTCCGGTCTAAGATGTCGTGGGCTATTAAATAAATAACAAAAAAAAATGATGTGAAGTATGAAATTGATATTGTAAATTTTATATCTTGTATTGTTAAAATTTCAAGCATGCTTAATGAATAAAATGTCATAATTGATGAATTAAATATTTTTGCATGAAGAAAATAGTGTATTATTAATTGAATATTTGGCATGCTAAATAGATTAATTGTAGTTTCTAAAATTTCATTTTAGAATTATTATGTAAGTATTGGATAGTTGCCAAACGTACCACTAAGCTAGTAGCTTAGCGCGTGTGTTTCACGCGCAGATAAATAGAAGTAGCTGTTCCGATAGGGCGACCGAAGAAGAGGGAACCCCAAGATCAGATTGCAGCAGTCTAGTTCTTTTTGTATGTTTTGAAAATGATGTTGTAAAAATTAAGTTTTAAGAATTTTGTTGATGTAAATTTGTGGCTTGTAATATTTATAAGTAATGGATTTGGTAATTATATATATCTAGAATTATTGTAGTTATATTTTTAAATATCATGGTTTAATGAATAAGTTATTTTGAATCACAATATTCCCATCACTAGATATATATTTAAATGGAAAAAAAATATGGTGATAAATATTCCGCTAATAATAAACTCAAAAATTGAAATAAAAAAAATATTTATACAAAATTGAGCGTTGGTTTTAAATTAAATGAGCTTAGTAGAACTTCCATATCCTATTAGCGATTAGTAGGGTAAGGGAGCGCTACATATTATCCATATGATTTTCTCATAGCTAGTCATCCAATGTACTTACCTACACTTAGCAAACATCCACAAGTTAATTCTAAACATCTCATGTTTATAGATTATGAGATCTACTACTCGGTCCAATCAAGGAGTGTAACATGTGCTAGTCTATCTGGATTATTAATGTCTCATCTAATTAATCCTATGACTAGGGATAATTTTGATACTAACGTAATTACACATGATAAGAATCTCAATATCATGATCTCATCATGATTTTCCTTCATGTTGTGTTATGTATGTATCAAGGACTTCATTAATTGATTGAAGATCACTTATCAATTCATATATCAAATGAACATCAAATTAATGAAAAAGCCTTTTATAAATCAAATAAATTTGTATAATAAGTGTTAAAGGTGATTGCCTTTATAGCACTCCTCTAACACCATTGCTATCCCTATGAGCAAATATACTATAAGTGAGAAACCTATGTATATACTTGTGCACATGAGTCAGAAGATGGGTGCTCTTTATCTTTTTCACATCCCAGCTACATTCCATGCCAAAATGTATCCAAACTAAATGGGCATAAAACTCTGTCTCCCTCTCGTTGAGGATGCCATTAGAAGGGAGCTTGAAAATGTCACCAAATTTTGCTACAGAGAGAGTGCTAGTATGCTTGCATAGCTGGAATTTGATGGTTCGAATAAGTGAGACTTGCAATATGCTAAGGAACTCAAAAGTGGGTTCCATTAGCGTTTGATGATAGATGTCCACAAACTCTCGAAGCTAACATGCTTGTAATTGTTCGATCATGCCAATTTCAAGACCAAAAGTTTTCATACAACTCCACTCAAAGGAACATGATGACAACAAAGGTCGTTTCTTGAGAATGGCATAGCGTGGATGGCAATGGTCCAAAATGACATTGAGTAGGAAATCGGTGTAGCATTTAGGAGCGTGTGTTTTCTTCTTAGTGCCCTTGGTGCAACCAAAATCCATCTTTTTGATAGCTTGAACAAAAAAAGAAAAGAAAAGAGATTTTATAAAAAAAAAAGATTGAAACCCTTGAGAAACTAATGATTCTTTAATGAGAAAAGGGTTTGAGAGGGTTTTATAGAGGGAAAAGTAAGTGAGGAGGCCGGATTTTGGGAGAAATATTGAATGGGTGTGTTAAATGACAAAATTTGGAGAGATGGAAATGAGGAAAGACAGAAAATTTCATTTAATAGTCAATAGATTCACAACCGTGAATAACCAGTCACTAGCGTGAATCATCGGGGTCACGATTTGTTCAAGGGGCGCTCTTTCTATGAAAAAGGAAAGTGAAACGAGACATGGTCGTGACATTAAACAATCATGGGCGTGGAGAAGGCTTTTCATGGGTGTGACTAATATAGTAACGGGCATGAAGCTTAGTCTTCATTACCTGTTCCCGTGAGGTAAGTTGTGAAGCAAAGTGTGAAAGCTACTAGAACTTTTTGCTAAACTTTGTTCATTGCCGTGAATATATTTCACGGGCATGAAAAAGGCTTTTCACGAGTGTGAAAAATATAGTAACAGGTGTGAAGTTTAGCCTTCACTACCTCTTCCCGTGAGGCAAGTCGTGAAGCAAAGCGTGAAAGCTTCTGGAACTTTTTACTATCATTGTTCACGTCCGTGAATATATGTCACGGGTGTGAACCACCTCAAATCTTCAAAAAATAAAACTAAGTCTAAAACAAGACTAGAAGATTTCTAAAAAGATTTTATGCCCTAAAACACATATTTCTATCATGCTAACCACCTCATACCATAAAATCAATCATGTAAAATGCATCATATGAAGGAATTAACATTTAAAGTTCACACGACATACAATTAGCACAAAAAATTAATTAAGACCATGTTGATCCATCAAACATACCAAGCTCTCTTCTTATAAAACAAAAATTTTCTTCATTAAGAGGTTTGGTAAAAATATCTGTCAATTGATTGTTTGTATCAATAAATTCTAACATTGAACATGATCTCTAAG
Source organism: Triadica sebifera (assembly GCA_023653625.1). Classification (NCBI taxonomy): domain Eukaryota; kingdom Viridiplantae; phylum Streptophyta; class Magnoliopsida; order Malpighiales; family Euphorbiaceae; genus Triadica; species Triadica sebifera. The sequence continues at coordinate 11,177,632 of CM042903.1, read as the reverse complement.
AAAATGATGTCTAATGTCAATATGCTTACTTCTAGAGTGTTGAATGGGATTCTTAATAGGTTAATGTCACTAGTATTGTCACATTTGATGAGTATATGGTCCAAACTATGACCATAATCCTTAAGTTGTTGTCTCATCCATAGGATTTGAGTACAACACCACCCTACTGCCACATATTCCGCTTCAACGGTAGATAAGACAACTGAAACTTGTTTCTTGCTAAACCAAGAAACTAGGCATTCACAAATAAAGTGACAAGTACCTGAGGTACTCTTTCTATCCAAACGACTACTGACATAATCTGCATCCTAATATCCTATGATATGGAAAGATGAATATCTAGGATACCATAAGCCTAGATGCAATGTGCAATTTAAGTATTATAAAATCCTTTTTACAGCATTCAAATGAGATTCTTTAGGATAGGATTGAAATCTAGCACATAAGCATACACTATACATTATATCGGGCCTAGAGGTAGTAAGGTATAAAAGTGATACGATCATACCTCTATAAAGCTTTTCATTTATGCTCTTCCCTTTCTCATCTTTGTCCAATTTTGTTGATGTCCTCATAGGAGTCTTAGCATTTTTGCATCCTTCCATTCTAAATTTCTTGATTAACTCTTTGGTTTACTTGGATTGGTTGATGAATATGCCCTAATTGTTATGCTTGATTTGTAGACCAAGGGAGAACTTAAGTTCGCCCATCATGCTCATTTCAAATTCCCTAGTCATACACTTAGCAAATTCTTGGCAAAGCAATTCATTAGTAGACCTAATATATGATATCATCAACATAAATTTGAACAATTAAAATGTCATGCCTATGCTTTTTACTAAACAAGGTTGTATCAACATGACCTTTTGAAAAATTATTTTCTAAAAGAAAAGAACTTAGTCTTTCATACCAAGCTCTTGGAGTTTGTTTTAATCCAAACAAGGCTTTTGAAAGTTTAAAAACATGATTAGGCAATGGCTTTCAAAACCCGAAGGTTGTTCTACATATACTTCCTCTTTTATAAAACCATTTATGAATGCACTTTTGACATCCATTTGAAAAAGTTTAAAATTCATATGCCATGCAAATGCTAAAAGTATTCTTATGGCTTCTAATCTAGCTACCGGAGCATAGGTTTCATCATAGTCTATACCTTCTTCTTGATTATAACCTTTGGAAACTAAGCTTGCTTTATTCCTAGTTATTGAACCTTGTTCATCTAACTTATTTTTAAACACCCATTTACTAGCAATGATTTGAGGGTTTTTGGGTCTAGGAACTAAGGTACATACCTTACTTCTCTCAAATTGGTTGAATTCCTCTTGCATAGCAATCACCTAACTTTCATCATTAAGAGCCTCATCAATTTTTTTAGGCTCAATTTGAGAGACAAAAGCAAGGTCAGAATCTAAGAGTTTGAGATGAGATATAGTATTTAAACTCTTAGTAGGATCACCAATGATTTGTTCCTTGGGGTGATTCTTTACCATTTTCCATTCCTTTTGAAGCACTTGGCTATCACTTGAGCTTGAGGTAGAGAGACATCTTGTTGTTTTTTATCTTGATCATTGTTGCCTAGATATTAGACCAAGAAGGGGGGTTGAATTGGAGTTTCAAAAAATTAAACTTTAAAGTGCGGAAATAAATAATTAATTTTAGGAGGGATAGAGAAAATCAGACACAAAGATTTATAGAGGTTCGGGTGTTAACAAACCCTACTCCTCTCCCCAATCGCAATTGGGAGTTTCACCAACACACTAAGTGTTACAATGGAGTTTTACAAGCTCACTCCCAACTATGGTGTTTCTCACAATGGCTCACACCTAACCCAGAAATCCCATGTGTTTTAATGGCTCACACAATAACCAATTCCTTGTGCTTTACAGGCTCACACAAACAGCCTTCCTTGTGTTTTACAGGATCACACAAACAACCTTCCTTGTGTTTGACAGGCTCACACAAACAACCTTTTAATTTGTGTTTTGGAGGCTCACACAACTAACACTTACAAGTGTTCTGCTCTTAACCCAGAAATACCCAAAGCTCACTTGAGTAAAGATTACAGAGAGAACCACTCACAAATCTTAATTGCTTAAATATGAAGAGCAAAAAGATTTTTACAGAGAATAGATTTTGTTCTCAAAATAAGAAAGTATAAATAGCTTAAATTCGAAGTATATGCTATTCTATTGTTATTCTCTTCATTCTCTTGTTCTTAATGCATAAATGACTTCCATTTATACTCCCATGGCTGAATATAGCCATTGGATGCATTAAAAAAATGAAAGTAGCCATTGTACCAACCAAAAAATCGCGCCTGACATTTTTCTCTTTCATTGTTCACTGGTTTGACTATGCTTATGACGGGAGTGATAGTTCTTCCCAAGCCGTGACTGAAGTGGTGACCTTAGTCGTGAAGCTCTCTGGAATGTTTTGACACATAGAGTCACGGGCGTGACAATCTTCACAGCCGTGATCCAAGTGGTTACTCTGGTCGTGAAGTTCTCTGAATGAAATTTGCATGAATCTTCACGGGGGTGACACCTTCATTCACGGGGGTGACAAGCTTTATTCATGGGGGTGACTGAAATGTCCATTTCACGGTTTGTTTTTCCTTCATGGTCGTGAACTTCAAAAGTTGGTTTTGGTAACAGTTAGCTTCTTTCACGGGAGTGACTTATAGAGTCACGACAGTGAACATGCTACTACTTGAATTTTATCTTTCAAGTATTATTCTTCCAATTCTCCATTCTTGCTATTTTGATCCATGTCCTGTATAAAAAATTTAGAAGACAAGTATGTTAAATACAATATTGCTATTTTATTCGTTATCATCAAAATGACAAAAATACCCCTTAAGGTTTAACAATCTTCCCCTTTTTGATGGTGACAAATAATCTAGCAATATATGATTTTGAGAAGTCTCCCCCTCTAAATATACTTGGGATAAAAATTTATAATGTGCAAGAATAGTAGATAATGATGTAGCATTGAAATAAACTTAACTAGATTTAAGTGTATGCAAGTTATATGAGAAGTATAGCCAATATATACGATAACTCCTTTTTTAAGACATGAAGTGTATATAAGATATATTTAAGGTATATCATGGCATATTTATATTTGTAACTTGCTTTAAGGTATATGCAAAGTATATTTACGGTACATCTAAAGTATATAAAGCTTAATTTTCCAATTATATACTTTGCATATGAAATTTTGAATCGAGATTTGTAATCCATTTCAAAGTCAATTCAATTTTGATTATTTGATTCAAAAATCATTTACCTTAATATATATTCCTAGTTTGATCTTATGTTGCTAGTTTGATACCATTCTCCTTATCATATATTGCCTATCATATATCCATTTCAAAGTGTTTGTGGCTTCTGCCCAAAAATAAGTTGGTAAATCATATTCATTAAGCATTGTTCTAGCCATTTCAATTAAAGTACGATTTTTCCTTTCAACTACCCATTTTGTTGAGGTGTCGTAGGAGATGAGAAATTATGTGAAATGCCATGTTCAAGACAAAAACTTTCAAAGTTTTCATTTTCAAATTCTTTCCCATGATCACTCCTTATTTTTGAAATGCAGTACCCTTTTCATTTTGAATTCTTCTAGCAAAGTTTTTGAAGTTTTCAAAAGCATCACTCTTTTGAGCTAAAAAAATTACCCAAGTAAATCTAGAGTAATCATCTACGATGACAAATGCATAATGTTTTCCTCCTAAGCTAGTAATTCTAGTAGGTCCAAACAAGTCTAAATGCAGGAGTTGGAGAGGTTTTGAAGTACTCACTATGTTTTTGGCTTTGAAAGATGACTTGTGTTGCTTTCCTTTCTGACAAGGATCACATGTCTTGTCTTTAACATATTTAACTTTTGGCAAACCTTTTACTATCTCTCCTGTGCTGAGACTTTGTATTAAGTCCATGTTAGCATGACCAAGTCTTCTATGCCACAACCAAGATTCATCACTAGTAGTCATAAGACACTTAGAGGAATGGTTAGATAGTTCATGTAAGTTTATTATGTATGTATTGATATTTCTATTCCCTTTAAATATTTCTTGACCATCGATAGAGATTACAAGACATTCGTTTGAAGTAAAGATTACTTTGTTTCCTTTATCACATAATTGACTTACACTTAACAAGTTATGTTTCAAGCCATCAATAAGTAAGACATCCTTAATAAAAGTAATACTATTTACACCAATAGAACCAATGCCAATTACCTTACCTTTAGCATTGTTTCCAAAGGTAACTTTACCTCCATCAATACTTTTGATTTCATTGAAAAGTTCTGTTTCCTGTCATATGCCTTGAGCATCCACTGTCTACTAGCCAAGCATTTTTGTTTATTGTGGACTTGAGGCATACCTATAGAATCACAAATCAAGTATGATTTTTAGGTACCCAAATGAGTTTGGGTCCTTGGGGGTTAGCACATGAAGGTTCCCAATGAGCCTTCCTTATCCAGCAATGTTTATTTATATGACCCATTTTCATACAATAATTACATTGTTTAGGTCTAAACTTGCTTTTTGGTCTTACAATGTATTTAAATGCCATAATTCTATTAGACTGATTTTGAGAGCAATGGCATGCACAATTATGATTAATTTGCATTCTTCTAGATGCTTGCTTCTTATACATAAAGGCATGATTATTCTTTTTCTGTATATAAGGTTTAACATTCTTATTTCTTGGTGCAGTTCTAATAGGTGTGGAGATGTGAGATTCTTTAGATTTAACAAATATAGTTTTGTGAAAAGATGATGATGTGTCCTTAAATCCTAGACCATGTCTAATTAAGGGTGATCTCTGAGACACAATGAGAGTATCTAAGCTTTCTTTACCTTTGTGAAATTTAGAAATGGAATTTCTAGGTTCCTCAACTTCATTTTTCAAAGTATTATTTTCTTTTAACAATGAAGATGTTGAGGGTCTTGATGAATATTCATATAATGACTTTTGAAGAGATTCATTAGATGATTTAAGCTTTATGTTCTCCTTTTCTAATCCATCTATCTTATTTTTCAAATTAGAGATATTATTTCTATAGGTACTAAATTTAGTTATATATTTCTCTAATTCTATATTTAATTCTTCTATAAGGCTTTGCTCATCATCATCATCATCACTATTACTATCATTGTCACTACTATTATTATTGAAAGAGTATAAGTGTAGTGATCTTACTTTGTCTGAGACGTGATCCTCAATAGCCATGAAGCATAGGTTGACCTCTTCACTTTCATTATCATCTTTTTCACTTGACGAGGCTTTGAGTACCAAGGGCTTTCTTTTCTCTAGCTCTGCTTCAAGCTCTCTATCTCTCTTTACTGCCATCTCATGTGTGAGAAGTTTGCCAATCAACACACCAGTATTCATGATGCTCATATCTTCATTTGCTTCTTCTATGCCAGCAACTCTTGAACCATAGTCTTTAAGAGGAAGACTTCTCAGGATTTTATTGTTTACCTCTTCCAAGCTCAGATGCTTCCCAAGTTTCCTCATTCCATTTATAAGGGATAGAAGACGGTTGGTCATGTCAGTGATTGACTCATTGGATTTCATCTTGAAGAGCTCATATTCTGAGGTCAGAAGTTGAATCTTCTTGGATTTGACTTGTTTAGTTCCCTCATGATAGTTCTCCAATGTCTTCCACATGCTGTATGCTGTTGAGCAGTGTTGTATTCTCCCACATTCTTCAATAGATAATGAGATTGATAGGATTGTCATTACCTTCTTCTTTTTGAAATTTGCTATTCTTTGAGGATCTGTCCAATCATCTCTTGATAGGATTTCTTCTTCACCATCAGCTCCTCTTCTGTTTGGTGGTGTCCATTCTTTTCGTACACTATCCCAGACTTCAATTCCTTCACTATCCAAGTATGTCTCCATCTTAAACATCCAATGGGCATAATTTGCTCCATCAAAGTAAGGTTTGAGACTTTGGAATCCTTCACTTGCCATCTCTTACTCTTTACTAGCGCTTTTTAGGCTTCGATGCTAGACAAAGCTCTGATACCAATTGTTGCCCAGATATTAGACCAAGAAGGGGGGTTGAATTGGAGTTTCAAAAAATTAAACTTTAAAGTGCAGAAATAAATAATTAATTTTAGGAGGGATAGAGAAAATCAAACACAAAAATTTATAGAGGTTCGGGTGTTAACAAACCCTACTCCTCTCCCCAATCGCAATTGGGAGTTTCACTAACACACTAAGTGTTACAATGGAGTTTTACAAGCTCACTCCCAACTATGGTGTTTCTCATAATGGCTCACACCTAACCCAGAAATCCCATGTGTTTTAATGGCTCACACAATAATCAATTCCTTATGTTTTACAGGCTCACACAAACAACCTTCCTTGTGTTCTACAGGATCACACAAACAACCTTCCTTGTGTTTTACAGGCTCACACAAACAACCTTTTAATTTGTGTTTTGGAGGCTCACACAACTAATCCTTACAAGTGTTCTGCTCTTAACCCAGAAATACCCAAAGCTCACTTGAGTAAAGATTACAAAGAGAAGCACTCACAAATCTTAATTGCTCAAATATGAAGAGCAAAAAGATTTTTACAGAGAATAGATTTTGTTTTCAAAATAAGAAAGTACAAATAGCTTAAATTCGAAGTATATGCTATTTTATTGTTATTCTCTTCATTCTCTTGTTCTTAATGCATAAATGACTTCCATTTATACTCCCATGGCTGAATATAGTCGTTGGATGCATTAAAAAAGATGAAACTAGCCGTTGTACTAACCAAAAAATTGCGCCTGACATTTTTCTCTTTCATTGTTCACAGGCGTGACTATGCTTGTCACGGGAGTGACAGTTCTTCCCAAGCCGTGACTGAAGTGGTGACCTTGGTCGTGAAGCTCTCTGGAATGTTTTGACATATAGAGTCACAGGCGTGACATACTCATTCACGGGCATGACAATCTTCTCAGCCGTGATCCAAGTGATGACTCTGGTCGTAAAGTTTTCTAGATGAAATTTGCATGAATCTTCACGGGGGTGATACCTTCATTCACAGGGGTGACAAGCTTTATTCACGGGGGTGACTGAAATGTCCACTTCACGGTTTGTTTTTCCTTCATGGCCGTGAACTTCAAAAGTTGGTTTTGGTAACGGTTAGCTTCTTTCACGGGAGTGACTCATAGAGTCACGGCAGTGAACATGCTACTACTTGAATTTTGTCTTTCAAGGATTATTCTTCCAATTCTCCATTCTTACTATTTTGATCCATGTCCTGTATAAAAGACTTAGAAGACAGGTATGTTAAATACAATATTGCTATTTTATTTGTTATCATCAAAATGACGAAAATACCCCTTAAGGTTTAATAATCATCATCATCTTTCTCATGATCAGGATCAAGCTTCTCCATTGTACCTACAATATCATTAAGAACACTTCATTTCACAACATCAAGCTTACTAGATTCATCAAAAATAATATGCATAGACCCTTCAACAACTAAAGACCTTTTATTAAAGACTCTATATGCTTTGCTAGTTGTAGGGTATCCTAAGAAGATACCTTCATCAGATTTAAAGGCAAAATTTCCAAGGTTGTCCTTGGTGTTTAATATAAAACACTTGCATCCAAATACTCTAAAGTAAGATATCATGGGTTTTCTTCCATTCCATAGCTCAAAATAAGTTTTCTTTAAAAATGGTCTTTTGAAAATTTGATTTGAAATATAACATAGTATTAGTGGCTTCGGCCCAAAAGTAGGTTGGTAAACCATACTCATTGAGTATTGTTCGAGCCATTTCAATTAAAGTTTGATTTTTCCTTTCTACTACCCCATTTTGTTGAGGTGTCCTAGAAGTTGAAAAATCGTGTGAAATACCTTATTCAAAACAAAATTTTTCAAAATTTTAATTTTCAAATTCTTTGCCATGATTGCTTCTTATTTTGGAAATAACATAGCCTTTTTCATTTTGAACTCTTTTAGCAAAATTTTTGAAAGATTCAAAAGCATCACTATTTTGAGCTAAGAAAATTACCTGAGTGAATCTAGAATAATCATCAACAATGACAAAAGCATAGTGTTTATCTCCTAAACTAGCAGATCTAGTAGGTCTAAAAAGATCTAAATGCAAAAGTTGTAGAGGTTTAAAGATACTTACTACATTTTTGGATTTGAAGGATGACTTTTGTTGTTTTTCTTTGTGGAAAGGTTCACATGTCTTATCTTTTTCAAATTTGACTTTTGGAAGTCCACTCACTAGCTCTCCTTTGTTAAGGCGATGAATTAATTCCATGCTTGCATGACCAAGCCTTTTATGTCATAGCCAAGATTCATCACTAATAGACATAAGACACTTAGAGGAAAGGTTAGATATTTTGTGTAAGTCTATTGTGTATGTATTGACATCTCTATCTTCTTTGAATATATCTTAGCCACTTAAAGAGGTTACAAGACATTCATTTAAGGTAAAAATAACTGGGTTTTCCTTATCACATAATTGACTTACACGTAACAAAATATGTTTCAAAGCATCAATAAGCAAAACATCTTCAATAAAAGTTGTATTATTAATACCAATAGAGCCAATGCCAATTACCTTGCCCTTATCATTATTCTCAAAGGTTAACTTATCACCATCAATTCTTTTGATGTGATTGAAGAGTTCTTTGTTTCCGGTCATATGCCTTAAGCATCCACTGTCCACAAGCCAAGCATTTTTCTTTAGAGTGGACTTGAGGCATACCTATAAAACCACGATTCAAGTTTGGTTTTTAGGTACCCAAACGAACTTGGCTTATTGGGGGTTAGCAATTGAAGGTTCCCAATGAGCCTTCCTTATCTAACAATGTTTGTTGATATGACCAAATTTCATGCTATAATTGCATTGTTTAGCTCTCTCTATATATTTTTTTATTTTTTCATGCTCTTAGGTCTTAACATCCTTTTATAATGAGTTTGTGTGTAATGACATACACATGCATGATGAATAGGTGCTCTTTTAGAATGAGTTTGTGTGCAATGACATACACATGCATCATGAATAGGTGCTTTCCTAGGTGTATGCCTTTTATACATAAAAGCATGAATGGCTTGTTGAGGTTTTCCTCTTACGCCAAGTGACCCTTGACTATTCTTCTTTTGAATAGAGGGTTTTGTGTGTGTTATGCTCTTAGCCCTTGGGACTATTACCTCAATTGTGGAGGTTTGTGGTGCACTAGACTTAATAAATATAGTCTTGTGAGATGAAGATGATGTTTCATTAAAACCTAGACCATGTCTTATTAAAAGTGGTAAATGACTATGAGAATATCTAAACTCTCTTTCCCTTTATGCAACTTTGAAATTGATTTTCTAAGTTCCTCAACTTCAGTTTTGAAAATATTGTTTTCTTTAAGCAAAGATTTAGTTGAGGGTCTAGAGGAATACTTATCTAAAGATTTTTGAAGAGTTTCATTAGAAGTCTTAAAATCATAATTCTCTTTTTGTAAAACTTCCATTTTATTTTTCAAATCTAAAATATTATTTTTATAAGTTTTAAGTCTACTTCTATATTTTTCTAATTCTAGGTTCAACACTTCTATTAAACTTTGCTCATCATCATCATCTTCACTATCATTTTTATTATTACTACTATTATCATTAAAAAAAAGTATGAGTAAGAAGGACCTACCTCATCCGTGAAGTGATCCTCTAAAGCCATGAAGCATAGGTTGACCTCTTCTCCTTCATTATCGTCTTTTTCACTTGAAGAGCTTTCGTCATCCCATGTGGCTTTGTGACCTTTCTCCCCATCATCTTTATGAATTCTTTTTTTTTTTTATGTTTCTTGAGCTTTAGACATTCTAGTATGGTATGTCATTTCTTCCTGCATTCATAACACTTTACCCTCTTTTTATTTCTTTGAGAGTCATTTGAGGAGTGTTTGAAGTTTCGAGAATTGCCAATTCTCTTTTCAATTATTCTTTTTATTCTTCTTGAAAGCATGACAATGTCCTCATTCTCATCATCACTCTTCTCTTCATCATCTTCAATTACCTCTTGAGATTTTGAAGTAGAGGCTTTGAGTGCAAGAGGCTTCTATTTTTTGGTTTGGCTTCAATTTCTCTATCTCTTTTTGTCGCCATCTCGTGCGTTAGAAGTTTTACAATAAGCATATTGGTAGGCATGATGCTCATGTCTTCATTGGCCTCTTTTATACCCATAACTCTTAAACCATAGTGTTTGAGAGGAAGGCTTCTTATAATTTTTTTGTTCACATCTTCCAAGCTCAAGTGCTTTCCGAGCTTTCTCATGCCATTGATGATGGTAGAAGACGGTTTTTCATGTCGATGATGGATTCATTAGATTTCATTTTGAAGAGTTCATATTTCGATGTAAGAAGTTGAATCTTCTTGGATTTTACTTGCTTAGTTCCTTCATGATAATTCTCCAATGTTTTCCACATGCTATATGTGGTAGGACAATGTTAAATTCAACCATATTCTTTAATAGATAAAGAGATTGCACAGATTGTCATTGCCTTTTTGTTTTTGAAATTAGCTCTTCGTTGAGGCTCTGTCCAACCATTTCTTGAAATAATTTCTTCTTCACCATCAACTTCTTTCTTGGTTGGTGGTGTCCACTCTTTCCGAACACTATCCCAAACTTCAATTCCTTTACTATCAAGATATGTCTCCATCTGGAATTTCCAATGAGCATAGTTCGCTTCATCAAAGTAAGGCTTGAGACTTTGAAATCCTTCATTGTCCATTTCTTAATCTTTGCAAGCGCTTATTAGGCTTTGTTCCTAGACAAGCTTTGAAACCAATTGTTACCTAGACAATTAACTAAAAAGGGGGTTGAATTGGTTAGCAAATAAAATTTTGCTTAATTGAAAGTTCAGAATAAATAACATAAAGGAAGGAAGGAGAGATATCACATACAAGATTTATAGAGGTTCGGGTATTAACAAACTCTACTCCTCTCCCTAATCTCAATTGGGTGTTTCACTAACACACTAAGTGTTACAATGGAGTTTTTCAAGCTCACTTCCAATTATGGTGTTTCTCTCAATTGCTAACACCTAATCTAGAGATTCCCTTGTGTTTTTCAATGGCTCACACAAAAACCAATTCCTTGTGTTTTATGGCTCACACAATAAACTCTTAAAAAGTGTTTAACTCTTAACCCAATATACCCAAACTCACTTTTGAGTAATTGATTACAATGAAAAACCCTCTCCAACCTACAATGCTCAAAAGTTATGAGCAATTAGGTTTTCACAAAAAGTAGAAGATTGTTGAATAATTAATGGACAAGGCTACAACAAGATTAAAAATGAAAAATAATTGTTGTTCTTTTTGTTCTTCTTGTTGGGATTCATAAATGACTTGCATTTATACTCCCTCTGTGAAATATAATAGTCGTTTGGGTGCATTAATGCAAAATTAGTCGTTGAACCAACTCTTAAATCATGCCTAACATGTTTCTCTATCCTAGTTCACAGGCGAGACTATATGTTTCACGGGCGTGAATGTTCTTCCAAGCCGTGGTCAAAGTGGTGACTCTAGTCATGACACTCTCTGGAAGAATTGGAACTTTTTGATCATGGGCATGACTAATCTTTCACAGGCATGACTTGTTTGATCATTCACGGTTGGTTTGATCCTTAATGGATATGAGCTTTGAAAGGTGGAAAATTGGCGCTAAGCTACATTCACGGGCATGAAATTAGTGCATGACACTTTGCTATTTCTTAGATTTTTATCTTCAAAAGTTGTCTTTCAATCTTGCTTCATGTTCTAATTAAAGTATATCCTGTTTAATGCACTTAGAACACAAATATTGTTAAATACATTATTGCTATTTTAATTGTTATCATCAAAATGATGGAAATACCCCTCAAGGTTAAACAAAGCTTAATCTTGATCATGAAAAGGATGGTGAGACCTCAAAGAGAGATGATAATGATGAAGAAGAAGACAAGCATCAAGATACTCTCCTACGCCTAGCTCAAGAGCAAGGCACCCAAGAGTTTCAAAAGGAGTGGAAATTTATAAAAAAACCACCCTATGGAGCAAATCATTAGTGATCCCACCAAGGGTGTAAGTACTAGATATAATCTCAAATTTTTATATTATAATATTGCTTTTGTCTCTCAAATTGAGCCAAGAAATATTGATGATGTAATGCTCCTTTACCCTACTAAACGTTAATACGATATGGAAGTACTAATAAGCTCATTTGTTTTACAACCAATGTTCAAATCATTATAATTTTTTTTTCGAGTGTATTATTAGCGAAATATTTATTACTATTTTTTTTCCATTTAAATATATAACTAGTGATGGAAATAGTTTGATTTAAAAGAACTCATGCAATTAAACCATAATACTAGATTTATAAAATTGCAAAATTCATTCCTTATAAATCCTACATGCCACAAATTTACATCAAAAAAAGATTCTTAGAATTTAATTTTTACAACATAATTTTCAAAACATAAAAAAAGAACTAGACTACTGCAATCTGATCTTGAGGGTTCCCTCTTCTTCAGTCGCCCTATTAGAATAGCTACTTCTATTTATCTGCGCATGAAACACATGTGCTAAGCTTCTAGCTTAGTGGTACGTTTGACAACTATCCAATAATTACATAAATAATTCTAAAATAAAATTTTTGAAACTACAATTAATTTATTAAGCATGCCAAATATTCAATTAATAATAAAACCATTTTCTTCATGAAAAAAATATTTAATTCATCAATTATGACATTTCATTCATAAGCATGCTTGAAATTGCTTAACAATTCAAGATATAAAATTTACAATATTAATTTCATAATTCACATTTTTTTCTGCTATTTATTTAATAGCCCACGACATCTTCGACCGGAAATAAACACTGGATACAGGGTTTCTGCTCTCCAGCAGTATACTCGGTGTCTACATAATTATTTTATAACTCAGCGTTTAATGCCTACATTTCCAATAACAACTCAGCACATTTTTGGTGCCTACGTAATTTTGAACTCAACACTATTTCTTAGTGCCTACGTAATTTCAACTCAATACTATTTCTTAGTGCCTACTTAAATTAAATCTCAGCACTATTATTTTTAGTTCCTACATTTCTACCCTTCTATTGGCATGCCAACTTATTCTAATTTCTAGTTCTCGATGAGATTTTATAGGGCTTAAATTACATTTGTTACCTTTATTAATATTTACATAAATTATGTGGGGAACATTAATATAAACTTCATATAAATGCAATAATTCTCATTCAATAGTTTACAACCTCATACTAACTCATTTAATCATTATAATTATAGGAAAAATTCAATTCATACATTTTCTGTAACATAAATTCACAATCAACACATTTCTCCCAGCTGTCCTATTCTAGACAGCATTTTTGCCTTATGTTGCTCTGCATTTTGCATCTATTTTTAGACAGAATATGGACATGTGATCAACTAACAAAATATAGGTAAATATCTTATCTTTAATTTCCAACTAGAATCACAGAAAAAAGAATTTTTTAGCAAAAGTTATAAATTTTCTCCTAAGCTACATTCACTGTAATCTGCCCAGTATTTTACTGGACAGAATTCTGTCAAATGTTTCTCTGTCTTTTCAATCCATTTTTAGATGTAATTTGAACAAGTGATCATCTATAAAAATTTAGATACATATATTATCTTTAATTTACAACTATAATTACATTAAAAAGAATTTTTTATCAAAAGTTATAAATTTTCTTCTAACCTATGTTCACTGCAATCTGCCCAGTATTTTTTTTTTCTGGACAGATTTCTAGTTCAAACTTTGAGTCCATTGTTCACCTAATTCCAGGCATATTAAAGTGTAATTGTCTGAATGAAAGTTCAAGAACTATGTCTTAAATTTTCAACCCAACAAGAATCACTCAGAAATGATTTCCAGAACTCAAGTTATGATCAAAACACGAGACACTGTTTATAAAATGAATTTTCCAGCACATCAAATAATTCATACATTTTCCATTTTCATGCATCAACCTCATTTTATAGTTTTTATTTTCACATTCATGGCATCATTTAATCACTCAATCAAATTTTCAGAATTTCATACATAAATTCACAACATCACAAAATCAAAATCAAAACTTTTCTATATTGAATTTTTGCCAAATGTACATACCTCAAAAATTTCACTTCTCTTCACTTTTATCTTCTTCCTAGCTAGCTTTCTCTTTGCCTTTACTTCCTCTTTGATTTTGGTTCAAAGTTTGTTCATTTCCTTATCCTAACAACAAATTTTACACTAATCAAACACTAATCACACTAATCCACCCTTAATCACCATTAACATATTAATAACCCTAAATTACTAACTTTAATGGCAACTAACCCCAAAATCAAAGAAAAGAGAAGAAGAAGAGTGAGAAGATGGAAAATATAAACGCACCTTTGATGATCTTTAAAATGACCCAAGTCTTATTTCTCTTTTTCTCTTCCTTTCTTCCTTCCTCTTCCTTAGTTTAGCTCACTTTGCTTCACTACCTTGATAATTTTGCCTTAATCCCTTTTTTTTCCATCTAATCTTAACTTGAATTGAAGAAAGAAAAAGAAGAGTAAATGGGGGAGGAGAAGCTCACGGAAAAAGAGAGAAAAAGGGAGAGAAATGGGTGTGATTAAGGTGAGGAAAAAGAAGAATGGCCAAAAAGTGCAAGTTTGACTTTTTATAGATGGATTAGGTGGGTAGTTAGGATTAATTACTAATATTGCTTCCTATTGGTCCACTAATTTAAATCACTCTTACTTTATTTTAATCAAAAGAATATTCCTTTTCTTAGATAAAGAATATTCCATTTTTATGCTTTCTTAAAATATCTGTGCCAAAAACACTGCAATTTCCAATTTCGTTCAGCGAAAAATTATTTTTTTTTCAATTGTACTTCCGAACTTCAAAATTCTAAATTAATAATATCCCAAATATTTTTCTCACATCTTATTATTATTTTAATTTATTTATTTTTTTATGTCCAAATTTAGACTCCGATCGGTTCGGCGTGTCGGATTTCGGTTAACCGCGACCGTGGCCTAAATTATCGGGCATTACAGATGAGGCTCTTTGTGATGAGAGTTGGGTGATTGCTAAGCAAAAGGAACTCAACCAATTTGAGAGAAATAAGGTTTGGACCTTAGTTCCAAGACCTAGGGACTATTCAACCATTAGCAGTAAATGGGTCTTTAGGAATAAGTTAGATGACCAAGGTCATATAACTAGAAATAAAGCTAGATTGGTTGCCAAAGGTTACAACTAAGAGGAAGGCATAAATTATGATGAGACTTATGCTCCAGTTGCTAGATTAGAGGCAATTAGAATTCTTTTAGCTTTTGCATGCCACATGAACTTTCAACCTTTTCAAATGTATGTCCAAAGTTCCTTTTTGAATTTTTTTATAGAGGAGGAAGTTTATGTTGAACAACCTTTAGGGATTGAAAGACATACATTACTAAATCATGTATTTAAACTTACTAACGCCTTATATGGTTTGAAATAAGCTTCAAGAGCTTGGTATGAAAGGCTTAGAGTATTTATTTTAGAAAATAATTTTTCAAAAGGATATGTAGACACTACTCTTTTTATTAAAAAATACAAGCATGACATATTACTTATTCAAATTTATGTTGATGATATTATCTTTGGATCTACTAATGAATTGTTTTTTCAAGAATTTGCTAAGTGTATGACTAGAGAATTTGAAATGAGCATGATCAGAGAGCTCAAATTCTTTCTTGGCAAAGAAAAAATGGAATCTTCATCAACTAATCCAAGTAAACCAAGGAGCTATTAAAGAAATTTGGAATGGAAGGATGTAAGAGTACCAAAACTCCAATGAGCATAACAACTAAATTAGACAAAGATGAGAAAGGTAAGGCTATAGATGAAAAATTTTATAGGGATATGAATGGATCTCTTTTATATCTTACTGCTTCTAGACCTAATATAAAGTATAGTGTATGCTTATGTGCTAGATTTCAATCATGTCCGAAGGAATCTCATCTGCATGTTGTGAAAAGCTTTAAAATATATTCATGGCACAATGCACTTAGGCTTATGGTATCCTAGAAATACTTCATTTCATACCATTGGTTTTTCGGATGTTGATACCGGTAGTCTTCTAGATAGAAAAGGCACATTTTGAACTTTTCATTTCATTGCTAAATGTTTAGTTTCTTGGTTTAGAAAGAAGCAAGTTTTGATTGCCTTGTCCACTACTAAAGTAGAATATGTGGCAGCGGGATGTTGTTGCACTCAAGTTTTTTAGATGAGATAACAACTTAAGGACTATGGTCAAGAGATTGATCATATTCTTATCAAATGTGACAACACAAATGCTATAATTCTGTCTAAAAATCCCTTTCAACATTTTAGGAGCAAACACATAAATATTAGGCATCATTTTATAAGAGATCTTGTCTAAAATGGTGATGTTGTGTTAGAATTTATTGACACAAACAATTAATTGGCTGACATTTTCACCAAGCCTCTTAATGATGAAAGGTTTTGTTTTATAAAAAGGGAGCTTGGTATGCTTTACGGGAGAACTTTATTTGAAAAGGGTTTAAAAGGCATACATTGCATTCATTATGAATTTGGATGTGAACCTTGAGTGATATATCTTTTTTTTGAAGATTTGCATGTTCGATTTGCATGATAAATTATCGTTTTTCATAAAATAACATGTTAAATTGATTTAGGAAGGAGTTTAGTATCACATCCTTTTGTTTGAATCTTGTCTTTATTTTTCCATGTTTTAGGTATTCACAACTGTGAATTAATATTCACGGCTATGACTAAAATTGATCTGCATAAGCATTAATGATCTAATTCACACTTTGAGACACGAATTGATCCCAAAATTGATCAGATTCACGCCCATGGCCATTTAGTGTCACAGCCATAAACATGTCTTATTTCAAAAATAGAGGTGTTCACACATTGGATCACAATTTGGGTCACAATTCAGTTTGCCAATGAACACCATAATTCACACCAGTGAACTTTCATTCACGGTCGTGAATCACATGATATGAAGTATGATTTCACTATTTCTCTTTCAATTTTCTCTCTCATCTCTCACTAGCTATCATGATTCTCTGTGTTTTCCAGCCAAATCTGACCTCCAAAATACTTTTTCACACCAAATCGGTGTCGTTTTTACCCTCTAATCATCTCAAACATTGTTATTACCAAATTTATTCAAGGTTTTATTAAGTTTTTCAAGCTTTCTAAAAACCATATATTTTCTCTTCTCTCAAACCAATCTTCAACAATAGCATTCAGAGTTGATTCTTCCAAAGGGAAGAAGAAAAGCACAACCACCAGACTTTACACATATTTTTTTCTCAATATCTTATCCAGGCACACTCATCAAAAGTACTATACTCTCAAGAAACAGTCCATTCTACTAGTAAGAAATTTTGACTATAATTGTATCCAAGCACTAGGAATGGAATATGATATAAGAGTCTAGCTTCAAAAGTGCGGCATTCTAGAATTTATTGACATTTATAAGCCCACATTCAAAGAGCCAACACTGGAGTTTCCCATCACCCAACAAGTGTCTCCAGTGGGCAAGGTCTCTTTCTAGCTTTGCAAGCAAGAGAAGACTCTCATAGCCACTGAATTTTACTGGGAGATTTTCAAGTTGCTACATGAAAGTCTAATAAATGAAGGTGAGGCAAATGAATTTCACCCCTTTTCAGTATGGCAAAATTTTGGTAGCAATTGCAGCTGTGATATCAAAAAGACCAAGAGCACTCATTTGAATAATCTAGTTCTCCACTACATTCCCCGGTTTCTGACATATTAGATCGTTGCTTGAGGTGATAGCAATGGCTCAATTTGAAAGTCTGAATTACTATTATTTGAATGGGCTAGATCAAATCAATCGGTTTCCTTGTCCTGATGGTTTGCATCTCATCTCTAGTTGGCATAAATATTATGATCAATGTTATGTTATGATCAATGCTTATTTGAATCTCTTTTCAAACTTCTTCTTTTATATGCTTGTGGTTTGAAATATGGTATCCTTGTGCTCTTTATAATTATTAAGCATCATTTGAGGAGGATAAATTTATTTCTCCTTAAGTGACATATTGTACAATTATTTGTCACCATAAAAAAAAGGAGAGATTGTTGAATCTTGAGGGGTATTTCCATCATTTTGATGATCACAAATAATTGAGCAGTAAGGAATTTAATCTTTGTTGTGTTTTAAATGTTTTAGATAGGTTATATATTCCTAAGACCTTGAAGAAAGTTGATTCAAATCAAATGAAGTTCAAAAGATTGAAAATCAGCAAAGATTCACGTTCAAGACAAAGTTCATCATGCCTCTGAATTAAGTAATGTCTGTGATCAATAATCACCACCACTATGAAACATCAGTTTCACACCTGTTACTAGTAAAGCCATGCTTGTGAAAATCCTTAGCTCAAATTCTCTCAGGTTCAAATGTTCACAGTTTTGAAGCAATGGCCAAACCGTGAAGCTAGAACAGTCACACTTGTGAAGAAACAGTCTCGCCCATGAACGATTTGCATTCTTGGATAGAAGCATTCACTACTAGCTTCACCACTTTAGTCATGGTTTCACCAAGAATAGTCATGCCTATGAAGATTTAGTCATGCCCGCGAACATGCATATTTAATGTTGACAGACATGAATAGGAAAGTGGTTCAACAACTAGTTTTGCATTAATTATGCCCAAAACGACTTTATTTCTCAAAGTAAGTATAAATACGACTCATTTATGAACTTCCCATGGTTAGAGAACAAGAAATTAAGCATTCAATCTTCATAAAGCCTTTTGTATAATTATTCAAATCTAATTTTTATAATCTCTATTGTAAAAACGATTTTAGCTCAGTTTGTTGAGCTCTTTTGGTTATTAAGTTTCTTCATTCTTGTAATTAATTACTCAAAAGTGAGTTTGAGTGAGTTGGGTTGTGAGTGAAATACTTGTAAGGGTTTTTGTGTGAGCCATTAAAAATACAAGGATTTAGTTATTGTGTTAGCCATTAAAACACAAGAGTTTATGGGTTAGGTGTTAGCCAAGAGAGTAAAACACCATAGTTGGGAGTGAGCTTGGAAAACTCTATTTGCAACACTTTGAGTGTTAGTGAAATATGCAATTGAGATTAAGAAAATTAGTAGGGTTCATTAATACTCGAATATTTATAAATTTGTTTATCAAATATCTCTTTCTCTCTCACTAATTATTCTTGGGTAAATTTCCTTAAGAAAATTTTTATTTGCGAACCAATTCAACCCACCTTCTTGGTTATTGTTTTGGGCAACACTTTCTTCATTAGAATAGCATTTGAGATTAAAGCATTGCTCCGCCTTTAATAACCAATCATCTGGGTTCTCACCATCAAACAAAGGCAGTTCAAGCTTGCAATATTTTTTGTCATCTCTTGGTTCATAGGTGGCTATATTTAACTGCATCACCTGTGGGTGGCCGAAAATGGGGGTCTACGATGTGGTTTCAGATGAAATAGGTTGGGTTTCCTTCTCTTTGCCCTTTAATGATATTGCTTTTGAGTTCTCTTTATGGGTTTTCAGGAGTTGTTCCACTTGGATGGTGAGCACCTCCACTATACTCTTCAACTACCCCAAATCGTCCACTGTTGTTCAGGTAACTCATGTCCCCTTCTACTGATTCTACCCTAGTCTCTATGTTCTCCCCTGTATTCTTTTTGGCCATTAATATCAGAACCAATGCTGCTCTAATACCAAAATGATAGAATTTAATAAGATCAGAATGATAATAAAGGAATTTTCACTAATTTGAACTGAAAATGGCAAACAACAGGCTTTCCAAAGGCATGAACTCTCCACAATGCTATCAGCAATATTGAAATCTGAATCAAAAAAATTGCATAAAATTATTACTCACAACCTCACATTAATATATTTATAAAAATTGTTCCCTATGTAATGTACTTAAAAATATTCTCTAAAATACCACTATAACAAACTCAGCAACCTTCTAGAAGAAAGAAATTCTAGCTCATCAACAACTAGCCCTCCAAATAACCTAATTTTGCCTTCTACCTCTCCTAACATAAGTAAGATGAATAAGAGGTTTATCAAATCCCTACAAGAGTAGATTTACCTTATCCAAATCTAGAAGGGAAAAAGACTAATGAAAAGAAACTAGCAGATTTACATAGCTTATTTTAGGTCATAGACACTTGAAAGCATACAGTTTCTAGAACATGTACAGGTTCAGTTAAATGGTTGGTTTATTGAAAGCATATACAAGTTAATTCTACAAACAAAAATTAAATTAATCAAGACACACACACAATCCTCAGAAATAAAGGGTGGTTTCATCTACTTCAGCAATTGGCACGACTTTAAAGCAAAAGAACACATCTTATTCATAAATCGCTTATGAAAATAATATTGTAACATACATCACAACATTTGTGGTGCATATATTAGTTGAGAGGAAACCAAAAAGACCATATTTCTCAACTTTTTTAATTTGTGACTGAAGGAGACCCATGAGCCCCCTGATCAACAAGCAAAGTATTAAAAAAAATTTAGGCATCTAACTCTACTTTCCCCCTAATTAATGTTTGGCATATATCTTTCATAAAAGTGCAGCTTTTATGCTAAATATTAATCTAGCTAGGAAAAATATTGTATCCAAAGGATGAGGCAGTACGTGTTAAAAAAACTGATAATTCAAGCCCATCATATATTTTGTTGCCCAAAACAATAATCAAGAAGAGAGGGGAGTTCAATTGGTTGGTAAATAAAAATTTTGCTTGAGGCAATTTTACCAAATAATGATTTGTGAGAGAGAAAAAGATATCTGACATATAAGATTTATAAAGGTTTGAGTATTAACAAACCCTACCCCTCTCCGCAATCTCGATTGGGTGTTTCATTAACACTTGAAGTATTACAATGGATTTTTTCCTAGCTCACTCCCAACTATGGTGTTTTACTATCTTGGCTAACACCTAACCCAAAAGAACCCTTGTGTTTTAATGGCTAACACAACAACCAAATCCTTGTGTTTTTTATGGCTCACAAAAAAACCTTTATAAGTGTTTCACTCACAACCCAACCCATTCAAACTCACTTTTGAATAATTGATTACAAGAATGAAAATACTCACTAACTTAAAAGCTCAACAATTCTGAGCAATTATGGTTTTTACAAGATAAAAATATAAGATTGGTGGAATCTATTAAATGCACAAGGCTATACAAGATTAGAAGATTGAATGGACAATTTTCTAGCCTTTGGAAGACATAAATATGTTGTATTTATATTTCTCCTAACAAATATAGTCATTTCAGATGCATTTAATGTGAAAATAATCATTCAACCACTTTTCTATTCGTGCCTAGCAACTTTCTCTTTCCAGGTTCATGGGCGTGACTTAATGTTCATGGGCATGAATGTTCTTCATAGCCATGACTGAACTGGTGAAACTGGCCATGACTAATTATGTCCAGAAATGAGAGGTCTTTTAAGGGAGTGACACATTTCTTCACGGGCGTGACTTAGTCAAGCTTCACGAGTGGTCCAATGGTTCACTGTCATGAACATTTAAATGAACAGTCTTAGCACTAACTCATTCATGGGCGTTACTCCATGAGCCACAAGCATGAATTGCTGTTTTTATGGTAGAGGCGATTTTTTACCACGAGCGTGACATTATTCACTAGCATGAATATCTCTTTCACGAGCGTGAATCTTTACTAATTTTCATTAATTTAAACTTCAAATAATTTCAATCAACTTGCTTCATTGTCTTAGGAATATGCAACTTGTTTAACACACTTAAAACACAAAATGTGGTGAAATTCCTTATTGCCCAATTATTTGTAATTATCAAAATGACAGAAATATCCCTCAAGGTATAACAATCTCAATATGTGGCTTAAGGGGAAATGAATTTCTCCCCTCAAAATATGCTTAATACGTATGAATTATGAAAAGCAAAAGGATACCAAATTTTAAACCATAAGCATATAAAATAAGAATTTTCAAAAGGGATTCAAATGAGCATTGATCATAACATTTATGCCAAGTAAATGAAAGATATACGTCAATTATATTTTATATTAAATGGCATTTATGTTAAGCATATGCAAAGTATATGTTAAGTATATTGCATTTATTCTGCCCCCTTGTCACAATCAAAAAGAGACAATCAAGAGAAGAAAAAAGATAGTATAAAGCAAATCTCATTTTTCATTAAATAAGCAAAAAAAATGTACATATATGAGTTTGAGTACAAACTGTAACACCCTCTTACCCCACTTCCGTGTAGCAAGGTAAGTGAGTATTATCTGTCTAACTGTTTTATAAAATTAATGAAATGAAATATAAATTATTTTTTTATGAAAATATTGCAGATACCCAAAATAATATTTTTCTTCTTTTTACAACCATAAATATTTAAAATTCTTTTTATTTATAAAATACATTAGTTTACATTCAAACCATGTTCCTTACATTATAATTCATATCTATAATACACACTCGATGAAATAAAAACAATAATTTAATTTACAAAGTTTTCAATAAAATATACCAAAAAGAAATCCAAACCTTTTAGCTGCTTCCTTTCGGATACCCTTCTTCCTCTGACAATTCTACTATCTATGGCTACCCTTCTAAAATCTGTGCGAGAGGAAACCACCCGCGCTAAGCTACTAGCTTAATGGTGCTTCAATGATAAAAATTTTACATACATATATATTTTCTCACATATTAATTAATCATTCCATAAATAAGGCAAAAAATATGAAAATTATATAAAAACAAATACATTTCATCAAATATTCAACATTTAACAATTTTAATTCATATAACATTTATCAAAATGACATACTTAAATATTATTATTATTATTTTATTATTATTTTCTTCTATTTTTTTTATGCCGATAACACTTATAACCGAACTAACTAATAGGAATAACAGGGTTATCATTACCGACTTTCATAATGTTACGTCAAGCGCTTTCATAATAATGTCATTATCGGCTTCCATAATATTGTCATTATCGGTTTAATAATTTTGCGCCGAACCCATTTATAAATTTGTCATTTCTGACTTTTATATTTGGCACTGAGAGCCTTAAATCTCCTGATTGACATGCCAAACTATTCTCTATTCTAGTTCTAGATTAGGTGTCATAGGGCTTAACTATTTTTATATTAATTCACATTATTTTCAAAAATTAATAATTTTACTAAATTTCACCAATAAGCTTATTTATTTTTACTCTTTGTTTTCATTGTTATTACATTAGAATCTCACACATAAATACTTTATTGAACATTTATAATTACCATTAAAGTATAAATTCACATAAATTTTTACATATACTTAACACACCACATGCAAAAATCCAATATTTCAAGTTTTTATCTATGATAGATTTCGGCCTTGATTTTGGGCTTAAATTTTACCCATTTATAATTCGAATTTGGAGTTATGGTCTTCTGATAATTTGTGGCACAATTTTTCTATCAAATTTTATGGTCAATTGAATAATGAATCATCATCGAAATTGTTGTCCAGAATTTTCTGGACAGATTCTAGGTCTAAATTTTATGTATTTTTCTGGGCAAATTTAGACATATTTAGGTTTTATGGTCTAAATAAAAATTAAAGCCCTATTCTTAGATTTCATTTCCAATAAAGAACATACAAAACGGAATTCTAGAACTTAAGTTATAATCAAAATAGTTAAGACTATTCTTGGAATTATATAATAGATCATCAATTGGCATCAATCCATTTTTCAACCACATTCATCATTTGCATTAATTTTGATACTAAAATTTCCAAATTAAAACTACATTC
Source organism: Triadica sebifera (assembly GCA_023653625.1). Classification (NCBI taxonomy): domain Eukaryota; kingdom Viridiplantae; phylum Streptophyta; class Magnoliopsida; order Malpighiales; family Euphorbiaceae; genus Triadica; species Triadica sebifera. Next base: position 11,153,758 of record CM042903.1, on the reverse strand, counting down.
ATATGTCTCAATTATTTCATACCATTTGATCTCATTGCCATATAAAATATTAAAAGTAATAACTAATCACATAACATATCAAAAACACAATCATATCAAAACTTAATACATAATTTCGTACATATGAACAACATGTACAATTTTTATCAATGAAGCACATAACTAATCATCCTTGGCTCTTCCTTTAATCCTTATTTTCCTCCCATTATTAGTTAGCTTTCTCCTTGCCTTTTTCACCCTCTTGAGGGCCTCTCATTGGTTCATTTGTTTTTCCTACACAATCATAGCATATCTCAATGCCAATATCAATTTTCAAAGTTTTTCATGTCTACATAATATTATAATGCTCCTAATATATTTTACACCCTAACTTAACCAAAATTTACTAAGGTTAAATTTCCCTATTAATATGTCATGGCTGCCCAAAAACCTTACCATAGTTCCCAATTCATTTTCTTCAAATCAACACTCAATTCACACTTAATCTATCACCAATTATTTTGATTCTAGATTAATTTCAATTTCTCCCAAACTACTCTAACTATGGAAATTCATCCATTAACATCATATTTATCTAGTTTTTTAAGTCATAAAATAATTAACTAACATCAATTATCATTAATTCAAAGTTTAACTACACTTTCATCAACTAATTACAAACTTAAATGTCTAATTTCAATCTTGCAACATAAGCTTAATCTACCAAACCCAATCACATTTATCATCATTATGGGTCTCAAATAGAAGGAAAAGGGTTGAATTTAAGAAGAATAAACTCACCTTAAGAGTTCCCATAGTGGGCCGAAATCTATCCCAAATCTTCTCCCTTTTTCTTCTTATTTCTTCCTTCCTTCTTGCTCTTTTGTTCCCTTTGTAGTAAGAACTCTTTAATTCTGATTTTTCCTCTCTCAAAACTAATTTCTTTCCTCACTTTTTCTAGCTTAATTTGAAGAAAAATGGTGGCTTATGGAGGGAAGAAGTGGATGGCCAAAGGTGAAGAGAAAAGAAGAAGGAAATGAGTTAGATATTTTGGTGGAAGAATGGAGAATTCCTCCTAGTTTTTACTTTTATACTTTGATTAAGGTGTGGGTCCCACTATTTAAAATTAATCCTAATTCTCATTGGTTCATTAAGTTAATCAATCTTAATTAACATTTAAACTTTGAGAAATTCCTAATTTGCCACATCTTCCTCCATATTCACACTTTTTACCCCAACAATTGCCCTAATACCAATTTTGTCGATAGGCAAATTTATTTTTTTCTAATTCTAGCACTAATATTTTTAATTCCCAAATAATAATACCCTTAATTATTTTCCCTTATTATTAGTCAATTTTTTATGGGTTCAAATTTAGACTCCGATTGAACTGCGCATGTCACTACGATCACGCACAATCGGAGCCTAAATTGTTGGATGTTTCACAAACAAGATATGCTTTTCTATCTAATGATCCTAAGAATCCTAATGATCCTAATACAAGATTCTAAAGCATGAAACTAAAGCTGAAGAAAAAGGTAAATCATGGCTTGAGGCAAGATAATTGCTCAAGAAGACGAGTTATCTCCTCCTCAAGGTATCAACTCGTGACTTTACGAAATCCTTGAGATTCACTAGCTTCTGATCAATGGATTGCTCAAAGGAATTCATGCTTGCTTAAAGTATGTCAAAGCAAAGAGTGAGAAAAGCCATAAGTTGTTGATCCATATCTGGTTGAGATGAAGATGCTTCACCAACTGCTGGGGCATCCGGTATTTCTGTCGAAACTCTAGGAGGCTCAATTCTAACCCTTTTCCATTTGTTATGGCCCTTGAAGACCAAGTTTAAATGCCTCTAAATCCTCTGGTTCCCATGCAATCTCACCTATAGGGGTGATAAACCAATAGTAAGTGTCATCCTGAAATATGATTCTCATTGCAGCTTCCATCTTGATAAAGCATTTGATGTCTAGTTAATCTTTGAGGGATGTCGAGATAATGTTGAAGTTATGATCATTAAGATCCATCAAGCCAAGCTCAATCGCCAAATGAGTAATGTAGCCAACTATAAGAATGTCACCCATTGGCTTTGAAGCTATTGACTGAAGATTGGATGCAAACCATCTTGATAAGGCAACTGGCTCACTTTTTTGAGCCATCTCAAAAAGAAGTAATTTTGACTTCTTAAATGCCCTGTTGCTATCACCTCGAGCAAAGATCGAGTATATTAGAAACTGGTGAATGTAACAGGGAACTGAATTTTTCAAATGAGTGCTTTTAGTCATCTCAACTGCAATCGCTACCAAAATTGTGCCATACTAAATATGTAACACCCCTTCAACCCAGCAGCTTGTGCCCGGATGAGGGAGTGCTACCTCTGACTTCATCATTTAAAATATCTTTATTAAATTTTGAACACCTGAAAATCATTCATTTTTTTATTTACCATTTATTTACTTTGCAGCATAAAAGAAAAGTCATAACATCAAAGATAAAAATACATTTTCTTTAATAACATCTTCTTTACAAAGTGTACCGTTTATTTTACAAGTACTATAAAATAAAATTTAAAACATAAATACAACAGATGTGTGACCCATGGTGGTTGATATACGTTGCTTTACTGGGTCATGTCACCGTTAGCTTTATCTACTACTGTCTACTTATTCTTTGCTATACCTGCGTGAGAGAAACTCCCACGCTAAGCTCTTGGCTTAGTGGTGCATATAAATAAGGCAATAAACTATTTTTAATGTCACATGCATTTTCATATAACAATTTATGATCAAATCATGCAAACATACATTTCATAATATTCTAGTATGCATAACATCAATTTATTGTATCTCATTTTGTTTAACATAATCAAATCATCATTCTCATGCAAATCATGGTATTTTAGCATGTATAAACATCAAATTATATTATATTATCTCATACTTATTTATTTTATTACCAACTTATTGTATAACACTAAATTTTCTTTTTATCCATGCCACAATTCATGATTCCACTTTTATTTTCAATAATTCTTTTATGTTCCATAACTTCCTTAATTATGTTTTTATTTATGCCCATGACACCTATGAACCACTGAATAGGATAACAGAGTTGTCATCCAGGCACTTAGGAGTGCCACCCGGGCAATATAATGTGTGCATATAAGTGTCAAACCCGACATAGATAACCGTGCCAAACTCGGCATAGATACCCGTGCCAAACTTGACGTAGATAATAATGTCATACCCGGCATAAATAATAGTGACAAACCCAGCATAGATAACATTGCCAAACCCGGTGTAGATAATCATACCATTAATGGATTTAATCATTTTCATCATACTCCCCCCTATTTGGCATGCCAAACTATCCTAAGTTGGTTCTAGTTAGGTGTTATAGGGCTTATACAATTTCATTAAAATTCATAACAATTAATTTAATACTTTTCATGCATTTAATATCTCAAAATAATCACATAATCACTCAATTAATATAATATTTACATAATATAACAAATTTCTCATCATTTTACTCATTTTATTTCTCCATTCACATGCTGCCCTGTCACTGGCAGATTCTGTTCTCTGTATTGGACCTTAATTTTGGTCCTGTTCCGTTCTGAATATAGTTACATGATTTGCATACATATTTTATATATGGATCTTAGCTTTAATATTCAACTTGAATCACTTAATTCTGAGTTCTGTATCAAAAGATATGATAATATTAACACTAACTGGTCATTGGTAATTCTGCCCAGAATTTTCTGGACGGATTCTAAGTCTAAACTTTATGAATTTTTCTTGATAATTACAGATATATTCAGATATTATGGTCTAAATAAAAATTGTATCCCTATATCTTAGCTTTCATACAGAACAAAGAACACACAAATCCAAGCTCCATAACTCAAGTTATAACAATTTAAGTACTTACTGCTCATTATTAACAATTCTGCCCAGAATTTATGGACAGATTCTATGTTCGAACTTTATGAAATTTTCTGGAAAATTATAGACATATTCAGGTTTTATAATCTGAATTAAAGTTATAGCCCTATGTCTTTCTTTCAAACCCAACAAAGAACATGGAAAACCAAGTTCCAGAAATTAAGTTATAACAGTTTAAGTGCACACTGCTCATCAATTTCCAGCAAAGAACATACCAACCAATCACATTCAATTTTTACCAAATTAAATCCTAAGTCTAGCAAACATGCATCCCCAAGATTTTTCATCACAAATAATATTAATTCAGATTCATCAACATGCCAAATAATTAAATTATTCAATTAAAACAAAATTAAAATAGGCTATTGCCTTAGATTATGCACAAACCTGTTTTTTTCTCTCCTTTTCTTTCTCTTTACTTCTCTTTCTCCTTTCCTTTGTCCCTTTGATCTAACTCTTTGCCACTTTGAGTTCCTAAAGTTCATAAACAGATTTTTAAAAATTAATAAACCTAATTTCTCCCTTTCTCCTTACTCTCTTAAGCTTCCTTAAGCATGAGAATGGGATTTTACCTTACATTTTCTCTCTTTTCTCACTTTCTCTTTCTAAAATCAAGCTTTAGCTATGGAGGAACAAGGGAAAACGTGGCTGGTTTGAGAGAACAGAATTTTCCTCAATGAAAATGGATAAGGAAGAAAAATAAGCAATCAAGAACAAAGTGACAAAAGTCATTAAAATGGGGGGACAGCTAAGCTTCATCTATAAGCTTTAATTAATTCATGCACATCACTTGGCTAATTGTTGTATGCCATTTGGTGTGTTATGCTTCAAGAAACGTGGGCTGCTTTGAGGAAAAGATAAAATTCTTCTAGATGTTTAAGTGATAAAGAAGAAGAAAGGCAATTAAGAGAAAATGACAAACTTAAATAAATTATGGGACACCTAAGCCAAATTCTAGAAACTTTAATTAATGTTAAATTCATGTATGTCAATTATCTTCTTAAAATGTGACACTTGGTGTGGCTGGCCTCCATATGCATTTTATGTCCCAATTCATGCATTTAATTTATAATTATCCCCTTTAAATCCTCCAATTTTCGGTAAATTGCAAATTGAACCCTAAACTTTTCAAAATTTGCAATTTAGTCCTTTACTGAAATTTAACATCTTTAAATATTTTGAACACTTTATTAGATATTTTCCATACTTAATTACCATTATTTTCATTATTTTTCGATAAAAGTCCAAATTTAGATTTCGGTCAAACCGACGAGTCGATTTAACAACTCGCGTGACTTTAGTCTAAATTAGCGGATATGAAAAAATAGGGGTAAAATTCATTTACCTCATTTTGATTTATCAAGCCTCATGTGGTAGGTTGAAGATATCCACAAATTTTGAGGCAGTGAGATTTTTTATGGCTACAAAGTTGGAAGGAGACCTTGCCAATAAGGGATACTTGCAAGGTACTCAAAAAATCTAGGGTTGGCTCCTTGAATGTGGGCTTGTATATATCTATAAACTCCAGCAATCCACATTTCTGAAGCTAATGTCTCATGTCTGATTCAAGGATAATGCCTTGATGCAATTCAAATCGAACATCTAGGTGGATAAAATAGACTGCTTCTTAAGGGAATCATATTTCTAATCGTAGTGCCAGGGTAGAACATTGAGTAAATATTCTATATAGAGCTTTGGGGTCATGCTCTTTCTCTTCCATTTAGAGGAACCAACTACAGAGACCATTATTGTGGTTGAAAACTTTAAAGAAAGGCAAAAGGGAGGAAGATGAAACCTAGAGTTTGATTTCCACAAGAAAACTAAAAGAATCTTGAAAAAAATGGATGAAATAGATGTTTGCAATGTTTAAAGGATGAATCTGGCAATGATTTGTTGTGAAATGGTGTTTGGGAGGTCAAATTTGGCTGGAAATGGGAAAGGGGGTGCGATTGTCGAGTATTTGAAGAGAGAGAAAAGAGAGAAAAAAATGAAGTTTCATACTTTATATCGATCGATTCATGACCATAAAGATATGTTCATAGGCATTAATAATTGTCTTCATGGAAAGACCAAGTGGTGCCCCATCTCATGACCAAAGGCGTGAACACTTCTATAGTTTGAAGCATGTTATGTTCACAGTCGTGACATAACATAGCACAAGCGTGAAATAGGATAGTCATAGGATCAAATATTGACACAAGGCGTGAGCCAAAATATGAATGTTTTTGCCAATTTTGACTACTGTTTTCAAGCTGTGGATATTTATTAATAGGTTTGAAGACCTAAAACAGGGAAAAAAAAAAAAAGATTGAAACAAAAGGATGTGATACTTAACTCCTTCCTAAACTAATTAAACATGTTATCTCATGGAAAGTAATCATTTATCATACAAATTGAACACGCAAATCATCAAATATCAGACATATCACTCAAGGTTCATATCAAAATGCATAATTAATGCAATGTATACCTTTTAAAGCCTTTTTAATATAAAATGTTCCCACCAAGCACACCAAGCTCCCTTTTTACAAAACAAAACCTTTTATCATTGAGAGGCTTGGTAAAAATCTCAACTAATTGATTGCTTGTATTAATAAATTGTAACACAACATCACCATTTTGGACATGATCTTTTTATAAAATGATGCCTAATGTATATGTGTTTGCTCCTAGAATGTTGAATGGGATTTTTGAGAAAGATTTATAGCACTTATATTGTCACATTTGATGGGAATTTGATCAATCGCTTGACCATATTCCTTGAGTTATTGTCTCATCTAAAGAAGTTGAGTGCAATAACAACTCACTGCTACATATTCTGCTTTTGTAATGGATAAGGAAACTAAAACTTATTTCTTGCTAAACCAAGAAAATAAACATTCGCCAATGAAATAACAAGTTTCAGATGAGCTTTTCTTTGTAGAAGACTATCGGTATAATCAACATCCGAAAAACCAATGATATGAAATGAAGTGTTTCTAGGATACCATAAGCCTAAGTGCATTGTGCCGTGTATATATTTTAAAATTCTTGCCACAACATGCAAATGAGATTCTTTAGGACATGATTGAAATCTATCACATAAGCATACACTACACATTATATCAAGTTTAGAAGGAATAAGGTATAAAAGAGATCTAATCATACCTCTGTAAAGCTTTTCATTTATAGCTTTACCCTTCTCATCTTTGTCCAATTTGGTTGATGTGCTCATTGGAGTTTTGGCACTTTTACATCTTTCCATTCCACATTTCTTTAATAGCTCATTGGTGTACTTGGATTAGTTGATGAAGATGTCATCCTTACATTGTTTGATTTGAAGACCAAGAAAGAATTTGAGCTCTCCCATCATGCTCATTTCAAATTCTCTAGTGATACACTTAGCAAATTCTTAACAAAGCAATTCGTTACTAGATCCAAAGATAATATCGTCAACATAAATTTGAACAAGTAATATGTCATGCTTGTATTTTTTAATGAATAGAGTAGTGTCTACATATCATTTTGAAAAATTATTTTCTAAAAGAAATGCACTAAGCATTTGATACCAAGCTCTTAGAGCTTGTTTCAAACCATATAAGTGTTAGAGGAGTGCTCTAAAGGCAATCACCTTTAGCACTTATTCTACAAATTTATTTGATTAATAAAAGGCTTTTTCATTAATTTGATGTTCATTTGATATATGAATTGGTAGTGATCTTAAATCAATTAATGAAATCCTTGATACATAACATAGCATGAAGGAAATCATGATGAGATCATGATATTGAGATTCTTATCATGTGTAATTCTGTTAGTATCAAAATTATCCCTAGTCATAGGATTAATGAGACGAGACATTGTTAATCCGGACAGACTAGCATATGTTATACTTTTTGATTGGATCAAGTAATAGATCTCATAATCTATAAACATGAGATGTTTAGAGTTAACATGTGGATGCTTGCTAAGTGTAGCTAAGTACGTTTGATGACCAGCTATGAGACAATCATATGGATAATCTATTGAAATGTTAATGATAATCTCATAATAGCAATGGTTCAAGTATCCTTAGATTTGAGGTACTCAAGGATATCTTAGATACTGATTATGTATTTTGATACTATTCCTTGTTGCCTCAAAGAGGTTGCTCATAGCGTGGTGATTGGATAAAGCTTGAGGTATTCAAAGGTAATTTGGTAACCAACAGAGGATTCACCACTCCTGATAAAAGGAGTGTATACCCATGGCCTCTTGTCGTGGTCATTACTCGGGAATCTCTGGCCAGAGTGAAAATGTCATAAAGATAGTCTTCAATGACATATCCAATAGAGTAATGAGCCTCAGGGATAAGAACTAACATTACTTGGACTAGACGTGACATAGTCAGTCTAGTGGGAGTTGGCACATGTCCTTATGTTTGTGCTCATAAGGTGGTGATATGGCTCACCAAATTAGTTCATTTTCTACAGATCAAGATGGATTATCCACTTAACCATTTGGCAGAGATCTATGTTAATGAGATAATCCATTTATATGGGGTGCCAGTTTCAATCATCTCATATCAAAATCTACATTAAGCAATGGGTACTCGACTCAATTTTAGCACAACTTTCCACCCACAAATAGATGGACAATCAGAGAGGGTCATACAAATATTGGAAGATATGTTGAGGAGTTGTGTGATGGAATTTGAAGGCAGTTGGGACAAACATCTTCCATTGATAGATTTTGCCTACAATAATAGTCACCAAGCGAGTATCGGTATGGCACCATATGAAGCCTTGTATGGGAGAAAATGTAGAACGCCTCTATGTTGGACTAAGCTTAGTAAAAAAAAAGTAGTGGATCTAGATTTAGTGTAATAGACAGAGGAGAAAGTGAAAGTAATAACAGATAGGCTGAAAGCTGTTACTGATAAAGAGAAATCATACGCATATTTGAAAATGAGGGATATTGAGTATACAGTTGGTGACAAGGTATTCTTAAAAGTCTCACATTGCAAAAGTATTTTCCAATTTGGAAAGAAAGGAAAGTTGAGTCCTAGGTTCATAAGACCAGATGAGGTACTTGAAGGAATAGGTCTCGTGGCGTACAAATTAGCTTTACCACCAGAGTTACACAAGATTCACAACGTATACCATGTGTCCATATTGAGAAGATATCAATCAGATCTATCTCATATGATATCAGCATAACCTATAGAGATACGAGTAGATATAACTTATGAAGAGGAGCCAGTGGAAATTCTAGCTCGAGAAATGAAAGGGCTACGGAACAAGAAGATACCATTGGTAAAGGTTATATGGAAAAATCATAATTCGGAAGAGGCAACTTGGGAAAATGAAGAGTTGATGAAGGCTCAGTATCCACAATTGTTCCACTCTAGTCAAAAAGGTAAATTTTGAGTACGAAATTTTTTTAAGGATGGAAAAATTGTAATGCCCGATAATTTAGGTCACGGTCACGGTTGACTGAAATCCAGCGCGGAACTGATAGGAGTATAAATTTGGATATGAAATAAAAAAATTAAAATGATAATAAAATATGAGAAAAATATTTTAGATATTATTAATTGAGAATTTTAAAGTTCGGAACAAAAATTTAGAAAATAATAATTTTTCGTTGAACGAAATTGAAATTTATGGTGTTTTTTACAGATATTTTAAGAAGGTATAAAAATAAAATATTCTTTATCTAATGAAAGAAATATTCTTTGGATTAAAATAAAGTAAGAGTAATTTAAATTAATGGACCAATGAGGGACAGAATTACCTAATTAATCCTAACCACCCACCTAATCCAACTATAAAAGTCAATTTTCTCTTTTTGCCTTTATTCTTCTTCTTTCTCATCTTAAACAAACTAAATTCTCTCTGTTTTTCTCCCTTGTTTCCATGACCCACATCCCCCTAATTGTTCTTCTTCATCATGAATTAAAGCTAAGGTTTAGATGAAAATATTTGGATTAAGGCAAGATGAACAACAAAAGTGAAGCATAGTGAGCCAAACAAAAGAAGAGGAAGGAAGAAAAGAAGAGAAAAAGAGAAGGGAAGAATTTTGGGTCATTTTGAATATCTACAAAGGTGAGGTTATATTTTTCATCTTCTCACTTTTCTTCTCCTTTTTTTTTCTTTTGATTTTGGGGTTAATTACCATTAAAGTTGGTAATTTAGGATTATTAGTATGTTAATATGATTAAGGATTGATTAGTGTGTTTAGTACTTGATTAGTGTGAAATTTGTTATTAGGCCAAAGAGGTGAACTATCTTTGAACAATAATCAAAGAGGAAGTAAGGGCAAGGAGAAAGCTAACTAAGAGGAAGAGAAAAGTGAAGAGAATTAGACTTTTTGAGGTATGTATATTTATCAAAAATTCAATATAGAAAATGTTGATCTTTGATTTTGTGAGATTATGTGTAATTGTGTATGTAATTATTGATATTTTGATTGAGTGATGAGTTGGTGATTAAATGATGTCATGAATGTAAAAATAAAAATTTGAATATGAGGTTGATGCATGAAGATAGAAATTGTAGGAATTAATTAAAGTGCTGGAAATTTTGTCTTATGAATAGTGTGTACTTTTTTGGTCATAACTTGAGTTTTGAAAATGCTTTTTGAATGGTTATTATTGGGCTGGAAATTAAGACACAGGGCTTCAACTTTTATTCAAACTATTAGAGCTGAAATACCTAAAATTGGGTGTAAAATGGACTCAAATTTTGAACTAGAAATCTGTCCAATAAAATACTGGGCAGAATGGAATGAATATAGCTTAGTAAAAAATTCATAACTTTTTTCTAACAAATTCAGTTTAATGTTATTCTAGTTGGAAATTAAAGATAATACATGTACCTACATTTTGTTAGTTGATCACTTGTCCAAATTCTATCTAAAAATGGATGAAAAATGCAGGGCAATATAAGACATAAATTTTGTCCAGAATAGGATAGCTTGTATGTATGTGTTGATTGTGGAATTTTGTGATAGAAAAATATATTATTTGACTTTTCTTATAGTTATAATGATTAAATGAGCAAGTATGATGTTATAAAATATTTAATGGAGATTAATGCATTTATGTGAAATTATATTAGTGTTACATATAGAATTTATGTAAACAATAATAAAGATAACAAATATAATTAAGCCCTTTAACATCTAATCAAGAACTAGAAATTAGGATAAGTCTGCAGACCAATAAAAGGGTAGAAATGTAGGCACTAGAAAATAGTGCTGAGATTTAATTTATGTAGGCATGAAGAAATAGTGTTGAGTTTGAAATTACGTATGCAATAAGAAATAGTGTTGAGTTCAAATTTACGTAGGCACAAAAAAGGTGCTAAGTTATTATTAAAAATGCAAGCATTACATGTCGAGTTATAAAATAATTAAGTAGGTGCCAAGTATATCGTCGGAGAGCAAAAACTCTGTATCCAGCATTTAGTTCTGGTCTAAAATGTCGTGAGCTATAAAATAAATAGAAAAAAAAATATGTAAATTATTAAATTGATATTTTAAATTGCATGTCTTGTATTGTTAAATAATTTCAAATATACTTAATGAATGAAATGTGATAATTGATAAATTGTATATTTTGCATGATGTAAATAGTTTTGATATTATTTGAATGTTTTATCATGATTAGTAAATTAATTGTAGTTTTTAAAATTTTATTTTAGAAATGTTTATATAATTATTGGATAGTTGCCAAATGTACCACTAAGCTAGTAGCTTAGCGCGTGTGTTTTATGCGTAGATTAATAAACGTAGCTGTTACGTTAGGACGACTGAAGAAAATGTGAATTCCAAGATCAAATTGCAGCAGTTTATTTTCTTTTTGTATGTTTTTGGAATTGTATTGTATAATTAAATATTAAGAAACTCTTTTTGATGTAAATTTATGACATGTAGAATTTATAAAAGAGTGAATTTTGTAATTAATATATTTGGTATTATTTGTAAATATATTTCTAACTATTATGGTTTAATGAATGACTTAGTTTAAATCAAAATATTTACGTTACTAGTGACATATTTAAATGATAAAATAAATAAATAAAGTAATGAATATTTTGCTAATAATAAACTTGAAAATTGAAAGAAAAAAAATTATACAATAAAATGAGCATTGGTTTTTACAAAAATGAGCTTAGTAGCACTTCCATACACTATTAACAACTAGTAGGGTAAGAGAGCGCTACACTCATATCATCAATTGTCTTTTATTTTTCATATATTTCATAATTTCATGCCTACTTTGAGATAATACATTCATATACACATTATATGGTTCATAATATTTATATCCATATCATGTTGTGGCATCATAGGTCATTATATCATGATTGCATGACATCAGAATCATGTTATGCCTTTAGGATTGAACTATCAACACTCCATACTTATTTCAACTTAATTTGGGCATACTAGAATCATGATCACATGCTAAGAATAACCTTTTCCTACCATCCCTATGAACTTTTATGTTTTTTCAAATTATTTTCTCTTACTTTCATAATTGCAATGGCGCATTAGGGGTTTGGTCGCAATTCCTGCTTCGCAATCACACTTGTGCCTGTGAACTTTTTTGTTCCTGGGAAATTTTAACCTACCCTACAAGTCTTCAATTGCAGTCACAATTGTATAAGTGAGGTCATGAATTAGCCTTTAGGACTAAAATCGTAGTCACGATCGTCCTTGCGAACAATTCTGGAGATTAAGCCATTAAAGGTGCAATCGCAATAGAGAAAATCACAATCGCGATTTATTATGCATCAACATGTTTTCCAACTTGTTCAACCTAAATCTTATTCTAACTTCACACAACTTTTTTTTAGTGCAATATAAACATCTAGGTATATTTTTTGCCATTTATCATGCCTCAATCATACTTATTTCACCATTTTTATCTTAAAAACATGTAATGCTTATTAATTCAAATTCAATATCAACCAAATCTATCATATGACATACCTTATTCATCAAACCACTTTTCATATCAAATTATCAACTTAAAGCAACTACCACACAACAACCCTCTCACAGGGCCACACATCTCATATTCATGCATTGTAGCACTAGATTTTCATCAATTCAAAAAATTTGTTTCAATTTAATCAAATTATCATTTTTAACAATCAAAAGTGTACAAATGTCATACAAAGTATGTTAAAACTTTGTCTTGGATGCCAATGTGTACATACCTTCAAATGGAGCCTAAAAAACATACTTTAAGCTTGTTCAACATTTTTTTCCCTTTTGGGGTTGTCTTCGACACCTTTTGGTGCTCCAAAGGCATAAAAATTGCACTTTTACCTAACCAACTCACATATACAACATAAAAATACACTTTTAAAACAAAAGCTCTAGGTTTCATGTTCAAGGTGTCACTTTTGTGCCTTAAACCCTATTAAGGTCTTACTTTTATTAACTTATAGGTATTATAGTTGGGCTTTCTTAGCTAAAAACCCTAGCTTGACCCAAAATCTTATCTTAACTAAAATGGGTCTCACAAAAATGAAATGAAGGAGAAGAAGAAGAAGAGAAACAATGACAAGGAAAACTTTAGGCTTACCAAAATTTTCCTCTTTAGAATTGAGCATTACCCTCACCTAATTTTATCTTTTCTTTTTTTTTTCTTCAAAATGTCTCCTTAAGCTTAAAATCAAACTTTTTTATCTTCCTTTCCTTCATATTTTAGCAATAAAATTAAGTTTTTCTCTTGAAAAGTAAAAGGTTATGAGGTTGGGAGTGAAAACAAAAAGTGAAAGAGAGGGGAAATAAATGTGGCTGCATGAGGAGAGAGGTGGGAAGAAAGTGATGTTCAGAAAACTAAAGAGAATGAATGGAAAATGGAGCCTTGTATACCCCTTTATCAAAATTACCATCTTACCCTTCTTAAAATCATGTGTCATTATCTTGCCACACATGTAAGTTAATAACAACCACTTATTTCATCATCCAATCATGATAAAGTCTTGCTCAAACTATTCTTTAAAAATTTTGCACATGCCAAATTCTTATTTTGCCTTGGACATAATACTTATTTCAATATTTCCCTTGATTAGATTCTCTCTTCTTAATTAATTATGTCCAATTATTTAATTATTATCTTAAATGTCCAAATTATCATTTTAATCCAAATGGGACTCTAACAAATGTGATTGTGCCCTTTAGGTGAACTCACAATTTGATACCTAAATTAGCGAACGTTACATCCCAAATGTCCAAAATTCATTTTATGCTTTTCTAAGTGAAGAACTATATGAGATTATATAGCCAAATTAATATCTCAAATCAAGCTCCTCACTACATGTTTATTTTTGTGAATATATTGAACAAATTTCGAAAATGATACCCATGTATTATTTCTAAATCTCTTGCATATGAGAATACCATTCCTTTGATTCTTATAATACTTGTAATTGAACACCTAACTATATGGGTTGCAAAAGCTTTAGCAAGAAAATAGAGGTTAACTTGAAATGAACGCCATGAGAATTAATATATAATGAAAAGCATTGTGATGGCTAAGTATGTTTAGAATGAGTTATTATGAATGTTATAAATGTTGATTATTGGTTATAATGAGCATGAAATAATATTTAATGTCATGAGAAATTAATGTTATATTAGCAATTGCTAAGTTAGGCATGATATGTTAATAAGAAGGTTTGGAAGAAAACCTTATAATAAGTATAACAAAACTGCAATTATAAGCAAGTTGATTGAGAATGCCTCTAGTAGTCAAAAAATGTAAAGATGGATAAATGCATATGGAATCACAAATACTTGTCATAATGATTAATGAGTATGTAAAGGTAAATTGGAATGATTATAGGTTTAACTAATGTTCGAGTATGTTTAAATGCATGATTTGATGAGAGTGTTGATAGGAAGAAGTTGCCATAGGGCAACCGTTAGAGCCCTTGCATGTAACATGTATTAAATGCCTTGTTTAATGGTTTTATGGATGGAAAACCCAAATTCACACCCGTGACATAGGGTTTACGACCGTGAATCATTAACATGAAATTGCCCGTTTTCAGCCTAAATGCTTCACAACTTGAGTCACTATTTGGCTCACAACTATGAATCACGACAGTCATGCCCATGACTAATCTTCATGCCTATGACAAGATGTGTAATTTATGAATGGAAGCTTTCACGACCTAGTTCACAGATAGAGGTACCCATGAATAGACTTTCATGATCATGAACATGTAGTTCATGCTCGTGAATTCTAGTTAAAATGCCACCATATGTTTCATCACCAACAATGCAATATGATGGTTATGTACATGTATTTTCTATGATCACAAATATGAACAATATGTTGGGTTTTGAAGAATGAATCATATTCATAAACGAAGCGGAAAAATAAAATTTTCAAAACCCGAAACAAAATATCATATTCGTGCCATTAAAACTAATTTATATAAATATAAAGATTAGAAATTATACCTTGTAATTTCTTATTTGTTCTTCAAATCTTCACTTTGTTGGGTTGTAGCAAACCACAACAATCCATACTATGATGTATCTAATGATAATCCACGCAAAGAATGAAAAAGAAACTATCAAGAGAAATGGTTTGAACAAATTCAAAATGTAAGCTTTGAAAGTGTTCTTGAGAGAATTTTGTTGTGTCCTAAAAATATTTTTTTGTGTAAAAATATTTTTTTCACAAAAAAATATTTTCATGTCTATTTTCAGTGATTTGATGACTTTTTATTTGAATTAAATTCAAAGAAAAGATGAAAAGTCCAAAATAGAGAAAAGGGAAATGAATGAATAGTAATTGGCCATAATTGGCCTAATTAAGGCCAAAATCTGTCGTTAGCCAATGGGTGGGAGGCAGCAACGCGCTGGGCCTACTGTCGGCTACTACTGGGTAGCCCAACTGGCCCCGAGCAGGCCCGTGATCCTCCCGAACGATTTTTTCATGCGATCTCATCGCGATCCATCCCGAAATAATTCTCTCATATTTTGGATCCTATCCAAGACCATTTTACTCATTCTACGTATCTTCAATGTGTGTGACCCATTAGGTTCCTGGTTATATTGTCCACTTAAAATTATCAATTAATTTAAGCAAGTCATAAGCGGTATCTAGTAACACATCATGACCCCTAATTGACCGAAAAGTCAGTGGTTTGACTACGAATCTTTCCATAGACAATTTTCGTGCAATTATTCCTTTCACCATTCTATACCCCACTTGGTTCAAAGTATGGACATGTGTCAACTCCCACTAGACTTACTACATCACGTCTAGTCCAACTAATGTTAGTTCTTGTCCTTGAGGCTCATTACTCTATTAGATATGTCATTGAAGACTATCTTTATGACATTTCCACTCAGACAAAAGGCCATGGGTATACACTCCTTCTATCAGGAGTGGTGAATCCTTTGTTTGTTACCCAATTACCTTTAAATACCTCAAGCTGTATCCAATCACCACCCTATGAGCAACCACCCTGAGGCAACAAGGAATAGTGTCAAAATACATAATCAATATTCAAGATATCCTTGAGTACCTCAAGTCTAAGGATACTTATGCATTAAGTCTAAAATTCCATTAGTATGTTCAACATTTCCCTTAAAGGGTAATTTAGTCATCTTGCCTAATAAGCAAGATTCACATGTGTCATATGATTCATAATCAAATGACCCCAAACTGCCACTTTTGTGTAGCTTAGCCATGCGTTTCTCACTTATATGACCAAGGCAACAATTCCATAAATAAGATGATTTCAACATATATTGTTTTTGTCTTTTATTATCATTGATGTTTAAAATTGGATTTGACATATCTAATATGTATATTCCATTGCATAATGTACCATTAGCATAAAGAATTCCATTCAACATAATAGAACAACAATTGTTACTAAAAGCTAAAAGGAAACCATCTTTATTTAGACTTGAAACAGAAATAATGTTTTTAGTCAAAATGGGTACATAATAACAATTATCCAAATTTAATATAAGCCAACTAAGAGGGCTCAATACATATGTTCCTACAGCTAATGCAGCAACCCTTGCTCCATTTCCAACACGTAGGTCTGACTCTCCCTTATTGAGTTGTCTACTATTTCTTTGGCCCTGCATATCAGTGCATATGTGTGAGCCATAACTGCTATCTACTACCCACGTATTATTATCGAAAATAGTATTAATTTCAATGACAAAAATACCTGAAGTAGGTGGGACATCAAATACCTTCTTCTTCAAGGACTCCAAGTAAGCCTTGCAGTTTCTCTTCCAATGGCCATCTTTGCCACAATGGAAGCATGTCCCCTTTGGAGCAATCTTCTTGGTCTTCTTCTTGGTCACACCTCCCTTAGGTTTCATGGACTTCTTCTTCTTCTTCTTAAGGTTCTTATTTTTAGAACTCGAAGAGTCCACCAGCATCACAGCCTTACTGTCCTTCTTGACAGATGGCTCAGCTGTTTTGAGTAGGTTAATCAGCTCAAAAATAGTGGTAGAGATTTGGTTCATCCTATAGTTAAGTACAAAATGTGAATAACTATCAGAAAAATCGGTAAGAATTAAGTCAATACTTAATTCATGGTCCATCACAAATCACAAGGTGGCCAACCTCTCAATATAGCCATTCATCTTCAATGCATATTGCACTGGAGATGTCCCCTCAACCATCTTAGTGCGGAAGAGCAACCTCAAAGTTTTGAACCTTTCAAAACGTGCTTTCTCATCAAAAAGCTCTCTTAGATGGTATACTATGGAATTAGCATCCATAGCCTCATGTTGCTTTTGCAACTCAGCTAACTTAGTAGCAAGCATAATGTAGCTTGCCATCTCACTATCATCGAGATGCTTTTGATATGCCTTCTGAGCATCTTCAGAAGCATTAACAGCATGGGGATTAAGGAGTGCCTCATCTAGGACAAACCCAATCTTTTCGAATTTGAGAACTATTCTCAGATTCCGTAGCCAATCCAAAAAATTGGGCCCAGTCAACTTATTTGATTCCATTAGCGATCGCAAATTCACACTTGTCATGATGATGATTTTAGCAACCTAGATGTAAAATAGAACATGTTAGAATGTACATAAAATGCATGTTTATTAGGTCTTTAATAAATCGCATTATGGCTCCCACTATTTTATTATGAATCCATAGCCCTCATTATGAACCCAAGAGAACTTATATGGAAGTTTTCTTAGTGGGTAGATATCCAACTAGCTAAGAATAACCTTGAGGCAACTCAACAAGCTATCCTTGGTTTGGTTGGTAGGTATCTAATCCATACCAATTGCATTATTCATGCAACTATCGAATATTGTGCTATCAACTTATTGATGTGTGCACATACATTGGGCTATCAACTCTTCATATGTGTACATCTCATGTATATAAACCCAACTTCGCCTCCAATACACATTAACCTTGGCGCAAATCCAACAAGTTAATAATATCGGTTAAGTCTAACCCATTAATCATGAAATCTAATTTCAATGGATTGAACATATTCTTATAGCAATGTTGGGTTTTGAAGAATGAATCATATTCATAAACACAACGAAAAAATAAAATTTTTAAAACCCAAAACAAAAGATCATACTTATGCCATTAAAACTAATTTATATAAATATAAAGATTAGAAATTATACCTTGTAATTTCTTATTTGTTCTTCAAATCTTCACTTTGTTGTGTTGTAGCAAACCACAACAATCCACACTAGGATGTCTTTAATGATAATCCATGCGAAGAATGAAGAAGAAACTATCAAGAGAAATGGTTTGAACAAATTTAGATTGCTAGCTTTGAAAGTGTTCTTGAGAGAATTTTGTTCTTTTAAAAATATTTTTTCACAAAAAAATATTTTCATATCTATTTTCTGCCATTTGATGTGTTTTCTATTTGAATCAATTCAAAGAAAAGATGAAAAGTCAAAAATAGAGAAAAGGGAAATGAATGAATAGTAATTGGCCATAATTGGCCTAATTAAGGCCAAAATCTGTCGTTGGCCAACTCGAGGGAGGCAGCTGCGGGCTGGGCCTTCTGCGGGCTGTGGCTGGGTAGCCCAGCTAGCCCACTAGGCTGGCAAGCAGCCTACCTAGTATCTGCAGACCTGTGACCCTCCTGAACAAATTTTTGGTGTGATTTCATCGCGATCCATCCCGAAATAATTCTCTCATATTTTGGATCCTATCCAAAACCATTTTACTCATTCTCCATATCTTCAATGCGTGTGACCCATTCGATTCTCGGTTATGTTGGCCACTTAAATTAATAATTAATTTAAGCAAGTCATGAGCGGTATCTAGCAACACATCATTGCCCCCAATTGACCGGATTCACCATTCTTATGGACATGTGTCAACTCCCACTAGACTGACTACATCATGTCTAGTCCAAGTAATGTTAGTTCTTGTCCTTGAGGCTCATTACTCTATTAGATATGTCATTGAAGACTATCTTTATGACATTTCCACTTCGGCTAGAGATTCTCGAGTAATGACCACGATAGGAGGCCATGGGTATACACTCCTTCTATCAAGAGTGGTGAATCCTTTGTTGGTTACCCAATTACCTTTGAATACCTCAAGCTGTATCCAATCAACACCCTATGAGAAACCTCCCTTAGGCAACAAGGAATAGTGTCAAAATACAGAATCAATATTCAAGATATCCTTGAGTACCTCAAGTCTAAGGATACTTGCACCATTGCTATGATGAGACTATCATTGACATTTGAATAGATTATCCATATGATTTTCTCATAATTGGTCATCCAATGTACTTAGCTACACTTATCAAGCATCCACATGTTAACTCTAAACATCTCATGTTTTATAGATTATGAGATCTACTACTCGATCCTATCAAGGAGTGTAACATGTTATAGTCTGTCAAGATTAATAATGTCTTATCTCATTAATCCTATGACTAGGGATAATTTTCATACTAACATAATTAAACATGATAAGAATCTCAATATCATGATCTCATCATGATTTCCTTCATGCTATGTTATGTATCAAGGAATTCATTAATTGATTTAAGATCACTTATCAATTCATATATCAAATGAACATCAAATTAATGAAAAAGCCTTTTATTAATCAAATAAATTTGTACAATAAGTGCTAAAGGTGATTGCCTTTAGAGCAGTTCTCTAACACAATACATTTACATGAAGCTTTATATGAGATTAATAGGTAAAGATATTTGTTGTGTATAACGTTTATGATATGATTTATGTTGTGATGATACGATTATATGCATCTTTATAGGTAAGCATGTTAAAGATCTTGATGAGGTGGTGTGTATTCATGACTTATTTGGTTGTATAAGGTTATGAAATGATGAGAAACTATGTACAGCTTATGTGAGCACCTAAATGTGTATAACACATTAAATATGCAAATGATATGATATGAATAAAAGACACATGAATGGGACATAATGAGTTTCCATATATTCAAACTAAACATGCTATATGATGGATACATTGTAAAAAGTATAACAAAGGGAAAAGGAACATGTTATGCCAGGCTCTGTATTAGGACTAGAGGTAGGATATGTGGCATGCCAATAAAGTGGCATGCCAATAAAGAGGCATACAGTGTCGAAGTATTATGATACAAGTTTCCTTTAATGACAAGGTGGATGAAACTTGGAGAGTGCCCTTGATCCTATATTACATACATGACATTTATTTCTTACTCAGTCAAGGTGACTTAAGCTTTGGGAGCACTTTTGACTTTAAGAGCCCAGACAGGCACACATAATTATAGACAATGGCAAGGTGGCTTAAGCTCAGAGAGCACCCCTGTTCACAATCCGTATCTGAGTTGTCATATATTAATGAAATATGAAACAATGGAAAAGGTAAACATGAAAATGATTAATTGGTGTTTAACTGCATACCACGTGATATGTGGTATTCTAGTAAGTAATATTGATGCATGATTAAAGGAATTGATATATATATATATATATATATATATATATATATATATATATATATATATATCATTTTATGGATATTATAAGGTTAAGGATTAATGATTTATGTGAATTATCATTATAACAGTGAGTATAATAAATCGTGTATTGTGGTACAAAATGATGCATGTTCATATGCTAGGTTAAGGGTATTATCACTGTATACATCTACGCATGAAGTATTAAGAATGCATGATTACAAAAGTTCAAAGTATGAGTTATTAAATGCACACTAGTTAAGGTGAGATAATGCATTGAGTGTTTATATGTTAGTGATGCATATAGAAAGAAATGTTTTAGAGATGATATATGTATATATGTAAATCGTTATTGTTCCCCAGACAATGAACCAAGAAGGGGGTTGAATTGGTTATAAAATAAAAAATTTCTTTAACCTTAAGTACGGAATAAAATGAAATAGAGTAGGGAATGAGAGATATCACACACAAGATTTATAAAGGTTTGGATATTAATAAGCCCTACTCCTCTCCTCAATCTCAATTGGGCATTTTACTAACACACTAAGTGTTACAACGGAGTTTTACAAGCTCACTCCCAACTATGGTGTTTCTCTCAATGGCTAACACCTAACCCAGAAATTCCCTTGTGTTTTAATAGCTCACACAATAAACCAATTCCTTTTGTTTTATAGCTCACACAATAAACAAATTCTTTGTGTTTTATGGCTCACACAATAAACCCTTACAAGTGTTTCAATCTTCACCCAATATACCCAAACTCACTTGAGTAATTGTTTACAATTAAAGCACTCACCAACCTACAATGCTCAGAAAATATGAGCAATTAGGTTTTTACAAAGAATAAAGGTTTTGCTGAAAATTAATTAATGTACAAGGCTACAGCACGATTAAAGATTCAAAGTAATTTTTGTTCTTCTTGTTAGGATTCATAAATTACTTGCATTTATACCTCCTCTGCGAATTATAGCCGTTTGGGTGCATTTAATGCAAAAATAGCCATTGAACCAACTCTTAACTTCGCGCCTGACATGTTTCTCTATCCTCATTCATAGGCATGAATATGTGTGTCATGGTCGTGAATGTTCTTCCAAGTCGTGGTCCAAGTGGCGACTCTGGCCATGAAGCATTCTAGAAGAATTTGAAGTGTTTGATCACGGACGTGAATATTCTTCCAAGCTATGGTCCATGTGGTGACACCGGCCGTGAAACTCTTTGGAAAATTTTGACATGTTATCTCATGGGCATGACTGATTTGATCATTCACAGTTAGTATGATCCTTCATGGCTATGAACTTTGAATGGTGGAAAGTTGGCACCAAGCTATATTCACGGGCATGACATAAGTAGTCACGGGCGTGACTTTGTTATTTCTTCTGATTTTGATCTTCAAAAGTTATCTTTCATTCTTGCATCATATTTTATTCAATATATATCATGTTCAACATACTTAGAACACAAGCATTGTTAAATAGATTATTGCTATTTTATTTGTTAGCATCAAAATGACAGAAATACCCCTCAAGGTTCAACAGTTATGTTCATGATGTTTTCTACATATATGCACATATGTACAACTACGCATGAGTTTCTTAGCATCTGAGTATTTCTCACATGCAGGTTGGAGCTAGATAGGTATTGCTAACAAAAAAGAAAAGCCCAAAAGAAGAGCCACAGGACAAAATCCAGTTTGGGGTGGATGATGCACCAAATAGTCTTTAAGTTTGGTTTTATGTTTTAAAAGATTTTTATTTTTTTCCCTTAGCGGAATGTTTGTAAACTCGGGAGTTATACCAAAGCCTATACAATATTTATGTGTAATGGAATGGTTATATAGTTTTTCTCTTTTATTATTTTTCTTCATTTTGATTTTAAAATAGTTATCATGTCCATGATGCAAACAAGGTATTTTAATGAAAATTTTTATTTGATCAATTTTCATAAAAAAATGTTTCATAACATTCACTAATATAATTAATTTAAAACTAATTATATTTGAGGGTTTTACATCCACTCTTTTTTCTTCCTTCCTTTTTTGTCACTAGAAACCCATAAAGCTACCTCTTTTAGTTGCTAGCATTCATATCACTCCAATTTTCATATGCACAATCTATCATTTTTTTGCTAAAAAAGAAAAAAAAAACCTTTCTTAGGTACCCATTAAAATAATCAATGATCCTAATCAATTAATTTAAATCATATAGATTGTACCATCTCATTTTGGTACAAAACATGCCAAAATTATACTTTAAAAAACTGCAACCTATTACCATTTTTCAATATAAATTATATAAAAAAAATTTCTTACAAATCTAATTTTCACCTTTTTTTCATTACAAAAGAAACCCACCACTCGCTTCAATCCACTTTAGTGGATGAAAAGGTGACATGGCTTAATATGAGGTTCATATGTCTAATTTTCTATCCTTTTCTCTTTTGTTGTCTCTTTCCATGATAGGTTGAGAATAACTAAAAATGAAAGGGCGAGATCATAAGAAGATTGGCCTCTCTAACAATAACATATACAAAATCATAAGAGATCATCAAAATGGAAAACTAATCATACATGATCAAAATCCAATTCTACAAATGTTTCATGCTTCAATATCAAAACCCATTTAAAATTGAAATAGTTACAACATATAAACATCAATATCCAACTAACAATATTAAATAGCTAGCATGCTTCTAGCTAAAGAAAAATCAATCTAAATAAATTTCATTCAAACCCTCTTTTTTGACAAAACATGAGAGGAAAGCAAAAATGACTCATAAGCATTGATTCTTATAGGAATGAAGCCAAAACATTTATTTGTGAACAAAAAATAATACATCGTAGAAATTATCTATCCTCTTATTGATAGTAGATTTTTCATTTTCTTTTGAGATATAAATATATGATGAGAAAATCTCTAAAAAAATCCATGAGAGAAAAAATAACATAGGAGAAAGAGGAAAAAAAAAATATATATATATATATATATATATATATATATATATATATATATATATATATATATATATACATGATCAAATAATCCGAACTTCTTGTTAAAGCAAATATCTCATCAATCTAAATCTCATCCAAACCCTCTTCTTCGACAGCGCATAAGGGAAAAGGGCTTACATCAAATAAACAAAAACAAATCAAAAGCACTAATTCTTTATTCTTACCAGCTTCTCCTTCATCACTAATGACATAGATTTAAATGCCATGGTTCATTAAAGATGGAATTGAAAATTCCAATAGAAAAATGAACAAATATAAAAGATCTTAACTCACCAAACCATAAAACATTGCATTTTTTACAATAAAAAACCCCTAACAAATGAAGCAAAACAACCTTACTACTATGATTAGAATCACAAGTGACAACCTTCTCAAAATTGACAAAACACCATATGTGTAATGTCCGCAATTTGGACCCCATATTGCGAATGTACAAAAAGGGCAAAACCATACTTATCATAGTCTAAATTCATATTAAAATTATAATTTGGATATTTAAGTGAGTAATTAAATTATTGGATATGATTACTTAAGAAGGGAAATATTGAACCTTGAAGGGTATTTCTGTCATTTTGATGATTACAAATAATTGAGCAATAAGGAATTTAACCTTTGTTGTGTTCTAAGTATTTTAGACAGGTTATATATTCCTAAGACCTTGAAATGAGTTGATTCAAATCAATTGAAGTTCAAAAGATTGAAAATTAGCAAGGATTCACGACCGTGAATTAAGTAATGCTCATGATCAATAATCACCACCACTATGAAACATCAGTTTCACGTCCGTTACTGGTAAAACCATACCCATGAAAATCCTTAGTGCCAATTCTCTCAAGTTCAAATGTTCACAGTTATAAAGCAATGGTCAAACCGTAAAGCTAGAACAATCATGTCCTTGAAGAAATATTCACGCCTGTAAAAGATTGTGCATTCTTCTACAGAAGCATTCACAGCTAGCTTCACCGCTTCAGTCATGGCTTCAACAAGAATAGTCATGCTCCTGAAGATTTAGTTACACCCATGAACCTTCATATTTAATGTTGATAGGTGCAAACGGGAAACTTGTTCAACAACTAGTTTTGCATCAAAATGACTTTATTTCTCAGATGAAGTATAAATACAACACATTTACAAACTTCCTAAGTTTAGACAACAAGAAATTAAGCATTCAATCTTTGTAAAGTCTTTTGTTATTCAAATCTGATTTTCATTATCTCTATTGTAAAAACCATTTTAGCTAAGTTTGTTGAGCTCTTTTGGTTAGTAAGTGTTTTCATTCTTGTAATCAATTACTCAAAAGTGAGTTTGATTGAGTTAGGTTATAAGTGAAACACTTGTAAGGGTTTTTGTGTGAGCTATTAAAAATATAAGGATTTATTTGTTGTGTTCATCATTAAAACACAAGAATTTATGGTTAGGTGTTAAGTGTTAGCCAAGAGAGTAAAATACCATAGTTGGGAGTAAGCTTGGAAAAATCCATTTGTAACACTTTTAAGTGTTAGTAAAATATACAATTGAGATTGGGGAGAGGAGTAGTATTCGTTGATACCTGAACCTCTATAACTCTTATGTGTCAAATATCTCTTTCTCATTCATTAATTATTATTAGGTAAATTTCCTTAAGAAAAATTTTTTATTTACTAACCAATTCGACCCCCCTTCTTGGTTATTGTTTTGGGAAACAATTGGTATTAGAGCTAAGTCTATCATTCAAGCCTAACAAGCACTAGCAAAGATCAAATTATGGCCAATGAAGGGTTTCAAAATCTTAAGGCTTTCTTTGATGGAGCAAACTATGCGAATTATAAATTTAAGATGGAAACTTATCTTGATAGTGAGGGAGTAGACATTTGGGACACCGTTTGAAAGAAATGGATACCTCCAACAAGAAGAATGCTGAAGGAGAAGATGAAATTATTCTAAGAGATGGTTGGATCGAGCTACAAAAGAGGAAAAAAAGCCATGATCATTCTATTAAGCTCTCTATCACTTGAAGAGTGTGGTAGAATACAACATTGTCCAACTGCTTACTCTATTTGGTAAACTTTGGAAAACTATCACGAAGGCACTAAAAAAGTAAAGTCCAATAAGGTTCAACTTCTTATCACCGAATATGAACTCTTCAAGATGAAGCCCGTTGAGACCATAACCAAAATGACCAATCGATTTCTTTTTATTGTCAATGGCATGAGCAAGCTTGAAAAGCATTATAATTTGGAAGATGTAAACAACAAGATTCTAAAGAGTCTTCCAATGATAGAATATGGCCCAAGAGTTATGGGTATTAAGGAAACCAATGAAGAATTCAGTGTAATTCCTACTGATGTACTTATTGGCAAACCCTTCATTCATGAAATGGCTCTAGTAAGAGAAAAAGAACTTGAAAGAGAAAAGGAAAAGAGAAAGCCTCTAGCACTCTAAGCTTCAATTTCCATACCTATAGATGAAGATCTCCTTAGTGATGAAGAGTTGGT
Organism: Triadica sebifera; assembly: GCA_023653625.1. Lineage (NCBI taxonomy): Eukaryota > Viridiplantae > Streptophyta > Magnoliopsida > Malpighiales > Euphorbiaceae > Triadica > Triadica sebifera. The sequence continues at coordinate 11,127,404 of CM042903.1, read as the reverse complement.
TGATGAAGGAGATGAACAAATAGTTTACTCTCAAAGAGAATCAAGAGGTTGGTCACCCACAAGTATGGCTCAATTAAGAACAATAAGCAAAGAGCTTCAAGATTCCCTTATAGAGACTCCTTATCTAACAAAGGCAAAGAAGAAGTCAAATGCTATGAGTGTGGGAAGAAGGCACACATTTGATCAAAGTTTCCCATGGTCAAGAAGTACAAGATGAGAACCAACAAAGAAGATGAAGAAAAGGGTCACAAAGCCACTTGGGATGATGAAACCTCAACACTCATTGAAGAAGAAGAAGAAGAAGAGGTGGATAACTTAGGCTTTATGGCTATTGAGGATAACTCTAATGATTAGGTATGCTCTACATCCCAACCTTGTGATGACTTGTGTGATTTAATTGATGATGATGATGATGATGATGATGATGATATAGTTGAAGTACTAAAGCTAGAGATAAAAAGGTACAAAATGAAACTTGATCTTTATAGAAAAAATAGCTCTAGACTTAAAATTGATTTTAATAACCTTTAAAAGGTAGTTAAAGAGCTAAACATCTCAAATGATTACTTAAAGAAGTCTTTGGATGAGTTTTCACCAAAAACTTTATCTAGTTATCTAATAAAAGAAAATAATGCTTTAAAAAATGAGGTTGAAGAGCTTAGAAACTCTATTTCAAAATTTCACAAAGAGAAGGAGAATTTGGATACCTTAATTGTATCTCAAAGACCTCCCTTGGTAAGACATGGCTTAAGCTTCAATGGAGTGGTAGGGTTTTGAAGGAGAATCTCATACTTATGCCATTAAAACTAAAAATTTTCAAAATGCAAAACAAAATATTTTACTTGTGTCATTAAAATTAATTTATCAAACATAGATGTTAGAAATTATTTCTTGTAATTTTTTGATTCGTTCTTCAAATTTTTACCTTGTTGGGTTGTAGCAAACCACAAAAATCCACATTATAATGTCTCTAATGATAATCCACACAAACAATGAAGAAAAAACTACAAGAGGAATGGTTTTAACAAATTTCAAAGTGTTAGCTTTGAATTTGTTATTGAGAGAATGGTCACTAAAAATAATTTTCATATATCTTTTCTGTCATTTGATGTCTTTTCAATTTGAATCATATTCAAAAAGAAGATTAAAAGTCAAAAATGCAGAAACATGAATTCAATGAATAGTAATGGCCAAATTAGCTAATAAAAACCAAAATTGACCTAAAGGCCACACAACACGCTGCAATGCGCAAATCTGCGGATTGGGCCTGCTGCTGGACAAACCCAGCAAGCCAGTAGCCTACCTGGCCAGCAGGCCTTTACGGGCCCGTGACTACTCCTAATTGATTTTTTCCTGTGATCTCATCGCAATATGACCTGAAATAATTCTCTCATATTTTTAAATCCTATCCAAAACCATTTTACTCATTCAACATATCTTCAATTTGTGTAACCCATTAGGTTCTCGATTATGTTGGCCACTTAAATTAACAATTAATTTAAGCAAGTCATGAGTGGTATCTAGCAACACATTATGACCCCCAATTGATCGAAAAGTCAATGGTTTGACAATGAACTTTTTCATAGATAATTTTCGTGCAATTATTCCCTTCACTATTTTATACCCCACTTGGTTCAGAGTATGGACATGTGTCAACTCTTGCTAGATTGACTACAGCACATCTAGCCCAAGTAATATTAATTCCTATCCTTAAGACTCATTACTCCATTAGACATGTCATTAAAGACTATCTTCATGATATTTTCACTCTGACCAGAGATTCCCGAGTAATGAACCCAAAAAAAGGCCATGGGTATACACTTCTTCTATCAGGAGTGGTGAATCCTTTGTTGGTTACCCAATTACCTTCGAATACCTGAAGTTGCACCCAATCACCACGCTATGAGGATCCTCCCTAAGGCAACAAGGAATAGTATTAAAGTGCAAAATCAATATCCAAGATATCCTTGAGTACCTCAAGTCTAAGGATACTTGCATCATTGCTATGATGAGACTATCATTCACATTTGAATAGATTATCCATATGATTGTCTCATAGCAGGCCATCCAATGTACTTAGCTACACTTAGCTAGCATTCACATGTTAACTTTAAATATCTCATGTTTACAAATTATGAGATCTACTATTTATTCTAATCAATGAGTATAATATGTACTAGTCTATCTGGATTAACAATGTCCCATCTCATTAATCATATGACTAGGGATAATGTAGATGCTAACATAATTACACATGATAAGAATCTCAATATTATGATCTCATCATGATTTCTTTCATACTATGTTATGTATCAAGGACTTCATTAATTGATTTAAGAGCACTTTCAATTCATATATCAAATTAATGAAAATGTCTTGTCTTTTATTAATCAAATAAATTTGTACAATAAGTTCTAAAGGTGATTGCCTTTAAAGCACTTTTCTAATAGGAGCATCATCATCTACCCCACCTAGAACTATATTTGTTAAATCTAGCACACTACTAAACTTTACTGTTGAGGTAATAACCTAAAAGGTTAATGGTAAAGTACACACAAAACCTTCTGCTCAAAAGAAGAGTAACCAAGGATCACATGGCCCAAGAGGAAAACCTCAAAAGGTCAATCATGCTTTCTTATACAAGAAAAGTGTACCAAGAAAAGCACCCACCAAATATGCATGTTTATATCATTATGCATATAATGTTCCGAGAAAGATAGTAAAGCCTAAACCTAGTGCAAAGTGGCAAAGCATATTTAAATTTAAACAATGTCACTATTACATAAAGCTTGTGCATATAAGCAAATATTGTTTTATAAGAAATTATCATTGGGAACCTTCAAGTGCTAACCCCTAAGGACCCAAGTTCATTTGGGTATCTAAGAACCGAACCTAAATTATTATTTCGTAGTTGTGCCTCAAGTCCATGTCAAAGGAAAATACTTGGCTAGCAAATAATGGATACTCAAGGCACATGACCAGAAATATAAGCCTTTTCACTCAAATCAAAAGAATTGATGGTGGTAAGGTAACCTGTAACACCCTTCGATATAATTAAGACTAAACACAATTATACTAAATGATGCTACAATGCACATGAGTTAAAATGTCATAATTTTTAAAACTTTCATGCACCATAGCCATAATGACTTAAAAAAATAAAAGCATTCTTAAAATCATAAAATCTAGCTCAATAGAATAAAAGTTTAATAAAAAATCATACGGTCATGCACAAGCCCAAGGTTTTACAAAATGAGTAGTTATAAAACTACATGTTTCTGAAATACAACATGTAAAGCTATAACTACCCAACCTATGGAAAAACAACCAAAATAAGATACAATAGTATATCACCCATCCCGAATGTAAATCCTTGACTCTGTTCACTAGGTGTCCTCCTCTATTGGTCCACATTTAAGCTCCAAACTTATGCATGGAAAGTCCATACGCTAAGCAACTTGTGCCTAGTGGTACATAACAATGTGCAAGGCATACAACAACATATAATATAATATACATGATATACTCACTAAGCTGCTATAATGACTTACCTTGAAGTCCACACATGCACTAGCTCGTATACTACATGACATGCCATCAGAATTATATAAATATAATGTACAACACCACATAGCGTCTCAAACAATCTCTCAGTGTCATACGCGTGTTTATTACACATAGAATTTATCAATTATCTTCCATTTTCCAACCTTACTCATAACTAAACTAAAATAGATATGGGTAACTTAACCACTGAGGTGCTCTATCTGCTAACCTCTGGGCTTCAAAATATATATAACCCACCGAGGGCTCTGTCCACTAACCTCTGGGCCTTAAAATATATAACCCATTGAGGCACTATATTTGCTAACCTCTGGGTTTTCACAACAAATAACCCACCGAGGCGTTTTGTCCACTAACCTCTGACCCTTTAAATACATAACCAACATAGGTCACTTAGTACTGAACTCCCCTCAATGGCATGCCATCTATTTTAGCTCTAGTCCTAGTCAGAGTATTGGGCTTACAATGTTACGACACGTATATTCATATTATCTATTACCATATTTTATATAAATCTTATGATTTCCACAATCATTTTCACAACATATATTTCCATGCCATACTATAAGCATGCAACCAAAGCCTACTGCCTCACAACAAATCAATTTCGATTCAAAAACAAACATATAAATCTTTCATCATAAACAACTTCACGTCTATGAATAATCATTCATAGCCATAAAACACCACTTCATGTGTAGTCCCCTCCGTGAAACAAGTTGTGATCCAACTCGTGAATCAACACATGTTCACGGCCATGATCACCCCTTCATAAGCATGAACCAAACTGTGAATCCAACCTTGAAGCTACCTATGAATAGGTTTGATTCAGCAACAAAACAACATTCTCTCCCGTGAACCCACCCTTCATGGTTGTGAATTTGGAAAAATTTTCAGAAAAATAAAGCATCACAAATCATGCCATTTCCACATGCAATACTCACTATGGTTGACCAATATCAACCACCCTATCAACATTTTACCATGCATTCAAGCTATCCATCACAACCATATCGTCTCTAACTATCAATATTAATCATAATTGTTTCTCAAACATGTCAATCTAATCATGTTCATAAGATTTCCCATTATGCATATTAAACCCACATTTCACCATTTATCTACTCATTTATTATCTAAGTCATGCATTTAAAGAAAATAACACAAAAAACACAAAGTAATTGCCTTAAGTGTTGTTATGTACATACCTTACACCTAGGATGGAGATTGGCTAAAGCTTGATCTCTTCAAGCTTGTCCTCTCCCTTGAGATGGACTTCTAGCACTCCTTCCAAGTCCTAGCAAGATGAAGAAATGTCCTCTTAGCCTCTAGAAATCGAACCAAGGTCTAAAAAAGAAAAACCAAGCTTTTCTCTAAACTCTCAACCTCCTTCTTCTCACTCTTCTTTCTCACTGTTCCCTTATGAAACACTGATATTCCAAGCTTCTCGAATGGAAGAAGATGGAGTCTAGAGGAATAAGAAGATGAAATTTGTGTGTTTGTTTGGTTAATAGGGAGTGGAAAGTGGATTTAAAGAGGATGGCAAAGAGAAAAATGTGACTACCTTACCTGCTATGTCTGCCCAGGTTTCATGATCGTGACTCCTCTTTCACAGGTGTGAGCCTCTCCTTCACGGTCATGAAGCAACTTTTCACGACCGTGAAGAACCTTGTCACAACTGTGTACTAAAACCTGATATTCAGGTTCATGACACCCATTGTCACAAGCATGAAACGTCTGATTTCAACCACTCTCAAACTTCCCAAAACTCCATTTAACCCCCAATTCCCACTAACCAATAGCATAACTTATAGGCCCTAATTATGGGCATTACATAACCTTTGGACACAATGCCAAAAGTAAGGTAATTGGAATTTTCTCAATTGGTTTAAATAATGCTTCTTTAATTGAAAATATTTTACTTCTTGATGGCTTAAAGCATAATTTATTAAGTGTGAGTCAATTATGTGATAAGGGAAACCAAGTCACCTTTACCTCTAATGAATGTCTTGTGACTACCTTAAATGGTCAATAGATGTTCAAAAGAGATAGAGATGACAATACTTACATAATAGATTTACACAAGTTATCTAACCTTTCCTCTAAGTTTCTTATGACAATTGGTGATGAATCTTGGCTATGGCATAGAAGGCTTGGTCATGCAATCATAGACCTAATTCAAAGCCTTAGCAAATAAGAGCTAGTGGATGGACTACTAAAAGTCAAATTTGCAAAGGAGAAGACAAGTGAATCATGTCAAAGAGGAAAACAATACAAAAAATCATTCAAGTCTAAGAATATAGTAAGTACCTCTAGACATTTACAACTTTTGCATCTAAATATTTTTGGACCTACTAGAGTTGCTAGTTTAGGAGGTAAACACTATGGTTTTGTCATTGATGATGATTACTCTAGATTCACATGGGTAATTTTCTTAGCTCAAAAAAGTAATACTTTTGAATCTTTTAAAAATTTTGCCAAAAGAATTCAAAATGAAAAAGGGTATTTCATTTCTAAAATAAGAAGTGATCATGGCAAAAAATTTGAAAATGAGAATTTTGAAAATTTTTGTTTAGAATATGGTATTTCTTATAATTTTTCAACTCCTAGGACACCTCAACAAAATTAGGTTGTTGAATGGAAAAATAGAACTCTAATTGAGGTGGCTATAATAATGCTTAATGAGTATGGTTTACTAACCTACTTTTGGGCCGAAACCACTAATACTACATGTTATATTTCAACCATGTCTTCTAAAGGCCAATCTTAAATAAAACCTCTTTTGAGCTATGGAATGGAAGAAAACTCTTTATCTCATATTTTAGAGTATTTGGATGCAAGTGTTTTTATATTAAATGCCAAGGATAACATTGGAAATTTTGCTTTTAAATCTGATGATGGTATCCTTAGGATATTCCATAACTAGCAGAGCTTATAAAGTCTTTAATAAAAGATCATTAGTTGTAAAAGAGTCTATGCATGTTGTTTTTTATGAATCTAGTAATCTTGATCTTGTGAAAAGTAGTGCTCTTGATGATATTATAGGTACAACGGATAAGCTTGGTCTTGATCATGAAAAGGATGGTGAGACTTCAAAGAGAGATGATAATGATGATCAAGAAGATCAACAACAAGAGGAGCATCAAGATAATCTACTACCTTAAGCTCAAGAGCAAGGCACCCAAAAGGTTCAAAAGGAATGAAAATTTATAAGAAACCACCCCATGGAGCAAATCATTGTTAATCCCACCACTAGATCTAATCTTAAATTTTCAAATTCTAATTTTGCTTTTGTCTCTGAGATTGAACTTAGGAATATTGATACGACTCTTAGTGATAAGAGTTGGGTAATTTCTATGCAAGAGGAACTCAGCCAATTTGAGAGAAATAAGGTTTGGAACTTAGTTCCAAGACCTAAGGACTAACCAATCATTGGTAGTAAATGGGTCTTTAGGAACAAGTTAGATGAGCAAGGTCATATAACTATAAATAAAGCTAGATTGGTTGCCAAATGGTACAACGAAGAGGAATGCATAGATTATGATAAGACTTATGCCCCGATTGCTAGATTAGAAGCAATTATAATTCTTTTAGCTTTTGCATGCCACATGAACTTTAAACTTTTTCAAATGGATGTCAAAAGTGTATTTTAAAAATTTTGTATAGAAAAGGAAGTTAATGTTGAACAACCTCTCAATTTTGAAAGCCATACATTGCCAACTCATGTATTTAAACTCACTAAGGCCTTATATGGTTGGCAATAAGCTCCAAAAGATTGGTATGAAAGGCTTAGTGCATTTCTTTTAGAAAATAATTTTTCAAAAGGACATGTAGACACTACTCTTTTCATTAAACAGAACAAGCATGACATATTACTTATTCAAATGTATGTTGATGATATTATCTTTAGATCTACTAATGAATTACTTTGTTAAAAATTTTCTAAGTGTATGACTAGAGAATTTGAAATGAGCATAGTGGGAGAGCTCAAATTCTTTCTTAGTCTTCAAATCAAGCAAAGCAAAGATAGCATCTTCATCAATCAATCCAAGTAAACCAAAAAACTATTAAAGAAATTTGGAATGGAAGGATGTAAGAATGCCAAAACTCCATTTTCCACATCAACCAAATTGGACAAAGATGAGAAGGGTAAGGCTATAGATGAAAATATTTATAGAGGTATGATCGGATCACTTTTATACCTTACCACTTCCAAACCTGATATAATGTATAGTGTATGGTTATATGCTAGATTTCAATCTTGTCCTAAAGAATCTCAATTGCATGTTGGAAAAAAGAATTTTAAAATATATTCATGGCACAATTCACTTAGGCTTATCGTATCCTAGAAACACTTCATTTTCATATCAATGGTTTTTTGGATGCCGATTATGTCAATAGTCTTCTAGATAGAAAAAGCACATCCAGAACTTATTACTTCATTGGTGAATTTTTAGTTTTTTGGTTTAGCAAGAAACAAGTTTTGATTGCCTTGTCCATTATTAAAGCAGAATATGTGGCAACGGTTTGTTGTTGCATTCAAGTTCTTTGGATGAAATAACAACTAAAGGACTATGGTCAAGAGATTAATCACATTCCTATCAAATGTAACAATACAAGTGCTATAAATCTTTCTAAAAATTCCATTTGGCATTCTAGAAGCAAACACATAGACATTAGGCATCATTTTATAAGAGATCATGTCCAAAATGATGATATTGTGTAAGAATTTATTAACACAAACAATCAATTGGCTAACATTTTCACCAAGCCTCTCAATGATGAAATTTTTTTTTATAAAAAGGGAGTTTAGTATGCTTGATGGGGGCACTTTATTTTTAAAAGGGTTTAAAAGACATACATTGCATTAATTATGCATTTTGGCATGAACCTTAAGTGATGTCTCATATTTGATGATTTACATGTTCAATTTGTATGATAAATGATTTTTTTTAAATAGCATGTTTAATTAGTTTAGGAAGGAGTTAAATATCACATCTTTTGTTTGAGTCTTGTCTTTTATTTTTGCCATGTTTTATGCATTCACGACCATGACTAAAGTTTCCAAAAATGGCATAAGCGTTCATGATCTTAGTTACGCTTTGCGTCATGACTTGATCCCGTGAACATGTCCTATTTCAAAACAGAATTGTTCACGCCTTGGATCACCATTTGGATCACCGTTTCATTATCCTATGAACACTATGATTCATGTCCGTCAACTTTCATTCATGGCCATGAATCGCGTGTATAAATTATAATTTCACTGTTTCTCTCTCGATTTTCTCTCTCCGCTCTCGTAGGCTATTTCGATTCTCTATGTTTTCTGGTCAAATCCAACCTCAAAAATCCTTTTCCACACCAAATTGGTGTCGGTTTCACCCTCCAAACATCTAAAACACCAATTTTAACAAATTTATTCAAGGTTTTATTAAGATTTTTCAAGCTTTCTAAAAACCCTAGATTTTCTTCTTCTTTCAATCCATCATCAACAATGGCGTCTGGAGCTGGTTCTTCCAAGGGGAAGAAGAAGAGCAAGCACAACCTTTAGGCTCTACACAGACTTCTTACTCAAAATATTATCCCAGCACACTCATCAAAAGTATTATGCTCTTAAAAAAATGCTCCATTCTGTTAGCAAGATTCTTCGACTGGAATTCTATCTGGGCATTGGGACTAGAATCCGACATGAGAGTTTGGCTTCAAAAGTGTGGCATTATGGAATTTATTGACATTTATTGAACCTTAAAGGGTATTTTCATCATTTTGATGCTAACAAATAAAATAGCAATAATGTCTTTAACATACTTGTTTTCTAAGTTTATTGAACAGGGTATGGAACATGATGCAAGAATGGAAATTGGAAGACTAAACTTAAAAAGACAAAAAATGAAGAAATAGCATGTTCATGCCCGTGACCTTTTATGTCACACCTGTGATAAAGCTTAGCGTCAACAACCCAATATTTAAAGTTTACAACCATGAAGGATCATAGCAACTGTGAATGATCATATCAATCACACCCCTGAAGTAAAGTCACACTCGTGAAAAAACATGTCAAATTCCTGAACTTCACAGCCAGAGTCACCACTTGGACCACGACTTGGAAGGATGTTCATGCCCGTGAAAGAATAATGTCACACCAGTGATCAAACACTTCAAATCCTTCCATAATGCTTCATGACCAAAGTCGCCACTCAAGTCACGGCTTGGAAGAATAGTCACAAACATGCCACACATATTCACAACTGTGAAAAAGAAAAGAGAAACATGTCAGGCGCGAAATTAAGAGTTGGTGCAACAGCTATTTTCACATTAAATGCAACCAAACGGCTATAATTCACCATGGAAGTATAAATGCAAGTCATTTATGAATCCAAAACAAGAGAATAGCAAATACTTCGAATCCAAATCTTGTTGTAGCCATTTGTGCATTTACTACTTTCAAACAAACATTAATTCTCTATAAAAAAATCTTTTTACTCATTATTTTCTAAGCATTATAGATTTGTGAGTGTTTTTCTTTGTAATCTACTACTCAAGTGAGTTTGGGTATATTGGGTTAAAATTAGAACACTTGTAAGGGTTATTTGTGTGAGCCTTTAAAACATAAGAAATTGGTTTATTATGTGAGCCATTAAAACACAAAGGATTTTTGGGTTAGGTGTAATCCATTGATAGAAACACCGTAGTTGGGAGTGAGTTTGTAAAACTCCATTATAACACTTAGTGTATTAGTGAAATTCTCAATTGAGATTGGGCAAAGGAGTAGGGTTTGTTAACACCCGAACTTCTATAAAAAATTCCTGTGTGATATCTTCCTATTCCTACTTTACTTAACTTTTTTTCCGCACTTAAAAGTTAAGAATTTTTAATATCCAATTCAACCCCCCTTCTTGGTTCAATTTTTGGGCAACAATTGGTATCAGAGCTTAGTCTAGCATCGAAGCCTAAATAGCGCTAGCAAAGATCAAGAAATTTCCAATGAAGGATTCCAAAATCTCAAGTCTTACTTTGATGGAGCAAATTATGCTCATTGGAAGTTTCGGATGGAGACATATCTGGATAGTGAAGGAATTGCAGTCTGGGATAGTGTTCGAAAAGAATGGACACCACCAACTAGAAGAGGAGTTGATGGTGAAGAAGAAATCCTATCAAGAGATGATTAGACAAAGCCTCAAAGAAGAGCAAATTTCAAAAATAAGAAGGCAATGACAATTCTCTCAAGCTCATTATCCATTGAAGAATGTAGGAAAATACAACACTACCCAACTGCATATAGCATGTGGAAAACATTGGAAAACTATCATGAAGGAACAAAGCAAGTAAAATCCAAAAAGATTCAACTTCTTACTTCAGAGTATGAACTCTTCAAGATGAAATCCAATGAGTCAATCACCGACATGACGAATCGTCTTCTAGCCATAATAAATGGCATGAGAAAGCTTGGGAAACACCTGAGCTTGGAAGATGTAAATAACAAAATTCTGAGAAGTCTTCCTCTCAAAGATTACGGTTCAAGAGTTGCTGGTATAGAAGAGGCAAATGAAGACATGAGCATCATGAATATCGATGTACTTATTGGCAAACTTCTTACATATGAAATGGCAGTGAAAAGAGATAGAGAGCTTGAAGCAGAGTCAAAAAAAAATCTCTAGCACTAAAAGCCTCAACTTCAAAATTTCAAGAAGAAGTTGAAGATGATGAAGTAAAGAGTGATGATGCAAATGAGGACATTGCAATGCTCTCAAAAAGGCTGAAAAGAATAATTGAGAAGAGAATGGGAAATTCTAAAAAATTCAAGCAAAAAAATCTCAAACAGACCTCAAATGACTCACAAAGGAGTAAAGAGGAGGTAAAGTGCTATGAATGTGGGAAGAAAGGGTATATTAAACTGAAATGTCCAAGACTCAAACAGCACAAGAGCAAATACCAAAGAGACAATGGGGAGAAAGGCCACAAAGCCACATGGGATGATGAAAGCTCTTCAAGTGAAAAAGATGACAATGAAAGTGAAGAGGTCAACCTATGCTTCATGGCTATAGAGCATAATGTCTCGGATAATGTATGCCTTAAGTCCACAATAAACAAAAATGTTTGGCTAGTAGATAGTGGATGCTCAAGGCATATGATCGGAGATAAAAAACTTTTCAATGAAATCAAAAGTATTGATGGAGGTAAAGTAACCTTTGGAAACAATGTTAAGGGTAAGGTAATTGGCATTGGCTCCATTGGTATTAATGGTACTACTTTCATTAAAGATGTCTTACTTATTGATGGTTTGAAACATAACTTGTTAAGTGTTAGTCAATTATGTGATAAGGGAAACAAAGTAATCTTTACTTCCAACGAATGTCTTGTAATCTCTATTAATGGCCAAGAGATATTTAAAGGAAATAGAGATGTCAATACCTACATAATAGACTCACACAAAGTATCTAACCTTTGCTCTAAGTGTCTTGTGACTACTAGTGATGAATCTTGGTTATGGCATAGAAGGCTTGGTCATGCAAGCATCGATTTAATTCAAAGCCTCAGCAAAGGAGAGCTGGTAAAGGGGCTACCAAAAGTCAAATTTGAAAAGGACAAGACATGTGAACCTTGCCAAAGAGGAAAACAACACAAGTCATCTTTCAAATCCAAAAACATTGTAAGTATCTCAAAACCTCTACAACTCCTACATTTAGATCTTTTTGGACCTACTAGGATTGCAACTTTATGAGGTAAACACTATGCCTTTGTCATCGTCAATGACTACTCTAGATTCAATTGGGTAATTTTCTTAGCTCAAAAAAGTGATGCCTTTGAAACTTTCAGAAACTTTTCTAAAATAGTTCAAAATGAAAAAGGATATTGTATTTCAAAAATAAGAAGTGATCATGGCAAAGAATTTGAAAATAAAAACTTCGAAAATTTTTTTCTTGAACATGGCATTTAACAGAATTTTTCATCTCCTAGGACACCTCAACAAAATGGGGTAGTCGAAAGGAAAAATCGAACTTTAATTGAAATGGCCCGAACAATGCTCAATTAGTATGGTTTACCAACTTACTTTTGGGCCGAAGCCACAAATACTGCATGTTATGTTTCAAATCGAGTTTTAAAAGACCATTCTTAAACAAAACTTCTTTTGATCTATGGAATGGAAGAAAGCCCATGATATCATACTTTAGAGTATTTGGATGCAAGTGTTTCATATTAAATACCAAGGACAACCTTGAAAAATTTGCCTCTAAATCTGATGAGGGTATATTTTTAGGATACTCTATCACTAGCAAAGCATATGGAGTATTTAATAAAAAGTCATTAGCTGTTGAAGAATCTATGCATGTTGTTTTTTATGAATCTAGTAAGCTTGATCTTGTGAAAGGTAGTGTTCTTGATGATGTTGTAGGTACACTGGAGAGACTTGATCTTAGAGAAGAAAATGATCAAGAAAATTCACATTAAAATGACTCTCTACCTCCAGCTCAAGAGGAAAATAGGCAAGAGCTCCCAAAGGAATGGAGATTGACAAAAGATCACCCCCAAAGAGCAAATCATTAGTGATCCTACAAAGGGATTAAGTACTAAATCTCATCTCAAACATTTAGTTTCTAATCTTTCCTTTGTTTCTCAAATTGAGCCTAAATATATTGATGAGGCTCTTAATGATGAAAGTTGGGTGATTTCTATGCAAGAGGAACTCAACCAATTTGAGAGAAGTAAGGTATGGACCTTAGTACCTAGACCCAATGAGCATCAAATCATTGGAAGTAAATGGGTATTTAGAAATAAACTAGATGAACAAGGTTCAATAACTAGGAATAAGGCTAGGTTAGTTGCAAAAGGATATAATCATGAAGAAGTTCAAACTTTTTCAAATGGATGCAAAAAGTGCTTTTTTAAATGCCATATGAATTTCAAACTTTTTCAAATGGATGCAAAAAGTGATTTTTTAAATGTTTTTATAAAACAATAAGTTTATGTAGAACAACCATCAGTTTTCGAAAGCTATGATTTGCCCAACCATGTATTTAAAATTTCAAAAGCTTTATATGGTTAGAAAATAATTTTACACAAGGGAATGTTAACACTACTTTATTTATTAAAAATCATAAGCATGATACTCTAATTGTTAAAATTTATGTTGATGACATCATATTTGGGTCTACTAACGAATTGCTTTATCAAGAATTTGTTAAGTGTATGACTAGGGAATTCGAAATGAGCATGATGGGTGAGCTAAAATTCTTCCTTGCTCTACAAATAAAACAAGGCAATGAGGGCATATTCATCAACCAATCCAAATATGCCAAAGACTTACTTAAGAAATTTGAAATGGAAGTGTCATATCTGCTAATTTAGACCTAAGTCACGCGAGTTGTTTGATCGACTCATCGGTTTGACCGAAGTCTAAAATTGGATTTTTATCGAAAAATAATGAAAATAATGGCAATTAAGTATGGAAAATATCTAATAAAGTGTTCAAAATATTTTAAGATGTTAAATTTCAGTAAATGACTAAATTGCAAATTTTGAAAAGTGTAGGGGTCAATTTGCAATTTACCAAATATTTGAGGATTAATTGGGATAATCATCAATTAAATACATAACTTGGGACCTAAAATGCATGTGGAGGCCAGCCACACCAAGTGACAAATTTTAAGAAGGCAATTGACATGCATGAATGAGATATTCAATGTATATATGCTTAAATGTCCCATAATTGATTAAGTTTGTCATTTTCTCTTAATTGCCTCTCTTCTTCCTTATCACTTAAACATCTAGAAGACTTTTATCTTCCCCTCAAACCAGCCCACGTTTCTTGAAGCATCACACACCAAATGGCATACAACAATTAGCCAAGTGATGTTCATGAATGATGTATTAATGAAGGTTTCTAGAATGTGGCTTAGGTGTCCCCCATCTTAATGACTTTTGTCATCTTCCTCTTGATTGTTTCTTCTTCTTCCTTATCCATTTTCATTAAGGAAAATTCTATTCTCCACACCAGTCACATTGTTTCCTTGGACAGTCATAACCAAACCTTGTTCTAAGAAGAGAAAGTGAGAAAAAGAGAGAGAAAGGCATGGGAAATTCCATTTTCATGCCTAAGGAAGCTTAGGAGAGTAAGGAAAAAGAGAAAAAATAGGGCTTATGAAGTTTTAATAATATGATTTTAAATTTAGGAACTGAAGTTAACAAGGAACTAGATCAAGGGAGCAAAGGAAAAGAGAAAAAGAAGTAAAGAGAAAGAAAAGAGAAAAATAGAGGTTTGTGCATAACCTAAGGCAATAGCCTATTTTAATTTTTTTAATTACATAAATTAATTATTTGGCATGTTTATAATTCTGAATTAATATTATTTGTGATGAAAAATCTTGGGGATGCATGTTTGCTAGAGCTAGGATTTATTTTGATAAAAATTGAAGATAGTTCATGTATGTATTCTGTGCTAGAAATGGATGAGCAGTGATTACTTAAAATGTTATAACTTAATTTCTGCAACTCGGTTTTGCATGTTGTTTATTGGGTTTGAAAGATAAGACATAGGGCTATAATTTTCATTCAGACAATAAAACCTAAATATGTCTGTAGTTGTCCAGAAAAATTCATAAAATTCGGACATAGAATCTGTCCAGAAATTTTGGGCAGAATTGTTAGTAATGAGCAGTAAGTATTTAAACTGTTATAAATTGCGATATGGAGCTTGAATTTGTGTGTTATTTGCTTGATTTGAAAGCTAAGACATAGGGGCTATAATTTTTATTTAGAATATAACATCTGAATATGTTTTTAATTGGCCACTAAAATTCATAAAGTTCGGACATAGAATCTGTCCAGAAAATTTTAGGCAGAATTGCTAGTGACCAGTCAGTGTTCATTTTATCATATCTTTTGATACAGAACTCAGAATTAGGTGATTCAAGTTGCATATTAAAGATACAATCCATATCTAACATTTTTATGAATATCATGTAACTAAATTCAGAATG
The DNA here is from genome assembly GCA_023653625.1 of Triadica sebifera. NCBI lineage: Eukaryota > Viridiplantae > Streptophyta > Magnoliopsida > Malpighiales > Euphorbiaceae > Triadica > Triadica sebifera. Next base: position 11,111,862 of record CM042903.1, on the reverse strand, counting down.
TAACAGGATCAAAATTAAGGTCCAAAACAGAGAACAGAATCTGCCAGTGATAGGGCAGCATGTGAATTGAGGAATGAAATCAGTAAAAAGAAGAGAACTTTGTTATATTATGTAAATATTATTTTAATTGAGTGATTATGTGATTATTTAAAGATATTATATGCATGAAAAGTATCAAATTATTTGTTATGAATTTTAATGAAATTGTATAAGCCCTAGAACACCTAACTAGAACCAACTTAGGATAGTTTGGCATGCCAAATAGGGGAGAGTATGATGAAAATGATTAATTCTATTAATGGTATGATTATCTACGCCAGGTTTGGAAATGTTATCTACGCCGGGTTTGGCAATGTTATCTATGTTAGGTTTGGCACTGTTATTTATGCTGGGTATGGCATTATTATCTACGCCGAGTTTGACACGGTTATCGATGCTGAGTTTGGCACGGTTATCTACACCGGGTGTGGCACTTATATGCGCACATCATATTGTCTTGTTAGATGGAAACTCCATTATCCTATTCAGTGGTTCATAGGTGTCCTGGGCATAAATGAAAACATAAATAAAGAAGTTATGGAACATAAAAGAATTATTGAAAATAAAACTGGAATTATGAATTGTGACATGGATAATAAAAATGGAATTATGAATTGTGGCATGGATAAAAATAAGATTTAGTATTATACAATAAGATGGTAATAAAATAAATAAGTATGAGATAAAATAATATAATTTGATGTCTATACATGTTAGAATACATGATATGTATATTTCCATGAAAATATGATTAAACATGAGTTGATATATGATAATGCATGATTGCATAAAATAGTTTATTGTCTTATCTATATGCACCACTAGCCAGGAGCTTAGCATGGGAGTTTTCTCATGCAAATTTAGTAAAGCATAAATAGAAGATAGTAGACAAATCCAGCGGTGACCTAATCCAATAAAGTAGCCTGTTGCACACATCGTAGGTTACACAACTTTTGTATATTATCTTATAAATTTTATTTTGTAGTATTTGTAAACTAAATAGTATATTTTGTAAAGAACATGTTACTATATAAAAAGGTAGTTTAACTTTTATGTTATATTTCTTTTATAAATGCAAAGTAAATAAATAGTAAATATTGGAAATAAAAAGAAAAAATGTACGAGTGATTTTGATTTATATATAACTTATATAATGATATTTTAACCAATGAAGTCAGTGTAGCACACCTTCATTCAGGCACGAGCTGCTGGGGTGAGGGGGTGTTACATGAAGGATGCAAAAATGTCAAGACTCCAATGAGCACATCAATAAAATTGGACAAGGATGAAAAGGGTAATAGCATTAATGAAAAGTTTTATAGAGGTATGATCGGATCTCTCTTATATCTTACTGCCTCTAGACCCGATATAATGTATAATGTATGCTTATGTGCTCACTTTCAATCATGTCTTAAAGAGTCACATTTAAATGCTGTAAAAAGAATTTTAAAATATTTACATGGCTCGTTGCATCTAGGTTTGTGGTATCCTAGAAATTCATCCTTTCACATTATAGGATATTCAGATGCTAATTATGCTGGAAGTTTTTTAGATAAAAAAAATTACTTCAGGTACTTGTCACTTTATGGAGAATGCTTAGTTTCTTGGATTAGCAAGAAACAATTTTCAGTTGCTCTTTCTACCGCTGAAGCAAAGTATGTGGCAGCAGGATGTTGTTGTACACAAATCCTTTGGATGAAACAACAACGTAAGGATTATGGTCATAGTATGGACCATATACCTATTAGATGTGACAATACAAGTGCTATAAATCTATCTAATAATCTCATTCAACACTCTAGAAGTAAGCATATTGACATAAGACATCATTTTATTAGAGATCATGTTCAATATGGAGATGTTGTATTAGAATTTATAAGCACAGACAATCAATTGGTAGATATCTTCACTAAGTCTCTAAATGAAGAAAGATTTAATTTCATAAGAAGAGAGCTTGGTATGATTGATGGATTAATTTTATGATTGCCAAAATTGTCAAACCTTGATTGTTAATCTTGTGTTATTGTCTCACTTTTAAGGTATGAAGTGGCTAACTTGATAGAAATATAAGTTATAAGGGATAGAAGCACCTTAGAAATTCTTTGGTCTTGTTTTAAACTTAGTTTTATTTAAATGAGAATTTTAGGTAGTTCATGCCCATGACATATATTCACGGCCATGATCATAATTGCCAAAAGCTCCAGTAGCTTTCACGTCTTGCTTCACGACATACTTCACGGTTGAAGGTAGTGAAGACTATGTTTCACACCCATAACCTTTTTCTGTCACCCCCGTGAAACCCTTTGTTCACGATCATGACAATTATTCACGACCATAAACATTTCCACCAAAAACTTACAGAAGCGTTCACGCTCTGTCTCACGGTCACAGGTAGTGAAAATTGTACTTCACGACCCTGACTCATTTTTCAACACCATGATATTTCATCATTCATGCCCGTGACTATTAAATGTCACGACCATGAATCATTTCACATCCCTCATCACGGGTAGAACGCCTCTTCACCAAACCGTGAACACGACATTTCACCTCTGTGACTTACCATTCACGATCGTGAATATGTCAGCTATAAAATGTTTTCTGCCATTATTTCTCTCATTTCCAACTCTCCAACTTCTTTCATTTATCACCATTCAATACTATTTCATAGATTCCGGCCCCCTGGCAACTCACTCCATCTATAAGTACCTTCAAAAACTATTTCCATCATCAGAAATCAAAACTCACTAGGTTCTATTCAAATATCCCATCAGATCTTCTCTCTTCAGGAATCTATTTCTCAATCAAAAATGGAACCCGATTCCTCTAGAGGTACCAGAAAGAAGACTCATGCTCCAAGAAGGTACACAGACTACCTTTTAAACATTATTCTGAAGCACTGTCACCCAAGGTACTCGGTTCTCAAGCAAAGACCACTCCTTTCCTCTCGATCATTTGAGTGGCACACTGTCAGGACCCTTGGTCTCGAGAGAAGCATGACGGAACAACTCCAGGCTTGTCATCTAAAAGATTTTGTTGATATCCATCAACCGACGCTAAGGGAACCAACTCTCGAGTTCCTTAGCACCCTACAAGTCTCTCCCACCGGCACGGTAAAATTTCAACTCTGCAAGCATTCGAACACCCTCACTGCCACGAAGTTTGGTGACATGTTCAACCTTCCCTCTAACGGTATCCTTAATGAGAGTGAGGTGGATTTTTATGCCACTTAGGCATAGACTCATTTGGGGCTCGACTGCAGCTGGGATGTCAAGAAGACGAAAAGCACCCACCTTCGATCACTAGTGCACAAGTACTTGCATAGGTTTCTAACCTATAGCATTTTTACCAGAGGAGACAGCAACGGATCAATTTGGAAATCCGAGCTCTTTCTTCTAGAGATGGCTCGAAGAGACCTAACAGTGGCTTTATCTCGATGGTTTGTAAACCATCTACTGTCTATTGCCACAAAGCCCTTTGGAGAGATTTTGATTGGTGGGTACGTGACTCACCTTGCTATAAAGCTTGGGTATTTGAAGTTAGAGGAGCACCACTTCAACCTTATACCAGCACATCCTCGAGACCAACTAGACGTCGAGTCGTTTATCAAAATAGGAGTGGCGGTTTGCATAGTTCATGAGAACAACATCTACTACTGCTTCACCAACACAGCTGGTGAGATTATTTGGGCGGACAATGATTCGGACGACTTTAAAGCTGGCCTCCAAGGAATCCAGTAGAGGAAGAGAGTTCAAGTTGAGACGGCAACCCCAGAGGTTGAGCAGAAAATTGGACAATCCTCGGCCTCCACACCGAACCTGGCTCAGCAGGTGGCTGATTTATTGGCACCACATTTTGACCAATTGCAGGCTTTGATTGATGAGAGGTTAGAGAACCTCAAGGATTTTATGGAGTCTTACATGGAGAGCCTTGAAGCGAAAGTAGCTCGCCTTAGAGATGGGATGTCTGGCTCCAAATCTAGCTAGACTATTTTTTTTTTGCTTTCTTAATGTAGGACTTCAAATTACTTTTCAAAACCTTGTACTTTTCTTTTAATATTAATATAATTGCATTAGTTTTCCCTTATGATTTATCTTTTTTTTTGTTCTTTTTGTTGATGACAAAAGGGGGAGAACCTAGTAATATATTATATTTAAATTTAAATGCAATATATTTGATATACTTATTTGAATTAAATGAATATGCAAGTATGCAAATGAGTTGATATACCTTGAATTTACTTTAAGTATACTTTGCATATACCTTGATGCAAGTTACATGAATGAATATGTTTGATATACTTTAAATATACCTTAAATATACTTTGCATATACTTAACTAGTTATAAGTAAAAAATTGGTATACATTGGATATACCTTACATATAACTTGCATATACCTAAACTAGGAAGCAAGCATCCATGCTATACTTCATCATTCTTTACAATTCTTACACTTCAGTAATTTTTTTTTATCTTAAGCATCTTTTGAGGGTGAGACTTCTCAAAAGCACATATTGCTAGATTATTTGTTACCATAAAAAATGGGAAGATTGTTGAACCTTGAGGGGTATTTCCGTCATTTTGATGCTAACAAATAAAATAACAATAATGTATTTAACATACTTGTTTTCTAAATTTATTGAACAGGGTATGGAACATGATGCAAGAATGGAAATTGGAAGACTAAACTTAAAAAGACAAAAATGAAGAAATAGCATGTTTACGCCCATGACCTTTTATGTCACGCCCATGATAAAGCTTAGCGCCAACTACCCAATATTTAAAGTTCACGGCCGTGAAGAATCATAGCAACCGTGAATGATCATATCAATCACGCCCGTGAAATAAAGTCATGCCCGTGAGAAAACATGTCAAATTCCTCCAGAGAGCTTCATAGCTAGAGTCACCACTTGGACCGCGGCTTAGAAAGATGTTCACACCCATGATCAAACACTTCAAATCCTTCCAAAATGCTTCACGGCCAAATTCACCACTCAAGTCACAGCTTTGAAGAATAGTCACGACCATGACACACATATTCACAACCGTGAAAGAGGAAAGAGAAACATGTCAGGCGCAAAATTAAGAGTTGGTGCAACAACTATTTTTGTATTAAATGCAACCAAACGGCTATAATTCACCATGGAAGTATAAATGCGATTCATTTATGAATCCAGAACAAGAGAATAGCAAATACTTCAAATCAAAATCTTGTCGTAGCGATTTTGTGCATTTACTACTTTCAAACAAACATTAATTCTCTATAAAAAAATCTTATAGCCACTGAATTTGAGGAGATTTTCAAGCTACCACACGAAGGTCTAACAAATGAAAGTGAGGCAAAGGAATTTTATCCTCTTCAGTATGGCATAATTTTGGTAGCAATTGTAGGTAGGATGTCAAAAAGACCAAAAGAACTCATTTGAAGAATCTGAGTCACACTTATGAACCTACACATTTAATATTGATAAGCACGAATAAGAAAGTGGTTCAACGACTAATTTTTTATTAATTGCACCCAAAATAGCTTTATTTCTCATTGGAAGTATAAATACAACTCATTTATAAACTTTCCAGATTTAGACAACAAGAAATTAAGCATTCAATCTTTGTAAAGTCTTTTGTACAATTATTCAAATCTGATTTTTATAATCTCTTTTGTAAAAACCATTTTAGCTCAATTTGTTGAGCTCTTTTGGTTAGTAAGCGTTTTCATTCTTATAATCAATTACTCAAAAATGAGTTTGAGTGAGTTGGATTGAGAGTGAAACATTTGTAATGGTTTTTGTATGAGCCATTAAAAATACAAAGATTTAGTTGTTGTGTTAGCCATTAAAATACGAGAGTTTATGGGTTTGGTGTTAGCCAAGAGAGTAAAATACCATAGTTGGGAGTGAGCTTGAAAAACTATATTTGTAATACTTTAAGTGTTAGTGAAATACTTAATTAAGATTAGAGAGAGAAGTAGGGTTTATTAATACCTAAACCTTTATAAATCTTGTGTGTTAAATGTCTCTTTCTCACTCACTAATTATTATTTGGTAAATTTCCTTCAGCAATTGTTAACCAATGCAACCTTTAGTTATTGTTTTAGGCAATAGGAAAAATTAATTAGGGGCATAGGAATAAATAACATGTTAAGGGCATAATAGTTATTTAACATATGCAAAAATTTTATAATAATAAGTTGATCAAAGACTTTAATGTGATTGGTGGATTAAATATGTGGTTGAAATTAGATGGGAGATGTGGCAAAAATCATAACCTTTGATTTAAAAAAGGGTAAGATGGTAATTTTGTGTAATGCTCATATTGTGTTTAGTTAGACTGCATGTGAACTTAGAATGAAAATTATATAGAAAAAATTGGAAAATGTGATTATGCATTGTAAATTGTGATTGCAAACCCCTTGTTGCGACCGCGCCACTAAGTGGATTTGATTTTCAGAATGGCTCATGATAAGGATCACAATTGCAATTTTAGTTAAGGACTAATTCTCGACCGCACTTAAGCAACCATGACCATGATTTTAGACCTACAAGGTTTAACCAAACTATCCAAGATTTAGAAAGAATCACGGGCACAAATGTGACCTCGAATTAAGCTGTGAAACATAGAGCGTGACCACGATTACGTCTATAAAAGGAAATTAAAGTTACAAACAAAGAGGTTTGCGGGCACAAGAGCAACTGTGACCCTAGTTGTGACTGTGATTCTAAGGGAGTAACCACGATTTTGATTTGCCTAAAATAATTAAGTTACATGTATGAATCATTAATTGATTAGACATATGATATAAATATTGTAAATATGAAATCAATGATGACTATAATATGATATGAATGAGTACATAGTATGAAATCATGATATTATATTGTATGATGTAAACATATGTATAACATGAGGCATGTTATGTGTATGTGACCCTATCTTCCATAAAAAAGGTATGAAATGATGATGACAAAATATGACATAAGCATACTAAGATTTTGATAATGAGAACATCTCATATATGAATCTAAATTAGATAAGATCATTACTCCAACCTAGGACTAAGTTAGGATAAATGGTATGTCATTAAGAGAATTATCAGTACTGTGAAATCGAAACATACAATCAAGAAGTCTTAAACTTGTATGAGCACTCTTGATTCATAATAGACTATAAGAACGATTCTAATACTTGGACAGATGGTCTTAAGCTTGTTTGAGCGCTAAGCATGAACAATTATGATCTACGGTCAAGGGGTCCATTTATCAACAGCCAAATATACCTTAAAACTCACCATTAAAAAGAAGGCTCCTAGTGAAGCTGACACAAAGTAATTGGGTCGATTTTGTTGACTTAGATTTGTCTCTCATCTCTATACATTTCTCAACAGCATCACCACAATTGATTTAAAATTTACAGTGGTTCACTTTCTACTATTTACATTGACCATATGATGTGAAATCGAATAATTTTCAAAAACAATTAAAATAGTTTATGGGGAAAAAATAAAAACAAGCATATGAGTGAATATAAATCATGGATTTGGCTTTAGAGACCCAAGAAATAGCCAATATCATCACATGAAGGCAAGAAGTGACCTGGTCATATTATCTCTAATTACTTGGCACCGAATGGATCCCACAAACTAACTTATTTTTTTCGTTCACTTAAATCGACAAACGCTGACAAAACATTTTGAATTAAAAAAGAAACGGAAGTATTAGATTTGCAATGAAAAATGATTTAGAATTCAAATTGAAAAATGTCTATTATATTTTCCAAAAGAAGATAACACATTTCATCAAGTTAAAAAAAATATGGACGTTGAAGTAAGTTCTAACTCATCGTACTATAGTGTTTACTCAAGATTACATATCTATCACCATTTATAAGAGTTCTGATTAAGATTTAAATCTTGTGACAAAACCCTAATAATGAAGTCAAGAATAGCCAGTTACATTCTTTTTTCCTTTCTCCATTCTTTTGAAGGCATACATAATAAATTTTCATATTGTGGAACCCCGTGAAAATAGAATATTAAGTATGTATGATAAGAATAATAAAAATAATAATAAATAAGATAAAAAGGAGAAATTAGCTAATACGCCTCTAAATCCAACAGACTAGGTTAAAACTCATTCACTTACTGGTAACCTTTAATCTGATTGTAAATGCTACTCTTCTCTTTGATCATTCTTTTCAATGAGATCTATCTTCTGCCCTATAGATCCACCAAAAGGACTACACGTACTCTCACTAAGGTTGCTGCATATCACTGCCCCGTTGCATATGTAAGATATCAACACAGTGACCAGCCAAGAAACAGATTGGCAATATAAGAAATGGCAATGCTCCTAGTCCAGACTTTAAGCCAGATGCATCCAAGTATTGTTGTCAAGTTTTAAAGCAGAAGCAACCCTTTGAAATCACTAAGAATCCTCAGACTTTTGAAGTAATTGCACCAGAGAAGGTTCAAGTGTTTGCACATCAGATTTCTCATGGATCCCCATGCTTCAATGAGAATCAATCATCTTCCAAAATAGTTGAGAAAGTACTCTGTATGCTGCTATGCCTTTTCCCCTTGGGGCATAGATATTTCACTTCGGATGCTGACAAATGTGGTCTTATAAAAAAAATTCAGGTCCCTGTATGTTTCAACCTAATATCATCTTATAGAGCAAGACATTCTGCATGACTCGCCACATCAAACAGATCTTTAACCATCTTAGGACTATCCTCCACTTCAAAAGATTCTATCCTTCTCTTGTATTCAATCCAACTACAGGCTGGATCTTTAATGACTTTATTACTACTCATCAGCTCTCGAACAGCCCTTACGTCATCCCATCTCCCTAGGGATGTATAGATATTTGCTAAAAGCACATAAGGAGTGGAGTTATGGGGGTCCAGGCGGATGAGTTCCTTGGCTGCTTTTTTTGCTAACCTGACATTTGAATGGAGCCTACAGGAACTAAGCAAAACCTCCCATACAACAGGATCATCTTTATATGGCATCTTATCTATCAGCACTTCCGCTTCATGAAATCGGCCAGCTCGAGCCAAAGTATCTATTATACTGGTATAATGTTCCAAAACTGGCTCCACACCATGTTCTTGTGGCATTCTCTCAAATATTTCAACACCTATATGAACTAATCCTGAATGGCTACAAGCAGTCAAAACAGCAACAAAGGTTATCCCATCAGGTTTCTCACCTGCTTCAATCATGTTTCTGTACAGACTAACAGCTTCACAACCACACCCATTTTGTGCATACCCATGAATCATCTCATTCCATGTAACATTATTTTTACTGGGCATCACATCAAAATATTGCCGGGCCAAGTCTACCTCGCCACATTTACAATACATGTCAATAAGAGCAGTGCCCACATAGACATCATTCACAAATCCTTCTCTTACTATCTGAGCATGAACCTGTCTCCCTTGGAACAACAAAGATAATTTTGCACAACAGCTCAAAATAGTAGCATATGAAAATTGGGTAGGATACATGCCATTCTGTCGCATCTGCTGAAAGAAAATCAAAGCTTTCTTGTCTTGAGAATTAAGGGAAAAACCTGAAATCAAAGAATTCCAACAGGCAATATCCAATTCAGGCACTTTCTTAAATATATGTTCTGCAGTATCTGTCTTCCCGCACTTTGAATACATGCCAATGAGTCCGCTAGCAACATATATATCATTATGAAAGGCAGCTTTTTGTGAGGCAGCGTGGATCTGTTTTCCAAACTCCAAGAAGTCCAGCCTTGCACATAAGCTAAGTAGAATAGCTAAAGTAGTTCGGTCAGGTTTCACATTTCGGAACTGCATTTCTCTAAATAACTTTATTGCCTCCATGTGATTACCAATCTGGATATAGCCAGATAGTATAGCATTCCATGAACTCACACTTGGGCATGCCATGCAATCAAACATTTGGCGACCAATCTCTATATCTCCAGACTTGACACATGCTGCAAGCATATTAATATAAGTGACCTCATCTGGTTCAAACCCACAGGACTGCATTCTCTGTAGATATTCTACAGCATTCTCACTTTTGCATTTTTGGCCATAGCCTGCTATCATGACATTCCAAGAGACAACACTACGCTCAGGCAAACTAGCAAAAACCTCCTCAGCACTTTCCATGTCACCATTCTTTGCATACATATCTAGTAATGAATTACATAAATGGCGATTATTTTCAAACCCAAGTTTGATCGCAAGTCCATGTGCTAGTTTCCCGAGGGCATTAGAAAAAGAGGTATCATTCAGGTCATAAGGACCAGATTCTCCACTTCCTTTGCTGCAAACACCCAAAACACTGGACAATGAGACACTATCAATACAAATCCCTTGCCTGCACATCAACCTAAATATTTGAAAAGCCTCCACAACTCTACCTGTCTGCACAAACCCACGCATCATGACTGTAAAGGAAACTTCATTAGGTTCATGGATATCTTCAAAAAGTTGAACTGCATCTCTCACAAGCCCGCTCTTAGCGTACACACTCAACAAAGCATTATCCACATACAAATTCTTTTCAAGTCCAATTTTAACTGCGAGACTATGGCATCTCGTTCCATACACCACATCTAACAGTGTGGCACATGCACTCAAAACACTAGCCAATGTGAAATGGGTAGGCACAAAACCTTCCCTAATCATTTGATCATAAACATCCAAGGCCTCTTCTTGTAAACCACCATGCACAAATGCACTTATCAAATTGTTCCATGACACTGTGTTTCTCTCAGGCATTGCAGCAAATAATTTATGTGCGCCTTCTAGATTTCCCACTTTACAATACTCAGTTAAGATTGCATTCCAGGAATAAATGTTCTTTTGGGACAGTTTATGAAACAAATTGTGAGCATAAGGACTGTTGTTGCATTTGAAGTACAGCTCAATGAGACGGTTTGAGAGGAAGGTATCTGTGGAGAGGCCAACACGGAAGATATGGGCATGGAGGAGCTTTCCATATAGATGGGACTTCTTGTTTATGCAAGACTGCAAGAGATTTGCTATGTTGAGAGTGGTTTTTCTCTCCATACTTGTTGGTAGCAGATTCCTGCTCCAATTAGAAGAGGGTGCAATCAGAATAACAACAACAACAATACTAATAATTCCTGATCAATAAAATGTACAATTATTACATCGTTTAATTGCATTCAAATTTGTAATGATCATTCTTAGTAGTCATAAATCTTGATAACTGAATCAATTGTAACCAGTATTAGGTTCATCTTTGGAAATTAGTTTAAAAAATGTCATCTTTTCTTTTCACTCATATGACTATCTAGTTTGGTTCATCAACCCAAATGATGAAAATATAAGATGTACATACCATTCAATTCATTTCGCCATGGGTGTTGGTTTACAAGTAGAACCTTTGTGAAGTCATGGTATATCCATGGACTGGCCAGTTCTTAACGTCCGAACTTTCCACTCTTGCTAATAGTTTCGCAGCAACCAATGCCAGTAACTAAATGGGTTTCAACAAAACCAGTTCAATCAAAAGAAGGAAATCATATATTTTTACACAATGGACAAGATAGAGATATAAATAAACTTGAGTGTCAATTCAAACCCTATTTACTGTCTCCATTAAATTGATTTGTTTTGAAAGTTTCGCATAAAGAATTTAGTTTATTCAAGTTCCAATCAACAACTAGCTGTATGGAATTCTTGAATTGAATTCGTAACACCTAGATTATTCAAAATTCTACTCCATCATACGCCACGAAATTTCTAGATTCAAAATTATCCTTCACCCCCTTTTTGTATGGCCAATTTGAATCAGGGACTTAAATATTCAAAATGGCCAGAGCAATGTTCACTAACTCAGGCCCCAGGCCCCCTGTTTTAGTCTAAGTTCAGAGGGTTATGCAAGAATTTAGAGAGAAATGGGGATAAGCACATACTGCTAAGAAACAAAAAGAAGCAATTGTATAAGAACCCATAAACATTTTGGCAGCCAATGAGGTAGGAACACAGACCATATATACCAGATGGTGTACCCAACAAGTGTATAGTGGAGACTAGAGAAGGCTCACCGCTGCCAGTAGGGTTCTTAAGTGATAGTTTCTACAGAATCAGTGGAGGTGGCTTCAATTTCATGAATGTTAAGAGAGAAGCCATTGAAATAAATCTTTCGCCGCATGAAGGAAACTTCAAGTACTGCCGAAATCTGTTCATATGGTGAAGAAGGATCATGCTGCTCTACCAGCAGTATTGCGGCTGCGGCGGCGGCGGTGTTGTGTCTGCAACGGCAAATGAGTGTCCGGGGAAGGTTTATGTAGTGAGACTAAAACGATGCCGTTTCCTATATGCAACCTGTTTTTGTTTTTTGGTTCTCCCCTGTTAAACGGATCGGGCTGGGCGTGGGCTGAGGTGGATATTCTCAAAACAAGTCGCGTTTTGAATCAATACATTTCAAAAAGAAGAAAAAGGCAAAAACCATTACTAAGCCCCTCAAGTTTTCTCTCCTGTATGTGTTTTTGAACTCCTCACATTCTATTTAGTTCAATCAAACTTCTTGTGTTTTATTTTCATTCACATCAGTCCCTATTGTTTTATAATTCAATAGAGAGCGTTGCACTCCCTAATAAAGTGTACTACTTTATTTAGATGATCTCTAATAATATTTTTTATTTTAGAGGGCTGAAGAAGATACTTAATTTTTTAGAGACTGATATTTTGAGTTTATATAAGTGGTTGGAATGGGTTAGATTTTGACCAAGACAAATGATCTAATCCCAGTAAGCCCATTTGTGAAATTAAGACCCATTTAGCAATTTTAAATTATTTTTCTCATTTTCTAAGCTTAATTTTATCCAAATTTGATTTCATAATTCATAATATATATATATATATGGACCCACATAAAAATTTTCAACTCAATCGGATTCTGTTTCCCAAACTGGACTGATTAATCAAATTTCGGTGCTGCCATAAAATTTCTTTTTTATTGTCAAATAATTCTAAATATTATTTAGAATATATTCATATCTTAAAATAAAATTTTAGATATCGTTTACTATTTTTAATAGTCTGATCAAAGTACAATCAAACCAATTTATTAATTAAATCGAGTCATATTTTTTCTTATTTTTTATTTTTGAGAACTTATTTGACCTCATTTTTACTCAAAATTTTACCTCTGAGCTAGTCATAACCTATATTTTTTTATAATTGAATAAAATATTTTTAATTTTCTGGAGTATTTTTGACTCTCAGAGTATACTGATCAATTTCGAAAACTATAGTTTACGAATAACCTAGTATTTAGGTCATTACAAGGAGATTGCTGAAAAGGGACTGAAGTAACACTCAAACCTTGTATACTAGTAATGTTATGTTGATTATGAGCCTTAATGTCGGGAGGACTATCGCTTTTAGCAATATCACGAGTTTTTATCTCCATAACTCTCACCTAATCCTACAAGTTGATAGAGAAGTAGCCCATGTCAAAATTAGATAAGACACAATATGCATGCATGATAAATTCCTTTAGTCCACTTAGGTTTAGAAACATCTAAACCATGCTCTGAAAACAAAAAACATGACACCCATCAATATGGCTAGAAAGACCTCATCTATTTAGGAGGATTCTATGAAACCTTTTTGCGAATAATCAGTTAAATTAAAATTTTTCCATTTTAAATTTCATTTTCATAATTAAATCCATTTTCATCAAACACTTATTTAAATATAAACATCCAAATACAAATCATGCTTCAAACCTAATCTAAATGACCAATAATCCTAATTATTATTTAGAATCTATTCATGTCTTAAAATAAAATTTTAGATGTCGTTTATTATTTTAATAGCTCTATCAAAGTATGGTCAAACCAATTTATTAATTAGATCAGGTCCCATTTTTTTCTTATTTTTGACTTTTGATGACCTCATTTTCACTTGAAATTTTACCGTCGAACTAGTCATAACCTATATTTTCTAATGATTGAATAAAATATTTTTCATCCACAGGTGTATTTTTGACTCCCTGGATATACTGATCAATTACGAAAACTACAGTTTATGAATAACTCGGTATTTGGGCCATTACAATTCTCCTCTACTAATAAAAATTTCGTCCTCAAAATTTTACGTGTATTGAACAGTCGTGGATATTGTTGTCTCATTATTGCTTCTGGTTCCCACGTAGCCTCTTCCACATTGTGATGATTCCATAACACCTTCGCTAGTGGGATTTACTTGTTCCTGATCTGTCTAACCTTTCTGGCTAGGATCTCTAGTGGTTTCTCTTCATAAGTTAGATCAGCCTGTATCATAATTTCTTCTAGCTTGATCATGTGGCTAAGGTTCGACCTATACCTCCGTAGCATCGACATATGGAACACATCATGAATCTTTTCCAACTCCTGAGGCAGCTTCAATTGATAGGTTACGGGTCTCACTCACTGTATAATCTCATAAGGGCCTAAAAATCTTAGACTTAGTTTGCCCTTCTTGCAATATCTCATAACCTTCTTCCAGGGTGATACTTCAAAAACATTTGATCTCTAACCTAGAACTGTATGTCTTTTGTTCTTAAATCTGCACATGATTTCTATCGGTCCATAGCTTCTGTCAATCTATCAATAATCACTTGTACCTTCTCTTCAGTTTTGTGAACCAAATCAGTCCCCATTAGTTTCTTCTCACTTAATTTTGTCTAACATAAAAGTGTCCTACATTTCCTCCCATAAAGTGCTTCAGATGGCACTATTTTGATGTTAGATTGATAGTTATTATTGTAAGAAAACTCGACCAATGGAAAATACCTTTCCCAACTACTGTCAAACTCAAGGATGCAACTTCGCAACATATCCTCAAGTATCTGAATCAAACATTTCAACTACCCATCAGTTTAGGGATGAAAAGTTGTACTAAAATGAAGTTTTATCCCCAATGTTTCCTTCGACTTCTTCCAGAACTGGAAAGTAAATCTTGGATCTCTATCTGAAATAATGGAGGATGGTACTCCATGGACCTTCACTATCTCGTTGATATGGATTTTTGTCAACCTTGTTAGTGGATAGTCCATCTGTACTAGTACAAAATGGGCTGATTTAGTGAGTCTATCAATGACTACCCAAATAGCATCATGCTTTCTTCCAGTCAAATGCAGTCCAGTCACAAAATATATGGTTACCCGATCTCATTTCCACTCTGGTATTGCAATAGGCTGAAGTAAACTTGATGGAACTTGGTGTTCAGTTTTCACCTACTGGCATATCAAGCATTTGCTCACAAATTTTGTCACATCACATTTCATTCCTAGTCACATCAAAGTATATCCTATTTAACACACTTAGAACACAAACATTGTTAAATACATTATTGCTATTTTATTTGCTATCATTAAAATAACAGAAATACCCCTCAGGGTTCAACAATCTCCTCATTTTTTATGGTGACAAATAATTTAGCAATATGTGCTTTTGAGAAGTCTCCCCTTCAAAAGGTGCTTAAGATAAAATAATAAAATGCAAGAAAGAAATATAGCAAAGGTATTTGCAAACTAATAAGGCATATGCAAGGTATATCTTAAGTATATCTCATCAAATAAAACATGTATAACTTATTCAAAGTATATGTGAGATATATGTTAAGTATATCTTATGCATTAAATAAAATGAGTTTAAATAAGTTCAAGTTGTTGATGTGAGGTATAGCTTATGCATATCATCAATTAAAATAAAATTTGTATATTACATTATATAACCACACATTGCATATTGCATATTCATGCCATCATATATTGAACACATATATGTTTGTTTCTCCAATTGACATATATTGAACACATATATGCTTGTTTCTCCCCCTTTGTCATCAGCAAAAAGATTGAAATGTCAATAAGATAGTTGTATTAAAAATTAAAGGATAAGAATTACATTAAAATGCATGAAGATAAAGTCCTATAACAACAAAGGTAAAGCTACTACAAGATAACTAGGACTCTAAGTAGGCTTAAAGCCTGATAAATCATCCCTAAGGCATGCTACCTCTGCCTCGAGGCTTTTCATATGAGACTCCATAATGTCTTTGAGGTTTTCCAACCTCTCATTGATGGAAGCCTACATAATGTCAAGGCGAGGTGCTAGAAGATCACTAACTTACTATGCCATAGTGGATGTGGAAGAGGATGATGTCTGACCAACATCCTCAGCTACTGTCGGTATCAATGTCTCGTCACGGGCTCACTTCCATTACTGGACAGCCTGGAGGCCAACTTTGAAAGCTTCAGAGTCATTATCCTCCTAATCAATTTCACCAGCTGGAGTAGTAAAATAGTAATAGATGTTTCCTTCATAAAGAATATGGACATCTACTCCTATTTTTATAAATGACTCGACATCAAGTCAATCTCGTGGATGTACCGGAATGAGAGTGAAAATATGTTCGTCGAGGTTCAAATAACCTAGCTTAATGGCAAGGTGTGTCACATATCCTCCAATTAAAATATCTCTCGACAGCTTCATTGCTATGGAGAAGAGGTGATTTGCGAACCATCGTGATAGGGCTACGGTCAGTCCTCTATATGCCATTTCTAACAAAAAGAGCTCTGACTTTCTAATAACACTGTTGCTATCTCCACGAGCAAATATACTATAAGTGAGAAACCTATGTATATACTTGTGCATAGGAGATCGAAGATGGGTGCTCTTCGTCTTTTTCACATCCCAGCTACATTCAAAGCCAAAATGTGTCCAAGTTGGATGAGCGTAAAATTCTACCTCATTTTCATTGAGGATTCCATCGGAAGGGAGCTTGAAAATGGTGCCAAATTCCACTGTAGTGAAAGTGCTAGTATGCTTGCATAGCTGGAATTTGACGGTTTCAATGGGTGAGACCTGCAACGTGCTAAGGAACTCGAGAATGGGTTCCCTTAACGTTGGACGATAGATGTCCACAAACTCTCAAAGGTGACATGCTTGTAGTTGTTTGATCATGCTCATTTCAAGACCAAATATCTTGATACAACTCCACTTAAAGGAACGTGATGAGAGCATAGGTCGTTTTTTAAGAACAACATAGCGCGGATGGTAATGGTCTGTAATGACGTTGAGTAGGAAATCGGTGTAGCATTTAGGAGCTTGTTATTTCTTCCTGGTGCTCTTAGAGGGACCAGAATCCATCTTTTTGATAGCTTGAACAAAAGAAGAGAAGAAATTTGCAAAAAAAAAAAAAGATTGAAACCCTTGAGAGACTTGTGATTCTTTAATGAGAAAGGGGTTCGAGAGGGTTTTATAAAGGGAAAAATAAGTGAGGAGGCTAGATTTTGTGAGAAATATTGAATGGGTGTGTTAAATGCCATAATTTGTAGATATGGAAATGGGAAAAGATAGAAAATTTCATTTTATAGTCGATAGCTTCACGACCATGAATAACTAGTCATGGGCGTGAATCATCGGGGTCATGGTTTGTTGAAGGGGCACTCTAGCCGTGAAAAGGAAGGTGAAATGAATCACAATCGTGACATTAAACAGTTACGGGCATGAAAAAGGCTTCTCACTGGTGTGACAAATATAGTAACGGGTATGAAACTTAGTCTTCACTACTTCTTCTCGTGAGGCAAGTCATGAAGCAAAATGTGAAAGCTACTGGAATTTTTTGCTATCTTTCTTCACGGCCATGAATATATGTCACAGGTGTGAACCACCTCAAATCTTCAAATAATAAAACTAAGTGTAAAACAAGACTAGAAGATTTCTTAAAAAGTTTATATGCCTTAAAACACATATTTCTATCATGTTACTCACTTCATACCATAAAATCAATCATGTAAAATCCATCATATGAAGGAATTAACATTCAACGTTCACACGACATACAATTGGAAAAAAAATTAATTAAGACAATGTTGATCCATCAAGCATACCAAGCTCTCTTCTTATAAAACAAAAACTTTCTTCATTAGGAGGTTTCGTAAAAATATCTGCCAATTGATTATTTGTATCAATAAATTCTAACACAACATCTCCAAATTGAACATGATCCCTAAGAAAATGATATTGAATGTCAATATGCTTACTTCTAGAGTGTTGAATGGGATTCTTAGATAGGTTGATGGAACTAGTATTTTCACATATGATGGGTAATGTTCTAAACTATGACCATAATCCTTAAGTTATTGTCTCATCCATAGGATTTGAGTGCACCAACACCCTGCTACCACATATTCCGCTTCAATGATAGATAAGGCAAACAAAACTTGTTTCTTACTAAATCAAGAAACTAGGCATTCACCAATAAAGTGACAAGTGCCTAAGGTACTCTTTCTTTCCAAAAGACCACCAGCATAGTCTGCATCCAAATATCCTATGATATGGAAAGATGAATTTCTAGGATACCATAAGCCTAGATGCAATGTGCCATTTAAGTATTTTAAAATCCTTTTTACAGCATTCAAATGAGATTTTTTAAGACAAGATTGAAATCTAGCACATAAGCATACATTATACATTATATCAGGCCTAGAGACAGTAAGGTATAAAAGTGATCTGATCATACCTCTATAGAGCTTTTCATTTATGCTCTTCCCCTTCTCATATTCGTCCAAATTTGTTTATGTGCTCATAGGAGTCTTAGCATTTTTGCATCATTCCATTCCAAAATTCTTGGTTAACTCTTTGGTGTGCTTGGATTGGTTGATGAATATACCCCATTACTTTGGTTGATTTGTAGACCAAGGAAGAACTTAAGTTTGCCCATCATGCTCATTTCAAATTCCCTAGTCATACATTTAGCAAATTCTTGGCAAAGCAATTCATTAGTAGACCCAAATATAATATCATCAACATAAATTTGAACAATTAAAATGTCATGCTTATGCTTTTTAATAAACAAGGTTGTATCAACATGTCCTTTGAAAAATTATTTTCTAAAAGAAACGAACTTAGTATTTCATACCAAGCTCTTGGAACTTGTTTTAATCCATACAAGACTTTTGAAAGTTCAAAAACATGATTAGGCAAGTTATGGCTTTCAAAACCCAAAGGTTGTTCTACATATGCTTCCTCTTCTATAAAACCATTTAAGAATGCACTTTTGACATCCATTTGAAAAAGTTTAAAATTCATATGGCATAAAAATGCTAAAAGTATTCTTATGGCTTCTAATCTAGCTACCATAGCATAGGTTTTATCATAGTCTATACCTTCTTCTCGATTATAACCTTTGGCAACTAACCTAGCTTTATTCCTAGTTATTGAACCTTGTTCATCTAACTTATTTCTAAACACCCATTTACTACCAATGATCTGATGGACTTTGGGTCTAGGAACTAAGGTTCATACCTTACTTCTCTTAAATTGGTTGAGTTCCTCTTGCATAGCAATCACCCAACTTTCATCATTAAGAGCTTCATCAATATTTTTAGGCTCAATTTGAGAGACAAAAGCAAGGTTAGAATCTAAGAATTTGAGATGAGATCTAGTACTTACACTCTTAGTAGGATCACTAATGATTTGTTCCTTGGGGTAATTCTTTATCATTTTCCATTCTTTTGGAAGCTCTTGGTTGTCTTGCTCTTGAGCTTGAGGTAGAGAGACATGTTGTTGTTGTTTCTCTTGATCATTATCATCTTTATTATGATCAAGATCAAGCTTCTCCATTGTTCCTACAATATCATCAAGAACACTACCTTTCACAAGATCAAGCTTTCTAGATTCATAAAAAATGACATGCATAAACTCTTCAACAACTAAAGACCTTTTATTAAAGACTCTATGAGCTTTGCTAGTTGTAGAGTATCCTAAGAAGATACCTTCATCGAATTTAAAGGCAAATTTTTCAAGGTTTTCCTTAGGGTTTAATATAAAACACTTGCATCTAAATACTCTAAAGTAAGATATCATAGGTTTTCTTCCATTCCATAGCTCAAAATAAGTTTTGTTTAAAAGTGGTCTTTTGAAAACTCGATTTGAAATAAAACACGTAGTATTAGTGGCTTCGGCCCAAAAGTAGGTTGGTAAACCATACTCATTGAGCATTGTTCGAGCCATTTTAATTAAAGTTCGATTTTTCCTTTCTACCACCCCATTTTGTTGAGGTGTCCTAGGAGTTGAAAAATTGCATGAAATATCATATTCTAAACAAAAGTTTTAAAAATTTTTATTTTCAAATTTTTTTCCATTATCACTTCTTATTTAGCAAAATTTTTGAAAGATTCAAAAGCATCACTCTTTTGAGCTAAGAAAATTACCCAAGTGAATCTAGAGTAATCATCAATAATGACAAAAGCATAGTGTTTACCTCATAAATTATCACTCTAGTAGGTTCAAAAAGATCTATATGCAAAAGTTGTAAAGGTTTAAAGGTACTTACATTATTTTTGGATTTGAATGATGACTTTTGTTGTTTTCCTCTTTGGCAAGGTTGACATGTCTTATCTTTTTCAAATTTGACTTTCGGAAGTCCACTCACTAGCTCTCATTTTCTAAGGATTTGAATTAATTTTATGCTTGCATGACCAAACCTTCTATCCCTTAGCCAAGATTAATCACTAATAGACATAAGACACTTAGAGGAAATGTTAGATATTTTGTGTAAGTCTATTATGTAAGTATTGACATCTCTATCTCTTTTGAATATCTCTTGGCCACTTAAAGAGGTTACAAGACATTCATTTGAGGTAAAGATAACTTGGTTTCCCTTATCACATAATTGACTTACACTTAACAAATTATGTTTCAAACCATCAATAACCAAAACATCTTCAATAAAAGTTATATTATTAATATCAATAGAGCCAATGCCAATTACCTTACCCTTAGCATTGTTCCCAAAGGTTTCCTTACCACCATCAATTCTTTTGATGTGATTGAAGAGTTCTTTGTTTCCGGTCATATGCCTAGAGCATCCATTATCCACAAGCCAAGTATTTTCCTTTATAGTGGACTTGAGGCATACCTATAAAACTATAATTCAAGTTTGGTTTTTAGGTACCCAAACAAACTTGGATCCTTGGGAGTTAGAACTTGAAGGTTCCCAATGAGCCTTCCTTATCCAACAATGCTTGTTGATATGACCAAATTCCATGCAATAATTGCATTGTTTAGCTCTATATATGTTTTTTGGTTTTGACATACTTTTAGGTCTTAACATCCTTTTAGAATGAGTTTGTGTGCATTGACATACACATGTATGATGAATAGGTGATTTTCTAGATGTATGCCTTTTATACATAAAAGCATGATTGGTCTTTTGAGGTTTCCCTTTTAAGCCAAATGACCCTTGACTATTCTACTTTTGAATATAGGGTTTTGTGTGTGCTATACTCTGAGCCCTTAGGAATATTACCTCAATTATGGAGGTTTGTGGTGCACCAGACTTAACAAATATTGTCTTGTGAGATGAAGATGATGTTTCATTAAAGCCTAAACCATGTCTTATTAAATGTGGTCTTTGAGAGACTATGAGAGTATTTAAACTCAATTTCAATCTCTTTCCCTTTATGAAACTTTGAAATTGAGTTTCCAAGTTCTTCAACTTCATTTTTCAAAATATTGTTTTTTTAAGCAAAGATTTAGTTGAAGGTTTAGAGGAATACTCATATAAAGATTTTTGAAAAGTTTCGTTAGAAGTCTTAAAATCGGAATTCTCTTTTTGTAAAACTTCCATTTTATTTTTCAAATCTAAAATATTATTTTTATAAGTTTTAAGTCTACTTATATATTTTTCTAATTCTAGGTTCAACACTTCTATAAAACTTTGCTCACCATCATCATCTTAACTATCACTATTATTATCACTATTATTATCACTACTATTATCATTAAAGAGCTTTTGTCATCCCATATGGCTTTGCGACCTTTCTCCCCATCATCTTTTTGAAATCTTTTCTTGTATTGCTTGAGCTTTGGACATTCCAATTTGATATGTCATTTCTTCTCACATTCATAATACTTTACCTCCTCTTTATTTCTTTAAGAGTCATTTGAGGAGTGTTTGAAGGTTCTTTGTTTGAAGTTTCGAGAATTGCCAAGTCTCTTTTCAATTATTCTTTTTATTCTTCTTGAAAGCATGGCAATTTCCTCATTTTCATCATCACTCTTCTCTTCATCAACTTCAATTACCTCTTGAGATTTTGAAGTAGAGGCTTTAAGTGCTAGAGGCTTTGTTTTTTCTAGTTCGGCTTTAGTTCTCTATCTCTTTTTACTGCCATCTCATGCATTAGAAGTTTGCCAATAAGCACATCGGTAGGCATGATACTGATATCTTCATTGGCCTCTTCTATACCCGCAACTTTTGAACCATAGTCTTTGAGAGGAAGTTTTCTTAGAATTTTGTTGTTTACATCTTCCAAGCTCAAGTGCTTTCCAAGCTTTCTCATGCCATTGATGATGGCTAAAAGACAGTTCGTCATGTCGTTGATGGATTCATTGGATTTCATTTTGAAGAGTTCATATTCCGAAGTAAGAATTTGAATCTTCTTGGATTTTACTTGCTTGGTTCCTTCACAATAATTCTCCAATATTTTTCACATGCTATATGCGATAGGACAATATTGGATTATGCCACATTCTTCAATAGATAAAGAGCTTGTAAGGATTGTCATTGCTTTTTTATTTTTGAAATTAGCTCATCATTGAGGTTCCGTCCAATCATCTCTTGAAAGAATTCCTTCTTCACCATCAACTCCTTTCTTGGTTGGTGGTGTCCACTCTTTCTGAATACTATCCCAAACTTCAATTCCTTCACTATCGAGATATGTTTACATCTAGAATTTCTAATGAGCATAGTTCGTTCCATCAAAGTAAGGCTTGAGACTTTGAAATCCTTCATTGACCATTTCTTGATCTTTATTAGCGCTTATTAGGCTTTGTTGCTAGACAAGCTCTGATACCAATCATTGCCTAGACAATGAACCAAGAAGGGAGTTGAATTGGTTAGGAAATAAAAATTTGCTTAATTGAAAGTGCGAAATAAATAAAATAGAAAAAGGAAGGAGAGATATCACACACAAGATTTATAGAGGTTCAGGTATTAACAAACCCTACTCCTCTCCCCAATCTCAATTGGGTGTTTCAATAACACATTAAGTGTTACAATGGAGTTTTTCAAGCTCACTCCCAACTATGGTATATCTCTCAATGGCTAACACCTAACCCTGAGATTCCCTTGTGTTTTATGGCTCACACAATAAACCCTTAAAAGTGTTTCACTCTTAACCCAATATACCCAAGCTCACTTTTGAGTAATTGATTACAATGAGAAATACTCACCAACCTACAATGCTCATAAATTAAGAGTAATTAGGTTTTCACAAAAAGTAAAGGATTGTTGAAAAATTAATGCATAAGGCTACAACAAGATTAAAGATGAAAAATAATTGTTGTTCTTCTCTATCTCGTTCTTCCTTGTTGGGATTCATAAATGACTTCCATTTATACTCCCTCTGTGAATTATAGCCGTTTGGGTGCAATTATTGTGAAACTAGCCGTTGAACCAGCTCTTAAATTGCGCCTGACATGTTTCTATTTTGGTCATAACTTGAGTTCTAGAAATTATTTTTGAGTGTTTCATATTGGGTTAGAAATTTAAGATATAGAGATTTAACTTTTATTTAGACCATTAGACCTAAATTTGCTTGGAATTATGTGTAAAATGGACTCAAAGTTTGAACTAGAAATCTGTCCAGTAAAATACTAGGCAGAATGAAATGAATGTAGTTTAGAGAAAGATTTATAACTTTTCCTAAAAAATTCGGTTTAATGTGATTCTAGTTTGACATTAAAGATAAGACATGTACCTACATTTTGTTAGTTGATCACTTATCCAAATTATGTGTAAAAATGGATGAAAAATATAGGGCAATATAAGGCAGAAATGTTGTCCAGAATAAGGTAGGTTGTATGTATGTGTTGATTGTGGAATGTTTTGATAGAAAAATATACTATTTGACTTTTCTTATAGTTATAATGATTAAATGATCAAGTATGATGTTATAAAATATTTAATGGAGATTAATGCATTTATGTGAAATTATATTAGTGTTACATACATAATTTATGTAAATTAAGTAAAGGTAACAAATATAATTATTCCCTATAACATCTAGTTAAGAACTAGAAATTAAGATAAGTTAGCATGCAAATAAAATTGTAGAAATGTAGGCACTAGAAAATAGTGTTGAGATTTAATTTACGTTGACACTAAGAAATAGTGTTGAATTAAAATTAAGTAGGCACTAAGAAATAGTGCTGAGTTCGAAATTATGTAAGCACCAAAAATGTGATGAGTTATTATGAAAAATGTAGGCATGAAATGCCGAGTTGTAAAATAATTAAGTAGGCACCAAGTATACCACCGGAGAGCAAAAACCATGTATCCAGTGTTTAGCTCCGGTCTAAGATGTCATGGGCTATCAAATAAATAGAAAAAAATGTGTAAATTATTAAATTGATATTTTAAATTGCAAGTCTTGTATTGTCAAAGAATTTCAAGCATGCTTAACGAATGAAATATTATAAAAGATTAATTGTATATTTTTGCATGACGTAAATAGTTTCGATATTGTTTGAATATTTTGGCATGATTAGTAAATTAATTGTAGTTTATAAAATTTTACTTTAGAAATATGTATATAATTATTGGATAGTTGCCAAACATACCACTAAGTTAGTAGCTTAGTCCGTTTGTTTCACGCGCAAATAAATAGACGTAATTGTTATGTTAGGGCGACTGAAAAAAAGGAGAACACCAAGATCAAATTGTAGTAGTTTATTTTCTTTTTGTATATTTTGGAGATTGTGTTGTAAAAATTAAATTTTAAGAATTTCTTTGACGTAAATTTGTGGTATGTAGGATTTATAAGGAATGAATTTTATAATTTATATATTTGGCATTATTTGTAAATGTATTTCTAAATATTATATCTTAATAAATGAGTTCTTTTAACTCAAAATATTTCCATCACTAGTTACATGTTTAAATGATAAAAAAGAAAAGAAATATAGAAATAAATATTCTACTAATAATAAACTCGAAAAATTGAAAAAAAATTATACAATAATTTGAGTATTGGTTTTTACAAAAAAAAAAGAGCTTAGTAACACTTCCATACATTATTAATGACTAGTAGGGTAAGAGAGCACTACATTTCCTATGCACTTTTTTCTATTTTGGTAAAAGGTATGTACATATAGGCATATTAATTTGTTTATCATGTATCTTGATGTGCTTTGTATGCTGTAAATGTGAAAGAATGGCTAAATGGCATGTTAGGGTTGATTTATAACATAGTTATTTGGTTTGAAGTGTTAAAATGGTATATGAAATATGTTTTGATTTATCATGACCTAGAAATGGATTTAATGCTTAAAATGTTGTTTAAACATGTTGTAGATATGATATGAGTATGAATGTGTTGATAGGAGTGATTGACACTGGTCAATCTTTAGAGATTTTGCATGAAATGCATGAATGCTCTATTTTCGAATTATTGGAGATGCATGATTCACGCACGTGAACAAGGGTGTCATGATCATAAATGTCTAGGCTCGATGAACTTGTATGAACCCATAATTTTATGGTTTGGCTTCATGATTGGGAAGCCATGATGACATGGTGTCATAGTTATGATTAGGTAATTCACTCATATCATTGCTTTGCTTCTTTCATACGATTTTTCACAAATAAAGTAATAGTGAAAGTATACCTTAATGGCTAAGAATAAATAGTTCACACTCGTGAAGCAAGATGAATGTATGAAATGTACATTTTTATTTGTGATCTTAATTGATGGTTTGTTAAATGCATATCATGGGATGTATGTCTACATGGAATATAACCCATGGATTATATGATTTGACATTTATGTGTTGGTATGAGAATGCATAAATGAGATATAATACTCGTAATAACATGTGATAAAATGAATCGAAAGATAAAAGTTACAGTTAAATGCCTAATTCTCTAATTTAGGATTTGATATAATATAGATGACATATCATTAAGGGGGTTATGATACTGTAGAATATTTTTATATGAGACCTTGGTAGCTGAAGCTCAGCTTAGAACACCTTTGATCCTCAGTTTCATGCAATTTTTAGGACAAGATGGCTTAAGCTCAAGTTAGAGTGCCCTTGCTCCTGTTTTTACTTAGTCATTGAGGCTGAAGCTCAGGTTAGAGCACCATTGACTTGAGGGTCTTACATGAGCAATTTTACAGTTAGTAGGCATAGTGGTTGAAGTTTTAGTTTAATCGCACCTATTCCACAACCTGCATCTAGATAGTCTGACTTAGAGTTTTGGATGAAGTTAAAAAGGAAAAGTATGATAATTGTAATATATGGTAATGAAGTGATAAGATCAGGTAAATGATATGGTATTAGTTATATAAACTTTGTATTTGTATATAGATGGATTATTATGTAATGTCTATGGTATTTAGAGGTATGTTGTTTTAGTGTCAACGCATGTAACATATAGAATTTATGATTATAGGGATGACCATGAGATATGTGATGAGACATTGTGTAATATTATATAAACTGTAGAATTTTTATGCACATATGTACTATTAAGCATTAGTTTGGTTAGCGTGTGAGTTTTCTACATGCAGGTTTTGGAGCCTAGATAGTAACGACATTGACAAAAAATGAAGCAAACCCATATAGAGATTGGACAGTGCAACCCAGGCTTGGGTTGGTTTTCATTCATGCCACATTTAGTATTCTTTTGTTATGTCATGAATTTGGGTTTTTTTATATACATGTCCTTTATCATGTAATGAGATTTTACAATATGTATTTGATAATATAGAGCTCGTAAAGTCGTAAACATGTTTTATATTATTATAAAAATCAATGGATCTGATTGTTTTTTATTGTGGTGGATTTTATTCTTTATTTGCATAATAATGTATAAGTAGGTTTTAAAATAAGAATTTTTTTAATTTAAACAGTCTTTTGCAAAATATCTCATAGCATCCATTGGTACAGTTGGGGTTTTTCCAGTTGTAACAACAGGTATTACAATTTCTCTCATTCATGTTGTAATGTCCGTAATTAGGACCTAGTTAATAATATGGATTAAGAAAATATACAAGTATATGTTTAAAGGAAAAAAAAAGTTAATGATGATAGTGATGAATGTATAGTTCATGCTTGTGACTTAATTGTCACGACCATGAAAAATATTGATTACGCTCGTGATTTATCGGGTCACACCCGTGAACATCATTAGATATAAAAACATGATAGTTATTCTTCCTTTCTCTCACGAACAAAAATCAAAAGAAACCTTAAAGTTTGAGATTTGCTTATACCAGAGACCAAAGCCTTATGTTTTTCTTTGATTTCCAGCCACAAACACCTAAGCTAAAGCAAAAGATTAAAGTTTCAACAAGCTCTTAGGAAATAGGAGCATAAAAAGGTGATTTTGAACCTACATTTAGTGGGTTAAGGGTTTTTATGCATGCATAGTACACAACATATATCTCTGATGTGGGCTACCTCTGACAACTTATAGGAGTGAAGAAAGTATAGATGGAGCTAGAAGCTTATGATGTTGTTGAGAACAATAGTTCTATTGATCCAAAGGCTACTAATCAGCCTGGTGCTTCAAGTGTACGAGCTCCAGGTGCTGCTTCTTCCTCCTTTATCACTTTCTTTAATATAATTTCTACATATTAACCAACCCCAACCATTCCACCACCTTTCCTCCATAGCCAAAAGCTTGATTAGAGAGAGAAAGTGAGAAAGAGTGAGAAAGGCATAAAAAGGGAAATTTCTTATGTGATTAAGCTTGAGAAAGCTTGAGGACGTAAAAAGAAAGAGAAATAAGCAAGAAAAGAGAAGAGAGAAAACCTTAGTGGTTCATCCATAGAGAGAAAAAAGTGAAGGTAAGGTATTTTTCTTTTCCTCTTTAACTTCCTCTAAAGAATGATATGATTTTGAACTCATTTAGAGCTTGAGTTGGAAGAGAGAGAGTTTAGGGTTTTAAGAAAGAAAAAATATTGTTTAGAAAGGGTTTGGTAAAAAAATTGTTTTAATAATGTTTTTATGTATTTTAACAGCTCAAGTTAATAAAGAACAGGCTCAAAAGAGCAAAGGAAAGGAAAAAGACACTTAAAGGGTTAAAGAGAAGAAAGACAAAGAGGTAAGTGCATAACTTAAGACAATAACCTATATTTTATCATCAGATTGCATGATTTGAGCATTTGGCATGTAAATAAATGTAAAGTAGTAGTATTTTATATTAAAATTATGATGATGTATGTTTGCTAAACTTAGGATAATGTTTGGTAAAAATAGAAATACGTTGATTATGTGTTTTTCCTGGATTTTGTGGAGCAGTTATACATAATTTTTAATAACTTAAGTACTGGAATTCATATGAGTCTGTTCTTTATTGGAATTGAAAGTTAAGATATAGGGATACATTTATGAGGATCATATAACAGAATTTTGATGGTAACTATGTTAAATGTCGGCACAAAAATCAGACCAGAAAACTATCCAGAAAATTTTGAGCAAAATTTTTAATAAGCAGTTAATATTTAATTGTGTATATCTTTTGCTACATAACTCCAAATTAAATGTTTCAAATTGCATATTAAAACTAAGATATAAGGATATAATGCTTTATAAAACTATTTAATTAAATTTGGATGGGAATAAACTCAAAATTGAGATAAAAAATAGAGCATGAAATCTGCCAGTAATAGGGAAGAATATAAATTGAGAAATGTAATATGTAAATTAAATTGGATCTTATTATATAATTCAAATGATATATACATTGAGTAATTACGTGGTTAATTGAACCATTAGACCCATAAAATGTATGAATTAAAGAGTTATGAATTTTATAACAATAAATATGAACCCTAAAGCACTTAGTCTAGAACTAGAGTGTCATATTCGCTAATTTATACCTAAGTCACGCAAGTTGTTTAATTGACTTGTCGGTTTGACTGAAGTCTAAAATTGGATTTTTTATCGAAAAATAATGAAAATAATGGAAATTAAGTATGAAAAATATCTAATACAGTGTTCAAAATATTTCAAGATGTTAAATTTCGGTAAAGGACTAAATTGTAAATTTTGAAAAGTTTAGGGGTCAATTTATATTTACCAAAAATTTGAGGATTAATTGGGATAATCATCAATTAAATACATGAATTGGGACCTAAAATGCATGTGGAGGCTAGCCACACCAAGTGAAAAATTTTAAGAGGCCAATTGACTTGCATGAATTGAAAATTAATGAGGGCTTATAGAATATGGCTTAGGTGTCCCATAATTATGTAGCTTGTATTTATTCTTTTAATTGTTCTTCATCTCTTCATATCTAGAATTTTCTATATTTTAATTTCTTGAAGCATAGCACACCAAATGACATACAACAATTAGCCAAGTGAGGTGCATGAATTAAACATTAAAGAGAGTTTCTAGAATGTGGCTTAGGTGTCCCCCATCTTAATGACTTTTGTCATCTTCCTCTTGATTGTTTCTTCTTCTTCCTTATCCATTTTCAATAAGGAAAATTCTGTTCTCCACACCAGCCACATTTTTCCCTTGGACAACCATAACAAACCTTGTTCTAAGAAGAGAAAGTGAGAAAAAGAGAAAGGCATGGGAAATTCCATTTTCATGCCTAAGGAAACTTAGGAGAGTAAGGAAGAAGAGAAAATTTAGGGTTTATGAAGTTTTATTAATCTGATTTTAAATTTAGGAACTCAAGTTAACAAGGAACTAGATCAAGGGAGCAAAGGAAAGGAGAAAGAGAAGTAAAGAGAAAGAAAAGAGAAAAAGAGAGGTTTGTGCATAACCTAAGGCAATAGCCTATTTTAATTTTTTTAATTAATTACATAAATTAATTTTTTGACATGTTTATGATTATGAATTAATATTATTTGTGATGAAAAATCTTGGGGATGCATGTTTGCTAGACTTAGGATTTATTTTGATAAAAATTGAAGATAGTTCATGCATGTATTCTGTGCTGGAAATGGATGAGCAGTGAACACTTAAACTGTTATAACTTAACTTATAGAACTCGGTTTTGCATGTTCTTTATTGGGTCTGAAAGATAAGACATGGATTTATAACTTTCATTGAGACCATAAATCCTGAATATGTCTGTAATTATCCAGAAAAATTCATAAGGTTTGGACATAAAATCTGTCCAGAAATTCTGAGCAGAATTGTTAGTAATGAGCAGTAAGTACTTAAACTGTTATAACTTGAGTTTAGGAGCTTGAATTTGTGTGTTATTTATTCGGTTTGAAAGCTAAGACATAGAGCTATAATTTTATTTAGACCATAACATTTGAATATGTTTGTAATTGGCCAAAAAAATTCATATAGTTCAGACTTAGAATCTGTCCAGAAAATTCTGGGCAGAATTGCTAATGACCAGTCAGTGTTCATTTTATCATATCTTTTGATACAAAACTCAGCATTATGTGATTCAAGTTTCATATTAAATTTAAGATCCATATCTAAAATTCAGAATGAAATAGGACCAAAATTAAGGTCCAAAATAAAGAACAGAATCTGCCAATGACAGGGCAGCATGTGAGTTGAGGAATGGAATGAGTAAAATGATGAGAACTTTGTTATATTATGTAAATATTATTTTAATTGAGTGATTATGTGATTATTTTGAGATATTACATGTATGAAAAGTATGAAATTAATTGTTATGAATTTTAATGAAATTGTATAAGCCCTAGAACACTTAACTAGAACCAACTTAGGGTAGTTTGACATGCCAAATAGGGGGGAGTATGATGAAAATGATTAAATCCATTAATGGTATGAATATCTATGCTGGTAATGACACTTTTATATACGCCGGTAATGGCACAGTTATCTACGTCTGTAATGACACAGTTATCTACGCCGGTAATGACATTGTTATCTACGCCGGTAATGACACAGTTATCTACGCCGGTAATGACATTGTTATCTACGCCGGTAATGACACTTATATGCGCACATCATATTACCCGGGTGACACTCCTAAGTGCCTGGATGACAACTCCGTTATCTGAGTCAATGGTTCATAGGTGTCCTTGGCATAAATAAAGACATAAATAAAAAGTCATGGAACATAAAAGAATTATTGATAATAAAAATGGAATTATGAATTGTGGAATGTATAAAAAGAAGATTTAGTGTTATACAATAAGGTGATAATAAAATAAATAAATATGAGATAAAATAATGTAATTTGATGTCTATACATGCTAGAATACCATGATATGTATATTTGCATGAGAATATGATTAAGCATGAGTTGAGATATGATAATGCATGATTGCATAAAATAGTTTATTGCCTTATTTATATGCACCACTAAGCCTTGAGCTTAGCGTGGGAGTTTCCTTCCGCGCAGATTTAAAGAAGTAGCAGAGGTTTTTGGATAAAGACACGGTGATCCAAGTCCAGTAGGGCAACTCGTATCAAATATTGTGGGTCACACAAATTATGTAATTATGGTTTGAGTTTTATTTTGTAGTATTTGTAGAATAAACAACACGTTTTGTAAAGAACGTGTTATTATATAAAAAAAATGTAGTCTATCTTTTATGTTATAATTTCTTTTATATTGCAAAGTAAACAAATAGTAAATATATATATATATATATATATATATATATATATATGAGTAATTTTTAGTTATACATAATTTAATAAAATGATATTTTAACCGATGAAGTCAGCGTAATACACCCTCATTCGGGCATAAGTTGCTAGGGTGAGAGAGTGTTACATAGAATATTGGATAGTTTAATATGCCAATCAAGGGTCTAGTTATTATGCTAGTGATGATACTCATATTATATCGGTAATGTCACCTATATTATACCGGTAATAACACACATATTATGCTAGTGATAACACTTATATTATGCTGATGGTAGTATTTGTATACGCATACCACTATACTCAGATGTCAATTTTATTATGCCTGGATGACCAACTCTGTTATTCTAATTAGTAGTTTGGTCTTTGGTGTTATGAGCATAATTACATTGAAAATAATATAAATTATATTATATGAATTTCGAATGCTAATTGCTTATGTATGCAAATGAATCTAATGAACATAATAAGAGTAATGTATCTGTATGTAAATGTCATATAATTGCGTATTGCATGTATATAGTTGTTGTCATATTCATATGCATCACTAAACTTAGTACTTATTGCTTATGTATGCAAATGAATATGATGAACATAATAAGAATAATGTATTTGTATGTAAATGTCATATAATTATATATTGCATGTATATAGTCTATTGTCATATTTATATGCACCACTAAACGTAATACTTAGCGTGAAAGTTTCTCTTGTGCCGATATAGCAAAGAGAAATTGAAGGTCAGTAAGAAAGCTAATGGAAATTTGGTCCTGTAAAGTAGCCAAGTTACATAGTGGGCTTTATATTTTTGTATTTTTATTATGTATATCTTTTCTTGTGGAGAAAAACTTTGTATTTTGCACAATTATTATGCTTTATAAATAATATTTTTGTTATCATAATATTTTATATATAAAATGTGTAGTTAAATTTGATAATAATATTGTGTTATGTTTAATATTAAAAAAATACATGTTACTCTATAAGCTATATATGTTCAAGTTACTTTATTTATTAAATATTTTTTCTGAAGAGATAACATAACATCTCTGTAACCGGGCACTAGCTATTGGGGTAGGGGGCATTACAATTAGTATTATTTATATATTTTATTTATTTTTATTATAATTAGCATACTCTAATTTTTTATTCATTTGAAATTGTCCGTCTCTTATTTTATTTTTTTGCAAGCTTTCAAATTATTTATACAATTCATTTTACAATTATCACATGTAATTGACTTTGAAAACTGATGGTAAGAAAAACAAAAGTTCATTTTTTGTTTTCTCAAATCTCAAATACATTTTGTTTGGGGTCCTTCCAATCATTTATTTTTTTTTAAAAAAAGCAATTATCATGTGGTTAAAATTTGCCACTAACGTGGCTTCTTATTAGCCATTTGTGTGCAAGCTTTTGTGCCTATAAAAGGCACACAATTTGTTACTTACAAGCACTACAAATGATCCATTGAAAGAAAAAAATAAAAGAATTAATTCATTTGACAATTGATTGAGAGAGAGAAAGTTGAATTTTTTGGAAATTTTTGTAAAAAGGGGTGAGTAATAAAAATAGTGAAAAAAATATTTTGATATTTTTGAAAAACAGTTGAGTGTTACTATTTTTGGATATATTTAATATGTTGTATTACTTCCAGTCTTTTATATAGGAAATGTTCTATCTTTTTATCCATTAATTTTATCGGTAAAAGAAAATTTTTTCGAAGTGTGTCTCATGGACATAGTCCAAATCAAAGGCACCGTACTAAATTTCTGGTGTCATTTTTATTAATTATTTTTATTCTGTATTTATTTTATTGTGAGGAGAAAAAAAGATCATGCATCAAGGAAAAAACTGATAATAGCCAAAAACATGAGTTAGCGTGAAATGACTTCTAAAATCACAAGTAATCCATGATTTGCTATTAACCAATGATTTAAATAAAATTGAAAAATGACTTTGGCACACTATATACTATTTTAAATAATCGGACTATTATACAATTTAACCATATTTTACATTTAGGTAATGAAATTATGATGATAAAAATATTATAATATGTCTAACCTTTTGCTGCAATACAACATAATTGACTTATAAAATTTCAAAATATAACTTTTGATGTACAATATATGGACTACATGAAATTATGTTAATAAAAATATTGCAATATGTCTAACAATTAATATTTATAATATTTTTTAAGCATATCATTATTTTTTAAAAAAAAATATATTTTTATATAAGATTGTATTATTTATGTTGCTGCTCCTACGCTTTCATATTATTTTAATTCTACTTTTACTGTACAGATTTATCTTCCCAAAGTAATGCGAAATTTACTTACTAATTTAATTTATAAAAGTAGGAACATATGCCATGAATTAGAGGAAAAAGCTAGAAGAGTCGGAGCATTACAATTGATTATTGACACCAAAGGAAATAAATATTCGTGAATGGTGGGGAGATCAATAGAAAAGCCGAAGGCAGAGATGAAAGCCACCGGCCATCACGTCGTCCATCTGCCTTTTCCACCATGCACTATCATTATTTCGTTCTTTATTCCTTTATTCTTTTTATTAAAAAAGATTATCTGAATTAAAATTAGTCTCAACATTTTACAAGCATCTTAATACTATTTGGATAAAAAATAATTAATATATTAATTATTGGGATATATTGTTAAAATAAACACCCAACCTTTGCTTCATTTTTCAATTATAATCCTATCCAAAAAAAATCACAAGCACATATCTAAGGATGAAGTCAGAAATTTTACTTAGAGGGATCCAATTAGAAAAGTATAAAAATAAATAACTAAATTATCAGCAATTATGGTTTTTCATATAATAAATAATCAAATAGTCATAGACATAAAAAAGAAAATGAAATCAATAATTTTTACTCTCTCTTATTTTAGAAAAAACATAAAATCTTTACTCTCTAATTATTAACATAATAATTGATAATCAAATAAATTAAAATAAATCCAATAAAAATTTTTAAAGTGTAAATATAAACAATTTAACTTAAAACTCTTAAATATTAGTTTCCTATGAGGATTTGATGAAGAAATAATAGATGTAGAAAAAGTATTGAAAATATAGCAAAAACATAGTGAAAGTTAGAAGAATATACACAGTCATTCAAAACAAAATAATAAATTAGATTTTTTTAAGGAAATATAAAATAAACTAAACCATCCTTAAAAATTTCAAAAATTCCAGAGGAATCCAATATCCCCTTTAGCCGTAGTGTCATTCTCTCAGTGCATATATCCAACACTTAGTACATACACGTAAACGTAAAATAACATATATAAATCAATAACTT
This sequence comes from Triadica sebifera, assembly GCA_023653625.1. Taxonomy (NCBI): domain Eukaryota; kingdom Viridiplantae; phylum Streptophyta; class Magnoliopsida; order Malpighiales; family Euphorbiaceae; genus Triadica; species Triadica sebifera. The sequence continues at coordinate 11,076,873 of CM042903.1, read as the reverse complement.
GTGGAGATATATAAAGTTTGGAATTCGAACCTCTAGTTGGAACCATTATAAAATATATATATATATATATATATATATAACACATATAAATTCCTACAGATATACCTCATTGAATTTGAATCTATTTACTAATATCATTAAACCCAAAATCTAGAATATTTGTCAACATTTGTTAATCTGAAATAACTAATTAAATCTTGAAACATCAATATGCATACTTTGTTTTGATTTTTTTCATGCTTAGTTATCCTTCTATGCAATATACAAAAATCCAAATTTTACTCTTAATCATATTATCTACAGAGATAGGCTGTAATACTTTATCTAGTATATTACATTATTAGAAAATATTATCAATTTTGAAAGGATGACAAAGAAAATGAAAACGAAAAAAATATATATATACGAAAGATGAAATTGCTAATTGGGCAGAGTTTCATCCAAATCGAACCAACTTTGCTTGAAGAGCTAGCGTGGGAGATAATTATTTATTGCTTTCCGCCATAGGCATCTTGCTTTTCATTACCCACACACAACTCTCCCTCTTTTCTATTTTTTCAGTCAAGAATATGTTAGAAATGATGAATTTTATTTGTAGATTTTGTTTATTCTCTATTAACTTGAGAAAATGTTCAACTCAAAAACAAAATTATAAAGTGTCAAACATATACTCATATAATTAAACAAATAATTATTTTTATGATTTTTTACTTTCTTCGATCTTATTAGATCTTTTACTTGGAGACGCTTCTAAAAAAAACTAAGAAAGAAAAAGGATAATGACTATAAATTAAAGAATTATTTCAACAATAGGACAAGATTTAAAATTAAACATGCAAGTTTTATTTATGGAGAGAATTCTAATGTTAATAAAACCTTAACACAATATTAATATAAAGTTTATAGTAAGTATACTATCCATTGTAATAAATAAATACTCACATAAATATAAATTAATAAAATAAAATATCAATATTACAAATTTTTAAGTCAACTATATAAATTTTAATTAGTTTAATAGAATTCAAGTACTACTTAAAGTTGATTAACATAAATAATATAGATAAAATTAAATAAACACCATGTATCATGCGGGCTTGCGTCTAGTTGTAGACCGGTGCAATGTGCATGTTTATTTTATTTATATTTTGTATTGCCGTATTTTTTATATTTACATTTATCAAAATATTTTGTTATTTTATATCTACTAAATATAAATGTATGTTTTTTTTTAAAATAGTTATTTGATTTTTCATTACTTATATAGTTATATGTCTCATAATAACATTATTTTTTATACATTTTTTTATTTGAAAATTAATAATTAAAAAAATATATTAATTAATAATTATAAAATTAATAATTACAAATGTCGGGATGATGCACACAAAGAAAATGAATGAATTGGTAGTTAATTGAAAGTTTGAGATTAATGAACAAATACAATGGAGAATTAAAAGAGATAAGGAGAATATAAAGAACACAAGAAATTTATAGTGGTTAGAACAACAATCTCTATGTCCACTTTCTAATCACCAATTGGAAATTTTCTATTATTTCTCTTCAAATAGTACAAGAACGAGGTCTTACGAACTCACCTCAAACTTAGGTGTTTCCAAGTTTTAACGGGGGCTAATTATAAACCTAAAGTGTTTTATTAAGGGCTTACACTCTAACCCCAACAAAAGTTTTTTTAGGCTCACTATTAAACTCTTACAAGTGTTTTTCCATGCTAATACATAACCTTGATCCCAAGTAATTTATGTCTAAATACTAAAACTATTCCAACTCACAAATACAAAGATTATAAAGTTGGAGAACCACACTACAAAAGCTTAGGCATATGGGGTTTGTATTACTTACTTAAAAAGGCCTTTAGAGGGGGCGTTTATATGCTTAAACCTCCAAAGAGACGATACATTAAAATCCAAAATGTACTCCCTTCCAACAACTAGTTTTCTATAGCTTTTATTTTCCTATTAGATCTAAAGTCATTCTCATGCTTTGCCTTTTGTGGTCACAATTTCTTCAGCTCCCAATGATTACTTCCACATACTTCCTTATGGTTGGGTGTGATTGGCTTCGGGCTCCAACGGTTACTTCTTTTGAAAATTCCTCATTCGCGGTCATGCTCCCATTGTCATGGGCTTTCTCACAGTCATGCTCTTCACCACAATCTCCTTTGTCCATTTTGGGTTTCGTTAGTTGTTGCAATTGCGGTCGCACTTCTTAAGGTAATAGTCGTAATTCTTGTTATGCTCATAACTCTTTGACATATGACATGCTTAGACTGACTTTCTTTTAGCTGGCTTGGCATTATGAATTTTGTGGTCGAGATAATGTGCCTCATGGTCGCCCTTCTAGTCGCAAACCAATATGATTTTTATTGCATTTTGACTTCACCAGATTCGTGATTGCTAATGTATGGGTGTGGTCATGAAGTTCTATTCAAGAGCAATCTTTATTATCACAGTCGTGATTTATGTGTCCACCAAACTCTTTCCATTTTCACCAAGTGTTTATTCTTTTAATTTTTATAAAACATTAAAACCTATAAGCACAAAACTTAACAAATGTATTAGTGATTCTCAATTTAATTATCAAGATCAAAACAGAGATGCACAACTTAAGCTAACAATCTTCACATTTTTAATTTTGACACTTAAATTGAGCCAAAATTAAAATGCTCAAAATGAAATATGTATGCCAAACAATCAAATATTTGAAAAAATTATGTAACGCTCATTAATTATAACCTATAGGTTATGTTGGTTCTAGAGAAATGGCTATGTCATTAAGGGTAGTGGTATGTTTGAAAAATGAGTTAAAATAGATGAACAAAGATTAAAAAAAGTCAAATACCATAGGATTCACTTCTGTGAATGGTTGGTCAAGGCCATGAATAGTGTGGTTTAGTGTTCATGTCTATAAATGGTTTGTCGTGACTTTGAATGTCATGGTTTAAGTGTTTACACTTGTAAAGGTAGACTTATAGCTGTGAAAGCTAGTCAACCAAGAGCAAGTGAGGTAAATATACTTTTCTCTCTCTCCCATCCTTTTTTTTCCTATCATAAACCTACTCCTTTTACTCATCCTTTCATGCCACAACCAACTCCATCTTGTTCAGCTTCATTTTCCTGATCAAAGAGAAGAAAAAATGTTCATAAAGAGCATTTTTGAAAGGGAAAGAGGAAGAACTGAGCTGGATGGAAGATCATTCTTCAATTATCATGGGTCTAGAGGTGCTAGAGACAAAGAAAAATAAACACAAAGGGGAAGATAAGCTTAGATTGAGTTTGAAGTGGTTAAAGAAGGATCTTTGGTTAAAGGTTAGTACATATATATATATATATATATATATAATTCTAGATTATGCTTTATAGGTGTTGAGTGATGTTTCCTTAATGTCTTGAAGTAAATTTTTATGGGTTAAAAGTGTGTTAGACATGATAAATAATGGGTACTTGATGAACATGGTGGTCATATGTAAATGCTAAAATTGAAGAATTTGAGATTTGAATCTATGTATGAATAAGGTTGTAAATGTGTAAAAAGGTATACAAGGTATGTATTTGAGTTATATTTATGTTTGTATGTTGATAGGAGTGATTGACATTAGTCAATCTTAAAAACTTTGCATGTCGTTTGGAATGCTCTGTTTTGAGCATGATTTTGATTACTATATTTTCCAGATTCACACATGTGAACTATGTGTCATGGTCGTGAATACTTGTTTTTTGTGGTTTTTGGGCAGAAGCGTTCACGCTTTATGTCATGCCCGTGAATATCGAATTGTAAGATCAATAGTTACATGGTTAAATCAAGACCAGATTCATGAGTGGTGACCCATCAAAGTCGTATTCATGCCCATGAATGTTTAGTCATGGCTGTGAAGGTAGTCGTTTCACATCAGTGAACATTAGACTCACGACCATGAACACAATATGCCTATAAACTTGTTACATAATGATAAATGTTTGTGATTTATATGTTTTGGACAAGATTCAATGCCACGGTCCCTATTCATATTATAACATAGCATGGGTGCTATAATGACATGATGCATGTTAAAGGTATGAATAAAGGGAGTATATGACATGATTTTGTGGTATGAAATGCATATTGTTATGGATGTTATGACATGAATAACATGAATTTGACATAATGTATGGGTAAACATTTCTATACATTACTAAGCTTAGGTGAGCATTTTATGGTTATGTGATTTGAAAGTGTATGAATCAAACTTGGTTTTGATGATGATAAAACTCACTTTTAATTGTTATTAATTAACATGGATTGAACATGAACATATTGTTAAAGAAGTTCTCTAAAGGCAATCACCTTAAAACTTATTGTACAAATTTATTTGATTAATAAAATACATTTTCATTAATTTGATATTCATTTGATATATGAATTGATAATGATCTTAAATCAATTAATGAAGTCCTTGATACATAACATACCATGAAGGAAATCATGATGAGATCATGATATTGAGATTCTTATCATGTGTAATTATGTTAGTATTTAAATTATCCCTTGTCATAGGATTAATTAGACAAAATATTGTTAATCCGGATAGACTAGCACATGTTATACTCTTTGATTGGATCAAGTTGTAGATCTCATAATCTGAGAACATGAGATATTTAGAGTTAACATGTGGATGCTTGCTAAGTGTAGCTAAGTACATTGGATGACCTGCTATGAGACAATTATATGGATAATCTATTCATATGTGAATGATAGTCTCATCATAGCAATGGTGCAAGTATCCTTAGACTTAAGGAACTAATGATAACTTGGATATTGATTTTGTATTTTGACACTATTCCTTATTGTCTAAAAGAGGTTGCTCATAAGGTGGTGATTGGATGCAATTTGAGGTATTCGAAGGTAATTGGGTAACCAACAAAGGATTCATCACTTTTGATAGAAGGAGTGTATACCCATGTTTGGGGTCATTACTTAGGAATCTCTGGTCGGAGTGGAAATGTCATGAAGATATTCTTCAATAACATGTCTAATAGAGTAATGAGCCTCAAGGACAAGAACTAACATTACTTGGGCTAGATGTGATGTAATCAGTCTAATGGGAATTAACACATGTCCATACTCTAAACCAAGTGAGGTATAGAATGGTGAAAGGAATAATTGCACAAAAATTGTCTATGAAAAGATTCGTAGTTAAATCATTGACTTTCCTTGTAACACTTGGAATTAAAGCCTATAAGTTATGTTATTGGTTAGTGGGAAATGGGGGATTAAAAGGAGTTTTGAGATGTTGAGAGTGGCTGAAATTTGATGTTTCACACCTGTGACAATAGGTGTCACAACTGTGAATATTGGGTTTTAGTGCACAATCGTGATGAGGTTCTTCACAGCCATGAAGAGTTGCTTCACGACCGTGAGGGAAAGGTTCACGCTCGTGAAAGAGGAGTCACTACCGTGAAGCCTGAGCAGATAGAACTGGTGAGACAACCATATTTTTCTCTCTGCCATTACCTCTAAATCCACTTCCTACTCTTTGTTAACCAACCTAACACGCCATATGCATCTTCTCCTTCCTCTAGAGCTCTTCTTCTTCCATTGTTAAAGCTTGGAGAGAGCTTGTTTCTATAAGTAAAGTGAGGAAAGAGTGAGAAGGAGTGAGTTGTGGCTTACAAAGGAAAAGCTTGGTTTTCTATTTTGGACCATTGGTTCATTTTCAAAAAGCTAAAAGGACATTTCTTCATCTTACTAGGACTTGGAGAAAGTGCTAAAAGTCCATCTCATGGAAGAGGACAAGATGGAAAAGATCAAGCTTTAGCTAATCTCCATCCTAGGTGTAAGGTTTGTACATAACAACACTTAAGGCTATAACTTTGTGTTTTTTGTGTTTTTTGCTTTACATGCATGTTTTAGATGACCAATGTGTAGTTAAATGGCAAAACGTGGGGTTAATATGCATGATGTGAATTGGTATGAATATGGTTAAATTGATATATCTGAGGAACAATTCTGATTATTAATGATGATTAGAGATGATATAGTCGTGATAGATAGCTTGAATACATGTTAGAATGTTAATAGGGTAGGCTGACATTGGTCAACTGTAGTGAGTATTGCATGTGGAATTGACATGATTTGTGATGCTCTATTTTTCTAGAAAAAATTCCATATTCAAGGTCGTGAAAGGTGGATTCACGAGCATGAATGTCGTGAGATGCATTGTTATTGCTGAAGTAGACCCATTCACAAAAAGCTTCACGGTTGGGTTCACACACGTGAAGAAGTGATCACGGCCGCGAACGTATGCTGATTCACGGGTTGAATCATGGCTTATGTCACAGTGGGACTACCCATGAATGGTTATTCATGAGCGTGAAGCTATTTATGATACAAAAATTGTATGTTTGGTTTGAATCAAATTTGATTCGTTGGGAGGCAGTAGGCCTCGGATGCATGCTATTAGCATGGTATGGAAATATATGATTGTGAAAATCATGAGATTTATATAAAATATGATAATGGATAATATGAACATGCATATGATAACATTGTAAGCCTAATAACACTAACTAGGACTAGAGCTTGGATAGATGGCATGCCATTAAGGGGGGAGATTGATATCGGGTGACATATGTTGATCATGATTAAGATATTTTGAAGAATTATCAGGTGTTTAGAAGACTTGAGGTCTAGCTAGGTGGGTTTTCCTTGCAACTATTTTGTGCACTCATTTTCTTTGATGGATTATGATTATGATATTTTGAAGAATTATGAGATGTTTAGAAGGCTCGAGGTCTAGCCAAGTGGGCTTCTCTTGTAGTTGTTCTGTGCACTCATTTTCTTCGGTGGACTTATGATTGTGATATTTTGAAGATTTACGAGGTATTTAGAAGGCTTGGGATTTAGCCAGGTGTGCTTCCCTCGTAGTTGTTTCGTGCACTCATTTTTTCATCGGTGGATTATTTTGGCTCTAACGAGAGCTACAGAGTACCCATATCCATTTTAGTTTAGTTATGAGTAGGGTGGGCAAAGGTAAGTTAATTAATAAATTGTTATATATGATAAACATGTGTATGACATTGAGAGATTGTGTGAGATGTCATGTAGTGTTGTGCATTATATATATATATATATATATATATATATATATATATATATATATATATATATATATATATATATATATATATAAAATCTTGATGGCATGTCATGTAGTATACGAGCTAGTGCATATGCGGATTTCGAGGCAAGTTGTTATAGTAGCTCGATAAGTATATCATGCATATTATTATATTTGTTGTATGCCTTGCATGTTGTTATGTACCACTAAGCACGAGTTGCTTAGCGTATGGATTTTTCATGTGCAGGTTTAGAGCATAAGAGAGGACCGACAGAGGAGGATGCCCAATGATTAGAGTTGAGGATATTCATTCGGGGTGGGTGGTATACTATTGTATCTTATTTTTGGTTGTTTTGCCATGGGTTGGGTAGTTGTTATAGCTTTACATATTGTATTTCAGAGACATGTAGTTTTAGAATTATTCATTTTGTAAAACTTTGGGCTTGTGTATGCCTGTAGGATTTGTAGTAAACTTTTATTTTATGTTGATTGATTTTATGATTTTAAGAATACTTTTATTTTATTTAGTCATCATGTCCATGGTGTATAAAAGTTTTTAAAAATTTTGACGTTTTAACTCATGTACTTTGTAGCATCATTTGGTACAATTGGATTTAGTCTTAATTATATCGAAGGGTGTTACATTCCGATTAATTAGAAGTCATGATATGTTGCTAGATATCGCTCATGACTTAATCGAGAATCTAATGAGTTACACGCATTGGAGATGTGGAGAATGAGTAAAATAGTTTTGGATAGGTTTCAAAAATATGTAAGAATTATTTTAGATCGAAATACGATGAGATCGTGGAAAAAAATTGCTAAGGAGATGTCATAGGCCTATACGGGTATGCTGGCCAGGCAGGCCCATGCGGGCTGCATTGCGCGTAGTGCCGTTCGGCCATAATTAGCCTTAATTAGACCAATTATGGCCATTACCTTTCATTCAAGTCATTTTTCTTCTCTGTTGATCTTTTATTTTATTTTTGAATTTGATTCAAATGAAAAAAACATCATAAGGTAGAAAAGAGACATGAAAATGATTTTTGGTAAAAAATAATTTTTGAGATATAATAATTCTCTCAACAACATATTCAAACCTAACACTTTGAATATTGCTCAAACCATCTCTTTTGATTGTTTTTTCTTCATATCTTCATGTGAATTATCATTAGAGACATCATAGTGTGGATTATTATGGTTTGCTATAACCCAATAAGGTGAAGATTTGAATAAAAATTAAGAAATTACAATATGTAATTTCCAACCTCTATGTTTGATAAATTAGTTTTAATAGCATAATCATGATATTTTGCTTCAGGTTTTAAAAAATTTTATTTTTTCATTGTGTTTATAAATGAAATTTGCCTTCAAAATCTAATAGTGGCATCAGAGACCCCTTGTGTCTATTAAAATTAATTTTAATTAAAAATGTGATGAGATTGCACGGTTTTGATGATTTTGGATTAATAGGTTTGAAAAATTAAAATTAATTTGTAAACTTTTTTATATATTTTTTTATCTAATCATGAGATGATTAAGAATAATCATTTTGATTGAAAAATGGTTTGAATGTGATTCAAATAATTAATTTCGGATTTATTTCAAAAATATTGAAAATTGCATTGTTTATTAACATGTATTATTGTTTTGGTTAATTGTTGGGGCTGTTTATATTTTTATTATAATTTGATTATGAAAAATTTATTTATACATATTGAGAATGTGTTTAAAAGCCTTTGGAAGTGTTCAATAATTAATTAAAACAAATTTAATTAATTTTTCAAACAAACACAAAAATGAGACTGTTTGGGCATACCGGTTAGGATTGTTTTGTTTGATTTTTTGTAAGTGATTATTTTGTTTTCAGTACCATGAAATAATTTTTATGTCATTAAAAATATGTTATTTTGATGTTAGATGCATGCCAAAATTATTTTGATCAAATTTAAGACTTAAAAAAATTCTAGATATCAAATGAGTCGTTTTGAACGTCGAGGTGTGTTGGTTCGTTTGTCTTAGTAATTTTGGCTTATGCCAAAAATATTTTGATAAACTTGAGCTGATATAAAAATGCTTAGAATGATTATTTGAGGTTTTAAAAATTTTTGGAATTTTTGAAAATTAATTTTGAATTAATTTAAGTTGAGGAATGGTAATTCTAGTATGACTAGAATTTGGTATGTATATTAAAATTAAATTGTTTAATTTTAACATCATCATATTCTGATTTTAAGGTGAATTAATTTTGAAAATAAATAATTTAATTTAATTTGATTTGATTAAATATTAAATTTCATATTGAAATGACATACAAAGTTTAATTAACCGAAATAACACAAGTAGATAATTTTCGGTTCAAGCATTGAATCGATTTTCAAATTGAAATCCAAAATTATTGTTATTTAAATTTATTTTATGCATTAGAAAATGCATGTTAAGGGTGTATGAAATGACATGATGGTTGATTATGGACTTAGACCCAATGTGATTGAGCATGGATGGATTTGTTTTGTTTTATGGTAAATAGGGTCTACATGTCCCTACCTCTATCTTTCTCATGTATTTCTCTTCTCATCTTACTTTCCTCAAATGTAAATTGAGGTTTTCTATAATTTGAAATATGTAATTAGATTACATAGGATTAGGATAGAATGAAGATACAAATGAGCAAGAAGCAAAGGAGATGGTACCATAAACAAGAAGACTTAGAAATAGGAATTTGATTTCTATTTTGGGTTTGAAAATTCATGTATATACCTAGGTAAGACATAGTCAATCTCTTTTTGGCTTAAGAGATTGACTTTAGTATGTCCATAATCATGTCATATAGTTAATGTAACTATCTTTATATATCCATGTGATGAATGTATGATATATAAAAACATGCAATAATAACATGTTGAGACTTAACAATGAAATCCCTCACTAAATAAACAATTAAGTCTTATGTCTTCCATTAATATAGGGAGAACCAAAGTTCTTCTAGAGTTAGGGTCGTTGAGTTTCCTCAACTTGCTCTATAAGAACATGTTCAAACTATTGAAATTAAATTTCATGATTAATGGGTTGGACTTAACCGATATCATTAGCTTTTTGGATTTGTGTCAAGGTTAATGTGTAGTGGAGACAAAGTTAGGATAGTGTACATGATATGTACACATATCGAGATTTGATAGCCCAATGTATGTGCATACATAAATTAGTTGATAGCACAAGATTCGATAGTTGCATGAATAATGCAATTGGTATGGATTAGATACCTACCAACCAAATTAAGGATGGCATGTTGAGTTGCCTTAAGGTTATTCTTAACTAGTTGGATATCGATCCATTAGGAGAACTTCATTATTGGTTCTCTTGGGTTCATATGAGAGCTATGGATTAGCAATAAAATAGTTGGAGTCATAATACGATTTATTAAAGACCTAATAAATATGCATTTTTATGTATACTTTAACCTGCTCTGTTTTACATCTAGGTTGCTAGAATCGTCATCATGTTGAGGAGTGTGAATTTGTGATCACTAATGGAGTCAAATAAGTTGACTGGGCCTAACTTTTTGGATTGGCTAATGAATTTGAGAATATTTCTCAAATCCAAAAACATTGGCTATGTCCTACATGAGGCACTTCCCAATCCCTCTGTTGCTAATGCTTCTGAAGTTATTCAAAAGGCATATCAAAAACATCTCAATGATATTGAGATGACAAGCTACATTATGCTTACCACTATGTCAGCTAAGTTGCAAAAGCAGCATGAGGTTATGAATGCTAATTCCATAGTCTACCATCTAAGGGATATTTTTGATGAGCAAGTACATTCTGAAAGGTTCGAAACTTTAAGGCTTCTTTTCCACTCTAAGATGGTTGAGGAGACATCTCTAGTTCAATATGCACTAAAGATGAATGGATATATTAAGAGGTTAGCCACATTGGGATTTGTGATGGACCGTGAATTAAGTATTGACTTAATTCTAACTAGTTTGTCTAATAGTTTTTCATATTTTGTGCTTAACTATAGGATGAACCAAATCTCCACCACTATTTCTAAGATGATCAATTGAGCCATCTGTCAAGAAGGACAGTAAAGTTGTGATGCTGATGGACTCTTCTAGTTCTAAGAAGGAGAACCTTAAGAAGAAGAAGTCCATAAAGCCTAAGGGAGGTGTGGCCAAGAAGAAGGCCAAAGAGATTTCTCCAAAAGAGACATGCTTCCATTGTGGCAAGGATGACCATTGGAAGAGAAACTGCAAGGCCTACTTGGAGTCTTTGAAGAAGAAGGCATCTGATGCCCCATCTACTTTAGGTATTTTTGTCATTGATATTATTACTGTTTCTGATAATAATATATGGAATATACATATTAGATATGTCAAATCCAATTTTAAACATCAATGATAATAAAAGGAAAAAATAAGATATCTTATGGCATTGTCGTCTTGGTCATATAAGTGAGAAACGCATGACTAAGCTACATAAGAGTGATAATTTGGAGTCATTTGATTATAAATGATATGACACATGTGAATCTTGCTTATTAGGCAAGATGACTAAATTACCCTTTAAGGGAAAGGGTGAGCATGCTAATGGGCCTTTAGACTTAATACATTTGGATATATGTGGTTCAACGTCCACAAACGCCAGATGTGGTTTCATCTACTTCATTACATTTATCGATGACGATTCACAATATAGGTACATGTACTTTATGAGATACAAATCTGAAGCTTTTAAAAAGTTTAAAGAATTCTAAAACAACTTGGCAAAAGTATTAAAACACTTCAATCAGATCGATGAAGTGAATACTTGAGCTAAGAGTTTCTAGGTTATCTTAGGGATAATGGGATATTATCTCAGTGGACTCCACCTTATACACAACAACATAATGGTGTGGCAAAAAGGAGAAACTGAATCCTGTTAGACATGGTAAGGTCTACAATTAGTTTTATGGAACTCCCTAAATCCTTTTGGGGGTTATGCACTAGAGACTGCCATTTATATATTAAATAGAGTCCCTTTGAAGTCAATTGATGTTACTCCATATGAGATGTAGAATAACAAGAAGCCCACACTTTCTTAAATTAGAGTTTTGGGTTGTCCTACTTATGTGAAGCGGATAATGTTAGATAAGCTAGAAGCTAAATTTGATAGATGTCTATTTGTGGGATATCCTAAAGCATCATATGGATATCAATTCTAACACCCATTGGAATAAAAAGTGTTTGTTTCAAGACATGTTATCTTTTTAGAAAGAATTTCTTCTAAAAGGAGATAGTGGGAGCAAATTTGAACTTGAGTAAGTTCAAGATGCTTAAGAAGACTTTAATCAACTGGTTGAACCCGAGCATGTTATTCATACATATGATATAGCAGTTCAACCTTATGAAGCACAAGAGCTTCATAGATCAAGCAAGATATGCATTGTTTTAGAAAATTTGGATTTCTCATTAGTAAATAGAACGATGTATTGCTCATAGAAAATGATGAGCTTATGACCTATGAAGAAGTTCTAAATAGTTTAGAATCTAACAAATGGCTTCAAGCCATGAAGTCAGAAATGGATTTCATGTATGATAACCAAGTATGGACTTTGGTTGAACCACCTAAAGGGATAAAGCCTATAGGGTGCAAATGGGTTTTCAAAAAGAAAACTGACACGAATGGTAATGTGTTTACCTATAAAGCTGTACTTGTAACTAAAGTTATCGTCAAAGATAAGGAAATGATTATGATGAAACTTTTAGCCCAATAGCTATGCTTAAATCCCTAAAGATATTCCTAGCCATTCCTGCTCATTATGATTATGAGATATGGCAAATGGATGTGAAGACAACTTTCCTTATTGGAAATCTAACCGAGAATGTGTACATGACACAACTAGAAGGTTTCATATCCAAAGATGGAAAAAAGGTATGCAAGCTTCAAAGATCCACTTATATATTAAAGCAAGAATATAGGAGTTGGAATATTCGGTTTGATAAGACAATCAAATAGTTTGGTTTCTTGCATAATTCATATGAACTTTGTGTATATAAAAAGGTTAGTGAGAGTGCAATCATGTTCCTTGTGTTGTATGTAGATGACATACTCCTAATGGGAAATGATGTCTTAGCCTTACAATCAGGCAAAATTTGGTTATCCAAGAATTTCTTAAGAAATAGCTTGGAGAAGTAGTCTTAATTTTGGGGATAAGGATTTATAAATATAGATCTAAAAGATTGGTTGGTCTTTCATAGTCTACATATATAGACAAGATGCTAAAGAGGTTTAGCATGAAGCATACTAAGAAAGGATATATTTTCTTGATATATGGGATTACTCTCTCAAAGTCTATATGTCCAAAGACATAAGATGAGAGAACACGCATGAGTTTGATTCCATATGCTTCAGCTATAGGATCCATCATATACGCTATGTTATGTACTAAACTCAATGTATCATACACATTGAATGTCATGAGTAGATACCAATCAAACCCTAGTATGGGTGGCTATCAAGAATATCCTTAAATACTTGAGAAGGACTAAGAATGTATTGTTGGTATATGGAGATGGATATCTTATTGTGAATGGGTATAACGATGTCAACTTCTAATTTGACAAGGATGACTCAAAATTCCAGACAGGTTATATATTCACACTAAATGATCGAGCAATCATTTGGAAGAGTTCCAAATAAGAAATGACTACTGATTCCACAATCAAAGCAGAGTACAAACAGCTTTTGAAGCAGCAAGGAAAACAGTTTGGATAAAAAAATTCATCGTGGAAATTGGAGTGGTTCCTAGCATTGTTGATCCAATACAATTGTATTCTGACAATAATGGAGCCATTGCACAAGCAAAGAAGCCATGGTCTCATCAGAGATCCAAACATGTACTTAGAAGATACCATTTGATTAGAGAAATCATTAATAGGAATGATGTAAAGATAGAAATAGTTTCCACTGATCAGAATATTGCCGATCCTTTAAGAAATCCATTTCCCTAAAAGAAATATGATTCTCATGTACTCACCTATAGAATTAAATACAAAGGCGATTGACTTTAGTTCAAGTGGGAGGTTGTCAGAGAAGTACTATCAAGGCAATCACCTTTAGCATTTATTGTATAAATTTATTTGATTAATAAAAGACATTTTCATTAATTTGATGTTCATTTGATATATCAATTGATCATGATCTTAAGTCAATTAATGAAGTCCTTGATACATAACATACCATGAAGGAAATTATGATGAGATCATAATATTGAGATTTTTATCATGTGTAATTATGTTAGTATCTAAATTATCCCTAGTTATAGGATTAATGAGAGAGGACATTGTTAATCCGGATAAACTAGAACATGTTAAACTCCTTGATTGTATCAAGTAGTAGATCTCATAATCTATAAACATAAGATGTTTAGAGTTAATATATGGATGCTTGGTAAGTGTAGCTAAGTACATTGGATGACCTGTATGAGACAATCATATGAATAATATATTCATATAGCAATGGTGAAAGTATCCTTAGACTTGAGAAACTCAAGGATATCTTGGATACTGATTCTGTATTTTGACAATATTCCTTGTTGCCTCAAGAAGGTTGCTCATAAGGTGGTGATTAGGAGCAGCTTAAGGTATTCGAAGGTAATTGGATAATGAACAAAGGATTCACCACTCTTGATAGAAAGAGTGTCTACCCATGGCCTCTTGTTGGGGTCATACTTTAAAATGTCCGAACAAAGTGGAAATTTCATGTACATAGTCTTCAATGACATGTCTATTAGAGTAATAAGCCTTAGGGACAAGAACTAACATTACTTGGGCTAGATGTGATGTAATCAATCTGGTGGGAGTTGACACATGTCCATACTCTAAACTAAGTGGGGTATAGAATGTTGAAAGGAATAATTACATGAAAATTATCTATAGAAAGATTCGTAGTCAAACCACTGACTTTCCGATTAATTAGGGGTCATGATGTGTTGCTTGATACTGCTCATGACTTGCTTAAATTAATTGTTAATTTAAGTGGCCAATATAATTGGGAACCTAATGGGTCACACACATTAGAGATGTGGAAAATGAGTAAAATAGTCTTGGATAGGATCCAAAAATATGAGAGAATTATTTTGTGTCGGATCATGATGAGATTGTGGGAAAAAATTTCTCTGGAGATATCAAGGGCCCACTGGCCAAGCAATTGCTGCCCTACTAGCAAGCCAGCAGGTCCATGCGGGCTGCACTACATGCTGATGCGCGCAGTGCCTTTAGGCCATAATTGGCCTCAATTAGGCAAATTATGGCTATTATTATTCATTCAAGTCATTTTTCTTCTCTTTTGATTTTTGATCTTCTTTCTGAATTTGATTCAAATGAAAAAGACATCAAAAGGCATAAAAGAGACATGAAAATGATTTTTGGTGAAAATTAATTTTTGAGACAATAATTCTCTTAAGAACATATTCAAAACTAGCACTTTTAATATTATTCAAACCATTTCTTTTGATAGTTTCTTCCTCATATACTTGCTTGGATTATCGTTAGAGACATACCAGTATAGATTGTTGTGGTTTGCTGTAACTCAATAAGGTGAAGATTTTAATAAAAATTAAAAAAATTACAAGGTATAATTTCTAACCTCTATGTTTGATAAATTAGTTTTAATGGCATAAACATAATTTTTTGTTTCAGGTTTTGAAAAATTTTATTTTTCCATTGTGTTTATGAATGAGATTGACCTTCAAAATCCAACACGTATGTCGTATTGTAATGGATACAGTATAATACTATCATGGATATATGGTATAAAAATGGTTAGTACATGGTATGGCTATGTTAAATGGTATGAAAGTGGTTATGTCCAATACTATAACTTGGACTAGAATTAAGATATATAGCATACCATTAAGGGGAAACGGTATCGAATGGCCTAGGTTGGTTACTGTGGATAAGGGCTTTAAGCTTAGGTGAGCTCCTTTGGTTCAACAATGCGCACATACTACTTTTATCTTAAGCAGGTGACCTGAGCACTATATTTATCTCATACAGATGACCTGAGGGCAACTTTTATCTCAAACAGGTATTCTGAGGGACTTAGGCAAGTGTCCTAAAGGACTTGGATAAGAACCTTGAATTTCATTACTCATTTCCATTTTAGTCCAATTTAGAATAATGTGGGCAATTTGTTTAAGGTAATGAGTTTTGAACCTTTAGGGTATTTTTGTCATTTTGATGATCACAAATAATTGAGCATTAAGATATTTAACCATTATGTGTTTTTAAGTAATTATATAGGTTAAAAATCTATTGACAAATAATAGCCAAAGAAATCAAGTCAAATGAAGTTCATATGTGCAAAACTAAAGTTATTCACACCTATAAAGCCTTGTGTCATGACTATGAAAGTATTAAAGCGCCAAAGAAATAAAAAAAATCAATTAAAAAAAGTCAATGTTGCCCAGACAATGAACCAAGAAGGGGGTCGAATTGGTTATGAAATAAAAATTTCTTAACTTAGGTGCGGAATAAAATTAAATATAGTAGGGAAGAGAAGATATCACACATAAGACTTATAGAGGTTTGGGTATTAATAAACCCTATTCCTCTCTCCAATCTCAATTGGGTGTTTTACTAACACACTAAGTGTTACAATGGAGTTTTACAAGCTCTCTCCCAACTATGTTGTTTCTCTCAATGGCTAACACCTAACCTAGAAATTCCCTTGTGTTTTAATGGCTCACACAATAAACCAATTCCTTGTGTTTTATGACTCACACAATAAACCAATTCCTTGTGTTTTATGGCTCACACAATAAGCCCTTACAAGTGTTTCAATCTTATCCCAATATACCCAAACTCACTTGAGTAATTTTTTACAATAAAAACACTCACCAACTTACAATGCTCAAAAATTATGAGCAATTAGGTTTTTACAAAGAATAAAGGTTTTGCTGAAAATTAATTAATGCACAAGGCTACAACAAGATTAAAGATTCAAAGAAATTGTTCTTCTCCTTGTTAGGATTCATAAATGACTTACATTTATACTTCCTCTGCGAATTATAGTCATTTGGGTGCATTTAATGTGAAAATAGTTGTTGAACCAACTCTTAACTTCGCACCTGACATGTTTATTTATCCTCATTCATGGGCGTGAATATATGCGTCACGGTTATGAATGTTCTTCCAAGTCATGGTCCAAGTGGTGACTATGGCCGTGAAGCTCTCTAGAAGAATTTGACATGTTATCTCATGGGCGTTACTATCTTTAACGGGCTTGACTAATTTGATCATTCACGGTTGGTATGATCCTTCATGGCCATAAACATTGAATGGTGGAAAGTTTGCACTAAACTATATTCACGAGCGTGACTTTGCTATTTCTTTTGATTTTGATCTTCAAAAGTTATCTTTCATTCTTGCATCATATTCTATTCAAGATATATCTTGTTCAACATACTTAGAACACAAGCATTGTTAAATACATTATTGCTATTTTATTTGTTAGCATCAAAATGAAAGAAATACCCCTCAAGGTTCAACAATCTCCCCCTTTTTGATGGTGGCAAATAATCTAGCAATATGTGCTTTTGAGAAGTCTCCCCCTCAAAAGATGCTTAAAACAAAGTAATAAAGTGCAATAATTGAAAGATGTATGGCATGGTTCTTTGCTAACTAGTTAGGTATATGCAAGGTATATCCTAAGTATATCAAAGTTATTTGCTAACTAGTTAGGTATATGTTATGCATATTATTAGAAAAAAATTTACATATTCAATCCATACATTGCATAATAACATATATCTATTAACCACACATTTGCATATATTGCTAGGTTCTCTCCCTTTTATCATCAACAAAACACACCATAAAAAATGAGTTGATAATAAGATAATTGCATTAAGAGAAGGAGAAGGATTACAAAGTTAAAAAAAACATGAAGTAAAGTCCTATAACATGAAAAATAAATCTACTACATGGAAACTAGGACTCTAATTAGGCTTCAAGCCTGACAGAACACCCCTAAGGCATGTTACCTTCACCTCGTGGCTATCCATTTGAGATTCTATGAAATCTTTGAGGTTTTGCAATCTCTCATCAATGGAAGTCTGCATTAAGTCAAAACGAGGTGCTAATAGATCAGCAACCTACTGTGCCAAGTTGGGTGTGGTAGAAGTCGATGATTGACCAACCTCTTGCTTAACCTTTGGTGTCGTTATTTCGAATCCGGCTCATTTTCATTGCTGGATACCCTGGAGGCCAGCTTTGAAATCATTAGTGTCCTGGTCTTCCCAATCAATTTCACCATATGAAGTGGTGAAACGGTAGTAGACATTATTTTCGTAAATAATGCGGGCAACTACTCCCATCTTTATGAAGGACTTGACATCTAGCCGATCTCGTGGATGTTCTGGAATAAGATTGTAATTATGCTCATTGAGTTTTAGATACTTGAGATCAATGGCAAGGTGAGTAACATACCCACCAATCAAGATGTCTCCCAATGGCTTTGTTGCAATGGAAAGAAGATGATTTGCAAAACCATCAAGACAGAGCTATGGATAGACCTTTTCATGCCATTTCCAATAGGAAGAGCTCCAATTTTCTGATTACCCCATTGCTATCTCCTCTAGAAAATATACTATAGGTAAAAAATCTATGTAAGTATTTATCCATAGGGGACTGAAGATGTGTGCTCTTGGTCTTTTTCACATCCTAGCTACATTTCAACCCAAAATGAGTTCAAGCCAGATTGGCATAGAATTCCACTTCGCTCTCATTGAGAATGCCATCTGAGAGAAGCTCGAAAATAGTGCCAAACTTTGCTACTAAAAGAGTGTTTGAATGCTTACAGAGTTGGAATTTTATAGTTTCGGTGGGTGAGACTTGCAATGTGCTAAGGAACTCGAGAGTTGGTTCCCTTAGCATTAGCCGATGAATGTCTATGAAATCCTTAAGATGACAAGCTTTCAATTGTTCTATCATGCTTGTCTCAAGACTGAGAGTCTTGATAGCACTCCACTCTAAGGAATGAGATGAAAGTAGGGTTTTTTTTTTTGTTAGAACGACATATCTTGGATGGCAATGCTCCAGAATGATGTTGAGAAGGTAGTCTGTGTGGCATCTCGGAGCATGGGATTTTTCCTTGTGTCATTAGATGAGTCAAATTCCATTGTGATAATTTTGGAATAGGGATTTGAAGAATGATTTTTGAACCAAGGATTTGAGAACAAACCTAGAGATGTTGAGATTCTTCAAAGATAAAGTGGTTTGGAAGAATTTATAGATGGAAATGAATGGGAGGAGGGTAGATTTTATGAGAAACATTGAATGAGAGCTTTAATTGAGAGAATTTTTAAAGTTAGAAATGAGAAAAATGGTAGAAATCCTATTTTATAGTCGACAGATTCACGACCGTGAATCATCCATCACGGGCATGAATAGTCGTGTCACGGTTTGTTGAAGAGGCACTCTAGCTGTGATAAAGGATACAAATCAATTCACGGTCATTACATTAAATATTCACGGGTGTTACTTATGAATTTTATAGCGGTGACAAAAGGAGTTAAGGTCGTGAAGAGCAATCTTCCCTACTTTTGATTGTGAGGCAACGTGTGAAACAAAGCATGAATGGTTATGTAATTATTTGTTGTTTATGTTCACGGTCATGAATAAGTGTCACGGGCATGAATAAGGAGTTTCACGTGAGTGAATGAAAAGAGTCATGAGAGTGAAACATAGTCTTCACAACCTCCAACCGTGAAGGATGTCGTGAAGAAAAGCGTGAATACTATTGGAGCTTTTTGCAATTAGGATCATGGCCGTGAATATATGTCATGGGCATGAATTACCTCAAATCTTCAATTAATATAACTAAGTCTAAAATAAGACTAAAGGATTTCTAAGATGCTTCTCTGCCTTAAAGCATATATTCCCATCATGTTAACCACTTCATACCTTAAAAATTAGTCAATGAAAGAGCATCATATGAAGGAAATTAACACTCAAGGTTGACAATTGACAATCATACTTAAGATAAGGTTGATCCATCAAACATACCAAGCTCTCTTATTATGAAGCAAATGTTAGAGGAGTGCTCTAAAGGCAATCACCTTTAGCACTTATTGTACAATTTTATTTGATTAATAAAAGACTTTTTCATTAATTTGATGTTCATTTGATATATGAATTGATAAGTGATCTTAAATCAATTAATGAAGTCCTTGATACATAACATAACATGAAGGAAATCATTATGAGATCATGATATTGAGATTATTATCATGTTTAATTATATTAGTATCAAAACTATCCTTAGTCATAGGATTAATGAGATGGGACATTATTAATCAAGACAGACTAGCACATGTTACACCCCTTGATTGGATCGAGTAGTAGATCTCATAATCTATAAACATGAGATGTTTAGAGTTAACATGTGGATGCTTGCTAAGTGTAGCTAAGTACATTGGATGACCAACTATGAGACAATCATATGGATAATCTATTCAAATGTCAATGATAGTCTCATCATAGAATGGTGCAAGTATCCTTAGACTTGAGGTATTCAAAGGTAATTGGGTAACCAACAAAGGATTCACCACTCTTGATAGAAGGAGTGTATACCCATGGCCTCTTGTCATAGTCATTACTCAGGAATCTCTGGCCGGAGTGGAAATGTCATAAAGATAGTCTTCAATGACATATGTAATAGAGTAATGAGCCTCAAGGACAAGAATTAACATTACTTGGATTAGACATGACGCAGTCAGTCTAGTGGGAGTTGACACATGTTCATACTCTGAACCAAGTGGCATATAGAATGGTGAAAGGAATAATTGCACAAAAATTGTCTATGGAAAGGTTCGTAGTCAAACCACTGACTTTCCGATCAATTGGGGGTCATGATGTGTTGCTAGATACCACTCATGACTTGTTTAAATTAATTATTAATTTAAGTGGCCAACATAGTCGGGAACCTAATGGGTCACACGCATTGAAGATATGGAGAATGAGTAAAATGGTCTTGGATATGATCCAAAATATGAGAGAATTATTTTAGGATGGATCGCGATAAAATCGCAAGAAAAAATCGTTCGGGAGTGTCATGGGCCCGTACAAGTCCGCACGGGCCCGTGCGAGCTAAGCAGGCTGCTGGCCAGCCTTGCGGGCCAACTGGGCTGCCCAACAGTAGCCCACAGCAGGCCCAGCGCACCTGCACAGCTTCCCATCCGTTGGCTCATTTGTTTCCATTTTCTCCATTTTTGACTTTTCATCTTAATTTTGAATTTGATTCAAATAGAAAAGACATCAAATGGCAGAAAATAGACATGAAAATATTTTTAAAAAAATATTTTCAAGACAACAAAAATTCTCTCAAGAACACTTTCAAAGCTAGCACTTTGAATTTGTTCAAACCATTTCTCTTGATAGTTTGTTCTTCATTCTTCGTGTGGATTATCATTAGAGACATCCATGTGTGGATTGTTGTGGTTTGCTCCAACCCAACAAAGTGAAGATTTCAAGAACAAATAAAAATTACAAGGTATAATTTTTAACATTTACATTTATATAAATTAGTTTTAATGGTACAAGTATGATTTTTTTGTTTTGGGTTTTGAAAAATTTTATTTTTTGTTGCGTTTATGAATATGATTCATTCTTCAAAACCCTACAGCAAAATATTTCTTCATTAAGAGATTTGGTGAAAATATGTGCCATTGATTGTCTGTATAAATAAATTCTAATACAACATCTCCATATTGAACGTGATCTCTAAGAAAATAATGTCTTATGTCAATATGCTTACTTTTAGAGAGTTGAGTAGGATTCTTAGATAGGTTTATGGCACTTGTATTGTCACACTTGATGGGTATATGGTCCAAATTATGACTATAATCCTTAAGTTATTGTCTCATCCATAGAATTTGAGTGCAACAACATCCTACTGCCACAAATTCCGCTTCAGCGATAGAAAGGGAAACCGAAACTTGTTTCTTGCTAAACTAAGAGACTAAGCATTCACCAATAAAGTGACAAGTGCCTGAAGTACTCTTTCTATTTGAGAGACTGCCGGCATAGTCTGCATTTGAATATCCTATGATATGAAAGGATGAATTTCTAGGATACCATAAGCCTAGATGCAATGTGCCATGTAAGTATGTTAAGATTCTTTTCACAACATTCAAATGTGATTCTTTAGGACAAGATTGAAATCTAGCACATAAGCATACACTATACATTATATTAGGCTTAGAGGCAGTAAGATATAAAAGTGATCCAATCATACCTCTATAAAGTTTTTCATTAATGCTCTTACCCTTTTCATCATTGTCCAATTTTGTTGATGTGCTCATTGGAGTCTTGGCATTTTTGCATTCTTCCATTCCTAATTTTGCTGATTAAATCTTTGGCGTACTTGGATTGGTTGATGAATATGTCGTCATTGCTTTGGTTTATTTGTAGACCCAAGAAGAACTTAAGCTCACCCATCATGCTCATTTCAAATTCTCTAGTCATATATTTAGCAAATTCTTAGCAAAGCAAATCATTAGTAGACCCAAATATTATGTCATCAACATCAATTTGAAAAACTAGAATATCATGCTTATGCTTTTTAATATATAAAGTTGTTTCAACATTTCCTTTTGAAAATTTATTTTCTAAAAGGAAAGAACTTAGTCTTTCATACCAAGATCTTGGAGCTTGTTCCAAACCATATAAGGTTTTTGAAAGTTTAAAAACATGATTAGGCAAATTATGGCTTTCAAAACCCGGGGGTTGTTCTACATAAACTTCCTCCTATATAAAACCATTTAAGAAAGCACTTTAGACATCCATTTGAAAGAGTTTAAAATTCATATGGCATGCAAATGTTAAAAGAATTCTTATGGCTTCTAATCTAGCTACTGGAGCATAGGTCTCATCATAATCTATACATTTTTCTTGATTATAACCCTTTACAACTAACATAGCCTTATTCCTAGTTATTGAACCTTGTTCATCTAGTTTATTTTTAAATACCCATTTACTACCAATGATTTGATGATTTTTGCTAGGAACTAAGGTCCATACCTTACTTTTCTCAAATTGGTTGAGTTCCTCTTGCATAGCAATCACCCGACTTTCATCATTAAGAACCTCAACAATATATTTAGGCTCAATTTGAGAGACAAAAGCAAGGTTAGAATCTAAAATTTTGAGATGTGATCTAGTACTTACACCTTTAGTAGGATCACCAGTGATTTGTTCCTTGGGGTGATCTTTTGTCATTTTCCATTCCTTTGAAAGCTCTTGTTTGTCTTACTCTTGAGCATGAGGTAGAGATACATATTGATATGGGTTTTCTTGATCAGTATCATATTTCTCATAATCAAGATCAAGCTTTTCCATTGTACCTACAATATCATCAAGAACACTGCCTTTCACAAGATCATGCTTACTAGATTCATCAAAAACAACATGCATAGATTCTTCAACAACTAATGACCTTTTATTAAAGACTCTATAAGCTTTGATAGTGGTTAAGTATCCTAAAAAGATACCCTAATCGGATTTAGAGACAAATTTTCCAAGGTTGTCCTTGGTATTTAATATGAAATACTTGCATCTAAATACTCTAAAGTATGATATCATGGGTTTTCTTTCATTCCATAACTCAAAAAAAGTTTTGTTTAAGAGTGGTCTTTTGAAAACTCGATTTGAAATATAACAAAATTTTCATTCTCAAACTCTTTGTCATGATTGCTTCTTATTTTTGAAATAAAATTTCCTTTTTCATTTTGAACTCTTTTAGCAAAGTTTTTAAAGGATTCAAAAGCATCACTCTTTTGAGCTAAGAAAATGACCCAAATCAATCTAGAGTAATCATCGACGATGACAAAAGCACAGTGTTTACCTCCTAAGCTAGCAACTCTAGTAGGTCCAAAAAGATCTAAATGCAAAAGTTGTAGAGGCTTTGAGGTACTTACAATATTTTTGGATTTGAAGGAGGACTTATGTTGTTTTCCTCTTTGGCAAGGTTCACATATCTTATTCTTTTCAAATTTGACTATTGGTAGTCCACTTACTAACTCTCTTTTGCTAAGGCTTTGAATTAAATCTATGCTTGCATGACCAAGCCTTCTATGCCATAGCCAAGATTCATCACTAGTAGTCGTAAGACACTTAGAGGAAAGGTTAGATATTTTGTGTAAGTCTATTATGTAAGTAAAGATCAAGATGACTCAAGTCACAAAAAAAGAGACAAAGGCATTGTTTTCAAAGCTAGCAAATAAACTAGTAAAAATGAGTCAAGTGATGTTGATGAAGAGCTTGTAATACTCACCAGAAAGATCAAGAACTTCTTTATAAGAAAGAAAAAGGAAAAGGCCTTTAAGAAGTAAGACACAAGCAAAAAAGAGCAACCAGTTTGCTATGAGTGCAATAAGCCCAGACACTGTCGATCAGAATGACTGAAATTAAAAAAGAAAGAAAAGAAGGAGAAAAGAAAAGGCTTTATAGTAACTTGGGATGACTCAAACGATAATGATGGTGAACCTGATGGCTAAGCTACAAACCTCTACATTATGGTATTTGAAGAGCCAATAGAGAATAAGGCAACTCTAGACCCAAACTTTGAATCCTAATAATGAAATAATGCATGTTTTTGAAAAAAAAAATGTTAGATAAATGTGATAATCTCTCTTTTAATAATAGTTCACTTAAAGAATTAGTCAAAACTCTAGAAGAAGAAATTGAGAAATCAAAATCATCTAGTGAAAAGTTAACAAAATCTTTAAATGGAAGCATTTCAACAAAAGTTAATGTATTAAATGAAAATGCTAAACTTGTTGAGAAAAATGCTTTATTAGGGAAAGAAGTTTCTAATATTAAAGGATCCATTTCTAGATTTAATAAAGGAAAGAAAATTTTAGATGGTATGATTGTTGTTAACTTAACTCTAAAATCTAAAAATGGTATTAGTTTTGGAAATTCACATGTTAGTACTTCTAAAAGTCAAAGTGTGGCTATTACTAAGACTTTTAGTCAACTTTGGTATAAAACCAAAGAAATTAAAAGGTTCAACGGTATAAAAGCTAATAGCTCGAAAGCTAAAAGCTACAGGAGACTGGAACCTAGGAAACACTATCATTCTTATTCACATGATTTTAAAAGAAATGGACATGCACCTCATGCTATATGTCATTATTGTGATGATATAGGAAATATTAATGTGAAATGTTTTATAATGAAGGAATATATATATCATTCCGATGCTAACCCCTAAAAATCCAAATATATTTGGGTACCTAAAACCAAATACTTTACCTTTTTGCAGGTATGCTTGAAATCCACCATGAATGAAAATAAGTGGTATCTTAATGGTGCATGTTCAAGTCATATGATAGGAAATGCCGACTTATTCACTAATCTAGAGATAAAAAATATTGGTAAGGTAAATTCAGTGACAATGCCAAATATATCATCATTGGCATTGGTGAAGTCAATAAGAAAGACTCAACTCTAATTAAAAATGTTCTTTTGGTTAATGGTGTAAAACATAAATTATTTAGTATTAGTCAATTGTGTGATAAAGGATACAAAGTAACTTTTGAATCTACAAAGTGTTGTGCAACCCAAATTTGGATAACAAAGTTATTTTTCTTTGGTGAAAGAGTTAATAAAGTGTATACTATTGATTTTACCTGTTTTACTAACCAAGGTGTTGAGTGTTTTGTTGCCATTAAATATGATGCTTGAGTTTGGCATAAAAGACTTGGAAATGCCAACAAGGAACTCATAGAAGATCTAAGCATGTGTGATCTAGTCATTGGCCTTCCCAAATTTAGATTCCAAAAAGATAGTCTATAGAGCATGCCAAATGGGTAAGCAAGTAAAAAGTTCTTTCAAACCCAAAAACAAGGTAAGCACCATTAGTCCTCTTTAATCATTACACATGAATTTATTTGGACCATGTGAAGTTGCTAGTTTGGTTGGAATGCACTATGCATATGTCATTGTTAATGGTTACTCTAGATTCACTTGAGTATCCTTTCTAGCTCACAATGATGATAGTTTTGACATTTTTAAATCTCTTGCAAAATATATTCAGAATGAAAAAGGTTTAAAATTCAATTCCATAATGAGTGATCATGGAAACTAATTTGAAAATTATCTTTTTAAATTGTTTTTCTTTCAAAATGGAATTTTCACATAATTTTGCTTCTCCTAGGACACCTTAACAAAATGGAGTCATCAAAAAGAAAAATTGAACATTGGTAAAAATGGCTAGAACAATCTTTAATGAGTATAATTTACCAAATATACTTTTGGGCCAAAACTGTTAATATTTTTTATTAGATCTATTATAAATAAAACTCCTTATGAGATATGGAATGGTAGAAAGCCTAAGATCTTATATCTAAGAGTGTTCGAATACAAGTGCTTTATATTAAACACCAAGGATAATCTTGGAACACTTGATGCAAGAACTGATGAAGGTATATTTCATGGCTCTGCTAATTCTAGTAAATCTTATAAAGTATTTAACATAAGAACTTTAGTAGTAAAAGAGTCAATGCAAGTTTATTTAATAATAGAACCCTCAAAGGAAGAAATGGTTCTCCCAAGCTTCAAATGTTCAAAAGGATCTTCCAAAGGAATGACATTTCAAGAAAGTCCATCAAATGACCTCATCATTGGTGAACCATCAAAAGGGATAACTACTAAACACTCTCTTAAGCTTCTTAATAGTACTGCCTTTATATCTCAAATTGAACCTAAAAATGTTGATGATGCATTGTGTGATGAAAGTTGGGCACTTCCCATGCAAGAAGAACTCAATCAATTTAAGAGAAACAAAATTTGGATTTTAGTCATTAGATCTAAGGATTATCCTATTATAGGCACCAAATGGGTATGCAAAAATAAACTTGATGAATCTAGTGTTATTACTAGGAATAAGGCTATGTTAGTAGGTAAAGGCTATTACCAAGAAAAAGGCATTGACTATGATGAAACCTTTTCCCCTATTGCAAGGTTGGAAGCTGTAAAAATGTTTTAAGCATATGCATCACACATGGAATTTAAATTATATCAAATGGATGTTAAAAGTGACGTTTTAAACATTTTTATTAATGAAGAAGTTTATGGTGAACAACTTTATGGTTTTGAACATAACGATCTTTCTGACCATGTTTTTAAACTTACTAAAGCTTTATATGGTTTAAAACAGTCCCTAGAGCTTGGTATGAAAGACTAAGTAATTTTCTTCTATAAAATGGTTTTCAAAAGGCAAGGTTGATACAACACTTTTCATCAAAAAACAAGAAAATGACATTCTCATTGTACAAATCTTTATGGATGATATTATATTTGGTGCTACTAATGTGAGCTTATGTGAAGAATTTTCTAAGTGTATGCAAAGTGAATTTGAAATGATCATGATGGAAGAACTTAAGTTCATTTTGGGACGTCAAATCAAACAATGCTCGAATGGAATATTCATAAATTAAAAAAAAATACATTAGAGATCTACTAAAAGGATTTGGGATGGATGGAGCAAATGCAAGCAAAACTCCTATGAGCACCACCATCAAACTTAACAAAGATGATAATGGTAAATTAGTGGATGAAAAGAAATATCAAAGTATGATCGATAGCCTTCTTTATCTTACAACAAGTAGACCTAATATTATGTTATTATATGCTTATGGGCACATTTTCAATCTTGTCCTAAAGAATCACATTTTCAAACTATTAAAATAATTTAAAAATATATCATTGGCATTCATCTCTTAGGATTATGGTATCCTAAAAACATATCATTTGATTTAATTGCTTATTTAGATGCAGATTATTCCAAGAGTATTTCTTGATAGAAAAATGACTTCAAGGACATGTTAGTTTTTAGGAAACTCTTTTGTTTCATGGTTTAGCAAGAAACAAAATTATGTGGCATTATCCACTACTAAAGCTGAATATGTTATAGGTGGTTATTATTGTGGTCAAGTGTTGTGGATTAAACAACAGCTTAAGAATTTTGGTTTGGAACTTGATCACATTCCCATTAAATATTATAATATTAGTGCAATAAATCTTTCCAAGAATCCAATCCAACATTCTAGGAGTAAGCATATAGATATAATTCACCATTTCTTATGTGATCATATGCATAAAGGTGATATTATGTTGGAATTTATTGACACTGCAAACCAATTGGCTGATATTTTTACGAATCTATCTGTGAAGAATGTCTTAATTTTATTAAGAGAGAACTTGGTATGTTAGATAGAAATTCAATATGATTTTTTTATTCCATTATAAACCTTAAATATTTATTTGTAAGATTTGAACCTTGAGTGTTTATAATTTGATGTATTTATGTCATCATATTTATGATATATGTGGTGGAAAAGGTTTTAAATGTAATTAGGAAGAAGTATTTTTTATTAAAATTTTACTTTAAAATCAAAGTGTTAAATTTTTATTTTGAAGGGCTTCACGCCTATGACTACTAATTCACAGCTGTGAATGTAGGGCCAGAGGCATTTTGATTCATGCTTTGTGTCATAGCTTGTTGCTTGTGACTAAGCCTTTTCACACTTGTGAATATATATTCACGATTATGACTATTGAGGCTAAAAATAGCGGTTTTTTTCACACTTTGGTTCACTTCTTGACAACTTGTGAATTGGTTCTTCACGCCCATGAATCATTATTCACTATTATGAAATTGTCTTTTAACTTAAAATCTTCTTCTTCCTCCTCATTTTCTCTCCCTTCTCTCCATCGACCACCAACTTCTCTCTTTCTTTCCTCTCAAGTTTCTTCATTTCTTCACCATTTTAGCTCTTTTTCAACCATTTTTCATCAAATTTCTTTGATTAAACACTTTTTTCTCACTTATTAAACATTACAATCAAATTTTTAGGAAGAAAAAAATTCTAAACCCCATGGTTTACTATTCAAATTATGGTAGAGGCAATTCTTCATCTCTTTCTTCAATTTAGCCACACTCATGGCTTTAAAAGCTGGTCCTTCATGAGGTAGACACACAAAATCCACCACTAGCATACTTGTTTTAGATCCTATGTTGAAGATATTACCCTCCAATGTCATTTGCATGTATACTTTTCTTAAAACATGTCCTCGTTTTAGCTCTAAGTCATTTGATTAGGATTGTGCGAGAATTTGTGGGTTAGAGATTGACGCCAGGAACTGGTTGATGAACCTAGGACTTCTAGATTTTATTAATATATTTAAACCCACTTTTAGGGAATTAACTTTAGAATTTTTTAGCACACTGCATGTTGATAATTTTAGGAAAATGACTTTTTAGATATGTTTTGAGAATTTTGAATTATCAGCTGATGTGTTTGCTACTATGTTTAAGTTATCAACTGAAGGTTTACTAAATGAAATAGATTGTAATGAGTTCAATGCCCAAGATGCTTAGACTCATATTGGTAGGAATTTTGTGTGGGAGGTTGAATTGGAAAAATGTACACATCTTCCTTCTCCAGTATTGAAATACATTCATAAATTTCTGACTTATAACATATTTGCTAGAGGTGACAGTAATGGGGCTATAAGAAAGACTAAGCTGTAACTTTTTTACTGTGCTTGGTGAAATCAACTTATTGCCATGAGTCGATGGTTTACTAACCATCTTTTATCCATAGATACTAGACCTTTTAGAGATATTCTGATAAATAGTTTTGTGGCTCATTTAGCAGTGGAGCTTAATCTATTAGATTTAAACGACCCTTTTTATACCGATTTGCCTATCTCAACTAAAACAAGCTAGACTTTGAGTCATTTATTAAGATGGGGGCAATAGCTAGGATTATCTATCAAATCAAGATCTTTTATAGGTTTAAGGATCCACAAAATGATATTATCAAGGATGATTGAGATTTTGATGCCTTTAAGGTAGGATTACAGAGTAAGGATCAATGTAAGAGACCGAAAGTTAAGTCATCAAGTACCTTAGCTAGTGAGACCTCCTCCTCCTCCACTTCTGACATGATGTAATAGCTTATTGCATAGATGGATATGTTGTAGCAGGGTACTCATCAGTGTATTGATGCTTTTTATCGATTAGAGACTTAGAGTACTTGAGCAGCACGTTGACACTCAACTATAGAGTATCGAGTTTGAGATTGCTAGCCTCTGTATTCATCAATCTTAAGACTAGTCTTGATGATCTTACTCTTTATCCTCTAGTCTTTTTATGATTTCTGTACTTTTTCCACTTTGTACTAGAAACTTTAGGATTTTGTATTCCAACTTTTGGATATTTTCTGGATGTATTTTCAAAATTGATAAAACTTTTGCATTCCTTTGATGTCTGTTTTAATCTTTTCAGTATTAATCTTTTTGATAGTGACAAAAAGGGAGAATATTTTCATATGTCAATTATTTTGAATCTTGTGCTTGAGCGGATAATAAAAATGAATTATGTTATGATAGGCTTTTACACATTATGATATATTAACTATATGCAAAATATATGTTTGTCTTATGCATTGTAAAATTGTATTTTTTATTAATTGATAACATATATTTGAAATTTTTGTAGCTTATTATATCATGAGATTATTTTTTTGAACTTAATTACACTTATCTTTAAGGCTTAATATTTTTTTGTGTAGCATGCAACTTAAAATTCTATTTTTTTAAATAACCTATTAATGGGGAGAAAATTTTCTTGTTAGCCACATATTGCACAATTATTTATCACTATAAAAAAGGGGGAGATTGTTGAATCTTGAAAGTATTTCTATCATTTTTATGATCATAAATAATTGAGTGTTAAGACATTTAACCATTATGTGTGTTTTAAGTAATTATACATGTTAAATATCTATTGGACAATCACAGCCAAAGAAATCAAGTCAAATGAAGTTCATATGTGCAAAACTAAAGCTATTCACGCCCATGAATCCTTGTGTCACGACAATGAAAGTATTAAAATGCCAAATAAATCAAAATTTCAATTTAAAAATGGTCAAGATAGCTATTCACAATCATAACTATGTATTCATGCTCGTGAAGGTCGAAGACCAAGAAAACCAATGGTTAGTTTCATTCACTTCTTGTTTCACGGTGTAATTCACGGCTTGTAAAAGAAGCTTCACGGTTATAAAAATATATTCACGCATGTGAATGTCAAAATTCAGAAATTTGGAAAAATAAGAGTTAAGCAATTCACTCTGTAAAGAACTAGGAATATGATCGTTGTAGCATACTCCCAAGAGGTTGAATGACTATAATTCAAAATAAATATCTTTGATGACTAGATTTCGAAGGAACTCTATAAATAACTCTTATTTCTAACGGAAGATCATGAACTATAGCATTGAGAGCTTAATTCCTTTGAGAAATCATTTTTGTGAGATTTTATGCTTTATTTCTTTGTTGCAATCTCTTTTGTAAAATTTTCAATTTACATTATGGTTATGTAAAACTCAAGTGATCTTAATTTTGTAATTGGTTGAGTGTTTTCTTTCTTGCAAACAATTGCTCGATAGTGAGATTGAGTGATTTAGATTGGGGAATAAAACACTTGTAAAGGCTTTGTATTGAGTCATTAAAAATACTTTTAAGGGTTTGAGTGTGAGCATATGAAAACATTTGTACGAGTGTAATTTACACAGGGAAGTAGATTGTTAGTGGTTTAAACTCTCAACAATGATTAAAAAGATGATGTAGGCTTTGAAGGCCGAACTTATATAAAACCCAGTGTTATTTTTCTCTCCTCCTCTTCACTTTGCTTAAATTTTTAATTTTCATTCCTTATGAAAATCACCAATTCACCCACCCTCTTAGTGCTTAATGCCTTTCAATGAGTATGGTGAACTTTTGTATGACCCTATGGTGATTGATTTTCATCATGAATGAGATACATGATATTGGCTTATGGTTGTTTGAGTTTTGATATCGCTAGTATAATGATTGTACATAAGATGATAAAAATGGTGATGTGGTATGATATGTAATATGTTATTTCATGATGTATGAAACATGATCAATGATACATATATGCTTTCATATGTATATAAAAAATGGTAAACAAATGGCAGTTAGGGATGTTAAAGATACAATGAACTAATTAAGGTAAATAATGAACATATAGAATAAATAGGGTTGGGTTATGCATATTTTGAACATATGATTTTAGGTGATTGGTCTATGATAAAAATGTATTGTGAACATATATTTTTAAATGTGCACTATGTATGGTAGTGTCACAAGATGTATAAATACATGTGTACCACTAGGCACGAGTTGTTTAACACTCACACACAGGTTGGAACTTGTGAGTTTGTTGATGATAGAAAGGGAGAGCCTAAAGAAAGAATCACATGACACAACCTAGTTTAGGGTGGTGATACACTAAAAGGAGTCTTTTGCTTTTATTTTCAATGTTAATGGATTTGCATTTCTCTTTTTGGGATGTTGTTTGCAAACTTGAGGAAATTTAGAGCCAAACACAGCATTTCAATGTGATTAAATATTTTATTTTGCTTTACTATTTACTTTTGTTCTAATATTTTAAAAGTGGTCATCACAGCCATGATGCAACCAAAATGATTTAAAGCAAACTTTTATTTTAATGAATTTTAAAAAGGGTGGTTTTATAGCATTCACTTCTATTATTGGTTTAGTACTAATTATATGAGAGGGCATTATAAATTATCTCTTCCCCATTCTTTCAAAATATTCCTCCCCCTTTGTTAAATAATATTTCAAATAGACTTAAAAAAACTCACTCTTTTTGTCAAGATCAAAAATCAATGTTTTTGTACTCAACATCTCTACCCAAGAAAATTTTTGCTCATCAATTCTCTCCCCTTTTGTCAATATCAAAAAGAGTTAATTCACTACTTAGGTCAAGTGAGAGATAGAGAGAAACAAAAAGGAGAGTTTAAAATAAAAGAGAGAATTTTAAACAAAGAGAAATGAGGGAAATCAAACATTTGAAAGTAAAAACTTTTTTAGATGCCATAAAATGATACTAGTCTTTGGAAACAAAAGAAAAAAAGTTGCTTGGAAGGTTAACATAATGAAATCAAAGAAATGTTATACTCCCTTATTTAAGTGTTGCTTTGTAACGCCCACTAATTAATCTAAGTTAGAATAAGTATGTGGTATACATAGGAAACATATGATAGACATCAAAATTTAAATAGATAGAATAAATGACTAAATTTGAAATTAAAATAAATTAAATTGATTGACATTATAAAATTGATTAAATTGGATCACATAATTAAATTGTACTTTTGGTAAAAAAATTAAAGGGATTAGATATAAGTAAATGAGTGCACATAATAATAATAATAATAATAATAATAATAATAATAATAATAATAATAATAATAATAATAATAATAATAATAATAATAATAATAATAATAATAATAAATCTTGAAGGGTTACTTAAGGCTCCATTTTAGTGAAAGGTTAGTACATATTGGTATTTAAATTTGCTTTTCACACATCTTGGTATATTTTACTTGCTCTGAACTATATAATGAAATGTTAAAGGAATGTTATGGATGATAAATACATGGATAAATGAGTTATAAATGTCAAATGACATATGTGATATTTTATGGCTTATTATGACCCAGAAATGGATTTAATGATCTAAACGTTGTTTAAACATATCATAGATATGCTATATAAGTGAAAGTGTTGATAGGAGTGATTGACACTAGTCAATCATTGGAGATTGTTCCATAAAATGAATGAATGCTCTATTTTGGGTTGCTGGAAATGCATGATTCATGCATGTGAATAAGGGTGTCACAGCCATGAATGTCAAAGCTAGATGAACTTGTATGAACCTAGAATTTAACATTCTAGTGTCATAGTTAGGAAGTCCATGAATAAGTAATTCATGCCACTGAATGTTATCTTTTGTTTCATATGATGGTTCACAGGTAAAGTGACTATGAAAGACACCTTCACATCATGAATAAGTTGTTCACGCCTATGAAGTAGGAAGAATGTATAATATGAATGATTTGATTTATGACCTTATGTGATAGATTGGTTATATTCATGTTATGGGATGTATGTATACATGAAAATAATATGTGGATTATGTGATATGGAAATTTTGTATTAGTAATATAAACGCATAAATAGGATATAATGCTGGTAATTGCATGTGATAAAATGAATTGAAAGATAAAATTTTATAAGTTCAATGTCCAGTTCTCTAATCTACAACTTGATATAGGATAGATGGTATACCATTGAGGGGGATACGGTACCGTTGAATATTTTTTAAATGAGGCCTTGGTGGTTGAAGCTCAGGTTAGATCACCTTTAGTCCTCGGTTCCATGCAATTTTTAGGACAATATGGCTAAAGCTCAAGATAGAGAGCTTTTGTTCCTGATTTTACTCAGTTAATAAGTGTTGAATCTTGAGGGGTATTTCTATCATTTTGATGCTAACAAATAAAATAGCAATAATGTATTTAACATACTTGTTTTCTAAGTTTATTGAACAGGGTATGGAACATGATGCAAGAATGGAAATTGGAAGACTAAACTTAAAAAGACAAAAAATGAAGAAATAACATGTTCACGCCCGTGACCTTTTATGTCACGCCTATGATAAAGCTTATTGCCAACTACCCAATATTTAAAGTTCACAGCCATGAAGGATCATAACAACCGTAAATGATCATATCAATCACACCCGTGAAATAAAGTCACGACTATGAGAAAACATGTCAAATTCCTCCAAAGAGCTTCACAGCCAGAGTCACCACTTGGGCCACGGCTTGGAAGGATGTTCACGCCCGTGATCAAACACTTCAAATCCTCCTAGAATGCTTCATGGCCAAAGTCGCCACTCAAGTCACGGCTTGGAAAAACAGTCACGACCATGACACACATATTCATGACCATTAAATAGGAAAGAGAAACATGTCAGGTGCAAAATTAAGAGTTGGTGCAACAGCTAATTTTGTATTAAATGCAACCAAACAGCTATAATTCTCCATGGAATTATAAATGCAAGTCATTTATGAATCCAGAACGAGAGAATAGAAAATACTTCGAATCAAAATCTTGTTGTTGCCATTTATGCATTTACTACTTTCAAACAAACATTAATTCTCTGTAAAAAATCTTTTTCCTCATTATTTTCTAAGCATTATAGATTTGTGAGTGTTTCTCTTTGTAATCTACTACTCAAGTGAGTTTGGGTATATTAGGTTAAGAGTAGAACACTTGTAAGGGTTATTTGTGTGAGCCTTTAAAACACAAGGAATGGGTTTGTTGTGTGAGCCATTAAAACATAAGGGATTTCTGGGTTAGGTGTGATCCATTAATAGAAACACCATAGTTGGGAGTGAGCTTGTAAAACTCCATTGTAACACTTAGTGTGTTAGTGAAACTCCCAATTGAGATAGGGGGAGGAGTAGGGTTTGTTAACACCCGAACCTCTATAAAAATTTATGTGTGATATCTTTCTATTCCTACTCTACTTAACTTTTCTTTCCGCACTTAAAAGTTATGAATTTTTTATTTCCAATTCAACCCCCATTCTTGGTTCAATTTATGGGAAACAATTGGTATTAGAGCTTAGTCTAGCATCAAAGCCTAAACAGCACTAGCAAAGATCAATAAATGGCCAATGAAGGATTCCAAAGTCTCAAGCCTTACTTTGATAGAGCAAATTATGCTCACTGGAAGTTTTGGATGGAGACATATCTTGATAGTGAAGGAATTGAAGTCTGGGATAGTGTTCGGAAAGAATGGACACACCAACTAGAAGAAGAGTTAATGGTGAAGAAGAAATCTTGTCAAGAGATGATTGGACAGAGCCTCAAAGAAGAGCAAATTTCAAAAATAATAAGGCAATGACAATTCTCTCAAGCTCATTATCTATTGAAGAATGTGGCAGAATACAACACTGCCCAACTGCATATAGCATGTGGAAAACATTGGAAAACTACCATGAAGGAACAAAGCAAGTAAAATCCAAAAAGATTCAACCTTTTACTTCAGAGTATGAATTCTTCAAGATGAAATCAAATGAGTCAATCACCAACATGATGAATTGTCTTCTAGCCATAATAAATGGCATGAGAAAGCTTGGGAAACACCTGAGGTTGGAAGGTGTATATAACAAAATTCTGAGAAGTCTTCCTCTCAAAAATTACGGTTCAAGAGTTGCTGGTATAGAAGAGGCAAATGGAAACATGAGCATCATGAATACCAATGTGCTTATTGGAAAACTTCTTACACATGAAATGGTAGTGAAAATAGAAAGAGAGCTTGAAGCAGAGCCAGAAAAAAGAAAACCTCTAGCATTAAAAGCCTCAACTTCAAAATCTCAAGAAGAAGTTGAAGATGATGAAGAAAAGAGTAATGATGCAAATGAGGACATTGCAATGCTCTCAATAAGGCCAAAAAGAATAATTGATAAGAGAATGGGAAATTCTAGAAAATTCAAGCAAAGAAATCTCAAACAGACCTCAAATGACTCACAAGGAGTAAAGAGGAGTTAAAGTGCTATGAATGTGGGAAGAAAGAGCATATTAAACTGGAATGTCTAAGGCTAAAGAAGCACAAGAGAAAATACCAAAGAGACAATGGGGAGAAAGGCCACAAAGCCAATGGGATGACGAAAGCTCTTCAAGCGAAAAAGATGACAATGAAAGTGAAGAGATCAACCTATACTTCATGGCTATAGAGGATCACATCTCGAATAAGGTACGATCACCTCACTCATACTCATTCAATAATGATATTAGTGATAATGAAAGTAATAGTGAAGATGATGATGAGAAAAGCCTAATAGAAGTATTGAATCTAGAACTAGAAAGATATAGAAGTAGATTCAATACTTATAAAAATAACATTTCTAGTTTAAAAATCAAAATGGATGTTTTAGAAAAGGAGAACTTTGAGCTTAAGTCATCTAATGAATCTCTTCAAAAATCATTAGATGAGTGCTCTTCAAGACCCTCAACTAAATCCTTGCTTAAAGAAAACAATATTTTGAAAAATGAAGTTGAGGAACTTAGAAACTCCATTTCAAAATTTCACAAGGGAAAGGAAAGTTTAGATACTCTCATTGTGTCTCAAAGACCACCCTTAATTAGACATGGTCTAGGATTTAAGGGTACATCATCTTTATCTCACAAGACTACTTTTGTTAAGTCAAGTTAACCCCACATCTCCACATTTGCTGTAACAGCCCCAATGGCTAAGTGCACAACATACACTAAATGTTTTATACACAAGAGGAATGATCAAGAGTTGATAAGCCTAAGAATGAAACCTCAAAAGGCTAATCATGCTTTTATGTATAAGAAGCATGCACCTAGAAAAGCATCAAGTCATCATGTTTGTGCATGCCATTGCTCTCAAACTCTACCTAATAGAAACATGGCATTTAAATGCATTGTAAGATCAAAAAGCATGTTTAGAGCTAAACAATGTAACTATTGAATGAAATTTGGTCACATAAATAAACATTTCTGGATAAGGAAGGCTCATTGGAAACCTTTATGTGCTAACCCCCAAGGACCCAAGCTCATTTGGGTACCTAAAAACTATACTTGAATTGTGATTCTATAGGTATGCCTCGAGTCCATAATAAACAAAAAGGCTTGGCTAGTAGATAGTGGATGCTCAAGGCATATGACCGGAGACAAAGAACTTTTCAATGAAATCAAAAGTATTGATGGAGGTAAAGTAACCTTTGGAAACACTGGTAAGGGTAAGGTAATTGGCATTGGATCCATTGGTATTAATTGTACTACTTTCATTAAAGATGTCTTACTTGTTGATGGTTTGAAACATAACTTGTTAAGTGTAAGTCAATTATGTTATAAGAGAAACAAAGTAATCTTTACTTCCAAAGAATGTCTTGTAATCTCTATTAATGGCTAAGAGATATTTAAAGGAAATAGAGATGTCAATACCAACATAATAGACTTACACAAAGTATCTAACCTTTCCTCTAAGTGTCTTGTGATGACTAGTGATGAATCTTGGTTGTGGCATAGAAGGCTTGGTCATGCAAGCATGGATTTAATTTAAAGCCTCAGCAAAGGAAAGCTGGTAAAGAGGCTACCAAAAGTCAAATTTGAAAAGGACAAGACATGTGAACCTTGCCAAATAGGAAAACAATACAAGTCATCCTTCAAATCCAAAAATATTGTAAGTACCTCAAAACCTCTACAACTCCTGCATCTAGATCTTTTTGGACCTACTAGGATTGCAAGCTTAGGAGGTAAACATTATGCCTTTGTCATCGTCGATGACTACTCTAGATTCACTTGGGTAATTTTCTTAGCTCAAAAAAGTGATGCCTTTGAAACTTTTAGAAACTTTGCTAAAAGAGTTCAAAATGAAAAAGGATATTGTATTTCAAAAATAAGAAGTGATCATGGCAAAGAAATTAAAAATAAAAACTTTGAAAATTTTTGTCTAGAACATGGCATTTCACAGAATTTTTCATCTCCTAGGACACCTCAACAAAATGGGGTAGTCGAAGGGAAAAATTGAACTTTAATTGAAATGGCTTGAACAATGCTCAATGAGTATGGTTTACTAACTTTTGGGCCGAAGCCACAAATACTGCATGTTATATTTCAAATCGAGTTTTCAAAAGACCATTATTAAATAAAACTTCTTTTGAGCTATGGAATGGAAGAAAGCCCATGATATCATACTTTAGAGTATTTGGATGCAAGTGTTTCATATTGAATACTAAGGACAACCTTGGAAAATTTACCTCTAAATTTGATGAGGGTATATTTTTAGGATACTCTATCACTAGCAAAGCATATAGAGTATTTAATAAAAAGTCATTAGCTGTTGAAGAATCTATGCATGTTGTTTTTGATGAATCTAGTAAGCTTGATCTTGTGAAATGTAGTGTTCTTGATGATGTTGTAGGTACAATGGAAAGGCTTGATCTTAGAGAAGAAAATGATCAAGAAAATTCACATCAAGATGACTATCTACCTCCAGCTCAAGAGGAAAACAGGCAATAACTCCCAAAGGAATGGAGATTGATAAAAGATCACCCCAAAGAGAAAATCATTAGTGATCTTACAAGGGGAGTAAGTACTAGATCTCATCTCAAACATTTAGTTTCTAACCTTGCTTTTGTTTCTCAAATTGAGCCTAAAAATATTGATGAGGCTCTTAATGATGAAAGTTGGGTGAGTGCCATACAAGAGGAACTCAACCAATTTGAGAGAAGTAAGGTATGGACCTTAGTACTTAGACCCAAGGAGAATCAAATCATAGGAAGCAAATGGGTATATAGAAATAAACTAGATGAACAAGGGTGAATAACTAGGAATAAGGCTAGGTTGGTTGCAAAAGGGTATAATCAGGAAGAAGGAATAGATTATGATGAGACCTATGCTCCTGTAACTAGATTAGAAGCCAAAAGAATACTTTTAGCATATTCATGCCACATGAATTTCAAATTCTTTCAAATGGATGTAAAAAATGCCTTTTTAAATGGTTTTATAGAAGAAGAAGTTTATGTAGAACAACCACCAGGTTTTGAAAGCTATGTTTTGCCATATCATGTATTTAAACTTTCAAAACCTTTATATGGTTTGAAACAAGCTCCAAGAGCTTGGTATGAAAGACTAAGTTCTTTTCTCTTAGAAAATAATTTTATAAAGGGGAATGTTGACACTACATTATTCATTAAAAAGCATAAGCATGATACTCTAATTGTTCAAATTTATGTTGATGACATCATATTTGGGTCTACTAATGAATTGTTTTGCCAAGAATTGTTTTGCCAAGAATTTGCTAAGTGTATGACTAGGGAATTCGAAATGAGCATGATGGG
Source organism: Triadica sebifera (assembly GCA_023653625.1). NCBI lineage: Eukaryota > Viridiplantae > Streptophyta > Magnoliopsida > Malpighiales > Euphorbiaceae > Triadica > Triadica sebifera. The sequence continues at coordinate 11,036,928 of CM042903.1, read as the reverse complement.
TGAGCTAAAATTCTTCCTCAGTCTACAAATAAAACAAGGCAATGAGGGCATATTCATCAACCAATCCAAATATGCCAAAGACTTACTTATGAAATTTGGAATGGAAGGATGCAAAAATGCCAAGACTCCAATGAGCACATCAACAAAATTGGACAAGGATGAAAAGGGTAAGAACATTAATGAAAAGCTCTATAGAGGTATGATCGGATCTCTCTTATATCTTACTGCCTCTAGACCCGATATAATGTATAATGTATGCTTATGTGCTCGCTTTCAATCATGTCCTAAATAGTCACATTTAAATGCTCTAAAACGAATTTTAAAATATTTACATGGCTCATTGAATCTAGGTTTATGGTATCCTAGAAATTCATCCTTTCACATTATAGGATATTCAGATGCTGATTATGCTGGAAGTCTTTTAGATAGAAAAAGTACTTCAGGTACTTGTCACTTTATTGGAGAATGCTTAGTTTCTTGGTTTAGCAAGAAACAAGTTTATGTTGCTCTTTCTACCGCTGAAGCAAAGTATGTGGCAGCAGGATGTTGTTGATCACAAATCCTTTGGATGAAACAACAACTTAAGGATTATGGTCATAGTATGGACCATATACCTATTAGATGTGACAATACAAGTTCTATAAATCTATCTAAGAATCCCATTCAACACTCTAGAAGTAAGCATATTGACATAAGACATCATTTTATTAGAGATCATGTTCAATATGGAGATGTTGTATTGGAATTTATAAGCACAGACAATCAATTGGCAGATATCTTCACTAAGTCTCTAAATGAAGAAAGATTTAATTTCATAAGAAGAGAGCTTGGTATGATTGATGGATTAACTTTATGATTGCCAAAATTGTCAAACCTTGATTGTTAATATTGTGTTATTGTCTCACTTTTAAGGTATGAAGTGGCTAACTTGATAGAAATATATGTTATAGGGGATTGAAGCACCTTAGAAATCCTTTGATCTTGTTTTAAACTTAGTTTTATTTAATTGAGAATTTTAGGCAGTTCACGCTCGTGACATATATTCACGGTCGTGATCATAATCTCCAAAAGCTCCAGTAGCTTTCACATCTTGCTTCACGACATGCTTCATGGTTGAAGGTAATGAAGACTATGTTTCACGCCCATAACCTTTTTCTGTCACCCCCGTGAAACCCTTTTGTTCACGACAGTGACACTTATTCATGACTGTGAACATTTCCACCAAAAACTTACAGAAGCGTTCATGCTCTGTCTCACGGTCACAGGTAGTGAAGATTGTACTTTACGACCGTGACTTATTTGTCACCACTGTGATATTTCATCATTCACGCCTGTGATGATTAAATGTCAAGATTTTGAATCATTTCACATCCCTCATCACGGGTAGAGCGCCTCTTCAGCAAATCGTGAACACAACCGTGAATATGTCGGCTATAAAACGTTTTCCATCATCAGAAATCAAAACTCATTTCCAACTTTCCAACTTTTCTCATTTATCACCATTCAATACCATTTCATAGATTCCGGCCCTCTGGCAACTCACTCCATCTATAAATACCTTCAAAAACTATTTCCATCATCAGAAATCAAAACTCACTAGGTTCTATTCAAACATCCCATCAGATCTTCTCTCTTCAAGAATTTATTTCTCAATCAAAAATGGAACCCGGCTCCTCTAGAGGTACCAGAAAGAAGTCTCCTGCTCTAAGAAGGTACACAGACTACCTTCTAAACATTATTCTAGAGCACTGTCATCCAAGGTACTCGACTCTCAAGCAAAGACCACTTCTTTCCTCTCGATCATTTGAGTGGCACACTGTCAGGACCCTTGATCTCGAGATAAGCATGATAGAACAACTCCAGGCTTGTCATCTAAAAGATTTTGGTGATATCTATAAACCAATGCTAAGAGAACTCACTCTCGAGTTTCTTAGCACCCTGCAAGTCTCTCCCACAGGCACAGTACAATTTTAACTCCACAAGCATCCAAACACCCTCACTGCCATAGAGTTTGGTGACATGTTCAACCTTTCCTCTGACGGTATCCTTAATGAGAGTGAGGTGGAGTTATATGCCACTCAGGCATGGACTCATTTCGTGTAATATCCGCTAATTTAGGCCTCGAGTCGCACGTGTTGCGAAGTTTCCGCGTTTGACCGATCGGAGTCTAAATTCGGATTTTTACAAAAATTGATTAAGAAATGGTTAAATTAAATGACAAATGCCTAATTAAGTGATAATAAAGTTTAAATAAGTTGACTTACGGTAAAGGACTAAATTGCAAAATTTGATAAGTTTTGGGGTCAAATTGCAATTTACCAAAAATTAGAGAATTAATCAGATTAATTGCTAATCAACATATTAATTTTGGGCACGTTTTGATAGTTGGCCGGCCATGAAACTAAAGGAAGATAATTTATTTTTGATTAAATGTAAAATTGGGAGAATATGGTAAAATGGTGGGTCCCACATGAAGACTTTTTGGGTACCCTATATAAGGCTCTTTTCTTCTTCTTCTTCTCTTCGTTTTTTGCATCCTTCTCTCTTTCTCTACCAGTCATGCCAGCCACAACATTTCCTCCATAACCAATCTTGATTTCTAGAGAGAGAAAGGAAGAGAAGAGAAAGGAAAGAGCAAGACAAAGGGATATTTATGTTCCATAACTCTTAAAGAAGCTGGAAAGAACAAGAAAGAGGAAGAAAAATCAAGTTTGGTAGAGAGAGAAAATCTCCAAAGTTGTGATTTGATGAAGAAAAGTGTAAGGTAAGAAGCATCTCTTCTTCTTCTTCTTCATCTTTTCTTAAAGGAAGTTCGAATTTTGAGCTCTTTTAAGACTGATATGGAAAGAGAGAGAAACTAGAGTTTTGAGAGAGAAAAATAGAGCTTAGAGTCTTGAGAAAAATCAAATGATGAAGATAATCATTTATGATGTTGTAGGAGTTCCAAATGACAAGGAACAAGCTCTAAGGAGCAAAGGAAAAGAGAAAGCTACCTAAAAGAGTGAAGGACAAAGATTAAGGTTTGTGCATAACTTAAGGCAATAGCCTATTTTGTTTGAAATAATGCATGCTGAACATGATGTTTGATAAATATATTTCAAGAATGATGATGATTATGGCATGAAACTATAGAATTAGACATGTATGAATGAGATCCTTGTGTGATAATGAATTAATGATGCATGTTAGAGAATATTGTATGATCAAGGCATTTACATGTATTGAAAAGTGATAAGTTGAGTAAAGAAACTTAGAAATGCATGAAATAGAATTTGGTATGATTTGAATGATGTTAGAATGAATGAAATATGAATATGCAGATTTCCTGCTGAAAGTCACGGGTGTGACTATTGAGTCACAGGCATGAACTTGAGGGTTCATGATTGTGACTGATTGTGTCACGGTTGTGAATTTCTGTGTGGAAATGGTACTATTCATTCCAAAAGCGTTCACGGGTTGGAATCACGGAAGTGAACTTATTCACAGGCGTGAATGAGTAATCACGACCGTGAATGCTTTTGGGCGATTCATTCTAGTAGCGTTCACAGCTTGGGATCACGGGCGTGAAAGTAGTAATCACGGTCGTGAATGCTCTGTATTTGAAATTATAAATGTGGTTATTAAATGAGGAATTTAGGTAAGTAAATGAAAGTTATTGTCTATCCAGCGAAATAAGAATGATTGCATAAATATATATATATATATATATATATATATATTTATTTATGTGAGAATGTGGTATGTTGTGATATAAAAAAATAAGAATGTTGATTCGGATGAAATATATGAGAATATTGATGAATATATATATGTCATGGATGTATATAAAGTTTGATGCGGATGATAAATATGAGAATATTGATGAATCTAGTAAATGAATGAAAAGATGTATGAGTATGACTATATGTTTGCAAAACAAGAAAATTGAGATGTTGATAAATATGAGATATTGATGTGTGGAAATTTGAGAATAATGATTAATGTAAAAATATAAAGAAGCCCATTACTCTACTTGCAGACTAGAATCAGGATAGATGACATGTCATTAAGGGGGTGAACGGTACCGTATATACCTCAACCAATATGGCTAAAGCTTGTTGTGAGTGCCATTGGTCTAGGATGCTCAGTCAGTGTGGCTAAAGCTTGTGTGAGCGCTACTGACTTGAGAAAACTCCGATGAGCACATATAAATGAGGACAAGGTGTCATAAGCTTGTGTGAGCGGCCTTGATCCTGTTATTCATCTATGATGAAATTATACTCAATCAATGTGGCTAAAGCTTGTTGTGAGCGCCATTGATTGGAGAAGCTCTTATGAGCCAGATAGTGGATAGGGTGGCATAAGCTTGTTGTGAGCGCTCCTGATCCATAACCCGTATCTAGTCAGTCGAAAAATTTAGAGTGATGTGGGCAAGATGATGAGGATATATCAGAAAAATAAGAAAAGGAAAGAATCAGAAAATGATGATGATATGAGATTGAGATGAAATGATAAAGAGATTTACTGAATAATTTGCCATTAAAGATAAATGAAAATAACATTGTCTATATGAACATGACATTTATACTTGTATGAAATAGGAATATGTTGATAGTCATGCATGCAAACATTTTTATGCACAAAATGATAATTGTTAATGCTTGTTGCATGATATAGTATATTGCCTTATTTATATGCACCACTAAGCTTAGAGCTTAGCGTGGAGTTTAATTTCCACGCAGATATAGAAAGGTAGCTGAAGACGTTAGATAAAGCAAGCGGTGATTCCATTCAAGTAAAGCATGAAATCTTGAAAAGTGGGTTACAAGTTTTGAAACTTTTGTATGTAACTTTTATATTAAAGAAATGTTTGAGTTTGTAAAACTTACTTTTAAAGTTTGTTAAGAATTCCGCTGATGTTAAAAATTACTATTTTATGTAAATAAATTGTACTATGATTTTTGTTTATATTCATATATACATGAGTATATATATAAATATATATATATATATATATAGTTTCCTGAAGAAGTATGAGAAAGACAGACGGACATTAGTGCTCCCTCATTCGGGCACGTGCTGTTCGGGTGAGGAGGCACTACATTTCGAGCTCGACTGCAGCTGGGATGTCAAGAAGAAGAAAAGCACCCTCCATCGATCACCAGTGCATAAGTACTTGCTTAGGTTTCTAACCTATAGCATTTTTTTCCAGAGGAGACAACAACCCCAGGAATCCATAAGAGGAAGAGAGTTCGAGTTGAGACAGCAACCCTAGAGGTTGAGCAGGAAATTGGACAATCCTCGGCCTCCACACCAAACTTGGCTCAGCAAGTCGCTAATCTATTGACACCACATTTTGACCAATCGCAGGCTTCAATTGATGAGAGGTTAGAGAACCTGAAGGATTTCATGAAGTCTCGCATGGAGAGCCTCGAGGCGGAAGTAGCTCGCTTTAGAGATGGGATGTCCGACTCCAAATCTAGCTAGAATATTTTTTTCGCTTTGTTAATAAGACTTTAAATTACTTTTCAAAACCTTGTACTTTTCTTTTAATATTAATATAATTGCATTAGTTTTCCCTTATGATTTTTTTTGTTCTTTTTGTTGATGACAAAAGGGGGAGAACCTAGCAATATATTATATTTAAATTTAAATGCAATATATTTGATATACTTATTTGAATTAAATGAATATACAAATGAATATGCAAGTATGCAAATGAGTTGATATACCTTGAATTTACCTTAAGTATACTTTGCATATACCTTGATGCAAGTTACATTAATGAATATGCTTGATATACTTTGAATATACCTCAAATATACTTTGCATATACTTAACTAGTTATAAGTAAAAATTTGGTATACATTGGATATACCTTGCATATAACTTGCATATACCTAAACTAGGAAGCAAGCATGCATGCTATACTTCATCATTCTTTACAATTCTTGCACTTCAGTAATTTTTTTTATCTTAAGCATCTTTTGAGGGGGAGACTTCTCAAAAGCACATATTGCTAGGTTATTTGTCACCATCAAAAAGGGGGAGATTGTTAAACCTTGAAGGGTATTTTTCGTCATTTTGATGCTAACAAATAAAATAGCAATAATGTATTTAACATACTTGTTTTCTAAGTTTATTGAACAAGGTATGGAACATGATGCAAGAATGGAAATTGGAAGACTAAACTTAAAAAGACAAAAAAATGAAGAAATAGCATGTTCACGCTCGTGACCTTTTATGTCACGACTATGATAAAGCTTAGCGCCAACTGCCCAATATTTAAAGTTCACGGCCATGAAGGATCATAGCAACCATGAATGATCATATCAATCACGCCCATGAAATAAAGTCACGCCCATGAGAAAATATGCCAAATTCCTCCAGAGCGCTTCACAGCCAGAGTCACCACTTGGACTACGGCTTGGAAGGATGTTCACGCCCTTGAAAGAATAATGTCACGACCGTGATCAAACACTTCAAATCCTTCCAGAATGCTTCACATACAAAGTCACCACTCATGTCATGGCTTGGAAAAACAATCACGACATTGATACACATATTCACGACCATGAAAGAGGAAAAAGAAACATGTCAGGTGCGAAATTAAGAGTTGGTGCAACAGCTATTTTCGCATTAAATTCAACCAAACAACTATAATTCTCCATGGAAGTATAAATGCAAGTCATTTATGAATCCAGAATAAGAGAATAGCAAATACTTCGAATCAAAATCTTGTTGTAGCCATTTGTCCATTTACTACTTTCAAACAAACATTAATTCTTTGTAAAAAAAACATTTTGCTTATTATTTTCTGAGCATTATAGATTTGTGAGTGTTTCTCTTTGTAATCTACTACTCAAGTGAGTTTGGGTATATTGGGTTAAGAGTAGAACACTTGTAAGGGTTATTTGTGTAAGCCTTTAAAACACAAGGAATTGGTTTGTTGTGTGAGCCATTAAAACACAAGGGATTTCTGGGTTAGCTGTGATCCATTAATAGAAACACCATAGTTGGGAGTGAGCTTGTAAAACTCCATTGTAACACTTAATGTGTTAATGAAACTCCCAATTGAGATAGGGGAGAGGAGTAGGGTTTGTTAACACACAAACCTCTATAAAAATTTATGTGTGATATCTTCCTATCCCTTCTTTACTTAACTTTTCTTTCCGCACTTAAAAGTTAAGAATTTTTAATATCCAATTCAACCCCCCTTCTTGGTTCAATTTCTGGGCAACAATAAGGATGAAGCTCAAGTTAGAGTGCCACTGACATAAGGGACTCAGACAAGTATTTTTATAGTTAGAGGGTAAAGTGGCTAAAGCTCAGGTAAGAGCACCTCTGTTCCATAGCCTACATCTACATAATCCACCTTAGAGTTATGGGTGAAGTTAAAAAGGAATCTTATCCTACTTTATATTGTAAGCAATGATGTCATGTTCCACTGCAAGAGTGTTATAAATAGCTCTTCCTCCAGAAGGAAGTGGCAGAATGTAAAAACCTAAGAGTTTGTGTAATAAACAAAATGTTTGTTTAAGCTTTCTCTTCCTCTAAACTATTAGTCAACCATAGCATACCTATAAAGTCTCATCGATCGTTCAAGTAAGCCATTAGTTTCTGAAAGTTTTTTGAGATTTCTTGGGTTGAGAATTCATAATAGGACTGTCTCATCGGTGGCCAAAGAGTGCCTTCAGGGATAGTCATACCTTGTTTCTTGATTCCTGACTTCTGAGGTGAGTTTCATCCTTATGAGTTAGTATTAGTTCTTATATGGTTTATAGGCTGGAAAACAGACCTTGCATGCTGAAATAAGTTTGAATAAGATTGATTATTAAGCATAAAAGCATCATTAGCTGTGTGGGACTAGTGACAACGCCATGAATCTGTAAGAATTAAGGTTGGCTCATCCCCCAGTGAAAATAATATGGTATTAGGTATATGAAATTTGTATTTGTATATACGTGGATTATTACGTGATGTCTATGGTACTTATAAGTACATTATTTTGGCATCAACATATGTAATGTATAGAATGTATGATTCTAGGAATGATCATGAGGTATGTTACAAGTCATGGTATAATATTATATAAACTGTAGAATTTTTATACACATATGTACCACTAAGCATTAGTTTGCTTAGCGTGTGGGTTTTCTACATGCAAATTTTGAAGCCTAGCTAGTAGTCATGTCAATGTAAAGTGAAGCAAGCCTATATAGAGATCGGACAATGCAACCCAGGCCTGGGTTGATTTTCATTCATGACATATTTTGTATTCTTTTTGTTATGTCATGGAGTTTGAGGCTTTTTCATACCTATATTTTGTATTAATAATATGTAATGAGATTTTACTATACATATTTTATAATACAGGGCTGGTAAAACTGTAAACATGTTTTATATTGTTATAATGATTGGTTGGATCTATTTATGTTTTTATTATGGAAAATTTTATGTTTTATTTGCATAATAATGTCTAAAAAGGTTTTAAAATAAGAATTTTTTTTAATTTAAACAATCTTCTATAAAACATCCCATAGCATCCATTGGTACAGTTTGAGATTTTTCTGGTTATATCGGTAGGTGTTACACAACTACTAGAAAAGCTCAATAAATCTGAGCAATAATGGTTTACAACATAAAATTGAATATAGTTGGAGATATTTAATCCATAGGGCTTTAAAAAGATTAGATGATTGATAATTGGTTTTGTAATGTTTGGAAGTCACAATTGTGTTGTATTTATACTTCCCATAAGAAATAAAGTCGTTTAGAGTGCAATTAATGCAAAAATAATCATTCAACAACTTTTTCCTTTGTGTTGATAGCTTTTTTTTTTAGATTCACAAGTGTGACTAAAGTTTTAGGGGTATGAATGTTCTAGGCAAGCTGTGAATGAAGTGGTGAAGTTGGCCATGAATGGATCTACCCAGATTTACATGTTCTTTCACGGTCGTGGCAATTGTGCTTCATAGGTAAATCAATTCTTCACAGTTGTGAATGATTGAATATGAGATTTTGACTCCATAATGGTTCATGAGCATTGCTAGTACTTCCACGGACATGAAAAGACTATTTCACAAGTTCGGCTATTTGCGATAACGGACATGAATATGATTCATGAGCATGACCAATGTGTCATAGGCGTGAATGACTTTCAAATTTCACTATTTAAACTTCAATTGATTTGATTTAATTGGCTTCAAAGATTTAAGGAACAACCTATCTAAACACTTAGAACAGAAAATATAATTAAATTCCCTATAGCACAATTATTCGTTATGATAAAAAAATTATGGAAAAGGTTCAACAATTTCCCTTTTTTGGTGGTGACAAATAATTTTGCAATATATGGCTAAGGAGAAATGGTTTTATCCCCCTCAAAAGATGTTTATATAAGATTGAATATATAGAACACAAGCATGCGACACAGTTAAGCCATAAACTTAGAATTGATGAAATTCAAGAAGAATTTACTTAGCCCAAAAAAGTTCATTATGCATGTATTTAACTTTTCTCTTTTGATATCAAAACAAAACAAAAGTATTTACTACATGCATACCTATCAAAAGGCAAATAACACATGCATATAATCAAAAAAGTGTAAGACATATTGCATATTTCTTCTCCCCCTTTATCACAATAAAAAAGAGAACAAGCAAAAGAGAAGAAATAACAAACTCATTAAAAGATAGAAAAACCAAATGCATTCCTAAAATCATAAAGCTAAATAGTTTTAATTACAAAGAATTCAAACTAAACTTTGATTACAAATATCAAAATATCAAAAAGCTTCTTAATCACTGACGATTCCTAAAAAAACCAAAAGGCCAAAAAAAGTATCAAGGCTTGGCTCTAGAAAGCTTATCTTGAAGGTAAGCCACCTCATCCTAAAGACTATCAATGCAAGATTCAAAACAATCCTTAAGGTCCTCCATCTTTTGGATGATGTACTCCTGAAAAGCATCCATGCTTGCCTGAAGCAAATCAAAATGAGAACTAAAGAAGGCCATTTATTGTTGTGTCAAGTCTAATGTGGAAGAAGATGCCTCGCTAGCTACTGGGGCATCAGAAGCATCTACTGGGGAATCAATACCCCCTATTAGGTCCTTAGGACCACTCGATCTATCTTTCTCTATTGATGTCCTTGCAGACCTACCTTGAACTCATCGAAGTCACCTGCATCCCATAAAACTAGTGATTCTGTAGAAGATGTTATCATTGTAGAGAATTATGACAGTAGCTCTCATCTTAATTAACATCAATTTGATCTCTATGAGATGTCGTAATGATAGTGTAGATATGATCCTAGAGATCCAAAAACCCAAGCTCCACCACTAAGTGAGTGATATAACTCCCAATAAGGATATCACCAAAAATTTTCATGACGATGGAGAGGAGGTGAAAAGCAAACCACCTTGATAAAGCAATTTGCTCACACTTCTGAGTCCACTCAAACAACAATAATTTAGACTTCCTTACTGAACCATTGTTGTCGCCTCTAGCAAAGATGTTGTAAGTGAGAAATTGGTGGATGTAGCAATGAATCAGACACTTTAGATGTTTTTCTTCTTATTCACATCACAATTGTAATGGCTTTCAAAGGTATACCATACAATGTTAGGTTTGAAGCCCTTTGCCTCACTCTTATTATGCAAAGCCGCATAAGGAAGCTTGAAAATGGCATCAAATTTCACATCAGTGAGAGTTTTTTTGTTTACACAAATGAAATGAGACATTGCATATAGAGGAAACCTACAATGTGCTCAAAAACTCCAATGTTGGCTCTTTAAAGGTAAGCTTGTAGATATTTATTAATTCTAGCAATCCACATTTCCTTAGCCAAACATTCATATCTTCTTCCAAGCCCAAGTTTTTAACAAACTACTGGTCAAAGGTCCTAAAATATAAAATGGGATGTTTCTTGATAGCAATGTACATTGGATGGAAATTTCTATGCAAAATTCTGAACATAGAGTCTACAAGGAACTTGGGAGATGTGTTTTACTTTTTACCCTTGGAAAAATAGCTCTAGAAGCCATGATGAGGGTCAAAAAAGATGAAGAAACTAAAAAAAACTAAGAAGAACTGAGATGTTACTGAAAAAGCCGAGGTCATAAACCTAAGGTTTTGAAATACCCTTTAAAACACGAGTATAGATGGAGAAAATATGGGGAAACTAGAATAAAAGAGATTTAAAAGATGAAAAATGGAAGAAATTTGAAGTAGAAAAGTTTGGAAATGGTCAAAATCGACAGGAAATGCCAAAAAAAGTGCGGCTGTCAGTGAGAGTGGATAGAGAAAATGAGAGAAAATGGTGAATTTTCTTATTTTATAAGACTTGAAATTATGAAATCGACATGAAATGCCAAGAAATTATGAACAAAGGTGTAAACAAGTCTAGTTGCCAAGCTACATATGTTCATGGCCATGACAAAAAATTCACGAGCATGAACCCATGTTATCATGGTTATCCGTCATGATGCAAGGTGTGAATGAAACTGTCATTTTTTATTCAAAACATTTACAGTTGTGACTAACTGGTCACAGACATGAAGCCATAAAAAGCCATAGTAATAACACAAGTTTTAAAATGACTTTTTTAGGCTCAAAACTTCTGCCTAAGCAAATAAAACATACTTTTTCATGGAATACAAACATGTAACACATCATTAGAGTAATTATATCATCAAAAGTATGACATAACACTTAAAGTTCATAATGAAAGCAAATATAACACATAAAAAGCATATAAACATAAAAAAAATTCATAATAAAGTATTTAAATATATCAAAAGTCAGGATCAAGCCCTAACTACTAGGTCTAAACATAAAAAATACATGATTGAATGCAATATATGCCTTTAAAAAATCAAAATTTCAAGTCAGTGTGCTCCCGTTAAGCATACCAAGCTCCATTTTTTATAAAACAAAACCTTTCATCATTTAAAGGCTTGGTGAAAATGGCAACCAATGGGTTGTTTGTGTTATATGTCAATAAATTCTAACACAACATCAGCATTTTGGACATGATCTCTAAGAAAATGATGCCTAATGTCTATATGTTTGCTTTTAGAATGCTGAATGGGATTTTTAAAAAGATTTATAACACTTGTATTATCACATTTGATGGGAGTGTGATCAATCACTTGGCCATAGTCCTTCAATTGTTTCATCTAAAAATTTTGAGTGCAACAACAACTCACTATCTCATATTTCGCTTTGGCAGTGGACAAGGCAATCAAAACTTATTTCTTGCTAAACTAAGAAACTAAACATTCACTAATGAAGTGACAAGTTCTGAAGTGTTTTTCCTATCTAGAAGAGTATTGGCATAGTTGGCATCCAAAAAACCAATGATATGAAATGAAGTGTTCCTAGGATACCATAAAATTAAGTGTATTGTGCCATGAAGATATTTTAAAATCTTTTTACAGCATAAAATGTGATTCCTTAGGACATGATTAAAATCTAGCACAAATGAATATACTAAACGTTATATCGGGTCTAGAATCAATAAGATATAAAAGAGATTTGATCATACCTCTATAGAGCTTTTCATCTATAGCCTTACCCTTATCATCTTTGTCCAACTTTATTGATATGCTCATTGTAGTCTTAGCACTTTTGCATCCTTCCATTCCAAAAATTTTCAATAACTCTTTAGGGTACTTGGATTGCTTGATGAAGATGCTCTTCTTACTTTGCTTGATTCGAAGACCAAAAAAGAAAATGAGCTCTCCTACCATGCTCACTTCAAACTCCCTAGTCATACACTTAGTGCATTCTTGACAAAGCAATTCATTAGTAGACCCCAACGATAATAATATCAATATAAATTTGAACAAGTAAAATGTCATGCTTGTGTTTTTAATAAATAAAAAATAGTATATGCATGTCCCTTTGAAAATCCATTTTCTAAAAGAAATGCACTGAGTCTTTCATACCAAACTCTTTGAGCTTGTTTTAAACCATACAAGACCTTAGTGAGCTTAAAAACATGATGTTTGGAAATACATGACTTTTAGAACTAGAAGGTTGCTCAATATAAACTTCCTCCTCTATGAAACCATTTAAAAACGCACTTTTAACTTCCATTTGAAAAAGCTTAAAATTCATATGACATGCAAATACTAAAAAAATCCTGATGGTTTTTAATCTTGCAACTAAAGTATAGGTCTCATCATAATCTATCTTCCTCTTGGCTATATCTTTTGGCAACCAATCTAGTCTTGTTTTTAGTGATTTGACCTTGCTCATCTAACTTATTCCTAAATATCCATTTACTATCAATTACTGGGTAGTCCTTAAGTCTTGGAACTAAGGTCCAATCCTTATTTCTCTCAAATTGGCTGAGTTCCTCTTACATAGCAATCCCCAACTCTCATTACTAAAATCCTCCTCAATGGCCCTTGACTCAATTTGAGAGACAAAAGCAAGATTAGAATCTAAAAGCTTAAGATGAGATCGAGTACTTACACTTTTGGCGAGATCACTAATTATTCGCTCCATAAGGTGGTTTCTTATAAACTTGCACTCTTTTGGTAGCTCTTGGATGTCTTGCTCTTAAGCTTGAGGTAATTGTTACTCTTTATGCTCCTCTTGATAATCATTATCATTTTTCTTTGAAGTCTCACCATCTTATTCATGATCAAGATCAAGAACATTCTTAGGCTTGAAAGATGTTTTATGTTCCTTTCCTCTTTAGCAAGGCTCACATGTCTTATCTTTGGCGAATTTGACTTTGTGCAGCCCATCCACTAGCTCTTCTTTGCTAAGGCTTTGAATTAAGTTCATGCTTACATGCCCAAGCCTCATATGTCCTAGCCCAGACTTACTACTAATAGACATAAGACACTTAGAAGAAAGGTTTGTTAACTTATGTAAATCAATTATGTAATATGTAAATCATTTATATAAGTATTGTTATCTCTATCTCCTTTGAATTTCTCATGTCCAGTTAGGGTGGTTACAAGACATCCATTAGAACTAAAGGTGACTTGATTTCCCTTATCACATAATTAACTTACACTTAAAAGGTTATGCTTTAAACCATGAATAAGTAAAACATTTTTAATTAAAGAAATATCATTTAGACCTATTGAACTAATGCCAATTACCTTACCCTTGGCATTGTTTCCAAAGTTGACCTTACCACCATCAATCCTCATGATTTGGGTGAGCAAGTTCCTATTTTCAGTCATAATCCTTGAGCATCCATTATCCATTAGCCAAATATTATCCTTCGATGTGAACTTGAGGCACACCTATAAAACAAAGATTTAGGTTTGGTTCTAGGTACCCAAATAAACTTGGGTCCTTGGAGATTAGCTTTAGAACATTCCTAATGAGCCTTCCTTATAAAACATCAAATGTTTATATGCCCAAGTTTCATGCAACAATGACATTATTTAGATTTGAATTAATTTTGCCACTTTGCATGAGGTTTAGGCCTCACTACCTTTCTAGAAAAAATATGTGCACATGAACATAAAGCATGTATTGTGGGTGTGTAACACCCTTATTACAATCACTTTATACATATGTTACGTTGCCTTAAGCGATTAATATGATTGTTTAGTATTGTATATGATTATAGTAGATGTGGGTAATTTGTTTTACTTGTTAGTCATAATGTTAATAACATACCATGTGAATATATATTCATCATGCACTTACATATTATTAAATTCTTTCATACATTCCATCACATATTTAACATATTTATTATTTTGCCAATTGACCTATAATTGTCCCATTTTACTATCCATTTAACCAAAATTTCAATAGCATAATGGTTATAAATCTAAACTACCCTTTATGCACAACAAATAATTTCACATCCCACACAAGGCACAACAATTCAAAAATAAAAATATACATTCAACATCTGTGTAATATCCAACATTTCACACATTAAGTATAACAATCCATTAACAAAATACATGGTCCATAAGAGTCCTTTTTACATACCAAAATACATATTCTAAATCTATTATAAAGCGTCTTATATATACATGCTATTAAGTTTATGTATAAAAAAAATTTTTAGGCTACTCCCAAAACAAGGTATGCTTGCTCCAACAACTCCCTAGCTATTATCTACATGCAGTCAAAATAAACTACATGCTGAGCATTAAAATGCTCAATAGTGGTTACAAATTTTAAAATTTCCAATGACCTAAATTTATGTATACACATTCATGCAAATTTTATATACTATTCATATTAACATGAAAATTATAATTTAACTCAAATTTACACTTTAACTTATTATTCACAAATATACTTTAAACATTATTCTTATTTCATATTTATAATTATTCTTTATTTATCATATTAAATTAACAATTATACTTAGTACTTATCTTATAACTTAATTTTCATTTTAATCCTCCATTTAATTTTTCTTTAGCAGTAAATTATGTTTTGGTTTTTAAACTTCCATTTATTTACAATTATGTCATTATTTTACACTTATTTACACTTTTGCCACTAGTTAATTTTTATTTCTCATTTATTTTCTTATTAAATACATAAATTATCATTTAACCCTTATATTACTAATTTACCTGTGAAATTTTTATTTTCTTTCAATTAAGTTCATTTCCATTTTATTTCTTTAATTAACTCCTTTTTACTCACTTTCATTCCATTTTACTATTTTTGCCCATAGTATCAATCCGGTAGAAAATATTCGGACTAAATACATAGAACGTGGACTCCACATGTGACCTCGAATGATCACCTAAATATTGTATTGCACACTGATCACTAAATTACTATCACGAAAGTAGATAGCCATTGGTCTACCTAAACCAATCGCCATGATTCTCAATTAATTCTAATAATTCTCAATTAATTATAATATTAACTAGAAAATATTCAAATAAATTCTAATAATTCTCAATTAATTCATATACTCCAAATTTCATGTCTATATACATTTTATAGCTTAATTCTCATAAATTAACAAATAATATATTAAATTTTTCATGTCTTTAATTTGGCCTATCATGCATTCTCACCATTAAAGTTTTTCTTCCACCTACTAACCATTCATTTCACTAATTTCTACCTTTAATATTTCACTAAACCATAAATATACCTATATATACTAACATACATCATTCGGCCACTATCAAGGTTCCACCATTAAAAATTATATTCTTTTAAAAGCATTGTAATCCATATTTTTTTAAAAGCATTGTAATCCATTAAAATTAATTTTAATTGAAAGTGCAATGGGATTGTATGTTTTTGATGATTTTGGATCAATAGGTTTTAAAAAAATTGAAATTAATTTGTAAAATATAATTTACACATTTTTCTTTCTTTAATTTGATCATGGGATGATTAAGAATGATTATTTTGATTGAAAAATTAATTGAATGTGATTCAAATAACTAATTTCGGATTTATTTCTAAAATGCCTAAAATTGCCTTGTTTATGAACATGTGTTGTTGTTTGGCTTAATTGATGGGGCTGGTTATATTTTTCTTGTAATTTAACTATAAAAAATTTATTTAGATATATTTAGAATATATTTATGCCTCTGGAAGTTTCCAATAATTAATTAAAAATTAATTTAATTAATTTTTCAAACAAACACAAAAACGAAACTGTTTTAGCATACCCGATGGGGCTGTTTTGTTTGATTTTTTTGTATGTGTTTATTTTATTTCCAGCACCTTGAAATAATTTTTATGTGATTAAAAATATTTTATTTTGATGTTAGATGCATGCCAAAATTATTTTTCAAGCATTTGAAATTTTAAAAATTCTAAATATCGAATTAGTCATTTTGAGCGTCTAAGTGTGTTGGTTCGTTTGTCTTAGTAATTTTGTCATGTGATAAAAATATTTTGATGAACTTGAGCTTACCTAAAAATAATTAGAATGGTGATTTGATGTTCTGGAAATTTTTAGAATTTTTAGAAATTAATTTTGAATTAATTTAACTTGTGCAATTGTAATTCTAGTATGACTATAAATTGGTATGTTTATTAAAATTAAATTGTTTAATTTTAACATCATAATATTCTGATTTTAAGGAGAATTAATTTTGAATTATTTCTGGAAATATGGAATTTAATTCAATTTGATTAAATATTGAATTCCTATTGAATTCCACTTTAAAATGACATACAAAATTAAATTAACCGAAAGAACACATATAGACAATTTCGATTCAAGTGTTGAATTGATTTACAAATTGAAATCCAAAATTGTCATTTTTATTTTGCGCATTAGAGAATGCATGTTAGGGGTGTATGAAAAGGCATGATGGATGATTATGGACTTAGGCCCAATGTGATTGAGCATGCATGGAATTATTTTGTTTTATGGTAAATAGGGCATGCGTGTCCCTACCTCTTTTTCTTTCTTATGTATTTCTCTTCTCATCTTACTCCCCTCAAATGTAAATTGAGGTTTTCTATAATTTGAAATATGTAATTAGATTACATAGGATTAGGATATAATGAAGATACAAATGAGCAAGAAGCAAAGGAGATGGTACCATAAACAAGAAGACTTAGAAATAGGAATTTGATTTCTATTTTGGGTTGTAAATTCATGCATATACCTAGGTAAGACCTAGTCAATTTCTCTTTGGCTCAAGAGATTGACTTTAGTATGTCCATAATCATGTCATATAGTTAATGTAACTATCTTTATATATCAAGGTGATGAATGTATGATATATAAAAGCATGAAATAATAACTTGATGAGACTTAACAAAGAAATCCCTCACTAAATAAATAATTAAGTCTTACGCCTTCCATTAATATGGGAAGAACCAGAGTTCTTCTAGAGTTAGGGTTGTTGAGTTGCCTCAAGGTCACTCTATAAGAATATGTTCAATCCATTGAAATTAGATTTTACGATTAATGGGTTAGACTTAACTGATATTATTAACTTATTGGATTTGCGCCAAGGTTAATGTGTATTAGAGATGAAGTTGGGTTTGTATACATGAGATGTACACATATCAAGAGTCAATAGCCCAATGTATGTGCACACATCAATAAGTTGATAGCACATGATTCGATAGTTGCATGAATAATGCAATTGGTATGGATTAGATACCTACCAACCAAACTAAGGATAACTTGTTGAGTTGCCTTAAGGTTATTCTTAGCTAGTTGGATTTCGACCCACTAAGAGAACTTCCATATAAGTTCTCTCAGGTTCATAGTGAAGGCTATGGATTTGCAATAAAATAGTGGGAGCCATAATGCGATTTATTAAAGACCTAATAAATATGCATTTTATGTACATTCTAACATGTTTTATTTTACATATAGGTTGCTAGAATCATCATCATGACAAGTGTGAATTTACGATCGCTAATGGAATCAAATAAGTTGGTTGGGCCCAATTTTTTGGATTGGCTAAGGAATATGAGAATAGTTCTCAAATCCAAAAAGATTGGCTATGTCCTAGATGAGGCACTCCCTAATCCCCTTGCTGCTAATGCTTCTGAAGATGTTCAGAAGGCATATCAAATGCATCTAGATGATAGTGAGATGTCAAGTTGCATTATGCTTGCTACTATGTCAGCTGAGTTGCAAAAGCAGCATGAGGCTATGGATGTTAATTCCATAGTATACCATCTAAGAGAGCTTTTTGATGAGCAAGCATGTTCCAAAAGGTTTGAAAATTCAAGGTTGCTCTTCCGCACTAAGATGGTTGAGGGGACATCTCCAGTGCAATATGCATTGAATTGAAGATGAATGGCTATATTGAGAGGTTGGCCACCTTGGGATTTGTGATGGACCATAAATTAAGTATTGACTTCATTCTAACCGGTTTGTTTGATAGTTATTCACATTTTGTGCTTAACTATAGGATGAACCAAATCTCTACCACCATTCCTGAGCTGATTAACTTGTTTAAAATAGCTGAGCCCTCTGTCAAGAAGGACAGTAAGGCTGTGATGCTAGTGGACTCTTTGAGTTCTAAAAGGAATAACCTTAAGAAGAAGAAGAAGTCCATGAAGTCTAAGGGAGGCATGGCCAAGAAGAAGGCCAAGGAGATTGCTCCAAAAGGGACATGCTTCCGTTGTGGCAAGGATGGCCATTGGAAGAGAAACTGCAAGGCTTACTTGGAGTCCTTAAAGAAGAAAGCATTTGATGCCCCATCTACTTCAAGTATTTTGTCATTGAAATTAATACTGTTTCCAATAATAATATATGGGTATTAGATACCAGTTGTGGCTCACACATATGCACTGATATGCAGGGCCAAAGGAACGGTAGACAGCTCAATAAAGGAGAGTCAGATCTACGCGTTGGAAATGGAGCAAGGGTTGCTGCATTAGCTATAGGAACATATGTATTGACCCTCCCTAGTGGGCTTATATTAAATTTGGATAATTGCTATTATGTACCTACTTTGACTAAAAATATTATTTCTATTTCAAGTCTAAATAAAGATGGTTTCCTTTTAGTTTTTGGTAACAATTGTTGTTCTATTATGTTGAATGGAATTCTTTATGCTAATGGTACATTATGCAATGGAATATACATATTAGATATGTCAAATCCAATTTTAAACATCAATGATAATAAAAGGAAAAAACAAGATATGTTGAAATCATCTTATTTATGGCATTGTCGTCTTGGTTATATAAGTGAGAAACACATGGCTAAGCTACACAAAAGTGGTAGTTTGGGGTCATTGGATTATGAATGACATGTGAATCTTATTTACTATGCAAGATGACTAAATTGCCCTTTAAAGGAAAAGGTGAAAGTGCTAATGGACTTTTAGACTTAATACATTCAGATGTATGTGGTCCAATGTCTACACACGCCAGAGGTGGTTTCATCTACTTCATTACTTTTATCGATGACTACTCATGATATGGATACGTGTATCTTATGAGATACAAATCTAAAGCTTTTGAAAAGTTCAAAGAATTCAAAAATGAAGTAGAGAAACAACTTGGAAAAAGTATTAAAACACTTCGATCAGATCGATGAGGTGAATACTTGAGCCAAGAGTTTCTAGATTATCTTAGGGATAATGGGATTTTATCTCAATGGACTCCACCTTACACGCCACAACACAATGGTGTGGCTGAAAGAAGAAACCGAACCTTGTTAGACATGGTAAGGTCTATGATGAGTTTTGCGGAATTGCCTAAATCCTTTTGGGGTTATGCACTAGAGACCACTATTTATATATTAAATGGTGTTCCTTCAAAGTCAGTTGATGTTACTCCATATGAGATATGGTATAACATGAGGCCCACATTTTCTTACATGAGAATTTGGGGTTGTCCTGCTTATGTGAAGCGAACAATGTCAGATAAGCTAGAAGTAAAGTCTGACCAATGTCTGTTTATGGGATATCCAAAAGCATCATATGGATATCAATTTTACCACCACTTGGAACAAAAGGTTTTTGTTTCAAGACATGCTATCTTTTTAGAGAGAGAATTCCTTCTAAAAGGAGATAGTGGAGCAAAATTGAACTTGAGGAAGTTCAAGATGCTCAAACAGATGCTGATCAACTACCTGAACCCGAGCTTGTTACTCATACAGATGATATAACAGCTCAACCTTCTGAAGCACAAGAGCTTCGTAGGTCAAGTAGGATACGTACTATTCCAGAGAGATATGGATTTCTCATTAGTGAATAGAATGATGTATTGCTCATATAAAATGATGAACCTACAACCTATGAAGATATTCTGAATAGTTCAAAATCTAACAAATGGCTTCAAGCCATGAAGTCAGAAATGGATTCCATGTATGAAAACCAAGTATGGACTTTGGTTGACCCACTCGAAGGAATAAAGCCTATAGGGTGCAAGTGGGTTTTCAAAAAGAAAACTGACATAGATGGTAATGTGATTACCTATAAAGCTAGACTTGTTGCTAAAGGTTATTGTCAAAGACAAGAATTGACTATGATGAAACTTTTAGCCCAGTAGCTATGCTTAAATCCATAAGGATACTCCTAGCCATTGCTACTCATTATGATTATGAGTTATGGAAAATGGATGTCAAAACAACTTTTCTTAATGGAAATCTGACTGAGGATGTGTACATGACACAACTAGAAGGTTTCATATCCAAAGATGGCAAAAAGGTATGTAAGCTTCAAAGAACCATTTATGGATTAAAGCAAGCATCCAGGAGTTGGAATATTCGATTTGATGAGACAATCAAACAGTTTGGTTTCTTACAAAATCCGAATGAACCTTGTGTTTACAAAAAGGTTAGTGGGAGTGCAATCGTATTTCTTGTGTTATATGTAGATGACATATTGTTAATGGGAAATGATGTATTTTCCTTACAATCAGTCAAAATTTGGTTATCCAAGAATTTCTCTATGAAAGACCTTAGAGAAGCAGTCTATATTTTAGGGATAAAGATCTATAGAGATAGATCTAAAAGATTGCTTGGTCTTTCACAGTCTACATACATAGATAAGATGCTAAAGAGGTTTAGCATGGAGCAGTCCAAGAAGGGATATATTCCCATGACCCATGGGATTACTCTCTCAAAGTCTTTGTGTCCAAAGACACAAAATGAGAGGACACACATGAGTTTGATTCCATATGCTTCAGCTATAAGATCAATCATATATGTTATGATATGTACAAGACCCGATGTATCATATGCTCTGAGTGTCACGAGTAGATACCAATCAGACCCTAGTGAGGGTCATTGGGTGGCTGTCAAGAATATCTTTAAGTACTTAAGAAGAACTAAGGATGTATTCTTGGTATATGGAGATGGAGATGTCAAATAGATAGTCTTCAATAACATATCTAATAGAGTACTGAGCCTCAAGGACAATAACTAACATTACTTGGACTAGACATGACGTAGTCAGTCTAGTGGGAGTTGACACGTGTCCATACTCTGAACTAAGTCGGGTATAGAATGGTGAAAGGAATAATTGCACAGAAATTGTCTATGGAAAGGTTCGTAGTTAAAACACTAACTTTCCGGTCAATTGGGGGTCATGATGTGTTGCTAGATACCGCTCATGACCTGCTTAAATTAATTATTAATTTAAGTGGCCAACATAACCGGGAACCTAATGGGTCACACGCATTAAAGATATGAAGAATGAGTAAAATGGTCTTGGATATTATCCAAAATATGAGAGAATTATTTTAGGATGGATCGCGATTAGATCGCAAGGAAAAATCGTTCGGGAGTGTCAGGGGTCCGCGCGGGCCTGCATAGGCTAGCAGGCCAGCTGGGCTACCTAGCAACAGCCCGCAGCAGGCCTGCAGTAGCCCGCAGCAGGCCCAGCACACCTGCTGCCTCCCACCCATTGGTCAACGACAGTTTTTGTCCTTAATTAGGCCAATTATGGCTAATTACTATTCATTTGTTTCCATTTTCTCCATCTTTGACTTTTCATCTTATTTTTGAATTTGATTCAAATAAAAAGGACATCAAATGACAGAAAATAGACATGAAAATATTTTTTTTGTGAAAAAAAATATTTTTAAGACAACAAAAATTCTCTCAAGAACACTTTCAAAGCTAGCACTTTGAATTTGTTCAAACCATTTCTCTTGATAGTTTCTTCTTCATTCTTCGCATGGATTATCATTAGAGACATCCTATTATGGATTGTTGTGATTTGCTACAACCTAACAAAGTGAATATTTGAATAACAAATAAAAATTACAAGGTATAACTTTTAACATTTACATTTATATAAATTAGTTTTAATGGTACAAGTATGATCTTTTGTTTTGGGTTTTGAAAAATTTTATTTTTCGCTACGTTTATGAATATGATTCATTCTTCAAAGCCCTACACATAAGAGGTTGGAGAAGAGGGTGGTTGATACATAGCAATCATAAGTATGGGTTCAGGTGTAACAGTTTTGGGTTTTGAAACAAGCTTATAACAAGGTAAAGGCTTTGGTTTTTCTGGTGGTTTTGGTGGCAAATGATCTGGATGGTCATCCCACGATGGTGGTGAGGGTGGTAAGGGATTGTTATAGTGAGAAGGTGGTGAATGAGAAATCACATAATCATATTTACCTGACGATTGTCCTAACAGACCAACAGAAGGATCTCTATCCTCATATTTCTCAACAAATTGTTGTTCTAAACACTTTGTTTTTCTTTTAGACTTTCAGACCTTTCTATTCTAATCTTCACTTTCTTCTGCCATGCAATATGCATAACAGTCATCACAATCACATATGTCAAAGTAATTGTGATTCTCATTACAAGACAGATAAATAGGTTGTGCTGAGCTTAAGAAAACGAGAATAGGAATTTTCTCATAAGAAGAAACATGCTGCATCATGAACTATGTAGAAAACTCATCAGGCATAGGGATGAAACCTATAGCTTGATTAGGCCTCTCAATCCATCTTCAAATCATCGACATTTATCAGCTTATGTGGATACAATGCCGCCAACATATTTGTAAAAATGTGTGAATTCTCTTTCATATTTTGACACCCACATATGCCCCTGCTTTAAAGTCAGAAATTCCTTTTTCTTATCATTTATATAGATAGGGGGAATATATTGCTCTTTGAACTTCTCTAAAAAAAATTTCCAAGTCATGGGGTCAAATGCCTTTGAACTCTGTGACTTAGACCACCACCAGTCATATGCATGATCTTGCAATAAAGATACTGTATTTTCATATCTCTGCTCGTTTGTGCAATGCAGCTGATCAAAAACTCTATCTGCTCGTTCTAACCAAAACTCTGCCATAGAGGGGTCATCTTCCTATTTACCATAGAAATCAGATGCCTCTAACTTCCTTAGTCTCTCAAATTGTAACATAGATGGGGCTGGCTGTGATGCTCTTTGTAGCAAATCTATCATGTTCCTCATCTATTTGTCATGTCCAGCAACAGACTACCCTCGTGATGAGCTAACCTTGGATCTAGATGTAGTAGCTCGGTGATGACTGGGTCGTGATGAAGCGTCTGTTTTAGTAGGCTCATTACTTTCACCTCCTTCATCCATAACTTGTCGTGATCCTGAAGTCATACTCTACCTATATCATAAAAGTAACAGCCCCAATCAATAAGCAGCAACTTTTACACTCAATTATGGGTACACACATATCACAATTATTTTTGAAAACTTTTTATTTTATTTTTATTTTTAATATATCCCAAAACCTTTTAAAATGGGCTCTGATACCAAAAACTGTAACACCCCCTCACCTCAGCAGCTAGTGCCCAGATAAGTGAGCGCTACACCAATTTCTTTGATTTTTAACTTATTTATTGAAAGACATTCTACATTCATATATTTATTTTATCTCGAATAATATAAAAAAAATAACATACATTTTATTTACATAGGATAAAGTTTATAAAATATCAAGTTAATTTTACAAAACCATTAAAAAATATTACATAAATCCAAATACAAAATATAAAATATAAAGTATAAGATACAAAAATTTGTGACCCACAGTTTGTAGAATTTAGTTGTTTTACTGTACTAGGATCACCATTGCCTTTATCTAAATATGTACAAAAGGAAACTCACACACTAAGCTCTAGGCTTAGTGGTGCATATAAATAAGGCAATAAAGTATTTTATGCAACATGCATTGTCATATATATTACGTACCATATTATTATTATATTATTTTTATACAATTTTATTATTTATTTACAATTCTTATCTTATTGCATTCTAGCATGCATAAACATCAAATTATATTTTTATATCTCATAGTTTTACTTTATCAAATCATCATTATATAATACATCATAATTAACCATATCACAAATCGTGATTCCTTTTACTTTCGATAATTTCTTTATACCCACAACACCTATGAACCACTGACTAGGATAACGGAGTTGTCATTCAAGCACTTAGGAGTGTCACCCGGGCATTATGATTTGCCCATACAAGTGTCATTATTGACTTTAATAATATTATCATTACCGACTTTAATAATAGTGTCATTACCGGTTTTAATAATAGTGTCATTACCGGCTTTAATAATAGTATCATTACCAATTTTAATAATAGTGTCATTACTGGCTTCATTAATCGTGTCATTACTGACTTCATTAATCGTGTCATTATTGGCATTAATCATACTCCCCCTCCTTGGCATTCTAAACTATCCTAAGTCAAGTTTTAAGTTAGGTGTTTTAGGGATTACTTAATGTCATTAAAATTTATAATTATTAACTTTGCACTTTGCATGCATTTAATGGCTCATTTAATCACATAATTATTCAATAAAAATATCATTTGCATAATATAACGAGGTCTATATTATTTTTTATATCAAATTTCTCAATTGATATTCTGTCGTATTATTGGCAAATTCAATGCTCTATATTGGACCTTAAATTTAGACCTGTTAGAAGCCGAATTAAATTACAAGGTATTCTTAAAAATTTTAACTCTGAATCTTAGCTTTAATATACAATTTAAATCACTAAATTTTGAGTTATGCACAAAAAATATTGGTCAAATGAACACTGACTGGTCACTAATAATTTTGCTCAGAATTTTCTAGAAAGATTTTAGGTCCAAACTTTATGTATTTTTCTGAAAAAATTCAGATATATTTAGATTTTATGACCTAAATAAAAGTTAAAGCTATAGTATTAGCTTTCAAACCCAATAAAGAACATATAAATCTGAATTCCAAAATTTAAGTTATAACAATTTATATATTCACTGCTCCACAATTTCCAGCAAAAAACATACATATTAAACACTTTCAATTTTTTTTTCAAAATTATTCATAAGTCTAGCAAAGATGCATCTCCAATATTACATCACAAAATAATTTTAATTAAAAATTATTTACATGAAAAATACTCAAATATGCAACTTTATAATAAATTATAACTTATTGCCTTAAATTATGTACTAACCTAAAATTTTACTTTGTTTTATTTCTCTTCACTTCTCTTTTTCTTTTCCTTTGCTACTTTGAGCTTGTTTTTTGTCAATTTGAGCTCCTAAACATATAAGAAACATCATCAACAACCTTTGTTTATGAACTCTCTCTCTCTTTTTTTTCCATAACATCCTCTAATCACCACCTTTCTTTAGAGAAAACATAGAAGAGAAGAAAAATCATCTTACCTTCACCTCCTCGCTTTCATGGCCAAATATTAAGGTCTTCTTTCT
This sequence comes from Triadica sebifera, assembly GCA_023653625.1. Classification (NCBI taxonomy): domain Eukaryota; kingdom Viridiplantae; phylum Streptophyta; class Magnoliopsida; order Malpighiales; family Euphorbiaceae; genus Triadica; species Triadica sebifera. Next base: position 11,010,819 of record CM042903.1, on the reverse strand, counting down.
CTTTTTTTTCCTTTTCATATTTTCCACTTTTAAGCCTTCTACTAACCTACTCTCACTTCCTTGAGCATGAAAATAGAATTTTTCATGTCTTTCTCTCTCTTTTTTACACTTTTTTCTCACTTTTTCTTTCTAGAACTAAGCTTGGCTATGGAGGAGTAGGGGAAAGCGTGGGCTGAATTAGGAGAATAGAAAATTCTAGATAGAAAGAGATAAGGAAGAAAGAAGAAGTAATTAAGGAGAAAATGACAAAATTCATTAAGGATGGGGACACCTAAGCTTAAATATCTAGATATTTATATTTGATTAGCTTCTTAATGTGTGACACTTGGTTTTTCTAGCCATCACATGTATTTAATGTCCAATTCATGCATTTAAATAATAAGTATCTCACTTCATCTCCCAATTTTTGACAAATTATAAATTGACCCAAAAACTTTTCAAATTTTGCATTTAGGTCCTCCATCGTAAAATGACATTTTTAAATACTTTAAATACTTTTTAAAATATTTTTCATAATTATTTTCCATTATTGTAATTATTTTTTAGTCAAAATTTAAATTTAGATTTCGATCAAACCAACGAGTAGATTTAACAACCCGCACAACTTGGGCCTAAATTAGCGAATATGACAGTTCGCTCCATCAAAGTAAGTATTAAGGATTTGAAATCCTTTGTTGGTCATGATTTGATCTTTACTAACAGTTGTAAGGCTTGAATACTAGACTTAGCTCTGATATCAATTGTTATCTAAACATTAACCAAAAAGGGGGATTGAGTTGGTTGGTAATAAAAAATTTTGCTAAAGTAAATACCAAAAAATAATATAGCAAGAAGAAAATATATAAGAGACTTATTTATATATTGATTACAATTGTTGGGTAAGATATATAATTAGCATACAATCATTAGTTGAGAAAAGATAGCCAATTGAGTGTCGTTTGATGAAAAGAATCATAATCACAGTATAAAATGTGACGTTCATGCTCTATTTTGATAAGGTAACTAACATTAATATAGGAGAAAGAACCCAAAAAAATTCAAAATTTAAGCTATAAACCGTGAAAAATTTAGGCAAAATTGTCAAATTAGCCTATAAACTATACTCAAAAGTACAAATTACACTCTAAAATATAACTCAATATAATTAAAACCATTAAATTTTAACTCAGTACTATTAGGCTCATGAACTACATTGTTATTTGTCCCTTTGATAGAGACCGTTGAGTTAACTCGATTGGGATGTCTGCCAATAAAATAACGACACGTGTTTATTAATCTCTATACAACTGCCAACAAGAAATTGACATATGACATTAAAATTCGAAAAATAAAAAATAAATTTTGAAAATAAAAATAAAAACAAAATTTTTATATTTATTTAAATTAAAAATAATAAAAAATAAATCAATTTTTGTATATAATAATAATATTCATAAATACAAGGTTTCTCTCTCTTTGCACCTATCCCTTCTCTCTCTATCGCCGGCAACCTTCAAGCTGCAACTGGAACCACGCTGACTTCATCTTAGGTGGTCTACCTTTTCCTCTCTTGACTTCTTTCAGTTACAATTACAAAGGAGCTAAAGTAGGTTATACCATTTTGGGTTTTGCTAGCGGAATAAGACCTGAGGTTTTAGAAAAAAGCTTTGACGGGAGTAATTTGGCACTTGATCTATTCCTGTTTTTGAAATTTTGAATTTTTAAGTGTTTGTTGTTGGGTTTGTTCTTTCAATACTTCTGGAGCTCATTAGTGAGATTGGTGCTCGTTAGTCATACAAGAATTTTATCAAACGTATAGTGGGTAATAAAAACTACTAAGAGAATTAAAAAAAAAAAAAATTCATCCAACATTTAACTACATAACAAATAGAACAAAAATTCCACAGCAATCCCACAACATATTGACTACAGATCATTCGTCATGTGGAGGTGAAAGTTATGAGTTATAGTGGATCTAGAGGGCAGGTGACTCAAGATAGGGTCAAGTTTCTTGATGACGAGAATCAGTTCGTATATCTCCCCCTTTCTTGAGTCCGGAAGAGAAGCCAGGAAGCTTCATTGATTGCTCTATTTATACCCTTATTTCGATTTTATGGTTTTGGTGAAATGAATTGTAGGATCAAATTCATCACTTTAAGTTTTCCTAAATTTTTGTTTTCTTTCTTTTTTTAACACATTTTATATAGATTCAATTGAGAAAGTGAGTTTTTTTTTCCTACTTTTCCGGTGGGGATTTCTCATAAGAAACGACATTACTTCAATTTGTTTTTATTTTTTATTGTTTAACATATTTTTAAGAATTAATAAATTTTACTACCAAAATATTTTTAAAAAATTAAAATAAACAAAAAAATGAAATTATATATTAATTTTTTTAAATAGAAAAAATAATTTTTATTTTAATTTTTAGAAATAAAATTTTGAAAAAAAAAATGTCTTGTGTCATCATTTTTATTGACATATTATATTGAGTTAACTCAATGAAACTCTTTAATGAAAATAAAGTAGAAAAAATTGATAGACTTAATTGTACTAAATTGAAAGTAAATAAATATAATTGTACTGAATCATAGTTTAAAGGTGTGACTAGTATTTTTAAATATAGCTTAGGATCTAATTTGCCCCATTGGCAAAAAATTTATATAAGTGTAGATTAGACAATATCTTTGCTTATTAATTTAAGCCACGCAAAGTTCACTGGGAGAAACTAAGCTATTAATTAAACTTAGCAAAATTTAATAATTTCCATTTAAATTACGAAATTAAGAAATGGTTTATATTTTTAAACAGAAAATTGAATTATAATTTGAGATAAATAAAATAATAAATATATTTTTATGAAATTGGGAGTAAATGAGAAAATTATTAAAATAAATTGAGGACAAAAAGCAGAAGTCAAGTGTAATATCATTCGGTCTTTCCAGAACAGCACCATAGACATTACAACTGAGAAAAGGTGAAATCTTTCAATTAAAAAAAGAAAAGAAAGAAAGATAAAGCTAACATATATAAAACACAAAAAGATAAACCAAGCGTTCGATATAAATATAAATATAAAACGGCTGCCTACTCCTTGTTGATTTAATATATTTATATATTTATCTTGATATCAAAGAAATGTATTAAAATTTTTATTAATTATATCATGATTATAATTGAAGATAATAACATACATATTGTCTTTTATTAGAAGTTAACTAATAATTTTATTGTTTAGAATTTTAGAAAAAATTAAAATTTGTAAATACTGATTTCTTATTGGTTAATTTTTTTTTAAAATTTCTTAACTCAAAACTCTAAAAAATTATTATTTCGTTTTCTCTCTGCTTCAGTTTTCATTATTAGCGTTAATATCTACATTCTAAATCTGATAGTTTTTTTACCTAATTCAAAACTTTTAAGGTCGAACTCACTCAAATTCAAAATCCGAATAGGCCACTTGAAAACACTCAAAACTTGAATATAATTAGATTTGTTATCTGATTTTTTAGAATTCTTTAATTATTTATTGTTTCCAACATGTGATTAAGATTTTAAAAAAAGAATTAAATTTATACTATTTTATATTTTTCTATAAAATTTATTAATATTTTCATTAGAACTTTAACCTATAGTAATGCTCTGAAAAATCTGAGTTTGATATGGGAATTTAAAAAAAATATTTCAAATTCTATTGAATTTTGCGAATTTTAAAAGTATATATAAGAGAATGAAAATATAAAAGATGAGATTTTAACCCTTGGCATCATATATATATATATATATAAGAAGAAGTTCACTTACCATTTCAAACTATTTATATTATTATTAGTAATAATCCAAATAAATATATTATTTTTTATATTACCAAATAAATATATAAACTATATTAAACTATGTCTACGAATTTATATGCATTAAATATCCGTTCTTGCTAGATTATACTTTAATTTAGATAATTTTAATGGTATTTTGTGTTGGAAAATTGTGGTTGATGAGCTATGTTGAGAGTAATAGTCAATCTACAATTAGAAGGGAACAAAATAACATATATGACTGTAAGTCTAGATACATTCGTCGTAGACATAATACCATAAGACAACTACTCTAAATTGGAGTTATCGCTGTTGATTATATAAAATTAAAGGATAACAATAAAGAGTTAATGTAACGCCCGTCAATTTAGCCTTGGATAATTAACTTATTTAATGATTGTAATTAAAATTATTTGAGACTAAATTCAGAAATTAGATATAATAAAAATATTTATAAGTGAATTTTTATTAAGTTATGTGTGTTAAATAAAATAGATAGAAAGGTTGGGTAAGTTAATAATAATAAGATAAAAACCAAGGATTTAAGTAGATATTTGACAAAAATAATGAGGGACCTAATAGGGTATTTACCATAAGTATAAAAATTCTATTTTCTTCTTCTTCTTCCAAATTTCAGAACCCTAACCTTCCTCTCACTTTCCATACACAAATTCTCTCTTCTTTTACCCATCTTCTTCTTCCTCTCCTTCCTTTTCCTCTTCCAAAAAAAAAAAAGAACTTAAAACAACTATAATAGCTTAAAGTTTGAAGAGGTTAAGATTTCATTGTATCAAGATTTGTACATATGAGCATATTTATTCCTTTGTGAATTTTATTTGCATTTCAATGATGTTTAATGTTAAAGAAAAAATGAATAAATAACTTGTTGTATTTGTTGATTTTGTTAAAATTCGTCTGGAATAGTCTTGATGTATTTGATCATATCTTTTGTTTTGGAACTTGGATCTGAATGAAATTAGTTAAAAACGAAAATAGACACAATGATATAAAACTTTTATAAATAGTGTAAATGTTATATCTGATTCTAAGTTGGTGTAAAAATTTCTATAAATTCTCAGATTTAAAAGTACCCAGAAAATTTTTGCTAGTTATTTTATGAATATTTTATGGTATTTTGATTATATCTTTTGTTCTGCAACTTGGATCGAGATGAAATCAGTTAAAAATAAAAATAAACACATAAATATAAAACTTTTATAAATAGTATAAATGTTATATCTGATTCTAAATTGGTCTAAAAATTTCTACAAATTCTCTGATTTGAAAGTACCCAGAAAATTATGAGGAGTTATTTTCTAAACATTCTATGGTATTTTGATATATCTTTGGTTCTAAAACCTGGATCGGGATAAAATCAGTTAAAAATGAAAATAGACACATAGATCTAAAATTTTTATAAATAGTATAAATGTTATATCGGATTCTAAGTAAGTCTAAAATTTTTTACAAATTCTCTTATTTGAAAGTACCCAAAAAATTCTGGATAGTTATTTTCTAAACATTTTATTGTATTTTGGTTATATCTTTTGTTCTGTAACTTAGATTGAGATGAAACCAGTTAGAAATTATGTTAGACACATAGATGCAAAAATTTTATGAAGAGTATAAATGCTAGTTATAATTTATATTGAACCTAAAATTTGATACAAAATCTCGGATCTAAGAATATTCTGAAAAATACTAGATATATTTTTACTGAGAACTATACGATTATTTGGACATAACTTTAGCTAAAAAATTCAGATTTATATAATTCTTTTTGTATATGAAAGATAAAATTAATCTAAAAATTCATAGAATACAATAAGGTCAAATTCAAATAAAAAATAAGTGAAATGTGCAATCCAAAATCAGGGCAGGAATCTATCCAGAAATTAAAAATTTAGTAATTTGGTATTTTAAATATTGAGTGACATATATATATGTTTTAATTTTGAATAATATGATAGTAGTTATATTTAAAATTCGTATTGTGTATTGACTAAATTAATATGATGTGTTGTGGTTTGAGGTTTCAAATGAGATTGAGAAATTTTTATATGTATAGGGTATGTAAACCGAAAATTATTATGAATATGTGAATTTTGATGAATTATGTAAACAATAAGATGATGACATCAATTAAGCTCAATTCTCTAATTTAGGACTAGAAATATGATAGATGACATGTCATTGAGGGATTTATGGTATCGTAGAAATTTATGATGATATGAAAATTTTTATTATAAGGACAAGGTGACTTAAGTTCGGGTGAGAGCGCCCTTGATCCTAAATGCATGCAATTATTTATTTTACTCAGTAAAGATGGCTTAAACTCGAGTGAGAGCGCTATTGACTTGAGAAGCTCGACTGAGCACTTATACAAACAGATACAGATAGTGAGCAGAGTGGCTTAAGCTCGGGTGAGAGCGCTCATATTTCACAACTCGCATCCAAATAGTCCAGATTTAAAGTTTTGAGGCTATAAAATATAAAATATTTTTAAAAAAATATGGAAAAAAATCAGTTATCAGATAAATGAAACAAGAAAATAGAATTCTTAAATGAAGTATGAATATGAATTTACCTTTGTAAATTATGACATTTATATGTGTTGAACCAGTAAATCAGATATGCAATATTCCATATTGATATATGATAAATTGATTTTCTTTTATATTGCTATAAAAATATAAAAATGATTGTGATATATGAATTATTATTTATGAATATTTATATGCAAAATTAGATAATATGAACATGAAATTTTTATGATATATCATGAGTGTATGTATTAATATTTATGCACATATATACCATTAAGCATTAGGTTGCTTAGCGTGTGAGTGTTTTTCCATACGTAGGTTCAGAGCCTATAGAGAGAAGTTGATAGGAAGAGAAGCAAGCTCATACAGAGTCAAATAAAGTAAATCCACATCAGAGGGTTAGTGTTTTACATGACATGCATTTTATTCCTGTCCACATGTCATGGGTGATGAGTATAATTATGGTTTTCAAAAGTTTTACATGTCTTTTTTATGTTGTGAACATGTAATTTTATTTGGATCATATATGTATTGTGTAAACATCGGAATAATGAAAGTCCAAACTTATGTTTAAAAATATGGTCATAGTTTGTTAATTCCACATAAAAAATAAATTCATTAATTGTATGATGTATTGCTATCATGAAAAAAAATTAACATCTGAAAATATAATAACTAAAATGGAAGAAACTTTAATTCAAATGAATTTTAAGGTCATAGGCAGGTGACATTCTCTTATATAGTTGAGATTATTCCTAACTATATAAGAGGGTATTACAGTTAATTGATAAATCATCAAGAGAAATGAGACTTAAACTAGTAAGATGGTAACAAGTCAATACAAAGGAAAACCTAATCTAGTTGATTGTAGATTCCAAGATCTAGGTTCAATGGAACAACCTAATTGTAAAAACTTGATGAGATTATTGTGGGGGTTAAACCAGTGATGTTGTTGATGAAAATGTTAAGCTATACTTTTAATGATACTTATGAGTAAGATATCATCTATGTGAGAGATAAGTGGGGCCGCTTCAAAGGTGAATTGTGTAAGTTCAATTCTCTAAAACTCTCAAAGAACCAAACAGATGTTCATGACCAAAATAAACATACCAATGAAAATTGAATTGTGTCAAAAAAAGATACATGTATGAAGTATATTATTATTTACTCAAATATTTGAACAGTTTAATTACATCATGTTAACTGTCTAGCGAGTAAATAAATATATTTTCATAAGAAAATGTTCAAATGGAAACAATACCTATCCTATGCAGGTTTCGATCACCAAACTCTATCACATAGTAAGACTTTGTTCGTCTTACTTCTCGTTCAATTTTATTCATGTGGAGATTTGTTGAAAATTTGTGGTTAATGAGCTATTTTGCGAGTGATATTCGGGTGAGTTCCATAACTCAATTTTGGAAGGATTATCTGGATATGTATTTTTTGATATAAGGACTATGAATTATGATATTCATATGCTCAAATTGTGAATATGTAAATGAAAAATTGAAACTCAAAGTAAACTCTTTGTTAAGGAGAAAGAAATTCAAATGTGGGGAATCACATATAGGAAAAATGAAAAGTTAGAGGAGAGTTTATATATAGAAATTTATCATTCCATTGATATTTGAGTCGCATAGAAGACAGTCTCTTGTGTGCACATAAACAGGGGTGTAAATCCATGTACTGAACTGAGACCAATGCATGGGCGCACAACCTACACATATGAATATCGAACCGAAATACCATAATCCAGGCCAACCCAATTTTTATATTTTTTTTTGGAAAATTAAAGAGCATCGTGGTAGGCGAGCTGTCACACTTGTAATAGGAGGTCATATGCCACTGTTACACACCGCAACAATGAGACCACCACAAATGTTTTAAAAAATTTGTCTCTTAAGCTTATGTTGTTATATGAGTTACATAAATTATATGGTTGTTGTTACTTATTTAATTTTAATTAAATTCAATCAAAATAAAAATTAAAACCACAATTATTTATTCTCTATTTCCTTTAATATAAATAGATGTATCTAGTCATTTTGAATTGTTGTTTTGAAAAATATTCTTCTCCTCCTCCTCTTTCCTTTTTGACCCATGATAAAGTGATTATACATTCAGTTCATTGTGACATTTGTTATGATGTTCAACTTTTGTCTTAATTTGTTGTATCCTGAAAGACAAATATTTTTTATCCTTAAACACCTATAGTAGGGACAAATTTATCTTAAACACATTGTATAAAATACAGATCTGAGATTTCATTCTATTATCTTCTTCACTTATTCTTATTTCATTATACTGGATTAACCATTTATATCACCTTACTATATTTCTAACATCTTGTTGAATATAACTTAAATAAATTATTAAAAATTCAAAAAATAAGAATTATACAAAAAAAGAAAATAATTGATATATACACAGATAACAATAATTAGAAATTAGTAAAATTTAGTAATAAATAGTTAAATATACAATTTTCATAACACAAAGACATGATTATTATACACTTTTTTTTAGCAATTTGGGAAATTGTGACACGTGATGCCATCTAAACCTAAATTGATCCAAATTAAAAATTGTGATTAAAAAATGACCTCAACCCAAATCTATTCCAACCGAATTAATTGACAGATACAAATTTTTTTTAGTCCAGTGGGTAGTTATTTCCTTTCGATTACCGTTAATGTGTAAAATTTCTACAAATATTAGTAAATAGTGATAAGAATATTCAAACGTGTGACATCTCAAATTATCGTAAATGAAAATATCGATCAAACTGGACATTTGATTGGTAGGTTCAAAATTTTCTTAATACCAACCTCATAATTTCCAAGAAAACATATTGCATTTAATACTATGTCCTTAACCATGTGATCGAGAAATAGTTGCAACTTTATTCAATTGGTTAACTCATTTTTCTTGTTCCCTTTACACATATTAAGCAAAAAAGTTGGAACTGGTTAAGAAAATGGAAATTATATAAATTACAGGAAAGAAACTAGAGGATCCCATTAGCACTTGCCATGCCAATCTTTCTCACTTGAGATGTGAAAAAACCATATAAATTTTCCATCATTTTCTTTTCTCACTTTCCTTTTTTCGTTTTTTTTTACTTTATTCCCATTTATACAGATTCAACTTCTTTTGTTTCTTTCGAATTATGTCAACAAGATTGTTTGAAGTGGGGGAAAATACTCTATACATAAGGATTACCTATTTATTTACCATTATCAAAGATTCATAGAGTGGCCCAACCCAAGTGACTCCCTCAGTTTCTTTCTCTTTCAATTTCAAACTGAGAAAATTTCAACACAAAAATGAGAACGAGAGACTTATCATCAATAATGTGCATGGTTTTACTTGTATTATGGGTAAAAGAAACACGTTCTTCCTCCTTGAGAAAACACAAGCTAAGAGAAATGGAAGCAAAGCTTGAAGAAATTCAGAAACCATTTCAGTCCCTCCATGTTTCAGAAACCAAACAGGTACCTGTTTTTAGTCCCAACTTGTAGAAATATATATATATATATATATATATTAATTAATTAATTAAATGGGTTATTGATATATAAATAAATGTAATTAATTTGAAAATAATAGGAAGGGAGAGTGATATATCCAATTGGGTATGGGGCAGATCCAAGTGGAGCACAAGAGAGCAGTGATGCAATAATGAATGCACTGAATGATGCATTTGTATTGCAAAAAGGGCCAGAGTTACTGCCTGGTGTGAATGACTTAGGTGGTGTAGTTATAGATTTTCAAGGTGGAAACTTCTTGATCAGCAAACCCCTAACGTTTCCTCCTGGAGGTGGCAATCTTGTGGTTAGTGGTACACTTTATTTTCTTTATTCATTTTTTAACATTATTAACAAAAAAGAAAAATATGCAAATTATTATAATGTTTTATTTTTATTTAATAACTTAAGGGCTAAATTATAATAATTTTTTAAAAATTTTAGGATTATTTTATAATTTAAAATATTGTTATAAATTTTTTATATTTTTTATGATCATGTACGAAATTGTAGAATACTTAACAAATTTTATAATCTAAAATTAACAAATTCAATTTTTTTTATCGAATGTTTTTTTATTACCATTACGCTTTATTTCTCTTTAGATGCCTTATTTTAGAGATTTTAATTCAGAGTTTTTCATGCTCAAATCAAGATTTAAATTACAATTTTAGTATAAAGTCATAAAAAATTATTAAATAAAATTTACATATTTATGAATTTTTTCAGAAGAATATAAGACTGTTGAAATCAATTTGTCCTATTTTATAGAGTATTGAATATTTACTAATTCGATTCAGATATAATAATTATAATTTATTTTATATTTAGTAATTTATTTTAAATTATAAATAATTATTTTTTCTCTTGAATTTTTGTTTAGAATTTTATAATTTCTGTTCAAACACAAAACATAAGGTAGTAAATCATTAAATCAAAATATTATTAATTTCTTATTAAAATTTTTGACTTTAACAAGAAATATCTGTTCTCAATTAAAATAAAAAAAATATTTGATATAAGAATGAAAAATAGACTGAAATTAATAAATTGGTTTCATTTGCGTTTTATTATTTTTTCTGTTTCAAAAAGTTTCAAAAAATTAGTTCCATTTTTCTTTTTTGTTTATTTCAAAATTTGATTTTTTATTATTTTTTTACTAAAATTAATTTTTAAATTTTCTTTCATATTTTTATTTAATTATCTTATAATTAATAATTTTTTTTATTTTTTTTCTAATAAAAAATATTTTTAATGAAAAAATATTTTAATTTATATGATATTTATTATTTTTATTGATTGTTATTATTATTATTATTTGATAAAAAGGCATGGAGCTTATTGTCAACAAAAATTTGAAGATTTTGAGGTCATTGTCTGCAACTTTTCATGTGGGTCTGTGCCAATTTGTCGTGTCGTGTTGTCTCTTTGTTCCATGATTATATCATCACATCGACTATTAGTTATAGTACCAATTCTAAGAACACTCTCTAAAATATCATCACATAGACTATTAGTAAATTGATCCGTTTAATTCAATTTTAAATCACTTAATATTGAATAGGTCCAATATATTGAAAATTTTGAACTGGACCAATTTAACTTAAGGAATTGTGCTAAATAGAATCAAAATATTTTTGTTTGATTTGATTTTAATTTATTTTTTAATATTTCATGGAATCGAAAAAATTATATAAAAATCTATAACGTTGTAAAAATTATACTGGTTCGAATTTTAAAATTTTTAACATTAATAATTGAGCTGAAAATTCAAAATTTCTAGAAATCTTAAATTGAAACAGAAAAAAATTGAAAAAAAAATGTAACTAAAAATGTCAAATTGCATTCAATTTGATTCCATTTTTGGTTTCGATTTGATTTTACCTACCTCACATTATCTTTGATCCAGCTTTCCTCCTTTTTTCTTTTTCTCTTTTTTTTTTCCTTAAAAAAAATACAAATAAGCCATGCATTGTAGCTTCTCCTTTTTGCTACTTTAAATTCTCATTTATTATATATTGCCTTAAAAATCTCAACCTCTGAAATTAACTCTTTTCCACTAACGGTTATTTCCCTCCAGAAGCTTTAAATGAAAATTTCACTGCTCGTCACAGTTGTTTGTTGGACTTAGCAATTAACACATCCACTTTCCATCTAAAAATAAATTATTTTATGCAGGAAGTCTTTGACAAAATAAAATTATTATTAAAATGAGAGAAAAAAAAATCCCAGTTATGTGAAGAGATTTATTTATATATTCAGTGTGTACATTAGGTAAAAGGAGGAACATTAAGAGCGTCAGACACATTTCCTAGTGATGAGCATCTGATTCAACTACGGTCACCAAATTCAAATCCATTGGATCAAACAGGTCATACTATAAAATTTGATTATTTTAATGATATCAAAGATCAAAATGTTGGCATATACTATGAAGATATAACCTTTAGAGACATTCTTTTCGATTCAAGATACAGAGGAGGTGGAATCTTCATAATAGATTCTGCAAGAATTCGAATTCATAATTGCTTCTTTCTTCACTTCACTACACAAGCAATTCTTGTCCAAAGAGGCCATGAGACCTTGATCTCGGGTTGTTTTTTAGGACAACATTCCACAGTTGGAGGAGACCCAGGTGAGAGAGATTTCACAGGAACAGCCATTGATCTTGCCAGCAACGACAATGCAATAACAGATGTTGCAATTTTCTCATCTGCTATTGGGGTTTTATTAAGAGGACAGGCTAATATACTTACAGGAGTTCACTGTTACAACAAGGCAACGTATTGGGGTGGAATTGGAATTTTGGTAAAATTATATGCATCATTGACTGGAATAGACAATTGCTTCTTAGATTATAATTCCGTAGTAATGGAAGACCCAGTTCAAGTTCATGTCAGTAATGGGTTATTTTTAGGGGATGGGAATGTGGTGTTGAAAGCTGTAAATGGTAAAATTTCTGGGGTAAATATAGTGAATAATATGTTTAGTGGGAACCCAAAAAATATGATTCCTATAGTGGGAATAGAAGGGTCATTTAGTAGTATTGATCAAGTGGTGATTGAGCATAATAATGTATATGGGATGAGCTTGAAATCAACAAATGGGAGATTAGTAGTGGGTGGGATTAATGGAACAAAGTGGGTAGCTGATTTTTCATCTCTTTTAGTATTTCCAAATAAGATTATTCACTTTCAGTATTCATTTTATAGTAAAGGGATGAGCATAGGACTACCTGTGCTTGCAGTAACTAATGTATCAAATAATGTGGTGGTTGTAGAGAGTAACAGAGTAGTTGATGGGGTGATTTCTGTACTAGTTGATCAGTATAATATGCTTGGAGAGGATAATTTTATTATATAAAAATTTAACTTTTTTTTAAAAAATATCTAGCAATAAAAAGCTTTCTTTTGGCCAAAAACAAATGTTTGATTCTTATGCATCATTGTATCTTTTACAAAATTCAAAATCCCCAAATAAATGAAGTTCATATGATCAATCATTATTTTGTTAAAAAAGGGTACAAGATTCAAGTTTAGAAATTGAAGGAGCTAATAAATTATGAATAGAATTGAGATGTAAAATCAGTTTTATATAGAAAAGCAACTGTAAAATTTCTTAGAAGAGGAAAGTAAATGCAACCGAATTAAGTTCATATAATATGCATTTATAAACTAGTTAATAGCATTTCAAAGAAATGGATATTAAGTAATGCGTTTAGTAGATCTAATAACATGAAAATGGGTCATATCAACCAACGGATGAAGATGTGTGATTAATTTTTACCAAAAAACAATTTTTTATCAATTCATATGATTTTTGAATTTTAGAATATAAACTTCCGCATCTATTTCAGCACTAGTAAATCAATGTATAAAATTTTAAATTAATAATTTTTTTGGGGCTTATAAATTGTAGGGCAACAACCTCTACCAGGATTAATAATTAATTTTGGGCTACAATAAGAGTGTAATCGAGTCGAGTTGATACTGTGCTAGACTCGAGTTCGACTTAATTAAAAACTTAAAATTCGAACTTGACTTGAATTTGATCGAATTTATTTTTAATTGTTTGAAACTTAATTCGAACAATATTTGAATTACTCGAGTTCAACTCGATAAAACTCGAATCAATTAAAAAAATTAATAAATAGTATACTAGACTTAAAATTGGTTTGAGTTAACTCGACTCGATTAAACTAAATATATTTAAACACTGAGGATATAAAAGTAATTTAATAAATAATTAAAAAAGAACAACTCGATTAATCTCGCGAGTTTTACGAGTTGAGTATTGTGATACTCGAGCTCGACTTGACAAATAATTTGAACTACTCTAGGTCGATCCCGACATGATTAACTCTAAATTGAATTCGAATATTTTATAAATCGAGTTCAAATAACTCATGAATAGTTTCGCTTGTTTGCACCCCTAACTTATATGTTCATCAACTATAACTTATAGTTTTATCGTTTTATAACTTGCAGTTTGTTCATCGTTGAAAACTTACAAATTTATCATTTATAAGTTACAAATTCATCGTTTACAAGCTACAAATTCATCGTTTACAAGCTACAAATTTATCGTTTAAAACTTACTAGTTCATCGATTAGAACTTATTGGTTCATTGTTTAGAACTTACAAGTTTATCATTTTGAATTTACAGTTTCATCATTTAGAAGCTATATGTTCATTTAGAATTTACAGATTCATCTTTATAACTTATAAATTCATTATTTATAAGCTACAAGTATATTATTTAGAACTTACAAATTTATCAATTAAAATTTGCAGTTTATTGTTTTGAATTTATAGATTCATCATATATAAGCTATAGGTTTATCGTTTAGAACTTACAACTTCATCATTTATAACTTGCATGTTCATCATTTATAACTTACAAATTTATCATCTATAACTTATAAATTCATTATTTATAACTTATAGATTCATTATTTAGTACTTAATAACTTAATCCCTTTTAGGGCTGAAAAATGGACTAGAAAGGGTGTAAAACTCCTTTTACTGAGTTAATTTCGAGGCTACCCTCTAAAAAAATATGAATTATTTTTCTTCTCTCAATTTTCTCTTTCATAAGACAATATTTCATACTTTGGAACTTGGTCACCCCATCTAATTGGAGGTTTTCTTCTTGTTCATTTGTATAAATACTCTCGGAGACAATCCTACATTTGGATTGTTGTAGTTTGTTCCAACCCAATAAAGAAGAAAAAACTCATAACTTGGAAGATCAAGAATTGCAAACAAAGGTAACCAACTTTTCCCATTGATGGTTCAATCAAATTTTAAATTACATAGGATGTTCCATGGATTTTGGTTTTGATTAAATTTTATAATTCAGCTGCCATATAATATGCATGATCAAAATCCAATAGTGGCATTAGATCCACTCTACATAAATTAATTTTGGATTTAATTGAAATATTAATCAGATTGATTGAAAAATAACAACTTGGATTCCCTCATTTCATTAAAAATGAATTTGATTCTAGTTTGCCTAAAATTTTAATTTTAATTCAATGGCATGTTAATATGATAATATTAGATATTTTTGATGATAATTAAAAGGTTTGAATTTAATTTAAACATAAAATTCGAAATTGTGCATGTTGCTGAAATTTTAGGGTTTGTGAAAGCTAGTATTGCTAATTAAGTTCTTTCATATGACTGTTCGAATCAGTTTGTTAATTTGATTATTCAAATATGTTTATGACTTATTTAGAATGCGTTTTAACTTTTGATCAGCACCTATTACAATGCAAAAATTATTTTTGATTATGGAACAAACAAAACTAATAACTAGAACAAAAACCTTATCATGTGATGAGACTGTTGTATGTAGTTTAATATAATGGGACGTAACTTTATGACCAAAACTTTAATTTATATTTATAAGATATTCATGATGTTATTTTGATGTCAATTTCATTTTGAAGTCAAATTAAATTCGTAGTTAAGTTCCTAATGAATCATAATTCAAGTATGATTCAATTTAGGCAATTTTGAGTAATTAGTTTGCTAATTGAATAATTAATGATTTAGATTTTCTAATGAATGAATTTAATTGATATAAACTGATTATAAGTTTCTTATAATGATGAAAATAAATTCTGAAAATTTTAAGAATTTTTAAATGGAATTTGATTTTAATTAGAAAAGGGTTTTTTAAATCCTAATTTGATTAGGATTCTAGTATGCAATCATAATAAGGATTGTTTAATCTTATTTGACATCAAAATAATAATTAATTAAGGTAATATAATTTTGAATTAACTACTGGTCATATTTGAATTTAATATTTATTGTAATTTAATTATTAAATTTGGATTTAAATATTGTGTAACGCCTGGTTTTTAGGGTTTATAAGTTAGTTGGGTTAGTTAAGAGAGAGTGTAGTTGGATTAGAGTTTGAAAAGTTAACATAGTGATAGAGGAGTTGTTCATGCCCATGAATAAGGGTTTCAATATCATGAATGTTGTGTGTTAAGTTTTCCTATGAAAATTTTGTTACGCATGTGACAAAAGAGTGTTCATGCCCGTGAACGATAGTCAGCAGAGTTGTTGAGCAGAGCCATTCTTTTCTCCTCCTCAATATTTTTTCAATTACTTTACTGCCCCTATAGCCTAAGTTTATACGCCAAATTCATTTTCTTCAGCTTCTTCTTCCCTTAGTATAAAAAGATCACCATTTTTAATCCTTATGGAAGCTTGTACTTAAGAGATATAAAAGAGTTATTAAGTTTTAAACCAAAAGTGCTAAAGCCAATGGAAAGGATCATCGAAGGGGTTAAGCAAGCTTGAAGAGCTTGAAGAGTTTAGGCTCCATTGCTAAAGGTTAGTGTATATATGCATATTAATTACCCTATTTTTCCTGTTGTTGTGTTATATGCTATGAAAATGTGAAAAATAATATACATGGGTTTCTAGGTATGTGCACGTATAATGGTTGCATGGGTTAAGTACTAGAAAATCCATGAAAATAGGTTATAATTGTTATTATTCTTATGAGAGATTTTAGAATGAAATGTGTTATGAATATTCCTTTTTATGTTAAAAGCATAAGCTTTCACACCTTGCGTCACGATTAAGGAAGTCATGAATGCATGGATTCATGCCCATGAATATGTAGTGATCGTCATGAACATATATTTTTAGTTTTCACGGTTTGAACCATGGTCATGAATGCTTGGTTTCACACCTGTGAACATATAGTCACAACCCTGAATGAAGTTGTGTTTTGGACAGAATCTTTCATGTGAACGATCATAGTTTGTTTAACAGGTAAAAAAGTACTTGTGAATGCCTTTCACGCCCGTGAACATGTAGTTTAGGCCTGAGAATCCTAGTAGTTTTAGTATAGACAAATTTAGTTTTTGATGCTATATGATGGATGAATAAATCACATATTATTATTTGTGTACCAGTATGAGTAAATCATATGTAAGTGATGATGATGAGGTAGTATATCAGTATTGATCCTATAAACATGGTTATAAAGGTTAAGATTTTAAGAGCTATTTTCTCTAATCTAGAATTTGGCCTAGGATAGGTGGCATGCCATTGAGGGGGTTATGGCATCGTAGAATATTTTTTATAAGAGACCATAGTAGTTGAAGCTTAGGTTAAAGCGCTCTTGGTTTTCGGTTCTATATGTTCTTAAGAACAAGGTGGCTGAAGCTCAAGTTAGAGTGCCCTTGATCTGGTTTATACTCAGTTAAAGTGGCTGAAGCTCTAGGAGTGCCCTTGACTTGAGGAGCTCAAGTAAGCTTTTACAGATACTGGACAGAGTGGCTAAAACTCTGAAAGTGCCTCTGTTCCACAACCTACATCTGTGTTGCCCAAACAATGAACCAAGAAGGGGGTTGAATTGGTTAGTAAATAAAATTTTATTAACTTTAAGGTGCAAAATAAAATTAAATAGAGTAGGGAAGGAGAGATATCACACACAAGATTTATAGAATATCGGGTATTAATAAACCCTACTCTTCCCAATATTGATTGGGTGTTTTACTAATACACTAAGTGTTATAATGCAGTTTTACAAGCTCACTCCTAACTATGGTGTTTCTCTTAATAGCTAACACCTAACCCAAAATTTTCCTTGTGTTTTTCAATGGCTCACACAAAAACTAATTCCTTGTGTTTTATGGCTCACACAATAAATCCTTACAAGTGTTTCACTCTTAACCCAGTATACCCAAACTCACTTGAGTAATTGATTACAATGAAAAAACTCACCAACCTACAATGCTCAGAAATTATGAGCAATTTGGTTTATACAAAGAATAGAGGTTTGTTGAGAAAAATAGTTAATGCAGAAGGCTATAACAAGATTAATTGATAGAAAGTAATTATTGCTCTTGTTCTTCTTGTTTAGGATTCATAAATGACTTCCCATTTATACTTCCTCTGAGAATTATAGCCGTTTAGGTGCATTTAATGCAAAGATAGCTGTTGAACCAACTCTTAATCTCACATATGACATGTTTCTCTTTCCTCATTCACGTGTGTGAATATATGTCTCACGGTCGTGAATGTTCTTCTAAGCTGTGGTCCAAGTGGTGAATCTGGTCGTGAAGCTCTCTAGAAGAATTTGAAGTGTTTGATCATGGGCGTGAATAATACTTTCACGGGGTGAATATTCTTCCAAGCCATGGTCTAAGTGGTGACTCTGGCCGTGAAGCTCTCTGGAAGAATTTGACATGTTTGGTCACGGGCATGACTATATTTCACGAGTGTGTCTGCTTGATTATTCACGGTTGGTTTGATCCTTTATGTCCATGAACTTTGAATGTTGAAGAGTTAGTGCTAAGCTACATTAACGGGCGTGACATATGTAGTCATGAGTGTGACTTTGCTATTTCTTTGATTTTAATCTTCAAAATATGTCTTTCAGTCTTGCTTCATGTTCTGGTCATAGTATCTCCAGTTTTACACACTTAAAAGACAAACATTGTTAAATGCATTATTGCTATTTTATTTGTTATAATCAAAATGATAGAAATACCCCTTAAGGTTTAACAATCTCCCATTTTTTTATGGTGACAAATAATCTAGCAATATGTGCTTTTGAGAAGTCTCCCCCTCAAAGGGTGCTTAAGATAAAATAATGGATTGCAGGATTTAATGGATATATGGCAAAGGTATTTTCAAACTAATAAGGTATATGCAAGGTATATCTTAAGTATATCTCATCTTTTAACACATATATAACAAATGTATTCAAAGTATATGTGAGATATATGACAAGTATATCTTATGCATTAAAATGAGTTCATAATAAGTTCAAATTTGCAAAGTATATGTGAGGTATATCTTATGCATATTATCAATTAAGGAAAAGTTTACATATTCCACACATTGCATAATAATAGCATATATTGCTAACCACACATTTGCATATATTGTTAGGTTTTCTCCATTTTGTCATAAACAAAAAAAAATTATAATAAGATGATCATATTTAAAATTAAAAGGAGAAGGATTACATTAAGATTGGAAAACATAAAATAAAGTCCTATAACATTAAAAATAAATCTACTACATGAAAACTAGGACTCTAGTTAGGCTTCAAGCCTAAGAGACCATCCCTAAGGCATGCTAACCTCCGCCTCGAGGCTGTCCATACAAGACTCCATGAAGTCTTTGAGGTTTTGCAACCTCTCATCGATGGAAGCCTGCATTATGTCAAGGCGTGGTGCTATAAGATCAACAACCTGCTGCGCCAAGCTGGATGTGGTAGAAGCCGATGACTGACCAACATCTTTCGCTACTGCTGATGTTGATGTTTCTTCACGAGCTCACTTTCGTTGCTGGATACCCTGGAGGCTAGCTATGAAATCATCAGTGTCATGGTCCTCCCAATCAATTTTACCAGTTGGATTGGTGAAACGGTAGTAGACATTATTTTCGTAAATAATGCAGACAACTGCTCCCATTTTTATGAATGACTATACATCGAGTCGGTCTCATGGATGAGCTGGAATAAGATTGTAATTGTGCTCATTGAGATTTAAATACCCTAGCTCAATGGCAAGGTGAGTCACATACCCACCAATCAAGATATCTCCCGATGGCTTTGTTGCAATGGAAAGGAGATGATTCGCAAACCATCGAGACAAGGCTACAGTTAGTCCTCTTTGTGCCATTTCCAATAAGAAGAGCTCAAACTTTCTAATTGTCCCATTGCTATCTCCTCTAGTAAATATACTATAGGTAAGAAACCTATGTAAATACTTATGCATAGGGGACTATAGGTGTGTGCTTTTAGTCTTCTTCACATCCCGGCTGCATTCCAAGCGAAAATATGTCCAAACCGGATTGGCATAGAATTCAACTTCACTCTCGTTGAGAATGCCATCTGAAGGGAGCTTGAAAATATTACCAAACTCTACTACAATGAGAGTGTTAGGATGCTTACAAAGCTGGAATTTTACGGTGCTTGTTGGAGAGACTTGCAACATGCTAAGGAACTCGAGAGTTGGTTCTCTTAGCGTTGGCCGATAAATGTCTCTGAATTCTCTTAGATGACAAGCTTGCAACTATTCAATCATGCTTGTCTCAAGACCAAGAGTCTTGACAGAATTCCACTTAAAGGACCGAGATGAGAGTAGGGGTCTCTTCTTGAGAACGTCATATCGCAAATGGCAATTTTTTGGAATGATGTTGAGAAGATAATCCATGTAGCATCTTGGAGCATGTGATTTTTTCCTTGGCATTTGGAAGAACCAGGTTCTATTTTGATAAAGCTTTAATGAAGGAGTGGAGAAGAAATTTTCGAACCAAAAGATTTAAAAAACCTAGAGAAGTTGTGATTCTTCAAGAAGAAAGATGTTTGAAAGGTTTTTATGGATGGAAATGAATATGAGGAGGCCAAAATTTGTGAGAAATATTGAATGAAGGTGATAAATGAGAGAATTTGTAGAAATGGAAATGAGAAAACGACATAAATTTTGTTTTACAGTCGATATATTCACGGTTGTGAATGGTCCATCACGGGCGTGAATAGTTATGGTCACGATTTGTTGAAGAGGCGCTCTAGCCGTGAAAAGAAAATGAATTGAGTCACGGTCGTGACATTAAATAGTCATGAGCGTGACCTAGAACTTTCACTAGTCCCGGTCATGAAGAATTTGGCTTCACTACTTCTAACCGAGAGGCAAGGCGTGAAATAAAGCGTGAACAATTCTAGAGTTATTTGCTGTCAATATTCATAGTCGTGACTAAATATCATAGGCATGAATCAGGCTTTTCACGGGAGTGACATATATTATCACGGGCGTGAAACTTAGTTTTCAATATTTCTGCTCGTGAGGCATGTCGTGAATCAAAGCGTGAAAGCTACTGGAACTATTTGCTATTTACTTCACGACCTTGAATATATGTCATGGGCGTGAATTTCCTTAAATCTTCAAAAAAAAGTCTAAAACAAGACTAGAAGATTTCTAAAGAAGTTTTTATGCCCTTAAACATATATTTCCATCATGTCAACCACTTCTTATTGCAAAATTAGTTAAGTAAAGAGCATCATATGAAGGAAATATCATTCAATTGTTAATGATTCATCATACAATTTGCAAAACAATAGTTAAGACAAGGTTGATCCATCAAACATACCGAGTTCTTTTTTTATGAAACAAAAACTTTCTTCATTAAGAGGTTTGGTAAGAATGTCTACCAATTGATTTTTTGTATCGATGAATTCTAACACAACATCTTCATATTGAACATGATCTCTAAGAAAATGACGCCTAATGTCAATATGTTTACTTCTAGAGTGTTGAATGGGATTATTAGATAGGTTGATGGCACTTGTGTTGCCACATTTGATGGGTATATGGTCCAAACTATGACCATAATCCTTTAGTTGTTGTCCTATCCATAAGATTTGAGTGCAACAACATCTTGCTGCCACATATTCCACTTCAGCGGTAGATAAGGCAACTGAAACTTGTTTCTTGCTAAACCAAGAAACTAGGCATTTACCAAAAAAGTGACAAAGTGTCTGAAGTACTCTTTCTATCCAAAGACTACCGGCATAATCCGCATACGGATATCTTATGATATTGAAAGATGAATTTCTAGGATACCATAAGTCTAGATGCAATGTGCCATGTAAATATTTTAAAATTCTTTTTACAGTATTCAAATGTGATTCCTTAGGACAAGATTGAAATATAGCACATAAGCATACACTATACATTATATCAGGCCTAAAGGCAGTAAGGTATAAAAGTGATTCAATCATACCTCTATAGAGCTTTTCATTTATGCTCTTACCCTTCTCATCTTTGTCCAATTTTGTTGATGTGCTCATTGGAGTCTTAGCATTTTTGCATCATTCCATTCCAAATTTCTTGATTAACTCTTTAGAGTACTTAGATTGGTTGATGAATATGCCCTTATTGCTTTGGTTGATTTGTAGTCCAAGGAAGAGCTTAAGTTCTCCCATCATGCTCATTTCAAATTCCCTAGTCATACACTTAGCAAATTCTTGGCAAAGCAATTCATCAGTAGACCCACATATGATATCATCAACATAAATTTGAACAATCAAAATATCATGCTTATGCCTTTTAATAAATAAAGTTGTGTCAACATTTCCTTCAAAAAAATTATTTTCCAAAAGAAAAGAACTTAGTCTTTCATACCAAGCTCTTGGAGCTTGTTTCAACCCATACAAGGCTTTTGAAAGTTTAAAAACATGATTAGGCAAATTATGGCTTTCAAAACTTGGAGGTTGTTCTACATAAACTTCTTCTTCTATAAGCCATTTAAGAAGGCACTTTTGACATCCATTTGAAAGAGTTTAAAATTCATATGGCATGCAAATGCTAAAGTATTCTTATGGCTTCTAATCTAGCTACTGGAGCATAGGTTTCATCATAATCTATACCTTCTTCTTGATTATAACCCTTTGCAACCAACCTACCTTTATTCCTAGTTATTGAACCTTGTTCATCTAATTTATTTCTAAACACCCATTTACTACCAATTATTTGATGGTCTTTGGGTCTAGGAACCAAGGCCCATACATCTCTCAAATTGGTTGAGTTTCTCTTGCATAACAATCACCCAACTTTCATCATTAAGAGCCTCATCAATATTTTTAGGCTCAATTTGCGAGACAAAAGCAAGGTTAGAATCTAGAAGTATGAGATAAGATCTAGTACTTACACCCTTAGTAGGATCACAATGATTTATTCCTTAAGGTGATTCTTTGACATCTTCCATTCCTTTTGGAAGCTCTTAGTTGTCTTGCTCTTGAGCTTAAGGTAGAGATACATTTTGTCGTTGTTTCTCTTGATCATCATCATCATATTTCTTATGATCAAGATCAAGGTTTTCCATTGTACCTACTATGTCATCAAGAGCACTACCTTTCACAAGATCAAGCTTACTAGATTCATAAAAAACAACATGCATAGATTCTTCAACAACTAAAGATCTTTTATTAAAACTCTATAGGCTTTGCTAGTTGTAGAGTATCCCAAGAAGATATCTTCATTGGATTTAGAGGCAAATTTTCCAAGGTTGTCCTTGGTGTTTAATATAAAGCACTTGCATCCCAATACTATAAAATATGATATCATGGGTTTTCTTCCATTCCATAGCTCAAAATAAGTTTTGTTTAAAAGTGGTCTCTTGAAAACTCGATTTGAAATATAACATGCAGTATTTGTAGCTTCAGCCTAAAAGTAGGTTGGTAATCCATACTCATTGAGCATTGTTCGAGCCATTTCAATTAAAGTTCAAATTTTCCTTTCACCTACCCCATTTTGTTGAGGTGTTCTAGGGGTTGAAAATTTGTGTGATACACCATGCTCTAGACAAAAGTTTTCAAAATTTTCATTTTCAAATTTTTTGCCAAGATCGCTTCTTATTTTTGAAATAAAGTATCCTTTTTCATTTTGAATTTTCTTACCAAAATTTTTGAAAGATTCAAAAGCATCACTCTTTTGAGCTAAGAAAATTACCCAAGTGAATCTAGAGTAATCATCAACAATGACAAAAGCATAGTGTTTACCTTTTAAACTAGCAACTCTAGTAGGTCCAAAAAGATCTAAATGCAGAAGTTGTAGAGACTTAGAGGTAATTACGATATTTTTGGATTTGAAGGATGACTTGTGTTGTTTTCCTCTTTGGCAAGGTTCACATGTCTTATCCTTTTCAAATTTGACTTTTGGGAATCCACTTACTAGCTCTCCTTTGTTAAGACTTTAAATTAAATTTATGCTTACATGACCAAGCCTTCTATGCCATAGCCAAGATTCATCACTAATAGTCATAAGAAACTTAGAGGAAAGGTTAGATATTTTGTCTAAGTCTATTATGTAAGTATTGACATTTCTATCTCCCTTGAATATCTCTTAGCCTCTTAAAGAGGTTACCAGACATTCATTTGAGGTAAAGATTACTTGGTTTTCCTTATCACATAATTGACTTATATTTAATAAATTATGTTTCAAACCATCAACAAGTAAAACATCTTCTATGAAAGTAGTATTATTAATACCAATAGAGTCAATGCTAATTACCTTACCCTTAGCATTGTTCCCAAAGGTTACCTTACCACCATTAATACTTTTAATGTGATTGAATAGTTCTTTGTTTATGGTCATATGCCTTGAACATCAACTATCCACAAGCCAAACATTTTCTTTTATAGTGGACTTGAGGCATACCTATAAAATCACAATTCAAGTTTGGTTTTTAGGTACCCAACTGAACTTGGGTCCTTGGGGGTTAGCATATGAAGGTACTCAATGAGTCTTCCTTATCCAACAATGTTTATTGATATGACCAAATTTCATACAATAATTACATTATTTAGCTCTAAACATGTTTTTTAGTTTTACCATGCTTTTATGTCTCATTATCTTTTTAGATGGAGTTTGTGAGCAATGACATGCACATGCATGATGAATAGGTGCTTTTCTAGGTGCATGTCTCTTATACATAAAAGCATGATTGGTCTTTTGAGGTTTTTTGCTTAAGCCAAGTTACCCTTGACCATTCTTCTTTTGAATATGGGGTTTTGTGTTTGTTGTGCTCTTAGCCTTTGGGGCTAGTACCTCAATTGTGGAGGATTGAGGTGTACTAGACTTAACAAAAGTAGTCTTGTGATATGAAGATGATGTTCCATTAAATCCTAGACCATGTCTTATTAAAGGTAATCTTTGAGAAACTATGAGAGTATCTAAACTTTCCCTGCCTTTATGAAATCTTGAAATAGAGTTTCTAAGTTCATCAACTTCATTTTTCAAAATATTGTTTTCTTTAAGCAAGGATTTAGTTGAGGGTCTAGAGGAATACTCATCTAATGATTTTTGAAGAATTTTATTAGAGGTTTTAAGATAAATATTTTCTTTTCGTAGAACTTCTATTTTTTTCACATCTAAGATATTCTTTTTGTAAGTTGTCATGTTCGCTAATTTAGACTCGTAGTTGTGCGAGTAGTTAAATCGACTTGACGGTTCGACCAGAGTCTAAATTTAGATTTTGACTGAAAAATAATTGTAATAGTAGAAAATAATTATGGAAATTATCTAATAAAGTATTTAAAATATTTTAAGATGTAAAATTACGGTAAAGGACTAAATTGTAAATTTTTAAAAGTTTAGGAGTCAATTTGCAATTTACCAAAAATTGGAGGATTAATTGGGATAATTATCAATTAAATGCATGAATTGGGACATTATGTACATGTGGAGGCTGGCCACACTAAGTGGCATGCATTACGTGGGCAATTGACATGTATGAATGAGACATTTAATTCATATGCTTAGGTGTCCCCATTCTTCCTTATCACTTAGCATCTAGAAATTTTTGTTCTCTACATCAACCCCATGTTTCCTCAAGTTCCTCCATAGCCAAGGCTTGATTCTAGTGAAAGAAAGTGTGATAAAGAAAGAGAAAGACATGAAAAATTCCATTTTCATGCTCAAGGAAGCTTAAGAGAGCAAAGAGAAAGAGAGAGATTATGGTTTATAAAATTTTAATGATATCTTTTATGAATTTTAGGAACTCAAATTGACAAGGATTTAGCTTAAAGGAGCAAAGGAAGAGAGAAAGAAAAGTAAAGAGAAAGAAAATAGAGGTTTCTACATAACCTAAGGCAATAACTATTTTATTTTATTTTTTGATTACTTATTATTTTTATTATTTGCATGATTTAATTATTTGGCATGTTGATGATTCTGAATTAATATTATTTTGTGATGAAAATCTTGGGATGCATATTTGCTAGACTTAGGATTAATTTTGGTAAAAATTGAAGATAGTTCATATATGTGTTCTTTGTTGGAAATGGATGAGCAGTGAGTACTTAAACTGTTATAACTTAATTTTTGGAATTTGTTTTTGTATTTTATTTGTTGGGTTTAAAATCTAAGACATAGGGCTATAATTTTTATTCAGACCATAAAATCCATATATGTCTGTAATTGTCTAGAAAAATTCATAAAATTCGGACTTAGAATTTGTCTAGAAAATTCTGGGCAGAATTGTTAGTGACCAGTTAGTGTTTATTTTGTCATATCTTTTGATACAGAACTCATAATTAGGTGATTCAAGTTGCATATTAAATATAAGATCCAAAACTAAAATTGTTAAGAAGGCTTTATAACTAAATTCAGATTTTAATAGGACTAAAATTAAGGTCCAAAATAGAGAATGTAATCTTCTAGTGACAGGGCAATATATGAGTTGTGGAATTTAAAGAATGAAATGATGTGAACCTTCTTATATTATGTAAATACTATTTTTATTGAGTAATTGTGTGATTAATTGAATATTTACATGCATGAAATGGGTGAATTAAATAACTATGAATTTTAATGACATTGAATAAGCCCTGAAACACTTAACTAGAACTAGACTTAGGATAGTTTGACATGCCAAGCAGGGGGGAGTATGATGAAAATGAAAACCTTTAATGGTATGATTATTGAAGCCGATGCCGGTAATGACACTATTATTGAAGCCAATAATGGCACTTATATACGCACATCGTATTGCCCGGGTGGCACTTCTAAGTGCCTGGATGGCAACTCCGTTATCCTAGTCAATGGTTCATAGGTGTTTTGGGCATAAATAAAGAAGTTATAGAAAATAAATGGATTATTGAAAATAAAAATGGAATTACGAATTATGACATGGATAAAAAGATGATTAAGTGTTGTGGGCTATAAAGAAGGATTGAAAATAAAATAAAATAAAATAGAAAAAAAATAAGGAACCATGAATTGTGATATGGATAATTTGATATTTATGCATGCTAGAATATTAGGAGATGTATATTTGCATGGAAAGATGATGTGAGCATAAATTGATATATGACAATGCATGTTGCATAAAATAGTTTATTGCCTTATTTATATGCACCACTAAGTCAAGAGATTAGCGTGAGAGTTTCTCTTGTGTAGATATAGTAAAAAATAAATAGAAGATAATAGATAAAGCTAATGGTGACCTGATCCAGTAGAGCAGTTTATTTCAACCACTGTGGGTCACACAACTTTTATATATTATCTTTTGGATTTTATTTTATAGTATTTGTAAATAAACAGTACGTTTTGTAAAGAATATGTTGTTATATAAAAATGTATTTTATCTTTTGTGTTATGATTTCTTTTACACTGTAAAGTAAATAAATAGTAAATAAAGAAAAAAATTAATATATGAGTGTCTTTTATTTTCATATATATATATATATATATATATATATATATATATATATGAAACAATGATTTTAATCAATGAAGTCAGCATAGCACTCCCTTATCCAGGCACATGTTGTTGGGGTGAGGGGGTGTTACATAAGTATTGAATCTACTTTTATATTTTTCTAATTCTAGGTTCAATACTTCTATTAAGCTCTGCTCATTATCATCTTCACTATCACTATTATTATCACTACTATCATTATTAAATGAATTTGAGTAAGAAAGACCTACCTCATCCATGAAGTGATCCTTTAAAGCCATGAAGCATAGTTTGATCTCTTCTCCTTCATTATCATCTTTTTCGCTTGAAGAGCTTTTGTCATCCCATGTGGCTTTGTGACCTTTCTCCCCATTATATTTTTGAAAATTTTTCTTATGTTTCTTGAGTTTTGGACATTCTGGTTTGATATGTCCTTTCTTTCTACATTCATAACACTTACCTCCTCTTTATTTCTTTGAGAGTCATTTGAGGAGTGTTTAAGGGTTCGAGAATTGCCAAGTCTCTTTTCAATTATTCTTTTTAATCTTTTTAAGAGCATGTCAATGTCCTTATGTGCATCATCACTCTTTTCTTCTTCATCTTCAATTTCCTTTTGAGATTTTGAAGTAAAGGCTTTGAGTGCTAGAGGCTTTCTCTTTTTTGGTTCAGCTTCAAGTTCTCTATCTCTTTTTACTGTCATTTCATGCATTGGAAGCTTGCCAATAAGTTCATCAATAGGCATGACACTCATGTCTTCATTGGCTTTTTCTATACCCGCAACTCTTGAACCATAGTCTTTTAGAGGATTTGTTGTTCACATCTTTCAAGCTCAAATGCTTTCCAAGCTTTCTCATGCCATTGATGATGGCTAAAAGATGGTTCATCATATCGGTGATAGATTCATCGGATTTCATCTTGAAGAGTTCATATTCTGACGTGAGAAGTCAAATTTTCTTGGATTTAACTTGTGTGGTTCCTTCATGATAATTCTCTAATGTCTTTCATATACTATATGCGATAGGAGAATGTTGGATTCTACCATATTCTTCAATAGATAGGGAGCTTGCAATGATTGTCATAACCTTTTTGTTTTTGAAATTCACTCTAAGTTGAGGCTCTATCCAATCATCTCTTAAAAGAACTTCTTCTTCACCATCAACCCCTCTCTTGGTTAGTGATGTCCATTCTTTCCAAACACTATCCCAAACTTCAATTCCCTCACTATCGAGATATGTCTCCATCCAGAATTTTCAATGAGTGTAGTTTGCTCCATCAAAGTAAGGCTTGAGACTTTGAAATCCTTCACTGGCCATTTATTGACCTTTGCTAGCGCTCTTTAGGTTTTGTTGCTAGACAAGCTCTGATACCAATTGTTGCCCAAAAAATGAACCAATAAGGGGGTTGAATTGGTTAGTAAATAAAATTTTCTTAACTTTAAGGTGCGGAATAAAATTAAATAGAGTAGGGAAGGAGAGATATCACACACAATATTTAGAGAGGTTCGGGTATTAACAAACCCTACTCCTCTCCCTAATCTTGATTGGGTGTTTTACTAACACACTAAGTGTTATAATGGAGTTTTACAAGCTCACTCCCAACTATGGTGTTTCTCTTAATGGTTAACACCTAACCTAGAATTTCCCTTGTATTTTTCAATGGCTCACACAAAAACCAATTCATTGTGTTTTATGGCTCACACAATAAAGCCTTACAAATGTTTCACTCTTAACCCAATATACCCAAACTCACTTTAGTAATTGATTACAATGAAAACACTCACCAAGCTATAATACTCAGAAATTATGAGCAATTAGGTTTATACAAAGAATAAAGGTTTGTTGAGAAAATAGTTAATGCACAAGGCTACAACAAGATTAATTGATAAAAAGTAATTGTTGTTCTTGTTCTTCTTGTTTAGGATTCATAAATGACTTCCATTTATACTTCCTCTACAGGTTATAGTTGTTTGGCCCATTTAATGCGAAGATAGTCGTTGAACCAACCCTTAATCTCGCGCTTCACATGTTTCTCTTTCCTCATTCACGGGCATGAATATATGTCTCACGGTCGTGAATGTTCTTCCAAGCTGTTGTCCAAGTGGTGAGTCTGATCGTGAAGCTCTCTGGAAGAATTTGAAGTGTTTGATCATGTGCATGAATAATACTTTCACGAGCGTGAACATTCTTCCAAGCCGTGGTCCAAGTGGTGACTCTACCTATGAAGTTTTCAAGAAGAATTTAACATGTTTGGTCATGGGTGTGACTATATTTCGATGGCGTGTCTTATTCATAGTTGGTTTGATCCTTTATGGTCGTGAACTTTGAATGTTGAAAAGTTGGCGCTAAGCTACATTCACGGGTTTGACATATGTAGTCTCGACACGTGACTTTGCTATTTCTTTGATTTTAATCTTCAAAAGATGTCTTTCAATCTTGCTTCATGTTCTAGTCATAGTATCTCATGTTTTACACATTTTGAACACAAACATTATTAAATACATTATTGCTATTTTATTTGTTATCATTAGAATGATAGAAATACCTCTCAAGGTTCAACAATCTGAAT
This sequence comes from Triadica sebifera, assembly GCA_023653625.1. Taxonomy (NCBI): domain Eukaryota; kingdom Viridiplantae; phylum Streptophyta; class Magnoliopsida; order Malpighiales; family Euphorbiaceae; genus Triadica; species Triadica sebifera. The sequence continues at coordinate 10,980,657 of CM042903.1, read as the reverse complement.
AGTTTGTCTTAAATTTTTTAGTGAAAACATATTAAAAATGGAATTATGGTAAGTTTTGGGTAAAAGCAAAACAATAATAAAAAGAAAAAAAATTGGCAAAGTGATAAGTCATGGGTAAAATAAGATGAGCTAAAGGAAAAGGTAAGGTTACTGTGAACTTGTTGTATGAGAAAGCTTGCTATGTGTTAATGATGTTGATTGATATGGTCATTGTATTGTCATGCTTTATAATTATGTTTATGGCATGATAATATATATGAACATGCAGAATATATCGTGATATGAATTGTATGGTTGCATGCTTGAATTTTTATATTTATATGTACCACTAAGCTTTCAGTAGCTTAGTGTATTGGTTTTCTGCACGCAAGTCGAAGCCTAGTGATAGCAGGAGTTGAGTCAAGAGAACAAGCGCCTGTTTTGAATAGTCAATGCATATGTCATTTTTTGTTGCTTTTTGTACATGACATGGTTTTGAATTTTAATGTTTTGTATAAATTTGTATATTAAAGTATATGTATTAAATTTGAAAGTTGTATTTTTGTAAATAGTGGGCCAGTTAAAGCAAAGTGAACTTTTTATGGGAGGGATCCTTAGGGATCAAGGTTTATGAAATTTTCTTTATAACAAAAATTTTTATTTCATAGGTTTTATAAAATAGCAATTGGTAACATCTATCTAATTAGTCAGAAGAAATTCTAATTAGCTAGGTTGTAACATCCCCTTACCCTTATTCTACTTCAGTAAGGTAAGTGAGCATTACCTGACTAACTATCATATTAGATTAGCTAAATGAAGTATAATTTTTTTTTTACGAAAATATTACAAATATCCAAAATAAAATTATTACAAGCACAAATATTTAAAATTTTATTTATTTATAAAATGCATTAATTTACATTCAAACTATTTTTCTTATATTATAAGTCACATCTATAATACACATTCGATGAAATAAAAACGATAATTTAATTTATAAAGTTTTTAACAAAATATACCAAAAATAAATTCAAAGCTTTTAGCTGCTTTCATTCGGGTATTCTTCTTTTTCTGACAACTATATTATCTACGGGTACTCTTTTAAACCTGTGCGAGAGGAAACCACACGCGCTAACCTACTAGCTTAGTGGTGCTTCAAGGATAAAAATTTTACATACATATATTTTTTAACATATTAATTAATCATTTCATAAATAAGGCATAAAAAATAAGAAAATTATATAAAAACAAATAAATTTTAGCAAACATTTCATATTTAACAATTTTAATTAATATAACATTATCACAATGACATACTTTGATTTTATTATTATTTTTCATTTTTTTGTGCCCATAACACCTATAACCGAACTAACTAATAGGAATAACGAGGTTGTCATTTCCAGCTTTCATAATATTGCATCGAGCGCTTCTATAATAATGTTATTACCGGCTTTCATAAAATTGTCATTACCGGCTTAATAATTTTGCGCCAAGCGCATTTATGAATTGCCATTACTGACTTTCATATTTGGCATCGAGTGCCTTAAATTCCCTGATTGGTATGTTAAACTATTCTCTATTCTAGTTCTAGATTAGGTGTCTTAGGGCTTAACTATTTTTATATTAATTTACAATATTTTCAAAATTTGATTATGTTACTAAATTGTCACAAATAAGTTATTTATTTTTGTTCTTTGTTTCCATTATTATTGGGCTAGAATCTCGCACATAAATAATTTATTAAATATTTATAATTGTGATTAAAGTAAAAATTCACATTAATTATTACATATACTCATCACACAACATGCCAAAAACCCAATATTTCAAGTTTTTATCTATGACAGATTTCTGCCCTGATTTTGGGCTTCACTTTTAGTCCATTTATAATTCGAATTTAAAGTTATGGTCTGCTACCAATTTGAAGCTTATTGTCTCATATTGTATATGTATCAAAAATACCTCAACTCTCAATTTTCTATCAAAAGTTATGGCCAAATGAACACTACATTATCACTAAAATTTTTGCCCATAATTTTCTGGACAGATTTTAGGTCTGAAATTTATGTATTTTTCTGGGCAAAGTCAGACATATATAAATTTTATGGTCTGAATAAAAGTTAAAACTCTATGTCTTAGCTTTCAGTTCCAATAAAGAACATACAAAACAGACTTCCAGAACCTAAGTTATAATAAAACATATCAAGGCTGCTCCTAGAATTCTATAACAAAGTCATCAATTGACATCAATCTATATACTAACCTTTATCATATGCATTCATTTTTATTCCAAATTTTCCATATCACAATTATATTCACATGTCTTAATGATTTTACACCATTTGTTCTAATTACCATATAAAATATTAGAAGCAACAATTAATCACATTCCATATCCAAACCACATTCATATCAAACCTTAATACACAACTACACACAATTGAACAACGTGTAAAATTTTTATCAATGAAGCAAATAATTAATCAGTGTTGGATCTTTTCTTTTCCCTTATTTTCCTCCCCTTACTAGTTAGCTTTACCCCTACCTTTGTCACCCTCTTGAGGGGCTCTCATTTGTTCATTTGATTTTCATACACAACCAATACTATATCTTAATCCTAATATTCATTTTCAAAGATTTTCATGCCTACATAAAATTCTAATGCTCCTAATATGTTTTATTCTTTAATTTAGCCAAAATGTACCCAAGTTAGACTTTCTTCTTTATATGTCATGGTTGTCCAAAAACCTTATCATAGGTCTCAATTTATTTTCTTCAAATCAACACTCAATTCTCACTTATCACCAATTGTGTTGTTTCTATATTAATTTCAATTTTTCTCAAATTAACTTAACTAAGGGAGCCCCTCATTCCTGCCCCTCATTCCTCCATTAAAGTTACAGTTCTCTAGTTTTTAAGTTATAACATAATTAACTAACATCAATTATCATTAATTCAAAGTTTAACTACACTTTCATCAACTAGTTACAAACTTTAAATTTCTAGTTCCAATCTTGCAACATAACCTCAATCTATCAAACCTAATCATATCTATCATCCTTATGGGTCTCAAATGGAAGGAAAAATGTTGAATTTAAGAAGAATAAATTCACCTTAATGATTCTCCAAGGTGGACCGAATTTGTCCAAAGTTGCTCCATTTCCTTTTCTTCTTTCTTCCTTTCTTCTTGCTCCTTTGTCCCCTTTATGGTAAGAACTCTTTAATTCTGATTTTCCTCTTTCAAAACTAATTTATTGCCTCTCTTTTTCAAGCTTGAATTGAAGAAAAATGGGGTCTTTTGGAGGGAGAAGTGGTCGTCCAAGAGTGGGAGAAAAGAAGATAAAGATGAGTTAGACTTTTTGTAGAAGAATGTAGAAATTCTTCTTATTTTTTGACTGTTGTACCTAAATTAAGGATTGGGTCCCACTAATTAAAATTAATCCTAATTCTCATTAGTTCATTAAGTTAATTAATCTTGATTAAATTTTAAACTTTAAGAAATTCCTTATTTGCCACATCTTCCTCCATCTTCACACCTTTTCCCCTAACAATTGTCATAATCTTTTTAATTTCCAATTGATAATATCCTTAATTATTTTCTCTTATTATTAGTCATTTTTTATGGGTTCAAATTGAGACTCCGATTGAATCAATGCACCCCAATACGGTCACGCAAAATTGGAGCCTAAATCACTGGATGTTACAATTCTCTCCCCCTTAAGAAAATCTCTTCGTCAAAATTTACATGATTAGGTGGAGCTGAATAGCTGAGGATGCTGAATTCTCATCATTTCTTCACTCTCCCAAGTGGCTTTTTCTACTACATGATTTCTCCATGGAACCTTTATCAATGGTACCTTCTTGTTTCGTAGTTTCTTGACTTCTCGAGCTAAGATTTTTACATGCTCTTCTGCATAGGTCAAGTCTAGTTGTACCTCTATTGATTCCATAGGTATTAGATGTGTTGGATCCGATCTATATCTCCTTAACATTGGAACATGAAATACATTGTGGATCTTATCCAATTATAGGGGTAAGGCCAACCGGTAAGCCACTGGACCCACACGTTTAAGTATTTTGTATGGTCCAGTAAACATAGAACTCAGTTTCCCCTTTTTACCAAAACAAAGTACTTTCTTCCAAGGTGAGACTTTTAAAAATACCTTGTCTCCGACCACATATTCAATATCCTTCCTTTTCAAATCAGCATAGAATTTTTGTCAATTCGTTGCAGCTTTTAATCGATCTTGGATTAATTTCACCTTCTCCTCTGTCTATTGTACTAATTCTAGCCCCACTAACTTCTTTTCATCAAGTTTTGTCCAACATAACGGTGTTCTACATCTTCTTCCATACAAAACTTCATATTGAGCCATACCAAGACTAGCTTGATAGCTATTGTTATATGCAAATTCCATCAATGGTAAGTACTTATCCCAGCTACCCTCAAAGTCAATTACACAGTTTTTGAGCATGTCTTCCATCAATTGAATAACTCGTTCGGATTGCCCATCTATTTGTGGGTAAAATGTTGTACTAAAAGTAAGTCAAGTCTCCAATGCTTATTGTAGACTTTTCCAAAATTTTGATATGAACTGCGGGTCTCTGTAACATTTAGTAATTTAGGCCCCGATTGCGCGTGACCATAGTGAGGCGCGCAGGTTCAATTAGAGTCTAAAGTTGAACCCATAAAAAAATAACTAATAATAAGGGAAAATAATTAAGAGTATTATTATTTGGGAATTAAAAAGATTAAGGGTAGAATTAGAAGAAAATAAAATTTCCTATGGACAAAATCGGTATTATGGAGATTGTTTGGGGAAATGTGTAAATATGGAGGAAGATGTGGCAAATATGGAATTTCTCAAAGTTTAATTGTTAATCAAGATTAATTAACTTAATGAACCAATAAGAATTAGGAATAATTTTAATTAGTGGGACCCACACCTTAATCAAGGTATATAAAGTAAAAAAAAAGAACAAATTCCACATTCTTCCATAAGCCATCTTCATCTTCTTTTTTTCTCCTCTCTTTGCTGTCCACCATAGGCTCCCTAAAGCTCCATTTTTGTCTGCAAATTCAGCTTGAAAAAGTGAGGAAATAAATTAGTTTTGAGAGAGAAAAAATCAGAATTAAAGAGTTCTTACTACAAAGGTACCAAAGGAGCAAGAAGGAAGGAAGAAAGAAGAAGAAAAAAAGGGAGAAGAATGGGACAGATTTTGGCCCACCTTGGAGAACACTTAAGGTTAGTTTATTCTTCTTAAATTCAACATTTTTCCTTCCATTTGAGATCCATATTGATGATATATGTGATTAGGGTTGATAGATATAGGTCAATCCCTGACCTGATGATCATTTGAACCACACTTGAAACAAGCGTCAGTCAAATATCTACACTCTCCTGGGTGAGTTCTACCACAATGGCTACAAGTTTGAACTATACCTGCCCCTCTGCCTCTAGGTGTAATGCCCACAAAAATAGCTGAGGCATTACCACAGAATGTATTTCCTTGCCCACACCCTGTGCAACTGATGTACGACTCTGTGATGGAGCTGATCCCCTAAATTTTTTGTTTTGAGCACCCGAACCACTGAATTGTCCTGGCTTCCTTTTCTGCTGAAAGAGAGTTTGCCTGCTAGCCTCATCTACCTGAATACTTTCCACTTTAATAGCTGCTTCTACCAAGGCACGCAAATTTGGGTGCTGCTGTGCACCCACTATTTGTCTGATCTTGTTATGGATACCCACTATCTCTCAAATCTCTGACATAACTTCTCTTCTGTCAGCTAATAGTCATCAAGGTAGGCACTGAAGCGCTCGAACTCGCGCTCATACTCGGCTACTGTCTTGTTTCCTTGCTTGAGTCTCCATAAGGCATCTTGCATCTCTACTTTATACACTAACCCTATGTATTTCTTTTCAAACTGAGCCAAGAAGAAATCTCAATTCAACTGTTCACCTGGGGTTTGCTTGCATACTAAATCCCACCAAATGAATGCAGGACCCTGAAGTAATGCCACAGTACCTTCAAATTTCTCTTCAGGTAGGCTGTAAGTGATTTCAAACAATCTTTTTATCTTAAATAACCATTCCTCCACCTATGCCGGTGTCAAAGGATCATGCCCATAAAAATTTTCAGCTCCTAATTTCTTCAACTGCTCCAAAATAGGTATCTTTTTAGGTGGACCTGAAGGCTATACCTATGTTACTAACTGTGGCTGTTGAGTTTGTTTAGCTTGCATTCTGTGTTGAATATAATTAGCCATGAGATGGAGAAAATCCGGCTGTGGTGGTGAAGGTGGTGCAACTGGTGGAATGACATTCTATTGCAAAGCTTCAACTTGCCTAGCACTAACCGACACTTCACTCTCTCCGTCTCCAACATCTTGACCTTGTTGGGATGCCATCATTCACTATAAAATAGGAAAAGGAACAATCATACGTTAAACTTATAACATATTTTATTCATCAATTGACATGTATATACATATAATCCATTCACTTAATTCTCACTCTGATCTTAGAACCATCTTAACCACGCTCTGATACCACTAAAACTGTGACAATTTTATAACAATCATTTTATACGTACGTTATGTGGGTTAATACGATTATAGTCGATGTGTGCCAATTTTTTTCCTTAATTTAATTTAATGACTATACAATTATTAGCACTTAATTAATCTTTTTTCATTTTTCTAAAAATTTTGACAGTATAACGGCTATAAACTGACTACCCCATCTGCAAAGCAAACAATTTTTAGTCATTTTTTAGCACAATAATACACATATAATGTAATATATTCTCCATTCATCCATAAATTCATATTTCATTATTTACATATATAACAATAATTCATAAATATCCTTTATCATAATATGTATAATATTTCATTTTTACAACTCTCTCTCTCTACATATATATATATATATATATATATATATATATATATATATATATATATATATATATATATATATATATATCATTTTGTATACTAACCTACTATTATTTATTATTCTGTTAGCTCCCAAAATTTATATGTTTTCTCCCGCCTTTCCCATATTACCTGTACAAAGTCAAATTATTACGTGTTTAACATTAATATGCTCAGTGGTAATTACTCATCTAAAAATTTTCATTGTTTATTTTTTTTCATGTATTCAGACATGTAATAACATTTTTAATACATTATTCAAATTTTCTATTTAATATATATTTATTATTCTTTTATCAATATTTCATTCTTAATTCACTATTTAATATCTTTATCCAATTAACAATATTTCTCATTTTAACTTTTAACTACACTATTTAATATAGTTTTTTTTCCCTTCAATTTAATCATTTTTCACTTTATTTCTTTAATTAATCATTCTTTTCAATTTTTCATTTAATTAACTACAAATTTCATTTTAATTTTCAAATATCCATTTATTCACAGTTATGCACTACTTTATATTTATTTACACTTTTGTCAATAGTAAATTTTATTTTTCATTTATTTACTTTTTAACTACATAATTTAACATTTTCTTTCACTTATTTCTCACTTTTCCATTTTACTATTTTTTTTTCTTTTGTCATAATTATCACTTCTATCATTATTATTATTATTATTATACCATTTTATTATTTTTATCACTTTTATCATATTTATTAAATTTATCACTTATGTCATTTTTATCATATTTTTCATTTTTTATTTTTTCTCATATTTTTCACTTTATTCATTCTTATCATATTTTTACATTTATCATATTTTTATTATATATTTTTTCACATTTATTATTATTTTTTCATATTTTTACTTTTATCATTTTATTCACACTTGTCACTTTTATCATTTTTACAAATATATCATTTTATCATTCTTATCATGTTTTTCACTTATTTTTCACTTCTATCAATATTACTACTTTTATTCACTTTTGCCCATAGTTTCTATCCAATAAAATTTTTTTGGACCAGATACATAGGACGTAGACCCAAAAGTTCACTATACTAAAGAGTAATTTAGAAGGATCACCCGAGCACTGCACTGTACATTGTTTACTGAATCACTATTACTGTAGTAGACCATCATTGGCCTACATAAACGAGTCGCCATAACCCGCACCGCGGTAATGATGTCACTATGCTAGCCAATTACATCATGAACTATATTTAATCGTCAGAAAAATAACTAAAAATATTATTTTATTTCTTTAATTCAATTTCCATTAAATTTATAAATTTTATTATTTTTACATTATTAATCACTTAACATTTTATTCATCCTTACAATTTTATCACTATCATAATTTTTCACACTTTCCATTCTAATATATCAATAATTCATTATGAATATTCAATTAAGTAATTAATCATCACTAAATACACTTTATTCATTATTTTTCATTTCACGCATAATATAATCAATAATTAGAAAATATTCAATATATAATTTTAAAATTTCCAATAAATTTTTACACACTTAAAATTGTATTTTCTTGCATTTTATAACTAATTTTTCATTTACTTAGCAAGGAAAATATTAATTTTTTTCTTCATATTTCGACCTATAATTAATTTTCATCATTAAAATTTGTCTTTCATATTCTAAATATTTCTTTCACTAATTTAAACATTCCTTGTCCCATGTATATCATAATATTACAATAAAATGTGTTTATACCTTAATTTACATTTTTCACATAATAAGGTCATATTTTTCCATTTTCATTAATTTTTTTTGTTGAAATTAACCATTCTAATTCACTTTTAATAATTTATTAATCATGTTTTAAGCATTAATTAGCAATTACATGCGAAACACACAAAATTTTTAATTTTTCATAACCCTAAATCATGCTTAATTAATGGAAATAAGTAGATTATGGAATCATTAACATTAATTTCTTACTTTGGCCTTCCTAGACTTCATTTTCCCTTGGAAGCACCTTCACGTTCTCTTGAACCTACTATGGCCAAAATTTTCCCTTCATTAATCAACCATTATTTTGCTTTATTAACTCATATAAACTTCATATTTATCATCTACATACCTTAAACTACTTATTTGAACCATTAAACTAATTTAAAACTATAAATTTTACTTACCTCAAATTGGTATCGTAACTTTTCTCTTTTGATTTTTTTCCACTCTAACTCTCCAAATGAAGATTTAAAACTTCTATTAGCTACTAGAGAGGCTAAAATTATTTTTGGGTGGTTGATTTTGGTGTAATAATTGAAGAAAATTGAAGAAAATGGGAGAAGGTAGTTTCAGCCATGAGGGAGGAGAAGGTAGATTTATCTCTAGAGAATTCTGATATTGAGCCTATTTATAGTGGTCTAAATTGGGTCGGCTTGTGCCAAACAAAGCACAACCCATTTAGGCCCAATTATACACTTTAAATTATTTTTCTCACTTTCCAAGCTCAATTTCACCCAAATTCATTCCATAATTAATAAATTATTTTTATATGTCTACACAAAGCTTCTCAACTCAATCAAAGTTTGTTTTATGTCCATACCAGTCAAATCAGACTGATAATTCAATTTTTGGTGTTACTGTAAAATTCGTTTTTGACTGTCAAATAATCATAAATATTATTTAGAGTCTATCCATGACTTAAAATAAATTTTTAGATATCGTTTGCTATTTTTCATAGTCTGCTCAAAATACAGACAACCAACTGTTTAATTAAACTGGATCCTTTTTTTTTTAGTTTTGACTTTTGAGAACATATTTGACCTCATTTTCAATCCAAATTTTACCATCAGACTAGTCATAACCTTTATTTTCTGATGATTAAATAAAATATTTTTCATCCACAGGTGTATTTTTAACCCCCGGGTATGCTGATCAATTTTGGAGACTATAGTTTATGACTAACTCGGTATTTGGGCCATTACACGCAGAGAAAAACGTGATAGACAGATATATTATATAAGCTTTGATCGAACAAAGAGATATACATTTCATTCTACTACCATATTTCCAAGAGTAAGAAACATTTACATTCATGTTTGCATAATTTTTATTTTCAACATTTTTACTAACTTTAACATATTTGTATATCTATAGTAACCATTGAATGTTGATTGTATTTTACTGTGAATAGAGTGAGACATTTTTCGTGGATCATCTCACCCATGGCAGCCACGATATAAGTCTGAAACCTCATATTAACTTGTAAGTTAAAGTACTACTAGTTAAAGTTTCTACAATGTTTGTAGAATTGGTTGATGAATATGTCCTCATTGCCTTGTTTTATTTGTAGGCCGAGAAAGAAATTTAGCTCATCCATCATACTCATTTCAAATTCCCTAGTCATACACTTAGCAAAGTCTTGGCAAAGCAATTCATTAGTAGACCCAAATATTATGTCATGAACATAAATTTGAACAATTAGAGTATCATGCTTATGCTTTTTAATAAATAAAGTAGTGTCAACATTCCCTTTTGTAAAAATTATTTTCTAAAAAAAAAGAACTTAGTCTTTCATACCAAGCTCTTGGTGCTTGTTTCAAACCATATAAAGCTTTTGAAAGTTTAAATAAAACCTAGTGGTTGTTCTAAATAAACTTCTTCTTCTATAAAATCATTTGATAGAGTTTGAAATTCATATGGCATACATATGCTAAAAGTATTCTTATGGCTTCTAATCTGGCTACAGGAGCATAGATCTCATCATAATCCATTCATTCTTCCTGGTTATATCCTTTTGCCACTAACCTAGCCTTATTCCTAGTTATTGAACCTTGTTCATCTAGTTTATTTCTAAATACCCATTTGCTTCCAATGATTTGATGCACCTTGGGTCTAGGTACTAAGGTCCATACCTTACTTCTCTCAAATTGGTTGAGTTGCTCTTGCATAACAATCACCCAACTTTCATCATTAAAAGCCTCATCAATATTTTTAGGCTCAATTTGAGAGAGAAAGGCAAGATTAGAAACTAAATATTTGAGATGAGATCTAATACTTACTCCCCCTATAGGATCATAAATTATTTGCTCTTTGGGGTGATCTTTTGTCATTCTCCATTCCTTTGGGAGCTCTTGCCTGTTTTCCTCTTGAGCTGGAGGTAGAGAGTCATCTTGATGTGAATTTTCTTGATCATTTTCTTCTCTTAGATCAAGTCTTTCCATTGTACCTACAACATCATCAAGAACACTACCTTTCACAAGATCAAGCTTACTAGATTCATCAAAAACAATATGCATAGATTCTTCAGTAACTAATGACTTTTTATTAAATACTCTATATGCTTTGCTAGTGATAGAGTATCATAAAAATATACCCTAATCAGATTTAGAGGTAAATTTTCCAAGGTTGTCCTCGGTATTCAATATGAAACACTTGCATCCAAATACTCTAAAGTATGATATCATGGGATTTCTTCCATTCCATAGCTCAAAAGAAGTTTTGTTTAAGAATGGTCTTTTGAAAACTCAATTTGAAATATAACATGCAATATTTGTGGCTTCGGCCCAAAGTAAGTTGGTAAACCATACTCATTGAGCATTGTTCGAGCCATTTCAATTAAAGTTTGATTTTTTCTTTTGACCACCCCATTTTGTTGAGGTGTCCTAGGAGAGGAAAAATTCCACGAAATGCCATGGTCTAGACAAAATTTTCAAAATTTTCATTTTCAAATTCTTTGCCATGATCACTTCTTATCTTTGAAATATAATATCCTTTTTCATTTTGAACTCTTTTAGCAAAGTTTTTGAAAGTTTCAAAGGCATCACTATTTTGAGCTAAGAAAATTACCCAAGTGAATCTAGAGTAGTCATCGACAATGACAAAAGCATAGTCTTTACCTCTTAAGCTTGCAATCCTAGTAGGTCCAAAAAGATCTAGATGCAAAAGTTGTAGAGGTTTTGAGGTACTTACAATGTTTTTGGATTTGAAGGATGACTTGTGTTGTTTTCCTCTTTGGCAAGGTTCACATGTCTTGTCCTTTCCAAATTTGACTTTTGGTAGCCCCTTTTCTAGCTCTCCTTTGCTGATGCTTTGAATTAGATCCATGCTTGCATGACCAAGCCTTCTATGCCACAACCAAGATTCATCACTAGTAGCCACAAGACACTTAGAGGAAAGGTTAGATATTTTGTGTAAGTCTATTATGTAGGTATTGACATCTCTACTTCCCTTAAATATCTCTTGGCCATTAATAGAGGTTATAAGACATTCATTGGAAGTAAAGATTACGTTGTTTCCTTTATCACATAATTGACTTACACTTAACAAGTTATGTTTCGAACCATCAACAAGTAAGACATCTTTAATGAAAGTAGTAGCATTAATACCAATAGAGCCAATGCCAATTACCTTACCCTTAGCATTGTTTCCAAAGGTTACTTTACCTTCATCAATACTTTTGATTTTATTGAAAAGTTTTTTGTCTTCGGTCATTTGCCTTCAGCATCCACTATATACTAGCTAAGCATTTTTGTTTATTGTGGACTTGAGGCATACCTATAGAATCACAGTTCAAGTATTGTTTTTAGGTACCCAAATGAGCTTGGGTCCTTGGGGGTTAGCACATGAAGGTTCCCAATGAGCCTTCCTTATCCAGCAATGTTTATTTATGTGACCAAATTTCATACAATAGTTACATCGTTTAGCTCTAAACATGTTTTTTGGTCTTACAATGCTTTTGAATGCCATGTTTCTATTAGGTAGAGTTTGAGAGCAATGGCATGCACAAACATGATGACTTGATGCTTTTCTAGGTGCATGCTTCTTGTATATAAAAGCATGATTAGCCTTTTGAGGTTTCCTTTTTAGGCTTACCAACCCTCTATCATTTCTCTTATGCATAGAAGGTTTAGTGTATGTTGTTCACTTAGCCATTGGGGCTGTTATAGCAAATGTGGAGATGTGGGGTTCACTTGACTTAACAAAAGTAGTCTTGTGAGATGAAGATGATGTACCCTTAAATCCTAGACCATGTCTAATTAAGGGTGGTTTTTGAGACACAATGAGAGTATCTAAACTTTCATTTCCTTTGTGAAATTTTGAAATGGAGTTTTTAAGTTCCTCAATTTCATTTTTCAAAATATTGTTTTCTGTAAGCAAGGATTGAGTTGAGGGTCTTGAAAAGTACTCATCTAATGATTTTTGAAGACATTCATTAGATGATTTAAGCTCAAAGTTCTCCTTTTCTAAAACATCCAGTTTGATTTTCAAATTAGAAATGTTATTTTTATAATTATTGAATTTACTTATATATTTCTCTAGTTCTAGATTCAATACTTCTATTAGGCTTTGCTCATCATCATATTCACTATTACTATCATTGTTGAAAGAGTATGAGTGAAGGGATCCTACCTTATTCGAGACGTGATCCTCTATAGCCACGAAGTATAGGTTGACCTCTTCACTTTCATTGTAATCTTTTTCACTTGAAGAGCTTTCATCATCCCATGTGGCTTTGTGGCCTTTCTCCCCATTGTCTCTTTGGTATTTGCTCTTGTGCTTCTTGAGCCTTGGACATTCCGGTTTAATATGCCCTTTCTTCCCATATTCATAGCACTTAATCTCCTATTTACTTCTTTGTGAGTCATTTGAGGAATGTTTGAGATTTCTTTGCCTGAATGTTCTAGAGTTGCCCATTCTCTTCTCAATAATTTTTTCAGCCTTCTTGAGAGCATATCAATGTCTTCATTTGCATCATCACTCTTTTCTTCATCATCTTCAACTTCCTCTTGAGATTTTGAAGTAAAGGCTTTTAATGCTAGAGGCTTTGTTTTTTCTGGCTCGGCTTCAAGCTCTCTATCTCTTTTCACTACCATTTCATGTGTAAGAAGTTTGCTAATAAGCACATCGGTATTCATGATTCTCATGTCTTCATTTGCCTCTTCTATACCGACAACTTTTGAATCGTAATCTTTGAGAGAAAGACTTCTCAGAATTTTGTTATTTACATCTTCCAAGCTCAGGTGTTTCCCAAGCTTTCTCATACCATTTATGATGGCTAGAAGATGGTTTCTCATGTCATTTATTGACTCATTGGATTTCATCTTGAAGAGTTCATACTCTGAAGTAAGAAGTTGAATCTTCTTGGATTTAACTTGCTTTGTTCCTTTATGATAGTTTTCCAATGTTTTCCACATGCTATATGCAGTTGGGCAGTGTTGTATCCTGCCACATTCTTCAATGGATAATGAGCTTGAGAGAATTGTCATTGCCTTTTTGTTTTTGAAATTTGCTATTCTTTGAGGCTCTATCCAATCATCTCTTGACAGGATTTCTTCTTCACCATCAACTCCTCTTCTAGTTGGTGTTATCCATTCTTTTCGAACACTATCCCATACTTCAATTCCATCATTATCCAGATATGTCTCCATTCGAAACTTTCAATGAGCATAATTTGCTACATCAAAGTAAGGTTTAAGATTTTGGAATCCTTCATTGGCCATATCTTGATCTTTGCTAGCGCTATTTAGGCTTCGATCCTAGACTAAGCTCTGATACCAATTGTTGCCCAGATATTGTACCAAGAAGGGGGTTGAATTGGATATTAAAATTTCTTAATTTTTAAGTGAGGAAAGAAAAGTTAAGTTGAGTAGGGATAGAAAGATATCACACAAGAATTTTTATAGAGGTTCAGGTGTTAACAAACCCTACTCCTGTCCCTAATCTCAATTGGGAGTTTCACTAACACACTAAGTGTTATAATGGAGTTTTACAAGCTTACTCCCAGCTATGTTGTTTATAATAATGGATCACACCTAATCCAGAAATCCCTTGTGTTTTAATGGCTCACACAATAAACCAATTCCTTATGTTTTAAAGGCTCACACAAATAACCCTTACAAGTGTTCTACGCTTAACCCAATATACCCAAACTCACTTGAGTAGTAAATTACAAAGAGAAACACTCACAAATCTATAATGCTCAGAAAATAATGAGCAAAAAGATTTTTTACAGAGAATTAATGTTTGTTTTAAAGTAGTAAATGCACAAATGGCTACAACAAGATTGAGATTCAAAGTATTTGCTATTCTCTTGTTCTAGATTTATAAATGACTTGCATTTATAATTCCATGGTGAATTATAGTCGTTTGGTTGCATTTAATGCAAAAATAGCCATTGCACCAACTCTTAATATCGCGCCAGACATGTTTCTCTTTCCTCTTTCACAGTCGTGAATATGTGTGTCATGGTCGTGAAAGTTCTTCCAAGCTGTGACTTGAGTGGTGACTCTAGCCGTGAAGCATTCTATAAGGATTTGAAGTGTTTGATCACGAGCGTGACATTATTCTTTCATGGGTGTTAACATCCTTCCAAGCCATGGTCCAAGGGGTGACTCTGGCCGTGAAGCTCTCTGGAGGAATTTGACATGTTTTCTCACGGACGTGACTTTATTTCATGGGTGTGATTGATATGATCATTCACAGTTGCTATGATCCTTCATGGTCGTGAACTTTGAATATTTGGTAGCTGGCGCTAAGCTTTATCACGGGTGTGACATAAAATGTCACAGGCATAGATCATGTTATTTCTTCAATTTTTGTCTTTTAAGGTTAGTCTTCCATTCTCCATTCTTGCTATCATATTTCATACCCTATTCAATAAACTTAGAAAACAAGTACGTTAAATACATTATTGCTATTTTATTTGTTAGTATAAAAATGATAGAAATAACCCTTAAGGTTCAACATCCTTTATGGCCATGAACTTTGAATGTTGGAAAGTTAGCACTAAGCTATATCACGGGCGTGGCATAATTAGTCACGGGCATGAACATGCTATTTCTTTTTGTTTTGATCTTCAAAATTTGTCTTTCATTCTTGCATCTATTTCAATCAAGATATATCCTGTTCAACGAACTTAGAAGACATATCGTTAAATACATTATTACAATTTTATTTGTTAGCATCAAAATGACAGAAATACCCCTCAAGTTCCTCAAGGTTTAACACCAACAAATGATTCACCACTCCTGATAGAAGGAGTGTATACCCATGGGCTCTTGTTGTGATCATTACTTGAGAATCTCTGACTGGAGTGGGAATGTCATAAAGATAGTATTTAACGACATATCTGTTAGAGTAATGAGACTTAGGGACAATAACTAACATTACTTGGACTAGACTTGACATAGTCAATCTAGTGGGAGTTGACACATGTCCATACTCTGAATCAAGTGGGTATAGAATGATGAAAGGAATTATTGCACAAAAATTATCTATGGAAAGGTTCATAGTCAAATCACTGACTTTTTGGTGAATTGGGGGTCATGATGTGTTGTTAGATACCGTTCATGACTTGCTTAAATTAATTGTTCACTTAAGTGGCTAACATAATCAGGAACCTAATGGGTCACACGCATTGAAGATATGGGGAATGAGTAAAATGGTCTTGGATGAGATCCAAAATACGAAATAATTATTTCGTGATGGATCGCAATGAGATCGCATGGGAAAAATCGTTCGGAATGGTCATGGGACTATACGGGCCAGCATGGGCCTGTGCAGGCTACTGGCCTGCTGAGTTGCCTAGCGGCAACCTGCAGTAGGCCCAGTGCGTGCGCTACTGCATCTCGTTGGCCAATGGTAAATTTGGCCTTAATTAGGCCAATTATGGCCATTAAGCAAATTTACTATTCATTCAAGTTTCACTTTCTCCATTTTTGAGTTTTGATCTTTTCTTTAAATTTGATTAATCAAATGATAGAAAATTAACATGAAAATATTTTTTTTTGGAAAAATATATTTTTAAGACAATAAAATTCTCTCAAGAACACTTTCGAAGCTCCACTTTGAATTTATTCAAACTATTTCTTTTGAAAGTTTATTCTTCATTTTTTGCATGGATTATCATTAGAGACATTCTAGTGTGGATTTTTGTGGTTTGCTACCACCCAACAAGGTGAAAATTTGAATAACAAATAAGAAATTACAAGGTATAATTTCTAACCTCTATATTTATGTAAATTAGTTTTAATGGCACAAGTATGATCTTTTGTTCCGGGTTTTGAAAATTTTATTTTTCTACTGCATTTATGAATGTGATTCATTTTTTAAAATCCAATAGTGGTATCAGATCCTCCTTGTGTCTATTAAAATTAATTTTAATTGAAAGTGCAATGAGATTTCATGGTTTTGACGATTTTGAATCAATAGGTTTTGAAAAATTGAAATTAATTTGTAAAATATATTTTATACATTTTTTCTCTAATCTAATCATGGGATGATTAAAAATGATTATTTTATTGAAAATGATTTGAATGTGATTCAAATAATTAATTTAGAATTTATTTCAAAATGCCTAAAATTGCTTTGTTTATGAATATGTGTTGTTGTTTGGCTTAATTGATGGAGCTTATTATATATATTTTTAATTTGATTATGAAAAAATTATTTAGATATATTAAGAATGTTTTTATGCCTTTGGAAGTGTCCAATAATTAATTAAAAATTATTTTAACTAATTTTTTAAATAAACACAAAAATGAGACTGTTTTAGCATACTTAGTGGGGTTGTTTTTTGATTTTTTGTATGTGTTTATTTTGTTTTCAGCACATTGAAATATTTCTTTTATGTGATTAAAAATGTGTTATTTTGATATTAAATGCATGCAAAAATTATTTTGCACGCATTTGAAATTTTAAAAAAATTATAGATGTCGAATGAGTCATTTTGAGCGTTTAAGTGTATTGGTTCGTTTGTCTTAGTAATTTTGGCTTGTACCAAAAATATTTTTATGAACTTGAGTTGACCTAAATATGATTTGAAGTTTTAGAAATTTTTAGAATTTTTGGAAATAAATTTTGAATTAATTTAAGTTGAGCAATTGTAATTCTAGTATGACAAGAAATTGGTATGTATATTAAAATTGAATTATTTAATTTTAACATCATAATATTCTAATTTTAAGGAGAATTAATTTTGAATTAATTTTGGAAATATGAATTTTAATTTAATTTGATTAAATATTAAATTTCACTTTAAATTGACATACAAAATTACTTTAACCGAAAGAACACAAGTAGACAATTTCGGCTCAAGCATTGAATCGATTTATAAATTGAAATCCAAAATTTTTATTTTTATTTTCTGCATTAGAGAATTCATATTAGGGGTGTATGAAAAAGGCATGATGAATGATTATGGACTTAGGCCCAATGTGATTAAACATGCATGAATTTATTTTGTTTTATGGTAAATAGGGCCTGCGTGTCCCTACCTCTCTTTCTTTCTTATGTATTTCTCTTCTCATCCTACTCCTCTCAAATGTAAATTGAGGTTTTCCATACTTTGAAATATGTAATTAGATTACATAGGATTATGATAGAATGAAGATACAAAGGAGCAAAAAGCAAAGGAGGAGGTACCATAAACAAGAAGACTTAGAAATAGGAATTTGATTTCTATTTTGGGTTGTAAATTCATGCATATACCTAGGCAAAACCTAGTCAATTTCTCTTTGGCTCAAAAGATTTACTTTAGTATGTCCATAATCATGTCATATAGTTAATGTAACTATCTTTATATATCCATGTGATGAATGTATGATATATAAAAGCATGAAATAATAACTTGATGAGACTTAACAAAGAAATCCCTCACTAAATAAACAATTAAGACTTACGTCTTCCATTAATGTGTGGAGAACTAGAGTTCTTATAGAGTCAGGGTTGTTAAGTTGCCTCAAGCTCACTTTATTAGAATATGTTCAAATCATTGAAATTTGATTTCAAGATTAATGGTTATACTTAACCAATATTATTAACTTGTTGGATTTGCACCAAGGTTAAAGTGTATTGGAGACGAGGTTGGGTTTGTATACATGAGATATACACATATCAAGAGTTGATAACCCAACGTATGTGCACACATCAATAAGTTGATAGCACAAGATTTGATAGTTGCATGAATAATGCAATTGGTATGTATAAGATACCTACCAACCAAACTAAGGATAGCTTGTTGAGTTGCCTTAAGGTTATTCTTAGCAAGTTGGATATCAACCCACTAGGAGAACTTCCATATAAGTTCTCTCGGGTTCATAGTGAGGGCTATGAATTTGTAATAAAATAGTAGAAGTCATAATGTGATTTATTAAAGACATAATAAACATGCATTTTATGTACATTCTGACATGTTTTATTTTACATCTAGGTTGTTAGAATCATCATCATGAAAAGATTGAATTTGCGATCACTAATGGAATCAAATTAGTTGACTGGACCTAATTTTTTGGATTGGCTAAGAAATTTGAGAATGGTTCTCAAATCTGAAAAGATTGACTATATCCTAAATGAGGCATTCCCTAATTCCCCTGCTGCTAATGCTTCTGAAGATGTTCAGACGACATATCAAAAGCATCTTGATGATAGTGAGATGGCAAGCTGCATTATGCTGGCTACTATGTCAACTGAGTTGCAAAAGCAACATGAGGCTATGGATGGTAATTATATAGTATACCATCTAAGAGAGCTTTTTGATGAGCAAGCGCATTTCGAAAGGTTCAAAACTTCGAGATTGCTCTTCCACATTAAGTTGGTTGAGGGGACATCTCTAGTGCAATATGCATTGAAGATGAATGACTATATTGAAAGGTGGCTGTCAAGAATATCCTTTAGTACTTAAGAAGGACTAAGGATGTATTCTTGGTATATGGAGATGAAGATGTTATTCTGAGCGAGTATACAGATGCCAGCTTCTAATCTAAAAAGGATGACTCAAAATCTCAGTCAGGTTATATATTCACACAAAATGGTGGAGCAGCTAGTTGGAAGAGTTCCAAATAGGAAATGATTGCTGATTCCACAACCGAAGCAGAGTACATTGTAGCTTATGAAGCAACAAAGGAAGCAACTTGGATAAAGAAATTCATCATAGAACATGGAGTGGTTCCCAGCATTATTCGTCCAATACAATTGTATTGTGATAATAATGTAGCTATTGCACAAGTAAATGAGCCACGGTCTAATTAGAGATCCTAACATGTACTCAAAAGATACCATTTGATTAGAAAAATCATTAGTAGGAATGATGTAAAGATAGAAAGAGTGCCCAATGATGAGAATATTGCTAATCCTTTAACTAAGCCACTTCCCCAAAATAAATATGATTCTCATGTACTCGACTATGGAATTAAATACAAAGGCGATTAGCTTTAGTGCAAGTGGGAGCTCATTAGAGGAGTGTTTTAAAGGCAATCACCTTTAGCACTTATTATACAAATTTATTTGATTAATAAAAGGCTTTTTCATTAATTTGATGTTCATTTGATAAATGAATTGATAGTGATCTTAAATCAATTAATGAAGTCCTTGATACATAATATAGCATGAAGGAAATCATGATGAGATCATTATATTGAGATTTTTATCAAGTGTAATTATGTTAGTATCAAAATTATCCCTAGTAATAGGATTAATGAGATGAGACATTATTAATCCTGACAGACTAGCACATGTTACACTCCTTGATTGGATCAAGTAGTAGATTTCATAATCTGTAAACATGAGATGTTTAGAGTTAACATGTGGATGCTTTATAACACCCTCTCACCCCAACAACATGTGCTCGAATAAGGGAGTGCTATGTTGACTTCATCGATTAAAATATCATTTTTAAATTATGTATAAATGAAAATCACTTGTATAATAATTTAATTTTTTTCTTTATTTACTATTATTTACTATTTATTATTTACCATTTTATTTACTTGTCGTGTAAAAGAAATCATAATAAAAAAATACAATATATTTTATATAATAAAGTATTATTTACAAAATATGTCCTTATTTTACAAGTAATATAAAATAAAAACTCAAAACATAAACACAACTGTTGTGTGACCCACAATATTTGATATAAGTTATTCTACTGGTTCAGGCCACTGCTACCTTCATCTACTATTGTCTACTTATTCTTAGCTATACCTACGCGAGAGAAACTCCCACGCTAAGCTTTAGGCTTAGTGGTGCATATAAATAAGGCAATCAACTATTTTATGCAACATGCATTGCCATATATCAATTTATGCTCACATCTTATTTCCATGCAATTATACATCTCCTAATATTCTAGCATGCATAAACATCAAATTATATTATTTTATCTCATACTAATTTATTTTATTAACACATCATTACATAACACATCATAATTAACCATGTTACAAGTCATTATTCCTTTTATTTTCCTTAACCTTTTTATTCCATAGTATTCTAATATACATAATCATCAAATTATATCTTTGTATCCCATATTTGTTTTACTTTAACAAATCATGATTATCCATATTACCATTCATGATTCCTTTTTTTTTTTTTTTTATTTTCAATCACTTCTTTATTTTCTATAACCTTTTTGTGCCCACAACACCCAATCATCTTTTCATGCAAACATACATTTCAAAAATTTTATTCTTTTTCATCTCATATTTATTTTACGTTATCAAATCATTATTATCCATAGCCTTTTATTGCCCATAACACTCAATCCTCTTTTTATCCATGTCACAATTCATAATTCCATTTTTATTTTCAATAATCCATTTATTTTTCATAACTTCTTTATTTATGCCCAAAACACCTATGAACCCCTGACTAGGATAACAGAGTTGCCATCCAGGCACTTAGGAGTGGTACTCGGGCAATATAATGTGCGCATATAGGTGCCATTACCGGCTTCATAATAGTGCCATACCCGGTGTAGATAACAGTGCCATATCCGATGAAGATAATAATGTCATACCCATGCATCCCTATATCTTATAGTCCTATATCTTAGATTTCAAACCCAACAAAGACCATACTAAACTGAATTCTAGAAATTAAGTTATAATAGTTTAAATACTCATTGCTCATCCATTTCTAGCAAAGAACATACAAACTAATCACATCCATTTTTTACCACAATTAAATCTGAAGTCTAGCAAACATGCATCCCTAAGATTTTCATCACAAAATACTATTAATTTAGAATCATCAACAGGCCAAATAATCAAATAAAAAAATAAAAAAATAAAAAAGGCTATTGCCTTAGGTTATGCACAAACCTCTACTTTTCCCTTTTTTTCTCTTTCTTTTTCTCCTTTCCTTTGCTCCTTTGAGCTAGCTCATTTTCAATAGGAGTTCCTAAAACATATAAGAAATTCATCAAAAATATTTGTTTCATCATATATCTCTAACCCCTAAAATCTCTCTCTTCATGAACCATGCTCTAGACTACCTATTCCTTTAAAGAAACTTAAAGACAAGATGATGATCAACACTTACCCAAGCTCTTTCCTCCTATGGCTAAAATTTTGGAGGTTTAACTTTCCTCTTTCCTTGCTTTTCTTCCTCTCTTTTGCTCCCTTAAACTTCCTTAAACTCCTTTTTGCATGAGGACCCACTCTTCCATGGCTCTCTTCCTCTCTTTCTCACTTTTTCTTCTAAGCATCTAGCTTTGGCCATGGAGAACAAGGGGAAATGTGGGCTGGTTTGAGAGAATATAGAATATTCTAGATGGAAGGATAAGGAAGAAGGATGAGTAATTAAGAGGAAGAAGACAATTTTAATCAATAATGGGACACCTAAGCCCATAAATATCTAGATATTTTGGCTAATTAATGTATTCATCTCCCTTGGTGTATGGTTTTTCAAAGAGAAATGTGGGAGACAATTAAAAGATAGAAAATTCTAGATCAATAGTGATAATGAAGAAAGGATAAGCAATTAAGAGCAAAGTGACAAAATTAATTAATTAATGGAGACACCTAAGCATATTCTAGATGTCTTCATTAATGTCTAATTAATGTGTTCATTTTACTTTGATGAATGATGGTTCAAGAGGGACGTGGAAGACAATTTAATAATGGGAAAATTCTAGATTAAGAATGATAAGGTAGAATGAGTGATTAATGGCAAAAGACAAACTTAATTAATTATAAAGACACCTAAGCCATATTCTAGATGTCTTCATTAATTGATCACTTATTGCATACCACTTAGTGTGGCTGGCCTCCACATGTATAAAATGTCCCAATTCATGTATTTAATTGATGGTGATCCCAATTAATCCTCTAATTTTTAGTAAATTGCAAATTGACCCCTAAACTTTTCAAAATTTGCAATTTAGTCTTTTACCGAAATTTAACATCTTAAAATATTTTGAACACTTTATTAGATATTTTCCATACTTAATTGCCATTATTTTAATTATTTTTCGATAAAAATCTAAATTTAGACTTCAGTCAAACCAACGAGTTGATTTAACAACTCGCGTGACTTGGGTCTAAATTAGCGGATATGACATGCTTGCTAAGTGTAGCTAAGTACATTGGATGACCAGCTATGAAACAATCATATGGATAATCTATTCAAATGTTAATGATAGTCTCATCATAACAATGGTGCAAATATCCTTAGACTTGAGGTACTCAAGGATATCTTGGATACTAATTCTGTATTTTGACACTATTCCTTGTTGCCTTAGGGAGGTTGCTCATAGGGTGGTGATTGGATACAACTTGAGGTATTCGAAGGTAATTACGCAACCAATAAATGATTTACCACTCCAGATAGAAGAAGTGTATACCCATGGCCTCTTATTGTGCTCATTACTCGGGAATCTCTGGTCAGAGTGGAAATTTCATAAAGATAGTCTTTAATGACATATGTTGTTGAACCTTGAGGGGTATTTCTGTCATTTTGATGCTAACAAATAAAATAGCAATAATGTATTTAACATACTTGTTTTCTAAGTTCATTGAATAGGGTGTGGAACATGATAGCAAGAATGGAGAATGGAAAACTAATCTTAAAAAGACAAAAAGAGAAGAAATATCATAGTCACGCCTATGATTAAGCTTAGCGCCAACTACCCAACATTTAAAGTTCACGGCCATGAAAAATGATAGCAACCATGGATGATCATATCAGTCATGCCCGTGAAAGAAAAGTCACGCTCGTGAGAAGACATGACAAATTCCTCCAAAGAGCTTCATGGCTAGAGTCACTACTTGGACCATGGCTAGGAAGGTTGTTCATGCCTGTGAAGATATAATGTCATGCCTGTGATCAAACACTTCAAATCCTTCCAGAATGCTTCACGGCCAAAGTCACCACTCCAGTCACGGCTTGGAATAGCAGTCACAACCGTGACACTCATACTCACGACTGTGAAAGAGGAAAGAGAAACATGTCAGGCGTGAAAATAAGAGTTGGTGCAATGACTATTTCCGTATTAAATACAACCAAACGACTATAATTCACCATGGAAGTATAAATGCAAGTCATTTATAAATCCAGAACAAGAGAATAGCTAATACTTCGAATCAAAATCTTGTTGTAAGCCATTTGTGCATTTAATACTTTCAAAATAAACATTTATTCTTTGTAAAAATCTTTTTGCTCATTATACTCTGAGCAATATAAATTTGTAAGTGTTTCTCTTTGTAATCTATTACTTAAGTGAGTTTGGGTATTTTGGGTTAAGAGTAGAACACTTGTAAGGGTTATTTGTGTGAGCCTTAAAACACAAGGAATTGGTTTATTGTGTGAGCCATTAAAACACAAAGGGATTTCTGGGTTAGGTGTGATTCATTATTAGAAACACTATAGTTGGGAGCGAGCTTGTAAAACTCCATTGTAACACTTAGTGTGTTAGTGAAACTCCTAATTGAGATTGGGGAGAGGAGTAGGGTTTGTTAACACCCGAACCTCTATAAAAATTCTTGTGTCATATCTTCCTGTCCCTGTTCAAATTAACTTTTCTTTCCACACTTAAAAGTTAAAATCTTTTAATATCCAATTCAACCCCCCTTCTTGGTTTAATATCTAGGCAATAATTGGTATCAGAGCTAAGTCTAACATCGAAGCCTAAATAGCGCTAGCAAAGATCAAGATATGGCCAATGAAGGATTCCAAAGTCTCAAGCCTTACTTTGATGGAGCAAATTATCCTCATTGGAAGTTTCAGATGGAGACATATTTGGATAGTGAAGGAATCGAAGTCTGGGATATTGTTCGAAAAAAATGGACACCACCAACTAGAAGAGGAGTTGATGGTGATGAAGAAATCTTGTCAAGAGATGATTGGACAGAGCCTCAAAGAAGAGCAAACTTCAAAAACAAGAAGACAATGACAATTCTTTCAAGCTCATTATCCATTGAAGAATGTGGTAGAATACAACACTGCCCAATTGCTTACAGCATGTGGAAAACATTGGAAAACTATCATGAAGGAACAAAGCAAGTTAAATACAAGAAGATTCAACTTATTATATCAGAGTATGAGCTTTTCAAGATGAAATCCAATGAGTCAATTACTGACATGACCAACCATCTTCTAGCCATCATAAATGGCATGAGAAAACTTGGGAAACACATGAGCTTAGAAGATGTTAATAACAAAATCCTAAGAAGTCTTCCTCTCAAAGATTATGGTTCAAGAGTTGCCGGTATAGAAGAGGCAAATGAAGACATGAGCATCATGAATACTGATGTGCTTATTGGCAAACTTCTTACACATGAAATGGCAGTGAAAAGAAATAGAGAGCTCGAAGCAGAGCCAAAAAAAAGAAAGCCTCTAGCACTAAAAGCCTTTACTTCAAAATCTCAAGAGGAAGTTGAAGATGATGAAGAAAAGAGTGATGATGCAAATGAGGACATTGTTATGCTCTCAAGAAGGTTGAAAAGAATTATTGAGAAGAGAATGAGCAACTCTAGAAAATTTAGGCAAAAAAACCTCAAACAGACTTCTAATGATGCACAAATAAGTAAAAAGGAGGTAAAGTGCTATGAATGTGGGAAGAAAGGGCATATTAAGCCGGAATGTCCAAGGCTCAAGAAGCACAAGAGCAAATACCAAAGAGACAATGGGGAGAAAGGTCACAAAACCTCATGGGATGATGAAAGCTCTTCAAGTGAAAAAGATGACAATGAAAGTGAAGAGGTCAACCTATGCTTCATGGCTATAAATGATCAAGTCTCGGATAAGGTAGGATCACTTCACTCATACTCTTTCAATAATGATAGTAGTGATAATGATAGTAATAGTGAAGATGATGATGATGAGTAAAGCCTAATAGAAGTATTGAATTTAGAACTAGAGAAATATAGAAGTAAATTCAATAATTATAAGAATAACATTTCTTATTTGAAAATCAAAATGGATGCTTTAGAAAAGGAGAACTTTAAGCGTAAATCATCTAATGAATATCTTCAAAAGACCCTTAACCAAATCCTTGCTTAAGGAAAATAATACTTTGAAAAATGAAGTTGAGAAACTTAGAAACTCCATTTCAAAATTTCATAAGGGAAATGAGAGTTTAGATACTCTCATTGTGTCTCAATGACCACCCTTAATTAGATATGATCTAGGATTTAAGGGTGCATCATCATGTTCTCATAAGACTACTTTTGTTAAGTCAAGTGAACCTCACATCTCCACATTTGCTGTAACAGCCCCAAGGACTAAGAGCACAAAATACACTAAATCTTCTATACATAAGAGGAATAATCAAGGATTGGTAAGTCTAAGAAAGAGACCTCAAAAGGCTAATCATGCCTCTATGTATAAGAAGAATGTAACTAGAAAAGCACAAATTCATCATGATTGTGCAGGCCATTGTTCTCAAATTCAATCTAATAGAAATATTGCATTCAAGAGCATTGTAGGACCAAAAGGCATATTTAGACCTAAACAATGTAATTATTGAATGAAATTTGGTCACATAAATAAACATTGCTGGATAATGAGGGCTCATTGGGAACCTTCATGTGCTAACCCTCAAGGACCCAAGCTCATTTGGGTACCTAAAAATCATACTTGAATTGTGATTCTATAGGTATGCCTCAAGTCCACAATAAACAAAAATGCTTAGCTAGTAGACAGTGGATGCTCAAGGCATATGATAGGAGACAAAGAACTTTCAATGAAATCAAAAGTATTGAAAGAGGTAAAGTTAGCTTTGGAAACAATGCTAAGGGTAAGGTAATTGGCATTAGCTCTATTGGTATTAATGGTACTAATTTCATTAAAGATGTCTTCCTGGTTGATGGCTTGAAACATAACTTGTTAAGTGTAAGTCAATTATGTGATACAGGAAATAGAGATGTCAATACCTACATAATAGACTTACACAAAATATCTAACCATTCCTCTAAGTGTCTTGTGATTACTAGTGATGAATCTTGGCTGTGGCATAGAAGGCTTGGTCATGCAAGCATGGATTTAATTCAAAGCCTTAGCATAGGAGAGCTGGTAAAGGGACTGCCAAAAGTCAATTTTGAAAAAGACAAGACATGTAAACCTTGCCAAAGAGGAAAACAACACAAGTCATCCTTCAAATCGAAGAGCATTATAAGTACCTCAAATCCTCTACAACTTCTGCATCTAGATTTATTTGGACCTATTAGAATTGCAAGCTTAGGAGGTAAACACTATGCCTTTGTCATCGTGGATGATTACTCTAGATTTTCTTGGGTAATTTACTTAGCTCAAAAGAGTGATGCCTTTGAAACTTTCAGAAATTTTGCTAAAAGAGTTCAAAATGAAAAAGGATATTGTATTTCAAAAATAAGAAGTGACCATGGCAAAGAATTTGAAAATGAAAACTTTGAATGCTTTTGTCTTGAACATGGCATTTCACAAATTTTTTCATCTCCTAGGACACCTCAACAAAATGGGGTAGTTGAAAGGAAAAATCGAACTTTAATTGAAATGGCTCGAACAAAGCTCAATGAGTATGATTTACCAACTTACTTCTGGGCCGAAGCCACAAATACTGTATGTTATATTTCAAATCGAGTTTACAAAAGACCTCTCTTAAACAAAACTTCATTTGAGCTATGGAATGGAAGAAAGCCCTTGATATCATACTTTAGAGTATTTGGATGCAAGTGCTTCATATTGAATACCAAGGAAAACCTTAAAAATTTTGCCTCTAAATTTGATGAGGGTATCTTTTTAGGATACTCTACAACTAGCGAAGCATATAGAGTATTTAATAAAAAGTCATTAACCATTGAAGAATCTATGCATGTTGTTTTTGATGAATCTAGTAGACTTGATCTTGTGAAAGGTAGTGTTCTTGATGATATTGTAGGTACCATGGAAAGACTTGATCTTGAAAATGAAAGAGAAGAAAATGATCAAGAAGATTCACATCAAGATGATTCTCTACCTCCAACTCAAGAGGAAAATAGGCAAGATCTCCCAAAGGAATGGAAATTGACAAAAGATCACCCCAAAGAGCAAATCATTGGTGATCCTACAAGGGGAGTAAGCACTAGATCTCATCTCAAACATTTAATTTTTGACGTTGCTTTTTTTTTTATCAAATTGAGCCTAAAAATATTGATGAGGCTCTTAATTATGAAAGTTGGGTGATTTCCATGCAAGAGGAACTCAACCAATTTGAGAGAAGTAAGGTATGGACCTTAGTACCTAGACCCAAGGAGCATCCAATCATATGAAGCAAATGGGTATTTAGAAATAAACTAGATGAACAAGGTTCAATAACAAGGAATAAGGCTAGGTTGGTTGCAAAAGGATATAATCAAGAAGAAGGAATAGATTATGATGAGACCTATGCTCCTGTAGCTAGATTAGAAGCCATAAGAATACTTTTAGCATATGCATGCCCCATGAATTTCAAACTCTTTCAAATGGATGTAAAAAGTGCCTTTTTAAATGGCTTTATAGAAGAAGAAGTTTATATAGAACAACCACCAGTTTTGAAAGCTATGATTTGCCCAACCATGTATTTAAACTTTCAAAAGCTTTATATGGTTTGAAACAAGCCCCAAGAGCTTTGGTATGAAAGACTAAGTTCTTTTCTCTTAAAAAATAATTTTACAAAGGGGAATGTTGACACTATATTATTCATTAAAAAACATAAGCATGATACTCTAATTGTTCAAATTTATGTTGATGATATCATATTTGGGTTTACTAATGAATTGCTTTGTCAAGAATTTGCTAAGTGTATGACTAGGGAATTCAAAATGAGCATGATGGGTGAGCTAAAATTCTTCCTCGGTCAACAAATAAAACTAGGCAATGAGGGCATATTCATTAACCAATCCAAATATGCCAAAGACTTACTTAAGAAATTTGGAATGGAAGGATGCTAGAATGTCAAGACTCCAATGAGCACATCAACAAAATTGGACAAGGATGAAAAGTGTAAGAGCATTAATGAAAAGCTCTATAGAGGTATGATCAGATCACTTTTATATCTTACTGCCTCTAGACTTGACATAATGTAGTGTATGCTCATGTGCTCACTTTCAATCATGTCCTAAAGAGTCTCATTTAAATGCAGTAAAATGAATTTTAAAATATTTATTTGGCTCATTGCATCTAGGTTTATGGTATCCTAGAAGTTCATCCTTTCATATTATAGGATATTCAGATGCTGATTATGATGGAAGTCTTTTAGATAGAAAAAGTACTTCAGGTACTTGTCACCTTATTGGAGAATACTTAGTTTCTTAGTTTAGCAAGAAACAAGTTTCAGTTGCTCTTTTTACCGCTGAAGCGGAGTATGTGGTAGCAAGATGTTGTACACAAATCCTTTGGATGAAACAACAACTTAAGGATTATAGTCATAGTATGGACCACATACTTATTAGATGTGACAATACAAGTACTATAAATCTATCTAAGAATCCCATTCAACACTCTAGAAGTAAGCATATTGACATAAGACATCATTTTATTAGAGATCATGTTCAATATGAAGATGTTGTATTGGAATTTATAAGCACAAACAATCAATTGGCAGATATCTTCACTAAGTCTCTAAATGAGGAAAGATTTAATTTCATAAGAAGAAAGCTTGGTACGATTGATGGATTAACTCTATGATTGCCAAAATTGTCGAACCTTGGTTGATAATATTGTGTTTTTTGTCTCATCTTTTTAGAAATGAGGTAGCTAATTTGTAGAAATATATGTTATAGGGGATAGAAGCTCATTAGAAATGCTTTAGTCTTGTTTTAGACTTAATTTTATTTAATGAGGATTTTAGGCAATTCACGCCCATGACATATATTCACAGCGGTGATCATAATCGCCAAAAGCTCTAGTAGATTTCACGCCTTCCTTCACGACATGCTTCACGGCTGAAGGTAGTGAAGACTATGTTTCATGCCCATAACCTTTTTCTATCACCCCCGTGAAACCCTCAGTTCATGCCCGTGATGCTTATTCACGACCGTGTACATTTCCACCAAAAAACATACAGAAGCATTCACGCTTTGTGTCACGCTCTATTTCATGATCACAAGTAGTGAAGATTGCACTTCACGCCCGTGACTCATTTGTCACCACCATGATAGTTCATCATTCATGCCCGTTACCTTTAATTTTCAAGACCGTAAATAGTTTCACCTCTCTCTTCACGGGTAGAGCGTCTCTTCAGCAAGCCGTGAACACGACATTTCACGCCCGTGAAGATGTCGGCTTTAAACATTTCTGCCTTTATTTCTCTCATTTCCAACTCTCCATCTTCTCTCAACTTTTCTCATTTATCATCATTTAATACCATTTTGAAGATTCCAACCCCTTAGCAACTCATTCCATCTATAAATATCTTCAAAAGCCTTCTCCATCATCAGAAATCAAAACACCTTAGGTTTTACTCCAAAATTTTCATCAAATTTTCACTCTTCCAAAATACATTTGTCGATAAAAAATGGAAACCGGCTCCTCTAAAGGTACCATAAAGAAGTCATATGCTCCAAGAAGGTACACAGACTACATTCTAAACATTATTCTAGAGCATTGTCATCCAAGATACTCAGTTCTCAAGAAAAGACCACTCCTTTCCTCTTGATCATTTGAGTGGCAAACTATCAGAACACTTGGACTCGAGACAAGCATGACGGAACAACTTTAGGCTTGTCATCTGAAAGATTTCATCGATATCCATCAACCAATGCTGAGGGAACCAACTCTAGATTTCCTGAGGACCCTACAAGTCTCTCCTACCTGCACGATGAAATTTCAAATTTGCAAGCATCCAAACACCCTCTCTACCACAGAGTTTGGTAACATGTTCAACCTTCCCTCTGACGGTATCCTAAATGAGAGTGAGGTGGAGTTCTATGCTACTCAGGCATGGACTCACTTCGGGCTTGACTGTAGCTAGGACGTCAAGAAGATGAAAAGCACCCACCTTCGATCCTTAGTGCATAAGTACTTGCATAGGTTTCTAACCTATAACATTTTTTCTAGAGGATATAGTAATGGTTCGATTTGAAAGTCTGAGCTCTTTCACCTGGAGATGGCCAGAAGAGGCCTAATAGTGGCTTTATCTCGATGGTTTGCAAACCATCTTTTGTCAATTCCCACCAAGCCCTCCAGAGACATTTTGATTGGTGGGTACGTGACTCACCTTGCTATCAAGCTGGGGTACTTGAAGCTAGAAGAGCACCACTTCAACCTTGTACCAGCACATCCTTGAGACTAGCTAGATGTCGAGTCATTTATCAAAATGGGAGCAGCTGTTCGTATAGTTCATGAGAACAACATCTACTACCGCTTCACCAACACTGATGGTGAAATTATTTGGGAGGACAATGACTCGGAAGACTTCAAAGCTAGCCTCCAAGGAATCCAGCAAAGGAAGAGAGTTCGAGTTGAGATGGCACCTCTTGAGGTTGAGTAGGAAATTGGACAATCCTCTGCCTCCACACCAAACTTGGCTCAGCAAGTGGTTGATCTCTTGGCCCCACGGTTTGAGCAATTATAGGCTTTGATGGATCAGAGGTTAGAGAACCTCAAGGATTTCATGGAGTCTCGCATGGAGAGCCTCAAGGTGGAAGTAGCTTGCCTTAGAGATGGGATGTCCGGCTTAAAATCTAGCTAGACTATATGTTAGCTATGTTATTTTTAGCTTGTTTGATGTAGGACTCTCAATTTCTTTTCAAATCCTTGTATTTGCCTTTTTTATAATAATATAATTGCTTTTTCAATTATGATTTATTCTTTTTGTAGATGACAAAAGGGGGAGAACTTAGCAATATATTATATTTAAAGTTAAATGCAATATATTTGAAATACATAAAGCTAATATACTTTGAATATACCTTAAGTATACTTTGCATATACCTTGATGCAAGTTACATGAATGAATTTGCACTTGATATACTTTGAATATACCTTAAATATGCTTTGCACATACTTAACTTGTTTTTAAGTAAAAATTTGGTATACATTGGATATACCTTGCATATAACTTCCACATACCTAAAACTAGAAAGCATATTTTGATGCTACACTTCATCATTCATTACAATTCTTGCACTTCAGTAATTTTTTATCTTAAGTATCTTTTAAGGGGGAGACTTCTCAAAAGCATATATTGCTAGATTATTTGTCACCATCAAAAAGGGGGAGATTGTTGAACCGTGAGGGGTATTTTTGTCATTTTGATGCTAACAAATAAAATAGCAATAATGTATTTCACATATTTGTTTTCTAAGTTCATTGAATAGGGTATGGAACATGACAGCAAGAATGGAGAATGAAAGACTAATCTTAAAAAGACAAAAAATGAAAAAATAGCATGGTCATGCCCGTGACCTTATATGTCACACCCATGATTAAGCTTAGCGCAAACTACCCAACATTTAAAATTCACGGCCATGAAAAATGATAGCAACCGTGAATGATCATATCAGTCACGCCCCTGAGAAGATATGACAAATTCCTCTAGAGAGCTTCATGACCAGAGTCACTACTTGGACCACGACTAGGAAGGTTTTTCACACCCGTGAAGATATAATGTCACGCCCGTGATCAAACACTTCAAATCCTTCTAGAATGCTTCACGACCAAAGTGACCACTCAAGTCATGGCTTGGAAGAACAATCACGACCGTGACATTCATACTCACGACCGTGAAAGAGGAAAGAGAAACATGTCAGACTCAAAAATAAGAGTTGGTGCAATGGCTATTTTAGCATTAAATGCAACCAAACGACTATAATTCACCATAGAAGTATAAATACAAATCATTTATGAATCCAGAACAAGAGAATAGCTAATACTTCGAATCAAAATCTTGTTGTAAGCCATTTATGCATTTAATACTTTCAAAACAAACATTTATTCTCTGTAAAAATATTTTTTTCTCATTATACTCTGAGCAATATAGATTTGTAAGTGTTTCTATTTGTAATCTATTACTCAATTGAGTTTGGGTATTTTGGGTTAAGAGTAAAACACTTGTGAGGGTTATAGTTAAACCACTGACTATCCGGCCAATTGGGGGTCATAATGTGTTGCTAGATACTACTGGCTTAAATTAATTGTTAATTTAAGTGGCCAACATAACTGGGAGCCTAGTGGGTCACACGCATTGAAGATATGGACAATGAGTAAAATGGTCTTGGACGGGATCCAAAATATGAGAAAATTATTTCAGGATGGACCGCGATGAGATCACATCGGAAAAATCATTTGGGAGGGTCATAGACCTGTACGGGTCCGTGTGGGCTAGGCAGGCTAGCCAGTGGTAGCCCACAGCAGGCCTAGCATGCGCACTACTGCCTCCCATTGTCCAATGGGTAAAATTGGCCTTAATTAGGCCAATTATGGCCATTAAGAACATTTACTATTCATTCAAGTTTCCTTTTCTTCATTTTTGATCTTTTCTTTGAATTTGATTCAATTAGAAAAGATGTTAAATGGCAGAAATTGTCATTACAATAAAATTATCTCAAGAAAACTTTCAAAGCTAGCACTTTGAATTTGTTCAAACCATTTCTTTTGATAGGTTTTTCTTCATTCTTCGTATGGATTATCATTAGAGACATCCTAGTGTGGATTGTTCTGGTTTGCTATAACCCAACAAGGTGAATATTTGATTAACAAATAAGAAATTATAAGGTATAATATCTAACCTCTATGTTTATATAAATTATTTTGATAGTATGATCTTTTGTTTCGTAGTTTGAAAATTTTATTTTTCTGCTGCATTTATCAATGTGATTCATTCTTCAAAACCAAATAGATACTACTAAAGCAATCCATAAACTTTATATTATTATGGTTTGCTACAATCTAATTCGAATGAGTGCTCACAACTTGAAGAATGAAGTTGCAGTCAAACAAAGGTAATTCTACTTCATTCATATGATGGTTATTCTGATTTTAAATTATACAGGGCATTCAATGGGTTGAGGCTCTCCAATTTTAAACTATTTAAAATTGTGTATAGTTTTAATCCATTAACCTATTTAGATTTATTGCCTATACCTTTGAATGATATTTCTAACTTAGATGAATATAAGAAGGCAGATTTGATTAAGTCCATACATGAGAAAGAAAAGCAACACATTGATTTGAAGAACAAAAGTTATGCTCAAAAGGTCAATCAATGGCATAAGATTGTGAAATTTGAACATAAAGTTGAGTTTGGGTGTATTTTAGGAAGGAGATGTTTCCTAACTAATGGAAATCCAAGTTGGATCCAAGAGGTGATAGACCATTTCAAGTGGTTGAGAGCATCAATGATGACGCCTAAAAGATTGACTTGCCTAGTGAGTATGGTGTTTCAACTACTTTTAATGTTATTGGCCTTTCTCCTTTTGATAATATAGGTGGTGATTTGAGGATGAATCCTTTTTAGAGGGAGGGAATGATGCAAGCCAAGGCAATGAAGATGATCTTGTACACCATGAAGGTGATGGACTGGTGATGACACCTAGTCCAATCACAATTTCATGGATAAACAAGCTCAAGACAGCCTTGCAAACATATATTGAAAGCTTGGTGATAAGAGACATAAGAAAAAGGCCTGGATCAAGCTTGAGGAGATGGAGTCCAATTGCGGCCCAAAACTTATGACACCTATTTGAGTGTGAGAGTGAAGACAACTAGCCTAATAGGCTATGCAAGAAGTCCATACTATAAGCATATGTGCAAGTATAGTGCGGGTCATGTGCATAACGTATATTATATTAATATGGGCTTATATTATTATTTTATAGTTGGGCCTAAGACTTTAATGAGCTATTTTATTTTAATTAATGGCATGTGATTTCATTAAAAGTCATGTGATCGACCTTATTTAACTTGGTTTAGGCGTGTGGGCCTTACAAAATCAAGTTCATTTGTTTGATCTTGAGTCATTAGGGTCATATTAATCTTTTCTTCATTTTTACAATTAGGATTTGGTTTGTAGAAGTATAAATACATCCTTATGTATTAAGACATTGAGATTGGTGATTGAATTAAAAAGTTCGAGTGTTCTTCTAGTAGGAGGCGTGTTCTCAATTGATATACCAATGATTGCTTTCATTTATCAGGCTAGTAATTAATTTGTAGTGTAAATCCAATGATTTATTTATTTATTTCATACTCTTTATTACCAATTTGTTACTGTTTTAGGAGTGAAGAGTTTAATTTTGATTGGTTGAAATTAAAATTTGATAACTGAATTGATTTAAAGATCGCTTAGACTTAAATTCAAAGAAGTCATCCATCATTTTTCCTAATTGTTTTAATATACATTTGGCTTTGAACTTTATGTTCATCAATTGTATTTGACAAAATTATACATCAAATTTTTTAATCGTTTTGCAACTTAATGAACAACTTATCATATTCATTAAACTCATAAACTTATATAATTATCGTATCATTTCTTACCTTTCTATTGACGTATATTTAATTATATTATTTCTTACAATGATAATATAATTCCTTTTTTATTGATTTATTTTAATAGTATTCATTATGGGATAAATTAAAAAAAATCACAAAATATAAAATCCAAAAAGTGTTTCTTTTCAAAAAAAAATGATTAATCCTAATTATATTATATGTCTCTTTAAATTATTTAGTTTTAACAAAAATTAGTATGATAGAATATATATTCCTAATGCCTATTTTGGACATAATTATAATTAGTTCTGTAATGACCCGAATATCGAATTAGTTGTAAATTGTAGTTTCTGAAATTTGTCAGTATACCCAGGAGTCAAAAATATATCCATGATTGAAATTTTTTTTATTTGATCATCGGAAAATATAAATGACTAGTATGACAGTAAAATTTGGAGTGAAAATGAGATCAAATAAGTCCTCAAAAGTCAAAACTTAGAAAAAAGGGATCCGATTTAATTAAAAAAGTAGTTGACCGTACTTTGACCGGATTATGAAAAATAGCAAAAGACATCTAAAAATTTATTTTAAGATATAGATAGACTCTAAATAATATTTAGAAGTATTTGATGATGAAAAAATAATTTTACGGTAATACCAAAAATTGATTTATCAGTACGGTTTGAGTGAGCTGGACAGAAATAAACTCTGATTGAGTTAAAAAAAACTTTTTGCAGACATATAAAAATATTTTATGAATTATGAAATCAAAATTGGGTGAAATTGAGATTGGAAAGTGAGAGAAATAATTTATAGTGTTTAATTGGGCCTAAATGGGTTGGGTTTTGTTTGGCCCAAACCCACCCATCTTAAGCTACTATATAAATGCTTAAATATCAAAATTTTCAAGAGAGAATTCTGCAACTGTTTTTTCCCCAAACTTTCTTACTTGGCCGAACCATAGTCTTCCCATTTTTCTTGCAAATTTCTTCTATTTTTTCAATTTTTACACCAAAATAACACACCCTAATATAAATTCAGCCTATTTAGTAGCTAGTAGAAGCCTTTAATCTTCATTTGGAGGGCTAGAGTTGAAGGAAATCAAAGGAGACAAGTTAAGATACAAATTTGAGGTAAGTGAAATTAAGAGTTTTAAATTGGTTTAAGGGTTCAAATAGGTAGTTTAAGGTATGTAGATGATAATTATAAAGTTCAATTGAGTTAGAAAAGAAAAATAATGGTGAATTAATTGAGTGTGAATTTCGGCTATGGTAGGTGCACATGGAGGTGAAGGTTTTTCAAAGGAAAAGGCTAAGGAAAAGGAAACCTAGGAAGGCCAAAGAAAGAAAATAAGGTTAGTGATTTCAAAATATACCTATTTCCATTGTTAAAGTATGAATTAGGGTTATAGAAATTAGGAAATTTGTGTGTTTTGCATGTAATTGATAATTGATGTTTAAAACATGATTAAAGGAATATAAAAAGTCGATTAGAATGGTTGAATTCAATTAAAAAAAATATTTAGTGGCACTTTGAAAATATGACCATATTATGGGAAAAATGCATATTAAGGCATAAACACATTTTAGTATAATATTATGATACATATGAAATAATTAATGTATAAATTAGTGAAATGAAAATTTTAAAGGTGAAAGAAAAATTTTAATGATGAAAATTTAATGTGGGCTGAAATATGAAGAAGAAGATATCGTTATTTTCCTTACTAATTAAATAAAAATTTAGTCATAAAATGTAAGAAAACATAATATTGAGTGTGTAAAAAATTATTGTACATTTTTAAAATATATATTGAATATTTTTCTAATTATTGATTATATAATACATGAAATGAAAAATAATGAATAAAGTGTGTTTAGTGAGCTTAATGACTTAATTGATTATTCATAATTAAATATTGATGCATTAGAATCGAAAGTGTGAAAAAGATTATGGTAGAGATAAAATTGTTATGGATGAATAAAATATTATGTAATTAATAATGTAAAATAAATGGAATTTATAAAATTAATGGAAAATGAATCAAAAGAATAAAGTATTGCCCTTAGTAAATTTCTGACAGTTAAATCTAGCCCATGATATAATTGGCTAGCCATAGGGACACCATTAACACGGTACGGGTAATGGAGACTCGCTTATGTAGGCTAATGATGGTTTACTTTAGTGATAGTGATTCAATGATCAGTGTATAGTGTAGTACTTTAGTGGTCTTTCTGTTAGAGGAGTACTCTAAAGGCAATCACCTTTAGCACTTATTGTACAAATTTATTTGATTAATAAAAGGCTTGTTCATTAATTGATGTTCATTTGATATATGAATTGATAAGTGATCTTAAATCAATTAAGGAAGTCTTTGATACATAACATAGCATGAAGGAAATCATGATGAGATCATGATATTGAGATTCTTATCATGTGTAATTATGTTAGTATCAAAATTATCCCTACTTATAAGATTAATGAGATGGGACATTATTAATCCAGACAGACTAGCGCATGTTATACTTCTTGATTGGATCGAGTAGTAGATCTCATAATCTATAAACATGAGATATTTAAAGTTAACATGTGGATGCTTGCTAAGTGTAGCTAAGTACATTGGATGACCAACTATGAGACAATCATAGGGATAATCTATTCAAATGTCAATGATAGTCTCATCATAGCAATGGTGCAAGTATCCTTATACTTGAGGTACTCAAGGATATCTTGAATATTGATTATGCATTTTGATAGTATTCCTTGTTGCCTCAGAGATGTAGCTCATAGGGTGGTGATTGGATACAACTTGAGGTATTCAAAGGTAATTGGGTAACCAACAAAGGATTCACCACTTTTGATAGAAGGAGTGTATACCCATGGCCTCTTGTTGCGGTTATTACTCAGGAATCTCTGGCTAGAGTAGAAATGTCATAAAGATAGTCTTCAATGCATATCTAATAGAGTAATGAGCCTCAAGGACAAGAACTAACATTATTTTGACTAGATGTGACGTAGTCAGTCTAGTGGAAGTTAACACATGTCCATACTCTGAACTAAGTGGCGTATAGAATGGTGAAAGGAATAATTGCACGTAAATTGTCTATGGAAAGGTTCGTAGTCAAACCACTGTCTTTCCGATCAATTGGGGGTCATGATGTGCTGCAAGATACCGCTCATGACCTGCTTAAATTAATTGTTAATTTAAGTGGCCAACATAATCGGGAACCTAATGGGTCACATGCATTGAAGATATGGAGAATGTGTAAAATGGTCTTGGATAGGATCCAAAATATGAGAGAATTATTTTAGGATGGATCGCGATGACATTGTACAGAAAAATCATTTGGAAGTGTCACGGGCCTATGCGGGCTAGGCAGGCTACTGGCTTGCTTTGTGGGCTAGCTGGGCTACCCAGCAACAGCCTGCAGCAGGCCCAGTGCGCTTGCAGCTTCCCATCCGTTAGCCAACGACTGTTTTTGGCCTTAATTAGGTCAATTATGGCCAATTACTATTCATTTGTTTCCATTTTTTCCATTTTGACTTTTCATCTTATTTTTGAATTTGATTCAAATAGAAAAGACATCAAATGATAGAAAATAGACATGAAAATATTTTTGTGAAAAAAAATATTTTTAAGACACAAGAAAATTCTCTCAAGAACACTTTCAAAGCTAACACTTTGTATTTGTTCAAACCATTATCATTAGAGACATCCTAGTGTTGATTGTTGTGGTTTGCTACAATCCAACAAAGTGAAGATTTGAAGAACAAATAAAAATTACAAAGTATAATTTTTTAACATTTACATTTATATAAATTAGTTTTAATGGTACAAGTATGATCTATTGTTTTGGGTTTTGAAAAATTTTATTTTTCACTACATTTATGAATATGATTCATTTTTCAAAACCCTACACTTTCTAGGTCACTCTTCAGTGTAGCGGACTTTAGGGTCCACAACCCATGTATTTGGTTCGAAAATTTTCTTTTGGATTGAAACTAGGGATAAATGTGAAAAAAAAGTAGTAAAAATAATAAATATGATAAGTATGATAAAAGTGATAAGAATAATAAAAATGGTATAATAATAATAATGATAAAAGTGATTAATATGACAAAAATAGTAAAATTGAAAAATGAACTTTAAGTGGAAGAAAAATGTTAAGTTATCTGGTTAAAAAGAAAATAAATGAAAAATATATATAGTTAGTGGAAAAAGTGTAACTAAATATAAAGTAGTGGTATGATTGTAAATAAATGAAAATTTAGGAACCAAAATGAAATTTGTAGCAAAAAAAATATTTTTAATAAAAGAGAGAAGCAAGAAAAGAATGGTTAATTAAAGAAGTAAAGTGAAAAATGATTAAATTGAAAGAAAATGAAAATTCAGGAGTAATTGAAAAAAATTGTTAATTCAATGAAGATATTAAATAGTGAATTAATGGTAAATAATAGTAAAGTATTGATAAAAAGAATAATAAATATATTAAAGAGAAAATATGAATAGTGTAGTAAATATAATATTGTAAGTATATATGAAAAATATAAGTGAATGAAACTCTTAGATTAGTAATCACCACTAGGTATTTTAATGTTCAGTACGTAGTTATTTGATTGCATGCAGGTAGTAGAAAAAAACATATAGGAGCAAACGTACAAATTTTAGGAGCAGACGGAAGAATAAAATAATACTAGGTTATTATTAAGTATGACATGTATATATATGTATAGATATGGAGTTGTAGGAATGAAAATTTGTATATATTCCGATGAAGGATATTTATGAATTATTGTATGTGTAAAAAATAGAATGTTGACTTGTAGTTAAATGAAGAATATTTTGTATTATATTTGTATTTTTGTGCCAAAAAATGGGTTGTGAATTGTTTGTCATGCAGGTGGGGTAATTAATTTATAGTCGTTATATTACCAAAATTTTTGGAAAAATAAAAATGATTAATAAAGTGCTAATAATATTATGGTCATTAAATTAAGTTAAGAAATTGTTTTTGTACACATCGGCTATAATCGCATAAGCTTACATAAGGTATGTATAAAATGATTGTTATAAGGGTGTTACAGTTTAGTGGTATCAGAGCATA
The DNA here is from genome assembly GCA_023653625.1 of Triadica sebifera. Lineage (NCBI taxonomy): Eukaryota > Viridiplantae > Streptophyta > Magnoliopsida > Malpighiales > Euphorbiaceae > Triadica > Triadica sebifera. The sequence continues at coordinate 10,939,998 of CM042903.1, read as the reverse complement.
GATTAGGTAGTTCTAAGATCAGAGTGAGAATTCAGTGAATGGATTATATGTATATACATGCCAATGGATGGATGAAATGTATTATAAGTCTAACGTATGCTTGCTCATTTCCTTGTTTTATAGTGAATGATGCCATCTTAACACAGTCAAGGTGTTGGGGACAGTGAGAGTGAAGTGTTGGTTAGTGCTGGGCAAGCTGAAGCTCCACAACAGAATGTCATTCCACCAGTTGCACCACCTCCATCACCACAGTCAGATTTTCTTAATCTTATGGCTGATTACATTCAACACAGAATGCAAGTTGAACAGCCACAGCCAGCGACACAGGTACAACCTCTTGCTCCACCTAAAAAGAAGCCGATTTTGGAGCAGTTGAAGAAATTGAAGGCCAAAGATTTCTATAAGCGTGATCCATTGACCCATGTACAAGTTGAATAATGGTTATTTAAGATAAAAAGATTATTTGAAATCACTTACAACCCGCCTAAAGAGAAATTTGAAGTTAGTGTGGCATTACTCTAGGGTCCTACATTTATTTGGTGGGATTTAGTATGCAAGCATACCTAAGGTGAACAGTTGAATTGGGATTTCTTCTTGACCCAGTTTGAAAAGAAATACATAGGGTTGGAGTATAAAGTAGAGATGCAAGATGCATTTTGGAGACTTAGATAAGGAAATAAGACAGTAGTAGAATATGAGCGCGAGTTTGAGCACCTCAGTGCTACCTTGATGACTATCAGCTGACAGAGGAGAAGTTATGTCAGGGATTTAAGAGCGGTCTCCATAATAAGATCAGATAGATAGTAGGTGCACAACAACATCCCAATTTGCATGCAATGGTATAAACGACTATTAAAGTGGAAAGTGTCTAGACATATGAGGTTAACAGACAAACTCGATTTCAACAGAAGAGGAAGCTGGGACAGTTTAGTGGTTTGAGTACTCAAAGTAAGAAGTCTAGGGGACTAGCTCCATCACAGAGCCGTACATTAGTTGCATCAGGGCATGGATAAGAAAATACATTTCATGGGAATGCCTCAGTTACTCCTATGGGCAGTACACCTAGAGGCAGATGGGGAGGTTTAGTTCAGACTTGTGGCCATTGTGGTAGATCTCACCCAGGAGAGTGCATATATTTGACTAATGCTTATTTCAAGTGTGGTTCAAAAGATCATTAGGTTAGGGATTGTCCAGTGGCTAAAGCTTCTATGACTATATCACTAGCACCTGATATTGGATCGTTACCATCTAGAGGCTGAGGCAGGGGAGTAGCCCTTAATTCATTAGTAGCTAGACCTTCTGCACAACCACCCCAAGGTTAGGGATGAGCTACATGCCATACTTATATAGTGAGAGCCAGAGAAGACAAGGATGCTCCCGATGTGATAGTAGGTAAATTTATACTTTTTATTGATTATGGTATGCACTTGTTCATCCTGGTTCCACACATTCCTACATAAATACTGATGTTGTACAGGGGAAAGGGTTAAGAGATTCACAATTAGACCAGGACATCCTAGTGAGCAATTCTTTAGGAAATAGAATTGTGGTGAACAAGGTGTATAGGAATTGTCCCATCAGTACACAAGGTTATGAATTCCTAGCTAACCTAATTGAACTCCCATTCTGTGAGTTTGATGTGATATTAGGGATGGATTGGTTATTCGCACACCAAGCGATAGTAAATTGTAAATGGAAGGGAGTGACACTTAAACTCTCCGATTATTGGGAAATCACTATTGTGGGGGAAAGAACAGACTTTCTATCAAATGTGATTTCAAGTACAGCTGTTAAGAGACTCATAAGGAAGTGGTGCATTGTTTACTTGTGTTATGCAATGGAAGCTAAAAAGGAAGATCTTAAAGATTTCATATGTGCCTACAATGAGAGATTTTCCATGTGTCTTTCCTGATGAACTACTAAGCTTGCCATTTGACAGGGAAGTCGAATTCACTATTGATGTAGCTCTAGGAACGACACGTATTTCGATTGCACCCTACTGGATGGTGCCTACAGAACTCAAAGAATTGAAGATTCAATTGTAGGAATTGCTCATTAAAGGCTTTATCAGACCTACTATTTCACCATGGGGAGCACCAGCACTCTTTGTAAAGAAGAAAGATGGGTCTCTCAGATTATGCATGGACTACAGACAGCTGAATAAGGTGACAATCAAGAACAAGTATCCCCTTCCACGTATTGAAGACTTATTTGATCAATGAAAGGGAGTAGGTGTGTTTTCAAAGATTGATCTATGGTCGGGCTACCATCTGTTGAAAGTAAAAGAAACAGATGTCACCAAGATTGCTTTTTGCACAGGATATGGCTATTATGAGTTTTTAGTCATGCCATTTGGCCTTACAATGCCCTAGCAACTTTCATGGATCTAATGAATATGATCTTTCTTCCTTATCTAGACTAGTTTGTGGTGGTATTTATTGATGACCTTCTAGTGTATTCGAAGATGCTAGAAGAACATGACAAGCACCTATGAATTGTCTTACAGATATTGAGAGAAAGCAACTGTATGCAAAGTTCAACAAATGTGACTTCTAGTTGAATGATGATCCTTCTTGGGTCATGTAGTTTCAGCCGAAGGAATAAAGGTGGACCCAAGGAAGATTGAAGAAATCTTACAGTGAAGAATACCTAAGATTGTTATAGAAGTCATAAGTTTCTTAGGTTTGGTAGGATATTATAGGAGATTTGTAAAAGGTAGTTGAGTAGTCAACAGAGGATTCACCACTTTTAATAGAAGGAGGTATACCTATGGCCTCTTGTAGAGATAATTACTCCGAAATCCTTAGCCAAGGAGGACATGTCTTGAAGAAGGTTTTCAATGAAATATCTGATCAAGGTAATAAGTCTCATAGATAAGAACTAATATCATTTGGACTAGATGTGATAGAGTCAGTCTAGTGAAAGTTGACACACAGATCATGCTCTGAATCAAATGAGGTATAGTAAGGTGAAAGGATGAATTGCACGGTAATTATCTATGGAATGGTTTAGAATACTGACTTTCTGGTCAATTTAGGCTCATGATGTGTTGCTAGATATCGCTCATAATCTGCTCGAAATCATGTGATGATTTGAGCTGCCAATATAATTGGGAACCTAATGGGTCACACACATAGAAGAAATGAAGGAATGTGAAATGGGCCTTGGATTAGATCCAAGGCATGAGAAAAAAAATGATTTGGCCATGCACCAAGTATCATGGTCATGACAAAGGTTGTCACGCTCATGACAGAGGAGTCACGACTGTGACACTACTATTCAAGGCCATGAAAGCCTCGTTATTAGTTTTTGCGATTTAGGTTTTTTAATTTTGAATGGAATTACTATGGATGGGTTATGCATGTTCAACCCTAATATGATTAGAGGATATAGAAATAAACCTTTTAAGGGCCAAATTCGTAGCTGCAACCTTGAGGAATAAAAGTTATTCTCTCTTCTTTTTTTTTTTTTGAAGTTGAAACACCATAGTTAGCACTTTGTTGTTTTGACACCCCATCTCCCATTGAGGATATTTCTTTCGTTCCTTTGCATGGATTACCATTAGAGACAATTTAGTCTTGGATTGGTGTAGTTTGCAATAACCCAACTCGAAGGAAAGGCTCACAAACTTGGAAGATTGAAAAGAAACAAACAAGGTAATCAACTTCTTCCATATTTATGGCATCATCCGATTTTAATGTTCATATGGCATTCTATGGTTTTTTGGTTCAATTAATTTTAATTTTCTACTGTTTCATATATGTGATGCATGTTAAGAACCCAACAGTGGTATCAGATCCATCCTATGTAAATTAAATTCGGATTTAATTGAAGTATCAATAAGATTGATTGTTAAAGGAACAACTTGGATTCCCTCCTTTTGTTAAAAACGAATTTGATTCTGTTTGGCCTAAAATTTTAATTTTAATTAAATGAAATGTTAATATGATGATAATATATATTTTTTATGATAATTAAAAGGTTTACATTTGATTTAAATATGAAATTCAAAGTTATGCATAATTGCTGAATATCTAGGGTTTATGAAACCTAGTTGTTCCAATTTAGTTGTTTGAGAGGCTGTTCAAATTTGGTTTGTTAATTTATTTAATAAAACATGTTTATGACATATTTATAATGTGTTTTAACTTTAGGAAAACACCTATTATGATACAAAAATTGTTTTTGATCATGGAACAATCAAAATGTGTAATTAGGTTGAGAATCTTACCATGTGATGTGACTATTTTGTATTGTTTAACTTAATGGCGTGTAACTTGATGATAAGAATATTAATTTATGTTTATGAGATATTCATGATGTTATTTTGATGTCAATTTCATGCTGGATTTAAATTAAATTTGTAGTTAAATTCCTAAAGAATCCTAATTCTTGTATGATTCAATTTAAGCAATTTTTGTGTAATTGGTTTGCTAGTTGAATAATGAATGATTTAGATTGTTTAATGAATGAATTTAATTAGTTTAAACTGATTATAAGTTGCTTATAATGATAAGAATGAATTTTGGAAAGATTGGGAATTTTTAATCGGAATTTTATTTGAATTTGAAAAGGGTTTTCAAAGTCCTAGTTTGACTATGATTCTAGTATGCAATTGTAACTAGGATTGTTTGATCCTATTTGGTATCAAAATAATAATTAATTGAGGTAGTTTAAATTATAAATTAACTATTGGTCATATTTGGATTCAATATTAAATGAGATTTAATTATTAAATTGGGATTTAATAATTGCATGCATTAAATTAATAATAACCTAGTTGGTAAAGTAGAAAATTTTAGGAAACTTTTTGATATGATCAAATGTATACCTAAAATGCATGATTTCCTTTTAGAAAGTATTTCTAAATTTTTATGTGACTATTTAATAAAATTAAATAATGATTTATGATGAATTACAGTGAAAGGCCAAACAATCAAAACAATGTTTTAAAAGTTGAAACAAAGGGAATCCAAATTGTTGCTTTGATTGATTACCTTTAATTATGCATTAGAGAATGCATACTAAGGGTATTTGTAATGACATGATGGTATGATTATGATCTTGACCAATGAGATTGATTATGCATGAAATTTTATTTTTGTTAAATAAGGCCTACGAGTCCATGTGTTCTCTTTTCTCTCTATTGTATTTTTCTTCTCATCTTACTCCCCTCAAATGTAACTTTAGGTTTTCTTATGAAGAATTTATGTAATTAGATTACATAGAATTAGAATAAAATTGAAATGCAAATGAGTAAGAAGCCAATGAGATGGCACCAAAACAAGTGAGCATTAGAATAGGAAATTATTTTCTATTTTGGTATTATAATTTCATGCATCTACCATAGGTGAGACCTAGTCAATCATTTCATGGCTCAAATGATTATTGTTAGATTATGTTCATAATCATGACTATATAATTAGTGTAAATATCTTGAATATATCTATATGCAATGAATGGATATATTATGCATGCCAAATTGCAATGATGAGACCTAAATAAAGAAATCCCTCTTAAATTATATTATGACCAATATCTTCTATTAATATGGCAAGAACTAGATTTCTTTTAGAGTCTAGGTTATTGGGAAATCCAAGCCCGTTCTACATGAATATGTTGAAACCATCAAAATATGATTTGATGATTATGAACCAATTTTAACTAATTACATTGACTTATTGGACAAATTCAAGGTCAGTGTGAATTAGAGGCAGTATTGGGTAAGAGTACATGAGAGTGCATATAGCAAGAGTTGATAGGCCAATGATTCAGTAGTTCCATGTTTTGATGCAATTGGTATGAGATACCTACCAATTGATTTAAGATAGCTTGTTAGGCAAACCTAAGTCATTCTTAGTGATGTTGGATACTAACCTAGTTGGAGAGCTTCCAACGGGTTCTTTCGGATTCATAGTGAGGGCTACAGGTTCACAATAAAATAGTGGAAGTTATAATGCACATTTATTAAAGACCTAATAATCATGCATTTAGTACATTCTCTAACATGATATTTCTTTACATCTAGGTTGCTAGAATCATGTCATCAAACATGAACGTACGCTCAATTATCGAATCCAACAAATTGACTAGCCTAAACTTCCTAGATTGGCTAAGGAATCTGAGAATAGTTCTCAAAGCTGAAAAGATAACCTATGTCTTAGAAGAGTTACTTCCCTCCCCTCTTGCTGATGATGCATCTGTTGATGAAAAGTTGGCATACAAAAGCAAGTGGATGATAGTGAGTTGGCAGGTTGCATTATGCTCGCCTCTATGTCTCATGAGCTTCAAAAGCAGCATGAGAATATGAATGGTAATACCATGGCGTGTCATCTTAGGAAGCTTTTCAATGAGCAAGATAGAACTGAGCGATATGAGATATCTAAGTTTCTCTTCCACTCCAAGATGATAGAGGGGACTTCTCTAGTGCAACATGCATTGGAGTTGAATGGGTACATTGAGTGATTAGTTACCTTGTGGTTTGTAATGGATCATGAGTTAAGTATAGACTTAATTCTCTAAAGTTTTCCAGATAGTTATGCACACTTCGTGCTAAACTATCAGATGAACAAGATATCCACTTCAATCCCTGAATTGATCAATATGCTCAAGACAATTGAGCCTTATGTTAAGAAAGAGCAAAGGTTGTGATGCTCGTGGACACTTCTGGTTCTTCTAAGAAAACGAAGGACAAGAAAAAGAAGAAGAAGTCCACAAAGACCCAAGGATGCATGAAGAAGAATGCCAAAGAGACTTCTTCAAAAGGGACTTGCTTCCATTGTGGCAAGACTAGCCATTGGAAGAGGAACAGTAAGACCTATCTAGAGTCTTTAAAGAAGGAGAAGGATGAGATATTGGATGCATCTTTTACTTCAGGTATTTATGTTATTGAGGTTAATATTGTTTCTATTAATAATTCATTGGTATTGGATACCAAATGTGGCTCACATATATGTATTGATATCCAGGGCCTAAAGAAGAGTGGACAACTCAAGAAAAGAGAGTCAAACCTATATGTATGCTATGGAGCAAGAGTTACTGCATTAGCTATAGGAACTAATGTATTGACACTCCTAACTGAGCTTGTTTTAGAACTAGATAATTGTTATTATGTTCCAGTTTTAACAAAGAATATTGTTTATGTTTCTTATTTAAAGTGAAAAAGGTTTGCATTTAACTATTAATGGCAATGGTTGCTCTATATGGTTGAATTATATTCTTTATAGAACTTACACATAATGTAATGGGATTTACATTCTTAACATGTCTAATTCAATCCTCAATATCAATAATAAAAGATAAAAGATGGATAACCTAAAACCATCATATATATGGCATTATTGTCTTAGCCATAAAAATGAGAGGTGCATGACTAAGTTACATAAGAATGGTGACTTAGAGTCATTTGATTATGAATCATATGACACATGTGAATTTTTTCTATTAGGAAAGATGACAAAATAACCTTTTAGTGGAAAGGGTGAACGTACCAATGGTTTATTGGACCTTGTACATACAAATGTATATGGACCAATGTTAGTGCAAGCCAGAGGTGGTTTTATCTAATTCATTACTTTCATTGATGATTATTCACGATATGAGTATTTGTATCTGATAAGATACAAATATGAAGTTCTTGAAAAGTTCAAAGAATTCAAAAATGAAGTAGAGAAAAAACTTGGCAAAAGTATTAAAGAACATAGATAAGATCGAGGTGGGGAATACTTAAGCCAAGAGTTTCAAGGTTATCTAAGAGATAATGGGATTTTATCTCAATGGACTCCACCTTACACACCACAATATAATGGTGCGACTAAAAAGAGAAACCGAACCTTGTTAGACATGGTGAGGTTAATGATGAGCTTTGTAGAACTATATGAGTTCTTTTAGGGTCATGCACTAGAGATTTCTATTTATATAATAAATAAAGTCCCTTCTAAGTCAGTTAAGGTTACTCCATATGAGATATGAACTACCAAGAGACCTATTTTTCCTCAATTGAAAGTATCGGGTTATCTTGCTTGTGTGACGCGGACGATATTAGATAAGCTAGAAGCTAAGTCTGATAAGTGTTTATTTGTGGGATATCCAAAAGAGACATTTGGATATCAATTCTACCAAACTTTGGAACAAAAGGTCTTGGTTTCAAAGCATGTTGCCTTCTTAGAGAAAAAGTTTCTTCTAAAAGAAGAAAGTGGGAGCAAGATTGAATTTGATGAAGTTGAAGATGCTCAAATAGATGTAGATCAATTGACAGAATCTGAATATGTTACTTGTAGAGATGAAGTAATAACTACATCTTCTGAAATACAAGAACTTCATAGATTAAGTAGGATACACATTGTTCCTGAGTGACATGGATTTATCATATGTGAACATAATGATGTATTGCTCATAGAAGATGATGAGCCTACTTCATATGAAGAAGTTTTGAATAGTTCAGAATCTAAAAGATGGCTAAAAGCCATGCAGTCAGAGATAGATTCCATGTATGAAAACCAAGTGTGGACTTTGGTTGACCCACTTCAAGGGATTAAACCCATTGGGTGCAAATGGGTCTTAAAGAAGAAGATCGACATGAGAAATTATAAAGTTACCTATAAAGCTAGGCTAGTAGCTAAAGGATATCATTAAAGACAAGGTGTTGACTATGACAAAACTTTCTCTCCACTTGCTATGTTTAAATCCATCAGGATACTCCCAACCACTATTGCTCATTATGATTTTGAGATTTGGCAAATGAATGTGAAAATAACATTCCTTAATGGAAATTTAATTGAGGATGTGTACATGACACAACCTGAGGGTTTCACATCAAGTAATGGCAAAAAGGTATGCAAATTGCAAAGATCAATTTATGGATTGAAGTAAGCATCTAGGAGTTGGAACATTCGATCTGATGAGACAATAAAAGAGTTCAGTTTTTCACAAAATGAGGATGAACCTTGTGTTTATATGAAGGTTAGCGAGAGTGCAGTTGTATTCCCAGTATTGTACATAGATGATATACTTCTTATCGGAAATGACGTCTCAGTTCATCAGTGAAAATTTGGCTTTCTAAGAATTTCTCCATGAAAGACCTTGGAAAAGTAAACTATATGTTGGGGATTAAGATCTATAAAGATAGATCTAAGAGGTTGATTGGTCTTTCTCAGTCCACATACATAGATAAGATGCTAAAGATGTTTAGTGTGGAATAGTCGAAGAGTGTATTAATTCCAATGACTCATAGGATTACCCTTTCTAAGTCCATTTGTCTAAAGACACAAGATGAATGGACACACATGAGTAGGATTCCATATTCTTTAGATATTGGATCCATCATGTATGCTATGTTATCTACTAGATCTGATGTATCATATGCTCTGAGTGTCATGAGCAGATATCAGTCAGATCCTGACAAAGGGCATTGGGCAGTTGTCAAGAGTATCCTTAAGTACTTGAGAAGAATTAAGGATGCATTTTTGGTTTATGGAGATGGTGAGCTTAAAGTAAGCGGGTATATGGATGCTAGCTTCCAAACTAATAAAGATGACTTTAAGTCCCAATCAGGCTATATTTACACGTTAAATGGTGCTGCAGTCAATTTGAACAGTTCCAAACAAGAGACGATCGTATATTCCACAATCGAATGAGAGTACATTGCAGCTTCTGAGGCAGTTAAGGAAGCCATTTGGATAAGAAAATTCATCACATAGTTAAAAGTGGTTCCTAGAATTATTGATCTAATACCTTTATATTGTGATAACAATGGAGCCATTGCACAAGCAAATAAGCCACGATCTCATAAAAGATCCAAGCATGTACTCAAATGTTACCATATGATTCAGGAAATCATAGGTAGATATGATGTAAAGATAGAGAGAGTTCCCACTGATCAGAATATAATTGATCCTCTCACTAAGCCACTTCCCCAAAAGAAAAATGATAGTCATATACTAGCCTATGGTATAATGTATAAAGGCGATTGGTTTTAGTGAAAATGAGAGATTGTTGGAGAGGTGCTCTAAAGGCAATCACCTTAGGCACTTGATGTACTCATTTTTTATTAATAAAAAATATTTTTTTTATTAAATGGCATTCATTCCATATGAATTGATATAGTTCTTAAACCATTTAATGAAGTCCTTGGTATGTAACACAACATGAAGGAATTTATGATGAGATTCCTATCATGTGCAATTGTGTTTATACCCAAATGATCCCTAGTCATAGGATTAACAAGAAGGGACATTGTTAATCTAGATAGAATAACACATGTTATACTTGTTAACTAGGTCAATAGCTAATCTCATAAGTTGAAAACATGAGATATTTAGAGTTAACATGTGGATGCTTTCTAATAGTAGAAAGTACATTGGATGACCTGTTATGAGACAATCACATGGATATCTATTTAATGTCAGTGATAGTCTCATCATAGTAACAATGTAAGTATTCTTAGACTTGAGATGCTCAAGGTTATCTTGGATACTGAATCCTATACTTTAACTACATTCTTTGTTGCCTCTGAAGAGGTCGCTATAGGGTGGTGATTGGGTATAGCATGAGATATTCAAAGATAGTTGAGTAGTCAACAGAGGATTGACCACTCTTAATGGAAGGAGAGTACACCTATGGCCTCTTGTAGAGATCATTACTCAGAAATCCTTAGTCGATGTGGACATATCTTGAAAGAGGTCTCCAAAGACATATCTGATTGTTAGAGAAGTGCTCTAAGGGAAATCACCTTTACCATTTTTTGTACAATTTTATTTGATTAATAAAAGGAATTTCCATTAATTTCATATTCATTTAATATATGAATTGATAGTGATCTTAAATCAATTAATGAAGTCATTGATACATAATATAGCATGAAGGAAATCATGATAAGATCATGATATTGAGATTCTTATCATTTGTAATTAAGTTAGTATCTAAATTATCCCTAATCATAGTATTAATGTAACACATCCTTACCCCACTTTAGTTCAGCAAGGTAAGTGAGCATTACCCAACTAATTATTTTATAAGATTCGCTAAATGAAGTATATTTTTTTTGCAAAAAAATATTACAACACTAAAACTCAAAATTTTATTTATTTATAAAATATATTATTTTACATCCAAAATACGTCTCTTACATTAGTTTTACACATCCCCAATACATATTATATGAGATAAAACTATAATTTAATTTACAAAGCTTTGAACATAATATACCAAAAGTAGTCCAAAGCTTTAAGTCGCTTTCCGTCTAGGTACCCTTCTTCTTTAGACAACAATACTATCTATAGCTATTCTTTAGAATCCGTGTGAGAGGAAACCACCCGCACTAAGCTACTAGCTTAGTGGTGCTTTAGGGATAAAAATCTTACATACATATATTTTCTTACATGTCATTTCATTATTTCACAAATAAGGCATAAAACAAAAGAAATACAGGAAATCAAAGAAATGTTATCAAATATTTAATATTCACCAATATTGATTTAACATAACATTATCAAAAGGACATACTTTTACTTATTTTATCCCTACACACTTTACATTATTGTTATTTTCATTTTCTTTGTGCCCATAACACCTATAACTAGACTAACTAATAGGAATAACGAGATTATCATTGTCGGCTTTTATAATGTACCATTACCGGCTTTCATAATATTGCCATTACCAACTTAATAATTTTGCACCGAGCGCATTTATAGAATTGTCATTACCAGGTTTCATGTTTTGGCACCGAGTGCCTTTAATCCCCTAATTAGCATGCCAAACTATTCTTTATTCTAGTTCTAGGTTAGATATATTAGGGCTTAGCTATTTTTATATTTACTCCCAACATTAAGACTATTATTCACAATATTTTCAAAAATGATAATTATACCAAATTTCCAGTAATATGTTTACTTACTAAAAGGACAATATTTTTGTTATTTGTTTCCATTATTATTGAATTAGAACCTCACACATAAATAATTTATTAAATATTTATAAGTATAATTAAAGTCCAAATTCTCATTAATCAACATATGTATTCATCACACCACATGCAAAAGTCCAATATGCCAATTCTTTGTTTATGACAAATTTCAGTCATGATTTTTTGCAACAATTTTAGCATTGATGTAGATGACATACTCCTTATCAGGGACTAGCTATGTCAAAATTGGAGCCTCTATTAACATCTTCTTTAGCATATCAAAATTGTTTTGACATTTTTCTATCTACTCAAATTTTATATCTTTATTTAGTAGTCTGGTTAAAGGAAAAGCAATCATCAAAAAACCTTTAACAAACCTCATGTAATAACTAGCTAACCCAAGGAAACTCCTAATTTCTATTGCATTGTGAGGAATAATGTGTCCAAGAATAACTGCATCTACCTTACTAAGATCAACCTTTATACTATCTACTAACATAATGTGTCCAAGAAAAACCACCTCATCAAGCCAAATCTCATTTTTTGAGAGCTTGACATAGAATTTATGCTCCCTAAGCATTTGTAATGCTAACCTTAAGTGATGATCATGCTCCACATGTGTCTTTGAATACATCATAATATCATTTATGAAGACTACGACACACTAGTCTAGGTAAGGCCTAAATATCCTACTCATTAAGTCCAAAAAGACTGCTAGACATTGGTTAATCCAAAAGGCATAACTATAAACTCATAATGCCCGTATATGGTTCTGAATGTTGCTTTACTATGCCCTCTACTCTATCTCTCAGTTGGTGATACTCTAATCTCAAATCAATTTTTGAAAACACACCTGCACCCTTCAACAGGTCAAATAGTTCATTAATCTATCGTAATGGATATATGTTCTTGATTGTCACCTTATTTAATTATCTATAGCCTATGCATAGCTTCATAGACCCATCTTTTATTTTCATAAACAAAACCAGTGCACCTTATAGAGATATACTCAGTCTAATGAATCCCTTATCTAATAGTTCCTACAGCTGAGCCTTAAGCTCTTTTATCTCAGATGGTGTCTTTCTGTATGGCACTATTGATATAGGTGTTATGCCTAGTGTGAGCTCAATTGAGAACTCAATCTCTTTGTCAGGTGGTAATCCTAGTCGATCATCTAACTATAGGGATATCCTTAAGATCTGGACACATCTTTCTAGTATTAACCACATGATCCAAATAGGCTTCACAACCCTTCCCCATCATCCTCTTAGCCTTCATCATAGAAATAACTCAAGGAGTTGGTGGGATCAACTTGCCTTCCACTTTCACCTCTCTCTGTTCAAGTGTTTTAAGCACCATAATTTTTCCTGTAGCTAACAATTGCCCCATGCTATGAGAGCCAATCCATACCCAAAATGGTATTAAACTCATGAAAAGGGCAACTCTATTAAGTCTGTAGGGAATTCTCTCCCATGAACAATCAATGGACACCCTTTGTATGCTCGATTCACTATCAAGTTAGGCCCTAAGAGGTTGCTAACCTCAATCTCACATTAGAGTTTCTCACCACCCATGTTATGCTGTATAAGAGTGATTGTACATATATAAGAGTGTGTGGAACTTAGATCAATTAATGCACAAATATCTAAGTCATAAAGAGAAAACATACCAAAAATCACATCATTAGCTTTGTAGTCCTCTTTGGCCCTCATGGCGTAAGCTTTGGCTAGAACTTAGCCTGGTCCTGGCCTATTAACTGTCTCTGAGACTGCCTGAGTAGGTCCTTTATGACCTTTTCTAGTCTATTATTTGGTTTGAGCTACAACAAACTATATAGTCTGAGCAGGTGCACTGCCAGTAATTAGAGGACAATCCATCTTCATATGCTCCTTAGATCCACATCTGAAATAAGCACCTGTGTTCATCCAACATTCCCCTCTATGGCTCTTATGGTAGGTGCCACAAACTAGAACAATATATCTAGTAAACTGGGTCTGAGTGCTACCAACTATAGATACAGCTCTAGAGGGTTACCCTGTAACACCCCCTTATGCTTTTGTACCTCAGTAAGGTAAATTGATTTCTTTGACTAACTAACAGATGTGCATGCGTAAGACTTATAGACACACAATATATATTAACTAACTCAAACCTCATGATAAGAATAAATACACTTGATGTACTTATGTGAAATGTATTTTTATAGACCATAAAATGGTACATGGTTTATTTACATGCATGTATTTATTTTAAAATATTCACAATGCATGTAAAAATTTTTTTATGAGCATGACATGACTACCACTATTTTTAATGCTATCATTGTTGCTCTACTTTGGTGGTATCACTGGATTTGCAACTCTCTCAACTAGTGTGTTAGTATCTATTTTTGTTTACTATATGCATGAGAGAAAAATAACTCACACGCTAAGTATTAACTCAGTGGTGCAAGTCTTATAGTAACAGTCATTTAAAATATAGCATTAGGAATTATAATTCATTTCAGTAAAGCAAGAAATAATTATAAATAACATTTTCTTTTAAAATACAAAATTTATTGATTATAAATGAATGCATCATACTGTCATTTGAAACATAAAAGATCATTTCTAAAATAGTTCTCTCTTATTAAAATAATGAAAAGAAAATCATTTCATCAATAATTGTTGGGTTTTGAAGAATGAATCATATTCATAAACGCAACGGAAAAAATAAAATTTTCAAAACCCAAAACAAAAGATCATACTTATACCATTAAAACTAATTTATATAAATATAAATGTTAAAAATTATACCTTGTAATTTCTTATTTGTTCTTCAAATATTCACTTTGTTGGGTTGTAGTAAACCACAACAATCCATACTAGGATGTCTCTAATGATAATCCATGCGAAGAATGAAGAAGAAACTATCAAGAGAAATGGTTTGAACAAATTCAAAGTGCTAGCTTTGAAAGTGTTCTTGAGAGAATTTTGTTGTGTCTTAAAAATAATTTTTTCACAAAAAAATATTTTTATATCTATTTTATGTCATTTGATGTCCTTTCTATTTGAATCAAATTCAAAGAAAAAGATGAAAAGTCTAAAATGGAGAAAATAGAAAATAATGAATAGTAATTCGCCATAAATGGCCTAATTAAGGCCAAAAACTGCCGTTGGCCAACGGGTGGGAGGCAGCAGCACGTTGGGCCTGCTGCGGGCTGCTACTGGGCAGCTCAGCTGGCCCGCTAAGTAGGCCAGCAGCCTGTCTAGCCCGCGCAGGCCCGTGACCCTTTTGTTCTTGTCCTTATGGCTCATTACTCTATTAGATATGTCATTGAAGACTATTTTTATGACATTTCCACTCCGGCCAAAGATTCCTGAGTAATGATCACGACAAGAGGCCATGGGTATACACTCCTTCTATCAAGAGTGGTGAATCCTTTCATGGTTACCTAATTAAATTCGAATACCTCAAGTTGTATCCAATCACCACACTATTAGCTACCTCTTTGAGGCAACACAAAATAGTGTCAAAATACAGAATCATATTCAAGATATCCTTGAGTACCTCAAATCTATGGATACTTGCACCATTGCTATGATGCGACTATCATTGACATTTGAACAGATTATCCATATGATTGTCTCGTAGTTGGTCATCCAATGTTCTTAGCTACACTTAGCAAGCATCCACATGTTAACTCTAAACATCCCATGTTTATAGATTATGAGATCTACTACTCGATCCAATCAAGGAGTGTAACATGTGCTAGTCTGTCTGGATTAATAATGTCTCGTGTCATTAATCCTATGACTAGGGATAATTTTGATACTAACATAATTACACATGATAAAAATCTCAATATCATGATCTCATCATGATTTCCTTCATGCTATGTTATGTATCAAGGACTTCATTAATTGATTTAAGATCACTTATCAATTCATATATCAAATGAACATCAAATTAATGAAAAAGCCTTTTATTAATCAAATAAATTTGAACAATAAGTGCTAAAGGTGATTGCCTTTAGAGCACTCCTCTAACGAGCTCCCACTTGCACTAAATCCAATTTCTTTTTTATTTAATTCCATAGGCGAGTACATGAGAATCATATTTCTTTGGGGAAGTGGCTTAGTTAATGGATCAGCAATGTTCTGATCAGTGGGCACTCTTTCTATCTTTACATCATTCCTACCAATGATTTCTCTAATCAAATGGTATCTTCTGAGTACATATTTGGATCTCTAATGAGATCGTGGATCATTTGCTTGCGTAATGGCTCCATTATTATCACTATACAATTGTATTGGATCAATAATACTGGGAACCACTCCAAGTTCTGTGATGAGTTTCTTTATCCAAACTGTTTCCTTTGCTGTTTCAGATGCTGCAATGTATTCTGCTTCGGTTGTGGAATCAACAGTCGTTTCCTATTTGGAACTCTTCTAACTAACTGCTCCACCATTTAGTGTGAATATATAACTTGACTGAGATTTTGAGTCATCCTTGTCAGATTGGAAGTTGGCATCGGTATACCTGCTCAGAATAAGATCTCCATCCCCATATACCAAGAATACATCCTTAGTTCTTCTTAAGTATTTAAGGATATACTTGACAGCCGCACAATGATACATCAGGTCTTGTATTTATTTGTGACACTCAGAGCATATGATACATCAGGTCTTGTACATATCATAGCGTACATGATTGATCATATAGCTGAAGCATATGGAATCAAACTCATGTGTGTCCTCTCCTCTTGTGTCTTTGGACACAAAGACTTTGAGAGAGTAATCCCATGGGTCATGGGAATATATCCCCTCTTGGACTGCTCCATGCTAAACCTCTTCAGCATATTATCTATGTATGTAGACTATGAAAGACCAAGCAATCTTTTAGATCTATCTCTATAGATCTTTATCCACAAAATATAGACTCCTTCTCCAAGGTCTTTCATAGAGAAATTCTTGGATAACCAAATTTTGACTGATTGTAAGGCTGAGACATCATTTCCCATTAACAATATGTCATCTACATATAACACAAAAAATACGATTGCACTCCCACTAACCTTCTTGTAAACACAAGGTTCATTCGGATTTTGTAAGAAACCAAACTGTTTGATTGTCTCATCAAACCAAATATTCCAACTCTTGGATGCTTGCTTTAATCCATAAATGGATCTTTGAAGCTTACATACCTTTTTGCCATCTTTGGATATGAAACCTTCTGGTTGTGTCATGTACACATCCTCAGTTAGATTTCCATTAAGGAAATTTGTCTTCACATCCATTTGCCATAACTCATAATCATAATGAGTAGCAATGGCTATGAGTATCCTTATGAATTTAAGCATAGCTACTGGGCTAAAAGTATCATCGTAGTCAATTCCTTATCTTTGTCGATAACTTTTAGCAACAAGTCTAGCTTTATAGGTAATCACATTACCATTCATGTCAGTTTTCTGTTTGAAAACTGACTTGCACCCTATAGGCTCAAGTATTCACCTCCTCAATTTGATGGAAATGTTTTAATACTTTTGCCAAGTTGTTTCTCTACTTCATTTCTGAATTCTTTGAACTTTTCAAAAGCTTCAAATTTGTATCTCATAAGATACACGTACCCATATCGTGAGTAGTCATCGATAAAAGTAATGAAGTAGATGAAACCACCTCTGATGTGTGTAGACATTGGACCACATACATCTGAATGTATTAAGTCTAAAAGTCCATTAGCACGTTCACCCTTTCCCTTAAAGGGTAATTTAGTCATCTTGCCTAATAAGCAAGATTCACATGTGTCATATGATTCATAATCAAATGACCCCAAACTACCACTTTTGTGTAGCTTAGCCATGCGTTTCTCACTCATATGACCAAGACGACAATGCCATAAATAAGATGATTTCAAAATATCTTGTTTTTGCCTTTTATTATCATTGATGTTTAAAATTGGATTTGACACATCTAATATGTATATTCCATTCCATAATGTACCATTAGCATAAAGAATTCTATTCAAAATAATAGAACAACAATTGTTGCTAAAAGCTAAAAGGAAACCATCTTTATTTATACTTGAAATAGAAATAATGTTTTTAGTCAAAGCAGGTACATAATAGCAATTATCCAAATTTTATATAAGCCCTCTAGGGAGGGTCAATACATATGTTCCTACAGCTAATGCAGCAACCCTTGCTCCATTTCCAACGTGTAGGTCTGACTCTCCCTTATTGAGCTATCTACTGTTCCTTAGGCCCTGCATATCAATGTATATGTGTGAACCACAACCGGTATCTAATACCCATATATTATTATTGGAAACAGTATTAATTTCAATGACAAAAATACCTAAAGTAGATAGGGCATTAGATACCTTCTTCTTCAAGGACTCCAAGTAAGCCTTGTAGTTTCTTTTCCAATGGCCATCTTTGCCACAATGGAAGCATGCCCCTTTTGGAGCAATCTCCTTGGCCTTCTTCTTAGCCACACCTCACTTAGGCTTCATGGACTTCTTCTCCTTCTTAAGGTTCTTCCTTTTAGAACTTAAAGAGTCCACCAGAATCACAGCCTTACTGTCCTTCTTGACAGATGGCTTAGCTATTTTAAGCAAGTTAATTAGCTCAGGAATAGTGGTAGAGATTTGGTTCATCCTATAGTTAAGCACAAAATGTGAATAACTATCATATAAACCGGTTAGAATTAAGTCAATACTGAATTCATAGTCCATCACAAATTCCAAGGTGGCCAACCTCTCAATATAGCCATTCATCTTTAATGCATATTGCACTAGAGATGTCGCCTCAACCATCTTAGTGTGGAAGAGTAACCTTGAAATTTCTAACCTTTCAGAACGTGCTTGCTCATCAAAAAGCTCTCTTAGATGGAATACTTTGGAATTAGCATCCATAGCCTCATGCTGCTTTGTCAACGCAACTTACATAGTAGCAAGCATAATGCAGCTTGCCATCTCACTATCATCGATAAGCTTTTGATATGCCTTCTGAATATCTTCAGAAGCATTAGCAGCAGGAGGATTAGGAAACGCCTCATCTGGGACATAGCCAATCTTTTCGGATTTGAGAACTATTCTTAGATTCCTTAGCCAATCCAAAAAATTAGGCCCAGTCAACTTATTTGATTCCATTAGCGATCGCAAATTCACACTTGTCATGATGATGATTCTAACAACCTAGATGTACAATAGAACATGTTAGAATGTACATAAAATGCATGTT
This sequence comes from Triadica sebifera, assembly GCA_023653625.1. Classification (NCBI taxonomy): domain Eukaryota; kingdom Viridiplantae; phylum Streptophyta; class Magnoliopsida; order Malpighiales; family Euphorbiaceae; genus Triadica; species Triadica sebifera. The sequence continues at coordinate 10,920,871 of CM042903.1, read as the reverse complement.
TATTAGGTCTTTAATAAATCGCATTATGACTCCCACTATTTTATTGCAAATCCATAGCCCTCACTATGAACTCGAGATAACTTATATGGAAGTTCTCCTAGTGGGTAGATATCCAACTAGCTAAGAATAACCTTGAGGCAACTCAACAAGCTATCCTTAGTTTGGTTGGTAGGTATCTAATCCAAACCAATTGCATTATTCATACAACTATCGAATCTTTTGCTATTAACTTATTGATGTGTGTACATCTCATGTATACAAACCCAACTTCGCCTCCGGTACAGATTAACCTTGGCGCAAATCCAACAAGTTAATAATATCAGTTCAGTCTAACCCATTAATGATGAAATCTAATTTCAATGGATTGAACATATTCTTATAGAGTGAACTTGAGGCAACTCAACAACCCTAACTCTAGAATAACTCTGGTTCTCCCCATATTAATGGAAGGCGTAAGACTTAATTGTTTATTTAGTGAGGGATTTCTTTGTTAAGTCTCATCAAGTTATTATTTCATGCTTTTATATATCATACATTCATAACATTGATATATAAAGATAGTTACATTAACTATATGGCATGATTATGGACATACTAAAGTCAATCTCTTAAGCCAAAGAGAAATTGACTAGGTCTTACCTAGGTATATGCATGAATTTACAACCCAAAATAGAAATCAAATTCCTATTTCTAAGTCTTCTTGTTCATGGTATCATCTCATTTGCTTCTTGCTCCTTTGTATCTTCATTCTATCCTAATCCTATGTAATCTAATTACATATTTCAAATTATAGAAAACCTTAATTTACATTTGAGGGAAGTAAAATGAGAAGAGAAATACTTAAGAAATAAAAAGAGGTAGGGACACGCAGACCCTATTTACCATAAAACAAAATAATTCCATGCATGCTCAATGACATTGGGCCTAAGTCCAAAATCATCCATCATGCCTTTTCATACACCCCTAACATGCTTTCTCTAATGCACAAAATAAAAATGACAATTTTGGATTTCAATTTGTAAATCAATTCAACGCTTGAATCGAAATTGCCTATGCACGTTCTTTCGGTTAATTTAATTTTGTATGTCATTTTAAAATGAAATTTAACATTAAATTAAATTAAATTAAATTCCATATTTCCAAAAACAATTCAAAATTAATTCTCCATAAAATCAAAATATTATGATGTTAAAATTAAACAATTTAATTTTAATATACATACCAATTTCACAACTAAAATTAATTCAAAATTAATTTCCAAAAATTCTAAAAATTTCCAAAATATCAAATAATCATTCTAATTATCTTTAGGTCAGCTCATGTTAATCAAAATATTTTTGGCACAAGCCAAAATTACTAAGACAAATGAACCAACACACTTAGACGCTCAAAATGACTAATTCCATATCTAGAAATTTTAAAATTTCAAATGCTTGCAAAATAATTTTGGGTTGCATCTAACATCAAAATAACATATTTTTAATTACATAAAAATAATTTCAAGATGCTAGAAATAAAATAAACACATACAAAAAAAAATTAAACAAAATAGTCCCACCGGGTATGCTTAAACAGTCCCCTTTTGTGTTTATTTGAAAAATTAATTAAAATAATTTTTAATTAATTATTGGAAAATTCTAGAGGTATAAATATATTCTCAATATGTATAAATAAAATTTTCATAATTAAATTACAAGAAAAATATAACCAACCCCATCAATTAAGCCAAACAACAACATATGTTCATAAACAAGACAATTTTAGGCATCTTTGAAATAAATCCGAAATTAATTATTTGAATCACATTCAAATCATTTTTCAATCAAAATAATCATCATTAATCATCCCATGCTTATATTAAAAAAAGAAAAATGTGTAAAACATATTTACAAATTAATTTCAATTTTTCAAAACCTATTAATCCAAAATCATCAAAAACATGCAATCCCATTGCACTTTTAATAATCTTGGCCATAGGGAACCAAAAGGTATCATCAAACAACAGAAATCTTAGGGTTAAAGATAACCGTATGACCTAATAAAAATATTTAATCTAAGATAACCATAAGACCAAACTTGATCTACGACAACCACGAGACCACTATATAAATAATATGTATGGTCCTAAATGACCATATGATCCATAGAATACCTCTCATGACTAAGATAACCATAACTCATAGAGTTTCTATCTTATTGGCTTGCCAACAATCTCTAGATCATTGTTTATATTTTTATATGGGCTAAGAACCGTAAATTCCACAAAAATATACTCAATATCATCTTTCAAGTCAAAGTAGTATTTTACTATTCATAAGCAAAAATCTTAAACCATAACAACATAGAATTTTCTAAAAGGAACATAGTAAATTCTATTTAAAAATCTTTTAATAGTTCATTTTAATATAACTTCACATAAAAATTGATTTAAATATCTTTACGACTAGTATCATAAGTTATTAAAATTCAAAAGATGATTTTAGTTCAATAAATATTTGATATAAAAAATACAATATATAATCCATATTTCAAATGAAAATCATTTTAATATTAAATTTGAATATATATATATATATATATATATATATATATATATATATATATATATATATTGTTCACCACTAAAAATATATTTAATATTGATGTTGTAATATTTATTTCTATGGCCATTAAAATAAGGATTTTGCATAAACCTGATTTACCCTTTCCATGTGTTGACAGATTCCTTGCCTTTGACATCGACACGCCAATCCATTTAATGTACTATACACATGTTTCTCCTTCCTACTACTCTCTATTCCACCATCAAAATCTTCAGACTTTTAGTCCTTTTAAAATTTAACTTCTTTAAGGTATTATCTCAATTAGTTTTTGGTTACAAAATCTCCTTCACTAATTAATTTTCCATTCTAAACTAAAGTATTGTTTAGTTTAAATGGGTTCACTCTCGGCTTTAACTTTTCAAAGGTCCAATTATCATTTACTAAATCCGTTCTTTGGGTCCCTAAGTTTTAGCTAAGTTGCACTTTTTATCTTTTCTTCAATTGGATTCAAATCATAACTAAAACCTAACTCTAGCTCTTCATACCTCTTAGCCATTGTTCAAATCCAATTGACATTTATTTTTCTCTTTATAATTATCATTTTAGCCTTATTTTATTTAAATCATTATATTACTTCTAATCATTAATTTAGTCCAAAAGTTGTCTAAATCCTTAAATTGGTCTTCTAAGGCCTCGAGTTCTTTAGCATGCAAGCTCAAATATCTCTTCATGTCTCGGTTAAGATTAACTCCTTCTTGAAAATAATTTCTTCTTCTTATTAAACTTGTAATTTACTTAGCTTATGACTTTAACTAAATTTTGGCTTAAGTATTATTTATTTAATTTTGTGTCTTAAATTAATTTTCCAATTTATCACCATCTACCTACACTTCATATCTTAGACTAAATATATCCATACTACCTGTAACTCCCTCAAATTTGGGCCTAGAATTTACATGTTAAATAAGGTATATTAAGGAAATATGGGAATATTTGTGAGGTTATGGATATCATAAACTATAAAATAATGAAAAAAAATGAGACAAAGTGAAGTTCTCAGCGTTCATGCTCGTGATAGTGTTAATCATGACTGTGAATGTTGCAATTTTTAGTTTGAAAAGCTAAAGATCTTCAGGACAGTAACACTATAGTTCATGCCCATGAAGACCTATAGGTTTAAATATAGTAGTGTCATATTTTTGATAGAAACTCACGTAAAATCGCTCTTAACCCTACAGTTCTTCAGATAATATAAACAAAAGTTGATAAGGTTGCAAACAAAGTTTATGTTCTAGACAACACATTATTCTTGTAAATTTTGAGTGATTAAATAAGATATACTCACCATAAAAAGAGAGTGAGAATGGATTTAAATAGGGTTTTCACCATAATTATCAATATTGAGGTTTAGGAGTTATATAACACATTTTGAAACCCTTGGATCAATCTGTTTTCACAAAACAAAGGTAAGATATCACATTCCCTTATGTTCTTTGATTAGTTTCAATTTGTTGTTAATGGGGGAATAAGGTTTAACGGTTCAAGATAGGTTTACATGTTCATGTATGAAATGTCAGTAAAAAACGTAATATGGTCTCTATTTTTATGTTAGGGACCGAAACTAACTGTGGAGAACCCCACCAGAGATAGTAGACGAGAGAGAATCAAGTTTTAGATCTCCATTTTTATGGTTTTCACATATAATAATTTTTATTAAAAAATTGTAATGCCTGGTAATTTAGGCCACAGTTGCGGTTGACTGAAATCCAGCGTGCCAAACCAATTGGGGTATAAATTCGAATATAAGAGAAAAAAATTAAAATGATAATAAAATATGAGAAAAATATTTGGATATTATTGATTGAGAATTTTGAAGTTCTGAATTAAAATTTAGAAAAAGAATAATTTTTCGCTGAACAAAATTAGAATTCACGGTGTGTTTGACACATATATTTTAAGAATGTATAAAAAAGGAATATCATATATCAAAGGAAAGGAATATTCATTGAATTAAGATAAAGTAAGAGTGATTTAAATTAATGGACCAATGAAGGACAAGATTATCTATTAATTCTAACCACCCACCTAATCCAACTATAAATGTAAACTTTCAACTTTTTGCCTTTATTCTTCCTCATCTTAAACAAACCAAAAAGTCTCTCTTCTTCTCCTTTGTTGCTGTGATATACATCCCATCTTATTCTTTTTTTTTTCTTTAATCAAAGCTAAGGTTAGATGGAAAAAGGGTTGGACTAATAAGATCAACAAGAAGGTGAAGTAGAGTGAACAAAATTAAGGAAGAGGAAAGAAGAAAGGAAGAGAAAAAGGGATGGAAAATTTTGGTCATTTTTGAAGATATACAAAGGTGAGGTTATATTTTCCATCTTCTCACTTTTCTTCTTCTTTTTTCTTTAATTTTGGGGTTAGTTGCCATTAAAGTTGGTAATTTAAGGTGATTATTGTGTTAATGGTGATTTAGCGCTTGATTAGTGTGTTTAGTGCTTGATTAGGACAAGGAGGTGAACAATCTTTGAACCATAATCAAAGAGGAAGTAAGGGCAATGAGAAGCTAACTAGGAAGAAGAGAAAAGTGAAGAGAAGTAGATTTTTGTGATGTACATAGATTTGGCAAAAATTCAACTTGGAAAATGTTGATTTTGATTTTGTTATATTTTGTGTAATTGTGTATGCAATTATTGATATTTTGATTGAGTAATGAATTGGTGATTAAATGATTCTATGAATGTGAAAATAAAAATTTGAATATGAGCTTGATGCATGAAGATGGAAATTGTAGGAATTAATTGAAGTGCTGGAAAATTTGTCTTATGAGCAGTGTCTACTTTTCTAGTCATAACATGAGTTCTGGAAATGATTGTTGAGTGATTCTAGTTGGGTTGCAAAGCTAGGAGATAGATATTCAACTTTGATTCATACCATTAGACCTGAATATGCTTGAAATTAGGTGTAAAATGGACTCAAATTTCAAACTAGAAATATGTCTTGTAAAATACTAGACAAATTTGAATGAACATAGTTCAGAGAAAAATTCATTGATTTTGCTACAAAATTCGATTTAATGTAATTATAGTTGGAAATTAAAGATAAGATATGTACCTATATTTTTTTAGTTGATCACACTATTTAAAAATTGATAAAAAATGCAGGGCAATATGAGACATAAATACTGTCCAAAATAGGACATATTGTATATATGTGTTGGTTATTGAATTTTGTCATAGATAAAGATATTATTAGACTTTTCTTATAGTTATAATGATTAAATGAGTATGTATGAGGTTGTAAAATATTTAATGGAGATTATTGCATTTATATGAAATTATATTAGTATTACATACATAATCTATGTAAATAAAATAAAGGCAAAAAATATAATTAAGCCTTATAACATCTAGTGGAGAACTAGAAATTAGGATAAGTTGACATACCAATAAAAGAGTAGAAATGTAGGCATTAGAAAATAGTGCTGAGATTTAATTTATGTAGACATTCAGAAATAGTGATGAGTTTGAAATTATGTAAGCACTAAGAAATAATGTTGAGTTTGAAATTATGTAGGCACCAAAAATGTGTTGAGTTATTATTAAAAATGCAAGCGTTAAACGCCAAGTTATAAAATAATTAAGCAATCACTGAGTATACTGTCGGAGAGTGCAAACCCTGCATCCAGTGTTTAATTCTGGTCTAAGATGTCATGGACTGTAACACCCCCTTACCTCACTGTAGTTCACCAAGGCAAGTGAGCATTACCTGTCATACTGTTTTATAAAATTAATGAAGTGAAGTAAATTTTTTTTTACGAAAATATTGCAGACACTGAAATAAAAATCATTACAAGCATAAATACTCAAAATTTTATTTATTTATAAAATATATTAATTTACATCCAAACTATGTTATTATACATTGTCATTCACATCTTTAATATACATTATATGAAATAAAACTATAATCTAATTTACAAATTTTTTGATAAAATATACCAAAAAGAAACCAAAGCTTTTAGCTGCTTCCTTCCGGGTATCCTTCTTCTTCTGACAATTCTAATATATATAGCTACCCTTTTAAACCTGCGCGAAATGAAAACAACCCGCACTAAGCTACTAGCTTAGTGATGCTTCAATAATAAAAATTTTACATACACATATTTTCTTACATATTAATTAACCCTTTAATAAATAAGGCATAAAACAAAGAATTATATAAAATCAAATAAATTTCTTTCAACATGTAATAGTTAACAAATTTAATTCACATAACATTAGCAAAAAGACATACTTTAACATTATTATTATTTTTTGTTCTTCTTGTGCCCATAACACCTATAATCGAACTAACTAATAGGAATAACGGGGTTGTCATTACCGGCTTTCATAATATTGCACTGAACGCTTTATAAGAATGTCATTACAACTTTTATAATATTATCATTACCGGCTTAATAATTTTGCGTCAAGCGCATTTATAAATTGTCATTACCGGTTTTAATATTTGGCACCAAGTGCCTTAAATCCCCTGAATGACATGTCAAACTATTCTCTATTCTAGTTCTAGATTAGGTGTCATAGGGCTTACTATTTTTATATTAATTCACAATATTTTCAAAAATAGCAATATTATTCAATTATCATAATTTGCTTATTTATTTTTGTCCTTTATTCCCATTATTATTGCACTAAAATCTCACACATAAATAATTTGTTAAACATTTATAATTATCATCAAAGTAAATATTCACATGAATTATTGCACATAATTATCACAACACATGCAAAAGCCTAATATTTTATGTTTTTACCTATGGCAGATCTTAGACCTATTTTGGGCTTTATTTTTAGCCCATTTTTTATTCGAATTGGGAGTTATGGTATTCTAATAAATTTTAGCTCATTGTCTTATATTTGAAACTAATCACAAATATCTCAAATCCCAATTTTCTATCAAAATTTATGACAATTTGACTACTACGTCATCACAGAAATTTCTACCCATAATTTTCTGGACATATTCTAGGTTTGAACTTTTTGCATTTTTCTGGGCAAACATAGACATAATTAGATTTTATGGTCTGAATAAAAATTAAAGCCCTATGTTTTAGATTTCATGTCCAATAAATAATATACAAAATGGAATTCCAAAACTCAAGTTACAATCAAAATAGTCAAGACTATTCCATAACCCCTATAGTAGGGTCATCAATTAACATCAATCCACATTCATCATTTGCATTCATTTTGATACTAAAATTTCCAGATTTTAACTACATTCATAGGTCTCAATTATTTTACATCACTTGATCCTATTGCCATATAAAATATCAAAAGCCATAACAAATCACATAACATATCACAAACGCAACATATCAAACCTTAACACATAATTCCATACATATTAACATGTAAGATTTTTATCAATAAAACACATACCTAATCAGCCTTGGTTCTTCCTTTTATCCTTCTTTCTCTTCCCTTATTAGCTAGCTTTCTCTTTGCCTTTTTCACCCTCTTGAGGGCCTCTCACTTGCTCATTTATTTTACCAACACAACCATACCATATTTCAAATTCCAATATCCATTTTCAATGCTTTTCATGTCTACATAATATTCTAATGCTCATAATATGTTTTATACCTTAATTGAGCTAAAATGTACTAAGGTTAAACTTCCCTCTCAAGATTTCATGGCTGCCCAAAAACCATATCCTATTTCCCAATTCATTTTCTTCAATTCAACACTCAAATCATACTTCACTTATCACCAATTGTGTTGTTTCTATGTAAATTTCAATTTGCCCCAAATTACACCAACTATGGCAGCCCCTCATTCATCCACTAACATCATATTTCTCTAGTTTTTTAAAGTCATAAAATAATTAACTAACATTAATTATCATTAATTCAAAGTTTAACTACACTTTCATCAACTAATCACAAACTTACATTTTCTAAGTTCAATCTTGCAACATAACCTAAATCTACCAAACCTAATCACATCTATCATCAATATGGATCTCAAATGGAAGAAAAAAGTTTGAACTTAAGAAGAATAAACTCACCTTAATGGAGTTATAGGGCTGGTCGAATCTGCCCTAATTCTTCTCCCTTTTTCTTCTTCTTTCTTCCTACTTTCTTGACTTTTATACTTTGATTAAGGTGTGGGTCCCACCAATTAAAATTAATCCTAATTCTCATTGGCTCATTAAGTTAATTAATCTTAATTAACATTTAAAATTTGAGAAATTCCATATTTACCACATCTCCCTCCATATTCACACTTTTTCCCCCAACAATTGCCATAATACCAATTTTGTCCATAGGCAATTTTATTTTTTTCTAATTCTAGCACTAATATTTTTAATTTCCAAATATAAATACCCTTAATTATTTTCTCTTATTATTAGTTATTTTTTTATGAGTTCAAATTTAGACTCCGACTGAACCAGCACACCTCACTACGGTCACACGCAATCGGGGCCTAAATCACTAGATGTTACAATTCTCTCCCTCTTAAGAAAATTTCGTCCTCGAAATTTACATGATTAGCTGGAGCTGAATAATTGAGGATGTTGAGTTCTCATCTTTTCTTCACTCTCTCAGGTGGCTTCTTCTACTGCAAGATTGTGCCATATGACCTTTACCAATGGCACTTTCTTGTTCCGTAGTTCCTTGACTTCTCGAGCTATGATTTTCACTGAGTCTTCTACATAGGTTAAGTCTGGTTGTACCTCTATTGATTCCACTAGTATTACATGTGCTGGATCCGATCTATATCTTCTTAACATTGAGACATGAAACACGTTGTGGATCTTATCCAATTCTGGTGGTACAGCCAACCAGTAAGCCACTACACCCACACATTCAAGTATTTCGTATGGTCAAATAAATCTAGGACACAGTTTCCCATTTTTACCAAAATGAAGTACTTTCTTCCAAGGTGAAACTTTCAAAATACCTTGTCTTCGACAACATATTCAATGTCTTTCCTCTTCAAATCGGCATAGGACTTTTATTGATCAGTTGCAAATTTTAATTGATCTTGGATTAATTTCATCTTCTCCTCTATCTGCTGCACTAATTATGGCCCCATTAACTTCTTTTTCACCAAGTTTTGTCCAACATAACGGTGTTCTACATCTCCTTCCATACAAAGATTCATATGGTGTCATGTCGAGACTAGTTTGATAGCTATTGTTGTATGCAAATTCCATCAATTATATGTACTTATCCCAGCTACTCTCAAAGTCAATTACACAACTTCGAAGCATGTCTTCCAGTAATTCAATAACTCTTTCGGATTGCCCATCTATTTGTGGGTGAAATGTTGTACTAAAAGTAAGTCGGGTCCCCAATGTTTGTTGTAGACTTTTCCAAAATTTTGATGTGTACCATGGATCTCGATCAGAAATAATAGATACTGGCACCCCATGCAGTCAAATTATCTCATTAATGGATAATTCTGCTAACCGGCTCAATGAATAATCCATCTGAACTAGCAGAAAGTGAGCCAATTTGGTAAGCCTGTCAACAATTACCCATATTGCATCATGTTTCTTTTCAATCAAAGGCAAACCAGATACAAAATCCATCATAATCCTTTCCCACTTCCATTCTTGAATTGCAATAGGCTGCAATAATCCAGATGGTACCTGGTGCTCTACTTTCACTTATTGGCATGTCATGCATTTTGTAGTGTATTCCACGATATCTTTCTTCATTACTGGCCACCAATAATTAGTCTTCAGGTCTTGATACATTTTATTGCTTCCTGGATGCATGGAATAAGTTGTATTATATGCCTCTTTTAGAATTATTTGCTTTAATCTGTTGTCATTTGGCACACACAATCTTCCTTTGTAACTTGTGCTTCTGTCATCTTTAACCTTAAATTTAGGTCTCTCCCTCTTTTTCATTGCCTCAGCAATTATCATCAATTTTAGATCTTGCTTTTGAGCTTCTCTCACTTGTTGCCTTAAAGTAGGTTGAACTCGTAACTCTGTCAAAATAAATTATGAGTCTCATTTTAATTTATTATTAATTTCTATGCATTGTATTATAATTGAGAAAATTATAAGGTATACCTGTTAGTGTTTTTCTACTTAAGGCATCAGTTACAACATTGGCTTATCAATAATACAATTATAATCCTTGATTAACTCTAACCAGCGTCTTTGCCTTAAGTTCAACTCCTTTTATGTGGGCAAGTATTTGAGGCTCTTATGATCTGTGTATATGTAGCACCAATCGCCACACAAATAATGTCGCCATATTTTTAAAACAAACTCTATTGCTTCCAACTCCAAATCATGAGTAGGGTAATTTAGCTTATGAGGCTTCAATTGCCTAAATGCATAAGCAACTACCTTACCTTTTTTCATTAATACACAACCTAGCCCATTATGAGAGGCATCACTGTATATAACAAAATCTTTCCCTTGAGTAGGTTGGGTCAAAATATGTGCTTTAATCAGCATGACTTTTAGTTTCTCAAAACATGTTTGACACCGATCTGTCCACTCAAACTTAGTTTCTTTTCTGAGCAACTTGGTAATTGGTGCAGCTATGCTTGGAAATCCCTTCACAAACTTTATGTACTAGCCAGCTAATCCAAGGAAGCTCCAGACTTTTGTCACATTGCGGGGCGGCTTCCAACTTAGAATCACTTCCATTTTGCTAGGATTCATACGAATTCCTTCAACTGACACAATATTTCCTAAGAATCCTACTTTTTCCAATCAAAACTCACATTTTGACAGCTTTGCATACAATGATTTTCCCTCAAAATCTGAAGTACTATTTTGAGATGTATGTCAACTTCGAGTCAATTTTTCACCTAATTGTAGACATATTCAGGTCTAAAGGTATGAATGAACATTTAAGCCCTATGTCTTAACTTTGAAACCCAACAAGAATCACTCAAAACACAATTTCAAAACTCAAGTTATGACTAGAAAAATAAACATTATTCATAAGATGAAATTTCCAGCATTTTAATTAATTCCTACAATTTTCATTTTCATGCATCAAGCTCATATTCTAATTTTTATTTTCACATTCATGGCATCATTTAATCACCAATTCATCACTCAATCAAATATCCAGAATTTCATACACAATTTCACAAACATCATAAAATCAAAATCAACACTTTTCTATATTGAATTTTTGCCAAATGTACATACCTCAAAATTTCACTTCTCTTCCCTTTTCTCTTCTTCCTAGCTTGCTTTCTCCTTGCCCTTACTTCCTCTTTGATTTTGGTTCAAAATTTTTTCACCTCCTTGGCCTAACAACAATTTTAACACTAATCAAGCACTAATCACACTAATCCACCCTTAATCATCATTAACATAATAATAACCCTAAATTACCACCCTTAATGGTGATTAACCCGAAAATCAAATAAGAGTAGGAGAAAAGTGAGAAGATGGAAAATCTTACCTCACTTTTGAAGATCTTCAAAATGACTAAAATTTTTTTCTTCTCTTTTTCTCTTTTTTTCTTCCTTGGTTATGCTCACTTTGCTTCACTTTCTTGATGAGCTTGCCATAATCCAACTTTTACCATGTAATTTTAGCTTTAATTGAAGAAAGAAAAAGAAGAACTAGGGGGAGAGGAGGGTCACGGCTACAAGAGAGAAAAAAGGAGAGAGTTTTCTTTGGTTATATGAGGAAGAAGAAGAATAATGACAAAAAAAGTAGAGTTTGACTTTTTATAGTTGGGTTAGGTGGGTGGTTAGGATTAATTAGATAATCTTATCCCTCATTGGTCCATTAATTTAAATCATTCTTACTTTATTTTAATCAAATGAATATTCCTTTTCTTAGATAAAGAATATTCTATTTTTATGTATTCGTAAATTATCTATGGCAAAAATAGTACAATTTTCAATTTCGTTCAGCGAAAATTTATTTTTTTCCAAAATTTAATTCCAAACTTCAAAATTCTCAATTAATAATATATAAAATATTTTTCTCATATTTTATTATCATTTTAATTTTTTTCTTTCATGTCCGAATTTAGACCCTGATCGGTTTGGAGCACCCGATTTCAGTCAATCACGACTGTGGCATAAATTATTGGGTATTACAAGATCAGTGGTCTAACTATAGACCTTTCCATAGAAAATTACCATGCAATTCGCCCTTTCACCAAGCTATACCTCATTTGGTTCAGAGTATGGACTGTGTGTCAATGTCCACTAGATCGATTACATTACATCTAATCCAAATGATATGAGTTCTTATCTATGAGACTCATTACTTTTGTAGATATGTCCTTGAAGACCTTCTTTAAGACATGTCCACCTTGGCCAAGGATTTCTGAGCAATGATCTCTACAAGAGGTCACAGGTATACTCTCATTCTATTAGGAGTGATGAATCCTTTATTGACTACTCAACTACCTTCAAATACCAAATGCTATACCCAATCACCACCATATGAGTGATGTAACATTCGCTAATTTAGGCCCTGAGTCGCACGTGTCGTGAAGTTGATGCGTTTGACCGATCGGAGTCTAAATTCGGATTTTTACAAAAGTTGATTAAGAAATGGCTAAATTAAATGATAAATGCCTAATTAAGTGATATTAAAGTTTAAAGAAGTTGATTTACGATAAAGGACTAATTTGCAAAATTTGATAAGTTTTGGGGTCAAATTGCAATTTACCAAAATTGGAGGATTAATGAGATTTATGGTTAATTAACTTAAGAAATTTGGACATTTAAAAGTGGTTTGGCCGGCCATGATATTAAAGGAAGATGATTAATATTGATTAAGTGTAAAATTGGGAGAAAATGGTCAATGGTGGGTCCCACATGAAGACTTTTTGGGTACCCTATTTAAGGCTTTCTTTTCTTCTTCTTCTTCTCTTCATTTTCTGCATCCTTTTCTCTATTTTCTTTACCAGTCACGCCAGCTATATCCATTCTTCCATAGCTCACCTTGATTCTAGAGAGAGAAAGGTAGGAAAGAGAAAGGAAAAAGCAAGACAAAATGATATTTATGTTCTATAACTCTTAAGGAAACTGGAAAGAACAAGAAAGAGGAAGAAAAATCAAGTTTGGTAGAGAGAGAAAATCTCCAAAGTGGTGATCAATTGAAGAAAAGTGTAAGGTAAGAAACATCTCTTCTTCTTCTTCATCTTTTCCAAAGGGAATTTGAATTTTGAGCTCATTCAAAACTTATGAGGAAGGAGAGAGAAACTAGGGTTTTGAGAGAGAAAAAGAGAGTTTAGGGTTTTGAAGAAATCAGATGATGATGATAATAATTTATGATGTTGTAGGAGTTCCAAATGACAAGGAACAAGCTCTAAGAAGCAAAGGAAAAGAGAAAGCTACCTAAAAGAGTGAAGGAGAAAGATTAAGGTTTGTGCATAATTTAAGGCAATAGCCTATTTTTGTTTGAAATAATGCATGCTGAATATGATTTTAGATAAATGCAATTTCAAGAATGATGATAATTATGGCATGAACCATAGGATTAGAAATGTATGAATGGGTTCCTTGTGTGACTTTGAATTAATGATGCATGTTAGAAAATATTGTATGATCAAGGCATGTACCTGTATTGAAAAGTAATAAGTTAAGTAAAGAGCCTTAGAAATGCATGAAATATAATTTGGTATGTTTTGGATGATGTTAGAATGAATGAAAGGTGAATATGCAGATTTCCTGCTGAAAGTCACGGGTGTGACTATTGAGTCACGGGCGTGAACTTGAGGGTTCACGGTTGTGACTGATTGTGTCACAGTTGTGAATTTCTGGGTGGAAATGGTACTATTCATTCCATAAGCGTTCACGGGTTGGAATCACGGAAGTGAACTTATTCACGGGCGTGAATGAGTAATCACGACTGTGAATGCTTTTGGGCGATTCATTCCAGTAGCGTTCAAGGCTTGGGATCACGGGCGTGAACTAATTCACGGGCATGAAAGTAGTAATCACGGTCGTGAATGCTCTGCATTTGAAATTATGAATGTGGTTATTAAATGAGGAATTCAGGTAAGTAAATGAAAGTTATTATCTATCCAGTGAAATAAGAATGATATGAATATAGATATATGTATATATATATTGATGTGAGAATGTGATATGTTGTGATATAGAAAAATGAATTGATGTAGAAAAATGAATTGTCATGGATAATATATGAAATCTGATGCAGATGATAAACATGAGAATATTGATGAATCTAGTATCAAAACCAGTAAACACTGTAGCTAACTCAACTAAGGTTCACATCCGAACCAGTTCCAATAAGATGCCAATATATTTTCATATACACGAAATCTTGAAAAATTATTTATATATCCATATACCTAAGACTAAAGGAATAAATATTTCCAAAATGACTTTTTATTAGTATGAAAATCGGGGTGCAAAACACTACTGCAACTTTACCCTAATAGCTCAAACAATACTAGAACAATGGAAAGAATATTACTTACCATGAATGAACTTGAAAGGGATGAATCTGCTGCAAAACTTAAGTGAAATAAGGAATAAAGTAAGGCTAAAATGGTGGAAGAAGGAGAAAAAATGAATCTAAAGTGAGGGAGGCAGAATGGTGAGGTAGAAGATAAGGTCCACCTCCACCTCCTCACTTTTTTCATTTTCCTATTTTTGTTTTTTTGTTTTCATTTTTCTTCATTAATTCAATCTAATAATTTTTATTCACATAAATTTCAATTTCATGACATCCTCAACTAAATTATAAAATAGATGCATGCAATTCAGCACAATAGCAAAATTCTCAAACACGTAGCTAGTGTGTGTTGTGAACTTGTCCCTATAAAAATACATATAAAATGCACATGTTCAAGTGAAATATAAGCAAATGCATATGTCCAAATGAAATCCGTATGTGGGAAGTCGAGGATGTTACAATTCTCTCCTTTTAAAAATTTCATCCTTAAAATTTAATACCTAGAAATAGGTGTGGATATTGCCTTTTCAAATTTTCTTCTATTTTCCATGTTGCTTTTCTTATGAATTATTTCTCCATAATACCTTAACAAGAGGTATTTCTCAAATTCTCAGTTGTTTAGTTTTGTATCTGATGATTTCCACTGGTTTTTTGACATAACTCATGTCATCTGCAATTTCAATGGCTTGATCCTTAAGCACATATGTGGGGTCTGATCTATATCTTCTAAGCATGCTCACATGAAATACGTTATGAATTTGAGCCATCTCTTGTGGTAAAGCTAATTTATATCCTAATGAACCAACCTTCTCAAGAATTTCAGAAGGACCTATGTACCTTGTGCTTATTTACCCTTTTTTCCAAATCCCAATGAACCAACTCATATTCAATTTCCCTTCTATGCTGATCAACATAACTTTTCTATCTACCTTGTGCTGCCTTTAGCTTGTTCTTGACAACCTTGATCTTATCCATACTGTCTTATACTATCTCTGGCTCTTCTAATGCACATGCTCATTCTTCATCCCAAATGATGGGGATTCGGCACTTTTTGCCATACAATGCCTCATATGGTGCCATCTGGATACTTCTATGATATTGATTGTTGTATGCAAATTCTATCAATGAAATATATTCATCCCAGACTCCTTTGAATTCCATAAAAAATGCCCTAAGCATTTCTTCCAAGGTTTGTATAGTCCTTTCTAATTGTTCATCAGTTTATGGGTGGAATGCAGTGCTGAAGTTCAATTTCATTCCCAATGCATCTTGTAAACTCATCCAAAAACATGAAGTAAACCTTGGATCTCTATTAGACACAATGGACAATGGAATACCATGTAATCTGACTATCTCATTCACATATGATATTGTCAAATTCTCAAGTGTACACCCCCATTTGATAGGTACAAAATGTACTGACTTTGTTAATCTGGCAATAATTACCCATATTGCATCATTTTTTCATGGAGTCCTTGGCAATCCATAAGCAAAATCCATCGTTATTTTCTCCCATTTCCATTATGGCACTGGCAATGGATGCAATTTGCCAACTGGTGCTTGATGTTCAATTTTAATTTGCTGACATGTCAAGCTTTTAGAAACATATTATGCTATGTCTTTCTTCATTCTTAGCCACCAGTAATGAGGTCTTAAGCTATGATACATCTTGGTCATCCTTGGGTGCATTGCATAGAGTGAATTGTATGCTCTTCCATTATTTCCTGGCATAAATTATTAGTGTCTAGGGCACATATTAAATAGTATTCCTGCAAATAAAACTCCGTATTGTCTCCCTGCTTTACCATCTCAATTTTGTTCACACAATGGCAGATCTCTACCTCGTACTTCTTTGATCCTCTCCTTTATTATAGGTCTAACTTGAAGAGTAGCAATTTATGATCCTATATCACACATATTTATTTCAACATTCATAGATCATAATTGAATCAAATATGGGAAAAAGGATGTTTGCAAGTGAGCTACACTACTACTAGAGTTCCTACTTAATGCATTGGCTACTACATTGGCTTTCCCTAGATGATATTCAATTGTGCAGTCATAATCCTTCAATAGCTCTAACGATCGCCCCTGTCTCATGTTTAACTCTTTTTGTGTTAGTAAGTAACCCAAACTCTTATGGTCTGTGAAGATTTGGAATGTTCCACCATACAGATAATGCCTTCAAATCTTCAATGCAAATACAACTGCAGCCAATTTTAGATCATGCATTGGATATGAGATCTCATGTGGTCTCAACTGTCTGGATGCATAAGCTATCACCTTACCATGTTGCATTAATACACATCCCAAGCCTAGGTGAGAAACATCATTATATACTGTAAATCCACCTGTACCTATATGAATAGCTAACACTGGTGCTGAGGTTAACCTCTGTTTTAGCTCTTCAAAACTCCTTTGGCATTCTTGAGCCCATTTGAAAGGCACATTCTTTCTAAGTAATCTAGTCAAAGGGCTGGCAATTAAGCATAACCCATTAACAAATTTGCCATAGTATCCTGCTAAACCTAGAAAACTACACATTTTTTGAAACTTTTTTAGAATCTTCCCAATTTACCATGGCCTCTATTTTATTTAGGTCTACCTCTATGTCCTTGCTTGATACCACATGTCCAAGAAACACCAAATGATCTAACTAGAACTCACATTTGCTTAGTTTGGCATATAATTATTTCTCATTCATAGTTTGCAACACAATTCTTAAATATTGTTTATGTTCTCCCCTATTCTTTGAATACACCAATATTTCATCAATAAATTCTATCACAAACTTATCTAAATATGGTTGAAACACTTTATTCATTAGTGCCATAAATGTAGCTGGAGCATTAGTCAACCCAAATGGCATTACTAAAAATTCATAATGTCCATACTTAGTTCGAAAGGCAGTTTTTGGAATATCTGCTTCTTCTACCTTCAGCTGGTAATAGCCTGATTTCAAATCAATCTTGGAGAATATTTGGGCTCCTCACAACTAGTCAAACAACTCATCTATTCTGGGCAACCAATATTTGTTCTTAACTGTCATTTTGCTCAGTTTCCTGTAATCAATGCACAATCTCAATGTTCCATCTTTACTTTTAACACACAATACTGGAGCTCTCCAAGGTGATACACTAGGTCTGATATACCCTTTATCAAGCAACTCCTGCAGTTGGACCTTCATTTTTTTCAACTCAACTAGGGCCATTCTGTAGGGTGACATCAATATTGGTGTTGTTCCTAGTACTAGTTCAATAATGAATTCTTTCTCTCTATCTAGTGGTAAACTAGGTAGATCATCTGGGAATACATAAGAAAATTCCCTCAACACTGGTATATTTTCAAGCAAGCTATCAGTGTGTTAAGTTTTGAAGAATGAATTAGATTCTTAAACGTAGCGGAAAAATAAAATTTTCAAAACCCGAAATAAAAGATCATACTTGTGCCATTAAAACTAATTTATATAAACATAGAGGTTAGAAATTATACCTTGTAATTTCTTATTTGTTATTCAAATCCTCATTTTATTGGGATATAGCAAACCACAACAATCCACACTAGGATGTCTCTAATGATAATCCACATGAAGAATGAAGAGGAAACTATCAAAAGAAATGGTTTGAACAAATTCAAAGTGCTAGCTTTGAAAGTGTTCTTAAGAGAATTTTATTGTATTAAAAATATTTAAAAAAAACATATTTTCATGTCTATTTTTTGCCATTTGATGTCTTTTCTATTTCAATTAAATTCAAAGAAAATATCAAAAGTCAAAAATGGAGAAAAGGAAAATGAATGAATAGTAAGTTGGCCAACGGAAGGCAGCAGCACCCTGCTGCTGGCTGCTGCTGGGCAGGCCAGCAGGTTGCCGAAGCTGCACGGGCCCATACGGGCCCATGATCCTCCTAAACGAGTTTTTCTATGCGATCTCATTGCAATCTATCCCGAAATAATTCTCTCATATTTTGGATCCCATCCAACACCCTTTTACTCATTCTTAATCTCTTTAATGCGTGTGACCCATTAGATTTCCAGTTATGTTGGCCACATAAATTTAACAATTAATTTAAGCAAGTCATGAGCGGTATCTAGCAATACATCCTGACCCCTAATTCATCAGAAAGTCAGTGATTTGACTATGAAACTTTCCATAGACAATTTCCATGTAATTATTCCTTTCACCATTCTATACCCTACTTTGTTCAGAGTATGAACATGTGTCAACTCCACTAGACTGACTATGTCATGTGTAGTCTAAGTAATGTCAATTCTTGTCCTTGAGGCTCATTACTCTATTAGATATGTTATTGAAGATTATCTTTATGACATTTCCACTCCGTCCAGAGATTCATGAGTAATGACCATGATAAGAGGCCATGGGTATACACTTCTTCTATCAGGAGTGATGAATCATTTATTGGTTACTCAATTACCTTCAAATATCTCAAGCTGTATCCAATCACCACCCTGTGAGCAACCTCCTTGAGGCAACAAGGAATAGTGTCAAAATACAGAATCAGTATCCAAGATATCTTTGAGTATCTCAAGTCTAAGGATACTTGCACCATTGCCATGATGAGACTATCATTGACATTTGAATAGATTATCCATATGATTGTCTCATAAATGGTCATCCAATGTACTTAGCTACACATAGCAAGCATCCACATGTTAACTCTAAACATCTCATATTCATAGATTATGAGATCTACTACTCGATCCAATCAATGAGTGTAACATGTGTTAGTCTGTCCGGATTAATAATGTCCCATTTCATTAATATTATGACTATGGATAATTTTGATACTAACATAATTACACATGATAAGAATCTCAATATCATGATCTCATCATGATTTCTTTCATGCTATGTTATATATGAGGGACTTCACTAATTGATTTAAGATCACTATCAATTCATATATCAAATCAACATCAAATTAATGAAAAAGCCTTTTATTAACTAAATAAATTTGTACAATAAGTGCTAAAGTTGATTGCCCTTAGAGCACTCCTCTGACAAACTCCCACTTGCACTAAAGCCAATCGCCTTTGTATTTAATTCCATACGCTATTACATGAGAATCATATTTCTTTTGGGGAAGTGGCTTAGTTAAAGGATCAACAATCTTCTAATCAGTGGGCACTCTTTCTATATTTACATCATTCCTACCAATGATTTCTTTATTCAAATGGTATCTTCTGAGTACATGTTTAGATTTCTGATTAAACCATGGCTCCTTTGCTTACGCAATGGCTCCATTATTATCCCAATACAATTGTATTGGATCAATAATGTCGATAATCACTCAAGTTCTGCAATGAATTTCTTTATCCAAACTTCTTCCTTTACTGCTTCAAAAGCTGCAATCCACTCTACTTCGGTTGTGGAATCAACAGTCGTTTCCTGTTTGAAACTCTTCTAACTAACTGCTCCACCATTTAGTGTGAATATATAACCTAACTGATATTTTAAGTCATCCTTGTCAAATTGGAAGCTGGCATCGTTATACTTGCTCGCATTAAGATCTCCATCTCTATATATCAAGAATGCTTCCTTTGTCCTTCTGAAGTACTTTAGGATATTCTTGACAGCCACCTAATGACCCTCACCAAGGTTTGATTGGTATCTGCTCGAGACACTCAGGGCATGTGATACATCGGATCTTGTACATATCATAGCATACATGATTGATCCTATAGCTGAAGCATATGGAATCAAACTCATGTGTGTCTTCTCATCTTATGTCTTTGGACATAAAGACTTTGAGAGGCTAATTTTATGGGTCATGGGAATATATCCCCTCTTGAGCTGCTTCATGCTAAACCTCATTAACAGCTTATCTATTTATGTAGACTGCGAAAGACCAAGCAATCTTTTAGATCTATTTCTATAGATCTTTATTTACAAAATATAGATTGCTTCTCCAAGGTCTTTCATAGAGAAATTATTGGATAACCAAAATTTGACTGATTGTAAGGCTAACACATCATTTCACATTAACAATATGTCATCTACATATAACACAAGAAATACGATTGCACTCCCACTAATCTTCTTGTAAACACAAGGTTTATCTGGATTTTGTAATAAACCAAACTGTTTAATTGTCTCATCAAACTGAATATTCCAACTCCTAGATGCTTGCTTTAATCCATAATTGGATCGTTGAAGCATACATACCTTTTTTCCATCTCTGGATATGAAGCCTTCTGGTTGTGTCATGTACACATCCTCAGTCAGATTTCGATTAAGGAAAGTTATCTTCACATCCATTTACCATATCTCATAATTATAATGAGTAGCAATGGCTAAGAGTATCCTTATGGATTTAAGCATAGCTACTAGGCTAAAATTTTCACCATACTCAATTCGTTGTCTTTGACGATAACCTTTAGCAACAAGTCTAGCTTTATAAGTAACCACATTACCATCCATGTCAGTTTTCCTTTTGAAAATCCTCTTGCACCCTATAGGCCTTTTCCCTTCGAGTGGGTGAACCAAAGTCCATACTTGGTTTTCAAACATGGAATCCATTTCTGACTTCATGGCTTGAAGCCATTTTTCAGATTCTGAACTATTTAGAACTTCTTCATAGGTTGTAGGCTCATCGTTTTCTATGAGTAATACATCGTTCTTTTCACTAATGAGAAATCCATATCTCTCTGAAATAATATGTATCCTACTTGACCTACGAAGCTCTTGTGCTTTAGAAGGTTGAGTTGTTATATCATTTGTATGAGTAATAAGCTCTAGTTGAGGTAGTTGATTAGCATCTATTTGAGCATCTTAGGCTTCCTCAAGTTCAATTTTGCTCCCACTATCTCCTTTTAGAAGGAATTCTCTCTATAAAAAGATAGCATGTCTTGAAAAAAAAACCTTTTGTCCTAAGGGGTGGTAAATGGTGTTCCTTCAAAGTCAGTTGATGTTACTCCATATGAGATATGGTATAACAAGAGGCCCACATTTTCTTACATGAGAATTTAGGGTTGTCCTGCTTATGTGAAGCGAAAAATGTCAGATAAGCTAAAAGCTAAGTCTTCCCGATGTCTGTTTGTGGGATATCCAAAAGCATCATATGGATATCAGTTTTACCACCCCTTGGAACAAAAGGTTTTTGTTTCAAGACATGCTATCTTTTTAGAGAGAGAATTCCTTCTAAAATGAGGTAGTGGGAGAAAAATTTAACTTAAGGAAGTTCAAAATGCTCAAACAGATGTTGATCAACTGCCTGAACCCGAGTTTGTTACTCATACAAATGATATAACAGCTCAACCTTCTGAAGCACAAGAGCTTTGTAGGTCAAGTAGGATACGTACTGTTCCAGAGAGATACAGATTTCTCATTAGTGAACAGAACGACGTATTGCTCACAGAAAATGATGAGCCTACAACCTATGAAGAGGTTCTGAATAGTTCAGAATCTAACAAATGGCTTCATGCCATGAAGTCAAAAATGGATTCCATGTATGAAAACCAAGTACGGACTTTGGTTGACCCACCCGAAGGAATAAAGCCTATAGGGTGCAAGTGGGTTTTCAAAAAGAAAATTGACATGGATGGTAATGTGATTACCTATAAAGCTAGACTTGTTGTTAAAGGTTATTGTCAAAGAGAATGAATTGACTACAATGAAACTTTTAGCCCAGTAGCTATGCTTAAATCCATAAGGATACTCCTAGCCATTGCTACTGATTATGATTATGAGATATGGAAAATGGATGTGAAAACAACTTTCCTTAATGGAAATCTGACTGAGGATGCGTATATGACACAACCAGAAGGTTTCATATCCAAAGATGGCAAAAAGGTATGTAAGCTTCAAAGATCCATTTATGGATTAAAGCAAGCATCTAGGAGTTGGAATATTCGGTTTGATGAGACAATCAAACAGTTTGGTTTCTTACAAAATTCGGATGAACCTTGTGTTTATAAGAAGGTTAGTGGGAGTGCAATCGTATTTCTTGTGTTATATTTAGATGAAATATTGTTAATGGGAAATGATGTCTCTGCCTTACAATCAGTCAAAATGTTGTTATCCGATAATTTCTCTGTGAAAGACCTTGGAGAAGCAGTCTATATTTTAGGGATAAAAATCTATAGAGATAGATCTAAAAGATTGCTTGGTCTTTCACAGTCTACCTACATAGATAAGATGCTAAAGAGGTTTAGCATGGAGCAGTCCAAAAAGGGATATATTCCCTTGACCCATGGGATTACTCTCTCAAAGTCTTTGTGTCCAAAGACACAAGATTAGAGGACACACATGAGTTTGATTCCATATGCTTCAGCTATAGGATCAATCATGTATGCTATGATATGTACAAGACCCGATGTATCATATGCTCTGAGTGTCACGAGTAGATACCAATCGGACCTTGGTGAGGGTCATTGGGTGGCTGTCAAGAATATCCTTAAGTACTTAAGAAGAACTAAGGATTTATTCTTGGTATATGGAGATGGAGATCTTACTGTGAATGGGTATACTGATGCCAACACCCAATCTAACAAGGATGATTCAAAATCTCAGTCAGGTTATATATTCACACTAAATGGTGAAGCAGTTATTTGGAAGAGTTCCAAACAGGAAATGACTGTTGATTCCACAACCAAAGGAGAGTACATTTCAGCTTCTAAAGCAGCAAAGGAAGCAGTTTGGATAAGAAAATTCATCACAAAACTTGGAGTGATTCCCAACATTATTAATCCAATACAATTGTATTGTGATAATAATGGAGCCATTGCGCAACCAAAGGAGCCACGGTCTCATCAGAGATCCAAACATGTACTCAAAAGATACCATTTGATTAGAGAAATCATTGGTAGGAATGATGTAAAGATAGAAAGAGTGCCCACGGATAAGAATATTGTTGATCTTTTAACTAAGCCACCTCCCTAAAAGAAATATGATTCTCATGTACTCGCCTATGGAATTAAATACAAAGGCGATTGGCTTTAGTGTAAATGGGAGCTTGTTAGAGGAGTGCTCTAAAAGCAATCACCGTTAGCACTTATTGTACAAATTTGATGTTCATTTGACATATGAATTGATAAGTGATCTTAAATCAATTAATGAAGTCCTTGATACATAACATAGCATGAAGGAAGTCATTATGAGATCATGATATTGAGATTCTTATTATGTGTAATTATGTTAGTATCAAAATTATCCCTAGTCATAGGATTAATGAGATGGGACATTATTAATCCAGACAGACTAGCACATGTTAAACTCCTTGATTGGATCGAGTAGTAGATCTCATAATCTATAAACATGAGATGTTTAGAGTTAACATGTGGATGCTTTCTAAGCATAGCTAAGTACATTGCATGACCAACTATAAGACAATCATATGGATAATCTATTCAAATGTCAATGATAGTCTCATCATAGCAATGATGCAAGTATCCTTAGACTTGAGGTACTCAAGGATATCTTGAATATTGATTATGTATTTTGACACTATTCCTTATTGCCTCAGAGAGGTAGCTCATAGAGTGGTGATTGGATACAGATTGAGGTATTCGAAGGTAATTGGGTAATGAACAAAGGATTCACCACTCTTAATAGAAGGAGTGTATACCCATGGCCTCTTGTCATGGTCATTACTCAGGAATCTCTGGCTGGAGTGGAAATTTCATAAAGATATTCTTCAATGACATATCTAATAGAGTAATGAGCCTCAAGGACAAGAACTAACATAACTTTAACTAGACGTGACGTAGTCAGTCTAGTGGGAGTTGACACATGTCCATACTCTAAACCAAGTGGGGTATAGAATGGTGAAAGGAATTGTCTATGGAAAGGTTCATAGTCAAACCACTGACTTTCCGGTCAATTGGGGATCATGATGTGTTGCTAGATACCGTTCATGACCTACTTAAATTAATTGTTAATTTAAGTGGCCAACATAACCAAAAACCTAATGGGTAACACACATTGAAGATATGGAGAATGAGTAAAATGGTCTTGGATAGGATCCAAAATATGAGAGAATTATTTCAGGATGGATCGCGATGAGATCGCATGGAAAAATCGTTCGGGAGTGACACGGGCCCGCGCGGGCTAGGCAGGCTGCTGGCCAGCCTAGCAGGCCAGCTGGACTGCCCAACAACAACCTGCAGTAGGCCCAGCACGCCTGCTGCCTTCCCATCTGTTGGCCAATAGTTGTTTTTGGCCTTAATTAGGCCAATTATGGCCAATTACTATTCATTTCTTTCCATTTTCTCCATTTTTGACTTTTCATCTTATTTTTTAATTTGATTCAAATAGAAAAGACATCAAATGGCAGAAAATAGACATGTGAAAAAAAATATTTTTAAGACAACAAAATTCTCTCAAGAACACTTTCAAAGCTAGCACTTTGAATTTGTTCAAACCATTTCTCTTAATAGTTTCTTCTTCATTCTTCGCGTGGATTATCATTAGAGACATCCTAGTGTGGATTGTTGTGGTTTGCTACAACCCAACAAAGTGAAGATTTGAAGAACAAATAAGAAATTACAAGGTATAATTTTTAACATTTACATTTATATAAATTAGTTTTAATGGTACAAGTATGATCCTTTGTTTTGGGTTTTGAAAAATTTTATTTTTCGCTGCGTTTATGAATATGATTCATTCTTCAAAACTCTACAATAAAGTATGTTGTGGGAGATAAAGTGTTTCTTTAGGTTTCTCCTTGGAAAAACGTATTGAGATTCGGTAAAAAGGGAAAGTCAAGTCCAAGATTCATTGGTCCTTATGAGATTTTGGAAAGAATCGGACAATGGCATAACCGTTAACGCTTCCACCAGAGTTGGATAAAATGTATAATGTTTTTCATGTGTTGATGCTAAGGAGATATAAGTCTGATCTGACTCATGTTATTCCAACTGAGGAGATAGAAGTGCAGACTGACTTGACATAAGAAGAGGAACCGATGGCTATATTAGTAGGGGAAGAAAAAGTTTTATGAAATAAGAAAGTTCCATTAGTTAAAGTGTTTATGCGGAATCATGCTATTAAAGAAGGCACATGGGAGAACAAAGAAGTCTTGAACAAGCAATATCCTTAATTGTTCAACAAAGAATGAACAAGTAAAATTTAGAGGTTGAAATTTATTTTAAGTGGGAGAGAATGTCATATCTGCTAATTTATATCTAAGTCACGCGAGTTGTTAAATCGGCTCGTCGGTTTGACCGAAGTCTAAATTTAGACTTTTATTGAAAAATAATTGCAATAATGGCAATTAATTATGAAAAATACTTAATAAATTGTTTAAAATATTTTAAGATGTTAAATTTCGGTAAAGGACTAAATTGCAAATTTTGAAAAGTTTAGGGATCAATTTGCTATTTACCAAAAATTAAAGGATTTATTGGGATAATCATAAATTAAATACATGAATTGGGACAAAAAATGCATGTGGAGGCTAGCCACACCAAGTGGCAACCCTTAATTGGCCATATAACATGCATGAATGAGATATTTAATGTATATAAGCTTAGGTGTTCCATAATTAATTAAGTTTGTCATCTTTCTCTTAATTGTATTTCCTTCTTCATTATCACTCTTGATCTAGAATTTGCTATCTTTTAATTGTCTTCCACATTTTCTTGAAGCACCACACACCAAATGACATACAACAATTATCCAAGTGAGGTGCATGAATTAAACATTAATGAGAGTTTCTAGAATGTGGCTTAGGTGTCCCCCATCTTAATGACTTTTGTCATCTTCTTCTTGATTGTTTCTTCTTCTTCCTTATCCATTTTCATTGAGGAAAATTTTTTTCTCTACACCGACCCACGTTTCCCCTTTGATCAGCCATAACCAAAGCTTGATTCTAGTGAAAGAAAGTGTGAAAAAAAGAGAAAAGGCATGGGAAATTCCATTTTTCATGCTTAAGGAAGCATAAGAGAGTAAGGAGAAGGGAGAAATTAGGCTTATGAATTTTTAATGATCTGTTTATGAACTTTAGAAATTCAAAGTGACAAGGATTTCGCTCAAAGGAGCAAAGGAAAAGAGAAAGAGAAGTAAAGAGAAAGAAAAGAGAAAAAGTGAGGTTTGTGGATAACCTAAGGCAATAGCCTATTTTATTTTTTTGCATGATTTAATTATTTGGCATGTTGATGACTCTGAATTAATAGTATTTTTTGATGAAAATCTTGGGGATGCATGTTTGCTAGACTTAGGATTTAATTTGGTAAAAATTGAATGTGATTAGTTTGTATGTTCCTTGCTGGAAATTGATGAGCAATGTCCACTTAAACTATTATAACTTAATTTTTTGGAACTCGAATTTGCATGTTGTTTATTGGGTTTGAAAGCTAAGACATATGACTATAAGTTCTATTAAGAACATAAAACCAAAAAAATATATCTGTAATTATCCAGAAAAATTCATAGATTTCAGACTTAGAATCTGTCTTGAAAATTCTGGGCAGAATTTTTAGTGACTAGTCAGTGTTATTTTTATCATATCTTTTGATACAGAACTCAGAATTAAGTGATTCAAGTTGAGTATTAAATCTAAGATCCATAAATAAAATTTTTAAGAAGATCATATAACTAAATTCAGAACGTAATAGGATAAACATTAAGGTCCAAAACAGAGAACAGAATCTGCCAGTGACAGGGAAGCATATGAGTTGAGGAATGAAATGAGTAAAATAATGTGAACCTTGTTATATTATGTATATATTATTTTAATTGAGTGATTATGTGATTATTTTGAGACATTACATGCATGAAAAGTGTGAATATAATTGTTATAAATTTTAATGAAATTGTATAAGCCCTAGAACACCTAACTATAACCAACTTAGGATAGTTTGGCATGCCAAATAGGGGGGAGTATGATGAAAATGAAAACCATTAATGGTATGATTATTGAAGCCAGTAATAGCACTATTATCTACACCGGGATGACACTATTATTTATGTCAGTAATGGCACTGTTATCTACGCCGGTAATGGCACTATTATCTACGCCAGTAATAGCACTGTTATCTACGCCGGTAATGACACTTATATGCGCACATCATATTGCCCAAATGACACT
The DNA here is from genome assembly GCA_023653625.1 of Triadica sebifera. Taxonomy (NCBI): domain Eukaryota; kingdom Viridiplantae; phylum Streptophyta; class Magnoliopsida; order Malpighiales; family Euphorbiaceae; genus Triadica; species Triadica sebifera. The sequence continues at coordinate 10,892,838 of CM042903.1, read as the reverse complement.
CCTAAGTGCCTATATGGCAACTCCGTTATCCTAGTCAGTAGTTCATAGGTGTCTTGGGCATAAATAAAAAGATTATAGTAAGTAAAGAAGTTATGGAAAATAAATGGATTATTGAAAATAAAATGGAACTATGAGTTGTGCCATGAATAAAAAGATGATTGAGTGTTTTGGGCATAAATAAAGAAGTTATGGAAAATAAAAATGGAATTAGGAATTGTAACATGGTTATTTATGATGGGTTATGTAATGATGTGTTAATAAAATAAATAAGTATGAGATAAGACAATATAATTTGATGTCTATACATGCTAGAATACCATGATTTGCATGAGAATATGATTAAGCATAAGTTGATATATGATAATTTATGATTGCTTAAAATAGTTTATTGCCTTATTTATATGCACCATTAAGCCAAGAGCTTAGCATGGGAGTTCTCTCACACAAATTTAGTGAAGAATAAATAGAAGATAGTAGATAAAGCCAGCAGTGACCTAATCCAGAAAAGCAACCTATTTCACACATCGGGGTTACACAACTTTTGCATATTATCTTGTAAATTTTATTTTGCAGTATTTATAAAATAAACAGTATGTTTTGTAAAGAACATGTTATGATATAAAAATGTAGCTTATCTTTCATGCTATGATTTCTTTTATAATGAAAAGTAAATAAATAGTAAATGAAAAAAATATGAATGATTTTCATGCATACAAATTTTGAAAATGATATTTTAACTGATGAAGTCAGTGTAGCACACCCTCATCCGGGCACGAGCTGCTGGGGTGAGGGGGTGTTACACCTTAAGTTGTTATTTCATCCAAAGAATTTGAGTACAACAACATCCTGCTGTCACATACTCCTCTTCAGCAGTAGAAAGAGCAACTAAAACTTGTTTCTTGCTAAACCAAGAAACTAATCATTCATATAAAGTGACAAGTGTTTGAAGTACTCTTTCTATCCAAGAGACTTCCAGTGTAATCAGCATCTGAATATCCTATAATATGAAAGGATGAATTTCTAGGATACCATAAACTTAGATGCAATGAGCCATGTAAATATTTTAAATTTCTTTTCACAGCATTCAAATGTGATTCTTTAGGGCATGATTGAAAGCGAGCACATAAGCATACACTTCACTTTATATCAGGTCTAGAGGTAGTAACATATAAGAGTGATCCGATCATACATTTATAGAGCTTTTCATTAATGCTCTTACCCTTTTCATCTTTGTCCAATTTTGTTGATGTTCTCATTGGAGTCTTGGCATTTTTGCATTATTCCATTCCAAATTTCTTGATTAAGTCTTTGGCATATTTGGATTGGTTGATGAATATGCCCTCATTGCTTTGTTTTATTTGTAGACTAAGGAAGAACTTTAGCTCACCCATAATGCTCATTTCGAATTCCCTAGTCATACACATAGCAAATTATTGCTAAATCAGTTCATTAGTAGACCCAAATATGATGTCATCAACATAAATTTGAAAAATTAGAATATCATGCTTATGCTTTTTAATAAATAAAGTAGTGTCAAAATTCCCCTTTGAAAAATTATTTTCTAAAAGAAAAGAACTTAGTTTTTCATACCAAACTCTTGGTCTTGTTTCAAACCATATAAATCTTTTGAAAGTTTAAATACATGGTTAGGCAAATTACGGCTTTCAAAACCTGGTGGTTGTTCTACATAAACTTCTTCTTCTATAAAACCATTTAAGAAAGCACTTTTGACATCCATTTGACAGAGTTTGAAATTCATATGGCATACATATGCTAAAAGTATTCTTGTGGCTTCTAATCTAGCTACCGGAGCATAGGTCTCATCATAATCTATTCCTTCTTCTTGATTATATCCCTTTGCAACTAGCCTAGCCTTATTCCTAGTTATTGAGCCTTGATCATCTGGTTTATTTCTAAATACCCATTTACTTCCAATGATTTGATGCTCCTTGGGTCTAAGAACTAAGGTCCATACCTTACTTCTCTCAAATTGGTTGAGTTCCTCTTGCATAAAAATCACCCAACTTTCATCATTAAGAGCCTTATCAATACTTTTAGGCTCAATTTGAGAGACAAAGGTAAGATTAGAATCTAAAGGTTTAAGATGAGATCTAGTACTTACTCCCTTTGTAGGATCACCAATGATTTGCTCCTTAGGGGTGATCTTTTGTCAATTTTCATTCCTTTGGGAGCTCTTGCTTGTTTTCCTCTTGAGCTTGAAGTAGAGAGTCATCTTGATGTGAATATTTTGATCATTTTCACCTTTTTCACTTTCAAGATCAAGTTTTTCCATTGTACCTACAACATCATCAAGAACACTAGCTTTCACAAGATCAAGCTTACTAGATTCATCAAAAACAACATGCATAGATTTTTCAATAGTTAATGAATTTTTATTAAAGACTCTATAAGCTTTTCTAGTGGTGGAGTATCCTAAAAATATACTCTCATCAGATTTAGAGGCAAATTTTCCAAGGATTTCCTTGGTATTCAATATGAAACACTTGCATCCAAATACTCTAAAGTATGATATCATGGGATTTCTTCCATTCCATAACTCAAAAGAAGTTTTGTTTAAGAGAGGTCTTTTGAACACTCAATTTGAAATATAACATGCAGTATTTGTGGCTTCGGCCCAAAAGTAAGTTGGTAAACCATATTCATTGAGCATTGTTTGAGCCATTTCAATTAAAGTTCGATTTTTCCTTTCAATTACCCCATTTTGTTGAGGTGTCCTAGGAGATGAAAAATTCTGTGAAATGCCATGTTCTAGACAAAAAATTTCAAAGTTTTCATTTTCAAATTATTTGCCATGATCACTTCTTATTTTTGAAATACAATATCCTTTTTCATTTTGAACTCTCTTAGCACAGATTTTGAAAGTTTCAAAAGCATCACTCTTTTGAGCTAAGAAAATTACCCAGGTGAATCTAGAGTAGTCATCGACAATGATAAAGGCATAGTGTTTTCCTCCTAAGCTTGCAACTCTAGTAGGTCTAAAAAGATCTAGATGCAAGAGTTATAGTGGTTTTGAGGTACTTATAATGTTTTTGGATTTGAAGGATGACTTATGTTTTTTTTCCTCTTTGGAAAGGTTCACATGTCTTGTCTTTTTCAAATTTGACTTTTGGTAGTCCCTTTACCAGCTCTCCTTTGCTGAGGCTTTGAATTAAATTCATGCTTGCATGGCCAAGCCTTCTATGCCATAGCCAAGATTCATCACTAGTAATCACAAGACACTTAGAGGAAAAGATTAGATATTTTGTGTAAGTCTATTATGTAGGTATTGACATCTCTACTTCCTTTAAATATCTTTTGGCCATTAATAAAGGTTATAAGACATTTGTCATAAGTAAAGATAACTTGATTTTCCCTATCACATAATTGACTTACACTTAACAAGTTATGTTTCAAACCATCAACAAGTAAGACATCTTCAATGAAAGTAGTACCATTAAGACCAATAGAGCCAATGCCAATTACCTTACCCTTAGCATTGTTTCCAAAGGTTACTTTACCCCCATTAATACTTTTGATTTCATTGAATAGTTCTTTATCTCCAGTCATATGCCTTGAGCATCCACTGTCTACTAGCCAAGTATTTTTGTTTATTATGGACTTGAGGCATACCTATAAAATCACAATTCAAGTATTATTTTTAGGTACCCAAATGAGCTTGGGTCCTTGGGGGTTAGCACATGAAGGTTCCCAATGAGCCTTCCTTATTCAGCAATGTTTATTTATATGACCAAATTTCATACAATAATTACATTGTTTAGCTCTAAATATGCTTTTTGATCTTACTATGCTTTTGACTACCATTTTCCTATTAGGTAGAGTTTGTGAGCAATGGCATGCACATGCATGATGACTTGATGCTTTCCTAAGTGCATGCTTTTTATACATAAAAGCATGATTAGCCTTTTGAGGTTTCCTTCTTAGGCTTACCAACCCTTGATCATTCCTCTTATGTATAGAAGGTTTAGTGTATGTTATGCGTTTAGCCCTTGGGGCTGTTACTGCTACTGTGGAGATGTGGGGTTCACTTGACTTAACAAAAGTAGTCTTGTGAGATGAAGATGATGTTCCTTTAAATCCTAGACCATGTCTTATTAAAGATGGTCTTTGAGACACAATGAGAGTATCTAAACTCTCTTTGCCCTTGTGAAATTTAGAAATGGAGTTTCTAAGTTTCTCAACTTCATTTTTCAAAACATTATTTTCTTTAAGTAGGGATTTAGTTGAGGGTCTTGAGGAGTACTCATCTAATGATTTTTGAAGAGATTCATTAGAGGATTTAAGCTCAAGGTTTTCTTTTTCTAAAACTTCCATTTTTCTTTTCAAACTAGAAATGTTGTTCTTGTAAGTATTGAATTTACATTTATATTTTTCTAGTTCTAGATTCAATACCTCTATCAAACTTTGCTCATCATCATCTTCACTATTACTATCATTATCACTACTATCATTATTAAATGAGTATGAGTAAAGTGATCCTACCTTATCCGAGATGTGATCCTCTATAGCCATGAAGCATAGGATGACCTTTTCACTTTCATTTTCATCTTTTTCGTTTGAAGAGCTTTCATCATCCCATGTAACTTTGTGACCTTTTTCCCCATTGTCTTTTTGTTATTTGCTCTTGTGTTTTTTGAGCCTTGGACATTCTGGTTTAATATGTCCCTTTTTCCCACATTCATAACACTTTACCTCCTCTTTACTCATTTGAGAGTCATTTGAGAAGTGTTTGAGATTTATTTGCTTGAATTTTCTAGAGTTGCCCATTCTCTTCTCAATTATTCTTTTCAGCCTTCTTGAAAGCATTGCAATATCCTCATTTGCATCATCACTCTTTTCTTCATCATTTTCAACTTATTCTTGAGATTTTGAATTAGAGGCTTTTAGTGCTACAGACTTTCTTTCTTTTGGCTCGGCTTCAAGCTCTCTATCTCTTTTTACTGCCATTTCATGTGTTAGAAGTCTGCCAATCAGCACATCAGTATTTATGATGCTCATGTCTTCATTGGCTTCTTCTATACTAGCAACTCTTGAACCGTAATCTTTGAGAGGAAGACTTCTCAGAATTTTGTTGTTTACATCTTCCAAGCTCAAGTGTTTCCCAAGCTTTCTCATGCCATTTATGATGGCTAGAAGACAGTTTGTCATGTCGGCGATTGACTCATTGGATTTCATCTTGAAGTGTTCGTACTCTGAAGTGAGTACTTGAATCTTCTTGGATTTAACTTGCTTTGTTCCTTCATGATAATTTTCCAATGTTTTCCACATGTTATATGTTGTTGGGCAATGTTGTATTTTGCTACATTCTTCAATGGATAGTGAGCTTGAGAGAATTGCCATTGCATTTTTGTTTTTGAAATTTGCTCTTCTTTGGGGCTCTGTCCAATCATCTCTTGATAGGATTTCTTCTTCACCATCAGCTCCTCTTCTGGTTGGTGGTGTCCATTCTTTCTGAAAGCTATCCCAGACTTCAATTCCCTTACCATTGAGATATGTCTCCATCCGGAATTTCCAATGAGCATAATTTGCTCCATCAAAGTAAGGCTTGAGACTTTGGAATCCTTCATTGGCCATTTTTTGATCTTTGCTAGCACTGTTTAGGCTCGATGCTAGACTAAGCTTTTATACCAATTGTTGCCCAGATAATAAACCAAGAAAGGGGTTGAATTGGATATTAAAAATTCTTAACTTTTAAGTGCGGAATAAAAAGTTAAGTAAAGTAGGGATAGGAAGATATCACACAAGAAATTTATAGAGGTTCGGGTATTAATAAACCCTACTCCTCTCCCCAATCTCAATTGGGAGTTTCACTAACACACTAAGTATTACAATGGAGTTTTACAGGCTCACTCTCAATTATGGTGTTTCTATCAATGGATGACACCTAACGTAGAAATCCCTTGTGTTTTAATGGCTCACACAATAAACCAATTCCTTGTGTTTTATGGCTCACACAAATAACTCTTACAAGTGTTTTACTCTTAACCCAATATACCCAAACTCACTTGAGTAGTAGATTACAAAGAGAAACACTCAAAAATCTATAATGCTCAAAAATTATGAGCAAAATGATTTTTACAGAGAATTAAAGTTTTGTTGAAAGTAATTAATGCACAAATGGCTACAACAAGATTTTGATTCAAAGTAATTGTTATTCTCTTGTTCTGGATTCATAAATGACTTGCACTTATACTTCCTTGGAGAATTATAGTCGTTTGGATGCATTTAATACGAAAATAGCCATTGCACCAACTCTTAATTTCGCGCCTGATATGTTTCTCTTTCCTTAGTCACGGTCGTGAATGTTCTTCCAAGCCGTGGTCCAAGTGGTGACTTTGACCGTGAAGCATTCTGAAAGGAATTGAAGTATTTAATCACATGTGTGACTTTATTATTTTACGGACGTGAATATCCTTCCAAGGCATGGTCCAAGTTGTGACTCTGGTCATGAAGCTCTCTAAAGGAATTTGACATGTTTTATCACGGACATGACTATCTTTCACGGACATGACTGATATGATCATTCACGGTTGCTATGATTCTTCATGGCTGTGAACTTTAAATGCTGGATAGTTGGCGCTAAGCTACATCACGGACGTGACATAAATAGTCACAGGCGTGAACATGCTATTTCTTTATTTTTTTTACTTTCAAAGTTAGTTTTCCATTCTTGCATCATACTCCATACTCTGTTCAATAAACTTAGAGCACAAGTATGTTAAATACATTATTGCTATTTTATTTATTAGCATCAAAATGACAGAAATACCCCTCAAGGTTTAACAACATGGTTTTCAAATAAATTGTGAGTATATGATTATTTTAATATGAAATGGGTATTGGTTATAGAAACAAGTAATTAATGGTGTCAATTGCCCATTTTTCTACCTGAGGACTGACATAGGATAGATGGTGCACCATTATGGGGAAGTTACGGTACCGATATGGATATGATGCAGGGACAGGGTGGCTTAAGCTCTGAGAGCGCCCTTGATCCTGATTACACACACATGACGTGATTATATTTGGTCAAGATGGCTTAAGCTCTGGGAGGGCCATTGACTCGAGATTATGATGAATAGGGTGGCTTAAGCTCCGGGAGCGCCCTTATTTCACACCCCGTATCTGGAGAGTTCAGGAACAAGATTTAAGCTAATACTAATTAAAGACTGTGGAATGAAATATAGAAAATTTATTATTGACATAAGTAACAAAATATGAAATGCTTACATGAGGTAGTGAGAATTTAATTATTGCATAAGGTTATTATGTTTATACTGTTATGTGATGTGCCTATTTATTTATTTAACAAATATGTAATAAAATTAAGTGTGCCATGATTTATTTGAGTCATGCATTTGTGTGACCACTTGGGAAAAACTTAGTGCCTATATATACCACTAAACTAGAGATAGCTTAGCGTGGGTTCTTCTCATGTAGGAACTGGACCTGGAGATAGTAGAAAGTGAAGGCCTATATATACCACTAAACTAGAGATAGCTTAGCGTGGGTTCTTCTCATGTAGGAACTGGACCTGGAGATAGTAGAAAGTGAAGTTGGTCCGAAAGAAAATCCAAGCTCATATCAGAAGAGGCATAAGAAACTTAGAGGGTTGATTAATAATCACTTTTCTTTTTGAGTTTGACCAAACATATGGGTTTTGGTAGACATGTCATGTATTTAGTTCAGGAGCATGCCTTATATTTTGATATTGTATTCTAAGCAATCATGTGTGAGCTCGTTATGCCACAAATGATCAACTATGTAACTTAATCAACTACCATAAATAAATAAATATATATATATATATATATATATATATATATATATATATATATATTGATAATTAGAGCGATAAGCCAAATCCAATATAAAAAAATGAATTATTTTAATTTAAACGATAGAAAAACTTAGTCAGACAGATTTATCGAGTTAAACTTATGACATCCTTCTTATATATGAGGGATTATCCCTAATATATAAGTGGGGTGTTACAATGGAAGATCCTAGAATACAAATCTCTTCTTCCAATGACCTTTTTGAGCATGCTGAAAAGGTTTTCCAAATGCATTATCAATATGTCTGACCTATTCATAAACCTCCTTTCTAGTTAATGGCAAACTTGCTACTCGCACAATTTTTTTTCTTACAATAAGCGTGATTATGGGGGGGAAATGTCTGATGACTCATATAAACATTTTTATTGATATGATTTAAATGTTGGTCCATTGTGTTGTCTTCACAAATCGGACATGCTTTTTATCCTTTCACTGTGTACCCAGATAAGTTACCATAAGCTGAAAAATCATTTATAGTGCAAAATATCATAACATGTAAGGTAAAGATGCATTCACTATATGCATCATACACAAGCACACCTTCATCCCACAATAATTTCAAATCATCAATAAGTGGTGTAAGGTAAACATCAATATCATTTTCCTGTTGTTCGGGTTCTGATATCAACAATGACAATATAATATACTTACGCTTCGTAGTCAACCAAAGAGGCAGATTGTGAACCATAAGAAGAACTAGCCATGTGTTATATCAACTATTGAGTGTGCCATAGGAGTTAATTCCCTCCACACAGAGGCCAAGCCTCAGATTCCTAACTTTACCACTAAATTCATGAAACATTCTATTAATTGTTCTCTACTGTGGAGAATTTGCACGATCTCTCAGTTTTCCATCATGTTTACTGCATTTTGCATGCCACCTCAAGTTTTTTGCATCTTTTACATTTGTAAACAAGCGTTTGAATCTTGGTATTATAGGTAAATACCATAATACTTTAGTTGGAGGCCTTTTCTTATCCTCAAAAGAAACTTTTCCCTGTTTTGTAGCGTGACGCCCCACATCTTGGACACTCATGCAAGTCCTTATATTCATTTTGATACAATACACAATCATTTGGACATACATGTATCTTCTTATATTCCATACCCATTGGACACAATATTTTTTTAGCATCATCGGTGAATGTGTGAAGCTCGTTTCTCTTCGGAAGCATCTCTTGCAACAATTCTAATAGTGTCGTGAAACTCTTATCACTCCACCCATTTTTTCTTTCATGTTGAAGAGGTTAAACACGACAGACAACTTTGTGAAATTAGTACAATCAAGATACAAAGGCTTCTCAGCATAGATTAACAATATTTGAAGGTATTCCGGTATTTCCATAAAATATTTTGTATCATGTTTCATCTCATCTTTACAATCATTCTCTTCATTGTCAATATTATTTTCTCCTTGAATTTCAAATTCATTATTATTGAAATGTGTCCTAGGAATTACACTCTCACCATACCATATCCATCATGTGTAATATTCCATAAAACTACGCCTTATTATATGAGATTTCACTATTTGAATATCACAAAATTTTCTCATGTTCTTACAATCAACACAATAACATACAATCATTTCTTCTCTTTCCCTCATTTGCTTTTCCTTTGTAATTCTAACAAATTCCTCAACTTCATTCAAAAATTCTAATATAGTACATCTACCATACATCCAACTTCGATCTATATCTAGCAACATAATATAAACCTCAGTACTTCTAATCATAATAAACATTATATATAGGGTCATTTTCGCTCCAACCTCACCCATCCTTAAACGTCAATCCTCACTAGTGAATGCTTATCTAGTTTTGGAATCCTAAAAAAAATCAGGCAACATTTTCCTTCAGTTCTCCAAGTACACAATGTAAATAGAATAATTCATTTATATACATGTATCCAGAAAACATTCGAAAAATGACACCAAGATTTTTTCTTGGAACCAAAAATCATATATGCATTCATATCCTAAGTGAGATTTGATGTTTAAGAATAGTCCCAAATCGGGGACTATTCAAGACTTACTCTTAATAAGTAAATCTTGAATGGGTACCTAGGCTCATTAAAATTTTTATATTTTTTATGTTCTAAATGTAAAGGGTTTTTTCAAATTTAATTTGAAAGCAAATATTATATGCAAAACCATAGAGAATAATGAATTTATAAACTAAATATAAACTAAATAAACTAAAATATAATAAATAAATATAATAAATAAAAAAGTAATATTTATAATATAAATATAAAAAAATTAATAAATTAAAAAAATAATTTTTTTGAATTTATAAATTCAAAAATTGAAAAGAAAAATAATAATAAATGTATATAATTTAATTGATTTTATGATATAATTAATTTAATTAATTTAATATAATGCTAATATGACATAAATTTAATAAACATATTCGATTAAGTAACAATCGTGAATCGTTTAATGAACATTTTCAATTTTCATGTGAATCGTTTTCTAAACACTTTCAATACTTAAATGAAGAAATTACTACAGAGAATATAAATGAATACAGGGTTAATGAATATTATATTTATACATATTTCATAGTAAGATAAATATGTTACTAAATTCTTTTATCGACAATGTGTACTTATATTTTGCTTTAGTAATTTCTTTTATTACATAATTACTACTGTGAATCAAATGGGTAGTTTGAAGTCATGGAAAAAGGAAGAAAATAAACTTATAAAAGAAATGCAAAACTAATTAGGCAATTAGAGAAATAAATTCATGGCGCAGTTACCTAAAGAAAAGACTAAAAGTTACATCACAATATATATAAAAATAAATTTATAAAGTAGAAAGTAATAGTCATTATCTGTTTTGCTTTGCTTTGCTTTACAGCTTCCAAGACCCGTTTAAGAAATTCCTATAATATAAGGTATTTTAAAGCTGAAATTCGTATCTATGTAACTTTGTATTTGTGTATATATTGATGTATTTGGCTTCTCTAATTTTTTTTAATTCGCTAAAAATGGTTGGCCTAAACGAAATTAAGATTTTCTTCTTCCTATATTGATATTTTATTATTTTTATTATTATTCACAAATTATACATTTTTCTGTTTTTGAGGACTAGAGTTGGAAATTAAAACCGTTATTGAAATATTAGTTGAACAACTATGGTAACTTTGGAGCTAATTTTTCAAATGGATTGGGTGTGCCGTTACTGAGTTTAAACTATTGGGCTGTTCATCATCTGTGGTTCAAATCAGCCGCTTTGTCGTTTTGTGAACTCGACGAGATTACTTGCACCACGAAATGACAAAATGAATAAAACCACCGTTAATTTATACAACTATCAATTAATAACATAATCTATTCAAAAAAAGAAAAAAAAAACAGGAATCTAATTTAATGTGTAATATCTATTTAATCTATAATATAAGGCAGTAAGAACATTGGGAAGGCTTCTTGAATTTGTTGGATATTTACGTTTGACTTCACTCAACAAACAAGTTCTCGTCCACCAATCAGGATGTCATTGTTACACCAAATCCATAATTCATTAGTATCCATTTGCAACCCAAATTACTAAAAATACAGAACAAATAAGAACCCACAAAATCCCATGATGGACTGTCATTCTACATTCTCAAAAATACGAGTGAAAATACAAGAAATAATCACAAAAACTAGTTTAATTTAAAGAAATTTCACACCTGCAAGTTCAAATTTTGCCGAGAAAATCAGAGACTTTTAGAGAAAATTTCCCGTGAATCTATAGGTTGTTTCACGAATCTTGGCAAATGGAAGAAAGAAAAAGAGAATTGCGAAGCAAAGAGAAAATTTGTGATGAAGTTCACACCCATTGAAGTTGTAAAGGTGAGTAAGTCATATTAGCATTAGGGGTTGACAGCAGTGTTGAAGCTGTGTGGGACTCAGGACTAGAAGGGCTAATTGCGTGTTGTAAAGGCAATAAATTTTAAGACAATATAGGCTAGTTGTTGGGTATGGTAATTAAGGCAGAATATTTTAAGACAATAGGGGTTTGTTTTTTTTCTAAGAGTAGACAAGTATATTCTACAGTAGACTTCATTTTGTACGAATAATAGACACATATAATATATGTACATTTTAAGCATCACTCCTATTTAACTACAAATGCATATTATTATGTATATATGCATTTGTCCTTATAAATACCATATATATCAATTATTATTTTAATTAAATTTATTTAAATGTAGTTTTATTATTAATTATTTTTTTAAAATAGAACATGTATGTCCTTTATTTAATTTAAATATTAATTGGTTAAATATTTATTTGTATTATTTTAATTAAATTTATAAATTATATATAATCTCAATTAATTTAATATATATATATATATATCAATTTTGAAAAAAATAAAATTATGTCAATATTTTAAATTAACCCAAAATTACATATGAAGCAAGCTAGCATTAATTTAAAATTTTCTTGAATTAATTAATTAATCCAAATATTTTTGAATTAATTTAAAATTATCTCATTTACTAATAGACATCTATTGTTTATTGAGATGTATACATATACCATGTCATTTTTTATTTACAAAAATGTCACTATATTTTATGTTATGATATTTCTACAATAAATATGTATAACCTTCTATCATATGTGACTGTTGTTTAGTAAGATATGCGTCTATTGTATATGTTGCATTTTACATGTTTGTCTTTTATATAATAGACATATATATCTTGTCATTTTATCACTTTATTTACAAAAATACTACCGTAATTTTTTTATTTATTTAATATTTTTATAACAGACACGTATAATCTTCATTTAGTCATTTATGTACCAGTATACAGTCCAATAATTAATATATCTCAATTTTCTCAAGTGGTGGTCAAGCTTGACTCCAAGATTTTGGTAGACCAAACTTCAAAGCATCCGGTAATAATTTTCAATTAAAAAATTATTACTAAATAAAATATCTTCTTTGATTGTCATTAACAAAGTTTAACAAAAAATGCAAGAAAAAAGAAAGAAAGAATTATATACAATATACAAATTAGCAAATAAAATCATTCAATGTAGAGTATTTCTTTTACTTCATTATTTTATTATAGGAAACCCAAACACTAAAAATACATAAAAAAAAATTATTTCTTATAATTCTTAATTATATTATATATATAAGAAAGTTCAAAAATTTTGGAGAGGCTAGGCCCTCTCATACCTTTATTAAACTCCGACTCCGTTCGCATGCATATATTTATATATATTTTCAATCTCCAAGAAATAAAAGGAGGAAATATATGCATGAAGCGACAATGGGTACAACTTTTTTTTTTTTACATTGAAAATTTTCGAGAGGTATTTAATCTCAATAAATTAATTGTCCATTGTTTTGAGAGAAATCCATAGATATATATGGCTATATTATTCATCATGCACCTACCGGCAAAATTCCACTAGAAGTAACCATTATCCAAATTTTGATCCAATGCAAGCTCATGTAAAGAAATATCATCGACAAAAAGCCCATGATCTTCAATCATCTCTGAATTATTTCTAGCACCACTAGCACTTGTCTCAATATTCTCATCTGCTAAATATACATCATCAAATGAACCCATATATTGTTTCTCCTGTTGCTGCTGCTGATGTGCTTGAATCTGTCTCAGATCATATTGATTATAATTAAAAGTAGAGTTGCTAAAAGGAGCCATTATTGTAACTTCATTGACGCTATGATTTTGTACACTAACTTTACCCAATTGGAAGTTCAAATTGACTGGACCCTTCTGGCACCCAATAAGTGAAGTAGCTCTGCTACGACAACCTGTAAAATGTTGCACTAGAGCTCTAAAATTGCTTGTATTAGCATTGAAAAGGGTGGTGGGTATCTTCTTGGAAGACCTGGACCTTCTTCGAATTGGCTTTGAAGCACAATTGACCTTGTCATTAGGGATCAATTCGCCTATACCATTTGCTGTAGTTGAACAAGTATATGATGGACCATTTGTTGTGGTAACTATGGTGGCATCTGATGAGAATCCAAAGGAAGAAGAAGAAGGAGAAAACACCGTTTCCTGCCCATTAATGGTTTCATCATGGAATTGATGAAACCATTCAGCAGAGCTAGGTATAATGTCACTCATGTTGATTTTTGTGGTATGCAAAGCAAGAAACTTGCACTTAGTATATTTATATAGTGTGATTATATATAATTACATATATATAGAGAGAGTAATTATTGATTATATCAGCCGCCAGTCAAAGTAAACATACTCTGGATTATTCCTAAGGAAATTATAGAGAGAACGAATGGAAAAAATAGGGACAGAGACTCAGAGTCCGTGATTCATGTGGCTTCGAGGAAGCAACATGTGTTGATTTAATTGAAATTGTTGACCTAATTAATATTTGAATTTAACGTCAGTTTTTTAGACTGATATTTTTGTTGAGATTGTTTATATCCAATTTATGACTTTATTCACAAATTAAGTCAACAATAAAAAATCACTTAAATAGAACAATTAAACAGTTAATAATTTACTTATATAATATTTTATTATTAATTTGGATTATTACTAAAATTATATATCAAAGTCAAGAGAAATATTTTCTATGCCTCTTCAAGAACCACTTGCTCCTAATCCTGTTTAGTATAATTAAAATATGTTAAATTACTTCTTATTAACACTGCACTTTGTCAACAATAGTACTACTAATTTTCTTCCTCAATATGTTTTTTTTTCTGTTTTCTTTTAATTTTTCTGCAGAGATACTTATACAGCATTAATACCATTCTTTATGACATATATATGTGCTATGTGTGTATCTGAGCATTTGGGAGAGAAGTATAAAAGTTATTAGGTTTGAATCCTGCTCTTAGACAATGGCAACCGAGTTTCTTTTGACTAGAATTTATTATTCCGCATGTTTAAATTAGCTTTATTGGCATCATTCAAATGTTTCCCTTACAACTACTTTTCTTTAATTTTTTTTAGTCAAACTTGAGTTTATTATTATTATTAAATAAATGGTCGACTGGAAATTCGAATTCGATACCTCACAATCCTGATTAGTAGACCAATACTAATAGAGCTACTGTAGTTGCCAATAAAGCTTTTTCAGTTACAAACCAGCTTACACAACAATATTCACACATAGAGGATTATATTGAAAGCAAAGAAGTAACAAAATGTTCATTACAGCAGCAACAACACTGCGGACAAAGCTATGAAGGTTTTCACACAAGGAATGTAAGGAACAAAGCTTAGCTACTTAGCTTAATCAATTAGTTGCAGGATAATTATCATGAGCTCATTATATTGTATCTTTTTTCCTACTTTTTTAGGATTCTTTCATTTAGTTAGTTTCACATGTGAACTTGATGACTGTATTATATAAGGAGAACTAGCTTCTGTAATTTGCATTTATTGATTGAGGTTTTCTTCCCTCCAAAAGTTCTCTGTTTTGCTATATGGTATCAGAGCAATATTTTTTCTTCTCCTTCATTTCTTTCTATTGATTTCATGATTGTTTCTTGAGCAAACTCAAAGAAAATGGATGCAAGAGTTGATAAGAATCCAACAAGTCCATATTTTCTTCATACAAATGAAAATCCAAGTCTAGTACTTGTTTCACTAGCTCTACCCTAGTATGATTTATCAATCATGGTATTGAGCTATGAAGATGACATTATTATCGAAGAATAAGATTCAATTCATTGACAACACCATTCCAGTTCCACATCAAGGAGACTCAACTTATCAAGCATGGAGAAGATGAAACATGATGGTTCTTTCATGGATCATTAACTCAATTTCAACTTCGATAGCTCTATCTATCATTTGGTTTGACAGCACCATTGATATATGGCAGGATCTTGAGGATCACTTTACATAAGGTGATGTTTTTCAAATTGCTGATCTCCAATATGAATTTCATTTACTTACACCAGGTCAAACTATTGTCTCTAAGTATTTCACACAATTGAACATTGTTTGGAATGAACTGACTAATCTGAGGCCAATACCAAGTGAATTACATCGATGGTATCTTAAATATTTAACACGTAACAACTCAATCCTTAAATTATTATTTGTAATTACAAAATATCTGAACTATTATTTTGTAACAATAAAGTATTTCCGTCAGATCTTATCAATGAATTACTATTAATTGGAGTATCGTGTTATTGCAAAAATGATTAATTGGAGTACCATGATGTTACTAATTTATGTAGGGGTCATTGATGGGATCTGACGGAGGTACTTTATTGCTACAAAATAATAGTTCAGGTATTTTGTAGTTACAAATAATAATTCGAGTACTAAGTTGTTAGGTGTTAAATATTTGAGGTACCATTTATATAATTCACCCGCCAATACCTAATTGCAACTGTAATCCTACATGTTAATGTGGTGCTTTTAGTATTAATAGGCAGTATCAGTAATCATACTATGTGTTGAGATTTTTTAAAGGTCTAAATGAGAATTTTGGCACAGTTAAATCTCAAATCATGGTGATAAAACCTCTTCCACATATAAACATGGTTTTCTCACTTGGTCTTCAATATGAAAGACAATTTATGGCCTTGCCTAATCAATCTGCTAGCCACTAATCAAATCAAAATGAGCATGCTATTTCAACTATTGGCAGAGGGAATTTTTAAAGTTTTCAAAAAGGCAAAGGAGGTAGTTTCAAGGAGAAGGTTTTTTTTTTTATAAAGAGGAAACGAGAAAACAAAAATCAGACAAGAACTCTTCTAGCAAAGGTCAACTTCCTCATATCATCAAAAACCACCATACTGGCACCTGTTGGAGGACAATTGTGCCACAACAACCGTTGATCCTACTTGAAAGCATAATTTGCCATGAAATCAGCCAATCTATTAGACTCCTTGTACACATGTGAGATGTGAATGTCCCACTTTTGGTGAATAAGAGACCAAATGCGAGAAACTATATCACTATTTCTCTCAGAGGGATTGTAATTAGAGGTACAAAATCTAACCACACTCTTATTGTCCACCTGAACTATAATTTTCCTCCACCCCTTAGCCCAAGGAAGCTAAAGACTAGTGTATAACGCCATAGTTCAGCTCTGAATGAAGTGCAATACCTAAGTTTCATAGAAAATCCATCTAACCAACGCCCATGTTCATCTCTCAAAACACCCACAGCCGTCACTTCTGAGCAACCTTTTCTACATGCCCCCTCAGAATTAAGAGCTACATAACGATGGGGAGGCACTGTCCAATGAATCAGTTTCTCCACCTTATTGATCTGTAACTTCCCCAATTCTAGCAAGAGCTTGAAAGACTGAGATGCTAGCTTGCACTGAGTTCAAAATAATACTAACCTTTAAATTTCCTGGAGTTCGTTTCTGAGCAATGATGAACTCATTCCTCCATTCCAAAGATACCAACATGTAAACCCGAAAAGAGTGCTCCAATCAACCTAAAATTGACTTTTGAAATGGATTTGGAGGTTATTAGAAAACCAATCCAGCAAGGACAACCCAAAAAAATCATCCATACATGAAGGGGAGAGCATTTTACACCAAATGGCATGGGCCACCATGCAATCTCGAAGCACATGTAAAATGGATTCAGGGCTTTCATGACAAACATTACAAGTAGCATCTAAGCTCATATGTCTTCTGCATCTCTCCAAGTTAGTGAGAATTCTCTCCTGAGAACATAACCATAAAAATATTCTTATCCACTAGGACCCCTACCAACTCCATATCAAATCCAGAAAAATGAATTAGAGTTATCTACAACTGTTAGAAGAAAAGAGTAATCAGAAGAGACTGAGAAGTCTCCATCTGGAGACAGGTTCCAAATCAAGTTATCCTTGCCAGCCTCATATTGTGGAATACAACAAAGATCCAATAAATCTAGCATCATCAAGGATAAGGTTTTAATCCAACAAACTTCAAACAATAATCTAATTTTGCAATCAATAAAGCAGTGAATTGATATGGAAATATTAAAAGACATTTGTGCACCTTTGTGGCATGTTAGGCCATATTGAATTTCGTTGTTATAAGAAACATTTTTGTCCCATTGGAATAAAACCTAAATAGAAAAATTAGTTTTATCCTAACCAAGTTGAAACTCATAAAGGTCATAATGGCCTTGCAAGATCTTTTGATGCAGTGGCAAGTGGTTCTGCTACTTTGAACCAAAATGAAGCACCACAATTGACTCGAGAGCAATATGAGAAGTTAGTCATTGCAATTCAACATAGACAAAACTCTCAATCATTTGGAAGTGTCAAATAGTATCAGAGTTTAGTGGCTGTAGTCACTAGCACTATTGGTGTTACTCTTGCACCTTTTCATGACACCAATACAACATCAAACTTAACCAATGAAGTTGACTATAGTAAAGCATTTTCTATCATAATTTTAAATCAAAAGCCTTGGATTATTGATACAGCTCTACTTATCATATATGTTGTTCAAAGTCCTATTTTTCCACACTAATTCCCACTATAACTTGTAGTATCAATTTTCCTAACAATAAGAGAATTGTAGTCTCATTTATAAGAACAGTGAAACTGGCTAACAATTTTGTTTTGCATAATGCATTTTTTGTTTCAGATATTACCTTCAACTTAATCTCTGCTTGCAAACTTACATCCCAAAACAAATGTTTCATATGGTTTACTAATAAATATTGTGAAATTCATGATTTGCAAACAGTGAAAATGACTGGTATAACTGAACTTGGTCATGACTTTTACACTCTGAAAAGTCTCACCATCCATTAATAGTACTTTTTCTTCCTTTCCTCCATCACAAATTATTGAAGAACAAGACTTTATGGGACTATCTAATGGGTCATGCATCCTTTCAAAGACTTCAACAACTTCAGTGTATAAATCCATCTATTTTTAGTAAGCCAATAAAGGCATATGGCATATGCCATTTTGCCAAACATAAGATGCTATCTTTTCCAACTAGTCTTAGTAAATCTACTATTTCTTTTGATCTTGTACATGTTGACATTTTGGGATAGATTTTTCAATTAAAGATTTTGATACTTTTTCATTGTGCTAAAAGACTTCAATAGATTTACTTGGATCTTTATTTTGAAAACAAATACTGAAGTTAGACAACAACTTTAGTCTATTTGTGTTTTTGTACATTCTCAATTCAATAAAACTATCAAGTGTGTTCGTTTTGTTCTGATAATGGCTCCAAATTCAACATGACTTAATTTTATCGTGATCATGGCATAATAAACTAAACTTTTTTTTTGTTTGCAACTCCACAGTAGAATGGCATTATGGAGCGAAAACATTAGTTCATTTCAAATATTGTCAGGGCTCTTAAGTTTTAAAGTAATATGCCAAATTTTTCTGGCAAAAATTTGTTTCACACTCAATCCATTTAATCAATAGAATACCTACTCATATCCATCAAAATAAACCCCTTATGAACTTTTATACAATCAGAAGCAAGATCTTAGTCACATAAGAGTCTTTAGTTGTCTAGCTTATGCATCTACTCTTTCCCACAATAGATTTAAGTTGAAGAGCAGGGCACATAAATTTGCTTTTATTGGCCACAAATTTATCACTAAAGGGTTTTAAATGCTGGATTTACACACTTCAAATATTTCTTTCTAGATATGTTACTTTTTATGAAACCATTTTTCCTTATCCAAACAACGCTGACATTTCTACGACTTTGTTATTCCCCTTCCTTACGATCATTCAAAATCCACTTTCAATTCTCCTTCTACACCTACCATCTATTCACTCAATCCTACTTGTGTTATGAATTTTGTACCTCTTAATCATGAACACCAACCTATTCATAGATCTTCTAGATCTCATCATCCTATTTCTTATCTTTAAGACTATCATCGTGCACTAGCCAAAAATATGCATTAAGCCACCTCTTCTCGAACAGAACTCACTCTATTAGGTACTCCTCATATGCTTTCCAAAGTTCTTTCTTATGATCTCCTTAGTCCATCTTATAAACACTATATTATATCCATCATTGTTCATGTAAAGCCAAAATCACATTGTCAGGCTATTCAATCACTTGAGTGGGTTCAAGCTATGGACAATGAAATCTAGGCTTTTATAGGAGAAGTGTACTTCGGACATTTTTTTCTCTTATAGTAGGAAAAGTCGATATTGGCTGCAAATGGTTTCGTAGGATAAAATATAATGTAGATGGTTCTATAAAAATATTCAAAGCTAGGCTTATTGCAAAGGGATTTATACAAATATATGGTGTTGATTATATTGATACTTTCTCTCTTGTAGCAAAGATCACCACAATTATAGTGCTCTTGGTAATAGTAGCAATAAAACAATGACACTTGGAGCAACTTGATATAAATAATACATTTTTGCATGGAAATTTGCATGAAGTTGTATACATGAAACTTCTATAAAGATTTTAGAACTCAATTTCCAATGCAGTCTGCAAACTCAAAAAGTCCCTTTATGGCTTGAAGCAAGTCAACTGACACTGGCACTCAAAATTGTCTAATTCTCTACTTCAACAAGGCTTTTGTCAAGTTGTAGCTAATCCTTCTCAATTTCTCAAAGCTATTACTTCCTCTTTTACTACTCTATTAGTGTATGTTGATGATATCATACTTGCTAGTGATTTCTTAGCTAAAATTGTTACTATCAAGAGTTATCTTCATTCCACATTCTGAGTTAAGGATTTAGGTCGTCTCATATTATTTTTTGGCTTTAAGGTGGCAAGGAACTCCTCTGGCATCAGTATTTGTCAACGCAAATAATGGTCTTCTTAGTTGTAAGGTAGTTAAAACTTTTATGTCTTGCACATGATCTGCTTCATTTGCTGACTCATCTCTTCTCATAGTTATGACTTCATATAGGAGATTGATTGGTCAACTACTTTACCTCACAATTACAAGGCATGATCTAGCCTTTGTTCAAAACCTCAGTCAATACCTTGATAAGCGCACAAAGATACATTCAGTACTTGCCTATAACATAATGAGGTACTTAAAGGGTACTGTTGGGAAAGATTTGTTCTTTCCAGCTATTAGAAACCTTGAATTGAAGGTCTTTTCTAATTTTGACTGGGCCACTCATACTCTGACAAGAATATCCATCACTGCTTGTTGTCTATTTTCGGGGCAATCTTTGATTTTATGGAAGTCTAAAAAACAAACAACAATATCTAAGTCTTCTGTTGAGATAGAATACTTTGCCATAGATAGTACCGCTCGTGAGTTGCGATGGTTGTTGCAAAAGTGCATGATTAGCATATTCCTCATTCTTAGCTTGTTGATATGTACTATGATAATCAATCTACCATGTATATTGCTCACAACCCTATATTTCATGAGTGCACTAGACACATTGAACTTGATTGTCATATGGTTCGAGAGAAAATCAAGTGTGGTGTTGCTCATTTACTTTCAGTTTCCTCAAAGGACTAGTTGGCTGATTTCTTTACTAAGAGTCACTCATTTCCTGAGTTTTTTCGATTCTATCCATGTTATGTGTGCTTAATCTCTTCATTCCTAGCTTTGGAGAGAAATAGAGCTACTCCAGCTGCTAGTAAAGCTTTTCAGTTACAAATCACCTTACACAACAGCATCCGCACATTAAGGATTATATTGAAAACAAAAAAGAAACAAATATTCATCACGCAAGCAACAACACTATTGACAAAAGCAATAAAGCTTTTCACACAAGGAATGTGAGGATCAAAGCTTAGCTGTTTAGCTTAATCAATTAGTTGCAGGATAATTATCATGAGCTCATTATATTGTATCTCTTCTTTTCCTACTTTTTTAGGATTCTTTCATTTAGTTAGTTTCACATGTGAACTTGATGACTGTATTATATAAGCAGAACTAGCTTTTGTAATTGACAGTTATTGAATGAGATTTTCTTCCCTCCAAATGTTCTTTGTTTTGCAATAAGTACCATTAAGCTAAAACTTATTAGTTATTCGAGTTTATTTTAATGAGCAATCTAGCAAATTATTTCCCAATCATTTAGAAAAATCATTGGCTTCACTTTTTTCTTTCTTTTATTTTATTTCTCCATATTTTTTACTTGGAAATTAATATAACATACACAAAATTTAAATCTAGGTTTTTTTCTTTCATTTTGATAATAGTCAATTTTGGGAATTTCAAAAAAAATTTAGAAATCCTCATGCATGTAGTTATAACTATTCAATCGATGACTAGTAAGATAAGCTTGAATTTGTATATCACATGGGAATACAAAGAATCATTTTTTATGATATTGTTATTTCATATAGCTATCTAAAAGAATTTAGCCAATGCTACTAATTCCATGAATTTTCTTAAAGTTTTAGTGAAATGTGATAATAAATGCTTTGTGAAGATCATTTTAGAAATTTAGCATTGCCAAATAGATTGTCACTGATCTTGAATTATTTATGTTTATAGTTAGGTTTTTTCAGGAATTCGATGAAGCATGTATCCCTCATATATTTTGAAAAATTAACTTTGCTGCTATTTTTTATCTGATTGGTGTTGGTACTTTCATTATTGATTATCTTCCAAAGGGTCTGCATATGTAGTTACTTCATGGTATATATATGATATTTCTTACTAACTTGTTTTTGAAGTTTTGTTAACATTTTCCTAAAAAATTTAATAATCCGTATGAGTAATATATATAGATATCATTCTAAAAAACGATCTTAAGCGGCTGTAATGCAACTTGATTCCTTTTTTATTTTTTATTTTTTAACAACAAAAATTGCTTACGTTATTTTGCTTATGCTGATTGATCTGTCATTATCAGTAAGGTTTCTAGGAAATTTCAGCTCCCAACAATGTGAACACCTAAATAATATAAGCTATGAAGAAGTGTTGACCTTTCTCTATTTATATAATTAGATTGAACAATGTAATATATTTAATTAGGTGAAGTTCACACTGATCTATGCCTAATTAACCTTAACATGACATAATTAAATATCATGAAACGATTAATTATGTAACTTATATAGTATTGTTTACCTGGTTAGAATAATCATGTTTACACCAAAAACCATCATCTTAAATCAATTATGGAGTTTAGGAACATTATCTTGAAAATGGAGAAGGTTTTTTCCATACCAAAAACCATCGTCTTAAATCAATTATGGAGTTTAGGAACATTATCTTAAAAATGGAGAAGGTTTTTTCCATCTATAAATATGAAATTAAAGATTTGATTTCCCAACAAATCTACAAGATGTTGGTTTGACCAAATATTTTTCTCCACATCCATTGAATGTTTAATGTCTTTTGCCATATCGAAAAACTCTCTCAGACAAAA
Source organism: Triadica sebifera (assembly GCA_023653625.1). Lineage (NCBI taxonomy): Eukaryota > Viridiplantae > Streptophyta > Magnoliopsida > Malpighiales > Euphorbiaceae > Triadica > Triadica sebifera. Next base: position 10,869,698 of record CM042903.1, on the reverse strand, counting down.
AGCATTCCTCAATTTTGACGTGCTCACCTTGGAAAATAACAAAATTTAGGCTAAGAAGTCATTAGTTCAATCACCCTATAATTAAAACTTAATCTCACCTATATCACTATTCAATTATGGTATAGAAACCTCAATATATATATATATATATATATATATACACATTACAACAAAATAGATTTTTTGTGGGAAAAATCTAGTGGGGAGAATAATTTTTGCCACAAAAAAGGATGGAATGGACATATTTACTGGGACCATATCATTTCCCCTTAAAAGTGATACAATTTGTGGCAAGAAAGAATTAATCGCCACTGAAGCATGAAATAAAAAGCACGATTTAAAGCAGCCCAAAATTTGGCCAACCAAATAATATTAAAAACAAGTTAAATAGAACTTTCGATGCCCTTGAATCTCCCGCAGCAAACCCCTATTTCCTTCTTCTTTAACAAACTCCTTACACAAAACTTAAACCTAAAAATGACATCAAATTCAATACATACCAAATTCTGATTTTGTTGATTTTTTTAGCGTAGAAGAGAGAAAGAGAAACTGGAGAGAGCAAAAAGACAGGGAAGAGGAGCAAGATTGAAGCTTGAAAGAGAGAAAAGGGCCAAAAAAGAAGCTAAGAAGTGATAGAAGAATATCGTGAAGCTTCATATGCACTTAGTGTAAAACTTTCAAAATGTTGACTTGAATTCTATTTTTGTAATTATTTCTCGGCCGCAGATTTCAAATTACTTTGTTCAGTTCCGCAAGTTGCTGTTATTGCTTTTGTTACTTCCACTCTAATTACTCCTTTACTCTCTGTTGGAATTTCTAAAACAACGGATACTTACTTATTGAGCGTAGATTGTGTGTTTTCAATGCTTTAGGTAGAGATAAATTAATAGAAATTGACTCAATTTCACAGTATGAACACTTTGATTCACTTGTAACTGAACGAAGATGAAAAATTCCTTTTCGAGAATTTTCGAATTTCAAAGAAAACTTTTTGATGAAAAGTTATATCATTTCCTTCTTTTTATTTCTTCTCTTCTTTTCATAACTTTATATATAAGAAGATATGGGTCTGGGTTGGGTCAAGCCCACATGGGTGACCCAATAGCACAAAGCCCAACATCTCCCATTCACCTAAAGTGGGTTTGACTCAATCCAAAATGTCATCTCACATCTCAAATTTAAACAAAAAATCTTTCATACAGGCAAATGGACCATGCTACCTGAAGCACACAAATTGTGGGAGCTCCAATACAAACCTAATTATAGGACATATAGGAGACATCAACCTAAAGTTGTAATTATTTTTGATAATGTGCTTAATTACCCAAAGTACCTTTCTCAATACACTTAAATCGAGTATCATTCAATCCCTTATGAATCTATACTATCATTCGTACAATCTTTTGTATTTTAAGTTACTTATTGCTTCATCAAGCGCAATAACTCCGACCGGTGAACACAAGCTGTGAGTGCATAAGCAAAGTACTATTTCTTTTGCCCTCATATCAATTAGATTTGAATTAACTCACTTTTCTAAGAGTGTTCCATTAAGTCGAATCATTCCATGACTATAGGATACATGCTAAGATAGCCAACATTAATTCATCACATCATGATATAGTCAAAAGTCACAAAGGGTAAAAATTGTTTCAAATCCATTTCTAGGATTTCTAAGACTCACATAGCGAAGAAGCAGGGATCCATTCTTTTGCTTCGTAATAGGTCGTATAACACATGCAGTATGAAATGCATGCTATGGTGGAGATACTCTTTTCTTGTCAAAGATGAAAGAGTGTATGTCTTGCTCTCAGTTCAAAATAAATAAACACCATATGAGTATTAGTCTTGTCGCTTTGAATGCGCCAAACTTGAAACTTTTATTTATATATTCAACAATATTAAATAACAAATTTCTCACTCAGCTTCCTCTATATAGACACATGAATGGTGGGGAAGTCATTCATGTTGATTCTTATATATATAAAAAATCTCATCTTGATCCTCATCAAGGTGACCTTATAAAAATTGAATGAAACTAAGATCGCTCCCACTACATCTTAGTCATTCACTTAATGCCTCTGCATTTATGGTCTCATCTCTGCTCGCTCCATAGCACCAGAGGTGATTACTCATGTGAGTGAGACAATCTAAGTCTATCGACATACTTATTCGAATTGTGCTAACTGGTATTTACAACATATTCATATAATTGAAAAAAAAATCAATTAAATCAATATATTATTTGTAAAAACCAAGTGATTTGACATAACATATATTGATTACATTCTACATAAGCCTAGGGATTTTACATGCCTTGCAAACACATCCCTAACTATTGGTTTAGTAAATGGATTTGCTACCATTTTGTTTGTAGAAATGTGTTTCAGATCATGTCCTTTTCCACAATCATGTCTCTAACATAGTGATAGCTAATCTGGATATATTTGATCTTTCCATGATATTTTGGATCCTTAGCATAAGCTAATGTAGCCATACTATCACAATAGATTGTCATAGGTTGAGATGCTGACTTGACAATCTCTAAGTGCTGCAAAATTCTTTTCAACCAAACTGCCTCTTGTATAGCTGAGGAATATGCTACATACTCAACTTCCATCGTAGATAAGGCTATATAAGATTGCTTCTTGTTGCTCCATGAAATTACACAATCATTAAGCAAGGATACATATCCAGAGGTCGATTTGCGCTGATCTATATCACCTCCCCAATCAGCATCAGTATAACCAATTAAGCATAAATCCTTCCCTTGATAACATATAACATAGTCTGAAGTTCCATTTAGATATCTCAATATTCTCTTGACTGCCATCTAGTGTTTTAGACCTGGATTAGACTGAAATATGCTTACTAGCCCAATGGCATAGCAAATGTCTGGACATGTGCATGTCATTGCATACATCAGACTACCGACAACATTGGAGTAGAGTACTCTAGACATTCGTTCTTTTTCATTTGATGTCTTGGGACACATATCTAGACTAAGGCTCATATTCCTTTCGACAGGGGTATCCATAGGCTTACATTCATGCATATGGTAACACTCTAACATTTTCTTTATATAAGTCTCCTGAGACAAACCCAGAAGTCTTTTAGAGCGATCCCTTAGGATCTTAACACCAAGTACATAACTAGCCTCACCCATATCATTCATTTCGAAGTTCAATGATAACCATTTCTTGGTAATATCAATGAACTTTTTATCATTTCTAACTATTAAAATGTCATCTCATACAAGGACATAATTATAAAACCATTGTTAGAACGTTTAATATATACGCAATGGTCTTCCTCCATCATCGTAAAACCATCATTTCATATGGCTTGATGAAATTTGAGGTTCCATTGTCTTAACGTTTGCTTAAAACCGTAAATGGATCTTTTGAGCTTGCAAACTTTGCGCTCTTGTCCATTGAGTTCAAAACCCAAAATTTGATCCATATAGATCTCTTCATCTAGTTCTCTATTGAGAAAAGTAGTTTTAACATCCATTTGATATAATTCTAAGTCCATTTGTGCTACTATAGCCATAATGAGGTGAATTGATGCAAACCTGACTACAGGTGAGAATGTATCTTCATAGTCAATTCCCTCCTTTTGTGTACAGCCCTTAGCTACTAATTGAGCTTTAAATCTGTCTATTGTCCCATCCACCTTATGTTTTATTTTAAGAATCCATTTGTTTCCAATAGTCTTACAATCAGACAGTTTCTCAACCAAATCCCAGACTTGATTGTATATCATCGAATCCATTTCCTCTTCCATAGCTTTAATCAATTCCTTTGCTTTACGACCAGAAAGAGCTTGTTGTATTGTTTTATGCTCTTCTTCATCTAGAGCAATCATAAAAGCTTCCCCCTCAATCTCAAATCGACGATGGGGAATCTTGTCACGATTACTACGTCGAGGTTGAGATTGTTCATGGTCTTGCTCCATTGGAACAAAATCTGACATTCTTTCACTCTCACTTGGTTCAAGAGGAGCAATAAATTCTTGCTCTGTGAGTGCCAAATCAATTATTCTTGCACTCCCACTAGTCTCAGGATCTTTCATTTCATAAAATTGGAAATCCTTATTTATCCCACCTCTTTCAGGAAAGTCCTCTTCTAAGAAAATGACATCTCATGACTCAACTTCTGTTATTCTTCCATTTGTGTCTTCCCCCAAGAATACATATCCTTTGGAGAATTCTGAGTATCTTATAAAGATACATTTCTTCCTCCTCGGACCAAGCTTTCCATATTCATGGGAAGTCTTCTGGATATAAGTTGTGCAACCCCATGGGTGCATATTGCTTAAGTTAGGCTTTTCGCTTTTACACAATTCATATGGGGTGGAATGAATAGATTTTGATGGTACACGATTTAGAATGTAGGCAGTAGCCATTAATGTATCTCCCCAAAAGAAAATAGGCAAATTAGCATGCGCCATCATTGACCTAACCATGTCCAATAAGGTTCTATTTCTTCTTTCTGCTATGCCATTCTGTTGCGGAGTTGATGGAATAGTTAGTTGTCTAGCTATACCCTTATCATCACAATAATTTTTGTATAAATTAGATAGATATTCACACCCTCGATCGGTCCATAAAGATTTTATATTCAAATTTAATTGATTCTCAACCAATTTACTATAATGTATGAAGCAATATAATGCTTCAGATATATGGGAGATTAAATAAACGTGACCATATATGGTGAAATCATCTATGAAAGTGATGAAATAGTGAGCACCATGTCTTTCTCTAACATTCATTAGGCCACAAATGTCATAATGTATAAGTTGTAAAGGAAATGTGGCTCTTTTGGCTTTACCAAATGGTAATCTTGTTGCTTTTCCAGCTAGGTAATGCTCACAAATAGGTAAATCTATTTTCTTAACAGATCCTAAAAGACCAACTTTTGCTAATCTTTTTAAACGATCTTCCCAATATGTCCTAATCTAGCATCCCATTTAGATCATCAATTAATGAAACATTATTGGAATTTCCAACAAGAAATATAGATTTCTTAACATCCATAAAACCAGTGTCTAACACTATAAAACCATTCAACATATGTCCAGAACTATAAAAACTTTGTCCAAAAGTATTTTAACACAACTATCTTCAAAAATAATTTTGAAGCCAAGTCCAAGCAAAACAATAATAAAAACTAAATTTCGTCGAACATCAGGAGCATAAAGCACATCATGGAGATAAAGCGTGCGACCTCCCCACAGCACTAGCTTGCAGGAACCGATATCAAGCACGTCAGCTGAATCATTATTCCCCATATAGATTTTTCTACTCCCCTTTGGAATTCGACAAAATTCCACAAAGGTAGATCGGTCCCTTGTTATGTGGTCTATTGCTGCTGAATCTATAGTCCAATAAGGAATAGTTTCAGCTAATATCAAACAACTACTAACATATAAACCCGAGGGACTAATTTGGTCAAACAATACCTTTGGCTCAGTGCAATCACGAGCAAAGTAACCATGCTTCCTACAGTTGAAGCAATTCATGTTCTTGCCTTTATTTTCGCCGCATTTCCCACGCTATTGCTTATTTTCACTAAATTTTGTCTTATATTCTCCCTTGCCTTGCTATTTGCCCTTACCTTTCCATTTCTTTTGCCTAGAGCTATAAGCCATTTTTCCTCTAGACACAGTCATATAAGCCTCTCCTTCAGGCTTATCAGCGAGAAGACGATCCTCCTCTAGCTCAACATGTCGGGAAACATCATCAAAAGTTTTTATATTATCATTATGGGTAAGGTTGACACACATGTGTTCCCAAGCTTTCGGAAGGGAGCGAATTACAACTTGGACTTGTTGCTCGCCAGTCATCTCATGGCCAACACCTTTCAACTCAGTTATCATGTTAGACATAATAGTAAGGTGTTGCCTCATTGTATGATTAGAATTTTTCATATAGGCATCAAACTTTAGAGTTAACTAACGTAGCCTTGTTGTTGAGGTTCTACCAAATTGAACCTTAACAGCATCCCACACTGCTTGGGCTGAGCGGTGCTTTTCAAGGCATAACATCAAGTCATTTCTCATGCTGCTTAGCATCAATATGCAAACAACTCTATCCTTGCACTGATAGGCTTGATATGCTTCCATATCCCGTCTAGGTTGAGCAATGTTTCCATGCTCAGGCTCAGCCATTGGTTGTGTTATTGTTTCTAGCATATCTTGCTCTTCCAGGAGATATTGAATTTTATGATGCCAAATGTCATAGTTTTTATCATTTAGCTTATCTCCTTGATTCAAGTCAGCAATAATGCTTTTTATTGTAGCCATTTCAATTATTTAGAAACAATGATTATAAATTAGGATTATCACAATTCATTATTGCCTTTTATCAATTTCAAGTCACAATGCTTTAAATTAATCAATAATAACCTAACACAAGCAGTGGAAACAAAAAAACTATATATACAACTTAATCAATTCCTACTGACATAGCCCAGTTATCATTGTTTAATTTAAACATGTACCAATTAATTTTATATTAGATGAGATTCATCAATCTACCAATATAATATTCCCACAATACATTCATCATATAATGTAATATAACAATAATAATATATATGCATTAAAATAAGATAAACATTAATTACATGTTCAAAGCAAAAATAACATATTGTCACACATAAAAAAATATTTTTCTTATATTGAGTTTAATTCATTAATCATTTGGTTGAACTTGTTGTTCCCTCTCAGTAAATTCTCTTTTTGCCAGTGTACCAGATATTTTTTTCATCCATGGGAAACTATTCATCGATTTACTAGGTCGCCTAATACTATCTTGTATATGGAGCTTCAGTTCCCTATTCAAATCTTTTTAAAGATTTTCATAAGTTAAGTCGCTTAATCTTTCTTTAAGCGCATATCTTTCCTTTTTCCATGAATCAGGTAAGGAATCAGGAACTATTGACATCTGTTGTTCCAGAGCTAAGTCATAGTATTCACTAAACATCATATAGAAAGTCCAAATTTTATGGTACATCTCATTAATATGTTTTTCAAGAGAATGTTCTGGATCTTTCTTATATACACATAATCGCTTCAAAGCGCGAATCATCAGATTCCTCACTACATATTTGAATTAATTAAACCAACATTAGATTCATTTAAATATCATATATGTTATGTGACACAAAAAAAAATTACATGTAATTATGTTCCAATTTGCATTATTTTCTCCAAATTCTTCATCAAAATAGTTACAAATAAATTTTGAAAAATATCCATTTAATTGGAAATTAAAATTTGGACCAAAAATATTTGTTCATGCGCCCCCACACTCCAAACGAAGTTTCCCCACACGCGCTCACATGCACTGCCACGTGTACCTTTCCACGTCAGCATTTATTGACCAATCAGAGGATGCCACATGGGAAAATGTGCCACATGTCATAGACACATGGCAAAACCATTGGCAACTGTTTCCCCCAACCGCCAGCTCGTGATATGCCGAGGTGGCATGTGCAGTACACACGCCATCTTCCGGGGGTTGTTTTGCACCATTTTTTCAAAATTTACACATTTTAGACGGTTTTAAAACCACTGGGACCATTTTTATTCAGTTTCAACATCATTTTGGCCATGTTTGAACAACACATACATGATCTGAGAGTGGGAGTCGTTTTAATGACAGTTTTTCAAAAAAAATATACTCGAAAACTTTAAAAAATCAACCACTCATCAGAAAATTATGCAAAAATACTCATTAGAAAGCTTGTGATGAGAGCTTTCCAATGATACCAAATTTGAACTATGAAATTGAAGAAATAATTTTATGAAAATTAAAAAAATTTCGAATTTCCATAGTAAATTTCTCAAAAATCATCACAATTATGATTTTAAGTACAAAAACGCACAAATCGGGCTCTAATACCAATGTTAGAATTTCTAGAACAACAGATACTTACTTGTTGATCATAGATTGTGTGCTTTCAATGCTTTAGATGGAGACAAATTACTAGAACTTGACTCAATTCTACAGTACGAGCGCTTTGATTCACTTGTGATTGAATGGAGATGAAGAAATTCCATTTCGGGAATTTCTAAATTTCAGAGAAAACTTTTTGATGAAAAGTTATATCATTTCCTTCTTTTCATTTCTTCTTTTCTTTTCATAACTTTATTTATAAGAAGATATGGGTCTGGGCTAGGTCAAGCCCACATGGGCGGCCCAATACCACAAAGCCCAACACTCCCTATACTCTTGTGATATGTTTCATACCTCTTCTTTTAATTACTTCTCCAAATTTTTATGCTCATTTCAGATAGCAAATTATCCATTATTAGTGAGTCCAATTTATGACATTGAGGATGTTGTTCGTTTTGCTAAAAAGTTGCATCCAATTGGTGCTTTTAGTTTTGAATGTACCTTGGACAGATTAATTGAGGAACTCAAAAGCTCCAATGATCTCTCTATTCGTCGAGTGTGTTTTTCTATCTTTTTGGGGGTAATTTATCATTTTTACATTTGCATTTCAACTTTTTATTTATTTAATTTTTCTTTTTCAATTTCCTATTGAGATTGATAAGGATATGATATTTTGACCATTCTTCCCCTACCTTCAACCCATTTAGAATAGAAAATAGTATAGGCTTCTTAAAAGAACTTTCTTAGGCATCACAACCAAGAAATGTTAGGCTTACACTTTAGGAGAGAATTGTTTAACTCCAATGTAGCAGTTGTAGAAAATTTTGTTTGATTGAAAACTAAACAATAAGAACTTGCAAACATAGATATCTCTAGCCTTTAGACTTCAATTCTCAGAACAGGTTGTAATCCTCAAAGGATTTGAGCTGGAAAACTAGAAGGTTCATTATTATCCTAAACCAACAAGTATTTATAATAAACATTAAAACAAAAGTAATTTCCTCTAAAGACACTAGGATAACTTTTCCAGCAAATTGAAAAGAAAAAAATCATGCTACTTTATAAATCAGATTTCCTTGCACAGAGGTTTCAAACCCAAGACAACTGAGGTTTAGTGGAGTTCCAAACTAGACTTCTCATCATCAAACACGTGCAAAATAAGTACTTGACCATTAGAATGAACTTTGGCAGGCCTTTTGTAGACATATCGCCATTGTGCTCCATTAATAAAAGAATTATAATTACTATCTTTTCTTTGAGTGTGAATAGCTTATGTTTTAGATATTATAATGTCTTAAATTTCTTATTCATTTTTGTAGGGTTCATATTGATGAAATGGATGAAGGCAAAAAAGAAGTGCATCCATGATCTTAACACATGGAACTCTATATCTTTGTGCTTCAGTGCCTCAATAACTTATAGATTTAGAGATTTCCTCCGTCAAGAGAGCTTATTCGATTAATGGAAGTATACTCTCTTGCAGTTTTACAATTTGTCTATTTTGTGAAGTCAATTTTTTGAATGTATAAATTATAAAATTTATTATATGAATAAAGATTGTAAACTTTTCATACATTTGTCTATTTTGTGAAGTCAATATATAATATTTTTGAGTTTTGGATGATATTAAAATTAAATACACTAACCAGCAAAAAAAAATCCCACATATTACTAGAGAAGTAATTATGTCTCATAATAACAAATTATGGTGAAATTATTTTCCACAAATTATTTCTAGTTTTGATGGAAAAATAATTTTGCCACAAAAAGTTTAGATTTTATGGAAAATAATATTTCTCCACAAATTATTCAGATTTTTAGTGGAAAAATTACTCATCATTTAAAGTATAGGTAGTACAGAGTTTTTGTGGCAAGTCTAAAGTTTCCCACAAATCAACATTTTGTGGCAAATTTCGATTTCTCCACTAATAGGTTCAGTGGCGAACTAGTGGGAAAATAATTTTTCACCAAAAATCATTTTAGTGACAAATATTATATATTTAGTGTCAAAAATTATCCCCACAAAAAATGGGGATTCTTGTAGTGATATATAATAAAAGAAACCTATGATAATTATAAATGAATGTTTAAAACATAAATATATGTAGATATTTAGCAGATCTTGTAATTTTCGATCTAATAGGAGAATCCAACTCAAACTTGCTTTAAAAAATGGCTAAAACCTTATCTTGATCCTCATATTGAAGAAATTGAATGAATTGATCCATATATTTTTCAATCAGGTATATGTCAAGAAACCATTTTTCTTTTTCTTTAAAAAATTGTATGCCTTAATTTATGTATATATACAATTAGTCTCCATAAATATAACTTTTTATTTTTTAAATTTTAAAAAAGACTTTGTAAAGAAGATGACATACCATATAACACCCACCCATATAGTGGGATATAATTTAACTATATAGGAGGATGTCTTATGTCTAGATCCTTATAAAACCTGTTTTATTTTTAAAAAAATTTCCTATCTTATAAAACTTCATCTGTGTCATACTCAAAACCTATATATCATGAATAATTAAAACATCCATATACTATTTCCAAATAAGTCAAATATTGAATCTGAATTAAAACTAAATCCTTATTCTCAAAATAATATGGTTTGGACATGTATTAACCCTTTATTACAAAACAATCCTTATTTTAAAAACAACCAAATTCAATACCCCTTCACATAACTAGTAATCTTCCCAATTATGTAAAATAATATTATAATATATGAGTTAAAAATCAACTCACTTGAAAAAAATCTACTTTGTACCATGACTATGATGGTTATTTTAAAATTCATGTAAAAGGGTAAAAGTAGAGAAAACAAAATAAAAGTGTTTCTTCATATTAAAATTTCTATGTTGGGCACCAACTGACCTCAAGTTTATAAATATAATCCTAAAAAGGGAATATATAAATTTGTAAACACACGTAAATCAAAGGAAAGATTGCTATAGTGTTTCACCCATCCTCAAACTACTTTGTGTCTTGTGACTGTTTCTTCAGGCTTTCCTTCTCTATTAGCAAAGACTATCATGTTCCAAGATGTATGTGAGAAATACTTACACGCTAAACAACTCATGCTTAATGGTATATAACAATATGCAAAATATACAATAACATGTATGCATGCATATTAGATATATGTACCGAAAAAATGTATGCATGAACATGTGAGTCTCATCTCATATCTTCTACTTACTTTATTAAATAGTTCTTGCCACATATAAATGTTTTCAATCTCAAACTTATTTTTAACACAATCATAGCATTGACATTACTCACAACCATACAAGGTTCATCACAAACTAACTTATTTAAATAACATTGCGTAAAAACTCTAAACCATATTAAAATGGATATGGGCAGTCTATGGCTCTCACTTGAGCCACTCATGATAGCTGCCTAAGAAAAAGTATATGCATACATTTTGTCTCCAAGGGAACTCAACAAAGCTTTACCGTTAAAATATAGGTCTCCTTCCTATATTGGCCAACGTAGGCCTTTCGATACCATAAACCCCTTAATCACATGTTACCACTCCTAGCTCTAGTCCTGGTCAGAGTGTTGGGCATAAATTAATCTCATTTCAAGTATCATGATTCTCTCATCATTTGTCAATAATATATATTTAAATTCTCAATTGCTTTCTCTTGCAAATACAACTCAATTGTATATCATTCTCATTAAATCCAACCAAATTCATTTAAGTATGAATTATAAAAAAAAAAATCAATATACAGGTCATTCATAGTCGTAAATACTCTTTTACACCTATGAACACTTCCTTCATAGCTTGTTGGGCCGTTAACCATATGGTGATATATTCCCTGAATGAATATGTCTAAAAACAATACATATTTCATACCCATGAACTTTTTATCATGCTCATGAACCATGGAAGCTTTGTAGAAACATGCTTGAAGCATAATATTTGTCTTTTTTCATGCACATTCTAAGGTTTACTAAAGTAAATTATTACCAATAGTTATTCCAGCACATATGCTGCCATTTTACATGTCAATTTCTTAGTTTTGTGCATTAAAAGTACATTCATTCTCTTCAACATGCCATAATTCTTCTCTTAATTCATTTTTCATAATTATATGTGCATTCATAGTTTCATTACCTGTAAATGCATCTTACATTTCTATGCATACCTCTATTCAAATTTTCAACATTTCTACTTACTAATATCCATTTGGAATATACCAAAATAACATTAATTACTCATTTTTCATTTATGGCATAATCTACCCATACATGTATCATTTACTATCAAATTCTCTATCTCTTTATATGATTTTTTATAGCATTTCTTTCCTTTAAAAAGCATTTTTAGCATCCCATGCATATTAACATCTAAATTCTCAACATTTTTACACACCAATATCCATTTACATATACCAAAGTAGCATTAAACAACAATTATGCATTTGTGGTAAATACACCCTCATCAATGCATCATTTTACCAAGACATAACATCTAATATGCATTTGCATTAATTGATCTCATTACCCATGCATTAAAAAATTATAACACACAATTGTACCAAATATAGTTTGGATGTGGATATGTACAAACCTTAACCAAAAGAGAGCTCTAAGAACACTTCTCAAGCTTCTTTCAAACTTTTTGCCTTTCATGAGGGGAAGCTTCCTTAACAACAAAGAATCCTAACACACATACATAACAATAAAAAAAACCATTAAAACCAAGATTTTCTAATGATTCCACCTCTCCCTACTCATCATACATCAAAAAAGGAGTTTTTTAACCCAAATCCTAGGTTAACCATACCCAACCTCAAACCTATGAAAAAGACACTATTAATGGAAGATTGAGAGGAAAGGAGCAACTTACTCAAATCTATAAGTTATAATGGTTGGGGTCTCAAAATTCCAACTCCAAGCTCTACTCTACTTCTTCTCCAAGCTATATTATTATATAATATTCTCTTCTCTTTGATTTTTTTCTTTAAATTAGTTGATTTTCACTTGATTTTGGTGGATTTTAGTGAAGGAATGGGTAAGATAAGGGTTTGATTTCTTGAGGGGTAAAAAAGGATAGGGTTTATTCTATCCATGAATGGAAAAGATGAACGACTGCTCATTTTTATAACCTGTGATTCATGGCAGTGACTCATCCCTTATATGTGTGAATCACCTGTTGTGTTTTCTATCTCTTTTCCTTTTTTGATTCACAACCATGACTATCATTTTATAGATATGAATCACTCGATTCATAGCCATTACTCATTCGACACAAACACGAATCACCTGCATACTCATTTCTTGATCTTTCTCCTTAAGGACTTAACCCTTAAACCCATACACTTGCTAATTAACAACTTCACAATGATTCAGAAAAAAATAAAATCAAATAAACTATCCCTATCCCATGACATAAATGCAGAACAAAATGAAAAGAATAAATGTAACCATCCAAATACATGTCTGTTCTAACTGTTTTGACAAGCTCATACTTCTTTTCATGTTAACTCAGCTATCTATGGGATCCAATCCTACATGTAGAAGAACCCACACTCTAAGCTACTAAAAGCTTAGTTGTATATATAGCCATAAAAATTCTAATAAGTAATCATACATAGTCATAACATACAAACTTTGTACGTACCTTGTGTATGTGATCATGCCATCAAATAACATTATAATATATTGCATGTATGGTTTACTAGTTTAATGCATACATATACCATAATTCACAAAGATAAATACATTTATCCATATCAATATATCCAATTCCATGAAATACAAGTTTGTATTTCCTTATTCCATATATCAAGTAACTGGTTTCCATATTCCTTTTTATTTTCAAAATTGGTTGCTAGATTTCCTTTTATTATTTTATAGTTGATAATTAGTTTTCCATATATCTAATTTACTTATTCTTATTTTTAGTTTGCATTTCCCAATACTATATACCCAGACTATCCATATACAGGTTGTGAAATATGAGTGCTCTCACTCGAGGTTAAGCCACTCTGCTCTTTATCTATATCTATTTATATAAGTGCTCAATTAAGCTTTGGAAGTCAAGAGTGCTCTTATCCAAATTTAAGCCACCTTGATTTAGTATAATAAAGTAACATGATCAAGGTTGCTTTCACTCGAGCTTAAGCCATATTTTCCTTTATATGAATATGCTCAACCGATCTTCTTAAATCAAGAGCACTCGCATCCAAGCTTAAGCCACCCTAATTGAGTAAGTAACATATTCTATGATACCGTAACCCCCCTCAATGATATGCCATCTATCAGATGCTAGTCCTTGTACAAAGAATGAACATTACTATTTACAATGTAGTTATCCATTTAATTTCATATTTCTCTTCAATATTTTCCTATGTGTTATCCATATAATTCTTGTGATTTAGAGCATCATAAGCATATTCATATTCTGGTTCATGTAATCATATTCTATACAATCATATCTCATTATGTAGGGTTTGTGTGCATATGAAATCCATGTTATTTCATCATAAAAATTTAACATATAATTATGTTACATGCCTTCACAGGTGTGAAAGATCGTTTACAGTCATGAAGACATAATTCATGTATAATCATATCTCATCATATGGGGTGTCTGCACATAACAAATCCATGTTATTTCATCATAAAAATTTAACATATAATTATGTTACAGGTCGTCATGGGTGTGAATGATCATTTACGGTCATTAAGACATCATTCATGGCTTATCAACCCATGACTCAAGTTGTGAACCATGTTTGGAATGAATTTGTCCATTTTAAAGCATCATTCATTGGTGTAAACACACATGACCATGAATCTGCATTTTTCTACATAAAACAGACCATGTATGGCACACCACACAAACAAAGGATCTATGGCTAACCAATGTTAGCCACACCTATCAACATTCTCAATATAATACATCATTAAACAAGCTATAATCATACATAGTACCACATTTAACCAATTAGACTAGTTCAATGCCTCATTTACTAATGATATACATCAATAAGTTCCAAATTGTTATTAACCTTTAGGCATACCATGTGTAACATAACACATGCTCTCATTTATTCATTGACCATTTCATGCCAAGTAACATATCATTTGAACATTTTATTATACAAGTATACCATAATTTGAATTTTGATGCATATATATATAAACTTGAATTGGAGTTGCAATTTCAACCTTTCTAGCATGCCTAATCTTTAGTGGGTTTCTCCATCTTCCTTTTCGTCTCCCACACATTATTAGAATCCAAATTACTGTCTAATCCAACATAAACTGCTTATTATGCCTTTAATTAACTGACCTTAACTTATTTTGCTGTTGTGAATGCCTCATTTGTTTCTCTTAGCGTTTTTCCCTTGTTGAATTTGCAATCGTGAAATAAATTTGCAATTGCAAAATTCTTCAACTCAATTGCAACAATCATGTTTCAATAGCCATATGTATTGCAATCGCAAAATTGGTGTTCTACCAAGCTTCTTCAAACTTTACTAAGTATTTTAATACCTATAAAACAATACTTAAATAAACACATTAGTGATATATATATATATATATACATATATATATATATATAATTTGAATGCCTTTTAAAAATTGACCCAACCTTATAACTTGTCCATTCCAATTTGAATGGATTTGAGCCAAAAAAGGCTAGTCTTGAGAATAATTCAATCCAATCCATATAATAAATATAATATTCTAGAAAATAATAAATAACCCAATAGAAATTTTCCTCTATTGTTTCAGTAAATAATACTTTCTCTTCTCAATGAGTTTATCTCTTTTTAGTTTCACGCTAAAATTAAAAAAATATTAATAATCTAAGTAATTAACTACCATACTCTTTGAAATTAATAGAGTTTTAGAATTTATAAAATTTAAGAATTGTGAAGTATTTATAAAAGCATAGGGTAATATGGGAAAATTTTTAAAAGATATATTGTTTTTAAAATTGGATAAACTCATTGAGACAAAATTTTTCATTATAAAGGACAAACTCATTGAGATGGAGGAAGTTACTAAGTAATAAAATTTTTAGGTAAATTTCACCTATCATCCTCCAACTAGTTACTTATGCATATTAATATCTCTAACATTTAATTCATAACATAAACATATCTCAACTTTTATTAATGTAATTAAAAAAGTCCTTTTTAACATGGTGTTATGCATATTAATATCTCTAACTTTTAATTCATAACATAAAAATAACACAACTTTTATTAATGTAATTAAAAAAGTCCTTTTAACATTGTGTAACTGGTTTACCAAGTTAAAATGCTACTTACGCATTATCATGACACTTTTTTTTCTTTTTGTTAATAATAATAATAATAATAATAATAGGTTTTGTGAATGAAATAATTAATTGGCTTCAAGTAGAAGAAAACTTCAATTTTAAAAGGCATTAAAAATTGAATCTTCATCAGTAAAATCAAAGAATTGCCTTATTTTTTACTTAACAATATGAACTTTTGAATTGTAGAAATCAATATAATAAAACATTATATTGATCATAAACTTTAGTAATAGGTCAAACAAATAAGCTGAATACTTGACAATTATATAAATAGACAAGAAATTAAGAAAAAATATTATTATTGTTATTATTATTATTTAAGAAAAAAAGAAAAAAGTATCATTTAGTGCCTAATCAACGTTTTAATATTTAAAACCTACTCTAACATGTTAGAGAAATTTTTTTGTAATATCAATTAAAAGTTGGAGCATTCTGTGTTATAGATTCAAGGTGACAGATGTTAATGTGCATAAATGACAAGTTGGGAAAAAATTTCTATAAACTAAGTAATACATAAAGTAAAACTTAAATGTATTGATGATAATTCAATACTTATCTACTGCATTCATTCATCCACGACATGGAACACTTGCATTTATTTTTCTTTCCACTATGAAAAAAAATTGCCATAAAATAAGTATAAATAATTCACATATTTAAATACAAATAATTTTTCTTGTGATTATAAAAAATTTTGCATCTTTTATTTAATTTTAAATAAAAGTTAAGGTAATTTGTATTATAAATTAAAATTGAAAGATATTAGAGTGTATAAATGACAAGTTGAGTGTGTGAGAGTGAAATTTAACCTAAAACTTTCATAAAAAGTAAAAGATAACTTAGAAGCAAAAGAAAAAGATAAAACAATACATAAATTAAAACTTTTGATTGGCAAGCTATATGTATTGACGGCATCTCAATACTTAACTATTGTTTTTATAATTGAACGAAAAGAAACGGCGTAAAATAAGTAGAAATAAATTTTCTAGAGAATTTTAACTATTTTGCTTGTTTGAAAATAATACTTTGAATGAAAAATTTATTTTTGATATTTATAAAATAACACATAAAATGTTTGTTCTTTTGAGTGGATAGAATTATTGAATTTAAATTAAAAAAATCATTTACAATTTTATTGAATTTTTTTTCACAAATATAAATATTGTTACACATATTTTCCTTTGCCTTAAATTGTGGTGTGAAGTGCATATGCGCAAAGTGAACCTTTGAATGGAAAAGGAGTGACCATAGTTTGTTGGGTCAAATATGATACAATCCATAATTTAGCTCAAGAAAACTTATCATCTTCTAAAATGAAGTCAAATGAGGAATTTATGACCACTATTTTTTATTCATTTATTTATTTATTTTTTCATTGTCTGTCACCTCAAAGCTGAGTTTTTATAGTTTTTTATTTTATTTTTGATTTTATTTATGGATGATGGAATTATTTTTCCCTCTCTGAAACATCGCATTCTCACAATTGGAACCATAAAAATCATTAATCTTTATTTGATTGGATCTTTTGAGACGTTACACACTGATGGACTAATAGCAAAAGGTTAGTTTTAGAACTTTGGAAACGTTTTTTCTTCTTTCTTTTCATCAAAAGTTGAACTTTGACTATAGGACCTTAATAATTCCAATGACAACTAATTTTATCATCTTAATACTCTCGAGCTTTCTTCCTTGTGTCACGAGTTTATATTAGTATTTTGTCATTTATGAACATTAATAGAAAATATAAGATAAAATTTATAAATTTCTATTTGTATGCATAAATTAGCCAAATGTAAAATAAAATACTGTTTGTCTCTGGTGATTGAAGATTTGTATCTGTCTTCTGTAAAGGTGATTCTAAACTCTCATTAAGGTGTATTTCTTGGTGAAAAACAAGCTAACCTTAGGTATCCAGATTGTTTTTTGTTTTTTTCAAATAGTTTTTGCTAGCAAAACATCTCCTATTAAAAGATATAACGACAAAATGAATTTATTAAGCATGTAAAGATGGTTGGAAAATTAAATGGCGACACATACAGATCACACTCTAGGGAAGTTAGTACTTTTAGGCATGGAGGTTACCACTTTGTGTTAGGGGTATTTTTAACCCAACAAAACAACATTTTCCACTTCGTTCATGTGAGTATTAGCTTTTGTATGATATGTGATTGCCCGATAATCATAACAGGAGAAACTTTATAAACGTCTTTTTCAGTTCTTATGGAATGGAAATATGTGAAAGCTATCGAGAAATGAAAATGAAATTGCACAATGATTGAGTAGAAAGACAAAAATTAGAAAAATGAGTGCAAAGGATGAAAATGGCAAATTTATATGATATGTGATTACTGCTTTTATATGATATGTGATTACCCGATGGTCATAACAGGAGAAACTTTATAAGTGTCTTTTCCATTTCTTATGGAATGGAAATATGTAAAAGCCCTCAAGAAATGAAAATGAAATTGCAGAATGATTGAGTGGAAAGCCAAAAATTGGAAAAATGTGTGCAAAGGATGAAAGTGGCAAAGATATCTGGGTGGCTAAAAACAAGTCTAGAGTCTGATTGGACATCTTCGACGGAAGAACTCAAGTCAAACTTCTTTTAAAAAATCAGATTTTTTTTGCCTAATTGGATATTTCGCACTATTATCATACATTTTTTTTTTCAAAATGTGATTTTTCTTCCTATTTTAGAGTCATTTTTTTTTTATTTAAGAAGACTTTTAAAGATTCTAAATAGACATAATTCATAAGAACAATAATTCTAGAGGCTTCTAGCATGAAGGGGAGGATTTTAACTAGAATAGGAAGTCTTTTAAGAGTTAAACTTTCTATAATTCAAACCCTTAACACTTTGCAACTAGAATTTCCCTTTTATAGAAGGAGTAGACCTCTAATCACTCAATGCACAAAATCGTAGAGAGAAAACTCAATTGAAAGGCTCTGCATTCAATAATAACTAGTTTTATAGGTTAGAACATATAGAAACATATGCAAACATGTCTTAAATTCTCGAATTTGAGGAATAACAAAAATACCATTAGATGTTAACAATTTATCCCATGTAAAACATGTAGTTTCAACTCCAATAAGTTAAGGTACAAAACTTATTGAAACTATTGATTTTTGGGTAGTTGATCTCAATTTTGATATTGATAATCAAATTAAATGGTACTAAATCTTTATCTAGTGTTGTTTTGATAATATACCAAGTTTCAAGTCAATAGGAGTTCATATACTTAGTCAATTTTTTGAAAAGTAAAAATGTCGTAAAAAGCGCAATGGAGCCTCAAAATAGCAATTACAACACATGTTTCACAGCCACACCTCAAAATGCATGACCGTTGTTCATATCTGGAAAACAAGCCTAAAATCCAGTCGAGTTTGCAACCACAAGTGTGATTGCAACTTTGCCCGTGAAATGAAGCTCACGACAGTGGGACCATTTACTTATAGACTCACTCTACCACCAAAGTTGGGCAAAATTCATGATCTATTTCATGTCTCCATGTTGAGAAGATACAAGTCAGATCATTTTCACATTATTCTAGGTGAAAGCATCGAGGCGAGACCGAATTTGAATATGAAAAAGAGTCAATTCAAATTCTAGCTAGAGAGGTCAAAGAACTCAGGAACAATTGAGTATCATTAGTCTTATGGAGAAATCATACAATAGAAGAGACTACATAGAAAAGTGAAGAGATGATGAAAGCCAAACATCCACAGTTGTTCAGAAATAGTACATTAGGTAATTTTGAGGACAAAATTCTTTAAGTGTGAGAAAAATGTAATGCCCACTAGTTAGGGCTCAAAAATAACTTGTATTAAATGTATATATGTGATATATAAGTCGTTATAGATTTTGGAACATGAAAATAGTTGAAAAGACATGAAAAATGAAGTTTTCTAGTGTCCATGCCCTTTAATGTATCATCACATCCGTGAATGTTGAGAAATAAGAATTTTTAAGTTGAGTAGCTTCATGACCATGACACACATGGTCAAGCCTGTGAAGACCTGTAGTTTTATATTTTTTAAAGAAACTCGCGATTTTCCAAACTAGATACCTAGCCACTAGACATTTGAACATCAAAATTAACCTTCCCTCAATTCCTTTTAACTATTAGCTTTGATTAAATGAATTTAACCCTAGTAATAAGATTAAAATTTATAAAATCAAGGATAAGGGAGAAATCGGTTTTGAACCTAGAACCAACATGTTTTTAGGAAATAGATGTAAGGATTATATTTTCCTTGTCCTTCATTTGATTTAATTCGGGTTGATATGCAGATTAAAGTTTATAATTGTGTAATGGATGACTAAGTTAAGGTTTTACATGCTTATGGCATAAATAGCTAGTTATGACTGAAATAAATGGTAATATGGCCTTTCATTTTGTGTTAGAGACTGAAAAAAAAGTGGAAACACCAATTTGAGTTCCAATCCAGGTTTGTACATATACACATTAAAATTTGAGTTTTGGTATGTTTGTGTGTTGTTTCTACTATGGTTATGATTTTTAGCATGTGATGATACTTGAATTGTTATACTGAAATTTGGTGAAAATGATATGATTGGGTTGTATAAGGAATTTTGGCAACCAAGTAAGTATCTATGTTATGATGTTGATAAATTATGGCATTGAACTTAGTTTAATTGTTAACTATGATGATGTGTTTATTTATAGCTTGTTAAATGCTATAAAATATTGATAAGAGTGGTTAACATTAGTTTGCCTTAGAGCCTTTGCATATGGTATGCATAATTATCTTGAATAGGTGTTGAAAGTTGATACAGATTGCTGATTCATAGCCATGATATATTTTTCACTCATGTGAATGTCCACACAAAAAAGGTCAAAGCTTAAGTCATTGGTAGACAACCCGTGAAAGAAGGTCTCATGATCGTGAATGAACAATGAAGCCTCTTAAAACCTTGTAACCAAAATTTTGTATTTTGATTTCTATGATGAAATTACAGGGAATTGGTAAGCACACACACCTAGCATGATGTAATAAGATGGTATATAGTATGATAACCTAAACATGAATATGGATATGCTTATTATGCTTTAAATCACAATGTGCTACATAGAAATCATGAAATAGACTATGGAATATGATGAATAACTGGATTTTAATTATGAGTGCTCATTGTGTATACAAGAACTAGCATATGATATATGACATTCTATTGAGGGGATTACGGTACTATAGTATATCTAGCATATGAATTTATATTTTAGGGACAAAGTGGCTTAAGCTTTGGTGAGAGTGTTGGAGAGGTGCCCAAAAGACAATCACCATAGACACCTGATGTACTTATTTATTACTAATAAAAGGCATTTTCATTATATGGTATTTATTGCATATGAATTGAAATAGATCTTAAACTATTTAATGATGTCCTTGGTATGTAACACAACATGAAGAAATTCATGATGAGATCATAATGATAAGATTCTTTTCATGTGCAATTGTGTTTATACCTAAATGATCTCTAGTCATAGGTTTAACAAGACGAAACATTTTTAATCCAAATAGACTAGCACATGTATGTTGAAGTCAAATTAAATTCGTAGTTAAATTCCTAAAGAATCCTAATTGATATATGATTCAGTTTAAGCAATTTTTGTGTGATTGGTTTGCTAATTGAATGATGAATGATGTAGATTGTCTAATGAATGAATTTAATTAGTTTAAACTGATTATAAGTTGTTTATAATGATGAGAATAAATTCTAGAAATTTTGGGAATTTTTGAATGAAATTTGATTTGAATTAGAAAAGGGTTTTCAATGTCCTAGTTTGACTAGGATTCTAATATGCAATTGTAACTGGGATTGTTTAATCCTATTTGGCATCAAACTAATAATTAATTAAGGTAATTTAATTATGATTTAACTATTGGTTATATTTGGATTTAATATTAAATAGGGTCTACGAGTCTCTGCCTTCTTTTTTCTCTTTATTGTATTTCTCTTCTCATCTTACTCCTCTCAAATGTCACTTGAGGTTTTCTTATGAAGAATCTATGTAATTAGATTACATAGTATTAGAATAGAATTGAAATCCAAAGGAGAAGGAAGCCAAAGAGATGGTCCCAAAAACAAAGGAGCATTAGATTAGGAAATTGTTTTCTATTTTGGTGTTGTAATTTCATGCATCTACCTAGGTGAGACCTAGTCAATCCTTTCATAGCTTGAAGGATTGATGTTAGATTATGTCCATAATCATAACCATATAAGTAGTATAATTATCTTATATATCTATATGTGATGAATGGATATGTTATACATGCCAAATTGCCATGATGAGAACTAAATTAAGAAATCCCTCTTAAATCATACTAAGGCCAATATCTTCCATTAATATGGCAAGAACTAGAGTTCTATTAGAGTCTGGGTTTTTGGGCAAATCCAAGCCTGTTCTACATGAATATGTTCAAACCATCGAAATATGATTTCATGATTAATGGGCTGACTTTAACTAGTTACATTGGTTTGTTAGGAAAATCCAATGTCAATGTTAATTAGAGGCAGTATTTGATAAGTGTATATGAGATGTGCACATATCAAGAGTTAATATCCCAATGATTCAATAGTTGCATGATATGATCAATTGGTATGAGATACCTACCAATTGACCTAAGATGACTTGTTGGGCAAACCCAAGGTCAATTTTAGTGATGTTGGATACTGACCCACTAGGAGAGCTTCCAACGGGTTCTCTCGGATTCATAGTGAGGGCTATGGGTTCATAATAAAATAGTGGGAGTTATAATGCACATTTATTAAAGACCTAATATTCATGCATTTAGTACATTTTCTAACATGATCTTTCTTTACATCTAGGTTGATAGAATCATGTCATCAAATGTGAACTTACGCTCAATTCATGATTCCAATAAATTGATTGGCCCAAACTTTCTTGATGGCCTAAGGAATTTAATAATAGTTCTCAAAACTTAAAAGATAGCCTATGTCCTGGAAGAGCCACTTCCCTCCCCTCCTACTAATGATGCATCTGTTAGATAAACAATTGGCATATAAGAACCAAATAGATGACAGTGAGTTGGCGGGTTGCATTATGCTTGTCTCTATGTCTCCGGAGCTTCAAAGCAGCATGAGAACATGGATGCTAATACCAGTGTGTGTCATCTAAAGGAGCTTTTTGATGAGCAAGCTTGTACTGAGCGATATGAGATATCTAAATTGCTCTTCTGCTCCAAAATGATTGAAGGGACTTTTCTAGTGCAACATGCATTGAAGTTGAATGGGTACATTGAGAGACTAGCTTGTTTGGGGTTCGTTATAGATCATGAGTTAAGTATAGACTTAATTCTCAAAGGTTTCCCTGATAGTTATGCACACTTCATGCTAAACTATCAGATGAACAAGATATCCATTTTGATCCTCGAGTTGATCAATATGCTCAAGACAGATGAACCTCATGTTAAGAAAGAGCAAAAGACTGTGATGCTGGTGGACATTTCTGGTTCTTCTAAGAAGAAAAAGGACAAGAAAAAGAAGAATTCCAAAAAGGCCTATGGAGGCATGAAAAAGTAGGGAAAAAAGATTGCTACAAAAAGGACTTACTTCCATTGTGGCAAGACTAGCCATTGGAAGAGGAATTGTACGACCTATCTAGAGTATTTAAAGAAGGAGAAGGATAAGATATTGGATGCACCTTCTACTTTAGGTATTTATGTTATTGAGGTTAATACTGTTTTTATTAATAATGCATGGGTATTGGATACCAAATGTGGCTCATACATATTTACTAATATGCAGAGGCTAAGAAACAGTAAACAACTCAAGAAATGAGAGTAAGTCCTATGTGTTGGCAATGGAGCAAAAGTTGTTGCATTAGCTATAGGAACTTATGTATTGACACTCCCAAATGGGCTTGTTTTAGAATTAGACAATTGTTATTATGTTCCAGTTTTGACAAAGAATATTTTTTATGTTTCTTGTTTAAATAGAAAAGGTTTTCATTTGACTATTAATGTCAATGGTTGCTCTATATGGTTGAATGATATTCTTTATGGAACTGGTGCATTATGTAATGAGATTTACATTCTTGACATGTCTAATTCAATCTTCAATATCAATAATAAAAGACAAAAGATAGATAACCTAAAACCATCATATTTATGGCATTGTTGTCTTGGCCATATAAATGAGAGGTGCATGACTAAGTCACACAAGAATGGTGATTTAGGGTCATTTGATTATGAATCATATGATACATGTGAATCTTGTTTGTTAAGAAATATGACAAAGTCACCTTTTCATGGAAAGAGTGAACGTGCCAATGGGCTATTGAGCCTTGTACATACAGATATATGTGGACCAATATTAATGCATGCCATATATGGTTTTATCTACTTCGTTACATTCATTGATGATTATTCACGATATGGATATTTGTATATGATGAGATACAAATATGAAGTTTTTGAAAATTTCAAAGAATTCAGAAATGAAAAAGAGAAATAACTTGGTAAAAGTATTAAAATACTTAGATCATATCGAGGTGGTGAATACTTAAGCCAAGAGTTTTAAGGTTATCTAAGAAATAATTGGATTTTATCTTAAATGACTCCATCTTACACACCATATCATAATGGTGTGGCTGAAAGGAGAAATGGAACCTTGTTAGACATGGTGAGATTGATGATGAGCTTTGTAGGACTGACTAAGTCCTTTTGGGGTCATGCATTAGAGACTTCTGTTTATATATTAAATAGAGTACCTTCTAAGTCCATTGAGGTTACTCCATATGAGATATGGACTAGAAAATGACCTATTTTTTCTCACTTGAAAGTATGGGGTTATCCTACTTATGTGAAGCGCACGATGTCAGATAAGCTAGAAGCTAAGTTTGATAAGTGTCTATTTTTGGGATATCCAAAAGAGTCATTTTGATATCAATTCTACCACACTTTGGAACAAAAGGTGTTTGTTTCAAAGCATGCGATCCTCTTAGAGAATAGTTTCTTTTAAAAGAAGATAGTGGGAGCAAGATTGAACTTGATGAGTTCAAGATACTCAAACAGATGCATATCAATTGACATAACCCGAATTTGTTACTCATAGAGATGAAGCAACAACTAGACCTTTTGAAACATAAAAACTTCGTAGATCTAGTAGGATACGCATTGTTCTTGAGAGATATGGATTTCTCATAAGCGAACAAAATGACATATTGCTTATAGAGGATGATGAGCCTACTACCTACAAAGAATTTTTGAATTGTTCAAAATTTGACAGATGGCTAAAAAGCCATGCAGTAACAGATGGATTCCATGTATGAAAATCAAGTATGGACTTTGGTTGACCCTCTTGAAGGGATTAAATCCATTGGGTGCAAATGGGTCTTCAAGAAGAAGACCAACATGGAAAGTAATGTAGTTACCTATAAGGTTAGGCTAATAGCTAAAGAATATCATCAAAGGCAAGGTGTTGACTATGACAAAACTTTTTCTCCAGTTTTTATGCTTAAATCCATTAGGATACTCCTAGCCATTGCAACTCATTATAATTATGAGATTTGGAAAATAGATGTGAAAATAACTTTCCTTAATAGAAATCTGACTGAGGATGTGTATATGACAAAACTTGAGGGTTTCACATCAAGTGATGGAAAAAAGGTATGCGAATTGCAAAGATCCATTTATGGATTGAAGCATGCATCCATGAGTTGGAACATCCGATTTGATGAGACAATTATAGAGTTTGGTTTCTCACAAAATATGGATGAACCTTGTGTTTATAAGAAGGTTAGTGGGAGTGCATTCATATTCCTAGTATTGTATGTAGATGACAAACTACTTATAGGAAGCAATGTCTCAGTTCTTCAATGAATCAAAATTTAACTTTCTAAGAATTTCTCCATGAAAGACCTTGGAGAAGCAACCTATTTATTGGGGGATTAAGATCTATAAAGATAGATCTAAAAGGTTTCTTGGTTTTTCGCAATCTACATACATAGATAAGATGCTAAAGAGGTTTAGTATGGAATAGTTTAAAAAAGGATTAATTCCAATGACTCATGGGATTACCCTCTCTAAGTCAATGTGTCTACTGGCACAGGATGAATGAACATGCATGAGTAGGATTCCATATGCTTTAGCTATTGGATCCATCGTGTATGCTATGTTATGTACTAGACCTGATGTATCATATGCTCTGAGTGTCATGAAAAAGTATCAGTTAGATTCCGGAGAGGGGTATTAGGTGGCTGTCAAGAACATCCTTAAGCACTTAGGAAGAAATAAGGATGCATTATTGGTTTATAGAGATAGTGAGCTTAAAGTAAGCAAGTATATGGATGCCAGCTTTCAAACTGACAAGGATGACTCCAAATCCCATTTAGGCTATGTTTTCACATTGAATGATGGACTAGTCAGTTGGAAGAGTTCTAAATAGGAGGTGATTGCATATTCCACAACAAAAGCAAAGTACATTGCAGCTTTTGAGGCAGCTAAAAAACCAGTTTGGATAAGGAAATTCATCACAGAGTTAGAAGTGGATCCTAGCATTATTGATCCAATACCCTTGTATTGTGATGACAATGGAACCATTGCACAAGCAAAGGAGCCACGATCTCATCAAAGATCCAAACATGTACTCAGACATTACCATTTGATTCAGGAAATCATTGGTGGACATGATGTAAAGATAGAGAGAGTTCCCACTAATCATAATATAGTTGATCCTCTTACTAAGCCACTTCCCCAGAAGAAACACGATGGTTATGTACTCGCCTATGGTATAATGTATAAAGGTGATTGGCTTTAGAGCAAGTGGGAGATTATTAGAGAGGTGCCCTAAAGGTAATCACCTTAGGCACCTGATGTACTTATTTATTATTAATAAAAGACATTTTCATTATACGGTATTCATTGAATATGAATTGATATAGATCTTAAACTATTTAATGAAGTCCTTGATATGTAACACAACATGAAGCAATTCATGATGAGATCGTGATGATGAGATTCATTTAATGTGTAATTGTGTTTATACCTAAATGATCCCTAGTCATAGGATTAACAAGAAGGGAGATTGTCAATCCATATAGACTAACACATGTTATACTCTATGACTAGGTCAAACAGCTGATCTCACAAAGCTGAAGATAAGAAATGTTTAGAGTTAACAAGTGGATGCTTACTAAGAGTAGTAAGTACATTGGATGACCTACTATGAGACAATCATATGGATATCTATTCAATGTCAGTGATAGTCTCATCATAGCGATGATGTAAGTATCGTTAGACTTTAGATGCTCAAGGTTATCTTGAATATTGAATCCAATACTTTGAATCCATTCCTCGTTACCTCTCAGAGGTCGCTCATAAGGTGGGGATTGGGTACAACATTTGGTATTCGAAGGTAGTTGAGTAGTATACTCCTAATAGAAGGAGAGTATACCTATGGTCTCTTATAGAGATCATTGGTTAGAAATCCTTGGCCAAGGTTGACATGTCTTGAAGAAGGTCTTCAAGGATATATCTAAAAGAGTAATGAGTCTCATAGAAAAGAACTAATAAGATTTGGACTAGATGTGACGTAGTCAGTCTAATGGAAGTTAACACACAGTCCATACTCTGAACCAAATGTGGTACAGTTTGGTGAAAGGATGAATTGGATGGTAATTGTCTACGAAAGGGTTTATAGTTAGACCACTAACTTTTCTAGTCAATTGGGGGTCATGATGTGTTGCTAGATACCACTCATAATCTGCTTTAACTCATATGATCATTTGAGCTGCCAATATAATTGGGAGCCAATGTGTAACACCCCCTCACCCGATCAACACGTGCCCGGATAAGGGAGCGCTACCTTTGTCTATCTACTTCTTCAAATCGCTATTATTATTATTTCATCTTTATTTTCTCAACACTCATGTATATATAGATCTATACAAGAACCAGGGTACAATTTATTTACATAAGATAGAAATTTTTAAGGATCAAATTAATTCTTGACAAACTTTAAAAGTAAGTTTTACAAACTCTAAAACTCTTTAATATAAAAAGCCAAATACAAAAAAACTCAAAGCTTGTAACCCACTTTCTCAAGGTTCGACTGCTTTACTTGAATAGGATCACCACTTGCTTTATATAACGCCTTCAGCTACCTTTCTATATCTGCGGGGAAATTTCACGCTGAGCTCTAAGCTTAGTGGTGTATATAATTAAGGCAATACATTATGTCATGTATCATTTTTCATATTAGTGTTCTTCCATACAATTCTATTCCTTATGATCCTATCTCATACAATTATAACTCCATGCATACATGACAAATATCATTTTCATTTCTAGCATTAATTATAAATATCTCTTTTATATCATCAATCATGCATTTATATATGTATACCACTTTCCATCATTTATATATATATATTAGCCCACAACACCTATGAACTCCCGTCTAGGATAACAGAGTTGCCATCCAGGCACTTAGGAGTGCCACACGGCAATATGATGTGCACATATAAGTGCCATTACCGACGTAGAAAATCGTGTTATTACCGGCATAGTATTCATAATCCGTGCCATTACCGGTGTAGTATTCATAATTCGTGCCATTACCGGCGTAGTATTCATAATCCGTGCCATTACTAGCGTAGAAAATCGTTCCATTAATGGTTTTCAATATACTCCCCCCTGCTTGACATGTCAAACTATCATTAGATAGTTCTAGGTAGTTGTTCTAGGACTTATTCAATACCATATAATTCATATATCTCTATTTACTTCCAATCACAACCATATCAATATTCATGTTTACCATTCGTATTAGTTCATGTATTTAATCCGTATCATATTTTATATATCATCCTTGTCAATTCACATATTTCATCCGTATCAACATTCATTTTTTTCTATATCACAACATAACACGTTCTCACATCAATATACCTATATAAACATTGTTATTTCATTGGATAGTCAATGACATTCATTTACTTATTTGAATTCTTCATTTGATAATCACATTCACAATTACTAATACACAACATTCATGGTCATGATTACTAATTCACGCCCATGAATTAGTTCATGCCCGTAATCGAAAGCCATGAATGCTACTGGAATGAATCTCCCAAAAGCATTCATGATCGTGATTACTCATTTACGTCCGTGAATAAGTTCACATCCGTGATTGCAATCCGTGAACGCTTCTAGAATGAATTGTACCATTTCCACATAGAAGTCACAACCGTGATACAATCAGTCACAACCGTGAACCATTAAGTTCACGCCCGTGACTCGATAGTCACACCCATGACTATCAGCAGGAAATCTGCATATTCATTTTTCATTCATTCTAATGTCACCCAAATCATACCCAATTTCTATTTCATGCATTTCTAAGTTTCTTTACTCAATTTATTACTTTCTAATGCATGTAAATGTCTTTATCATACAAAATTTTCTAACATGCATCATGAATTCAATATATCACAAAAATCTCATTCTTACATATCTAACCTATGCTTTCATGCCATAATCATCATTCTTAAAATTCATTTATCAAAAATCATGTTCAGCATGCATTATTTCAAACAAACATAGGTTGTTGCCTTAAATTATGCACAAACCTTAATCTTTCTCCTTCACCCTTCTAGGTAGTTTTCTCTTTTCCTTTACTCCTTAGAGCTTGTTCTTTGCCATTTGGAACTCCTACAACATCATAGATCATTATCATCATCTAATTCTCTCAAAACCCTAAACTGTCTCTTTCTCTCTCGAAACCCTAATTTTTCTCTTCTTCCATATGAGCCTTGAATGAGTTCAAAATTCAAAGTTCTTTAAGAAAAGATGAAGAAGAAGAAGAAATGCTTCTTACCTTAAAATTTTCTTCACTTGATCACAACTTTGGAGATTTTCTCTCTCCACCAAACTTGAATTTTCTTCCCCTTTCTTGCTTTTTCTAGCTTCCTCAGGAGTTATGGACCATGAAGATCTCTTGTTCTTGCTCTTTCCCCTCTCTTCTCTTCCTTTCTTTCTCTAAATTTCTAGTCTGGCTATAGAGGAATGAGACTTGAGTGATTGGTAGAAAAGAGAGAGAAGAAGGCAGAAAATGAAGAGAAGAAGAATAAGAAAAGAAAGCATTAAATAGGGTGCCCAAAAAGTCTTCATATGGGACCCACCATCTTGATTATTTCTTGACATTTATACTTAATCAACATTAATCCTCTCTCTTTAATACTATGGCCGGCCAACCCAAATTTTAATTGTCCAAATTTCCTATGTTTATTAACAATTAATCTCATTAATCCTCCAATTTTTGGTAAATTGCAATTTGACCCCAAAACTTATCAAATTTTGTAATTTAGTCATTTATCGCAAATCAACTTCTTTAAACTTTATTATCACTTAATTAGGCATTTATCATTTAATTTAGTCATTAATTGATCAATTTTTTGTAAAACTCTGAATTTAGACTCCGATCGGTCAAGCACGTCAACTTTGCGACATGTGCGACTCGGGGCCTAAATTAGCGGATATTACATTCTCTCCCCCTTAAAATAATTTTGTCCTCGAAATTTACCTGTTCATTTGGGGTTGAACAACTGGGGGTACTACTTTCTCATCACTTCTTCACTTTCCCATGTGGCTTCTTCAAATGCATGATTCCACCACCCGACTTTAACTAGTGGGACTTTCTTGTTCTGGAGAACCTTTTCTTCATATGCTATTATAGCCACCAGTTCCTCTTCATACGACATGTATGTCTGTACCTTTATCTCTTCAGTTGGTATAACATGGGTTGGGTCTGAACGATATCTTCTTAACATTGAAATGTGGAACACGTTATGAATTCTTTCTAGCTCCAGAGGAAGAGCTAATCGGTAAGCCACTGGTCCTATTCTTTCCAGCATCTCATAAGGACCAATAAACCTTGGGCTTAACTTTCCTTTTCTACAGAACCTCAATATCTTTTTCCACGGCGAAACTTTAAGAAATACTTTGTCTCTTACTGCATATTCTATATCTCGTCTCTTTAAATCAGCATATGATTTTCTGTCAATCTTGTGCTACCTTTAGCCCTTCCCTGATCACTTTAACTTTCTCCGTGGTTTATTGAACTATTTCTGGCCCAATCAACTTTTTCTCATTCAACTCGGTCCAACAAACTGGTGTCCTACACTTTCTTCCATATAAAGCCTCATAAAGAGCCATGCCTATGCTTGTTTGATAGCTATTGTTGTAGGCAAACTCTATAAGAGGTAGATATCAATCCCAACTTCCCTCAAATTGAAGCACATAACTTCTCATCATGTCTTCTAGTAATTGAATGACCCATTCTAATTGTCCATCCGTTTGCGGATGAATAGCCGTGCTAAAATTAAATGGAGTTCCCAAAGCCTGCTGTAAACTATTCCAGAACTGCGACGTAAATCTGAGATCCCTATCAAATATAATAGATACAGGCACTCCATGAAGTCTCACTATCTCATTCACATAAATCTCGACCAACTTGTTTAAAGTATAGTCCATCTGCACTGGTAGAAAATGTGCTCATTTCGTTAATCGATCCACTACCACCCATACTGTATCATGCTTTCACTGAGTTATCGGTAAGCCGGACACAAAATCCATTGTGATTCTCTCCCACTTCCATTCTGGTATGGAAATTGGTTGTAGTAATCCTGTGGGTAATTGATGCTCAGCTTTCACTTGTTGACAAATTAGACATTTAGCAACATATTCAGTGATATCCTTCTTCATCCCCGACCACCAGTATTGTGCTTTCAAATCTTGGTACATCTTGTTCCCACCTGGGTGCATAGTATAAACCGTTTCATGAGCTTCTTTTAAAATCTCTTACCTCAACTCTTTCATACTTGGCACAAATCCTGTTCTTGAAGTATACTATGCCATCTTCTGTTAAATAAAATTCTGACTTTTCCCCATTTTTCACTGTTTGGCTATCTTTGCTAACTTCTCGTCTTGCTTCTGAGCATCTTTAATTCTCTATATCAATGTGGATTCCACTCAAATCTCAGCTAAAATTTTCCTGCTTAGTGCATTTGCAACCACATTAGCTTTTCCTAGATGGTAGTCGATCACATAATCATAGTCTTTAATCAATTCCAACCATCTTCGTTGCCTCAGGTTCACCTCTTTCTATGAAGGTAGGTACTTAAGACTCTTATGGTCCATATAAATATATCATCTTTCTCCATACAGATAATGTCTCCAGATCTTAAGAGCAAAAACTATAGCTGCAAGCTCTAAATCATGTGTCGGATAGTTAAGCTCGTGAGGATTAAGCTGTCTGGAGGCATATGCAATCACTTTTCTCTCTTGTATAAGAACACATCCTAGCCCATTGTGACTTGAATCACTCTACACAACATAATCTTTTCCTAAAGTAGGCTAAGTCAAAACTGGTGCTTCAGTCAACATTGCCTTCAATCAATCAAAGCTTGCTTAACATCTATCTGTCCATTCAAAACGAACCTCTTTTCACAGTAGTCGTGTCAAAGGATTCGCTATAGATGAAAATCCT
The DNA here is from genome assembly GCA_023653625.1 of Triadica sebifera. Taxonomy (NCBI): domain Eukaryota; kingdom Viridiplantae; phylum Streptophyta; class Magnoliopsida; order Malpighiales; family Euphorbiaceae; genus Triadica; species Triadica sebifera. The sequence continues at coordinate 10,836,932 of CM042903.1, read as the reverse complement.
TTCACAAATCTCCTATGGTATCCAGCTAATCCAAGAACAATTCTCACTTCTGTCACATTTTGAGGTGGTTTGCAATTAATAATAGCCTCGATTTTAATAGGATCAACTCGAATACCTTCCGCTGAAATTACATGACCTAGAAAACTAACTGCTTCCAAGCCAAACTCACACTTAGATAGCTTTGCATACAATTGTTTCTCCCTTAAGGTCTGCAATACTTTTCTGAGATGTTGGTCATGCTCTACTCGATCTCTAGAATAGACAAGAATATCATCAATGAATACCACTACCAATTGATCAATATATGGCCTGAACACTTGGTTCACCAGGTCCATAAAAATAGCAGGTGCATTCATCAATCCAAATGGCATCACCAAGAACTCATAATGACCATAACGAGTCCTGAATGTCATCTTCAGTACATCCGAGTCTTTGATCTTCAGTTGATGATACCCCGATCGGAGATCTATCTTTGAAAATATACTTGCACCTTTCAACTAATCAAATAAATCATCAATCCTAGGCAGTGGGTATTTATTCTTAACAGTAACCCTATTAAACTGCCTATAGTCAATGCAAAGACGTAAAGTACCATTTTTTTCTTCACAAATAATACTGGAGCACCCCATGGTGATACACTAGGTCGTATAAATCCCTTATCTAACATAATTATTAACTGTATCTTCAACTCTTTCAACTTTATGGGTGCCATCCTATATGGTGTAATAGATATAGGAGCGGTGCCAAGTACTAATTTGATAGCAAACTCTATCTCTCGGTCAGGTGGTAGTCCTGGCAACTCCTCAGGGAACACATCAGAAAACTCACTAATAGTTGGGATGTCAGCCAACATTGGACTTGCTTTTTCTGTATCCTCTACATACGTTAAGTATGCTTCACATCCCTTACTAATAAGTTTCTGAGCTTTCAACTTTGATATCACATTATCTGGATATCCTCTATCCTCGCCCATCACTACTATCTCCTCTTGTTCTGAAACTTTAATTCTCATCTACCTCTTATCACAATTTATTATCATCCCATGGTGAGCTAGCCAATCCATTCCCAAGATCACATCGAACTCGCAGAATGGTAGCTCTATTAGATCCGCTGGAAATTGCCTGCCTTGAATTTTGACTGGGCAACCCCTAAACACTTTTACTAACCCGCACATTGTGTCCCAATGGGTTACTCACAAGAATCTCATATTCTAGAGTCTCTGGTTTTAAACCCTCTCGACCCGATGGTGGTGTGCATATGTATGAGTGTGTCGACCCAGGGTCTATCAATGCATGTATATAAGAGCCAAAGAGAAGGAATTTACTCGCTATGACGTCAAGTGCATCCTGCTCCTCTCGGCCTCGCATGGCATAAGCTCTTGCTAGAGCAGCTCTACTGCCTTCAGGTCTCTCTACTGTGTTTGATCTAAACTAGCTTGGCCCTGCACAATCTTCTCTTCCTTGTCCTCGGCCTCGACCTTTGCCATATCTCATAGTCTGTATCGGTACCGACTCAATACTCCCTGAACCTCTGCCAAACTGTAGCAGTGGACAATCTCTTTTTAGATGGTCCTTGGAGCCGTATCTTATGCACACTCCTGTCATCCACCAACACTCTCCTGGATGCGAATGACCACAATGCTGACACACCGCTAGAGGTGTAGACCTACAGGATGCCTATGTCGGTGCACTGGCTACCGAAGAAATAGATCTTACGGGTTGTCCCCGTCTATAAGAATGAGGTCTGTTGGAACTCCCAACTTGTAATTGACCACCAAAAGATTTGGCTCTCTTGCCACTCGATTGTACTCCACTTGGTTGTGGTGCGGGTCTACTAATCCCACTAACTTGCACAGGTTGTTGTGCCGCCAAGACTTTTTCAACTGTTCTAGCAGATGCTAGTAAACTGGGGAAACTCATCAGACGTAGGGCTGAAACTTGTAACTTGATCGTATCCCTCAACCTATCTTCAAATTGTCGACATTTATCAGCCTCCGTAAACACAATACCACAAGCATACTTACAAAGATGAGTGAATTCTCTCTCATATTTTGTTACTGACATATCCCTCTGTTTTAGCATCAGAAACTCTCTTCTTGTCGTTTGTGTAGATAGGAGGAATATACTACTCCTTAAACTTCTCTAGAAAGAATTCCCATGTCATAGGGTCAAGAGCCTCTGTGCTCTGTGATTCAGAACCAATCATATGCATGCTCCTGTAGCAGAGATACTGCATATTTATATTTCTACTTATCTATGCAGTGCAGTTGATCAAATACTCGTTCTGCTCATTCCAACCAAAATTTTGCCACTGAGGGGTCATATTCTCGTTTACCATAGAAATCAGATGCCCCTAATTTCCTCAGTCTCTCAAACTATAATCCAGACGAAGCTGATCGTGATGCTCTCTGTAGCAAATCTATCATATTTCTCATGATCTCAATCTGACCCATATTAATAGCTGAATGCTCATGAAGTGAGCTAGCACTAGATCTCGGTGGTGTAACTCGACGACGACTTGGTTGCAACGAAGCTCTTGCCTCAGAAGGCTCATTACTCTCAGCTTCTTCTACTAATATTCGTCTTGATCCTGAAGCCATATCCTACCTATAACATAAAGATAAAGATCCTAATCAATAAATCAATAACTCCAAAAATGCTATAGTGGGTACACTTCAAGAAATAAACATTTTCAAAGTTCGTTTTTTAAACCCAAAACCGCCCAACCTGGCTTTGATACCAAAAACTACTGTAACACCCCCTCACCCGATCAACACGTGTCTGGATAAGGGAGCGCTACCTTTTTCTATCTACTTCATCAAATCGCTATTATTATTATTTTACCTTTATTTTCTCAGCACTCATGTATATAAAGATGTATACAAAAACCAGGGTACAATTTATTTTCATAAGATAGAAATTTTTAAGCATAAAATTAATTATTGACAAACTTTAAAAGTAAGTTTTACAAACTCTAAAACTCTTTAATATAAAAAGCCAAATACAAACAAATTCAAAGTTGGTAACCCACTTTCTCAAGGTTCGACTGCTTTACTTGAATAGGATCACCGCTTATTTTATCTAATGCCTTCAGCTACCTTTCTATATCTGCGTGGAAAGAAAATTCCATGCTAAGCTCTAAGCTTAGTGGTGCATATAATTAAGGCAATATACTATGTCATGTATCATTTTTCATATTAATGTTCTTCCATACAATTCTATTCCTTATGATCCTATCTCATACAATTATAACTCCATGCATACATGACAAATATCATTTTCATTTCTAGCATTAATTATAAATATCTCTTTTATATCATCAATCATGTATTTATATATGTACACCACTTTCCATCATTTATATAGATATATATATATATATATATATTAGCCCACAACAGCTATGAACTCCCGTCTAGGATAATGGAGTTGTCATCCAGGCACTTAGGAGTGCCACACAGTAATATGATGTGCGCATATAAGTGCCATTACCGACATAGAAAATCGTGCCATTACCGGCGTCGTATTTAAAATACTTGCCATTATCGGCATAGTATTCATAATCCGTGCCATTACTAGTGTAGAAAATCGTTCCATTAATGGTTTTCATCATACAGCCCCCCTGCTTGACATGTCAAACTATCCTTAGATAGTTATAGGTAGTTGTTCTAGGACTTATTCAATACCATATAATTCATATATCTCTATTTACTTTCCATATCAATATTCATGTTTACCATCCGTATTAGTTCACGTATTTCATTCGTATCATATTTAATATATCATCCTTGTCAATTCACATATTTCATCCGTATCAACATTCATTTTTTTCTATATCACAACATAACATGTTCTCACATCAATATACCCATATAAACATTCTTATTTCACTGGATAGTCAATGACATTCATTTACTTATATGAATTCTTCATTTGATAACCACATTCACAATTACTAATACAAAGCATTCACGGTCGTGATTACTAATTCCCGCACGTGAATTAGTTCACGCCCATAATCCAAAGCCGTGAATGCTACTGGAATGAATTGCCGAAAAGCATTCACGGTCATGATTACTCATTCATGCCCGTGAATAAGTTCACATCCGTAATTGCAATCCGTGAACGCTTCTAGAATGAATAGTACCATTTCCACATAGAAGTCACAACCGTGATACAATCAGTCACAACCGTGAACCATTAAGTTCACGCCCGTGACTATCAGCAGGAAATTTGCATATTCATTTTTCATAAATTCTAATGTCACCCAAATCATACCCAATTTCTATTTCATGCATTTCTAAGGTTCTTTACTCAATTTATTACTTTCTAATGCATGTAAATGTCTTTATCATACAAAATTTTCTAACATGAATCATGAAATCAATATATCACAAAAATCTCATTCTTACATATCTAACCTATGGTTTCATGCCATAATCATCATTCTTAAAATTCATTTATCAAAAATCATGTTCAACACACATTATTTCAAACAAACATAGGCTGTTGGCTTAAATTATGCATAAACCTTAATCTTTCTCCTTCACCCTTCTAGGTAGCTTTCTCTTTTCCTTTACTCCTTAGAGCTTGTTCCTTTCCATTTGGAACTCCTACAACATCATAGATCACTATCATCATCTGATTCTCTCAAAACCCTAAACTCTCTCTTTCTTTCTCAAAACCCTAATTTTTCTCTTCTTCCATATGAGCCCTAAATGAGTTCAAAATTAAAAGTTCTTTAAGAAAATATGATGAAGAGGAAGAAATGCTTCTTACCTTACACTTTTCTTCACTTGATCACAACTTTGGAGATTTTCTCTCTGCACCAAACTTGATTTTTCTTCCTCTTTCTTGCTCTTTCCAGCTTTCTCAGGAGTTATGGACCATGAAGATCACTTGTTCTTGCTCTTTTCCCTCTTTTATCTTCCTTTCTCTCTCTAAATTTCTAGTATGGCTATAGAGGAATGGGATTGGCGTGACTAGTATAAAAGAGAGAGAAAAAGGCAGAAAGTGAAGAGAAGAAGAAGAAGAAAAGAAAGCATTAAATAGGGTACCCAAAAAGTCTTCATATAGGACCCACCATCTTGACCATTTCTTGACATTTATACTTAATCAACATTAATCCTCTCTCTTTAATACTATGGCTGGCAAACCCAAATTTTAAGTGTCCAAATTTCCTATGTTAATTAACAATTTTTGGTAAAATGCAATTATATCCCAAAACATATCAAATTTTGCAATTTAGTCCTTTACCGCAAATCAACTTCTTTAAAATTTATTATCACTTAATTAGGCATTTATCATTTAATTTAGTCCTTAATTGATCAATTTTTTGTAAAAATCCAAATTTAGACTCTGATTGATTTAACGCGTCAACTTTGCGACACGTGCAACTCGGGACCTAAATTAGCGGATATTACACAATGAGTCACATACATAAAAGGAATAAAAGAAATGTGAAATGGGTTTTGGATTTGATCCAAAATCATGAGAGAGGTTGTTTTGCTAAAGAGTTTTGCATATGAAAGCGAAAGGGGTTGTGTGTCTAAAGAGTTTTGAGAGGATGCATTGCATGCATGCAATAGAATGAAAACTTACTACTGTGTTCATGAGGGCATCCTCGTGCGTGCGACTGTAGGCCCCATTCTTGCACGCGTGAGGACCCCCTCATGTGTGTGACAATCTGCGATTTTGTAGATTTTCTATTCCTTTCGAAAGCCAAACATAGGGTTTTTTGAGTCCAACCCTAATTATGATTAGAGGACCTAACAATACCCTCAGAATGACCTATTCCTTGAGAAAATAAAAGTTATTCTCCCATTTTCTTCTCTCTCAAGTTGAACCACCATTGTTAGCACTTTGATGTTTTGACACCCCATAACCTTCGAGGTTATTTCCTACGCTCCTTCACATGGATACTGTTAGAGCAATCCATAAGCTTTGGATTATTGTGGTTTACAACAACCCAACTTGAAGGAAAGCTCACAACTTAAAGATTGAAGTTGCAATCAAAGAACGATAATTATACTTCTCCTATGCGATGGTTAATATAATTTTAATGAACATAGGGCGTTCTTTGGGTTCTGGTTTTGATTAAATTTTAATTTTCCACTGCATCATGTATGAGATGCATGTTCAAAACCCAATAGAGAATGCCCTTGATCCCAAATGTATGCAATTATTATATCTTACTCAGTCAAGGTTGCTTGAGCTCAGGTGAGAACGCTTTTGATTTGATAAGCTTGATTGAGCACTTGATAGTCAAATATAGTTAGTAAGTAGGGTGGCTTAAGCTTAAGTAAGAGTGCTCATATTTTCACAACCTACATCTGTGTAGTCTAGGTTTTGAGTATTGGGCAATAAAATGTTAAATTCAATAATAAGAAAAGTAAATAAGAAATATGAAAACTGAATACAATCATAACCTACAAAGGAATAAGGAAAGCCAATTACCAGGTATATATGAAATCATAAAATGGAATTTTGGCATTATATGACATGACTGCTATACATATATGATGATGTGGATTCACTTATATGCTATATGACATGAAGGTACTGTAATTCAATAAACTTGGATGTATGAAGTATATCGATATATATGATGGCATAGTCGAACACACAAGTAAGTATACAATAAATGTATATATGTTATGACTATGTATGAATGCATGTTAAAATGTTTATGCTTATATGTGCCACTAAGTTTTCAGTAGTTTAGCATATGTGTTTCCCTACATGCAGGTTTGGAGTCGTTAAATAGTTAAGTTGATAAGAAGAGGAGTCTAAGCCTATTAGAGCAGTCAAACTAGACTTGTGTTTTGGGTTAGTTTCTTTTTATTTTATTTATTTGTTATTTCTCAAGACATTGGGATAGTGATAGTTATTTGATTTATGTTTTCAATAAATAAGGACATCTAATTGAATTAGTTTATTTTTAATAAGGATGATTTTGTAATAAAATGGCTTATGTATGCCCAAACCAGTTTTAATTGATAATAAGGATATGATGTTTATACCAACACGGTATTTTGATATTACTATGATTATGGTTTTGGATTTTAATTTTATCACGGGATATTGTTTTATTTAGCCTATAATATATGGTTGTCTTAAAAATGCTTGTTATATAGATGTAGTGATTAAGATGGAAAAATCATTTTTAATCATAACAAGTTAATAAGGCATTTAATGATGTGATGTTTTCTTGTATAGTGAGATTATGTTATGCTATATAGGTGGGTGTTACATTTAGAGTGCTTGTGAATTCTCAACTAACAAAGCCATTGGAAATGGGAGTGAGTTGGAAGCTACCATATGTCAAAGACTACTAGATCTTTATATTTCAGGACCGCAACATTGAATTCGTGATTGTAAATTTCCTTCTAGAGACAACATTAAATATAATGGCTTTAAAACTTTAGTGCGAGTTGTTACTAACCTTTGTAATAGCTAAATGATGGGTAAACACTATAAATATCCATTCAAAAGACCATAGAATGTATCTTAACAACTCTCAGGTGGACAAACTATTACAAAATTAATTCTCAAACTTTCTTTGTATTCATTAAGTGTATTTGATTCAAGTGTTAGCCTTAAACACTTGGGTACTTTGTAAGGGTTGTTGTGTGAGCCATAAAATATAAGGAGTTTGTTGTTGCATTAGCTATTAAAACATAAGAGAAACTTAGGTTTGGTATGATCTAAGAGTAAAAATTTCTAGTTAGGAATGAGCTAGGAAAACTCCACTTATAATTCAAAAGTGAATTAGCAAAATCCCAGTGGTGAACTGAGGAGTGGACGTAGGGATATTTTTGGTCCAAACTTGTAGCACCCCCTTACCCAAACCACACGTGCCCAGATGCGGGAGCACTACTACCTGTCTTCTTTACTTCTTTAAAATCACTATTTTATTTTATATTTGCTATAGAGCCATACAATAAATAATGTACATTTTACTTACATAAAATAGTATTATAAATATCAATTTACTACTTAACAAAATTTTGAAAACTAATTTACAAACTTATAAGTATATATAATGTAGAAAACAAAATACAAGAGTTCAAAAGTTTGTGACCCACTATTTCGAGATCAACTGCTTTAATTTGAATAGGATCACCGCTTGATTTATCTACCACCTTTAGTTACCTTTCTATATCTGCAGGGAAGAAAACTCCCACGCTAAGCTCTAAGCTTAGTGGTGGATATAAATAAGGCAATATACTATATTATGCAACAAGCATTAGCATGTATCATTTTATGCATTAAAATCTTTGAGTGCTATTCCTATCAACTTGTTCCTATTTCATACAATTATAAATATCATGCTTACATGTACAATGTTATTTTCATTTATCTTTGATGGTAAGTTACTCTTTTCATTTCTTTAGCATTATATCTCAATCTCATATTATCATCATTTTTCTTTTCTTATTTTGCAACTTATCTTCATTATCTTGCCCACATCACTTTAACTTTGGATTGACTGGATACATGTTATGGATTAGGAGCGCTCCTAGAGCTATAGCCACCCTGTCCACTATCTGGCTCAACAGAGCTTCTCAAATCAGTGGCGTTCCCAGAGCTTAAGCCACATTGATTGAGCATCATTTCATCATAGATGAATAACCGGACCAAGGGTCCTCTCCGAGCTTAAGCCACCTTATCCTCAATTTATATATGTTCAATAGAGCTTTCTCAAGTTAATGGCGCTAAGAGCTTAAGCTACATTGACTGAGCATCTTAGATCAATGGCGCTCCCATAGCTTAAGCCATATTGATCGAGGAATATCTCATATAGTATGATACCGTTCAACCCCATAATGACATGTCATCTATCCTAGTTCTAGTCTGTAGGTAGAGTAATGGGCATGTTTGTATTATCACATTAATAATATATCTTTATTTAATTATTAATTTACATCATTTTCATCATTCTCATAATATACATATCATCATCATCATTCTTAAATTTTGACACATCAATATTCTCATGTATCAACATCTCAATTTTCTTGTTTTGCAAACATATCATCATGTTCATACATACTGGATAATATCTTTTCATTTGTTTAACTAGATACATCAGTAGATAATCATATTCATAATTTATTTAGAAACAGAACATTCACGACCGTGACTACTAATTCCAGCCTGTGAATTAGTGCACCCCCGTAATTCAAAGCCGTGAACACTACTGGAATGAATCGTGCCAAAAGCATTCACGCTCATGATTACTCATTCACACCCATGAATGAGTTCACATCCGTGATTCCAAACGGTGAATGCTTCTGGAATGAATAGTACCATTTCCACACCAAAGTCACAACCGTGATACAAATCAGTCCATAATAAAAATATCATGACCCAATTCATATAAATGCCTTAATCATAATTAAATTCTCTAACATGCATCAATTAATTCAACAAATCACAAAAATCTCATTATTTATCTTTAACATATGGTTTCCTGCCATGGTCATCATTAATGCACTTCAATCATCAATTAACAGATTAAACATGCATTATTTCAATCAAAGATAGGCTATTGCCTTAAATTATGCACAAACCTTGATCTTTCTCCTTCACTCTTCTAGGTAGCTTTCTCTTTTTCTTTGCTCCTTAGAGTTTGTTCCTTGTCACTTGGAACTCCTACAACATCATAGATCATTATTATCGTTTGATTTTCTCAAGAGCCTAAACTCACTTATTCTCCCTCAAAACCCTAATTTCTCTCTCTTTCCATATGAGTCTTGGATGAGCTCAAAATTCAAACTTCTTTAAGAAAAGATGAAGAAGAAGAAGAATCACTTCTTACCTTACTTTTTTCTTCACTTGATCACAACTTTGGAGATTTTCTCTCTCTATCAAACTTGTTTTTTCTTCCTCTTTCTGGCTCTTCCCAGCTTCCTTAGGAGTTATAGACCATGAAAATCACTTGTTCTTGATCTTTTCCCCTTCTTCTCTTTTTTTCTCTCTCTAAAATTCTGGTTTGGCTATGGAGGAAATGAGGCTGGCATGGAGACTGGTTAGGTAGAAGGAAATGAAAACAGAAAATGAAAAGAAAGAATTAAATAGGGTACCCAAAAGTCTTCATGGGGGACCCACTAATTTGACCATTATTGACATTAGGCTTAATCACATTAAATTCTTGTTCTTCCTTATGCTATGGCCGGCCAAACCACTTTAAAATGTCCAATCTCTTATGTTAAATAGCAAATAATCTCATTAATCCTCCAAATTTTGGTAACTTGCAATTTGACCCCAAAACTTATCAAATTTTGCAATTTAATCCTTTACCGTAAAACAACTTCTTTAAGCTTTGTAATCACTTAATTAGGCATATATCACATACTTTATTCATTACTTGATTAATTTCGATCATAAATCCGAATTTAAACTCCGATCAGTCAAACACATCAATTTCGTGACACGGGCAACTCGGTGTTTAAATTAGCGAATATTACAGAACTACTATAAACATTCGTGGGTTAATATATCATTTCCTACTTCTTTTAATCTTTCTTTGTCTTGCCTTTATTAAAATTTTTATTGTCCATCAATTTCTCCTCCCTTCTTTGTGATTGTTTGGCCAAGAATTGGTATCTGAGCAATGTCTAGCATACAAGCTTAAGAAGTACTAACAAAGATGAAACAATGGACAACAAAGGATTTCAAAGACTCAGACCATTCTTTGATGGTTCAAACTATGCATATTGGTAGTTTAGAATGGAGGCTTAGCTTGATAGTGAGGGGATTGATGTTTGGGGATAATGTTAATAAAGAATGGACAACTTCAACCAAGAGAAGAACGAATGGTGAAAAAGAGTTAATCCCAATAGATGATTGGATAAAGGAAAAAAAAGGGTCTAATGGCAAGAACAAAAAAGTTATGATTATCCTTACAAGCTCTCTATCCATTGAATAGTATGTTAGAGTTCAACATTGTCAAATTTCTTATGCTATTTGTAAGACATTGGAGAACTACCATTAAGAAATAAAGCAAGGTCTAAAAATATTCAATTTCTTATCATTGAATATTAACTTCTCAAGATGAAGTCGAATGAGTCAATTATAAACATGACGAACCAATTCTTTTCCCTTATAAATGACATGAAGAAGATTGGGATGCACTGTGACACCTTTATAACAATTCTTTTATACGTATGTTACGTAGTCTCATACGATTATCAAGACTGTTGGTATCTTTAAAATTTGATTATGGCCAATGTGCATAAATTTTTTTTCTTAACTTAATGAGCATAATATCATAAGTACTTTATTAATTCTTTTTATTTTCCAAAAATTTCGATAGTATAACGGCTATAAATCTAACTATCCTACCTGCATTGCCAACAATCCACAACCTATTTTAGGCACAACAATACAAATTTAATATAAATTATTATTCATTCAACTATAAGTCAACATTTTATTCTTATACACATATCCATATATACATGTTATTCTTAGTAATATCCTACTATTATTTTGTCCTTCCATCTACTCACCAAAGATAGTATACTTTCCTCTGATACCTTTCTAACTATTAACTGCACGCAGTCAAATAACTACGTGCTGAGCATTAAAAATGCTCAGTGGTGATTACAAATCTAAGGATTTCCATTATTACCAAATTACACACATCTTACAATATCATATTCATTATACTATGCAAAATTTTTTCTTTAATATATTAATTATGTTTAGCGCTCCCTTACCCTACTAAACATTAATAGGATATGGAAGTGCTAATAAGTTTTTTTTTTTACAACATATGTACAAATCATTGTAATAATTTTTTCGAGTTTATTATTAGCGAAATATTTATTACTATTTTTTTTATTTAAATATATAACTAGTGATGGAAATAGTTTGATTTAATTGAACTCATGCAATTAAACCATAATATTTAGAAACAATACTAGATTTATAAAATTACAAATTTCATTCCTTATAAATCCTACATGCCACAAACTCACATAAAAAAAAAAGATTCTTAGAATTTAATTTTTACAACATAATTTTCAAAACATACAAAAAGAACTAGACCACTACAATCTGATCTTGGGGGTTCCCTCTTCTTCGATCGCCCTATCGGAACAGCTACTTCTATTTATCTGCGCATGAAACACATTTCTTCCAGCTGTCCTATTCTGGACAGCATTTCTTCCTTATGATGCTCTGTATTTTTCGTCTATTGTTAGATAGATTCTGAACATATGATCAACTAACAAAATATAGGTACATGTCTTATCTTTAATATACAACTGGAATCATATTAAAAGGAATTCAGTAGCAAAAGTTACAAATTTTCTCCTAAACTACGTTCACTACAATCTGCCCAGTATTTTACTGGACATAATTATGCCTTATTTTGGTCTGTCATTTTAATCCATTTTTATATGGAATTAGAACAAGTGATCAACTAGAAATATTTAGATACATGTCTTATCTTTAATATACAACTAGAATCATATTAAAAGGAATTTGGTAGCAAAAAAGAGGAAGAAAGGATCTAAGAGAGAAAACTCAAGAAAATAAAAAGGAAGCCCCCTACAAAGGGTAGAAGAAAGAAAGAGAAAGGAAGAAAGAAAAGAGAAAAAAAAAATTCTTTGGCTAAGTTTTCTTCTTCAATTCTCTTACTTTTCTTTATTAATTGAGATTAAAGTGATGATAATTAAGGTTAGAAATGAGGAAGAAGGGGCTGCCTAGGTGATGGTGGATTGAAACAAAAATAAATTGGTTTGATGATATGAGATATGTTTGATGGTTTTAGGGCAAACCAAGGACAAGGGTAGAAGCAATCTTGAGGAAAGGAAAGGAAAGGAAAAAGCCTAGGAAAGGGAGAAAAGATTAATAAGGTATGTGCTTGTATGAAAAAAATTTAATATGTTGATTTTATGGTTAAATCTTGTGTTAATTACATGATTAAATGAGTGATTGTGTTGATATATATGTTGCTGGAAATTTTATCATGGAGCAGTATGCATTAAAAATACTATAACTTAAGTTCTGGAACTCTATATTTGGTGTTATTTGATGTTTTGGAAACTTAAGAAATATATCTAAAACTTTAATGAAGAACATGAGATCTAATTATGACTTTAACTATACTAAAAATTGACATAAAGATGAGACTTGAAATCTGTCTCGGAATTTCCTGGGCAGATTTTAGCTGAGCAGTCAGTACTCAATTAGTCATAACTTTGTCTAAAGAGATCAGAATTAGTTGATTCAAAATGAAAATTAAAGATAAGATCGGTGGATAAAATTTATTAGAAGACTACTTAATTAAATTCGGCCAGTAACAGCATCAAAATTGAGATTCAAGACAGAGCACGAAATCTGTCCAGAACAGGGCTGTTGAAAAAAAATGAGTTTTACATGTAAATTGATTTGGGCCTTATGATATGAGATGAATGATGTTGATATGAGTGATTATTATGTGATAAGCCATTGAGTCCATAAAACTTTATTGAGAAAATAAAACTATGAAATAATTGTTTGGTGTATATTTTGACCATAATGAAATTATTACTTAAATAAATTGAGATGAAATAATTAATCCCTAAAATACCTAGCTGGGAACTAGGGTAAAGGATAGATTGGCATGCCAATAAGGGGTAGGATATGTAGGTGTAAAACGCCGAGTTGATTGATGTAGGCACTAAATGTGCCGAGTTGATTTATGTAGGCACTACATGTGCTGAGTTGATTGATGTAGGCACTAAATGTGATGAGTTAATTTATGTAGGCACCATATTATGCCTGTTTAATTATGTAGGCGTAATGCGCAGAGTTAAAATTTGTCGGCCGAAAATGCCCCGTATCCTAGCTGATAGTTATAGTTATTGGTGTTGGGGATAAATTTGAATAAACAAGATAATATAAGATATGATAAAATTGACTTATTGTGAATAATTATTGAATTATAAAATGAGGAAAATTATGGTGATATTAAAAATAATATTATCCAATGATATTATGCAATTAACATAATTATCATGTGTAAAAGGAATTTTGTGTAGTAACAATTAACATGAAAATTAATTTATTGCTGATAAATTTATGATATTTTTTTTATTTGATCTTTAAATATATGAATGTGTGAAATTTTATAAATTTGCATATTAAGTTTTTGTCATATAAAGCACCACTAAGCTAGTAGCTTAGCGCGTGTGGTTTGTCCCACGCGTAGGTACTGAAGTAATTAGTAAGTAAAGGATGAAACTGCCAGAAATAGAAGAACGCCGGATAGTGGATAGCAGTATTTGAAGATCTTTTTGTTTTCATGTATTAACTTTTGTAAAATATAATAGCATGTGTTACTTTCATATTGTGTGATACTTATATTTTGGGTCTGTAAATAAAATATTAAGTAGTAGAACTTTGTATTAAATCTTTTAGAAAATGAAATGGTTTATTATGGATGAATTATATAAATTGGTATAAAGCATATGTATTAAAAAAAATTTGAGACTATATTTTGAATTTATAATGATACATTTTAAAATGAGAATATACAAAATGATTGTATAAGCAAGTCAAGACTAGGAGTCAAGAGTAAGGTAACACTCCTTTGCTTTACTACTATTAGTAGGGTAAAGGGGTGTTACATTATGCATTTTCTCAATGTCTTATTATTATTTACCATTCATTCATTATTTAATATCTTCATTAAATTAACAATTTACTTAATTAATTTTATAGTTTTTTTCATTCCTTTATTTAATTTTTTTAGCTACAAATTTTATTTTGGTTCCTAAATTTTCATTTATTTACAATCATGCCATTACTTTACATTTATTTACACTTTTGCCGCTAACTATATATTTATTATTTTTTTCATTTATTTTTTTAACTATATAATTTAACAGTTTTCTTCCACTTATATTTCATTTTACTATTTTACTATTTTTTCCATATTTACCAGTTTTATTGTATTTGCCATTTTTATAATTTTTCTTATATTTATCATTTTTATCACTTTTGCTACTTTTATTCACATTTGCCCCTAGTTTCAATTCGGTAAAAAATTTTTAGACTAGATACATGGGACATAGACACCTCAAGTCCACTACACTGAAGAGTGACCCCAAAGGACGACCCGAGCACTGCACTGTATACTGATTACTGAATCACTATCATTGAAGTAGACTATCATTGACTTAACTAAGGGCAGTAAACTTATTCTTTTAGTTCAATTCCCATTAAATTTATAAATTCCTTTTATACTCCATAATTAATTACCAAATTACCTTTACCATATTCTTGTTTTTCACACTTCCATTCCAATGTCACAAATATTCACCATTAATACCGAATCAAGCCATTAAACTATTTTATTCATTATATTCCATTTCATACATATGAAAATTATTAACTAGAAAAATATTCAATATATTCTAAAAATTTTCATTCTGTTCATATACACTAAATATCATATCTTCTTCCAATTTATGGTTTAGTTTTTATTTAATTAGCAAGAAAAAATTTAATTTCTTCATCTCCATATTTCAGCCAACTACTCTTTTTCATCATTAAATTTTTTTTCACATTCTAATAATTTATTTCACTAATTTATACATCCATTACTACATATCTACCATAATATTACACTAAAATATAATTATGCCTTAATAAGCAATTTTACACATAATATGGTTATTTTTTCAAAGTTCCATGAAATATTTTTTTAATTGAATTTAATGATTCTAATCCACTTTTTATATTTGTTCTTGGTTGTCACTTTATTCAACTGTCTGTACTCAATGCATAATCTAAGAGACCCATCCTTCTTCTTACCAAAGAGTACTGGTGCTCCTCATGGTGAAATACTAGGTCTGATAAAGCTTTTACAGAGCAATTCCTGCAGTTGAATCTTCAATACTTTGAGTTCTATAGGCGCCACCCTGTGGGTGCAATCAAAATAGGTGTCGTGCCTGGAGCTACATCAATAGTGAATTTGACTTCTCTATCAAGTGGCAAGCCTAGTAGTTCATCGGGAAAGAGATCTGGAAAATCTCTCACTTAGGCACATAAGAAATCTTAAGATCTTCCTTTTTAACTTCCACTACATAACACAAGTAAGTAATGCACCCATTTCTTATGAGTCTCTTGCAGCTGTAGCTGAAATCATACCAGATAAAAAGTCTATTCTTTCATCCACAATAGTAATGTCCTGATCCTCGGAGAGTGCAAGTGTCACTCTTTTCGTTTACAATCTACTATCGCTTGGTGGGCGGATGACCAATCCATACCCAATATCACATCAAACTTGTAGAACAAAAGTTGAATTAGGTTATCTGGAAATTTATAACTTTGTGCACTAATGGCACAATTCCTATACACCCTGTTCACCATAACACTATTTCCTAAAGGATTGCTCACTAGGATGTCCTGGTCTAATTGGGAGTCTCTTAACCTTTTTACACGTGCAACATTAGTATTTATCTAGGAATGTGTGGAACCAGGATCAACAAGTGCATAAAAAAATCAGTCATAAGCATAAATTTACCTACTATCACATCGAGAGCATCTTCATCATCTCTAGCTCTCACTATACAGGTACAACCTATAGCTCGTCCCTGACCTTGAGGTGGTTGTGCAGAAGGTCGAGATGTTGATGGATTAAGGGCTACTCCCTTACCTCAGCCTTTGGATGGTAGAGATCTAATACCAGGTGCTAGTGATATAGCCATAAAAGCTTGAGCCATTGGACAATCCCTAACCTAATGATCCTTTCAACCACACTTGAAATAGGCACTAGTCAAATATCTGCACTCTCCTAGGTGAGATCTACCACAATGGCTATAGGTCTGAACTGCACCTTCCCCTCTGCTTTAGGTGTACTACCTACATAAGTAATTGTGGCATTGCTCCGAAATGTATTTCATTGTCCATGCCCTGGTTCAACTAATGTACAACTCTATGATGGAGCTGGTCCCTTAGACTTCTTACTTTTACTACTCGCACCACTGAACTATCTCGACTTTCTCTTCTACTGAAACTGAGTTTGTCTGTTAGCCTCATTTGTCTGGATACTTTCCACCTTAATAGTCGCTTCTACCAAAGCACACAAATTTGGATGTTGTTGTGCACCCACTATCTGTCTGATCTTGTTATGGAGACCACTCTCAAATCTCTAACTTAACTTCTCTTCTATCAACTAATAGTCATCAAGATAGACACTGAGGCACTCAAACTCGTACTCATATTGTACTACCGTCTTATTTCCCTATCTGAGTATCTAGAAAGCATTTTCCATCTGATTTATACTCCAACCCTATGTATTTCTTTTCAAACTAATCCAAAAAAAAATGTCAATTCAATTGTTCACCTGGGGTATGCTTGTTGACTAAGTCCCACCAAATGATTACAGAACCCTAGATTAATGCCACAGTACCTTCAGACTTCTTTTTATGCGGGCTATTAGTGATTTCAAAAAATCTCTTTATCTTGAACAACCATTCTTCAACTTGTACAGGTGTCAATGGATCACGCCCATAAAAATCTTTAGCTCCCAATTTCTTTAACTGCTCCAAAATCGACTTCTTTTTAGGTGAACCAGGAGGCTGTGGCTGTTGAACTTATGAGGCTTGCATTCTATGTTGAATGTAATCAGGCATAAGATTGATAAAGACTGTCTATAGCGGTGGAGGTGGTGCAACTGGTGGTGTGACATTTTGTTGCGAGGCCTCAGCTTGTCCAGCACTAACTGACATTTTACTCTCACCGTCCCCAACACCTTGACCATGTTGTAATGCCATCTTTCACTATAAAACAACGAAAGGAGCAAGTATACGTTAGACTTATAACACATTTCATCCAACAATTGACATGTATATATATATATATATAAAATCCATTCACTTAATTCTCACTTCGATTTTAGAACCGCCTAAACCACGCTCTAATACCACAAAACTGTGACACCCTTATAACAATTCTTCTATACATTCGTTACGTAGTCTCATACGATTATTAAGACTGTTGGTATGTTTTAAATTTAATTATAGCCGATGTGTGTAAACTTTTTTTTTTCTTAACTTAGTAACCATAATATCATTAGCAGTTTAATAATTCTTTTTATTTTTAAAAAATTTTAGCATTATAATGGCTATAAATCTAACTATCCCACCTACACTGCAAACAATCAACAGCCCATTTTGGGCGCAACAATACAAATATAATATAAAATATTATTCATTGAACCACAAAGTCAACATTTTATTCTTATACACATATCAATATATATTCATATATACATGTCATTCTTAATAGTATCCTACTATCATTTTGTCCTTCCATCTACTCCCCAAAGGTAGTATATTTTGCTCCGATGCCTTCCTAGCTATTATCTGCATGTAGTCAAATAACTACGTGTTGAACATTAAAAATACTCAATGGTGATTACAAATCTAAGGATTTCAATTATTACCAAATTACACACATCATGCAATATCATATTCGCTACACTATTCAAGATTTTCTCCTTAATATATTAATTATGGTTTTTCTCAATGTCTTATTATTATTTACCATTCATTCACTATTTAATATCTTTATTAAATTAACAATTTACTTAATTAATTTTATAGTTTTTTATTTTCAATCCTCTATTTTATTTTTTTTAGTTATAAATTTCATTTTGGTTCCTATATTTCCATTTATTTACAATAATGCCACTACTTTACATTTATTTACACTTTTGCCACTAACTATATACTTATTATTTTTTTCATTTATGTTCTTTTTAACTACATAATTTTATTTTTTTCTTCCACTTATATTTCATTTTACAATTTTACTATTTTTTCCATATTTATCACTTTTATCATTTTTCTCATATTTATCATTTTTTTCACTTTTATCATTTTTGCTACTTTTATTCACATTTGCCCCTACTTTCAATCCGATATAAAATTTTCGAACTAGATACATGGGATGTGGACCACTCAAGTCCACTACACTGAAGAGTGACCTTGAAAGACCACCGGAGTACTGTACTGTACACTGATCACTAAAGTAGATCATCATTGGCTTACATAAGTAAGTTGTCATGACCCGCACTATGGTAATGGTGTCCTATGGCTAGCCAATTATATCCTTAATTAGATTTAACCATCATAACATAACTAAGGGCAATATACTTATTCTTTTAATTCAATTCCCATTAAATTTATAAATCCCTTTAATACTCCATTATTAATTACCAAATTACCTTTACCATATTCTTATTTTTCACAATTCCATTCCAATGTAACAAATATTCACCATTAATATCCAATTAAGCCATTAAACTCAATAAGCACATTTTATTCATTATATTCCATTTTATACATATGGAAATTACTAACTAGAAAAATTTTCAATCTATTCACATGCACTAAATATCATATCTTCTTACAATCTATGGTTTATTTTTCATTTAATTAGCAAGAAAAATTTAATTTCTTCATCCCCATATTTCGGCCTACTACTCTATTTCATCATTAAAATTTTTCTTTCACCTTCTAATAATTTATTTCACTAATTTATACATCCATTATACATATGTACCATAATATTACAAAAAAATATAATTATGCCTTAATATGCATTTTTACACATAATATGGTCATTTTTTCAAAGTTCCACTAAATATTTTTTTAATTGAATTTAGCCATTATAGTACACTTTTTATATTTTCTTAATCATGTTTTAAGTTTCTATTATCATTTACATGCAAATCACGCAAATTCCCTTGTTTTTAGAACCCTAATTCAAGCTTAAACAATGGAAAATAGGTAGATTTTGAATTCACTAACCTTATTTCCATCCTTTAGCCTTCCAAAGCTTCATTTTCCTTGGATTTTTCCTTTGAAGCACCTTCACCTCCTTGATAACCAACCATGGCCGAACCATAAGTTCCATTAACCCACCATTATTTTGCTTCCTTAACTCAATCTAACTTCATAACTATCATCTACATACCTTAAACTATCTATTTGAACCCTTAAACAATTTTTAATCTCTTAATTTCTCTTACCTCAATTCTTTTCTCCTTTGATTTTCTTTCACTTTATCCCTCCAAATAAAGATTAGAGACTTCCATTAGCTACTAAAGAGGCTAAAATAATATTATGGTGCTTGATTTTGGTGTAAAAATTAGGGAAAATGGAAGAAATTTGGAAGAGAAAATGGAAGAGAATGGTTTGGCAAAGAGGGAGGAGAAGAGGAAGAAGATGAGGCATAATTCTATCTAGAGCATTTTGATTTTCAACCCTTTTTATAGTGGCTTAAATGGGTGGGCTTGGGCCCAAACAAAGTCCAACCCATTTAGGCCCAATTAAGCACTCTAAATTATTTCTCTTACTTTCAAAGCTCAATTTCACCCAAATTTGATTCCATAATTTATAATATAAATATATATATATATAAAAAATTTTTTAACTCAATCCGAGTCTATTTTCTAACCGGCTCACTCAAATCGGACTGATTAATTAACTTTCAGTGTTACTGTAAAATTCATTTTTCACTGTCAAATAATCCTAAATATTATTTAAAATCTATCCATGTCTTAAAATAAATTTTTAGATGTCGTTTGCTATTTTTCATAGCCCGATCAAAGTACGATAAACTAATTTATTAATTAAACCAGGTCCTATTTTTTCATAGTTTTGACTTTTGTGGACTTATTTGATATCATTTTTACTCCAAATTTTATACCCAAACTAGTCATAACCTATATTTTTCGATGATCAAATAAAATATTTTTCACCCATAGGTATATTTTTGACCCCGTATACTAATCAATTTTGGAAACTACAGTTTATGACTAACCCGGTATTTAGCCCATTTCAAGCACTATAGTTTGGATGACATCAATAACATAATTCTAAAGGGTCTTCATAAGAAGGAGTATGGTTCAAGAGTTATCGGTATTAAGGAGGCTAATGAGGATTTAAGCACCATTCCAACCGATGTGCTCATTGGTTACTCATCACTCATGAGATGAATTTGGCAATGGACAAAGAGCTTGAAGGATAATAGAAAAAAAATGGAAGGCTTTACCACTCAAAGCACACCTTTAAGCCTTAAGATGAATATTTCATAAGTGATGAGGAGAAAAGTGTGGAAGAAGATGAGGAAATAGCAATGTTTTCAACGAAAATGAAAAGAATGATCATGAACAAGTATGACTCATTCAATAATTACAAGCAAAGAGCTAGAAGATTCACTCCAAATAACTATTCATTCAACAAGGGTAAAGAGGAGGTAAAATGGTATGATTGTGAGAAGAAGGGGCATATAAAGTCCAAATGCCCAAAGTTCAATAAGTACAAGAGGAGACTCAACAAAGAAGATCGATAAAATGGCCAAAAAGCCATATGGATGATGACTCCTATGAAATTGAAGAAAGTGAAGAGGAAGTGGCCAACTTGTGTTTCATGGATTTGGAGGACAACTCTAACATTGAGGTATGCTCTACTTCTTTACCTTGTGATAATACGTGTAGTTTTCTTGATGATGATGATGATGGTGATGATCTATTAGAGCTCATGAACCTAGAGATAGAAAAATATAAAAAGAAAGTTGAATTTTACAAAAAGAGTTACTCATAATTGAAAGTTGGTTTAAGTGATTTGCCAAAAAATGGATTTAGAGCTTAAAATATCTAATTATTCTTTTGATAAATCATTAGATGAGCTGTCATCAAAACCCCCAATCAATTTCTTATTGAAAGGAAATAATTCCTGAAAAATGAGTTTAAATAGCTTAGGAACTCTATATCAAAATTTCATAAAAGGAGGAAATGTTTGGATACACTTATTACAGTTCGAAGACATCCCATGGTGAGACATACACTAGTTCAAAATATGTTTTGAGCAAAATGTTATATGCATTGGCTTTAATAAAAACAAATGCATATATAACAAGTAGTGGCATATTAGTAAAATGATGGAAAATAGATAAAGTATATGCATTTGTTGCTATGGAAAAACCAATGAGTATGGTATAGGCTATATTTTAGACATTGATCTCTGTCTGCAACCAATGTTTAATTGTTGATTTTTTGTGTGCATAGGCATCAACTATATTTACCAATAGAATCATATTGTCTTTTATTTTCAGAACCCTAACCTCTTATCCCAGAGTCACATTCGAATTATAGCCCCAGCTGTTGAATGCTTTCTTAGCCATTTTCCTTTCACTTTTCTCAACTCCCCCAAAGTCCCATTTGAAGGCCCAGTTGATGTGCACCTTTTTGCCCCAATCCTTTCATCTGAAAATATTTATTTCTGTAATTCCCATTCACCTTAGGGTTCTCTCGAGAGATTGTGTGATGGATTTGAGTCCTAAATCTCTAGAGCTACTAATTTTTCCTTTTTCCATCTAAAAGAGTGATAAAGGATTAGTTCATCAAATCTAAAGTGGATCCATGGGAGTCTGATGAAGATACCTCCTCTAGGTTCATGAGCATGTTGCGATGTCTCACTACTACACCATATAGGGTTTTTAGCTACTCTTTGTTCCTATCTTTCGACCAATTATTTCCCCAAGGTTTCTCACATCCTCTTCATATGTGCACTCCTTTCTTTTATTTTTCTTTTATTTTTTCATTGGAGGTCCTTAATAAATAATGGAATTTTATTTACAGACAAAAATGTCTTTGTTATTAATTGATTTGAGAATCATTTGTCTTTAATGGTTTGTTGCTTTCTTATTTAGGGACAAAAATGGCTTTAATCATTTCACTGGAGGTCCTTAATAAATAATGGAACTTCATCATTTCAATTCAGCTAACTTAGGCCTCTCGGTACCAAAAAACCCTCAATGACATGCTATCTCTCCTTGCTCTAATCCTAATCAGAGTGTTGAGTTAATTAATCTCATTTCATGATTAGTTTTAAAGAGAATGATATACAATTGTGTTGTAATTGTAAAAGAATGCATTTGAGAAATATATATATATATATATATATATATATACACCTAGAAGGCAATTTACCAACCTTGTCATGCAAAAACCACATGTCACCACTCAAACATGCCAAAATTCTTTCATTAACTAAAGGTCCATATTGCTTTGTAGTTGATTCTTTGGATAAACTGCTACCTTGTTTATTCTTTATAACCTTCTTTAAAGGTTTAAATTTAGGTTCCTATGAAATAATGATATTATGAGATATGAAAAGCAATAATTTAAACTGAAGGAATTGTTACCTCTCCAAGAACCATGAGATGTTGTGGCCATTGAACAAAGCTACCCACTGCTTTTGCAACTGTATTGTGGCATTCAGTAGGCACAAGTAGTGGGGCTTTATGGAAACCATAAAATACTTCATCTACAGACACTTTTATGTGATTGGACATGATAGGTTTGTTGTGCACCATACCATCGGTTATGTAACATGCTCGACTTTCAACATATGCATTTTTACATAAATTTCATTTGGACATATGCATTTGCATATATTTCACTTGAATATGTGCATTTTATATGTATTTTGATAGGGACAAGTTCATGACATGCACTAGCTACGTGTTTGAGTATTTTACAATTGTGCTAAATTGCACGTGTCCATTTTATGAATTAGTTGAGGGTGACATGAAATTGAAATTTACATGAATAAAATTATTATATTGCATTAATAAATTGAAAATGAAAAGAAAAAAAGGAAAAAGAAAAAGAATATAAAAGAATAAACAAAATGGGAAAATGACAAAAATAAGGAGGTGGGGGTGGACCGTATCTTCCTCTTCACTAATCTGCCTCCCTCACTCCTATTTTTTTTTCTCCTTCTTCAAAAATTTCAGCCTTATTTTATTCCTTATTTCACTTAAGTTTGCAGCAAATTGATCCCTTTCAAGTTTGTTCTTGCTAAGTAACATTCTCTCCATCATTCTAGTGTTGTGTGAGTTGTTAGTGTTAAGTTGTAGCAGTGTTTTATAGCTTGATTTTGATACCAATAGAAATTGATTATGGAAAAGTAAAAATATGAAAGTTGTTCCTTTATGCATTAGGTTTATGGATATATAATTATTTTTACAAGATTCGGTGTATATGAAAATATATTGACATATTATTGAAACTAGTCCAAGTATGAACCCTAGCTGAGTGCTCTGGGCAGATATAGAAAATTGTTTCAATATTTTGAGCTACATAGAGATGAATTATATAAATTATCAAAACTTAAAAGTTATATGTATGTGTCTTATATAAATTTTGGTATAAATATCACCTTAATATGTTATGTACAGAGTGAGATAAAGCCTTCACAATTCATACTGGTCCAAAAGCCAACTTTGTTATTGACCAGTGAAATGTTTCTTATAATTTGAAGAGCTTAGAGATATAATTAATCAAAGTTTTAAACATAGAAAATGTTGAATATTAACCTGTCTAAGTTTCTACCAAGTTTCACTATAATCTGACTTATAGATTGTAAGATATGAATGACCAAATTTTGTACCCTAAAACTGCCAAAAGGCAAAAATAGGGCAGAAAACAAAACACAATTGGAAATTCCACCAAATATTGTACAATGCTCCAATTTCTCTGATATTTGGGTATGTTATATAATTATATTTAATTTTAATTAGGAACAAGAATCACATAAATTTGACAATTCTAGAAAAAGTTTTGGCTAATCAGTCTCATAAGGTTACACTGCCCCAGAGGAAAAACCCTAACAATATATATGAACTATGCACATTAATTTGTTTAAGCCACATTAAGTTTCTCTAGTAATAAATTAATCGATATATTTCTATATTAGGCTTACACCATATTGGAGACCCACAAGGAGGGGATAGACAATAAGTTAAGGGTCAGAATCAAAGGGTAAAGGTGAGTATAGTTATCAGATGATTTCTTCAGTGCATATGAATATTGCTTACTATGTGATATGTGAGATGATTTATGGTTATGGGATTCATATGATTGTCATGATTTGATCTTGATAATGAGATGATGGATGATTTGTGACATAAGTGGTATATTTGAGATATATGTTTGGCATACATGATATATACATGGTTTATGTATAGTATATGTGAAGTATATGTGCGGCATATGTGGTATATATGTATGGTATATGTGATAAAGATACAATGGTTAATGAATGCTTAGTTACAAATGCATATGCATATGGACTAAAAGGGCGTTGTGACTAGTTAATGATATTGTAAAGCAAAAAAAGAGGTATATGGCCCAACAAATGTGCAAATGAAACAAATGATCAAGCTAGCTAGCAAATGCAAATGTTCACATGGAAAATGTTCACATGGATACCCGGGGCAATGTCTTTTTAACTTGGTCACAACAAAATAAAATAAGCAAAGTATGTGCATATGTAAAGAGTAATGATGATATGCTTTAATTTTACTGGTAACTATATGATTCTGATGAATGAAATGGAATACATGGTATGCATTGGATTTCTTATTTATTACTATGAGTTGCTTGGTACTTTAGAGCTTGTTTGATGATTACTCTCACTGCGACACAACTCATCAAATTGCATCATTTTTCAAGTAAAGGAAAGTGATAACTTATTTGGAGTAGCATATAGAAGACATGGAACACAGGTCACCGATCGAGCCTTATCACTCTCTGTTTGCATCCACACGAGCATGAAAACATGTCATCTGTATTTTGGACTTATATGTTTTAACATATATAGTCACTCTAGATTATTTTTGAAATGTATAAATGGAAGCAACCCGTAGTCCTTTGAATGCAAAGTATAAGTTTTAATAGATGTGATATATTATATTGTGGTGAAAACCTTAATGTTGACTTGAAAAGTTATTGAATGATACTATAGGATATGATGAAAAGAAAAATTTACTATCATTGTTAATAGGATCTTATGTCTTGTTAGTATGCCATATGTGATTATTTGACATAGGGATAGGTTTTACAGAAATGCATAAGGTATGATGTTACATTTTTTGTATTAGAGCAGGGATAGGTTCCATGGGAACATGCATATGCATAATATATGTTGAACATTATGTAGTTACATATTTCTATGAATTTTAGGGCCATTATTGTAACGTCACACCTCTTATGCATTTTAGTATAACCTATCCAAATATCAAGTAATCATACATGGTGTACTGGAAAGGTAAAATACCCTGATAACAATAGTAGTAAATTTTTTTTCATATCATATCCTGTAAAATCAACTAATGACTTTGCAAGTCTCACATCCTATAATTTCATTCAATGACTTGCAAGTTTCATATCCTGTAATATTATTCACTGACTTTGCAAATCAACATTAAAACCACAACACGATATATCACATATATTAAAACATAAACTTCCCATCCGAAAGATTACGGGTTGTTTCCATTTGTACATCTCAAAACTAATCTAGAGTGATAATACATATTCAAACATATAAGTCCAAAATACAGATGACATGTTTTTATGCTTGTGTGGAATGCAAGGAGAGAGAGTGATGAGGCTCGGCCAATAACCTGTGCTCCATGTCTTCTATACACTACTCAAAATGGGCTATCACTTTTCTTTACCTGAAAAATGATGCAAATTGATGAGTTGCGGCTCAGTGAGAATAACCATCCAATGAGCTCTAAAGTACCAAACAACTCATAGTAATAAATCACAAATCCAATATATACCAAGTATTCAATTCCATTCATCAGTATCATATAAGTATCAATAAAGTTGAAACATATAATCATTACTCTTTATGTATGCAAATGTTTTGCTTATTTCATTTTGTTGTGACTAAGTTAAACAGACATTGTCCCGGGTTTCCATGTGAACATTTGCATTTGCATTTGCTAGCTAGCTTGATCATTTTTTTTTCATTTGCACATTTGTTGGGACATAGGCCTTTTATTTTGCTTTGCACATTTGTTGGGCCATAGGCCTCTTCTTTTGCTTTACAATATCGATTAACTAGTCACAACGCCTTTTTAGTCCATATGCATATGCACTTGTATTTAAGCATTCATCAACCATTGTATCTTATCACATATAATGTACATATAACACATATAAACCTCATATGCCACACAAGTACCTTGCATATACTATACATATACCATGTATATATATCACATATGTCAAACATATACTTCAAATATATCACAAGTATACCATTTATATGTACCAAAATGTCACAAATTATCCATCATTACATTATCAAGGATCAATCATGACAATCATATGAATCACATAGCAAGCAACATTCATTTGCACTAAAGAATTCAATCGATAATTAGACTCACCGTTCTCCATTGATTCCGACCCCTAACTTATTGTCTATCCACTCCTTGTGGGTCTCCAATATGTTGCGAGCCTAATATGAAAACATTAATCAATTAACTCATGATTAGGGAGACTTAATG
The DNA here is from genome assembly GCA_023653625.1 of Triadica sebifera. Lineage (NCBI taxonomy): Eukaryota > Viridiplantae > Streptophyta > Magnoliopsida > Malpighiales > Euphorbiaceae > Triadica > Triadica sebifera. The sequence goes on along the minus strand of CM042903.1, from coordinate 10,809,552 downwards.
TGGCTTAAACAAATTAATATGCATTGTTCATGTCAATAGTTGAGATTTTTCCTATGAGGCAGTGTGACCTTATGTGACTGTTTAGCCTTTAACTTTTTCTATACTTGTCCAATTAATCTAATTCTTATTCATATTTAAAACTAACATATAATTATAGAACATATTAAAATTTCAGACCAATTGGATCATTTTACAATATTTGGTGGAATTTCTAAGAGTGTTCTATTTTCTGCCTTGTTTTCTGCCTTTAGGCAGTTTCAGGGTACTCATTTGGTTCATCATAACTTACACTATATAAGTCCTATTTTAATGAAACTTTACAGAAACTTATATGGGTTCATATGGAACATGGTTCATGTTTACAACATGTACCAATTATGTCTCTAAGGTCTTCTAATTATACCAAACATATTACTGTTCCAGAATAGAATTGGCTTCCGGACCAGTATGACTTCCAAAGGCCATAACTTACTCTATAGATAACAAATTAAGTTCCAATTAGTACCAGAATTTAGCTAAGACATGTATCTATAACTTTAATGTTTTGAGAAATTACATAATCGAGCTCTAAGAAGCTCAAATTATCCAACCAATGTACTAGAGTTGCCCAGGGCACTCAGTAGGCAGTTCAAACCATGGAACAGTCATGGTTCCATTCACCATAACTCACCATTTACATGACCTATGAACCTGAAATTTGGTATACATATACAAAACAGATATATATACAACTTGTATTTTTTGAGAGACGTCAAATAAGGGATTTAACATATTCGAAATCAAACCACACAGTAGCTAACTTGGTTAGGGTTTACACCCTGACCAGTTTCAGTACAAAGAGCATATATCTCCCTATACATAACATATTTCAAAAATGTTTACATATCCAAAAATATAAGATTTAAGGAACAAATGTTGTGTTTTACACATTTCCAGAATCAATTTCTATTAATATCAAAATCGGGGTGCAATTCAGTGCCTAATATTGAACCTAAGCAACTCAAATCAACTCTATAGCAATAAGAATTGATTACTTACCAATAACAACCATGAAAGGGATCAATTAGCTTCAAAAACTAGATGAAAAAAGGAAGAATTGAAGTCTGAAATGGAGGAAATTGAAGAAGAATTCGGGCTGGAGTGAGGAGGCAGAAATGGGGAAAGATATATGAAGATAAAGCCAACTTGTTGTTTGTCATTTTCTCATTTTCTCATTTTCTCTTCTTCTCTTCTCTTTTCTCTTCTCATTTCTCTTTTCTCTTCTCTTCTATTTCCCTTTTGAGTCATTTTCATTTTATTTTGTCTATATTATTATTATTATTATTTACATAGATTTATAATTCCACTAATTCACACAATAATACAGCTTAATCATTTGACCCCATTTAACTAAATTAGCAATGTAAATGTTCACTAATCTTAATCTAATCATTTTTTTTACTTTATTTTAGACACCTTATTCAATTCATTTCTAACACTTTGTTATCCTCATTTAGGTTATAATTACACATGTGCGACTCGATACAAGTGCCAAATACTAGGACACATAGCTAGTGTATGCCATGAACTTGTTCCTATGGAAATATGTATGAAATGCACGTGTTCAATTGAATTGTATGCAAGATGCTTATGATCGATGAAATGCATATGGGGAAGGTCAAGGATGTTACAATTCTCCCCTCATTTTGAAAATTTCGTCCTCGAAATTAATACCTGAAAACAGGTGTGGATATTGTTTTTTCATATTTTCTTCTGTTTCCCATGTTGCCTCTTCTTGTAAATGGTTACACCATAATACCTTAACCAAAGGTATTTCGCGATTTCTTAGATGTTTAGTCTTGTATCCAATGATTTGCACTGGTTCCTCAACATAACTCATGTCCTCTGCAATCTCAATGGCTTGATCTTTAAGTACATGTGTAGGATCTGACCTGTATCTTCTAAGCATCCTCACATGAAACACATTATGTATCTGAGCCATCTCTGGTGGTAATGCCAATCTATATGCCAGTGGACCAATCTTCTCAAGAATTTCATATGGCCCTATATACCTTGGGCTCAATTTACCCTTTTTGCCAAATCGAATTATCCCTTTCCATGGAGACACACGAAGAAATACCTTTTCACCCAACTCGTATTCCATCTCCCTTCTATGCTGATCAACATAACTTTTCTGCCTATCCTGTGATGCCTTAACTTGTTCTTGACAACCTTGATCTTATCCACTGTGTCTTGCACCAGCTTTGGCCCTTCTAATGCACGTGCTCCTTCTTCATCCCAAATGATAGGGCTTCGACACTTTCTGCCATACAATGCTTCATATGGTGCCATCTGGATACTGCTATGATACTGGTTGTTGTAAGAAAATTCAATCAATGCTATATATTCATCCCAAGCACCTCTGAATTCCATAGAACATGCCCTAAGCATTTCTTCCAATGTCTGTATAGTCCTTTCTGATTGTCCGTCAGTCTGTGGGTGGAATGCAGTGCTAAAGTTCAATTTTGTTCCTAATGCATTCTGTAAACTCACCCAAAAATGTGAAGTAAACCGTGGATCTCTATCAGACACAATGGACATTGGAATGCCATGCAATCTGACTATCTGATTCACATATAATTTGGCCAAACTCTCAAGTGTACAACCCCATCTGATAGGTAGAAAATTTGCTGACTTGGTTAATCTGTCAATAATTACCCATACTGCATCATTTTTCCGTGGAGTTCTTGGCAATCCATAGACAAAATCCATTGTTATTCTTTCCCATTTCCATTCTAGCACTGGCAATGGATGTAACTTACCAATTGGTGCCTGATGTTCAATTTTAATCTGCTAACATGTCAAGCATTTGGAAACATATTCTGCTATATCTTTCTTCATTCTTGGCCACCAGTAATGAGGCCTTAAACTGTGATACATCTTTGTCATCCCTGGGTGCATTGCATAGGGTGCATTGTGTGCATCTTCCATTATTTCTTGACGCAAGTTCTCAGTGTCTGGAACACATATGCGTGACTTTAACATCAGTACATCATCCTGCAATTGAAAATCTTTACGGTTTTCCTGCCTTACTGATTCAATTTTCTCACACAATTTAGGATCTTTGCTTTGTGCTTCTTTGATCCTCTCCTTTAGTATAGGTCTGACTCAGAGAGTAGCAATAAGTGATCCTTCATCATGTATATTTAATTCAACATTCATAGATCGTAATTGAATCAAATATGGAAAAGAGGATACTTGCAAGTGAGCTACACTGCCACTAGCCTTCCTACTCAATGCATCTGCTACCACATTGGCTTTCCCTGGATGGTATTCAATTGTACAGTCATAATTTTCAATAGCTCTAACCACCGTCTCTGCCTCATGTTTAATTCTTTTTGTGTCAGCAAATAACCCAAGCTTTTATGGCCTGTGAAGATTTGGAATGTCTCACCATACAGATAATGCCTCCAAATCTTCAATGCAAATACGACTGCAGCCAGTTCTAAATCATGCACTGGATATGAGATCTCATGTGGTCTCAGTTGTCTGGATGCATAAGCTATCACCTTACCATGTTGCATCAACACACATCCCAAGCCTTGGTGAGAAGCATCACTATATACTGTAAACCCACCTGTACCTGTAGGGATGGTTAACACTGGTGCTGAGGTTAGCCTGTGTTTTAGTTCATCGAAACTCCTCTGACATTCTGGAGTCCACTTGAAAGGCACATTCTTTCTCAACAATTTAGTCAAAGGTCTAGCAATTAAGGAAAATCCATCAACAAATCTACGATAATATCCGGCTAAACCCAAAAAACTACGCATTTCTGAAATATTTTTAGGAGCTTCCCAATTTACCATAGCCTCAATTTTCTTTGGGTCAACCTCTATGCCCTTACACGACACCACATGTCCAAGAAACACCAAATGATCTAACCAGAATTCACATTTACTCAATTTGGCATATAATTGTTTCTCCCTCAAAGTTTGCAACACAATTTTTAAATGTTGTTCATGTTCTCCCCTATTCTTTGAGTACACCAATATGTCATCAATAAATACTATCACAAACCTATCCAAACATGGTTGAAACACCTTATTCATTAAAGCCATAAATCCAGCTGGAGCATTAGTCAATCCAAATGGCATTACTAAAAATTCATAATGCCCATACCTGGTTCGAAAGGCAGTCTTTGGAACATCTGCTTCTGCTACCTTCAGCTGGTAATAACCTGATTTCAAATCGATCTGGGAGAATATTTGGGCTCCTTGCAACTGGTTAAACAAATCATCTATTCTAGGTAACGGATATTTGTTCTTCACTGTCATTTTATTCAGTTGTCTGTAATCAATGCACAATCTCATAGTTCCATCTTTCTTTTTAACAAATAACACTGGTGCTCCCCATGGTGATACACTAGGTCTAATATACCCTTTGTCAAGTAACTCCTGCAATTGGGCCTTTAGTTCTTTCAACTCAACTGGGGCCATTCTGTAGGGTGACCTTGATATTGGTGTAGTTCCTGGTACTAGTTCAATAGTAAATTCTATCTCTCTATCTGGTGGTAAACCAGGTAGATCATCTGGGAATACATCAGCAAATTCCCTTACCACTAGTATATTTTCAAGCAAGCTATCAGTGGTTCTAGTATCAGTCACATATGTCAAATATGCTTCACATCCCCCTTTGATCATTCGAAATGCCTTTACAGCTGAAACTAGACATGTAGGCACAAGTTTTCTTTCACCTAGAAATACTACCCTTGGCTGGTTTGGTGATTCCAAAATTACTTCCTTAGTAAAGAAATTCACTATTGCATGATGTCTAGTTAACCAGTCCATTTCCAGTATCACATCAAATTCATATATTGGCAATAAAATCAGATCAACTATTAACTCAGCTCTGTCAATGCATATCAGGCAATCACGACAGACCTTATTCATAACTACCACGGTTCCTAATGGCGTACTCACATTTATGTCAATCCCCAAAGTCTCATGCATTTGATGCAATTCAGATGCCATATGCAATGATATAAATGAATGAGTGGAGCCTGGGTCAATCAATGCATATGCTAATATTTCAAAAATATAAATATTACCAGTGACTACTTCGGGGGCATCCACTGCCTCTTGTCTAGTCATAGCAAACACCCTGGCCTGAGTAGGAGGTCTAGAACTCTAACCTTCAGATCTGGTCACTCCTCTGCCTAGTGTACCAGTCCTGCCCCTGCCTCTTCCTCTGCCTTGTGTCCCACTAGTAGGGTAGACCCTCGGTGCCTCAACAGTAGTCTCAGATACTCCTCTGTCTCTGCTGGTCTCTGCTAGTTTGGCTCTATTTGGACAGTCTCTATACATGTGCTCCATCGATCCATAGAAATAACATGCTCCTGTGAGCCTTCTACATTTGCCCGTATGTTGTCTGCCACAATGACTACATGTGGGCCTCTGTTCAACATATTGACTCTGCCCTCTGCCTGGGTAAGAGAAAGTCATTCCTCGACCTCTAGAATTGGAGTATCCACTTCTGTTACCAGATTGTGCAGGCATATATCTACCTCTTTTCCCCAACCTTCTGCTAGACTCACCAAAGAATTCATGTGATGGCCTTTTTATTTGTTGTTCCCCAGCTTCTTTTATTAACCGTTCAGCTCTAATTGCAGCAGCTCTGAGCCTAGCATAACTGTCAAGATCAGTAGTTGTGATTCTATTTCTGATCTCATATTTGAGGCCTTCCTCAAACTTCCTGCATTTGTCTCTTTCAGTAGAGACCATGAAAGTTGTATAATGGGAAAGTTTGTTAAATTGTACTTCATACTCCGCAATAGACATATTCCCCTGTTTCATATTCAGGAATTCCTTCCTCTTCTCATCTTTATACGCTTCAGGCATGTAATTGTTCTGAAATTCTAGGAGGAAATCATTCCATGTCAACACTGGTGGTTGTGCATCACTGTCGGGGACTGTCTCCCACCATTCATAAGCATTTCCTTGCAGCAAGGATACTGCATAATCGAATTTCTCATCCGGGGTACATCTCATCATATTCAGTACTCTCTGTGTCCTTTTCAGCCATGTCTCAGCTTCTGCTGGGTCTGTTGTGCCATTGAAATCAGTTGCACCATGTTTCCTCAGCTTGTCATAACGTCTTTCCTTGTATATTTCAGGACCATATACTTCCTGTTCTAGGTTTTCATGGGGTACTTTTGCATGAGATGACTGTGATGCATGTGCTGGAGCTCTAGCTCCTAGTGCTGGTTGATCTCTATGTAAATGAGGTGATGCCTCATGAGAATGCATTTCGGCCGGCCTCTCCCTACTTGGTGTATCATGTCTTATGATGTCCCTAAAATAAATGAAAGTATGTCACTACATAATGTTCAACACATATGATGCATATGATATCATGCTCTTATGCATATGCATGTTCCCATGGAACCTATCCCTGCTCTAATACCAAAAATATAACGTCACACCTCTTATGCATTTTAGTATAACCTATCCAAATATCAAGTAATCATCCATGGCGTACTGGAAAGGTAAAATACCCTGATAACAATAGTAGTAAATTTTTTTTCATATCATATCCTGTAAAATCAACTAATGACTTTGCAAGTCTCACATCCTATAATTTCATTCAATGACTTGCAAGTTTCATATCCTGTAATATTATTCACTGACTTTGCAAATCAACATTAAAACCACAACACGATATATCACATATATTAAAACATAAACTTCCCATCCGAAAGATTACGGGTTGTTTCCATTTGTACATCTCAAAACTAATCTAGAGTGATAATACATATTCAAACATATAAGTCCAAAATACAGATGACATGTTTTTATGCTTGTGTGGAATGAAAGGAGAGAGAGTGATGAGGCTCGGCCAATAACCTGTGCTCCATGTCTTCTATACACTACTCAAAATGGGCTATCACTTTTCTTTACCTGAAAAATAATGCAAATTGATGAGTTGCGGCTCAGTGAGAATAACCATCCAATGAGCTCTAAAGTACCAAACAACTCATAGTAATAAATCACAAATCCAATATATACCAAGTATTCAATTCCATTCATCAGTATCATATAAGTATCAATAAAGTTGAAACATATAATCATTACTCTTTATGTATGCAAATGTTTTGCTTATTTCATTTTGTTGTGACTAAGTTAAACAGACATTGCCCCGGGTTTCCATGTGAACATCTACCATGTGAACATTTGCATTTGATTTGCTAGCTAGCTTGATCGTTTTTTTCATTTTCACATTTGTTGGGCCATAGGCCTCTTCTTTTGCTTTGCACATTTGTTGGGCCATAGGCCTCTTCTTTTGCTTTACAACATCGATTAACTAGTCACAACGCCTTTTTAGTCCATATGCATATGCACTTGTATTTAAGCATTCATCAACCATTGTATCTTATCACATATAATGTACATATACCACATATATACCTCATATGCCACACAAGTACCTTGCATATACTATACATATACCATGTATATATATCACATATGTCAAACATATACTCCAAATATACCACAAGTATACCATTTTTATGTACCACAATGTCACAAATTATCCATCATTACATTATCAAGGATCAATCATGACAATCATATGAATCACATAGCAAGCAACATTCATTTGCACTAAAGAATTCTATCGATAATTAGACTCACCGTTCTCCTTTGATTCCGACCCCTAACTTATTATCTATCCACTCCTTGTGGGTCTCCAATATGTTATGAGCCTAATATGAAAACATTAATAAATTAACTCATGATTAGGGAGACTTAATGTGGCTTAAACAAATTAATATGCATTGTTCATGTCAATAGTTGAGATTTTTCCTATGAGGCAGTGTGACCTTATGGGACTGTTTAGCCTTTAACTTTTTCTATACTTGACCAATTAATCTGATTCTTATTCCTAATTACAAATAACATATAATTATAGAACATATTAAAATTTCAGACCAATTGGATCATTTTACAATATTTGGTGGAATTTCTAAGAGTGTTCTGTTTTCTGCCTTTAGGCAGTTTCAGGGTACTCATTTGGGTTCATCATAACTTACACTATATAAGTCATATTTTACTGAAACTTTACAGAAACTTATATGGGTTCATATGGAACATGTTTCATGTTTACAACTTGTACCAATTATGTCTCTATGGTCTTCTAATTATACCAAAAATATTACTGTTCCAGAATAGAATTGGCTTCCGGACCAGTATGACTTCCAAAGGCCATAACTTAGTCTATAGAGAACCAATTAAGCTCAAATTAGTACCAGAATTTAGCTAAGACATTTACCTATAACTTTCATGTTTTGAGAAATTACATAATAGAGCTCTAAAAATCTCAAATTAGCCAACCAATGTACTGGAGCTGCCCAGGGCACTCAGTAGGCAGTTCAAACCATGGAATTGTCATGGTTCCATTCACCATAACTCACCATTTACATGACTTATGAACCTGAAATTTGGTATACCGATACAAAATACATATATATACAACTTTTATGTTTTGAGAGACGTCAAATAAGGGCTTTAACATATTCGAAATCAAACCACACAGTAGCTAACTTGGTTAGGGTTTACACCCTGACCAGTTTCAGTACGAAGAGCATATCTCTCCCTATACATAACATCTTGAAAAAATGTTTACATATCCACAAATATAAGATATAAAGTAACAAATTTTGTGTTTTACACATTTCCATAATCAATTTCTATTAATATCAAAATCGGGGTGCAATTCAGTGCCTAATATTGAACCTAAGCAACTCAAATCAACTCTATAGCAATAAGAATTGATTACTTACCAAGAAAAACCTTGAAAGGGATAAATTAGCTTCAAAAACTAGATGAAAAAAGGAAGGATTGAAGTCTGAAATGGAGGAAATTGAAGAAGAAGTCGGGCTGGAGTGAGGAGGCAGAAATGGGGAAAGATATATGAAGATAAAGCCAACTTGTTGTTTGTCATTTTCTCATTTTCTCATTTTCTCTTCTTCTCTTCTCTTTTCTCTTCTCATTTCTCTTTTCTCTTCTCTTCTATTTCCCTTTTGTGTCATTTTCATTTTATTTTTTCTATATTATTATTGTTATTTACATAGATTTATAATTCCACTAATTCACAAAATAATACAGCTTAATCATTTGACCCCATTTAACTAAATTAGCAATGTAAATGTTCACTAATCTTAATCTAATTATTTTTTTTACTTTAATTTAGACACCTTATTCAATTCATTTCTAACACTTTGTTATCCTCATTTAGGTTATAATTACACATGTGCAACTCGATATATTTCATTTAGACATATGCATTTGCATATATTTCACTTGAAGATGTGCATTTTATATGTATTTTGATAGCAACAAGTTCACGACATGCACTACTGTTTGAGTATTTTTTAATTGTGCTAAATTTCACTTGTCCATTTTATAAATTAGTTGAGGGTGACATGAAATTGAAATTTATGTGAATAAAATTATTAAATTGAATTAATAAAGTGAAAATGAAAAGAAACAAAGGAAAAAGAAAAAGAAAAGAAAGGAAGAAACAAAATGGGAAAAGGACAAAAGTCAGGAGGTGGGAGGTGGGCTTTATCTTCCTCCTCACTAATATGCCTCCCTCATTCCAATTTTGTTTCTTCTCCTTCTTTCACCATTTTAGCTTTATTTTCTTCCTTACTTGACTTAAGTTTTGCAGCAAATTGATCACTTTCAAGTTCGTTCTTGGTATGTAACATTCTTTCTATTGTTCTTGTGTGGTTTGAGCTATTAGGGTTAAGTTGTAGCTGTGTTTTACAACTCGATTTTGATACCAATAGAAACAAATTCTAGAAAAAAATTTAAAACATGAAATTTGTTCCTTTATGTCTTAGGTTTATGGATATAGAAATAGTTTTGCAAGATTTGGTGTATATGAAAATAAATTGGCATATTATTGGAACTAGTCTGGGTGTGAACCCTAGCTAAGTTAGCAACTGTGTTCATTGGTATTCAATATGATAGAGCCAATATTTTAGTTTCATATGTCCTATGGATGTTGAGTATGTTGAATGAAACCATGATTGTTCCATAGTTTGAACTGCTTGCTTAGTGCCCGAGGCAGATACATAAATTTGTTTCGCAATTTTGAGCTCTTTAGAGATGGATTATGTATATTATCAAAAAACAAAAGTTATAGGTATATGTCTTATCTAAATTTTGGTATCAATATCACCTTAATAATTTATGTATAGAGTAAGATAAAGCCCTCACAAAGTCATACTAGTCCGGAAGCCAACTCTATTATGGACCAGTGAAATGTTTCTTATAATTTAAGGACCTTAGAGACATAATTGATAAAAATTTTAAACATATGAAATGTTAAATTTTAACCTTTCTAAGTTTCTACCAAGTTTCATTATAATTTGACTTACAAATTATAAGATATGAAGGACCAAATTTCATGCCCTAAAACTGGCAAAGGGTAGAAACAGGGCAAAAAACATAACACAATTTGAAATTCCACCAAACATTGTACAATGCTCCAATTTATTTGAAATTTGAGTATGTTATATAATTATATGTTAAATTTGAGTATGTTATATAATTATATATTAAATTTAATTAGGAATAAGAATCACAAAAATTTGACAATTCTAGAAAAATTTATTGGCTAATCAGTCTCATAAGGTTACATTGCCGCACAGGAAAAACCCTAACTATATTTATGAACTATGCACATTAATTTGTTTAAGCCACATTACGTTTCTCTAGTCATAAATTAATTGATTATATTTCCATATTAGGCTCACAACATATTGGATACCCATAAAAAAGGGATAGACAATAAATTAAGGGTCAGAATCAAAGGGCAAAGGTGAGTATAGTTATTAAACGATTTCTTTAATGGAGTGGATAAAGAAATTCATCACAGAACTTGGAGTGGTTCCCAGCATTATTAATCCAATACAATTGTATTGTGATAATAATGGAGCCATGGCACAAGCAAAGGAGCCACGGTCTCATCAGAGATCCAAACATGTACTAAGAAGATACCATTTGATTAGAGAAATCATTGGTAGGAATCATGTAAAGATAGAAAGAGTGCCCACTGATCAGAATATTTTGGTCCTTTAACTAAGCCAATTCCCCAAAAGAAATATGATTCTCATGTACTCGCCTATGGAATTAATTATAAAGGCGATTGACTTTAGTTCAAGTGGGACCTTGTTAGAGAAGTGCTCTAAAGGCAATCAATTTTAGAACTTATTGTACAAATTTATTTGATTAATAAAAGGTTTTTTCATTAATTTGATGTTCATTTGATATATGTATTAATAAGTGATCTTAAATCAATTAATGAAGTCCTTGATACATAACAAAGCATGAAGGAAATCATGATGAGATCATGATATTGAGATTCTTATCATGAGTAATTAGGTTAGTATCAAAATTATCCATAGTCATAGGATTAATGAGATGGGACATTATTAATCCGGATAGACTAGCACATGTTACACTCATTGATTGGATCGAGTAGTAGATCTCATAATCTATAAATAAGAGATGTTTAGAGTTAACATGTTGATGCTTGCTATGTGTAGCTAAGTACATTGGATGACCAGCTAAGAGACAATCATATGGATAATCTATTCAAATATCAATGATAGCCTCATCATACCAATGGTGCAAGTATCCTTAAACTCAAGGTACTCAAGAGTATCTTGAATATTGATTCTGTATTTTGACACTATTCCTTGTTGCCTCAGGGAGGTTGCTCATAGGGTGGTGCTTGGATACAACTTAGGGTATTCAAAGGTAATTGGGTAACCAACAAAGGATTCATCACTCCTGATAGAAGGAGTGTATACCCATGGCCTCTTGTCTTGGTCATTACTCAAAAATCTTTGGCGGGAGTGGAAATGTGATAAAGAGAGTCTTCAATAACATATCTAATAGAGTAATGAGCCTTAGGGACAAGAACTAACATTACTTGGACTGGATGTGACGTAGTCAGTGTAGTGGGAGTTAACATATGTCCATTCTCTGAACCAAGTGGGGTATGGAATTGTGAAAGGAATAATTGCATGAAAATTATCTATGGAAAGGTTCATAGTCAAACCACTGACTTTCTGGTCAATTGGGGGTCATAATGTGTTGCTAGATATCGCTCATGACTTGCTTAAATTAATTGTTAATTTAAGTGGCCAACATAACCGAGAACCTAAAAAGATATGGAGAATGAGTAAAATAGACTTGGATATGATCCAAAATATGAGAGAATTATTTCAGGATGGATAGCGCTGAGATCGCACGGAAAAAATCGTTCAAAAAGGTCATGGGCCTATATGGGCTAGGTAGGCTGCTGGGCAGCTGGGCAGCCGGCAGCAGACCCAGCACTGCTGCCTACCTCCCGTTGGCCAACGAGTGAATTTGGCCTTATTGAGGCCAATTATGGCCAATTACTATTTATCCATTTCCCTTTTCTCCATTTTTGATTTTTCTTCTTTTCTTTGAATTTGATTCAAATAGAAAAGATATCAAATGGCAGAAAATAGACATGAAAATATTTTTGTAAAAAAAATATTTTTAAGACAACAAAATCATCTCAAGAACACTTTCAAAGCTAACACTTTGAATTTGTTCAAACCATTTCTTTTGATAGTTTCTTCTTCATTCTTCGCATGGATTATCATTAGAGAGATCCTAGTGTGGATCAACAAAGTGAGAATCTGAATAATAAATAAGAAATTATAAGGTATAATTTCTAACCTCTATGTTTATATAAATTCGTTTTATTAGCACAAGTATGATCTTTTGTTTTAGGTTTTGAAAATTTTATTTTTCTACTGCATTTGTGAATCTGATTCATTCTTCAAAACCCAACAATTACACATGATAAAAATCTTAATATCATGATCTCGTCATGATTTTCTTCATGTTATGTTATGTATTAAGGACTTCATTAATTGATTTAAGATCATTATCAAATCATATATCAAATGAACATCAAATTAATGAAAAACCCTTTTATTAATCAAATAAATTTGTACAATAAGTGCTAAAGGTAATTGCCTTTAGAGCACTTATCTATCAGGTTGAGGCCATTATGGGTTGCAAGCATCTCTGCAATGTGATAGAGATAAGAAGTTTCCTTAAGCTAGCTAGTTACTACAAGAGGTTTGTTAAAGGGTTTTCTGTGATTGCCTCTCCTTTAACTAGACTATTGAGAAAAGATGTGAAATATGAATGGACCAAGAAATGCCAAGAGAGATTTGATAGTTTGAAAAAGATGTTAATAGAGGCTCCGATTTTGACACAGCTTGTTCCTGATAAGGAGTATGTCATCTACAGTGATGCTTCTCAAAATGGACTAGGGTGTGTACTTATGTGAGAAGGCAAGGTAGTGGAATATGCATCCAGGTAGCTAAAGGTTCATGGGAAGAATTACCCCACACATGACTTAGAACTGACGATCATTGTCTTTGCATTGGAGATATAGTGTCACTATCTCTATTGGGAGAAATATTTTATTTACATAGACCATAACAGTCTAAAATTCCTTCCTACACAAAACAATCTTAATTTGAGATAGAGGTAAAGGTTAGAGCTAATAAAAGATTATAATTGTATTATTAACTACCACTCAAGCAAGGCCAATGTGGTGGTTGATGCATTGAGTAGGAAGATGGTGGCCTACTTACACATCTGACCTACACTGAATCAGGAGATTATTGATGCATAGAGGCAGGATAGAAAGCTGATTGAGATGGTTGAGTTGGTCTCCAAAAGGGAAAGACCTAGTTATACAGTTAACACTGAAGGTGGGTTATACTACTAGGGTCATTTATGCGTGCCCAGTATTGTTGAGCTAAGACAAAAGATATTACAAAAATCACAAAAGACAAGTATACTATGCATCCTAGAAGCACAAAGATGTATAACGACCTGAAGAGTAAGTACTGACGGACAAGTATTAAATGAGATATAGCAAAGTACACAACCAAATGTTTGACTTGTCAACAGGTCAAGGCATAATGTCAAGTACCATAAAGACTACTGTAACCTGTTATTGTACTAGAATGGAAATGGGAACGAATTACTATGGATTTGATTATTGGGTTGCTACTGACTCCTCAAAAATATGATGTCATATGGGTTATGGATAGGCTTACAAAGTTAGCTCACTTCTTGCGTATCAGTTGGGATTTTCCTTTGAACAGGCTAGTAGAGCTTTATGTAAATGAGATAGTACAACTATATGGAATGCTAGTCTCCATTATTTTAGACAGAGACGCTAGGTTTACTTCTCAGTATTGGGGTAGTCTATGGACAGCTTTGGGCACCACGCTCAGTTTCAATATAGTTTTTCACCCCAAACAAATGGGCAATTATAATGGGTCATACAAATCCTTTACGTTATGATGAGGAGTTGTGTGATTGAATTAGAAGGTAGTTGGATAAATATATTCCACTAATGAAATTTGCTTATAATAACAGCTATCAGTCTAGCATTGAGATGGCTCCTTATGAGGCATATATGGTCGGAAGTTCTGAATAGCCTTGTGTTAGACAGAGCTTAGTGAGAGAAGGTTAGTGGGGCTAGACTTGGTATAGGAGACAAAGGAGAAGGTAAGTGTTATTCAGCAAAGAATGAAGGAAACTTCTTATAAACATAAGTCATATGCAGATCTCTAGAGGAAATATGTTGAATATGAAGTGGAAGACAAGATTTTCCCTCAAGTCTCTCCATTGAAGAAGGTTTTGAGATTTGGGAAGAAAGGTAAATTGAGCCTGAGATTTATTGGGCCTTATTAGGTACTTGAGAGAGTGGGACCAGTTGCCTATAGTCTTGCTCTACCACTAGAGTTGAGCAAAATTCATGGTGTGTTCCACGTCTCCATCTTGAGGAGATACATATCCAAATCTTCTCATATTGCTTCAGTTGAGGACAATGAGGTGAGACCAGATTTGACTTATGAGGAAGAACCAATGCAGATTCTCACTAGAGCAATCGAAGAACTCAAGAACAAAGAAGTACCATTCGTCAAAGTCTTATAGAGAAATCATACAACAGAAGGGGCTACATGGGAAAGTGAAGAGGTGATGAAAGCCCAATATCCACAACTATTCAAAGACAATACATTAAGTAATTTTAAGGATGGAATTTTTTTAAGAGCAAGATAAATGTAATGCCTGCAAGTTAAGGACTAGAATTAACGTGTTAAATAAAGTATATTAAGGGTATATGGGAAGTATATGTGTGGTAATGGGAGTTAGGAACCTTAACATAATGAAAATAATAGGAAAAAGTGAAGTTTCCAGTGTTCATGCCCATGACAATAGTTAATCACGGTCGTGAATGTCGAAAAATCCTGATTCTGAAGCTGAGGAGCTTAAGATTTTGATATAAAAATTGAAGTCAGAACCCAAGGAGGATTTGAAAAAATTTTGATCTTTATTTACAATCTATAATCATTGAAACAAAGGTAGGAGAGGTTGTTTCCATTAATCTTTGATTGTTTCATTTTGGTTTAATGGGAAAGTTAGATTTATAGGCTTAAAAATAATGAAAATAAGGTTTTGAAAATTAATGGCATAAATAGATACAATGACAGATATAGATCATAATTATGGTCTCTATTCTATGTTAGGACCTAAAACCAATGGCGGAGAACCCCATCAAAGGCAGTAGATGCAAAAGAAACGAGTTTAGGCTCCACTGTTAATGTTGGTACATTTACTCATTTAAATTCATTCTTAATGTGTTTGTGCTCTAAATTTTGTATTTTGATGTGTTTAGTGTCAAGAATTATTGATATCGTATATGCTAGAATTGGGTTAATGACTGGAAATGTTATATGATGCATGAAAATGTTTGATATTTGGAAATTTTATGTGGGATATTAATAAATAAGGCATAGAGCCTAAATGAATGATTAAATATGATATTATGCATGTTTATGGTTGATTTTATATTTTGAAATATGAGAAGTGTTGATAGGTGTGGCTAACATTGGTTACCTTTAGCATTTTGCCTGATTTTGTGTGTGGTATTGATTGAAAACAGTGCATAAATTATGTTTCTGTATGATCCATCAAGCCCATAAAGCCAAGCTTCGCACACATAAAGGTATTTCACGCCCCAAAAGCCATGTTTCACTCCCATGAAAGTATGAATTTCACGCCTGTGAACGATCATGAGCTAGTCATGGCTAGACAATCCAAGACAGAAGGCTTCACACCTGCGAATGCCTTGTATTTAGAAATGATTAATTGAATGATATGTTTGAGTTATATGAAGATGATTACATACACACTTGATAGGATTAAGTGAGATTATATTCAATGTGATAACATGATTGAGAGTTATATGCAACAAATTTGTTATCTGCTCCATAAGAGGCTCCTGTCCTAAATTAGCTTGTCCCTCTGCTCTCGGTGGAGCTACTACACTTGGCCCTGAATCTCTCACTGATGGAGGTTGTCCAAGATCAGCTGAGTACGAAAGACTGTTACTCAGTTCATCTTCCGAGAAATCTTGTTCCAATCCCGAATCCATATCTACCTATAAACCAGAAGAAGGGACCCAAATCAGATAATTGCAGCATTTTATGCATATGCATGAGACACACTTTCTAATTTACACCCACTGATTCAGAATCAATTAGCCTGAGCTCTGATACCAATAAATTTAGTGCTCCCTTACCCTACTAGTCGTTATTTTTTTGTAAAAACCAATGCTAAAGTTATCGTACAATTTTTTTCCAATCTTCGAGTTTATTATTTGCGGAATATTTATTATTATATTTTTTTAATAATATTCAAATATGGAACTAGTGATGTAAATATTTTGATTGAAAAGAATTCATTCATTAAACCATAATATTTAGAAATACATTTAGAATAATACCAAATATATTAATTACAAAATTCACTCCTTATAAATCCTAGATACCACAATTTACATCAAAACAAATTCTTAAAATTTAATTTTTACAATACAATTTCCAAAACATACAAAAAGAAAATAGACTACAGCAATTTGATCTTGGGGTTCCTCTTATCTTCGATCGCCCTAATGCAACAGCTACATCTATTTTTCTATGCGTGAAACACACGCACTAAGCTACTAGGTTAGTGGTACGTTTGACAACTATGCAATAATTATATAAATATTTCCAAAATAAAACTTCCAAACTACAATTAATTTACTAAGCATGCCAAAAATGTTCAAATAATATCAAAACTATTTACGTCATTCAAAAGTATACAATTCATCAATTACAATATTTCATTCATTAAGCATGCTTGAAATTGTTTAACAATACAAGATATACAATTTAAAATATCAATTTAATAATTTATATTTTTTTCTATTATTTATTTGATAGTCCATGATATATTAAACCTGAATTAATTACTAGATATAGGGTTTCTGCTCTCCGGCAGTATACTCAGCATTTAACGCCTACATTTTCAACAATAACTCAACACCTTTTGGTGCCTACATAACTCCAAACTTAGCATTATTTCTTAGGGCTTACGTAATATAAACTCAACACCATTTCTTAGTGCCTACGTAAATTAAATCTCAGCACTATTTTCTAGTGCCTGCATTACTACCCTATTATTGGCATGCCAACTTATCCTAATTTCTAGTTCTGGACTAGATGTTAGAGGGCTTAATTATATTTGTTAGTTTTCTTATTATTTACATAAATTATGTAGGTAACACTACTATAAATTCCCTATAAATGCCATAATTCCCATTAAATATTTTACAACCTCAAACTTGTTCATTTAGCCATTATAACTATAAGAAAATTCAAATAATATATTTTTCTATCACAAACTTCCATCGTCAATACATATATACGAGTTGCTCTATTTTGGACAGCATTTTTGCATTATATTGTCATGTATTTTTCATCCATTTTTAGATGGAATTTGGACAAGTGATCATCTAACAAAATATAGATACATGTCTTATCTTAAATGTCCAACTAGAATCACATTAAACTGAATTTGTTAGCAAAATTTATGAATTTTTCTCTAAGATACGTTCATTCCAATCTGCTGAATATTTTACTGGATAAATTTCTAGTTCGAAATTTGAGTCCATGTTTCACATAATTTCAGACATATTAAGATCTAATGGTCTAAACAAATGTTAAAGCCATATGTCTTAAATTTCCAACCCAACAAGAATCACTCAAAAATAATTTCCAGAACTCAAGTTATGACCGGAAAACTATATGTTGTTCATAAGACGAATTTTCCAGCACTTCGATTAATTCCTACAATTTCCATCTTCATGCATCAATCTCATATTATAATTTTTATTTTCATATTCATGTTATCACTTAGTCACCAATTCATCACTCAATAAAATTTCAAGAATTTCATACACAATTACACGAACATCACAAAATCAAAATCAACATTTTTCTATATTGAATTTTTGCCAAATGTACATACCTCAAAAATTCACTTCTCTTCACTTTTCTCTTCTTCCTAACTAGCTCTCTCCTTGCCCTTAGTTCCTCTTTGATTTTGGTTCAAAGATTGTTCACCTCCTTGGCCTAACAACAATTTTCACACTAATCAAGCAGTAATCACACTAATCCACTCTTAATCATCATTAACATAATATTAATGGTAACTAACCCAAAATAAAAGAACAAAGAAGGAGAAAAGTGAGAAGATAGAGAATCTTACCTCACCTTTGATGATCTTCAAAATGAATAAATTTTTTCTTCTTTTTTTCTCTTTTTTTCTTCCTTCCTCTTCCTTGGTTATGATCACTTTGCTTCACTTTCTTGATGAGCTTGCCATAATCCAACCTTTACCATCTAACTTTAGCTTTAATTGAAGAAAGAAAAAGAAGAACAAGGTGGAGAGGAGGGTCACGACTACAAGAGAGAAAAAGGAAAGAGTTTTCTTTGGATGAGGGTGAAAAAGGGTGAAAAACCAGAATTTACTATTGAAGCAGACAGGAGTTTAAGGCATAAGGGCAGGTTATGTGTGTCAGATACTGTAATGGCCCAAATACCGAGTTAGTCATAAATTATAATTTTCGAAATTGATTAGCATTCTTGGGGTCAAAAATACACTCGTTGATGAAAAATATTTTATTTAATCATCAGAAAATATAAGTTATGACTAATCCGAGAGTAAAATTTTTGAGTGAAAATGAGATCAAATAAGTTCTCAAAAGTCAAAACTAAGAAAAAATTGGGATCTAGTTTATTTAAATAGTTGGTTGACCGTACTTTGAGCAGGCTATGAAAAATAGTAAAAGACATCCAAAAATTTATTTTAAGATATGGATAGACTCTAAACAATATTTAGAATTTTTTGAACGTGGAAAAAGAATTTTACGGTAATACCAAAAATTGAATTATCAGTCCGGTTTGAGTGAGCTGGACAGAAAATGGACTCTAATTGAGTTGAAAATTTTTATGTAGACATATAAAAATACTTTATGAATTATAGAATCAAATTTGGGTAAAATTGAGGTTGAAAAGTAATAAAATTAATTTATAGTGTATAATTAGGCCTAAATGGGTTAGGCTTTGTTTGGCCCAAGCGCACCTAACTTGGACCACTATAAAACAAGAAATAAGGTTAGTGATTTCAAAATCTATCTATTTACATTAATTAAGCATGATTTAGGGTTATGAAAATTAGGAATTTTGTGTGTTTTGCATGTAATTGATAATTGATGCTTAAAACATAATTAAGGGATTATAAAAAGTGAATTAGAATGGTTAATTTCAATTAAAAAATCAATTAATGGAAATTGAAAATATGACCTATGATGTGAAAAATGTAAATTAAGGTATAATTACATTTTATTGTAATATTATGATATATATGGAATAATGAATGTATAAATTAGTGAAATGAACAATTACAAGGTAAAGGAAAAATTTTAATAATTAAAATTTAATATAGGCTGAAATATGGGAAAGGAGAAATTATTATTTTCTTTGCTAATTAAATGAAATTTTAGTCATGAAATGCAAGAAAATATAATATTGAGTGTGTATAAATTTATTGAGAATTTTTAAATGATATAATGAATATTTTTCTAATTATTGATTTTATTATGCAGGATATGAAAAATAATGAATAAAGTGTGTTTAGTGATGCTTTATAACTTAATTGAATATAAATATGAAATATTGATATGTTAGAATCGAAAGTGCGAAAAAATAATGGGATTTATAAATTTAATGGAAATTGAATTAAATGAGTTAAATAATGCTCTTAGTTATTTTTTGATGGTTAAATCTAGCCTATGGTATAATTGGCTAGCCATAGGGATACTATTACTACGGTGTGGGTTATGGTGACTTGCTTATGTAGGCCAATGATGGTCTACTATAGTGATAGCGATTTAGTAAACAGTGTACAGTGTAGTGCTCGGGTGATCATCAAAATTACTCTTTAGTGTAGTGGACTTTTGGATCCATGTCTCATATATCTGGTCCGAAGATTTTCAATCGGATGAAAACTAAGGGCAAATTTGAATAAAGGTAGTAATAATAATATAAGTGAAAAATAAGTGAAAATCATGATAAGAGTAATAAAATGGTGTAATTGTAAAAGTTATAAAAGTGATAAATGTGAATAAATTGATAAAAGTAAAAATATGAGAAAAATGATAAGTGTGAGAAATATAATAAAAATGATAAATTTGAAAAATATGATAAAAATGAGTAAAGTGAAAAATATGAGAAATATAATAAAAATGATAAATGTGAAAAATATGATAAAAATGAATAAAGTGAAAAATATGAGAAAATAATAAAAATGATAAATGTGAAAAATATGATAAAAATGAATAAAGTGGAAAATATGAGGAAAATAATAAATATGAAAAATATGATAAAAATGACATAAATGATAAATTTGATAAATATGGTAAGAGTGATAAATATAATAAAATGGTATAATAATAATAATGATAAAAGTGATAATTGTCACCAAACTGTAAGTAAATATAAAGTAGTGACATAATTGTAAATAAATAAAAATTTAAGAATTAAAGTGAAATTTGTAGCTAATTAAATGAAAGATTGAAAAGAATGATTAATTAAAGAAGTAAAGTGAAAAAAATATTAAATTGAGAAAAAAAAACTATAAAATAAAATGAGAAATATTGTTAATTGAATTAAGATATTAAATAGTGAATTGAGAGTAAAATATCGATAAAAAGAATAATAAATATATATTGAATAGAAAATTTGAATAGTGTATTACTAATGTTATTGCATGTATGAATACATGAAAATGTTGGACAATGGAAATTTTTAGATTAGTAATCACCATTGGGCATATTAATGCTCAACACGTAACTATTTGACTACGTGCAAGTAGTAGCGGGGAAGGCAGGAGCAAGTGTATAAGTTTTGAGAGCTGACGGAAGAATAAATAATAGTAGGTTAGTATTAGAAATGACATGTATATATATGTATGAATATGAAGTTGTAGGATTAAAATTATGTATATGTTATGATAAAGAATATTTGTAAATTATTATATGTGTGAAGAATGGAAGGTTGACTTATGGTTGAATGAAAACTATTTTTTATGATGTGTATTGTTGTGCTCAAAAGTGGGCTAAGAATTGTTTGCATTGCAGGTGGGGTATTTAATTTATAGTGATTATGTTGCCGAAATTTTTGAAAAATAAAAAGGATTAATTAAAGTGCTAATAATATTATGATTATCAAACACAAACTCACTTAACTCCTTCCTAAAGCTTATTATAACCTTAAACAGGCTTAAAGGAGCGTCTTAAGCCATTAAAACTGAAGATTTAGCTAAAAACCAACCCATATGGAAATTGGTATCTACAAAAAATAGGTTCAACATGAAAAAGGGTATAAAAATTTGTAAAGATGAATCAGAAAGTGATTGCTTCTTGGAAATGAAGGAAACACAGCTAAGATGAAAGATTGAACTCTTCTACCCTTCCTTTAGGCTAGCCTCTTCAAGAACATAACTTTTTTCAAGTCCTATCTCTCTCAATATGAAGACATGAAAGACATTATGAATATTACTTAACTTTGGCAATAAGGCAAGTCTGTAACCGACTTCTCCAATTTGCTCTAAGATCTCGTATGGTCCAATGAACCTAAGGTTCAATTTGCCCTTCTTTACAAACCTGAGGGCCTTCTTCCATGGATAAACCTTAAGAAACATTTTATCTCCCACTTCATACTCTATATCTCTTCTCTTAAGATCTGCACACAATTTTTGTCTGTCTAAAGCTACCCTTATCCTTTCTTGTATAATCTTCACCTTTTCCTCTGTCTCTTGCACAAATTCTAGCCCCACTAACTTTCACTCAATGAGCTTTATCCAACATAATAGTGTCTGACACTTTATACCATATAGTGCCTTAAAAGGAGCCATCTAGATACTAGACTGATAGTTGTTGTTGTAGGCGAACTCCATCAACAATAGGTATTTGTCCTAGTTACCTTCAATCTCAATCACACAACATATCATTATGTCTTCCAAAATCTGTGTTACCCTTTCTACTGAACACAACTTGCTATAGACTTCCCTAAAATTGAGATGTTAACCATGGATCTCTGTCTAATATGATGGAGACTTACACACCATATAGCCATACTAACTCATTCATGTATAATGCTACTAGCATGTTCAAAAGTTAGTTTTTCCTGATAGGTAAAAAGTGTGTTGGCTTCATTAACCTATCCATTATGACTCAAATGACATCATATTTTTCAGTGTTCGAGGCAACCCAATCACAAATTGCATCGTGATCTGTTACCATTTCCATTCTAGTATTATGATTGGTTGTGTTACCCAAAACAATAACGAAGAAGGGGGGTTGAATTAGTTGGTAAATAAAAATAAAATGTAGCAAAAAATAAAATTTCAAAACTCGAGAAAAGATTCCTACTTGTGCTATTAAAACTAATTCATTAAATCATATAGATTAGAAATTATACCTACTAATTTATTGATTTGTTCTTCAAATTTTATCTTGTTAGGTTGTAGCAAACCACAACAATTCACACTAGAATGTCTCTAATAATATTCCATGTGAAGAATGAATAAGAAACTAATAAGATGAATGGTTTTAACACATTTCAAAGTGCTAGCTTTGAAATTATTCTTGAGAAAATTTTTGTGTTTCAAATTATTTTTTATTAAAAAACTTTTCATGTCGCTTTTCCGCCATTAGATGTCTCTTCAATTTGAATGATATTCAAAAAAAATATTAAAAGTCAAAAATGGAGAAAAAGAACCTTAATGAATTGTAATTGGCCATAATTGGCCTAATTAAGGCCAAAGATGGTCGTTGGCCAACGGGTGCACCAGCGTATTGTGCCACGTGCGTTGGGCAAGCCCAGTAGGTCTGCATGAACCCCACGGGCCCATGACCCCTCTCGAGCAATTTATTTTGCGATCTGATCGTGATCCGATAAAAAATAATTCTCTCATTTTTTTGGATCCTATGTAATACCAATTTACTCATTATTCATATCTCTAATGCATAGAATCCATTAGGTTTCCGGTTATGTTAGCCACTTAAATTAACAATTAATTTAAACAAGTCATGAGCGGTATCTAGCAACACACCATGACCCCTAATTGACCAAAAAGTCAATGGCTTGACTATGAACCTTTCCATATAAAATTTTTGTGCAATTATTCCCTTTACCATTCTATACCTCACTTGGTTCCAAGTATGGACATGTGCCAAGTCCCACTAGACTGACTATGTCACATGTAGCCCAAGTAATGTTAGTTTTTGTCCCTGAGGCTCATTACTCTGTTAGATATATCATTGAATACCATCTTCACAACATTTCCACTCTAGCCAGAGATTCCTGAGCAATGACCCCAATAAGAGGCCATGGGTATTCAATCGTTCTATCAGGAGTGGTGAATCCTTTGTTGGTTACCCAATTACCTTTGAATACCTCAAGTGGCACCCAATCACCACCATATGAGCAACCTCTATGAGGCAACAAGGAATAGTGTCAAAATACAGAATTAGTATCCAAGATATCCTTGAGTACCTCAAGTCTAAGGATATATGCACCATTTCTATTATGAGACTATCATTGACATTGAATAGATTATCCATATGATTGTCTCATAGTAGGTCATCTAATGTACTTAGCTACACTTAGCAAGTATCCATATGTTAGCTCTACACATCTTATGTTAATAGATTATGAGATCTACTGATTGATCCAATCCAGAAGTGTAACATGTGTTGTCTATCTGGATTAACAATGTCTTGTCTTATTAATCCTAGGGATAATTTAGATACTAACTTAATTATACGTGATAAGAATCTCAATATCATGATCTCATCAAGACTTGCTTCATGCTATGTTATGCATCAAGGACTTCATTAATTGATTTAAGATCACTATCAATTCATATATCAAATGAATATCAAATTAATGAAAATGTCATTTATTAATCAAATAAATGTATACAATAAGTGCTAAAGGTGATTGCCTTTAGAACACTTCTCTAACAACTCCCAACTATAGTGTTTTACTCTCTTGGCTAACACCTAACCTAGAAACTCTTGTGTTTCAATGGCTAACACAACAACTAAATCCTTGGGCTTTTAATGGATCACACAAAAACCCTTACAAGTATTTCACTCTCAACCCAACTCACTTTTGAGTAATTCATTACAAGAATGAAAACACTTACTAACCAAAAAAGCTCTACAAACTAAGCTAAAATGGTTGTTACAATAGAGACTATAAAAATTATATTTGAATAATTGCACAAAAAACTTTACACATATTGAATGTTTAATTTCTTATTGTCTAACCCTAGAAAGTTCATAAATGATTTGTATTTATACTTCCTTTGAGAAATAAATCCGTTTTGGGTGCAATTAATGCAAAACTAGCTGCTGAACCCCTTTCTCGTTTGTTCCTATCAATATTAAATACGCAGGTGCTCGGGTGTGACTATTCTTGTTGAAGCTATGAATGAAGTGATGAAGCTGGCTGTGAATGCTTCTATCCAAGAATGCATAATCTTTTACGGGCATGACTATTCTAGTTAAATGTTCTGGCCATTGCTTCACAGCCGTGGACATTTTAACATGAGAGAATTGGCGCTAAGGATTTTAATGGGTGTGGCTTTCTAGTAAAGGGCATTAAACTGATGTTTTATGGTGGTGGTGATTATTGATCACAAGCATTACTTAATTCATGGTTGTCATGAACTTTGTCATGGGCATGAATCCTTTCTGATTTTCAATCTTTTGAACTTCAATTAATTTGAATCAACTTACTTTAGGGTCTTAGGAGTATATAACTTGTGTAAAACACTTAGAACACAAAAAAGGTTAAATTCCTTATTGCTCAACTATTATTGATCATCAAAATAACATAAACACCCCTCAAGGTTCAACAATCTCCTCCTTTTTGATGGTGACAAATAATTTTGCAATTTATGGCTTAAGGAGAAATGAATTTCTCCCCCTCAAATGATTCTTAATCAGTATGAATTATGAAGAGCAAAAGGATAACACATTTTAAACCATAAGCATATAAGAGAAGAAGTATCAAAAGAGATTCAAATAAGCATTGATCATAAGATTTATGCCAAGTATATGGAGGTATATGTGAAGTATATGTTATGTTAAATGGCATTCAAGTTAAGTATATGCAAAGTATATATTAGGTTTACATATTACATTTCTTCTCCTCCTTCATTGTAATAAAAAAGAAACATGTAACAAAAATGAAAGAAGAAGGAAGACAATACAAATCCAACCTCATTTGTTCATTTCATAATAAAAAAGATACATGTATGAGTTTGAGTACAAAGAAGTTAAGCTTTTCATCTAATGATCTAAAGAAAAACTTTAGGCTAGGGTAGTCATGGCTTGATGCTAGATAATTTCTTTTGAATACTAGCAATCTTCTCCTCTAGACTATCAACTATAGACTTGATGAAGTCTTTGAGGTCTTCTAACTATTTATCAACTGATTTCTCAAAGGAATCCATGCTTGTTTGAAACATGTCGAATCAAGGAGTGATAACAACAATGAGTTGCTGAGCCAAGTCCTGTTGAGACGCTGAAGATGCCTCAACTGCTGCTAGGGCATCCGTTATATCTGTTGAAACTACAGGAGGCTCAATTCTAGCTCTTTTCCTCTACTATGGCCTTTAAAGTCCAGCTTTCAATTCCTCGAGGTCCTCTAGCTCCCTTGCTATTTTTTCCTTCTCGTGTGATGAAGCAATAATGCACATCATCCTTGCAGATGATCCTAACAACAACTTCCATCTTGATAAAGGATTCAATGTCAAGTTGATATATGGGGGAATCTAGGATGATGCTATAAATGTGATCATTAAGATCCAAAAGTCCTAGCTCCATCGCCAAGTGAGTGACATAGCTTCCAATGAGGATGCCACCCAAAGGATTTATCGCGATCAACTAGAGATGAGAAGCAAATTGTTGAGATAAGGCAACTGGTTGATTTGATCTAGCCCATTCAAATAACTATAATTTAGACTTCTGAATTGAGCCATTGCTATCACCTCCGGCAAAGATCAAGTATGTTAGAAATCAGTGAATGTAGTTGTGACGCCCCACTTATATATTAGGAATAATCCCACATATATAAGAAGAATGTCACAAGCTTAACTCGATAATCTGCTCAAATTGAATTTTTTTTATAACTTAATATATTTATTTATTTTGGTTTAGGCAAATTGTTCTAATTAAAAATATATAAATATATATATCCTTATATTGTATACACATATGGCACCCGATTATGTTACATAATTATTTACATACACAATATTAATATATGAGATATGTCTACCACACCATATACATAGTCAAACTAAAAAAAACATAATAATACATAACCAACCCTCTAACTATGCTTATTGTGTCTCTGCTGATATGGGCTTGGATTTCCTTCTTGATCACTTCACCTCCTACCGTCTATAGTTTTAATTCCTACGTGAGAAGAACTCACGCTAAGCTAACTCTAGCTTAGTGGTACATATAGGTATTAAGTTTTTTCCAAGCAGTCACACAAATGCATGTCTCAAATAATTCATGATACATTGAATTTTTATTTCATATAAAAGAAATAACCACATCACATAATAGTATAAACATAAAAATCATATTCAATAACTAAATTCTCATTACCTCTTGTAAGCATTTCATGTTTTGTCACTTATGTCAATAATAAATTTTTTTCACATTTCATTTCATAGTCTTTAATTAATATCAGCCCAAATCTCCTTCCCGGACTGTCCGGATATGGGGTGTGAAATAGGGGCGCTCGCGGAGCTTAAACCACCCTACTCACCATAATCTCAAGTCAAGGGCGCTCGTGGAGCTTAAGCCACCTTGACTGAATATAATTATGTCATCTATGTATAATCAGGATCAGGGGCGCTCCCATAGGTTAAGCCACCCTATCCCTAAATAATATCCATATCGGTACCGTAATTCCCCCCTTAATGGTGCACCATCTATCCTATGTTAGTCCTCAGGTAGAGAAATGGGCAATTAACACAATTAATTACTTGTTTCTATAACCAATACTCATTTCATATTAACACAATCATATATTCACAATTTATTTCAAAACCATGTAATAGCATAATATTTTATCAAATGTTAACACAAAATTAAATTCATAGTTAATAACATTCTTACAACCTTAAAATATGCCATAATATATAATTTCATCATTGTGACATGTAATTTATGTCATATACACAATCATACATAAAGGCAAAACAAAATACATATATGTACAAACCTCGATAGTATTTTCTTTTTTCCAAATTATAAGTTCAGAGCTTGCTCACTTTTGATGGTCTTCTTCTTGTTGAAATCCTAATTTAAAAAATATAATTAATTAATAGCTTGATAAAATATTTATTCTTAATATAACTTAAATAAATAATTTCAATTTCTATTAAGCTAGAATAAGACCTCTAAGGACTGTTGGATTAATAATTTTTCCTACACTTATCCAATTTGTATGATTCTTAAATCTGATTAACTATAACATGTAAATCTAAAATATACTAAAATTTTAGAATTTTTGAACCTTTACATAATTTTTGGTATAATTTTAAATATTGACCTGATTTCTGCCCTTAGGCAGTTTCAAGATACCCAATTCAACAATTTATAACTTTCAATGTGTAGCTTCAATTATTCTGAAAATTTTTATAAAGTTATATACATTAATTGGGAACATTTTTCATGTTTAACTCATTTCCTGATTCAGTCTCTAAGGGTCTCAAATATGGGAGGATATATAACTGGTTCAACACAGAGTATCAACCCGACCAGTTTAATTGTTCAGCTCATAACTCACAAAATACATGACATTTTAAGATGAAACTTTCACAGATATTTATATAAGACATAGGGGAAAACTTTAATGTTTTCCACTTTGGCCAATTCGATCTAAAAATAGGTGAAATATAAGGATGAAGTTACTGGAACTGCACAGGTATATGAAACCAGTTCAATCAATGAACAGTCATGGTTCATTTCAGAATAACTCAACCTACACAAGATCAATTCATACGAAATTTCGCAGATACCTCAATAACATATATACCTACAACTTTCATTTTTTACACAATGTCATAATAAGCCAATAAGATGGTCAATTTTTATAAAAACCGTAGGTTATTGGGTTGATACATCTCCCAGAACCAGTTTCACCTCAATAACCATATATCTTCATATACTCAAAATAATTCAATAAAATTTGGCAGAGAGATACACAAGACATAGATGAACAACTTTTATGTTTAACACATCCCCAAATTCGAGTCACAAGATAATCAAACATAGAGTGCAAGATTCTGTCAAAATAAAACCTAAAGAGTTCTAATAACACAATAATCATGGGGAAAATATATCTTACCAAGATCAGATTTAATTGGACTGATTTTTGATGCAATTCTTGAAGAAGATGATGAGTAATTTGATCTGAGATATGGAGGAAGAAAAAGGGAAGAAGAAGAAGAAGAGATGAAGGAGAAAAGAGAAATTGGGAATTCTGCCCCATTTTCCCGTTTTTGTATTCTGCCCTTTTTTTTTTTTTTTTTTGCTGCTGTCCAATTTACTGTTCACTCAATTTTTTTTTAATTTTAATTTTCTTATTATTATTATTATTATTATTATTATTATTATTATTATTGTTATTATCATCTTCACATAATTGTTTATAGCTAATATTTTTAATTTTATTTAATCAAAAACACAATTTAATTATATGGTCTAAATTATTCAAGTTAAACTCTAATTAGTGGGTGTTACAGTAGTGGAGAACCAGATTATTCAAATGAGTGCTATTGGTCTTCTTGACATCCCAATTGCAATTGCTGCCAAAATTGTGCCTTATTGAAGAGGGATAAAATTCCTTTGCCTCACTTTCATTTATTAAACCTTTGTGTGGTAGCTTGAAAATATCCCCAAACTTAGTGGTTGTAAAAGACTTCTCTTGCTTGCAAAGCTAGAAAGAAAGCAAAGCCCACTTGAGACACTTGTAGAGTATTGAGAACTCCAATATTGGTTATTTGAAAATGGGCTTGTAGATGTCAAGAAATTATAGAATGCCACACTTCCAAATCCAAACTCTCATGTCAAATTCCAATCCTAGTGCTTGGATACAATTCTAGTTGAAGGTTTTTGTTGATAGATGAGGCATTTTTTAAGAGAAGTGTGCTAAGGCAAAATGTTGAGTAAGAAGTCTATGTAGAGTATGAGAGTTGTGCTCTTCTTGTTTCCCTTAGAAGAACTGGTTCTGGACGCCATTGTGAATATGGATTAAGATATGTTTGAAGGGTGAAAATGGCACTGATTCGGTGTGAAAAAGGATTTTGGAGGTCGGATTTGGTCTAAAACACATAAAATCATGATAGCGAGCTAGAGAGGTGAGAGAAAATTGAGTGAGAAATAGTGGAATTAGAATTTATTTTGCGCGATTCACGGCCGTGAATGAAAGTTCATGGGCTTGAACCATTGTGTTCATGAGCAAACAAATCGGTGACCCAAATGGTGATCTAAGGCACGAATGATTCTATTTTTGAAATATGACATGTTTACGGCTATGGCACTAAGTAGTCATAGGAATGAATCTGATCAGTCATGGGATGAAGTCATGATGCAAAGCGTGAATCAGATCATGAATGCTTCTACCATTTTTGGCAACTTTATTCACGACCGTGAATACCTAAAACAAGGCAAAAAAAACATGATACATATCACTCAAGGTTCACACCAAAATGCATAATTAATGCAATGTATGTCTTTTAAACCCTTTTTAAGAGAAAGTGCTCCCATAAAGCATACTAAGATCCCTTTTTATATAACAAAACATTTCATCATTGAAAGGCTTAGTGAAAATATCAGCAAATTGATTATTTCTGTCAATAAATTCTAACACAACATCACCATTTTGGACATGATCTCTTATAAAATGATGCCTAATGTCTATGTGTTTGCTCTTACAATGTTGAGTGGGATTTTTAAAAAAATTTATAGCACTTGTATTGTCACATTTGATGGGAATGTGATCAATCTCTTGACCATAGTCTTTAAGTTTTTGTTTCATCCAAATAACTTGAGTGCAACAACAACCTGCTGCAACATATTCTGCTTCAGCAATGGACAAGGCAACTGAAACTTATTTCTTGCTAAACCAAGAAACTAAACATTCACTAATGAAGTGAAAAGTTTTGAATGTGATTTTTCTATCTAGAAGACTACTGGCATAATTGTCATCAAAAAAACCAATGATATGAAATGAAGTGTTTTTAGGATACCACAATCCTAAATGCATTGTGCTATGAATATATTTTAAAATTCTTTTCACAGCATGCAGTTGAGATTTTTTAGGACGTGATTGAAATATTGCACATAATCATACACTATACATTGTATCAGGTCTAGAATAGGTAAGGTATAAAAGAGATCTGATGATATCTCTATAGAGCTTTTCATCTATACCCTTACACTTGTCATCTTTGTCAAATATGGTTGATGTGCTCATTAGGGTTTTGGCACTCTTACATCCTTCCATTCCAAATTTCTTTAATAGCTCTTTAGTGTACTTGGATTGGTTGATGAAGATGTTATCCTTACTTTGCTTGATTTGAAGACCTAGAAATATTTTGAGCTCTCCCATCATGCTCATTTCAAATTCTTTTTTCATTAAAAAGCACAAGCATGACATATTACTTATTCAAATTTATGTTGATGATAATATCTTTGGATCTACTAATTAATTGCATTGTCTACATGTCATTTTGAAAAATTATTTTCCAAAAGAAATGCACTAAGCCTTTCATACCTGCTTTTTGAGCTTGTTCCAAACCATATAAGGCCTTAATGAGTTTACATGATTTGGCAATGTATGGCTTTCAAAACTAGGAGATTTTTGAACATGATCTTCATATTCTATAAAACCATTTAAAAAGACACTTTTGACATCCATTTGAATAAAAAGTAAAGTTCATGTGGCATGTAAAAGCTAGAAGAATTATAATTGCTTATAATCTAGCAACCAGAGCGCAGGTCTCATCATAATCTATGCCTTCCTCTTAGTTGTACCCTTTAGCAACCAATCTAGCATTATTTATAGTTATATGACCTCGCTCATCTAACTTGTTCCTAAAGACCCATTTACTACCAATGAATGGGTAGTCCTTAGGTCTTGCAACTAAAGTCCAAATCTCAATATCATGGTCTTATCATGATTTCCTTCATGCTATATTATGTATCAAGGATTTCATTAATTGAATTAAGACTACTATCAATTCATATATTAAATGAATATCAAATTAATGAAAATACCTTTTATTAATCAAATAAATATGTATAGTAAGTGCTAAAGGTTATTACCTTTAAAGCACTTCTCTAACAACTCCCAACTACAATGTTTATCTCTCTAGGTTAATACCGAACCCAGAAACCCTTGTGTTTTAATTGCTAACACAACAACCAAATCCTTGTCCTTTTAATGGCTCACACAAAAACCCTTGCATGTATTTCACTCACAATCTGTACCACCACCTTACCCAAACCGCACGTGCCCGGATGCGAGAGTGCTACTGCCTGTCTTCTTTACTTCTTTAAATCGCTATATATATTTTTTTATCTCTATTTAATAAATAATGTACATTTTATTTACATAACATAGTATTTAAAAATAAAAATTTTCTATATAACAAACTTTGAAAACTACTTTATAATTTATAAGTATATATAATGCGGAAAACAAATTACAAGAGTTCAAAAGTTTGTGACCCACTATTTCGAGATTGGCTGCTTTAATTTGAATAGAATCATCATTTGCTTTACCTACCACCTTCAGCTACCTTTCTATATCTGCACAGAAGGAAACTCCCACGCTAAGCTCTAAGCTTAGTGGTGCATATAAATAAGGCAATATACTACATCAAGCAACAAGCATTAACATGTATCATTTTATGCATTAAAATGTTTGCATGCTATTTTTATCAACATGTTCCTATTTCATACAAGTATAAATATCATGCTCACATATACAACGTTATTTTCATTTATCTTTAATGGTAACTTACTCTACTAATCTCTTTATTATTATATCTCAATCTCATATCATCATCATTTCATTTCTTTTCTTATTTTCTGACATATCTTCATTATCTTGCCCACATCACTCTAAATTTAGACTGACTAGATATGGGTTATGGATCAGGAGCACTCCCAGAGCTATAGCCACCCTGTCCATTATTTGGCTCAATAGAGCTTCTCAAATCAATGGCGCTCTCCGAGCTTAAGCCATATTGATTGAGTATAATTTCATCATAGATGAATAACCGGACCAAGGGCGCTCTCTGAGCTTAAGCCACCTTGTCCTCAATTTATATGTCCTCATCAGAGGTTCTCAAGTCAATGGCACTTCCGAGCTTAAGCCATATTGATCAAGGAATATCTCATATAGTACGGTACCGTTCGGCCCCTTAATGACATGTCATCTATCCTGTTTCTAGTCTACAGGTAGAGTAATTGGCATATTCATATTTTCACATCAATCATATATCTTTATTTAATTTTTATTTTACATCCATTTCATCATCCTCACAATATACATCACATCATCATAATTCTCAATTTCGACACATCAATATTCTCATGTATCAACATCTCAATTCTCTTATTTTGCAAACATCTTATCATGCTCATACATACTAGATAGCAATTTTTTCATTTGTGTACTAGATACATCAATAGATAATCATATTCATAATTTATTTGAAAACAGAGCATTCACAACCGTGACTACCAATTCATGCCCATGAATTAGTTCACTCCCGTAATCCCAAGCCGTGAACTCTACTGGAATGAATCGTGCCAAAATCATTCACGATCGTTAATACTCATTCGTGCCCGTGATTCCCAATTGTGAATGCTTCTGGAATGAATAGTACCATTTCCACACAGAAGTCACAACCGTGATACAATCAGTCACAACCGTGAACCATCAAGTTCACGCCCATGACTTGATAGTCACGCCCATGACTTTCAACAGGAAATTTGCATATTCACTTTTCATTCATTCTAACATCATCCAAATCATACCAAATTTCTATTTCATGCATTTCTAAGGTTCTTTACTCAACTTATTACTTTCTAATACATGTAAATGTCTTTATCATACAAGATTTTCTAAAATGCATCATTAATTCAATGTCTCACAAGGATTTCATTCATACATATCTAAACCTATGGTTTCATGCCATAATCATCATTCTTGAAATTCATTTATCTAAAATCATGTTCAACATGCATTATTTCAAACAAAGATAGGCTATTGCCTTAAATTATGCACAAACCTTATTCTTTCTCCTTCACTCTTCTAAGTAGCTTTCTCTTTTCCTTTGCTCTTTAGTGTTTGTTCCTTGTCACTTGGAACTCTTACAACATCATAGATCATTAGTATCATCTAATTTTTTCAAGATCCTAAACTCTCTTATTCTCTCTCAAAACCCTAATTTCTCTCTCTTTCCATATGAGTCTTGGATGAGCTCAAAATTCAAACTTCTTTAAGAAAAGATGAAGAAAAAGAAGAATCACTTCTTACCTTACCTTTTCTTCACTAAATCACAACTTTGGAGATTTTCTCTCTCTACCAAACTTGATTTTTCTTCCTCTTTCTTGCTATTTCCAGCTTCCTTAAGAGTTATGGACCATGAAGATCACTTGTTCTTGTTCTTTCCCCTCTCTTCTCTTCCTTTCTCTCTCTAAATTTTTGGTTTGGCTATGGAGGGAATGGGGCTGGCGTGACTAGTAGAAAAAAGAGAGAAGAAGGAAGAAAATGAAGAGAAGAAGAAGAAGAAAAGAAAGATTTAAATAGGGTACCTAAAAGTCTTCATATGGGACCCACCATTTTGACCATTTCTTGACATTTATACTCAATCAACATTAATCCTCTTTCTTTAATGCTATGGTCGACCAACATATTAAAATGTCCCCAAAATTAATATGTTGATTAGTAATTAATCTCATGAATCCTCAAATTTTTGGTAATTTGCAATTTGACCCCCAAACTTATCAAATTTTGTAATTTAGTCCTTTACCGTAAATCAACTTTTTTAAATTCTATAAACACTTAATTAGGCTCATATCGTTTAATTTAGTCATTACTTGATCAATTATGATCAAAAATCCAAATTTAAACTCCCATCGCTCAATTTCGCGACGCATGCGACTCAGTGTCTAAATTAGCGGATATTACACAACCTAACTCATTTTTTAGTAATTTATTACAGGAATGAAAACACTTACTAACCAAAAGATCTCAAATTTAATTTATTGTTTTCTAACCCTGGGAAGTTCATAAATGAGTTGTATTTATACTTTCTCATAGAAATAAAGTCATTTTGGGTGCAATTAATGCAAAACTAGTCATTGAATTAGTTTCCTGTTCATGCCTATAAACATTAAATGCACAGGTTCAAGGGCCTAACGAAATCATCACGAGCATGACTATTCTTGTTAAAGCTGTGACTGAAGTGTTGAAGCTGCCCATGAACGCTTCTGTCTAAGAATGCACAATCTTTCACAAGTGTGACTTCTTCATAAGTGTGATAGTTCTAGTTCCACGGTTTGGCCATTGTTTCACAGTTGTGAACATTTCAACTTGAGAGAATTGGCACTAAGGATTTTTATGGGCATGACTTTACTATTAATAGGCATGAAACTAATGTTTCATGGTGGTAGTGATTATTAATCACAGATATTGGTTAATTCACGAGCGTGATAAACTTTGTCATGGGTTTGAATCCTTGTTCATTTTCAATCTTTTGAACTTCAATTGATTTGAACCGAATTGCTTCAAGGTCTTAGGAATATATAACCTATCTAAAAAATATAGAACACAAAAAAGGTTAAATTCCTTATTGATCAATTATTTGTGATCATCAAAATGATGGAAATGTCCCTCATGGTTCAACAGACTACATCAAAGCCAAAGGTACTTCATGTTCTACCTTAACTTGTAGACATATTAGGCATTTTGTTATGAACTTTGTGATGTCCTTTTTTATACCTACCTATTATAATATTCCTTTAAGATCATGGTACATCTTATTGCTTTTGAGAAGCATGGTAAACCTAGTTTCATGCATTTCCGTTGGAATCCTTTGTCTCAACTTAACAACCTTAGACATGCATAAGCAACATTGATAGAACAGACTGCCATCTAGCTCAACTACGTACATGAGTCTCCCCTAGAGACTAACTCAACTATCTTAACTAACTTACTATCATGCCCATGTACCCTCACTGATTTATTGATTAAGTGTATATCATATATGTAGCTACGCTATGGCATTTTGACTTAAAGCATCGGGCACAACGTTGGCCTTATCTGGATAGTAGTCAATAACACAGTTATAGTCCTTGATCAACTCCAACCACTATATATGTTGGGTTTTGAACATGTATCTCACATATATGGCATTAGAAATTTAAAATTATTGAAATCCAAATATTATGGAATGTCTTATGTAATTTAAAATTGGATTGCATACCATCAAATGGGAGAAGTTGATTGCATTTGATTGTAACTTTTGATCTTCCAAGTTTATGAGCCTTTTCTTAAAGTTGGGTTGTTGCAAACCATAACAATCCAAGGTTGGATTATCTCTAATAGCAATCCACTTGAAAGAATGATCAAAACAACCACAATGGAGATGCGATGTCAAAGCACCAAAGTTCTAGCAATGGTAT
The DNA here is from genome assembly GCA_023653625.1 of Triadica sebifera. Taxonomy (NCBI): domain Eukaryota; kingdom Viridiplantae; phylum Streptophyta; class Magnoliopsida; order Malpighiales; family Euphorbiaceae; genus Triadica; species Triadica sebifera. The sequence continues at coordinate 10,773,252 of CM042903.1, read as the reverse complement.
TTCAACTTGAAATAGAAGAAAAAAAGAAAAGAACTTTTATTCCTCAAGGTGGAAGCCACAAATCTATCCCTTGAAGGGGGAATTTTCTTTAATTATAATTAGGGTTGGACATACATCACCCATGCATAAGAGTTTTATTCAGAATGGAAAACCTAAAATTGCATAAGTTGCTATTGTGACTGTGATGACGATGATTATTTTGGTCATGCATGTGGAAACCTTTTTCATAGTCATGACACATAATGCCACAACTATTGTCATGTGTGTACCGTGGCTAGTGCACGAGATGTTCAGCACATCATTCACGACCGTGAAACCTTTTTCATTCCCGTGAAATGTGTTTGGCCCAATTTTTCTTTCTATTCTTTTTGGATCCCATCCAAAATCCATTTCAAATATTTTTCATTGGTATCTGGCAACACATCACCCCTAAATTGATTAGAAAATCAATTGTCTAACTGCAAACACTTCCATAAACAATTACAATGCAATTTATCCTTTTACCAAACTATACCTCATTTAATTTAGAACATGGACTGTGTGTCAACTCCCACCAGACGAACTACATCACATCTAGTCCAAATGATATTAGTTCTTTTTTGTGAGACTCAATAATCCACTAAACATGTCCTTAAAGACCCTCTTTAAGATTTGTCCACCTTGGCCGAGGATATTTGAGTAATAATATTTACAAGAGGCTATAGGTATACTCTCTCTTTATCCATAGTGGTTAATCCTTTATTGACTACTCAACTACCTTCGAATTCTTCATGTTATACCCAATCACCACCTTATGAGCAACCTCTGAGAGGCAACAAAGAATGGAATCAAAGTATAAGATTCAATATCTAAGATAACCTTGAGCATCTCAATTCTAAGGATACTTGCCATTGAAATTGAATAGATATCCATATGATTTTCTCATAGTAGGTCATCGAATGTACTTCGCTACTCTAGCAAGCACCCATATGTTAACTCTAAGCATCTCATGTCTTTAACTTATGAGATCAATTGCTTAAAGGGGTATAACATATGCTAATATATCGAATTAATACTATCCCATCTTGTTAATCCTATTACTAGGGATAATTTTGGTAAGAACTCAATTGTACATGATACGATTCTCACTATCATGATCTCATCATCATTTCCTTCATGTAGTGTTAAATACCAGGGACTTCATTAAACTGTCTAAGATCTAAATCAAATTCATATATGAATGCACATGTGTTATCTGCTAATTTAGGTACCGAGCCATGCATATTGCTGAAGTGACACGTCGGATCAACCATAATCTAAATTCAAATTTTGACCAAAATTAATCAAAATAATGGTTAATAAATGTGAAATATGCCAAATAAAGTGTTTAGAATAGTTAAAGAAGTTGGTTTACGGTAAATGACTAAATTGCAACATTTCAATTTACCGAAATTTGAGAATTTTAATGAGATTATTGTTAATCAAAACATGATTCTGGACATGATACATATGTGGCTAGGTAACATAAAGAAAAGAAGGAGATTCACATGTTAATTCAGCTAATGTTATGTACATGGTCAAATGGTGGGACCTAAGGTTGAAATTTGGATATTTTTCTTTTCTTTGCTTTTTCTTCTCTTATTCTTTATCTTTTTTAACTTCATTTTCTACACATAAAAAAATTAGTCCTTATCAACCTTCCACATAGCACCATAGCCAAAAGCTTTTAAAGAGAGAGATTAGGCTAAAGCGATTTCCATACACAACAAAGCTTGTAGAATTAGAGGAAGAAAAAAAAAGAGAAAACCAATTTGGAGGAGAGTGAAATCTTCCAAGGGATGATCAAGAGAACAAAAGTATAAAGGTAATAAGCTCTACTTCTCTTATGCAATTCTTTCTAAAGAAGGCGGTAGTTGAGAGCTTGTTTAGGACATGTCTTCAAAAGAGAGAGTTTAGAGTTTCATGAGAGAGAGTTTAGGGTTTTGAGAGTTGAGAGTTGAGAAAAGAGATGGTTTTGATGATGGTTTTGTGATGTTATTGGAGTTCCTAGGGACAAGGAACAAGCTCAAGGAAACAAAGGCAAAGAGAAAGCTACCTAAAGAAAGTGAAGGAGAAAAAAAAGGTTTTTGCATAACTTAAGGCAATAGCCTATGTTTTATTCTTATGTTGCATGATTTGAGCATTGGCATGTTAATGATTGTAAATTAATAGTATTTTGAGATAAAATTCTGGGGATGCATGTTTACTAGACTTAGGATTATATTTGGTAAAAATTGAAATATGAATTATGTGATGAATTCTATGGACCAGTCAGTACCTTTATTGCTATAACTTAGGATATAGAACTATGATTAATGTTTTCTTTGTTTTACTTGGAAGTTAAGACATATATCTAAAAATTTCATAAGAACATGAGACCCTATTTTGATGGTAACTACATTACAAATTAACATGAATGTTAGACCTAAAATCTGCCCCAACATTCTGGGCAAAATTTGAATTGAACAGTCAATGTTCAATCAACTATAACTTTTGATACAAAACTCCAAATTAAGTAATTCAAATTTCATAGTAAACTAAGATGTTGGGCTATAAATCTCTAGAATACCATTTAATTTAATTCCAAGTTTAAAAATACCAAAATTGAGAAAAAATACAGAATATGAATTGAAGAATCTAATATGTAAAATGATGTGGATCTTATTTTATTATGCAAAGAATGCTTTCATTGAGAAATGATGTGATTAATTGATTCAGTCAATTCCTAAAATGTGTGAATTTAAGAGTTTTAAATTTTAATGACATTAAATAAGCCTTATAACACCTAGTTTAGAACTAGAATTTTGGATAGTTTGGCATGCTGATCAGGGCGATTATTAATGCCTCTGATGGCACGATTAATGAAGTCGGTGATGACACTATAATTAAAGCCCATAATGGTACTATTATTAATATCAGTGATGACACCTATATATATGTAAATGCCAGTGATGGAGTTAGAGAAGTTTTTTAAAGGCAATCACCTTTAGCACTTATTGTACAAATTTATTTGATTAATAAAAGGTTTTTCATTAATTTGATGTTCATTTGATATATGAATTGATAGTGATTTAAATAATGTAATGAAGTCTTTGATACAAAAAATAACATGAAGGAAATCATTATGAGATCATGATATTGAGATTCTTTTCATGTGCAATTATGTTAGCATCTAAATTATCCCTAGTGAAACGATTAATGAGGCAGAACATTGTTAATCCTGAAAGACTAGCACATGTTACACTTCTTGATTGGATCGAGCAGTAGATTTCATAATTTGTAAATATGAGATTTTTAGATTTAACATGTGGATGCTTGCTAAGCATAGCTAAGTACACTGGATGACCTACTATGAGAAATCATATGGATAATCTATTCGAATGTCAATGATAGTCTCAACATAACAGTGGTGCAAGTATCCTTAGACTTGAGGTACTCAAGGATATCTTGGATACTGAATTTGTATTTTAACGTTATTCCTTATTGCCTTAGGGAGGTTGTTCATAGGGTTGTGGTTGGATACAACTTAAGGTATTTGAAGGTAATTGGGTAGCCAACAAAGGGTTTGTCACTCCTGATAGATGTAATGTATACCCATGTCTTGTTGAGGTCATTATTTAGGAATCTTTCGACATAGTGGAAATTTCATAAAGATATTCTTTAATGACATGTCTAATAGAGTAATGAGCCTCAAGGACAACAACTAACATTACTTGAACTAGACATGGCACAGTCAGGCTAGAGGGAGTTGACACATGTCCATACTCTAAACCAAGTGGGGTATAGAATAGTGAAAGGAATTATTGCATGGAAATTGTTTATGGAAAGATTCATAGTCAAACCACTGACTTTTCGATTAATTGGGGGTCATGATGTGTTACTAGATACCACTCACGACTTTCTTAAATTAATTGTTAATTTAAGTGGCTAGCATAACTGGGAATGTAATAGGTCACACACATTGGAGATGTGAAGAATGAGTAAAATAGTCTTGGATGAGATCCAAAAATAAGAAAAAACTATTTTGGTACGGTTCGCGATGAGATCACATGAAAAAATCATTTGAGGGGGTCACAGGCCCGTATGCCTCCATTCGGGCTATTAGGCTGTCGAGCATGTTGTTGGCCAACAACTAGCCTAATTGGACATAATTGGTTAATTAAGGCTAATTAAGGAAAAAAAATCCAAAAATCTCTCCTCATGTCTTATGCACTTTGTACTTAGACTATTTTTGGGGTAAAAATATTTTTTTAAATGTTTCAAAGTCTGAAAATTACTTTTGAAAATTATGAAATTCAAAAATGAAAAATAATAGTTATTTTTCATATTCTCTCAAATTGAGCATACACCATTGCTAGCACTTTAAAGTGTGATCAACCATTTCTCTTGTAGTTTTTTCTCATATTTTCACATGGATTAATATTAGAGACAGCCTAAAGTGGATTGTTGTCATTTTCAACAACCTAACACGGCAACAAATTGAAGAATAAATAAAGAAATTACAAGGTATAATTTCTTACCTTTATGTTTTGATAAATTAGTTTTAATGATAGAAGCAAAAATATTATTTTTGAAAATTTTATTTTCCACTGTGTTTTATGAATGAGATTCATCTTCAAAATCCAACAGTGGCATCAGAGCCCCCTTGTGTCAATTAAAATTAATTTTAATTGAAAGTGCAATGAGATTGCACGATTTAAATAATTGAAATTAATTTTAAATTTTTTTTACATATTTTTCTTTCTTTAATCTGATCATGGGATGATTATGGATGATTATTTGAATTGAAAAATGGTTTGAATATGATTCAAATAATTAATTTTGGATATATTTGAAAATGCTGAAAATTGCTTTGTTTATGAACATATGTTGTAGTTTGGCTTAATTGATGGTGTTGTTTATATTTTTCTTGTAATTTGATTATGGAAAATTTATTTATACATATGGTTTCATCTACTTCATTACTTTTATCGATGACTACTCACAATATGGGTACGTGTATCTTATGAGATACAAATTTAAAGCTTTTGAAAAGTTCAAAGTGTTCAAAAATGAAGTAGAGAAACAATTTGGCAAAAGTATTAAAACACTTCAATTAGATCGAGGAGGAAAATACATGAGCTAAGAGTCTAGATTATCTTACTGATAATGGGATATTATCTCAATGGACTCCACCTTACATGCCACAATACAATGGTGTGGCTAAAAGAAAAAACCAAACCCTATTAGACATGATAAAGTCTATGATGAGATTTGTTGAACTCCCTAAATCCTTTTGGGGTTATGCACTATAGACTTCAATTTATATATTAAATGGAGCCTCTTTGAAGTTAGTTGATGTTACTCCATATGAGATATGGTATAACAAGAAGGCCACATTTTCGTACATGAGAGTTTAGGGTTGTCTTGCATATGTGAAGCAGACAATGTCAAATAAGCTAGAGGCTAAGTTTAACCGATGTTTGTATGTGGGACATCCAAAAGCATCATATGTATACCAATTTTACCACCCTTTGGAACAAAATGTGTTTGTTTCAAGACATGCTATCTTTTTTAAAAAAGAATTTCTTATAAAAAGAGATAGTGGGAGCAAAATTGAACTTGAGGAAGTTCAAGATGCTAAAGCAGATGCTGATCAACTGCCTTAACCCAAGCCTATTATTCATACAAATGATATTACAGCTCAACCTTCTCAAACACAAGAGCTTCATAGGTCAAGTAGGATACGTACTGCTCCAGAGAGATATGGACTTCTCATTAGTGAACACAACAATGTATTGCTCATAGAAAACGATGAGCCTACAATCTATGAAGAAGTTTTGAATAGTTCAGAATCTGATAAATGGCTTCAAGCTATGAAGTTAGAAATGGATTCCATTTATGAAAACCCCGTATGGACTTTGGTTGACTCACTCGAAGGGATAAAGCCTATAGAGTGCAAATGGGTTTTCAAAAAGAAAACTTACATGGATGGTAATGTGGTTACCTATAAAGCTAGACTTGTAGATAAAGGTTATCGTTAAAGACAAGGAATTGACTATGATGAAACTTTTAGACTAGTAGCTATGCTCAAATCCATAAGGATACTCCTAGCCATTGGTGCTCTTTATGATGATAAGATATGGCAAATGGATGTGAAAATGACTTTCCTTAATGAAAATTTGACCGAGGATGTGTACATGACACAACCAAAAAGAGTTATATCCAAAGATGGCAAAAAGGTATTTAAGCTTCCAAGATCCATTTATGGATTAAAGCAAACATCCAGGAGTTGGAATATTCAGTTTGATGAGACAATCAAATAGTTTGGTTTCTTACAAAATTCGGATGAACCTTATGTAAACCAGAAGGTTAGTAGGAATGTAATTGTATTACTTATGGTGTATGTAGTTGACATATTGCTAATGGAAAATGATTGGTCAGCCTTACAATTAATCAAAATTTGGTTATCCAATAATTTTTCTATGAAAGACCTTAGAGAAGCAGTCTATATTTTGGGGATAAGGATTTATAGAGATATATTTAAAAGATTTCTTAGTGTTTCATAATCTATATACATAGACAAAATGCTAAATCCTTTTGGGATTATGCACTATAGACTTCCATTTATATATTAAATGAAGTCCCTTCAAAGTAAATTGATGTTACTCCATATGAGATATGGTATAACAAAAAGGCCATATTTTCTTACATGAGAGTTTGGGGTTGTCCTGCTTATGTGAAGCAGACAATGTCAGATAAGCTGGAGGCTAAGTCTGACCGATGTTTGTTTATGGGATATCTAAAAGCATCATATGTATACTAATTTTACCACCCATTGGAACAAAAAGTTTTTGTTTCAAGACATGCTATCTTTTTAGAGAGAGAATTCCTTCTAAAAGGAGATAGTGGGAGCAAAATTGAACTTGAGGAAGTTCAAGATGCTCAAATAGATGTTGACCCATTGCCTAAACCCAAACTTATTACACATAAAGATGATTAAACAGCTCAACCTTCTGAAGCACAATAGCTTCATAGGTCAAGTAGGATAGGTACTATTCCAGAGAGATATGGATTTCTCATTAGTGAACAGAACAACGTATTGCTCATAGAAAATGATAAGCCTACAACCTATGAAGAAGTTCTAAATAGTTCTGAATCTGACCAATGGTTTCAAGCCATGAACTCAAAAATGGATTCCATGTGCGAAAACTAAGTATGGACTTTGGTTGACCCACCCGAAGGGATAAAGCCTATAGGGTGCAAGTGGGTTTTCAAACAGAAAATTGACATGGATGGTAATGTGATTACCTATATAGCTAGACTTGTTCCTAAAGGTTATCATGAAAGATAAGGAATTGACTATGATGAAACTTTTAGCTCAATAGTTATGCTTAAATCCATAAGGATACTCCTAGCCATTGCTACTCATTATGATTATGAGATATGACAAATGGATGTGAATACAACTTTCCTTAATGGAAATCTAATTGAGGATGTGCACATGACACAACAAGAAGGCTTTATATCCAAAGATGGCAAAAAGGTATGTAAGCTTCAAAGATCCATTTATGGATTAAAGCAAGCATCCAGGAGTTGGAATATACAGTTTCATGATACAATCAAATAGTTTGGCTTCTTACAAAATCCATATGAACCTTGTGTTTACAAGAAGGTTAGTGGGAATGCAATCATATTTTTTGTGTTGTATGTAGATGACATATTATTAATGGGAAATGATGTCTTAGCCTTACAATAAGTCAAAATTTGGTTATCCAAGAGTTTCTTTATGAAAGCCTTAGAGAAACAGTCTATATTTTGGGGATAAAGATCTATAGAGATAAATCTAAAAGATTGTTTGGTCTTTCACAGTCTAGATACATAGATAAGATGCTAAACAGGTTTAACATGGAGCAATCCAAAAGGGGATATATTCCCATGTCCCATGGGATTACTCTCTCAGAGTCTATGTGTCCAAAGACATAAGATGAGAGGACATGCATCAGTTTGATTCCATATGCTTTAGCTATAGGATCAATCATGTATGCTATGATATGTACAAGAGTCAATGTATCATATGCTCTAAGTGTCACGAGAAGATACCAACCAGACTTTAGTGAGAGTCATTGGGTGGCTATCAAGAATATCTTTAAGTTCTTGAAAATGACTAAGGATGTATTCATAATATATTGAAATGGAGATCTTTTTGTGAGCGGTTATACTAATGCCAATTTCTAATTTGACAAGGATGAATCAAGATCACAGTTAGGTTATATATTCACACTAAATGGTGGAGCAATCAGTTGGAAGAGTTTCAAACAGGAAATGACTGCTGATTCCATAACCAAAGTAGAGTACATTGAAGCTTCTAAAGTAGCAAAGGAAGTAGTTTGGATAAATAAATTCATCATGGAACTTGGAGTGGTTCCCAGCATTGTTGATCCAATACAATTGTATTGTGATAACAATGGAGTCATTGCACAAGAAAATGAGCCACAGTCTCATTAGAGATCCAAACATATACTCAGAAGATACCATTTGATTAGAGAAATCATAGCTAGCAATAATGCAATGATACAAAGAGTGCCCACTGATCAGAACATTGTTAATCCTTTAACTAAGCCACTCTCCAAAAGAAATATGATTCTCATGTACTCGCCTATGGAATTAAATACAAAGGTGATCGACTTTAGTTCAAGTGGGAGCTTGTTAGAAAAGTGCTCTAAAGGAAATCACCTTTAGCACTTATTGTACAAATTTATTTGATTAATAAAATGCTTTTTCATTAATTTGATTTTCATTTGATATATGAATTAATAGTGTTCTTAAATCAATTAATGAAGTCATTGATACATAACATAACATGAAGGAAATCATGATGATATCATCATATTGAGATTCTTATCATGTATAATTATGTTAGTATCTAAATTATCCCTAGTCATAGGATTAATGAGATGGGACATTGTTAATACGGACAGACTAGCACATGTTACACTTCTTGATTGGATCGAGCAATAGATCTCATAATATGTAACCATTAGATTTTTAGAGTTAATATGCAGATGCTTGCTAATCATAGCTAAGTACATTGGATGACCTGTTATGAGACAATCATATGGATAATCTATTCAAATGTGTGCAAGTATCCTTAAACGTGAGGTACTCAAGGATATTTTGGATATTGATACTGTATTTTTATACTATTCCTTGTTACCTTAGGGAGGTTGCTCATGGGGTGGTGGTTCGATACATGTTGAGGTATTTGAAAGTAATTGGGTAACCAAAAAAGGATTCACCACTCTTGAGAGAAGGAGTGTATACTTGTGGCCTCTTGTCAAGGTCATTACTTCGGAATCTCTGGCTAGAGTAAAATGTCATGATGATAGTTTTCAATGACATGTCTAACAGAGTAATGAGCCTTGAGGATAAGAACTAACATTACTTGGACTAGATAAGATATAGTCAGTCTAGTGGGAGTTGACACATGTCCATACTCTAAACCAAGTGGGGTATAGAATGGTGAAAGGAATAGTTGCATGGAAACTATCTATGTAAAGGTTCGTAGTCAAACCATTGAATTTCCAGTTAATTGAATATCGTGATGTGTTGATAGATATCACTCATGACTTGCTTAAATTAATTGTAAATTTAAGTGCCAAGATAACCGATAACCTAATAGGTCAGATGCATTGGAGATGTGAAGAATGAGTAAAATGGTTTTGGATGGGATCCAAAAATATGAGAGAATTATTTTGGTATGGATCGCATGAAAATATTGTTCAGAGGTATCACAGGCCCGCGCGGGCTACTGGCCAACAGTTGGTCTAATTGGCCAATTAAGGGCAATTAAAGTCAATTAAGGTAAAAAAACCCCAAAATCCCTCTCCTTGTCTTGTGCACTTTGTAACTATACTATTTTTGGGGTAAGGAAATTATGAAATTAAAAACGAAAAATATTAGTTATTTTTCATATTTTCTCAAATTGAGCATACACCATTGCATGCACTTTGAGGTGTGTTCTACCATTTCTCTTATAGTTTCTTCTCATTTTTTCACATGGATTAACATTAGAGACATCCTAAAGTTGATTGTTGTGGTTTGCAATAACCCAACAAGGTACAAATTTGAAGAATAAATCAAGAAAATATAAGGTATAATTTCTTACCTTTATGTTTTGATAAATTAGTTTTAATGGCACAGATAAGATTCTTGTTTCTGTTTTAGAAAATTTTATTTTTCCGCCGCATTTTATGAATGAGATTCATCTTCAAAACCAACAAATTAAGGCTATTTAAGGCCAATTAAGGCAAAAACCCCACAATCCCTCCTTTTGTCTTATGCACTTTGTGCTTGGACTATTTTTTGGGTAAAAACATTTCTGAAAAGTTAAAAAATCTGAATATTCTTTTTGGAAATTAAGAATTTCGACATAGAAAAATAGTAGTTATATTTTCATACTCTCTCAATTTGAGCATACACCATTGCTAGCTCTTTGTCGTGTGTTCAACCATTTCTCTTGTAGTTTTTTTTTCATATTTTCATTAGATTAACATTAGAGACATCCTAAAGTGGATTATTGTGGTTTGCAACAACCCAACAAGGTAAAAATTTAAAGAATAAATCAAGAAATTACAAGCTATAATTTTTTACCTCTATGTTTTGATAAATTAGTTTTAATGGAAGAAAAAGGATTCTTGTTTTGAGTTTTGAAAATATTATTTTTCCACTGCATTTTATGAATGAGATTCATCTTCAAAACCCAACGATTGGATTGTTGTAAGTCACAATAATCCAAGGTTGAATTGTCTCTAACAGTAATCCACATAAAGGAACGAATGAAACAACCACAAGGGAGATGGGATGTAAGAGCACCAACATGTTAGCTATGGTGTTTCAACTTGAAAGAAAAGAGGTGAGATAATAACATTTAATTCTCAAGGTGGTAGCCAAGAATTTGGCCCTTTAATAGTTATTTATATGTCCCTTAATCATAATTAGGGTTGAACATAATTTTCCCATGCATAGGAGTACTATTCAAAATAGAAAATCTACAATTGCAAAGGATTATATCAGGGTCTTCACGCCCGTGACTAATGTGTCATGCCATGACTCTCATGTTTTCATGCCCATGAAAACATTCGTGATGGCTCTAACCCATGATGCTTGGTTAAATTGTTTCTATCTCATGTCTTAATCCAATCCAAGTTTCATTTCAGATTTCCTTCATTCCTTTTATGTGTGTGACCCATTAGTTTCCAATTATATTGACCTCTCAAATCATTAGATGATCTTGAACTAATCATGAGCGGTATCTAGCAACACAGAATGACCCTCAATTGACTAAAAAGACAGTGGTCTAACTATATACCCTTCCATATACAATTATCGTGCAATTCCTCCTTTCACCATAATATACCTCATTTGGTTCAGAGCATGGATTGTGTTAACTCCCACTAAATGGACTGGGTCAGATGTAATCCAAATTATACTTGTTCTTCTCTATGAGACTCATTACTCTATTAGTCATGTCTTTGAAGACCTTTCTCAAGACTTGTCTACCTTGGCTAAGGAATTTTGAGTAATGATCTCTACAATAGGCCATAGGTATACCCTATGAGCAACCTATGAGAGGAGACAAGAAATTGAGCCAAAGTATAAGATTCAATATCCAAGATAACCTTGAGCATCTCAAGTCTGAGGAAACTTGTACCATTGCTTTGATGAGACTATCATTGACATTGAATAGATATCCATGTGATTGTCTCATAGCAAGTCATCCAATGTACTTGTCTAATCTAACATGCATCCATGTCTTAACTCTAAGCTCACATATCTTCAGCTTACGAGATCAGCTGCTTAACCTAGTTAAAGAGTATAACATGGCTAGTCTATCTTGATTAGCAATGTCCCATATTGTTAATCCTATGGCTAGGGATAATTTAGTATAAACACAATAACACATGATAGGAATCTTGTCATCATGATCTCATCATGATTTTCTTAATGCTGTTTACATATCAGGGACTTTATCAAACAGTTTAAGATGTACATCAATTCATATGAAATGAATACCATATAATAAATATGTCTTTAATTAATAATAAATGAGTACATCAAGTGCCTAAAGTGATTGCCTGTAGGGCACCTCTCAAGTTATAAGCTTTCCTTCTACTTGAATTCTAGCAAACTAGAACAATCCAAAACTTATGGATTGCTCTAGTGGTGTCCTCATGAATGAGAGAAGGTAATAACCTCAAAGACTATCGGGTGATGTTCTACTAAGGTACCAACAATGGAAGAATTTGTTTGAGAGAGAAGAACAATGGAACATCATACCTTATGCATTTAAGTACAACCTATCCATGTATCTCGTAATCATATATGGCATATAAGTAAGAAAAACAAACCAGTTAACATTGATAGTAAATTTTTTTTATCACATCCATATCATCATTCGATAAATTTACAAATCAACATATATCACATATATTAAAACTTAAACTTACATCTAAAGGTTTACAGTTTGTGTTCATTTATACATTTTATAATCAATCCTGAGTAATTATACATGTACAAACATAAAAGTCTAAAATGTAGTGACATGATCTTATGTTCATGTGGAATGGAAAGAGAGATAGTGATAAGGTTCGGCCAATGAGCTTCTATATGTCAACCAAAATGAGTTATCATTTTTCTTTACCTGAAAAATGATGCATAAAAATGATGCAGATTGGTAAGTTGTGGCTCCGTGAGAGTAATCATAAAACAAGTTCTAAAGTATCAAGCCACTCATAGTAACAAAATCACAAATCCAATGCATACTATGTATTCCATTTCATTCATCAATATCAAATAGTTACCAGTAAAAGTAAAGCATATAATCAATATTTTTTGCTTATGCTTATGTTTTACTCATTTCATTTTGTTGTGACCTAAGTAAGGAAACATTGCCCTAGGTTTCTGTATGAACATTTTCCATGTGAATATTTTCAAGCTTGATCATTTCTTTCATTTGCACATTTATTCTTTTGCATTCTAATGCCAGTTAACTAGTCACAATGCCATTTTAAGTCTTTATGCATATGCATTTGTAAATAAGCATTCATCACCTATTATGTCCTTATTACATATACCGTACATATGCCACATAAATCATAAATTATCCATCATTTCATTATCAAGGTCAAATCAGGGCAATATATGAATCACGTAATCTTAAGTCAATTCACATTTCACATAGCAAGCAATGTCCAAGTGCACTAATGAAATCATTTGATAATTAAACTCACATTTTTTCTTCGATTCCGACCCTTAACTTATTCTTTATCCTTTCCTTGTAGATCTCTAATTTTTTATAAAACTAATTTGGAAATATAATTGATTAATTCATGACTAGATAAACTTAATGTGGTTTAAACAAATTAATATGCATAGTTCATATAGATAGTTAGGGTTTTTCCTATGAGACAGTGTTAGAGATGATAGTTAAGGCACCAAGGGTTAACACTACGAGTGGGACACAAGGTAGAGGTAGAGGTAGAAGTAGAACTGGTACAATAAGCAAAGGATTGACCATATTTGAACGTCAAAGTTCTAGACCCTCTACACAGGCTAGAGTTTTTTCCATGACTAGGCAAGAGGTAGTTGATAGTCCCAAAGTAGTCACTGGTAATATTTATATGTTTGATATATTAGCATATGCATTGATTGACCTTGGTTCCACACATTCATTTATATAATTGCATATGACATCCATATTGCATCAAAAGCATGAGCCTTTGGGGATTGACATAAATGTGAGTACCCCAGTGGGAACAACAGTAGTTATGAATAATGTCTATCGTGATTGCTTGATATGCATTGATAAAATTGATTTGATAGCTAATTTGGTCTTATTGCCACTATATGAATTCAATGTGACACAGGGAATGGATTGGTTAACTAAACATCATGCAATAGTGAATTGCTTTAATAAGTAATTTTGGAATCACTAGACTAGCCAAGGGTTGTACTTCTATGTGAAAGAAAACTGATACCTATATACTTAATCTCAACTGTAAAAGCATTCTAGATGATCAAAGGAGGATGTGAGGCATATTTGGCATATGTAACTGATATTAGAACCACTAATAGCTTGTTTGAAAATATACCAGTGGTGAGAGAATTTTCTCATGTATTTCCAAATGATCTACTTGGTTTATTGCCTGATAGAGAGATAGAATTCACTATTGAACTCATACTAGGGATAACACCACTATTAATGTCACCCTATAGAATGGCTCCAATTGAGTTGAAAGAACTAAAGGCCTAATTGCAAGAGTTGCTTGATAAAGGGTATGTCAGACCCAGTGTATCACCTTGGAGAGCTCCAGTATTATTTGTTAAAAAGAAATATGGAACCATGAGATTATGCATTAACTATAAGCAATTAAACAAAATGATAGTCAAGAACAAATATCCATTGCCCATAATTAATGATTTGTTTGACCAGTTGCAAAATGCCCAAATATTTTCCAAAATTGATTTGAAATTAGGCTATTACTAACTAAAGGTAGCAGAAGCATATATTCTGAATATTTCCTTTCGAACCAAGTATAGACATTATGAATTTTTAGTAATTCCGTTTGGATCGACTAATGCTCCAACTGCATTTATGGCATTAATGAACAACGTGTTTCAGCCATATCTTGACAGATTTGTGATAGTATTTATTGATGACATATTGGTGTACTTAAAGAATAAGGGAGAACTTGAACATTTAAAAACTGTGTTGCAAACTTTGAGGGAGAAACAACTAAATGCTAAACTGAGCAAATAAGAATTCTTGTTGGATCATTTGGTGTGTCTTCGACATGTGGTATTAGGCAAGGGCATAGAGGTAGACCCAAAGAAAATAGAGGCCATGGTAAATTGGGAATACAGGTGGATTTACGGTATATAGTGATACTTCTCACTGAGGTTTGGGATGTTTCTTAATTCAGCATGGTAAGGTGATAGCTTATGCATCCAGACAATTGAGACCACATGAGATCTCATATCCAGTGCATGATTTAGAATTCGCTATAAATGTATTTGCATTAAAGATTTGGAGACATTATCTGCATGGTGAGACATTCCCGATCTTCACAAACCATAAGACCTTGGGTTATTTGCTGACACAAAAAAGCTAAACATGAGACAGAGATGATAGTTAGAGTTACTAAAAGATTATGACTGCACAATTGAATACCATCCAGGGAAATCCAATGTAGTAGTAAATGCACTGAGCAGAAAGTCCAGTAATAGTGCAGATTTCTGTTACGGCACCTCTCTAATAGAGGAACCAGTTGAAATCATCGGATACAAGACTATACAACTAAGAAATAGAGAAATACCTCTCGTTAAGGTATTATGGCTAAACCATTCCCTAGAAGAGGCAACATGGGAGACAGAAGAAAATATGAAAAGGCAATATCCACACCTGTTCCCAGGAATTAAATTTTGAGGACAAAACTTTTAAAAGGAGGGGAGAATTGTAACATCCTCAACTTCCCACATATGCATATATGCAAGCATTTCATTTGGACATATGCATTTGCATATATTTTCACTTGAACACGTGCATTTCATTTGCATTTTTAAGAGTTAAGATTGAGTTGCACGTATTTACTTATAACCTAAATGAGGGTAACATGGTATTAGAGATAAATTGAATAAAGTGACTAAACTAAAGTACATAAAATGACTAGATCAAAATAAATAAAAATGTGACATAGTTAATATAGTTAAATTGGACTACTTGATTAAATTGTAATTTTAGCATTATCTAGTAGGACTAGATACATGTAAATATTTGGAAGAAATAATAATAGTAATAATAAATAAATAAAATGAAAATGAAACGAAACAAAAGAAAGGAAGAAACAAAAAAGGAGAAAATGACAAAAGTGAGGAGGTGGGAAATGGACCTTATCATCCTCCCCACTATTCTGCCTCCCTCACTCCAGATCCATTTCTCCTTCTTCTTCAAACATTTTAGCCTTCTTTTCTTCCTTCTTTTACTTAATTTTTGTAGCAAATTCATCTCTTGCAAGTTCGTTCTTGGTAAGTAATCAATTCTTATTGTTCTAGTGTTGGTTTGAGCTACTAAGGTAGTAAATATGCAGCATATTGCACTTTGATTTCGAACTCAAAAGATACATAATTTAAAAAAGTTCCAAACACAAAAGTTATAGATTCATATATGACACTTATGGATTTGTAAATATTGTTGCATGCTTTGATGTACATGAAAAGATATTGACATCTAATTGGAATTGGTACAGGTGTAAACCCTAGCTGAGTTAGCTACTGTGTTTATTTGTTTTTAATATGATAGAGCCCGTATTGTGAGAAACTCAAAACATAAAAGTTATCGATACATGTTTTGTCTAGTTGTATACAAAATTTCATGTTCGTATGTGTTTCGAAGTTTGACTTATAGTGAAGAAAACCAAGACTAGTCGAAAGTGGCTTAGTGCCCTAAACAAATCTAGAAGATTATTTGGTCTTTTTGAGCTTCTTATAGATGGAATTTGCAATTTATCAGAACTAATCCAAAATTTTGTAAAAATATCAACTTAATATGTCATGTAAAGAGTAAGATATGGACTTCATAAATCATACTGGTCTGGAAGGCAACTTTATTTTGATCCAATGAAATGTTTCTTATAATTTGAGGACCTTATAGACATAATTAGTAAACATTGCAAACAAGAACAATGTTCCACTTTAACCTATATAAATGATTGTAAAGTTTCCCTATAATATGACTTATATAGACTAATATATGAAGGACTAAAATTGGTACCCTAAAACTGCCTAAGGGCAAAATATATGGCTCAGAATAGATTGGAGACCCATAAGGAGGAGATAGATAATATGTTAAGGGTCGAAATCATTAGTGGGTATAGTTATGAAACAATTTCTTTAATATGAATATCTCTTGCTATGTGATATGTGAGATGATTTATTGTTATGTGATTCATATGATTGTCATGATTTGACCTTGATAATAAGATGATGGACAATCGGTGTCATATGTGGTATATATATAAGTGGTATTTTTGAGGTATATGTTTGACATACATATTATAACATGATATATGTATATTATATTTGAGGTATATGCATAACATACATGGTATACATGTGGTATATATATGAGGTATACATAATAAAGACATAATGGATGATGAATGCTTAGTTGCAAATGCATATGCATAAGAACTTAAAAGGCATTGTGACTATTTAATCGACATTGCAAGGCAAAAGAAGAGGCCTATGGCCCGACAAATGTACAAATGAAACAAATGATCAAGCTAGCTAGGAAATACAAATGTTCACATGGCAAATGTTCATATGCAAACCCGAAGTAGTGTCTGCTTAACTAGGTCACAACAAAATGAATTGAGTTATGCATGAGCATAAGCAAAGATTAGTGATTACATGTTTAAATTCTACTCGTAATTATATGATAATGGTGAATGCAAAGGGTTTGTGATACGTTACTATGAGTTGTTTGGTACTTTAGAATTTGTTTAATGATTACTCTCACTGAGGCACAACTCAACAATTTGCATCAATTTTCAAATAATGAAAAGTGATATCTTATTTTGAGTGGCATCTCAAAGATATGGAACATAGGTCATTGGCCGAGCCTCACCACTCTCTCTCCTTGCATTCCTCGCGAATATGAAATCATTTCATCTGTATTTTGGACTTATATGTTTGCATCTATATAGTTACTCAAAATTTGTACTAAGATGCATAAATTAATGCAACTCATAATCCTTCAGATGTAAAGTTTAAGTTTTAAAATATGTAATATATTATGTTGAAATAAAAGCCTCAATGTTAATTTGTAGATTTAGTGAATGATGATATGGATGTGATGAAAAAAAAAATTACTATCAAATTTAATAGGTTCTTATGTCTTACTTGTATGCTACATGTGATTACTAGACACAGGAATAAGTTGTACATAAACGCTTAAGGTATAATGTTATAGAATAGGTGTCTTGTTATTAGATATCTCATATGGAGTAATATCAATTGACTTAGAAACAACTTTATATAGTATATAAACAGTAGTCTCTAGTGCATAACCTTGAAAGGACTTAGATAATTCTCAAAGCTTATCATTGATCTCACCATGTCTAACACAGTTTGGTTTCTCCTTTCAGCCACACCATTTTATAGTGGCCTGTAAGGTGGAGTCCAATGAGATTGTTAGAGCAGTGCTATAAAACCAATTACTTTTAGCACTTATTGTACAAATTTATTTAGTTATTCAAAGGCATTTTCATTAATTTGATATTCATTTGATATATGAGTTGATAGTGATCTTAAATCAATTAATGATGTCCTTGATACATAACATAACATAAAGGAAAACATGATAAGATTATGATATTGAGATTCTTATCATGTGTAATTATGTTAGTATCCAAATTATTCCTAGATATAAGATTAATGAGAGAGGACATTGTTAATTCAGATGGACTAGTATAAGTTATACTCCTTCATTGGATTGTGTAGTTGATCTCATAATCTTTAAATATGATATTTTTGGAGTTAACATATAGATGCTTGCTAAGTGTAGCTAAGTACATTGGATGACATGCTATGAGATAATCACATCGAAAATTTATTCAAAGCATAGTGATAGTCTCATCATTGCAATGGTGCAAGTATACATAGACTTAAGGTACTCAAGGATATCTTGCATACTGATTTAGTACTTTCATGTTATTCCTTGTTGCCTTAGGGAGGTTGCTCATAGGTTTGGTGATTGAGTACAACTTGAGGCATTCAAAGGTTATTGGGTAACCAATAAATGATTTACTACTCCTGAGAGAAGGAGTGTATGTAATGCCCGATAATTTAGGTCATGGTCACGAGTGATCGAAATCCAGCGCAGCGAATTGATCAGGGTCTAAATTGGGACATGAAAGAAAAAAATTAAAATAATAATAAAATTTATGAAAAATATTTTGGGTATTATTAATTGAAAATTTTGAGGTTCGAAGCTGAACAGAATTTGAATTTACAGTGTTTTTCACACATATATTTTAAAAAGGTATAAAAATGGAATATTATTTGGATTATCTATTAATATTAACCACTCACCTAATCCAACTATAAAAGTCAATTTTCACCTTTTTGGTCATTAATTCTTCTTCTTCCTCATCATACCAAAGAAACTCTCATTTCTCTTCCTTCTTGCTATGACCTTTCCCTCCATATTTGTTCTTCTTTTTCTTCAATTAAAGCTAAGGTTTATATGGAAAAAGTTTATTAAGGCAAGATCAACAATAAAATGAAGTAAAGTGAGCAAAACAAAGGAGGAAGGAAGAGAAAAAGATAAGGAATATTTTAGTCATTTTGAAGATCTATAAAGGTGAGGTTAGATTTTCTATCTTCCCACTTTTCTTCTGATATTTTCTTTGATTTTGAGGTTAATTACTATTAAGGTTGGTAATTTAGGGTTATAAGTATGTTAAGGGTGGATTAAGGGTTGATTAGTGTGAAATTTATTGTTAGGCCAAATAGATGAGCAATCTTTGGGCAATAATCAAATAGGAAGTAAGGGCAAGTAGAAAGCCAATTAGGAGGAAGAGAAAAGTAAAGAGAAGTAAATTATTTACGGTATGTACATTTGGCAAAAATTCAATATGGAAAAATGTTGATTTTGTGATATTATATATAATTGTGTATGAAATTATTTGATATTTTGATTGATTAATGAATTGATGATTAAATGATGCCATGAATGTGAAAATAAAAATTTGAATATGTTGTTGATGCATGAAGATAGGAAATTGTAGGATTTAATGAAGTGCTGGAAAATTTATCTTATGATCAATGTCTACATTTTAGAACATAACTTGAGTTATGGAAATGATTTCTGAGTGTTTCTTATCCAGATTGAAAGTTAAGACATAGGGCTTCTACTTTCATTTTGACCATTAGACCTAGATATGCCTGAAATTAGGTGTAAAATGGACTCAAAATTTGAACTCAAAATATGTCCAGTAAAATACTATGCAGAATGGAATGAACATAGCTTAGTAAAAAATTCTTAGTTGATGCTAAAAAATTCAGTTATATATAATTCTAACTCGTAATTAAAGATAAGACATGTACCTATATTTTGTCAGTTGATCACTTGTCCCAATTATATTTAAAAATAGACGAAAAATGTAGAGCAATATGAGATATAAATTTTTTCTAGAATAGGGCAGCTTGTATATATGTGTTGATTGCTGAATTTTGTGATAGAGAAATATATTATTTGACTTTTCTTATAGCTATAATGATTTAATAAGTGAGTATGATGTTGTAATATATTTTATGGAGATTATTTCATTTATGTGAAATTATATTAGCATTACATATATAATTTATGTAAATAATAATAAAGGAAACAAATATAATTAAGCCCTATAATATCTAGTGGATAACTAGAAATTAAGATAAGTTGACATACTAATAAAAGGATAGAAATGTAGGCACTACAAAATAATGTCAAGAATTAATTCACATAAAATAGTGTTGATTTTGAAATTACGTAGGTATCAAAAAGCTACTGAGTTATTATTGAAAATGTAGACGTTAAACGCCAATTTATAAAATAATGAAGTACGCACCGAGTATAATACCCAAGAGCAGAAACTCTACTTCTAGTATTTAGTTTCGGTCTAAGATGTCAAAGGCTATCAAATAAATTGAGAAAACAAAATATAAATTACGAAAATGATATTACAAATTGTATGTCTTGTATTGTTGAAGAATTTCAAGCATGCTTAATGAATGAAATGTTATAATTGATAAATTTTATATTTTTATATGATTTAAATAGTTTTGATGTTATTTGAATGTTTTAGCATGCTTATTAAGTAAATTTTAGTTTCTAAAATTTTATTTGAGAAACATTTATATAATTATTGGATAGTTGCCAAATGTACCACTAAGCTAGTAGCTTAGTACGTGTGTTTCACACCCAGATTAGTAGACGTACCTATTGTGTTAGGACGACTAAAGAAAGGGAATTCCAAGATCAAATTGTAGTAGTTTATTTTCTTTTTGTATATTTTAAGTATTGTATTGTATAATTAAATTTTAAGAATTTTTTTTATGTAAATTTGTGGTATGTAGGATTTTTAAAAAACTGAATTTTGTAATTAATATATTTGGTATTATTTATAAATGTATTTCTAAATATTATGTTTTAGTGAATGAGTACTTTTAAATACACTATTAACGACTAGTAGGGTAAATGAGCGTTACATTTTATCATATTAGAGCCCAAGTTAATAGATTCTTAAATAGTGTGTGTAAAATAGAAAGTGTGTCTCATGCATATGTATAAAATGCTGCAATTATCTGATTTGGATCCCTTCTACTATTTTATAGGTCGATATGGATTCGAGATCGAAACAAGATTTCTCAGAAGATGAACAGAGTAACAGTTTTTTAGACTCAGCCAATCTTGGACAACCTCCATTAATGAGAGATTGCGGACCGAATGTAGTAGCTCCGTTGAGAGCAGAGGGACAAGCTAATTTAATTTAAGACAAGAACCTCTTATGGAGCAGATAGAAAATTTGCTGTAATGAATAGTAGAAGTAGTTCCACAACCAACTCCACCTCCTCCACCTCAGCCAAAACCTTGGATAGATAAGTTGAGAAAATATAGGGCCACATATTTTATGGGAAGGAGAGAGGATGACCTAACAGCATTAGAGTTTTGGATGGAAACTATAGAAAGGGTGTTTAAGGAGCTTGAGATTCAAGAGGAATAGAAAGTCAGGTATGCAGTGTCCCTTCAACATGATCATGCCTATGATTGGTGGAAATAAATCTTATCAAAGGCCCAAACACCGAAACCACCTATATAAAATTTTTTCAAGGCATAATTTAGCAATAAATATGTCCCTAGGGTGTATGTTAATGAAAAGAAGAGGGAGTTTCAAGACATGAAGCAAGGAAGCATGTCAGTGTCTAAATACGAGATGGAATTCACTAGACTGAGTAAATATGCAACTAGAATCATTGCTAATGAAGCAGATAGGTATCATAGATTTAAGGATGGGCTTACTGATGATATTGGAAATATGGTTACTGCCCTTCAACTCGAGGATTTTGCTACACTAGTATCCTTGGCCATTAATATAGAAAAAAGGTCAAAGAGAAAGAGGATAGAAGCGCACCCTGGAGATCGATAATTAGCATGGCCCAGACATTCAGTAAAAGGGGACGGACAATGTCTAGGTTTTTCCAATCACGGAGTTTTGCACTAACATTTTCAGTTAGGCAAAGCCAACAGTTGAGGCCAGAAGGGTATACACCAACTTCAAGTAATATGAGATTTATATCTGTCACATGTTAGCATTGTGGAAGATCACATGTAGGTGATTACTGTTGGATTATTGGAGCATGCTTACGATGCGGATCTACTTAGCACAAACAGAAAGATTGCCCTAAAGTAAGAGGTACAGGTGGTGTAATATCAGTTCAGGTTCAGAATTTCACTCGAGGCAGAGGCAGGGGATATGAACAATGTAGAAGTGGCAGGATTGGTCAAAGTGCATTAGACTTAGTGGATAGAGCAGAAGTGTCATATCCGCTAATTTAGACCTAAGTCACGCGAGTTGTTAAATCAACTCGTCGGTTTGACCAAAGTCTAAATTTGGATTTTTATGGAAAAATTATTAAAATGATGGAAATTAAGTATGGAAAATCGCTAATAAGGTGTTCAAAATATTTTAAGATGTTAAATTTTCGGTAAAGGACTGAATTGCAAATTGTGAAAAATTTAGGGGTCAATTTGTAATTTACCAAAAATTGGAAGATTAATTAGGATAACCATCAATTAAATACATGAATTGGGACATTTTATGCGTGTAGAGGCTAGCCAGACAAGTGGCATGCAATAAGTGATCAATTGATGAAGACATCTAGAATATGGCTTAGGTGTCTTCATAATTAATTAAGTTTGTCTTTTGTCATTATCACTCCTTCTACCTTATCATTCTTAATCTAGAATTTTCCCATCATTAAATTGTCTTCCACGTCCCTCTTGAATCATCATACATCAAAGTAAAATGAACACATTAATTAGACATTATTGAAGACATCTAGAATATGCTTAGGTATCCATTAATTAATTAATTTTGTCATTTTGCTCTTAATTGCTTATCCTTTCTTCATTATCACTCTTGATCTAGAATTTTGTATCTTTTAATTGTCTCTCACATTTCCCTTTGAAAAACCATACACCAAGGGAGATGAATACATTAATTAACCAAAATATCTGGATATTTATGGGCTTAGGTGTCCCATTATTGATTAAAATTGTCTTCTTCTTCTTAATTACTCATTCTTTTTCCTTATCCTTCCTTATAGAATATTTTATGCTCTCTCAAACTAGCCCACATTTCCCCTTGTTCTCCTTGGCCAAAGCTAGATGCTAAGAAGAAAAAGTGAGAAAGAGAGGGAGAGAGCCATGGAAGAGTGGGTTCTCATGCAAAATGGAGTTTAAGGAATTTTAAGGGAGCAAAATAGAGGAAGAAAAGCAAGGAAAGAGGAGAGTTAAACCTCCAAAATTTCAGCCATAGGGGGTAAAAGCTTGTGTAAGTGTTGATCATCATCTTGTCTTTAAGTTTCTTTAAAGGATGAGGTAGTCTAGAGCAAGGTTCATGAAGAGAGAGATTTTAGGGGTTAGAGATATATGATGAAAGAAATATTTTTGATAAATTTCTTATATGTTTTAGGAACTCTTATTGACAAAGAGGTAGCTCAAAAGAGCAAAGGAAATGAGAAAGATAAGTAAAGAGAAAAAAAAAGGAAAAAGTAGAGGTTTGTGCATAACCTAAGGCAATAGCCTTTTTTTTTATTTGCATGATATGATTAATTGGCATGTTGATAATTTTGAATTAATAGTATTTTTTGATGAAAATCTTAGGGATGCATGTTTGGTAGACTTAGGATTTAATTTGGTAAAAATTGAATGTGATTAGTTTGTATGTTCTTTGTTAGAAATGTATGAGTAATGAGTATTTAAACTATTATAACTTAATTCCTGGAATTCAGTTTTGTATGTTCTTTATCGAGTTTGAAAGCTAAGACATAGGGCTATAATTTCTATTTAGACCATAACATATGAATTTGTCTGTAATTGTCCAGAAAAATTAATAAAGTTTGATATTAGAATCTGTACAGAAAATTCTGGGCAGAATTGTTAGTGACCAATCAGTGTTTAATTTATCATATGTTTTGATACCAAACTCATAATTAAGTGATTCTAGTTTCATATTAAAGCTAAGATCCAGAACTAAAATTGTTAAGGAGACCTTGTAACTAAATTCAGATTGTAACAGGACCAAAATTAAGGTCCAAGATAGAGAATGGAATCTGCCACTGACTGGGCAGCATATGAGTTGTGGAATTTATAGAGTAAAATGATGTGAACCTTGTTATATTATGCAAATTTTATTTTAATTGAGTGATTATGTGATTATTTGAGTCTTTAAATTCATTAAAAGTGTTAATTAATTACTATGCATTTTAATGATATTAACTAAGCCCTAGAGCAGCTAACTTGAACTAGACTTGGGATAGTTTGGCATGCCAAGCAGGGGGGAGTATGATGAAAATGAAAACTATTAATGGTTTGATTATTGAAGCTGGTAATGACTTGAAGCCGGTAATGACACTATTATCTACGCTGAGTATGACACTATTATCTATGCCAGTTATGGCACGATTATCTATGTCGGGTATGACACTGTTATCTATGCCAGGTATGACACTATTATGAAGCCGGTTATGGCACCTATATGCGCACATCATATTGCCCCAGTTGCACTTTTAAGTGCCTAGATGACAACTCCATTATCCTAGTTAGGGGTTCATAAGTGTTTTGGGCATAAATAAAGAAGGAGAAATAAATAGATTATTGAAAATAAAAATGGAATTATGAATTGTGACATAGATAAAAAGAGGATTGAGTGTTATGGGCAATAAAAGGCTATGGATAATAATGATTTGATAAAGTAAAATAAATATGAGATGAAAAAGAATAAAATTTATGAAATGTATGTTTGCATGAAAGGATGATTGGGTGTTGTGGCACAAAAAGGTTATAGAAAATAAAGAAGTGATTGAAAATAAAAAGAAAATCATGAATGGTAATATGGATAATCATGATTTGTTAAAGTAAAACAAATCTCGGACACAAGGATATAATTTGATGATTATGTATATTAGAATACTATGGCATAAAAAGGTTAAGAAAAATAAAAGGAATAATGACTTGTAACACGGTTAATTATGATGTGTTATATAATGATGTGTTAATAAAATAAACATGTATGAGATAAAAGAACATAATTTGATGTTTATACATGATAGAATACCATGATATGTATATTTACATGCAAAGATGATTGAGCATGAATTGATATATGACAATGCATGTTGCATAAAATAGTTTATTGCCTTATTTATATGCACCACTAAGCCAAAAGCTTAGTGTGGGAGTTTCTCTCGCGCAGGTATAGCAAAGAATAAGTAGATAATAGTAGATAAAGGTAGTAGTGGCCTGATCCAGTAGAGTAGCATGTATCAAATATTGTGGGTCACACAACTGTTGTGTTTATGTTTCGAATTTTATTTTATAGTACTTGTAAAATAAGCGCACATTTTGTAAATAATACTTTATTATATAAAATGTATCGTGTTTCTTTATTATGATTTCTTTTACACTACAAGTAAATGAATAGTAAATAAAGAATATATATATATATATATATATATATATATATATAAATGAGTGATTTTCATTTATACATAATTTAAGAACGATATTTTAACCTATGAATTCAGTGTAGCACTTCCTTATCCAGGCACGAGCTGTTGGGGTGAGGGGGTGTTAGAAGAAGGTAGTTGAGCCCCAGCCCCAGCATATGTCATGAGAGTTCATGAGGAGTAGGATGCCCGAATGTCATTATTGGTAAATTTTCTTTTTATGATACTAATTTATTTGCACTAATAGATCTGGATTCTACACATTCATATTTTTGCATGTCACCACCTAGTCTGGGTAATATGGTAGCAGAGGAATTAGATTATGATATATTAGTAACAAATATGTTGGGTCATGGAGTGAAAGTTAGTCAACCCTATAAAAACAGTCCATTCAACGCTTAAAATGTAGAATTGACAGCTAACCTGTTAGAGTTGTCATTTCGTGAGTTTGACGCAATCTTGGGGATGGATTGGTTAACTCAGCATAAGATAGTGGTGGATTGTCAGCATATGAGAGTGATTTTCAAGAATTCGGGGCAGGATAACATGATTGTCTTGGGCAAGAATCAACCATACTTGACTAATGTCAATTATGTTACAAAGGCATGTAAGCTGATCAAAAAGGGATGTGAAACATCTTTGGCACATATTGTAGATACCAAAAAAGGGAGCTAGATCTCAAATAGATTCCTAAAGTATATGAATATCCAGATATCTTCCCTGAGGACTTACCAGGGTTACCACCTGTTAGGGAGATAGATTTTTCCATAGATGTTTTACTAGGCACAACCCCAATATCGATCACTTCCTACAGAATGACACCTGCTGAACTAAAGGAATTAAAAGTGGAGTTGCAAGAGTTGTTAGAAAAAGGGTTTATCAGACCTAGTGCCTCACCTTGAGGTGCTCCAGTTCTATTTGTGAAAAAGAAGGATGACACCTTTCATTTGTGCATTGATTATCATCAGTTAAACAAGATGGCAATTAAGAATAGATGACTTGTTTGATAAGTTGAAAGGAGCAGGGGTATTTTCTAAAATTGACCTCAGATCAGGTTATCACTAATTGAGAATTAGATAATCAGACATTTCAAAAACAATGTTTAAGACTCAGTATGGTCATTACGAGTTCTTAGTAATGTCTTTTGACCTAACAATTGCCCCAACAACATTTATCGATTTAATGAATAGAATCTTTAAGCCTTATTTAGACCAATTCGTGGTGGTATTCATAGATGATGTCCTGGTGTACTTTAAAAGCAGAGAAGAGCATGATCAACAACTTCATATGGTTTTCCATACCTTGAGAGAGAATCAATTATATGCAAAGTTGTCAAAATGTGCATTCTAGTTGTGTAGGGCATACTGACTCTAGTAAGGAGGCAATAATCAACTAGAAACCACCTCATAATGTGACAGAGGAGAGAAGTTTTCTTGGTTTGGCTAGACATTATCGGACATCCAAGAAAGGATTTCAATGATAGCCTCACCACTAACAAAGTTGCTTAGAAAGGGGACTAGATTTGAGTGGACAGACAAATGCCAGACTAGTTTTGATAAATTGAAGAAAATGTTGACAGAGGCACTAGTATTGACACAACCTACTGTGGGAAAAGATTATATGGTGTACAAGGATGTTTCCCTTAATGGTTTGGGTTGTGTGTTAATGCAAGAAGGCAAGGTGATTGTGTATGCTTCCAGACAACTAAAGCCTCATGAGAGAAATTACTCGACACATGATCTAGAACTAGCAACCATTGTGTTTGCATTGAAAATATGGCGACACTACCTATATGGCAAGCAATGTTATATGCATACAGACCACAAAAGTCTAAAATATTTGCCTTCATAAAAAGAACTCAATTTGAGGCAGATGCGATAACTAGAATTAATGAAAGACTACAGTTGTATCATTGATTATTAGCCAGGTAAGGCCAATGTGGTAGCTGATGCACTAATTAGAAAAACTTTGGCAGGTAAACTTTATAACTTAAAATTATTAAGTGAAAAAAATTAAATAACTAAAAACAAAATAATAAGTAATTTATATACTATTTTGGCAGAATTGCGGATTCACCCACATTGATTCAACAAGTAAAGGACATTCAGAAGCAAGACACAAAATTAAAGGAAATCTTTGAAATGGTTAAAAGGGGTGAAGAAACAAAATTTACTATTGAAACTGACAGGAGTTTAAGGCATAAGGGCAGGTTATGTGTGCCAGATATTCTAGAATTGAAACGAGATATGTTGAAAGAGGTTCACCATCTTATATATGCAATGCACTTGGGGAGCAACAAAATGTATCATGATTTAAAAGCATATTACTGGTGGCTAGGAATGAAAAGAAAAATATCAGGTACTTGAACGCGTAGGTCTCATAGCGTACAAATTAGCCCTACTACTAGAGTTAGACAAGATTCATAATGTATTCCATATGTCCATGTTAAGAAGATATCAATCAGATCCATCTCATATCATATCAGCATAACCTAAAAGGTACAACCACATATAACTTATGAAGAGGAGCTAGTGGAAATTCTAGCTCAAGAAATGAAGGGGCTATGGAACAAAAATGTACTATTAGTAAAGGTTATGTGGAAAAATCATAATTCAAAATAGGCGACTTGGGAAATTGAAGAGGTGATAAAGGCTCAGTATCCACAATTGTTCCACTCAAGTTAAAAAGGTTTTGAGGACAAAATTATTTTGAGGGAAAAATTGTAATGCCCAATAATTTAGCCCACGGTCGTGGGAGATCGAAATCCGGCGCACCGAACCGATCTGGGTCTAAATTTGGACATAAAAGAAAAAATTAAAATGATAATAAATTTTGAGAAAAATATTTTGGATATTATTAATGGAAAATTTTGAGGATTGGAGCAAAAATTTAGAAAATAATTATTTTTCGCTGAACAAAATTTGAATTTACAGTGTTTTTGACACAAATATTTTAAGAAGGTATAAAAATGGAATATTCTTTATCTAAGGAAATGAATATTCTTTGAACTAAAATAAAGTAAAAGTGATTTAAATTGATAGATCAATAAGGGACAAGAGTATTTATTAATCTTAAGCACCCACCGAATCCAACTATAAAAGTAAAATTTCACCTTTTTGGTCATTAATTCTTCTTCTTCCTCATCTTAACCAAAGAAACACTCTCTTTTCTCTTCCTTCTTGTCGTGACCTTTCCCCCCATATTTCTTATTCTTTTTCTTCAATTAAAGCTAAGGTTTACATGGAAAAAGTTGGATTAAGGGAAAATCAATAATAAAGTGAAACAAAGTGAGCAAAACAAAAGAGGAGGAAGGAAGAAAACAAAACAAAAGAGAAGGAAGATTTTGGTCATTTTGAAGATCTACAAAGGTGAGGTTAGATTTTTCATCTTTTCACTTTTCTTCTCCCCTTTTCTTTGATTTTGAGGTTAATTACCATTAATGTTGGTAATTTAGGTTATTAGTATGTTAATGGTGATTAAGAGTTGATTAGTGTGTTTAGTGCTTAATTAGTATGAAATTTGTTGTTAGGCCAATGAGGTGAACAATCTTTGGGCAATAATCAAAGAGTGAAAAGAAGTAGATTTTTTAAGGTATGTACATTTGGCAAAAATTCAATATAGAAAAATGTTAATTTTTTATTTTGTGATATTTTGTATAATTGTGTATGAAATTATTTATATTTTGATTAAGTGATGAATTGATGATTAAATGATGCCATGAATGTTAAAATAAAAATTTGAATATGTTGTTGATGAATGAAGATAGGAAATTGTAGGATTTAATGAAGTGCTAGAAAATTCATCTTATGAATAGTGTTCACATTTTAGGCCATAACTTGAGTTCTAGAAATGATTTTTGAGTGTTTCTTATTGGGTTGGAAATGAAAGACATAAAGTTTCAACTTTCATTAGACCATTAGACTTGGATATGCCTGAAATTAGATGTAAAATAGAGTTAAAATTCAAGATGAAAATATGTCCCGTAAAATACTGGGCATAATGGAATGAACATAGCTTAGTGAAAAACTCATAACTTTTGCTACAAAATTAGGTTTAATATGGTTCTAGTTGATAATCAAAGATAAAACGTACCTATATTTTTTTAGTTGATCACTTTTCCCAATTCTATTTAACAATAGATGAAAAATGCAAAGTAATATGAGACATCAATTCTATCCAGAATAGGGTAGCTTTTATATATGTGTTGATTGTTGAATTTTCTGATAGAAAAATATATTATTTGACTTTTCATATAGTTATAATGATTTAATGAGTGAGTTTGATGTTGTAATATATTTTATGGAGATTATTTCATTTATGTGAAATTATATTGGTATTATATACATAATTTATGCAAATAATAATAAAGGAAACAAACATAATTATTCTTATAACATCTAGTCAAGAACTAGAAATTAGGATAAGTTGGTAAGCCAATGAAAGGCTAGAAATGTAGGCACTAGAAAATAGTGATGAAAATTAATTTACATAGGCATTAACAAATAGTGCTAAGTTTGAAATTATATAGCCACAAAAAGGTGCTAAGTTATTTTTGAAAATGCAGGCAAAAAATGTCAAGTTATAAAATAATGAAGTAGGTACCGAGTATACTGCCGAAGTATTTAGTTTGGGTTTAAGATGTCATGGGCTATCAAATAAATAGAGAAAAAATGTAAATTATTAAAATGATATTACAAATTATATGTCTTGTATTGTTAAAGAATTTCATGCATGCTTAATGAATAAAATGTTATAATTGATAAATTTTATATTTTTGTATGATATAAATAGTTTTGATGTTATTTGAATGTTTTGGCATGCTTAGTAAGTAAATTATAGTTTTAAAATTTTATTATAGAAATATTTATATAATTATTGGATAGTTGCCGAATGCACTACTATACTAATAGCGAGTGCGGATTAGTAGACGTAATTGTTGCGTTAGGACAACCAAAAAAACGGGAATCCCAAGATCAAATTGTAGCAGTTTATTTTTTTTAATAAATTTTGGGTATTGTATTGTATAATTAAATTTTAAGAATTTTTTTGATGTAAATTTGTGGCATTAGGGATTTTAAAAGAGTCAATTTTGCAATTAATATATTTGGTATTATTTGTAAATGTATTTTTGAATATTATGGTTTAATAAATGAGTACTTTTAAATCCAATTATTTACATCACTAGTTACATATTTAAATTAAAAAAAGAAAGAAATATAATAATAAATATTCTGCAAATAATAAACTCAAAAATTGAAAAAAATACAATAATTTGAGCATTGGTTTTTACAATAATGAGTTTGGTAGCACTTTTATACACTATTAATGACTAGTAGGGCAAGAAAGCGCTACAATGTATATTTATAGCCTCTTATCGAGGTCATATATAATAAAGTAATGAGTCTCAGGGAAAAAAACTAATATTACTTAGATTAGATGTGACATAATAAGTTTAATGGGAGTTGACACATGTTCATACTTTGAACCAAGTGGGGTATAGAAATGGTGAAAGGAGTAATTGCATATAAATTATTTATGGAAAGGTTCATCGTCAAACCACTGACTTTTTGGTCAATTGGGGGTCATGATATGTTACTAGATACTGATCATGACTTGCTTAAATTAATTTTTATTTTAAATGGCCAACATAACCGGAAACCTAATGGGTCATATGCATTAGAGATGTGAAGCATGAGTAAAATGGTATTGGATGGTATCCAAAAATAAGAGAGAATTATTACGGATCTGATCACAATGAGATTGTAAGTAAAAATCACTCCGGGGGGTCACGGACCTATGCTATAATGTCTCAAATATCGAGTTAGTCATAAACTGTAGTTTCCGAATTTTATCAGCATACCCGGGATAAAAAATACACCCATGGGTGAAAAATATTTCATTCGATTATCAAAAAATATAGATTATGACTAGTTCAGGGGTAAATTTTGGAGTAAAATGAGGTTAAGTAAGTTCTTAAAAGTCCAAAATAAGGAAAAATCTATTAAAAAATTGATTTGACTGTACATTGACTATGCTATGAAAAATAGTAAACAAAATCTAAAAATTTATTTTAAGGCACAAATAGATTCTAAATAATATTTAGGATTATTTGACAATGAAAAATGAATTTTATGGTAGCATCAAAATTTGACTAATCAACCCAGTTTGGTGAGCCGAACAGGAAACAAACTCCGATTAAGTTGAAAATTTTTATTTGGGTATATATATATATTTATATATATTATGAATTATGAAATCAAATTTGGGTCAAATTGAGCTTGGGAAGTGAGAAATAATTTACAGTGCTTAATTAGATTTAAATGGGTTGGACTTTATTTGGACGCAAGCCCACCCATTAAAGCCGCTATAAAAAGGGTCCAGAAATCAGAATTCTCTAGAGAGAATTCTACAACTTCTTCTTCCTCTTCGCCTCCCTCTTGGTCGACCCACCCTTCCCTTTTTTCTCCTCCAATATTATTTTTTTTACCTAATTTTTACACCAAAATCAAGCACCATGATATTATTTCAGCCCTTCTAGTAGCTAGTGGAAGTCTCTAATCTCCAGTTCAAGGGCTAGAGTGGAAAGAAATCAGATGAGATAAGTTAGGACACAAAATTGAGGTAAGAGAATTTGAGAGTTTTAAATTTGCTTAATAGTTCAAATAAGGAGTTTAGGGTATGTAGATGATATATGTGAAGTTAGATTTAGTTATGAAAGCAAAATAATGGTGGATTAATGGAACTCATGTTTCGGCCATGGTAGGTGCACAAGGAGGTGAAGGTGCTTCAAAGAAAAAAAATATAACTATTTTTTCACAATATTATATTTTGATAGTTATAAAAATATAAATATTTTTATATTTATTCACAATATTTTCAAAAATGATAATTGTATCAAATTGTCATATATATGATTATTTATTTGTTATTTGTTCCCATTATTATTGCATTATAACCTCAATCATAAATAATTTATTAAATATTTATAATTACAATTAAATTAAAAATTTATATTAATTAATATATATAATCATCATACCATATGCAAAAGCCCAATATATCAAAATTTTGTTTGTAACAGATTGCGACCCTAATTTTAGGCCTCATTTTTACCTCATTTGAATTTATGGTCTTCTAATATTTTGTAGCTTATTGTCTCATATTTGAGATGCATCATAAATCATTCAAATTAATGTTTTCTATCAAAAGTTATGGACTTTTTACTGAAGGGCGTTCCATTAGTTTTACCTAGTATTTTCTGGGTATCTACAGGTCTGGGATTTTATGTCTAATTTTTAGCTCATTTAAAATTAGAATTTATCCTTATGAGTTCACTTTCATTTCCAACTAATTTTACCTCAATATCATTACCAGAGCATTAGTTATGATCAAAATAATCAAGATTGTGCCAAAATTTCTACAGTAGGGTCATCAATTGGCACATACCTATATACTAATTAAATCCATCATATGCATTCATTTTTATGCTAAGGTTTACATATTACAATTGCATTCACATATCTTAATGTTTTCACTCCATTTGGTCCCATTACCATATAAAACATCAAAAGCCAAAACTAATCACATTCCATGTCAAACCACATTCATATCAATATTAATACATAATTTCACACATTTAAACAACATGCAAGTTTTTTTTATCAATGAAGCGCATCCCTAATCAACCTTTAGATTCCCTTTTTTGTTCTTTTTCTCCCCTCACTAATTTTCTTTCTCCTTGCCTTTCTTACCTTCTTGAGGGCCTATCATTTGCTCACTTAGTTTTCCTACACAACCATACCATATCTCATTTCTATCATCCATTTTCAAAAATTTTCATGCCTACATAAAATCCTATTGCTCCTAATATGTTTTACACTTTATTTTAGCCAAAATGTACTAAGGTTAAATTCCTTTTTTGATATTTCATGGCTGCCTAAAAACCTTATCATAGGTCCCAATTTATTTTCTTCAAATCAAGATTCTAATCACACTTCATTTATCACCAACTGTGTTGCTCCTAGGTTAATTTCAATTTTTCCCAAATTACCTCTCCTTCCTCCATTAGAGTTATCTTTCTTTAGTTTTTAAGTCCTAAAACAATTAACTGCCATTAATTATTATTGATTAAAAATTTAACTTCACTTTTCTTCTACTAGTTACAAATTTCAAATTCTAAGTCCATTCTTGCCAAATAACCTCAATCTACCAATCCTAATCATATCTATCATCCTTATGGGTCTCATATGGAAGGAGAATTTAAGAAGAATAAACTCACCTTAATGGCTCTCCAAAGTGGGTCGAATTTGTCCCAAAGTTTCTCCCTTTTCTTTTCTTCTTTTCGGTCTAGCCCCAGTTTCTTCAATTTTCATGCAAAATTTTATGTCACATATTCTTAATCTGTAATACCCCCTAACCCCACTTGAGTTCAGCAAGGTAAGTGAGCATTACCTAACTAACTGTCTAATAAGTTTAGCTAGATGAAGTATATTTCTTTTTTTGCAAAAATATTACAATACGAAAATAAATTTATTACTAACACCAATATTCAAAATTTTATTTATTTATAAAATATATTAATTTACATTCAAACTATGTCCATTACATTACAAGCACACATCTCTAATACCCACTATATGAAATAGAACTATAATTTAATTTACAAAACTTTTGATAAAATATACCAAAAATAAGTTCAAAGCTTTTAGTTTCTTTCATCCGGGTACCCTTCTTCTTCTTACAATTTTACTATTTATGGCTACCCTTAAAAACCTACACGAGAGGAAACCACCTGTGCTAAGTTACTAGCTTAGTGGTGCTTCGCTAAGCTACTAGCTTAGTGGTGCTTCAAGGATAAAAATTTTACATACATATATTTTCTTACATATCAATTAATAATTTCATAAATAAGGTGTAAAATAAAAAAAAATTATATGAAATCAAATAAATTTCATCAAACATTTCATATTTCACAACTTTAATTTAACATAACATTATCAAAATGACATACTTTTATATTATTGTTATTTTTCATCTTTCTTCTCCCATAACACCTATAACCCAACTAACTAATAGGAATAATAGGGTTGTCATTACCGACTTTCATAATATTGCGTCGACCGCTTTCATAATAGTGTCATTGACGACTTTTGTAATATTGTCATTACCAGCTAAATAATTTTGCGTCAAACGCATTTATAAATTTACTATTACCGGTTTTTATATTTGGCACCAAATGTCTTAAAGCCCTTGATTGGCATGTCAAACTATTCTCTATTCTAGTTCCATATTAGGTGTCTTAGGACTTAACTATTTTTATATTGATTCACAATATTTTCAAGAATAATAGTTATGTTAAATTTTTATATATACGTTTATTTATTTTTATTATTTGTTTCTATTGTTATTGCATTAGTACCTCACACTTAAATAATTTATTAAACATATATAATTACAATTTAAGTCAAAAGTCACATTAATTACTGTATACATTCATGATACTACAAGCAAAAGTCCAATAAATCACATTTTTATCTATGTTAGATTTCAATCCTAATTTTGGACCTCATTTTTAGCCCATTTATAATTCAAATTTTAGAGTTATGGTCTTCTAATATTTTATAGATTAATGTCTTAGATTTCATATGCATTAAAAATCATTCAAATCCAAGTTTTCTATCAAAAGTTATGGCCCTTTTACTAAAAGGCATTCCATTAGTCTTACCTAGTATTTTCTGGGTACCTACAGGTCCAGGATTTTGTGTCCAATTTTTAGCCCATTTGAAATTAGATTTTGAACTTAAGTTCTGAATGAAAGTATTATCATTATGAGTTCACTTTCATTTCCAACTAATTTCACCTCAATATCATTACTAGAGCATTAGCTATGATTAGAATAGTCAAGATTGCTCCAAAATTACTACAGCAAGGTCATCAATTGACACCAATTTATATGCTACTTACATTCATCATATGCATTCATTTTTATGCCATAGTTTCTAGATCACAATTACATATCAAACCACATTCATATCAAACCTTAATACATAATTACACACATTTGAACAACATGTAAGATTTTTATTAATGAAACACATACCTAATCAGATTTGGAGCTTCCCTTTTTCCTTTTTTTCCTCCCCTTACTAATTTGCTTTCTCCTTGCTTTTGTCACCCTCTTGAGGGCCTCTCATTTGCTCACTTTTTTTTCCTACACAACCATACCATATATCATTTCTATCATCCATTTTCAAAGTTTTTCATGCCTACATAAAATTATAAAGCTCCTAATATGTTTTATACTTTAATTTTGCCAAAATACACTAAGGTTAAACTTCCTTCTTGATATGTCATCGCTGCCTAAAAACCTTATCATAGGTCCCAATTTATTTTCTTCAAATCAACACTCTAATCACACTTGATTTATCAACAATTGTGTTGCTCCTAGGTTAATTTCAATTTTCCCAAAATTAACTTAACCAAGGAAGGCTCTCATTCCTCCATTAGAGTTACATTTTTCTAATTTTTAAGTCATAAAATATTTAACTAACATCAATTATCATTAATTAAAAGTTTAACTTCACTTTTCTTCAACTAGTTACAACTCTCAAATTATAATTCCAAAGGAGCCATGGTGGTCCCCCCCGGACCGCCCAGATCCCATGAGTGAATAGAAAGTTGGATCGACATTGGATCTCACCTGAATTGCCCCATCTATCTTCCTGAGGAGATGTTTGGTTTCAAACCCTGGTTCGAATAGAAGAAGTACACCATGCTCATGTACCTTGGATGATCCACATCTCAGGGTCAGGCGCTGATGAGCACAATGAACTATCCATGTGGCTGAGAGCCCTCACAGTTTAGGCACAACGATGTAATTATCAGGGGCGCACTCTACCATTGAGCTAATAGCCCATCGTGCGGGCCTCCCGTCGAGGGCCTGCTGTAGTATCCGTTAATTTAGGACCCGAGTTGCACGTGTCGAAAAGTTGATGCATTTGACCGATCGGAGTCTAAATTCAGATTTTTACAACAAAATTGACCAAGTAATGAATAAATTAAATGAAAAATACCTAATTGAGTGATTATAAAGTTTAAAGAAGTTGATTTACGGTAAAGAACTAAATTGCAAAATTTGATAAGTTTTGGGGTCAAATTGCATTTTACCAAAAATTAGAGGATTAATAAGGTTAATTGCTAAACAACATATTAATTTTGGGCATATTATGATAGGTTGTCCGGCCATGATATTAAAGGAAGAAGGATTAATGTTAATTAAGTATAAAATTGGAAGAAGATGGTCAAATGGTGGGTCCCATATGAACACTTTTTGGGTACCCTATTTAAGAATTATTTTCTTCTTTTTCTTCTCTTCATTTTCTATCATTCTTCTCTCTCTTTTATACCATTCAAGCCAGCCCCATTCCTCCATAGCCAATCTTGAATTCTAGAGAGAGAAAGGAAGGGAAGAGAAGGGAAAGAGCAAGACAAGGTGATCTTCATGTTCCATAACTTCTAAG
Source organism: Triadica sebifera (assembly GCA_023653625.1). Lineage (NCBI taxonomy): Eukaryota > Viridiplantae > Streptophyta > Magnoliopsida > Malpighiales > Euphorbiaceae > Triadica > Triadica sebifera. The sequence continues at coordinate 10,735,903 of CM042903.1, read as the reverse complement.
GAAGCTGGAAAGAACAAGAAAGAGGAAGAAAAATCTGGTTTGGTAGAGAGAGAAAATCGCCAAAGTTGTTATCAAGTGAAGAAAAGTATAAAGTAAGAAGTATTTCTTCTTCTTTTTCTTCATCTTTTCTAAAAGAAGTTTTAATTTTGAGCTCATCCAAGACTTATATGGAGAGAGAAAAACTAGGGTTTGAGAGAGAAAAGAGAGTTAGGATCTTGAGAAAATCATATGATAATAATGATTTATGATGTTGTAGGAGTTCCAAATGACAAGGAACAAGCTCTAAGGAGCAAAGGAAAAGAGAAAGCTACCTAGAAGAGTGAAGGAGAAAGATTAAGGTTTGTGCATAACTTAAGGCAATAGCCTATTTTTGTTTGAAATAATGCATGTTGAACATGATTTTAGATAAATACATTTCAAGAATAATGATGATTATGCCATGAAACCATAGAATTAGATATGTATGAATGAGATGCTTGTGTGACATTGAATTAATGAAGCATGTCAGAGAATCTTGTATGATCACGACATTTACATGTATTAGAGAGTAATAAGTTTAGTAAAGAACCTTAGAAATGCATGAAATAGAATTTGGTATGATTTGGATGATGTTAGAATGAATGAAATATGAATATGCGGATTTCCTACTGAAAGTCATGGGTGTGACTATTGAGTCAAAGGTGTGAACTTCAGAGTTCACGGTTGTGGCTGATTGTGTCACAGTTCTGACTTCTGGGTGGAAATGGTACTATTCATTCCAGAAGCGTTCACGGGTTGGAATCACGGAAGTGAACTTATTCACGGGCGCGAATGAGTAATCACGACCGTGAATGCTTTTAGGCGATTCATTCCAGTAGCGTTCACGGCTTGGGATTACGGGCGTGAACTAATTCACAGGCGTGAAATTAGTAATCACGGCCGTGAATGATCTGTATTTGAAATTATTAATGTGGTGATCAATTAAGGAATTCAGGTAAGTAAAAGAAAGTCATTGTCTATCCAGTGAAATAAGAATGATATGGATGTATATATATATATATTGAGGTGAGAACGTGTTATGTTGTGATATAGAAAAAAATTTATTGTCATGGATGAAATATGTGAATTGTCATGGATGTTATATGAAATCTGATGTGGATGATAAACATGAGAATATTGATGTACCTAGTTAAATAAATGAAAAGATGTATGAGTATGACTATATGTTTGCAAAACAAGAAAATTGAGATGCTGATAAATATGTGAATTATGATTGATATGAAAATATAAAGAAGCCCATTACTCTACTCGCGGACTAGAATTAGGATAGATGACATGTCATTGAGGGGGCGAACAGTACCGTACTATACCTCAACCAATGTGGCTTAAGCTTGTGAAAGCGCCATTGGTTTGGGATGTTCGGTCAGTGTGGCTTAAGCTCGGAGAGCACTACTGACTTGAGAAAGGTCCAATGAGCACATATAAATGAGGACAAGGTGGCATAAGCTTGTGTGAGCGCCCTTGATCCGGTTATTCATCTATGATGAAATTATACTCAATCAATGTGGCTTAAGCTTGTGAGAGCGCCATTGATTTGAGAAGCTCTTTTGAGCCAGATAGTGGACGGGGTGGCCTAAGCTTGTGTAAGCGCTCCTGATCCATAACCCGTATCCAGTCAGTCCAAAAATTTAGAGTGATGTGGGCAAGGTAATGAGGATATGTCAGCAAAATAAGTAAAGAAAAGAATAAGAAAATGATGATGATATGAGATTGAGATGTAATGATAAAGAGATTAACAGAGTAATTTACCATGAAAGATAAATGAAAATAACATTGTCTATGTGAGCATGACATTTATACTTACTTATATGAAATAGGAATATCTTGATAGTCATGCATAAGGCAATGTTGACTAAAGCACCAATTTTGACTCAGCAATGTTGTGTATAGTGATGCAAGTCACAATGGGCTAGGTTGTGTTCTTATGCAAGAGGAAAAAGTGATTGCTTATGCCTCCAGATAGCTTAAGCCTCACGAACTTAACTATCTGACTCATGATTTAGAGCTTGCAGGGATAGTTTTTGCTCTTAAGTTATGGAGACATTATCTATATGGAGAAATATGCTATATTTATACGAACCACAAGAGTCTTAAGTATCTTCCTTCTCAAAAAGAGTTGAACCTGAGGCAACGAAGATGGTTGGAATTGATTAAAGATTATGATTGTGTGATAGACTACCATCCAGGAAAAGCTAACGTGGTTGCAGATGCACTAAGCGGAAAGATTTGAGCCGAGATGCGAGTGGAATCCCCATTGATGCAGAGAATTAAAGATGTCCAAAAACAAGATGAAAGGCTAGTAAAGATGGTCGAAGCCTTGAAAAATGGGAAGAGTCAGAATTTTCTTTAACAGAAGATGGTACTGTGTATTTCATGAACCAGATTTATGTGCCAAGTGTAGAAGAGCTGAGGTCAGAGATTTTAAAAGAAGCTCATGAAATGGTTTATACTATGCACCCAGGTGGGAACAAGATGTATCAAGATTTGAAAGCACAATACTAGTGGTCAGGGATGAAAAATGATATCACTGAATATGTTGTTAAATGTCTAATCTGTCAACAAGTGAAAGTTGAGCATCAATTACCCACAGGATTACTATAACTGATTCCCATACTAGAATGGAAGTGGGAAAGGATCACGATGGATTTTGTGTCTGGTTTACCGGTAACTCAGAGAAAGCATGATACAATGTGGGTGATAGTGGATCGATTGACGAAGTCAGCACATTTTCTACCAGTGATAATGGACTATACTTTGAACAAGATGGCTAAGATTTATGTGAATGAGATAGTGAGACTTCATGGAGTACCTGTATCTATCATTTATGACAGAGATCCCAGGTTTATGTAGCAGTTCTGGAAAAGTCTACAACAGGCTTTGGGAACTCGACTAAATTTTAGCACGACATTTCATCCGTAAATGGATGGACAATCAGAGCGAGTGATACAGTTGCTAGAGGATATGATGAGATGTTGTGTGCTTGAATTTGAGGGAAGTTAGGATCGACATCTACCTCTTATGGAATTTGCCTATAACAACAGTCATCAAACGAGCATAGGCATGGCTCCTTATGAGGCTTTATATGGAAGAAAGTGTAGGACACCAGTATGTTGGACCGAGTTGAATGAGGAAAATTTGATTGGGCCAAAAATATTTAAGCAAACTGAAGAGAAAGTTAAAGTGATCAAGGAAAGGCTAAAGGCAGCACAAGATCGACAGAAATCATATGCCGATTTAAAGAGACGAGATATAAAATATGTTGTAGGTGATAAAGTATTTCTTAAAGTTTTTCCGTGGAAAATGGTATTGAGGTTCAGTAAAAAGGGAAAGATAAGCCCAAGGTTTATTGGTCCTTATGAAATTCTGGAAAGAAAAGGACCAGTGGCTTACCGATTAGCTCTTCCTCCGGAGCTAGACAGAATTCATAACGTGTTCCATGTTTCAATGTTAAGAAGATATCATTCAGACCCAACTCACATTATACCAATTGAGGAAATAGAGGTACAGACAGACATGTCTTATGAGGAAGAACCAGTGACTATAATAGCATATGAAGAGAAAGTTCTCCGGAACAAGAGAGTCCCTCTAGTTAGAGTTTGGTGGCAGAATCATACAGTTGAAGAAACCACGTGGGAAAGTGAAGTGATGAAGAAGCAGTATCCCCAGTTATTTAATCCTGAATGAATAGGTAAATTTCGAGGATGAAATTATTTTAAGGGGGAGAGAATGTAATATCCGTTAATTTAGGCCCCGAGTCACACATGTCGGGAAGTTGACGAGTTTGACCAATCGGAGTCTAAATTTGAATTTTTACAACAAAATTGACCAAGTAATGACTACATTAAATGATAAATGCATAATTAGTGATTATAATTTTTAAAGAAGTTGATTTACAGTAAAGGACTAAATTGCAAAATTTGATAAGTTTTGGGGTCAAATTGCAATTTACCAAAAATTGGAGGATTAATAAGGTTAATTGCTAAACAACATATTAATTTTGGGCATATTTTGATAGGTTGGCCGGCCATGATATTAAAGGAAGAAGGATTAATATTGATTAAGTATAAAATTGGAAGAAGATGATCAAATGGTGGGTCCCACATGAAGACTTTTTGGGTACCCTATTTAAGACTTCTTTTCTTCTTCTTCTTCTCTTCATTTTCTGTCATTCTTCTCTCTCTTTTACACCAGTCACGCCAGCCCCATTCCTCCATAGCCAATCTTGAATTCTAGAGAGAGAAGGGAAAGGAAGAGAAGGGAAAGAGCAAGACAAGGTGATCTTCATGTTCCATAACTTCTAAGGAAGCTGGAAAGAACAAGAAAGAGGAAGAAAAATCTGGTTTGGTAGAGAGAGAAAATCTCCAAAGTTGTTATTAAGTGAAGAAAAGTATAAAGTAAGAAGTATTTCTTCTTCTTTTTCTTCATCTTTTCTAAAAGAAGTTTTAATTTTGAGCTCATCCAAGACTTATATGGAGAGAGAGAAAAACTAGGGTTTGAGAGAGAAAAGAGAGTTAGGATCTTGAGAAAATCATATGATAATAATGATTTATTATGTTGTAGGAGTTCCAAATGACAAGGAACAAGCTCTAAAGAGCAAAGGAAAACAGAAAGCTACCTAGAAGAGTGAAGGAGAAAGATTAAGGTTTGTGCATAACTTAAGGCAATAGCCTATTTTTGTTTGAAATAATGCATGTTGAACATGATTTTAGATAAATGCATTTCGAGAATGATGATGATTATGGCATGAAACCATAGAATTTGATATGTATGAATGAGATCCTTGTGTGATATTGAATTAATGATGCATGTTAGAGAATCTTGTATGATCAAGACATTTACATGTATTAGAAAGTAATAAGTTGAGTAAAGAACCTTAGAAATGCATGAAATTGAATTTGGTATGATTTGGATGATGTTAGAATGAATGAAATGTGAATATGCAGATTTCCTGCTAAAAGTCACGGGTGTGACTATTGAGTCACGGCCGTGAACTTGAGGGTTCACGGTTGTGGCTGATTGTGTCACGGTTGTGACTTCTGGGTGGAAATGGTACTATTCATTTCAGAAGCGTTCATGGGTTGGAATCACGGAAGTGAACTTATTCACGGGTGTGAATGAGTATTCACGACCGTGAATGATTTTGGGCGATTCATTCCAGTAGCGTTCACGGCTTGGGATTACGGGCGTGAAATTAGTAATCACGGCCGTGAATGATCTGTATTTGAAATTATGAATGTGGTTATCAAATGAGAAATTCAGGTACATAAATGAAAGTCATTGTCTATCCAGTGAAATGAGAATGATATGGATGTATATATATATATATATATATATATATATATATATATATATATATATTGAGGTGAGAATGTGTTATGTTGTGATATAGAAAAAAATGAATTAGCATGGATGAAATATGTGAATTGTCATGGATATTATATGAAATCTGATGCGGATGATAAACATGAGAATATTGATGTACCTAGTTAAATAAATGAAAAGATGTATGAGTATGACTATTTGTTTGCAAAACAAGAAAATTGAGATGCTGATAAATATGAGAATTATGATTGATGTGAAAATATAAAGAAGCCCGTTACTCTACTCGCGGACTAGAATCAGGATAGATGATATGTCATTAAGGGGGCGAACGGTGTTGTACTATACCTCAACCAATGTGGCTTAAGCTTGTGAAAGCGCCATTAGTCTGGGATGCTCGATCAGTGTGGCTTAAGCTCAGAGAGCGCTACTAACTTGAGAAAGCTCCGATGAGCACATATAAATGAGGACAAGGTGGCATAAGCTTGTGTGAGCGCCCTTGATCCAGTTATTCATCTATGATGAAATTATACTCAAACAATGTGGCTTAAGCTTATGATAGCGTCATTGATTTGAGAAGCTCTTTTGAGCAAGATAGTGGACAGGGTGGCCTAAGCTTGTGTGAGCGCTCCTGATCCATAACCTGTATCTAGTCAGTCCAAAAATTTAGAGTTATGTGGGCAAGATAATAAGGGTATGTCAGCAAAATAAGTAAAAAAAGAATAAGAAAATGATGATGATATGAGATTGAGATGTAATGATAAAGAGATTAACAGAGTAATTTACCATGAAAGATAAATAAAAATAACATTGTCTATGTGAGCATGACATTTATACTTATATGAAATAGGAATATGTTGATAGTCATGCATGCGAACATTTTAATGCACAAATGATATTTGTAAATGCTGGTTGCATGATATAGTATATTGCCTTATTTATATGCACCACTAAGCTTAGAGCTTAGCGTGGAGTTTAATTTCCACGCAGATATAGAAAGATAGCTGAAGACGCTAGATAAAGCAAGCGGTGATCCCATTCAAGTAAAGCAGCTGAACCTTGAGAAAGTGGGTTACAAGTTTTGAAACTTTTGTATTTGGTTTTTATATTAAAGAAATGTTAGAGTTTGTAAAACTTACTTTTAATGTTGTTAAGAATTTCTTTGATGTTAAAATTAATATCTTAGGTAAATAAATTGCACTCTAATTTTTGTATATATCTACATATACATGAGTGTTGAAAAAAAAATATATATATATAGCGATTTGAAGAAGTAAGGAAGACTGGTAGCAGCGCTCCCTCATCCGGGCTCGTGCTGCGGTTCGGGTGGGGAGGCATCGTGACACCCGCTATGCCAAAAGCGAGAGAACCTCTCTTTCCACATAACCTCAATCTACCAATCCTAATCATATCTATCATCCTTATGGGTCTGAAATGAAGGTTTAATTAAAGAAGAAAAAACTCACCTTAATGGTTCTCCAAGGTGGACCGAATATTTCCCAAAGTTCCTCCCTTTCCTTTTCTTCTTTCATCCTTCCTTCTTGCTCTTTTACTCCCTTTATGGCAAGAACTATTTAATTTCTGAATTTTTCTCTCTTAAAACTATTTTTTCTCCCTTTTTCAAGCTTGGATTGAAGCAAAATAATTTTTTTTGGTGGCATAGGTGGATGGCATAAAGAGAACAAAAAGAGGAAGAAGATGAATTAAATATTTTGGGTGGAAGAATGTAGAATTTCTTCCTTTTTGACTTTTATACTCAAATTAAGGAGTGGGTCCCACTAATTAAAATTAATCTTAATTTTCATTGGTTCATTAACTTAATTAATCTTAATTAAGTTTTAAACTTTGAGAAAATCCTTATTTGCCACAAATTTCCTAATCTTCACACTTTTTCCCCAACAATTCCAATAATACGGATTTTGTCCATAGGGTAATTTTATTTTTTTCCAATTCTAGCACTAATCTTTTTAAATCCCAAATAATAATATCCTTAATTATTTTCCCTTATTATTAGTTATTTTTTATGGGTTCAAATTTAGACTATGATTGAACCAGCGAACCTCACTATGGTCACACGCAATCAGGGCCTAAATCACTGGATGTTACAATTCTCTCCTCCTTAAGAAAATTTTATCCTCGAAATTTACCTGATTAGCTAGAGCCGAATAGCTGAGGATACTATGTTCTCGTCATATCTTCACTCTCCCAGGTGGCTTATTCTACTGCATGATTGCACCATAGGACCTTTACCAATGCTACCTTCTTGTTCCGTAGTTCCTTAACTTCTCGAGCTAAGATTTTCACAGGCTCTTCTGCATAGGTCAAGTCTAGTTCTACCTCTATTCATTCCACAGGTATTACTTGTGTCGGATCCAATATGTATCTTTTTAACATTGAGACATGAAACACATTGTGGATCTTATCCAATTCTGGTGGTAAGGCCAACCTGTAAGCCATTGGACCCACACATTCAAGTATTTTGTATGGTCCAATAAATATAGGACTCAATTTCCCCTTTTTACCAAAATGAAGTACTTTCTTCCAAGGTGAGACTTTTAAAAATACCTTGTCTCCTACCACTTATTCAATATCCTTCCTATTTAAATCAACATAGGATTTTTGTCGATTCGTTGTGGCTTTTAATCGATATTGAATCAATTTCACCTTCTTCTCTGTCTGCTACACCAATTCTAGACCCATTAGCTTCTTTTCACCAAGTTATGTCCAGCACAACAGTGTCCTACATTTTCTTCCATAAAAAACTTTATATGGAGCTAGGCCGAGACTAGCTTGATAGCTATTGTTATTTGCAAATTCCATCAAAGGTAAATACGTATCCCAGCTACCCTCAAAGTCAATTACACAGCTTCTAAGCATATCTTCGAGCAATTGAATAACTCGTTCAGATTGCCCATCTGTTTATGGGTGAAATGTTGTACTAAAAGTAAGTTGGGTCCCCAAGCTTGTTGTAGACTTTTCTAAAATTTTGATGTGAATCATGGGTTTCGATCAAAAATAATAGATACTGGCACCCCATGCAGTCAAATTATCTCATTAACATATATTTCTGCTAACCGACTCAACGAATAATCCATCCGAATTGGCAGAAAATGAGCTAAATTGGTAAGCCTATAAACAATCTCCCATACTGCATCATGCTTCTTTTGTGTTAACGACAAACCAAATACAAAATCCATTGTAATCCTTTCCCACTTCCATTACGGGATAGCAATAGATTGCAACAATCCAAATGGTACTTGCTGCTCTACTTTCACTTGTTGGCATTGTCTGGTTTTGAAGAACGAATCACATTCATAAACACAGTGGAAAAATAAAATTTTCAAAACCCGAAACAAAAGATCATACTTGTGTCATTAAAACTAATTTATATAAACATAGAGCTCAGAAAATTATACCTTGTAATTTCTTATTTGTTATTCAAATCTTCACCATGTTGGGTTGTAGCAAACCACAAAAATCTAAACTAGGATATCTCTAACGATAATCCACACGAAGAATGAAGAACAAACCATCAAAAGAAATGGTTTGAACATATTCAAAGTGCTAGCTTTGTAAGTGTTGAAAGAATTTTATTGTGTTAAAAATATTTTTTTTCACAAAAAAATATTTTCATGTCAATTTTCTGCCATTTGATATCTTTTCTATTTGAATCAAATTCAAAGAAAAATCAAAAGTCAAAATGTAGAAAAGGAAACTTTAATGAATAGTAAATTTGCTTAATGGCCATAATTGACATAATTAAGGCCAAATTTACCAGTCGGCCTACAAGAGGCAGCAGTGCACACGCTGGGCCTGTTGTGAGCTATCGCTGGTAAGCTCAACTAGCCTGCCAGCCTGCCTAGCCCGTGCAGGCTTGTACAGGCCTATGACCCTCCTGAACGATTTTTCCCATTTGATCTCGTCGCAATCCATCCCAAAATAATTTTATCATATTTGGGATCCCATCCAAGACCATTTTACTCATTTAATTAACAATTAATTTAAGTAAGTCATGAGTGGTATCTAGCAACGCATCTAACCTCCAATTGACCAGAAAGTCAATGGTTTGACTACGAACCTTTCCATAGCCAATTTTCGTGCAATTATTCCTTTTACCATTCTATACCCCACTTGGTTCAGAGTATAAACATGAGTCTGTGGAGTTCTTTTAAAGTTGCTAGTCTGTGGAGCATGCCAGATGTTCTTCCAAACCCAAAAGCAAGGAAGTCTGTGGAGCATACCAGATGGGTAAGAAAATTTAAAAAGTTCTTTCAAACCCAAAACCAAGGTAACCACCACTAGACCTCTTGAATTATTTCACATGGATTTATTTGGACCATGTAGAGTTGCTAGTCTAGCCATAATGCACTATGCATACGTAATTGTTCATGACTACTTTAGATTTACTTGGGTATCTTTTCTATTTCACAAGGATAATAGTTTTGATGTTTAAATCTCTTGCAAAACGTATTCAAAATGAAAAAGGATTAAATATCTATTCTATAATGAGTGATCATAGAAAAGATTTTTAAATTGTTTTGCATTGAAAATGAAATTTCACATAATTTTTCTTCACCTAGGAAAACTTAACAAAATAGAGTTGTCAAAAGGAAAAATAGAATATTGGTAGAAATGGCTAGAACAATGCGAAATAGTATAATTTACCAAAATACTTTTGGGTTGAAGTTGTTAATAGTGCATGTTATATTTCAAATAGAGTTTTCATTAGATCTATTTTAAATAAAACTCCCTATGAGTTATGGAATGGTAAAAAGCCTAAGATCTCATATCTAAGAGTGTTCGGATACAAGTGCTTCATACTAAACAACAAGGACAATCTTCCAAATTTTGATACAAGAATTGATGAAGGTATATTTCTTTGTTATGCTAATTCTAGTAAATCTTATAGAATTTTTAACAAAAAAACTTTAGTAGTAGAAGAATCGATGCATGTTATATTTGATGAATCTATCCTTCTTGAGCCAATAAAGTTTGTTGTTGCTGATAATGATGCATATATTATTAAAGAATTAAATCAGAAACAAGTGTAACACCCTCTCACCCTAGCAACATGTGCCCGGATAAGGGAGTGTTATGTTAACTTCATTTTTAAGTTATGTATAAGTGAAAATAACTCGTATAATAAATTTTTTCTTTTTTTTCTTTATTTACTATTATTTACCCTTTTATTTACTTGTAGTGTAAAAGAAATCATAATAATCAAACACAATACATTTTATATATTAAAGTATAATTTACAAAACGTGCGCTTATTTTTCAAGTACTATAAAATAAAAACTCAAAATATAAACACAATCGTTGTGTGACCCACAATATTCGATACAAGTTACTCTACCGGATCAAGCCACTGCTGTCTTTGTATATTATTGCCTACTTATTCTTTGTTATACCTGCGCGAGAGAAACTCTCATGCTAAGCTCTAGGCTTAGTGGTGTATATAAATAAGGCAATAAACTATTTTATGCAGCATGCATTACCATATATCAATTTATGCTCACATCCTCTTTCCATGCAATTATACATCTCCTAATATTCTAGCATGCATAAACATCAAATTATATTCTTTTACACATACTTATTTATTTTATTAACACATTATTATATAACACATCATAATTAACCATGTTACAAGTCATTATTCCTTTTATTTTCCTTAACCTTTTTTATGCCATAGTATTATAATATACATAATCATCAAATTATATCCTTGTATCCCATATTTGTTTTACTTTAACAAATCATGATTATCCATATTACCATTCATGATTCCCTTTTTATTTTCAATCACTTCTTTATTTCTATAACCTTTTTGTGTCCTCAACACCCAATCATCTTTTCATGCAAACATACATTTCATAAATTTTATTCTTTTTCAACTCATATTTATTTTACTTTATTAAATCATTATTATCCATAGCCTTTTATTTCCCATAACACTCAATCCTCTTTCCATCCATGTCACAATTCATAATTCCATTTTTATTTTAAATAATCCATTTATTTTCCATAACTTCTTTATTTATGCCAAAGACACCTATGAACCCCTGACTAGGATAACAGAGTTGTCATCCAGGCACTTATGAGTGCCACCCAGGCAATATGATGTGTGCATATAGGTGCCATTACCGGCTTCATAATAGTGTCATACCCGACGTAGATAATAGTGTCATACCCAGCATAGATAACAGTGTCATACCCAGCGTAGATAACAATGTCATACCTGGTATAGATAACAGTGTCATACCTGGCGTAGATAATCATACCATTAATGAATTTAATCATTTCCATCATACTCCTCCCTGCTTGGCATGCAAAACTATCCTAAGTTAGTTTTAATTCGGTGTTCTAAGGCTTACTCAATGTCATTAAAATTCATAGCAATTAAATTTGAACTTTTCATGCATTTAAAGACTCAAAATAATCACATAATCACTCAATTAAAATAAAGTTTAGATAATATAACAAGATTCACATCATTTTACTCCTTAAATTCCATAACTCATATGCTACCTTGTCACTGGCAGATTCTATACTCTGTTTTGGACCTTAATTTTGGTCATGTTAGAATCTAAATTTAGTTGCAAAGTATTCCTAACAATTTTAGGTATGGATCTTAGCTTTAATATGAAACTTTAATCACTTAATTATGAGTTATGTATCAAAAGATATGATAAAATGAACACTGACTGGGCACTACCAATTCTGCCCAGAAATTTCTAGATAGATTGTAAGTCCGAACTTTATGAATTTTTCTGGACAATTATAGACATATTTGGATGTTATGGTTTAAATAAAAATTATATCCCTATGGCTTAGCTTTCAAACCCAATAAAGAATTTACAGAACTGAATTCCATAAATTAAGTTATAACAGTTTAAATACTCACTGCTCATCCATTTCCAGCAAAGAACATAGAAACTAATCACATTCAATTTTTACCAAATTAAATCCTAAGTCTAGCAAACATGCATCCCTAATATTTTCATCACAAAATACTATTCATTTAGAATTATCAACATGCCAATTATTCAAATCATGCAAATAAAAAAAATAAAATAGGCTATTGCCTTAGGTTATGCATAAACCAATACTTTTTCCTTTTTTTTTCTCTTTAATTCTCTTTCTCTTTTCCTTTGCTCCTTTGAGCTAGATCCTTGTCAATAGGAGTTCCGAAAACATATAAGAAATTCATCAATAATATTTCTTTCATCATATATCTCTAACCCCTAAAATCTCTATCTTCAAGAACCATTCCCTCGACTACCTCATCCTTTAAAGAAACGTAAAGACAAGATGATGATCAACACTTACCCAAGCTCTTACCTCTTATGGCTGAAATTTTTGAGGTTTAAATCTCCTCTTTCCTTGCTTTTCTTCCTCTCTTTTGCTCCCTTAAACTTCCTTAAACTCCTTTTTGCATGAGGACCCACTCTTCCATGGCTCTCTCCCTCTCTTTCTAACTTTTTCTACTTAGCATCTAGCTTTGCCCATGGAGAACAAGGGGAAACATGGGCTGGTTTGAGAGAACATAGAATATTCTAGATGGAAGGATAAGGAAGAAGGGTGAGTAATTAAGAGGAAAAATACAATTTTAATCAATAATGGGACACCTAAGCCCATAAATATCTAGATATTTTGGCTAATTAATGTATTCATCTCCATTGGTGTATGGTTTTTCAAAGGGAAATGTGGGAGACAATTAAAAGATAGAAAATTCTAGATCAAAAGTGATAACAAAGAAAGGATAAGCAATTAAGAGCGAAGTAACAAAATTAATTAATTAATTAATGGAGACACCTAAGCATATTCTAGATGTCTTCATTAATGTCTAATTAATGTGTTCATTTTACTTTGATGAATGATGGTTCAAGAGGTATGTGGAAGAAAATTTAATGATGAGAAAATTCTAGATTAAGAATGATAAGGTAGAAGGAGTGATTAATGGCAAAAGACAAACTTAATTAATTATGATGACACCTAAGTCATATTCTAGATGTCTTTATTAATTGATCACTTATTGCACGTCACTTGGTGTGGCTGACCTCCACATGCATAAAATGTCCCAATTCATGTATTTAATTGATGATTATCCCAATTAATCCTCCAATTTTTGGTAAAATACAAATTGACCCCTAAACTTTTCAAAATTTGCAATTTAGTCCTTTACCAAAATTTAACATCTTAAAATATTTTGAACACTTTATTAGATATTTTCCATACTTAATTTCCATTATTTAAATTATTTTTTTATAAAAATTCAAATTTAGACTTCGGTCAAACCAACGAGTCGATTTAACAACTCGCGTGACCTAGGTCTAAATTAGTGAATATGACAACAAGGAAGTATAAATTATGAACAAAATAACTCACTTTCACAAACTGAACATCAAGAAAATGTTATAGCAGAACCTTAAAATGAAGAAATTTAAGAAGAACCAATGGCTCCCCAAATGTTAAATATTCATAAGGATTTTCCAAAGGAATGGCATTTAAGAAAGACCATCCAAATGACCTCATCATTAGTGATCTATCAAAAAGGGTAACTACTAGACACTCTCTTAAGCTTCTTAATAGTTTTGTCTTTATATCTCAAATTCAACCTAAAAAATGTTGATGATGCATTGTGTGATGAAAGTTGGGCACTTGTCATTCAAGAATAGCGCAGTGAATTTGAGAGAAATAATGTTTGGATTTTAGTCCCTAGACCTAAAGATTATCCTACAATAGGCACCAAATGGGTTTTTAGAAATAAAATTGATAAAAATAGTACTATTACTATGAATAAGGCTAGGTTGGTGGATAAAGGCTATAACTAAGAAGAATGCATTAACTATGATGAAACCTTTGTCCCTATTGCAAGGTTGGAAGCCATTAGAATGTTTTTTGCATATGCACCTTATAAGGATTATAAATAATATCAAATGGATGTTAGAAGTCTCTTTTTAAACAATTTTATTGAAAAAGAAGTTTATATTGAACAACCTTTTAGTTTTGAACATCAGATATTTTATACCATATTTTTATACTTACCAAAACTTTATATGGTTTAAAACAAGTTCCTAAAGCTTGTTATGAAAGAATAAGTAATTTTCTTCTGCAAAAATGGTTTTTCAAAAAGCAAGGTTGATACAACACTTTTCATCAAAAAAACACAAAAATGACATTCTCATTATACAAATTGTACAAATTTATGTGGATGATATTATATTTGGTGCTACTGATGTAAGCTTGTGTGAAGAATTTTCTAAGTGTATGTAAAGTGAGTTTGAAATGAGCACGATGAGAGAACTTAAGTTATTTTTGGCACTTCAAATCAATTAATGCTTGAATGGAATCCTTATAATCAGGCAAAGTACACCAGAGATCTACTAAAAAGACTTGGGATGGGCAGAACAAAAGCAAGTAAAACTCCTACGAGCACCACCATCAAACTTAACAAAGATGAGAATCGTAAATCAGTTGCTCAAAAGAAATATTGAGGTATGATCGGTAGCCTTATTTAACGTACTATAAGTAGACCTGATAGTATGTTTGATGCATATTTATGTGCATGTTTTCAATCTTGCCCTAAAGAAGCATTCAACATTTAGGCTTATGTAATCCTAAAAATATGTCATTTGATTTAATAGTTTATTCTGATGCGGATAATGCTGGGAGTATTCTTGATAGAAAAAGTACTTGAGTACATGTCAATTTTTAGAAAACTCTCTTGTTTCATAGTTTAGCAAGAAACAAAAATTCTATAGAATTATCCACAAAATTTTATGGATTAAATAGCTGCACCATAATCAGCTGCTCTATCACATTCAATCCAATTAAAATGAAGCTGATTATGGTGCATCCAGTTGTTATTGTGCACAAGTTTTATCGATTAAACAACAACTTAAGAATTTTAGTTTGGAACTTGATCACATTCCCATTAAATGTGATAATACTAGTGCAATAAATCTATCCAAGAATTCAATCCAACATTCTAAGAGTAAGCATATAGATGTAAGGCATCATTTATTATGTGATCATGTGCATAAAGGTGGTGTGTTGGAATTTCTTGACACTGCAAACCAATTGGCTGATATTTTTACGAAACCTATGTGAGAAGAATGTCTTAATAATTTTATTCAGAGGGAAATTGGCATGTTAGATGGTAGTTCAATATGTTTTTTATTGTGAACATATTTATGAATTATGAACCTTGAGTGTTTATGATTGGTTTTTATGAAATTTTTGTATTATATATATATTTGAAGGGTAGTGAAAAAGATTTTAAGATTTTTTTTAGGAAGAAATATTTTTGCCAAAATCTTATTTAAAATCAAAGTTTTAAAAATATGAATCCTTTCATTCTTTTGATAGCATGACAAACAAGACATTTTTTATATTCTTGTGACATATTATATCATGGGATTATTTTGAACTTAATTGCACTTATCTTTAAGGCTTGATATTTTGTGGCATGCTTATGCATTTTCAATTTCTATTTATACAAGAACTTATTGAGGAGGAGAAAATTTTTCTTCTCAACCACATATTGCACAAATATTTGTCACTATCACAAAGGGAGAGATTGTTGAACCTTGAGGGTTGTTTGATATAACTTTGAAAATATTTTTGTCATTTTGATGATAACAAATAATTGAGAAATAAGAAATGTAACCATTCTTTGTGTTTTAATTGATTATACAAGTTAAATTTATATTGAAACATCATAGCCAAAAAAATCAAGTCAAATGAAGTAAAATGTGCACAATAGAAGTTATTCATGACCATAAAGCCTTATGTCACAACTATGAAGGTGTTGAAATGTGAAAGAACTCAAAAATTCAATTCAATAACGATCAAAATGTTATTCATGCCTATCAAACACTATTCACTATGAACTTATGTTTAAGCCTTTTGTTATTTTTCTCTATTGCTTTTCACTTTGCTTAAATTTTTAAATTTCTATGTTTTTCAAAAAATAACCAATTCACCCCCCACCCCTTCTCGATGCTTAAGGCTTTTTAAGAACATTTAAACATGACATAATTGGTAAATATTTTATTGCATATGCGAACTTTGAGGTAAGTCATATTGGTATAATAGTAAGAATATCATGCACGTTGTACATATATGTTAATGTTTTGCACGTTGTTATGTACCACTAAGCATTAGGTTGCGTAGCGTAATGGTGTTTCCCACGCATAGATTTTGAGCCTAGGAGGTAGATCGACAGAGGAGGATGCCTAGTTGCAAAGTGGAGGATATATTTGAGGGATGGGTGATACACCTTTGTATTTTTGGTTTTGGTTGCCTTTTTTGGATTAAGTCGTTATAAACGTACATGCTTGTTATTTGAAAATCATGTAAATTTTATAACTATTCCTTTTTATATATCTTTGGGCTAGTGATTTCACTTATATTATTGTATTTAGATTTTGTTATATTATTAAGTCATTTAAAATTATATCTATCATTTTACAATTTTTTTTAATAAGTCACATGGTCATGGTGCATCAAAGTTTTAAATTTAATGTTTTTAATCATATGCATTGTAATATTCTTTGGTATACAAATTTGAAAAGAAGGGATTTTGACTATAGTTTGGCCAGCAAAGTCTTCCTCAAGGCATATCTATGGAAAAAGGTCTTTCATTTTGTTAGGAAAGGGAAATTGAGTCCTCAGTTTATTGGATCATATAAGATTCTTGAAAGGGTTGGGCCAGTTGCATATAGGCTTGCCTTATCCCTAAAGTTGGCAGAGATTCATAATGCATTTCATGCCTCAATGTTTCAAAGATATAGATTGGATCATGCATATGTGATTGTGAGGAATACAATTAAGGTATGTTCGAATATGACATATGAGGAAGAATCGATAAAGATCTTAGTGAGAAATAAAATAGTGGGTTTATTCCTGTCTATATCAAACGGTGCTACAATTACCATACCATGCATTAACCATGATATCCATATACCATAGCCATATATTATAAGAATAATAAAGATATATCATTTTAAACCCAATCAACCTTGATTCATATATCAAATATAAAAAACTAAAAAATCAAATAGAATCACACCAGTGACCTTTTACAACTATGAAGCAACTCTTCACGGGTAGTTTACCCATAACCCATGTCATGATCCAACCCATGAATCAACTCCAAGCTTCATATTTATGACTAGAATGAGTCTATTTCTCCAACAACACGACATACACACCCGTGAACAACCAAATCATGGCTGTGAATCTATAAAAATTTCTAGAAATCATACCAAAACATAACATACAACTGTTACATGCATTTTCCTCTAAAATTGACCAATGTCAATCACCCTATCAATAGTCCAATATATTTTTCCATCAAATAACTTTCCATAAACCATTTTTAGCATCAATAATGAGAAAAATATCACATTTTATACCATAAATTAGCCATAACCTCATTTTAGGATTTAAAGCCCACAAATGCATTAATACCCATCTACCCCAAAAATCATGCATATATATCAATCAACAACCAACCCAATATGCATTTATGGAATACTAAACATACAAATGCAATTAAAGACGTTGAGTGTGGTTATGTACATATTTTCACAAAAATATAGCCTAACTAGTACTTTAAGCTCTTCAAGCTTGTATTCCCCCCTTGGCATGGACCTTTAAGCTCCTAGCCAAAACAAAAGTCTCTTCTTAGACCAAAATAATAGAAACAAACTTAAAACACTCTAAAATCAGAACTTCTCTCTTTTCTCCCACTTCTCCCTTAAATCAAACCTTAGATTTTTGAGTAAGTAGAAGAAGAGAGGTTATAAAAGGTAAAGGGGGTTAATGGTGGCATGCAAGGTTGGTTTAAAGTGAGTGGAAAGTAGGTTTGAGGCATGACAATGATAAAAAAAATCATGTCTACCTCACATGCTCCTGGCTAACTAGCATTCACGAGCATGAAACCTTTTTCATAGGCGTGAATATCCTATGCCACACATTTCGTAGGTGTGATAACCATTCACATGTGTGAACCACAACACATGACATTTATAGATGTGAAACCTCATTCACGAATGTCAAAATACTTCACTATGTTCAATCTTTATCACATACTTTACCATTCTCTATCCCTCTCTAATAACCCATATAACTTATAGGCCTTAATTACCTGGTGTTATAGTTTTATGAAGCTATCATTTTAATTGGATTGAATGTGATAGAGCAAGATCACTACGTGTATGTCAAAAAGACAGCTAATGGAATTTTGATTCTATCACTAAATGTGGATGACATAATCAACACCCACTAAATAGTGTTTGTCCTTCACCTTTGAGATGAAGGATTTGGGTGAAGCTAGTTATGTAGTATGAATTAAGATCATAAGGAATAGTTCTAAAAAATTTATTGGTCATCTCTCAAGAGAGTTACATTAATAAAATCTTGGAATGATTATGCATCCATTATTTAAAGCCAATTGATACTTTGGTTGAGAAAGGTCAAGTTCTTTGTCTTAATCAATGTCCTAAGACAAATAAGGAAAAAGATAAAATGAGTAGGGTTCCATATGCTAGTTCAATAGTATTTCCCTAAATAATAACCAAGAGAGGGGGTTGAATTAGTTGGCAAATAAAAAATTTTGCTCAAGGAAATTTACCCATGAATAATTAGTGACTGAGAAAGAGATGTTTGACACACAAGATTTGTAGAGGTTTGGTATTAATAAACCATACTCCTCTCTCCAATCTCAATTGGATATTTTACTCACACTCAAAGTGTTACAAATTAGAGTTTCCCAAGTTCACTCCCACCTATGGTGTTCTACTCCCTTAGCTAACACCTAACACATAAACCTTTGTGTTTTAATGGCTAACACAATGACCAAATTCTTGTATTTTTAATGGCTCACATAAAAACCCTTACAAATATTTCACTCACAACCCAACGCACTCAAACTCACTTTTGAGTAATTGATTACAAGAATAAAAATACTTACTAACCAAAAGAGTTCAATAAACAGAGCTAAAATGGTTTATACAACAGAGATTAAAAAAATCAAATTTGAATAATTTCATAAAAGGCTTTACAAAGATTTAATGCTTAATTTCTTGTTGTCTAACCCTAGGATATTCATAAATGAATCATATTTATACTTCCTCTAAGAAATAAATTCATTTTGGGTGCAATTATGCAAAACTAGTTGTTGAACCACTTTCTCCTTCGCGCCTGTCAATATTAAATACGCAAGTTCACAGGCGTGACTAAATCTTCATGAGCATGACTATTCTTGGTGAAGCCATGACTAAAGTGATGAAGCTAGCAATGAACAAGTAAGGTTTTGAAGAATGAATCATATTCATAAACGCAGCGAAAAATAAAAATTTTCAAAACCCAAAACAAAATATCATTCTTGTACTATTAAAACTAATTTATATAAATGTAAATGTTAAAAATTATACCTTGTAATTTTTATTTGTCCTTCAAATCTTCACTTTGTTGGGTTGTAGCAAACCACAACAATCCACACTAGAATGTCTCTAATGATAATCCACGTGAAGAATGAAGAAGAAACTATCAAGAGAAAATGGTTTGAACAAATTCAAAGTGCTAGCTTTGAAAGTGTTCTTGAGAGAATTTTTGTTGTCTTAAAAATATTTTTTTTCACAAAAAATATTTTCATGTCTATTTTCTGCCATTTGATGTCTTTTCTATTTTAATCAAATTCAAAAATAAGATGAAAAGTCAAAAATGAAGAAAATGGCAACTAATGAATAGTAATTGGCCATAATTGGCCTAATTATGGCCAATTACAGCCGTTGCCCAACGGATGGAAGCTGCAGGCGCACTGGGCCTGTTGCGGGCTGCCGCTGGGCCCATGACACTCCCGAACGATTTTTTCGTGCAATCTCATCGCGATCCATCCTAAAATAATTCTCTCATATTTTGGATCCTATCCAAGACCATTTTACTCATTCTCCATATCTTTAATGTGTGTGACCCATTAGGTTCCCAGTTATATTGGCCACTTAAATTAACAATTAATTTAAGCAAGTCATGAGCGGTATCTAGCAACACATCATGACCCCCAATTGACCGTAAAGTCAGTGGTTTGACTACGAACCTTTCCATAGACAATTTCTGTGCAATTATTCCTTTCACCATTTTATACCCCACTTGGTTCAGAGTATGGACATGTGTCAACTCTCACTAGACTGACTATGTCACGTCTAGTCCAAGTAATGTTAGTTCTTGTCCTTGAGGCTCATTACTCTATTAGATATGTCATTGAAGACTATCTTTATGACATTGCCACTCCGGCCAAAGATTCCTGAGTAATGACCACGAAAAGAGGCCATGGGTATACACTCCTTCTATCAAGGGTGGTGAATCCTTTGTTGGTTACCCAATTACGTTCGAATACCTCAAGTTGTATCCAATCACTACCTTATGAGCTACCTCTCTGAGGCAACAAGGAATAGTGTCAAAATATAGAATCAATATTCAAGATATCCTTGAGTACCTCAAGTCTAAGGATACTTTCACCATTGCTATTATGCGACTATCATTGACATTTGAATAGATTATCCATATGATTGTCTCATAGTTGGTCATCCAATGTACTTAGCTACACTTAGCAAGCATCCACATGTTAACTCTAAACATCTCATGTTTATAGATTATGAGATCTACTACTCGATCCAATCAAGGAGTGTAACATGTGCTAGTCTATCTAGATTAATAATGTCCCATCTCATTAATCCTATGACTATGGATAATTTTGATACTAACATAATTACACATGATAAGAATCTCAATATCATGATGTCATCATGATTTCCTTCATGCTATGTTATGTATCAAGGACTCCATTAATTGATTTAAGATCACTTATCAATTAATATATCAAATGAAGATCAAATTAATGAAAAAGCCTTTTATTAATCAAATAAATTTGTACAATAAGTGCTAAAGGTGATTGCCTTTAGAGCACTGCTCTAACAAGCTCCAACCTTCACTAAAGCCAATCGCCTTTGTATTTAATTCCATAGGCGAGTACATGAGAATCATATTTCTTTTGGGGAAGTGGCTTAGTTAAAGGATCAGCAATATTATGAGCAGTGGGCACTCTTTCTATCCTTACATCATTCCTACCAATGATTTCTCTAATCAAATGGTATCTTCTGAGTACATGTTTGGATCTCTGATGAGACCGTGAGTCCTTTGCTTGCGCAATGGCTCCATTATTATCACAATACAATTGTATTGGATCAATAATGCTGGGAACCACTCCAAGTTCTATGATGAATTTCTTTATCCAAACTGCTTCCTTTGCTACTTCAGAAGCTGCAATGTACACTGCTTCGGTTGTGGAATCAGCAGTCATTTCTATTTGGAACTCTTCCAACTAACTGCTCCACCATTTAGTATGAATATATAACCTAACTGAGATTTTGAGTCATCCTTGCCAGATTGGATGCTGGCATCGGTATACCCGCTCATAGTAATATCTCCATCTCCATATACCAAGAATACATCCTTAGTTCTTCTTAAGTACTTGAGGATATTCTTGACAGCCACCCAATGACCCTCACCAGGGTCCGATTGGTATCTACTCGTGACACTCAGAGCATATGATACATCGGGTCTTGTACATATCATAGCATACATGATTGATCCTATAGCTGAAGCATATGGAATCAAACTCATATGTGTCCTCTCATCTTGTTTCTTTGGACACAAAGAGTTTGAGAGAGTAATCCCATGGGTTATGGGAATATATCCCCTCTTGGACTGCTCCATGCTAAACCTCTTTAGCATTTTATCTATGTATGTAGACTGTGAAAGACTAAGAAATCTTTTAGATCTATCTCTATAGATCTTTATCCCTAAAATATAGACTGCTTCTCCATGGTCTTTCATAGAGAAATTCTTGGATAACCAAATTTTGACTGATTGTAAGACTAAGACATCATTTTCCATTAACAATATGTCATCTACATATAATACAAGAAATACGATTGAACTCCCACTAACCTTCTTGTAGACACAAGGTTCATCCAAATTTTGTAAGAAACCAAACTGTTTGATTGTCTCATCAAACCGAATATTCCAACTCCTGGATGTTTGCTTTAATCCATAAATGGATCTTTGAAGCTTACATACCTTTTTGCCATCTTTGGATATGAAAACTTTTGGTTGTGTCATGTACACATCCTCAGTCAAATTTCCATTAAGGAAAGCTGTTTTCACATCCATTTGCCATATCTCATAATCATAATGAGTAGCAATGGCTAGGAGTATCCTTACGGATTTAAGCATAGCTACTAGGCTAAAAGTTTCATCACAGTCAATTCCTTGTCTTTGACGATAACCTTTACCAACAAGTTTAGCTTTATAGGTAATCACATTACCATCCATGTCAGTTTTCTTTTTGAAAACCCACTTGCACCTTATTGGCTTTATTCCTTCAGGTGGGTCAACCAAAGTCCATACTTGGTTTTCATACATGGAATCCATTTCTGACTTCATGGCTTGAAGCCATTTGTCAAATTCTGAACTATTCAGAACCTCTTCATAGGTTGTAGGCTCATCATTTTCTATGAGCAATACATCGTTTTGTTCACTAATGAGAAATCCATATCTCTCTGGAACAGTACGTATCCTGCTTGACCTACAAAGCTCTTGTGCTTCAGAAGGTTGAGCTATTATATCATCTGTATGAGTAACAAGCTCGGGTTCAAGTAGGTGATCAGCATATGTTTGAGCATCTTGAATCCTCAAGTTCAATTTTGCTCCCACTATCTCCTTTTAGAAGGAATTCTCTCTCTAAAAAGATAGCATGTCTTGAAACAAAAACCTTTTGTTCCAAGGGGTGGTAAAATTGATATCCATATGATGCTTTTGGATATCCCACAAACAGTCATCAATCAGACTTAGCTTCTAGCTTATCTGACATTGTCCGCTTCACATAAGCAAGACAACCCCAAATTCTCATGTAAGAAAATGTGGGCCTCTTGTTATACCATATCTCATATGGAATAACATCAACTGACTTTGAAGGAACTCCATTTAATATATAAATTGCGGTCTCTAGTGCATAACCCTAAAAGGATTTAGGCAATTCTGCAAAACTCATCATAGACCTTACCATGTCTAACAAGATTCGGTTTCTTCTTTCAGCCACACCATTGTGTTGTGGCGTGTAAGGTGGAGTCCATTGAGATAAAATCCCATTATCCCTAAGATAATATAAAAACTCTTGGCTCAAGTATTCACCTCCTCGATCTGATCGAAGTGTTTTAATACTTTTGCCAAGTTGCTTCTCTACTTCATTTTTGAATTCTTTGAACTTTTCAAAAGCTTCAGATTTGTATCTCATAAGATACACGTATCCATATCGTGAGTAGTCATCGATAAAAGTAATGAAGTAGATGAAACCACCTCTAGCATGTGTAGACATTGGACCACATACATCTGAATGTATTAAGTCTAAAAGTCCATTAGCACGTTCACCCTTTCCCTTAAAGGGTAATTTAATCATCTTGCCTAGTAAACAAGATTCACATGTGTCATATGATTCATAATCAAATCACCCCAAACTACCACTTTTGTGTAGCTTATCCATGCATTTCTCACTTATATGACCAAGACGACAATGCCATAAATAAGATGATTTCAACATATCTTGTTTTTGCCTTTTATTATCATTGATGTTTAAAATTGGATTTGACATATATAATATGTATATTCCATTTCATAATGTACCATTAGCATAAAGAATTCCATTCAACATAATAGAACAACAATTGTTACTAAAAGCTAAAAGGAAACCATCTTTATTTAGACTTGAAACAGAAATAATGTTTTTAGTCAAAGCAGGAATTCTCCAAATTTAATATAAGCCCACTACGGAGGGTCAATACATTTGTTCCTATGGCTAATGCAGCAACCCTTGCTCCATTTCCAACGCGAAGGTCTGACTCTCCCTTATTGAGTTGTCTACTATTCCTTAGGCCCTGCATATCAGTGTATATGTGTGAGACACAGCCGGTATCTAATACCCATATATTATTATTGGAAACCGTATTAATTTCAATGATAAAAATACCTGAAGTAGATGGGGCATCAGATGCCTTCTTCTTCAAGGACTCCAAGTAAGCCTTGCAATTTCTCTTCCAATGGCCATCCTTGCCACAATGGAAGCATGTCCCTTTTAGAGCAATCTCCTTGGCCTTCTTCTTGGCCACACCTCCCTTAGGCTTCATGGACTTCTTCTTCTTCTTAAGGTTCTTCTTTTTAGAACTTGAAGAGTCAACTAGCATCACAGCCTTATTGTCCTTCTTGACAAATGACTCAGTTGTTTTAAGCAAGTTAATCAGCTCAGGAATAGTGGTAGAGATTTGGTTCATCCTATAGTTAAGCACAAAATGTGAATAAATATCAAAAACACCCGTTAGAATTAAGTCAATAATTAATTCATGGTCCATCACAAATCCTAAGGTGGCCAACCTCTCAATATAGCAATTCATCTTCAATGCATATTGCACTGGAGATGTCCCCTCAACCATCTTAGTGTGGAAGAGCAACCTTGAAGTTTCGAACCTTTCGGAATGTGCTTGCTCATCAAAAAGCTCTCTTAGATGGTATACTATGGAATTAGCATCCATAGCCTCATGCTGCTTTTGCAACTCAGCTGACATAGTAGCAAGCATAATGCAGCTTGCCATCTCACTATCATTGAGATGCTTTTGATATGCCTTCTGAACATCTTCAGAAGCATTAGCAGTAGGGAGATTAGGGAGTGCCTCATCTAGGACATAGCCAATCTTTTCCGATTTGAGAACTATTCTCAGATTCCTTAGCCAATCCAAAAAATTGGGCCCAGTCAACTTATTTGATTCCATTAGCGATCGCAAATTCACACTTGTCATGATGATGATTCTAGCAACCTAGATGTAAAATAGAACATGTTAGAATGTACATAAAATGCATGTTTATTAGGTCTTTAATAAATTGCATTATGGCTCCCACTATTTTATTGCGAATCCATAGCCCTCACTATGAACCCAAGAGAACTTATATGGAAGTTCTCCTAGTGGGTCGATATCCAACTAGCTAAGATAACCTTAGGCAACTCAACAAGCTATCCTTAGTTTGGTTGGTAGGTATCTAATTCATACCAATTGCATTATTCATGCAACTATCGAATCTTGTGCTATCAACTTATTTATGTGTGCACATACATTGGGCTATCGACTCTTGATATGTGTACATTTCATGTATACAAACCCAACTTCACCTCCAATACACTTTAACCTTGGCGCAAATCCAACAAGTTAATAATATCGGTTAAGTCTAACCCATTAATCGTGAAATATAATTTCAATGGATTGAACATATTCTTATAGAGTGAGCTTGAGGCAACTCAACAACCCTAACTCTAGAAGAACTATGGTTCTCCCCATATTAATGGAAGGCATAAGACTTAATTGTTTATTTAGTACGGGATTTCTTTGTTAAGTCTCATCAAGTTATTATTTCATGCTTTTATATATCATACATTCATCACATTGATATATAAAGATAGTTACATTAACTATATGGCATGATAATGGACATACTAAAGTCAATGTCTTGAGCCAAAGAGAAATTGACTAGGTCTTACCTAGGTATATGCATGAATTTACAACCCAAAATAGAAATCAAATTCCTATTTCTAAGTCTTCTTGTTTATGGTACCATCTCCTTTGCTTCTTGCTCCTTGCTCCTTTGTATCTTCATTCTATCCTAATCCTATGTAATCTAATTACATATTTCAAATTATAGAAAACCTCAATTTACATTGAGGGGAGTAAGATGAGAAGAGAAATACATAAGAAAGAAAAAGAGGTAGGGACACGCAGGCCCTATTTACCATAAAACAAAATAATTTCATGCATGCTCAATCACATTGGGCCTAAGTCCATAATCACATCATGCCTTTTCATACACTCCTAACATGAATTCTCTAATGCACAAAATAAAAATGACAATTTTGGATTTCAATTTGTAAATCGATTCAACACTTAAATCGAAATTGTCTATATGTGTTCTTCGGTTAATTTAATTTTGTATATCATTTTAAAGTGAAATTTAATATTTAATCAAATTAAATTAAATTCCTTATTTCCAGAAATAATTCAAAATTAATTCTCCTTAAAATCAGAATATTATGATGTTAAAATTAAACAATTTAATTTTAATATACATACCAATTTCTAGTCATCCTAGAACTATAATTGCACAACTTAAATTAATTCAAAATTAATTTCTAAAAATTCTAAAAATTTCCAGAACATCAAATCACCATTCTAATTATCTTTAGGTCAGCTCAAGTTCATCAAAATATTTTTGGCACAAGCCAAAATTACTAAGACAAACGAACCAACACACTTAGACGCTCAAAATGACTAATTCGATATCTATAATTTTTAAAATTTTAAATGCTTGCAAAATAATTTTGGCATGCATCTAACATCAAAATAACATATTTTTAATCACATAAAAATTTTTTCAAGGTGCTGGAAATAAAATAAACACATACAAAAATATCAAACAAAACAGCCCCACCGGGTAAGCTAAAACAGTCCCATTTTTGTGTTTGTTTGAAAAATTAATTAAAATAATTTTTAATTAATTATTGGACACTTCCAGAGGCATAAAAATATTTTCAATATGTCTAAATAATTTTTTCATAATTAAATTACAAGAAAAATGCAACCAGCCCCATCAATTAAGCCAAACAACAACACATGTTCATAAACAAGGCAATTTTAGGCAATTTTGAAATAAATCCGAAATTAATTATTTGAATCACATTCAAATCATTTTTAAATCAAAATAATCATTATTAATCATCTCATTATCAGATTAAAGAACTAAAAATGTGTAAATCATATTTTACAAATTAATTTCAATTTTTCAAAACCTATTGATCCAAAATCACCAAAAACATGCAATCCCATTGAACTTTCAATTAAAATTAATTTTAATGGATACAAGGAGGATTTGATATGAATGTTAGGTTTTGAAGAATTAATCATATTCATAAACGCAGTGAAAAATAAAATTTTTCAAAATCCAAAATTAAAGATCATTCTTGTACTATTAAAACTAATTTATATAAATTTAAATGTTAAAAATTATACCTTGTAATTTTTATTTGTTTTTCAAATCTTCACTTTTTTGGGTTGTAGCAAACCACAAAAATTCACACAAGGATGTCTCTAATGATAATCCACGTGAAGAATGAAGAAGAAACTATCAAGAGAAAATGGTTTGAATAAATTCGAAGTGCTAGCTTTGAAATTGTTCTTGAGAGAATTTTTAGTGTCTTAAAAATATTTTTTTCACAAAAAATATTTTCATGTCTATTTTCTTTCATTTGATGTCTTTTCTATTTTAATCAAATTCAAAAATAAGATGAAAGTCAAAAATGGAGAAAATGACAACTAATGAATAGTAATTGGCCATAATTGGCCTAATTATAGCCAATTATAGCTGTTGGCCAACGGATGGAAGCTGCAGGCGCGCTCGGCCTGATGCGGGCTGCCGCTGGGTAGCCCAGCTGCCCGCAAGGCAGGCCAGTAGCCTGCATATCCCGCACGCGCCCGTGACACTCCCAAACGATTTTTTCGTGCGATCTCATCGTGATCCATCCTAAATTAATTCTCTCATATTTTGGATCCTATCCAAGACCATTTTTCTCATTCTCCATATCTTCAATGCGTGTGACCCATTAGGTTCCTGGTTATGTTTTCCACTTAAATTAACAATTAATTTAAGCAAGTCATGAGCAGTATCTAGCAACATATCATGACCCCCAATTGACAGGAAAGTTAGTAGTTTGACTACGAACCTTTCCATAGACAATTTCTGTGCAATTATTCCTTTCACCATTCTATACCCCACTTGGTTCAGAGTATGAACATGTGTCAACTTCCACTAGACTGACTACATCACGTCTAGTCCAAGTAATGTTAATTCTTGTCCTTGAGGCTCATTACTCTATTAGATATGTCATTGAAGACTAACTTTATGACATTTCCACTCCGGCTAGAGATTCCTGAGTAATGACCATGACAAGAGGCCATGGGTATACACTCCTTCTATCAAAAGTGGTGAATCCTTTGTTGGTTACCCAATTACGTTCGAATACCTCAAGCTGTATCCAATCACTACCCTATGAGCTACCTCTCTCAGGCAACAAGGAATAGTGTCAAAATACAGAATCAATATTCAAGATATCCTTGAATACCTCAAGTCTAAGGATACTTTCACCATTGCTATTATGCGACTATCATTGACATTTGAATAGATTATCCATATGATTGTCTCATAGTTGGTCATCCAATGTACTTAGCTACAGTTAGCAAGCATCCACATTTTAATTCTAAACATCTCATGTTTATAGATTATGAGATCTACTACTCGATCCAATCAAGGAGTGTAACATGTGCTAGTCTGTCTAGATTAATAATGTCCTGTCTCATTAATCCTTTGACTAGGGATAATTTTGATACTAACATAATTACACATGATAAGAAGCTCAATATCATGATCTCATCATGATTTCCTTCATGCTATGTTATGTATCAAGGACTTCATTAATTGATTTAAGATCACTTATCAATTCATATGTCAAATGAACATCAACTTAATGAAAAAGTCTTTTATTAAGCAAATAAATTTGTACAATAAGTGCTAAAGGTGATTGTCTTTAGAGCACTACTCTAACAGAACATTTCTATCCAAGAATGCACAATCTTTCATTGGTGTGACTATTCTAGTTTCATGTTTTGACCATTGCTTCACAGCTATGAGCACTTGAACCTGAGAGAATTAGCACTAAGGATTTTCATTGGCATGGCTTTGCTAGTAATGGGTGTGAAACTAATGTTTCATGGTGTCAAACTTAGCCCTTATCCTACTAGTCATTAATAGTGTATGAAAGTGCTACCACATCATTATTTTAAAAACTAATGCTTAGATTATCATATAAATTTTTTTTTTCAATTTTCGAGTTTATTATTAGCAGAATATTTATTACCATATTTTTCTCTTTTTTATCTTTTAAATATGTAATTAGTGATGTAAATATTTTGATTTAAAAGTACTCATTCATTAAACCATAATATTCAAAAATATATTTATAAATAATGCCAAATATATTAATTAAAAAATTCACTCTTTTATAAATCCTACATGCCACAAATTTTACATCAAAAGAAATTCTTAAAATTTAATTATGCAATACAATACCCAAAATATACAAAAAGAAAACAAACTACTGCAATTTGATCTTGGGGTTCTCCCTTCTTCCGTTGTCCTAACGCAACAGATACGTCTACTAATCTGTTTAGCTTAGTGGTACATTTGCCAAATATCCAATAATTATATAATTATTTCTAAAATAAAATTTTAGAAACTACAATTAGTTTCCTAAGCATGCGAAAACATTCAAATAATATCAAAATTATTTACATCATGTAAAAATATAAAATTTATCATTTATAACATTTCATTCATTAAGTATGCTTGAAATTCTCTAACAATACAAGACATACAATTTTTAATACCATTTTAATAATCTACATTTTTATTTTACTTGATAGCCCATGACATTTTAGATCGAATCTAAACACTAGATATAGGATTTCTGCTCTTTAACAGTACACTCAGCGCCCACTTAATTATTTTATAACTCGGTATTTAATGCCTACATTTTCAATAACAACTTAGCACCTTTTTGGTGTCTACTAAATTCAAACTCGGCACTATTTATTGGTATCTACATAATTTCAAACTCAACACTATTTCTTAGTGCCTACATAAATTAAATCTCAGTACTATTTTCTAGTACCTACATATCTACCCTTTTTATTGGCATGCTAACTTATCATAATTTCTAGTTCTCAACTAAATGTTATAGGACTTAATTATATTTGTTACCTTTATTATTATTTACATAAATTATGTATGTATTACTAACATAATTTCACATAAATGCAATAATCTCTATTAAATATTTTATAATATAATACTTGCTCATTTAATCATTATAACTATAAGAAAAGTCAAAAAATATATTTTTCTATCACAAAATTCAACAACCCACACATATAAACAAGTTGCCCCATTCTGAACAGAATTTATGTATCATATTGTCCTGCAGTTTTCATCCATTGTTAAATAGAATTTGGACAAGTGATAAACTAATAAAATGTAGTTACATCTCTTCTCTTTAATTCTTAGAAGAACATTAAAATTAAATTTTTTAGCAAAAATTATGAATTTTTCACTAAACTATATTCATTCCATTATGCCCAGTATTTTACTAAACAAATTTCCAATTCAAACTTTGAGTCCACTTTACACCTGATTTTAGGAATATTCAGGTCTAATGGTCTAAATCAAAGTTAAAGCCCTATGTCTTAACATTCCAATCCAATACGAAACACTCAAAAATAATTTTCATAACTCAACTTATGACCAAAAAATTAGACACTATTCATAAGATGAATTTTCTAACATTTCAATTAATTCCTACAATTTCCATCATCATGCATCAACATCATATTCAAATTCTTATTTTCACATTCATGGCATCATTTAATAGCAAATTCATCACTCAATCAAAATATCAAAAATTACATACACAATTACAAATAATATCACAAAATAAAAAAATCAACATTTTCCATATTGAATTTTTGTCAAATGTACATACATCAAAAAGGCTACTTCTTTTCACTCTTCTCTTCTTCCTAATTAGCTTTCTCCTTGCCCTTACTTCCTATTTGATTATGGACCAAAGATTGTTCACCTCCTTGGCCTAACAACAATTTCACACTAATCGAGCACTAAACATACTAATCAACTGTTAATCACCATTAACATAACAATAACCCTAAATTACCAACCTTAATGGTAACTAACCCCAAAATCAAAGGAAAAAAAAAAGGAAAAGTAAGAAGATAAAAAATCTAGCCTCACCTTTGTAGATCTTCAAAATGACCAAAATCTTCTTTCTCTTTTTCTCTTTTTTTCTTCCTTCCTCTTCCTTTGTTTTACTCACTTTGCTTCACTTTCTTGTTAATCTTGCCTTAATCTAAATTTTTTCCATCTAACCTTAGCTTTAATTGAAGAAAAAAAAAGAAGAACAATGGGGGGAGAGGTCACGGCTACAAGGAGAGAAGAAGAGAGAGTTTTCTTTGGTTAAGATGAGGAAGCAGAAGAATTAATGACAAAAAAGCGAAATTTGACTTTTATAGTTGGACTAGGCGAGTGGTTAAGATTAATATATAATCTTATCCCTCATTGGTATATTAATTTAAATCACTCATACTTTATTTTAATCCAAAGAATATTCTTCTCCTTAGATAAAGAATATTCCATTTTTATACCTTCTTAAAATATGTGTCAAAAACAATTTCTATTTCTATTTCGTTTAGCAAAAAAATTATTTTTTTCTAAATTTTAGTTTCGAACTTCAAAATTCTCAATTAATAATATCCAAAATATTTTTCTCATATTTTATTATCATTTCAATTTTTTTCCTTTCTTGTCCGAATTTAGACCCCGATCAATTCGGCTCGCTGAATATCGGTCACCTGTAACCATGGCCTAAATTATCGGGCATCACAATTTTTCCCTCCTTAAAAAAATTTTGTCCTTAAAATTTATCTTTTTAACTGAAGTGGAACAATTGTGGATACTGAGCCTTCATCACCTCTTCATTTTCCCAAGTTGCTTCTTCCAAATTATGATTCTCCAAAGAACCTTTAACAAATGTACATTCTCGTTCTGTATCTCTTTCATTTCTTAGGCTAGAATTTTCACTAACTCCTCTTCATAAGTTAGATCTGGTCATATCTATTTAGGTTCTGCTAATACAATATGAGATGGATTTGATCGATATCTTATCAATATGGACACATGGAATACGTTGTGAATCTTGTCTAACTCTGATGACAGAGTTAATCTTTATGCCACGGGACCTATGCGTTCTAGTACCTCGTATGGTCCAAGGAACCTAGGACTCAACTTTCCCTTCTTTCCAAATCGGAAAATCCATTTCCAATGTGAGACTTTTAAGAATACTTTGTCACCAACTGTATACTCAATATCCCTTCATTTCAAATTTGTGTATGATTTTGTCTATCAACAGAAGCTTTTAGCCTATCTCTTATTACTCTCAATTTTTCCTCTGTCTGCTACACTAACTATGGACCCACTACTTTCTTTTCACTAAGCTTGGTCCAATAAAGCAATGTTCTACATTTCCTCGAATACAAGGCTTCATATGGGGCCATATCGATGCTGGCTTGGTGACTATTATTGCAGGTAAATTCTATCAATGGAAGATATTTGTCCTAACTGCCTTCAAATTCCACCACACAACTCCTCGACATATCTTCCAATATTTGTTCACCCTCTCTAATTGTCTATCTATTTGTGGGTGGAAAGTTGTGCTGAAATTGAGTCAAATACCCATGACTTTATGCTAACTTTTCCAAAATTGTGAAGTGAACCTCGGGTCTTAATACGAAATGATTGAATAAGTACACCATGTAAATGAACTATCTCATTAACATAGATCTCTGTCAAATGGTTAAGTGGACAATCCATCCTGATTAGTAGAAAATGAGTTGATTTGGTGAGTCGGTCCACCACTATCCATACTGCATCATGCCTCTTTTTTGTAAAAGGCAAACCAAAAACAAAATCCATTCTAACTATTTCCCATTTCCACTTTGGAATTGAAATTGACTACAATAATCCACTTGGTACTTGATGCTCAGCTTTCACTTACTGACAAGTTAAACATCTGGTAGTATACTCTATGATATCTCTCTTCATTCCTGGCCACTAGTAATATGCCTTCAAATCATGATACATTTTGTTGCTTCTCACGTGAATTGCATAAATAACATTGTGAGCCTCTTTCAAAATCTCTCGTTTCAATTCTGCTATATCTGGCACACATAACCTGCCCTTATGCCTTAAACTCTCATCTGCTTCAATAGTAAATTCTAGTTTTTCACCCTATTTCACTATTTCAAATATTTCCTTTAATTTTGTGTCTTGCTTTTGATTGTCCTTTGTTGGATCAATGTGGGTTGAATTCGCAATTCTGCCAAAATAATATATAAATTACTTATTATCTCTTTATTAGATATTTAATCGTGTTCACTTAGTAAATTTGAGTTTTAACATTTACCTATTAGAGTTTTTCTACTCAAAGCATCAGCTACCATATTTGCCTTACCTGGCTAATAATCAATTATACAATTGTAGTCTTTGATCAATTCTAACCATCTCCTCTATCTCAAATTGAGTTCCTTTTATGAAGGCAAATATTTTACACTTTTATGATCTGTATGGATATAATATTGCTCGCCATACAGGTAGTGTCACCATATTTTCAATGAAAACACAATGTATGCTAATTCCAGATCATGTGTCGAATAATTTCTCTCATGAGGTTTTAGTTGTCTAGAAGTATAAGCGATCACTTTTCCTTCTTACAATAGTATGTAGCCTAAACCATTTAAGGAACCATCATTATACACCACATAATTTTTTCCTTCAGTATGCTATGTCATCACTGGTGCTTCTATCAGCATTTTCTTCAACTTATCAAAACTAGTCTAGCACCGGTCTATCCACTCAAACCTGGTCTCCTTTCTAAGCAATTTTGTCAACGGTGAGGCTATCATTGAAAATCCTTTCATGAACCTCCATTAATAACCAACCAAACCAAGAAAACTTCTCACCTCTATCACATTCTGAGGTGGTTTCTAATTGATGATTGCCTCTACCTTGTTCAAGTCAACTCTAATCCCTTCGCCTGAGATATTATGCCTTAGAAAGGCCACTTCATCCAACTTGAATGCACATTTTGATAACTTTGCATATAATTGATTCTCTCTCAAGGTATGAAGACCATAAAGATGTTGATCATGTTCTTCTTTGCTTCTAGAGTACACCAATATATCATCTATGAACACCACCATGAACTGGTACAAATAAGGCCTAAAGATTCTATTCATTAGATCCATAAATGTTGTTGGGACATTTGTTAGGCCAAAAGGCATTACCAATAACTCATAATGACCATACCGAGTCCTAAATGTTGTTTTTGAAATGTCTAATTCTCTAATTCTCAATTAGTGATAACCTGATATGAGGTCAATTTTAGAAAATACCCTTGCACCATTCAACTGATTAAATAAGTCATTAATTCTCTGCAATGAATGTATGTTCTTAAATGTCATCTTGTTAAATTGACAATAATTAATGCACAAATGAAAGGTGCCACCCTTCTTTCTCACAAATAAAACCGAAACACCCCAAGGTGAGACACTGGGTCTAATAAACCCTTTTTCTAACAACTTTTGCAACTACACTTTTAATTTTGTTAGTTTAGCAGGTGCCATTCTGTAGGAGTGTTGATATTTGGGCTATGCCTAGCAAAACATCTGTGGCAAACTCTATCTCCCAGACAGGTGGTAACGTTGGGAAGTCCTCAGGGAAGATATCTAGATATTCACATGTTATAGGAATCTCTCGGAGATCTAGACTCCCTTTCTTGATATCTACAATATGTGCCAAAAATGTTTCACATCCCTTTTTGATAAGCATACATGTCTTTGTAACAGAAATGACATTAGTCAAGTATGGTCGATTCTCGCCCAAAACAATCACGTCATCCTGCCTCAAATTCTTGAAAGTCACTCTCCTATACTGACATTCCACCACTGCCCTATGCTGAGTTAACCAATCCATCCCCAAGATTGTATCAAACTCATGAAATGGCAACTCTATTAGGTCAGCTAGGAATTCTACATTCTAAGCTTTGACTGGACTATTTTTATAGACTCAGCTAACTTTCACTCCATGACCAAAGGATTTGTCACTAATATATCATAATTTATATCCTCTACTACCATATTACCTTGACTAGGTGGTGACATGCATAAATATGAATGTGTAGAACTCGAATCTATCAGTGCAAATAAATCAATATCATAAAGGGAAAATTTACTGATAATGACATTCAGGGTATCCTGCTCCTCACGAGTTCTCATGGCATATCATCAGGCTATTCACTGATTATAATACACTCTAACCAATCCTGTAGCTTCTATACTGTCCATGTCCCCTACCTCTGCCTCGAGTGAAATTCTAAACCTGAACCAATACTACACCACCAACACCACTTCCTCTGGGGCAATCTTTTTATTTATGCTTAGTAGATCCACTACATAAGCATGCTCCAGTAATACACCAACAATCACTGGTATGTGATCTTCAACAATTTTGACATGTGATAGATATAAATCTCCGTTTACCCGAAGCTGGTGTCCTAGTTGTAAACCTTTCTGGCCACATCTGTTGACTTTGCCTAGCTAAAAAGGCTAGTCCAGAACTCCGTGATCGGAAAAACCTAGCCTAGTCATCCAGTAAAAAGGGACAGACAATGCTAATTGTCGATCTCCAGGGTGGCTCTTCCTGTCAAATTCCATTTTCATACTCAATGAAGCTTAAGAGAGTAAGGAGAAAGCGAGAGATTAGGATTTATCAAATTTTAATAATCTATTTATAAACTTTAGAAACTCAAATTGACAAGGAGCTAGATCAAAGGAGCAAAGGAAAGGAGAAAGAGAAGTAAAGAGAAAAAAGAGGTTTGTGCATAACCTAAGGCAATAGCCTATTTTATTTTTTATTTTTTTTATTTGCATGATTTGATTATTTGGCATGTTGATAATTCTGAATTAATAGAATTTTGTAATAAAAATCTTGGGGATACATATTTGCTAGACTTAGGATTTAATTTGGTAAAAATTGAATGTGATTAGTTTGTATGTTCTTTGCTGGAAAAGGATGAGCAATGAGCACTTAAACTGCTATAACTTAATTTATCGAACTTGGTTTTGCATGTTCTTTATTGGGTTTGAAAGCTAAGACATAGGGCTATAACTTTTATAGAGACCATAAAACCTGAATTTGTTTATAATTGTCCATAAAAATTCATAAAGTTCAGACTTAGAATCTATCCAGAAATTTATGGGCAGAATTGTTAGTGACTAGTCAGTTTTCACTTTATCATATCTTTTGATACATAAATCAGAATTAAGTGATTCAACTTTCATATAAGATCAAGAGCTAAAATTTTTAAGAAGACCTTATAACTAAATTCAGATTTTAACAGGACCAAAATTAAGGTCCAAAACAGAGAACAAAATCTGCCAGTGATAGGGCAACATATGAGATGAGAAATGAAATGAGTAAAATGATGAGAACTTTGTTATATTATGTAAATATTATTTTAATTGAGTGATTATGTGATTTTTTTGAGACATTATACACATGAAAAAGTGTGAATATAATTGTTATGAATTTTAATGAAATTGTATAGAACACCTAACTAGAACTAACTTAGGATAGTTTGACATGCCAAATAGGGGGGAGTATGATGAAAATGATTAAATCCATTAATGGTATGATTATCTACGCTAGATTTGGTATTATTATCTACGCCGGGTTTGGCATTTTTATCTACACCGGGTTTGGCATTTTCATCTACGCCGTGTTTGAAATTGTTATCTATGTCGGGTATGACATTATTATCTATACCAAGTTTGGCACGGTTATCTATGCTGGGTTTGGCATTGTTATCTACGCCAGGTTTGGCACTTATATGCGCACATCATGTTGCCCGGGTGGCACTCCTAAGTGCCTGGATGGCAACTCTATTATCCTAGTCAGTGGTTCATAGGTGTCTTGGGCATAAATGAAAACATAAATAAAGAAGTTATTGAACATAAATGAATTATTGAAAATAAAAATGGAATTATGAATTGTGACATGGATAAAAAAAAGATTTAGTTTTATGGGCAATGAAAAGCTATCGATAATAATGAGTTGATAAAGTAAAATAAATATAAGATATAAAAGAATAAAATTTATGAATTATAAGTTGCATGAAAAAAAATGATTGAGTATGATTTGTAACATGCATTAATAGATGATTGAGTGTTGTGGACAAAAACAAATTATTGAAAATAAAAAAAAGGAAATCATGAATTGTAAAACGAATAAGAACGATGATTTGATTATGTTAAACAAAAATGAGATACAATAAAATAAATTGATGTTATGCATACTAGAATATTATGAAATGTATGTTTGTATGATTTGATCATGAATTCATATATGAAAATGCATGTGTCATTAAAATAGTTAATTTTCTTATTTATATGCACCACTAAGCCAAGGGCTTAGCATGGGAATTTCTCTCGCATAGGTATAGCAAAGAATAAGTAGACAGTAGTAGATAAAGCTAACGGTCACCTGATCCGTAGAGCAGTGTATTTCAACCACTGTGGGTCACACAACTTTTGTATATTATCTTTTGAATTTTATTTTGTAGTAATTATAAAATAAACAACACTTTTTTGTAAAGAGCATATTATATAAAAATATAGTTTATCTTTCATGTTATATTTCTTTTATACTGCAAAATAAATAAATAGTAAATAAAAATGAATGATTTTCATATATACAAAATTTAAAAATGATATTTTAATCGATAAGGTCAGCGTAGCACTCCCTCATCCGGGCACGAGCTGCTGGGGTTAAGGGGTATTATAGTTTTTGGTATTAGAGCACCAGGTTGGTGTTTTCGGATTTTGGTATTAAGGCCCAGTTTGGGCGGTTTTAGGATTTTAAAATGGTTTTCAAAAAAATAATTATGACATGTGTGTACCCACAATTAAGTATTAAAGTTGCTGCTTACTGATTAGGGTCATTAATTTACAAGATAGGTAGAGTATGGCTTTAGGGTCACGACATATTGTGGCCGAAAGAGGCGAAAGTAATGAGCCTACAAGGACAGAGGCTTCATCGCGACCCAATAATCGGCAAGCTACTGCATCTAGATCTGGTGCTAGCTCATCATGAGAGCAGTCTATTGCGGGCATCGGAAAAACAGAGCTTATGAAAAACATGATAGATTTACTGCAAAGAGCACCACCACCGGGTCAATAGGGTTTAGAACCACAGTCTCTATAATTTGAGATTCTTATAAATAACCCATTAGGGCACAGTGTGAGGGTTAGCAAGGTGTTTAATGGTTTCCCTATTGAAATTCAAGGTAGGCAATTCCCAACAGATTTGATAGAGTTACCATTCCATGAGTTCGATGTGATCTTGAGAATGGATTAGTTGGCTCGTTATGGATTGGTAGTGGATTGTGGAAGAAGACAGATGATCATCAAAATTCCAGAACAAGATGAGATAGTGGTGATGGGTGAGAATAGAAGATATATAGAAAATGTGATATCAGTATTGAAAGCTCAGAAACTCATTAGTAAGAGGTGCGAAGCATACTTAGCGTATGTGGTGGATATAGAAAAAGCAAGTCCGAAGTTGGTGGATATACCTACTGTTAGTGAGTTTCCCAATGTTTTCCAGAGGAGTTTCCAGGATTACTTTCAAATAGAGAAATTGAATTTGCTATCGATTTAGTACCTAGCACCACTCCTATTTCCATTACACCAAATAGGATGGCACCAGCGAAGTTGAAAGAGTTAAAGGTACAGTTGCAAAAGTTGTTAGATAAGGGTTTTATATGACCCAGTGTATCACCATAGGGTGCTTCAGTATTATTTATGAAGAAGAAAGATGGCACCTTACATCTTTGCATCGATTATAGGCAACTTAATAAGGTGACTATCAAGAATAAGTACCTGTTGCCTAGGATTGATAACTTATTTCATCAATTAAAGGGTGCACCCATATTTTCAAAGATAGATTTTTGATCGGTGTATCATGAACTGATGATAAAAGAGTTAGATGTACCTAAGATGGCATTCAGGACTCGTTATGGTAATTATGATTTCTTGGTTATGCCCTTTGGATTGACGAATGCACCGGCAGCTTTTATGGACCTGATGAATCGCGTGTTCAAGCCATATTGCTGCCCAGATATTAGACCAAGAAGGGGGGGTTGAATTGGAGTTTCTAAAATTAAACTTTAAAGTGCGGAAATAAAATTGCTAATTTTAGAAGGGATAGAGAAAATCAGACACAAAGATTTATAGAGGTTCGGGTATTAACAAACCCTACTCCTCTCCCCAATCACAATTGGGAATTTTACTAACACACTAAGTGTTACAATGGAGTTTTACAAGCTCACTCCAAACTATGGTGTTTCTCACAATGGCTCACACCTAACCCAGAAATCCTTTGTGTTTTAATGGCTCACACAATAACTAATTCCTTTGTGTTTTACAGGCTCACACAAACAACCTACACTTGTGTTTTACAGGCTCACACAATAACCTACACTTTGTGTTTGGCAGGCTCACACAAACAACCTTTTAAATTTGTGTTTTGGAGGTTCACACAACTAACCCTTACAAGTGTTCTTCTCTTAACCCAGAACTACCCAATGCTCACTTGAGTAAAGATTATAGAGAGAACCACTTATAAATCTTTATTGCTCAAATATGAGGAGCAAAAAGATTTTTACAGAGAATAGATTTGTTCACAAAGCATAAAAATACAAGATAGCTTGTGATTTGAAATATAAACTAACCTTTTCTTTTTCTTATTATTCTCTTATCATCCTCTTGTTTCTTAATGCATAAATGACTTCCATTTATACTCCCAAGGCTAAATATAGCCGTTGGGGTGCATTAATTTAGAAACTAGTCGTTATACCAACCAAAAAATCGCGCCTGACATTTTTCTCTTTCATTGGTCACGGGCGTGAATATGCTTGTCGCGGGGGTGATAGTTTTTCCCAAGCCGTGACTGAAGTGGTGACCTTGGTCGTGAAGCTCTCTGGAATGTCTTGACATATAGAGTCACAGGCGTGACGTTAATTAGTCACGGGCGTGACACTCTTCCCAGCCATGAGAGAAGTGGTGACTGAAGTCGTGAAGCTCTCTGGATGAAATTAAATATATCCTTCACGGGGGTGACACCTACATTCACGGGGGTGAACATCTTCACAGCCGTGACCAAAGTGGTGACT
This sequence comes from Triadica sebifera, assembly GCA_023653625.1. Taxonomy (NCBI): domain Eukaryota; kingdom Viridiplantae; phylum Streptophyta; class Magnoliopsida; order Malpighiales; family Euphorbiaceae; genus Triadica; species Triadica sebifera. The sequence goes on along the minus strand of CM042903.1, from coordinate 10,695,471 downwards.
CTGGTCGTGAAGCTCTCTGGTTGAATTTACAGAACTCTTCACGAGAGTGACACCTCAAGTCACGGGGGTGACTGAAATGCTTTCTTCACGGTTTGGTTTTCCTTCATGGCCGTGAACTTCAAATGTTGGTTTTGGTAACGGTTAGCTTTCTTCACGGGGGTGACTCCTTGAGTCACAGCAGTGAACATGCTACTTCTTACTTTTTATTTCTTTAAGGATTATTCTTCCAATTCTCCATTCTTGCCATTTTATGTCCTGTATAATATACTTTCAAAAACAAGTATGTTAAATACAATATTGCTATATTATTTATTATCATCAAAATGACGGAAATACCCCTTAAGGTTAACAATCTCCCCCTTTTTGATGGTGACAAATAATCTAGCAATATGTGATTTTGAGAAGTCTCCCCCTCAAAATATACTTAGGATAAAAAAATTATAATGTGCAAGAATAGTAAATAAAGATGTAGCATTTAACTTGATTTTAAGTATATGCAAGTTATATGAGAAGTATATCCAATACATACCATAATTCCTTTTCAAGATATAAAGTGTATGTAAGGTGTATTTAAGATATATCATGGCATGTTGTAACTTGCTTTGATAAACAATTCTTATATTGCTAGTTTGATACTACTTTCCCTTATCATATTCTATTGCATATTGTTTATTGCATATGGCATATTGCTAGTTTTCTCCCCCTTTTGTCATCAATCAAAAAGAATATGTAGATTGAAGTAAACAAAAGCAAATATATATTATAAAGGAAAGAATACAAAATAAAGAAAGGAAATTTAAGATTTCCTATATACCAAAACAAAACAACAAAAATAATGATCAAACATAGCAAATTTAGGCTATACTCTAGCCTATATCCTAGCCAGACATCCTATCACGAAGCCTAGCTACTTCAGCCTCAAGGCTGTCTATTCGAGACTCTATGAAGTCCTTGAGGTTTTCCAATCTCTCGTCCATGGAAATCTACAGCTGCTTGAAACGTGGTGCCAAGAGGTCGACCACCTGCTGTCTAAAGACGGTGTGGAGGCTGAGGACTGTCCAATGTCCTGCTCGATGAGTGGAGTTGTTTCCTCAATCCTAACCCTCTTCTTCTGCTAGACTCCCTGGAGGCCTGCTTTAAAATCCTCCGTGTCATGATCTTCCCAGATAATTTCTCCAGCAGTATCAGTGAAGCGGTAGAAGATATCGTTTTGAAAAATGATTCTGACAGCTGCTCCCATCTTGATGAATGACTCTACATCCAACCTATCTCGTGGGTGTGCAGGAATGATGTTGAACTGGTGGTTATCCATCTTCAAGTAATTGAGCTTCACTGTCATATGAGTGACATAAGCTCCAATCAATATATCTCCTGTGGGCTTTGTAGCGATTGAGAGAATATGGTTTGCAAACCATCTTGAGAGTGCAACTGTGACTCCCCGTCGATCCATCTCGAATAGGAAGAGTTCTGACTTCCTAATTGTTCCATTGCTCTCTCCCCGAGCAAAAATGCTATAGGTTAGAAACCTATGCAAATACCTGTGTACTGGGGTCCTGAGATGTGTGCTCTTAGTTTTCTTGACATCCCAGCTGCACTCCGTGCCAAAATGTGTCCATGCTGCAGGGGCAGAGAATTCTTCCTCAGTCTCAGTTAGAACGCCATCAGATGGTAGGTTGAATAATTCTCCAAATGCAATGGCGCTGAGGGTGGTTGTATTATTGCAGAGTTGGAATTTCACCACTCCGGTTGGTGAAACCTGCAAGGTGCTTAGGAATTCCAGCGTTGGCTCCCGTAGAGTTGGCAGATGAATGTCAACAAATTCTCGTAGATGACAGGCTTGAAGTTGCGCTGTCATAGCCATCTCGAGTCCGAGATTATGGACTGTCTGCCATTCGAAGGACCTTGAAGATAGAATTGGTCTCTTCTTCAAAGTTGCATACCGGGGATGGCAACTTTCGGGAATGATGTTCATGAGGTAATCTGAATACCTCTTTGGTGAATGGGACTTCTTTCTCTTCCCTTTTGATGAAGCAGACTCCATATTTCAAGATTTAGTAGTTGAAGGAATTTAAGAAGATTTTTGACAGAGAGAAAATATGATGAAATACCCTAAAAATGTCTGTTTCTTGTTGAAGATTCGAACTTTTTATGGTATTTATAGTGAAATTTCAAGGCTTTGGGGTCGGAATCTTCAATGTCTCAATGAATGAGAGTGAATGAGAGCGGTTTTGGGAGTTAGAGAGTTGAAATGAAAAGTGTAACCGACTGTTTTCTTATATATTCGATAGATTCACTGGCGTGACTAATGGTTTCACGGGCATGAATAGTCGTGTTCACGGTTTGCTGAAGCAGTGTTCCACCCATGAATGAAAGTGTGAATAATTTCACGGGTGTGATAGATGAACATCACGGTCGTGAATGATCATAGATCACGGGGGTGAAAATATTGTCACGGGCGTGAACTATTGAAGTTCACCACTTATACCCGTGAAGCAAGCCGTGACACAAGGGGTGAAAGCTTCTGTTAGTTTGGGGTGTAATTGGTCACGGGAGTGAAATTATGTCACGGCCGTGAGGGATCTTTGCCACGGGCGTGAATCAAGCCGTGAAACTATGTTTCACCACTTGAAGCAGTGAAACATCCTGTGACCCGAAGCCGTGAACGACACTGCCTCTTTGGGCCACTTAAGTCACAGGCGTGAGTGTTAGTCACGGGCGTGACTACCCTATAATTTTCATCAGATTGAAATTAGGTTCTGCAACAATCATTTCAATAAAAAATTTACTACATAAAGCATAAATTCTCATAAAAAAAATTTATTTTACAACTTGTGATATGTTTTAATATCATCAATTAAAATTCCTTATTCTTGTAATCACAAGGTTAATCCATCAATCATACCTAGTTCTCTTCTAATGAAATTAAATCTTTCCTCATTTAGAGACTTAGTGAAAATGTCTGCTAATTGCTTTTCTGTGCATACAAATTCTAATTCAACATCTCCATATTGAACATGATCTCTAATAAAATGATGTCTAATGTCAATATGTTTACTTCTAGAGTGTTGAATAGGATTCTTTGAAAGATTTATAGCACTAGTGTTGTCACATTTTATAGGTATATGGTTCATCTCATGACCATAGTCCTTAAGTTGTTGTTTCATCCAAAGAATTTGTGTACAACAACATCCAACTGCTACGTATTCAGCTTCAGCAGTTGAGAGAGCAACTGAAACTTGTTTCTTGCTAATCCAAGAAACCAAACATTCTCCAATGAAGTGACAAGTACCTGAAGTACTTTTTCTATCTAAAAGACTACCAGTATAGTCTGCATCTGAATATCTTATAATATAAAAAGATGAATTCCTAGGATACCATAAACCTAGATGCAATGTACCATGTAAATATCTTAAAATCCTTTTTACAGCAGTCAGATGAGATTCTTTAGGACATGATTGAAATCGTGCACATAAGCAAACACTATACATAATATCAGGTCTAGAGGCAGTTAGATATAAAAGTGATCCGATCATACCTCTATAAATTTTTTCATTAATTCTCATACCCTTTTCATCTTTGTCCAATTTTGTTGATGTGCTTAAAGGAGTCTTGGCATTTTTGCATCCTTTCATACCAAATTTTTTGATTAAGTCTTTGGCATATTTGGATTGGTTGATGAATATGCCTTCATTGCTTTGTTTGATTTGTAGACCAAGGAAATACTTAAGTTCTCCCATCATACTCATTTCAAATTCCCTAGTCATGCACTTAGCAAAATCTTGACAAAGCAGCTCATTAGTAGAACCAAATATTATATCATCAACATAAACAATTAGTGTCTCATGCTTATGCTTTTTGATGAACAGTGTAGTGTCAACATTTCCTTTTGTGAAATTATTTTCTAATAAAAAAGAACTTAGTCTCTCATACCAAGCTCTTGGTGCCTATTTTAAACCATACAAGGCTTTTGAAAGTTTAAAAACATGATTTGGCAAATCATAGCTTTCAAAACCTAGTGGTTGTTCTACATACACTTCTTCATCTACACAACCATTTAGAAATGCACTTTTCACATCCATTTGAAAAAGTTTGAAGTTCATGTGACATGCATATGCTAAGAGTATTCTTATAGTTTCTAATCTCGCTACAGGTGCATATGTTTCATCATAGTCTATACCTTTTTCCTGATTATATCCTTTTGTTGCTTTATTCCTGGTTATTAACCCTTGTTCATCTAACTTATTTCTAAATACCCATTTGCTGCCTATGATTGGATGATTTTTTGGTCTTGGTACTAGGTTCCATACCTTATTTCTCTCAAATTGGTTCAGTTCCTCTTGCATGGCAATTACCCAACTTTCATCATTAAGAGCCTCATTAATGTTTTTAGGCTCAATTTGAGAAATAAAAGCTATGTCATTGACTAAATGCTTGAAATGAGATCTAGTACTTACTCCTTTTGATAGATCACCAATTATTTGCTCTTTTGGATGATTTCTGTTCATTCTCCATTCTTTTGGAAGTTTTTGCTCCATTTGTTCTTAATTTTGAGGTAGTAGATTTTCTTGATCTTTTTCTTCTTTTCCATTTTCAATGACAAGTTTGTCCATATTATCTACAACATCATCAAGAGCACTACCTTTACAAGATCAAGTCTACTAGATTCATTAAAAACAACATGCATGGATTCTTCCACTATTAATGATCTCTTATTAAATATTCTATATGCTTTGCTGGTTGAAGAGTATCCTAAAAAGATACCTTCATCAGACTTAGAGGAAAATTTTCCAAGATTGTCCTTGGTGTTTAATATAAAACACTTGCATCCAAATACTCTAAAGTATGATACCAAGGGCTTTCTTCCATTCCATAGCTCAAATGAGGTTTTGTTTAAAAGAGGTCTTTTGAAAACTCGATTTGAAATATAACATGCAGTATTTGTGGCTTCTGCCCAAAAATAAGTTGGTAATTCATATTCATTAAGCATTGTTCTTGCCATTTCAATTAATGTTCGATTTTTCCTTTCAACAACTCCATTTTGTTGAGGTGTTCTAGGAGATGAGAAATTATGTGAAATGTCATGTTCAAGACAAAAACTTTCAAAGTTTTCATTTTCAAATTCTTTCCCATGATCACTTCTTATTTTTGAAATGCAGTACCCTTTTTCATTTTGAACTCTTTTAGTAAAGTTTTTGAAATTTTCAAAAGCATCACTCTTTTGAGCTAAGAAAATTACCCAAGTAAATCTAGAGTAATCATCTACGATGACAAATGCATAATGTTTACCTCCTAAGCTAGCAACTCTAGTAGGTCCAAATAAGTCTAAATGTAAGAGTTGAAGGGGTTTTGACGTACTTACAATGTTTTTTGCTTTGAAAGATGACTTGTGTTGCTTTCCTCTTTGACAAGGATAACATGTCTTGCCTTTTTCATATTTAACTCTTGGTAATCCTCTTACTAGCTCTCATGTGCTGAGACTTTGTATTAAGTCCATGTTAGCATGACCAAGTCTTCTATGCCACAGCCAAGATTCATCACTAGTAGACACAAGACATTTAGAGGAATTGTTAGATAGTTCATGTAAGTTTATTATGTATGTATTGATATCTCTATTTCCTTTAAATATTTCTTGACCATCAATAGAGATTACAAGACATTCATTTGAAGTGAAAATTACTTTGTTTCCGTTATCGCATAATTGACTTACACTTAACAGGTTATGTTTCAAGCCATCAACAAGTAAAACATCCTTAATAAAAATAGTACTATCAACACCAATGGTGCCAATGCCAATTACCTTACCCTTTGCATTGTTTCCAAAAGTAACTTTACCTCCATCAACACTTTTGACATCATTGAAGAGTTCTTTGTCTCCTGTCATATGCCTTGAGCATCCACTGTCTACTAGCCATGCATTTTTGTTTATTGTGGACTTGAGGCATACCTACAAAGTTAGAAATCAAGTATGATATTTAGGTACCCAAATGAGTTTGGGTCCTTGGGGGTTAGCACATGAAGGTTGCCAATGAGCCTTCCTTATCCAGCAATGTTTATTTATGTGACCTATTTCCATACAATAATTACATTGTCTAGGTCTAAACTTGCTTTTTGGTCTTGTACTGTATTTAAATGCCATAATTTTATTAATATGATTTTGAGAACAATGGCATTCACATTCATGATTAATTTTCATTTCTCTAGATGCATGCTTCTTATATATAAAGGCATGATTAGTCTTTTGAGGATTGTTTCTTAGGTTTACTAATCTTTGATTATTCCTTTTATGTATAGAGGGATTAGTATACTTATTCTTGGGTGCTTTTCCAGCAAGTGTGGAGATGTGAGGTTCTTTAGGTTTGACAAATATAGTTTTGTTAGAAGATGATGATGTGTCTTTAAACCCTAGACCATGTCTTACTAAAGGTGGTCTTTGAGACACAATGAGAGTGTCTAAGCTCTCTTTACCCTTGTGAAATTTAGAAATGGAATTTCTAAGTTCTTCAACTTCATTTTTCAAAGTATTGTTTTCTTTTAAAAGTGAAGCTGTTGAGGGTCTTGATGAGTATTCATCTAATGACTTTTGAAGAGATTCATTAGATGATTTAAGCTTTATGCTCTCCTTTTCTAAGCCATCTATCTTATTTTTCAAATTTGAGATATTATTTCTATAAGTACTAAATTTACTTCTATATTTCTCTAATTCTATATTTAATTCTTCTATTAGGCTTTGCTCATCATCATCATCATCACTATCACTATCATTATCACTACTATCATGATTGAAAGAGTATGAGTGTAGTGATCTTACTTTGTCCAAGATGTGATCCTCAATAGCCATGAAGCATAGGTTGACCTCTTCACTTTCATTATCATCTTTTTCGCTTGATGAGCTTTCGTCATCCCATGTGGCTTTGTGACCTTTCTCCCCACTGTCTCTTTGGAATTTGCTCTTATGCTTCTTGAGCCTTGGACATTCAGGTTTGATATGTCCTTTCTTTCCACATTCATAGCATTTTACCTCTTCCTTACTTTTGTGTGTATCATTTGAGGTTTGTTTGAGGTTTCTTTGCCTGAATTTTCTGGAATTGCTCATTTTCTTCTCAATGATTCTTTTTAATCTTCTTGAAAGCATAGCGATGTCCTCATTTTCATCATCACTCATTTCTTCATCATCTTCACTTTCTTCTTGAGATTTTGAAGTAGAGGCTTTGAGTGCTAATGGTTTTCTTCTCTCTGGCTCTGCCTCAAGCTCTCTATCTCTTTTTACTGCCATTTCATGTGTAAGAAGCTTGCCAATCAGCACATCAGTGTTCATGATACTCATATCTTCATTTGCTTTTTCTATGCCAGCAACTCTTGAACCATAGTCTTTAAGAGGAAGACTTCTCAGGATTTTATTGTTTACATCTTCCAAACTCATATGCTTCCCAAGTTTCCTCATTCCATTTATAATGGATAGAAGACGATTTGTCATGTCAGTGATTGACTCATTGGATTCATCTTGAAAAGCTCATATTCTGAGGTTAGAAGTTGAATCTTCTTGGATTTGACTTGCTTTGTTCCCTCATGATAGTTCTCCAATGTCTTCCACATACTATGTGCTGTTGAGCAATGCTATATTCTTCCACATTCTTCAATAGATAATGAGCTTGATAGAATTGTCATTGCCCTCTTGTTTTTGAAATTTTCTCTTCTTTGGGACTCTGTCCAATTGTCTCTTGATAGGATTTCCTCTTCACCATCAGCTCCTCTTCGGGTTAGTGGTGTCCATTCTTTTCGTACATTATCCCATACTTCAATTCCTTCACTATCCAAGTATGTCTCCATCCTAAACTTCCAATAGGCATAATTTGCTCCATCTTACTCTTTACTAGCGCTTTTTTTGCTTCAATGCTAGACAAGTCTCTGATACCAATTGTTGCCCAGATATTAGACCAAGAAGGGAGGGTTGAATTGGATTTTCTAAAATTAAACTTTAAAGTGCGGAAATAAAATTGCTAATTTTAGAAGGGATAAAGAAAATCAGACACAAAGATTTATAGAGGTTCAGGTATTAACAAACCCTACTCCTCTCCCCAATCGCAATTGGGAATTTTACTAACACACTAAGTGTTACAATGGAGTTTTACAAGCTCACTCCCAACTATGGTGTTTCTCACAATGGCTCACACCTAACCCAGAAATCCTTTGCGTTTTAATGGCTCACACAATAACCAATTCCTTTGTGTTTTACAGGCTCACACAAACAACCTACACTTGTGTTTTACAGGCTCACACAATAAGCTACACTTTGTGTTTTGCAGGCTCACACAAACAACCTTTTAAATTTGTGTTTTGGAGGTTCACACAACTAACCCTTACAAGTGTTCTTCTCTTAACCCAGAACTACCCAATGCTCACTTGAGTAAAGATTACAGAGAGAACCACTTATAAATCTTTATTGCCCAAATATGAGGAGCAAAAAGATTTTTACAGAGAATAGATTTGTTCACAAAGCATAAAAATACAAGATAGCTTGTGATTTGAAATATATACTAATCTTTTGTTTTTCTTATTATTCTCCTATCATCCTCTTGTTTCTTAATGCATAAATGACTTCCATTTATACTCTCATGGCTAAATATAGTCGTTGGGGTGCATTAATTTAGAAACTAGCCGTTATACCAACCAAAAAATCGCGCCTGACATTTTTCTCTTTCATTGGTCACGGGCGTGAATATGCTTGTCACGGGGGTGACAGTTCTTCCCAAGCGGTGACTGAAGTGGTGACCTTGGTCGTGAAGCTCTCTGGAATGTCTTGACATATAGAGTCACGGGCGTGACGTTAATTAGTCACGGGCGTGACACTCTTCCCATCCGTGAAAGAAGTGGTGACTGAAGTCGTGAAGCTCTCTGGATGAAATTAAATATATCCTTCACGAGGGTGACACCTACATTCACGGGGGTGAACATCTTCACAGCCGTGACCAAAGTGGTGACTCTGGTCGTGAATCTCTCTGGTTGAATTTACACAACTCTTCACAGGAGTGACACCTCTAGTCACGGGGGTGACTTAAATGCTTACTTCACGGTTTGGTTTTCCTTTATGGCCGTGAACTTCAAATGTTGGTTTTGGTAACGGTTAGCTTTCTTCATGGGGGTGACTCCTTGAGTCACGACAGTGAACATGCTTCTTCTTACTTTTTATTTCTTTAAGGATTATTCTTCCAATTCTCCATTCTTGCCATATTATGTCCTATATAATATACTTTCAAAAACAACTATGATAAATACAATATTGCTATATTATTTATTATCATCAAAATGACAGAAATACCCCTTAAGGTTAACAATCTCCCCCTTTTTGATGGTGACAAATAATCTAGCAATATGTGATTTTGAGAAATCTCCCCCTCAAAATATACTTAGGATAAAAAAATTATAATGTGCAAGAATAGTAAATAAAGATGTAGCATTTAACTTGATTTTAAGTATATGCAAGTTATATGAGAAGTATATCCAATACATACCATAATTCCTTTTCAAGATATAAAGTGTATGTAAGGTGTATTTAAGATATATCATGGCATGTTGTAACTTGCTTTGATAAACAATTCTTATATTGCTAGTTTGATACTACTTTCCCTTATCATATTCTATTGCATATTGTTTATTGCATATGGCATATTGCTAGTTTTCTCCCCCTTTTGTCATCAATCAAAAAGAATATGTAGATTGAAGTAAACAAAAGCAAATATATATTATAAAGGAAAGAATACAAAATAAAGAAAGGAAATTTAGGATTTCCTATATACCAAAACAAAAAAACAAAAATAATGATCAAACATAGCAAATTTAGGCTATACTCTAGCCTATATCCTAGCCAGACATCCTATCACGAAGCCTAGCTACTTCAGCCTCAAGGCTATCTATTCGAGACTCTATGAAGTCCTTGAGGTTTTCCAACCTCTCGTCCATGGAAATCTGCAGCTGCTCGAAACGTGGTGCCAAGAGGTCGACCACCTGCTGTCTAAAGACAGTGTGGAGGCTGAGGACTGTCCAATGTCCTGCTCGATGAGTGGAGTTGTTTCCTCAATCCTAACCCTCTTCTTCTGCTAGACTCCCTGGAGGCCTGCTTTAAAATCCTCCGTGTCATGATCTTCCCAGATAATTTCTCCAGCAGTATCAGTGAAGCGGTAGAAGATATCGTTTTGAAAAATGATTCTGACAGCTGCTCCCATCTTGATGAATGACTCTACATCCAACCTATCTCGTGGGTGTGCAGGAATGATGTTGAACTGGTGGTTATCCATCTTCAAGTAATTGAGCTTCACTGTCATATGAGTGACATAAGCTCCAATCAATATATCTCCTGTGGGCTTTGTAGTGATTGAGAGAATATGGTTTGCAAACCATCTTGAGAGTGCCACTGTGACTCCCCGTCGAGCCATCTTGAATAGGAAGAGTTCTGACTTCCTAATTGTTCCATTGCTCTCTCCCCGAGCAAAAATGCTATAGGTTAGAAACCTATGCAAATACCTGTGTACTGGGGTCCTGAGATTTGTGCTCTTAGTTTTCTTGACATCCCAGCTGCAATCCATGCCAAAATGTGTCCATTCTGCAGGGGCAGAGAATTCTACCTCAGTCTCATTTAGAACGCCATCAGATGGTAGGTTGAATAATTCTCCAAATGCAATGGCGCTGAGGGTTGTTGCATTATTGCAGAGTTGGAATTTCACCACTCCGGTTGGTGAAACCTGCAAGGTGCTGAGGAATTCCAGCATTGCCTCCCGTAGAGTTGGCAGATGAATGTCAACAAATTCTCGTAGATGACAGGCTTGAAGTTGCACTGTCATAGCCATCTTGAGTCCGAGATTACGGACTGTCTGCCATTCGAAGGACCTTGAAGATAAAATTGGTCTCTTCTTCAAAGTTGCATACCGGGGATGGCAACTTTCGGGAATGATGTTCATGAGGTAATCTGAATACCTCTTTGGTGCATGGGACTTCTTTCTCTTCCCTTTTGATGAAGCAGACTCCATATTTGAAGATTTAGTAGTTGAAGGAATTTAAGAAGATTTTTGACAGAGAGAAAATATGATGAAATACCCTAAAAATGTCTGTTTCTTGCTGAAGATTCGAACTTTTGATGGTATTTATAGTGAAATTTCAAGGCTTTGAGGTCGGAATCTTCAATGTGACAAAAGTGAGGAGTTTCCTCGGATTAGCTAGATATTATAAGAGGTTCGTGAAGGGATTTTCATCCTTAGTGACTCCTTTGACATGACTGCTATGAAAAGAGGTTCGTTTTGAGTGGGCAGATAAATGTCAAGCAAGCTTTGATAGGCTGAAGGCAATGTTGACTGAAGCACCAATTTTGACTCAGCCTACTCCAGGAAAAGATTTTATTATGTACAGTGATGCTAGTCATAATGGTCTAGGTTGTGTTCTCATGCAAGAGGGAAAAGTAGTTGCATATGCCTCCAAATAGCTTAAGCCTCATGAGCTTAACTATCTGACACATGATTTGGAGTTAACTGCAATAATTTTTGCTCCTAAGATATGGAGACATTATCTATATAGGGAAAGATGTTATATGTATGCATATCACAAAAGTCTTAAGTACCTTCCCTCACAAAAAGAGTTGAATCTGAGACAACAAAGATGGTTGGAGTTGATTAAAGATTATGACTGTGTGATTGACTACCAGCCAACCAAAACTAATAGGGTTGCAAATGCACTAAGCATGAAGATTTTAGCTGAGATGCGAATACAATCTACGTTGATGCAGAGGATCAAAGATGCTCAGAAGCAAGATGAGAAACTAGTAAAGATAGTCGAGGCAGTGGAAAAGGGAGAAAAGCCTGAGTTTTCATTGACGGAAGATGGCATAGTATACTTCAAAAATAGGATTTGTGTGCCCAGTATAGAAGAGCTGAAATTTGAGGTATTAAAAGAAGCACATGAAATAGTATATACTATGCATCCAGGCACGAACAAAATGTATCGAGATTTGAAAACTCAATACTGGTGGCCAGGGATGAAGAAGGATATCACTAAGTATGTTGCTAGGTGTCTAACCTGTCAGCAAGTGAAAACGGAGCACAGCTACCCACAGGATTGTTGCAACCAATACCAGTTCCAGAATGGAAATGGGAAAGAATCATGATGGATTTTGTGTCTGGTTTACCGGTGACTCAGAGAAAGCATGATGCAGTATGGGTGATAGTGGATCGATGGATGAAGTTGGCACACTTCTTACCAAACATAATGGACTACTCATTGAATAAGCTAGCTGAAATTTATGTAAGTGAGATAGGTAGGTTGCATGGAGTGCCAATGCCAAGTCTACAACAAGCTTTGGGAACTCGACTCAATTTCAGCACAGCCTTTCATCCGCAGACAAATGGACAATCGAAGCGAGTTATTCAATTGCTAGAGGATATGATGAGAAGTTGTGTGCTTGAATTTGCGGGAAGTTGGGATAGATATCTACCTCTTATGGAGTTTATCTACAACAATAGCTATCAGACAACCATAGGCATGGCTCCGTATGAGGCATTGTATGGAAGGAAATGTAGGACACTAGTTTGTTTGACCAAATTGAGTGAAAAGAAGTTCATAGGGCCATAGTTAGTGCAACAAATAGAAGAAAAAGTTAGAATTATCCAAGAAATATTGAAAGCAGTTCAAGATCGACAGAAATCATATGCTGGCCTCAAGAGGCGAGATATAGAGTATGTTGTGGGAGATAAAGTGCTTTTCAAAGTTTTGCCTTGGAAGAAAGTGTTGAGATTTGGTAAAAAGGGAAAGTTAAGTCCAAGGTTCATTGGTCCCTATGAGATTCTGGAAAGAATCGGACCTATGGCATACCGGTTAGCCCTTCCACCGGAGTTAGACTAAATCCATAATGTGTTCCATGTATTTATGCTAAAGAGATATAGGCCTGATCCGACTCATGTCATACCAACTGAAGAGATAGAAGTGCAGACCTACTTAACATACGAAGAGGAACCAGTGGCTATATTAGCACATGAAGAAAAAGTTTTACAAAACAAGAAAGTTCCATTAGTTAAAGTGCTATGGCGGAATCATGCTACAAAAGAAGCCATATGGGAAAGTGAAGAAGTGATGAAGAGGCAATATCCCTAGTTGTTCAAAGAATGAATAGATAAAATTTCAAGGACGAAATTTATTTTAAGGGGGATAAAATGTCATATCCGCTAATTCAGACCTAAGTCACGTGAGTTGTTAAATCAACTCATCAGTTTGACCGAAGTCTAAATTTGAATTTTTATCAAAAAATAATTAAAATAATGACAATTAAGTATGGAGATTTTCTAATAAAGTGTTTAAAGTATCTAAAGTTGTTAAATTTCGGAAAAGGACTAAATTGCAAATTTTGAAAAGTTTAGATGTCAATTTGCAATTTACCAAAAATTGAAGGATTTATTGGGATAATCATAAATTAAATACATGAATTGGAACATGAAATGCATGTGGAGGCCGGCCACACCGAGTGACAACCCTTAATTGGCCATATAACATGCATGAATGAGATATTTAATGTATATAAGCTTAGGTGTCTCATAATTTATTAAGTTTGTCATCTTTCTTTTAATTGTATTTCCTTCTTCATTATCACTCTTTATCTAGAATTTGCTATCTTTTAATTGTCTTCCAATTTTTCTTGAAGCACCACACACCAAATGTATTGCTAGATACTGCTCATGACTTGCTTAAATTAATTATTAATTTAAGTGGCCAACATAACCGGGAACCTAATGGGTTACATGCATTGAAGATATGGAGAATGAGTAAAATTGTCTTGGATATGATCCAAAATATGAGAGAATTATTTCGAGATGGATCGCGATGAGATCGCACGAAAAAATTATTCAAGAGGAGTCACAGGCCCCGACTAGGCAGGATAGCTGCTTGCCTAGCGGGCTAGCTGGGCTGCCCAGCAGCAGCCTGCACTAGGCCCAGTGCGCTGCTGCCTCCCACCTATTGGCCAACGGCAGATTTTGGCCTTAATTAGGCCAATTATGGCCAATTACTATTCATTCATTTCCCTTTGCTCCATTTCTGACTTTTCATCTTTTTTTTTTTAATTTGATTTAAATAGAAAAGGTATCAAATGGCATAAAATAAACATGAAAATATTTGTGTGAAAAATATATTTTTAAGACAACAAAATTCTCTCAAGAACACTTTCAAAGCCAGCACTTTGAATTTGTTCAAACCATTTCTCTTGATAGTTTCTTCTTCATTTTTTGAGTGAATTATCATTAGAGACATCATAATGTGGATTTTTGTGGTTTGCTACAACCCAACAAAGTGAAGATTTGAAGAACAAATAAGAAATTACAAGGTATAATTTCTAATTTTTATATTTATATAAATTAGTTTTAATGGCACAAGTATGATCATTTATTTCAAGTTTTAAAAATTTTATTTTTCCGCTGTGTTTATGAATATGATTTATTATTCAAATCCCAAATTGGTATCAGAGCCTCCTTGTGTCCATTAAAATTAATTTTAATTGAAAGTGCAATGGGATTGCATGGTTTTGATGATTTTGGATCAATAGTTTTTGAAAAATTGAAATTAATTTGTAAAATATGTTTTACACATTTTTCTTTCTCTAATCTGATCATGGGATGATTAAGGATTATTATTTTGATTGAAAAATGATTTGAATGTGATTCAAATAACTAATTTCGGATTTATTTCAAAAATAACTAAAATTGCCTTGTTTATGACCATGTGTTGTTGTTTGTCTTAATTGATGGGGCTGGTTATATTTTTCTTGTAATTTGATTATGAAAAAATTATTTAGACATATTGAGAATATTTTTATGCATCTGGAAGCATTAAATATTTAATTAAAATTTATTTTTATTAATTTTTTAAACAAATACAAAAATGGGACTGTTTAAGCATACCCGATGGGGCTGTTTTGTTTTATTTTTTTTGTATGTGTTTCTTTTATTTTCAGAACCTTGAAATAATTTTTATGTGGTTAAAAATAAGTTATTTGGATGTTAGATTCATGCCAAAATTATTTCACAAGCATTTGAAATTTTAAAAAATTCTAGATATCGAATTAGTCATTTTGAGTGTCTAAGTGTATTGGTTCGTTTGTCTTAGTAATTTTGGCTTCTGCCAAAAATATTTTGATGAACTTGAGCTGACCTAAAGATTATTAGAATGATGATTTGAAGTTCTAATAAATTTTGTAATTTTTGGAAATTAATTTTAAATTAATTTAAATTGTGCAATTGTAATTCTAGTATGACTAGAAATTGGTATATATATTAAAATTAAATTGTTTAATTTTAACATCATAATATTCTGATTTTAAGGAGAATTAATTTTGAATTAATTCTAGAAATATAGAATTTAATTCAATTTGATTAAATATTAAATTTTACTTTAAAATGCCATACAAAATTAAGTTAACCGAAAGACAATTTCGGTTCAAGCGTTGAATCGATTTACAAATTGAAATCGAAAATTGTCATTTTTATTTTGTGTAATAGAAAATGCATGTTAGGGGTGTATGCAAAGACATGATGGATGATTATGGACTTAGGCCCAATGTGATTGAGAATGCATGGAATTGTTTTGTTTTATGGTAAATAGGGCATGCGTGTCCCTACCTCTCTTTCTTTCTTATGTACTTCTCTTCTCATCTTACTCCCCTCAAATGTAAATTGAGATTTTCTATAATTTGAAATTTGTAATTAGATTACATAGGATTATGATAGAATGAAGATACCGAGGAGCAAGAAGCAAAGAAGGTGGTACCATAAACAAGAAGACTTAGAAATAGGAATTTGATTTCTATTTTGGGTTGTAAATCCATGCATATACCTAGGTAAGACCTAATCAATATCTCTTTGGCTCAAGAGATTGACTTTAGTATGTCCATAATCATGTCATATAGTTAATGTAACTATCTTTATATATCCTTGTGATGAATGTATTATATATAAAAGCATGAAATAATAACTTGATGAGACTTAATAAAGAAATCCCTCACTAAATAAACAATTAAGTCTTATGTCTTCCATTAATATGGGGAGAACCAGAGTTCTTCTAGAGTTAGGGTTGTTGAGTTGCCTCAAGCTCACTCTATAAGAATATGTTCAATCCATTGAAATTAGGTTTCATGATTAATGGGTTAGACTTAACCGATATTATTAACTTGAGTTGGGTTTGTATACATGAGATGTACACATATCAAGAGTCGATAAGTTGATAGCACAAGATTCGATAGTTGCATGAATAATGCAATTCGTATGGATTAGATACTTACCAACCAAACTAAGGATAGCTTGTTGAGTTGCCTCAAGGTTATTCTTAGCTAGTTGGATATCGACCCACTAGGAGACTTCCATATAAGTTCTCTCAGGTCCATAGTGAGGGCTATGGATTCGCAATAAAATAGTGAAAGTCATAATGCGATTTATTAAAGACCTAATAAACATACATTTTATGTACATTCTAACATGTTCTATTTTACATCTAGGTTGCTAGATCATCATCATGACAAGTGTGAATTTGCAATCGCTAATGGAATCAAATAAGTTGACTAGGCCCAATTTTTTGGATTGGCTAAGAAATTTGAGAATAGTTTTTCAAATCGGAAAAGATTGGCTATGTCCTAGATGAGGCACTCCCTAATCCCCCATATTGCTAATGCTTCTGAAGATGTTCAGAAGGCATATCAAAAGCATCTCGATGATAGTGAGATGGCATGCTGCATTATACTTGCTACTCTGTCAGCTAAGTTGCAAAAGCAGCATGAGGCTATGAATGCTAATTCCATAGTATACCATCCAAGAGAGCTTTTTGATGAGCAAGCACATTCCGAAAGGTTCGAAACTTTGAGATTGCTCTTCCGCACTAAGATGGTTGAGGAGACATCTCCAGTGCAATATGCATTGAAGATGAATGGCTATATTGAGAGGTTGGCCACCTTGGGATTTGTGATGGACTATGAATTAAGTATTGACTTAATTCTAACTGGTTTTTTTGATAGTTATTCACATTTTATGCTTAACTATAGGATGAACCAAATCTCCACCACTATTCCCGAGCTGATAAACTTACTCAAAACAGCAGAGCCATCTATCAAGAAGGACAGTAAGGTTGTGATGCTGGTGGACTCTTCAAGTTCTAAAAATAAGAACCTTAAGAAGAATAAGAAGTCCATGAAGCCTAAAGGAGGTGTGGCCAAGAACAAGGCCAAGGAGATTGCTCCAAAGGGGACATGCTTCCATTGTGGCAAAGATGGCCATTGGAAGAGAAACTGCAAGGCTTACTTGGAGTTCTTAAAGAAGAAGGCATCTGATGCCCCATCTACTTCAGGTATTTTTGTCATTGAAATTAATACTATTTTCGATAATAATATATGGGTATTAGATACCGGTTGTGGCTCACACATATGCACTGATATGCAGGGCCTAAGAAACAGTAGACAACTCAATAAGGGAGAGTCAGACCTACGTGTTGGAAATGGAGCAAGGGTTGTTGCATTAGCTGTAGGAACATATGTATTGACCCTCCCTAATGGGCTTATATTAAATTTGGATAATTGCTATTATGTACCTTCTTTGACTAAAAACATTATTTCTGTTTCAAGTCTAAATAAAGATGGTTTCCTTTTAGCTTTTAGTAGCAATTGTTGTCCTATTATGTTGAATGGAATTCTTTATGCTAATGGTAGATTATGCAATGGAATATACATATTAGATATGTCAAATCCAATTTTAAACATCAATGATAATAAACGAAAAAACAAGATATGTTGAAATCATCTTATTTATGGCATTGTCGCCTTGGTCATATAAGTGAGAAATGCATGGCTAAGCAACACAAAAGTGGTAGTTTGGGGTCATTTGATTATGAATCATATGACACATGTGAATCTTGCTTATTAGGCAAGATGACTAAATTACCCTTTAAGGGGAAGGGTGAACGTGCTAATGGACTTTTAGACTTAATACATTCAGATGTATGTGGTCCAATGTCTACACACGTCAAAAGTGGTTTCATCTACTTCATTACTTTTATCGATGACTACTCACGATATGGGTACGTGTATCTTATGAGATACAAATTTGAAGATTTTGAAAAGTTCAAAGAATTCAGAAATGAAGTAGAGAAACAACTTTGTAAAAGTATTAAAACACTTCGATCAGATAGAGGAGGTGAATACTTGAGCCACAAGTTTCTAGATTATCTTAAGGATAATGAGATTTTATCTCAATGGACTCCACCTCACATGCCACAACACAATGGTGTGGCTGAGAGAAGAAATCGAACCTTGTTAGACATGGTAAGGTCTATGATGAGTTTTGCAGAACTGCCTAAATCCTTTTAAGGTTATACACTTGAGACCGCCATTTATATATTAAATGGAGTTCCTTCAAAGTCAGTTGATGTTACTCAAAATGAGATATGGTATAACAAGAGGCCCACATTTTCTTACATGAGAATTTCGGGTTGTCCTGCTTATGTGAAGCGGACAATGTCAGATAAGCTAGAAGCTAAGTCTGACCGATGTCTATTTGTGGGATATCCAAAAGCATCATATGGATATCAATTTTACCACCCCTTGGAACAAAAATTTTTTGTTTCAAGACATGCTATCTTCTTATAGAAAGAATTCCTTCTAAGAGGAAATAGTGGGAGCTAAATTGAACTTGAGGAAGTTCAAGATGCTCAAACAGATGTTGATCAACTGCCTGAACACGAGCTTGTTACTCATACAGATGATATAACAGCTCAACCTTTTGAAGCACAAGAACATCGTAGGTCAAGTAGGATATGTACTGTTCTAGAGAGATATGGATTTCTCATTAATGAATAGAACAACGTAATGCTCATAGAAAATGATGAGCCTACAACCTATGAAGAAGTTCTAAATACTTCAGAATTTGACAAATGGTTTCAAGCCATGAAGTCAGAAATGGATTCCATGTATGAAAATCAAGTATGGACTTTGGTTGACCCACCCGAAGGAATAAAGCCTATAGGGTGCAAGTGGGTTTTCAAAAAGAAAACTGACATGGATGGTAATGTGATTACCTATAAAGCTAGACTTGTTGCTAAAGGTTATCGTCAAAGACAAGGAATTGACTGTGAAGAAACTTTTTGCCTAGTAGCTATGCTTAAATCCATAAGGATACTCCTAGCCATTGCTACTCATTATGATTATGAGATATGCAAATGGATGTGAAGACAACTTTCCTTAATGGAAATCTGACTGAGGATGTGTACATGACACAACCAGAAGGCTTCATATCCAAAGATGGAAAAAAGGTATGTAAGCTTCAATGATCCATTTATGGATTAAAGCAAGCATCCAGGAGTTGGAATATTCGGTTTGATGAGACAATCAAACAGTTTGGTTTTTTACAAAATCCAGATGAACCTTGTGTTGACAAGAAGGTTAGTGGGAGTGCTATCGTATTTCCTGTGTATATGTAGATGACATATTGTTAATGGGAAATGATGTCTCAGCCTTACAATCAGGGAAAATTTGGTTATCCAAGAACTTCTCTATGAAAGACCTTGGAGAAGCAGTCTATATTTTGGGCATAATCTATAGAGATAGATCTAAAAGATTGCTTGGTCTTTCACAGTTTACATACATAGATAAGATGATAAAGAGGTTTAGCATGGAGCAGTCCAAGAGGGGATATAGTCCCAGGACCCATGGGATTACTCTCTCAAAGTCTTTGTGTCCAAAGACACAATATGAGAGGACACATATGAGTTTAATTCCATATGCTTCAACTATAGGATCAATCATGTACGCTATGATATGTAGAAGACCCGATGTATCATATGCTCTGAGTGTCATGAGCAGATACCAATCGGACCCTGGTGAGGGTCATTGGGTGTCTATCAAGAATATCCTTAAGTACTTAAGAAGAACTAAGGATGTATTCTTTGTATATGGAGATGGAGATCTTATTGTGAGTGGGTATACCGATGCTAGCTTCCAACCAGATAGGGATGACTCAAAATCTCAATCAGGTTATATATTCACACTAAATGGTGGAGCAGTTAGTTGGAAGAGTTCCAAACAGGAAATGACTGCTGATTCCACAACCGAAGCAGAGTACAATGCAGCTTCTGAAGCAGCAAAGGAAGCAGTTTGGATAAAGAAATTCATCACAAAACTTGGAGTGGTTCCCAGCATTATTGATCCAATACAATTGTATTGTGATAATAATGGAGCCATTACGCAAGCAAAGCAGCCACGGTCTCATCAGAGATCCAAACATGTACTCAAAAGATACCATTTGATTAGAGAAATCATTGGTAGGAATGATGTAAAGATAGAAAGAGTGCCCACTGATCAAAATATTGCTAATCCTTTAACTAAGCCACTTCCCCAAAAGAAATATGATTCTCATGTACTCGCCTATGGAACTAAATACAAAGGTGATTGACTTTAGTGTAAGTGGGAGCTTGTTAGAAAGTGTTCTAAAGGCAATCACCTTTAGCACTTATTGAACAAATTTATTTGATTAATAAAAGGATTTTTCATTAATTTGATGTTCATTTGATATATGAATTGATAAGTGATCTTAAATCAATTAATGAAGTCCTTGATACATAACATAGCATGAATCTTAGATAAGATTGATTTCCACCAGTCATAGGCATGATCTTTTAGAAGGGGCACTGCATACCTGACTTTCTGTTCCTCTGGACACTTGAGCTCCTCAAACGCTCTGTCGATTCCATCCAAAACTTTAATGTTGTTGGGTCATCCTCTTTCCTTCCCATAAAACCCAAGGCCCCATCTTTTATAAATCCGACATGCCACAAATTTTACATCAAAAAAAATTCTTAAAATTTAATTATGCAATACAATACCCAAAATATACAAAAAGAAAATAAACTGTTGTAATTTGATCTTGGAATTTCCCTTTCTTCTGTCATCCTAACGCAACTACTACATCTACTAATATGCGTGTGAAACACACGCTCTAAGCTACTAGCTTAGTGGTATATTTGGTAACTATCCAATAATTATATAATTATTTCTGAAATAAAATTTTAGAAACTACAATTAGATTCCTATGCATGCCAAAACATTCAAATAATATCAAAAATATTTACATCATGCAAAAATAAATACGTTTCGTTCATTAAGCATGCTTGAAATTCTTTAACATTACAAGACATACAATTTATAATATCATTTTAATAATCTACTTTGTTTTTACTTGATAGTCCATGACATCTTAGACTGGAACTAAACACTGGATACATGGTTTCTGCTTTTCAGCAATACACTCGGCGCCTACTTAATTATTTTATAACTCAACGTTTAATGCCTACATTCTCAATAATAACTCAGCAGCTTTTTTGTGCCTACGTAAATTCAAACTCAATACTATTTCTTAGTATCTACGTAATTTCAAACTCAACACTATTTCTTAGTGCCTACGTAATTTCAAACTCAACACTATTTATTATTGCGTATGTAAAAATAAATCTCAGTACTAATTTCTAATGCCTACATTTCTACCCTTTTTATTGGCATGCCAACTTATCCTAATTTCTAGTTTTAAACTAGATGTTATAGAGCTTAATTATATTTGTTACCTTTATTATTATTTACATAAATTATGTATGTAATACTAATATAATTTCACATAAATGCAGTAATCTCCATTAAATATTTTACAAAATTGTACTTGCTCATTTAATCATTATAACTATAAGAAAAGTCAAATAATATATTTTTCTATCACAAAATTCAACAACTGACACATATATACAAGTTGTCCTATTCTGGACAGCATTTATGTCTCGTATTGTCTTGCATTTTTCATCCATTTTTAAATAGAATTTGGACAAGTGATCAACTAACAAAATGTATGTACATGTCTTATATTCAATTTTAAATATGAAACATATTAAAATGATTTTTTTAGCAAAAGTTGTGAATTTTTCACTAAACTATATTCATTCCATTTTGCCCAATATTTTACTGGACAGATTTCCAGTAAAAATTCACTGATAAAAATTTCAATGATAAAAATACTTGAATTATATGGGGCATCAGATGCCTTCTTCTTCAAGGACTCCAAGTAGGCCTTGCAGTTTCTTTTCCAATGGCCATTCTTGTCACAATGGAAGCATGTCCCCTTTGGAGTAGTTTCATTGGCCTTCTTCTTGGTCATGCCTCTCATAGGCTTCATGGACTTCTTCTTCTTCTTGAGGTTCTAATTCTTAGAACCAAAAGAGTCCACCAACATCATAGTCTTACTGTCCTTCTTAACAGATGGCTCAGTTGTTTGGAGCATGTTGATCAGCTCAGGAATAGCAGTGGAGATTTGGTTCATTTTATAGTTAAGCACAAAATGTGAAAAACTATTATACAAACTAGTTAGAATTATGTCAATACTTAATTCATGATCCATCACAAAACCTAAGGTGACCAACCTTTCAATATGACCATTCATTTTCAGTGCATATTGCACTAGAGATGTCCCTTTAACCATCTTGGTGAGGAAGAGCTGCCTTGAAGTTTTGAACTTTTTGGAACATGCTTGCTCATCAAAAAGCTCCCTTAGATGGTAGACTACGAAATTAGCATATATTTCCTTATGTTGCTTTTGCAACTTAGCTGACATAGTGGCAATCATAATGCAACTTGACATCTCACTATCATCAAGATATTTTTTATATGTATTCTAAACACCTTTAGAAGAATTAGCAGTAGGGGGATTGGGAAAAGCCTCATCTAGGACATAGCCAATTTTTTCGAATTTGAAAACTATTCTTAAATTTCTTTTCCAATAAAAAAGTTAGGCCTAGTCAACTTATTTGACTTCATTAGTCGTCGACATGATGATGATTCTAGAAACCTAGATGTAAAATAAAACATGTTAGAATATACATGAAAATGCATTTTTATTTGGTCTTAAATATATCACATTATGACTCCCATTATTTTATTGCCAATCCATAGCCCTCAACATGAACCCGAGAGAGCCTATATGGAAGTTCTGAGTGGGTTGATATCCAACTAGCTAAAAATAACCTTGAGGTAGCTCAACAAGTCATCCTTAGTTTGGTTGGTAGGTATCTAATCCATACCAATTGCATTATTCATGAAACTATCGAATCTTATGCTATCACTAATTGATGTGTGCACAAACATTGGATTATCAACTCTTGATATGTGTACATCCCATATACACTAACCCAACTATGCCTCCAATGCACATTAATCTTGGCACAAATCCCACAAGTTAATGATATCGGTTAAGGCCAACCCATTAATCTTCAAATCTATTTTCAATGGTTTGAACATATTCTTATAGAGCGAGCTTGAGGCATTACCTCCTTTGCCTTATGCGGCTTTGTATCACCATTCTATCCTAATCCTATGTAATCTAATTACATATTTTAAAGTATAGAAAATCTCAATTTACATTTGAGGGGAGTAAGATGAAAAAAAAATACATGAGAAAGATGGAGAGGCAGAGACACGCATGCTCTATTTATCACAAAACAAAACAAATCCATGTATACTCAATCAGATTGGGCCTAAGTCCATAATTATTCATAATGTCATTCATACACTCCTAACATACATTCTCTAATGCATAAAATAAAATAAAATAATGATAATTTTGGATTTCAATTTGAAAATCGATTTAACGCTTGAACCAAAATTGTCTACTTGTATTGTTTTGGTTAATTTACTTTTTATATGTCATTTTAGTTGTTTGGAGCATGTTCATATTTCTAGAATGGATTTAAAAGTAATTCACCTTTAAAATTAAATTAGTATGATGTCAAAATTAAACAATTTAATTTTAATATACATACCAATTTCTAGTCATACAAAAATTAATTCAAAATTAATTTTTAAAAATTCCAAAAATTTCCAGAATATCAAATCATCATTCTAAGCATCTTTAGGTCAGTTTAAGGTTATAAAATATTTTGGTACAAGCCAAAATTACTAAGATAAATGAACCAATACACCTAGATGCTCAAAATTTGACATCCAGAATTTTTTTAAAAAATTTTAAATTCAAAAAAAATAATTTTGTCATGCATCTAACATTAAATAACATATTTTTTATCACATAAAAATTATTTTTTAAGGTACTAAAAACTATATAATCACATACAAAAAGTCCCGTTGGGTATGTCAAAACAGTTATATTTGTTTGAAAATTAATTAAAATAATTTTTAATTAATTATTGGACACTTTCAGAGGCTTAAATAAATTATAAATATCGATAAATAAATTTTTCATAATCAAATTGTAAAAAAATATAAACAGTCCCATCAATTAATCCAAACAACAATACATGTTTTTAAATAATGCAATTTTTAGCATTTTTGAAATAAATATGAAATTAATTATTTGAATCATATTCAATATATTATTCAATAAAAATAATTATTCTTAATCATCCCATGATTAGATTAGAAAAGGAAAAATATATAAAACAAATTTTACAAATTAATTTCAATTTTTCAAACCAATTGATCCAAAATCATCAAAATTGTGCAATCTCATTGTACTTTTAATAAAAATTAATTTTAATGGATACAAGGGAAATTTGATACCACTCTTGGGTTTTAAAGGCAAATCTCATTCATAATTGCAATGAAAAAATAAAAATTTTCAAAATCCGAAACAAAAGATTATCTTGTGCCATTAAAACTAATTTATCAAACATAGAGGTTAGAAATTATATCTTGTAATTTCTTGATTTGTTGTTCAAATTTTTACCTTGTTGGGTTGTAGCAAATCATACAAATCTATATTAGGATATCTCTAATGATAATCCATATGAAGAATGGAGAAAAAACTAACAAGAGAAATTGTGTTAACAAATTTTGAAATGCTGGCTTTGAATTTGTTCTTGAAAGAAATTTTTATGTTTCAAAAATTATTTTTTACTAAAAATAATTTTTATGTCTCTTTTCTACCATTTGATGTCTTTTCAATTTGAATCATTAAAAAAAAGATTAAAAGTTAAAAATGGAGAAAAGGAAACTTAATGAATAGTAATTGGCCTAATTACTATTCATTAAGGGCAATTGTGGCCAATTACTATTCATTAAGGCCAAAGAAGATCGTTGGTAAACGAAGTGCATCAGTGCATTGTGCCGTGTGCACTGGGCCTGCTGCTGGGCAAGTCTAGCTAGCCAGCGGACCCGTGCAGGCTTGCACTGGTTTGTGACCCCTTTCGAGCTATTTTTCCTGTGATCTCATCGCGATTAGATCCAAAATAATTTTCTCTTATTTTTTGATCATATCCAATAGCATTTTACTCATTCTCCATATCTCCAATGCATGTGACCCATTAGATTCCCGATTATATTGGTCACTTAAATAAACAATTAATTTAATCAAGTCATGAGCAGTATCTAATAACACATCATGACCCCCAATTGACTAGAAGGGCTGTGGTTTGACTATGAAATTTTCCATAGATAATTTATGTGCAATCATTTCTTTCACTATTCTATACCCACTTGGTTCAGAGTATGGACATATGTTAACTTTCATTAGATTGACTACATCACATCTAGCCCAAGTAATGCTAGTTCTTGTCCCTAAGGCTCATTACTCTGTTTGATATGTCATTGAAGACTATCTTCATGACATGTCCACTTTGGATAGAGATTCCTGAGTAATGACCCTAACAGTAGGTTATAGGAATGTATACACTCCTTCTATCAGAAGTGGTGAATCCTTTATTGGTTATCCAATTACCTTCTAATACCTCAAGCTGCACCTAATCACTACCCTATGAGCAACCTCCTTGAGACAAGAAGTAATAGTGTCAAAATTTATAATCATTATCCAAGATATCTTTGAGTGCCTCAAGTCTAACGATACTTGCACCATTGCTATGATGAGACGATCATTAACATTTGAATAGATTATCCATATGATTATCTCATAGTAGGTCATCTAATGTACTTAGCTACACTTAGCAAACATCCATATGTTAACTATACTAATGGATGCTACTGTTTGTTTGGCGAAAAACTGATTAAATTAAAACTTTTTATATTTAAAACCTGTTTAACATAATTATGCATAAATCCATCATAAATATAAAACCCATTCCAACGATCAATATAATACAAAACATAAAATATGTTTTTTGACTTCATTATCCGCGTATTACAAATACATCAAAATAGAAATAATTACATGTTCTTAAAACCAAAGACATGTAAACCAAACAAAAAATCCCATGACATAATAAAAAACTACATAATATGCCATGAATGTAAATAAACCCAAAACTGGGTGCACTTTGACTAATCTAAGGGGGGCTTGCAACTCTTCTAGTCAACTCTTATTACTGGTTCCAAACCTACATGCAGGAAACCCATATGCCAAGCAAACTAATGCCTAATGGTACATATATGCATAAAAATGCTACATTTAAATAATGTCATACAATGTCATGCCTTTCACTTAATGATCATTCCTAAAATCATATATTCTAGCCATTTCATACTTTAACATCTTATCAACATGTCTATCTTACCATAGACACACTACAATAAATCCATGTATACTATACACATATACATATATAACATTTTCATACCATATCATGTTGCTTGATATTAACATAAACAAGGAACAACCATAAAATTTCCCCTTTTAATAAATTTACTTAGATTTCTATTACTGATTTAATCTCCATATATACTGAGACTTTCTAAGCTTTCATTATTACACATGTTCGTACCCAAAAACTCTAAGTTTGACTATCTGGATGCGGGATATGAGACAGGGGAGCTCAACATCCTGAGCTTAAGCTATCCTGCTCATAAAATATTAGCTCATTTGAGCTCCTTGAGTTAATGGCACTCAACAACTCGAGCTTAAGTCATATTGACTGAGAATAATATAACATGCTAGCAAATCCAGAATCAAGTGTACTCATATACTGAGCTTTAACCACTTATCCTTACATCATATCAAAGTAACTCATGCGGTACCATTCAACTCCCTCAATGGTATACCATCTATCCTATGTGAAGTCTAAGACTAGAGAACTAGACATATAACTCAACCATTTATCTTTCAATTTATTTCATCACATGCTATTACCAACATTATCTCCCATTTATGCATTCTCATACCAACACATAAATGCCAAATCATATATTCCACATGTTATTTTCCATGAATACAAATATCCCATAACATGAATTTAACAAGCCATCAATTAAGACCATAAACCAAAATGTACATATAATACATTCATCCTGCTTTACTGGTATGAATTACTTATTCATGATCGTGAAGATATCTTTCATGGTTACCTTACCCGTAAACTGTGAAATTATGGGTTTATGTAAATTCATCAGCCTTGACATTTATGGATTTAACACTTGCTCACGGGCATGAATCAACTCGAAAACAGAGCATTCATGCATTTCATGCATAAATCTCTAAAGATTGACTAGTGTCAATCACTCTTATCAACACTTTCATACTTACTATGTCTACAATATGTTTAAACAACATTTAGATCATTAATCCATTTCTAGGTCATGTTAAACCATAACATACCATATATACCATTTTAATATTTAAGCCCCAATTTTTCAATGTTGTTTATCATCCATAACATACCTTTATCATTTTGCTCACATTTATAGTATACAAAACATATCAATATGCATGGAAAATGAATTAATATGTCCATATGTACTAACCTCTTACCAAAATGGAGCCTTAACTAACTTTCTAAGCTTTTCAAGTTGTTTTCCCTTTTTTGATGTATTCCTCTACTCACTAGTCGAACCTATCATCATAAGAATGTTTCTGTCATAGACACATAAATAGAAATGACCTAAAACAACCTTAAAAATTGAGTTCTACCTAAATTTTAGCAACTTGCTTGAACTTCCATGTTTCTCAAGCTTTTCAAGCTTCAACAATGGTGTTTTAGGGTTAAAAGGAGTGGAGAAGATGACCAATAAGTCTCTAGTGTGTTAGAGGGTGATTTGGGGAGGTGGAGATGATTTTAAAGTAAGATATAATGCATAGGAAAGAGAAACGTGTGACCACTTATGGCCAACTGACCTACATTTGCGGGTGTGATACTTAACTTCATGAGCATGTAATGCTATTCAGGGTTGTGAAAATCCTTTACGGGCGTTTTTTCAAGAGTGTGAATGTCCTTTCTTCTCAAAATGATCTTGCCATGTTTGAAACTCTATCATTTTAAACCATAACATGACTTTTCATAGGTGTGAATAACTATTCCCAGGCATGGAAGCTTTCCATTTCACAAATTAAAATATAAACTTTAACACACCTTAACCCTAATCTCTTCCTCTTTAAATACATAACTCATAGGTCCTACTTTACGGGCATTACATGCAAACAAATTTATCCCCAAATCTCCCATATAGCTATCCACCCTTTCTAGGATACAATTTAGCCTTTTGGATTCTAGATCAGTTTGCTAGAACTTTAAAGAGAAATAAAATACAGTGGCTAAAGATGATGATGATGCCCTAGTTCTACTTAAGTCTGACGTAATATTCCTTAGAGTTCTAAATACAATCTAACTCTAAAAACACAATATTTCCTAAATTAAAATCATCGTAAAATTCCAAAAAATTCTTCTTCTCCAATCAAACTATATCTTCCAAGGTCTGGACCCCACTTAAACAAAAGAAGTGTTTGAAAGCAACTGAACTCTGTAATATCGATTTACATGACACTCGAGACAAAGGTTGTGCACCTATAAAAAAATGGAATGACCACTTTGTTTGCATATAACACCATTGTGCAAGCACTACACCATTATGCTCATGACAAATTGTGGCTGGGATTGTAACATTCAATAATTTAGATCGTAGTGGGGTGCACAGGTTCAATTGGAGTCTAAATTTGAATCCATAAAAAAATGACTAATAATAAGGGAAAATAATTAAGGGTATTATTATTTTGGAATTAAAAGATTAGTGTTAGAATTAGAAAAAAAAATTCCTATGGACAAAATTGGTATTATGGCAATTGTTGAGGGAAAAAGTGTGAATATGGAGGAAGATGTGGCAAATAAGGAATTTCTCAAAGTTGAAATGTTAATCAAGATTAATTAAGTTAATGAACCAATGAGAATTAAGATTAATTTTAATTAGTGGGATTCACTCCTTAATCGAAGTATAAAAGTAAAAAATGGGAGGAATTCTCAATTCTTCCACCAAAATATCTTACTTTCTTTTTCCTCTCTCCTACCTTTGGCCGTCCACCTCCCCTCCCCAAAAACTCCATTTTTCTTCCTTTTTTCAGCATGCTAAGAATGGGAAAAATGAGTTTTGAGAGAGAAGAGTCAATAAATTAAAGGGTTCTTTCCATAAAGAGAGCTAAAGAGCAATAAAGTAGGAAGAAAGAAGAAGAGAAAGGGAGAAGAGTTGGGGCATATTCGACCAGACCTATAACTCCATTAAGGTAAGTTTATTCTTCTTAAATTTAATATTTTTCCTTTAATTTGAGACCTATAATGATGATTGATGCAATTGGAATTGGTAGATTAGAGTTCTTTGACAAGAATTGAGCTGAGATTTTGAAGTTGGAAACAATTTGGGACAAAGTGAAATTAGACCATCAATTAACATTAGTTGATGTTAATTAGTGGTTTTATGACTTTGAAATTAAAGAAAGGTAATTTAATGGAGGAATGAGGGGCTGCTATAGTTAAAGCAATTTGGGAGAAATTGAAATTAACATAGAAGCACCACAATTGGTGATAGATAAAGTGTGATTTAATGTTGATTTGAAGAAAATAAATTGGAAACTATAATAATGTTTTTGGGCAGCCATAACATATGAAGAAAGAAGTTTAAATTGTGTACATTTTGGCTAAATTAAAGTATAAAGCATATTAGGTGCATTAGAATTTTATGTAGGCATAAAAAGCTTTGAAAATGAATATTAGGATTGAGATATGGTATGGTTGTGTAGGAAAATCAAATGAACCAATAAGAGGCCCTCAAGAGGGTGACAAAGGTAAGAAGAAAGCTAACTAGTAAAGGAAGGAAAAGAAGGATAAATGGAAGATCCAAGGCTGATTAGGTATGTGCTTCATTGATAAAAATCTTACATGTGATTTAATGGTATGAAATTATGTTTTAATGTGTGTGATATGAATGTGGTTTGTCATAATGTGGCTAAGTGTTGGTTTTAAATGTTTTATATGGTAATGAGACCAAATGGTGTGAAATTATTAAGATATGTGAATGTAATTTGATCTAGAAACTTTGAAATAAAAATGAAAGCATATGATAAATGTAAGTAGTACATATAGTGTTGCCAATTGATGACCCTGCTATAGGGATTCTGGAACAGTCTTTTCTATTTTGATTATAACTTGAGTTCTGGAATTTAATTTTGTATGTTCTTTATTGGAACTGAAAGCTAAGACTTAGGAATTTAATTTTTATTCAGACCATAAAATTTAAATATGTTTGAATTGTCCTAGAAAAATACATAAAGTTCAGATATAAAATCTGTTCAGAAAATTCTGGGCAGAAATTGTAGTGATGATTCAGTGTTCATTTGGCTATAACTTTTGATAGAAAACTGTTATTTGAGTGATTTTTGATGCATATGAAATATGAGATAATAAGCTTAAAATTGTTAGAAGACCATAACCTCAAATTTGAATTATAAATGGTCTAAAAATGAAACCCAAAATCAGGACCGAAATCTGCCATAGGTAAAAACTTGAAATATTGGGTTTTTGCATGTGGTGTGATAAGTATATGTAATAATTAATGTAAATTTTTAATTTAATGGTAATTATAAATGTTTAATAAATTATTTATGTGTGAGATTCTAGTACAATAATAATGGAAACAAAGAACAAAAACAAATAAGCTTATTTATAACAATTTAGTAAAATTATCAATTTTTGAAAATAATGTGAATTAATATAAAAATAGTTAAGTCATATGACACCTAATCTAGAACTAGAATAGAGAATAGTTTGACATGTCAATTAGTGGATTTAAGGCACTCGGTGCCAAATATAAAAAAGCCAGAAATGACAAATTTATAAATGTGCTTGGCGTAAAATTATTAAGTCGGTAATGGTAAAATTATGGAAGTCGGTAATGACATTATTATGAAGCACTCGACGCAATATTATGAAAGCCAGTAATGACAATCCCGTTATTCCTATTAGTTAGTTCAGTTACAGGTGTTATGGGCATAAGAAAAATAAATAATAATAATAATATTAAAGTATGTCATTTTGATAATGTTATATTAATTAAAATTGTTAAATATTACATGTTTGATGAAATTTGTTTGATTTTATATAATTCTTAATTTTATGTCTTATTTGTTAAATATATAAATGACATGCAAGAAAATATATGTATGTAAAATTTTTATTATTGAAGCACCACTAAGTTAGTAGCTTAGAGCGGGTGGTTTCCTCTCGTGCAGGTTTTAGAAGGGTAGTCGTAGATAGTAGAATTGTTAGAAGAAGAAGGGTACCCGAAAGGAAGTAGCTAAAAGCTTTGGATTTTTTTTTTAGTATATTTTATCAAAAACTTTGTAAATTAGATTATAGTTTTATTTCATATAGTGTCTATTATAGATTTAAATTATAATGTAAAAGACATAGTTTAAATGTAAATTAATATATTTTATAAATAAATAAAATTTTGAATATTTGCATTTGTAATAATTTTATTATCGGTATCTGTAATATTTTCGTAAAAAAAAATTATACTTTATTTTATTAATTTTATAAAATAGCTAGATGGGTAATACTTACTTATCTTGCTAAATGAAAGTGGGGTAAGAGAGTGTTACAGGGATAAAATTGTAATGCCTAATCATTTAGACACTGATCACGCATGACAAAGTCAAGCGTGCTCGACCAATCAGAGTCTAAATTGGGACGCACAGAAAAATGACAATATTTGAGGGAGATTTATTTAAGGCATTATTAATTAGGAATTAAATAGTTTAGTGCTAGAACTAGTAAAAAATAAAATCACCATACGAACTAAATTATAATTTATGGAATTGTTTGGGGTCATTTTGTGAAAAAGGAAAGTATGGGCTAAAAGATGAATTATTCAAAGATTAAAATTAAATAGACCAATAAGAGAAGAGATTAAGGAGAAGTAGGTCCCACTAAAATTTAACTAATTTGAAAAGTAAAAAAAAACGTAGAAATTTCAACACAAATTAGTTCAAAAAATCAACAAAAATATGGTAGGCCATACCTCCATCTAATCTCCATCATTTTTCTTCCAATTCAAGTTAGGGAAAGATAGAAAAAAAATATTCAAGAGAGAGAGAAACTAAGTGAAGGAAAATCACTTAAAAAGGTAGAAGAAAGGAAAAGAAATTTTGATACTATTCCTTGTTGCCTCAGGGAGGTTGCTCATAGGGTGGTGATTGGGTGCAGTTTGAGGTATTCGAAGGTAATTGGTTAACTAACAAAGGATTCGCCATTCCTGATACAAAGAGTGTATTCCCATTGCCTCTTGTTGGGCTCATTACTCGAGAATCTCTGTCCGAAGTGAAAATGTCATGAAGATAGTTTTCAATGACCTATCTAATAGAGTAACGAGCCTCAGGGATAAGAACTAAAATTACTCGGACTACATGTTACTTAGTTGACACATGTTCATATTCTAAACCAAGTGGGGTATAGATTAGTGAAAGGAATAATTAAACGTAAATTGTCTATGGAAAGGTTTGTAGTCAAACTATTGACTTTTTCGGTCAATTGTGGGTCATGATGTGTTATTAAATACCACTCATGACTTACTTAAATTAATTGTTAATTTAAGTGGCCAACATATTTAGAAACCTGATGAGTCACACGCATTGGAGATATGAAAAATGAGTAAAATGGTCTTGGATAGGATCCAAAAATATGAGAAAATTATTTTGGGCCGAATCATGATGAGGTCGCAGAAAAAATCACTTTGAAGGGGCCACGAGCCTGCTGGACCTACCCAGCAGCAGGCTAGTGCGTGCGGCACAACGCGCTAATGCACCCCATTGGCCAACAACCATCACTGACCTTAATTAGGCCAATTACGACCAATTACTATTCATTAAGTTTCATTTTCTCCATTTTTGACTTTTAATCTTTTTTTTTTAAAATATGATTCAGAGTGAAAAGATATCAAATGGCAGAAATGAAACATGAAAAAAATATTTTTCGTGAAAAATAATTTTTGAGACATAAAAATTCTCTCACAAACAAATTCAAAGCTAGCACTTTGAATGTTGTTAAAATCATTCCTCTTGTTAGTTTCTTCTTTATTCTTTGTATGGATTATCATTAGAGACATCCTAGTGTAATGACCAAAATATTGGGTTATTTTTTAAACTTTAGTTTCCAAGATTTATCAGTGTATCCAAGGTAAAAAAATACACCCGTGGGTGAAAAATATTTTATTGGATCATCATAAAATATAGATTATGACTAGTTTGAGGGTAAAATTTAGAGTGAAAATGAGATCAAATAGGCCTCCATAAGTCAAAAATAAGAAAAACAATTAGGTTACGATTTAAATAGTAAATTTGGTTTGACTGTATTTTAATTGGGTTGTTAAAAAAAGTAAAAAAGCTTTAAAATTTTATATTCAATTTGACAGAGAAAAAGAAATTTTACGATAGCACTGGAATTTGATTAATCAGACCAGTTTGGGTGAGCCGGACAGGAAACAGACTTCGATTGAGTTAAAAAATTTTATGTGGGCTAATTTATATATTTGATGAATTATGGAATCAAATTTGGGAGAAATTGAATTGGGAAAGTGAGAGAAATAATTTAGAATTGCTAAATGGGCCTTAATTTTATAAGCATAATTGGGTTGGATCACTTAACTTAACCAAGGCCAAACCCATTCCAGTGACCTATATAAGCTCAAAATATCATAATTCTCTAGAGAATTCTGCACCTTCTTCATCCTTCTCATGCTTCCTCTTTTGCTAAATGTCTCTCTCATCATTCTTCACCAAAATTTTCACTTCTCTCTACTTTTTACTCCAAATTCAAGCATCCTAATGTTATTTTAGTCCTATATTATCTAGTAGAGTTCTCCAATATTCAATTGAAGGATTAGAACTGGAAGAGACTAAAGGATTCAAGTTGAGGCATAAAATTGAGGTAAGAGAATTTAAGGGTTTTAAATTTATTAAGGATTCTAATAGAAAGTTTAAGGTATGTAGAATATATTTATGAAGTTAGATTGAATTGTAGAAGCAAAATGATGGTGTGTTTATTTTGTATATTCTCATCCATGGTAGGAGCTCAAGGAGGAGAAGGAACTTCAAAAGAAAAAGGCAAGAAAAAGGAAGCTTAGAAAGGCTAAAGCAAAGAAATAAGGTTAGTGGTTACAAAATTTAATTATTTCCATAGAATTTGTATGAATTTAGGTTGTGGAATTAGAGTATATATGTGTATTTTGCATGATAAATTGAAAGTAAGTTTAGAAACATGATTAAGGTTATTAAAAATATGGCTTAGGATGCTTAAATTAAAATAAAATAAGTTTAGATGGTGGAACTTTATAGGGAACTAATGATGTATGTTTGTATATATGTGTATAATTATGGTTTAGTGCAATATTATGGTATGTGCATGTTATTGAAGGTATGAATTAATGAAATTAGTAGTTATTAGGTGGAAAAAATATTTAATGGAGAGAATGCATGTTAGGCTGAATTGAAGACATAGAAAATTTAATGTAATTTTTGTTAATTTAATGAGAATTAAGCCATAAAATGCATATAGACATGAGTTTTGATGTATATGAATTAATTGAGAATTAATTGAATATTTTCTAGTTAGTAATTACATTATGTATGAAATGGAACATAATGAATGAGGAATATTTAATTGAGTTTTATGGCTTAGTTGATGATAATATTAAATATTTAGTGCATTGGATTGGAAATTGTAAAAAAAGAATATTTTTAGGGTGAAAGTTGGTAATGACCGAATAGAATTCCAAGTGATTGATAATGTAAAATAAATTAAATTTAAGAATTTAATGAGAATTAAGTTAAAAGAATAATTTTATTGCCTTTAGGTGTAGTCTGGTGATAAAATCCAGTTCAGGATATAATTAGCTAGCCATAGGGACATTATTCCAATAGCGCATGTAATGGCGACTTGCATAGGTAGGCGAATGACAGTCTACTTCAGTGATAGTGATTCAACGATCAGTGTGCAGTGCAGTATTTGGGTGGTCTTTCGAGGTCACTTTTCAGTGTAGTGCACTTGTGGGATCCACGTTCCATATATCTAGACTGAAAATTTTCTACCAAATTGACACTAGGGATATAATAAAAAATAATAATAATAAAAATAAAAATGGCATAAGCGTAAAATGAAATAAAAGTGAGTAAAAAGGAGTTAATTAAAGAAATATAGTGGAAATGGACTTAATTGAATGAAAATAAAAAGTTTAGGGGTAAATTGGAAATATAAAGATTAAATGGTAATTTTATGTATTTAATAAGAGAATGAATGTGAAATAAAAATAACTAGTGGTAAAAGTGTAAATAAATGTAAACTATTGAAATAATTGTAAATAAATGGAAGATAAGAAGCCAAACGTAATTTGTCGTGTAAAAAAAATTAAATAGAGGATTAAAATGAAAATTAAGTTGTAGGATGAATACTAAGTGTAATTGTTAATTTAATAAAGGTATTATTGGTAAATTAATGGTAATTAATAATAATAATAATAATAATAATAATAATAATAATAATAATAATAATAATAATAATAATAATAATAATAATAATAATAATAATAATAATAATAATAATAAAAGTGACTAAAAGAATAATTATAAATATGGACTAAATATAATGTTTAGATTATATTCTTGAATAATAAGTTAAAGTGTAAATATGAGTTAAATTAGACTTGTTATATTAATATAAATAATGTACAGAATTTTGTACAAATGTGTATGCAAAAATTTTGTCTAGTCGAAATCTTCAGATTTATAACCACCACTGAGCATTCTAATGCTCAGCACGTAGTTATTTTGACTGCGTGTAGGTACTAGCTAGAGAGTTGCTGGAGCAAGCATACCTTGTTTTGGGAGTAGCCTAAAGAAGGATTTTGTATAATGAACTTAATGGCATGTATATGTATGACAGTTTTTAATAGACTTTGAATATGTATTTTGATAAGTAAAAAGGACTTTTATGGATTATGGTTTTTGTAATGGACTGTTATATTTAGAGTGTGAAATGTTTGGATATTAGACAGATGGTGAATGTATATTTTTATATTTCAACTGTTGTGCCCTGTCAGGGTTGTAGAATTGTCTTTTGTGAAGGAGGGTAGTTTAGATTTATAACCGTTATGCTACCGAAAATTTTGTTTAAATGAATAGTAAAACTGGACAATTATTGGTCAATCGACAAAGTAATAAACATGTTAAATTAGTGATGGAATATATGCAAGAATTTAATAATATATGAGTAAATGATGAATTTATATTCACATGGTATGTTATTGACACTAAGGGCATAAAAAAAAATTTAGTCACTCCTGTTATAATTATATTATAAACAATACTAAACAATCATTGTAATCGTTTAAGACAACGTAACATAAGTATAGACTGATTGTAATAAAGGTGTTATATTTTGTGGTATTAGAGCACGATTTAGGCGATTATGAGATTGGAGTGGGGATTAAATCAATGGATTATATGTATATACATGCAAATGTTGAATAAAAAATGTTATAAGTCTAATGTATGCTTGCTCCTTATTGTTTTATAATGAAAGATGTTAGCCGATCAAGGTCATAATGGAAGGGATGGTGAAAGTGAAGCGTCAATCAGTGTTAGGCAAGTTGAAGCCTCACAATAGCATATTACTGCACAAGTTGCACCATCTCCACCTCTATAGTCGGACTTTCTCAATCTTATAGCTGATTATATTGAACACAAAATGTAGGATGAACAAGATCAGCAGCAGCCAGTGTAGGCACAACCTCCTGCCCCACCCAAAAAAAGCCTATTTTTTAGCATCTAAAGAGATTGGGAGTTGAAGATTTCTATGGGCGCGATCCCTTGACACCTGCACAGGTTGAAAAATGGTTTTTCACGACCAAGATATTATTTAAAATCACTCACAATCTGCCTGAAGAGAAGTTTAAGGCTACAATGGCTTTACTATAGGGTCACATTTATTTGGTGGGACTCAGTCCGCAAGCATACCTCTAATGAGCAGTTGAATTGGTAATTCTTTTTGGCCCAGTTTGAAAAGAAATACGTCAGAGATGCAAGATGCTTTTTGGAGACTTAGGCAGGGAAATAAGACAGTTAGGAATACGATCACAAGTTTGATCAATTTTGCGCCTATCTTGATGACTATCAGTTGACTGAGAAAAAGTTATGCTAGAGGTTTGAGAAGGGTCTCCATAACAAAATCAGACAAATAGTGGGTGCTCAAAGGCATCCAAATTTGCGTGCATTGGTAAAAGCAACTATTAAGGTGGAAAGTATCCAGACGAATGAGGCTGATATACAAACTCAGTTCCAGTAGAAGAGGAAGTCAGGACAATTCAATGGTATGAATACCTAGAGTAAGAAATCTAGGGGATCGACTCCATTATAGAGTCATGCATCAGTTGGACTAGGTCATGGACAAGGAAATGCATTCTATGGCAATGCCCCAGTTACTTCTGTGGGAAGTACATCTAGAGATAGAGAGGGAGGTGTTGTCTAGACCTGGAGTCATTGTGGTCGATCTCACTCGGGAGAGTGTAGATATTTGACTGGTGCCTATTTCAAATGTGGTTCAAAGGATCATCAGGTCAGAGATTGTCCAGTGGTTCAAGCTTCTACAGTTACATCACTAGCACAGGGTGCCAGACCTTTAACACCCAGAGCTCGAGGTAGGGGAGCAGCCTCTAACCCATTAGCATCTAGACCTTCTAAACAACCATCTTAAGGCTAGGGATGAGCTACATACTGCACTTATACAGTGACAGCTAGAGGTGAGGACGATGCACCCGATGTGATAGTAGGTAAATTTATGCATATGTCTAATTTTATTTATGCATTTGTTGACACTGGTTACACATTATCCTACATAAATACTGATGTTGCACAGGGAAATGGGTTGAAAGATTCATAATTAGACCAGGATATTCTAGTGAGCAATCATTTGGGGAATAGTGTTGTGGTGAACAGAGTGTACAAAGAGTGTCCCATTAGTGCACAGGGCTATGTATTGAACTCCCATTCCATTATTTTGATGTAATATTGGGGATGGACTGGTTATCTGCCCACCTAGTGGTAGTTGATTGTAAATGGAAGAGAGTGACACTTAAACTTCTCGATGACCAGGTGGTAACTATTGTGGTGAAAGAACAGACTTTTTATCTGACGTGATTTTAGCTACAGCTGCCAAGAGGTTAATAACGAAGGGGTGCCTTATTTACTTGTGTTATAGAGTGGAAGCTAAGGTGTCAGATGTGCCTATAACGAGAAAATCTTAAGGTGTCAAATGTGCCTATAATGAGAGACTTTCCAGATGTCTTCCCTAATGAACTACTAGGCTTGTAATATGATAGGGAAGTCAAGTTCACTATTGATGTAGCTCCAGGCACTGCACTTATTTCTATTTCTCCCTATAGTATGACACCCACATAGCTCAAAGAATTGAAGATTCAGTTGTAGGAATTATTTGATAAAGGCTTTATTAGACCCAGTGTTTCACCATGAGGAGTACCAGTATTTTATGTAAAGAAGAAAGATGGATCACTTAGGTTATGCATGACTACAGACAACTAAATAAAGTGGCAATCAAGAACAAACATCCCCTTCCATTTATTAAAGATTTATTTGACCATTTGAGGGGAATAAGTGTGTTTTCAAAGATTGATCTGAGATCGGGCTACCATCAGTTGAAAAGAAAGGAAGCAGATGTGCTCAAGACTACTTTTCGCGCCAGATATGGCCGCCATGAGTTCTTGGTCATGCCATTTGGGATTACAAATGCCCTAGCAACTTTCATGGATTTGATGAACAAGATCTTCCATCCTTATCTAGACTAGTTTGTGGTGGAATTTATTGATGATATTCTAGTGTATTCAAAGACTCCAGAAGAATATGACAAGCACCTACAAATTGTCTTGCAGATATTGAGAGAGAAGCAGCTATATGAAAATTTCAAAAAGTGTGACTTCTGGTTGAATGAAGTATCTTTCTTGGGTCATGTAGTTTCAGCTAAAGGAACAAAAATGAACCCAAAAAAGATTGAAGCAATCTTACAGTGGATAATACCTAAGAATGTTATAGAAGTTATAAGTTTCCTGGGTTTGGCTGGGTACTATAGGAGATTTGTAAAAGGTTTCTCCACCATAGCAGTGCCCCTCACTCGATTGTTACAAAAGCAAGTTAAAATTTGAATGGATGGATAAATATCAAGAAAGCTTTGAGAAGCATAAAAACATATTGACAGAAGCTCCAGTATTAACTCAACAAGAATCTGACAAAGACTTTTGTGATTTATAGTGATGCCTTCAGGAATGGGTTAGGTTGTGTACTGATCCAAGAAGACCAAGTGGTTGCATATGCTTTCTGATAACTTAAGACTCATGAGAAGAACTATTTTACTCATGATCTTGATCTCACAACAATTGTACTCACTTTAAAGATTTGGACACATTACCTTTATGGTGAAAAATGATACATTTATATAGGTCATAAGAGTTTAAAATATTTGCTCACATAGAAAGAACTCAATCTGAGACTGAGGTGTTGGCTTAAACTAATAAAAGACTATGATTACTTCATTAACTATCATCCAGGAAAGGCAAATGTAACGCTCGTAACTAAGGCCTAGTAATTAATATGGATTTTTCAAAGTTAAGTATTTTTCAAAGTTAGGGGACAAGAGTTGAAAAGAAATAAGAAAGTGAAATGTCATAGGGCTACGCCTTTCACCTCTCTTTCACGATTGTGAACCATTGTGAGATGGAATTATGGGATTTAACATAATTCATGGTCATGACAAGGGTTGTCACGCCTGTGAACATCGTCAGATATAAAATCGTATCATTTGTTCTTTTTTCTATCCACGACCTAAAACTTAAAAGGGAACCCTACAATTCTAGGTTTTCTCATACTAGAGGCAAATAACTGATGTTTCTCTTTGATTCCCAACCCTATATATCTAAACCAAAGCAAAAATTCAAGGTTCCATCAAGTTCTTGGGAAAAGAGAGAATAAGGAAGGTGGTATTCTTGAGAAGGATGAACCCTATAAGGATGTCACAGGGTTCATGCTCGTTACCTCTCTTTCATAACCATGATCCATTGCGAGATGAAATTCTGCGATTTAACATATTCACGGTGATGACAAGGGTTGTCATGCCCATGAACATCGTTAGATATAAAATCATATCAATTGTTCTTTCTTCCATCCATGACCTAAAACTCAAAAGGGAACCTTAGAATTTGAGGTTTTCTCATACCAAAGGCTAGTAATTGATGTTTCTTGTTGATTCCCAACCCTAGATATCTAAACCAAAGAAAAATATCAAGGTTCCATCAAGTTCTTGGGAAAATAGGACATAAGGAAGGTGGTATTTTTGAGGAGGAAAAACCCTAGGAGAAAGATAGAAATCGAATCTTCCATCCCATCTGTGTTTCCTTCGAGTAAGGTAAGGAATCACATTTCTCCTTCTTCTTTACAAGCTTTCATAGCTTTAATCATGTATGAATCATTTATGGTAGAGACCCATTTCCAAATGGGTTAGGTTATGATTTGATCTCGAGAGATTATGGTTTAAGGCCCTTCTCTATGCTATTTAAAGACTAATATATATATGAGTTAGTAAGAAGTTGTACGAGATCAAGTGTAAAAAGGGTTAAAGTTAGGGTTTTTACTCTTATGGCTTTAAAGTCTAAGCATATGAGTTTTTGATGTTGATAAAGATATGTTATATGTCATAGGAGTTGAAAGGGGATGTGGTAAAATCCACCAAAAGGATAAGAAAGCTTGAGAGAAGCTTAATTTTGTGAGGCTCCATTAGAGGCATGTACATATGCACATTCAAATTTCCAAGTATGACATATTGGGTGTTAATTAAATGATGATTGAATTGTATGCTTTAAATGCTGAATGCCAAGTGCAAATGTGGTAATTAATGCCATGAGATAGGATTTTGAGTATGAAATGCTATAAATGTAAGTATACCTTAAATAAGCAATGTTTATGTTT
The DNA here is from genome assembly GCA_023653625.1 of Triadica sebifera. Taxonomy (NCBI): domain Eukaryota; kingdom Viridiplantae; phylum Streptophyta; class Magnoliopsida; order Malpighiales; family Euphorbiaceae; genus Triadica; species Triadica sebifera. Next base: position 10,654,192 of record CM042903.1, on the reverse strand, counting down.
GTAATAAATGTGCCAAAAGAGGCATTTATGAAATAATAAATGATGATTCCTAATGGGTGAAAGCGGTAAGTAAAAAAATGATTAAATGCATATGAAAGCATAAATGTTTGAAAAAAAATAGTTGGTGAACAAGAAAATGGTAAGTGTAGTGATTATGTATATTGAATGATCCTTGAACATGTTTTAATGCATAATGTAATAAGAATGTTGATAGGAAAAGGTTGTCATGGGATAATCCTTAGAGCCTTACATGTGACTTGTAATGAATGCATATTTTTAATGTTGTCAACTGTTGGAAAACCCAAATTTACGCATGTGACTAGGTGTTCACGATCGTGAATCTCATCTTACGAACAATGTCACACCCATTACTATATTCTTAATTCCCATGAAGAAAGTACACAGAATGGACATAAGTACTCACAACATAGTTCATGGTTTGGTTCATGAGTAGGTGTGCCCGTGAATGAACCTTCATGGTCGTGAACATGTAGCTCACGCCTATGAAGATTGCTTTAAATGAGATTTACAAATTGTTTTAATGCAATGGCTATGCACATGTTTCATAGAGATACAATTAAAGTATGCTTATATGATTTCCAGCACGAGGATGTTACATGATGCATTTTCCTCATGAACAAAGTATACATGATATATGAAATGAAAGCTATATTGAAGTGTAATAAAGGCAATATGAACAACCTAAGCCCAAACTCGATACTAAGACTAGTAGTAGGATAGATGGTGCACCATTAAGGGAGTTACAATATCATTGTTGTATGTTTACCTAGTCAATATGGCTTAAGCTTGGAGAGCACCATTGACTTTAGGAGCATGGACTGACACACATTATTATAAATGATATTACATGCAAAGGTTATATGTTTACTTCATGAATATGGCTAGCCTGGACTGGTGCCATTGACTTGAGGAGCCTAGACTAGCACATGTTTACAGATAGTAGTAGGGTGGCTTAAGCTCGGAGAGTGCCCCTGTCATATCCACTAATTTAGACCTAAGTCATGCGAGTTGTTAAATCTATTCGTCGGTTTGACCGAAGTCTAAAATTGGATTTTCATCGAAAAATAATTAAAATAATGAAAATTAAGTGTGGAAAATACCTAATGAAGTGTTTAAAATATTTTAAGATGTTAAATTTCGGTTAAGGATTAAATTGCAAATTTTGAAAAGTTTATGGGTCAATTTGCAATTTATTAAAAATTGGAGGATTTATTGGGATAATCATAAATTAAATGCATGAATTGGGACATTTTAAGCATGTGGAGGCTAGCTTAACCAAGTGGCAAAGTTTAATAAGGTAATTAAGATACATGCATTTAACATTAATGAAGGTTTCTAGATTGATGCTTAGGTGTCCCTCCCATCCTAATAACTTTTGTCATTTTCTTCTTGATTATTTTTTCTTCTTTCTTAGTCCTTTGTATCGAGAATTTCCCATCATTGTCTTCCACATTCCTCTTATCATACATCAAAGGAAGATTAACATATTAATTACCTAAGGAAAATATCTAGATTTTTATAGCTTATGTGTCAAAGTATTGATTAATTTTATCTTCTTCCTCTTAATTACTCATCCTTCTTCCTTATCCTAACATCTAGAACACTCTATTCTCTAAACCACCCCACGTTTCCTCCATTTTCCTCCATAGCCAAGCTTGATCCTAGTGAAAGAAAGTGAGAAAAGAGAGAAAAAGTAAGGAAAAATTCCATTTTCACGCTCAAGGAAGCTTAAGAGAGTAAGGAGAAAGAGAGAAATTAGGGTTATGAAGTTTTAATAATCTGATTATAAATTTTAGGAACTCAAATTGACAAGGAGCTAGATCAAAGGAGCAATGGAAAGAAGAAAGAGAAAGAAAGAGAAAGAAAAGAGAGGTTTGTGCATAACCTAAGGCAATAGCCTATTTTATTTTTTATTTATATGATTTGATTATTTGGCATATTGATGATTCTGAATTACTATTATTTTATGATGAAAATCTTGGGGATGCATGTTTGCTAGACTTAGGATTTAATTTGGTAAAAATTGAATGTGATTATCTTGTATGTTCCTTGCTGGAAATTGATGAGCAGTGTGCACTTAAACTGTTATAACTTCATTTATGGAATTCAATTTTGCATGTTGTTTATTGGGTTTGAAATCTATGAAATAGGGCTATAACTTTCATTAAGACCATAAAACCTGAATATGTCTGTAATTATCCAGAACAATTCATAAAACTCGGACTTAGAATCTGTCCAGAAAATTCTGGGCATAATTATTAGTGACCAGTTAGTGTTAATATTATCATATCTTTTGATAAAAAAAAACTCAGAATTAAGTGATTCAAATTGAATATTAAATGTAAGATCCATACCTAAAATTGTTATGAAGATCATGTAACTAAATTCAGAATGGAATAGGACTAAAATTAAGGTCCAAAATAGAGAACAAAATCTTCCAGTGACAGGGCAGCATGTGAGTTGAGGAATGAAATGAGTAAAATGATGAGAACTTTGTTATATTATGAAAATATTATTTTAATTGAGTGATTATGTGATTATTTTGAGATATTACATGCATGAAAAGTATGAAATTAATTGTTATGAATTTTAATGAAATTGTATAAGCCCTAGAACACCTAACTAGAACCAACTTAGGATAGTTTGGCATGCCAAATAGGGGGGGAGTATGATGAAAATGAAAACCATTGATGGTATGATTATCTATGCCAGGTTTGGCATTGTTATCTACGTCGGGTTTTGCAATGTTATCTATGCCAGGTTTGGCATTGTTATTTATGCCGGGTATGACATTATTATCTACACTAAGTTTGGCACGGTTATCTACGCCGGGTTTGACACTTATATGCACACATCATATTGCCCGGGTGGGACTCCTAAGAGCCTGGATGGCACTCCGTTATCCTAGTCAGTGGTTCATAAGTGTCCTGGGAATAAATGAAAACATAAATAAAGAAGTTATGGAACATAAAAGAATTATTGAAAATAAAACTGGAATTATGAATTGTGACATGGATAAAAAGAAGATTTAGTGTTATACAATAAGATGTGAATAAAATAAATAAGTATAAGATAAAATAATATAATTTGATGTATATACAAGCTAGAATACCATGATATGTATATTTGCGTGAGAATATGATTAAGCATGAGTTGATATATGATAATGCATGATTGCATAAAATAGTTTATTGCCTTATCTATATGTACCACTAAGCCAAGAGCTTAGCGTGGGAGTTTTCTCACGCAGATTTAGTAAAGAATAAATAGAAGATAGTAGACAAAGCCAACGGTGACCTAATCCAGTAAAGCAGCCAGTTGCACATCTCGTGGGTTACCCAACTTTTGTATATTATCTTGTAAATTTTATTTTGTAGTATTTGTAAAATAAATAGTATGTTTTGTAAAGAACATGTTACTATATAAAAATGTAGTCTAACTTTTATGTTATATTTCTTTTATAAGTGCAAAGTAAATAAATAATAAATAAAAAAATAATATATGAATGATTTTCATGTATACAATTTTAAAAAAAATGATATTTTAATCAATGAAGTCAGCGTAGCATACCTTCATCCGGCCACGAGCTGCTGGGGTGAGGGGGTGTTACAGCCCCTGTTCCCAACCTGTATCCGAACAGTTGTTTAAGTAAAGAATACAATATCATGAAATGAATGCAAAGGCATAAATGCACATGGTGAAATGTTACATGCTATAGTTATCATTTTATATATTCAACGAAGTATACTTCCACAAAGTAAGATAGTCTATATGATATTATGATTCTATTGTCATGCCATGATATTCTTACGTGATTCCCTGAAATATTTATAATGTATAATTGTAAGTGAATTTCTATGCCTATATGTACCACTAAGCTTTCAGTAGTTTAGCATGTGGGTGTTTTTTTCCGCACAAGTCAGAGCCTTATAGATAAGTAGAAGTTGAATAAGAGAAGTAGCCCAGACATCAGGGACATCAGATCAAACCCTATGCGGGTCAATGATAACATATGTTGCTCTTTTGCATTTTGTGTACATGTCATATTAAGGGGGTTATTTACATGTATACATGTTAATGTTGAAGAATTATGTAATTCCTTTTTAAGGATATGCATTTTTGTAAACCCCTGGTCAAGGGTTAACATGTTTTATTTATAAAATGGAATTTAAATATTAAGTTAAGCTTTTCTTCTACTGTATGTTTTATGCAAGTCATCATAGCCATGATGCAAAGAGAAGTTTTATATTTTCATAGGATTTTCGCACATAGGTCATGTAGCATCCACTCATTTAATCGGGTTAATCCTGGTTAGACGAGAGGGAATTACCTAATACATCGCATATGTCTCTGATGTGGGCTCTCTCTAACAACTTATAGGAGTAAAAAGAGTATAGATGGAGCTAGAAGCTTATGATGTTGTTGAGAGCAGCAGTTCTCCTAATCCAAAAATTGCTGATTAGCCTAGTGCTTTGAGTGTACGATCTTTAGGTGTTACTAAAATTCCTCAGCAGCCACTTATAGGACAAGTAGATCTAGGTGCCATACTAATCTTGCAATAGATGGTTGGTATCGTGCAATAATTGACATAAGCCATACCATAGATTATACAAGCATAGCCATAGCCATAGCCACAACCAGCTCCACCGCCACCACTAGAGGCACCTAAGATGAAGATAGATATGCTCTGAAAGTATGGGGCTACTGATTTCCATAGCAGAGGTGAAGATGATCCTACCACCACCAAGTTCTAGTTGGAGAAGACCGAGAGTTTCTTCGAAGAGCTTGAGTGTGTCACGGAGCACAAGGAAAATAATGCAATATCATTGCTTAAAAAACATATGTATTAATGGTGGAAAATAGTTCTAAAGAAGCCATATACTTTATAGCCATTGACTTGGGAATACTTTGCTGCAGAGTTTAAGAAAGAATATGTGCCTTGAGAATACATAAATGAGAAAAGAAGAGAATTTATGAATATGCGACAGAGGGTCATGACATTTTTGGAGTATGCTAAAGAGTTCACACGGTTAAGTAGAGATGCCATATGACTCATGGGGGATAAGAGTGACAAGTACCAACATTTTGAGAACAGTTTGAATGATGGCATAGGATATCATGTCATTTCCCTACAGCTTGGGGAATTCCTTACCCTTGTGTCCACCACCATCAGTATAGAAAATAGAAGAAAGAGAAGGGCAGAAGAGAATGCCAGAAAACCCATGGCTAGTGTGGCACAGATTACCGGTAAGAAAGGTCGATTCTTTTCAAGCAGTCCTAATGTAGGGGACATAACAGAGGACAAAGTCACTCAAAATCCAGTTCTTTTAGGAGGGGACCACCCTCTAAGACTACCTCAGCCACCACTAGCACACAAACAGCTAGAGATCTTGTTCCCTTATATGGGATATGTCAAACAAACCACCGATAAGAGTGTCGGTTATTTTTAGGGGCTTTCTTCAGGTGCAGAGCCCTAGACCACATGAAAAGGGATTTCCCTTTGTTGGCAAATGCTACACCCATATAGACAATAGTATCGACACTGGTTTAGAATAGGAACCAGTTGTGAGGAGGTCGTGCAAGACCTAACCAGGCTGTTGCAGAGATAATGAGCAGGTCAGGACCCAATTTAGCTCTGGCTAAGGCATATGCTATGAAGGCCCGTGAGGACTAAGGAGCCATAAACGTCATTATGGGTATGTTTTCTTTACATGGCTCCGATTTACGTTCTTTGATAGACCCAGGTTCTACACATTTGTATGTATGCATGAGCACGCCCAGTCAACATAGTATGACAATAGAAAAGTTAGAGTTTGAGATTGAGGTCATGAACCCTTTAGGCCATAGTGTGGTTGTGAATTGGGTATATAGAAGTTGCCCTTTAGTTGTTCATGGGAAAGAGTTTTCTGTAGATCTCATAGAACTATCGTTTCATGAGTACGATGCCATATTAAATATGGATTGGCTCTTATGGAATGAGTTAGTTATTGACTACCGATCTACGACAGTTGTTCTTAAAAATTTAGAACAAGAAGAAGTGATAGTTGAAGGTGAGAGGTTTCCACAGCCTCTACAAATGGTTTCCATGATTAAGGCATAAAAAGATGATGCAAAAGGGATGTGAGGCTTATTTAGCTCACATGATTTACACTAAGAGAGGTGTTCTAGATCTTTAGGATATCTCTACAGTGAGGGAGTTTCCATATGACTTTCTAGACAATCTGTTAGGATTACCACCAAATAGAGATGTTGAGTTCTCTATGGAGAGCTCATACTAGGCACTATATTGATATCCATTGCACCTTACAGAATGGCACCTTAAGAGATGAAGGAGCTGAAAGCTCAGTTGCATGAGTTATTGGATAAGGGTTTTATTAGGCCGAGTGTATCTCCATGGGGTGCACTAGTTTTATTTGTAAAGAAGAAATATAGGTTTATGAGGTTATGCATAGACTATAGATAATTAAACAAAGTAACTATAAAAAACCGATATTTGTTGCCTCAAATTGATGATCTTTTTGATCAATTAAAGGGTGCATGAATGTTCTCCAAAAATGATTTGAGGTCGGGTTATCACCAGTTAAAGATAAAGGAAGTGGATATAGCCAAGACAGCTTTTAGGACCAGATATGGTCACTATGAGTTTTTGGTTATGCCATTTGGTTTTGACCAATGCTCTTGCAACTTTCATGGACTTGATGAATAGGATCTTCAAGATATATTTGGATGAGTTTGTAGTTGTTTTCATTGATGATATCTTGGTGTATTCTAAGAACCAAGCACAACATTATGAACATTTGCAAATCGTATTGCATATCCTAAGATATCAGAAGATTTATATCAAGCTCTCCAAATGTGACTTTTGGCTTGATGAAATAGCTTTCCTTGGACACATCATGTTTGTAGATGACATCATATTTAATTCTAACAAGGTTGAAGCAATCTTGAATTGGCAGCCTCCTCGGAATGTGACCAAAATTAGGAGTTTTCTTGGTTTGGCAGGTTACTATAGGAGGTTTGTGAATGGTTTTTCTTTGATTGCTACTCCCATGACCAGAATTTTGAAAAAGGATGTGAAGTTCGGATGGAACGAAAAATGGCAAGCTAATTTCGACAAGCTGAAGTGTATGTTAACATAAGCCTTAGTTCTTACATAGCTAGTTCCCGATAAAGAGTATGTTATTTACAGTGATGCTTCTCACAATGGATTGGGGTGTGTCTTGATACAAGAAGGAAAGGTCATTGCTTACACTTCTAGACAATTGAAGCCATTAAAAGAATTATCCCACACATGACCTTGAGTTGGCAGCCATTGTGTTTGCTCTAATGATATGGCATCATTACTTATATGGGAAAAAGTGTTATATCTACACTAACCATAAGAGCTTAAAGTATCTTCTGACACAGAAGGAACTCAATTTAAGGCTGAGATGATGGTTAGAACTGATCAAGGACTATAATTGTGCAATCGATTATCATCTAGGTAAGGCCAATGTTGTGGCCGACTCTGTGAGCAAAAAGACTATAACGGAGTTGCATATCTGACCTCCTCTCAAAAAGGAAATTAGAGATGCACAAATGCAAGATCGTAAGCTAGTTGAGATCACTGAGTTGGTCTCCAAGGGGGAGAGATTGGAGTACACAATTGAGTCAGAGGAAAGTTTGTTTTACCAAGTTTGTTTATGCATGCCCTATGTTATAGAGTTAAAGCAAAGGATTTTAAAGGAAACACATATAACCAAGTTGGCCATGCATCCAGGAAGTAATAAAATATACCTTCAGGTATGAAAAATGACATCACAAAGTTCACGACAAGATGTTTGACATGTTAGCAGGTTAAGGCAAAATATAAGGTACCTTCAGGTTTGATGAAATCGATTACGATACTGGAATGGAAATGGAAACATATCACAATGGATTTCATGATTGGGTTACATATGACTTCAAAGAAATTTGACACTATTTGGGTGGTTGTAGATAGGTTAATGAAGTTGGCACACTTCTTACCTATCAGAAGAGATTATTCCTTGAACAAGCTAGCTGAATTGTATATGAACGAGATAGTATGATTACATGGTGTTCCAATCTCCATCATATTAGACAAAGATTCAAGGTTTACATCTCAATTTTGGGGAAGTCTACAGCGAGCTTTGGGTGCTAAGCTCAGTTTTAGCATAACTTTTCACTCATAGACCAATGCTCAGTTGGAGAGGGTGATATAGACACTAGAGGACATGATGAGAAGTTGTGTTATCAAGTTTAAAGGTAATTGGGAGAAATACCTACCATTAATGGAGTTTGCCTACAATAATTATTATCAGTCTAGCATCCAAATGGCTCCTTATAAGACACTATATGGTAGAAAGTGTCGAACACCCTTATGTTGGATAGAGCTCGGTGAGCAAAAGTTAGTGGGGCCATAATTAGTGCAGGAGACAGAGAAAAAGGTAAAGATCATACAAGAAAGGTTAAAGGCAGCTTCAGATAGGTAAAAATCATATGCAAATCTCAAGAGAAGAGATATAGAATATGAATTGGGAGACAAAGTGTTTCTCAAAGTTTCTCCATGGAAGAAGGTCCTAGCGTTTAGAAAGAAGGGCAAGTTAAGCCCTAGATGCATTAGGCCATATGAGATTTTATAACGGTTTGAGCCAGTCACTTATAGAATTGTGTTACCTCTAGAGTTAAGCAAGATTCATAATATTTTTCATGTCTCCATGTTGAGGAGATACAGGTAAAATTCGTCACATGTTATCACAATAGAAAACATGGAGGTCAAACCAGACCTTACATATGAGGAAGAGTCGATGGAGATTTTGGCTTGGGAGATTAAAGAGCTTAAAAAAAATGAGTACCAATAGTCAAAGTTCTATGGAGGAATCATGCAAAGGAAGAGGCTACATGGGAAAGCAAAAAAGTGATGAAAACATAGTACCTCTAGCTGTTTCAACATGACACTATAGGTAATTTCGAGGACACAATTCTTTTAAGGGGGAGAGAAATGTAATGCCTGTAATTAGGGTCTGGTAAATAATAGGAATTTAGAAAAGATAAGTATATTTAAAGTTAGGGGACAATAGTTGAAAAGAAACAAGAAAGTGAAATGTCACAGGGTTCACACTCGTTTCCTCTGTTTCATAACCGTGAGCCATTGCGAAATGAAATTCTGCGATTTAACATATTCACGGTCATGACAAAGGTTGTCATGCCCATGAAAATTGTTAGATATAAAATCATATCAATTGTTCTTTCTTTCATCCATGACCTAAAAACTCAAAAGGGAACCCTAGAATTTGAGGTTTTCTCATACCAAAGGCCAGTAGTTGATGTTTCTTGTTGATTCCCAACCCTAGATATCTAAACTAAAGCAAAATATCAAGGTTCCATCAAGTTCTTGGGAAATGAGGGCATAAGGAAGGTGGTATTTTTGAGGAGGAAAAACCCTAGAAGAAAGATAGAAATCGAATCTTCCATCCCATTTGTGTTTCCTTCGAGTAAGGTAAGGAATCACATTTCTCCTTCTTCTTTACAAGCTTTCATAGCTTTAATCATGTATGAGTCAATTATGGTAGAGACCCATTTCCAAATGGGTTAGGTTATGATTTGATCTCGAGAGATTATGGTTTAAGGCCATTCTCTAAGCTATTTAAAGACTAATATATATATGAGTTAGTAGGAAGTTGTACGAGATCAAGTGTCAAAGGGTTAAAGTTAGTGTTTTTACTCTTATGGCTTTAAAGTCTAAGCATATGAGTTTTTGATGTTGATAAAAATATGTTATATGTCATAGGAGTTGAAAGGGGATGTGGTATAATCCACCAAAAGGATAAGAAATCTTGAGAGAAGCTTAATTTTGTGAGGCTCCATTAGAGGCATGTACATATACACATTCAAATTTCCAAGTAAGACATATTGGGTGTTAATTAAATGATGATTGAATTGTATGCTTTAAATGCTGAATGCCAAGTGCAAATGTGGTAATTAATGCCATGAGATAGGATTTTGAGTTTGAAATGCTATAAATGTAAGTATACCTTAAATAAGCAATGTTTATGTTTGTAATAAATGTGCCAAAAGAGGCATTTCAAAGGAAAATAATGGTTGGTTATCTTGTATATTTTTGGCCATGGTTAGAGCTAGAAAGGCTAAATCAAAGAAATAAAGTTAGTGGTTACAAAATCTAATTATTTCCATAGAATTTGTATGAATTTAGGTTATGGAATTAGATTATTTATGTGTATTTTTCATGATAAATTGAAAGTAAGCTTAGAAACATGATTAAGGACAAAAAAAATGTGGATTAGGATGCTTAAATTAAAATAAAATAATTTTAGATGGTAGAACTTTATAGTGACCTAATGATTTATGTTTGTATATATATGTATAATTATGGTTTAGTGCAATATTATGGTTTGTACATGATATTGAAGGTATAAATTAATGAAATTAGTGGTTATTAGGTGGAAAAAAATTTAATAGAGAGAATGCATGTTAGGCCAAATTGAAGACATGAAAAATTTAATATATTTTTTTGTTAATTTAATGAGAATTAAGCCATAAAATGCATATAAACATAAAATTTGATGTCTATGAATTAATTGAGAATTATTATAATTTATTTGAATATTTTCTAGTTAGTAATTACATTATATATAAAATGGAACATCAATGAATGAGGTATGTTTAATTGAGTTTTATGGCTTAATAGATGATAATATTGAATATTTAGTGCATTGGATTGGAAATTGTAAAAAAAAAAGAATATTTTAAGGGTGAAACTTAGTAATGACTGAATAGAATTTCAAGTAATTAATAATTTAAAATAAATAAAATTTAGAAATTTAATGAGAATTAAATTAAAAGAATAATTTTATTGCCCTTAGTTGTAATCTGGTGATTAAATATAGTTCAGGATATAATTGGTAAGCCATAGAGACATTATTGTAGCAGCGTGGGTCATGGTGACTCACATATGTAGGCCAAAAGCGATCTACTTCAGTGATAGTGATTCAGTGATCAGTGTGCAGTGTAGTGTTTGGATGTTTTTTTTGGGTCTCTCTTCAGTGTAGCAGACCTGTGGGGTCCACATCCCATTTATCCAAACATGAGATTTTCTACCAGATTGACATTAGGGGCATAATAAAAAAATAATAAAAATGACATAATAGTAAAATTGCATAATAGTAAAATGACATAATGGTAAAGTGGCAAAATGGTAAAATGGAATAAAAGTGAGTAAAAATGAGTTAATTAAAGAAACAGAGTGGAAATTGACTTAATTGAGAGAAAATAAAAAGTTTAGGTGTAAATTGAAAATATATGGGTTAAATGGTAATTTTATGTATTTAATGAGAGAATGAATGAGAAATAAAAATAACTAGTGGTAAAAGTATAAATAAGTGTAAACTAATGGCATAATTGTAAATAAATAAAATTTTAGAAGCCAAATGTAATTTGCCGCTAAAGAAAAATTAAATGGAGGATTAAAATAGAGATTAAGTTATAGGATGAGTACTAATTGTAATTGTTAATTTAATAAAAGTATTAAAGGTAAATTAATGGTAATTAATGATAACAACAACAACAACAAAAACAAAAACAACAACAACAACAACAACAACAACAACAATAATAATAATAATAATAATAATAATAATAATAATAATAATAATAATAATAATAATAATTGTTGCCCATAAATTGAACCAAGAAGGGGAGTTGAATTGGATATTAGAAATTCTTAACTTTTAAGTGTGGAAAGAAAAGTTAAGTAAAGTAGGGATTGGAAGATATCACATATGAATTTTTATAGAGGTTTAGGTGTTAACAAACTCCACTTCTCTCCCCAATCTCAATTGGGAGTTTCACTAACAGACTAAGTGTTTCAATAGAGTTTTATAAGCTCACTCCCAGTTATGGTGTTTCTAACAATGGATCACACCTAACCCAGAAATCTCTTGTGTTTTAATGGCTCACACAATAAACCAATTCCTTGTGTTTTAAAGGCTCACACAAATAACCCTTACAAGTGTTCTACTCTTAACCCAATATACCCAAACTCACTTGAGTTATAGACTACAAAGAGAAACACTCACAAATCTATAATGCTTAGAAAATAATTAGCAAAAAGATTTTTTTACAGAGAATTATTGTTTGTTTGAAAGTGGTAAATGCACAAATGGCTACAACAAGATTTTGGTTCGAATTATTTGCTATTCTCTTGTTCTGGAATCATAAATGACTTGCATTTATACTTTCATGGCAAATTATAGTCGTTTGGTTGTATTTAATGTGAAAATAGTCGTTGCACCAACTCTTAATTTCGCGTCTGACATGTTTCTCTTTCCTCTTTCACGGTTGTAAATATGTGTGTCACAGTCGTGGCTGTTCTTCCAAGCTGTGACTTGAGTGGTGCCTTTGGCCGTGAAGCATTCTGGAAGGATTTGAAGTGTTTGATCATTAGCGTGATATTATTCTTTCACGAGAATGATCATCTTTCCTAGCCATGGTCCAAGTGGTGACTTTGGCCGTGAAGCTCTTTAGAGGAATTTGACATGTTTTCTCATGGGCGTGACTGATATGATTATTCACGGTTGCTATGATGCTTCATGGCCGTGAACTTAAATGTTAGATAGTTGACACTAAGCTGCATCACGGGCGTGGCATAAAAGGTCATGGGCGTGAACATGTTATTTCTTCAATTTTTGTCTTTTTAACGTTAGTCTTCCATTCTCCATTCTTGCTATCATGTTCCATACCATATTCAATAAACTTAGAAAATAAGTATGTTAAATACAATATTGCTATTTTATTTGTTAGCATCTAAATGACGGAAATACCCTTCAAGGTTCAACAATCTTCCCTTTTTGATGGTGACAAATAATCTAGCAATGTGTGCTTTTGAGAAGTCTCCCCTTCAAAAGATGCTTAAGATAAAAAATTACTGAAGTGCAAAAATTGTAAAGAATGATGAAGTATAGTATGGATGTATGCTTCCTAGTTTAGGTATATGCAAGTTATATGCAAGGTATATCCAATGTATATCAAATTTTTACTTAAAACTAGTTAAGTATATGCAAAGTATATTTAAGGTATAGTCAAGGTATATCAACTCTTTTGCATACTTGCATATTCATTTAATTCAAATAAGTATTTCAAATATTGCATTTAAATTTAAATATAATATATTGCTAGGTTTTCCCCTTTTTGTCATAAATAAAAAGAACAAAAAAAGATAAATGATAAGGGAAAACTAATGCAATTATATTAATATTAAAAGAAAAGTACAAGATTTTGAAAAGTGATTTAAAGTCCTACATTAAAAATACTAGAAATTAACATAGCGAAAATATAGTCTAGCTAGATTTGGAGCTAGACATCCCATCTCTAAGGCAAGCTACTTCCTCCTTGAGGTTCTCCATGCGAGACTCCATGAAATCCTTGAGGTTTTCTAACGTCTCATCAATCGAAGCCTGAAATTGGTCAAAACATAGTGCCAATAGATCAGCCACTTGCTGAGCCAAGTTCGGTGTGGAGGCCGAGGATTGTCCAATTTCCTGCTCAACCTCTAGGGTCACCGTCTCAACTTGAACTTCTTTCTTTGCTGGATTCCTTGGAGGCCAGCTTTGAAGTCATCTGAATCATTGTCCTCCCAAATAATCTCACCAGCTGTGTTGGTGAAGCAGTAGTAGATGTTGTTCTCATGAACTATGTGAGTCAAATACCCAAGCTTTATAGCAAGGTGAGTCACGTACCCACCAATCAAAATTTCTCCAGAGGGCTTTGTGGCAATAGAAAATAGATGGTTTGCAAACCATCGAGATAAAGCCACTGTTAGGTCTCTTTGGGCCATCTCCAGGAGAAAGAGCTCGGATTTCTGAATCGATATGTTGTTGTCTTCTCTGGAAAAAATGCTATAGGTTAGAAACCTATGCAAGTACTTGTGCATTGGTGATCGAAGGTGGGTGCTTTTCATCTTCTTGACGTCTCAGCTGTAGTCAAGCCCTAAATGAGTCCATGCCTGAGTAGCATAGAACTCCACCTCATTCTCATTAAGGATATCGTCAGTGGGAAGGTTGAACATGTCACCAAACTCCATGGCAGTGAGGGTGTTCGGATGCTTACAAAGTTGAAATTTTACCATGCCGGTGGGAGAGACTTGCAGGGTGTTAAGGAACTCAAGAGTTGGTTCCCTTAGCGTTGGTTGATGGATATCAACAAAATATTTTAGATGACAAGCCTGGAGTTGTTCCGTCATGCTTGTCTCGAGACCAAGGGTCCTGACAGTGTGCCACTCAAATGATCGAGAGGAAAGGAGTGGTCTTTGCTTGACAACCGAGTATCTTGGATGACAGTGCTCCGGAATAATATTTAGAAGGTAGTCCGTGTACCTTCTTGAAGCATGAGACTTCTTTCTGGTACCTCTAGAGGAGCCGGGTTTTTGAAAAGAGAAAATCTGATGGAATGTTTGAATTTTTGATTGTGAAAAAAATTTAGAACCCGGCTCCTCTCTTTGAATTTCTGGTACCTCTAGGAGTGGTTCTAATCAAAAATTCTCTTGATTGTGAAAAAAATTTTTGAAGAGAGAAAATCTGATGGAATGTTTGAATAAAACTTAGTGAGTTTTGATTTCTGATGATGGAAATAGTTTTTGAAGGTATTTATAGATGGAGTGAGTTGCCAGGGAGTCGGAATCTATGAAATGGTATTGAATGGTGATAAATGAGAGAAGATGGAGAGTTGGAAATGAGAGAAATAATGGAAAAAAAACATTATACAGCCGACATATTCACGATCATGAATGGTAAGTCACAATCATGAATGGTAAGTCACGGGCGTGAAATGTCGTGTTCAGGGTTTGCTGAAGAGGCACTCTACCCATGATGAGGGATGTGAAATGATTCAAGGTCATGACATTTAAGGGTCACAGGCGTGAATGAGGAAATATCATGGTGGTGACAAATGAGTCACGGTCGTGAAGTACAATCTTCACTAGTTGTGTCAGTGAGACAGAGCATGACACAAAGCGTGAACGCTTTTGTAAGTTTTTTGTGGAAATGTTCACGGTCATGAATGAGTGTCATGGTCATGAACAAAGGATTTCATAGGGGTGATAGAAAAAGGTTATGGACATGAAACATAATCTTCACTACCTTGAACCGTGAAACATGTCGTGAAGCAAGGCGTCAAAGCTACTGGAGCTTTTGGCGATTATGATCACGATCGTGAATATATGTCTCGGGCATGAATTTCCTAAAATCCTCATTAAATAAAACTAAGTTTAAAGTAAGACAAAAGGATTTCCAAGGTGCTTCTATCCCCTATAACATGTATTTCTATCAATTTCGCTTCTTCTTACCTTAAAAGATGAGACAATAACACTAGATTATCAATCAAGGTTTGACAATTTTGACAATCATAAAGTTAATCCATCAATCATACCAAGCTCTTTTCTTATGAAATTAAATCTTTCCTCATTTAGAGACTTAGTGAATATATCTGCCAATTGATTATCTGTGCTTATAAATTCCAATACAACATCTCCATATTGAACATGATCTCTAATAAAATGATATCTTATGTCAATATGCTTACTTCTAGAGTGTTGAATGGGATTCTTAGATAGATTTATAGCACTTGTATTGTCACATCTAATAGGTATGTGGTCCATACTATGACCATAATCCTTAAGTTGTTGTTTCATCCAAAGGGTTTGTGTACAACAACATTCTACTATCACATGCTCTGCTTCAGCGGTAGAAAGAGCAATTGAAACTTGTTTCTTGCTAAACCATGAAACTAAGCATTCTCCAATAAAGTGACAAGTACCTGAAGTACTTTTTCTATCTAAAAGACTTCTAGTATAATCAGCATTTGAATATCCTATTATGTGAAAGGATGAATTTCTAGGATACGATAAACCTAGATGCAATAAGCCATGTAAATATTTTAAAATTCTTTTTACTGCATTTAAATGTGATTCTTTAGGACATGATTGAAAGTGAGCACATAAGCATACGTTATACATTATATCGGGTCTAGAGGCAGTAAGATATAAGAGTGAACCAATCATACCTTTATAGAGCTTTTCATTAATGCTCTTACCCTTTTCATTAATGCTCTTACCCTTTTCATCCTTGTCCAATTTTGTTGATGTGCTCATTGGAGTCTTGGCATTTTTGCATCCTTCCATTCCAAATTTCTTAAGTCTTTCTTTGGCATATTTGGATTGGTTGATGAATATGCCCTCATTTCCTTGTTTTATTTGTAGACCGAAGAATATTTTTAGCTCATCCATCATGCTCATTTCGAATTCCCTAGTCATACACTTAACAAATTCTAGGCAAAGAAATTCATTAGTAGACCCAAATATGATGTCATCAACATAAATTTGAACAATTAAAGTATCATGTTTATGCTTTTTAATAAATAAAGTAGTGTCAACATTCCCTTTTGTAAAATTATTTTCCAAAAGAAAAGAACTTAGTCTTTCATACAAAGCTCTTGGGGCTTGTTTCAAACCATATAAAGCTTTCGAAAGTTTAAATACATGGTTGGGCAAATCATAGCTTTCAAAACCTGGTGGTTGTTCTACATAAACTTCTTCTTCTATAAAGCCATTTAAAAAACATGTTTTACATCCATTTGAAAGAGTTTGAAATTCATATGGCATGAATATGCTAAAAGTATTCTTATGGCTTCTAATCTAGCTACAGGAGCATAGGTCTCATCATAATATATTCATTCTTCCTGATTATATCCTTTTGCAACTAACCTAGCCTTATTCCTAGTTATTGAACCTTTTCCATCTAGTTTATTTCTAAATACCCATTTACTTCCAATGATATGATGCTCCTTGGGTCTAGGTACTAAGGTCCATATCTTACTTCTCTCAAATTGGTTGAGTTCCTCTTGCATAGCAATCACCCAACTTTCATCATTAAGAGTCTCATCAATATTTTTAGGCTCAATTTAAGAAACAAAGGCAAGATCAGAAACTAAATTTTTGAGATGAGATCTAGTACTTACTCCTCTTGTAGGATCACCAATGATTTGCTCTTTGGGGTGATCTTTTGTCAATCTCTATTTCTTTGGGAGCTCTTGCCTATTTTCCTCTTGAGCTGGAGGTAGAGAATCATTTTGATGTGAATCTTCTTGATCATTTTCTTCTCTTTCATTTTCAAGATCAAGTCTTTCCATGGTACCTACAACATCATCAGGAACACTACCTTTCACAAGATCAAGCCTACTAGATTCATAAAAAATAACATGCATAGAATTTTCAACAGTTAATGATTTTTTATTAAATACTCTATATGTTTTGCTAGTTGTAGAGTATCCTAAAAATATACCCTCATCAGATTTAGAGACAAAATTTTCAAGGTTGTCCTTGGTATTCAATATGAAGCACTTGCATCCAAATACTCTAAAGTATGATATCAAAGGCTTTCTTCCATTCCATAGCTCAAATGAAGTTTTGTTTAAAAGAGGACTTTTGAAAACTCGATTTGAAATATAACATGCAGTATTTGTGGCTTCAGCCTAGAAGTAAGTTGGTAAACGATACTCATTGAGCATTGTTCGAGCCATTTCAATTAAAGTTCTATTTTTCCTTTC
Organism: Triadica sebifera; assembly: GCA_023653625.1. Classification (NCBI taxonomy): domain Eukaryota; kingdom Viridiplantae; phylum Streptophyta; class Magnoliopsida; order Malpighiales; family Euphorbiaceae; genus Triadica; species Triadica sebifera. Next base: position 10,636,555 of record CM042903.1, on the reverse strand, counting down.
GACTACCCTATTTTGTTGAGGTGTCCTAGGAGATGAAAAATTCTGCGAAATGCAATGTTCAAGACAAAAGCTTTCAAAGTTTTCATTTTCAAATTCTTTGCCATGGTCACTTCTTATTTTTGAAATACAATATCCTTTTTCATTTTGAACTCTTTTAGCAAAATTTCTAGAAGTTTCAAAGGCATCACTCTTTTGAGCTAAGAAAATTACCCAAGTAGATCTAGAGTAATCATCTAGGATGACAAAGGCATAGTGTTTACCTCCTAAGCTTGGAATTCTAGTAGGTCCAAATAAATCTAGATGCAGGAGTTGTAGAGGTTTTGAGGTACTTACAATGGTTTTGGATTTGAAGGATGACTTGTGTTGTTTTCCTCTTTGGCAAGGTTCACATGTCTTGTCTTTTTCAAATTTGACTTTTGGCAATCCCTTTACTAACTCTCTTATGCTGAGGCTTTGAATTAAATCCATGCTTGCATGACCAAGCCTACTATGCCACAGCCAAGATTCATCACTAGTAGTCACAGGACACTTAGCGGAATGATTAGATATTTTGTGTAAGCCTACTATGCCATAGCCAAGATTTAGTTTATTTTGCACACTTAGCCCTTGGGGCTGTTACAGCAAATGTGGAGATGTAAGGTTTACTTGACTTAACAAAAGTAGTCTTGTGAGAAGATGATGATGTACCCTTAAATCCTAGACCATGTCTGATTAATGGTGATCTTTGAGACATAATGAGAGTATCTAAACTCTCCTTTCCCTTGTGAAATTTTGAAATACAGTTTCTAAGTTCCTCAACTTGATTTTTCAAAGTATTGTTTCCTTTAAGCAAGGATTTGGTTGAGGGTCTTGAAGAGTATTCATCTAATGACTTTTGAAGAGATTCGTTAGATGATTTAAGCTTAAAGTTCTCCTTTTCTAAAGAATCCATTTTGATTTTCAAATTAGAAATGTTATTCTTATAAGTATTGAATTTACTTTTATATTTCTCTAGTTCTAGATTCAATACTTCTATTAGGCTTTGCTCATCATCATCATCATCACTATTACTATCATTATCACTACTATCATTATTGAAAGAGTATGAGTGAAGTGATCATACCTTATCCGAGATGTGATCCTCTATAGCCATGAAGCATAGGTTGACCTCTTCACTTTCATTGTCATCTTTTTTACTTGAAGAGCTTTCATCATCCCATGTGGCTTTGTGACGTTTCTCCCCATGGTCTCTTTGGTATTTTCTCTTGTGCTTTTTGAGCCTTAGACATTCCGGTTTAATATGCCCTTTCTTCCCACATTCATAGCACTTTACCTCCTCTTTACTTCTTTGTGCATCATTAGAAGTCTGTTTGAGGTTTATTTGCCTCAATTTTCTAGAGTTGCTCATTCTCTTCTCAATAATTCTTTTTAGCCTTCTTGAGATCATAGTAATGTCCTCATTTGCATCATCACTCTTTTCTTCATCATCTTCAACTTCCTCTTGAGATTTTGAAGTAGAGGCTTTTAGTGCTAGAGGCTTTCATTTTTCTTGCTCTACTTCAAGCTCTCTATCTTTTTTCACTGCCATTTCATGTGTAAGAAGTTTACCAATAAGCACATCAGTATTCATGATGCTCATGTCTTCATTTGCCTCTTCTATACCGGCAACTCTTGAACCGTAATATTTGAGAGGAAGACTTCTCAGGATTTTATTATTAACATCTTTCAAGCTCAAGTGTTTCCCAAGTTTTCTCATGCCATTTATGATGACTAGAAGATGGTTGGTCATGTCAGTAATTGACTCATTGAATTTCATCTTGAAGAGCTTATACTCTGAAGTAAGAAGTTGAATCTTCTTGGATTTAACTTGCTTTGTTCCTTCATGATAGTTTTCCAATGTTTTCCACATGTTGTAAGCAGTTGGGCAGTGTTGTATTCTACCACATTCTTCAATGGATAATGAGCTTGAGAGAATTGTCATTGCCTTCTTGTTTTTGAAGTTTACTCTTCTTTGAGGCTCTGTCCAATCATCTCTTGACAAGATTTCTTCTTCACCATCAACTCCTCTTCTTGTTGGTGGTGTCCATTCTTTCTAAACACTATCCCAAACTTGAATTCCTTCACTATCAGATATGTCTCCATCTAAAACTTCCAGTGAGCATAATTTGCTCCATCAAAGTAAGGCTTGAGACTTTGGAATCCTTCATTGGCCATATCTTGATCTTTGCTAACGCTGTTTAGGCTTTGATGCTAGACTAAGCTCTGATACCAATTGTTGCTCAGATATTGAACCAAGAAGGGTGGTTGAATTGGATATTAAAAAAATTTAACTTTTTAATGCGGAAAGAAAAGTTAAGTTGAGTAGGGATAGGAAGATTTCCCACAGGAATTTTTATAGAGGTTCGGGTGTTAACAAATCCTACTCCTCTCCCCAATCTCAATTGAGAGTTTCACTAACACACTAAGTGTTACAATGGAGTTTTACAAGCTCACTTCCAACTATGGTGTTTCTAACAATGGATCACACCTAACCTAGAAATCCCTTGTGTTTTAATGGCTCACACAATAAATCAATTCCTTGTGGTTTAAAGGCTCACACAAATAACCCTTACAAGTGTTCTACTCTTAACCCAAAATACCCAAACTCACTTGAGTAGTAGATTACAAAGAGAAACATTTACAACTAGATGAAGGTTCCCAATGAGTCTTCCTTATCCAACAATATTTATTGATATGACCAAATTTCATACAATAATTACATTGTTTAGCTTTAAACATGTTTTTCAGTTTTAACATGCTTTTAGGTCTCATTATCTTTTTAGATGGAGTTTGTGAGCAATGACATGCACATTAATGATGAATAGGGGCTTTCCTAGGTGCATGCCTCTTATACATAAAAGCATGATTGGTCTTTTGAGGTTTCCCTCTTAAGCCAAGTGACCTTTGACCATTCTTCTTTTGAATAAGGGGTTTTATGTGTGTTGTGCTCTTAGCCCTTAGGGTTATTACCTCAATTGTGGAGGTTTGAGGTGTACTAGACTTAACAAAAATAGTCTTGTGAGATGAAGATGAAGATGAAGATGATGTTCCATTAAATCCTAGACCATGTCTTATTAAAGTAGTCTTTAATAAACTATAAGAGTATCTAAACTCTCCATGCCTTTATGAAATCTTAAAATAGAGTTTCTAAGTTCCTCAACTTTATTTTTCAATATATTGTTTTCTTTAAGCAAGGATTTAGTTGAGGGTCTAGAGGATTACTCATCTAATGATTTTTGAAGAGTTTCATAAGAAGTTTTAAGATCAAGATTTTCTTTTCGTAAATCTTCCATTTTGTTTTTCACATATAAGATATTCTTTTTGGAAGTATTGAATCTACTTCTATATTTTTCTAATTCTATGTTCAATACTTCTATTAAGCTTTGCTCATCATCATCTTCATTATCACTTTTATTATCACTACTATCATTATTAAATGAATATGAGTTAGAAAGACCTACCTCATCCGTGAAGTGATCCTCTAAAGCCGTGAAGCATAGGTTGACCTCTTATCCTTCATTATCATCTTTTTCACTTAAAGAGCTTTCGTTATCCCATGTGGCTTTGTGACCTTTCTCCCAATAATTTTTTTGAAATTTTTTTCTTGTGTTTCTTGAGTTTTGGACATTCTGGTTTGATATGTCCTTTCTTCCCACATTCATAACACTTTACCTCTTCTTTATTTCTTTGAGAGTCATGTGAGGAGTGGTTGAGGGTTCTTTGTTTGAGGGTTTGAGAATTGCCAAGTCTCTTTTCAATTATTCTTTTTAATCTTCTTGAGAGCATGACAATGTCCTCATTTGCATCATCACTCTTTTCTTTGTCATCTTCAATTTCCTTTTGAGATTTTGAAGTAAAGGCTTTGAGTGCTAGAGACTTTCTCTTTTCTAGTTCGACTTCAAGTTCTCTATCTCTTTTTAATGTCATTTCGTGCATTAGAAGTTTGCTAATAAGCACAACAGTAGGCATAACACTCATGTCTTCATTGGCTTTTTCTATACCCACAACTCTTGAACCATAGTCTTTGAGAGGAAGGCTTCTCAGAATTTTGTTGTTCACATCTTCCAAGCTCAAATGCTTTCCAAGCTTTCTCATGCCATTGATGATGGCTAGAAGATGGTTTGTCATATCGGTGATAGATTCATTAGATTTCATCTTGAAGAGTTCATATTATGACGTGAGAAGTTGAATCTTCTTGGATTTAACTTGTTTGGTTTATTCATAACAATTCTCCAATGTCTTCCACATACTATATGTGGTAGGACAATGTTGGATTCTAGTACATTCTTCAATAGGTAAGGAGTTTGTGAGGATTGTCATAGCTCTTTTGTTTTTGAAATTCGCTCTTCGTTGAGGCTCTGTCTAGTCATCTCTTAAAAGAACTTCTTCTTCACCACCATCCCTTACCTTGGTTGGTGGTGTCCAATCTTTTCAAACACTATCCTAGACTTCAATTCCCTCACTATTGAGATATGTCTCCATCCTGAATTACCAATGAATGTAGTTTGCTCCATCAAAGTAAGGCTTGAGACACTGAAATCCTTCACTAGCCATTTCTTGATCTTTGCTAGTGTTTTTTAGGCTTTGATGCTAAACAAGCTCTAATACCAATTGTTGCCTAAACAATGAACCAATAAGGAGGTTGAATTGGTTAGTAAATAAAATGCTCTTAACTTTAAGGTGTAGAATAAAATTAAATAGAGTAGGGAATGAGAGATATCACACACAACATTTATAAAGGTTCGGGTATTAACAAACCCTACCCCTCTCCCCAATCTTGATTGGGTTTTTTTATTAACATGTTAAATGTTATAATGGAGTTTTACAAGCTCACTCCCAACTACGGTGTCTCTCTTAATGGCTAACACCTAACCCATAATTTCCCTTGTGTTTCTCAATGTCTCACACAAAAACCAATTCCTTATGTTTTATGGATCACACAAAAACCAATTATTTGTGTTTTATGGCTCACACAATAAACCCTTACAAGTGTTTCACTCTTAACCCAATATACCCAAACTCACTTGAGTAATTGATTACAATGAAAACACTCACTAACCTCCAATGCTCAGAAATTATGAGCAATTAGGTTTTTACAAAGAATAGAGGTTTGTTGAGAAAAAAATTAATGCACAAGGCTACAACAAGATTAATTGATATAAATTAATTATTGTTCTTGTTTCTCTTGTTTAGGATTCATAAATAACTTCCATTTATACTTCCTCTGCAAATTATAGCCGTTTGGGTGCGTTTAATGCGAAGATAGCCATTGAACCAATTCTTCATTTATTGCTGACATATTTCTCTTTCCTCATTCATGGGCGTGAATATATGTGTCACGGTCATGAATGTGCTTCCAAGCCATGGTCCAAGTAGTGACTCTGGCCATGAAGCACTCTGGAAGAATTTGAAGTGTTTGATCACAGGCATGAATAATACTTTCACAGGCATGAATATTCTTCCAAGCTGTGGTCTAAGTGGTGACTCTGGCTGTGAAGCTATCTGGAAGAATTTGACATGTTTGGTCATGGGCATGACTATATTTCACGGGCGTGACTACTTCATCATTCACGGTTTGTTTGATCCTTCATGGCTATGAACTTTGAGTGTTGGAGAGTTGGCGCTAAGCTACATTCACGGGCATGACATAAGTAGTCATGGGCATGACTTTGCTATTTCTTTGATTTTAATCTTCAAAAGTTGTCTTTCAATCTTGCATCATATTCTATTCATAGTATCTCTTGTTTTACACACTTAGAACACAAACATTATAAAATACATTATTGTTATTTTATTTGTTATCATCAAAATAACGGAAATACCCCTCAAGGTTCAACAAAATCCATCATAATCCTTTCCCACTTCAATTCTGGGATAGCAATAGGTTGCAACAATTCAGATGGTAGCTGGTGCTCTGCTTTCACTTTTGGCATGTCAAGAATCTTGTAGTTTATTCCACAATATCCTTTTTCATTCCTAGCCACTAATAATGAGTCTTCAGGTCTTGATACATCTTATTATTTCCTATATGCATAGAATATGTTGTATCATGTGCCTCTTTTCAAATTATTTGCTTTAATCTGCTTTGGCACACACAATCTTCTTTTATAACTTATACTTCTATCTACTTCAATCTTAAATTCAGGTCCCTCCACCTCCGCAGTTATCTTCAATTTCTGATCTTGCCTCTAAGCTTCTCCCACTTGTTGCTTTAAAGTAGGTTGAACTCGTTACTCTGCCAAAATAAAATATGAGTCTCCTATTAATTTATTATTAATTACTATATATTATACCATAATGAGGAAATTATAAGGTATACCTACTAGTTTTTTTCTATTTAAGGCATTTGCTACTACATTGGCTTTACTTGGCTGATAATCAATAATACAATTGTAATCCTTACTTAACTCCAACTAGCATCTTTGCCTTAAGTTCAACTCCTTTTGTGTGGGCAAATATTTAAGGTTCTTATGATCCGTATGTATATAACACCGCTCACCATACAAATAATGTCACCATATTTTTAAAGCAAACACTATTACTGCCAACTCCAAATCATGAGTAGGGTAATTTAGCCCATGTGCCTTCAATTGTCTACATGCATAAGCAACTACTTTATCCTCTTGTATTAATAAACAACCTAGCCCATTATATATTACAAAATCTTTCCCTGAAGTAGGTTGGGTCAAAATAGGTGCTTCGGTTAGCATGACTTTTAATTTTTCAAAGCTTGTCTGGCACCAATCTGTCTACTCAAACTTAGTTTCTTTTCTGAGCAGCATTGTAATTGGTGTGGCTAGGCTTGAAAATCCTTTCATAAACCTTTTGTAGTAGCCAGCTAATCCAAGGAAACTTTGAACTTCTGTCACATTGTGGGCAGCTTCCAACTTAAAATCACTTATATTTTTCTAAGATCCACATGGATTCCTTCAACTGAAGCAATATGCCCTAAGAATCCTAATTCTTCTAACCAAAACTCGCATTTTGACAGCTTTGCATATAATTGATTTTCTCCAAAGTCTGAAGTACTATTCTGAAATGTTTGTCATGTACTCTTTTGTCCTTTGAATACACCAAGATATCATCTATAAAAACTACCACAAATTGATCAAGGTATGGCCTAAAAATCCTATTAATCATATCCATAGAGGCAATTTGTGCATTCGTTAAGCCAAAAGGCATAACTAGGAACTCATAGTGGCCATATCGAGTCTTGAAGACTATTTTGGGTACATCTGATTCTTTGATTTTCAGTTGATCATACCCGGATATGAGATCAATCTTGGAAAATACTCATGTTCCCTTTAATTGATCAAATAAATCATCAATTCTAGGTAGTGGGTATTTATTTTTAATCGTCACCTTGTTCAATTGTCGGTAATCAATACATGATCGAAGGGTACCATCCTTCTTTTTCACAAACAACACCGGAGCATCCCATGGTGACACACTGGATCTTATGAACCCTTTGTCTAGCAATTCCTACAATTGAACCTTCAACTCTCTCAATTCTGCGCGTGCCATTCTATAAGTAGTAATTGATATCGGGGTTATACCAAAAATCACATCAATAGCAAACTCTCTCTCCCTATCTAGTGGTAACCTTAGCAAGTCTTTAGAAAACACATCAAGGAACTCACACACTGCGGGGATGTCCTTGAGTTTCGGGCTCCCCTTCCTGGTATCTATCACATGGGCCAAGTATGCCTCACATCCCTTCCTAATGCATTTCTGAGCCTTTAATGCAGAAATAATACTGGTCAAACATGTTTGACCTTCATCCGAAATGATAGTGTGATCCTACCTAGAAATTTTAAGTATAACTTTTCTAGATCGACAGTCGACTATACTCCATGCTTTGTCAACCAATCCATACCCAAGATAGCATCGAATTCATGAAAAGGTAATTCTATTAAGTCTGCTGGAAATTCTCTACTCTGAATTATTATTGAGTTGTTTAGATCTGATTCACTTTCACATTATGTCCCAACAGATTGGTCACAACTATCTCATATTCTAAGGTCTTAGGTATCATGTTCCCTTATTTAAGTGCAGTTGTGCTTATGTATGAATGTGTGGAACCAGGATCTATCAATGCATGCAAATCAAAGTCAAATAAAGAAAATTTACCAACTATGATGTCTGATGCATCCTGGTCCTCCTGAGCACTCATCACATATGCCCGAGCTGAAGCTCTACTACCTCTGGGTCTATTAACTGTCTCAGATACCCCTTGACTTTATCCTGTATGACCACCTCTAAACTGGCCTCGACCTCTACCACGGCTCTATACAGGTACCATACTGCCTATACTAAGTTTGGGAGAATCTCTTTTCATATGATCAGTAGCTCCACATCTCAAGCATGCCTCAGTCAACCACTAACACTCTTCTATATGAGATCTACCACAATGCTGGCACATAGTAGGAGTTGGCCTTTTGGATAATGATGTTGGTGAACTAGCAGATGATGTTGTGGGTCTAAACTGCTTGACCTCGACTAACAGAAAATGTCTGCCCAGCAATCATGACTGAAATGGTTTGGGTACTATCCACCCTTTTCTACCATATGTCTGGGTAACACTAGCCATTGATTTCTTGGAGAGCTCCTTTGTCTTCATCTTTTTCCTTCTTTCAACACTAATGATAGAGGACACTAGTGTAGCAAAGTCTGTATGCTAGTGGGAAGCCACTAATTATCCAATATCCTCATCAAGGTCATTGTAACATCCTCGACCTTTTCCACATGCATTTCATTTGAACATATGTGTAACACCCCTTTACCCCACTTCCGTTCAGTAGGGTAAGTGAGTATTACCTTTCTAACTGTTTTGTAAATTTAATGAAATGAAGTAACATTTTTTTATGAAAATATTGCAAACACAGAAATAAAAATTATTACAAGCACAAATATTCAAAATTTTATTTATTTATAAACTACATTAATTTACATTATAATTCATGTCTATAATACATACTATGGGAAATAAAACCATAATTTTATTTACATAATTTTTTTTATAAAATATACCAAAAAGAAACCCCAAAGCTTTTTCCTGCTTCCTTCCGGGTACCTTTCTTCTTCTGACAATGCTAATTTCTATAGCTACCCTTCTAAACTTTCCTCTCGCGCTAAGCTACTAGCTTAGTGGTGCTTTAATGATAAAAATTTTACATACATATATATTTTTTTCACATATTAATTAACCATTTAATAAGACATAAAATAAAGAATTATATACAATCAATAAATTTCAGCAAATACTCAATATTTAACAACTTGAATTCATATAATATTTATAAAAATCACGTACTTCGATTTTATAATTATTTATTATTATTATTTTTATTATTATTATTATTATTATTATTATTATTATTATTATTATTATTATTATTTTCTTGTGTCCATAATACTTATAACCGAACTAACTAATAGGAATAACGAGGTTGTCATTCCTGGCTTTCATAATATAGCGCTGAGCGCTTTTATAATAATGTCATTACCGGCTTTTGTTATATTGTCATTACCGGCTTAATAATTTTGCGCCGAGCGCATTTATAAATTGTCATTACCAGCTTTCATATTTGGCACCGAGTGCCTAAATCTCCTGATTCGTATGCCAAATTATTCTCTATTCTAGTTCTAGCCTAGGTGTCTTTAGGCTTAACTATTTTTATTTTAATTCCCAATATTTCAAAAATGGCCAATATTATTCAACTATCATAATTATGCTTATTTATTTTTGTTCTTTATTTCCATTATTATTGAAATAAAATATCACACATAAATAATTTGTTAAACATTCATAACTACCATTAAAATAATTATTCACATTAATTATTATATATAATTATCACAACACAAGCACAAGTCTAATATTTCATGTTTTTACCTATGACATATTTCAGACCTATTTTTGGGCTTTATTTTTAGCCCATTTATAATTCGAATTTAAAATTATGGTCTTCTAGAAATTTGTAGATTATTGTCTTATATTTCAAATGCATCAAAAATCACTTAAAGACAATTTTTTTTATCGAAAGTTATGATTAATTCACTACTGCATCATCACAGAATTTTCTGGACAGATTTTAGGTTTAAACTTCATGCATTTTTCTAGGAAAATATAGACATAATTAGATTTTATATTCTGAATACAAATTAAATCCCTATGTCTTAGCTTTCATTTTCAACAAATAACATATAAAAATGAGTTACAAAACACAAGTTATCATCAAAAGAGTTAGGGCTGTTCCTGGAACTCTGTACCCGAGCCATCAAATGACATCCATCCATATTTCAACCACATTCATCATTTGCATTCATTTTAATACTAAAATTTCCAGAATTACAAATACATTCATATGTCTCAATTATTTCACACCATTTGGTCTCATTTCCATATATAATATCAAAAGTCACAACAAAACACATAACATCTCAAAAACACTAACATAACAAACCTTAACATATAATTCCATACATATTAACAACATGCAAAATTTTTATCAATGAAGCACATATCTAATCAGCCTTGGTTCTTTCCTTGAACCTTCTTTTCCTTCCCTTATTAGCTAACTTTCTCCTTGCCTTTGTCACCCTCTTGAGGGCCTCTCACTTGCTCATTGATTTTTCCTACACAACCATACCATAACTCAATTCCAACATCCAATTTCAATGCTTTCCATGTCTACATAATATTCTAATGCTCCTAACATGTTTTACACATTAATTGAGCTAAAATGTACTAAGGTTAAACTTCCTTCTTCATATGTCATGGCTACCCAAAAACTATATCCTAGTTTCCAATTTATTTTCTTCAATTCAACACTCAATTCACAATTAATCAATCACCAATTGTGGTATTTTTATGCTAATTTCAATTTCCCCTAATTTCTTTAACTATGGTAGCCCCTCCTTCATCCCTTAGCATCATTTTTCTTTATTTTTTAAGTCATAAAACAATTCATTAACATCAAATATCATCAATTCAAAGTCTAATTATAGCTTCCATCAACTAATCACAAACTAAATTTTCTAAGCTCAATCTTGCAATATAACCTATATCTATCAACCCTAATCACATCTATCATCAATATGGATCTAAAATGGAAGAAAAAAGGTTGAATTTAAGAAGAATAAACTAACCTTAAGTGTTCTCCAAGGTGGACCAAAATTTTTCCCACTCTTCTCCCTTTTTTCTTATTCTTTCCTTCTTCCTTCTTGCTCCTTTGGTACCTTTGTAGTAAGAACTCTTTAATTCTAATTTTTCCACTCTCAAAACTAATTTATTTCCTCACTTTTTCAAGCTGGATTTGCAGAGAAAAATAGAGCTTTAGGGAGCCTATGGTGGACAGCAAAGAGAGGAGAAAAAGAGAAGATGAAGATGGCTTATGGAAGAATGTAGAATTTTGTTCTTCTTTTTGACTTTATATACCTTGATTAAGGTGTGGGTCCCACTAATTAAAATTAATCCTAATTATTATTGGTTCATTAAGTTAATTAATCTTGATTAACAATTAAACTTTGAGAAATTCCATATTTGCCATATCTTCCTCCATATTTACACTTTTTCCCTAAACAATCTCCATAATACCGATTTTGTTCATAGAAAATTTTATTTTCTTTTAATTCTACCCCTAATCTTTTTAATTCCCAAATAATAATACCCTTAATTATTTTCCCTTATTATTAGTCATTTTTTTATGGGTTCAAATTTAGACTCCGATTGAACCTACGCGCCTCACTACGGTCACGCGCAATCGGGACATAAATTACTGAATGTTACAATATGCATCTTCCATATAATTCAATTGAACACATGGATTTCATACGTATTTTTGTAGGAGCAATTTTATGACACGCACTAGCTACGTGTCCTAGTATTTGACAATTGTATCGAGTCGCACATGTATACTTATAACCTAAAATAGGATAACAAAGTATTAGAAATAAATTGAATAAGGTAACTAAATTAAAGTAAGAAAAATGACTAGATTAATATAAGTAAACATTTTACATTGTTAATTTAGTTAAATCGGGCCAAATGATTAAGTTGTATTATTGTGTGAATTAGTGAAATTATAAATATATGTAAATAATAATAATAATAATAATATAGATAAAATAAAATGAAAAAAAAATAAAAGAAAATATAAGAGAAAAGAGAAAAGAGAAGAGAAGAGAGAAGATAAAAGAGGAGAAGAAGAGAAAAAGATAAAAAGACAAAAACAAAAAAAAAGTTAGCTTTATCTTCCTCCTCCATTTTTGCATCCTTACTCCAGCCTGTTTTCTTCTGCATCTTCCTCCATTCCAAACTTCAATTATTCCTTGTTTCCCTTAGTTTTTTAAGCAAATTGATCCCTTGCAAGTTCGTTCTTGGTAAGTAATCAATTCTTATTGCTATAAGATTGATTTGAGTTGCTAAGGTTCATTGATAGGCACTGATTTGCACCCCGATTTTGATATCAATAGAAATTGATTCTGGAAAATCTTAAAACACAAATATTGTTCCGTTATGTCTTATATTTATGGATATGTAAACATTTTTTCAAGATCTTATGTATAGTAAGAGATATCCACTTTCTACTGAAACTGGTCAGGGTGTGAACCCTAGCCAAGTTAGCTACTGTGTTATTTGGTTTTGAAGATGTTAAATCCATTATTTGAAGTATCTCTAATCATAAAAGTTGTAGATATATATGTTATGTATATTTATAACAAATTTTAGATTAATATATTTTGTGTATTTGGAGTTATTATGAATGGAACCATGATTGTGCCACAGTGTGAGCTGACTGCTTAGTGCCATGGGCAGATCTAGAAACATTTTTGGCTATTTTGATCTCCTTAGAGATCGATTTTACAAATTATCAAAACATGAAAGTTATATGTATATGTCGTATATAAATTTTGGTACTATATTCAACTTAATATATTATGTATAGACTAAGTTATGGTCTTTAGAAATCATACTGGTCCAAAAGCCAACTCTGCTTTGGACCAGCGAAATGTTTCTTAAAATTTGAAGACTTTAGAGACATAATTGATAAAATTTTTAAACATGAAAAATGTTCTATTTAAACCCATATAATTTTATGTAAAATTTCATTGAAATAAGACATATATATTATAAGTTATGATGAACCAAAATTGGTACCCTGAAACTGCCTAAAGACAGAAAACAAACCAGAAAATAAAACTTATTTAGAAATTCTACTAAACATTGTACAATGATCTAATTGGTCTGAAATTTTAATATGTTACATAATTATATGTTAATTTTATTTATGAACAATAATAAGATTAATTGGTCAAGTATAGAAAATGTTATAGGCTAAACAGTCCCATAAGGTCACACTGCCTCATAGGAAAAATCTTAACTATTGATATCAACAATGCATTTTAATTTGTTTAAGCCACATTAAGTCTTCGTAATCACAAGTTAATCGATTTTATTTTTATATTAGGCTCACAACATATTGGAGACCCGCAAGGAGCGAATAAACAATAAGTAAGGGTCGGAATCAAAGGAGAACGGTGAGTCTAATTATCAATTGAATTTTTTAGTGCAAATGAATGTTGCTTGCTGTGTGATTCATATGATTGTCATGATTGGTCCTTGATAATATGATGATGGATAATTTGTGACGTTTGTGGTACATATAAATGGTATACTTGTGGTATATTTGATGTATATGTTTGACAAATGTGATATATATACATGGTATATGTATAGTATATACAAGGTATATGTGTGGCATATGAGGCATATATGTGGTATATGTATGTTATATGTGATAAGATACAATGGTTGATGAATGCTTAAGTACAAGTGCATATGCATAAGTACAAGTACATATGCATATGGACTTAAAAAGGCATTGTGACTAGTTAATTGATATTGTAAAGCAAAAGAAGAGGCCTATGGCCCAACAAATGTGCAAATGAAACAAATAATCAAGCTAGCTAGCAAATGCAAATGTTCACATGGAAAATATTTACATGGAAACCCGGGGCAATGTCTATTTGACTTGGTCACAACAAAATAAAATAAGCAAAGCATTTGCATACGTAAAGATTTATGATTATATGTTTCAACTTTATTGATATTTATATGATACTGATGAATGGAATGGAATACAAGGTATGTGTTGGATTTGTTATTTATTACTATAAGTTGTTTGGTACTTTGAAGCTCATTTGATGATTATTCTCACTGAGCCGCAACTCATCAATTTGCATCATTTTTCAGGTAAAAAAAAGTGATAGCTCATTTTGAGTAGTGTATAGAAGACATGGAGTACATGTCAATGGTCGAGCCTCATCACTCTCTGTCCTTGCATTCCACACAAGCATTAAAGTATGTCATCTATGTTTTGTATTTACGTGTTTGAATATATATAGTTATTTTGGAATGAGTTTTAAAAATGTATAAATTAAAGCAACTCATAAATACTTATGTGCAAAGTTTATGTTTGAATATATGTGATATATCATATTGTGGTGAAAGCCTCAAAGTTGACTTGCAAAGTCATTGAATGATATTACAGGATATGAAATTTTTTTTTTACTACCATTCTTAACAGGGAAGTTTGCCTTTCTAGTATGCTATGTGTGATTATTTGACATAGGGATAGGTTGAACTCAAATTAATAAGATGTGGTGTTACAGTCATATTCAAATCTATGATATTTATCAGCTTCATCTACAATAATCCTTGTTGCATACTTATTCAGCTTGGTGAACTCCATCTCATACTCAGTTACTGTCATACCCCTCTGCTTCAAGTTCAAAAATTCTCGCTTTTTCTCATTAACATAAACTCTTGGCACTTACTTCTTTTTAAACTCTGCCACAAAGAAATTTCATGTTTGAGGCTTTGGAGTTTAGGGTTTCGCTAATACCAACTTCCACCAGTCATAGGCATGCTCCTGAAGGAGAGATATTGCATACCTAATCTTGTACTACTCCGAACATTGAAGCTCCTCAAAAACATGTTTTATCTTTTCCAACCAAAATTCTGCTGCTGTTGGATCATCCTCTTTCTTACCTATAAAATCCGTAGCCCCATATTTTCTTAGTTTATCAATCTGGGGCTTTGGCTGAGGTGGGAGAGGTGGTGGAGCTGGTTGTGGCACAGCTTGTGCTATCTGCTGTAACAAAGTAGCTATTTGTTGCATAAAGTGTACCTGATCCAGATCAACCTATTCTTCAACATGTTGTGGAGCTAGAACACTAGGCTCCGAGGCTCTAACTGATGCTGACTGTCTATGAGCGGTCGAGTTAGCTATATTATCACCCTCTTCTTCTTCGTGACTTTGTCTTGATTCATAATTTATTAAAACCTATATTGTCAGAAGAAAGATCTCTTATCAGAATATTCTCAAAAATAATAATTGTACCAAATTTCCACATATATGTTTATTTATTTTTGTTATATGTTTCCATTACTATTGAATTAAATCCTCACACACGAATAATTTATTAAATATTTATAAATATCATTAAAGTCAAAATTCTCATTAATTAATTTATGTATTCATCACACCACATGCAAAAGCCCAATATGCTAATTAGGGGATATAAGACATTCGGTGCCAAAACATGAAAGCTAGTAATGACAATTTTATAAATGCACTCAGAGCAAAATTATTAAGCCAGTAATGACAATATTATGAAAGCCTATAATGACATTATTATAAAAGCGCTCGGCGCAATATTATGAAATTCGGTAATGGAAACCCCGTTATTCCTACTAGTTAGTTCCGTTATAGGTGTTGTGGGCGCAAAGAAAATGAAAATAACAATAATGTAAAAGTGTGCCATTTTGATAATGTTATGTTAAATCAAAATTGCTAAATATTAAATGTTTGATAATATTTATTTGATTTCATGTATTTCTTTTGTTTTATGCCTTATTTGTGAAAATTATGAAATGACAAGTCAGAAAATATATATGTGTAAGATTTTTATCCCTGAAGCATCACTAAGCTAGTAGCTTAGCGAGGATGGTTTCGTAGTCATAGATGGTATAGTTGTCAGAAGAAGAAGAGTACTTAGACAAAAAGCGGCTTCAAGCTTTAGACTATTTTTAGTATATTTAGTTAAAAGTTTTGTAAATTAAATTATAGTGTTATCTCATTTAATATGTATTGAGGATGTATAAAACTAATGTAATGGACATAGTTTGTATGTAAAATAATATATTTTATAAATAAATAAAATTTTAAATATTGGTATTTGTAATAATTTTATTTTGGTGTTTGTAATATTTTTACAAAAAAAAAATTCATTTAGCGATTTTTATAAGATAGTTAGTTGGGTAATACTCATTTACCTTGCTGAGCTAAAATGGGGTAAAAGGGGTGTTAAAAGTTTTCAAAAAATGTCAAGACTACTTATGTCAAAGTTTCCATATCACAATTACATTCACATATCTTAATATTTTCACACCATTTAGTCCCATTACCATTAAAAAAAAAAAAGTAACTACCAATTACATTCCATGGCAAACCAGATTCATATCAAGCATTGACACATAATTTCACACATTTAGATAATATGTAAGATTTTTTTCAATGAAACACATACCTAATCAGCCTTGGAGCTTTCATTTTCCCTTATTTTCCTGCCCTCACTAATTTGGGTTCTCTTTGCCTTTTTCACCCTCTTGAGAGCCTCTCATTTGCTCATTTGATTTTCCTACACAACCATATCATATATAATTTTTATCATCTATTTTCAAAACTTTTCATGCTTACATAAAATCCTAATGCTCCTAATATGTTTTCTACTTTTATTTAGCTAAAAAGTACTAAGGTTAAACTTCCTTCTTGATAGGTCATGGCTGCCTAAAAACATTATCATAGGTCCCAATTTATTTTCTTCAAATTAACACTCTAATCACACATCATTCATCACCAATTGTGTTGCCCCTTGCTTAATTTCAATTTTCCCCAAATTACCTTAACCAAGACAACCCCTCCTTCTTCTATTAGAGTTATCTTTCTCTAGTTTTTAATTCATAAAATAATTAACTAACATCAATTATCATTAATTAAAGGTTTAGCTTCACTTTTCTTTAACTAGTTACCAATTTCAAATTCTAGGTTCATTCTTGCCAAATAACCTCAATCTACCAATCCTAATCATATTTATCATCGTTATGGGTCTCAAATGGAAGGAAAAATGTTGAATTTAAGAAGAATAAATTCATCTTAATGGAGTTATAGGGCTGGTCGAATCTGCCCCAACTCTTCTCCCTTTTTCTTCTTCTTTCTTTCTTCTTTCTTCCTTCTTTCTTGCTCTTTAACTCTCTTTATGGAAAAAAAAATCTTTAATTTCTTGAATCTTCTCTCTCACAACTCATTTTTCCCATTCTTAGCATTCTAGAAAAAGAAAGAAAAATGGAGGCTTTTGGGTAAGGAGAGGGACAACAATAAAGGAAGAAGGAGATGGTGGTAGTTGTTTTCTAATTGGTGGAAAACGAATATTTTTCTCTTTTTTTTTTATAAGGTGAGTATTTGGTGGTTCCATGACTATATTAAGCTTCTTCATCCAATGGTCCAAAATATAAATTAATTTTTTTTAACTTTTAATTATTAAAAATTCATCATTTTCCACAAATTTCTTTATCTTCACAAATTTTTCCCAACAATTCCAATAATACCGATTTTTTCCATAAAGTAATTTTATTTTTTTTCTAGTTCTAGCACTAATCTATTTAATTCCTAAATAATAATACCCTTAATTATTTTTTTTATTATTTGTCATTTTTTATGGGTCCTAATTTATACTCCGATTAAACCAGTGCATCCCACTACGGTCACGCCCAATCACGACTTAAATCAGTGGATGTTACACTATAATTAGGGTTAATTTAGATACTAATATAATTACACATGATAAGAATTTCAATATCATGATCCCATCGTGATTTCCTTTATGCTGTGTTATGTATCAACGACTTCATTAATTGATTTAAGATCACTATCAATTCATATATCAAATGAATATCAAATTAATGAAAATGTCTTTTATTAATCAAATAAATTTGTACAATAAGTGCTAAAAGTGATTGTCTTTAGAGCAATTCTCTAACACTCCAGTGATTCCAATTCCTTGTATTGTATACCTACAAGAGAATAGTACTCTATGTTAGTTTCTGAATTTGTCTCATTAGTGCAACTATTATCATTGCTAAGCATAATTAATGATTTGTCTTGCTATATTTGGCTTGGAAATTTCCTTTTTTTTTTTTCTTATATTGCCTCTACTATTTTCCTAATCTAAATTTCCAATCTTTTGAATGAAGCTTCAATGGAATCGAGTTTCTTGTTTGTACTCTCTTTCTTATCTTGAGTTGCTAATATGAAATTATTATAGAGATGGTTTTCTAGGTACATTAGCAAGTTCAATTTGGTTTGGATTTGGATATGAAGGCTAATTTTAAGGCTCTTGGTAATGGTAATGTGAGTTTGGACTTTAATGTCTCAAGATTTGAGGGTGGTTTTGATTAGAGTTTCATCATAAAAAGTTAGAATGGTTCCTTTAGCCTAGGTTGGAATGAAATTAGGGAATTAGCTTGCTCTACCTCATTCCCTAACAAGGAATATAAAAAAATTAAAAAAAAGCACAGATTAGCTACATGATCATAAATACCACAAATACCACATGCCTAATTAACCAATGCGTGTCCTTTGTTGGTCAGTATTCAAACTTACTTTGTCAACTCAACTATTTATAAAGCCAAGTCATTGATACTAGAAACTTCATCTATGTTTATCTTTCTTCCTATAACACTTTTTTACTAAGAATTAGCTCCAGTAGTTCAAAAATGTCATATTCCTCTTCGGCTATCTTTTCTCCTATAGCTTATTTGGCTACATTGTCAACCATGCACTAATATTACTAGCTTAAATCATTATAGAATGACTAATTTTTTAATGGTTAAGGGTACCCATGGTGAGGGCACTACAAAATAAGCATTTTGAACCTATCTCACTCCTCATGGAATGTTTCATAGTCTTTTTTTATAGAAATTGGTATTTTTCGCTCTCAACTCTTTTGTCTTCTAGTGGAAATAAAATTTACCCATAAATTAATGATATGCCTCAATCTATTTATTTAAAGACTTGAGGGGTAAAGTCATTAGCCATGCCTTGACTTTATCCTTTAAGGTGTACGAGAAACATCTCATTCTCAATTGGTCTTCATTAAACTCGTTTAAAGGGAAAGTATTAATTGTTTCATAAAATTCCCTAACGAATGTTAGAGGGTCTTCATTGGGTAACCCATAAAAGGATGGAAACATGTTCAAGTGTATGCTTTTCAGCTTGTAATTCCTTAACACTCATCAAGCTTGCGCTGATTCTTAACATACAGGACAAGAATAGTGATATGGTAATGATATGCCCGTGATAGAAAAATGGGCTTCAAGATCTTTATGCTTGCATCAAAATCTCGCATCAATGCTGTAGTGGAAGAAATTCCTCATGCTTGTGACATTGTCTCATGACTATGACATAGTTGTTGGAGAGGTGCCCTAAAGGCAAAGACCTTAGGCACTTAGTGTACTCATTTATTATTAATTAATGAAATTTTTATTATATTGGTGTTCATTCATATATGAATTTGATTTAGATTTTAGACCATGTAATGAAGTTCTTGGTATATAACACAACTTGAAGGAAATCATGATGAATCATGATAGTGAGATTCCTATCATGTGCAATTGTATTTATACATAAATTATCCCTAGTCATAGGATTAACAATAAGGGATACTGTTAATCCGGATAGACTAGTACATGTTATACTCCTTGACTAGGTCAAACAATTGATCTCATAAGTTGAAGACTTGATGTTTATAGTTAACATTTGAATGCTTGTTAGAGTAGCAAAGTACATTGGATGGCCAACTATGAGACAATAATATGGATATCTATTCAATATCAATGATAGTTTTATCATAGCAATGGTGCAAGTATCCTTAGACTTTAGATGCTTAAGGTTATCTTGGATACTGAATCCTATACTTTGACTCCATTTTTTGTTGGCTCTCAGAGGTTGCTCATAGGGTGATGTGATTAGGTATAACATGAGGTGTTTGAAAGTAGTTGAGTAGTCAATAAAGAATTCACTGTAATGCCTAGTTTTTAGGGTATATATGTTCGATGGATTGATGTGAGTGTGGGTAGAGTAAGTGATAGATATAGTTAGAAAGAGTACTTTCAAGCCTAAAAGAGTGTTGTGTTTCAAAACGACATAGTTTTGAAGTTTGTTCACACCCGTGAATAGAATTTTACGCTCGTGAATGTTGTGTATTAGGTTTTTCTCGTGAAAGGTTTGTCGTGGCTATGACAGAAATGTGTTCACGCTCCTGAATAATGATGAGCAAAGTAGGTGAGCAGATTCTGCCATTTTCTCTCACTCTCATATCTTTTTTTTCTACCTATAGCCACCCTATCTCCTAAAACACTTCCTCTCACCAAACCTCTCACCTTTATCATCTTTTTTTTCTTTTCTCTCTTTTTCCTAAGTTTCCATTTATCTAAAAAGAAAAGTTAGGCTTGAAAAGGGTAAGTAGTGTGTTATAGAGTTTAGTGTTTGTTTTTTGATTTAAGGATTTAAAAAAGACATTTTTTATTGATAGGAGTTAGAGATAGAGATGAGGATCATTAAGGGGCTAGGCAAGCTTAAAGAGCTTTAATATTTTAGGCTTCATTATTAAAGGTTAGTATATATATGCATATTAATTCATCTTTCTTGTTTGTTGCTTTGTTTTATGCCATGTAATGTATTGAAAACGTGTTTAATGCGCTTTTGGAATGTATATACATGAAAATGTTATGAAGAAATTGTTAGAAATTGTGACACCCTTTACCCTTCAGTATACCCATCCGTATACCGGACGGATAAGAGGTGCTACAGAAAATAAAACTCTCCAAAATACTTCTTTAATTTTAAACATATTTAAAATAAGAAATTTTAAAAAATATATACTAAAATATTATACTTACACAACTTTTTATTTATATACATGTTATAATGAAATTTAAAAATTTATATATATACATATCAAAATATAATAAAAATACCAACCCGCTCTAGGTGGCTACCACTGCTACTGCTGTGCTCCATAATGCGGTCCCCAATCAGCGTCTCTATCTACAAATCAGATGCTCTCTGCTACTTTGGTAACCTACGCGAGAGAAAACAAACTCTCGTGCTGAGTATATAACTCAGTGGTGCAAAAACTCTTATAATAATAATAATCATTAAAATAAAACATATATTTAAAATAAAATCGTTCAAAATTTACATCTTTTTCTGTAAATATCACAATACAATATTTTTATAATTCAAATATCGCTAAGTTCTTAATAATATATTTTTTATATACCCACATATTATAACATCCTAGACTTGCTCCTAAGGAATCAAAGGGGTATTATATTACATCCTAACTTCGGATCCACAGAAATGCACAGGATCCAAATGTAATATGATTCATCCCACAGAAATGCATAGGACTAACAAGTGTATCAGGTGATCCACATAAATGCACATGACCATAATTTCTACCCTATTGGCATGCCAACAATACCCTAGTTCACGTCTAGGCTAACATGTGGGAAAAATTCTCATATTCATAGTTCACTTCATTTTTCATAAAATTAATAAATATTCTTTCAATACCAAAATAATTATTATCATAGAGAATTTTTAACATTTAAATTTTATGGAATACAAAAATATATTTTCAATACAATAATTAAAAAAATTCCAATTTTCACATAAAATATATTTACATGACTACTATTATAAAAGTAGTTGCACTAACCTTTTTACGCTTTGCTGATATCCACCGGCTCTTTCCCTTTATCTCGGGTTAGCGTCTGGTCCAACGTCGCGCCTAAAGATAAAACTTTTTGATTAGCTATTGAACCCTTTACGACATAAAATATAACAAAATTTAAATTTTTCGCTCTCACGAATATCAAGATCCTATAATTTAAAATTTTCTTATTATGCATGTTTAATGCATAAATTCCAGTTTTGGTCGTCATCACACTTTCCGGTTTGAAAAAAATTCAAATATTAATTTTCTTTTATAATAATTTATTTTCTTTATTTTTCTGCCTCCAAAACTATTTTTCTCCATTTATTTCTTTTATTCTTCTAATGTCCATTTCCAATTCAAGAATTTTCATTAATTCAATAAATATTCTAAAAATTTCAAATAAATTCCTATAATCACTTTAACTCATTTTCTTTCATTTTCCATCATCAATTTCACCAAAATAATATTCCACAACTCCCAATAAAATTTTCCATAATTAGGCTAAAAATCTAAAAATTCTCCAAAAATCCTATTAAATGTTTCTTCCATCCTAAAATTTATTTTTTTCTCAATTTATCATCCTCAAGCCTTATTCTCTTCATTTCCTATTCATTTTATCATATTAATATAATTAAATTTTTATGTATGTATCCGTATTTAGACTCCGATCGTACGTCTTTATACTGTAGTATAAGCAACCGCAGTACACGTATATGGTCAGGGTCTAACTCACCAATGTGATAGAAATGCCATGAAATAAGTGATTATGTCCATGATATTCAAAAGGCATTTTGACATGATTTATGTTTATATGGATTTAAATGATGTTAAAAGCATGTTGTTAGCATAATTGGTTGTGGAATGTTGATAGGGATGATTGACATTGGTCAATCTTAGAGACCTTTGCATGTGGAATGATGATGCATTGTTTTCTATTCTAGAAACCTAAAGATTCATGCTTGTGAATGTTGCACACTGACACGTTTCATGCCCATGACAAAAGGAGTCACACCAATGAAATATGAACCCAGAAAATGCCTAGAGTGGACAGAAGCTTTCACGCCTTGCATTACATCTAAGAAAGTCGTGAATACATGGGTTCACGCACATGACCTATAGTCATGGCTGTGAACAATTATACTTAATTTTCAACCTTAGTTTTCAAGGTGTTATACATGGTCATGAATGTATGGTTTCACTTTCATGAACTTATAGTCACAACCGTGAATGTATTATTTTTTTATAGGTTGAAGCTTTCACATGAACGATCAAGGTTTGGTTCACTGGTAAGAAGGTATCTGTGAATGGCCTTCACAGCCATGAACATATAGTTCATGCCCAAGAACTCTATATTATTCTACATATGCAACTTATGATCAGTGATTGATATTTGAATAATTATATGTGAAGAACATATTGATATAGGAAATGCCATGGGATACAATATGAGGATTCATGAATAATAAATGTTTAAGAGAATGGTTATATGTGATAATGGTATTAAAATAATGAGAAATGACATAAACAAAGTTTAATGCCCTTTTTTCTAATCTAGGACTTGGCCTAGGATAGATGGCATGCCATTGAAGGGGTTATGGTACTGTAGAATATATGATTTTGAGAACAAGGTAGCTGAAGGTTAGAGTACCCTTGTTTCTCAGTTCTATACAATTATAAGGACTTGCTAAAGTTCGGGTAAGAGTGCCCTTGTTCCTCGTTATACTCAGTCAAAATGGTTGAAGCTCAGGCAAGACCGCCTTAGTGGATAGGGAAGCTCAAATTTGAGTTCACCTATTCTACAAACTGCATCCAGATAGTCTGGCTTAGAGTTTTGGGGCAAACAGTTATAAAAAAAAACTAAAATTAGATAATGATAAGTCATGAGAAAAATAAAGTGAATAAAGGGAAGAGGAAAGAATTCAATGAATTGGTGTTATTTATGAATATTTGTTGTACGATTTGTTGAGATGAAATGAATAAAAGAAAAGATGCCTACATTTTTCTGCATTAGGATAGTTGTTTATGATATGATAGTATAACATGAACATGCATAATATGCAATGATATAAGTTGTATGATTTCACGCTTGAATTTTTATGCCTATAAGTACCACTAAGCTTTCAGTAGCTTAGCATGTGGGTTTCTTACATTCATGTTGGACCTTAAAGGGATAACAGAATTTGGCTCGCAAAAAAGAAGTGCCCATATCATGAGAGTTAGTATTACATGTCATATTTATATTCTTTTTACACACGACATGGTTTTGAAGTTTATGTTTTGCATAAACCTTATTATGTAATTAAATATGTATTAAATTTTAAATGATGTAATTTTGTAACAGTGGCTAGTTAAGGCTAATTTTGATTATAGGAAATGATCCTTTGGGATCAAGGCTATTTATATTGTATGGTTTTAATACAAAGGTTTATTTTGAGAATAATTTTAGCCGAGAGAATATTACATTCACCACTCTTAATTGAGGGAGAGTATATCTAAGTCCTCTTATACAGATCATTACTTAGAAATTCTTGGCCAAAGTGGGAAAGTCTTGAAAAAGGTCTTTAAAGACATGTCTAATAGATTAATGAGTCTCATAGACAAGAACTAATATCATTTAGATTAGATGTGACATAATTAGTCTAGTGAGAACTGACACAGTCCATACTCTGAACTAGATGAGGTATGGTTTGGTGAAAGGATGAATTTAACATTAATTGTTTATGAAAGGGTTTATTGTCAGATCACTGACTTTTCAATCAATTGGAATTCATGAAGTGTTGCTAGATACCGCTCATGATCTATTCGAAATCATATAATGATTTAAGCAGCCAACATAATTGGGAACCTGATGATTTACATGCATAAAAGGAATGAAAGAGATTTGAAATGGACTTTGGATTGGATCCAAAAGGAAAGGAAAGAAAAATTAGGCCAAACACATTTCACAGGCATGAAAAAGGTTTCACAACCATGAATCATGTGTTACACATCGCATCTGCACTAGCCACATTACACACACAACAGTAGTTGTTGTATTATATGTCACGACCATGATAAAGGTTGTCACGGGTGTGACCATAATAATCACGACCATGACAAAGGTTGTCATGGACTTGACAGTCACAACCGCAGCTTGTGCAATTTTAGGTTTTCCATTCCGAATGGAATTCCTATGCATGGGTTACGTATGTACAATAATAATTATGATTAGAGAACATATAAATGTCATTTTAAGGGCCAAATTCGTGGTTATCACCTTGAAAAATAAAAATTATTTTCTCTTATTCTTCTCTTTCAAGTTGAAACACCATTGATAGCACCTTGGTGCTTTGACACCCCATCTCTATTGTGGTTGCTTTGATAATTCCTTTACATAGATAACTATTAGAGACAATCCAACATTGGATTGTTGTGTATTTCAACAACCCAACTTGAAGAAAAGGCTCACAAACTTAGAAGATAAAAAGTTACAATCAAAGGTAATCAACTTCTCCTATTTGATGGTATGCAATCCGATTTTAAATTACATAGGGCATTCCATGGGTTTTGGATTTAATTAATTTTTAAATTTTCACTACCATATGTATGAGATGTATGTTCAAAACCCAATAAGAGCTAAAAAGGAGACCTCCCTTACGAACGTGACATGGCATCACAGACATGACACCCTACTCCATGTCTGCATGATTTCTTTCTTTCTTAAAAACACAAAATTAAAACCACTAAGTACCGAAACATGCCAAAAATCTATAATTAAGTATTAAAAACATGAATAAAAACTATACTAAACAAGAACACACCATGATGTCTTAAAAGCATGCTTCTTATACAAGAATGATTTATTAGTCATTTGAGACTTGCCTATAGGACTTTTTGAGTCTTTCCCATTTCTCTTTGGAATGTGAGATTTAGTTTATGCCTTTGAGTAAGTCTCTTTGTCTATCACCTCTATAGAAAAAATTTGAGGTATAAAGACTTTTACAAAATAAATAGCACTAGATGAGGGAGTAGATGATTAATCCCCACTGAAGCCTAATCCTTCTTTAATCAAAGGATACCTTAGAGATACAAAGAGACTATCCAAATTCTCCTTCTCTTTTTGAAACTATGAAATGGAAAATATTAATTCTTCAATCTTTTTTTTTCAAAGACTCATTTTCTTCAACTTAAAAGGTTGAAGTTTTAAGGCAAATATTATCTAATGATTGCTTAAAAGAATCATTAGAAGTTTTAAGAGACAAAATTTGATTTTCCAAATCATCCAAATTATTTTCAAGATGAGAACACTTTTTCTTATAAAAATTCATTTTCTTTTCAAACATTTCAATTTTTGAAAACAATGCTTCCATAAGTTCATTATTTACAATATGCTCATTAAATGAACTGCTATTACAAGAATTGGATATGGAAAATACCTCATTGGTGTCCTCTTCCATGGTTATGAAGCATAAGGTGGCAACCTCATTGTAAGCTCCATCTTCACTTGAAAAGCTTTCACTCTAAGTTGTTATATGCCCTTTTTCTTCTAGCTCCTTATAGGATCTCCTTTTGTGCCTTTTGTGCTTTGATGATTATTTGGAGGGTTTCTTTCAGCTGTTGTCATACTTTTTATTCTTTAAGAGCTCCTCAATTTTTCTTTTAAGTATGAAAAACTCTTTATAACTATTCAATCCACTCCTTTCCTCATCACTTGAGCTCTCACTTTCATATTGTTGAAATCTTGTATGCTCCTTGAAAGCTATTTCCTTCTTCTAATTTTCAAGCTCTAACTCCTTCTCATTTGCTTAAGACATCTCATGACTGAAGAGCTTGCTAATGAGCATATTGTTTGGAATTATGCTCATTTATTTTTGAGGACTCTTGACAGTACTCTATCATACTCCTTAGGATTTTGTTGTTGATATCTTTTAAGCTATAATGCTTCTTTAGCTTTTTCAAATTATTTATGATTGCAAGGAGAAGGTTGGTCATCTCAGTGATTAACTCATGACGCTTCATTTGGAAGAGCTCGTACTTAGTTGTAAGCAATTGGATCTTTTTAGATTTCACTTGCTTGGTGCCTTCATAATAGTTCTCTAAGGTTTTCCAAATGTTATAAGAGATTTGATAATGTTGAACTCTCCCATATTCTTCCAATGACAATGAGGTAAGAAGAATTGTCTTTGCTTTTTTATTCTTTCTACTGGCCTTCCTTTGTGCATTTGATCAATCTTTTTGTTGAATAATCTCACCATTGATCACCTTGGATGGCGACTTCCACTCTTCAAAAATAGTTTCCTATAAGTCAACTCCAAGTAAGCCTCCATCTTATGCTTCCAAAGAGTGAAGTTTGACCCATTAGAAAATGATTAAGGTAGTGAATCCATTCATTGGCCATCTTTGATCTTTTCTCTCACAATGAAGCTTTTGATGAGAGAACTTGTTTTGATACCATTTGTAAGAAAAATGTGCATCGAGAAGGAAGGGGATGAATTAGGGGTTGATTGAAATTCTTAATGCTAATGGATTATTTGGCAACATAATATATTTTACAATGGCTAAATAAAAGATAAAGAGATAGAGAGATAGAAAGAAACAGGCACACAAGATTTATAGAGGTTCAAACAACTTTTCTTACATCCACTCTCTAGCCACAATTGGGTATTTTCCACTACTTAACAAGTTACAATGGATGGAGTTTTCAAGTTCACTCCCAACTTATCTTTTGTTTTGTAGGTTCACACACAACCTAGGAGTTTCTAGAGGCTCACACCCAAACCCACTAGAGTTTTCATGGGGGCTAACTTTAAAACTCAAATGTTTTACTAAGGGTTCACACTCTAATCTCTTACAACAATAGTTTTACTAAGGCTAACTCTTAAACTCTTCCTAGAGTTTTATTACAAGTTCACTTTAAACATTTTTCCAAGTATTTTATAGCTAAACACTTAAACCATTTCTCTCTCAAAATAATATAATAATTAATACAGAAGATAGAGAAACAAACTAGAAAAATTACAAAGGTTGTTCTACTTCTTTATTGTGACTTTAGGTGAGATATTTATAGCTTCATTATACCAAAGGGTCGTTATAAACAAAACCCTTTTTTCTCTCTAATCAGTGTTATCGAACTCGAATTGGCTCGGCCAATTCAATAGGTTTAAGTAAGAATTGGCTCAAAAGCCAGTGAATTTTCACTATTCAACCGAAAATACTATAGACAAGTGAAAACCCAACCGATCCGAACACAGTTCAATCAATTTGATCGGTTAGAGAATTATAGCTTTTTGATGAAAAGATGGAAAATTCACTCTTTTATAAAATATTGTTGGCCCCTCCTTACTTTATTTAGTCAATGTGGGATATAGAGTTCTCTAGTCCCCAGTTTTTTTTTAACATTTCCTCTCATCCTCTTTAACTTAAAAAAAAAAAAAAACTGATGGGGAAGTCCCAGGCATTGTCCATCCATCTGCGCCAAGAGTGTAGAAAGTTAAAAGAGAGCACTGTAAAAAATGCGGAAATTGAAAATAAGCAGTGCGCAACAAGAGGGAGGTAGCAGTTCACAGAGCAGCAAATGCTTATGAGTCATAATACTCATTTGTCTAATTTTTATTTATTAATTAATTTGTTGATTCATTTATTTAGAATTTATTGATGGTATGATCAAATAAAAAGCTTTTGTCATGTCCAGATGCAGAGCATCTATTACGTAAAAAGGAATGACATAAGTGCAAATTGGGGGAAATATATATAAATGAACAATAAATAAATTGCAATATGCAAAGTTCAACTGAAGGCTATTTTATTTTATTTTTATATTTTTATTGGTATGCACAATATGTAAAATGCAATTTGTGTATAAATGCAAAGGTAAGGCCAAGTTCTTTCATCAAATAGCTTTCTTGATAAATTTCATCCTTTATTTCAAATTCAACAATTAAAAACGAAATAAATCTTAAATTTTTTGATATATATGTTATTCTTTTTTATAGAATTCTAAATTTTTATATAACTTTTAGTAATCAAAACAATAATTAAGTTCTAACAAAAAAATAAGTAATATAATAATAATATTAATTAATAAAATAGTATTAAACAAATTATTGATTTTAGATTTCAACATTATTATATTTGAGAATGTATATGAACATTATTTTATAATATATTGAATTATAAATGTTGATATTTTAAATATATTATTACTGAAAAAAATATGTTTACTTAATTATTTTTAATATTTTTTGTATGTATGAACATATTAAATATTATATTTTAGTAAAATTTTTCTTTAACTGGTTTAACTCTTGGTTGAACCTTCAACTATTGATTCTCTATCTTTTTCGGTTCATTAATTGGAAACATTGTCTCCAGCAGTTCAACATTTATTTTTGCTAACAGACCCAAAATCACAGTTGCGTTTTGCCTGTCATGGTTGCAATTTTTGCTTTCTTCCAACTATTAATTCTATGTGGCTGGGTCTGATTAGCTCCAGACTCCAACAGACAACTTCTTATGAAATTGTGCTCACGCTCCTTCTGTCACAATTGTCCTTCCGATGTTGTCGAACTTCTCATGGTTGCAACTTTCACTGTGATATCCTTTGTCCATTTTGTATTTTTTTAGTTGTTATAATCATGGTCACGCTTCTTCATATTACAATCGTTTTTTTTTGCTTATAACCTATTAGACACCTAGCAACTAGGTCTTGGTCACTTTTGGTGGGTTTGACATTTATGAATTTCATGGTCACTATTACTATTGTCGCAGTCACACTTTCCCTTTCACAATAAGTGTCGCAGTCACACTGCAAGTCGTGATCTCCACGAACTTTCATAGCACTTTTGGCACTATTGGAGTCGTGGCCACGATATACAATTCCACCGAACTCCTTTTATTTTCACAAAGTGTTTGTTCTTCTAAGCTTTATACAATTTAAAGAACTACAAAATAACATTCAAACAAATACATTATCGCCTTTCAATTTGATTGTCAAAATCAAAATAGAGAAGCATCACTTAGACTAACATTAGTCTTGTGAGAAAAACTCTTATGAGCTTTGGTGTGAGCCTAAACACTAAGTTGAGAGTGAGCTTACAAAAACTCCACATTATATACTATTTGAGAGATAGTGAAAATTCCAATTAGAGATTATAGAGTTGAAATAAGGTTAGTTAACATTCAAACAACTATCAATTATTGTGTCTCTTGCTTTCACTTATCTTGTCTTCTATATTATTTTTTAAAATTAAAATTTTACTTTGGCACCAATTCAACCTCATTCTTAACGCAGTTAGGAAAACAATAAAAATGCATACTATTAAAACTCAGTCAAACTCGCTTGAATTCAATCCATGACCAAATCTAATGATGATATTCAAAAACATGTTTTATAATTCTATAATTGTTAATTTTTTTTATAAATTATTATATTTTAATTATATATGAATGCTTATGATAATCATCTTTTTAAGTGAATGTCTAACAATTCATTATTGACAAGACTTCTGGTGGTAAGGGCTTTTGGAGCCCTTGGAAGAGTCTCCATTTCGGGACCTTGCCCGTATACAGGATTTCAATTACCTCTTATGGTGTATTGTATACATTAAAAAAAAAAAAAAGGCTACTAAAGTAGACATAAAATTCAAAAAATAATTAATTGTTTCGATATAAGAATCACTTGAAAAAAGTTACTGCTGCTAGCATTTTTTTTCTAAACTATTTAATATCTTACAATCTACTAATTATAAAACAAAATTTATGAAAATACCTTATAATTTTTTTATTTTAGATACTTAAACGAATATAATTTTTTTATATTATATAAGTGCCAGTAACTTTTTTTTTCTTTTTCTTTTATCAATGAATATGGTCGATTTCCGTCAATCTCAATCAAATTATGAAAACAAAAGGGTGATTTTTATCGTACTCTCTGTCCGTTCAAAGGAGAAATTCTCGTATATCTATTTTAGCTCAATAATTTCCATTAACAAAATAACTTTTTTGTATTGTGCGGACAATTCACAATCATTTTGGAAATATGACGACTTCTCCACTCATGCACGAGAAAGAAACCAAGTTAAGAAAAAAAAAATGAATAGAAAGAAGAAAGAAGCAAAAATCATGTGCCATGACATGACAATCCATCGTAGAAAATGGATTTTCACGTCCTCCCACTCCTAATAAAATCTTTCATAATTAAAGTAAATAATTTCAATATCTGTAAAATTTTGGTTTTTCTCATTACATATTTAAAAGAAGTTTCCATAATAAATTTTAAAAAAAAAGTTTCATTAAAATGTTAACTAATAGTAAAAGTTCTACAATTCATTGGAATAGTGGAGTTTTTATTTGAATGAGCAAGTACGAGGTGAAAACCCAATATGTACTACCTATTGCTTGAACTTGAAGCGTCCAAGAATATAGGGAGAAGAAATTGGTAATTTTTGGAAGGCCATTTAACAAGTACACTAAATCCACCCATGAAAATGGAGAAGCAAATTAAATCGTAATTTTATAACAGCCAATGACGAGATGATGATATGGACAAGATATAAAGAAAGACGTTTAAGTTAAGGAATTAGCTTGTTTTCTACCATTCTTAATTGAGATCAGAAATGGCAGTTGATAATTTTCAGCAAAACAGTTGTTGCAATAGCAACGTCAATTGACCAAATTTTAGTTATCACCAACTTTATTGGTCACCCAGTGTTTTAGACTTTGCTACCATTCAAATATATTTTCTTTTTCATACAATTGCAACTTTTTTGGGCAGGGTTGGTAGTGGGCAGGCCACTAACTCAATGTAAGTGTATATTTATATATATTCTACATCAAATTAAAGATGGAAGATTTACTTTAGGGCACGGAAAATCTAGCAAATGATGAAAATTCTTGCTTTTTAAATTAACGGTTTAGGAATCCAACTCCAAACCTAATTCGTAAATCAAGACAATTGTTATTATGCTATATGAATTTAAAGTAGATAGTTGTTATCTTTAGTAGATATATTTACATTTTTAGAGGTTCAATCATTGAGAATGCTCATTCTATAAATGAGAGAGAAAATTATAAGAGAATAGTTCAATAAAGAAAGAAAGAGAATATGGGGTAGATAGAAAGCATCAAAGTCAGATAAGAAAAGCAAGTGTCAGAAAATTTAGAAGTGAAAATTTTATTTCACACGAGAAACTAATACAGTTTCGGTACTTTGTTACCCATTAACCGGCTGGAGCACGATCCATCGGGCGTACCAAAGTAAGCGCCCGGATTTGGAGTCCAACTCCAAACCTAAGTTGTAAATCAAGAAATTTGTTATCAAGCTGTATGAATTTAAAAGAGATGTTATTTTAGTAGGCATATTCACAAATTTTTAGAGGTTCAATCATTGAAAATGCTCACTTTAAATGCAAAAAAAAAAAAGTATTGAACTTCCTAACATGAAAATGAATATTGCATATCTAACAAAGGACTAATCTAGGTACCTAGTACCGCTTTTAGTCTCTAGAAAATTTTCTTATATATATAGTATTTTGACCCTACTTTGAAAAGATAAACTTAGTTTTACATATTTTATGGAGTAAGTTATTGAAAAATACAAAAATGAAAAGAGAATTTTTCTTTCTTATTTTGTTTGAATAATTGTTTAGTTACTTATTGACACAAGCCAAGGCATGAATTATGATTCTTCACGTCAAGGAGATGGAAATTTAGTTATGCCACTTGAACCAATCACAAGATCAAAAGCAAATAAGTTTAAGACAACTTTATAAACTTATGTTCAAAGTTTGGTGACAAGGGAAATCAAAGTAGAATGGAACAAACTTGATGAGATATCATCAATGAGCAGGCCAAAGCTTATAACATTCATTTGGGTATGAAGACCAAGACAGCTAGCCCAATAGGCTAGCCAACAAGTCCATATTCAAGCTTCAAAGTCATGTGCAAGTCATATAGTGGTCATGTGGAAGAGACATGTTCATATCATGTGGATTCAATCAATATAGAATTATTTATCTATTTAGGGTCTAAGTCAAGTATGGGTCATAAGCTATTCTTTTATATTGGGTGTGTGACATTTAAAATAAGTCACATAGCCACCACATCATTATTTATTTAGGTCTTTTATTTAGTTTTTCCTTATTAGAAAATCATTCCTATTAATTAGTTGTCAAATCAGTAACTTTAAGGGATTTAGATAGGATGAGTTGTAAATCCCAATCTTTAAGGCATTAGAGTTGGATATCTTTAAATTTTGTTTTTCTTATTGGACTTTAGGACTTGAGGTATAAAAACTTCCCAAAAACATGTATGACATCAAATTACATGAATAATATAATTTTGAAACGTTTTCTACAAGAAAGACATGTTCAGTACCTTGGTATGCTAAGAATTATTTCACTTATTATGTTAGTAATGACTTGTGGCATGTTCTAATTCTTCTTTATACTCTTTGTTACCAATTCCTTACTGATTTGGGGGTGAAGGGTTCAATTGACAATTAATTAGAATTAAAGAATTGATTTTGAATTGATTTAGAGGTCGTCTAAACTTAGATTCTAGGGGATTGCTGCTTCATTTGGTAGTAGAGCAAATGTTCCAAATCAATTAAATTTATATATAGTTTTTTTAGTTATATTTATTCAAGTAACAACATAAAAATACAAAAAAAATAGAATTTACTTAATGGTGGTCGAATCTGTCTTATTATGCATGCTTTTGAAGTTATGCTTAATGAGTGCAATTTTGATATTAAAAATATTTTCATTTTGATTATGATCATATTATTAAAAAAAAAGGAACAGAAAAACATAGTTGCATGCGCATAGAGACTAGTTACCAAAAGTGGACTATTTTGATTCAATTGATCGTACACATATCAATTGAATTGATATTAATTATACTTGCTCTAAACTAATTAAATTTGATATTTTGAGCAATTTTTAGTGTGGATCATAATTTTATTTGAGTGATTTCATATTGAGCACTATAGTGGAGTT
Source organism: Triadica sebifera (assembly GCA_023653625.1). Classification (NCBI taxonomy): domain Eukaryota; kingdom Viridiplantae; phylum Streptophyta; class Magnoliopsida; order Malpighiales; family Euphorbiaceae; genus Triadica; species Triadica sebifera. The sequence goes on along the minus strand of CM042903.1, from coordinate 10,602,713 downwards.
TTCATTATATATTGCTGGAATTAGTGCTATTGGTGATTAATACATGCTTAAGAGTATTTATTCTGATTATTTAGCATCAATTTGGGTTTGAATTAGTGTGTCTAAGGTTTTGTTCGAATTCCATTAGGAGAGGATAACTTCTTTACATAATTTTTCTAGTTTTGTCAATTTTTTGCATTTTTAGTTTTCTATTCTCGTTTGATGTCCAATTTGTTTCCTTTACATTAGTTGGGTAATTTTGCATTCTTTATTACTTAAATAACACATATAAACATTTGAACACCTCACTCTTCATTCGTGTGTGTGTATATTAAATTTGTATTTTCTTTGCTTCATAACATCAGTTTGCTTCTAGCCTTGTTTTATTTTTTCTTTTACAGTTTTTTTTCATTGTTTTTACATTCCATTAGATACTTGTTGCTTGTTATTACTAATCTGGTCGGTTGATTTTGATTAGGACTAATAACTTGGTGGGAACATTAGTATGGTGGGACTAGATGTTGATTAGTAGGTGTAGGAATGGGGAGACCTATTTCCATGTAGGAAGAGATGAAAACAATCATGAGCAAGAGGTTTGTGCCTAGTTACTACTATAATGAGCTTCATCAAAGGCTCCAAACTTTGAGGCAATGGAGTAAGAATATGGAAGACTACCACAATGAGATGGAAATAGCCATGGTGAGAGTAAATATAAATGAAGATAGGGAGGCTACATTGGCACATTTCTTCGTTGGTTTGAAAAGGAAAATAGCTAATGTAATTGAATTGCACCATTATATTGAGTTAGAGGAGATGGTGAACATGGCAATAAAAGTGGAAAAACAACTAAAGCAAAAGGGAACTAGCAAGCCTTCATATTCGAGTTCCACCTAAAATTGGAACTCAAAGTGGCCAAAAAGGGAAAATAAAGTTGAAGACAAGGTAAAAGATGATAAGGGTAACATTAAGTAAAAAGATACCTCTAAAACGCAATCTTCTTCTACTTTTAATTATGAAAAGCATAGAAACATTAAATGTTTTAGATTTCTTAGCAATTGACATATTGCATCTCAATGTCCAAATAAGATGGTAATGATGTTGAAAGATAATGGTGAGATTGAATCTGAAAGTGATGATGATACTAGTTCCATGCCACCATTAGATGATTGTAGTGATGTTGAAGCTGAGCATGCCATTGGAGGGGAGCTAAATCCGGTTGTTAGGCATGTACTTAGTGCACAAGTAAAAGAAGATGGCATTGAACAAAGAGAAAATATCTTCCATTCTAAATGTTTGATTAATGGTAAAATATGTACTCTTATAATTGATGGAAGGAGTTGTACTAATGTTGCTACTACATTAGCAGATAAATTGGGGCTAGATTGTATAAAACACCCGAGACTTTATAGACTACTATGGCTTAATGATTGTGGAGAAAGAAAGGTAAATAAGCAAAGTTTGATTTCTTTCTCCTTTGGAAGATATGTTGACTGTGTACTTTGTGATGTAATACCTATGCATGCAGGTCATTCGTTACTTAGGAGGCCATGGCAATATGATAGAAATATAGTGCATGATGGGTACAAAAATAAATACGCATTTATGATGGGAAGTTAGCAAATAATTTTAGATCTTATGATTCCAAGTGAAGTTGTATGAAGATCAAATGAAGCTAAAAAGAAGCATGGAAGCAGAAATGCAAAGAGAGGCCAAAAAGGCCAAATTGAAAGGAAAAGAGCATAAAGAAAAATGAGAGGTCAAGAGCTATAAAACATAAGAGAAAAGAGAAAACAAACAAATAATGAGGATGAAAGAGAGAAAAAAAAAAGGAAAAGAGACCCAAAAAGAAAAAAAATCACTGGCCCAAAAGAGAATGGTGGAAACAAAAACAATATTTATGTAAAAGTGAGGGATATAAAAACAACTTTTAAGAGTCGACAATGTTTACTTGTACTCATATATAAAGAATCATATTTTATTGCAGGAATGTGAGGATGTATTTCCTAATAAATTATGACAAAGATAGCCACCCATAAGGGGAACTGAGCTTCAAATTAATTTCATTCTCCAAACTACCCAACCTATAAAAGTAATCCTGAGAGGGCAAAGGAACTTCAAAGGCAAGTGGAAGAGTCTTAGTCGAAGGGGGCATATCCATGAAAGTCTTAGTCCATGTATTGTACCCATGCTATTAGTGCCTAAAAAGGATGGGAGTTGGCATATGTGTATTAATTATAGGGTGTTAATCGCATAACGGTTGAGTATCGCCATCCTATACCTTGATTAGATGATATGTTGGATGAGTTGCATGGTGCATGTTGGTTTACTAAGATTGATTTAATGAGTGCATATCACCAAATTAGAATGAAAGTAGGTGATGAACATAAAACAACATTTAAAATGAAACATAGTTAATATGAATGGTTTGTAATGTCTTTTGGGCTAACTAATGCCCCTAGTACTTTCATGAGTTAATGAATCATGTTTTTGTGTGAATTTATTGGAAAATTCAGGGTTTTTTACTTTGATGACATTTTGATATATAGCAAATCACTTGATAAACATGTATGTCATCTTAGGGTTGTTTTAGATGCACTTAGGAAAGAAAAGTTATTTACTAAGCTTAAAAAGTGCATTTTTTGCATGGATATAGATATATTCCTAGGATATATTGTTAGTGCTAATGGGATTGAGGTTGATAAAGAAAAGATTGAGGATATTCAAAGTTGACCGACCGCTAGAAATGTATGTGATGTTAGGAGTTTTTATAGACTTGCTAGTTTTATAGGAGGTTTGTAAACGACTTTAGTACTACTGTGTTGGGTTCTTAACATTTATCGCATACATGGCACAGTGGAAAATTGAAATTAATTGAACCAAAAACTATGGAACGCCCTATGAACATTAAAATTGGATCATACCATCAATATGTGAGAAGTCGATCACCTTTGTTTGTAACTTTTGATTTTCCAAGTTATGAGATTTTCCTTCTTTGTTGGGTTGTAGCAAACTATAACAATCTAAAGCTAAGATTGCCTCTAAGAGTATCCATGCAAAGGAAGAAGAAGAAAACCTTTAAGGAGATAGGGTAACAAAAGTCCAAAGTGCTAGTTATGGAAAATTGTCTTATAAAAGAGAAAATGGAGAGAAGAAAAATAACTCTTATTTTTCTTAATGAGGCAACCATGAAATTGACTCCTTAAAATGAGTATTTATACACTTTCTAATCTCTTTTAGGTTGAAAAAGGAAAAGCCCTAATGGTCTCATTTTCCTATAGTATAAGGCCCAATGTTGACCAAGTCAACAATCCTAATCCAATTTTGATTTGGCCCATTTTTATAACTCTTATAAAATGCCCAATTTTTTTTCTCATTTGAATCTTATCCAAAACTCATTTTACATTTTTTCATTCCCTCTATGTGTGTAACCTAATAGGTTTTTTAGTTATGTTGGTAGCTCAAGTTTCGGGAGGAATCCTAATCCAATTAGGATTTTACGAGTCAAACATTTTTCACCCATAATAAATTTCTAATCAATTTTCCTTGACTTAGCAGATCGTGAGCGGTATCTAGCTATACATCATGACCATTCAATTAACTAAAAATTTAGCGGTTTGACTTTTAACCCTTCCATAGACAATTATCGCGCAATTTGTCCTTTCAACAAACTATACCTCATTTGGTTCAGAGCATGGACTGTGAGTCAACTCCCACTAGACTGACTATATCACATCTAGTCTAAATGATATTAGTTTTTATCTATGAGACTCATTACTCTAATCAGATATATCCTTGAAGACCTTTATTAAGACATGTCCACCTTGGCCAAGGATTTCCGAGTAATAATCTGTACAAGAGGCCATAGGTATACTCTCCTTCTATTAAGAGTGATGAATTCTTTGTTGACTACTCAACTACCTTCAAATACTTTATGTTATACCCAATCACCATCCTATGAGCAAACTCTTCAAAGGCAATAAAGAATGGAGTCAAAGTATAGGATTCAGTATCCAAGACAACCTTAAGTATCTCAAGTCTAAGGATACTTGCACCATTACTATGATGAGACTATCACTGATATTGAATAGATATCCATGTGATTGTCTCATTGTAGGTCATCCAATGTGCTTGCTACTCTTAGCAAACATCCACATGTTACCTCTAAACATCTCATGTTATCACCCTATGAGATTAGTTGTTTGACCTAGTCAAGAAGTATAACATATGCTAGTCTATCCAGATTAACAATGTTTTGTCTTGTTAATCCTATGACTAGAGATTATTTAGGTATAAACACAATTACACATGATAGAAATCTCATCATCATGATCTCATCATAAATTCCTTCATGTTGTGTTACATACCAAGGACTTCATTAAACGATTTAAGATCTATATCAATTCATATGCAATGAATACTATATAATGAAAATGTCTTTTATTAATAATAAATGAGTACATAAAGTGCCTAAGGTGATTGCCTTTAGGACACCTCTCTAACATATTGTTCCTCCTTGAATTGAAATCAATAAAAAAAGATACGGGATTTAAGTGGGGTGAGGCGAAGGAATATGCTTTTGGTACCTTGAAAGATAAACTTTATTATGCACCTATTTTGAGTTTGCCTAGTTTTAATTCTACTTTTGAGCTGAATGTGATGCCTCCAAGATAGGTATTGGTGTTGTTTTGATGCAAAGTAGGCATCTCATTTCTTTCTTTAGTAAAAGTTGAATGGTTCACAACTCAATTATTCTACCTATGATAAGGAGTTGTATGCATTGGTGAGGGTTTTGGAGACTTGGCAACATTATCTTTGGCCTAAGGAATTTTTGATTCATAATGACCATGAGTCATTAAAGCATTTAAAAAGCTAAGGTAAGTTGAATAAACACCATGCCAAGTGGTTGGAATTCATTAAGACCTTTCCATATGTGATCAAGTACAAGGTAACCAGAATGTGGTTGCTAATGCACTATCAAAGAGTTATACTCTTATTTCTAATTTAAGTTTTAAAATAATTGGATTTGAATATTAAGAGACTTGTATGCTCTAATTGTAATTTTGCTAATATTTGTGTTGCATGTGAAAAAGAAAGCACAACTGTTTACAGAGGAGTGAGAAAGAAAGAGTGACGGAAAGAACTAGGGGTTTGTGTTCCAACTTTTTATGTTTGTTTAGGTGAAAGTAAGAGACTATTCTCTTCTGTGTGTAAGAAGCCACTGATTCTCTTGGCTTTTCTTTGGATACTACTTACCTTACATGCATTTCTTTATTACAAACCTACCACAATCTCAATTTGCTTTTCAAAAGTTTTATAGGTATGATGGATACTTGTTTAGAGAAAATAAACTTTATATGTCTAATTGTTCCATGCATGAATTGTTTGTGTGTGAGGCTTATAATGGTGGTTTGATGGGTCATTTTGGTATTGTTAAGATATTTGAAATATTGCAAGAACACTTTATTGGCCTAGTATGAGAAAAGATTTTGAAATTTTATTTTCAAGGTGTGTGGCATATAGGCAAGCCAAATCTAAAACTCAACCTCATGGGTTATATACTCTTTTACCCGTCCCTAGTCATTCTTGGATTGATATTTCAATGGATTTTATTTTAGGTCTTCTTAGGACTAAAAGGGGTAGAGATAATATATTTATTGTAATATATAGGTTTAGTAAAATGGCACATTTTATTACCTATCATAAAACTGATAATGTTACACATATTATAGATTTGTTGTTTAGGAATGTTTGTGTTTACATGGTGTACCTAAGACAATTGTTTCTGATAGAGATTCTAAGTTCTTAAGTCATTTTTGGCATGTACTTTGGGAAAAATTGGGGACTAAGTTGTTATTTTCTACATCTTGTCATCCACAAACTGATTGCCAAATTGAAGTTGTTAATACAAATTTTGGGTCATTATTACATGTTGTGGCTGGTAAGAATTTGAAAACTTGAAAAGATTATTTGCCTTTGGTTGAATTTGTATATAGTAGAAGCATTTATTCTTCTACAAGTTACTCACCATTTGAGATTGTGTATTGTTTGAATCCACTAATATCTTAGGATTTGCTGCATTTACCTTTGAATGATAGTTCTAACTTAGATGGGGAAAAAAAGGTAGAATTGGTTAAGTCCATATATGAGAAGGCAAAGCAACACATTGAAATTAAAAACAAAAAACAAAACAAAAGTTATGCACAAAAGGCCAATAAAGGGTGTAAGGTTATGAAATTTGAACCTAGAGATTGGGTTAGGATGCATTTTAGGAAGGAGAGGTTTCCAAACCAAAAATAAAATTTTCGTTAGATCCAAGAGGTGATGATCATTTTCCAGTGGTTCAAAAAATCAATCATAATGCCTATAAGATTGATTTTCCTAGTGAGTATGGTGTTTTAGCTACTTTTAATGTTGTTGATCTTTCTCCTTTTAAGGATGGAGGGAATGAAATGAGCCAAGGCATGGATCATGGTTCTTCATGCCAAGGAGATGGAAGAATAGTTATGCCACTTGCACATATATTCAAAGCTTGGTGATAAGAGACAACAAAGAAGTGGAATGGATCAAGCTTGAGGAGACATCATCAATGGGCAGCCCAAAACTTATAACATTCATTTTGACGTGTGAAGACCAAAACAACTAGTCAAATGGGAAAGCCAACAAGTCCATATTGAAACTTCAAATCATGTACAAGACATGTGTAAGAGAGCATGTGCAAGTCATATGGTGGTCATGTGCAAGACATGTGCAAGAGGGTATATGCAAGTCATATGGTGGTCATGTGCAAGTCATGTGCAAGAGACAAGTGCATATCATATGGATTTAAGCAATATGGACTTATTTATTTATTTAGGGCCTAAGTCAAGTATGGGCTATAAGCTATTCTTTTGTATTGGGCAAAATAAGTTACATGGGACTTAGTTTAGTTAGTTGGGTGTGTGGGCCTTTGGAAACAAGCATATGTCGCCACCTCATTATTTATTTAGGTCCTTTATTTAGTTTTTCTTTATTAGAAAATGATTCATATTAATTAGTTGTCAAATCCCTAACCTTAAGGGATTTAGATAGGATGAATTGTAAATCTCAATCTTTAAGTCATTAGGGTTAGATATTTTTAAAATTCCTTTTCTTTATGGGACTTTAGGAATTTTGAGGTATAAAAGCCTCCTAAAAATGTGTATGATATCATATTACATGAATAATATAATTTTGAGAGGTTTTCTTTAAGAAATGCGTATTCAACACCTTGGTAAGCTAAAGATTATTTTACTTATCAAGTTAGTAATGACTTGTAGCGTGTTCTAATTCTTCCTTATACTCTTTGTTACAAAAATATTGCTTATTTGAGGATGAGGTGTTCAATTAATAATTGATTAGAATTGAATATTTGATTCTGAATTTATTTGAAGGTTGTCTAGATTTAGATTATATGAAGTTGTTTAGACGTAGATTCTAGGGAGTTGCCCAATCACTTATATTGAGAAAGATGTATTCAATAGCATTGACAATAGAGAAAATTATGCAAATATATCAAATTATTAGTATTCAAAATGAACATCTGTAATAATTTAGAATTTATATTATTATGAATTTTATTTACCAAAATAAATATGAATACTAGAAAACTTAAATTTTTTTATATGTTGATTGTCTTTATATAATTTTTAATTTATTATCTATTAAATTAAATTTATCTCACTTCAAAATAAATTCCAGATCCATTATTGTATCTAACATCTCTTTTAATCAATATTATTTAGAAATTTGCATTTAGTAAAGGGCATTATCTAATAAGATTATTAACACCATACGGCCTAATAACGAATCAAATAAATTGTGTCTAAATTGGATTCTTACACGCTTGGCTCCCGGTAATACCTGCAAAATAGGATTAGAAATAAAGGGTAAATGCTGGGATTTATACTCTAATGTGTATGTGTCCGTACTTCGTGCGGGTGAGAAAAATAAGATTTTATTTTCCTAAATAAATTATATATATATATATATATATATATATATATATATATATATATAACTAAATACACAGATAAAATTGTACACGGAATGTAGATTTTTCCAAACTAAACCGAAAAATAGAGTAAAAAGATTAATAACCGAACTGTATTGTACAGTTAACTTTAATTTTGATGAATCTGCATCTTTTAGTAAGATTTGAATTGAGAACTGTACTGAATTATACTGAAATAACTAATATTTAAATGTTTATAATTTTACTATATATAATAACTTATAAAAAAGAAATAATTTTTATATAACATTAATTATATTTTTTATATTTTATTATACAAATATAATATAAATTAAACTTATAATTAAATATACTTTAATCCTAAAATTTATATGACATTTATAATAGTAAGGAATTCAAATAATTGAAAATTTTAAATGCTAAATATAAATTTATATGCTAAATTTTTTTATGATAGTAGTGTAGAAAATTAAATTAAAGACCTTCATGTAAATTTAATTGAATTAAAGACCTCAGCTTATTTTCTTTTATCACCATAAATTCTATTTTTATCTAAAAATTTATTTTCAACTTAAAAATTTTCATTAATTCAATAAATATTCTAAATATTTCAAATAAATTTCTATGATTACTTTAAGTCATGTTTTTTTCATTTTTCATTACCAATTTCTTCAAAACAATATTCAATAATTTCCAATAAATTTTTTAATAATTCCTCCAATAATCCAAAAATTCTATTAAATATTTCTTTCACTCCAAAAAATATTTTTCACTTCCAAACACTTTAATTAACTTCATTCTTATCATTTTAAAGCATAAATCCCTCAAAATAAATTTTTAAAAATTCGGCTATAATTTGGAAAATTTCCAAAAAAATTCCACAAAATTCCTAAAAATTTTCTTCATCAATTTCTCACCATATCTATCATTTTCAAGCCTTAATCTACTCATTTCTTATATTTATCTAATTTTTCTTCAAAATTCTAAGTCTAATTGCAACACCACATCTTATATATTTGAGTTCAACCTATTTCTGTATCAAATAATCACACATAGTATACTGGAAAGACAAAATAACCTGTTAATAATGGTAGTAAATTTTTTTCATATCCTGTAATATTATTCAATGACTTTGCAAGTCAATTTTTAGGCTTTCGTCACAATATAATATATCACATATATTGAAATATAAAGTTTGCACATAAGTATTTACGAGTTATTTTCATTTATACATTTTTAAAACCCATTCCAAAATGACTATACATATTCAAACACGTAGAAACAAAATACAGATGATATATTTTCATGCTTGTGTGAAATGCAAAGAGAGAGTGATGAGGCTCGGCCAGTGACCTGTGTTCCATGTCTTCTATACGCTACTCAAAATGAGTTATCACTTTTCTTTACCTGAAAAATAATGTAAATTGATAAGTTATAGCTCAGTGAGAATAACTATCAAATGAACTCAAAAGTACCAAATAACCCATAGTAATAAATCATAAATCCAATACATACCATGTATTCCATTCCATTCGTCAGTAAGTATCAATAAAGTTGAAACATATAATCATTACTCTTTACGTATGCAAATGTTTTGCTTATTTTATTTTGTTGTGACCAAGTTAAACAGACATTGCCTCAGGTTTCCATGTGAATATTTGCATTTGCTAGCTAGCTTGATCATTTGTTTCATTTGCACATTTGTTGGGCCATAGGCCTCTTCTTTTGTTTTACAATATCGATTAACTAGTCACAACGCCTTTTAAGTCCATATGCATATGCACTTGTACTTAACCATTCATCAACCATTATATCTTATCACACATAACATACATATACCACATATATGCCTCATATGCCAAACATATACTATACATATACCATGTATATATATCACATATGTCAAACATATACCTCAAATATACCACAAGTATACCACTTATGTGTACCACAAATGTCACAAATTATCCATCATCATATTATCAGGGGCCAATCATGACAATCATATGAATCACATAGCAAACAACATTCATATGCACTAAAAAATTCAATTGATAATTAGACTCACCTTTCTCCTTTGATTCTGACCTCTAACTTATTGTCTATCCGCTCCTTGTGGGTCTCCAATATGTTGTAAGCCTAATATGAAAATATAATCAATTAAATCATAATTAGGGAGACTTAATGTGGCTTAAACAAATTAATATGTATTATTCATATCAATAGCTAAGATTTTTCCTATGAGGCAGTGTGACCTTATGGGACTGTTTAGCCTATATATTTCTCTATACTTGACTAATTAAACTGATTCTTATTCCTAATTCAAATTAACATATAATTATATAACATATTAAAATTTCAGACCAATTGGAATGTGTTCTATCTTCTGCCCTATTTTCTGCCCTTAGGCTGTTTCAGGGTACCAACTTTAATTCTTCATAACTTATAATATATAAGTCATATTTTCGATGAAACTTTACAAACACTTATATGGGTTCAAATGGAACATTTTTCATGTTTAAAAATTTTATCAATTATGTCTCTAATGTCTTCAAATTATAAGAAACATTTCGCTGGTCCAGGACAAAGTTGGCTTAGGGACCAGTATAACTTCTGAAGGCCATAACTTAGTCCTATACATAATATATTAAGCTGAAATTACTACTCTAATTTAGATAAGATATATACCTATAACTTTTATATTTTGATAATTTACAGAATTTATCTCTAAGAAACTCAAAATAGCCAAAAATATTGTTAGATTTGCCCAGGGCACTAAGCAAGCAGTTCAAACCATGGAACAGTCATGGTTCTATTCACCATAACTCACAATATACAAGACATATGAATCTGAAATTTGGTATACAGATAAAGAACATATATATCTACAACTTTTATGTTTTTAAATACTTTAAATAATGGCTTTAACATATTCAAAACCAAAGAATACAGTAGTTAATTCGGCTAGGGTTCACACCCTGACCAATTTTAATAGAGAGAGGGTATCTCTTCCTATACACCAATTCTTAAAAAAAATGTTTACATATACATAAATATAAGACATAAAGGAATAATGTTTATGTTTTAATATTTTCTAGAATCAATTTCTATTGATATCAAAATTGGGGTGCAAATCAGTGCCTATTAATGAACCTTAGCAACTCAAATCAACCTTATAGTAATAAGAATTGATTACTTACCAAGAACGAACTTGCAAGGGATCAATTTTCTACCAAAACTAAGTGAAACAAGGAAGAATTGAAGGCTAGAATGGGGAAAGATGAAGAAGAAAACGAGGCTGAAGTGATGAGGCAGAAATGGGAGGAAGAAGATAAAGCCAATTTTTCTTTTTGTCTTTTTCCTTTTTGTTTCTTTTTCTGTTCTCTTTTCTCTTCTCTTTTCTTTTATTTTTCTTTTGTTTCATTTTCATTTTATTTTATCTATATTATTATTATTATTTACACATATACATAATTCCACTAATCTACACAATAATACAACTTAATCATTTGGTCCAATTTAACTAAATTGATAATGTAAAATGTTTACTAATCTTAATTTAGTCATTTTGCATACTTTAATTTAGTCACCTTATTTCATTTATTTCTAATGCTTTTTTATCCTAATTTAGGTTATAAATACACATGTGTGACTCGATACAATTGCAATGTACTAGGACACGTAGCTAGTGCATGTCATGAACTTGTTCATATAAAAATATACATGGAATGCATGTGTTCAATTAAATTATATGCAAGATGCATATGTTCAAATGAAATGCATGTGAATATGCATGTGGGGAAGGTTGAGGATGCTACACTAATTCAATCAAATTCAACCAAAATCACACAAAATGCATAAAGAAAAATATATGGAAAGCTCAATCTAACAATATTAAATGAAAAACTCACCTTGCTCTTAATGGGTAAGTTGCCCAACTTAATTTTTGCTCTACCAAAACCTCTTTTTTTCTCCCACACCAATGGTAATCTAATCCCTTTGATGGTTGAATAATTATAATTTGAGAAAGAAAAATTAAAGAAATCAAGGGATTGAAGCCCTTAGGGGTTCGGACATGGTGGGTGGAAAAGTAAGAAAATAGTTTTTCTTGATTTTTTGTGGGTTTTTCTAGAAAAGTTTGATAATTCTCTATTTATACCCCAAATTAACTTCATTAATCCTCATTAACCCTACCCTATTGGCTACCAAAAATTTAATTAACTCATTAAGTTGACCCAATTATAGCTTAATTAATTTTGACTTAATTAAAATTTCTACTAATCAAAATTTTTTCTTCAAATTAATTCATAATTTAATTTAATTTTACAAAATCCGACCTCCAAATCACTTAATTCAATTAAATTAAATATACCAAAAATTATAAAATAATTTTCTTTTTGAAAGGGTCTCTTCGATTTCATGAAAGGACCACCGGTGAGAAAATCGCATTTTTACGGTTTAACCATTTTTCTTAATTTGGCTCATAAAAATTCATCCGCTGTCCATTTTCTAAATTACTAGTTTTCAAAATCTAAGAATCTAATTACGATTACATTGGCGCAATTACAATAATAAATGCATGTCTCTAATCAGACTGTAAATCCGCACATGGGACTATATTTCTATAAATTGGAATCTCTCCACATAACTTCACTTATGGCCTTAAAATATTATTCTCTATATTTTGGTATACTTAATCATATTTTTCACTGCTAGACAAAATCCCATATTTTCGATCCGGTCCATTGTCTTGATTTGCATGTCAAGTACAAAATCACAATGAATTATCAAACTAACTTAATGTTCCTATAAAATATTAAAATATCATTTTTAAATTAAATTCCTCATACTTATATATTTGTACTTAGACTCTGATCCATATGTCTTTGCACTGCAATATAGACGATTGCAATATATATATACGATCAGGGTCTACATTGCGAAGGTGACACCTCAGGACACCATCTTAAGCTTCCTAGAATATATGTATGATGAAAAATGAGTGTGCACATATAATAATCAAGGGTAAGCTCACCTATATTAAAGCCCTTGTCCTTCAAATCCAAAATGACCAACCTAGGTCATTTGGTACTGATCTCCCCTCAATGACATGTCATTTATTCTATCTCTAGTCATAATTAGAGAATTGAGGATAAACCGTTTCACATCACTTATCATATTTATATCATTAATTAACCATAATTTCCATATTCCATAACCATACCACATGTCCATTTTTATACTATAAAATAATCAGAACAACCAAGGTATACCACTTTAAAATGAAACCACCTTATTTTACCTACCAAAAATACAAGAAAAAGCAAGTTAATAGCTTCATGCCCATGAACTCTTTTTTCACGGTTGTGAATCACCTTCACAAGTAGTTTACCTGAGAATCCAGTTGTGATTAAACCTATAAATCAACTATAAATTTTACGGTCATGATCAACCTTCCACGGTTGTGAACCGAACTGTGAATCCAATAATGAAATTGTCGATGAACGGATCTGTTTCAGCCAAAATATTAAAATCACGATATTCACGCCTATGAACAACTAGTTCACGACAGTGAATATGGAAAAATTCTAGAATTGCAAACCAAAAACGGAGCATAATAAACCACATGTAATATCTCTATAAAATTGATTAATATCAATCATTCTATCAACATTCCAACATACTTTCATGTCCATTAACATATCATTTATCATTCTCAACATTAATATGGAATAAAAGATCATATACACTATCTCACCATATATACACATCCTAGTATAATAAACCCTTCAAACATGCAATTAAACCTCAAATCAAGCCACATATCACAACATAAACCCATCACAGCATGCATCAAAGGCAAATAAAATATATTCATGCAACTATAGTATTTGAATGTGGTTATGTACATACCCTGTAACACTCCCTCACCCCTAGCAACACATGCTTGGATGAGGAAGTGCTATACTTTCTTCAGTCAAATTCACAATTTATTAATCAATGGAAAATAATGTATTTTATTATTAATTTTATGTTTTAACTTAAAAATACATTTACATGTTAAGCTACTAGAAATATTTAAAATAACTCTTATATCTTTCTTATAATAAAATATTTAAGTGCATTAAAACATAATCCAAATTTCATGTTGACATTATGAATATATATATATATATATATATATATATATATATATATATATATATATAATCATGTAAAAATGCAATCACGCAAACTAGATGTGTGAGTGCAATAATCACCCACATTTGGGGATTCATGGCTGCTTCACTGACCTGGATTTCTACTAGTTTTTGTCTTTATTCACTATTTTATATTTTTAGCTTCTACCGTCATCTCTGACTTGCGCGAGAGAAATTAACAACTCCCACACTAAGTATAAATATTTAGTGGTGTATACAAATAGGCAATAAGCTATAGACTATGCTATGACATACATTTGTATTTAGATCTAGCATTTATAAAATATGCAACAACTCTAGCCATTTATACCTTTGTTAATTTTTTTTCATGTATATACTTATGATTGTTGCAATTAATGTTATTATATTCTTCACTATATTAATCTGTGTTTAACATTCTTACTTAACAACATTAAAATCGTAATGTATTATTATGCCAGAGTATAGTTATACATTTCTTATTTCATTTGAATAATATATGCAATTTCATACTAGCCTTATTCTTTATATTTATTCTATACTTGTGATACATTTACTGTTCATATCCTTATTGCATTATCTATGAGGTCATCATAATATAACATTAATTACATGTAGTATTTTGCTTCATATATTTCCCTCATATATTTGTTTCGCACTTATTTATAGGCGATATATATATATATATATATATATATATATATATGCATCAACTAAAATTCATGCTAAACTATTAATTCTTATGTATGTGCAGAGTTATTTTTAACTTATTCTTTATTTCAAACATGCATTTCATTTTTTGGAAGGCTACATTATTTTTATAATATCATAAACCAACAACATAAATTTAGTTAAATATGTTAAATCACAAATATTATTGTACTTAATAATAACACATGACATGCATGATCTTTCAGCATAAACTTTACTAGTTTGCCCATATCACTCTAAACTGGACTAAACTAGATACAAATTATGGATCAGGGGCGCTCCTAGAGCTAAAGCTATCATATATATTATTTAGCTCATTTGAGCTTCTCAGGTCAAGGGCACTCCCAAAGCTAAAGCCACCTTGAGTGAGTAATATATACTCATGTAAGAATTACCAAACCAAGGACGCTCCTGGAGCTAAAGCCACCTTATCCCCTATTTATATATGTTCAACTGAGCTTCTCAAATTAATGATGCTCCCAAAACTAAAACCACATTGACTGAGGAATACATTTCTTATTCTACGGTATCGTTCATGTAATGCCTTTTGCACAAATAGAAGAAAACCTCTCTGTACAGTTGGATGTCACACAATTGCATCTACTAGTCTGAATTAAAATCTTTCTATACTAAGATCATCATATATATACTATGCAAAATTTAAAATATTCATCAAGCATAATATGTATTAAAACCATTTATGTAACTCAATAACATCCATAGTCATATCAAAACTATCCTGGGAATTTAAATCTCTTATTATAAAATTTATACTTCTTATGCTTGTGAAAGTATATTATGCGTCTTTATTTAAACATTTAAATAACTCTATGTCTTTATCCCATGTCATGCGCAATAATCAATAATGAAATGAATGAGATAAAGTAACAGATCCAACATGAGTCAACTCTGACTCTTCTAACCGGCTTGATCTTTTCTTCTAGTCAACTCAACAGTCTATTGGCTCCAAACCTGCATGTAGAGAACCCACACGCTAAGCTACTGAAAGCTTAGTGGTACATATAAACATTTAAATTTTAGGATCCATTAACATATTAATATAACATCTCATATTTAATAACATACATATGTGTTTGGCCATATTTTCGAACATGTAATTATTCATAAGATAGCCTAATCATACTACTTTGCATAATATTTAACACTCATAACATACATCGCATACATGATATCATTATCAGAATAGTATTGCATGTCGTTTATCATATCTACTAATCATTATGTATTCAAATTTACTAATTTCTGTAACTGCATTCAACTTTATGTATTACCAATTTCTGGATTCATAGCCCAATACTCTAAACGTGGACTATTTGGATGAGATTTGAGAAATAGAAGCGCTCTAACAAGAGCTTAAGCCATCCTTCTCACTACTGTATTTGTCTGTATTGCTACCATTGAGCTTCTCAAATCAGGAGCACTCTGACACGAGCTTAAGCCACCCTAATGAGCAAAGACTGCATGCATATAGGTATAAGAGCACTCTAACACGAGCTTAAGCCACTTTATCCCTAATCCGAATATACTACCACTGACCTTCTCAAATCAGAAGCACTTTAACACAAGCTTAAGCTACCCTGATGAGCAATTACGATGACTGCATGCAAAAATATTTTTACAGTATTGTAACCCCTTTAATGGCATGCCACCTATCCTAACTAGTCCCTGGATAAAGAATGGGCATTCTTGTAATTATAAGCATCAATTACATTATATTGCATAATTTAACAAGATCACCACATAACAAGTTGTTATGCAGAGCACCGTGTGCATAATCAAGTTCCTCAATTATGTTATCATATTGTATAAAATCTCACTTAATCATATCATGGGTATATGCATGTCTTACTCAAGAAGTCTCATCATAAAAATCCATTTATTCCTTTCTGAAAATAGATCATTCACGGGTGTGAATGGTTTATTCATGGACATGAAATTCTTTCATGGGAATAAAGTTTGGCTTCAAAGACGTGATTTATTACACAGAAACAATATTGCAGCAATGATTTCACTCAATTTCACACATAACGTGTATAGGATCTAAAGCTAACCAATGTTAGTCATACCTATCAACATTTTACATATTCCAGCAACCAAATTCAACTATAGACATGTATTTAAATTAGGCTTAATGCTTTGCATGTCAACCAAAGTGACATTTTTCACACTTAATTAATATTAAATCAATTTGATCATCTATCCTAGCATCTAATAGTCAGTTATCATGATACCAGTAATACCAAAACAATTATTTCATGTAACACCACATCATATGCATTTAAGTATAACCTATCCCTGTATCAAATAATCTCATACTGCATGTTGAAAAGAGAAAATACCCTGATAACAATAGTAGTAAATTTTTTTCATATCATATCCTGTAAAATCAACTAATGACTTTGCAAGTCTCACATCCTATAATTTCATTCAATGACTTGCAAGTTTCATATCCTGTAATATTATTCACTGACTTTGCAAATCAACATTAAAACCACAACACGATATATCACATATATTAAAACATAAACTTCCCATCCGAAAGATTATGGGTTGTTTCCATTTGTACATCTCAAAACTAATCTAGAGTGATAATACATATTCAAGCATATAAGTCCAAAATACAGATGACATGTTTTTATGCTTGTGTGGAATGCAAGGAGAGAGAGTGATGAGGCTCGGCCAATAACCTGTGCTCCATGTCTTCTATACACTACTCAAAATGGGCTATCACTTTTTTTTACCTGAAAAATGATGCAAATTGATGAGTTGCGGCTCAGTGAGAATAACCATCCAATGAGCTCTAAAGTACCAAACAACTCATAGTAATAAATCACAAATCCAATATATACCATGTATTCCATTCCATTCATCAGTATCATATAAGTATCAATAAAGTTGAAACATATAATCATTACTCTTTATGTATGCAAATGTTTTGCTTATTTCATTTTGTTGTGACTAAGTTAAACAGACATTGCCCCAGGTTTCCATGTGAACATTTGCATTTGCATTTGCTAGCTAGCTTGATCATTTGTTTCATTTGCACATTTGTTGGGCCATAGGCCTCTTCTTTTGCTTTACAATATCGATTAACTAGTCACAACGCCTTTTTAGTCCATATGCATATGCACTTGTATTTAAGCATTCATCAACCATTATATCTTATCACATATAATATACATATACCACATATATACCTCATATGCCACACATATACCTTTCATATACTATACATATACCATGTATATATATCATATATGTCAAACATATACTTCAAATATACCACAAGTATACCATTTATATGTACCAAAATGTCACAAATTATACATCATTACATTATCAAGGACCAATCATGACAATCATATGAGTCACATAGCAAGCAACATTCATTTGCACTAAAGAATTCAATCGATAATTAGACTCACCGTTCTCCTTTGATTCCGACCCCTAACTTATTGTCTATCCGTTCCTTGTGGGTCTCCAATATGTTGCGAGCCTAATATGAAAACATTAATCAATTAACTCATGATTAGGGAGACTTAATGTGGCTTAAACAAATTAATATGCATTGTTCATGTCAATAGTTGAGATTTTTCCTATGAGACAGTGTGACCTTATGGGACTGTTTAGCCTTTAACTTTTTCTATGCTTGACCAATTAATCTGATTCTTGTTCCTAATTAAAAATAACATATAATTATATAACATATTAAAATTTCATACCAATTGGATCATTGTACAATATTTGGTGGAATTTCTAAGAGTGTTCTGTTTTCTGCCTTTAGGAAGTTTCAGGGTACTCATTTGAGTTCATCATAACTTACAATATATTAGTCATATTTTAATGAAACTTTACAGACATATGGAACATTTTTCATGTTTTAACATTTTATCAATTATGCCTCTAAGGTCTTCAAATCATAAGCAACATTTCACTGGTCCAGAACAGAATTGGCTTCCGGACCAGTATTACTTATAAAGACCATAACTTAGTCTATACATACCCACTTAAGCTGAACTTAGTACCAATATTTAGCTAAGCCATATACCTATAAATTTCATGTTTTGACCATTTACATAATTTATCTCTAAGGAGCTCAAATTATCCAAACAAGTTTCTATCTCTGCCCAGGGCACTCAGTAGGCAGTTCAGACCATGGAACAGTCATGGTTCCATTCACCATAACTAAATATTTACAAGACCTATGAACCTGAAATTTGGTATAACTATACATAACACATATATATACAACTTTTATGTTTTGATATACTTCAAATAATGGCTTTAACATATTCTAAATCAAAGCACACAGTAGCTAACTTGGTTAGGGTTCACACCCTGACCAGTTTTAGTACGAAGAGTATATCTCATTATATACACCAAATCATGAAAAACAGTTTACATATCCATAAATATAAGACATAAAGGAAAAACGTTTGTGTTTTACACTTTACCATAATCAATTTATATGTGCATCAAAATCGTGTTGCAAAACAGTGCCTATTAATAAACCTAAGCAACTCAAATCAACCCTAAAGCAATAAGAATTGATTACTTACCAAGGACGAACTTGCAAGGGATCAATTTGGTGCAAAAACTAGGTAAAACAAGGAAGATTTTAAGTCTGAAATGCAGGAAAATGAAGGAGAATTCGAGGCTGAAGTGAGGAGGCGGAAATGGGAAAGATGAAGATAAAGGCAGATTTATGTTTGTCTTTTTATCTTTTTCTCATCTCATTTCTTTTCTCATTTCTCATTTCTCTTCTCTTTTCTTTTCTCTTCTCTTCTATTTCTCTTTTGTTTCATTTCTCTTCTCTTCTATTTCTCTTTTGTTTCTTTTTCTCATCTTATTTTATCTATATTATTATTATTATTATTTATATATATATATATAATTCGATTAATCTATACAATAATACCGCTTAATCTTTTGGCCCGGTTTAACTAAATTAACAATGCCAAATGTTTACTAATCTTAATCTAATCATTTTGCTTACTTTAATTTGGTCACTTATTCAATTCATTTCTAATACTTCATAATCCTCATATAGGTTATAAGTACACACGTGCTACTCGATACAAGTGTCAAATGCTAGGACATGTAGCTAGTGCGTGTCATAAACTTGTTCCTACGAAAATACGTATGAAATGCATTTGTTCAATTGAATTGTATGCAAGATGCTTATGTTCAATGAAATGCATGTGGGGAAGGTCAAGGATGTTACATTTCATGTCAACAATAATTGCAGAATCATCATTCAAACCACAAGCATTATTTTTGAATAAAAATGATTATGTGTACAAACCTTAATATTTGAGCCCTAACACTTGACACTCTCCCATGTACTACTTATGGTGGACTTTTCCACCTTCTGTTTCAGCCCCTAATAAGAAATCAGAGACTAATTTATCAATATTTCTGCCATGGATCACATCTCATACCCTAAATTAGCAAAACCTTAACTTTTCCATTGGTTTAAATCTCATAAACCTTGTTTCCCATTAAACCGAATTAAACTATATTAAAGGACAATGGAGAATATGATTTCTTACTTCTATTTTGTGAACACATATAGATTTCTAGGGTTCAGAACATGTTCTAACCCTACTTATTGTTGAAATTCAAATCTACAATGAAAAAGCTTCATTTTTAATCCATTTTTACTGTGTTTATGGTGAGGATTTCGTGTTTCAAGGTTTGTGGCTAGGGTTTCTAATTAGATTTTACGTGAGTTTCTACCAAAAACATGATGATGCCATATTTAAAGCTATAGGTCTTCACGGGCGTGAACACTAGTGTCATGGCCATGAAGATCCTCAACTTCTGAAACTGAAATTCATAATATTCACTATCGTGATTAACTCTGTCATAAGTGTGAACACTGAAAACTTCACTTTTCTTATATTTTTCCTTATTTTATGGTTTCTAATACCCATAGCCTCATATATACTTCCTACATACCCTTAATGTACCTTATTTAACATATAAATTCCAGGCCCAAATTTGCAGGTGTTACATTTTTCTCCCCCTTAAAGAAATTTCATCCTTGATATTACCTGATATACTATCTCTGAATAGTTGTGGATACTGGGCTCTCATCACTTCTTCACTTTCCCATGTAGTATATTATGTAGCATGATTTCTCCGTAATACCTTGACTAATGGTACTCATTTATTCCCAAGTTCCTTGATTTCTCTAGCTAGAATTTGAACTAGTTCTTCATCATAAGTCATATCCGATCTCACCTCAATGTCCTCTACTAAAACAATATGAGAAGGATCAAATCTATATCTCTTCAACATGGAGACGTGGAATACATTATAGATCTTGCTCAACTCTAGTGGTAGAGCAAGTTTGTAAACGATTGGTCCCACTCTCGCTAGTATCTTATAAGGCCCAATAAATCTCGGGCTCAATTTATCTTTCTTCCTAAATCTCAGAACCATCTTCTATGGTGAGACTTTAAGGAAAACCTTGTCTCCCACTGCATACTCAACATATTTTCTCTTGAGATTTGCATACAACTTTTGTCTATTAGAAGTTGCCTTCAATCTTTCCTGAATAACTTGTACCTTTTTCTCTATCTCATGTACCAAGTATAGCCCCACTAATCTTCTCTCACTGAGTTTTGTCCAACACAAAGGTGTTCGGCACTTCCTACCCTATAGTGCCTCATATGGAGTTATCTCAATACTAAACTGATAATTATTGTTATAGGAAAATTCCATCAATGGAATATATTTATTCCAACTACCCTCAAATTCAATCAGATAACTCCTCATCAGATCCTTTAGGGTCTATATGACCCTCTCAAATTGATCATCTATCTAGGGATGAAATGTTGTACTGAAATTGAGCTTGGAACCCAAAGCTCTCTATAGATTATCCCAAAACTAAGAAGAAACCTTGGGTCCCTATCTAAAATAATTGAGACTGACACTCCATGAAGTCGTACTATCTCATTGATATAAAGCTCTACTAGTCTGTTCAAAGAAAAATCTCCCCTGATAGGCAAGAAGTAAGCTGAATTTGTAAGTCTATCCACAATAACCCATACTATATCAAATTTTTGAGAAATTACTGACAACCCAATCATGAAATCCATAGTAATCTGCTCCCATTTCCATTCTAGCACAATAATATGTTGTAGTAACCCTGATGGTACCTAGTGTTTTTCCTTGACCTGCTGACAAGTCAAACATCTGGTAGTATACTATGTGATATCTTATTTCATGCCTATCCACCAATACTTACTCTTTAGGTCGTTATATATTTTATGCTTCCAGGGTGCATAGTATACTTGGTCTCATATGCCTCATGTAATATCTTATATCTTATCTCAACAATGTTGCACATGCATAAACGACCTTGATAATATGTTCTACCATCAGACTCAACTGTATAACTTGATCTCTCCCTCTTACAGACCAACTTAGCTATCTCCACAAGCCTACTATCCTATCTCTGTGTATCACTAATCTCCTTATTACATGTCAACTGGATGTGCAACTCGGCCATCATATTCGCACTCAATGCATCAGCCATAATATTGGCCTTAATTGGGTGGTAACTAATAACACAGTTATAATTCTTTATCAACTTTAGCCACTGTCTTTATCTCAAATTGAAATCTCTCTGTATAGGTAGGTATTTTAGACTCTTGTGGTCTGTATAAATGAAACATCTCTCCCCATAAAGATAGTGACGCCATATCTTCAATGCCAAGACAATGGCTGCCAACTCTAAATCATGTATCGGGTAATTCTTCTCATGAACCTTAAGCTACTTGGATGATATGCCACTACTTACCTTCTTGCATAAGTACACGCCCCAGTCTATTATGAGAAGCATCACTATAAATGACATACTCTTTGTCGGGAACTGGCTGTGTCAAAACTGGAGCCTCTGTTAACATCCTTTTCAAATTGTCAAAACTCTGTTGGCATTTTTCAGTCCACTCATATTTCACATCCTTTCTCAGTAGTCTGATTAAAGAAGAAGCAATCATAGAGAATCCTTTAATTAACCTCTTGTAATAACCAACTAACCCAAAAAACTTCTAATCTCTATCACATTGCGAAGAGGCTTCCAACTCATAACAACCTCTACCTTGCTAGGATCAACTCAAATACCATCTAAAGACACAATATGTCATAGAAAAGCTACCTTATCAAGCCAGAATTCACATTTCGAGAATTTAGCATACAATTGTTGCTCCCTAAGTGTCTGTAACACTATTATTAAGTCATGATTATGCTCCTCAGGTGTCTGGGAATATACTATAATGTCACCAATAAAGACCACAATACATTGGTCTAAGTAGGGTCTAAACACCCTGTTCATTAAGTCCATAAAAATTGTTGGGTCATTGGTTAAGTAAAAGGCATAACCACAAATTCATAATGCCTGTATCTGGTTCTAAATGTCGTCTTGGCTATATCTTTTTTCCCAACTCTCAACTAGTGATACCCTGATCTCAAATCAAATTTTGAAAACACGTTTGCACCTTTCAACTGATCAAATAGGTCATCAATCTGTGGTAATAGATATCTGTTCTTGACTGTCACCTTATTTAGCTATCAGTAGTTTATGCATAACCTCATAGCCCCGTTTTTGTAATGCCCACTAATTAGAGTTTAATTAGAATAAATATGTGGTGTAAATAGGAAAAACATTATAGATAATAGAGATTAAAATAGATGGAATCGTTAATTAAATTAGAAATTAAAATAAATTAAATTGATAGACGATATAAATTTGATTAAATTATACCACATAATTAAATTGTATTTTTGGTAAAAATTTAACAGGACTACATATAAGTAAATATATGAAGATGCTGATGCTGATGATGATGATGATGATGATGATGATGATAATAATAATAATAATAATAATAATAATAATAATAATAATAATAATAATAATAATAATAATAATAATAATAATAATAAGAAAATTTAAATTAAAAAAAAAAACAGAAAAGTGAACAGTACAAGGGACAACAAAAAAAACAAAGGAAGACTAAAATCGGGAATAAGGGAGGGGAGGGGAAGTCAAGTAAGACTTTACCCCATTTCTTCCAAACTACACCTCTCTTCTTCTTCATCATCATCCCTTTCCTTCCTCCATATCACAACCCCAAAATATTCACCTCTCCTTCATGATTTTCAAGAAAATTCACTCCAAATAAATCTGATTTTGGTAAGTAATATCTTTTCCCTTATTATTGTGTTATTAGAGTTTTTAAGATTATGTTCTGCAGTGTACTTCATTTATTTTTTTTGAGTACCTTATGAATCAAATTTGAGGAGATGTACTTCATATATGTCTTGAGTATCTGTCTATCAAAATTTATTGAATGATTTTAAGTATATAAAGAGAAATGGTCACTGGAGTGAAACTGGTTTAGGGAGATGTATCAACTAAATAACCTACGGTTTTTTTAAAATTGATCATCTTAATGGCTAAATATGAGGTTTTGTAAAACATGAAAGTTGTAGTTGTATGTGTTATTTAGGTCTCTGCAAAATTTCGTATAAATCTCTCTTGTGTAGGTTGAGTTATACTGAAATGAACTATGACTGTTTCTTGATTGAGCTGGTTTCATATACCTGTACAGCTCTAGTAACTTCATCCTTATATTTGACCTCTTTTTAGATTGAATAAGCCAAAGTTAAAAACATGAAAGTTTTATTCCTATGTCTTATCTAAATTTCTATGAAAGCCTCACCTTAAAATGTCATGTATTTTATGAGTTATGAACTGAACAATTGAACTGGTTGGGTTGATACTCTATGTTAAACCAGTTATAGATCCTCTAGTATTTGAGAACCTTAGAGAGTGAATCTGGAAATGAGGTCAACATAGAAAATTTTCCAAATTAAATTATATAACTGTATAAAAAATTTTCGTAATAACTATACATTGAAAGATATGAATTTTTAAATATGGCACCCCGAAACTTCCAGAGGGCAAAGAACAGAGCAACATTTAAAATTATACCAAAAATCGTGTAATGGTTGAAAAATTCTAAAATTTTAGTATCTTTTATTTTTTTCATGTTAAATTTAATTAGGATCAAGAATCATATAAATTGGATAAGTGTAGGAAAAGTTATTGATTCAACAGTCCTAAAAGGTCTTATTCCAGCTTAAAAGAAATTGTAGTTATTTATTTAAACTATATTAAGAATAAATATTTTATCAATGTATTAATTATTTATATTTTTGAATTAGGATCTCAATAAGAATAAGAGCAATAAAAGTAGACAATCTCCAAATTTTAGATTTTGGAAAAGCTCCATTGAGGTTTGTACATATATGCATTTTAGTTTGCCTTGTTGTATGCTTGTGTGTTATTTGAATGAGTTGCATATTTGAATAATGTATTAAAATGTGTAAATATGAAATGAATTGAGATGCTTAATTAATGAAACTTCATGTTAATGCATGTATAGACACATGGATGGATAATTGATTGATAAAATGTATGAAATTTTAGTTTAAGATTGTAAATCTGTTTTAAGGGGTGTGAATGTAGAATATGTAGCATAATATATTTTTCAATAGGGATTAGTATATGATTGATTAAAAATGTGATAATTATTAATGGTAATTATTAAATAATTAGGATAATAAAGAGTGAAATTAGCAAGTCATGTATGACATATGTATTTGATATGAAAAGAGAGGTTACATGGCATACTTGTACTCATAAGGTTATTATAAATTTTAGTTTTGTATTAAAAGATTTGTTGGCTTTGATTGCATAGAGAACTAATTAAAGTATGCCAATATTACTTAAAATGGTTATATAATGGAATATCATATGATTATATGATTTTAAAATTTTATAATCATATTTTCATTATAAATGTAAAGGGAATATTGATTTCAGCAAATTAATATATAAAGAAAAATAAATAAGTAATAACCTTAATTGCCCAGTTCTCAACTTGTGGACTAATTAGGGATATATGGTGCACCATTGCAGGGGCATTACGGTACCGATATTGATATGGTTTAGGAACAGGGTGGTATTAGCTCCGAGAGCACCCTTGTCCTAATTGTACACAGATGATGTGATTATACTCGGTCATAAGGCTTAAGCTCCGCGAGTGCTCTTGACTTCAGACTAAAGTGAGTAGGGTGCTTAAGCTCCGCGAGCGGCCCTACTACACGCCCTATATCTGGACAGTCTGGGAATGAGATTTGGGCTATGCTATTATAAATATTTATTAAGGTAAGCTAAATTTATAATTGAGTTATATATATATATATATATATATATATATATATATTATCAATGAATTTGGTAATATTGTATAATCATGTGGTTATCCCTATATAATTTATGTAGGAATATTGTGTACTGTATTATGAATTATCTACCATGCATTTTGGTAACTGTATGTTAAAAATATTTATTCTTATATGTATTGAGATTTGAGTTAACTAAACAATCATAATTTTAGGAAAATCAATTAAATTAAAATGAGTTATGGAAATATGAGAGGAGGTAGAATGCTTAATATTTTATATATTACATATGGTTGATTATATACAATTCATGTCCTAATACAAATATAATGATGATATAATGAAACATAAATTTTATTTTATTATAATATTTTCTAAATTTGATGCAATAATTTATTTAAATTATATCATAATTATTATGACCCACGTTTGTGTGACTGTATGGAAAAAACTTAAATGCTTATATGTACCACTAAGCTAGAAATGGCTTAACGTGGGTTTTTCCCGCACAAGAACTGAAGCTTGCAAGTAGTAAAATGTGAAGTTGATAGAATAAGTACAAGCCCATACTAGAGGAGATGCATCAGAACTGGTTGAGGGTCGGATGCATATTATTTTTGCATTTTCTTCATTATCATGCATAGGGGTTTGTTAGACATGTCTTATATATAGTTTTTGTATTTTGGTATTATATTTATATAGTTAGATGTAAGGTAAAAGCCATTAATTTTGATAGTTATAATGAAGTATAATATTTATGTAACATGATGATGTATTTGATAATTGAATCCATATGTATATTCGAATATTAAAAAAATGTCAATTTAGTTATTAAATAAAAATTTTAAATTCAGATTAGTTTCATTCAGATTGTCTGTGTCATTCTGCTTATGTAAAGGGATTATTCTTATTATATAGGCGGGATGTCACAATTTTTCATTTTCACAAATAACACCGGTGAACCCCATGGATATTCAGTCGACCTGATATAACCCTTCTCTAATAATTCATGTAATTGAGCCTTAAGCACCTTCAACTAGGATCGTGCCATTCTGTATGGCATTATTGATATAGGTGTTGTGCCTGCAGTGAGCTCTATAGAGAACTTGACCTCTTTGTATGGTGGTAATCCCATAATTGCTAAATGGGCCTTAATTTTACAAGTGGGCCTAATTGGGTTGGACTTTGACTTGAGCAAGCCTAGCCCATTCCAGCCACCTATTTAAGCTTAAAATATTAGAATTCTCTAGAGAGAATTTTGCATCTTTTTTTTTTCTCTCATCCTTCCCCCTTGCCCAAATGCATTTTCCATTTTTCTTCAACAAATTTCTCATCTTTTCTCTAATTCTTACACCAAAATCAAGCACCCTAATATTATTTTAGCCCCTTTATTAGCTAGTGAAAGTCTCTAATATTTGAAAAAGTTTCATTTTTAATCCGTTTTTACTATGTTTATGGTGACAATTTCATGTTTATTCAACTAAGATTGAAAGGGAATAAGGGGAATTCGTTTATGGGGTTTCAGGGTTGGTGGCTATGGTTTTTTATTAGATTTTACGTAAGTTTCTGCCAAAAATATGATGTTGTCATATTTAAACTTGCTGGTCTTTACGGGCGTGAACACCAATATCATGCCCGTGAAGATCCTCAACATCTAAAACTGAAATTCACGACATTCACGGTCGTGATTAACTCTGTCATGGGCGTGAATATTGGAAACTTTATTTTTTTTCTTTTTTTCTTTATTTTATGGTTTCTAATATCCATAGCCTCACATATACCCTTAATGTACTTTATTTAACATATAAATTCCAGGTCCAAATTTACAGGTGTTACAATTCGCCTCCTTAATGGCATGTCATCTATCATAATTTTAGTCTTAGATTAGTATAATGGACATATCTATTTGAAAATTAATATCATTATCATTATCATCATCACATTTCATTATATTCCTTCTTTCTTTCTTTTTATCACATAATTTCATACATTCTTTGTAACAATTATCTCACAATAATATAACATAATTCCTAACATCCATATACTTAACATTTCACAGCATCATCAATCTTATATATATATATATATATATATATATATATATATATGAGTAGTATGATCATATACCTTATTCTACCTTATTTTGTTTTATATTCTCTTTTATGTATATTCAATTTCTTAGGCTACCATTATACATACTTTACATTTATCCTTTCATACCGTAATCACACTGTTGTCATTCATATCATATAATCAAACATTTATTATGTCATATTATTCATGTGAATTATAATACAAAATTCAATTCATGATATATAATTATAAATTATTTAATTTCATTTTCAAAATTTATTCCACAACTATAAGAAAAGAAACATGTATTCCTCTCTCTTTCATTATCTCAATCATACAATATTCAACCATAATTTTACCACATCATTTTTATGGACCTCATAAATCATTTGATTTCTCATATGTTTCATTTTATAAAAATTTACATTATAAGATTTAACCTAATATAACTTAAATATTTTAATTTCATTTTTTTCAGTTTGCCTTGTTCTGGGCAGAATTCGTACCCTATATTGCACTTCAGTTTTAGCCCTGTTTCCATCCAAATTTGATCAAGTCATCTTCTAGAGAATTCTATCCTAAGATTTGAATCTTATATTTGATATGCAACTCGAATAACTTAATTTGGAGTTCTGTATCAAAAGATATTATCAATTGAACACTAACTAATTGCTAAAATTATTGCCCAGAATTTCGTAGACAATTTTCTAGTCCAATGTTTGTTTCGAATTTAAGCATATATATGATCAAAATCACATTTTGTATTTTTTATAAAAGTTTTAAACCTATGTCTTACGTTTCAAACCCAATAAATAAAATACTCATCCAAAGTTTAAAACTTATGTTATAGCATATTATATGAAAACTACTCCTTATTGATTTCCAGCAAAACAAAACAAATATTATAACTCATATTACCATGTTTCAATCCCAAATTCATGCAAAGTTACCAAACCAAATTCATCCTAATTACCAACTAACATGCCAAATATTTAAATTATTTAAACATATAACAATGCTATAGGCTATTGCCTTAGGATATACATATACTTTTTTTTTCTTTTCTTTCTCTTTGGTCTTTTATATCTCCCTCTCCTTTTCCTTATTTTTTTCCCCTTCTTGAGTACCTAAAACATACAAGAATCTCATAACAAATCTTTCTTCCATCATATATCTCTAACTCCTAAACTCTCTATTTTTTCCAAAACATATTCTAATCACTATCTTTCTTTAGAGAAAATATGGAAGAGAAGAAAAACCACCTTACCTTCACTTCTTTGCTTCAATAGCCAAAACTTAATATTTTTTTCTCTCCCATTTTCTTGATTATCTCTCTCTCTCTCTCTCTCTCTCTCTCTCTCTTTTCTCTCTCAAGCTTCCTTAAGCTCTTTTATGCATGAAAATAGTTTTTCTCATTTTTTTTTCGCTTTTTCTCACTAAAAGGAAGGTTTGGCTATAGAGGATGGTAGAAACATGGGCCTGGTTTATGAGAGTAGAAAATTCTAAATGGAAAGAGATACGAAAGGAAGAAGAATAGTTTCAGAAGAATATGCCAAAATTAATTAATGATGGGTCCACCAAAGGTTAAATATCTAGATATTTATGTTAATTAGCTTCTTAATATTTTCCACATGGTGTGGCCAGCCAACTCATGTATTTAATGTCCAAAATTATTAATTTAAATAATAAATATCTCACTTGATCCCTCAATTTTGGTATGTTACAAATTGACTCCAAAATTTTCTCAAAATTTGCAATTAGGTCATTCACCGTAAACTAATATATTTAAATATTTTAAATACTTTATTAAGTGTTTTCCATAATTATTTACCATTATTTAATTATTCTTCAATCAAAATTCAAATTTAGACTCTAGTCGATCCAACGCGTCAATTTAACGATATGTGCGACTCAGAGCCTAAATTTACGGGCATGACACACAGAGTCTAAACAAAAATCTAGCTCTTCAAATTTGTCCACTCCTTTGAGATTGACCTCTAAACTTCTTTTCAGCTCATAGCACAACAAATTGTCTTCTTTAGCCTTTGGAATGTGAATCAAAGTCAAGAACACTCTAAAACCAAGTTTTACTCACTCAACTCCCAAAACCCTCGTTTCCTCTACCTTTCACTTTTCTCTAATTGAATCTTGTTCGTGAATCTCAAAAATGGAGAATAAAAGGTTCTGATGGAAGAAGATGAAGGTAACGTGTTAGGTTGGATTTCAAAGAGTGGGAGGTGAATTTTAAGGGATGGCAGAGAGAAAATTGTATATGCCTCACCTGCTCTTGACCGCTCAAGATTCACCATGACTCACATTTCACAGGTGTGAAAAATCTTCCACATTTGTGAAAAATCTTCCACAATTTGTGAAATAAAAATTTGACATTCACGCCATGACACACCCTATCATTGGCATGAAAAGTAGTAACTTTTCTACACTTAAACTTTATTTAAAACTCTACTTAACTTCTAACTCTTCCAAGCTACTGACATAACTTATAAACCTTATTTTATGGGTATTAAATTTCTCTCGACCTTAAGAAATTTTGTCCCGAAATTACATAATATGCCAACTTGAAATATTTAAAGGTATTACGACATCATTATTTTCTCGCTTTTATATGTCACTTCTTCGATAATATGATTCCTTCATAAGACCTTCAATAGTGGTACTCCCTTGTTTTTAGCTCCTTAACCTCTCAATCTGACTCTTCTTCATAAGACAAATCCAGTCTCACCTCTATGCTCTCAACTATAATGATATGAGAAGGATCGACTGGTACCTTTTCAACATGGATATATGAAACATATTGTGTATCCTACTTAACTTTGGTGGCAAGGCAAGTTTGTACACATTTGGTTTGATCCTCTCTAAGATTCCTTAGGGTCTAATGAACCTAGGGCTCCATTTGCCTTTCTTGCTAAATCTGAGAACTTTTTTCCTTGGAGACACTTTGAGAAACACCTTATCTCCCACTAGGTACTCAATATCTCTTCTTTTGAGATTCGTATATGACTTTTTTCTATCGGAAGTTCCCCTTAATTGATCTTAAATTATCTTTAATTTCTCTTCTATTTATTTTACCAATTCTAACCCCATTAAGTTCCTCTCACTTAGCTCAGTCTAGCTCAACGGTATCCGATACTTCCTACTATAAAGTGCCTCATAGGGAGCCATCTCGATACTAGACTCATAACTATTCTTTTAGGTGAACTCCATCAATAATAAATACTTGTTCTAGCTTTCTTCAAACTCAATCACGCAATACCTCATCATATTCTTTACGATTTGTATAACTTTCTCTAACTGACCATCTATCTGAGGATGGAAAGACATGCTAAAATTGAGCTTGGCACATAGAGGAATAACTTTGAAAGCTTCTTCAAGTGAAGACGATTCCTTAAGCATTAATGAAGAATTAACAAAAATCACCAAAAAGTTCAAAAAGACTTATTCTATTAAAGTTATCTATTATGAGTGTAATGACCAAGTCATATCAAATCCAAGTGCCCAAACTTGAAAAACAAAAAAAAGAAGCTTAAAAAGAAAGCTATGGTTTCCACATGGAGCAATAATAAGGACATAAATAGAATTTCGAAATTTTTTATCTTTTAATTAATAATTATGCAGCAACAACTTATAATAATAATAATAATAATAATAATAATAATAACAACAACAACAACAACAACAACAACAATAATAATAATAATAATAAGAGGATTCTATCAATCTTGCTCTACTAGAAAAATGAAATAATCGAGCTAGAGGATGTCACATGACTTTTATATGCTACTACCATGTCTGTCATATCTGCATATTTAGGCTCGGGTCGCGTGTGCCATTAAATTGATGTATCAGTTTGACCGAAGTCTAAATTAGGATTTTGACTAGAAAAAAAAATTAAAATAATGGCAAATAATTATGAAAATATTTAATAAAGTATTTAAAGTATTTAAAGATGTTAAATTACAGTAAGGGACTTAATTGCAAATTTTAAAAAGTTTAGGGGTCAATTTGCAATTTACCAAAAGTTTATGGGTCAATTTTCATATGGTGGTTGGCTTAACCAAGTAGCATGCAACAATTAGCCAAGTGATGTGCATGAATTATACATTAATGAAAACATCTAGATTATGGCTTAGGTGTCTCCATTAATTAATTAATTTTGTCACTTTGCTCTTAATTGCTTATCCTTTCTTCATTATCACTCTTGATCTAGAATTTTCTATCTTTTAATTGTCTCCCACGTTTCCCTTTGAAACACCATACACCAAGGGAGATGAACACATTAATTACCCAAAATATCTAGATATTTATGAGTTTAGGTGTCCCATTATTGGTTAAATTTGTCTTCTTCCTCTTAATTGCCTCTCCTTCTTCCTTATCACTTAACATCTAGAATTCTCTAATCTCCTCAAACCAGCCCACGTGTTCCCTTCATCTCCCTCTATGGCCAAAGCTTGATGCTAAGAAGAAAAGGTGAGAAAGATAGGGAAAGAGCTATGGAAGAGTGGGTCCTCATGTAGAAAGGAGTTTAACGAAGTTTAAGGGAGCAAAAGACAGGAAGAAAAGCAAGAAAAGAGGAGAGTTAAACTTCCAAAATTTCAGCCATAAGAGGTAAGAGCTTGGGTAAGTGTTGATCATCATCTTGTCTTTAAGTTTCTTTAAAGGATGAGGTAGTCTAGAACATGGTTCTTAAAGAGATAGATTTTAGGGGTTAGAGATATATGATGAAAGAAATATTTTTGATGAATTTCTTATATGTTTTAGGAAGTCATATTGACAAGGAGTTAGCTCAAAGGAGCAAAGGAAAAGAGAAAGAGAAGTAAAGATAAAGAAAAGGGAAAAGTAGAGGTTTGTGCATAACTTAAGGCAATAGCCTATGTGTTGTTTTCAATTGCATGATCTGAGCATTTGACATGTTAATGATTGTAAATTTATAATATCTTGTGATGAAAATCTTAGGGATGCATGTTTGCTAGACTTAGGATTAATTTTGGTAAAAATTGAATGTAATTAGTTTGTATGTTCTTTGCTAAAATTGATGAGCAGTAAGTACTTAAACTATTATAACTTGAGTTATGGAATTTTGATTTGTGTGTTTTTTGTTGGTTTTGAAAGATAAAACATAGGGATATAACTTTTATTCAAACCATAAAACCTGAATATGTTTGTAATTGTCTAGAAAAATTCATAAAGTTCGGACTTAGAATCTGTTCAAAAAATTATGGGCAAAATTGTTAGTAATCAGTCAGTGTTCATTTTATCATACTTTTTGATACAAATATAAGAATTAAGTGATTCAAGTTGCATATAAAATATAAGATCCAGACCTAAAATTTATAAGGACCATGTAACTAAATTTAGATTGTAACAAGACCAAAATTAAGGTTTAAAACTGAGAATGGAATCTGCCAATGATAGGGCAACATATGAGTTGTGGAATTAAAAGAGTAAAATGATGTAAACCTTGTTATATTATGCAAATACTATTTTTATTGAGTCATTGTGTGATTAATTGAATCTTTACATGCATGAAAATGGTGAATTTAATAACTATAAATTTTAATGACATTGAGTAAGCCATATAACACTTAACTAGAATCAGACTTAGGAAAGTTTGACATGCAAGCAGGGGTGAATATAATTAAATCCATTAATGGTATGATTATCTACGTTGGGTATGACATGATTATCTACACCTAGTATGACACTATTATCAATGCTAGGTATGACACTATTATGAAGCCGGTAATGTCACTTATATGCGCAAATCATATTATCCGAGTGGTACTCCTAAGTGTCTGGATAGCAATTTTGTATCCTAGTTAGGGGTTCATAGGTGTTATAGGCAATAAAACGACTATGGATAATAATGATTTGATAAAGTAAAATAAATATGAGATGAAAAAGAATAAAATTTATGAAATGTATGTTTGCATAAAAAGATGATTGGGTGTTGTGGGTACAAAAAGATTATAGAAAATAAAGAAGTGATTGAAAATAAAAAGGGAATCATGAATGGTAATATGGATAATCATGATTTGTTAAAGTAAAACAAATATGTGATACAAGAATATAATTTGATGTTTATGCATGTTAGAATACTATAGCATAAAAAAGTTAAGAAAAATAAAAGGAATAATGACTTTGTGACATGGTTAATTATAATGTGTTATATAATGATGTTTTAATAAAGTAAACAAGTATGAGATAAAAGAATATAATTTGATGTTTATACAAGCTAGAATACTATGGTATGTATATTTGTATGAGAAGATGATTGAGCATGAGTTGATATATAATAATGTATGTTTCATAAAATAGTTTATTGTCTTATTTATATGTACCACTAAGCCTAGAACTTAGCGTGAGAGTTTCTCTTGCGCAAGTATAGCAAATAATAAGTAGATAATAGTAGACACAGGTAACAGTGGCCTGATCCAATAGAACAACTTGTATCAAATACTGTGAGTCACACAACTGTTGTATTTATATTTTGAATTTTATTTTATTGTACTTGTAAAGTAAACACACTTTTTGTAAATAATACTTTATTATATAAAATATACAATGTTTTTTTATTATGATTTCTTTTACACTACAAGTAAATAAATTGTAAAGAATAAATAGTAAATAAAGAAAAAAATATACAAGTGATTTCATTTATACATAATTTAAGAATGATATTTTAACCGATGAAGTCAGCGTAGCTCTCTCTCATCTTGACACGAGTTGCTGGGGTGAGGGTGTGTTACAGTGTCAAATTAGTTGTTATTGTTTAGTTATTGAATTAGTATATCAAGTTAAAAATGTTATATAGTTTTCCAAATCCTATAATTGTTGAATTTATAGAAAATTTGGCAAAATTTCATCTATTTTATTAGCTTACCAAGACAATAAGACCTGTAAAAGTAAATTTTCAAATATCTTAATCTACAAGTCAATTTCCAATTTTCATATCAACATTACAATTCAAGTTTTCAAGCTAAGTTTTAACTTTTGTCTCATAATGGATTTCAACTTCATATTACCAAATTAATAACTCTTACACTCCTTTGCATATTGGCATCAATTAACAAACTCAACTACAACCTTAAGAATTACAAACCAAAAATTTAACCTTTAACTTAGTAACACATATATCATATCTACGAATTTTAAATCCCAAATTTTCTATTTTACATCTTTTTTAACTAATTTATATTGCATGCCAAAAGAATAATTCAACCAAGTACAATTGTTTTCTAAAAAAGGACACCCAAGTGAGGAATTTTTGACTTTTGACTCTGGGCCAACACTTCCTTCTACCTAGCTTCCTTTTCAAGCTGTACTTGACATGTGCACTTTTCGGACATTGTATGAACTTTAATTTTCTGATTTAGATATGTATATTTTGATTCATGAACTCTAAAATCCATATAAATACAAATAAAATACTCAAATTATTCCTCACTTGTCTTAACTTTGAGAAAATTGCCAAAAGTACCTATTTTCAAAGGAGAGCCGGCTGGTTTTCACTCATGGTCGGCCAACCTTAGTGTTTCTGTGTGAGGGCTGGTGAACTTTCACTTCTCAAACCGGCAACACTATCTTCTTCTTTCTATTTTGTGTTTCAACTACCCCAAACTCTTTTGAACTTGGTTTTCCATCTCCTCATGGGTTTATATTACTATAATTACACCTTTGAACTTTATTTTCTTCACCAAAACATCAAAATTCACTCAATTAATCATGTCTTTCAATTTGCCTACAATATCAAACCTTTGCTTCATAACTTGGATTGGAATTTTATGAAGTTTTAGTTATGGTGAAAGGAAGTTGGTGAATACGACAGACAAGATGGGACATAGATTTGAGTAGAGAGACTCCAAATCACATGGGAAGAGGACGATACTATTATATTCTTTCTTTCTTTTTTTTGAAAAAATAGATATTATTAAATTCATCAATCTCATAATTAGTGGCATAAAATTCGCCCATCCCCTCTAAAAGCCAAAAATCATGCCTAATCCAATCAGATTATCCCATAAAAACATATGGATTCTTTACCATCTTTCCTATTCCTTCTCTTTTTCCTTATTACATTAAAATTTGCAAACAATTCTTTTTTCCTTAATTACCGCATAAATGTAACTGAATTACCGATAATTAGTGTGTATGTTGATGGAAGTATACTTGGATCTCATAAATTGTTATTGATAATTACAATTATTCTTATGTATGAAATGATTTTAATTTTTGGTTTGGACTATTTAATAGGATCTTAGCTGAGCTTGGCTATAATCAAAGAATTGTTATATATATATATATATATATATATATATATATGGTATACATATTGTATATTTTTATTATATTTATAGTATATCTTGCATTCTTTTACCAAGCAAAGAAAACTAAGGTGTAAGACGTAAAAAAATCTATTGAGTTGCGCTCCAATATTGTATATCAACCGTTAGCACTAAGTATAAATTTGAATTTATGAGATTAAATATTGTTCCAATTCCATAAATTGTTGTATTCTCGTAAAAGCCATTTATAAATGTATCCCATAAAATCAGTATGCTTATTTATTGCAAAAAAATGAAAAGTAATCACAAACAGTGAAATATATGTCCTCGATAGATAAAGTGTCTTGTACAACACAAAAATAGCTTCGTTGGTTATTGAAATAATTTAATTATCCAAATGTGTTAATTCATATATTATTCATATATCTCAAATATGCTAAATATATATTGCACATATATTGAATATATATCTCACATATACAAAGTATATACCTCACATTTTTCGACAATTATTTATATGCTTTTACTCATTCATAAAATTTTTCATGGTATTATCTTAATATGAACATTATGTATAAACTATAGAATTATATGAAACATGATAAAAGTATGTAACGGATAAAAAATTTCACATATTATTATAAGGTCAATTCAAATATATTGATTTTCTTTTTTCTTTTTACTTCTAAATATACACAGAAAAATGCAAGAGACACAATGCAAATTATATGCTATTTATATATATAATGAACATATAACTCACATATACTAAAAATATAACTCTTGATAATGCAACAAGTACATCACTTCAAATTAAACTAAGTGATATTTTTAAATTACTTTTAAATAATCAAATTATTTATAATTACACAGATATATATTACAGCCATACCAATTTGTTTTCAAACAAAAGGTTGAATTAAATTTTGAATTTAATTCGAGATCTCACCATCTAATCACTAAACGAATATTGTTACACAGTAAAAAGTATTTTCAACTTATATTTATTGTACATTTTTTTATATATGTGCTTTACTCAGAATTGTTAAATTTACAGTAAAAAGTATATGTTCTACATATCTATATGTTATTCATAATTATTAAATGCACAATAAAAAGTATATGATAAATATATAATACTTATATATACAGTATATGGTGCAAACGCTATGATTAATTACTATTTCTAATTATAATCATGGGTTGTTTGTTCATTTAAATCAGGAGATTGATGCAGAAGAACTAGTTATTATTTACGTTAAATCATAATTATAGTCGTAGAATGTATAATTATTCCAGTTAGATTTACTAGTTATCTAAGTTAGACTCGTTATTCATATTTAAAGGTCTCTGTATACATTGACCAGACAACATTCTAATAAATTAGTATTTAAATTTTATTTGTAGCATTTGACAAAAAATTGAACTTCATTATTTAAAAAATTATTCCAGTAAGAAATCATAATATTAATATGCGCATTGATAATACTGATAACATATGCAGATGTATGTTAATAAGTCTAAATCATTAATATCATATATTTTGTATTCTTAAGAATTTTCTTTTTTTTTTTTCAGAAATCATTATTTATGTACAAGGGGTTAGATAATTTAACTAAATAAAGTTAAACAACTAAAATAATTATTTTATATGCTTAATTTTAATAATAAAATATTTTAAAGCGTAACTGGATTTTGATATTTAGAAGAACATAAATATTATTTTCAACTAATCACTATCCAAAAAATATTTAATGTAGATGTTGCCTCTCGCTACTACCTCAAGGAACTACTGAATGCCTACTATAGAAGATGCCCTCCTTAACGGTGGCCTAGTCGAATGAGTAATCACCGAGGTTTAGTTTAAACATAAACAAACCAACACTGCTGTCACTGATTAGAAAAAGCAGATCGCAGACAAACACCAAGCTCAAGGGACAAACAATGCAAGGATCGATTAGCTGTAAATGAAGAATTCTTGTATCAAACTGCAATGTGTTCGCATTTGGTACGATCAACAAGCCATCATCATCCCTTTGATTGACTCGCGTTTATTCCCAATCGAAGTCGAAGAGTAATAAGCTTATTCGATGGGTCTCGGTTAGAATAATTTATGATGCTCAAGTCAATGTAATGCCAAAAATTATTGGAGCAAAGAGTAGTCGGTTAGAATAATTTGTGATTGTAGCCATGACAAAATCTCCGTGAAAGAAGCAAATAGCAGGGAGATGAATAGAAAAGGGTGAAAGTGGAAAATAAATTTTTGTCAAAAATAAAAAATGAATTTATTACTGAAACTTTTTAAAAAAAAAATTAAAAAGGTGGCATATGTTGTCTTTTTTCCTAAAACAAAAGGTCTAGCGGGAATAGATCCCATAGGAACAAGGTTGATTTCATTATCTAGCGTATCGTTTGAGGCGGAAAATTTAGAGACAATTTGTGGGCTTGTACAACTAATCTTTAAATTTTACGCTCGGAAAATATAAACCCCTAGCAATCCCCCCGACTAATCTTCCAATGCTTTTTTGTTTTTTTTTTTTATTTAGTTTCTTGTTTACTAGTATTGTACAAGTAAATGGGTTTTATAGATTAATTGATGCCATGAGAAATTCATTTTTTGCAGGCAAGTTCACATCTCCTGTTATTGAAGCGCAAAGTAAGATCTACCCTGACATTGCAAAATATAAGATTGACATTGACCAGGTATGAAAGGCTAATGGTATGTTGATTTATATTCTATTGAAAATACAGCATGTAAGTGGCTAAAGTAGCTATCAATGTAATGCAATATTTTTGTTAGGGAATACTGTGTATCGTATGCAGGCACATGGCAGAAAATTAAGGTTAATTTCCTAGACAACAGATCAATTTTGAATTATTTTATACAGTTCATATCAAAAACATTCAATCGAAAGCTACTGTTTAGAACTTTCAGTTAAATTTTTTCTTTTTTTTTTCACCATGCCAGTGTCCAGATGTCCAATCTCTAATTGAAATCCAATAAACAATTGATCAAGAAGATCTTTAAAAGAGAGGGGCTTGGTTCACCTTGAATTGCTTGAGGGGAGAGAAAACAAAAGCTGATTTTTTTTTTCAAAAGCTTTTTCTTAACTATTTACGGAGTATAATTAATCTCACGCATGGGATAGTCTTTGATCACTTATTTATAGGTTTAATATATCAAAATCCTAATCCTATAAGGCCTAGGATATATTACAAATAATCTCTTATATCAATGTCACATATTAATTACCATATGAATCTTGTACTTGTACAATTTAAATCTCTGCTTAGTATCCCATTTTAACTCCCATGTTTAATTGTTATTAATGTGTGTAACCTAGTAGTTTCTCATCTATGTTGGCAATCAACAATAAATATGAATTACAATCCTAACACCAGCAGGATTATATAAATTAAATTCTTTTAATCAGCATTAATTCAAATTTATAGATCAAGATTGAAATCTAGCAATGTGTCCGCAGAATAGTCAAAGTGGTTTGACTTTTCATCCTTTCATGTATCCTCTGATCATGCTATATCTCTATTTATTAAGGAGTATGGACTTGATGCAAACTTTGCTAAATAACTTTTAATCCTTAATTTTGAAATATGTATTTCCAATGAAATAGAAGCTATAGAAGCTGGTAACATCCTTTTAAATTTCTTTTCCACCTTGCACATGAACTTTTGTGCCAATAATGTATGAAAACCCAAGTCATTATTGATAAGAAACTTAATGTTTGAATTTCATTAACAAACAAATTTGAGAGTGCTTGAATTCTCTCCCTAGTCATAAGGACCTACAATATTCATTAGAATGATTCTCCCTAACAACCCACCAACTTAT
This sequence comes from Triadica sebifera, assembly GCA_023653625.1. Taxonomy (NCBI): domain Eukaryota; kingdom Viridiplantae; phylum Streptophyta; class Magnoliopsida; order Malpighiales; family Euphorbiaceae; genus Triadica; species Triadica sebifera. Next base: position 10,562,348 of record CM042903.1, on the reverse strand, counting down.
ATCTACAATTCCTAGGTAACAAACTTGTAAACAAAATCTCTAATCTATCCTTAACCATTTGCACAAAAGAAAAATACCAACAGCTAGCAACAACCACAGACCCATAGCAACCCAAACTCAATCAGCAACCCAAACCTTGGTCGCTTGCCCTCCAAATATTAATCTTGTTGGAAATAAATGATGTACAAGACTAAGAAAAATTCAGATGGAACTATTACTTGATACAAAACAAGATTAGTGGCCAAGGAATATAATAAAAAAAGAGTGAATTTTCATCATACTTTTGAACCTATATTTAAAGCAACTTCCATTCAGCTCCTTCTCAGTGTTGCTATTCATTTCGGCTGGGATATGAGACAATTATATGTCTCTAATGATTTTCTGCATGTAACCATTGAAAAAGATATATATATTTCTCAACCAGTGGGCTTTGTTGATAAAAATTATCATCGTTTTGTTTGCAAGCTCAATCTGTCACTATATGGCTTAAAACAAGTTCCTTGTGTATGGTTTATGCACCTCTCTACTTTTCTATCTTCAATTGGTTTTCGAATTCCCCAAGCAGATAATTCTTTATTTTATTTAATTAATGGTGCTCACAAAATTTTTCTTGATGATATTATTGTCACATGGTCTTCAAAGGATTACTTTCATAATTCAACAAATTGCAATCCACCTTTCCAATTAAAGATCTTGGACCTTTTCATTATTTTTTGGGCATTGAGGTCCTTCATTCCCGATTTGGACTCATTCTCTTACAAAGAAAATATTTGCAAGACTTGTTGCAAAAAGTGAAGATGGATGGAATAAACTCGTCACCACTCTAATGGCCACACAACCGATCCTATTAAATTTCATAGGACAACAATTACAAAATGGAGATTTTTATCACCTAAGTCTTTGGTGTACTTTAGTATCTCACTATCACACGTCCGGACAATGCATTTTCAGTCAACAAACTTTGTCAGTTTCTACACTGTCCCACTGATGTACATTGGCGACATGACAAACGACTCCTGCGTTACTTGAAAAGTACAATTAATTTTGGGCTCTATTTGGAACGATCACCCTCTTTTCAACTTCATTGTTTTGTAGATAGTGATTGGGGAGGGTAGAACGTTCCATGGGAGACTTAGTAAAAATTTAGTCTATTGGAAATCTATGTAACATTATCCGATATAGTCGAGAAAACTTTTCAATTATATTGATTAATGCTACTGGTTGTTTGGTAGAAAACTGATTAAATTAAAATTTTCATATTTAAAACCTTTTTAACATAATTATAAATTTAAGGCATCAAAATTTATTATAATATTAAAATTGTGATTGATTATAACATAAAATATATTTTTTGGCTTTATTATACTGATTTTACAAATTACATCATAATAAACATCATTACATGTTCTTAAAATCAAGACATGTAAAATAAAATCTACAATCCCATGACAAACAAAAATACACCATATGCTATGAATGTACATACACCCCAAATTGGGTGTATCTAACTGATCTATGGGAGCTCGCGACTCTTCTAATTAACTCATGTCTACTAGCTCCGAACCTAATATTTAGTGTTATATATGTGCATGAAAATTATACATTTAAATAATATCATGTCATTCATCTCATAATCATTCTTATAATCATACATTCTAGTCATTTCATACTTTAATATCAAACCAATATGTCTATCTTACCATAGACATACTATATTAATCCATATATACTATATATATACATATATCACATTTTCAATTACCATATCAATTACTTGATATTAGCATTATATTACTTTAGTTTTAACTGACACAAAACTCTCTAAACTTGATTATCTGGATATAGGACATGAGACAGGAACGCTCACAATCTGAGTTTAAACTACTCAGCTCACAACCTGTAATAGCTCATCCGAACCTCTCTAGTTAATGATGTTCAATAACCAGAGCTCAAGTTATATTAACTAAGAATAATATAGCATGCTAGCAAATCTAGAATTAGGACAAATCTTGATCCATGGTTTTAAATAACGTTACGACATTATATACCAGTATTAGAATCGGTGTAATAACATTGGTTTTAATTAGATTGTATCGAACTATATCATCTACCGGTAATGTAAATTTTTAAAAAATTGAAATCATTCAAAGCAACAAAAAAATGAACAACAAAATTTAATTTATAATATACTAAATTAATTTACAAAATTAATTATTACATTAATAATTTACAAAATTTTAAAAAAAATTACCTCCATAATTTAAATTAATAATAATTAAAAATTTTAATTTTATTAGACTGTTATTTTACATCCTTAATTTAAATTTAATTTAAATTATAAGTATTGTATATATATTTTTTGATTATTCAGTTTGCTAACTTTATTATGTACGCATTATATATATATATATATATATATATATATATATATATATATATATATATATATATATATATATATATATATATATTTGTTTATGATGCCGGAAAATATATATTTGATATTCTAAGGTTTTTTTTTTTTTTGAGTTGGCTTGAAGATTACAAGAACATCACATACAAGCCTACAAGTTAAGAGAAGGTTAATAATATAAACTTTTTCATTCCTAGAATAAAATAAATTTTAATATTAACTACTTAATTTTTTTAATAAAAATTTTTGCTATTTTTTTTAAGGGCAAGAAATGTTCTATTTAAATGGTTCTTGCTTTATTTATCATTTGAAGCAACGGTTGTTTTGGGCTGGATCTGGTGTTATGCATACTAATTCATTTTTTTTTCCTTAAAGATGATTTTTGCAAGATTTGGTAAACCAAATAGAAGGCTAATAATCTATACTAATTATATATTATTACATCAATACATTCATTTTGTTTTCTTCCCAAAAAAAAAAAAAAAGAGCTTAACATTATGTATTCAATTTAGATATGAGTCGCACCGTATGACTACCGGGCTAATAAATTTATGGGTCAGACATCTAAATTCATGATACTTCCTTTGCATTTTAAAATATTTTAATATTTCTCATATATATAAATTATTGAGATTTAGTACCAAATTATCTTTTATTTATTCTTTTTTTTTTTGTCATGAAGATATAACTCGTTCATTAAAGATCTCTTATAATTATTTTTCCAAATTGGCTGTTGGAGGGGGTTTGATTAGAGATTTTAGAGGCAAATGGGAGATTGGGTTCGTGGCTAATTTTGGTTATTGTCCTGTCCAGAAAGCTAAAGCCTGGGCTGTCCTCAAAGGTTTACAGATTGGTTTAGGGAAAGGGCTCACTTCAATCATAGAGTGTGATAATCAAATTGTGATCAATATGATCAATGGGCTATGCACCGCTGAAATTCAATGTCTTCCCATCATTAACTGTATCCGAAAAATGACTTCTTCCTTTACTTCAGTCCAGTTTTATTACGTGTATTATGAAACTAATTATGCAGCAGATAATTGGCTGTCTCATGCGGCTGATGATTACCCAGTTCAAACTCACATTTTGCATCCTCCTACTTAAGGTCTTTCTTCTTAGTTATATCATTATCTTGTTAGAATCACTTATGGTCATTAGTTTTGGTTAGCACTCAACCCGAACTTAAGCCACATTGATGAAAATAATATAGTATACTAGCAAATTTAGGATTAGGGCAAATTTTGATTCACAGTTTTAAATAACGTTACGACATTATATATTAGAATTGGTATAATGACATTGGTCTAAATCGGATCGTATCGAACTATATTATCTATTGGTACTGTGAATTTTAAAAAATAAGTAGTGAAATCATTTAAAGCAATAAAAAATAAAAAATAAAATTTAATTTATAATATACTAAATTCATTTACAAAATTAATTATTACATCAATAATTTACAAAATTCAAAAAAAATTTATATCCATAATGTAAATTAATAATAATTAAAAATTTTATTTTTTTTAAATGGTTATTTTACATCCTTAATTTAAATTATAAGCATTGTATATATATATTTTTATTATTTAGTTAGCTAAGTTTATTATGTACGCATTATATTTTCTTTTTTTTTTGTTTATGATGCCGGAAAATATATATTTGATATTCTAAGTATTTGTTTTTTTTTTTTTGAGTTGGCTTGAAGATTGCAAGAACATCACATACAAGCCTACAAGGTAAGAGAAGGTTAATATAAACTTTTTCATTCCTAGAATAAAATAAATTTTAATATTAACTACTTAATTTTTTAATAAAAATTTTTGCTATTTTTTTTTATGGGCAAGAAATGTTCTATTTAAATGGTTCTGGCTTTATTTATCATTTGAAGCAACGGTTGTTTTGGGCTGGATCTGGTGTTATGCATAGCATTTCAGAATTGTGACTGAAATGAAAATTTTAATAGAACATGGGCCTTTGATCAACTCTTATCTTTGTAGTTAATTAGTTAGTTCTAATTCATTTTTCTCCTTAAAGATGATTTTTGCAAGATTTGGTAAACCAAATAGAAGGCTAATAATCTATACTAATTATATATTATTACAATACATTCACTTACTTTTCTTCCTCAAAAAAAAAAAAAAGATCTTAACATTATGTATTCAATTTAGGTATGAGATGCCCCGTATGACTACCAGGCTAATAAATTTATGGGTTTGATATCTAAATTCATGACACTTTCTTTGCATTTTAAAATATTTTAATATTTCTCATATATATAAATTATTGAGATTTAGTACCAAATTATCTTTTATTTATTCTTTTTTTTTTGTCATGAAGGTATAACTCGTTCATTAATGACCTCTTATAATTCTTTTTTCCGAACTGACTGTGGAGGGGGCTTGATTAGAGATTTTAAAGGCAAATGGGAGGTTGGGTTCGTGACTAATTTTGGTTGTTGTCCTGTCCAAAAAACTGAAGCCTGGGCTATTCTCAAAGGTTTACAGATTCGTTTAGAGAAATGGCTCACTTGTATTATAGGGGAGTGTGATAATCAAATGGTTATCAATATGATCAAAGGGCTATGCACTGCTGATATTTAATGTCATCCTATCATTAACTGTATCCGAAACATGACTTCTTCCTTTACTTCAGTGCAGTTTTATCATGTGCATTGTGAAGCTAATTATGCAGTAGATTGTCTATCTCATGCGGCTTATTATTACCCAGTTGAAACTCACATTTTGCATTATCCTCAAGGTTTTTCTTTTTTGTTACATCATGACTTTGTCGGAACCACTTATATTGGTTAGTTTTGGTTAGTTTTTATGAGCTTTACTCATCTTTTTGTAAAAATAAAAAATAAAAAAGCCTACAACAAAGCTGAAAAGTACATTATGAATATACACAAATGAATATAACCAGCAGAACCAAAAAAAACTCATATAACCCAAAAAATACTAGAAAACTCTACAATCTGAATTAACTTAATCTTAAAGCTTGAACAAAATAAAATGAAACTATCACGAGAGCTTTATTAATTTAAAAAATGGAGATTTTAAAATATTTTTGTATATTACATTTTTTATCTTTTAAATAATACATATTCCATCTTTAATCTTGTGGAACTCAAATTAAAAAAAAAATGTATCATTAAAGGATAGAAAAAGAAAAAGAAAGTGAAAAAAAGTAACGTGTATAGAGGAGGTAGCCAGTACTCATTTTGCAAAAAAGTAGTCTCTTTAAATGTGAATAAGCTAATGATATAGTGTAGGTTATTTCCGGCAAGTGTAAACCAAATATGGTCTTTGAACGTTGAGGGACAGTTGTTTTTGCAGTAGCCGAATGATATAAATTTTTAACAAAGCCCACAACGAATACAGATGTAGATGAAAGAAATCTGATAATCATATTAAGTTATTTTGGTTTGGATCATTTTTGTGTTTTAAGTCGAGTTATTAAAAAGAAATATCAAATCAACCTAATTTTTAAAAGTCAAATACAAATTATTTTAAAATTTAGATTTATTTGAATTTTATTAGATTTTGGATCGATTCGAGTCAAATAAAAAATTATGAGGCTCTTAAAAATCGACCTTGAGAATTTTTGAAGTCCAAATCCATTTAATTTTTCTTTACATCAAATGGAGAAAATCATAAATCTAGCACAACGAGGTCAGATCCCCTCTAATCCAAAAATTATATAGGGAAAAGAAAGGCTTGGAAAAAGAACCTTACAAGTTTAGATCAAAAATATAAAAAGGTCTGATATTGAGAGCATACCCATAAGAGGTTAAAAGAAGAAACAAATAAGAAAGAAAAAAAAAAGAGAAACTGACAATTTGTGATGAGATGAACTGTGTTCATTGGTTAAAAATTTGGGTTAGGTTGGCCATAAGTCTATACAGGCTAATTTTGTTATAGAATTAAATTGCAAATTTTGCTAATAAGACAGACTGAACAGAAAAAGTTAAAACATTATACCCTCTAATCCGGCAGGATCAGAGTCTTGAGTGGATCCACTTGTTTTAATACAGCATCCCCATGGTTAGTATTACAAGTTGATGTGGATCTAATTCTTTAGCAATTTTGATGATAAAAGAAAGTTGCAGAGCAGTTTGGCAGTAGCACTAAAATTTGCAATTTGGTTTTCCAATTTTCAACAAAGACAGTATTGGGAAGTTTGATTCAAAAATAAAATAAAATTGAAATTAAGGAGATAAGTGGGCCACACTAATGGAGATAAGAGTAGAGTAGTAGGGTCAGAGGAAGGAAGGCCAATTGGTCAAAGTATTGGGACAATGATAAGAGCTGGAATTTCTGATTGTCGGGTCCATTTCAACTTTTAGTCCTTTTGCAAACATTACATTATATACAAAGTGACAAAGATCTCCATCTTCTCTTTACAACTTTTTATATTTACATATATATAATTCATAAATTTTTAAGACTATTTCGAAAAAAAAAATTAACGACTTTAATTTTTAAAAAATTATATAAATATTATAGTTGTCTATTTTATTATTTTTAAATATTTTTATACTATATTTACTATAAATTTATTTCCATAAAATTAGTAAAATTCAATTATAAATTTCTTTTAAAATTTAGCCTAAAAATTCATATATATATATTTTTACATCCACACTTTTTTCTACTTTTTAAGACGTGAATGTGAAAAAATGATAAATGTTTTAATATTTATACTAAATTTTGAAGAAATTTGCTAACTTTATGAAACATTATTTGTTCCGAATATAGATTTAGCTGACACGGTATTGATATTACCTTAGCATGGCAAGATACATAAATCACAAAAATTATAGTCACATCAATGCCATATTATCTAAAAATATTAAAAAACTTTTAAAAAACAAATATTCATGTGATTTCTTGAAAAAAATCTCTAACTAATTTTGTTTTCTTAAGTATAAATATGTCATCTCATCATGTATTAAAAGAAAAGAGAGAGAATTATTTCGAGAGGCAGGTTGAGGTGGGTCATTTTGGACTTTCTCTTTCTGAGCAGTGAGCACCCATTTCCTGTCATTACTTTAATTACCTCAATGCCTGCGTTGATGCAGAGCTGTAATGTGTACTATATTTGCCAAGCACTGCCCTTGTGGATGGAGATGGCTGCCTCAATTATATTTTCATTTGACACCCAATTACTAGCATCCTTCTCACTTGCCACTACGTGAATTTCAATCTCCTCTAATAATAATAATAAAAAAAGAAAAGGGAAATAGATTTTTGAAATATCCAAAGGTTACAAAGAGGTCACATAATAAGCCGCCAAGAGAGGAAGAAAGAAATGTGTACTATGACAGACAGCCAGTGCTGCTGCTTGCCAACTTGCAAAAAAGCCTGACCGATGTGGAACATTGATATGGATGCTGATCACTCATTTCATTTTAGTGTGCTACAAAACATGATCCTTGTGATTTAAATTTGAGATTTGACAGTTTTAATTATCTCATTAATATTATTAAATTAAGGTTGAAATTAAAAATTTAAAGAGAAAAGCAGTACAATTGAATGGAACTGCAACTAAAATATTCACTTTATTTTGATTGGCTGGAAATCATTCCGACACAAACCAAAATTCCAACTCTATTTTTTTTTTCCAAAAATTCTATCTCAAATAACAGAACCAATTTTCATTTTGATTTGGTTTAGTAAGATAACTTGAATTTAACCAATAATTTACTCCGCCCAAGTTAATGACGTGCTGAATTTTTTAACAAAATAAAACTACTGTTAAAAACTAAATTTTAATCCTTCTATATTAAAGCTCAAAATTAGTATATTAAGTCAATGAAAATGTGACTTGATTGATAATTTTACTATAAGAATTGAAAAAGGCTTAGTATTTAAATTTTTTCGTCATAATTCACCAATGGTGATAGCTTAATATTTTATGATGAGTATAAAAAACTGACTACTTTTATTGTATAATTCACAATTCACTGAAACTCATATTAAACAAAAAAAATTCTTTGTATATTAAAATGATTTGATGAATTATTCATATTAAAGAATAGTCATAACTTTATTTTTATATATTATTAAAATTGATTTAAATATCAATCCACATTAATCCATCAAACTAAATTTTAATACCGCTAGGCAGAAGCATGTGTTAGTACATCTTCTTTCTGCCTGTTCAAACCTAATGGGATCTTTGCCTTTTCTCTTCTCTTTTTTTCCTTTTTAACACATCAATCATTGGGTACTTGAACATCCCCCTTTCATTGTCATCCTGTTCTTTTCCCCATTTCAATCCTGTTCTTTCACACCTGGCCATTAAAAATTTGTACTTGCATGTTAGTATACCTTTTATTATATGTAAGTTATTGCATTAAATGATTTAACCTTTGACATATATCTGATTTTCATTTACTTGTATTTTTATAATTTTCCCAAAGCGGTTTCTACACCTCGAAGTACACAATGGGAGAATCATTCAATTTCAAAGATAATACAACATGTGTATCTATGTGTTACGTCAATTGAAAATTTTGACTTACAACATAACATATTTGAAATGCAGAGCTGAATAGTTGTTACTAATAAAATTTAGAGACAAATCAATGTAGATTGCTTCAAGTAATTCATCATTTAATCCATTTAAGTAAGACTGTAAATTTGAGTTTTATGAATAGAAACAATCTATTTTGGGAAAACTTTACAACTTCTGACTCTGCTCGAATCATATATAGCCAGAGTTCAATAGATTTTCTGAATATTGATGATTTAGACCAAAAATTTAAGGACATTTTTGTATTTTTCACATGCTTCTAGAGCAATTTTGTATATATATTCACAATTATCTTCTCTTTTATTTCACTATCAAAAGGATTTGAAAGTTATCACTGCGAACGTAAAAGCTCAATAAACTTAAAGAGTTCGGAGTCCGACTAAGGTCAAAAATATCCTTTATAACTGCAAGCAAACCTAAAAGAGGATACACTTTGAATCGGCCTAAATGCGAGTAAACAAGTGCATAAGCACAAGACCATGTGAAGATTAAACAAAATTACCTAATTAAGTTAAAAGCTAAAAAAAATTTGATCAAAAAAGGAAAAAAAAAGAAGCTAAGAGATATAAATAATATGATGGGCAGAAGTAGGCCCTTTACGTACAACTGTTGGGGTTTAGATATAATTAGCGGGGATCCTAATCCCATTAGAAATGTAATATACTCATGTATTTATCTTAGCCAATACAAGAATTTAATGGACTGGGCTTACACAAATGCTGGGCCTGAACCTTCTTGGAGCCGGCAAACAAAAAGGGGTGCAAAATATCAATTATTATGAACTCAAATCCAACCTATTTTACAAGCGCAATATACCTTTTTTTTTATATATATTTTAAAATATAAAATTCTTAATCATTTAAATAAATAACATATAACATCATGAATACAAAATATATGATATAATTTGTGATAATATATAACATAAGAAAATCCATATAAATTTAGTAGCTAATTATATTGTGTAAAAAACACTTCTAGATATTCTATTTTTGCAAATGTAAAACTGTCAACAATAGTTACTTGGGAATTGTGGCTCTAAAAAATAAAGTTCTATGATATGTATTATTATATTTTTGAGAATAACTAAAAAAAATTAATACAGGAATAGCTCCTGAAGTTGTCACTACTGATTAATTTGCCTGTATATATATATATATATATATATATATATATATATATATATATATATATATATTTTTTTTTTTTGCTCTCTGTACTTTTAATTATAATAAGTCCTAATTACTTGTCATGATTGATCACTTTGCCTTTGCATTTATTTATTTTTATATATATTGCTCTCTATACTTTTTTTTAATTACAATTAGTCAAAATTATTCAATTTAGGATTCACTTAGCCTCGTTAATCTAACGTGGTATTAATGTGGTATGTGATTTGATCCACATAAGCACCACATTAGTACCAGTCAACATATTATTGTGGCTAATTGAACCCATAATTAAATTATTAGGGACTTTGCTCTTCATTTGAATTTTATCTCTTTTATAATTTTTTTTTTGGTTATCTCTATCAAGATTCACTCATGTATTTGGATTCTTCTCTTTTTTTTTTTTGACAATATATTGTAAAAGTTAGATATATATTCAATCTCATAACACATGGATGATTAATAGAAGAATACAATTCTTTCAATAATCCTTTCCTAAAGAGTAACATGGTATTAGAGTTGTAAATATTCATTTTACCATTTTGAATTCCCTTCCAATAATTTCTATTTCTTTCTCCCTTGTAATCTCCTCCACTCACATATATTTCTATCAAATTGACTCCCAAAAACTATTTAGAATAGAAAACATAATTTATTCCTCTATTGAACTATCCAAATTTACATGGTTTTATTGATAGCTCAAACACAACTCTACTAAAATGTATTCCTTCTACTACCAATCTCTTCAAATAGTCAATCCTTAATTTGATCAATAGTTTAAAAAATATCAACTAGTGCACTGCCAAAAACTATAATTTATATGTTGTGCTACTGATACTCATTAGCAAGCTATCAAAAGACTCCTTAATTTCCTGTGTGCCACACTAACTAAATAAATCTAATTTTAAATTATAACGCTTCTCTAATAATGATTGGATTGGTTATCTAGATGACGATAAATCTACGGGAGGTTATCTTGTACACTTGGGTAGTAACTTGTATCATGGTCTTCTAAAAAGCAATTGACGGTTGCTCACATTTTCCAGTTAGCCAATGCAACGACAAACAATTTGTGGCTTCTGTAACACCCATTGTCCTTTAGTAGATGATATCACAACCTAATAGTCTTTCCATTTCTACCATCCATCACTTATTTTACAAATACTATTAATTACTCACACCCCATTTAATATAAAATACAAGTCATGTATTGAACATACATAAACTTTTATGCAATAATTATAGATTGTACAAAAGTTAATTTTAAACAGTTCTTCTCATACATGACATGTAATGCATGTTTACAAAATGACATATACACTGAATACAAAAATACTTGTAACACTCCCTTTACCCTAATGAACTGGCAGCCAGACAAGAAGATGCTATGAAAACTCACCTCTCAAAACCTGTTCATGATGTATAAAGAACCACAGTTTTTTCCATAACCATTATCAAAGTTCGAAACCCACCTTCACTCATTTCCACAAAGCCATTGCTAAACATCAAGAAAACCTTTACATTTTATATATGTAGAAGTTATGATATATAAAATGTAACGCCTGATAATTTATGCTATAGTTACGGGTGATCGTAATGCAGCGCGCTAAACCGATTGAAGTTTAAATTCAGACATGAAAGAAAAAAATGATAATAAAATATGAGAAATATATTTTGGATATTATTAATTGAAAATTTTAAGGTTGGGAGCTAAAATTTAGAAAATAATAATTTTTTCTGAACGGAATTTGAATTTACAGTGTTTTTGACACATATTTTTAAAAATGAATAAAAAAGGAATATTCTTTATCTAAGAAAAAAATATTATTTGGATTAAAATAAAGTAAGATTTATTAAAATTAATGGACCAATGAGAGACAAGATTATCTAATTAATCCTAACTACCCACCTAATCTAACTATAAAAGTTAAACTTTCACTTATGCCTTAATTTCTTCTTCTTCCTCATCTTAAGTAAAAATGTCTCTTCCTTTTTCTATTCCATTGTCGTGACTTTAAGCCTTCATTATTCCTTTTTTTTTCTTTAATTAAAACCAAGATTTAGATAGAAAAATACGAATTAAAGGAAGATCATCAAGAAAGTGAAGCAAAGTGAGCCAAACAAAGGAAGAATAAGGAAGAAAAAGAAGAGAAAAAGGGGAAGTTGTTTTGACTACTTTGGGGGTTTTCAAAGGTGAGTATAAATCCTTCATACTATTGATTTTCTCTATATTTTTAGTATTAATTTGAAGTTGGTTACCATTAAAATTGGTAATTAAGATTATTAGTGTGTTAATAGTGGTTAACGATTGATTAGTGTATTTTATGCTTGATTAGTGTGAGTTAAGGGTTAATAATAGATTAGAGAAGTAGTTTATGGACTTAAGATGGGGTAAAGGTGATTAGAAGTTTAAGTAAGCTTTATGTTCATATATAACATTAAGGTATAAGATATAAATTGAAGTATATGTATAACTTTATTGTTAGGCCAAGGAGGTGAGCAACCTTTGGGCCATAATCAAAAAGGAAATTAGGGCAAGGAGAAAGCCAATTAGGAAGTAGATAATGGTGAAGAAAAAGGAGACTTTTGAGGTAAATAATTTTGGCAAAAATTCAATATGGTAAAAGAATGTTATATGTGATATCATTGTTGATTGTGTTGTTATATTGAGTATGATATTATGTGTAATTATGTAAGTAATTATTAATATTTTAATTGAATGATAAAATGGTGATTAAGTGATTCCATGAATGTGAAAATAAAATTGAGTTTATGTTGATGATGCATGAAGATAGGAAATTGTGTGATTAATTGAAGGTGCTAGAAATTACCTTACAAACAGTGTTTATGTTTTAGTGCATAACTTGAGTTGTGGATTTGATTTTTGAGTGTTTCTTATTATATTGAAAATTTAACACATAGGAATTCAAATTTCATTTGGACCATCAGACCTGAATATGATTGCATTTAGGTTTAAAATTGACTCAAATTTTGAATTGAAAATCTATCTAGTAAAATACTAGGCAGAATGAACATGAACATAGCTATTTATAAAATTTATAACTTTTGCTACAAAATTTATTTTCATGTGATTTCAATTGTTAATTAAATATAAGACATTAATCTATATTTTGTTAGTTGATCACTTGTTTGGATTCTATTTAAAAATGGATGAAAAATGCAGTGTAATCATAAGTCATTAATTCTACCTAGAATAGGGCAGCTTGTTTATATGATTAAATTGTTGAGTTTAATGATAGAAAAATACTTTATTTGATTTTTCTTATATTTGTAATGATTAAATCAGTGAGCATGGTATTGAAATATATTTAATGAAGATTTATTTCATTTATATGAATTTATATTAACATTACGTATATTATTGATGTAAATAATAATAAAGGTAACAAATATGATTAAGCCCTAGACCATGTAATCAAGAACTAGAAATTAATATAAGTTGGCATGCCAATAAAGTGGTAGAAATATAGGCACTAGAACATAGTACTGAAATTTAGTTTATGTAGGCACTAAAAAATAATATTGAGTTTAAAATTATGTAGGCATCGAAAATATGTTGAGTTATTATTGAAAATGTAGGCGTTAAATGTCAAGTTACCAAATTATTATGTAGGCGCTTAGTATAGCCGAAGAGCAAAAACCTTCTATCCAGTATTTACTTTCGGTCTAATATGTCGTGGACTATTAAATAAATAAACAAAAATAAAGTAAATTATTAAAAATGAGATTATAATTTGTATGTTTTACTTTCTTGTTGATGAATTTCATTATGCTTGATGAATGAAATGTTTTAATTAATTAATTATGTATTTTTGCATGACTTAAATGGTAATTGATTAATTGGATATTTTAGCATGCTTAGAAAATTACTTATAAATGATAATAATTTTATTTTATAGATAGATGCATAATTATTAGATAGTTGCCAAAAGTACCACTAAGCTAGTAGCTTAGCGTATGTGTTTCACGGATAGGTTAGTAGAAGTAGTTGTTGCATTAGTATCCACTGAAGAAAAGAGAATTCCAAGATCAAATTGCAATAGTTTTTATTTTTGGATATTTTGGGTATCATATTATATTAATAAATTTTTAAGATTTTTCTTTTTGTTATAATTACATGGAATGTATGATTTATAAAAATGTAAATTTGTAATTAATATAATTAGTATTATTTGTAAATGTATTTCTGAATATTATAACTTAATGTATGAGTACTTTTAAATCAAGGAATTTTATGATGAAATAAATAACTTATTTATATCACTAGAAATATATTTAAATGAAATAAATAAATAAATATAAAAAATAATATTAAATATTCCACAAATATCAAACTTAAAGTTAAAAAAAAATTAAATCAAACATTGGTTTTCAAATAATGTGCTAGGTAGCACTTTCTTCCACTATTAACGGCTAGTAGGGTAAGAGAGTGCTATATAAAAGCTTCATCAAACTATATACTTGATGTAACGCCCGTGATTTGGTCCTATAAATTATGTTATTGGTTAGTGGGAAATGTAGGATTAAGTGAAGTTTTGAGATGTTGAGAGTGGCTGAAATCGGATGTTTCACACTCATGATAATGGATGTCAAGACCGTGAATATCGAGTTTTAAGGCACAGAGGTGATGAGGTTCTTCACCGCTGTGAAGAGTTGCTTCATGATCATGAAGAATAGGTTCATGCCCATGAAAGAGGAGTAATGACCATGAAGCCTGGGCAGATAAAGTTAGTGAGGTAGTCACATTTTATCTCTGCCATTCCCTTTAAATCCGCTTCTCTCTCCCTATTAACCAAAAAATTATGCAATTTCATATTTTTCTTCCTCCATACTCCATCTTCTTCCATTGGAGAAGCTTAGAAGATTGGGGATTCATAAGGGAAAAGTGAGAAAGAAGAATGAGAAGAGGGAGGTTAAGAGTTTTGGGGAAAAGCTTGGTTTTTCCTTTTCTGGTTTTGGTTCGAGTTCCAGAGGCTAAAAAGACTTTTTCCTTCTTGATAGGACTTAGGGAGAGTGCTAAAAGTCTATCTCAAGGGAGAGGACAAGCTTGAAGAGATCAAGCTTTAGCCAATCTCCATCTTAGGTGTAAGGTTTGTACATAACAACACTAAAGGCCATAACTTTGTGTTTTCTATGTTCTTTGCTTTAAAGGCATGTTTTAGATGACCAATGTGTAGTTAAATGGAAAAATGTGAGGTTAATATGTATGATGGGAATTGGTAGGAATATGATTAAATTGACATATTTGAGAAATATTTCTGATTATCATTGATGAGTAGAGATGATATAGTCATATCAGATAGCTTGAATGCATGCTGGAATGTTGATAGGGTGGTTGACATTGGTCAACCAGAGCACCTCGATGGGCTAAGTTACCTATATCCATTTTAGTCTAGTTATGAGTAGGTGGGTAAAGGAAAGATAATTAATAAATTGTTATGTGTGATAAACACTTGTATGTCATTGAGAGATTGCTTGATATGTTATGTAGTAATGTTCATATATATATATATATATATATATATATATATATATATATATATATATATATATATATATCAGATGACATGTAATGTAGTATGCGAGTTCGTACCACTAGGCACGAGTTGCTTAGCGTATGGATTTTCCATGCGTAGGTTTGGAGTTAAGGGGAGGATTGATAGAGGAGGACTCTTAGTGATCAGAGTGGAGGATGTTGAGGCTCTGAATCAACTGAGAGTAACAATCTTCCCTATAATGACTTAACTTGAAGTTTGCCAAGCCAGACTAGTTAGTAAGGGCCAGATGGCGCACCTCCTTTACAATAGCTGATGGATGGTCAGTCAGATCAGATATAGGATATGTTGTTGCAGAATCTTACTGCCCTGCTGTAGCGATTAGTACAAGCTATGCCGCCACCTCCTCCTGCATCACCACCACCTCTACGACCTCCTCAGTCACTAGCAAGATGTAAAGTTTAGATAGATCGGCTGAAGAAGAATAGGGCTACAGACTTCATAGGTAGTATTGAGGATAACCTGGCAGTTGTTGGGTTTTGGTTAGAGAGGATTGAGAGGGTCTTCGAGGAGTTGGATTATACTAAAGAGCATAAAGTTAGGTATGTTATTTCACTTCTCCATGAGTATGCCTATGATTAGTGGAAGTTGGTTTTGCAGAAACTGCAAATTCAAGAGCCGGTTACTTAAGAGTTATTCATAGCAGAGTTTAAGAAACAGTATATGCCGAAGGTGTATACAGATGAGAAGAAATGAGAGTTTTTGAACTTGCAGCAGGGAAACATGACCATGACAATATATGAGAGAAAGTTTACCCAGTTGAGCAGGTATGTGACTAGTATCATTAGGGATGAGGCGGACAAGCGTCACCGATTTGAGACGATCTGAGAGATGAGATCGGGTTCCATGTGATCTCATAATAGTATGAGGACTTTATAAGGTTGGTATCTTCTTCCATTTCTATAAAGAAGAGGATAAAGCTAAAGAGAGCAGAGAAGTCTCTAGAAGAGACTTTAGAGCGTCAATGCATAGTGCTACACAGTCATCGAGCAAGAAGGCTTGCACCAGTTCTGGATCCTTCTAGTCTAGGGGACATGGATAAGGTCAGGGTCAGATGGGTTACACTAGGTAGGTGCCATTTGCTGTGACAGTTTCTATTACTGTCAATAGTCAGCCCCAAATGCAAAGAGAGTCAGTACCACAATGTATAGTGTGTGGGAAAATGCATAGAGGAGAGTGTTGGGGATGCACCAGGTCTTGCTTTAGGTGCAAGTCCCGACATCATTTTGAAGAGACTAACCCATTACAGATGGTAGAGGCTCCCACTTAGATTCATGATTCAACGCCTACATAAGCCAGGGGTTGGGGACAGGTCAGTTCAGGTAAAGGTGGATCTAGACCGATCATATCAGGGACAGTGAACAGGTTAGAACCTAGTAGAGCACCAGTAAGGGCCTATGCTATGAGGGCCCGAAAAGATCTGAATGTATCGGACATGGTTGTTGGTACATTTATTTTCTTTGACTCAGTTTTAATTTCTTTGATAGATTTGGGTTCTACACATTCTTATATATGTATCAATATAGATGAATAATATAATATATTAGCGGAGAGCTTAGATTATGAGATAGAGGTGACTAGCCTTTTGGGGCATAGCACAATGGTAAATCAGGTGTATAAGAATCATTCGATTATGGTTCAAGGGATAGAGTTTGCGGAAGACTTAATAAAGTTTCCTTTTCATAAGTATGATGCTATCTTGGGTATGGATTGACTATTTTGACATGGTGTAGTAGTGGATTATAGGATGAAGACGATAGAGTTGAGAACGTCAGAAGATGAGATAGTGCTTGTTCAGGAGGAGAGATCTTCACCATAAACAATTATCATCTCCATGATGAAAGCATCAAAGATGATCAGAAAAGGGTATGGCCTATTTTGTCTCACATGATCGACAGTAGAAGGGAGAGCCCAGGTCTTAGGGATATTTTGACATTGGAGGAATTCCCATATGTGTTTCCAGATGAGTTACCAGGGCTACCTTCAGAAAGAGAGATAGAATTCTCAATTGAGCGTACTTTGGGTACAACTCCTATATTAGTGGTACCATATCATATGGCTCCATTAGAGATAAAGGGGCTAAAGGCACAATTATAGGAATTGCTAGATAAGGGCTTTCATTAGATCGAGTGTATCTCTTTGAGGTGCACCAGTGTTATTTGTTAAGAAGAAAGATGGGTCTATGAGGTTGTGCATAGATTACAGGTAACTGAATAGGGTGACCGTTAAGAACATGTATCTGTTACCACAAATTGTTGGTCTCTTTTATTAGTTGAGAGGTACAGGGGTATTCTTTGAGATTGATTTGAGGTCAGGGTACCATCAGTTGAGAATCAAGGCGGGCGATGTAGAGAAGACAACCTTCAGAACCAAGTATGGTCATTACGAGTTTTTGGTTATGACTTTCGGGTTGACCAATGCTTTGATAGCTTTTATGGATCTAATGAACTAAATCTTCAAACTATTTATGGATCAATTTGTCATGGTTTAAATAGACGACATCTTGGTGTATTCAAGAAATAGGAATGAACATAAGCAACATTTTAGAACAATTTTGCAGACTCTTAGGGAGTATAAGCTATATGCAAGCTCTCTAAGTGTGAGTTTTGGCTAGATGAGGTTTCCTTCCTTAGGCATGTGATATTGTCCAATGGGATTAGAGTGGATTCGAGCAAGATCGAGACAATCTTGGAATGGAAACCCTTGCAAAATGTTACTGAGATCAGAAGTTTTCTTGATTTAGCAGGGTACTACAAAAGGTTCATCAAGGGGTTTTCCATGATTGCTTCTTTATTGACTAGGTTGTTATGGAAGGATATCAAGTTTGATTGGATGAACAAGTTCTAGAAAATTTTTGATCAGCTTAAAAGTCTTATGACAGAAGCTCCAGTGTGTACACATCCGATTCAGGACAAGGAATATGTCGTTTATAGTAACGCATCACACAACGGATTGGATTGCATATTAATGCAAGAAGGGAAAGTGGTCACTTATGCCTCCAAATAGTTCAAGCCTCATGAGAAGAACTGTAACATCCTCGATCTTCCCCACATGCATATCCACATGCATTTCATTTGAACATATGCATTTGCATACATTTCACTTGAACATGTGCATTTTATATGTATTTTGATAGGAACAAGTTCATGACATGCACTAGATACGTGTCCTAGTACATTGCAATTGTATTGAGTTGCACATATGGTCTTATAACCTAAATGAGGGTAACAAGATATTAAGAATAAATTAAATAAAGTGACTAAATAAAAGTAAGTAAAATGACTAGATTAAGATTAGTAAATATTTTACATTGTTAATTTAATTAAATTGAATCAAAAGATTAAATTGCATATTGTATTGATTTGTGTAATAATAATTAGAATAAAAAAAATAAAAAGAAAAAGAAAAATAAATAAAAATAAAGAAAATTAAAAAAAAAGAAAAGAAAAGAAAGAGGAACGAATGAAAAAGGTGGTGGTGGCCTTTAACTTATTAGGCTCTCATTATCTTCATTCCTTTTCTTCTTCTTCTTCTTCTTCTTCTTTGCTTCATTCCTTCAATCCATTTTCTTTGAAGTTCTAGCCACCTTTTCTTCTCTCTTTCACTCCAAAAATTATAGCAACAAGGTTAGCCAAGGGTGATTACAGGTGAGTAAATATTTATTTTATGTTAAGCTTGATTATGGTGTTTAGAGTTCATAAATAAGCAGTGTTTTGTGCATCATTTTGATGATCTTAGAGATTGAATATGGAAACATTTAAAATATGAAATTTGTTTTTTTATGTCTTATATTTATGGATATGTAAACATTTTTGTAAGATTTGGTGTATAGGAAGAGAAATTTTCTCTCTACTAAAACTGGTCCGAATGTGAACCCTAAGCGAGTTAGCCATTGTGTTTGTTATTTTTGAATATGATAAAGCCATTATTTGAAGTATCTCAAAACATAAAATTGTAGATATATGTGTTATAAATATGTATACCAAATTTCAGGTTCATATAGATTTTATATTTTGAGTTATGGTGAATGGAGCCATGACTGTTCCATGGTTTGAACTGCCTGCTTAGTGCCCTGGGCAGATCCAGAAATTTTTTTGGCTAATTTAAGATCCTTAGAGATTGATTATGTAAGTTATCAAAACATTAAATTTTTAGGTATATGGCTTATCTAAATATGGGTACTAATTTCAGCTTAATATGTTTTGTATAGACTAAGTTATGACCTTTATAAGTCATACTCGTTCGGAAGCCAACTCTACTCTGGACTAGCGAAATGTTTCTTATAATTTGAAGACCTTAGAGACATAATTCATAAAAGTTTTAAACATGAAAAATCTTAAATTTGAACCCATATAAGTGTCTGTGAAGTTTCATTGAAATATGACTTATATATTATAAGTTATAATGAACCAAAATTGGTACCCTAAAACTGCCTAAGGGCAGAAAATATAACACATTTAGAAATTCCACCAAAAATTTTACAATAATCCAATTTGTCTGAAATTTTAATATGTTACATTATTATGTGTTAATTTTAATTAGGAATAAGAATCATATTAATTGGTCAAGTATAGTGAAATTTATAGGCTAAACAGTCCTATAAGGTCATACTGCCTCATAGGAAAAATCTTAGCTATTGATATGAACAATGCATATTAATTTGTTTAAGCCACTTTAAGTCTCCCGAATCATGAGTTAATCGATTATGTTTTCATATTAGGCTCACAATATATTGGAGATCCACAAGGAGCGGATAGACAATAAGTTAGGGGTTAGAATCAAAGGAGAAAGGTGAGCCTAATTATCAATTGAATTCTTTAGTGCATATGAATGTTGCTTGCTATATGATTCATATGATTGTCATGATTTTCCCTTGATAATATGATGATGGATAATTTGTGACATTTGTGGTACACATAAGTGGTATACTTGTGGTATATTCGAGGTATATGTTTGACATATGTGATATATATACCTGGTATAGGTATAGTATATGCATGGAATATGAGGCATATATGCGGTATATGTATATTATATGTAATAAGATGCAATAGTTGATGAATGCTTAAGTACAAGTGCATATGCATATGGACTTAAAAGGTGTTGTGACTAGTTTATCGATATTGTAAAGGAAAAGAAGAGGCTTATGGCCCAACAAATGTGCAAATGAAATAAATGATCAAGCTAGCTAGCAAATGCAAAAGTTCACATGACAAATGTTCACATATAAACCTGGGGCAATGTCTGTTTAATTTGGTCACAACAAAATCAAATAAGCAAAGTATTTGCATACGTAAAGAGTAATGATTATATGTTTCAACTTTATTGATATTTATATGATACTGATGAATGGAATGGGATATATGGTTTGTGTTGAATTTTTGATTTATTATTATGAGTTGTTTGGTACTTTCGAGCTCATTGGATGATTAGTCTCACTGAGTTGTAACTCATCAATTTGCATCATTTTTCAGGTAAAAAAAAGTGATAGCTCATTTTGAGTAGCGTATAGAAGACATGGAGCACAGGTCACTGGCCGAGCCTCATCACTCTCTCTCCTTGCATTCCACTCGAGCATGAAAACATGTCCTCAGTATTTTGGATTTATATGTTTGAATATGTATAGTCACTCTAGATTAGTTTTAAAATGTATAAATGGAAGCAACTCGTAATCCTTTAGATGTAAAGTTTAAGTTTTAATAGATGTTATATATTATATTGTGGTGAAAACCTCAGTGTTGACTTGCAAAGTCATTGAATGATATTACAGGATATGAAAAAAAAATTTACTATCACTGTTAACAGGATATTTTGTCTTTCCAGCATGCTATGTGTGATTATTTGATATAGAGATAGGTTATACTTAAATGCATAAAATGTGGTGTTATAAGAACTACCCGACACATGATATAGAATTGGTAGCCATTGTCTTTGTATTGAAGATATGATGTCATTATCTATATGGAGAGAAGTGTTACATCTACACTGATCATAAGAGTTTGAAGTATCTTCCTATAAAGAAATATTTGAATTTGAGGCAGAGATGATGGTTAGAGTTGATAAAGGATTATGACTGTGTATTTGATTATCAGCTAGAAAAGGGCAATGTGGTGGCTGATGCGCTTAGTAGGAAGACCATAGTAGAGTTGCACATCTGACCAATCTTGAGTCAAGAGATTAGAGATGCATAGAAGCATGATGGCAAGCTAGTGGGATTGGTCTTTTTAGTCTGAAAGGGGGAGAGACCAAGGTTCTCAGTCGAGGCAAATGGTAGTTTACACTACCAGGGTAGGCTATGTGTACTAGAGGTTTTAGAGTTGAGATGAGATTTGCAATGCACCTAGGTAGTTACAACAAGATTTATCAAAACTTGAAAGAGGTGTATTGCTGGTCAGGGAAGAAGAAAGACATCACAGGGTACACAACTAGATGTCTTACATGTTAACAGGTAAAGGCCGAACATCACGTACCTTCAGGGTTGTTATAACATATCACAATTTTGAAATGGAAATGAGAGAGAATCACTATGGATTTCATGATTGGTTTGTTAGAGGAGTGCTCTAAAAGCAATCACCTTTAGCACTTATTGCACAAATTTATTTGATTAATAAAAGGCTTTTCATTAATTTGATGTTCATTTGACATATGAATTGATAAGTGATCTTTAATCAATTAATGAAGTCTTTGATACATAATATAGCATGAAGGAAATCATGGTGAGATCATGATATTGAGATTCTTATAATGTGTAATTATGTTAGTATCAAAATTATCCCTAGTCATAGGATTAATGAGACGTGACATTATTAATCTGGATAGACTAGCACATGTTACACTCCTTGATTGGATCGAGTAGTAGATCTCATAATCTATAAACATGAGATGTTTAAAGTTAACATGTGGATGCTTGCTAAGTGTAGCTAAGTACATTGGATGACTAGCTATGAAACAATCTTATGGATAATCTATTCAAATGTCAATGATAGTCTCATCATAGCAATGGTACAAGTATCCTTAAACTTAAGGTACTCAAGGATATCTTGAATATTGATTATGTATTTTGACACAATTCCTTATTGCCTCAGGGGGGTTGCTCATAGGGCAGTGATTGGATACAGCTTCAGGTATTCGAAGGTAATTGGGTAACCAACAAAGAATTCACCACTCCTGATAAAAGGAGTGTATACCCATGACTTCTTGTCGTGGTCATTATTCGGGAATCTATGGCCGGAGTAGAATTGTCAAAAAGATAGTTTTCAATGACATATCTAATAGAGTAATGAGCCTCATGGATAAGAACTAACATTACTTGGACTATACGTGACATAGTCGGTCTAGTGGGAGTTGACAAATGTCCATACTCTGAACCAAGTAGGGTATAAAATGGTGAAAGGAATAATTTCACGTAAATTGTCTATAAAAAGGTTCGTAGTCAAACCACTGACTTTCCGGTCAATTGGGGGTCATGATGTGTTGTTAGATCCCGCTCATGACTTACTTAAATTAGTTTTAAATTTAAGTGGTCAATATAACGGAAAACCTAATGAGTCACACACATTGAAGATATGGAGAATGAGTAAAATGGTTTTGGATATAATCCAAAATATGAGAGAATTATTTCAGGATGGATCACGATGAGATTGCACAGGAAAAATCGTTCGGGAGGATCACGGGCCTATACGAGCTAGCGCAGGCTGCTGGCCTACCTTGTGGGCCAGCTGGGTTGCCTAGTGGCAGCCCGCAACAAGCCCAGCGTGTTGCTGCCTCCCTCCAGTTGGGCGACGGGTGAATTTGGTCTTAATTAGGCCAATTATGACCAATTACTATTCATTGATTTCTCTTTTTCTCTATTTTGACTTTTCATCTTTTCTTTGAATTTGATTCAAATAGAAAAGATATCTAATGAAAAAAAATAGACATGAAAAATATTTTTTTTGTGAAAAAATATTTTTAAGACAACAACAAAATTCTTTCAAGAACACTTTCAAAGCTAGTACTTTGAATTTGTTCAAACCATTTCTTTTGATATTTTCTTTTTCATTCTTTGCGTAGATTATCATTAGAGATATCCTAGTGTAGATTGTTGTGGTTTGCTACAACCCAACAAAGTGAGGATTTGAATAACAAATAAGAAATTACAAGGTATAATTTCTAACGTTTATGTTTATATAAATTAGTTTTCATGGCACAAGTATGATCTTTTATTTTGGGTTTTGAAAATTTTATTTTTCCGCTGCGTTTATGAATTTAATTCATTCTTCAAAACTCATCAGTGGTATCAGATCCCCTTGTGTATATTAAAATTAATTTTAATTGTAAATACAATGGGATTGCATGTAATCGATGATTTTGGATCAATAGGTTTTGAAAAATTGAAATTAATTTTTAAAATATATTTTAAACATTTTTCTTTCTCTAATCTAATCATGAGATTATTAAGGATGATTATTTTGATTGAAAAATGATTTTAATGTGGTTTAAATAATTAATTTTGGATTTATTTCATAAAATTGCCTTGTTTATGAACATGTGTTGTTGTTTGGCTTAATTGATGAGACTGTTTATATTTTTCTTATAATTTAATTATAAAAAATTATTTAGACATATTGAAAATATGTTTATGCCTCTGAAAGTTTCCAATAATTAATTAAAAATTATTTTAATTAATTTTTCAAATAAACACAAAAAGGAATTGTTTTAGAATACCCGGTAGGGCAGTTTTGTTTTATTTTTTTTTGTATGTGTTTATTTTATTTTCAGCACCTTGAAATATTTTTTATATGATTAATATGTTATTTTGATGTTAGATGAATGCCAAAATTATTTTGCAACCATTTGAAATTTTAAAAAATTATAGATATAGAATGAGTCATTTTGAGCGTCTAAGTATGTTGGTTCGTTTGTCTTAGTAATTTTGACTTGTGCCAAAAATATTTTGATGAACTAGAGCTAACATAAAGATGATTAGAATGATGATTTGAAGTTCTGGAAATTTTTATAATTTTTGGAAACTAGTTTTGAATTAATTTAAGTTGTGCACTTATAATTCTAGTGTGACTAGAAGTTGGTATGTATATTAAAATTAAATTGTTTAATTTTAACATCATAATATTCTAATTTTAAGGAGAATTAATTTTGAATTAATTATGGAAATATGGAATTTAATTTAATTTGATTAAATATTAAATTCCACTTTAAAATGACATACAAAATTAAGTTAACCGAAAAGACACAAATAGACAATTTCGGTTCAAATGTTGAATCGATTTAGAAATTGAAATCCAAAATTGTCATTTTTAATTTGTGTATAACACTCCCTCACCCCAGTAGTTTGTGCCCGGATGAGGGTGTGCTACGCTGACTTCATCGTTAAAATATCTTTTTTTTATAGATTTTGTATACATGAAAATTATATATATATATATATATATATATATATATATATATATATATATATATATATATATATATCGATTTTACTATTTATTTACTTTGCATTATAAAAGAAATCACCTTATTAAGCTGTCTATAATCGATGCAAAGACGTAAAGTGCCATCTTTCTTCTTTACTAATAATATTGGAGCACCCCACAGTGATACATTGGGTCGTATAAATCCTTTATCCAACAATTCCTGCAACTGTATCTTCAGCTCTTTCAACTCTGCTAGTGCCATCCTATATGGTGCAATGGAAATAGGAGTGGTTTCGGGTACCAAATCGATAGCAAATTAAATTTCTCTATCCGGCAGTAACCCTAGCAACTCCTCTGGAAACACATCCGGAAACTCACTAACAGTAGGAATATCCACCAACATCGGACTTGCTTTTTCCATATCCACCACATACGCTAAGTATACTTCACATCTCTTATTGATGAGTTTTTGAGCTTTCAACACTGATATCACATTGTTTGGATGTCCTCTATTTTAACCCATCACCACTATCTCATCTTGTTCTGGAATTCTGATGATCATTTGTCTCCTCCCACAGTCCAATATCACTCCATAACGAGCTAGCCAATCCATTCCCAAGATCACATCGAACTCGTGGAATGGTAGCTCTATCAAGTCTGGTGGGAATTGCCTACCTTGAATTTCAACTAGGCAACCCCTAAACACCTTGCTAACCCTCACACTATGCCCTTATGGGTTAGTCACAATAATCTCAAATTCTAGAGACTGTGGTTCTAAAACCTCTTGACCTGATGGTGGTGTACATATGTATGAATGCGTCAACCCTGGATCTATTAATGCATGTACGTCAGAGATAAAAAGAAGGAATTTACCAATTATGACATCAGGTGCATCCTGCTCCTCTCAGCCTCGCATAGCATACACCCTGGCTGAGGTAGCTCAACTACCTTCTGGACTCTCAACTGTCTCTGATCTAAATTGACTGCGCCTTAATCGGCCTCCTCTACCTTGCCCTCAATCTCGGCCTTTGCCTTGCCCAGAAGTCTGTGTCTGTATCGGCTTAGTGCTCCCTGAACCTCTGCCATGCTGTAATAGAGGACAATCCCTTCTCATATGATCTTTGGAGCCACATCTTAAGCATGCTCCTGTCTTCCACCAACACTGTCCTAGATAAGAATGACCACAATGTTGACATTCTAGTAGGGGTAGAGATCTATATGGTTTCTGTGTCGGTGCACTGGTTGTTGAAGAGACAAATCTCATGGGTTGTCTCCGTTTAAAAGAAGAAGGCCTGCTAAAACCCCCAGTCTGAAATAGGCCATTGAAGGATCTAGCTCTCTTGCCACTCGACTGTACTCCACTTGGTTATGGCTTAGGACTCCTGGACCCTCTATCTTGTGCTGGCTATTGTGCTATTAGAACTCTTTCAACTGTTCTGGCAGATGCTAGCAAATTAGAAAAACTTATCAGGTGTAGGGATGAGACCTGTAGCTTGATTGGGTCTCTTAATCCATCTTTAAATCATTGGCATTTATCTGCTTCAATGGATATAATGCCTCCAGCATACTTGCATAGATGTGTGAATTCTATTTCATATTCTGTTACAGACAAGTTTCTTTATTTTAGCATCAAAAACTATTTTTCTTGTCGTCTGTGTAGATAGGAGGAATATACTGCTCCTTAAACTTCTCTAAAAAGAACTCCCATGTCATAGGGTCAAGAGCCTCTTTGCTCTGTGACTTAGATTGCCACCAATCATATGCTTGCTTCTGTAGTAAAGATACTGCATACTCATATTTATGATCGTTTGTGCAATACAGCTGATCAAAAACTCTCTCTACTTGTTTTAGCCAAAACTCTACCACTGAAGGGTCATCTTCCCATTTGTCGTAGAAATCGGGTGCTCCTAGCTTTCTCAGTCTCTCAAATTGTAACCCAGATGAGGCTGGTTATGATGCTCTTTGTAACAAATCGATCATGTTCCTTATAAGCTATGTTTGCCCTATGCCAGTAATAGACTGCCCCGTTGATAGGCTAACACTGGATCTAGATACAGTAGCTCGGTGATGACTGGGTCGCGATGAACCCTCTATTTCAGTAGGCTCATTACTTTCACCTCTTTCGACCACAATATGTCATGACCCTGAAGCCATACTTTACGTATATTATAAAATAACGACTCCAATCAGTAAGAAACAACTTTAATACTTAATTGTGGGTACACATATGTCATAATTATATTTGAAAACCATTTTAAAATCCCAAAACCGTCCAAATCGGGCTCTGATACCAAAAACTGTAACACCCCCTCACCTGGATGAGGGAGTGCTACGCTGACTTCATAGGTTAAAATATCTTTTTTTTTTAGATTTTGTATACATGAAAATTATTCATATATATATATATATATATATATATATATATATATATATATATATATATATATATATATAATATATGTGCTATGAAAGATAAACTATATTTTTATATCATGACATGTTTTTTACAAAACATACTATTTATTTTACAAATACTACAAAATAAAATTCAAAAGATAATATACAAAAGTTGTGTGACCCACAGTGGTTGAAATATTTTGCGCTACGGATTAGGTCACCGTTAGCTTTATCTACTATTGTCTATTTATTCTTTGCTATACCTACGTGAGAGAAACTCCTATGACAAGCTCTTGGCTCAGTGGTGCATATAAATAAGATAATAAACTATTTTATGCAATCATGCATTATCATATATCAACTCATGCTTAATCATCTTCTCATGCAAATATACATATCATGGTATTCTAGCATGTATAAGCATCAAATTATATTCTTTTATCTCATAATTTTTTATTTTATTAACACACCATAATTAACCATGTTACAATTCATAATTCCATTTTTATTTTCTATAACTTCTTTATTTATGCCCAAAACACCCAATCATCTTTTCATGAAACTTACATTTCATAAATTTTATTCTTTTATATCTTATATTTATTTTACTTTATCAAATCATTATTATCCATAGCTTTTCATTGCTCATAACACCTATGAACCACTGACCAGGATAACGGAGTTGTCATCCAAACACTTAGGAGTGCCACCCAGGAAATATGATGTGCGTATATAAGTGCCATCATCGGCTTTAATAATAGTTTCATAACCGACTTCATTAATTATACCATTAATGGATTTCTTCATACTCCCCCCTACTTGGCATGCCAAACTATCCTAAGTTGGTTCTAGTTAGGTGTTCTTGGGCTTATACAATCTCATTAAAATTCATAGCAATTATATTCAAACTTTTCATGCATTTAATGTCTCAAAATAATCCCATAATCACTCAATTAAAATAATATTTACATAATATAACAAGGTTTGCATCATTTTACTTTTTTAATTCCATAACTCATATGCTGCCCTGTCAATGGTAGATTCTATTCTTTGTTTTGTTCCTTAATTTAGTCCTATAAAATATGAATTTAGTTATAAAGTCTTCTTAACAATTTTATATATGGATTTTAGCTTTATTATGCAACTTGAATCACTTAATTCTGAGTTATGTATCAAAAGATATGATGAAATGAACACTGATTGGTCACTAGAAAAATTCTATATCCGAGATTTATGAATTTTTCTAGACAATTATAGACATATCTGGATTTTGTAGTCTGAATAAACTTTATAGCCCTATGTCTTAGATTTCAAACCCAACCAAGAACATGCAAAACTGAATTCCCAAAATTATGTTATAATAGTTTAAGTGTTCACTGCTCATCCATTTCCAGTAAGGAACATACAAACTAATCACATTCAATTTTTACCAAATTAAATCATAAATCTAGCAAACATGCATCCCCAATATTTTTATCACAAAATACTATTAATTCAAAATTATCAACATGCCAAGTAATCAAATCATACAAATAAAAAAATAAAATAAAATAGGTCGTTGCCTTAGGTTATGCACAAACCTCTCTTTTCTTTTCTTTTCTTTCTCTTTACTTTTCTTTCTCTTTTCCTTTGTTCCTTTGAGCTAAATCTTGGTCAATTTGAGTTCCTAAAACATAAAAGAGATAATTAAAATATTACGCATTGAAACTCCATAACCCTAATCTCTCTCTCTTTTTGCTCTTTTATTCTTGAAAATGGTTTTTCCCTTTACTTTTTCTCTCTTTTCTCACTTTCTTTCACTAAAACTAAGCTTCGACTAAGGATAAACTTGTGGAACGTGGGGCTGGTTTGGAGAAGGCAAAAATTCTCAATGCAAAAGGGATAAGGAAGAAGAAACAATCAAGAAGAAAATGACAAAAGTCAATAAGATGGGGACACCTAAGCCATATTCTAGATGTCTTCATTAATTTCAAATTCATGCACGTCAATTGGCTTCTTAAAATTTGCCACATGGTGTGGCTGGCCTCCACATGCATTTTATGTCCCAATTCATGTATTTAATTGATGGTTATCCCAATTAATCCTCCAATTTTAGGTAAATTACAAATTAACCCCTAAACTTTTCAAAATTTACAATTTAGTCCTTTATCAAAATTTAACATCTTAAAATGTTTTGAACACTTTATTAGATATTTTCCATACTTAATTTCCATTATTCTAATTATTTTTCGAAAAAAATCCAAATTTAGACATCGGTTAAACCGACGAGTTGATTTAACAACTCGCGTGACTTAGGTCTAAATTAGCGGATATGACATTGTGCATTAGAGAATGCATGTTATGGGACTATGAAGGGGCATGATGGATGATTATGGACTTAGGCCCAATGTGATTGAGCATGTATGGAATTGTTTTGTTTCAGGGTAAATAAGGCCTATGTGTCCCTACCTCTCTTTCTTGCTTATGTATTTCTCTTCTCATCTTACTCCCTTCAAATGTAAATTGAAGTTTTCTATAATTTGAAATATGTAATTAGATTACATAGGATTAGAATAGAATGAAGATACAAAGGAGTAAGAAGCAAAAGAGGTGGTACAATAAACAATAAGACTTAAAAATAGGAATTTGATTTCTATTTTGGGTTGTAAATTCATGCATATACCTAGGTAAGACCTAGTCAATTTCTCTTTGGCTCAAGAGATTGAATTTAGTATTTCCATAATCATGCCATATAGTTAATGTAATTATCTTTATATATCCATGTAATGAATGTATGATATATAAAAGCATGAAATAATAACTTGATGAGACTTAACAAAGAAATCCCTCGCTAAATAAACAATTAAGTCATATGCCTTCCATTAATATGGGGAGAACTAGAATTCTTCTAGAGTTAGGGTTGTTGATTTGCCTCAAGCTCACTCTATAAAAATATGTTCAATCCATTGAAATTAGATTTCACGATTAATGGGTTAGACTTAACCGATATTATTAGTTTGTTGGATTTGCGCCAAGGTTAATTTGTATTATAGGCGAAGTTGGGTTTGTATACATGAGATGTACACATATCAAGAGTTGATAGAGCAATGTATGTGCACATATCAATAAGTTGATAGCACAAGATTCGATAATTGCATGAATAATACAATTGGTATGGATTAGATACCTACCAACCAAACTAAGGATAGCTTGTTGAGTTGCCTCAAGGTTATTCTTAGCTAGTTGGATATTGACCCACTAGGAGAACTTCCATATAAGTTCTCTCAGGTTCATAGTGAGGGCTATGGATTCACAATAAAATAGTGAGAGTCATAATGCGATTTATTAAAGACCTAATAAACATGTATTTTTTGTACATTCTAACATGTTCTATTTCACATCTAGGTTACTAGAATCATCATCATGACAAGTGTGAATTTACGATCGCTAATGGAATCAAATAAGTTGACTGGGCCTAATTTTTTGGATTAGCTAAGAATCTGAGAATAGTTCTCAAATTTGAAAAGATTGGCTATGTCTTGGATGAGGCACTCCCGAATCCCCCTTCTGCTAATGCTTCTGAAGATGTTTAGAAGGCATATCAAAAGCATCTCGATGATAGTGACATGGCAAGTTGCAATATGCTTGCTACTATGTCAGTTGAGTTCCAAAAGCAAGCATGAGGCTATGGATGCTAATTCCATAGTATACCATCTAAGAGAGCTTTTTGATGAGCAAGCATGTTCTAAAAGGTTTGAAACTTCGAAGTTGCTCTTTCGCATTAAGATGGTTGAGGGGACATCTCCAGTTCAATATGCATTGAAGATGAATGACTATATTGAGAGGTTGGCCCCTTTTGGATTTGTGATGGACCATGAATTAAGTATTGACTTAATTCTA
Source organism: Triadica sebifera (assembly GCA_023653625.1). NCBI lineage: Eukaryota > Viridiplantae > Streptophyta > Magnoliopsida > Malpighiales > Euphorbiaceae > Triadica > Triadica sebifera. The sequence goes on along the minus strand of CM042903.1, from coordinate 10,530,964 downwards.
ACTTGTTTGTCTAATAGCTATTCACATTTTGTGCTTAATTATAGGATGAACCAAATCTCTACCACTATTCCTGAGCTGATTAACTTGCTCAAAACAGCTGAGCCATATGTCAAGAAGGACATTAAGGTTGTGATGCTAATGGACTCTTCAAGTTCTAAAAGGATGAACCTTGAGGAGAAAAAGAAGTCCATGAAGCCTAAGGGAGGCACGACCAAGAAGAAGGCTGAGGAGATTGCTCCAAAGGGGACATGCTTCCATTGTGGCAAGGACGACCATTAGAAGAGAAACTGCAAGACTTACTTGGAGTCCTTGAAGAAGTAGGCATCTGATGCCCCATATACTTCAGGTATTTTTTTCATTTAAATTAATACTATTTCCGATAATAATATATGAGTATTAGATAACGGTTGTGGCTCACACATATGAACTGATATGCAGGGCCTAAGGAACAGTAGACAACTTAATAAGGGAGAGTCAGACCTGCGCATTGGAAATGGAGCAAGGGTTATTGCATTAGCTATAGGAACATATGTATTTTCCCTTCCTAATGGGCTTATATTAAATTTGGATAATTGTTATTATGTACCTGCTTTGACTAAAAACATTATTTCTATTTCAAGTCTAAATAAAGATGGCTTCCTTTTAGCTTTTAGTATCAATTGTTGTTCCATTATGTTGAATGGAATTCTTTATGCTAGTGGTACATTGTGTTAGAGAAGTGCTCTCAAGGAAATCACCTTTAACACTTATTGTACAAATTTATTTGATTAATAAAAGGTTTTTTCATTAATTTGATGTTCATTTGATATATGAATTGATAAGTGATCTTAAATCAATTAATGAAGTCCTTGATACATAACATAGCATGAAGGAAATCATGATGAGATCATGATATTGAGATTCTTATCATGTGTAATTATGTTAGTATCAAAATTATCCCTAGTCATAGGATTAATGAGATGGAACATTATTAATCCGAACATACTAGCACATGTTACACTCCTTGATTGGATCGAGTAGTAGATTTCATAACCTATAAACATGAGATGTTTAGAGTTAACATGTGGATGCTTGCTAAGTGTAGCTAAGTACATTGGATGACCAACTATGAAAGAATCATATGGATAATCTATTCAAATGTCAATGATAGTCTCATCATAGCAATCGTGAAAGTATCCTTAGACTTGAGGTACTCAAGGATATCTTGAATATTGATTATGTATTTTGACACTATTCCTTGTTGCCTCAGGGAGGTTGCTCATAGGGTGGTGATTTGATACAGCTTGAGGTATTCAAAGGTAATTGGGTAACCAACAAAGGATTAACCACTCCAAATAGAAGGAGTGTATACCCATGGCTTCTTATCGTGGTCATTACTCGGGAATCTTTTGTCGGAGTGGAAATGTCCTAAAGATAGTCTTCAATGACATATCTAATGGAGGAATGAGCCTCAAGGACAAAAACTAACATTACTTGGACTAGACATGTCGTAGTAAGTCTAGTGGGAGTTGACACATGTCCATACTCTGAACCAAGTGGGTATAGAATGGTGAAAGGAATAATTGCACAGAAATTGTCTATGGAAAGGTTCGTAGTCAAACTATTGACTTTTTCGGTCAATTGGGGGTCATGGTGTGTTGCTAGATACCGGTCATGATTTGCTTAAATTAATTGTTAATTTAAGTGGCCAACATAAATGGGAACCTAATGGGTCACACTTATTGAAGATATGAAGAATGAGTAAAATGGTCTTGGATAGGATCCAAAATATGAGAGAATTATTTCGGAAAGGATCGAGATGAGATCGCACTTCAAAATTGTTCAGGAGGGTTACAGGCTCACGTGGGCTAGGCAAGCTGCTGGCTTGCCTAGCAGGCCAGCTTGGCTACCCAGTAGTAGCCCACAGTAGGCCCAGCGCACTGCTGCCTCCCACCCATTGGCCAACGATAGATTTTGGCCTTAATTAGGCCAATTATGGCCAATTACTATTCAGTCAATTCCCTTTTCTCCATTTTTGACTTTTCATCTTTTCTTTGAATTTGATTCAAATAGAAAAAACATCAAATGGCAGAAAATAGACATGATAATATTTTTTTGGGAAAAAAATATTTTAAGACAACAAAAATTCTCTCAAAAACACTTTCAAAGCTAACATTTTGAATTTGTTCAAACCATTTCTTTTGATAGTTTTTTCTTCATTCATCTCATGGATTATTGTTAGAGATATCCTAGTGTGGATTCTTGTGGTTTACTACAACCCAACAAAGTGAAGATTTGAAGAACAAATAAGAAATTAAATGGTATAATTTCTTACCTCTATATTTATATAAATTAGTTTTAATGGCACAAGTATGATCTTTTGTTTTGGATTTTGAATTTTTTTTCCCCTGCGTTTATGAATATAATTCATTCTTTAAAACCCAACATTGGTATTAGAGTCCCCTTATGTCCATTAAAATTAATTTTAATTGAAAGTGCAATCAGATTGTATTGTTTTGATGATTTTGGATCAATAGGTTTTGAAAAATTGAAATTAATTTGTAAAATATGTTTTACACATTTTTCTTTCCATAATATGATCATAGGATGATTATTTTGATTGAAAAATAATTTGAATGTGATTCAAATAATTAATGTCGGATTTATTTCAAAATTACCTAAAATTGCCTTCTTTATGAACATGTGTTATTGTTGGGTTTAATTGATGGGGTTGGTTATATTTTTGTTGTAATTTAATTATGAAAAAAATTATTTAGATATATTGAGAATGTGTTTATTCCTCTGGATGTATCCAATAGTTAATTAAAAATTATTTTAATTAATTTTTCAAACAAACACAAAACGGGACTGTTTTAGCATACCTGGTGAGACTGTTTTATTTGATTTTTTTGTATGTGTTTATTTTATTTCCAGAACCTTGAAATATTTTTTTATGTGATTAAAAATATGTTAGTTTGATAATAGATGCATGAAAAATTTATTTTTCAAGCATTTGAAATTTTAAAAAGTTCTAGATGTCGATTTAGTCATTTTGAGCATCTAAGTGTGTTGGTTCGTTTGTCTTGGTAATTTTGGGTTGTGTCAAAAATATTTTTATGAACTTGAACTGAAGTAAAGATGATTAGAATGATGATTTGAAGCTCTGAAATTTTCAGAAGTTTTGGAAATTAATTTTGAATTAATTTTGAATTAATTTAAGTTATGAAATTGTAATTCTAGTATGAGTAGAAATTGGTATGTATATTAAAATTAAATTATTTAATTTTAATATCATAATATTCTGATTTTAAGGAGAATTAATTTTGATTAATTGTGGAAATATGGAATTTAATTTAATTTGATTAAATATTAAATTCCACTTTAAAATGACATACAAAATTAAATTAACTGAAAGAACACAAATAGACAATTTTGGTTCAAGCGTTGAATCGATTTACAAATTGAAATCCAAAATTTTCAATTTTATTTTGTGCATTAGAGAATGCATGTTAGGGGTGTATGAAAAGGCATGATGGATGATTATGGACTTAGGCCCAATGTGATTGAGCATGCATGAAATTGTTTTGTTTTATGATAAATAGGACTTGCGTGTCCCTACCTCTCTTTCTTTCTTGTGTATTTCTCTTCTCATCTTACTCCCCTCAAATGTGAATTGAGATTTTCAACAATTTAAAATATGTAATTAGAATGCATAGGATTAGGATAGAATGAAGATACAAAGGAGCAAGAAGCAAAGAAGGTGGTACCATAAATAAGAAGACTTAGAAATAGGAATTTGATTTCTATTTTGGGTTGTAAATTCATCCATATACATAGGTAAGACCTAGTCAATTTCTCTTTGGCTCAAGAGATTGACTTTAGTATGTCCATAATCATGCCATATAGCTAATGTAACTATCTTTATATATCCATGTGATAAATGTATGATATATAAAAGCATGAAATAATAACTTGATGAGACTTAATAAAGAAATCCCCTGCTAAATAAACAATTAAGTCTTACACCTTCCATTAATATGGGGAGAACCAGAGTTCTTCTAGAGTTAAGGTTGTTGAGTTGTCTCAAGCTCACTCTATAAGAATATGTTCAATCCATTGAAATTAGAATTCACGATTAATGGGTTAGACTTAATCGATATTATTAACTTGTTGGATTTGTGCCAAGGTTAATGTGTATTGGAGGTGAAGTTGAGTTTGTATACATGACATGTACGCATATCAAGAGTTGATAGCCCAATGTATATGCACACATCAATAAGTTGATAGTACAAGATTCGATAGTTGCATGAATAATGCAATTGGTTTGGATTATATACCTACCAACCAAACTAAGGATAGCTTGTTGAGTTGCCTCAAGGTTATTCTTAGCTAGTTGGATATCGACCCATTAGGATAACTTCCATATAAGTTCTCTCGGGTTCATAGTGAGGGCTATGGATTCACAATAAAATAGTGAGAGTCATAATGCGATTTATTAAAGACCTAATAAACATGCTTTTATGTGCATTCTAACATGTTCTATTTTACATATAGGTTGCTTGAATTATCATCATGACAAGTGTGAATTTGCGATTGCTAATGGAATCAAATAAGTTGATTGAGGCCAATTTTTTGGATAGGCTAAGGAATCTGAGAATAGTTTTCAAATTCGAAAAGATTGGCTATGTCCTCGACGAGGCACTCCCTAACCACCCTACTGCTAATGCTTCTGAAGATGTTCAGAAGGCATATCAAAAGCATCTCGATGATAGTGAGATGGAAAGCTGCATTATGCTTGCTACAGTGCCAGCTGAGTTGCAAAAACAACACAATGCTATGAATGCTAATTCCATAGTATACCATCTGAGAGAGCTTTTTGATGAGCAAGCACGTTCCGAAAGGTTTGAAACTTTGAGGTTGATCTTCTGCACTAAGATGGTTGAGGGGACATCACCAGTGCAATATGCATTGAAGATGAATGGTAATATTGAGAGGTTGGCCATCTTGGGATTTGTGATGGGTCATGAATTAAGTATTGACTCAATTCTAATCGGTTTGTCTGATAGTTATTCACATTTTGTGCTTAACTATAGGATGAACCAAATCTCTACCACTATTCTTGAGCTGATTAACTTGCTCAAAATAGTTGAGCCATCTGTCAAGAAGGACAGTAAGACTGTGATACTGGTTGACTCTTCAAGTTCTAATAGGAAGAACCTTAAGAAGAAGAAGATGTCCGTGAAGCCTAAGGGAGGCATGGCCAAAAAGAAGGCGAAGGAGATTGCTCCAAAGGGGACATGCTTCCACTGTGGCAAGGATGGCCATTGGAAGAAAAGCTAACATTACCTGGACTAGATTTGACGTAGTCTGCCTAGTGGGAGTTGACACATGTCCATACTTTGAACCAAGTGGGGTATAGATGGTGAAAGGAATAATTGCACAAAAATTATCTATGGAAAGGTTCATAGTCAAACCACCGACTTTCCGATCAATTGGGTGTCATGATGTGTTGCTAGATACCGGTCATGACTTGCTTAAATTAATTGTTAATTTAAGTGGCCAACATAACCGGGAACCTAATGGGTCACACACATTGAAGATATGGAGAATGAGTAAAATGGTCTTGGATAGGATCCAAAATATGAGAGAATTATTTCGGGATGGATTGTGATGAGATCGCACGGAAAAGTCATACGGGAGGGTCACGGCCCCGTACGGGTCCGTGTTGGTCCGCATGGGCTAGGCAAGCTACTGACCTGCCTATGGGGCCTACTGGGCTGCCTAGCAGTAGCTTGCAGCAGGCCCTGCGCGCTGTTGTCTCACCCATTGGCCAACAGTAGATTTTGGCCTTAATTAGGCCAATTACTATTCATTCATTTCCATATTCTCCATTTTTTACTTTTCTTTTTTTCTCTGAATTTGATTCAAATAGAAAAGATATCAATTGGCAAAAAATTGACATGAAAATATTTATTTGTGAAAAAATATTTTAAGACAGCAAAAATTCTCTCAAGAACACTTTCAAAGCTAACTCTTTGAATTTGTTCAAACCATTTCTTTTGATAGTTTCTTCTTCATTCTTTGTGTGGATTATCGTTAAAGACATCTTAATGCGGATTGTTGTGGTTTGCTGCAATCCAACAAAGTGAAGATTTGAAAAACGAATAAGAAATTACAAGGTATAATTTCTAACCTCTATATTTATATAAATTAGTTTTAATGGAAAAAGTATGATCTTTTGTTTCGGGTTTTGAAAATTTTATTTTTCTGTTGTGTTTATGAATATGATTCATTCTTCAAAACCCAACACATTATGATATGGAATATACATATTAGATATATCAAATCCAATTTTAAACATCAATGAAAATAAAAGGCAAACACAAGATATGTTGAAATCATCTTACTTATGACATTGTCGCCTTGGTTATATAAGTGAGAAATGCATGGCTAAGTTACATAAAAGTGGTAGTTTGGGGTCATTTGATTATGACTCATATGACACATGTGAATCTTCCTTATTAGGCAAGATGACTAAATTATCCTTTCAGGGAAAAGGTGAATATGCTAATGGACTTTTAGACATAATACATTCAAATGAATGTGGTCTAATGTCTACACATGCCAGAGGTGGTTTCATCTACTTCATTACTTTTATCGATGACTAATCACGATATGGGTATGTGTATCAGAAATGAAATAGAGAAACAACTTGGCAAAAGTATTAAAACACTTTGATCAAATCGAGGAGGTGAATACATGAGCCAAGAGTTTTTAGATTATCTTAGGGATAATGGGATTTTATCTCAATGGACTCCACCTTATACGCTACAATACAATGGTGTGGCTAAAAGAAGAAATTGAACCTTGTTAGACATGGTAAGGTCTATGATGAGTTTTGTGGAATTGCCTAAATCCTTTTGGGGTTATGCACTAGAGACTGCCATTTATATATTAAATGGAGTTCCTTCCAAGTCAGTTGATGTTACTCCATATGAGATATGATATAACAAAATTATAGCCAACAGGTGAATTTGGCCTTAATTAGGCCAATTATGACCAATTACTATTCATTCATTTCCTTTTTCTCTATTTTTGACTTTTCATCTTTTCTTTGAATTTGATTCAAATAGAAAAGACATCAAATGGCAGAAAATAGACATGAAAATATTTTTTTGTGGAAAAAATATTTTTAAGATACAACAAGATTCTCTCAAAACACTTTCAAAGCTAGCACTTTGAATTTGTTCAAACCATTTCTTTTGATAGTTGTTTCTTCATTCTTTGTGTGGATTATCATTAGAGACATTCTAGTGTGGATTGTTGTGGTTTACTACAACCCAACAAACTGAGGATTTGAATAACAAATAAGAAATTATAAGGTATAATTTCTAACCTCTATGTTTATATAAATTAGTTTCAATGGCACAAGTATGATATTTTGCTGTGGGTTTTGAAAATTTTATTTTTCTGTTGCGTTTATGAATCTGATTCATTCTTCAAAACTCAACATGGATTGCCATTAACATTGAAGAAATACGATGCAGTGTGGGTGATCATGAATAGGTTACTGAAGTTAGCTCACTGCTTACCTATTTAGAGAGACTATCATTTGAACTGGTTAGCATAATTGTATATGAATGAGATAGTACATCTGCATGGAATTTTAGTCTCCATGAAGTCGGATAAAGATATGTGGTTTACATCTCAATTTTGAGGTAGTCTAAAGTGAGCTTTGGGTACCAAGCTTAGCTTCAACATGACTTTCTATCCCCAGACAGATGGTCAGTCAGAGAAAGTTATTTTGTGGATTGTTGTGGTTTACTACAACCCAACAAACTGAGGATTTGAATAACAAATAAGAAATTATAAGGTATAATTTCTAACCTCTATGTTTATATAAATTAGTTTCAATGGCACAAGTATGATATTTTGTTGTGGGTTTTGAAAATTTTATTTTTCTATTGCGTTTATGAATCTGATTCATTCTTCAAAAGTCAACATGGATTTCCATTAACATTGAAGAAATACGATGCAGTGTGGGTGATCATGAATAGGTTAATGAAGTTAGCTCACTGCTTACCTATTTAGAGAGACTATCATTTGAACCGGTTGGCATAATTGTATATGAATGAGATAGTACATCTGCATGGAATTTCAGTCTCCACGAAGTCGGATAAAGATATGTGGTTTACATCTCAATTTTGAGGTAGTCTAAAGTGAGCTTTGGGTACCAAGCTTAGCTTCAACACGACTTTCCATCCCCAGACAGATGGTCAGTCAGAGAAAGTTATTCAAATCCTGAAAGACATGATGAGGTGTTGTGTGATCGAATTTGAGGGAATTTGGCATAGATATCTATTATTAATGGAGTTCGCATAGAACAATAGTTATCAATCCAGTATATAGATGGCTCCGTATGAGGAATTTTATGGTAGAAAGTGTCAGACACCGTTGTGTTAGGTCGAGCTTAGTGAGAGAAAGTTACTGGGGCCAAATCTGGTACAAAAGACAGAAGAGAAAGTGAACATCATTAAAGATCGATTGAAAGCAGCTTCTGATAGACATAAATCTTATGCAAACCTCAAGAGCCATACAACTAAAGAAGAGCTTAGGAACAATCAAGTTTTGCTGGTAAAGTGTTATGGAAGAGCCATACAACTAAAGAAGCAACATGGGAAAATGAGGAAGTGATGAGGGCACAATACTCCTAGTTGTTCTGAGATGTCATGATAGGTAATTTTGGGGATGAAATATCCTAAGGGGGAAAGAAATGTAATGTCTGTGATTTAGGCCTACAAGTTATGTTATTGGTTAGTGGGAAATGGGGGATTAAGTAGAGTTTTGAGATGTTGAGAGTCACTAAAATTGGATGTTTCACGCCCATGACAATGGGTATCACAGTCGTGAATATCAGATTTTTGGGCACAGAGGTGATGAGATTTTTCATGGTTGTGAAGAGTTGTTTCACAACCGTGAAGGATAGGCTCACACCCATGAAAGAGGAGTCATGACCATAAAACCTGGGCAGACAGAGTTGGTGAGGTAGTCATATTTTTCTCTCTTCCATTCCCTTTAAATCTGCTCCCCACTCCCAGTTAACCAAAAAAACATGCAATTTCATCTTCTTTTTCCTTCAGACTTCATTTTCTTCCATTGGAAAAGCTTGGAAGATTAGGGTTTCATGAGGGAAAAGTGAGAAATAAGAGTTAGAAGAAGGAGGTTGAGAGATTTAGGGAAAAGCTTGGTTTTTCCTTTTATGGTTTTTGTTTGAGTTCCAGAGGGTAAGAGGACTTTTTCCTTCTTGATAGGACCTAGAGAGAGTGCTGAAAGTCCATCTCAAGGGAGAGATCAAGCTTTAGCCAATCTCTATCTTAGGTGTAAGGTTTGTACATAACAACACTTAAGGACATAACTTTGCGTTTTCTGTGTTCTTTGCTTTAAAGGCATGTTTTAGATGACCAATATGTAGTTAAATGGAAAAATGTGGGGTTCATATGCATGATGGAAATTGGAAGGAATATGGTTAAATTGACATATTTGAGAAATATTTTTGATTATCATTGATGACTAGAGATGATATAGTCATGTTAGATAGCTTGAATGCATGCTGGAATGTTGATAGGGTGGTTGACATTGGTTAACTGTAGTGAGTATTGCATGTGGCATTGGCATAATTTGTGATGCTCTATTTTTCTAGAAAACTTTTTAGATTCACGACCGTGAAGGGTGGGTTCACGGGCATGAATATCGTGAGGTGAATTCTTATTGCTAAAGCAGACCCATTCACGAGCAGCTTCATGATTGGATTCACAGTTGGGTTCACAACCATGAACATACGCTGATTCACGGGTTGAATTACGGTTTGACTCATGGGGGGACTACCCGTGAAGTTGCCTCTTCACGGCCGTGAAAGGTTATTCATGGGTGTGAAGCTGTTTTTGATGAAAATATTGATATGTTTAGGTTTGAATCAGATTTGATTCGTTGAGAGGCAGTAGGCCTCAGATGCATGATATTTGCATGGTATGGGAATGTATGACTGTAGAAAACATGAGATTTATATAGAATATGGTAATGAATAATATGAATGTATGTATGATAATATTGTAAGCCCAATACTCTAATTAGGACTAGAGCTAGGATAGATGGCATGCCATTAAGGGGAGAGTTTCAATACTGAGTGACCTAGGTTGGTCATATATTTATTTAAAGGCCTAGAGGTTAGCATACCAAAGTGCTTCAGTGGGTTATATATATTGAAGGCCTAGAGGTCAGCGGACCAGAATGCCTCGGTGGGTTATTTATTTGAAGGCCTAAAGATTAGTGGACCAAAGTGCCTCGGTAGGTTATTTATTTGAAAGCTCAGAGGTTAGCAGGATTGACTGTAATGCCCGATAATTTAGGCAACGGTCACGGGTGATAGAAATCTGGCATGCCAAATCGATCATTTCGGACATGAAAGAAAAAAATAAAGAGTGATTTAGATATTTTAAAAAGGAATAAAAATGGGATATTCTTTATCTAATGAAAATAATATTCTTTAGTTTAAATAAAGTAAGAGTGATTTAAATTAATGGACTAATGAGTGATAATATTATCTATTAATCCTAACCACTAACCTAATCCAACTATAAAAATAAAATTTCACTTTTGGCCTTTATTTATTCTTCTTCCTCATCTTAAACAAACAAAATTTATCTCTCATTTCTCCCTTGTTTTCGTGAACTTCATCTTACCATTCCTTTTTTTTTTTCTTTAATTAAAGATAAGATTTAGATAGAAAACAATAGATTAAGGAAAGATCAATAAGAAAGTAAAGCAAAATGAGCCAAACAAGGTAAGAGGAAGGAAGAAAAGAATGAAAGATTTTGGCTATCTTGAAGATCTACAAAGGTTAGGTTACATTTTTCATCTTCTCACTTTTCTTCTCCTTCTTACTTTCATTTTGAGGTTAGTTACCATTAAGGTTGGTAATTTGGGGTTATTAGTATATTAATGGTGATTAAGGGTTGATTAGTATAATTAATGCTTAATTAGTGTGAGTTAAGGGTTATTGATGGATTAGAAGAGTAGTTTATAGACATAAGATAGGGTAGAGGTGATTAGTAGTTACAGTGAGTTTTATGTGCATATATAACATTGAAGTATAAGATAAATTGAAGTGTATGTGTAAAATTGTTTTTAGGCCAATGAGGTGAGAAACCTTTGGAAAATAATCAAAGAGAAAACAAGGGCAAGGAGAAAGCCAATTAGGAGGTAGAGAAAGGTGTAATAAATTGAACTTTTTGAGGTATGTACATTTGACAACAATTTAATACGGTAAAAATATTAATTGTTGATTGTATTATTATGTTGAGTATGATATTATGTATGATTGTGTAAGAAATTTTTAATATTTTGATTGAGTGATGAAATGGTGATTTAAATGATGTCATGAATGTGAAAATAAAATTTAGAATATATTGTTGATGCATAAAGATAGGAAATTATAGGATTTAACACTGGATATTTATCTTATGAACAATGTCTACATTTTAGGCCATAACTTGAGTTTTGGATACTATTTTTAGGTGTTTCTTATTGGATTGGAAACTTAAAACATAGAAATTCAACTTTCATTTAGACTGTTAGATCTGAATATGCCTACATTTAGGTTTAAAATTGACTCAAAGTTCAAACTGGAAATTTGTCCACTACAATACTGGGTAGAATGAACATGAACATAGTCGATATTAAAATCCATAACTTTTGCTCCAAAATTTGGTTTGATGTTATTCTACAACTTCTGAAGTAGCAAAGGAAGCAGTTTGGATAAAGAAATTCATCACAGAACTTGGAGTGGTTCCCAGCATTATTATCCAATACAATTGTATTATGATAATAATGGAGCTATTGCGTAAGCAAATAAGTCATTGTCTCATCAGAGATCAAAACATGTACTGAGAAGATACCATTTGATTGGAGAAATCATTGGTAGGAATGATGTAAAGATAGAAAGAGTGCCCACTGATCAAAATATTGCTGATCCTTTAATTAATCCACTTCCCCAAAAGAAATATGATTCTCATGTACTCGCTTATGGAATTAAATACAAAGACAATTGGCTTTAGTGCAAGTGGGAGCTTGTTAGAGGAGTGCTATAAAGGCAATCACCTTAAGCACTTATTTTAAAAATTTATTAAATTAATGAAAGGCTTTTTCATTAATTTGATGTTCATTTGATATATGAATTGATAGTGATCTTAAATCAATTAATGAAGACCTTTATATTTTATATAGCATTAAGGAAATCATGATGAGATCATGATATTGAGATTCTTATCATGTGTAATTATTTTAGTATCAAAATTACCCCTACTCATGGGATTAATGAGTTGGGACATTGTTAATCCAGATAGACTAACACATATTACACTCCTTAATTGGATCGAGTAGTAGATCTCATAATCTGTAAACATGAGATGCTTAGAGTTAACATATGGATGCTTGCTAGGTGTAGCTAAGTACATTGGATGACCAGCTATGAGACAATCATATGGATAATCTATTCAGATGTCAATGATAATCTCATCGTAGCAATGGTGCAAGTATCCTTAGACTTGAGGTACTCAAGGATATCTTGAATATTGATTTTTTTATTTTTACACTATTCCTTGTTGCCTTAGGGAGGTTGCTCACAGGGTGGTAATTGGATACAACTTGAGATATTTGAAGGTAATTGGGTAACCAACAAAGGATTCGCCATTCCTGATATAAGGAGTGTATGCCCATGGCCTCTTGTCGTGGTCATTAATCTAGAATCTCTGACTGGAGTGGAAATATCATAAAGATAGTCTTCAATGACATATCTAATAGAGTAACAAGCCTAAGGGACAAGAACTAACATTACTTGGATCAGACGTGACGTAGTTAGTCTAGTGGAAGTTGATACATGTCCATACTTTGAACTAAGTGGGGTATAGAACGGTGAAAGGAATATTTGCACAGAAATTGTCTATGAAAAGGTTTGTAGTCAAACCACTGACTTTCCGGTCAATTGGGGGGATGTGTTGCTAGATACTGCTCATGACTTGTATAAATTAATTGTTAATCTAAGTGCCTAACATAACTGGGAACTTAATGGGTCACATGCATTGAAGATATGGAGAATGCGTAAAATGGTTTTGGATGAGATCCAAAATACGAGAAAATTATTTCGAGATGGATCACAATGAGATTGTGCAGAAAAATCGTTCCGGAGGGTCATGGGTCTACTTTGGCTTTCCAGCAGCAGCCCGCAATAGGCCCAGTGCATGCGCTGGTGCCTCCTGTTGGCGAACGGGTGAATTTGGCCATTAAGCTTATTCACTATTCATTCAATTCCCTTTTCTCGATTTTTGACTTTTGATATTTTATTTTAATTTGATTCAAATATAAAAGACATTAAATGACAGAAAATGGACATAAAAATAGAAAAACATATTTTTAAGATAATAAAATTCTCTCAAGAACACTTTCAAAGCTAGTACTTTGAATTTATTCAAATCATTTCTTTTGATAGTTTCTTCTTCATACTTCGTGTGGATTATCATTAGAGATATCCTATTGTGGATTTTTGAGGTTTTCTACAACCCAACAAATTGAATATTTAAATAACAAATAAGAAATTACAAGGTATAATTTCTAACATCTACATTTATATAAATTAGATTTAATGACACAAGTATGTTCTTTTGTTTCGGGTTTTGAAAATTCTATTTTTCTGCTGTTTGTTATGAATGTGATTCATTCTTAAAATCCCAACAACTTTTAAAGGCTTAAATATATTCTCAATATGTATAAATAATTTTTCCACAATAAAGTTATAAGAAAAATATAAACAGTCCCATGAATTAACCTATATAACAATATATACATTCACAAACAATGCATCTCCCTTCTTGCTAAATCGGATTATCCCTTTCTATGGAGATACACAAAGAAATACCTTTTCACCTAACTTGTACTCCATCTCCCTTCTATGTTGATCAGCATAACTTTTCTGTCTTTCTTGTACTGCCTTTAGCTTGTTCTTGACAATTTCAATTTTATCCACTGCATCTTGTACTATCTCTGGCTCTTCTAATTCATGTGCACCTTATTCATCCCATATGATAGGGCTTCGACACTTTCTACCATATGATGCCTCATATGGTGCCATCTGGATACTGCTATGATACTGGTTGTTGTTCAATAAATGCTATATATTCATCCTAAACACCTCTGAATTCCATAGAACATGCCCTAAGCATTTCTTCCAATGTTTGTATATTCCTTTCAGATTGTCCATCAGTCTGTAGATGGAATGCAGTGCTAAAGTTCAATTCTATTCCCAATGCATTCTGTAAACTCACCCAAAAATGTGAAGTAAATTGTGGATCTCTATCAGACACAATGGACACTGGAATGCCATGCAATCTGACTATCTCATTCACATATAATTTGGCCAAACGCTTAAGTGTACACCCTCATTTGATAGGTTGAAAATGTACTGACTTGGTTAATCTGTCAACAATTACCCATACTACATCATTTTTCTGTGATGTTCTTGGCAATCCATAAACAAAATCCATCATTATTTTCTCCCATTTCCATTCTGGCACTGGCAATGGATGTAACTTACCAATTGGTTCTTGGTGTTCAATCTTAATTTGCTGACATGTTAAGCATTTAGAAACATATTGTACTATATTTTTCTTCATTCTTGGCCACCAGTAATGAGGTCTTAAACTGTGATACATCTTTGTCATCCCTGGGTGCATTGCATAAGGTGCATTGTGTGCCTCTTCCATTATTTCCTAGCACAAGTTTTCAGTTGCTGGAACACATATGCATGACTTTAACATCAGTACATCGTCCTGCAATTGAAAATCTTTACTGTTTCCCTACCTTACTAATTCAATTTTCTCTCACAATTTATGATAGTTACTCTGTGCAATTTTGATCCTATATTTTAGTATAGGTTTGACCTAAAAAGTAGCAACCAATGACCCTCTATCCAGCATATTTAATTCAACATTCGTAGATCGCATTTGAATCAAATATGGAAAAGAGGATGCATGTAAGTGAGCTATACTGCCACTAGACTTCCTACTCGATGCATCTGCTACCACATTGTCTTTCCCTGTATGGTATTCAATTGTACAGTCATAATCTTTCAATAACTCTAACCACCATCTCTACCTCATGTTTAATTCTTTCTGTGTCAGCAAATAACCCAAGATTTTCTGGTCTTTGAAGATTTGGAATGTCTCACCATACAGATAACGGCTCCAAATATTCAATGCAAATATGACTGCAGCGAATTCTAAATCATGCACTGGATATGAGATCTCATGTGATCTCAGTTGCCTAGATGCATAAGGTGTCACCTTACCATGTTGCATTAATACATATCCCAAGCCTTGGTGAGAAGCATCACTATATACTGTAAACCCAGTTATACCTACAAGGATAGTTAACACTAGTGTTGAGGTTAGCCTGTTTTTTAGTTCATCAAAACTCCTTCGACATTCTGGAGTCCACTTGAAAGGCACATTCTTTCTCAACAATTTAGTCAAATGGCTAGCAATTAAGGAGAATCCATCAAAAAACTAATCATTTATGAAACATTTTTATGAGCTTCCCAATTTACCATAGCCTCTATTTTCTTTGGGTATACCTCTATGCCCTTACTAATACCACATGTCCAAGAAAAATCCAATGATCTAACCAGAATTCGCATTTACTCAATTTAGCATACAGTTGTTTCTCCCTCAAAGTTTGTAACACAATTTTTATATGTTGTTCATGTTCTCCCCTATTGTTTGATTACACCAATATGTCATCAATAAATACTATCACAAACCTATCCAGATATGGTTGAAACACCTTATGCATTAATGCCATAAATGCAGCTGGAGCATTAGTCAATCTAAATGGCATTACTAAAAATTCATAATGTTTATACCTGATTCAAAAGGAAGTCTTTGGAACATATGCTTCTGCTACCTTCAGCTGGTAATACCCTGATTTCAAATCAATATTGGAGAATATTTGGGCTCCTTGCAACTAGTCAAACAAATCATCTATTCTAGGTAACAAATATTTGTTCTTCACTGTCATTTTGTTCAGTTGCCTGTAATTGATGCACAATCTCATTGTTCCATCTTTCTTTTTAACAAATAATACTAGAGCTCCCCAAGGTGATACACTAGGTTTGACATACCCTTTATCAAGCAACTCCTGCAATTAGGCCTTCAGCTCTTTCAACTCGATTGGGTCCATTTTGTAAGGTGACATTCATATTGGTATTGTTCCTGTTACTAGTTCAAAATTGAATTCTATCTCTCTATCTGGTGGTAAACTAGGTAGATCATCTAGGAATACATCAAAAAATTCCCTCACCACTAGTATATTTTCAGACAAGCTATCAATGGTTCTAGCATCAGTCACATATGGCAAATATGCCTCACATCCTCCTTTGATCATCCGAAATGCTTTTACAGCTGATATTAGACATGCAAGCACAAGTTTTCTTTCACCCAAAAATACAACCCTTGGTTGGTTCTGTGATTCTAAAGTTACTTCCTTAGTAAAGCAATTCACTATTGCATGATATCTAGTTAACCAGTCCATTCCCAATATCACATCAAATTCATATATTGGCAATAAAATCATATCAGCTATTAACTTAGCTTTATCAATGCATACCAAGCAATCATGACAGACATTATTCACAACCATTATTGCTCCCAGTGGAGTACTCACATTTATGTCAATCCCCAAAGGCTCATGTTTTTTATGCAGTTTAGATGCAATATGCAATGATATAAATGAATGAGTGGATCCAGGGTCAATCAATACATATGCTAACATATCATAAATGTAAATATTACCAGGGACTATTTTGGGAGCATCAACTGCCTCCTTTCTAGTCATGGCAAACACCCAGGTCTGAGTAGGGCGCCTAGAACTTTGACCTTCAGATCTGGTCACTCCTCTGCCTATCATAACCGTTCAGCCTCTGCCTCTGCCTCTGTCTTGTGTTCCACTGGTAAGGTAGAACCTCGGTGCCTTAACTGTAATCTCAGATACTTTTCTGCCTATACTGGTCTCTGATAATTTGGCTATTTTCGGACAGTCTCTAAACATGTGCTCCATCGACCCACATAAATAACATGCTCCTGTGAGCCTTCTTCATTCACTTGTATATTGTCTACCACAATCAGTACATGTAGGCCTCTATTCAACATATTGGCTCTACTCTCTGCCTGGGTAAAAAGAAGTCATAGCATGACCTCTAGAGCTTGAGTATCCACCTCTATTACCAGATGGTGTTGGCATAAATCTACCTCTTTTTCCCGACCTTCTTCTAGACTCACCAAAGAACTCACGTGTTGCTCTTTTAATTTGTTGTTCCCCAGCTTCTTTCATTAATCGTTTAGCTCTAATTGCAGCAGCTCTGAGTCTGGCATAACTATCAAGATCAATAGTTGTGATTCTGTTTCTAGTCTTATATTTGAGGCTCTCTTCAAACTTCCTGCATTTGTCTCTTTCAGTAGAGACCATAAAGGTGGCATAGTGGGAAAGTTTGTTGAACTACACCTCATACTCAGCAACGGACATCTTCCCCTATTTCAGATTCAAGAATTTCTTTCTCTTCTCATCTTTATATGCCTAAAGCATGTAATTATTCTGGAATTCCTGAAGGAAATCATTCCATGTCAAGATTGGTGGTTGTGCATAACTATCTGGGATTGTCTCCCACCATTCATGGACATTGCCTTGAAGCAAAGATACTGCATAATCAAATTTCTCATATAGGGTACTTCTCATCATATTTAGTACCCTCTGCATCCTTTTCAGCCATGTCTCAGGTTCTGCTGAGTCTGTTGTGCCATTGAAATCAATTGCACCTTGTTTCCTTAGCTTTTCATAACGTTTTTCCTTGTGCATTCTAGGACCATGAACTTCCTGTTATGGGTTTTCAGAGGGTGCCTCTACATGAGATGATTGTGATGTATGTGTTGGAGCTCTAGCTCCTAGTGCTGGTTGATCTCTATGTAAATGAGGTGATGCCTCATGAGAATACATTTCGGCTAGCCTCTCCCTCCTTGGTGAATCATGTCTTATGATGTCCCTAAAATATATAGAATTATGTCACTACATAATGTTCAACACATAAGATGCATATGTTATCATGCTCTTATGCATATGCATGTTCCCATGGAACCTATCCCTGCTCTGATACCAAAAATATAACACCACATCTTATACATTGAAGTACAACCTATCCCTATGTGACATACTGCCTATATAATGGGAATAATCCCATTACATAAGCAAAATGACACAGACAATCTGAATGAAACTAGCCCGAATTTAAAATTTTCATTTAATAAATAAATTTACATTTTTTTTAATATTTGAATATACTTATGGATTCAATTATTGAATACATCATTATGTTACATAAATATTATACTTCATTATAACTATTAAAATTAATGGCTTTTACCTTACATCTAACTATATAGATATAAGACCAAAATACAAAATATGTTCTTAACTATATACAAGACATGTCTAACAAACCCATATGCATGATAATGAAGAAAATACAAAAATAATATGCATCCGACCCTCAACCAGTTCTGGAACGTCTCCTCTATTATGGGCTTGTACTTCCTCTATCAACTTCACAATTTACTATTTGCAAGCTCCAGTTCCTGTGCGGAAAAAACCCACACTAAGCCATTTCTAGTTTAGTGGTACATATAAGCATTTAAGTTTTCTCATGCAGTCAAATAAACGTGGGTCATAATAATCATGATATAATTTAAATAAATCATTGCATAAAACTTAGAAAATATTATAATAAAATAAAATTTATGTTCCATTATATTATCATTATATTTGTATCAGGACATGAATTGCATATATTCAACCATATGTGATATATAAAATATTAAGCATTCTACCTCCTCTCATGTTTTTATAACTCATTTTAATTTAATTGATTTCCCTAAAGTTATGTTAGTTTAGTTAACTCAAATCTCAATCCATATAAGCATAAATATTTTAACATACAGTTACCAAAAGTGCATGGTAGATAATTCATAATATAGTTTACAATACTCCAACATACATTATACAGAACAACCACATGATTATAAAATATTACAAATTCATTGATAATATATATATAACTCAATTATAAATTTCACTTACCTTAATAAATATTTATAATTCATGTTATTTTACACATTTTATCTCTCAACATGTACATGTATGTCTTTTAATTAATTTATATATAATGTTTTAATATAAATAGCCCAAATCTCATTCTCGGACTGTCTAGATATAGGGCATGTAGTAAGGCCGCTCGCGGTGCTTAAGCACCATACTCACTATAGTCTCAAGTCAAGAGCGCTCACAGAGCATAAGGCTCATGACCGAGTATAATTACATCATCTGTGTACAATTAGGCCAGGGGTGCTCTCGGAGCTAATACCACCCTGTTCCTAAAATATATCAATATCGGTACCGTAATGCCCCTACAATGGTGCACCATCTATCCCTATTTAGTCCACAGGTTGAGAAATGGGCAATTAAGGTTATGATTTATTTATTTTCTTTATATATTAATTTGTTGGAATCAATATTCCCTTTACATTTATAATGAAAATATGATTATAAAATTTTAAAATCATATAATCATATGATATTGCATTATATATAACCATTTAAGTAATATTGGCATACTTTAATTACTTTTATATACAATCAAAGCCAACAAATCTTTTAATACATAAGCAAAATTTATCATAAATTTTTGAGTCCAAGTATGCCATATAACCTCTCTTTTCATATCAAATATATATGTCATACATGACTTTCTAACTTCACTCATTATTGTCCTAATTATTCAATAATTACCATTAATAATTATCACATTTTTAATCAATCATATACTAATCTATATTGAAAAATATATTATGTTACATATTCTACATTCACACCCCTTAACACACATTTACAATCTTAAATCAAAATTTCCTACATTTTATCAATCAATTATTCATCAATATGTCTATACATGCATTAACACAAAGTTTCATTAATTAAGCACTCAATTTATTTCATATTTACACATTTTAATACATTATTCAAATATGCAACTTATTCAATTAACACACAAGCCTGCAACAAGGCGAACTAAAATGCATATATGTACAAACCTCAATGGAGTTTTTCCAAAATCTAAAATTTGGAGCTTGTCTAATTTTATTGCTCTTCTTCTTGTGGAGATCCTAATTCAAAAATATAAATAATTAGTACATTGATAAAATATTTATTCTTAATATAGTTTAAATAAATAACTACAATTCTTTTAAGCTGGAACAGGACCTCTTAGGATTGTTGGATCGATAAATTTTTCTACACTTATCCAATTTATATGATTCTTTATCCTAATTAAATTTAACTTCTACAACTAAAACATACTAAAATTTCATAATTTTTGAACCATTACACGATTTTTGGTATAATTTTAAATGTTGCTCTATTCTCTACCCTTAGGCAATTTTGGGGTACCATATTTAAAAATTAATATCTTTCAATGTGTAGCTTCAATTGTTATGAAAATTTTTATAAAGTTATATAAGTTAATTTGGAACATTTTTCATGTTTACATCATTTCCATATTTGGTCTATATGATTCTCAAATACTAGAGGATCAATAACTAGTTTAACGTAGAATATCGACCCAACCAGTTCAATTTCTCAGCTCATAACTCACAAAATATGTGAAATTTTAAGGTGGGACTTTCAACAAAATTTAGATAAGCATAGAATTAAAACTTTTATGTTTTGAACTTTGACTAATTCGATCTAAAAATAGGTCAAATATAAGGATGAAGTTGCTGGAGCTGTACAGGTATATGAAACCAGCTCAATCAATAATTAGTCATAGTTCATTTCATTATAACTCTACCTACACAAGAGATTTTTACACAAAATTTGGTAGACACCTAAATAACACATATAACTACAAATTTAATGTTTTACAAAATCTCAGATTCAACCACTAAGATTATCAATTTATACAAAAACAGTAGGTTATTCAATTGACACGTCTCCCTGAACTAGTTTCACTCAAATGACCATTTCTCTTCATATACTCAAAATCATTCAATCAAATTTGACAAAAAAATACATAAGATATATATGAACAACTTTGATGTCAAATACTTCTCCAAATGCAATTCACAGGACAATAAAAAATGGAGTGGAATATCCTGCAGTAACATAACCCAAAAAGTTCTAATAACACAATAATCATGGGAAAGATATTATTTACCAAGATCAGATTTATTTAGAGTGAATTTTCTTGCAAATAATGAAGGAGATGATGGAGATTTTGGGTTGTGATATGGAGGAAGGAAAAGGGATGATGAAGAAGAATAAGGAGAGAGTTGAAGTTGGAAACAAATGGCCAAAAGAAGTCTTAATTGACTTCAGCCCCACTATCTCCCGATTTTGCTATTTTTTTTAATTTTATTATTATTATTGTTATTATTATTATTATTATTATTATTATTATTATTATTATTATTATTATTATTATTATTATTATTATTATTATTATCATCATCATCATCATCTTCACATATTTCCTTATATCTAATATCTTTAATTTTTTTATACCAAAAATACAATTTAATTATGTGGTATAATTTAAGTCATTTATTCAATTTATTTAAATTTTTATATCTATCATGTGTTTTCTATGTATACCACATACTTATTCTAATTTAGACTTATTAGTGGGTGTTACACCCTGTGTCAAATAATCACATATGACATGCTAATAAGACATAACATCTTGTCAATAGTGATAGTAAATTTTTTTTTCATCATATCCTATAATATCATTCAGTGAATTTTCAAGTCAACGTTGAGGCTTTCGCCACAATATGATATATCACATATATTAAAATATAAACTTTGCACAAAAGTATTTACGAGTTGCATTCATTTATACATTTTTAAAACTAATCCAGAGTGACAATACATAGTCAAACATATAAGTTCAAAATACAGATGACATGTTTTCATGCTTCTGTGGAATGTAAGGAGAGAGAGTGATGAGACTCGGCCAATGACCTGTGCTCCATGTCTTCTATACGCTACTTAAAATGAGCTATCACTTTTCTTTACCTGAAAAATTATGCAAATTCATGAGTTGCAGCTCAGTGAGAATAATCATCAAATGAGCACTAAAGTACCAAAAATCTCATAGTAATAAATTACAAATCCAATACATACCATGTATTCCATTCCATTCATCAGTATCATATAAGTATCAATAAAGTTGAAAGATATAATCATTACTCTTTATGTATGCAAATGTTTTGCTTATCTTATTTTGTTGTGACCAAGTTAAACAGACATTACCCCGGGTTTCCATGTGAACATTTGCATTTGCTAGCTAGCTTGATCATTTGATTCATTTGCACATTTGTTGGGCCATAGGCCTCTTTTTTTGCTTTACGATATCGATTAACTAGTCACAATACCTTTTAAGTCCATATGCATATGCTCTTGTACTTAAGCATTCATCAACCATTGCATCTTATCACATATAACATACATATACCGCATATATGCCTCATATGCCACACATATACCTCGCATATACTATACATATACTAGGTATATATATCACATATGTCAAACATATACCTCAAATATACCACAAGTATATCACTTATGTGTACCACAAATGTCCTAAATTATCCATCATCATATTATCAGGGGAAAATCATGACAATCATATGAATCACATAGCAAGCAACATTCATATGCACTAAAGAATTCAATTGATAATTAGACTCACCATTCTCCTTTGATTCCAACCCCTAACTTATTATCTATCCGCTCCTTGTGAGTCTCCAATATGTTGTTAGCCTAATATGAAAACATAATTGATTAACTCATGATTAGGGAGACTTAATGTGGCTTAAACAAATTAATATGCATTGTTCATATAAATAGCTAAGATTTTTCCTATGAGGCAGTGTGATCTTATGGGACTGTTTAGCCTATAAATTTCTCTATACTTGACCAATTAATCTAATTTTTGTTATTATTCAAATTAACATATAATTATGTAACATTTAAAATTTCAAATCAATTTGATCATTGTACAATTTTTGGTGGAATTTCTAAATGTGTTCTGTTTTCTGCCCTTAGGCAGTTTCAGGGTACCAAATTTGGTTCATCATAACTTATAATATATAAGTCATATTTCAATGAAACTTATATGGTTTCAAATTTAACATTTTTCATGTTTACAACTTTTATCAATTATGTCTCTACAGTCTCCAAAATATAAGAATCATTTTGCTAGTCCAAAGCAGAGTTGGCTTCTAGACCAGTATGACTTCAAAAGGCCATAACTTAGTCTATACATATTGTATTACGCTACAATTAGTACCAAATTTTAGAAAAGACATATATCTATAACTTTAATTTTTTTTTATAATTTATAGAATCGATCTCTAAGGAGCTTAAATTGGCCAAACAATGTTCTAGATTTGCCCAGGGCACTAAACAGACAGTTCAAACCATGAAATAGTCATGACTCCATTCATCATAACTCAAAACATAAAAAACATATGAGCCTGAAATTTGGTATACATATACATAACACATATATATATATATAACTTTTATATTTTTAGATACTTCAAATAAGGCCTTTATCATATTCAAAACTAACAAACACAGTGGCTAACTCACTTAGAGTTCACACCCAGACCAGTTTTAGTAGAGAGAAAATTTCTCTTCCTATATACTAAATCTTGCAAAAATGTTTACATATCCAGAAATATAAGACATAAATAAACAACTTTTATGTTTTAAATGTTTCTAGATTCGATCTCTAAGATCATCAAAACCATGGCACAAGACACCACTTATTTATGAACTCTAAACACCATAATCAAGCTTAACATAAAATAAATGTTTACTCACCTATAATCACCCTTGGCTAGCCTTGTCCTATAATTTTTGGAGTGAAAGAGGGGAAAAAAGGTGGTTGGAACTTCAAAGAAAATGGATTGAAGGAATGAAGCAAAGAAGAAGAAGAAGAAGAAGAAGAAGAAGAAGAAGAAGAAGAAGAAGAAGAAGAAGAAGAAGAAGAAGAAAAAGGAATGAAGATAATGACAGCCTAATCAGTTAAAGGCCACCACCACCTTTTTTATCCGTTCCTCTTTCTTTTTTTTTCCTTATTTTTATTTTTTATTTTTATTTTTTTAATTCTAATTATTATTACACAAATCGATACAATATACAATTTAGTCTTTTGATTCAATTTAATTAAATTAACAATGTAAAATATTTACTAATCTTAATCTAGTCATTTTGCTTACTTTTATTTAGTCACTTTATTCAATTTATTTTAATATCTTATTACCCTTATTTAGGTTATAAGAACAAATGTGCGACTCGATACAATTGCAATGTATTAGGACATGTAGCTAGTGCGTGTCATGAACTTGTTCCCATCAAAATACATATAAAATGCACATGATCAAGTGAAATATATGCAAATACATATGTGTTAAATGAAATGCATATGGATATGCATGTGGGGAAGGTCGAAGATGTTACACAACCTCTCAATATAGCCATTCATCTTCAATGCATATTACATTAGAGATGTCCCCTCAACCATGTTAGTGTAGAAGAGCTTTCAGAAAGTGCTTGCTCATCAAAAGGCTCTCTTAGATGGTATACTAGGAATTACCATCCATAGCCTCATGCTGCTTTTGCAACTTAGCTGACATAGTAGTAAGCATAATGTAGCTTGCCATCTCATCTAGCACATAGCCAATCTTTTGGAATTTGAGAACTATTCTCAAATCCCTCAGCCAAACTAAAAAATTAGGCTCAGTCAACTTATTTGATTCCATTAGTGATCGCAAATTCACACTTGTCATGATGATGATCCTAGCAACCTAGATGTAAAATATAACATGTTAGAATGTACATAAAATGCATGTTTATTTGGTCTTTAATAAATTAGATTATAACTCCCATAATTTTATTGCGAATCCATAGCCCTCACAATGAACCCGAAAGAACTTATGTGGAAGTTCTCCTTGTGGGCCAATATCCAGCTAGCTAAGAATAACCTTGAGGCAACTTAACAAGCTATCCTTAGTTTGCTTGGTAGGTATCTAATCCATACCAATTGCATTATTCATGCAACTATCGAATCTTGTGCTATCAACTTATTGATGTGTGCACATACATTGGGCTATCAACTCTTGATATGTGTACATCTCATGTATACAAACCCAACTTCGCCTCCAATACACATTAACCTTGTCACAAATCCAACAAGTTAATAATATTGGTTAAGTCTAACCCATTAATCGTGAAATCTTATTTCAATAGATTGAACATATTCTTATAGAGTGAGCTTGAAGCAACTCAACAACCCTAACTTTAGAAGAACTCTGGTTCTCCCTATATTAATGGAAGGCGTAAGACTTAATTGTTTATTTGGCAAGGGATTTCTTTGTTAATTCTCATCAAGTTATTATTTCATGCTTTTATATATCATACATTCATCACATGGATATATAAAGATAGTTACATTAACTATATGGCATGATTATGAACATACCAAAGTCAATCTCTTGAGCCAAAGAGAAATTGACTAGGTCTTACTTAGGTATATGCATGAATTTACAACCCAAAATAGAAATTAGCATTGTGGTCGTCCTCATCCAAGAGAGTGTTGGTGGATGATAGGAGAATGTTTTAGATGTGGCTCTAAAGACCATATGAAGAGAGATTGTCCCTTGTTACAATATGGAAAAGGTTTAGGGAGCACCGAGTCGATACAGATATAGGCTTCTGGGCAAGGCAGAGGCCGAGGTTGAGGGCGAGGTAGAGAAGGCTAATAGGGCCCAGTAAGTTTAGATCCAAGATAGTTGAGAGGTTAGAAGGTAGTAGAGCTGCCCCAGCTAGGACATATGCCATGCGAGGCCGAGAGGAGCAGGATGCACTTGATGATTTAATTGGTAAATTCCTTCTCTTTGGCTTTAATATACATGCATTGATAGATATGGGTTGACGCAATCATACATATGCACACCACCACTGGGTCGAGAGGGTTTAGAACCACAGTATCTAGAATTTGAGATTATTGTGACTAAGCCGTTAGGGCATAGTGTGAGGGTTAGCAAGGTGTTTAGGGGTTTTACATTTGAAATTCAAGGTAGGAAATTCCTAGTAGAGTTGATAGAGCTACCATTCGATGAGTTCGACATGATTTTGGGAATGGATTGGCTAGCTTGTTATGAAGTGATAGTGGATTGTGGGAGGAGACAAATGATCATCAGAATTCTGGAACAAGATGAGATAGTGGTGATGGGTGAGAATAGAGGACATCCAGACAATGTGATATCAGTGTTGAAAGCTCCAAAACTCATCAGTAAGGTATGCGAAGCATACTTAACAAATGTGGTGGATATAGAAAAAGCAAGTTTGAAGTTGGTGGTTATTCCTACTGTTAGTGAGTTTCCTGATGCGTTTCATTGCCAAATAGAGAAATCAAGTTTGCTATTGATTTGGTACCCGACACCACTCCTATTTCCATTACACCATATAGGATGGCACTAGTGGAGTTGAAAGAGTTGAAGGTACAGTTGCAAGAGTTGTTAGATAAGGATTTTATACGACCCAGTGTATCTTTATGGGGTGCTGCAGTATTAATTGTGAAGAAGAAAGATGGCACCCTCCGTATTTGCATCAACTACTGGCAGTTTAATAGGGTTAATGTTAAGAATAAATACTCGCTACCTAGGATTGATGACTTATTTGATCAGTTGAAGGGTGCAGCCATACGTTCAAAGATAGATCTTCGATCGGGGTATCATCAACTGAAGATCAAAGAGTCAGATGTACCTAAGACCGCATTCAAGACTTGTTATGGTCATTATGAATTCCTAGTTATGCCTTTTGGATTGACGAATGCACCGACAACTTTTTTAGACCTAATGAATCTAGTGTTCAGGTCATATCTTGATCAATTTGTAGTGGTGTTTATTGATGAAATTCTTGTCTACTCTAGAGACCGAGTAGAACATGATCAATATCTTAGAATAGTGTTACAAACACTAAGGGAGAAGCAATTGTATCTAAAGTTATCTAAGTGCGAGTTTTGGCTTGAATTAGTTATTTTTTTGGGTCACATAGTTTCAGCATAAGGTATTCGGGTTGACCCTAGTAAAATTGTGGCTATTCTTAATTGGAAACCACCATGAAATGTGACAGAAGTGATGATTTTCCTTGAATTAGTTGGATATTATAGGAGGTTCATGAAGGGATTTTCATCCTTAGTGACTCCATTGACAAGACTATTACAAAAGAGATTCATTTTGAGTGGACAGATAAATGTTAAGTGAGCTTTGATCGACTGAAGGCAATGTCGACTGAAGCACCAGTTTTGACTCAGACTACTCCAAGAAAAGACTTTATTGTGTACAGTGATTCTAGTCATAATAGTGTAGGCTGTGTTCTTATACAAGAGGGGAAAGTTATTGCATATGCCTCTAAACAGCTTAAGCCTCATGAGCTTAACTATCTGACGCATGATTTAGAGTTTGCAGCAATAGTCTTTGCTCTCAAGATCTGGAGACATCATTTGTATGGGGAAATATGTTATATCTATATAGATCGCAAAATTTTTAAGTACCTTCCCTCACAAGAGGAGTTGAATTTGAGACAACGAAGATGGTTAGAGTTGATAAAAGATTATGACTATGTGATCAACTACTAGCCAAGCAAAGCTAATATGGTTGTAAATGCACTAAGCAGGAAAATTTTAGCTGAGATGCAAGTGGAATCCACATTGATGCAGAAAATTAATGATTCTCAGAAGCAAGATGGAAGTTAGTAAAGATAGTTGAGGCAAAGAAAAATGAAGAAAAGCTTGAGTTTTCATTGACAGAAGATGGCACAGTGTACTTCAAGAATAGGATTTGTGTGGCCAGTATAGAAGAGCTAAAGACTGATATTTTGAAAGAAGCATATGAAACTATGTATACAATGCATCTAGGAGGAAATAAGATGTATGAAGACTTGAAAACTCAATACTGATGGCTAGGGATGAAAAAGGATATCACTGAGTATATCGCTAAGTGTCTAACCTATCAATTAGTGAAAATAGAACATCAGTTACCCATAGGATTTGTTGCAACCACTACCTCTTCCAGAGTGGAAATGGGAAAGAATCACAATGGATTTTGTGTTCAGTTTACCGATGATTCAGAGAGCATGATGCAGTGTGGGTGATAGTAGGTCGATTGATGAAGTAGGCACACTTCTTACTAGTCAGAATGGACTACTCATTAAACAAGCTAACCGAACTTTATGTAAGTGAGATAGTGAGGTTGTATGTAGTGCCAATGTCCATCATATCTGATAGAGATCCCAGATTTACTTCACAATTCTAGAAGAGTCTACAGCATGGTTTGGGAACTCGACTCAATTTCAGCACGGTCTTTCATTGATAGACGGATGGACAATTGAAGCGAGTTATTTAGTTGCTAGAGGATATGATGAGAAGCTGTGTGCTCAAATTTGAGGGAAGTTGGGATAGATATCTACCACTTATGGAGTTCACCTACAACAATAGCTATCAGACAAGCATAGGCATGGCTCCGTATGAGGCTTTGTATGGAAGGAAGTGTAGAATCCCAGTTTATTGGACCAAGCTGAATGAGAAAAAGTTGATTGGGCCTAATAGACTGAGGAGAAAGTTAAAGTGATCAAAAAAAGGCTAAAAGCAACATAGGATCGACAGAAATCATATGCCGATTTAAAGAGGCGAGACATTGAATATGATGTGGGTGATAAAGTATTCCTTAAAGTTTTACCTTGGAAAAAGATATTGAGGTTTGGTAAAAAGGGAAAACTAAGTCCATGGTTCATTAGACCTTATGAGATTTTAGAAAGAATCGGACCTGTGGTTTACCGTTTAGCCCTTCCACCGGAGTTAGACAGAATTCACAATGTGTTCATGTATCTATGTTAAGAAGATATAGGTCCAATCCGATCATGTTATACCAGTTGAGGAGATAGAAGTGTAGACAGATATGACTTGTGAAGAGGAACCCATGGCTATATTAGCACATGAAGAGAAGATTCTTCGGAATAAAAGAGTTCCTCAAGTTAAAGTGCTATGGAAAAATCATTCTACAGAAGAAGCCACATGAGAGTGTGAAGAAGTCATGAAGGAGAAATATCCCCAGTTTTTCATAGAATTAACAAGTAAATTTCGAGGACAAAATTTATTTTAAGGGGGAGAGAATGTTATATCTGCAAATTTAGGCCTGAGTCGCGTGTCATTAAATTGATGCATTGGTTTGACCGTAGTCTAAATTAGGATTTTGACCAAAAAATAATTAAAATAATGGTAAATAATTATGGAAGATATTTAATAAAGTGTTTAAGATATTTAAAAATTTTAAACTACAGTAAAGGACTAAAATGCAATTTTTGAAAAGTTTAGAGGTCAATTTGTAATTTACCAAAAATTAGAGGATTAAAGGAGATAATTACCAATTAAATGCAAGATTGGGACATTAAATACATATGGTGGTTGGCTTAACCAAGTGGAAACCCTTAATTGGCCATATTACATTCATGAATGAGACATTTAATTCATATGGCTTAGGTGTCCCATTAGTAATTGATTTTGTCACTTTGCTCTTAATTACCTCTCCTTCTACCTTATCATTCTTAATCTAGAATTTTCCCTTCATTAAATTTTCTTCCACATCCCTCTTGAATCATCATACATCAAAGTAAAATGGACACATTAATTTGACATTTATGAAAACATCTAGAATATGCTTATGTGTCCCATTATTAATCAATTTTGTCTTTATGCTCTTAATTGCCTCTCTTCTTCCTTATCACTTAAACGTCTAGAAGACTCTTCTCCTCTACTCAAACTAGCCCATGGTTCCCCCTTGATCATCCATGGCCAAAGCTTGATGCTAGGAAGAGAAATTAAAAAGATAGAAAAAGTAAAGGAAAAAACCATTTTCAAGCATAAAAGAGCTTAAGGAAGCTTGAGATAGCAAAAAGAGAGAGAGAGGTTAGGGTTTATGGAGTTTCAATGAAGTAAGGTTTTAATTATCTCTTTTATGTTTTAGGAACTCAAATTGACAAGGAGCTAGCTCAAAGGAGCAAAGGAAAAGAGAAAGAAAAGGGAAAAGTAGAGGTTTATGCATAACTTAAGGCAATAGCCTATGATTTATATTTGAGTTGTATGATTTGAATGTT
The DNA here is from genome assembly GCA_023653625.1 of Triadica sebifera. Taxonomy (NCBI): domain Eukaryota; kingdom Viridiplantae; phylum Streptophyta; class Magnoliopsida; order Malpighiales; family Euphorbiaceae; genus Triadica; species Triadica sebifera. Next base: position 10,500,610 of record CM042903.1, on the reverse strand, counting down.
TGGCATGTTAATAATTCTAAATTCATAGTATTTTGTAATAAAAATCTTGGGGATGCATGTTTGCTAGACTTAGGATTAATTTTGGTAAAAAATTGAAGGTGGTAATTATGTGTGTTCTTTGCTGGAATTGATGAGCAGTAAGTACTTAAACTATTCTAACTTGAGTGCTGGAGTTCAGATTTGTTTGTTTTTTGTTTAGTTTGAAAGAAAACACATAGGGATATAACTTTTATTTGGACCATAACATCTGAATATGTCTGTAATTTTCCAAAAAAATTCATGAAGTTCGGACTTAGAATCTGTCTAGAAAATTTTGGGCAAAATTGTTAGTGCTCAGTCAGTGTTCATTTTATCATATCTTTTGATACAGAACATAGAATTAAGTGATTCAAGTTTTATATTTAAAATAAGATCTAGACTCAAAATTTTTAAGAAGATGGCACTATTATGAAGCTGGAATCTCCTAATGATAGGACAACATATGAGATGAGGAATTTAAAGAGTGAAATGATGTGAAGCTTGTTATATTATGCAAATATTATTTTAATTGAGTGATCATATGATTATTTGACTCTTGAAATGCATGAAATGTTTGAATTTAATTGCTATGAATGTTAATGTGATTTTTTAGCCCTAAAACACCTAATTTGAACTAGACTTGGGATAGTTTGGCTTGCCAAACAAGGGGGAGTATGATTAACTCCATTAATTGTATGATTAATGACGCCAGGTATGACACTATTATCGACGCTGGGTATGACACTACTATTGATGCCAGGTATGGCACTATTATGAGGCCAGTAATGGCACTATTATGAAGCCAATAATGACACTTATATGCTCAAATCATATTGCTCGGGTGGTACTCCTATGTGCCTGGATGACAACTCCATTATCCCAGTTAGGGGTTCATAGGTGTTATGGGAAATAAACGGCTATGGATAATAATGATTTGGTAAAGTAAAATAAATATAAGATATAAAAGAATAAAATTTATGAAATGCATGTTTGCATGAAAAGATGATTGGGTGTTATGGGTATAAAAAGGTTAAGAAAAATAAAAGGAATAATGACTTGTAACATGGTTAATTATGATGCGTTATATAATGATGTTTGAATAAAGTAAACAAGTATGAGATAAAAAGAATATAATTTGATGTTTATACATGCTAGAATACCATGACATGTATATTTGCATGAGAAGATGATTGAGCATGAGTTGATATATGACAATGCATGTTGCATAAAATAGTTTATTGCCTTATTTATATACACCACTAAGCCTGAAGCTTAGTGTGGGAGTTTCTTTCATGCAGGTATAGCAAAGAATAATTAGACAATAATAGACAAAGATAGTAGTGGCCTGATCTAGTAGAGCAGCTTGTTTCAAACTGTGGGTCACACATCTTTTGTACATTTTGGGATTGAGCTTTATTTTATAATGGTTGTATAATAACATAATATTTTGTAAATAATACTTTGTAAAATGCATTGTATTTTCTTACTTTGATTTCTTTTATACTACAAAGTAAATAAATAGTAAATAATATATATATATATATATATATATATATATATATATATATACACACACACACACACATAAGTGATTTTCATTTATACATAATTTAAAAATGATATTTCAGCTGATGAAGTCAGCGTAGCACTCCCTCATCCAGACATGTATGGCAGGGGTAAGGGGGTGTTACAAGAGCAATATCTAGCAACACCTCATGACCCCCAATTGACCAAAATTCAATGGTTTGACTACGACCTTTCCATAGACAATTTTTTGTGCAATTATTCCTTTCACCATTCTACACCCCATTTTGTTTAGAGTATGGACATATGTCAACTCCCGCTAGACTGACTATATCACATTTAGTCTAAGTAATGTTAGTTCTTGTCCATGAGGCTCATTACTCAGTTATATATGTCGTTGAATACTTTCTTCATGACATTTCCACTGTGGCCAGAGATTCCCGAGTAATGACCTTGACAAGAGGCCAAAGACATACACTCCTTTTATCAGGAGTGGTCAATCCTTTGTTGGTTACCCAATTACCTTCGAATACCTCAAGCTGCACCCAATTAGATATGTCATTGAATACTTTGTTCATGACATTTCCACTTCGGCTAGAGATTCCTGAGTAATGACCTTGACAAGAGGCCATAGACATACACTCCTTTTATCAGGAGTGGTCAGTCCTTTGTTAGTTACCCAATTACCTTCAAATACCTCAAGCCGCACCCAATCACCACCCTATGAGCATCCTCCCAGAGGCAATAAGGAATAGTTTCAAAATACATAATCAGTATCCAAGATATTCTTGAGTACCTCAAGTATAAGGATACTTACACTATTGCTGTGATGAGACTATCATTGACATATGAATAGATTATCTTTATGATTGTCTCATAGCATGTCATCCAATATACTTAGTTACACTTAGCAAGCATCCACATGTTAACTGTAAACATCTTATGTTCACAGATTATGGAATCTACTGCTTGATCCAATCAAAGAGTATAGCATGTGCTCGTCTGTCCGAATTAACAATATTCTATCTCATTAATCCTATGAGATTTACTACTTGTTCCAATCAAATACTATAGCATATGCTAGTCTATCCAAATTAACAATATTATGTCTCATTAATCCTAACAATATTATGTCCAAATTAACAATATTTTGTCGTATTGTCACATACATGACTAACTGTTGGAGATTTGCACTTTCACTTTTCATATGCATTTCAAGCTTTTTTAAGCCACTTAAATACCACTAACATTCATTCTAAAGTTTTTAACATAACATTGATCAACATTTCCATGCTTCTATCAAACTCAAATCCTAATATGTGACAACCAAAACAACAATGCACTCTATATCACTTTTCTTATGTAAATTGGTAGTTTTCATGCAATGATTTATAGTGAAATGTAGTTCAATTATTAATTGACATATCAAAGACATATACTATGAAATTTTATAAAAAAATAGATTATTGCCTCAAATTATGCACAAACCTCATTCTCTTGCCTTACTTCCACTTTCTATGTCTCATTTTCTTTTCCTTTTCTCGCTTGAGCTCGTATAACATACAAAACAATCATCAAACCTTCATTTCATAACCTCTCTCTAAAACTTGTCTTCTCTCTCCTAAATCCTAAAGTCTCTCTCTCTTCCATCACAACCTCTAAATGAGCTCAAAACTATATGTTCCTGTAGAGAAACTTGTAGAAGAGAAAAAAAATAACTTCTTACCTTTAATCATCTCTCCCTTTAACCATCTCTTTGGAGATTTCTCTCTCCTATTCTCTTGCTCTTCTTACTCCCTTTTTCCCTACTTTAGCTTCTCCAAGCCTTGTTATGCATTTGTAACACCCTTTTACTCCACATTAGTTCAGCAAGGTAAGTGAGCATTACCCGACTAACTATTTTATAAGATTAGTTAAATGATGCATAATTTTTTTATTTTTTTATAAATTATATTATTGTACATCAAAACTATGTCAATTACATTAGTTTTACACATCCCCGATACATACTACATGAGACAAAATTATAATTTCATTTACAAAACTTTTAACAAAATATAACAAAAATAATCCAAAGCTTTAAGTCATTTTTTCATCTGAATACCCTTTTTCTTCTGACAACTATACTATATATGGCTATTCTTTAGAACTAGCACGAGAGGAAACCACCTGTGCTAAGCTACTAGCTTAGAGGTGGTCCAGGGATAAAAATTTTACATACATATATTTTCTTACATGTCATATCAAAATTTTCACAAATAAGGCATAAAATAGAGAGCATACATGAAATCAAAGAAATGTTATCAAACATTTAATACTTAGCAATTTTGATTTAACACAATATTATCAAAATGACACACCTTTATATTATTGTTATTTTCATTTTTTTGAGCCTATAACACCTATAACCAAACTAACTAATAAGAATAACGGGTATGCCATTAACGGCTTTCATAATATTGTCATTACCGGCTTAATAATTTTACGCCAAATGCATTTATAGAATTACCATTACATGCTTTCATGTTTTGGCACCGAGTGCCTTAAATCACTTAATTGGCATGTCAAGCTATTCTCTATTCTAGTTATAGGTTAGGTGTCTTAGGGCTTAACTATTTTTATATTTACTCCCAATATTAAGATTATTATTCACAATATTTTCAAAAATGATAATTATACCAAATTTCCACTTATAGGTTTATTTATTTTTATTATTCATTTTTATTATTATTGAATTAGAACTTCACACACAAATAATTTATTACACATTTGTAACTACAATTAAAGTCAAAATTCACATTAATTAACATATGTATTCATCACACCACATGCAAAATCCCAATATATCAATTCTTTGTTTATGATAGATTTCGGCCCTGATTTTGGGCTTCATTTTTAGCGCATTCATAGTTCTTGTTTTAAAGTTAGACAATTGTTGTTCGATTTTTAACTAAGAATATTATTTATATTTCTTATTTAAATAGAAAAGGTTTTCATAAAACTATTAATGGTAATGGTTGTTGTGTAAGGTTGAATGACATTCTTTAAGGAACTAGTGCATCATGCATTAAGATTTTTATTATTGATATATCTAATTCAATCCTCCATATCAATAATAAAAGACAAAAGTTGTATAACCTAAAACCATCATATTTATGGCATTGACATCTTAGACATATAAATGAGAGGCACATAGGTATTGGATATAGTTGTAGCCCACACATATGTACTGATATGTAGGGCCTAAGCAATAGTATAAAGCTCAAGAAATGAGAGTCAAACCTGCATGTTGGCAATGGAGCAAGAGTTGTTGTATTAGCTGTAGAAACTTATGTATTGACACTCCATAGTGGGCTTGTTTTAGAATTAGACAATTGCTAATATGTTCCGTTTTTAACTAAGAATATTATTTATGTTTCTTATTTAGATAGAAAAGGTTTTCATAAAACTATTAATGGTAATGGTTGCTCGATAAGGTTAAATGACATTCTTTATTGAACTGCTACATTATGCATTAAGATTTTTATTATTGATATATCTAATTCAATCCTCAATATTATTAATAAAAGACAAAAGTTCTATAACCTAAAACCATCATATTTATGGCATTGTCATCTTGGACATATAAATGAGAGGCGCATGGTTATTAGGTATTAGTTGTGGCTCACACATATGTACTGATATGTAGGGCCTAAGGAACAATATACAACTTAAGAAAGGAGAGTCGAACATACGTGTTAGCAATGAAGCAAGAGTTGCTTCATTAGCTATAAGAACTTATGTATTGACACTCCATAGTGGACTTGTTTTAGAGTTAGCCATTTGCTAATATGTTCCATTTTTAACTAAGAATATTATTTATGTTTCTAAGTTAAATAGAAAAGGTTTTCATCAAAACTATTAATGGTAATGGTTGCTCTATAAGGTTGAATGATATTCTTTATGGAACAGGTGCATTATGCATTAAAATTTTTATTATTGATATATCTAATTCAACCCTCAATTTCAATAATAAAAGGCAAAAATTGGATAACCTAAACCATTATATTTATGTCATTGTCATCTTGGACATATAAGTGAAAGGCATATGGGTATTGGATACTGGTTATGGCGCACACATATGTACTAATATAAAGGGCCTAAGGAATAGTAGACAGCTCAATAAAGGAGAGTCAAACCTATGTGTTGAAGATGGAGCAAGAGTTGTTGCATTAGCTGTAGGAACTTATTTATTGACACTCCATAATGAGCTTGCTTTAGAGCTAGACTGTAACGCTCCCTTACTCGACTAATCGTTAATAGGATATGGAAGTGCTACTAAACTCATTTGTTTTAAAACCAATGATCAATTTATTGTATTAATATTTTTATTTCAATTTTCGAGTTTATTATTAGCGAAATATTTATTACCATATATTTTTTTATTTAAAATATGCAACTACTAATGTGAATAATTTGATTTAAAAGAACTCATTCAATTAAACTATAAAATTTAGAAATATATTTACAAATAATCCTATATATCAAAAAAATTCATTCCTTATAAATATTACATGCTACAAATTTATATCAAAAAAATTCTTAAATTTAATTTTTACAATATAATTTTCAAAACATACAGAAAGAAACTAGACAGCTGATATCTGATCTTTGGGTTCCTCTTATCTTCAGTCGCCCTAATGTAACAGCTACGTCTATTTATCTGCGTGTGAAACACACGCGTTAAGCTACTAGCTTAGTGGTATGTTTGGCAACTATTCAATAATTATATAAATATTTCCAAAATAGACATTTAAAAACTACAATCAACTTACTAAGCATGCCAAATATTCAGATAATATTAAAACTATTTATGTCATGAAAAATATACAATTTATCAATTTTAACGTTCATTTCATTAAGCATGCTTGAAATTTCTTAACAATTCAAAATATAAAATTTATAATATAAATTTCATAATTCACTTTTTTTTGTTTAATAGCCCATGACATCTTAGACCGGAACTAAACACTGGATACAGGGTTTCTGCTCTCCGGCAGTATAATCGATGCCTACATAATTATTTTATAACTTAGTGTTTAACACTTACATTTCCAATAACAACTCAGCACCTTTTGGGTGCCTATCTAATTTCAAATTCAACACTATTTCTTAGTGCTTACATAATTTCAAATCAGCACTATTTTTTAGTGCCTATGTAAATTAAAGCACTATTATTTTTAATGCCTACATTTCTATCCTTTTATTGGCATGCCAACTTATCCTAATTTCTAGTTCTCGACAAGATGTTATAGGGCTTAATTATATTTGTTACCTTTATTATTATTTACATAAGTTATGTATGTAACACTAATATAAATACCAAATAAATGCAATAATTTCCATTAAACATTTTAAAACCTCATACTTGCTCATTTAATCATTATAACTACAAGAAAATCAAACAATATAGTTTTCTATCTCAAAATCCCACAATCAACACATATGTGTAAACTACCCTACTCTGGACAGCATTTCTTCCTTATGTTTCCCTATATTTTTTGTCCATTTTTAGATAAACTTTGGACAAGTAATCATCTAACAAAATACAGGTACATGCCTTATCTTTAATTTCCAACTAGAATCACATTAAATCAAATTTTTTAGCAAAAGTTATGGATTTTCTTCTAAGTTACGTTCATTCTAATCTGCCCAGTATTTTACTGGATAGATTTCTGCCTTATTTTACTCTATATTTTTCATCCATTTTTAATGAATGAAGTAAAGTTTTAATAATTTCTTTTATGTATTTTAGGAACTCAAATTGACAAGGATCTAGTTCAAAGGAGCAAAGGAAAAGAGAAAGAGCAGTAAAGAGAAAGAAAAGAAAAAAAAGAGAGATTTGTACATAACCTAAGGCAATAGCCTATGTCTTTTTTTTTTTAAGTTGCATGATATGAGCATTTGGCATGTTAATGATTTTAAATTAATAGTATTTTGTGATAAAGTTGTGAGATGCACCTGTGTCGATCAGGGCTTCCTCTAGTGAAACAAAGTTGTGAGATGGACCTGTGTCGACCAGGGCTTTGGCGACTTTTCCATTGATGGTTTCATCCACAAACATGAGTCCCTTGGGGGTCGTCAGGGCACTCTGCAATGCACCAAGAAGCCACAAAGATCCCATCTTTGCATCTTCATCCGCCTCACTTCCGTTTTGATCATGAGTGGAGGGAACTAAAGCATTCAATGATTTCCTTTTTGGACATTCACATGCCCAATGAGGTCTGTTGCATATGAAGTACGTCACACAGGGATTTGAGGCACCATGTTATTCCTTTTTCTTTCCCTTGTCTCAAGGTTTGAATGAGGAGCCTTCTTTGTGATTTTTATGGCTCTGACTCTTGGCATGGCCTCCCCCACTCTTTCCTCCACCAAAATTTCTATCTGCTGCCCTCGAGCCTTCTTTGTTTAAGGAGTAATCAATAAGACTTTCGGCAACCGCAATGGCCAAGACAGGTCTTGGACACCACATCGCTTGAGCTCAAGGTTAGCCCATGATTGGAGTCCATCCATGAATAAGAATAATGCAACCTTATCCGATGTGTCAGGGACTTCTAGCAGTAAGGTTGTGAACTCCTTCACATATTCCCTTATGCTACCTATATGCTTCAGTCGACGAATCCGGCCCCTCGCCTCTTCTTCAGCATTTATAAGGAAGAATTGACTTTTGAACTCCCTTTTGAAGTCCTCAAAGGTGTCAATTGTGCATACCCCACATTGCACATCTTCATGCCTTCATCTCCACCACAGCATAGCAGTGTCAGACAGATACATGGCAGCAGTTTGGATCTTGCTGGCATGGTCCGTTATGCCAGTAGCCTCAAAGTATTGTTTCAACCCCCATAGGAAGTTCTCAACTTCCCTAGAATTCCTAGCACCATTCAAGGTCTTTGGCTTTGGAACTTCCACCTTCTTGGCCTCAATGATGGTGGTTGTATTAGTTCCCGAGGCCATAGCCCGCTTAGATCACCATCCATATCCTTAACTCTAAGCAACATATTAAAAATTTCTCTTGGGAAAAGATCATGTACCTTGGCAAGTTTGGCCTTCAACCCATCAATCTCTTGCGTTAACCCACTATCTTGCTCATTGAAGTACATCTTAACCTTTACATGGATCTCCGCATCTTCAGCCTCTAAGTCGTTGCAACATTCCTCCAAGTTGTTCACTCAGTCGAACAGCTCCCCCAAGCTGTCCTGAGCACTCTCAACATATGCTTCCAAGCTAGAAATCATGTCTTTTGACTTGGCTTGAGACTCCTTACTTGGTGGTTTCCGAACTTCCTCATGACCACGCTCCGTTGGTGGAACTTCCACGCTAGTTGTAGTTGGGGCAGTAGCCTTCATTATGCCAAAGGTAGTAAAGCTTCAAACCAAAGCTTTGATACATACTGTCAAGACCCTAGACTTCAACTAGCAATCATGTGGCACTTAGCATAGTTCGTTTCACTAAGCTTACTTTCCAACCCAACAAAACACTCCAAAGAGACTAGAAAGGGACTTACAGATTTAGAGGATTCAATAGCAAAGAAAGAACACAAGAGAGTTTGTGAAGAATGCTTTGTATTTCTCTAGAGAGGTTATCTTACAACTTCACAAGGATTTTCGAGGGTCATACAAATGAAGGCCAAGAGGCCTATTTATAATATGGCACCAAGCCTAAGGTTATGCCACAAGTTTCTAGATCCTTCCAAGTCTAGAATGTACAAGACTGTCTACATTATTTAGTTTTGTCTACAACATGCCATAAGGTTCTAGGACCTTCTAGTAGAGTCTAGCCAACTCTAAAGTTTCTAGGAATGTCTAGTTCCTTCATGTAAATTCAAGGATGCTCTTGAAGCTTCTAGGGACTTCTACATCCTTTATAAACCATCCAACATGTTCTAGAATATTCCAACGCCTTCTAGCACCTTCCAGCACCTTGTAGCACAATTTATTTTGATTTTGAGGGACAATTTGAGTGGGACGTAACACCCCCCCATCGCGCCTTCAAGCTTGAACCTTTCTATGTGATCTTTGAACTGCCAAAAAGAGTCTTTAGGTTCCCAGCTTGCCTCTATGTCCAAGGCATTCTTCCATTTGACTAAGTATTCTTGATAACTTGGTACACCCCTACACCGAATTAGGCGGTCTGCTAAGATAGAATCCACTTCTCTATCAAATGAGGTTACTGCCGTAGTGGGTGCCCTCTTCGATTCTCCTCAACTTGCATCTTCCTCATCTCTATGATAAGGCTTCAACATGCTTACATGAAAGACTGAGTAGATCTTTAGCTTAAGAGGTAGTTGTAGCTTGTAAGACACCTTACAGACCTGTTTAAGGACTAAAAATGGCCCTTCGTATTTCTGCACCAACCCCTTATGAACCTTCTGCAATGACTTAAACTGTTGGGGCAATAACTTGACTAGGACCAAATCTCCTTCCTGAAACTCAACCATCCTCCTTTTCTTGGCAGCCCACTTCTTCATCTTTTTATATGCCATGTTTAAATAGGCTTGGGCTAACTCAACTTGGTCATGCCATGCCTTAGCAAATTTGAAAGCAGCAAGACTCTTTCCCTCATAGCTTGTGGCCAAAGCATGAGGGGTCATAGGTTGTTGTCCCATAATGATCTCAAAGGGACTCTTGCCAGTGGATTCACTTTATTGCAAGTTGTAAGAGAATTGGGCTACATCCAGAAACTTAGCTCAATCATGTTGGTTGGCACTAACAAAGTGCCTGAGATAAAGCTCCAGTAGTGCATTGGCACATTCCATCTATCCATCACTTTATAGATAAAAACTTGTCGAGAAGTTCAAGTCTGATCCCAGCAACTTAGACAACTCTATCCAGAACTTCCCAGTAAATCATGGGTCTCAATCACTTACAATGTTAGATGGAATTCCCCAATGTTTCACAACATGTTTGAGGAACAACTGTGCAGTCTCATCCACAGTCCAATCCGCCGAGGCAGGTATGAAGGTTGCATACTTGCAGAGGCGATCAATGACTACTATTATGCTGCCAAAGCCTTTTGATTTTGGCAAGCAAGTGATGAATTCCATTGAAACACTCTCCCATGGTCTCTCTGAAATAGGTAATGGTTCTAGCAAGCCACCGGGTGCATGCTGCTAAAACACCTAACTAGAACTAGACTTAGGATAGTTTGGCATGCCAAGCAGAAGGGGGGAGTATGATTAATTCCATTAATGGTATAATTAATGAAGTTGGTGATGGCACTATTATTGAAGTCGGTGATGGTACTATTATTGAAGCCGGTGATGACACTATTATTAAAGTCGGTGATGACACTATTATTAAAGCCGGTGATGACATTATTATTAAAGTCGGTGATGGCACTTATGTATGCCCTAATCATATTACCCGAATGGCACTCCTAAGTGCCTCGATGGCAACTATGTTATCCTAGTTAGGGTTTATAGGTGTTGTGAGCTATAAAGAAGTGATTGAAAACAAAAAGGGAATCATGAATTGTGATATGGATAATAATGATGATTTGATAAAGTAAATCAAATATGAGATATAATAATATAATTTGATGTTTATGCATGCTAGAATACTACAAGATCTATATTTGCATAAAAAGATGATTGGGCATAAATTGATATATGACAATGCATATTGCATGAAATAGTTTATTGTCTTATTTATATGCACCACTAAACCTAGAGCTTAGCGTGGACGTTTCTTTCCGCGCAAATATAGTGAAGAATAAGGAGACGATAGTAGTTAAAGGTAGCAATGGCTTAATTCAGTATAACAGTTTGTTTCAACCATTGTGGGTCACATAATTTGAATTTTATTTTATAGCATTTGTACAATAAACAGCACATTTTGTAAATAATATGTTATTATATAAAAATGTATTTTTTCTTTTCTTGTTAGGATTTTTTTTACACTACAAAGTAAATAAATAATAAATAAAGAAAAGAAAAAATATATATACGAGTGTCTTGTATTTATACATATATATGAAATGATGTTTTTAATCGATGAAGTCAGCATAGCACTCCCTTATCTGGGCACGTATTGCTGGGGTGAAGGGGTCTTATAGTTTTTGGTATTCGAGCCCTGTTTGGGCAGTTTTGGGATTTTAAAATGGTTTTCAAAAATAATTATGACATGTGTTTACCCATAATTAAGTGATAAAGTTGCTTCTTACTGATTGGAGACGTTACTTTATGATATAGGTAGAGTATGGATTCAGGGTCACAACACATTGTGGCCAAAGAAGGAGAAAGTAACGAGCCTACTGAAATAGAGGTTCATTGTGACTAAGTCATCCTCGAGCTACTGCATCTAGATTTTATACTAGCTCATCACGGGGATAGTCTGTTGCTAGCACCTGACAAATAGAGCTTATAAGGAACATGATAGATTTTCTACAAAGAGCATCATAACTAGCCTCGTCTCGGTTACAGTTTGAGAGACTGAGGAAGTTAGGGGTCTCCGATTTCTATGGTAAATGGGAAGATGACCACTCTGCGTCAGAGTTTTAGTTAGAACAAGCAGAGAGAGGCTTTGATCAGCTACATTGCACAGACGAGCATAAATATGAATATGCAATGTCTTTGTTATAGGTGGGTTTTGAAGAATGAATCATACTCATAAATGCAGCGGAAAAATAAAATTTTCAAAACCCGAAACAAAAGATCATACTTGTACTGTTAAAACTAATTCATATAAATATAGAGGTTAGAAATTATACTTTGTAATTTCTTATTTGTTCTTCAAATCTTCACTTTGTTGGGCTGTAGCAAACCACAACAATCCACATTAGGATGTCTCTAATGATAATCCACATGAAGAATGAAGAAGAAACTATCAAAAGAAATGGTTTGAACAAATTCAAAGTGCTATCTTTGAAAGTGTTCTTGAGAGAATTTTTGTTGTCTTAAAAATATTTTTTTTCAATATTTTCATGTCTATTTTCTGCCATTTGATGTCTTTTCTTTTTGAATCAAATTCAAAGAAAAGATGAAAAGTCAAAAATGGAGAAAAGGGAAATGAATGAATAGTAATTGGCCATAATTGGCCTAATTAAGGCCAAAATCTACCGTTGGCCAACGGGTGGGAGGCAACAGCACACTAGGCCTACTACGTCCGATCTCTTCCCGATCCATCCCGAAATAATTTTCTCATATTTTGGATCCTATCCAAGACCCTTTTACTCATTCTCCATATCTTCAATGCGTGTGACTCATTAGGTTCCCGATTATGTTGGCCACTTAAATTAACAATTAATTTAAGCAAGTCATGAGTACTATCTAGCAACATATCATAACCCCCAATTGATCGGAAAGTCAGTGGTTTGACTACGAACCTTTCCATAGACAATTTTCGTGCAATCATTTCATTCACCAATCTATACCCCACTTGGTTCAGAGTATGGACATGTGTTAACTCCCACTAGACTGACTATGTCACATCTAGTCTAGGTAATGTTAGTTCTTATCCTTGAGGCTCATTACTCTATTAAATATGTTATTGAAGACTATTTTTTTGACAATTCCACTCCAGCCAGAGATTCCCAAGTAATGACCACGACAAGAGGCCATAGGTATACACTCCTTCTATTAAGAGTGGTGAATCCTTTATTGGTTACCCAATTACCTTTGAATACCTCAAGTTGTATTCAATCACCACCCTTTGAGCAACCTCCCTGAGGCAACAAGGAATAGTGTCAAAATACAGAATCAATATTCAAGATATCCTTGAGTACCTTAAGTCTAAGGATACTTGCACCATTGCTATGATGAGACTATCATTGACATTTGAATAGATTATCCATATGATTGTCTCATAGTTTGTCATCCAATGTACTTAGCTACACTTAGGAAGCATCCACATGTTAACTCTAAATATCTCATGTTTATAGATTATGAGATCTACTACTCGATCCAATCAATGAGTGTAATATGTGCTAGTCTATCTGGATTAATAATGTACCATCTCATTAATCCTATGACTAAGGATAATTTTGATACTAACATAATTACATATGATAAGAATCTTAATATCATGATCTCATCATGATTTCCTTCATGCTATGTTATGTATCAATGACTTCATTAATTGATTTAAGATCACTTATCAATTCATATATCAAATGAACATCAAATTAATGAAAAAGCCTTTTATTAACCAAATAAATTTGTACAATAAGTGCTAAAGGTGATTGTCTTTAGAGCACTCCTCTAACAACAGGATCATGCATATGACTGGTGGCAGTCTGACTCATAAAGCACAGAGGCACCTGATCCCATGACCTGGGAATTCTTTCTAGAGAAATTCAATGAGCAATATATTCCTCCTATCCACACAAACGACAAGAAAATAGAGTTTTTGATGTTAAAACAAGGGAGCATGTTGGTAACAGAATATGAGAGAGAATTCACACATCTCTGCAATTATGCTAGTGGTATTGTATCTGTAGAGGCTGATAAATGCTGATGATTTGAAGATGGATTAAGAGACCCAATCAAGCTGCAGGTTTTAGCCCTATGCCTGATGAGTTTTCCTAGTTTGCTAGCATATGCTAGAACAGTTGAGAGAATTCTAACGACACAACAGCCAGCACAAGATAGAGGGTTTAGAAGACCCATGCCACAGCCAAGTGGAGTATAGTCGAGTGGCAAGAGAGCCAGATATTTTAGTGGCTAATTTTAGACTAGGGGTTCTAGTAGGCCTTCTTCTTTTAGATAGGGGCAACCTATGAGATCTGTATCTTCAGCAGCCAGTGCACCGACACAAACACCACATATATCTCTACCTTTACCAGAATGTCAGCATTGTGGTCATTCTTATCAAGGAGAGTGTTGGTGGATGACATGAGCGTGCTTGAGATGTGGCTCCAAAGATCATATGAGATGGGATTATCCTCTATTATAGCATGAAAAAGGTTTGGGGAGCATTGAGTGGATATAGACGCAAGCTTCTGGGTAAGGCAGAGGCCAAGGTCGAGGGCAAGGCAAATGAGGCTGATTATGGCCTAGTCAGTTTAGATTAGAGATAGTTGAGAGGTCAAAAGGTAGTAGAGCGACCCCAACCAAGGCATATGCCATGTGAGGTAGAGAAGAGCAGGATGCACCTGATGTCCTAATTGGTAAATTCCTTATCTTTGGCTTTGATACATGCATTGAAAGATGCGGGTTCAACAAATTCATACATATGCACACCACCATCTGGTTGAGAGGGTTTAGAACCACAAACTCTAGAATTTCAGATTCTTGGGACTAACCCGTTAGGGCACAGTGTGAATGTCATATCCGCTAATTTAGATCTAAGTCATACGAGTTGTTAAATCGACTCGTCGGTTTGATCGAAGTCTAAATTTGAATTTTTATCAAAAAATAATTAAAATAATGGAAATTAAGCATGGAAAATAGCTAATAAAGTGTTCAAAATATTTTAAGATGTTAAATTTTGGTAAAGGACTAAATTGTAAATTTTGAAAAGTTTAGGGGTTAATTTGTAATTTACCAAAAATTGGAGGATTAATTGGGATAATCATCAATTAAATACATGAATTGGGACATAAAATACATGTGGAGGCTGGCCACACCAAGTGGAAAATTTTAAGAAGCCAATTGACATGCATGAATACATGAATTAGACATTAAAATCACATGTGAGCTTAGGTGTCCCCATCTTAATAAATTTCGTCATTTTCTTCTTGATTATTTCTTCTTCTTTCTTATCCCTTTGTATCTAGAATTTTCCCATCATTGTCTTCCACGTTCCTATTATCATACATCAAAGTAAAATGAACACATTAATTGGACATTAATGAAAGCATCTAGATTATGCTTAGGTGTCCAATTATTAATCAATTTTGTCTTTATGCTCTTAATTGCCTCTCTTCTTCCTTATCCTTCCATCTAGAAAATTCTATTCTCCACACCAGCCCCATGTTTCCCCCTTGACAGCCATGGCCAAACCTTGTTCTAAGAAGAGAAAATGAGAAAGATGGGGAAAAAGGCATGAAAGAATAGAGTTCATGCAAAATTGATCAAAAGTAAGCTAGAGAAAATAAAAAGAAAGAAAAATTTTTTAAAACTAGGAAATAAAAGAAAACCTTAAGGTCTGGTTATAGGAGCAATGTAACACCCACTAAGTAGAGTTTAATTTGAATAATTTAGACCATATAAATAAATTGTGTTTTTGATTAAATAAAATTAAAAATATTAGCTATAAACAATTATGTGAAGATGATAATAATAATAATAATAATAATAATAATAATAATAATAATAATAAGAAGAAGAAGAAAAAGAAGAAAATTAAAATTAAAAAAAAAATTAAAATGAACAGTAAAATGGACAGCAGCAAAAAAAAAAAGGGGCAGAATACAAAAACGGGAAAAAGGGGCTGAATCCCAAATTCTCTTTTCTCCTTCATCTCTTCTTCTTTTTCATCCCTTTTTCTTCCTCCATATCTCAGATCAAATTACTCATCATCTTCTTCAAGAATTGCATCAAAAATCAGTCCAATTAAATCTAATCTTGGTAAGAAATATTTTCCCCATGATTATTGTGTTATTTGAACTGTTTAGGTTATATTTTGACAGAATATTGCACTCTATTTTTGATTATCTTGTGACTCGAATTTGGGGATGTGTTAAACATAAAAGTTGTTCATCTATGTCTTTTGTATCTCTCTGACAAATTTTATTGAACGATTTTGAGTATATGAAGAGATATGGTTATTGGGGTGAAACTGGTTCTGGAATACGTATCAACCAAATAACCTACGGATTTTGTAAAAATTGACCATCTTATTCGATTATTCTGAGTTTTTTTAAAACATAACAGTTGTAGGTATATATGTTATTGAAGTCTCTGAAAAATTTCGTATGAATTTCTCTTGTGTAGGTTGAGTTATTTTGAAATTAACCATGACTGTTCCTTGATTGAACTGGTTTCATATACCTGTGCAGTTCCAGTAATTTCGTCCTTATATTTCACCTATTTTTAGATCGAATTGGCCAAAGTTCAAAAAATAAGAGTTTTACTCCTATGTATTATCTAAATTTATGTGAAAGTTTCATCTTAAAATGTCATGTATTTTGTGAGTTATGAGCTGAACAAGTAAACTGGTCGGGTTGCTATTCTATGTTGAACCAGTTATATATCCTCCCCAATTTCAGACCATTAGAGACTGAATCAGGAAATGAGTTAAACATGAAATATGTTCCCAATTAACGTATATAACTTTATAAAAAGTTTCAGAATAATTGAAGCTACACATTGAAAGTTATGAATTTTTGAATTGGGTACCTTAAAACTGCCTAAGGACAAAAAACATGTCAATATTTAAAATTATACCAAATATTATGTAAAGGTTCAAAAATTCTACAATTTTAGTATATTTTAGTTTTATATGTTATAGTTAATCAGAATCAAGAATCATACAGATTGGATAATTGTAGGAAAAGTTATTAATCCAACAGTCCTTAGAGGTCTTATTCTAGCTTAATAGAAATTAAAATTATTTATTTAAGTTATATTAAGAATAAATATTTTATCAAGCTATTAATTAATTATATTTTTAAATTAGGATTTCAACAAGAAGAAGACCATCAAAAGTGAACAAGCTCTGAACTTATATTTTGGAAAAAGGAAAATACTATCGAGGTTTGTACATATATGTATTTTGTTTTGCCTTTATGCATGATTGTGTGTATGACATAAATTACATGTCACAATGATGAAATTATATATTATGGCATGTTTTAAGGTTGTAAGAATGTTATTAACTATGAACTTAATATTGTGTTAACATTTGATAAAATATTATGTTATTACATGGTTTTGAAATAAATTGTGAATATATGATTGTGTTAATATGAAATGAGTATTTGTTATAGAAACAAGTAATTAATTGTGTTAATTGCCCATTTCTCTACCTGAGGACTAACATAGGATAGATGGTGCACCATTAAGGGGGGAATTACGGTACCGATATGGATATTATTTAGGGACAGGGTGGCTTAAGCTCTGGGAGCGCCCCTGATCCTGATTATACACAGATGACATAATTATATTCAGTCAAGGTGGCTTAAGCTTCGCGAGCGCCCTTGACTTGAGATTATAGTGAGTAGGGTGGCTTAAGCTCCGCGAGCACCCCTATTTCACACCCCCATATCCGGACAGTCCGGGAATGAGATTTGGGCTGATATTAATTAAAGACTATGAAATGAAATGTGAAAAAAATTTATTATTGACATAAGTGACAAAACATGAAATGCTTACAAGAGGTAATGAGAATTTAGTTATTGAATATGATTTTTATGTTTATACTGTTATGTGATGTGGTTATTTCTTTTATATGAAATAAAAATTCAGTGTATCATGAATTATTTGAGACATGCATTTGTGTGACTGCTTGGAAAAAAAAAACTTATTACCTATATGTAACACTAAGCTAGAGTTAGCTTAGCGTGAGTTCTTCTCACGCAGGAATTGGAACTATAGACGGTAGGAGGTGAAGTGTTCAAGAAGGAAATCCAAGCTCATATCAGCAGAGACACAAGAAGCATAGTTAGAGGGTTGGTTATGTATTCTTATGTTTTTTTTTAGTTTGACTATGTATATGGTGTGGTAGACATATCTCATATATTAATATTATGTATGTAAATAATTATGTAACATAATCGGGTGCCATATGTGTATACAATATAAGGATATATATATATATATATATATATATATATATATATATATATAATTAGAACAATTTGCCTAAACCAAAATAAATAAATATATTAAGTTATTTAAAATGAAAAAAAAAATTCAATTTGAGCAGATTATCGAGTTAAGCTTGTGACATTCTTCTTATATATGTGGGATTATTCCTAATATATAAGTGGGGCGTCACATTTAGTGGTATTAGAGCAGGTTTAGGCATTTCTAGGCCTAGGTGTGAAATGAGATATGAGGTTTAAATATACATGTGTCTTATATAATTCTGATATGGGCTTTCTTCTTGGCAACTTGTAGGATTGTAGGTAGATGTCTTCTGATGAACGAGATATGGCTGAGAGTACCGGCTCTCCTGATACTAGGACACCTCATCAGCCTAGTGCAGCAAGTGTGCAAAGGCAAGATGCTGCTCCAAATCCCCCACCACATGCAGCAGAACAGATTGACCCTGGTCAAAATCCATTTATACAACAGATGACTGGATTATTCCAACAGATGGTACGAGCCATTCCCCAATCTATCCCAGTGCCACCACCTAGACAAAAAGTAACAATTGATAAGGTTCGTAAGTATGGGGCTTCAGATTTTTACGGTAAGAGAGATGAAGATCCAGCTGCAGCTGAGTATTGGTTGGAAAAGACTGAAAGAATTTTTAAAGAGTTGCAAGTGGAAACAGATGACAAAGCTAGATTTGCTACTTCTCTACTCCAAGATGAGGCATATGATTGGTGGAAATCAGTTCTTACCAAGCCAAATATGGTGGAACCGGTCTCATGGGATTCCTTCCTTTCTGAATTTAAAGAGCAGTATATTCCGTTGATCTATATTGATGAGAAAAAGAAAGAGTTCATGAATCTCAAGCAAGGTAAAATGTCAGTGACTGAGTATCAGCGGGATTTTACCAGACTGAGCAAGTATGCCCCTGAATTAATTGCAAATGAAAGAGATAAATGTAGAAGATTTGAAGATGGCCTTAATGAAGAGGTTGGAGATATTTTGACTGCTCTTCAGCATAATAATTTTTCTCAGCTAGTTTCTGCAGCACTCATCCTTGAAAAAAGGAAAAAGAGGAAAATAGAAGAATCTTCCAAAAAGTTAGCTACTTCTAAGACTCAATTTACTGGAAAGAAGAGTCGTTTCTTTACTAGTCGTTCACTGAATAGAGGACATGGAAAAAGTTTTAGCTATTCACAGACAGGGTCTTTTAGGAGGGGGCCGCCCTCTAAGGTACCTTCTGCTACAGCCAGTTCACAACCTCAGGTTAGCAAGGAAGTTATACCGGTATGTCCCATTTGCAATAGGAACCATCGGGGGGAATGTTGGCGTGCCACAGGTGCTTGCTATATATGTGGGTCCAAAGAACATCTACGAAGGAATTGTCCACTCTTGACAGGTGGTACACCTACTCAAACTACTAGGTCAGCTCCAACTCAGCCTGGAGTTCAGTTCAGAGGAGGACCAGGCCGACCGAGGCAGGCTGTTTCAGAGACAGTGAATAGACCTGGATCTAGCAGAGCTCAAACCCGAGCCTATGCCATGAAAGCTAAAGAAGATCAGGCGGCAACAGATGTTATTGTTGGTATGTTTTCATTATATGATTTTGACATGTGTGCACTCATAGATCCGGGTTCCACACATTCCTATATTTGCACTAGTACACCTAGTCAACATAATATGATTAAAGAAAACCTAGAATATGGAATTGAAGTTAAAAATCCTTTGGGTCACATTGTAATAGTGAATAAAGTATTTAGGAATTGTCCTTTGGTTGTGCATGGGAAGGAGTTTTCTGCAGACTTGATTGAGTTGCCTTTCCATGAGTATGATGTCATATTAGGCATGGATTGGCTTTCACGTCACGAAGCAGTGGTGGATTGCAAGTCTAAATTTGTGGTACTTAAAATAGAAAATCAGGAGGCAATTATTGTAAAAGGGGAATTATTTTCACAACATCCTCGAGTCATATCCATAATGAAAGCCCAGAGATTGATGAGAAAAGGGTGTGAAGCTTATTTGGCCCATGTGATTGACACCAGAAAAGGAGGTTCAAATCTTGAAGATATCCCGGTGGTAAATGAATTTCCAGATGTCTTTCCTGATGACTTACCTGGGTTACCTCCGGAGAGAGAGGTAGAATTTACTATTGATCTTGTTTCAGGAACTATGCCTATATCAAAGACACCATACAGAATGGCCCCATCAGAGATGAAAGAACTTAAGACACAATTGCAAGAACTTCTTGATAAGGGTTTCATTAGACCAAGTACATCCCCATGGGGTGCACCAGTATTGTTTGTGAAAAAGAAAGATGGATCTTTGAGGCTATGTATTGATTATCGACAGTTGAATAAGGTGACCATCAAGAACAAGTACCCATTACCGCGGATTGATGATCTCTTTGACCAACTGAAAGGTGCAGGAGTATTTTCCAAGATAGATTTGAGATCTGGTTATCATCAATTAAGGGTGAAGACGGAGGATATTGCTAAAACTGCATTCAGAACCAGATATGGTCATTATGAGTTTTTGGTTATGCCATTTGGGCTGACCAATGCTCCAGCAGCATTTATGGATCTTATGAATAGGATCTTCAGGCCACATCTTGATCAATTTGTTGTTGTTTTCATTGATGATATTTTGGTGTATTCTAAAGATTCAGAAGAACATGAAAAGCATTTGAGAATAGCATTGCAGACTCTCAGAGAATATAAGCTCTATGGAAAACTCTCAAAATGTGAGTTTTGGTTAAATGAAGTGACATTTTTGGGACACATTATCTCTGCAGAAGGCATTAAAGTGGATTCTAGCAAAGTTGAGGCAATTATGAGTTGGAAACCTCCAAGGAATGTGACCGAGGTCAGAAGTTTCTTGGGTTTAGCTGGATATTATCGGAGATTTGTCAAGGGTTTTGCAATGATGGCTTCTCCTTTAACAAGACTATTAAGAAAGGATGTTAAATTTGAGTGGACAGATAAGTGTCAAGCTAGTTTTGATAAGCTCAAAAGTATGCTCACTAAGGCCCCTGTTTTGACACAGCCGATTCCTAATAAGGAGTATGTCATTTATAGTGATGCTTCTCATAATGGATTGGGTTGTGTATTGATGCAAGATGGAAAGGTGGTTGCTTATGCTTCTAGACAGTTAAAGCCGCATGAGAAGAATTATCCTACCCATGATCTAGAGTTGGCAGCTATAGTTTTTGCATTGAAGATTTGGCGCCATTATTTATATGGGGAGAAGTGTTTTATTTACACAGATCACAAGAGTTTGAAATATCTTCCCTCACAGAAAGAATTGAATTTGAGGCCGAGAAGATGGCTAGAACTAATAAAGGATTATAATTGTGTGATTGACTATCATCCAGGCAAAGCTAATGTAGTAGCAGATGCTTTGAGAAGAAAGATGGTGGCAGAGTTGCACCTTCAACTCACTCTTATGCAGGAAATCAAGGATGCACAAAGACAAGACAAAAAGTTAATTGAATTAGCTGAGTTGATCTCTAAGGGGGAGAGACATGGATTCACTATGGACTTAGATGGTAGATTGTTCTATCAAGACAGATTATGTGTGCCTAGTGTAGAAGATCTTAGACAGAGGATTCTTAGAGAGGCCCATGAAAGCAAATATGTTATGCACCCAGGGAGTAAAAAGATGTACCAAGAGTTGAAGAGTAGATACTGGTGGGTAGGTATGAAAAAGGACATCACAGAGTACACTTCAAAATGTTTAACTTGTCAGCGGTTCAAGGCGGAACATCAAGTACCTTCGGGGTTGCTACATCCAATTTCTATTCCAGAATGGAAGTGGGAACGGATCACTATGGATTTTGTGACTGGATTGCCTTTGACTCTAAAGAAACATGATACTGTATGGGTCATAGTGGACAGATTTACAAAGTCAGCACATTTCTTACCTATCAGAAAGGACTATCCACTGAATAAATTGGCAGAAATTTATATGAATGAAGTTGTGCGACTTCATGGAGTGCCTGTTTCTATTGTGTCTAACAGAGATCCTCGTTTCACATCTCAATTTTGGGGTAGTCTACAACGAGCTCTAGGTACTAAGCTCAATTTCAGCACAGCTTTTCATCCGCAGACAGATGGACAATCAGAAAAAGTCATTCAGATTCTAGAAGATATGATGAGAAGTTGTGTCATCGAATTTAAAGGTAGCTGGGACAAATATCTTCCTTTAATGGAATTCGCCTATAATAACAGCTATCAGTCTAGTATCCAGATGACTCCATATGAGGCACTTTATGGTAGGAAGTGTCGAACACCTATATGTTGGACAGAGCTCAGCGAGAGAAAACTTATAGGACCAAACCTAGTGCAAGAGACAGAAGAAAAAGTGAAAGTTATTCATGAAAGACTTAAAACAGCTACAGATAGACAAAAATCATACGCTGACCTGGAAGAAAGTTTTGCGATTTGGAGAGAAAGGCAAGTTAAGTCCAAGGTTCATCGGACCATATGAAATATTAGAAAGAGTTGGACCTGTTGCTTATAGACTCGCTTTACCACCGGAGATGAGTCAAATACATGATGTCTTCCATGTCTCAATGTTAAGACGATATAGATCAGATCCTAATCACATCATACCTGCTGAAAGCATTCAGGTGAGACAAGATTTAACATATGAAGAAGAACCAGTCCAAATTTTAGCAAAAGAAATTAAGGAACTGAGGAACAAGCGAGTACCATTAGTGAAGGTACTATGGATGAATCATGCAATTGAAGAAGCAACATGGGAAAGCGAGGAGGTGATGAAAGCTCAATACCCTCACCTGTTCAATGACGATACATAGGTATGTTTTAAGGACGAAACATCTTAAGGGGGAGAGAATTGTAACACCCACTAATTAAAGTTTAATTTGAATAATTTAGACCATATAATTAATTGTGTTTTTTATTAAATAAAATTAAAAATATTAGCTATAAACAAATATGTGAATATGATAATAACAATAATAATAATAATAATAATAATAATAATAATAATAATAAGAAGAAAATTAAAATTAAAAAAAAAAAAAATTAAAATGAACAGTAAAATGGACAGCAGCAAAAAAAAAAAGGGCAGAATACAAAAACGGGAAAAAGGGGCTGAATCCCAAATTCTCTTTTCTCCTTCATCTCTTCTTCTTCTTCATCCCTTTTTCTTCCTCCATATCTCAGATCAAATTACTCATCATCTTCTTCAAGAATTGCATCAAAAATCAGTCCAATTAAATCTAATCTTGGTAAGAAAAATTTTCCCCATGATTATTGTGTTATTTGAACTGTTTAGGTTATATTTTGACAGAATATTGCACTCTGTTTTTGATTATCTTGTGACTCGAATTTGGGGATGTGTTAAACATAAAAGTTGTTCATCTATGTCTTTTGTATCTCTCTGACAAATTTTATTGAACGATTTTGAGTATATGAAGAGATATGGTTATTGGGGTGAAACTGGTTCTGGAATACGTATCAACCAAATAACCTACGGATTTTGTAAAAATTGACCATCTTATTGGATTATTCTGAGTTTTTGTAAAACATAAAAGTTGTAGGTATATATGTTATTGAGGTCTCTGAAAAATTTCATATGAATTTCGCTTGTGTAGGTTGAGTTATTTTGAAATTAACCATGACTGTTCCTTGATTGAACTGGTTTCATATACCTGTGCAGTTCCAGTAATTTCGTCCTTATATTTCACCTATTTTTAGATCAAATTGGCCAAAGTTCAAAAAATAAAAGTTTGACTCCTATGTCTTATCTAAATATCTGTGAAATTTTCATCTTAAAATGTCATCTATTTTGTGAGTTATGATCTGAACAAGTAAACTGGTCGGGTTGCTATTGTATGTTGAACCAGTTATATATCCTCCCCAATTTCAGACCCTTAGAGACTGAATCAGGAAATGAGTTAAACATGAAATATGTTCCCAATTAACGTATATAACTTTATAAAAAGTTTCAGAATAATTGAAGCTACACATGGAAAGTTATGAATTTTTGAATTGGGTACCTTGAAACTGCCTAAGGACAAAAAACATGTCAATATTTAAAATTATACCAAAAATTATGTAAAGGTTCAAAAATTCTAAAATTTTAGTATATTTTATTTTTACATGTTATAGTTAATCAGAATCAAGAATCATACAGATTGGATAAGTGTAGGAAAAGTTATTAATCCAACAGTCCTTAGAGGT
Source organism: Triadica sebifera (assembly GCA_023653625.1). Lineage (NCBI taxonomy): Eukaryota > Viridiplantae > Streptophyta > Magnoliopsida > Malpighiales > Euphorbiaceae > Triadica > Triadica sebifera. The sequence continues at coordinate 10,476,127 of CM042903.1, read as the reverse complement.
CTTATTCTAGCTTAATAGAAATTAAAATTATTTATTTAAGTTATATTAAGAATAAATATTTTATCAAGCTATTAATTAATTATATTTTTAAATTAGGATTTCAACAAGAAGAAGACCATCAAAAGTGAACAAGCTCTGAACTTATATTTTGGAAAAAGGAAAATACTATCGAGGTTTGTACATATATGTATTTTGTTTTGCCTTTATGCATGATTGTGTGTATGACATAAATTACATGTCACAATGATGAAATTATATATTATGGCATGTTTTAAGGTTGTAAGAATGTTATTAACTATGAACTTAATATTGTGTTAACATTTGATAAAATATTATGTTATTACATGGTTTTGAAATAAATTGTGAATATATGATTGTGTTAATATGAAATGAGTATTGGTTATAGAAACAAGTAATTAATTGTGTTAATTGCCAATTTCTCTACCTGAGGACTAACATAGGATAGATGGTGCACCATTAAGGGGGGAATTACGGTACCGATATGGATATTATTTAGGGACAGGGTGGCTTAAGCTCTGGGAGCGCCCATGTTCCTGATTATACACAGATGACATAATTATATTCAGTCAAGGTGGCTTAAGCTCCGCGAGCGCCCTTGACTTGAGATTATAGTGAGTAGGGTGGCTTAAGCTCTGCGAGCGCCCCTATTTCACACCCCATATCCGGACAGTCCGGGAATGAGATTTGGGCTGATATTAATTAAAGACTATGAAATGAAATGTGAAAAAAATTTATTATTGACATAAGTGACAAAACATGAAATGCTTACAAGAGGTAATGAGAATTTAGTTATTGAATATGATTTTTATGTTTATACTATTATGTGATGTGGTTATTTCTTTTATATGAAATAAAAATTCAGTGTATCATGAATTATTTGAGACATGCATTTGTGTGACTGCTTGGAAAAAAAACTTAATACCTATATGTAACACTAAGCTAGAGTTAGCTTAGCGTGAGTTCTTCTCACGTAGGAATTGGAACTATAGACAGTAGGAGGTGAAGTGTTCAAGAAGGAAATCCAAGCCCATATCAGCAGAGACACAATAAGCATAGTTAGAGGGTTGGTTATGTATTCTTATGTTTTTTTTTTAGTTTGACTATGTATATGGTGTGGTAGACATATCTCATATATTAATATTATGTATGTAAATAATTATGTAACATAATCGGGTGTCATATGTGTATACAATATAAGGATATATATATATATATTTATATATATTTTTAATTAGAACAATTTGCCTAAACCAAAATAAATATATATATTTAGTTATTTAAAATGAAAAAAAATTCAATTTGAGCAGATTATCGAGTTAAGCTTGTGACATTCTTCTTATATATGTGAGATTATTCCTAATATATAAGTGGGGCGTCACAAGCAAGGAAGTGAAGGTAAGGAACGCAAATTGACCAAGAGCTAGCTCAAAGGAGCAAAGTAAAGAGAAAGAAAATAAAAAAAAGAGAGGTTTGTGCATAACCTAAGGCAATAGCCTATTTTATTTCATTTTTTTTATTCGTATGATTTGATTATTTGGCATGTTAATGATTCTGATTTAATAGTATTTTGTGATGAAAATCTTGGGGATGCATGTTTCCTAGACTTATGATTTAATTTGGTAAAAATTGAATGTAATTAGTTTGTATGTTCCTTGCTAGAAATGGATGAGTAGTGAGTACTTAAACTGTTATAACGTAATTTCTGGAGCTCAGTTTTGCATGTTCTTTATTGGGTTTGAAAGCTAAGACATAGTGTTATAACTTTCATTTAGACCGTAAAACATAAATATGTCTGTAATTATCTAGAAAAATTCATAAAGTTCGGTCATAGAATCTATCCAGAAAATTCTGGGCAGAATTGTTAGTGATGAGCAGTAAGTACTTAAACTGTTATAACTTGATTTCTGGAGTTTGGAATTGTGTGTTCTTTGTTTGGTTTGAAAGATAAGACATAGGGCTATATTTTTTATTAGACCACAACATCTGAATATGTTTGTAAGTTTCCAGAAAAATTCATAAAGTTCAAATTTAGAATCTGTCTAGAAAATTCAAGGCAAAATTGTTAATGACCAGTCAGTGTTGATTATATCATTTCTTTTCATACAAAACTTAGAATTAAGTGATACTAGTTGAGTATTAAAGCTAAGAGCTAGACCTAAAATTGTTTAGACCTTGTAACTAAATTCAAATTATAACAGGACCAAATTAAGGACCAAAATAGAGAATAGAATCTGTCAGTGACAGGGAAGCATATGAGTTGAGGAATGAAATGAGTAAAATGATGAGAACCTTGTTATATTATGTAAATATTATTTTAATTGAGTGATTATGTGATTATTTTGAGACATTAAATGCATGAAAAGTTTGAATTTAATTGCTATGAATTTTAATGAGATTGTATAAGCCCTAGAAACCTAACTAGAACCAACTTAGGATAGTTTGGCAGGCCAAGTAGGGGGGAATATGATGAAATGAAAACCATTAATGGTATAATTATTGAAGTCGGTAATGGCACTGTTATCTATGCTGGTAATGGCATTGTTATCTACACCGGTAATGGCACGGTTATCTATGCTGGTAATGGCACTGTTATCTACATCGATAATGGCACTTCTATGCGTACATCATATTGCCCGGGTAGCACTCCTAAGTGCTTGGATGGCAACTCCATTATCCTAGTTAGTGATTCATGGGTGTTAAGGGCAATGAAAAACTATGGATAATAATGGTTTGATAAAGTAAAATAAATATACGATATAAAAGAATAAAATTTATGAAATGTATGGTTACATTTAAAAAATGATTGAGTGTAGTGTGTTAGAGTAGTGCTCTAAAGGCAATCACCTTTAGCACTTATTGTACAAATTTATTTGATTAATAAAAGGTTTTTTCATTAATTTGATGTTCATTTGATATATGAATTGATAAGTGATCTTAAATCAATTAATGAAGTCCTTGATACATAACATAGCATGAAGGAAATCATGATATTGAGATTCTTATCATGTGTAATTATGTTAGTATCAAAAGTATCACTAGTCATAGGATTAATGAGATGGGACATTATTAATCCAGACAGACTAGCACATGTTACACTCCTTGATTGGATCGAGTAGTAGATCTCATAATCTATAAACATGAGATGTTTAGAGTTAACATGTGGATGCTTGCTAAGTGTAGCTAAGTACATTGGATGACCAACTATGAGACAATCATATGGATAATCTATTCAAATGTCAATGATAGTCGCATCATAGCAATGGTGCAAGTATCCTTAGACTTGAGGTACTCAAGGATATCTTGAATATTGATTATGTGTTTTGACACTATTCCTTGTTGCCTCAGAGAGGTAGCTCATAGGGTAGTGATTTGATACAGCTTGAGGTATTCGAATGTAATTGGGTAACCAACAAAGGATTCACCACTCTTGATAGAAGGAGTGTATACCCATGGCCTCTTGTTGTGGTCATTACTCAAGAATCTCTGGCTGGAGTGGAAATGTCATAAAGATAGTCTTCAATGACATATCTAATAGAGTAATGAGCCTCAAGGACAAGAACTAACATTACTTGGACTAGGCGTGACGTAGTCATTCTAGTGGGAGTTGACACATGTCCATACTCTGAACCAAGTGGGGTATAGAATGGTGAAAGGAATAATTGCATAGAAATTGTCTATGGAAAGATTCGTAGTCAAACCACTGACTTTTCGGTCAATTGGGGGTCATGATGTGTTGCTAGATAACGCTCATGACTTGCTTAAATTAATTGTTAATTTAAGTGGCCAACATAATCGGGAACCTAATGGGTCACACGCATTGAAGATATGGAGAATGAGTAAAATAGTCTTGGATAAGATCCAAAATATGAGAGAATTATTTTAGAATTGATCGCGATGAGATCGCACGAAAAAACCGTACGGGTTTGTACGGGCCCACGCGGGCTAGGTTGGCTGCTGGCCAGCCTTGCGGGCCAGTTGGGCTGTCTAGTGGCAGCCCGTAGTAGGCCCAGCATGCCTCCAACTTCCATCCATTGGCCAACGGCTGTAATTGGCCATAATTAGGCCAATTATGGCCAATTACTATTCATTAGTTGCCATTTTCTCCATTTTTGACTTTTCATTTTATTTTTGAATTTGATTCAAATAGAAAAGACATCAAATGACATAAAATAGACATGAAAATATTTTTTGTGAAAAAAAATATTTTTAAGACAACAAAAATTCTCTCAAAAACACTTTCAAAGCTAGCACTTTGAATTTGTTCAAACCATTTTCTCTTGATAGTTTCTTCTTCATTCTTTGCATGGATTATCATTAGAGACATCCTAATGTGGATTGTTGTGGTTTGCTACAACCCAAAAAAGTGAAGATTTGAAGAACAAATAAAAATTACAAGGTATAATTTTTAACATTTACATTTATATAAATTAGTTTTAATGGTACAAGAATGATCTTTTGTTTTGGGTTTTCAAAAATTTTATTTTTCGCTGTGTTTATGAATATGATTCATTCTTGAAAACCTAACATTGTGAACATAAAAGAAACTATTGAAAATAAAAAGGGAATCATGAATTGTAAAATGAATAATAATAATGATTTGATAAAGTTAAACAAATATAGGATACAAGAATATAATTTGGTGTTATGCATGTTAGAATACTATGGCATAAAAAGGTTAAGGAAAATAAAAAAAAAATAATGACTTGTAACATGGTTAATTATGATGGGTTATATAATAATGTGTTAATAAAATAAATAAGTATGAGATAAAATAATATAATTTGATGTCTATACATGCTAGAATACCATGATGTATATTTTCATGAGAATATGATTAAGCATGAGTTGATATATGATAATGCATGATTGCATAAAATAGTTTATTGCCTTGTATATTATCTTGTAAATTTTATTTTGCAGTAGTTGTAAAATAAACAGTATGTTTTGTAAAGAACATGTTATGATATAAAAATATAGTTTATCTTTCATGCTATGATTTCTTTTATAATGAAAAGTAAATAAATAGTAAATGAAAAAAATTTATGAACGATTTTCATGTATACAAATTTTAAAAATGATATTTTAACCGATGAAGTCAACGTAGCACACCCTCATTCGGGCATGAGCTGCTAGGGTGAGGGGGTGTTACATTGAGGGTTAGCAAGGCATTTAGGGTTGCCCTATTGAAATTCAAGGTAGCAAATTCCCAGCAGACTTGATAGAGTTACCATTCCATGAGTTCGATGTGATCTTGGGAATGGATTGGTTTGCTCCTTACAGAGTGGTAGTGGATTATGGAAGGAATGAGATGATCATCAAAATTCCAAAGTAAGATATGATAGTAGTGATGGGTGAGAATAGAGGATATCCAGATAGTGTGATATCAGTGTTGAAAGCTCAAAAACTCATTAGTAAGGGGTGTGAAGCATACTTAGCGTATGTAGTGGATATAGAAAAAGTATGTCCGAAGTTAGTGGATATTCCTACTGTTAGTGAGTTTCCTAATGTGTTTCCAAAGGAGTTACTAGGGTTACCTCCAGATAGAGAAATTGAGTTTGCTATTGATTTGTACCCAGCACCACTCCTATTTCCATTATACCATATAGGATGACACCAATGGAGTTGAAAGAGTTGAAGATGCAGTTGTAAGAGTTGTTAGATAAGGGATTTATATGACCTAGTGTATCACCGTGGGGTGCTCTGGTGTTATTTGTGAAGAAGAAAGATGGCACCGTCCATCTTTGTATCCACTATAGGCAGTTTAATAGGGTTATTGTTAAGAATAAATACCTCTGCCTAGGATTGATGACTTATTTGATCAATTGAAGGGTGCAACCATATTTTCAAAGATAGATCTTCAATCAGGGTATCATCATCTAAAGATCAAAGAGTAAGATGTACCTAAGATGAAATTCAAGACTTGTTATGGTCATTATGAGTTCCTGGTAATGACCTTTGGATTGACGAATGCATTGGCAGCTTTTATGGACCAAATGAACTAAGGATTTAGGCCATATCTTGATCAATTTGTAGTGGTGTTTATTGATGAAATTCTTGTCTACTCTAGAGACTAAGTAGAACATGATCAACATCTTAGAATAGTATTGCAAACACTGAGGGAGAAGCAGTTGTAAGCAAAGTTATCAAAGTATGAGTTTTGGCTTGAAGTAGTCAGTTTTCTAGGTTATGTAATTTCAGCAGAAGGTATTCGGGTTAACCTTAGTAAAATCGAGGCTATTCTTAATTGGAAACCACTTTGAAATGTGATAGAAGTGAGAAGTTTCCTTAGATTAGCCGGATATTATAGAAGATTTGTAAAGGGATTTTCCTCCTTAGCGACTTTGTTGACACGATTGCTATGCAAAAAGGTCTGTTTTGAGTGGACAGATATATGTCAAACAAGCTTTGATCTATTGAAGGCAATGTTGACTGAAGCACCAGTCTTGACATAGCCTACTCCAGGGAAAGACTTTGTTGTGTACAATGATGCTAGTCATAATGGTTTACGTTGTGTTCTTATGCAAGAAGGAAAGGTGATTGCTTATGCCTCGAGACATCTTAAGCCTCACGAGCTTAATTATCTGACACATGATTTAGAGTTAGTTGCTATTATTTTTGCTTTGAAGATCTGGAGACATTATCTATATAGGGAAAGATGTTATATCTATACAGATCAAAAAAGTCTTAAATACCTTCCCTCATAGAAAGAATTGATTTTGAGACAACGAAGATGGTTGGAGTTGATTAAAGATTATGATTGTGTGATCAACTACCAACTAGGCAAAGATAATATGGTTGCAGATGCATTAAGCAAGAAAATTGTAGCTAAGATACGAGTGGAATCCACATTGATGTAGAAAATTAAAGATGCTTAGAAGCAAGATGAAAAGTTAGTAAAGATAGCTAAGGCAGTAAAGGAGGGAGAAAAGCCTGAGTTTTCATTGATGGAAGATGGCACAGTATACTTCAAGAATAGGATTTGTGTGCCAAGTATGAAATATTTGAAGATAGATATTTTAAAAGAAGCACATGGAACGGTATATACCATGCATCCAAGCGTGAACGAAATGTACCAAGATTTGAAAACAGAATACTGGTGGCTAGGGATGAAAAAAGATATCACCGAGTACATTGCTAAATGTCTAACTTGTCAACTAGTAAAAGTAGAACATCAATTACCCATGGGATTGTTGCAACCAATACCAATTCCAGAGTGGAAGTGGGAAAGAATTGCAATGGATTTTGTGACTGGTTTACCAATGACTCAAAGGAAGCATGATGCAATGTGGGTGATAGTGGATCGACTAACGAAGTCAGCAAATTTCCTACCAGTCAGAGTGGACTACTCATTGAACAAGCTAGCTAAAATTTATATAAGTGAGATAGTGAGGTTGCATGGAATTCCAATGTCCATCATATTTGATAGAGATACCAAGTTTACGTCGCAATTCTGAAAGAGTCTACAGCAGGCTTTGGGAACTTAACTTAATTTCAGTACAACTTTCCATCCACAAAAGGATGGACAGTCAGAGCAGATTATCTAGTTGTTAGAGGACATGATGAGAAGTTGTGTGCTTGAATTTGAGGGAAGTTGGGATCGATATCTACCTTTATGGAGTTTTCCTACAACAACAGTCATCAGACGAGTATAGGCATGGCTTCATATAAGGCATTGTATGGAAGAAAATGTAGGACACCATTTTGTTCGACCGAGTTAAATGAGAAAATTTTGATTGGGCCTGAGATAGTTCAACAGACCAAGGAGAAATTTAAAGTTATTAAGGAAAGGCTAAAGGTAGCACAAGATCGACATAAATCATATGCCGATTTAAAGAGGTGGGATATTGAGTATGAGGTGGGTGACAAAGTGTTTCTTAAAGTTTTTACCCTAGAAAAAGGTATTGAGGTTCGGTAGAAAATGAAACTTGAGTCCAAGGTTCATTAGTCCTTATGAGATTCTGGAAAGAATCGGACTTGTGGCAAACCGTTTAGCCTTTCCACCGAAGTTAGACTGTATTCACAATGTATTCCATGTATCTATGCTAAGGAGATATAGGTCTGATCCAACTCATGTCACACCAACTGAGGAGATAGAAGTGCAAACAAATATGACTTACAGAGAGCAACTAGTGGTGATATTAGTACGTGAAGAGAAGATTCTTCGGAATGAAAGAGTTCCTCTAGTTAAAGTGCTATGGCAGAATCATTCTACAGAAGAAACCACATGGGAGAGCGAAGAAGTCATAAAGAGGCAATATCTTCAGTTGTTCACAGGTTGAACAGGTAAAATTTCAAGGACAAAATTTATTTTAAGGGAGAGATAATGTCATATCTGCAAATTTAGGCCCAAGTCACACGTGTCATTAAGCTTATACGTTGGATTAATTAGAGTCTAAATTAGGATTTTGACTGAAAAAATAATATATATATATATATAATAAATTAAAATAATGGCAAATAATTATGGAAAATACTCAATAAAGTGTTTAAAGTATTTAAAAATGTTAAATTACAATAAGGGACTAAATTGTAAATTTTGAAAAGTTTAGGGGTCATTTTTCAATTTATAAAAAATTGAAGGATTAATTGGGATAACCACCAATTAAATGCATGAAGTGGGACATTATATACATCTAGGGGTTGGCCACACCAAATGACAAGTTTTGAGAAGCTAATTAACATACATGAATTAAACATTAAATTCATATGGGTTGTCTCATTATTAATTAAATTTGTCATCTTTCTCTTAAATATCTCTCCTTCTTCCTTATCCCCTCATATATAAGCAGTCAGAGCGGGTGATTCAGATACTTGAAGACATGTTGAGAAGTTATGTCTTTTGAGTTTGAAAGTAGTTGAAAAAAGTATTTGTCATTGGTCGAGTTCGCTTACAACAATAGTTATCAGTCCAACAAAAAAATGGCACCATATGAAGTACTCTATGGAAGAAAATATAGAACTCACTTATGCTGGATGGAGCTAAGTAAGAAGAAACTGGTGGGGTCCAATTTGGTTTGTAAAAACTAAAAAAAAGTACGGGTGATCAAAGACAGATTGAAAGAAGTCATTGACTAATAAAAATCATATGCTGATTTAAAAAGAAAATACATAGAGTTCCAGGTTAGAGACAAAATGTTTCTGAAAGTATATTATTGGAAGATGATTATGAGGTTTGGCAAGAAGGGCAAATTAAGTCCAAGATTCATAGGCTCTTATGAGATTATACAGCAAGTGGGACCCGTAGCCTATTGATTGAAGCTGCCTCAAGAGTTAGAAAAGATTCATGATGTATTTCATATGTCAATCTTATAGAAATATAGGTCAGACCCTAGCCATGTGATCAAGGCAAAAAAAATTCTAATACACCTTAATCTAACTTATGAAGAGAAACTAGTGAAAACTCTAGTCTGAGATGTTAGATAGCTTAGAAATAAGCAAATTCAACTAGTGAAAGTGTTATGGAACCACTACAATGTGGAAGAAGCCACATGGGAACCTGAAGCTACAATAAGACAATAATATCCACAATTGTTCAATACAAGTAAAATTTTGGGGACAAAATTTTTATTAGTAGGGGAGAATTGTAATGGCCAACATATCGGGTTAGTTGTAAACTATAGTTTCCAAAATTGATCAGTATACTTGGGAAAAAAATACACTGTTAGTGAATAATATTTTATTTGATCATTGGAAAAATATTGATTACGACTAGTTTAAAAGTAAAATTAGGAGTCAAATGAGATCAAATATGTCCCCAAAAGTTAAACATAAGAAAAAAATAGGTTACGATTTAAATAGTAAATTTGGTCTGATTATACTTTGACCGGATTGTTAAAATTAGTAAAAAACCTTTAAATTTTATTTTAAAATATGGATAAACTCCAAATAATATCTAAAATTATTTGACAATGAAAAAAGTAATTTTACAGTAACACAAAAATTTGATTAATCGGATTGATTTGAGTGAATCGGACCGGAAAACGGATTCCGATTGAGATGAAATTTTTTTATTTATGAATTATAAAATTAAATTTAAAAAAATTGGGCTTGGAAAGTGAGAGGAATAATTTAAATTGCCAAATGGGTTTTAATTTTATAAATGAACCTAATTAGTTAGACCGTTTGAGTTTACCAAGGCGCATCCCATTTCAGCCACCTATATAAACCCCTAAATATCACAATTCTCTAAATAACTCCACTTTTCTCCAACTTTTCCTAGTTCTTATCTTGGTTAAATGGGTTTTCCTATATTTTCTCCATCAAATTTCTCACTTTTTCTCTCTAATTCTTTGTAACACTCATATAACCATCATTATATACATTTGTTATGTTGCTTTAAACGATTACTATGACCGTTTAGCATATCCTAAATTCGATTATAGTAGATGTGGGTAATTTTTTATTTAAATTAATAACCATAATGTCGATAACATTTTTATCACCTATTGAACTTGTTTATTTCTTTGCTGGTAGACCTATAACTGTTTTAATTTACTATTCTCTTTAACCAAAAATTTTGGCATTATAATGACTATAAATCTAACTATTCTACCTATACTAAAAATAATCAGTAGCCAACGTTGGGTACAACAATTCAAATATAATAACAAACATTCAGCATTCGAAATAAAAATCCATCATTTCAGACATTAAAATAATAGTGCATAAAAGTCATTTTACAAACTAATTACATAATCCAAATCCAAATCTATATCAAACATTATATATATGTATACATGTCACTATGATAATATACATTTTTTTCTTCCAGCTACTCCCAATTCAAGTATGTTGGCTTCAGCGTTTTCCTAACTAGTACCTATATGCCGTTAAAATAACTACGTATTCAGCATTAAAAATGTCCTGTGATGGTTACAAATCTAAAAAAATTTCACTAATCTAAAATTAAGTATACACATATATACAAAATTATATTCACCAAACTATTCCAATTTAATCTCAATTTACACATCAACATATTAATTATGAATTTACTTAAAACCTTACACTTATTTCATTCCATTTCTTTATTTAACCTTTTTTCTTTTCCTTCCGTTTTATCATTTTTGCCAATTTACCACTTGTCATTTTACCTTTTTACCACTTTTGCCATTTTTCCATTTTTATCATTTTTATCATTCTTGTCATATTTGTCCTTAGAGTCAATCCAGTAAAAAATTACCAGACTGGATACATGGGACGTGAACCCCATAAGTCCACTATACTTAAGAGTGACCCCGAATAAGCACCCAAACACTGCACTGTATATTGAATCAATATCACAAAAGTAGACCGTCATTGACCCACCTAAGCAAGTTGCCATAGCCTGCACAATAGATATTGTGTCTCTATGGCTAGCCAATTATATTCTAAACTAGATTTAACCACCAAACTACCACTAAGGGCAATGAATTTATTCTTTTGATTTAATTTCCATTAAATTCATAAATTTCATTTATTTTACATTATTAATTATCTATAATTTTATTCATCTATAACCAAATTTCACCTTTATAATATTAATTTTTTTTTCCACACTTTCCATTCCAATACACCTAATATTCGATATTATTCTCAATTAAGCCATCAAACTCAACTAAGCACACTTTATTTATTATGTTCCATTTCATACATAAAGTAATCACTAACTAGAAAAATATTCAATAAATTATAATAATTCTCAAATAATTGATGTAGACTAAATTTCATGTCTTCTTGCATTTTATGGCTTAATTTTCATTAAATTAGCAAAAAATACACTAAATTCTTCATATCTACAATTTGGACTACAAACTTTTCCATCATTAAAATTTTTCTTTCACCTTCTAGCCATTCATTCCATTAAGCAAGTCAACATGGTCTGCATCGTGGCTATGGTGTCCCTATAGCTAGTCAATTATATCCTCAACTAGATTTAACCACTAGACTACCACTAAGGGCAATAAAATTATTTTTTTGATTTAATTCCTATTAAATTCATAAATTCTATTTATTTTACATTATTAATTATTTAGGATTTTATTCATCCATAGCCAAATATCACCTTTACAGTATTATTTTTTTTCCACACTTTCCATTCTAATACACCAAATATTCGATATTATTCTCAATTAAGCCATAAAACTCAACTAAGCACACTTTATTCATTATGTCCCATTTCATACATAAAGTAATCACTAACTAGAAAAATATTCAATAAATTTTAATAATTCTCAATTAATTCATCAACACTAAATTTAATGTCTTCTTGCATTTTATGGGTTAATTTTTTTTAAATTAGCAAATAATACATTAAATTCTTTATATCTATAGTTCGGACTACAAACTTTCCCATCATTAAAGTTTTACTTTCACCTTCTAACCATTCATTTTAACTCATAATTTCATTAACATGTATATTCCATAATATTACACTAAATCATAATTATACCTATAAGTACAAACATACATCATATAGCCATTTTTTAAAGTTCCACTATCTATTTTTTTAATTGAATTTAAACATTTTAATGCACATTTTTTATGTCATTAATCATATTTTAAGGTTTAATTTTAATTTAATATGCAAAACACATACACATACCCAAATATTATAACCCCAACTCAAACAAAATCAATGAAAATAATTAGATTTGGTAACCACTAACCTTATTTCTTTGATTTAGCCTTTCTAGACTTCCTTTTCATTGCCTTTTTCGTTTGAAGTTAATTATCCTCCTTGAGTTCCTACCATGGCCGAAATTATACAAAATAAAACCCATTATTTTGCTTCCATAATTCAATAACTTCATAAATATAATTTACATACCGCAAACTTTCTAGTAGAACCCTTAAATAAATTTTAAAACCCCCAATTCTCTTACCTAAATTTTATGCCCTCACTTGAATCCTTTGATTTCTTCCACTTCTAACCCTTCAATTGAAGATTAGAGACCTCAACTAGCTAATAGAGGAGCTGAAATAATATTATAATTCTTGATTTTAGTATAAAAATTAGAGAGAATAAAAGAATTTTGATGAAAAAGGAGAGAAAAACCATTCAACCAAGAGGAAGGATGAAAGGAAGAAGATGATGTAGAAATCTATCTAAAGAATTCTCATATTTTGCTCCTTTTATATGTGGCTTAAAATGGGTAGGCTTGGTCAAGTCAAAGTCCAACCCTATTAGGCTCACTTGTAAAATTAAGGCCCATTTAGCATTTCTAAATTATTTCTCTCACTTTCCAAGATCAATTTCACCCAAATTTGATTCCATAATTCATAAAATATATAAATTAGCCTATATAATATTTTTAAACTCAATCGAAGTCTATTTTTAGTCTAGCTCACTCAAACCGGTATGATTAGTCAAATTTTGGTGCTATTGTAAAATTCTTTTTTCACTGTCAAATTATTCTAAATATTATTTAGAGTCTATCCATGTCTTAAAATAAATTTTCAAATGTCATTTATTATTTTTAACAATCTAATCAAAGTATGGTCAAACAAATTTTATTAGTTAAACTGTATCCTAGTTTTTTCTTCTTATTTTTTATTTTTGAGGACCTATTTGACCTCATTGTTACTCTAAATTTTACCCTTGAACTAGTCATGAGTTATATTTTCTGATGATCAAATAAAATATTTTTCACCCACAGATGTTTTTTTGACATCGGGTATACTGATCAATATCGAAATTACAGTTGATGACTAACCTAGTATTTGGGCCATTACATTCTTACACCAAATTCAAGCATTTTAATGTTATTTCATCCGCTTTATTAGCTAGTTGAGATCTCCAATCTTCAATTGAAGGGTTAGAAGTGGAAGAAATTAAAAGATTCAAGCTAGATCATTAAAGGGAGGTAAGAGAAATTAGAGGTTTAAAATTTATTTAAGAGTTCTGATAGGAAGCTTAAGGTATGTAAGTTACATTTATGAAATTCTATTGAATTATGAAAGAAAAATAATGATGATTTTATTTATACATATATTCAGCCTATGATAGAAATAAAGGAAGAGAGGAACTTCAAAGGAAAAGGCTAAGAAAAAGAAAGTTTAGAAAGGCCAAAGCAAAGAAATAATGTTAGTGGTTACAAAATATAATTATTGCCATGTAATTTGTATGAATTTAAGTTATGAAATTAGAGTATATATGTGTGTTTTACATGATAAATTGAAAGTAAGCTTAGAAATATGATTAATGACATTAAAATCTGGATTAAGATACTTAAATTAAAATAAAATAATTTTAGATGGTGGAACTTTTATATTGACCTAATGATGTATGTTTGTATATATATGTATAATTATGGTATATACATGTTATTGAACGTATAAATTAATGAAATTAATGGTTATTAGGTGAAAGAAAAAATTTAATGGTGAGAATGCATGTTAGGGCGAATTGAAGACATGAAAATTTTAATGTATTTTTTTATTAATTTAATGAGAATTAAGTCATAAAATGCATATAGATATGAAATTTGATGTTTATGAATTAATTGAGAATTATTAGAATTTATTCAAATATTTTTTACTTAGTGATTACATTTTGAATGAAAATTGAACATAATGAATGAGGTATGTTTAATTGAGTTTTATGGCTTAATTGATAATAATATTGAATATCTAGTGCATTGGATTGAAAATTGCGGAAAAAGAATAATTTTATTACCCTTAGTTGAAGGTTGGTGATTAAATCTATTTCATAATATAATTGGCTAGCCATAAGGACATTATTGTTTTAGCGCGAATCATGGTGACTCGCCTAAGTAGGCCAATCGTAGTCTACTTCAGTGATAGTGATTCAGTGATCAATGTAGAGTGCAGTATTTGGGTGTTCCTTTGGGGTCACTCTTTAGTATAGTGGATTTGTGGGGTCCAAATCCCATGCATCCAAACCGAATATTTTTCAACCGGATTAAAACTTTAAATGATGTAATCATAAAAGGGCAAAATGGTAAAATGGAAAAAAAGTGAGTAAAAAGGAGTTAATTAAAGAAATATAATGGAAATGGACTTAATTGACAGAAAATAAAAATTTTAGGGTTAAATTGGTAATATAAGGGTTAAATGATAATTTAGGTATTTAATCAGAGAATAAATGAGAAATAAACATTAACTAGTGACAAAAGTATAAATAAGTGTAAATAAATGGAAGTTTAGAAAACAAAATGCAATTTACTGTTAAAGAAAAATAAAATGAATGATTAAAATGAAAATTAAGTTATAAGATAAGTACTATGTGTAATTCTTAATTTAATATGATAAAAAAAGAATAATTATAAATATGAAATAAGTATTGTAATACCCGATAATTTAGGTCACGGTCACAGTTGACCGAAATCCGGTGCGCCGAACCAATCGGAGTTAAAATTTGGATATGAAAAAATAAATTAAAATAATAATAAGATGTAAAAAAAATATTTTTGATATTATTAATTGAGAATTTTGAAGTTTGGAATTAAAATTTGGAAAAAAAATAATTTTTCGCTGAACGAAATTAGAAATTGCAGTGTTTTTGGCACATATATTTTAAAAAGGCATAAAAATAGAATATTATTTATCTAAGGAAAGGAATATTCTTCTGATTAAAATAAAATAAGATTGATTTAAATTAATGGACCAATGGGAAGCATGATTAATAATTAATCCTAATCACCCACCTAATCCAACTATAAAAATTCAAATTTCCACTTTTTTGGTCATTCTTCTTCTTCCTCATCTTAATCAAATCCATTTCTCTCCCTTTTTCTCTCTTGTAACCATGACCCATTTCTCCCCCAAGTTCTTCTTTTTCTTTCTTAAATCAAGCTAAGATTAGATGCAAAAAAAAAGGGATTAAGGCAAGATCATCAAGAAAGTGAAGCAAAGTGAGCTAAACTAAGGAAGTGGAAGAAAGAAAAGAAGAGAAAAAGAGAAAGAAGACTTTGATCATTTTGAAGATCATCAAAGGTGAGTTTAGATTTTTCATCTTCTCACTTTTCTTTGATTTTGGGGTTAGTTGCCATTAAAATTAGTAATTTAGGGTTATTAATATGTTAATGGTGATTAAGAGTGAATTAGTGTGATTAGTGCTTGATTAGTGTAAAAAATTGTTGTTAGGCCAAGGAGGTGAACAATCCTTGAATCAAAATCAAATAGGGGGTAAAGGCCAGGAGAAAGCAAGCTCGGAAGAAGAGAGAAGTGAAGAGAAGTAGAATTGTGAGGTATGTACATTTGGAAAAAATTCAATATAGAAAAATGTTGATTTTTTTTTGTGATGTGTATGAAATTCTGGATATTTGATTGAGTAATGAATTGGTGATTAAATAATGTCATGAATGTGAAAATAAAAACTAGAATATGAGGTTGATGCATAAAAATAGAAATTGTATGAATTAATTGATGTGTTAGAAAATTTGTCTTATGAACAGTGTCTAGTTTTCTGGTCATAACTTAAGTTTTGGAAATGATTTTTGAGTGATTCTTGTTGGATTGGAAAGCATAGGGCTTCAACTTTTATTTAGACCAATAGACCTTAATAGGCCTGAAATTAGATGAAAAATGGGCTCACAATTTGAATAAGAAATTTGTCTAGAAAAATATTAGGCGGATTGCAGTGAACATAGGTTAGAAGAAAATGCATAATTTTTGCAAAAAAATTCTTTTTAATATAATTTCAGTTGGAAATTAAAGATAAGACATATACTTACATTTTGTTAGCTGATCACTTGTTCAAATTCCATCTAAAAATGGATGAAAAATATAGAGAAAAATAAGGCAGAAATCTATCCAGTAAAATACTGGACATATTAGAATGAACATAGCTTAGAAGCAAATTCATAAATTTTGCTACAAAATTCGTTTTAATGTGATTCTAGTTGGAAATTAAAGATAAGAAATATCCTACATTTTGTTAGTTGATCACTTGTCCAAATTTAATCTAAAAATGGACGAAAAATACAGGACAACATAAGGAAGAAATGCTGTCTAGAATAGGACAACTTGTAAATATGTGTTGATTGTGAAAATATATTAATTGATTTTTCTTAAAGTTATAATGATTAAATGAGAAATTATGAGGTTGTAAAATATTTAATGGAAATTATTACATTTATTTGGAATTTATATTAGTGTTACATACATAATTTATGTAAATAATAATAAAGGTAATAAATATAATTAAGTCCTATAACATCTAGTCGATAATTAGAAATTAGGATAAATTGACATGCCAATAAAATGATAGAAATGTAGGCACTAAAAATAATAGTGCTGAGATTTAATTTAATTATGCACTAATAAATAGTTCTGAGTTGAAATTATGTAGGCACTAAGAAATAGTGTTGAGTTCGAATTTACGTAGACACTAAAAAGGTGTTGAGTTACTATTGAAAATATAGGCGTTAAACGCCGAGTTATAAAATAATTATGTACGCACCAAGTGTACTGTCGGAGAGCAGAAATCCGGTATCCAGTGTTTAGTTCTGGTCTAACATGTTGTGGGCTATCAAATAAATAACAGAAAAATATATAAATTAATAAATTGATAGTTCAAATTATATATCTTGTATTATTAAAATTTCAGGTATGCTTAATAAATGAAATGTCATAATTGATGAATTAAATATTTTTGCATTAATAAATTAATTGTAGTTTCTAAAATTTTATTTTAGAATTATTTTATGTAATTATTGGATAGCTGTCAAACGTACCACTAAGCTAGTAGTTTAGCGCGTGTGTTTCACGCGCAGATAAATAGAAGTAGTTGTTCCGATAGGGCGACCGAAGAAGAGGGAACCCCAAGATCAGATTGCAACAATTTAATTCTTTTTATATGTTTTGGAAATTATGTTTTACAACTTAAATTTTAAAAATTTCTTTTAATGTAAATTTGTGGCATGTAGGATTTATAAGAAATGGATTTTGCAATTTTATATATCTAATATTATTTGTAAATATATTTCTGAATATTATGGTTTAATTGAATGAATTCTTTCAAATTAAAATATTTTCATCACTAGTTATATATTTAAATGAAAAAAATATAACAATAAATATTTCGCTAATAATAAACTCGAAAAAAATAAATTTCAATAATTTAAACATTGGTTTTAAGATAGATGAGCTTACTAGGACTTCCATGTCCTATTAACGATTAGCATGGTAAGAGAGCGCTGCAAGTATAATGTTCAAAGTATATTCTTGAATGATAGGTTAAAGTGTAAATTTGAGTTAAATTAAAATTTTCATGTTAATATGAATAGTGTATGAAATTTGCACGAATATGTATATATAAATTAAGATTTGAAATATATCTTTTGGTATGTAAAAATGACTTATGGATTTTGTATTATGTTAATAGATTGTTATGCTTAATATATCAAATATTGGATAATTGATGGATGGTAAATGTATAATTTTGTTTTTGAATTGTCTTACCCAGTGTGAGCTGTGTAATTGTTTATTGTACAGGAAGGGTAATATAATTACTATCGTAATTTTGGTTAAATGAATAATCCAATGGGATAGTTATAGAACAATCGGTAAAGTAATAAATATATTAAATAAGTGATAAAATACATGCAAAAATTTAAGAATATATATGTAAATGATGAATCTATATTCAAATGGTATGTTATTAATATTATCACTAACAAATAAAAAAAAAATTTTAGTTACATTTGCTATAACCATATTATAAACAATACTAAATAATTATAGTAATCATTTAAAGTAACTAAACGTAATCCTACGTAAAAATTAATTATAATAAGGATATTACAAACGTGACATCTTTGCTAGATCCTGTAAAAGCCAATATGGCAAAAAATTTCTAATTAATTAATATTTAATAATTTTAAAATTTAGCCATGAATTTTCCCTATAAAATCAATAGTAAATATTTAATAATTTAACAATAAATAAATTTATTTATTTTTACTTCTTAAATGTATTTTTTCTTCTTCAAAGTAATGATATAAATAATATTGGTTTTCTTTTTTTTTTAAAAAAAAGTTAGAAAAAATAATTCAATCTGCTTTTTTTTGTATAATTCATCATGGTGGTAGTTGAATAAAATTTATTATGGAGTTACTTGTAGTGTTTATTAGCTCTTTTGACAATACATCTAATTGTAGTGTTCATTGAACAAAATTTATTTTTTTTAAATTATTAAAATAACGATGGATTTTTAAAAAACTCCGTCCCAAAATTTTAAGAAAGATCACAATATATGAGAGTTCTTCAGTATTTTAATTTTTTCTTAGTCTATCAATTTGAACTCTAACCTTTATTGAAACTCGCAATTCCAGTCCCTTAATTACAATGCTATATCGAGTTTCTTCCATAAATTGAATGGAAGTTAGATGAAGGCTTCAAATAAAAATTAATAAAAAATGTTAAGATTTAAAAATATTAAGGATTAAATTGAAAACACACCATGTATCAAGCTTTTTCTTATAATTTTCCTAAAAATTTTTATACTAAATAATATTTTCGAAAAAGATTTGATCTTTCTGGCAATATCTCTTTAACGTGTCCTTTCATCTCTTTCTCATTTTATTTACATTTTTTTTTCCAATCTTAAGAAATTAGCATAAAATTCTAATGGAGGTAAAATTTCAAACTTTATTTTGGTAGCCTTCCTTCTTGTTGTTAATTATATATATATATATATATATATATATATATATATATATATATATATATATATATATATATATATATATATATATAATTTCATTACTGTTCTTAAATTTCAGCACAAAATAATCCACACCTGAAAGCAAATTTTGTTCTATTTCTATATTTTCTCTTTCAGGGAATGATATTATGTGATGTGATTATAGTATATAGATTGTTAATAACATTGACTGTAAAAAGGGATACGGTGATTAATTAAAATTATTTTCAATTTTTTTAAGATATTAAGAATTAAAAAATTACAAAAAGAAAAATGATTCGAAATTTAAAATTTTATTATCTTTACTATTTTTTTAATACTATGTTTTTATTTATTTGTTATATCAAAAGGTTGATTGACAAAATAATGAATTTTTATATTCAATCCAACAAAACATAAAGTTGAAGTATCCAATTGCATATTGAATACAAGTACAAAAGACTTTAGCCCTTTGTATTATAAGATAACTAAGTCAATGTTCGCAGGTGGGAAAAAGACAGAAAAATGTAAATGTAAAACAACGAAAATAAATGTGGAGAAATAAATTATCTCTTGCGTCCAATTAATTATCCCTTAAACTTTCTATTGAATTTGAATTCCGGATCCTCGGAGAATTTTTTATCGGAGCATTAGTCAGGAAGATTATTATTTAAGTTAGGTTTTAAGTTAGGTTTTTATATATTAATGTTATAGCAAATAATTTTATAATATTTTTTTCTTAGTTAAAGGTGTAAAATAATTTTTATAATATTGGACAAAGTGCATATCAGCATGTAGTATAAAAATTTAATTCAATTAATTCCTATATTAAAATTTGGAGTCATTTTGAATTCCATAAAATTTCGATCTAAGTGATTCGTCCTCACTTTAAATCATTTTATATTTTAAAAATTTAATAAAGAGTATCGTTTACATCAAATTTTTAATATTAAAAATCAACTAAACTGAGCTTTACTTAAAAAATCGACGTGCACAATACTTTTTATTATATGAACTAATTTATACAATCATTGCTATTTATTAATTTCGTACACAATTAAATTAAATTTAAATATGAAAAATTCCAATGTTTTATTGATTGGGCAGGGTAACATGTATAAAGGTCTCAAAAAGATGAATTTGTGGCTGGTTAATGTGTTTCTTATCCTTCTTCATCTGCAGGTGACGACATAATCATCATTCAAAAACAGTTGCCCTATTATCAAATCAATCAATCGATAAAAAAATAAAGAAAATTTTGAGATTTTTCTCTTAGATTTCCTCGAAATTATTCCATCTTGAAATTTTCAATTTCTCAAAGAATATGCTTTGACTTGACAAATATCATAATATTTTTTATTGTCTTGGGATTCTCGTTCATGCCGATTAATATCTTCTCTGCAAATATGTGAATGGTAGCCCATGTTTAAGGTCCATGGGCTTTGCTCCCTTCGGTTCCATTTTTTTTTTATTATTTTTACATGTATATCATAATGATAGAGGTACAAAAATGCACTCTTATTTTCTCTCTTTCACAAATACATTTTTTAAAATTTATTGTTTTAAAAAATATTTTTTCTTATTACAGTATATATTGAGCATATCAATATACTTGTAGTATATCAAATAATGTTAACTAATTGTAAATCCTAGTAAAATCAATATTGTTTAAAAAGTATCGTTCTTTCTTTGTTTTTTTTTTTAAAAAATATTGAACATATCAATATACATGTAGTATATCAAGTAATGTTAATTAATTACAAATTCGAGTAAGAAAAAAAATATCTTAATTAATTGTAATTTGATAATATAGATATTTTCTTTAGCTTAAGATCCATCTATTAATTTATATGATAAATTAATCGCTAACAATATTGTGAAAATTTGAGCATAAAAAAGATTTAAGTGTCTTAGTCAAACTACTACGAGTGATTAGTCAACATTGATAATATAAAGGGTATATTTTTGGTGGGCTTTTTAAGTTTAATACAGCTGTTATCGAATGAAAGTACCTCTTTTGCTTATTTGCTTGAGTCTTCCAATTTATGGCATGATTGACTGGAACATGTTAATTATAATACCCTGAGAAAACTAATTAACTTGTACCACATACCTATTTTCATATAGATTCCAAACATAAATGGAATTTGCGTTGAAGCAAAATTAACTCGATTATCTTTCCAAACACTTGAAAAGAAAAATTAACCATTTAATATAATATCCAGTGAAGTATGTGATTTAAAATTTGTTTAAGCAAGAAGTGATAACAAATATTTTATCACATTATTGATGATTTCGCAAAATATTGTACCAAGGTATTTGAGGTGTATTCGTGAGTATGGACTACATTATACCAAATATCCAGCTGTCTTAAAAGAATATAGTGATGCAAACTAGATTTATGATTTAAAAGATTTGAAATCAACTAGTGGTTGGTGCAGTTTTGGCTTGAAAATCTTCTAAACAAACAGTTATAGCCAGATCCACAATGGAATATGAGTTTATTGCATTCGGTAAATGTGCTAAAAAAGCTGAATGATTGTGCCATTTCTAAAAAGATATTCTGAAATGTGACCAATTTGCATACATTGTGATAGTTAATCTACAATTAGAAGGGCACAAAGTAATATGTATAATCATAAATCTAGACACATTTGCCATGGATATAATACCATAAGGCAACTGCTCTCAACTAAAGTTATCGCAGTTGATTACGTAAAATTAAAGGATAATATTGTGGATCCAACCAAAGGGCTAAATAGAGAGTTAGTTAATAAGTCAATGAAAGTGATGACACTTAAACCCATAAGATAGTAACAAGTCGATACAAAGAAAAATCAAGCCTAGTTGATTGGAGATCCTAAGATTTAGGTTCAATAGGACAACCTAATTATAAAAAAGTGGTGAGATCATTGTGGGGGTTAAACTAGTGATATTCTTGAGGCAAGGTTAAGCTATCCTTTAAATGTTACTTATGAGTAAGATATCACTATATAAGAGAGAAGTGGGGCCATTTCAAAAAAAAAATTGTGTAGAGCTCAATTTTCTAAAACTTTCACAGAACTAGATAGATGTTTCAGGGCCAAAATGAACAAAATAATGAGAACTGAATTGTGTTAAGAGAGATTCATGTGTGAAGTATATCATTATTTACTCAAATAGCTTAATAATTTAATGACATCATATCAATTAATTAGGGGAAAAATTCAATATATTTCCATAAGGGAAGGTCCAAAGGGTAACACCTACCTATTCTAGGTTTCAATCACCAAACCTATCACATAGTAAGGTTTTGTTCATCTTACCTTTTCGTTCCATTTTATTCATATGGGGGGTTATTAGAAAATTGTGGTCAATGAACTATTTTGAGAGCGAAATTCGGGTGGGTCCCACAACTCAGTTTTAGGAGGATGACCTAGATATGTGTTTTTTGACATGAGGACTATGAATTATTGTATTCATTTGCTCAAAATGGTGAATGTGTGAATAAGAAATTGAAGCTCGAAGTAAGTTCCTTGCTAAGGAGTAAGAAAGTGAAAAGTGGGTTATTCCACATAGGAAAAATAAGAAGTTGGGGGAATGGTTTATATGGTAAGTCTTATCCTTACAATGTTAAATGAATGGCTTGGAAGACTCTCTCACACACATGCATAGGGGGTTCAGATCCATAGTCTGAGCTAAAGGTTAATGCATGGACACGTGACCTGTGCACATGAATGTCGAGCCAAAACATCATGGTCCAGGTGTAATGCCTGATAATTTAGGCCACGGTCGTGGTTGACTGAAATCCGGCGCACCAAACCGATCGGAGTCTAAATTTGGACATGAAAGAAAAAATTAAAATGATAATAAAATATGAGAAATATATTTTGGATATTATTAATTTAGAATTTTGAAGTTTGGAAGTAAAATTGGGAAAAAAATAATTTTTCGCTGAACGAAATTGGAAATTACATTGTTTTTGACATAGATATTTTAAGAAGGCATAAAAATGGAATATTCTTTATCTATGGAGAGGAATATTATTTTGATTAAAATAAAGTAAAAGGGATTTAAATTAATGGACCAATGGAAAATAAGATTAGCAATTAATCCTAACCACCCACCTAATCCAACTATAAAAGTCAACTTTCACTTGTTGCCTTTATTCTTCTTTTTCCTCATCTTAATCAAACCCATTTCTCTCCCTTTTTATTTCCTTTTTCCATGAACTTCCTTCTCCCATTTATTCTTCTTTTGTTTTCTTCAATCATGCTAAGATTAGATGGAAAAAAAGTGGAATTTAGGCAAGATCATCAAAGAAGTGAAGTTAAGTGAACAAAACTAAGGAAGAGGAAGGAAGAAAGGAAGAGAAAAAGAGAAAGAAAACTTTGGTCATTTTGAAGATCATCAAAGGTGAGTTTAGATTTTCTATCTTCTCACTTTTCTTCTTCTCTTTTCTTTAAGTTTGGGGTTAGTTGCCATTAAAGCTAGTAATTTAGGGTTATTATTAGGTTAATGGTGATTAAAGGTGGATTAGTGTGATTAGTACTTGATTAGTGTAAAATTTATTGTTAGGACAAGGAAGTAATCAACCTTTGAACCAAAATCAACGAGGAAGTAAGGGCAAAGAGAGCTAGCTAGGAAGAAGAGAAAAGTGACGAGAAGTAAAATTTTGAGGTATGTACATTTGGCAAAAATTCAATGTAGAAAAATGTTGATTTTGATTTGTGATGTTTGTAAAATTGGGTATGAATTAGTGATTAAATGATGCCATGAATGTGAAAATAAAAATTAGAATATGAGTTTGATGCATGAAAATGGAAATTGTATGAATTAATTGATGTGCTGGAAAATTCGTCTTGTAAACAGTGTCTAGTTTTCTAATCATAACTTGAGTTTTGGAAATGATTTTTGAGTGATTCTTATTGGATTGGAAATTTCTGAAATAGGGGGTTCAACTTTTATTCCGACCATTTGACCTGAATATGACTATAATTAGGGGAAAAATGAACTCAAATTTTGAACTAGAAATCTGTCCAGTAAAATACTGGGCAGATTGTAGTGAATGTAGTTTAGAAGAAAATTCATAACTTTTGCTACAAAATTCATTTTAATGTGATTCTAGTTGGCTATGAAAGATAAGACATGTAACTACATTTTTTTAGTGATCACTTATCCAAATTCCATCTAAAAATGGATAAAAGAGATACATAAATATAAGACAAAAATCTATCGAGTAAAATACTGGGTAGATTGAAATGAACATAGTTTAGATGAAAATTCATAATTTTTGCTATAAAATTCATTGTAATGTGATTCCAATTGGAAAGTAAAGATATGACATGTACCTATATTTTGTTAGGTGATCACTTGTCCAATTTCTAAGTAAAAATAGATAAAAAAAAATACAGGGCAACATAAGGTATAAATGATGTCTAGAATAGGGCAGTTTGCATATATGTGTTGATTGTGGAATTTTGTGATAGAAAAATATATTATTTGTTTTTTTTATAGATATAATGATTAAATGAGAAAGTATGAGGTTTAAAATGTTCAATGGAAATTATTGCATTTATATGGAATTTATATTAATGTTACCTACATAATTTATGTAAATAATAATAAAGGTAACAAATATAATTAAGCCCTATAACATCTAGTCGAGAACTAGAAATTAGGATATATTGACATACCAATAAAAGGAAAGAAAGGTAGGCACTACAAATAATAGTGCTGAGATTTAATTTACGTAGGCATTGAAAAATAGTGCTGAATTGAAATTACGTAGGCATTAAGAAATAGTACCGAGTTTGAAAGTACGTAGGCACCAAAAAGGTGTTGACTTGTTATTGAAAATGTAGGCGTTAAATGCCGAGTTATAAAATAATTATGTAGGCATCGAGTATACTACCTAAGAGCAAAACCCTGTATCTAGTGTTTAGTTTTAGTCTAAAATGTCGTGGGCTATCAAATAAATAATAGAAAGAAAAATGTAAATTATTAAATTGATAGTTCCAATTGTATATCTTGTATTATTAAAATTTCGAGCATGCTTAATGAAAGGAATGTCCTAATTGATGAATTAAATATTTTTGCATGACGAAAATAGTTTTAATATCATTTTAATATTTGACATGCTTAATAAATTAATTGTAGTTTCTAAAATTCTATTTTAGAAATATTTATGTAATTATTGGATAGTTGCCAAATGTACCACTAAGCAACACATGCACAGATAAATAGATGTAGTTGTTACGTTAGGGCTACCCAAGATAAGGGGAACCCCAAGATCAGATTGTGACATTCTAGTTTCTTTTTGTATGTTTGGAAATTATATTGCAAAAATTAAATTTTAAGAATTTATTTTGATATAAATTTGTGACATGTAATATTTATAAGGAATGAATTTTATAAATTTTATATATCTAGTATTATTTGTAAATATATTTCTAAATATTAAGGTTTAATTGAATGAGTTTTTTTAAATCAAATTATTTACATTACTAGTTACATATTTAAATAAAAAAATATAGTAATAAATATTCCACTAATAATAAATACGAAAATTGAAATAAAAATATTTATACAATAAATTGATCGTTGGTTTTAAAACAAATGAGTTTAGTAGCACTTCCATATCCTGTTAATGGTTAGTAGGGTAACTGAGCGCTACACCAGGCCCAACCCAGCTTTTACATAATTTTTTCTAGAAAATTAAAGCACATGATTTAAGGGTGGATGAGTTGTCACAACCATAATGTCTAGTTATGTTTGTGATAAAAGGTTATATGCCATTGTTGTGGTCGTGAGGTTTTTTCACACTTGCGATAGTGAAGTAACTAGCATAGACTGTTGCGCCTGTGACATTGTGTCATACGTACGACATAGGTATTTTGAGCTTCTACTGTACATGAGTTACAAAAATAAAATGAGCATAAATTTGATATTACAAAAGCTTAATTGGCAGCCTGAATGGGAATAAATTCTAGTTATTTTCCTTTGTCCTCCATTCTAATATAAAAAAGATGTTTCTATTCATGTTAAAACGTCTTATTCGTGAAAAAATTTGTCTTATCCTCTTCTTTCTTTTTATTATAAAGAGACACCATATTAGTTCGTTTTGAGTGGGGTTTGCTGATATAACTCAAAGTGTACTTGTAAATGCACGAGCCAATTATAATACTGGCAAGTTACTCTTAAGGTTGATCTATCAAAGAACTTTTGTAGGGTTAAACTCTTAATTACCTTTAAATTACTAGTGAATAGCGAATTAAAATGTTAAACATTCTAACCAAGTATTTTAAATTGATTAAGCTAAGACATAAGAACTAAGTAATAACTAAGATTTTATTAGAAAGTTACAAAGGAAATTAATCATAGAAGAAACATGAACTTAGCTCAAAACCCCCAATTTGCATGCCCTTTAACAAATTAAGAACTAATCAATGAAGATTTTATGGCTCTCACCTTTAAGGCACCAATTAATCAAGCTAATGAATTAATTAGTGTTCAACTCAATTTTTAAGTCAAATTACATATGATGTGTCTAATAATATAGCCTTAACATGTCCATTTAAAGTTGAATAATTAGTAAGCAAACAACTATCAAAACTAGAAACTTATTAAGCACAATTGAAACCAATGAAAAACTATGTATTCATTAAAAAGATAAAAAGAAGTCATAGAAATTGGGGCTACTTACTAAGCACCCATTAAAGTGTTTAGCCTAGTATCTTAATAACAATTATCATGTCCATTTTGATGACTAAGCTTAAGCATTAAAGAAAATAAAAATGACAAACTCCTTGAAATTCAATAAGGTAAACTTCTTATAAACTTCTTAAGTTATGTGTTTGTATGTCTTTCATAATGTAAAATAAAACTAGAATTTATAATCCAAAAAAGTCCTACTCAAAATCTAACTTTAAAGATATAATTATTCCTAATTTAAGAGATAATATCCCACAAAGTTGATTCTTAGATAGTCATTTATCTTCAAAGTCTGTGCCCCACTTGATTAGAATAGGGACTTGGATTACGACATGATTTTACAGCAAAAAGGGGCATCACGTGTGTTATATACCTCACTTGCATGACAAGCTTCTTCTTTATTTTAGCAATCCTTTTATATGTGCTAATTCCTTATGAGATGATAGGAAATAGAGACAGGTCAGTGATACATTTGCATTAAAACCGCGCTCCCTCGATGAAAGGTTGGACTTCATAAACTTTGCACCCGCAACATAAGTGAAAGAATTCACCACAGCAGCCCCTCATGCATGTGACAGCTCTTCACATGCATTATGCCTTATTGGCTAAACACTCCTCACACAGATGACACATCTTCACGCGCTTGATAGCTTGTTTGATATTGCAACTTGTCTTCAACTCCTGTAAACACAAAATAACAACCACTACGTATTTAAAACATGATAAAAACTATAATTAAAACATGAATAAAAATTAGAACAAATAAGAACACATCAAATTTCCCCACACTAAAAACATTACTTTCCCTAAGTAGTACCTAAACATAGAGAATAATAAGCTTAAAGAAAACAACTACTAATACATATGACCTTAATCTTTATTATCTCCAAGTTTTGCTAATGTACCAACCTGAATTATATCAAATCCATATAGTAAACTAAGCTCAAGACAATCCTAATGCCGATTCCATACTCAAAAATTAAAAACAAATCAATTCAACCACAATATTACCTAAACTTATATAGTGAAAAGCAATATATTCAAGCAACTTACTATGAATAGCAAAAACTTATATATTATACCCCACACTTATTGTTTTGATAGGCCCTTAAATATTTACTTTATAATTTTATTTTTTCATTTAGAGTTAACAATTCTTCCTTAAGTCATAGTGCATTTCTTTTTCTTTTTTTTTTTAACTTGCTTTTTCTTATATTTTTTTCTTTCCTTTTTTTTAGAAACACACTATGCTCATTTAGGTAGCTTTGCATACTCGTATTCTTGGTAGTGTTGGGTTTTGAAGGTGAATCTTATTCATAAATGTAGCGAAAAAATTAAATTTTTTAAAATCCGAAACAAAAATATTACTTGTACCATTAAAACTAATTTATCAAACATAGAGGTTAGAAATTATACCTTATAATTTTTTATTTGTTATTCAAATCTTCACCTTGTTTGGTTGTAGCAAACCACAATAATCCACACTAGGATGTCTCTAATGTTGATCCACATGAAGACATGAAGAAGAAACTTACAAAATAAATGTTTTGAACAAGATTCAATAGTACTAGCTATGAATTTGTTCTTGAGAACTATTGTGTCTCAAAAATTATTTTTCCTCAAAAATAATTTACTTGTCTCTTTTCTACCTTTTGATGTCTTTTTGATCTGAAACAAATTCATAAAGAAGACCAAAATTCAAAAGAGAAGTAAAATGACTTGAATGAATAGTAATGGCCATAATTGGCCTAATTAAAGCCAATTATGGCCTAACAGCAACACAACACCAGCATGCAGTACTGTGCGTGCTGGGTACGCCGAGCTGGCCTGCCTAGCCAGTGGGCCCATGACTACTCCCGAATGATTTTTTCTCGCGATCTCATCGTGATATGACCAAAAATAATTCTCTCATATTTTGGATCCTATCCTATCCAATACTATTTTACTCATTTTCTATATCTTCAATGCATGTGACCCATTAGGTTCTTGCTTATGATGACCACTTAAATTAACAATTAATTTAAACAAGTCATGAGCAACATCTAGCAATACATCATAACCCCTAATTGACTAAAAAGTCAATAGTTTGACTATGAACCTTTCCATAGATAATTTTTGTGCAATTATTTCTTTCACCATTTTATACCCCATAGGGTATAGAGTATGGACATGTGTCAACTCTCACTAGACTGATTATGTCACATATAGTCCAAGTAATGTTAGTTCTTGTCCCTAAGACATATTACTCTATTAGATATGTCATTGAAGACTATTTTCATGATATTCAACTTCGCCTATAGATTCCCAAATAATAACCCCGGTAAGAGGCCATGGGTATACACTACTTCTATTAGGAGTGGTGAATCCTTTATTGGCTACCTAATTATCTTCGAATACCTCAAGCTGTATCCAATCACTGCCCTATGAGCAACCTGTCTGAGGCAATAAGGAATAATGTTAAAATGCAGAATCAATATCCAAGTTATCCTTGAGTACGTTAAGTGATAAAGGTCATTGCCTTTAGAGCACTCCTCTAACAAGCTCCCATTTGCAATAAAGCCAATCACCTTTGTATATAATTCCATAGGCGAGTACATAAAAATCATATTTCTTTTAGGGAAGTGGCTTAGTTAAAGGATAAAAAATGTTCTGATTAGTGGGTACTCTTTTTATCTTTACATCATTCCTACCAATGATTTCTCTAATCAAATGGTATCTTCTAAGTACATGTTTGGATCTCTGATGAGACCGCGACTCCTTTGCTTGTGCAATGGCTCCATTATTGTCACAATACAATTGTATTGGATCTACAATGCTAGGAACCACTCCAAGTTCCATGATGAATTTTTTAATCCAAACTGCTTCATATGCTGCTTCAGAAGCTGCAATGTACTTTGTTTCGATTATGGAATCAATAGTCGTTTCCTTTTATGGAACCATTTAGTTGAATAAATAACCTGACTAGGATTTTGAGACATCCTTGTCCGTTTGGAAGCTAGCATCGGTATACCCACTCATAATAATATCTCCATCTCCATATACCAAGAATACATCCTTAGTCCTTTTCAAGTACTTAAGGATATTTTTGACAGCAACCCAATGACTTTCAACAAGGTCCGATTGGTATCTACTTGTGACACTTAGAACATATGATACATCGGGTGTTGTACATAACATAGTGTACATGATTAATCCTATAGCTGAAGCATATGGAATCAAACTCGTGTGTCCTCTCATCCTATGTCTTTGGACACATAGACTTTGATAGTGTAATCCCATGGGTAATGGGAATATATCTTCTCTTGGACTGCTCCATGCTAAAACTCTTTTAGATCGATCTTTATAAATCCTTATCCCTAAAATATAGACTGATTCTCCAAGGTCTTTCACAGAGAAATTCTCGAATAATCAAATTTTAACTGATTGTAAGGCTAAGATATTATTTTCCATTAGCAGTATGTCATCTACATACAACACAATGAACACGATTGTACTCCCACTAACCTTCTTATATACACAAGGTTCATCCGAATTTTATAAGAAACTAAATAGTTTGATTGTCTCATGAAACCGAATATTCCCACTTCTGGATGCTTACTTTAATTCATAAATGGATCTTTGAAGCTTGCATACCTTTTTTCCATCTTTGGATATGAAGCCTTCTGGTTGTATCATGTACACATCCTCAGTTAGATTTCCATTAAGGAAAGTTGTCTTCACATCCATTTGCCATATATCATAATCATAATGAGTAGCAATGGCTAGGAGTATCCTTATGGATTTAAGCATAACTATTGGTCTAAAAGTTTCATTATAGTCAATTCCTTGTCTTTGATGATAACCCTTAGCTACAAGTCTAGCTTTATAGGTAACCACATTACTATCCATGTTAGTTTTCTTTTTGAAAACCCATTTGCACCTTATAGTTTTTATCCCTTTGGGTGGTTTAACCAAAGTCCATACTTGATTTTCATACATGCAATCCATTTCTGACTTCATGGATTGAAGCCATTTATTAGATTCTAAACTATTTAGAACTTCTTCATAAGTCATAGACTCATCATTTTCTATGAGCAATACATTATTTTGTTCACTAATGAGAAATCCATATATTTCTAGAATAATATGTATCCTGCTTGACCTATGAAGCTTTTGTGCTTCAGAAGGTTGAGCTGCTATATCATCTATATGAATAACATGCTTAAGTTCAGGCAGTTGATTAGCATCAGCTTAAGCATCTTGAACTTCCTTAAGTTCAATTCATTTTTGCTTCCATTATCTCCTGTTAGAAGAAATTCTCTATCTAAAAAGATAACATGTCTTGAAACAAACACCTTTTGTTCCAAAGGGTGGTAGAATTGATATCCATATGATGCTTTAGGATATCCCACAAACATACATCTATTAGATTTAGCTTCTAGCTTATCTGACATTATTCGCTTCACATAAGCAGGACAACCCCAAACTCTCATGTAAGAAAGTTGGGCTTCTTGTTGTTCCACATCTCATATGGAGTATCATCAACTGACTTTGAAGGGACTCCATTTAATATATAAATGAAAATCTTCAGTGCATACCCCCAAAAGGATTTAGGGAGTTCCACAAAGCTCATTATAGACCTTACCATATCTAACAAGGTTTGGTTTCTCCTTTCAGCTACACCATTGTGTTGTGGCGTGTAAGGTGGAGTCTATTGAGATAATATCCCATTATCCCTAAGATAACCTAGAAACTATTGGCTCAAGTATTCACCTCCTCAATTTGATTGAATTATTTTAATATTTTTGCCAAGTTGTTTCTCCACTTCATTTCTGAATTCTTTGAACTTTTCAAAAGCTTTAGATTTGTATCTCATAAGATACACATACCCATATCATGAGTAGTTATTGAAAAAAGTAAGGAAGTAGATGAAACCACCTCTAGCATGTGTGGACATAGGACCACATACATCCGAATGTATTAAGTCTAACAACCCATTAGCACATTCACCATTTCCCTTAAAGGGCAATTTAGTCATTTTGCCTAATAAACAAGATTCACATGTATCGTATGATTCATAATCAAATGACCTAAACAACCACTCCTATGTCGCTTAGCCATGCATTTCTCACTTATATGACCAAGGCGATAATGCCATAAGTAAGATAATTTCAACATATCTTGTTTTTTCCTTTTATTATAATTGATGTTTAAAATTGGATTTGACATATCTAATATGTATATTCCATTGGATAATGTTCCACTAGCATAAAGAATACCATTCAACATAATAGAACAACAATTGTTACTAAAACCTAAATGGAAACCATATTTTTTTTAAACTAGAAACATAAATAATGTTTTTAGTTAAAGCAGGTACATAATAATAATTATCCAAATTTAACATAAGCCCACTAGAGAGGGTCAATACATAAGTTCTTATAGCTAACGCAATAACTTTTGCTCCATTTCTAATGCGCAAGTCTGACTCTCCCTTATTGAGCTACCTAATGTTCCTTAGGCCTTGCGTATCACTACATATGTGTGAGCCACAACTAGTGTCTAATACCCATATATTATTATCAAAAATAATATTAATTTCAATGACAAAAATACCTGAAGTAGATGGGGCATCATACATCTTTTTTTTCAAGGACTCTAAATAAGCCTTGCAGTTTCTCTTCTAATGGCCATCCTTCCCATAATGGATGCATGTCTCATTTGGAGTAGTATCTTTGGCCTTCTTCTTGGCCACACTTCCCTTAGGCTTCATAGACTTCTTCTTCTTAAGGTTATTCTTCTTAGACCCAGAAGAATCCACCAGCATCATAGACCTATTATCCTTCTTGATAAATGGCTCAGTAGTCTTGAGTATGTTGATCAACTGAGGAATAGTGGTGGAGATTTGGTTCATCCTATAGATAAGTATAAATGTGAAAAACTATAGGATAAACCAGTTAAAATTAAATAAATACTTAATTTATGGTCCATCACAAATCCCAATGTGGCCAACCTCTCAATATAACCATTCATCTTCAGTGCATATTGAACTGGAGATGTCCCCTCAACCATCTTATTGCAGAAGAGCGTCCTTGAAGTTTCAAACTTTTCAAAATGTGCTTGCTTATCAAAAAGCTCCCTTAGATGGTATACTATGGAATTAGCATCTATAGCCTCAGGCTAGTTTTGCAACTCAGTTGACATAGTGGCAAGTTGTATTCACTATCATCAAGATGTTTTTTATATGTCTTCTAAACATCTTCAGAAGCATTAGCAGTAGGGGGATTGGAGAGTGCCTCATCTAGGACATAGCCAACCTATTCTGAAATTCCTTAGCCAATCCAAAAAGTTAGGCCTAGTCAATTTATTTGACTCCATTAATGATCACAAATTCACACTTGTCGACATGATGATGATTCAAGCAACCTAGATGTAAAAGAGTGTAACACCCTCTCACCCCAGCAACATGTACCCGGATAAGGAAGCGCTATGCTGACTTCATCGATTAAAATATTATTTCAAATTATGTATAAATGAAAATTACTCATATAATAATTTTTTTCTTTATTTACCATTATTTACTATTTATTATTTACCCTTTTATTTACTTGTAGTGTAAAAGAAATCATAATAAAGAAACACAATACATTTATATAATAAAGTATTATTTACAAAATGTGTGCTTATTTTACAATTACTATAAAATAAAAACTCAAAACATAAATACAACCGTTGTGTGACCCACAATAATTGATACAAGTTGCTCTACTTAATCAGGCCGCGACTACCTTTGTCTACTATTGTTTGCTTATTCTTTGCTATACCTGCGTGAGAGAAACTCCCACGCTAAGCTCTAGGCTTAGTGGTGCATATAAATAAGGCAATAAACTATTTTATGCAATATGCATTGCCATATATCAATTTATTCTCACATCATCTTTCCATGCAATTATACATCTCCTAATATTCTAGCATGCATAAACATCAAATTATATTTGTTTTTTTATCTCATACTTATTTATTTTATTAACACATCATTATATAACACGTCAAAAATAACCATGTTACAAGTCATTATTCCTTTTATTTTCCTTAACCTTTTTATGCCATAGTATTCTAATATACATTATGTCATTGTATCCCATATTTGTTTTACTTTAACAAATCATGATTATCCCTATTACCATCCATGATTCCCTTTTTATTTTCAATCACTTCTTTATTTTTTATAACCTTTTTGTGCCCACAACATCCAATCATCTTTTCATGCAAACATACATTTCATAAGTTTTATTCTCTTTCATCTCATATTTATTTTACTTTATCAAATCATTATTATCCATAGCCTTTTATTGCCCATAACACTCAATCCTCTTTTTATTCATGTCACAATTCAGAATTCCATTTTTATTTTCAATAATCCAATTATTTTCCATAACTTCTTTATTTATGCCCAAAACCCCAATCATCTTTTCATGCAACTTACATTTCATAAATTTTATTCTTTTATATCTTATATTTATTTTGCTTTATCAAATCATTATTATCCCTAGCTTTTCATTGCCCAAAACACCTATGAACCCCTGACTAGGATAACGGAGTTGTCATCCAGACTCTTAGGAGTGCCAACGGGCAATATGATGTGTGCATATAAGTGTCATCACCAGTTTCAATAATAGTGCCATCATCGGCTTTAATAATAGTGCCATCATCAGCTTCATTAATTATGCCATTAATGGATTTCATCATACTCCCCCCTACTTGGCATGCCAAACTATGCTAAGTTGGTTCTAGTTAGGTGTTATAAGGCTTACATAATCTCATTAAAATTCATAGCAAATAAATTCACACTTTTCATGTATTTAAGTCTCAAAATAATCACATAATCACTCAATTAAAATAATATTTACATAATATAACAAAGTTTTCATCATTTTACTCTTAAAATTCCATAACTCATATGCTGCCCTGTCACCGACAAATTTTGTTCTCAGTTTTGGACCTTAATTTTTTCTTGTTACAGTCTGATTTTAGTTACATGGTTTTCTTAACAATTTTAGGTTTGGAGCTTAGCTTTAATATGAAAATTTAATCACCTAATTATGATTTCTATATCAAAAGATATGATAAAATGAACACTGACTGGTCACTAACAATTCTTCTCAGAATTTTCTGGATAGATTCTAAGTTCGACTTTTAAGAATATTTATGGACAATTATAGACATATTTGGATTTTATAGTCTGAATAAATATTATAGTCCTATGTATTAGCTTTCAAACCCAACAAAGAACATATGAAACTGAACTCCAAAAATTATTTTATAACAGTTTAAGTGCTCATTGCTCATCCATTTCTAGCAAGGAACTTACAAACTAATCACATTCAATTTTTACCAAATTAAATCCTAAGTCCAGCAAACATGCATCCCCATGATTTTCAGCATAAAATACTATTAATTAAGAATCATCAACATGCCAAATAATCAAATCATGCAAATAAAAAAAATAAAATAGGCTATTGCCTTAGGTCATACCCAAACCTCTACTTTTCTTTTCTTTTCTTTTCTTTTCTTTTCTTTTCTTTTCTTTCTCTTTACTTTTCTTTCTCTTTTCCTTTGCTCTTTTGAGCTAAATCTTGGTCAATTTAAGTTCCTAAAACATAAAAGAGATAATTAAATCTTCCTTTCATCAAATCTCTTTTTTTCCATAATATGTTTTAATCTCTACCTTTCTTATGATCAATTTTTGCATGAAATCTACTCTTCCATGCCTTTCTCCCTCTCTTTCTTACGTTCTTTTCTTAGAATGAGGTTTGGCTATGCAAGAACAAAGGGAAATGTGGGGCTGGTGTAGAGAACATAGAAAATTCTAGATGGAAGGATAAGGAAGAAGGATGAGTAATTAAGAGCAAAGTGACAAAATTAATCAATAATGGGGCACATAAGCTATAAAAATCTAGATATTTCCTTGGGTAATTAATGTGTTCATCTTAATTTGATGTACGATGATTCAAGAAGCAACGTGGAAGACAAGTAATTGATAGAAAATTCTAGATACAAAGGGTTAAGGGAGGATGAATGAGCAATTAATGAAAAAAATGACAAAAATCAATTAAGGATGGGGACACCTAAGCCATATTCTAGATGTCTTCATTAATTTCAAATTCATGCATATCAATTGGCTTCTTAAAATTTGCCACTTGGTGTGGCTGGCCTCCACAAGCATTTTATATCCCAATTCATGTATTTAATTGATGGTTATCCCAATGAACCCTTCAATTTTCGGTAAATTTCAAATTAACCCTTAAACTTTTCAAAATTTACAATTTAGTCCTTTACCAAAATTTAACATCTTAAAATATTTTGAACACTTTATTAGATATTTTGCATACTTAATTGCCATTATTTTAATTATTTTTTGAGAAAAATCTAAATTTAGACTTTGGCCAAACCGACGAGTCGATTTAGCAACTTGCATGACTTAGGTCTGAATTAGCGGATATGACATCCTCTCCCCCTTAAAATAAATTTCATCCTCAAAATTTTACCTGTTTATTTTTTGTTGAACAACTGAGGATATTGCCTCTTCATGTCTTCTTCGTTCTCCCATGTGGCTTCTTCGGTAGCATGATTCCGCCATAACACTTTAACTAATGGAACTTTCTTGTTTCGTAAAAATTTTTCATGTGCTAATGTAGCCACCTATTTCTCTTCGTATGTCAAGTCGGTATGTACCTTTATCTCATCAATTGGAATAATATGAGTTGGATCCGATTTATATCTCTTTAGCATCGATACATGGAATACATTGTGAATCCAGTCTAACTCTGGTGGAAATGCTAAACAGTATGCTATGGGTTTGATTCTTTCCAGAATCTCATAGGGACCAATGAACCTTAGACTTACCTTTCACTTTTTACCAAATCTCAATACTTTCTGCCAACGCGAAACTTTAAGGAATACTTTATCACCCACAACAAACTCTATATCTCGTCGCTTGAGGTCAACATATGATTTCTGTCGATATTGAGTTGCTTTCAATCTTTCTTTGATCACTTTAACTTTCTCCTCAATCTGTTGAACTATCTCAGGCCCAATCAACTTTTTCTCACTTAGCTCGGTCTAAGAAATTAGGGTTCTACACTTCCTTCCAAACAAAGCCTCATATGGAGCCATGCCTATGCTTGTCTGATAACTATTGTTGTAGGCGACTCCATAAGAGGTAGATATCTATCCCAACTTCCCTCAAATTCAAGCACACAACTTCTCATCATATCCTCCATCAACTAAATAACTCGATCTGATTGTCCATCCGTCTGCAGATGAAAGGCCATGTAGAAACTGAATCAAGTTCCCAAAGCTTGTTGTAGACTCTTCCAGAATTGTGAAGTAAATCTAGAATCTCTATAAGAGATGATGGACATTGGCACTCCATTCAACCTCACTATCTCACTTGCATAAATTTCAGCTAGCTTGTTCAATGAGTAGTCCATTCTGACTAGTAAGAAGTGTGCCAACTTTGTCAATCGATCCACTATCACACATGCTGCATCATGCTTTCTCTGAGTCACCGGTAAATCAAACACAAAATCCATTGTGATTCTTTCCCATTTTCACTCTAGAATCAGTATTGGTTGCAGCAATCCTATAGGTAATTGACGTTCCGCTTTCACTTGTTGACAAGTTAGCCACTTAGCAACATATTCAGTGATATCCTTCTTCATCCCTGGTCACCGGTATTGAGTTTTTAAGTCTTGATATATCTTATTCCTGCCTGGATGCATGGTATATACCATTTCATGTGCTTCTTTTAATATCTCGAACTTCAACTCTTACATACTGGTGGCACAAATCCTATTTTTGAAGTATACTGTGCCATCTTCCGTCAATGAAAACTCAGGCTTTTCTCCCTTTTTCACTGCCTCCACTATCTTTACTAACTTATCATCGTACTTTTGATCATCTTTAATCCTCTGCATCAAAGTAGATTGTATTCGCATCTCAGCTAAAATCTTCCTACTTAGTGCATCTGCAACCACATTAGTTTTGCCTGGCTGGTAGTCGATCACACAGTCATAATCTTTAATCAACTCCAACCATCTTCGTTGTCTCAGATTCAACTCTTCCTGTGAGGGAAGGTACTTAAGACTTTTGTAATATGTATAGATATAACATTTTTCCCCAAATAGATAATGTCTCCAGATCTTCAAAGCAAAAACAATAGTAGCTAACTCCAAACTGTGTGTCGGGTAATTAAGCTAGTGAGGCTTAAGTTGTCTTGAGGCGTAAGCAATCACCTTTCCTTCTTGCATAAGAACACAACCTAAACCATTATGACTAGCATCACTATACACCACAAAGTCTTTTCTCGAAGTAGGCTGAGTCAAAACTAGTGTTTCAGTCAACATTGCCTTCAGTCGATCAAAACTTACTTGACACCTATCTGTCCACTCGAAATGGATCTCTTTTCATAGCAATCATGTCAAAGGAGTCGTTAAAGATGAAAATCCCTTCATGAACCTCCTATAATATCCAGCTAATTCGAGGAAACTCCTCACTTCTGTCAAATTTCACGGTGATTTCCAATTAATAATAGCCTCAATTTTACTAGGGTCCACCCAAATACCTTTTGCTGAAATTAGATGACCCAGAAAACTAACTGCTTCAAGCCAAAACTCACACTTAGATAGCTTTGCATACAACTGTATTTCCCTCAATTTTGTAGCACTATTTTGAGATATTGATCATGTTCTTCTTGGTCTCTAGAGTACACAAGGATGTCATCAATAAACACCACTACAAATTGATCAAGATATGGCTTGAACACTTGGTTCATCAGGTCTATAAAAGCTGTCGAGGCATTCGTCAATCCAAAGGGCATAACCAGGAACTCATAATGACCATAACGAGTTTTGAATGTCGTCTTAGGTATATCTAACTCTTTTATCTTCAGTTGATGATACCTTAATCTAAGATCTATCTTTGAAAATATGGTTGCACCCTTCAATTGATTAAATAAATCATCAATTCTAGGTAGCAGACATTTATTCTTGATAGTCACGTTATTAAGTTGTCTATAATCGATGCAGAGACGTAAAGTGTCATCTTTCTTCTTTACAAATAATACTGGAGCACCCCACGGTAATACACTAGGTCGTATAAATCCCTTATCTAACAATTCTTGCAACTGTATTTTCAGCTCTTTAAAACTCTACTGGTGCCATCCTATATGGTGTAATGGAAATAGGAGCGGTGTCGAGTACCAAATCGATAGCAAATTCGATTTCTTTATCCAGTGGTAACCCTGGCAACTCCTCTGGAAACACATCAAGAAACTCACTAACAGTAGGAATATCCACCAACTTTGGACTTGCTTTTTCTATATTCACCACATACGCTAAGTATGCTTGGCACCCCTTACTAATGAGTTTCTGAGCTTTCAACACCGATATCACATTGTCTGGATATCTTCTATTCTCACCCATCACCACTATCTCATATTGTTTTGGAATTCTGATGATCATCTGTCTTTTTTCACAATCCACTACCACTCCATAACGACCCAACCAATCCATTCCCAAGATCATATCAAACTCATGGAATGGTAACTCTATCAAGTCTGCTGGGAATTTCCTACCATGAATTTCAACTGGGAAACCCCTAAACACCTTGCTAACCCTCACACTGTGCCCTAACGGGTTAGTCACAATAATCTCAAATTCTAGAACTTGTGGTTCTAAACTCTCTCGACCCTGTGGTGGTGCTCTTTGTAGCAAATCTATCATTTTTTTCAAAAGCTCTGTTTGTCCTGTCCCCGCAACAGACAGCTCTCATGATGAGCTAGCACCAAATCTTAATGCAGTAGCTCAGCGATGATTGGGTCGTAATGAAGCCTACATACTTGTAGGCTTATTACTTTCGCCTCTTTTAGCCACAACGTGTCATGACCGTGAAGCCATACTCCACCTATCTTGCAAATTAACGGCCCTAATCAGTAAGCAGCAACTTTTATACCTAATTGTGGGTACACACGTGTCATAATTATTTTTGAAAATTTTTTTTAATCCCAAAACCGGCCAAACCAAGTTCTGATACCAAAAACTGTAACACCCCATCACCCCAGCAACATGTGCCCAGATAAGGGTGTGCTATGTTGACTTCATCTATTAAAATATCATTTTAAACTATGTATAAATGAAAATCACTCGTACAATAATTTTTTTTCTTTTTTTCTTTATTTACTATTTATTATTTACCCTTTTATTTACTTGTAGTGTAAAAGAAATCATAATAAAGAAACACAATACATTTTATATAATAAAGTATTATTTACAAAACATGCACTTATTTTACAAGTACTATAAAATAAAAACTCAAAAATAAACACAATCGTTGTGTGACCCACAATAGTTGATACAAGTTGCTCTACTTAATCAGGTCACTGCTACCTTTGTCTACTTATTTTTTGTTATACCTGCTCGAGAGAAACTCCCACGCTAAGCTCTAGGCTTAGTGGTGCATACAAATAAGGCAATAAACTATTTTATGCAACATGCATTGCCATATATCAATTTATGCTCATCATATTTCCATGCAATTATACATATCCTAATATTCTAGCACGCATAAACATCAAATTATATTCTTTTATCTCATACTTATTTATTTTATTAACACATCATTATATAACACATCATAAATAACCATGTTACAAGTCATTATTCCTTTTATTTTCCTTAACCTTTTTATGCCATGTATTCTAATATACATTATATCCTTGTATCCCATATTTGTTTTACTTTAGCAAATCATGATTATCCATATTACCATCCATGATTCCCTTTTTATTTTCAATCACTTCTTTATTTTCTATAACCTTTTTGCGCCCATAACACCCAATCATCTTTTCATGCAAACATACATTTCATAAGTTTTGTTCTTTTTCATCTCATATTTATTTTACTTTATCAAATCATTATTATCCATAGCCTTTTATTGCCCATAACACTCAATCCTCTTTTTATCCATGTCACAATTCCGGCTTTAGTTATAATATCATTATCAGCTTTAATAATAGTGTCATCACCGAATTTAATAATACTGCCATCATCGGCTTCATTAATTATACCATTAATGGATTTCATCATACTCCCCCCTGCTTGGCATGCCAAACTATCCTAAGTTGGTTCTAGTTAGGTGTTATAGGGCTTACACAATCTCATTAAAATTCATAGAAAAACAAATCCACACTTTTTATGAATTTAAATTCTCAAAATAATCACATAATCACTCAATCAAAATAATATTTACATAATATAACAAAGTTCTCATCATTTTACTCTTAAAATTCCACAACTCATATGTTGCTCTGTCACTGACAGATTCCGTTCTTTGTTTTGGACTTTAATTTTGGTCCTCTTACAATATGATTTTAGTTACATTGTATTCTTAACAATTTTAGGTCTGAATCTTAGATTTAATATGCAATTTACATTACTTAATTCTGATTTCTGTATCAAAAAATATGATAAAATGAACAATGACTGGTCATTAACAATTCTGCCCAGAATTTTCTGGACAGATTCTAAGTCTGAACTTTATGAATTTTTCTGG
Source organism: Triadica sebifera (assembly GCA_023653625.1). Classification (NCBI taxonomy): domain Eukaryota; kingdom Viridiplantae; phylum Streptophyta; class Magnoliopsida; order Malpighiales; family Euphorbiaceae; genus Triadica; species Triadica sebifera. The sequence continues at coordinate 10,434,195 of CM042903.1, read as the reverse complement.
ACAATTACAGACATATTCAGATTTTATGGTCTGAATAAAAATTATAGTCCTACATCTTAGCTTTCAAACCCAACAAAATACATGCAAAACCAAATTCCAAAAATTAAGTTATAATAGTTTAAGTGCTCACTGCTCATCCATTTGCAGAAAGGAACATACAAACTAATCACATTCAATTTTTACCAAATTAAATCCTAAGTCTAGGAAAAATGCATCACCAAGATTTTCAACACAAAATACTATTAATTCAGAATTATCAATATGCCAAATAATCAAATCATGCAAATAAAAAAAATACAATAGGCTATTACCTTAGGTTATGCACAAACCTCTACTTTTCTTTTCTTTTCTTTCTCTTTACTTCTCTTTCTCTTTTCCTTTGCTCATTTGAGCTAAATCATGGTCAATTTGAGTTCCTAAAGCATAAAAGAGATAATTAAAACTTCCTTTCATCAAATCTCTCTTTTACCATAATATGTTTTAATCTCTACCTTTCTTATGATCAATTTTTGCATGCAATCTACTCTTCCATGCCTTTCTCCCTCTCTTTCTCACTTTCTCTTCTTAGAAAAAGGTTTGGATATGGAAGAACAAGGGGAAACATGGGGCTGGTATAGAGAACATAGAATATTGTATAAGGAAGGATAAAGAGGAAGGATAAGTAATTAAGAGCAAGGTGAGAAAATTAATCAATAATGGGACACATAAGCTATAAAAATCTAGATATTTCCTTGGGTAATTAATGTGTTCATATTACTTTGATGTATGATGATTCAAGAAGCAACATGGAAGACAACTAATTGATAGAAAATTCTAGATACAAAGGGATAAGTAGGATGAATGAGCAATTAATAAAAAATGACAAAAATCAATTAAGGATGGGGACACGTAAGCCATATTCTAGATGTCTTCATTACTTTCAAATTCATGCATGTCAATTGGCTTCTTAAAATTTGCCACTTGGTGTGGCTGGCTTCCACATGCATTTTATGTCCCAATTCATGTATTTGATTGATGGTTATCACAATTAACCCTCTAATTTTCAGTAAATTGCAAATTAACCCCTAAACTTTTTAAAATTTGTAATTTAGTCATTTACCGAAATTTAAAATCTTAAAATATTTTGAACACTTTATTAGATATTTTGCATACTTAATTGCCATTATTTTAATTATTTTTCAACAAAAATCTAAATTTAGGCATCGGTCAAATTGACGAGTCGATTTAACAACTTGCATGACTTAGGTCTAAATTAACGGATATGGAAAAGAGAGCATGTTAGAATATACATGAAAATGCATATTTATTAGGTGTTTGATGAATTGCATTATGACACCCACTATTTTATCGCGAATCCATAGCCCTCACTATGAACCCGAGAGAACCTATATGGAAGTTCTCCTATTGGGTCAATATCCAACTAGCTAAGAATAACCTTGAGGCAACTCAATAAGCCATCAATAGTTTGGTTGGAAGGCATCTAATCCATACCAATTGCATTATTCATGCAATTATCGAATCTTGTGCTATTAACTAATTGATGTGTGCACATACATTGGACTATCAACTCTTGATATGTGTACATCTCATGCACACTAACCCAACTTTGCCTCTAATACACATTAACCTTTGCTCAAACCCAACAAGCTAATGATATCGATTAAGTCTAATCCATTAATTGTGAAATCTAATTTGAATGGCTTGAACATATTCTTATGGAGCGAACTTGAGGTAACTCAACAACCCTAACTCTAGAAGAACTCTGGTTCTCTCTATATTAATAGAAGACATAAGACTTAATTGTTTATTTAACGAGAAATTTCTTTGTTAAGTCTCATCATGTTTTTATTGCATGCTTTTATGTATAATAAATTCATTACATGGATATATAAAGATAGTTGCATTAACTATATAAAATGATTGTGGACATACTAAAGTCAATCTCTTAAGCCAAATAGAGATTGAATAGGCCTTACCTAGGTATATGCATGAATTTACAAACCCAAAATATAAATCAAATTCCTATTTTTAAATCTTCTTGTTTATGGAACTACCTCATTCGTTTCTTGATCATTTATATCACCATTCTATCTTAATCCTATGTAATCTAATTACATATTTCAAATTATAGAAAATCTCAATTTACATTTAAGGCGAGTAAGATGAGAAGAGAAATACATGAGAAAGATAGAGAGAAATACATTTGAGGGGAGTAAGATAGAGAGGGGAGTAATATGAGAAGAGAAATACATGAGAAATAAATAAGTAAGATGAGAAGAGAAATACAAATTAATTTCAATTATTCAAACTTATTGATCCAAACCCATCAAAATCGTGTAATCCTATTTCACTTTCAATTAAAAGTAATTTTAATGGACATAAGGGGGCTCTAATACCATTGTTGGGTTTGGAAGGCAAATCTTATTCATAAACACAGTAGAAAAGTTAAAATTTTCAAAACCCGAAATAAAATATCTTGCTTGTGCCATTAAAACTAATTTATCAAACATAGAGGTTAGAAATTATACCTTGTAATTTCTTATTTGTTATTCAAATCTTCACCTTACTGGGTTGTAGCAAAATACACCAATCCACATTAGGATGTCTCTAATGTTGATCCACACGAAGATATGAAGAAGAAACTTACAAAAGAAATGGTTTGAACAAGATTTCATGGTGCTAGCTATAAATTTGTTCTTGAGAGAATTGTTGTCTCAAAAATTATTTTTCAAAAATAATTTTCATGTATCTTTTCTACCTTTTGATGTCTTTTCCATCTAAATCAAATTCAAAAAGAATATCAAAAGTCAAACGGAATGTAAAGTGACTTTAATGAATAGTAATGCCCATAATTGGCCTAATTAAGGTGAATTATGGCCTAATGGCAACACAGCACCAGCGTGCAGCGCTACCTGTATTGCGCCTACTGCTGGGCAGGCCTAGCTGGCCGAGCTGGCTATGGGTCTGCATGAGCACGTGACTACTCCCGAACGATTTTTTTCTATGATCTCATCGCTATCAAATTCGAAATAATTCTCCCATATTTTTGGATCTTATCCAAGGCCATTTTATGCATTCTCCATATCTCTAATGCAAGTCATGAGTGGTATCTAACAAGATATCATAACCCTGAATTGACAGAAAAGTCAATGGTTTTACTATGAACCTTTCCATATATAATTTCTGCATAATTATTCCTTTCTCCATTTTATATCCCACTTGGTTCAGAGTATGGACATGTGTCAACTCTTACTACACTAATTACATCACATCTAGCCCAAGTAAAGTTAATTCTTGCCTTTGAGGCATATTACTTTGTTAGATATATCATTGAAGAATATCTTTATGAAATTTCTACTTTGGCTAGAGATTCTCGTGTAATGATCCCTATAAGAGGCCATGGGTATACACTTCTTCTATTAGGAGTGGTAAATCCTTTATTGGTTACCCAGTTATCTTCGAATACCTTAAGTTGTACCCAATTACCACCCTATGACCAACCTCCCTGAGGCAACAAGAAATAGTGTCAAATTGTATAATCAGTATTGAAGATATCCTTGAGTACCTCAATTCTAAGGATACTTGCATCATTGCTGTGATGAGACTATATTAACATTTGAATAGATTATCCATATGATTGTCTCATAGCAGTTCGTCCAATGTATTTAGCTATACTTAGCAAGCATCTACATGTTAACTCTAAACATCTCATGTTTACAGATTATGAGATATACTGCTTGATCTAATCAATGAGTATAATATGTGCTCATCAATCCGAATTAATAAAAAATAATATAAAATCAAGATATAGCATTCCTTCATTAAATTGTTTTTGATAAAATAAATAAAAGAAATCAAGCATATCAGTTAAGCATAATACATTTTTTTTATTTTTCAATTTAAGAAAAAAGAAAGCATATAAACTATTAACACACAAAATCCTAATTCCCCCAAAAGACATTATCCTCAATGAATTAAAGAGAGCAAAAAGGAAATAAGTAAAAGAAAAGGAGAACTCCCTTGGTATGAAAAATACCTCTCTAAGACAAAGGAGATAGGGTATGTTGTGCATTGGTGTGCTCCAAATGGTCCATCCTATGATCCATATGATCTAAACATTGCATAACTCACTGCACTACAAGATAGAGGATTGCTTTGGCTCACTTGATTGTGCTGGAGGTTGTTGCTCATCTGGCTCTGCATCACCTTCTTACTGTGATGGTTCACTGCTATCACTTGGTAACACTTACCATCGAATAGTATCTCCCACTTTAATAACAATGTTGGATCATTGCAATGAAATACTATCGCAGTTTTCTTGGCTAGGAATTAGCGTTAGATTATTAGCTAAAACATTAAAAGCACAAAAATGCCTAGCAGAGATTGTAATAATGCGGCCTAAACCAAATATAGCTCTAGGATGTCTAATGGTATATAGCATATTCTTAAAAATAAATACATAAGTGCAAATTTTGGTCATAGAATGCATACACCTTAATAGAAATAATTCGATCTTAGAAACTTTATTACTCTCTAATATTCCAAATGTGGCATGACACATGAACTTATAAAAGAGAACGATACATGAATATTTAAATCTCATTATTGAAGCATTCCTAGGGTTATAATGGGATTTTCTAGTCAACGCTAGCCAAATTTTATCAGCAGTAAATTTATTAGGCATATCATTAACTCTTTCAATAAAGAATTAATTTTTTTTTGCATAGTCTTATGTGTCACTACACACCATTTGCCTAATAATCTAAATTTCATTTCAGCAAATGATTTATTAGCAAGGTATTATAAAATTCTAAAACCATATGCATAAAACTAGAGTATGTCATTGTAATAAGCTCTATCCAACCTAAGCCCCTAACATAAGCTTTCATGGTGTATAAACTATTTAAATCCTTTAAAGTATCAAAATCAAAGAATCTACATGCAATCATAGTTCTAGACACATAATGTTCATACCTTGCACCTTTTTCAGCAAAATAAATTGGAAAAAGAGCATTATACCTGAAGGAGATGTCTATTTCTTCATGTTTTGCAGCTTCCTCATAGTTTTAGCATCCTTATGCTTGTGACATGATGGTGGTGATGGGTTATATGTGTGCGAGGTTTCTCCATGCCTCTAGGTTGAGCTTCTTATCTTGGGCATGTTGATTGGACTAAATTTTGGTATATAAAGACCAAAACTTTTATGGATTTTATGAAATTTGGTGCTAATTTGAAGAAAAAAAATGAAAAATTAAAAGATAATGGGGAGTTAGTATTTAGGAATAATTGAGAGAAAATGGAGAAGAAGAAGAAAATTTGAGGGAGAATGACATGGTTGTGAGATACCTACATAATTTAAAGAGTACGTGAGCAATACAGTAGAAGAATTAAGTGTCATGCACTTAAGGAATTCCTCACATCTGTGACACATTTTTACCTCATGGTGTCACGTGCGTGAGGAAATCCTCACACCCCTGATGCTTCTTTGTCTTTCAGACTTATCTCAATTCCTCATTTCATCATACTATGTCTTTTATAAATGTATTCCTAAACACCATGTAGAGTTAGAATTCAAATAACAACTGACAAACTTAAATAAAAACAAAAATTGAAATTAATAAAAAAAATAATAGAAAACATGGGTTGCCTTCCAAGAAGTACCACATTTATTGTCTAGACAAGACAGTGCTGACTATCATTCTTTTAAAGTGGGTGAAAAATCATTTGAAGCTTCTTATCCATTTATACTTTTCTCACAATTTTACCATAGTTATTTACTTTTGAGTTTCCTTCAGAGATAGACTTGTCAACCTTAAACATGTAAATATACTGATTTATAATAGGTAAAGTTGAAAAGTTACATAACTTAATCTCATTATTCTCACCCAATATTGTCATGGTTAGTTTTCGGTGCTTAACATCAATATGGGTGTCTGTTGTAGCCATGAAAGGTCTATAAGAAGTATTAAGAAACTTTCTTTTAGGTTTGCATTCTTAGTATCCATGATTGCAAAATCAATAAGTACTGTTAACTTACTAATTTGAACCAAGAGATTTTCTATTATACCTCAGGGAAGTTTTATTGAACCATCGGCTAACTGAAGGAGTATGTTGGTTAGCTTTAATTTTTTTAAACCTAGTTGCTTAAAAACTGAGCAATGCATTAAATTCACACTAGCACCTAAATCTTATAGCCTTTGCTTTTATTCCTTCTCCTAAGGTAATGTTAACAGTAAAACTTCTAGGGCCTTTCTTCTTTTTTAGTTAATGGTGAAACTACTTTTGGTTTTTCCTTGATCTTTTTTACATTTCAAGACTCTTTTTTAACATATTTTGTTGGTGAAGATATTTTCTTTACAAAATTGAACAAAAATAGATCATTCTTATCTTGATAAGATGTCTTACCCTTATTATGTTCCCTTTGTTTGAGAAAATGTGGCTTATAGGGCTTAGTTGCTTTGTGTAATTGATGTGTTGGGACTTTTTCCAACATTCCCTCTCATTTTGTTGTTATCTCTAGAAACTTTAATTCTTTGGTATGTAATTCATGTGTACCTATAAGAGAATAGTACTCCTTGTCAGTTTCAGAATTTACTTTATCATTACAAGTGCTACTATTCATAGATATAGACTTGGATTGCTCTATTTAGCTTGGTAACTTCCTTTTTTTTTTAATTTTCTTGTAATGCCTCTACTATTTGCCCAATCTAAATTTTCAACCTATTGAATGAAGCTTCTATTGAATCAAACCTTTTATCCGTTCTTTCCTGTTTGTCTTGAGTTGCTAATAAGAAACTATTTACTGTTTCTTCTAGATAAGGTTTTCTAGAAGCACTTGTAGGTCCAATTTAGTTTAGATGTGGTATAGAAGTTGATACGGAGATTCCTAGTAATGATATTGTGAATTTGGATTTGGATTTTTGAGGATTTGAGGTGGGTATTGATAATAATTTCTCCAAGAGAAATTAAGGTGGTTCCTCCAACTAGGGTTGCAAGTATTTTAGTATGGATTATTTTGTTGCCTCGGTTGGAATTAATTTTGTAACACCCTTTAACCAATAGAGCAAACCTCATTTTGCACATGGATGCCACACGACTATGTCTGTATAAGCCTATTATAATTAAAATATTTTCTAACTCATATCACTATATCTACATAACATGCATCTTTAAATAACCATATCTTATTTATTGCATAAATACACATCAGTATTTTAATAATAATCATAAAAAAATAAATAACTGGTTTAGGCAACATCCCTCCCTTATTACAAAATCCATCTTCTAACTCATATCATTGTATCTATATAACATGCATTTTTAAAATAAAAATATCTAATTTACTATGTAAATACTCATTTGTATCTGAATAATAATCATAAACAAAATCAATAACTAGTTTGGACAACATCCTACCCTTATTAGAAAATTTATCCTTATTAATAATAAATAAACTCAATTACATGTCCTTATTCAAACATGTTCTAAATATATGTCTTTATCTGATATCATGATGAATAACAAAGGAATGAAATAAAGCAATAGGTCCAATATGGGTCAACTCAGTTATCTATCAGTTCCAAACTTGCGTGTAATGAAACCAACATGTTAAGCTATTGAAAGCTTAGTGGTACATATAAGTATCAAAATTATAGCATGCATTCATAAAATAACATAGCATTCACATTTGAGTATTTACCTGTGTGCTTACAATGTCATATCCTAATATCATGCTTAATTCATATTGACTTGATTGGATTAAATTACAATCATGACATATTGTATAAGTATTATCATATCATCATCATTTGTATGTAATAATTTTTACATATAAGACAAGTACCCAACAATTGGTTCGACATGCCTGATTACTAGTTTCCACATCTTTTTTTTAGGATATAATTGTATTCAAATTTCATAATTTTTATTTACATTCTGTATTAATGGTTTTTTAATGGCACTGTTTGCTGCTTTACACTTTTCTATGTTTTGCCTTATAATTTTTGTATACTATATTACAATTTGCTATAACTTGCATTACTATAATTCATTGCATTCAACATTTCCATTTACTATTTTTCCTTAATACTCTAACCTGGATGACCTGAATGCAGGTTGTGAAACAACAACACTTTAACCCAAGCTTTAGCTACCTTGCTCACTAACTATATTTTTCTGTATCACTACTATCGAGCTTGTCAAATCAGGAGTGCTTTAACCTGAGCTTAAGCCACCCTAATAAGTAGATATAAAATCTAAATGTATATGGGTACAAGTGCACTCTAACCCGAGCTTAAGCCACCTTAATTTAAGTATAATAATATTATATAGTACCGTAACCTCCCCAATGGTGTGCCACCTATCTTAAGCTAGTCCTTGAATGGAGAATGGACATATATTCTAGCTATCTATATTTTTTACAAGTCATTCATGGTTCAACATGTCCATTACATAACATTTTGAATTATTGAGCACCTAGTGCATATCTGATTCAAATTCAATCTTGAAATTTATTTCAGTTCCAACAATTATGATATAATCATGTGAACCAATTAACATGTCATTCATACAATTCATCATGTAAACATATCATTTTTCAAATTAAAATGCGTATATGTACAAACCTTGACTATTGGATCCATAAACATTGGTCTCTCACATCTACTGTCTCTAGTGGGATTCTCCACTTCATTTTTGGTCCCTAATACGAAATCAGAGATCACATCTAACCCTATTTCTACCATCCTATCTATATATGCCGAAAATATGCAAAAATCCTAACTTAAACCTTTAAAACTCAAAACCCCATCAAATCAAATTGGACAAAAACAATAATAACACAAAATATAATCCCTTAGCTTTGTATTGACAATTATAGATTGGATTATAGGGTACAAAATTGTGTTCAACCTCCTTTTTATTTATGATTCTAAATAAATGGTGAAAACTTTGATTCTAATATGTTTTTAATCTCTTTTATGGTTGGAATTTTATATTTAATCAATCAAAATCATATGGAAAAAGAAAAGAATTCATTTATGTTGATTCAGGGAATTGGGTGGCTATGTTTTAGGTTAAATTTTGTAATTTTCTGCCAAAAACACAAAACTACTCAATTTAAACTACTAGGCTTCATGACCGTGAACACGTGTGTCACGGCTGTGAAGGTCTTCAACTTCAGAAACTGAATTTCATTACATTCACAGTCATGATTACATCTATCACTGGTGTGGACAATGAAAGTTTCACTTTTTCATATCTTTTTAATGATTTTCATTTTCCAAAACCTATAACCACCATATACCTTCCATATACTTTATTAAAACATTATTCTTAGGCCTTAACTTGCGGGTGCTACATTTCTCTCCCCCTTAAAAATTTCATCCTCGAAATTACCTGTTGTATTGTCTCTGAATAGTTGTGGATATTGGACTTTCATCACTTCTTTACTTTCCTAGGTATCCTCTTATGTTGTATGATTTCTCTATAAAATCTTGACTAATGGTACTCATTTGTTCCTGAGCTTCTTGACTTCTTTGGCTAAAATCTAAACTGGTTCTTCTTTATATGTCAATTATGTAACTCCACAAATTAGTTTAAATTATAATAAGTATGTGGTATACATAGAAATCACATGATAGATATAAAAATTTAAATAAATTGAATAAATGACTTAAATTATACCACATAATTAAATTTTATTTTTGGTATTAAAAAAATTAAAGATATTAGATTTAAGGAAATATGTGAAGATGATGATGATGATGATGATGATGATGATGATGATGATAATAATAATAATAATAATAATAATAATAATAATAATAATAATAATAATAATAATAATAATAATAATAATAATAATTTAAAAAAACAAAAATGTGAACAGTAAAAAAGGGACACAAAAGAGAAGTGAAAAAAAAAAACAGCAAAATCGGGAGAATGTGGGGTTGAAGTCAATTAAGACTTCTTTTTGCCATTTGTTTCCAACTTCAAATCTCTCCTTCTTCTTCATCATCCCTTTTCCTTCCTCCATATCACAGCCCAAAATCTTCATCCTCTCCTTCATGATTTGCAAGAAAATTCACTCCAAATAAATTTGATTTTGGTAAGTAATATCTTTCCCATAATTATTGTATTATTAGAACTTTTTGGGTTATGTTACTGCAGGATACTCCACTCTATTTTTGATTATCTTGTGAATCAATTTGGAGAAGTATTTAATATAAAAGTTGTTTATATATGTCTTGTGTATTTTTCTGTCAAATTTGATTCAATGCTTTAAAGTATATGAAGAGAAATGGTCATTTGAGTGAAACTGGTTCAGGGAGATGTGTCAATTGAATAACCTATACTTTTTGTATAAATTGATCATCTTAGTGACTGAATCTGAGGTTTTATAAATATGAAAGTTGTAGGTATATGTGTTATTTAGGTCTGTACAAAATTTTATATAAATATCTTTTGTGTAGGTTAAGTTATAGTGAAATGAACTATAACTGTTCCTTGATTGAGCTGGTTTCATATACCTGTACAACTCTAGCAATTTTTTCCTTATATTTGACCTATTTTTAGATCGAATTAGCCGAAGTCCAAAACATGAAAGTTTTAATTCTATGTCTTATCTAAATTTTTGGGAAAGTCCCACCTTAAATGTCATGTATTGTGTGAGTTATGAGCTAAAATATTGAATTGGTTGGGTTGATACTCTATGTTGAACCAGTTATAGGTCCTCTAGTATTTGAGAACCTTCAAGACCGAATCTAGATATGCGGTAAACATGAAAAATGCTCCAAATTAACTTATATAACTGTATAAACCTTTTTAGAATAATTATAGCTACACATTGAAAGATATGAATTTTTAAATATGGTAACCCAAAACTGCTTAAGGGCAGAGAATAAATCAATATTTAAAATTATACAAAAACTCGTGTAATGGTTCAAAAATTATGCAATTTTAGTATGTGTTAGTTTTACATGTTAAATTTAATTAGGATCAAGAATCATATAAATTGGATAAGTGTAGAAAAAGTTATTGATCTAACAGTCTTAAGAGGTCATGTTCCAGCTTAAAAGAATTGTAGTTATTTATTTAAACTATATTAAGAATAAATATTTTATCAATGTATTAATTATTTATATATTTGAATTAGGATCTCAACAATAATAAGAACAATAAAAGTAGACAAGCTCCAAATTTTAGATTTTGGAAAAGCTCCATTGAGGTTTGTATATATATGCATTTTAGTTTGCCTTGTTGCATAATTGAATAAGTTGCATATTTACATAATGTATTAAAATGTGTAAATATGAAATGAATTGAGTGCTTAATTAATGAAATTTCATGTTAATGCATGTATAGACATATGGATGAATAATTGATTGATAAAATGTAGGAAATTTTGGTTTAAGATTGTAAATGTGTGTTAAGGGGTGTGAATGTAGAATATGTAACATAATATATTTTTTCAATATGAATTAGTATATGATTGATTAAAAATGTGATAATTATTAATGGTAATTATTGAATAATTAGGACAATAAAGAGTGAAGTTAGAAAGTCATGTATGACATATGTATTTAATATGAAAAGAGAGGTTATATGACATACTTGGACTCATAAAGTTATTATAAATTTTGGTTATGTATTAAAAGATTTGTTAGCTTTGATTGTATGAAAAACTAATTAAAGTATGCCAATATTACTTAAATGGTTATATATATAATGGAATATCATATGATTATGTGATTTTAAAATTTTATGATCATATTTTCATTATAAATGTAAAGGGATATTGATTTCAACAAATTAATATATAAAGAAAAATAAATAAGTAATAACTTTAATTACCCAGTTCTCAACCTGTGGACTAATTAGGGATAGATGGTGCACCATTGCAGGGGCATTACGGTACCGATATTGATATGGTTTAGGAACAAGGTGCTATTAGCTTTGAGAGCACCCCTGTCCTAATTATACATAGATGATGTGATTATACTTGGTCATGAGGCTTAAGCTCCGCAAGCACTCTTGACTTGAGACTATAGTGAGTAGGGTGCTTAAGCACAGCTAGCGGCCCTACTACACGCTTTATATCGGGACAGTCTGGGAATGAGATTTGGGCTATTTATATTAAAATATTATATATAAATTAATTAAAAGACATACATGTACACGTTGAGAGATAAAATGTGTGAAATAGCATGAATTATAAATATTTATTAAGGTAAGCTAAATTTATAATTGAGTTATATATATATATATATATATATATATATATATATATTATCAATGAATTTGGTAATATTGTATAATCATGTGGTTGTCCCTGTATGATGTATGTTGGAGTATTGTGTACTGTATTATGAATTATCTACCATGCATTTTTGGTAACTGTATATTAAAATATTTATGCTTATATGGATTGAGGTTTGAGTTAACTAAACTAACATAATTTTAGGAAAATCAATTAAATTAAAATGAGTTATGGAAACATGAGAGGAGGTAGAATGCTTAATATTTTATATATTACATATGGTGGAATATATATAGTTCATGTCCTGATACAAATACAATGATAATATAATGGAACATAAATTTTATTTTATTATAATATTTTCTAAATTTTATGCAATGATTTATTTAAATTATATTATGATTATTATGACCCACATTTGTGTGACTGCATGGGAAAACTTAAATGCTTATATGTACCATTAAGATTGAAATGGCTTAGCATGGGTTTTTCCCGCGCAGGAACTGGAGCTTGCAAGTAGTAAACTATAAAGTTGATAGAGGAAGTACAAGCCCATACTAGAGGAGATGCGTTAGAACTAGTTGAGAGTCAGATGCATATTATTTTTGCATTTTCTTCATTATCATGCATATGAGTTTCTTAGACATGTCTTGTATATAGTTAATAACATATTTTGTATTTTGGTATTATATCTATATAGTTAGATGTAAGGTAAAAACCATTAATTTTGATAGTTATAATGAATATAATATTTATGTAACATGATGATGTATTTGATAATTGAATCCATATGTGTATTCAAATGTTAAAAAAAATGTCAATTTAGTTATTAAATGAAAATTTTAAACTCAGGCTAGTTTCATTCAGATTGTCTGTGTCATTACGCTTATATAATGGGATTATTCCTATTATATAGGCAGGATGTCACAAATTCGGTCTCACCTCAATGTTCTCAATTGGAATAACATGAGAAGGATTTGACTTGTATCTCTTTAACATAGAGACACAAAACACATCACGAATCTTGCTCAACTTTAGTAGTAGAATGAGACTATAAGCAATTGGTCCCACTTTCACTAGAATCTCGTAAGGCCCAATGAATCTTGGTCTCAACTTGCCTTTCTTCCAAATCTCAAGTCCTTTTTCCATGGAGAAAATTTAAGGAAGACCTTGTCTCCCACTACATACTCTATATCTCTTCTCTTATATTTCTACATATCTGAGTCTACCTTTAATCTATCTTGAATCAGCCCGTACTTTTTCCTTTGTCTCTTGTACCAAGTCTAGTCCCACTAGCTTTCCTTCATTGAGTTCTGTCCAGCACATGGGTGTTTGACACTTCTTACCATAAAATGCCTTATAAGGAGCTATCTCGATACTAGATTGATAACTGTTGTTGTAAGAAAATTCCATTAATGGAAGATATTTGTCCCAACTACCTTCGAATTCAATCACATAACCTCTCATCGTATCTTCTAGAATCTATATCACCCTCTTAGACTTACCATTTGTCTACTGATGAAAAGTTATTCTGAAGCTAAGGTTGGTACCTAGAGTTCTCTGTAGACTACCACAAAATTGAGAAGTAAACTTGGGGTCCCTATCTGAAGCAATGGAGACTGGTACTCCATGAAGTTGCAATATCTCATTAACATATATCTCGGTTAGCCAGTTGAAAGAGTTTTCCCTTCTGATAGGCAAGAAGTGTACTGACTTTATAAGTCTATCCACAATAACCTATATGACATCATATTTCCAAGGAGTCACTAGCAACCCAATTATGAAGTCCATAACAATCTACTCCGATTTCCATTCTAGTACTATGATAGGCTGTAGTAACCCTTATGGTACATGATGTTTTGCCTTAACCTACTGAAAACTAAGACATCTATTGTATACTCTATGATATCTTTCTTTATACCTGTCACCAGTGTTTGCTCTTTAGGTTATGATACATCTTCGTACTTCCAGGGTGCATTGTATATCGGGTCGCATGTGCTTTCTATAATATCCTCTGTCTCAGCTCATCAACATTAGGTACGCATAAACAGCCCTGGTAGTATAACTCACCATTTTTCTCAACTATATAATAAGGTATCTCCCCCTTAGAGATCAACTCGATTCTTTCAACTAGTTTACCATCCTATCTTTGTGCATCTATGATCTCTTGGTTAAGTGTTAGCCAGATGGGCAACTCAGCCACTATCTTTCTACTCATAGCATCAACCATTACATTGGCCTTGCTTGGGTGGTAGTCGATAATACAGTTATAATCTTTTATCAATTCTAACCACCACCTCTATCTAAGGTTAAGATCTCTCTGTGTAGAAAGATACTTCATGTAAAGCCCCGATAATTTAGGTCATGGTCACGGGTGACCAAAATCCGGCGTGCCAAACCGATTTGGGTCTAAATTCGAACATGAAAGAAAAAAAATTAAAATGATAATAAAATATGAAAAAATATTTTGGATATTATTAATTGAAAATTTTGAGATTCGGAGCTAAAATTTAAAAAATAATAATTTTTCGCAGAACAGAATTTGAATTTACAATATTTTTGACACATATTTTAAGAAGGTATAAAAATGGAATATTCTTTATCTAAGGAAAGGAATATTCTTTGAATTAAAATAAAGTAAGATTGATTTAAATTAATGGATCAATGAGGGACAATATTATATATTAATATTAACCACCCACCTAATTCAACTATAAAAGTCAAATTCACCTTTTTGGTCATTAATTCTTCTTCTTCCTCATGTTAAACAAACAAAATTCTCTCATTTTCTTCTCTTGGATGAGACCTCCATCTTACCAAGTTCTTCCATTTTTTCTTCAATTAAAGCTAAGGTTTGGATGGAAAATGTTAGATTAAGACTATATCAACAAGAAAGTGGAGCAAAGTGAGCAAAACAAACGAGGAGGAAGGAAAAAAAAAGAGAAAAAGAGAAGGAAGATTTTGGTAATTTTGAAGATCTAAAAAGGTGAGGTTAGATTCTCACTTTTCTTCTCCTATTTTCTTTGATTTTTGAGGTTAATTACCATTAAGGTTGGTAATTTAGGGTTATTAGTATATTAATGGTGATTAAGGATTGATTAGTGTATTTAGTGCTTATTTAGTGTGAAATTGTTGTTAGGCCAAGGAGGTGAACAATCTTTGGGAAATAAACAAAGAGGAAGTAAGGGAAAAGATAAAGCTAATTAGGAGGAAGAGAAGAGTGATGAGAAGTGGACTTTTTTAGGTACGTACATTTGACAAAAATTCGATATGGAAAAAAATGTTGATTTTTGATTTTGTGATATTATGTATAATTGTGTATGTAATTATTGATATTTTGATTGAGTGATGAATTGGTGATTAAATGATGCCATGAATGTGAAAATAAAAATAAAATTATGATGTTGATGCATAAAGATGGAAATTATAGGATTTATTGAAGTGTTGGAAATTTGTCTTATGAACAATGTCTACTTTTCTGATCATAACTTAAGTTCTGGAAATGGTTTTTGAGTGTTTTTTGTTGGGTTTGAAATTTAAGAAATAAAGATTGAACTTTCATTCTGATTATTCGGCTACATTTAGGTGTAAAATGGACCCACAATTTGAAATGGGAATTTGTCTAGTAAAATACTAAGCAGAATCGAATAAACGTAGCTGAGTAAAAAATTCATAACTTTTTCTAAACAATTCATTTTTATGTGATTCTAGATGATATTTAAATATGTCATTTATCAATATTTTGTTAGTTTATCAATTGTCCAAATTCCATTTAAAAAGGGATGAAAAATGCAGGTTAATATGAGACATAAATTCTGCTTGTATATATAAGTATATGGTTGAATTTTATGATAGAAAATATATTATTTGAATTTTCTTATATTTATAATGATTAAATGAGAAAGTATGATGTAAAATATTTAATGGAGATTATTGCATTTATGTGACATTGTATTAGCATTTCATACCTAATTGAGGTAAACAATAATAAATGTAACAAACGTGATTAAGCCCTATAACATCTAGTCAAGAACTAGAAATTAGGATAAGTTGGCATGCCAGTAAAAGGGTAGAAATGTAGGCATTAGAAAATAGTGCCGAGATTTAATTTATGTAGGCACTAAGAAATAGTGCTGAGTTTGAAATTACATAGGCACCAAAAAGGTGCTGAGTTATTATTGAAAATATAGGCGTTAAATGCCGAGTTATAAACTAATTAAGTAGGCGCCAAGTATATTGTCGAAGAGTAGAAACCCTATATCTAATGTTTAGTTCCGGTTTAAAATATCATGTGCTATCAAATATGTGGAGAAAAAATGTAAATTATTAAAATGATATTATAAATTGTATGTCTTGTATTGTTAAAGAATTTCAAGTATGCTTAATGAATGAAATGTTATAATTGATAAATTTTATATTTTTGCATAATGTAAATAGTTTTGATGTTATTTGAATATTTTAACATGCTTAGTAAATTAATTATAGTTTCTAAAATTTTATTTGAGAAATATTTATATAATTATTGGTTAGTTGCCAAACATACCACTAAACTAGTAGCTTAGCGCATGTGTTTCGCGCGCAGATTAGTAGAAGTAGTTGTTGCGTTAGGACGACCGATGAAAGGGGAACACTAAGATCAAATTGTAACAGTTTATTTTCTTTTTGTATATTTTGGGTATTGTATTGTATAATTAAATTTTAAGAAATTCTTTTGATGTAAATTTGTGGCATGTAGGATTTATAAAAAGAGCGAATTTTGTAATTAATATATTGTTATTATTTGTAAATGTAATTCTGAATATTATTAGTTTAATGAATGAATAATTTTAATTCAAAATATTTATGTCACTAATTACATATTTAAAAGATATATTGAAAAAAAATATAGTAATAAATATTCCGCTAATAAGAAACTCAAATTTAAAATAAAATAATACAACAATTTGAGCATTGATTTTTACAGTAATGAGTTTGGTAGCACTTCCATATACTATTGACGACTTGTAGGGTAAGGAGCACTACATTTAGTGGTATCAGAGCCCACAATAATTGATTATTAAACAGTGGGTGTAAAATAGAAAGTGTCTCATGCGTATGCATAAAATGCTGCAATGATCTAATTTGGGTCCATTCTTCTAGTTTGTAGGTAGATATGGATTCAGGATCGGAATAAGATTTCTCAGAAGATGAACTGAGTAATAGTCTTTCAGACTCAACTGATCTTGGACAACCTCTATTAGTAAGAGATTTTGGTTCGAGTGTAGTAGCTCCGCCTAAAGCAGAGGGACGAGCTAATTTAGGGTAAGAACCTCTTATGGAGCAAATAGAAAATTTGTTGCAATGAATAGTAGAAATAGTTCCACAACTAGCTCCACCTCCTCCTTGACCTCAGCCAAAACCTCAGTTTGATAAATTGAGAAAATATGGGGCAACAAATTTTATGGGAATTAGAGAGGATGACCCAATAGCATTAGAATTTTGGATGGAATCGACAGAGTGGGTGTTTGAAGAGCTTGAGTCTCCAGAGGGACAAAAATCAGATATGCAGTGTCCCTTCTAAAATATCATGCCTATGACTAGTGGAAATCAATTTTATCAAATCCCCATACACCGAAACCACCTTCATAGAATTTCTTCAAGGTAGAATTTAACAAGAAACATTGTGCCTAGAGTCTATGTTAATGAAAAGAAGAGTGAGTTTCAAGACTTGAAGCAAGGAAGCATGTCAATGGAAGAATACGAGATGAAATTCACTAGATTGAGTAAATATGCAATTGAAATCAATGCTGATGAGATAGATAGGTTCTGCAGATTTGAGTATGGGCTTATGATGATATTGGAAATATGGTTACTGCCCTTCCGCTTGAGGATTTTGCTATACTAGTATCATCGGCTATCAATGTGGAAAAAAAGTCAAAGAGAAAGAGGATAGAAGAGCCACCCCGGAGATCGACAACTAGCATTGCCTAGACATCCAGTAAAAGGGGATGGATAGTGCTCAGGTTTTTCTAGTCATGAAGTGCTGCACCAAATTTTTCAGCTAGGCAAGGCCAACATCAAGGCTAGAAGGGTCTACAGCTAGTACACCAGCTTCGAGTAACAGAAGATTTATATCTATCATATGTCAATATTGTGGAAGATCACATGTAGGTGATTATTGGTGGATTACTGGAGCATGCTTATGATACGGATTTACTAAGCATAAACAGAAAGATTGCCCTAGATGAAGAGGTACAAGTGGTGTAGTATCAGTTCAGGTTCAAAATGTCATTCGATGCAGAGACAGGGGACATGGACAGTCTAAAAGTAATAGGATTGGTTAAAGTGTATCAAAATTAGTGAATAGAGCAGAAGGTAGTTAAGCCCTAGCCCGAGCATATGCTATGAGAGTTCGTGAGGAGCAGGATGCCCCAGATGTCATTATCAGTAAATTTTTTCTTTATGATTCTTGTTTATTTGCACTAATAGATCCGGCTTATACACATTCATATTTATGCATGTCACCACCTAGTCAGGGTAACATGGTAGAAGAGGAATTAGATTATGATATATTAGTGACAAATCTTTTGGGTCATGGAATGAAAGTTAGTCAAGTCTATACAAATAGTCCAGTCAAAGCTCAAAATGTAGAATTCCAAGCTGACTTGATAGAGTTGCCATTCCATGAGTTTGACACAATCTTGGGGATGGTCTGGTAAACTTAGCATGGGGTAGTGGTGGATTGTCAGTGTAGGAGAGTGACTTTCAAGAATTCAGGGCAGGACGACATGATTGTCTTGGGCAAGAATCGACCATACTTGACTAATGTCATTTATGTTACAAAGGCATGTGTTGCCCAGAAATTGAACCAAGAAGGGGAGTTGAACTGGATATTAAAAATTCTTAACTTTTAAGTGCAGAAAGAAAAGTTAAGTAGAGTAGGGATAGGAAGATATCACACAAGAAATTTTACAGAGGTTCGGTTGTTAACAAACCCTACTCCTCTCCCCAATCTCAATTGGGAGTTTCACTAACACACTAAGTGTTACAATGGAGTTTTACAAGCTCACTCCCAACTATGGTGTTTCTATCAATGGATCACACCTAACCCAGAAATCCCTTGTGTTTTAATGGCTCACACAATTAACCGATTCCTTTTGTTTTAATGGCTCACACAAATAACCCTTACAAGTGTTCTACTCTTAACCCAATATACCCAGACTCACTTGAGTAGTAGATTACAAAAAGAAACACTCACAAATCTATAATGCTTAGAAATAATGAGAAAATTTTTTTTTTACAGAGAATTAATGTTTGTTTGAAAGAAATTAATGCACAAATGGCTACAACAAGATTTTGATTTGAAGTAATTGCTATTCTCTTGTTCTGGATTTATAAATGACTTGCATTTATACTTCCATGGAAAATTATAGTCATTTGGTTGCATTTAATGCGAAAATAGCTGTTGCACCAGCTCTTAATTTCACGTCTGACGTGTTTCTCTTTCCTCTTTCAAGGTCATGAATATATGTGTCACGGTCATGAATGTTTTTCCAAGCCATGACTCAAGTGGTGACTCTGGATGTAAAGCATTCTGGAAGGATTTGAAGTGTTTGATCACGGGCGTGAAGTTATTCTTTCACGAGCGTGAAGTTATTCTTTCACGGGCGTTAATATCCTTCCAAGCCGTGGTCTAAGTGGTGACTCTGGCCGTGAAGCTCTCTGGAGGAATTTGACATGTTTTTTCATGGACGTGACTTTCTTTCACGGGCGTGACTGATATGATCATTCACGGTTGCTATGATCCTTCATGGCCGTGAACTTTAAATGTTGGGTAGTTGGCGCTAAGCTACATCACGGGCGTGACATAAACAGTCACGGGCGTGAACATGCTATATCTTCAATTTTTGTCTTTTAAAGTTAGTCTTCCATTCTTGCATCATATTCCATACTTTGTTCAATAAACTTAGAAAACAAGTATGTTAAATACATTATTGTTATTTTACTTGTTAGCATCAAAATGACAGAAAATACCCCTTAAGGTTCAAGAATCTCCCCATTTTTGATAGTGACAAATAATCTAGCAATATGTGCTTTTGAGAAGTCTCCCCCTCAAAAGATGCTTAAGATAAAAAATTACTAAAGTGCAAGAATTTTTAAGAATGATGCACTGTACCATGGATGCTTGCTTCCTAGTTTAGGTATATGCAAGGTATATGCAAAGTATATCCAATGTATACCAAATTTTTACTTATAACTAGTTAATTATATGTAAAGTATATCGAAGGTATATTCAAAGTATCAACATATTTGCATTCATGTAACTTGCATATTCATTTAATTCAATTATATTGCTAGGTTCTCCCCCTTTTGTCATCAACAAAAAGAACATAAAAGATAAATCATAAGGGAAAACTAATGCAATTATATTAAATAGAAAATGGAAAAGTACAAAGGTTTGAAAAGTAACTTAAAGTCCTACATTTGCAAAACTAGAAACTAATAAACGAAAAAAAAAAAATCTAGTTAGATTTGGAGCCAGACAGCCCATCTCTAAGGCGAGCTACTTCTGCCTCGAGGCTCTCCATGCGAGACTCCAAGAAATATTTGAGGTTCTCTAACCTCTCATCAATCGAAGCCTGCAATTGGTCAAAACACAGTGCTAATAGGTCAGCCACCTGCTGAGCTAAGTTCAGTGTGGAGGCCGAGGATTGTCCAATTTTTTGCTCAACCTCTGGGGTCGCCGCTGTAGCGCTCCCTTACCCTACTAGTCGTTAATAGGATATGGAAGTGCTACTAAGCTCATCTGTTTTAAAACCAATGTTCAAATTATTGAATTTTTTTTTCGAGTTTATTATTAGCAAAATATTTATTGCTATATTTTTTTCTTTCCATTTAAATATATAACTACTGATGGAAATTTTTTTGATTTAAAAGAACTCATTCAATTAAACCATAATATTTAGACATATATTTACAAATAATACTAGATATATAAAATTACAACATTCATTCCTTATAAATCCTATATGCAACAAATTTACATCAACAGAAATTCTTAAAATTTAATTTTTTCAACATCATTTTCAAAACATACAAAAAAAACTAGATTGCTACAATCTAATCTTGGGGTTCCCTCTTCTTTGGTCACCCTATTGGAACAACTACTTCTATTTATCTACGCGCGAAACACACGCACTAAGCTTTTAGCTTAGTGATACGTTTGACAACTATCTAATAATTACATAAATAATTCTAAAATAAAATTTTAGAAACTACAATTAATTCATTAAGCACGCCAAATATTCAATTAATAATAAAACAATTTTCTTTATGCAAACACATTTAATTCATCAATTATGACATTCCATTCATTAAGCATGCTTGAAATTGCTTAACAATTCAAGATATAAAATTTACAATATCAATTTCATAATTTATATATATATATATATATAATATATATATATATTTCCTATTATTTATTTAATAGCCCAAGACATTTTAGACCGGAACTAAACATTGGATACAAGGTTTCAGCTCTCCAGCAGTATACTCGGTGCCTACATAATTATTTTATAACTCGACGTTTAATGCCTACATTTTTAATAACAACTCAGCACCTTTTTGGTGACTACATAAATTCAAACTCAGCACTATTTCTTAGTGCCTACATAATTTCAACTCAACACTATTTCTTAGTGCCTACTTAAATTAAATCTCAGCACTATTATTTTTAGTGCCTACTTTTCTACCCTTTTATTGGCATGCCAACTTATCCTAATTTCTAGTTATAGACTAGATGTTATAGGGCTTAATTATATTTGTTACCTTTATTATTATTTACATAAATTATGTAGGTAACATTAATATAAATTCATATAAATGCAATAATTCCCATTAAACATTTTACAACCTCATACTTGCTCATTTAATTATTATAAATACAAGAAAATCAAATAATATAATTTTCTATCACAAAATTCCACAATCAACACTTATGTTCAAACTGTCCTATTCTGGACAACATTTCTTTCTTATGTTGTCCTGTATTTTTCATCACTTTTTAGGTGGAATCTGGACAAGTGATCAACTAAAAAAACGTAGGTACATGTCTTATCTTTAATTTAAAACTTAAATCACATTAAAAATTTTTTTTTAGCAAAAGTTATGAATTTTCTTCTAAGCTACATTCACTACAATCTGCCCAGTATTTTACTGGATAGATTTTTGCTTTATATTTCTCTATCTTTTGTATCCAATTTTAGATGGAATTTGGAAACGTGATCAACTAAAACAATGTAGGTACATGTCATATATTTAATTTACAATTAGAATCACATCAAAAAGAATTTTTTTGCAAAAGTTATGAAGTTTGTTCTATGCTACATTCACTCCAATCTGCCCAGTATTTTTTTTGGACAGATTTGTAGTTCAAAATTTGAGTCTATTTTTCACCTAATTCCAGGCATATTCATGTCTAATGGTCTGAATGAAAGTTGAATTACTATGTCTTAAGTTTCCAAATCAACAAGAATCATTCAAAAATAATTTTGAGAACTCAAGTTATGACTAGAAAACTAGACACTGTTCATAAGACAAATTTTCAGCACATTAATTAATTCATACAATTTCCATTTTCATGCATCAATCTCATATTCTAGTTTTATTTCCACATTCATAGCATCATTTAATCACTAATTCATAATCAATCAAATATCCAGAATTTCATACACATTACAAAATCAAAATCAACATTTTTCTATACTGAATTTTTGCCAAATGTACATACCTCAAAAATTTCACTTCTCTTCACTTTTATCTTCTTCCTAGCTAGCTTTCTCTTTGCCCTTACTTCCTCTTTGATTTTGGTTCAAAGTTTGTTCACTTCCTTGTCCTAACAACAAATTTTACACTAATCAAGTACTAATCACACTAATCCACCCTTAATCACCATTAACATAATAATAATTCTAAATTACTAGCTGTAATGGCAACTAACCCCAAACTTAAAGAAATGAGAAGAAGAAAAGTGAGAAGATAGAAAATCTAAACTCACATTTGATGATCTTCAAAATGACTAAAGTCTTCTTTCTCGTTTTCTCTTCCTTTCTTCCTTTCTCTTCCTTGGTTTAGCTCAGTTTTCTTCACTTCTTTGATGATCTTGCCTTAATCCTATTTTTTTCATCTAATCTTAGCTTGATTTGAAGAAAGAAAAAGAAGAATAAGTGGTGGAGGAGGAACTCACGGAAAAAGAGAGAAAAAGGGAGAGAAATGGGTGTGATTAAGGTGAGGAAGAAGAAGAATGGCCAAAAAGTGAAAGTTTGACTTTTTATAGTTGGATTAGGTGGGTGGTTAGGATTAATTACTAATCTTGCTTCCCATTGGTCCATTAATTTAAATCACTCTTACTTTATTTTAATCAAAATAATATTCCTTTCCTTAGATAAAGAATATTCCATTTTTATGCCTTCTTAAAATATTTGTGCCAAAAACACTGCAATTTCCAATTTCATTCAGCGAAAAATTATTTTTTTTTCAATTTTACTTCAGAAATTCAAAATTCAAAATTATTAATATCCAAAATATTTTTCTCACATCTTATTATTATTTTAATTTATTTTTTTTCATGTTTGAATTTAGACTCTGATCGGTTTGGCGCACCGAATTTCGGTCAACCGCGATCGTGGCCTAAATTATCGGGCATTACAGCCATCTCGACTCGAACTCTTTTCCTTTCCTGGATTCCTTGGAGGCCAGCTTTGAATTCATCCAAATCGTTGTCTTCCCAAATAATCTCACCAGTTGTGTTGGTGAACCGGTAGTAGATGTTATTCTTGTGAACTATGCAAACCACCACTCCCATTTTGATAAAAGACTCAACGTCTAGCTAGTCTCTAGGATGTGCTGGTATGAGGTTGAAGTTGTGTTCCTCTAGCTTCAAATAACCAAGATTTATAGCAAGTTGAGTCACGTACCCACCAATCAAAATGTCTCTGGAGGGCTTTGTGGCAATAGATAGTAGATGGTTTGCAAACCATCGAGATAGAGCCACTGTTAGGCCTCTTTAGGTCATCTCTAGGAGAAAGAGCTCGAATTTTTGAATTGAGCCGTTGCTGTCCCCTCTTGCAAAGATGCTATAGGTCAGAAACCTATGCAAGTACTTGTGAACTGGTGATCGAAGGTGAGTGCTCTTTGTCTTTTTGATGTCCTAGCTGCAGTCAAGTTCGAAATGAGTCCATGCCTGAGTGGCATAGAACTCCACCTCACTTTCATTTAGTATAACGTCAGAGGGAAGGTTGAACATGTCACCAAATTTCATTGTAGTGAGGGTGTTCAGATGTTTGCAGAGTTGAAATTTCACGGTGCCGGTGGGAGAGACTTGCAGGGTCCTAAGGAACTCGAGGGTAGGTTCCTTTAGCGTTTGTTGATGTATATCAACAAAATCTTTTATATGACAAGCCTGGAGTTATTATGTAATGCTTGCTTCGAGACCAAGGGTGCTGACAGTGTGCCATTCAAATGATTGAGAGGAAAGGAGTGGCCTTTTCTTGAGAACTGAGTACCTCGGATGACAGTGCTCAAGAATGATATTGAGAAGGTAGTCCATGTACCTTTTTGGAGCATGAGACTTCTTTCTAGTGCCTTTGGAGGAGCTGGGTTCCATTTTTGGTTGTGAAATTGATTCTTTAAGAGAAAAAAAATCTAATAGGATGTTTGAATAGTACCTAGTGATTTTTGATTTCGGTGATTAAAATAGTTTTTGAAGGTATTTATAGATGGAGAATGTTGCTAGGGGGCCAAAATCTATGAAATGGTATTGAATGGTGATAAATGAGAGAAGTTGGAGAGTTAGAAATGAGAGAAATAATGGCAGAAATCGTTTTATAGCTGACATCTTCACGGGCGTGAAATGTCGTGTTCACGGTTTGCTAAAGAGGCGCTCTACCCATGATAAAGAATATGAAACGATTCACAGTCGTGACATTTAATGGTCACGGGTGTGAATGATGAAATTTCACGGTGGTGACAAATGAGTCACGGTCATGAAGTACAATCTTCACTACTTGTGTCCGTGAGACAAAGCGTGTTCAAAGTGTGAACGCTTCTGTAAGTATTTGGTGGAAATGTTCACGGTCGTGAATAGGTGTCACAGTCGTGAACATAGAGTTTCACGAGAGTGACAAAAAAAGGTTATGGGCATGAAACGTAGTCTTCACTACCTTCAACCGTGAAGCATGTCGTGAAGTAAGGCATGAAAGCTAATGGAGATTTTGGCGATTATGATCACTGTCATGAATATATGTCATGGGCGTGAACTGCCTAAAATCCTCATTAAATAAAACTAAGTTTAAAACTAGACCAAAGGATTTCTAAGGTGCTTCTATCCCTTATAACATATATTTCTATCAAGTTAGCTACTTCATACCTTACAAGATGAGACAATAACACAGGATTAACAATCAAGGTTCGACAATTTTGGCAATCATAAAGTTAATCCATCAATCATTCCAAGCTCTCTTCTTATGAAGTTAAATCTTTCTTCATTTAGAGACTTAGTGAAGATATCTTTCAATTGATTGTCTGTGTTTATAAATTCCAATACAACATCTCCATAGTGAACATGATCTTTAATAAAATGATGTCTTATGTCAATATGCTTACCTCTAGAGTGTTGAATGGGATTCTTAGATAGATTTATAGCACTTGTATTATCACATCTGATAGGTATATAGTCCATACTATGACCATAATCCTTAAGTTGTCGTTTCATCCAAAGGATTTGTGTACAACAACATCCTGCATCCACATACTCCGCTTCAACGGTAGAAAAAGCAATTGAAACTTGTTTCTTGCTAAACTAAGAAACTAAGCATTCACCAATAAAGTGACAAGTACCTGAAGTACTCTTTCTATCCAAGAGACTTCCAACATAATTAGCATCTTAATATCCTATAATAGGGATGAATTTCTAGGATACCATAAACCTAGATGCAATGAGCGATGTAAATATTTTAAAATTCTTTTCACAATATTCAAATGTGATTCTTTAGGACATGATTGAAAGCGAGCACATAAGCATACACTATATATTATATTGGGTCTAGAGGCAGTAAGATATAAGAGTGAGTCAATCATACCTCTATAGAGCTTTTCATTAATGCTCTTACCCTTTTCATCCTTGTCCAATTTTGTTGATGTGCTCATTCGAGTCTTGGCATTTTTACATCCTTCCACTCCAAATTTCTTGATTAAGTCTTTGGCATATTTGGATTGGTTGACGAATATGCCCTCATTACCTTGTTTTATTTGTAGACCGAGGAAGAACTTGAGCTGACCCATCATGCTCATTTCAAATTCCCTAGTCATAAACTTAGCAAATTCTTGGCAAAACAATTCATTAGTAGACCCAAATATGATGTCATCAACATAAATTTGAATAATTAGAATATCATGCTTATCCTTTTTAATAAATAAAGTAGTGTCAACATTCCCCTCTATGAAATTATTTTCTAAAAGAAAAGAACTTAGACTTTCATACCAAGCTCTTAGGGCTTGTTTCAAACCATATAAAGCTTTTAAAAGTTTAAATACATGGTTAGGCAAATTATGGCTTTCAAAACCTAGTGGTTGTTCTACATAAATTTCTTCATCTATAAAACCATTTAAAAAAACATTTTTGACATCCATTTGAAAGAGTTTGAAATTCATATGGCATGCATATGCTAAAAGTATTCTTATGGCTTCTAATCTAGCTACAGGAACATAGGTCTCATCATAATCTATTCCTTCTTCCTGATTATATCCTTTATAACTAACCTAGCCTTCTTCCTAGTTATTGAACCTTGTTCATCTAGTTTATTTCTAAATACCCATTTACTTCCAATGATTTGCTCCTTGGGTCTAGGAACTAAGGTCCATACCTTACTTCTCTCAAATTGGTTGAGTTCCTCTTGCATAACAATCCCCTAACTTTCATCATTAAGATCCTTATCAATATTTTTTGGCTCAATCTGAGAGACAAAGGCAAGATTAGAATCTAAAGGTTTGAGATGAGATCTAATACTTACTCCCTTTGTAGGATCACTAATGATTTGCTCTTTGGGGTGATCATTTGTCAATATCCATTCCTTTGGGAGCTCTTGCTTGTTTTCCTCTTGAGCTGCAGGTAGAGAGTCATCTTGATGTGAATTTTCTTGATCATTTTCTTCTCTTTCATTATCAAGATCAAGTCTTTCCATTGTACCTACAACATCATCAAGAACACTACCTTTCACAAGATCAAGCTCACTAGATTCATCAAAAACAACATTCATGGATTCTTCAATAGCTAATGACTTCTTATTAAAGACTCCTTAAGCTTTGCTTGTGGTGGAGTGTCCTAAAAATATACCCTCATTAGATTTAGAGGCAAATTTTCCAAGGTTGTCCTTAATATTTAATATGAAACACTTGCATCCAAATACTCTAAACTATGATATCATGGGCTTTCTTCCTTTCCATAATTCAAATGAAGTTTTGTTTAAGAGAGGTCTTTTGAAAACTTGATTTGAAATATAACATGCAGTATTTGTGGCTTCAACCTAAATGTAAGTTGGTAAACCATACTCATTGAGCATTGTTCGAGCCATTTCAATTAAAGTTGAATTTTTCCTTTTGACCACCCCATTTGGTTGAGATGTCCTAGGAGAGGAAAAATTCTATGAAATGCCATGTTCTAGACAAAAATTTTTGAATTTTTCATTTTCAAATTCTTTGCCATGATCACTTCTTATTGTTGAAATACAATATCCTTTTTCATTTTGAACTCTTTTAGCAAAGTTTTTGAAAGTTTCAAAAGCATCACTCTTTTGAGCTAAGAAAATTACCCAAGTGAATCTAGAATAGTCATTGACGATGACAAAGGCATAGTGTTTAGCTCCTAAGCTTGCAATCCTAGTAGGTCCAAAAAGATCTAGATGCAGGAGTTGTAGAGGTTTTGAGGTACTTCCAATGATTTTGGATTTAAAGGATAACTTGTGTTGTTTTCCTCTTTGGCAAGGTTCACATGTCTTGTCTTTTTCAAATTTGACTTTTGGTAGTCCCTTTACCAGCTCTCCTTTGCTGAGGCTTTGAATTAAATTCATGCTTGGGTGACCAAGCCTTCTATGTCACAACCAAGATTAATCCCTAGTAGTCACAAGACACTTAGAGGATAGGTTAGATATTTTGTGTAAGTCTATTATGTAGGTATTGGCATCTCTACTTCCTTTAAATATCTCTTGGCCATTAATAGAGGTTACAAGACATTCATTGGAAGTGAAGATTACTTGGTTTCCTTTATCACATAATTGACTTATACTTAACAAGTTATGTTTCAAACCATCAACAAGTAAGACATCTTTAATGAAAGTAGTACCATTAATACCAATCTAGCCATTGCCAATTACCTTACCCTTAGCATTGTTTCCAAAGGTTACTTTACCTCCATCAATACTTTTGATTTCATTGAAAAGTTCTGTCTCCGGTCATATGACTTAAGCATCCACTATCAGCCAAGCATATTTGTTTATTGTGGACTTGAGGCATACCTATAGAATCACAATTCAAGTATATTTTTAGGTACCCAAATGAGCTTGGGTCCTTAGGGGTTAGCACATGAAGGTTCCCAATGAGCCTTCCTTATCCAGCCAATGTTTATTTATGTGATCAAAATTCATACAATAATTACATTGTTTAGCTCTAAATATGCTTTTTGGTCTTACAATGTTGTTGAATGCCCTATTTCTATTAGGTAGAGTTTGAGAGCAATGGCATGCACAAGCATGATGACTTGGTGCTTTTCTAGGTGCATGCTTCTTATACATAAAGGCGTGATTAGCCTTTTGAGGTTTCCTTCTTAGGTTTACCAACCTTTGATCATCCCTCTTATGTATAGAAGATTTAGTGTATGTTGTGCACTTAGCCCTTGGGGCTGTTAAGCAAATGTTGAGATGTGGGGTTCACTTGACTTAGCAAAAGTAGTCTTGTGAGATGAAGATTATGTACCCTTAAATCCTTGACCATGCCTAATTAAGGGTGGTCTCTGAGACACAATGAGAGTATCTAAACTCTCTTTTCCCTTGTGAAATTTTAAAATAGATTTTCTAAGGTCCTCAACTTCATTTTTCAAAATATTGTTTTGTTTAAGCAAAGATTTAGTTAAGGGTCTTGAAGAGTACTCATCTAATGATTTTTGAAGAGATTGATTAGATGATTTAAGCTCAAAGTTCTCCTTTTCTAAAACATCCATTTTGATTTTCAAACTAGAAATGTTATTTTTATAAGTATTGAATTTACTTATATATTTCTCTAGTTCAAGATTCAATACTTCTATTGGGCTTTGCTCATCATCATCTTCATTATTACTATCATTATCACTACTATCATTATTGAAGGAGTATGAATGAAGTGATCCTACCTTATCTGAGACGTGATCCTCTATAGCCATGAAGCATAGGTTGACCTCTTCCCTTTCATTGTCATCTTTTTTGCTTGAAGAGCTTTCGTCATCCCATGTGGCTTTATGACCTTTTTCCCCATTGTCACTTTAGTATTTGCTCTTGTGCTTCTTGAGCCTTGGACATTCTACTTTAATATGGCCTTTCTTCCCACATTCATAACACTTTACTTCCTTTTTACTCCTTTGAGAGTCATTTGAGGCCTGTTTGAAATTTCTTTGCTTGAATTTCATAGAGTTTCCCATTATCTTCTCAATTATTTTTTTCAGCCTTCGTAAGAGCATAACAATGTCCTCATTTGCATCATCACTCTTTTGTTCATCATCTTGTACATATCATAACATACATGATTGATGTAATATCTACTAATTTAGGCCCTGAGTCGCACGTGTCGCGAAGTTGACGGATTTGACCGATCAGAGTCTAAATTCGGAGTTTTAGACAAAATTGACCAAGTAATGACTAAATTAAATGATATAAGCCTAATTAAGTGATTATAAAGTTTAAAGAAGTTGATTTACAGTAAAAGACTAAATTGCAAAATTTGATAAGTTTTGGGGTCAATTTGCAATTTACCAAAAATTGGAGGATTAATAAGATTAATTGCTAATCAACATATTAATTTTGGGCACATTTTGATAGGTTTGGCTGGCCACTCAAGGAGAAAGAATGAGATTAATGGGTTCATTAAGCTTAATGTCAAGAAATGGTCAAAATGGTGGGTCCCACATGAAGACTTTTGGGTACCCTATTTAAGACTCTTTTCTTCTTATTCTTCTCTTCATTTTCTGCTTCTCTTTCTTTTATACCAGTCACGCCAGCCATTTCTTTCCTCCATAGCCATCTTGATTTCTAGAGAGAGAACGAAAGAGAAGAGAGGTGAAAGAACAAGAACAAGTGATCTTCATGGTCCATTACTTCTAAGGAAACTAGAAAGAGCAAGAAAGAGGAAGAAAACTCAAGTTGGGTAGAGAGAGAGAATCTCCAAAGTGGTAATAAAGTGAAGAAAAATGTAAGGTAAGAAGCATTTCTTCTTCTTCATCATCTTTTCTTAAAGGAAGTTTGAATTTTGAGCTCATCCAAAACTTATGAGGAAAGAGAGAGAAACTAGGGTTTTGAGAGAGAATAAGAGAGTTTAGGGTTTTGAAGAAATTAGATGATAATAATGAATTATGATATTGTAGGAGTTCCAAGTGACAAGGAACAGGCTCTAAGGAGCAAAGGAAAAGAGAAAGCTACCTAGAAGAGTGAAGGGGAAAGATTAAGGTTTGTGCATAACTTAAGGCAATAGCCTATTTTTGTTTGAACATGATGTTTGATAAATGCATTTCAAGAATGATGATGATTATGACATGAAACCTTAGGTTTAGACATGTATGAATGAGATCCTTGTGTGACATTGAATTAATGATGCATGTTAGAAAATATTGTATGATCAAGACATTTACATGTATTAGAAAGTGATAAGTTGAGTAAATAACCTTAGAAATGCATGAAATAGAATTTGGTATGATTTGGATAATGTTAGAATGAATGAAAAGTGAATATGCATATTTTCTGTTGAAAGTCACGGGCGTGACTATTGAGTCACGGACGTGAACTTGAGGGTTCACGGTTGTGACTGATTGTATCACGGTTGTGACTTCTGTGTGGAAATGGTACTATTCATTCCAGAAGCATTCACGGGTTGGAATCACGGACGTGAGCTTATTCATGGGCGTGAATGAGTAATCACGACCGTGAATGCTTTTGGGCGATTCATTCCAGTAGTGTTCACGGCTTGGGATTACGGGCGTGAACTATTTCACGGGCGTGAAATTAGTAATCACGACCGTGAATGCTCTGTATTTGTAATTATGAATGTGGTTATTAAATGAGGAATTCAGGTAAGTATATGAAAGTCATTGTCTATCCAGTGAAATAAGAATGATATGGATATATATATATATATATATATAAGAATGATATATATATATATATTGATGTGGGAACCTTTTCTGTTGTGATATAGAAAAATGAATTGTCACAGATGAAATATGTGAATTGTCATGAATGATATATGAAATCTGATATGGGTGAAATACATGAATTGAGATGTTGATAAACATGAGAATATTGATATGTTGAAATTTGAGAATTTTGATTGATGTCAAAATATAAAGAAGCCCGTTACTCTACTTGCGGACTAGAAACAGGATAGATGACATGTCATTAAGGGGGCGAACGGTACCGTACTATTCCTCAACCAATGTAGCTTAAGCTCGGAGAGCGCCATTGATCTGAGATGCTCGGTCAATGTGGCTGATGCTCGGAGAGCACTATTGACTTGAAAAGCTCTGATGAGCACACATAAATGAGGACAAGGTGGCTTAAGCTCAGAGAGCGCCCTTAGTCCGGTTATTCATCTATGATGAAATTATACTCAATCAATGTGGCTTGAGCTCGGAGAGCGCCATTGATTTGAGAAGCTCTTTTGAGCCAGATAGTGGACAGGGTGGCTTAACCTCGGAGAGCGCTCCTGATCCATAACCCGATCAGAAAATAAGAAAAGAAAAGAATAAGAAAATGATGATGCTATGAGATTGAGATATAATCATAAAGAGATTAACAGAGTAATTTACCATCAAAGATAAATGAAAATAACATTGTATATGTGAACATGATATGTATACTTGTATTAAATAGTAACATGTTGATAGAAATAGCATGCAGACATTTTAACGCATAAAACGATACATGTTAATGCTTGTTGCATGATATAGTATATTTCCTTATTTATATGCACCACTAAGCTTAGAGCTTAGCGTGGAATTTTCTTTCCACGCAGATATAGAAAGGTAGCTGAAGGCATTAGATAAAGCAAACGGTGATCCTATTCAAGTAAAGTAGCTGAACCTTGAGAAAGTGGGTTACAAGATTTGAAATTTTTGTATTTGGCTTTCTATATGAAAGAAATTTGGAGTTTGTAAAACTTACTTTTAAATTTTGTTTAAGACTTAATTTCATGTTTAAAATTTCTATCTTATGTAAATAAAATTATACTTGGTTTTTGTATATATCTATATATACATGAATGTTTGAGAAAATAAAGGTAAAATGATAATAATAGTAAATTGAAGATGAAAGGAAGACGGACACATCGCTTAGCGCCCCCTCATTCGGGCAGGTTAGGTCGGGTGGGAGCGGTCCTACAATTGATCCTATAGCTGAAGCATATGGAATTAAACTCATGTGTGTCCTCTCATCTTGTGTCTTTGGACACAAAGACTTTGAGAGAGCAATCCCATGGGTCATGGGAATATATCCCCTTTTGGACTGCTCCATGCTAAACCTCTTTAGCATCTTATCTATGTATGTAGACTGTGAAAGACCAAGCAATCTTTTAGATCTATCTCTATAGATCTTTATCCCGAAAATATAGACTGTTTTTCCAAGGTCTTTCATAGAGAAATTCTTGGATAACTAAATTTTGACTGATTGTAAAGATGAGACATCATTTCCTATTAAAAATATGTCATATACATATAAAACAAGAAATACAATTGCACTCCCACTAACCTTCTTGTATACACAAGGTTCATCCGGATTTTGTAAGAACCCAAACTATTTGATTGTCTCATCAAATCGAATATTCCAACTCCTGGATGCTTGCTTTAATCCATAATTGGATCTTTGAAGCTTACATACCTTTTTGCCATCTTTGGATATGAAACCTTCTGGTTGTGTCATGTACACATCCTCAGTCAGATTTCCATTAAGGAAAGTTGTTTTCACATCCATTTTCCATATCTCATAATCATAATGAGTAGCAATGGTTAGCAGTATCCTTATGGATTTAAGCATAGCTACTGGGCTAAAAGTTTCATCATAGTCAATTCCTTGTCTTTGATGGTAAACTTTAGCAACAAGTCTAGCTTTATAGGTAATCACATTACCATCCATGTCAGTTTTCTTTCTGAAAACCCACTTGCAGGCTTTATTCCTTCGGGTGGGTCAACCAAAGTCCATACTTGGTTTTCATACATGGAATCCATTTCTGAATCCATTGCTTGAAGACATTTGTCATATTTTGAACTATTCAAAACCTCTTCATAGGTTGTAGGCTCATCATTTTTTATGAGCAATTTGTCGTTCTGTTCACTAATGAGAAATCCATCTCTCTCTGGAACAGTACGTATCCTACTTGACTTACGAAGCTCTTGAACTTCAGAAGGTTGAGCTGTTATATCATTTATATGAGTAACAAGCTCGGGTTCAGGTAGTTGATCAGCATCTATTTGAGCATCTTGAACTTCCTCAAGTTCAATTTTGCTCCCACTATCTCCTTTTAGAAGGAATTCTCTCTCTGAAAAGATAGCATGTCTTGAAACAAAAACCTTTTGTTCCAAGGGGTGGTAAAATTGATATCCATATGATGCTTTTGGATATCCCCAAAACAGACATCGGTCAGACTTATCTTCTAGCTTATCTGAGATTGTCCACTTCACATAACCAGGACAACCCCAAATTCTCATGTAATAAAATGTGGGCCTCTTGTTATACCATATCTCATATGGAGTAACATCAACTGACTTTGAAGTAACTCCATTTAATATATAAATTGCGGTCTCTAGTTCATCACCCCAAAAGGATTTAGGCAATTCTGCAAAACTCATCATAGACCTTACCATGTCTAACAAGGTTCGGTTTCTTCTTTCAGCCACACTATTGTGTTATGGTGTGTAAGGTGGAGTCCATTGAGATAAAATCCCATTATCCCTAAGATAATCTAGAAACTTTTGGCTCAAGTATTCACCTCCTCGATCTGATCGAAGTGTTTTAATACTTTTGCCAAGTTGTTTCTCTACTTCATTTATGAATTCTTTGAACTTTTCAAAAGCTTAAGATTTGTATCACATAAGATACACGTATCCATATCATGAGTAGTCATCGATAAAAGTAATGAAGTAAATGAAACCACCTCTAGTGTGTGTAGACATTGGACCACATACATCTGAATGTGTTAAGTCTAAAAGTCCATTAGCACATTCACCCTTTCCCTTAAAGGGTAATTTAGTCATCTTGCCTAGTAAACAAGATTCACGTGTCATATGATTCATAATCAAATGCCCCAAACTACCACTTTTGTGTAGCTTAGCCATGCATTTCTCACTTATATGACCAAGATGACAATGCCATAAATAAGATGATTTCAACATATCTTGTTTTTGCCTTTTATTATCGTTGATGTTTAAAATTGGATTTGACATATCTAATATGTATATTCCATTGCATAATGTACCATTAGCATAAATAATTCCATTCAACATAATAGAACAACAATTGTTACTAAAAGCTAAAAGGAAACCATCTTTATTTAGACTTGAAACAGAAATAATGTTTTTTTATCAAAGCAAGTACATAATAGCAATTATCCAAATTTAATATAAGCCCACTAGGGAGGGTCAATACATATGTTCTTATAGCTAATGAAGCAACCCTTACTCTATTTCCAACGCGTAGGTCTGACTCTCCCTTATTGAGTTGTCTACTGTTCCTTAGGCCCTACATATCAGTGCATATGTGTGAGCCAGAACCGGTATCTAATACCCATATATTATTATTGGAAACAATATTAATTTCAATGACAAAAATACCTGAAGTAAATGTAGCATCAGATGCCTTCTTCTTTAAGGACTCCAAGTAAGCCTTGCAGTTTCTCTTCCAACGACCATCCTTGCCACAATGGAAGCATGTCCCTTTTGGAGAAATCTCCTTGGCCTTCTTCTTGCCCGTGCCTCCCTTAGTCTTCATGGACTTCTTCTTCTTCTTAAGGTTCTTCCTTTTAGAACTTGAAGAGTCCACCAGCATCACAACCTTACTGTCCTTCTTGACAGATGGCTCAGTTGTTTTAAGCAAATTACTCAGCTCAGGAATAGTGGTAGATATTTGGTTCATCCTATAGTTAAGCATAAAATGTGAATAACTATCAGACAAACCAATTAGAATTAAGTCAATACTTAATTCATGGTCCATCACAAATCCCAAGGTGGCCAACCTCTCAATATAGCCATTCATCTTCAATGCATATTGCACTGGAGATGTCCCCTCAACCATTTTAGTGTAGAAGAGCAACCTTGAAGTTTTGAACCTTTTGGAACGTGCTTGCTCATCAAAAGGCTCTCTTAGATGGTATACTATGGAATTAGCATCCATAGCCTCATGCTGCTTTTGCAACTCAAGTGACATCGTAGCAAGCATAATGCAGCTTGCCATCTCACTATTATCGAGATGCTTTTGATATGCCTTATGAACATCTTCAGAAGCATTAGCAGCAGGGGGATTAGGGAGTACCTCATCTAGGACATAGCCGATCTTTTCGAATTTGAGAACTATTCTCAGATTCCTTAGCCAATCCAAAAAATTGGGCCCAGTCAACTTATTTGATTCCATTAGCGATCGCAAATCCACACTTGTCATGATGATGATTCTAGCAACCTAGATGTAAAATAGAACATGTTAGAATGTACATAAAATGCATGTTTATTAGGTCTTTAATAAATCGCATTATGGCTCCCACTATTTTATTGCGAATCCATAGCCCTCACTATGAACCCGAGAGAACTTATATGGAAGTTCTCCTAATGGGTCGATATCCAACTAGCTAAGAATAACCTTGAGGCAACTCAACAAGCTATCCTTAGTTTGGTTGGTAGGTATCTAATCCATACCAATTGCATTATTCATGCAACTATCGAATATTGTGCTATCATTTATTGATGTGTGCACATACATTGGGCTATCGACTCTTGATATGTGTACATCTCATGTATACAAACCCAACTTCACCTCCAATACACATTATCCTTGGCGCAAATCCAACAAGTTAATAATATCGGTTAAGTCTAACCCATTAATCATGAAATGTAATTTCAATGGATTGAACATATTCTTATAAAGTGATCTTGAGGCAACTCAACAACCCTAACTCTAGAAGAACTCTGGTTCTCCCCATATTAATGGAAGGCATAAGACTTAATTGTTTATTTATTGAGGGATTTCTTTGTTAAGTCTCATCAAGTTATTAGTTCATGCTTTTATATATCATACATTCATCACTTTGATATATAAAGATAGTTATATTAACTATATGGCATGATTATGGACATACTAAAGTCAATCTCTTGAGCCAAAGAGAAATTGACTAGGTCTTACCTAGGTATATGCATGAATTTACAACCCAAAATAGAAATCAAATTCCTATTTCTAAGTCTTCTTGTTTATGGTACCATCTCCTTTGCTTCTTGCTCCTTTGTATCTTCATTCTATCCTTATCCTATGTAATCTAATTACATATTTCAAATTATAGAAAACCTCAATTTACATTTGAGGGGAGTAAGATGAGAAAAGAAATACATAAGAAAGAAAAAGAGGTAAGGACACGTACGACCTAGCATAAAACAAAATAATTCCATGCATGCTCAATCACATTGGGCCTAAGTGCATAATCATCCATCATGCCTTTTCATGCACCCCTAACACGCATTCTCTAATGCACAAAATAAAAATGACAATTTTGGATTTCAATTTGTAAATCGATTCAACACTTGAATTGAAATTGCTTATATGTGTTCTTTCGGTTAATTTAATTTTGTATGTCATTTTAAAGTGGAATTTAATATTTAATAAAATTAAATTAAATTCCATATTTCCAAAAATAATTCAAAATTAATTATCCTTAAAATCAGAATATTATGATGTTAAAATTAAACAATTTAATTTTAATATACATATCAATTTCTAGTCATACTAGAATTACAATTGCACAACTTAAATTAATTCAAAATTAATTTCCAAAAATTTTAAAAATTTCCAGAACATCAAATCAACATTCTAATTATCTTTAGGTCAGCTCAAGTTCATCAAAATATTTTTGGCACAAACCAAAATTACTAAGACAAACGAACCAACACACTTAGACGCTCAAAAGGACTAATTCGATATCTAGAATTTTTAAAATTTCAAATGCTTGAAAAATAATTTTGGAATTCGTCTAACATAAAAATAACATATTTTTAATCACATAAAAAGTATTTCAAGGTGCTGAAAATAAAATAAACACATACAAAAAAATTAAACAAAACAGCCCCATCGGGTATGCTAAAACAGTCCCGTTTTGTGTTTGTTTGAAAAATTAATTAAAATAATTTTTAGTTAATTATTGGACACTTTCAGAGGAAAAAACATATTCTTAATATTTCTAAATAATTTTTTCATAATTAAATTACAAGAAAAATATAACCAGCCCCATCAATTAAGCCAAACAACAACACATGTTCAAAAACAAGGCAATTTTAGGCATTTTTGAAATAAATCCGAAATTAATTATTTGAATCACATTCAAATCATTTTTCAATCAAAATAATCATTATTATTCATCCCATGATCAGATTAATGAAATAAACATGTGTAAATTATATTTTAAAAATTAATTGCAATTTTTTAAAACCTATTGATCCAAAATCATCAAAAACATGCAATCCCATTCACTTTCAATTAAAATTAATTTTAATGGATACAAGGAGGCTCCAACACAACAATCCAAACTAGGATGTCTCTAATGATAATCCATGCGAAGAATGAAGAAGAAAGTATAAAGAGAAATGGTTTGAAAAAATTCAAAGTACTAACTTTGAAAGTGTTATTAAGAGAATTTTTGTTGTCTTAAAAATATTTTTTTTCACAAAAAATATTTTCATGTCTATTTTCTGCCATTTGATGTCTTTTCTATTTGAATCAAATTCAAAAATAAGATGAAAAGTCAAAATGGAGAAAATGGAAACAAATGAATAGTAATTGGCCATAATTGGCCATAATTGGCCTAATTAAAGCCAAAAACTGCCATTGGCCAACAGATGGGAGGCAGCAGCATGCTGGGCCTGCTGCGAGCTACTGCTGGGTAGCCCAGCTGGACCGCTAGGCCGACCAGCAGCCCGCTGGGCCCGTGACACTCCCGAACAATGTTTCTGTGCGATCTCATCGCGATCCATCCTAAAATAATTCTCTCATATTTTGGATCCTATCCAAGACCATTTTACTCATTCTCTATATCTTCAATGCGTGTGACCCATTAGGTTTCCGGTTATGTTGGCCACTTAAATTAAAAATTAATTTAAGCAGGTCATGAGCGGTATCTAGCAACACATCATGACCCC
This sequence comes from Triadica sebifera, assembly GCA_023653625.1. NCBI lineage: Eukaryota > Viridiplantae > Streptophyta > Magnoliopsida > Malpighiales > Euphorbiaceae > Triadica > Triadica sebifera. The sequence goes on along the minus strand of CM042903.1, from coordinate 10,395,283 downwards.
CAATTGACCGGAAAGTTAGTGTTTTGACTACGAACCTTTCCATATACAATTTATGTGCAATTATTCCTTTCACCATTCCATACCCCACTTGGTTCAGAGTATGGACATGTGTCAACTCCCACTAGACTGACTACATCACATCTAGTCCAAGTAATGTTAGTTCTTGTCCTTGAGGCTCATTACTCTGTTAGATATGTCATTGAAGACTATCTTTATGACATTTCCACTCCGGCCAGAGATTCCTGAGTAATGACCATGACAAGAGGCCATGGGTATACACTCATTCTATCAAGAGTGGTGAATCCTTTGTTGGTTACCCAATTACCTTCGAATACCTCAAGTTGTATCCAATCACCACCTTATGAGCCACCTCTCTGAGGCAACAAGAAATAGTGTCAAAATACAGAATCAATATTCAAGATATCCTTGAGTACCTCAAGTCTGAGGATACTTGCACTATTGCTATGATGAGACTATCATTGACATTTGAATAGATTATCCATATGATAGTCTCATAGTTGGTCATCCAATGTATTTAGCTACACTTAGCAAGCATCCACATGTTAACTCTAAACATCTCATGTTTATGGATTATGAGATCTACTACTCGATCCAATCAAGGAGTGTAACATGTGCTAGTTTGCCTGGATTAATAATGTCCCATCTCATTAATCCTATGACTAGGGATAATTTTGATACTAACATAATTAAACATGATAAGAATCTCAATATCATGATCTCATCATGATTTCCTTCAGGCTATGTTATGTATCAAGGACTTCATTAATTGATTTAAGATCACTTATCAATTCATATATCAAATGAACATCAAATTAATGAAAAAGCATTTTATTAATCAAATAAATTTGTACAATAAGTGCTAAAGGTGATTTCCTTTAGAGCATTCCTCTAACAGATCATACTCCTCATGTGTCTTATAATACACCATAATAACATCAATAAAGACCACAACATACTGGTCTAGGTAGGGTTTGAATACCTTGTTTATCAACTTCATAACGACTGTTGGAGGATTGATCAACCCAAGAGCCATAACAACAAACTATGATGCCCATATCTAGTTTTGAACGCCATCTTGAATATATCTTCTATCCCAACTCTTAGCTAATGATACCTTGATCTCAAATTAATCTTCAAAAACACATATTCACCCTTCAACTGATCAAACATATCATTAATTCCTGGCAATGGATATTTATTCTTGATTGTCACCTTATTCAACTGTCTGTAATATATGCATAGCCTCATATATCCATTTTTTCACAAATAACATTGGTGCACCTTATGTAGATACACTCGGCCTGATATACCCCTTATCTAACAATTCCTACAACTGAGCCTTAAGCTTTTTCAATTCAGATGGTGCCATTATGTATGGTACTAATGATATGGGTGTTATGCCTAAAGTGAGCTCTATAAAGATCTCATCCTCTTTATTAGGTGGTAACCATAGTATATCTTTAGGAAAAACATATGGGAATTCATTCACTATAGGGATAGATCCCTTTCTAGTGTTAACAATATGAGCCAAATAGGCTACACATCCTTTCCTCATCATTCTTTCAGCTTCCATCATAAAAATGACTCATGAAAACTATGGAAAAAACTCACCTTCCACTTTCACATCTACATGTTTAGGTGTTTTAAGCATCCCAAATTTTGTCTTGTAGTCTACCACTACTTTATGCTTTGAAAGCCAATCCATGACCAATATGGCATCAAATTCATAAAATGACAACTCTATCAAGTCTTCTAAGAATCCTCTCCCATGTACAATTAAAGGACATCCTCTATAAACTCACTATCATACTATGCCCTAAAGGGTTGGTAACCTTAATTTCATAGTTTTCTCACTAACCAAGTTATGTTGTTTAGGTGTACTTGTTCATATATTAGAATGTGTTGAACCTGGATCAATCAATGCACATATAGAGTCATGGAGACAGAACATACCAACAATCACATTTATAGCTTTCTGATCCTCTTTGGCCCTCATAGCATAAGCTTTAGTTGATCCTCTCTGGCCCTCATAGCATAAGCTTTAGCTGGTACCCGACTTGGTCTTAGCATGTTAACAAACTCAGAGATTGCTTGGGTAGGTCTTATACGACCTCTTATGATCTACTACATTGTTTGAGCTAGATCTGACTGTGTATTCTGATATGGTGCATTGCTAGTATTCAGAGGACAATCTCTCTTCATATGCTCCTTAGATCTGCATATGAAATAAGCACATGTACTTCTCCAACACTCTCATTTTGTGACTCTTGTGACAGGTGCCATAAATTGGAACACTCTCTCTAGTAACTTGTGTTTGAGTGCTACTAGCAACAGATGTAGCTCTGGAGGGCTACCCTCACCTGTGTGATCCACTATGTGTATAATTTCTATTTTGTCCCTGATTCCTGCATGAGATTTTCCTGGGTAGAACTAACCCTTCTTGCTTGAATGCTAGGCCACTGGTGTCACTGTGTGTTTGGAAGCTTTCTCTGCTCTCTTCCTCTTTCTCTGCTCCACACTAATAGTAGATAAAATCAGCTGAGTAAAGTTGACATGCTGGAGTGTAGTCATAAAGTCTCCTGTCTCCACATTGAGGACATACTCTAACCTTATGCACTTGTCTCTCCACTTGTGATCATTTCAGAAGCATATTTACTCAGTCGAGTAAACTTCCTTTAGTATTTTATCACAGTCATTTTTCCCTACTTGAGGTTTAAAAACTCCCTCTTGTTCTTATCTATGTAAATTAGGGGAATGTATTTCTCATTGAACTCAATTATAAAGAAGTCCCATATCATTAATTGAAGGACCTCTAGTTTCAGCAAAACCGTTTCCACCAGTCCTAAGTGTCTTTTTGCAGTAGAGATTTGGCATATTTGGACTTTTGATTAATGGTCACCTCAAATTCATCACAAACCCTCTATATCTTATCTATCTAATACTCTACAGTAGCAAGATCATCATCCTTCATTCCTAGAAAATTAGTAGCTCGAAACATATAAAGCTTGTCTAGTTGTACCCTTGGCTTCGGTGATGGAGGTGGAGGAACAAGTACTGGTTATGGTACAACTCTAGTAATGTTTTGTAATAGAATGACCATTTGCTATGTCAAAGGAGTCTGGCCTTGATTGGCCCATTCCAAAGCCTACTGGTTTGGGGATGGTACTGCACCTGGACCCTGAACACTAGCTACATTGGGCTGGTTTAGTACCTTATTATTTGGAGAGCTATGGCTCTTAGTCATGTCATTCGATTTAAATGCCATCTCATTCTAGTCCTACAAGTTGATAGAGAAGTAGGACAAGTTAGAGTTAGACAAGACACATATATGCATGCATGATAGCCCCATAATCCATTTAGGTCTAGAACTGCCTAAACCTATATTTGATACCACTAAATGTAACACCTTTGTACAGCAGAGCAAACCCTACTATATAGATGGATGCCACATAACTGTGTTTGTATAAACCTTTTCTTATTAAAATATTTTCTAACTCATATCATTGTATTTATATAACATGCATCTTTAAAATAACCATATCTTATTTACTGCAAAAATACTCATATGTATCTGAATAATAACCATAGACAAAATCAATAACTGTTTGGGGAAACATCTCATCCTTATTACAAAATCTATCCTTATTAAAACATGTTCTAAATATCTATCTCTATCCCATATCATGATGAATAATAAAGGAACATACCCCACATGGGTCAACTCTAACTGCTTTGACTGGCTTGAACTCCTCATCATGTCAACTAAGTTATCTTTAGCTCTAAACCTACATGCAGGGAAACGCCTATGCCAAACTATTGAAAGTTTAGTGGTATTGGGTTTTGAAGAATGAATCATATTCATAAACACAGCGGAAAAATAAAATTTTCAAAACCAGAAACAAAAGATCATACTTGTGCCATTAAAACTAATTTATCTAAATATAGAGGTTAGAAATTATACCTTGCAATTTCTTATTTGTTCTTCAAATCTTCACTTTGTTGGGTTGTAGTAAATCACAACAATCCACATTAGGATGTCTTTAACGATAATCCATGCGAAAAACGAAGAAGAAACTATAAAAAGAAATGGTTTCAACAAATTCAAAGTGCTACCTTTGAAAGTGTTCTTAAGAGAATTTTTATTGTCTTAAAATATTTCTTTTACAAGAAAATATTTTCATATCAATTTTCTGCCATTTGATATCTTTTCTATTTGAATCAAATTCAAATAAAAGATGAAAAGTAAAAAAATGAAGAAAAGGAAAATGAATGAATAGTAATTAGCCATAATTGGCCTAATTAAGGCCAAAATCTGCTTTTGGTAAACAGGAGGGAGGCAGTAGTGCACTTGGCAGCCTATCTAGCCAACGCCAGCCTGTACGGGCCCGTGAGCCTCTCGAACGATTTTTCCCATACGCTCTCATCGTGATCCATCCCGAAATAATTCTCTCATATTTTGGAACCTATCCAAGACCATTTTACTCATTCTCTATATCTTCAATGCGTGTGACCCATTAGGTTTCTAGTTATGCTGACCACTTAAATTTACAATTAATTTAAGCAAGTCATGAGCGGTATCTAGCAACGCATCATGACCCCCAATTGACTGGAAAGTTAGTGGTTTGACTACAAAATTTTCCATAGAAAATTTCTGTGCAATTATTCCTTTCACCATTATATACCCCACTTGGTTCAGACATGTGTCAACTCCCACTAGACTGACTACGTCACGTCTAGTCCAAGTAATGTTAGTACTTTTCCTTAAGGCTCATTACTCTATTAGATATGTTATTGAAGACTATCTTTATAACATTTCCACTCCGGCCAGAGATTCCCGATTAATGACCACGACAAGAGGCCATTGGTATACACTCCTTCTATTAGTAGTGGTGAATCTTTTGTTGGTTACCCAATTACCTTCGAATACCTCAACCTATATCCAATCACCACCCTATGAGCAACCTTTCTGAGGCAACAAGAAATAGTGTCAAAATATAGAATCAATATTTAAGATATCCTTGAGTACCTCGAGTCTAAGGATACTTGCACCATTGCTATGATGAGACTATCAATGACATTTGAATAGATTATTCATATGATTGTCTCATAACTGGTCATCCAATGTACATAGCTATACTTAGCAAGCATCCACATGTTAACTCTAAACATCTCATGTTTATGGATTATGAGATCTACTACTCGATCCAATCAAGGAGTGCAATATATGCTAGTCTCTCTGGATTAATAATGTCCCATCTTATTAATCTTATGACTAGGGATAATTTGATACTAACATAATTACACATGATAAAAATCTCAATATCATGATCACATCATAATTTCCTTCATGTTATGTTATGTATCAAGGACTTCATTAATTGATTTAAGATTACTTATCAATTCATATATCAAATTAATGAAAAATCTTTTTATTAATCAAATAAATTTGTACAATAAGTGCTAAAGGTGATTGCCTTTAGAACACTCCTCTAACAAGCTCCGACTTGCACTAAAGCCAATCGCCTTTGTATTTAATTGCATAGGTGAGTACATGAGAATCATATTTATTTTGGGGAAGTGGCTTACTTAAAGGATCAACAATATTCTGATCAGTGGGCACTTTTTCTATTGTTACATCATTTGTACCAATGATTTCTCTAATCAAATGGTATCTTCTGAGTACATGTTTGGATCTCTAATGAGACTGTGACTCTTTTTCTTGCGCAATGGCTCCATTATTATCACAATACAATTGTATTGGATGATTAATTCTGGGAATCACTCCAAGTTCTGTGATGAATTTTTTTTATCAAAACTGCTTCAGAAGCTGCTATGTACTCTGCTTCAGTTGTGGAATCAGCAGTCGTTTTCTATTTGGAACTCTTCCAACTAACTGCTCTACCATTTAGTGTGAATATACAACCTAACTGAGATTTTGAGTCATCCTTGTCAGATTAGAAGTTGTCATCAGTATACCCGCTCACAATAAGATCTTCATCTTCATATACCAAGAATACATCCTTACTCCTTCTTAAGTACTTAAGGGTATTCTTGACAACCACCCAATGACCCTTACCAGGGTCTGATTGGTATCTTCTCGTGACACTCAGAGCATATGATACATCAGGTCTTGTACATATCATGACGTACATGGTTGATCCTATAGCCGAAGCATATGGAATCAAACTCATATCTATCCTCTCAACTTGTGTCTTTAGACACAAAGATTTTGAGAGAGTAATCCCATGGGTCATGGGAATATATCCCCTCTTAGACTGCTCCATGCTAAACCTCTTTAGCATCTTATCTATGTATGTAGACTGTGAAAGACCAAGCAATCTTTTAGATCTATCTCTATAGATCTTTATCCCCAAAATATATACTGCTTCTCTAAGGTCTTTCATAGAGAAATTCTTGGATAACCAAATTTTGACTGATTGTAAGGCTGAGAAATCATTTCCCATTAACAATATGTCATCTACATATAACACAAGAAATACGATTGCACTCCTACTAACCTTCTTATAAACAAAAGGTTCATATGGACTTTGTAAGAAACCTAACTATTTGATTGTCTCATCAAACCGAATATACCAACTCCTGGATGCTTGCTTTAATCCATAAATGGATCTTTGAAGGTTACACACCTTTTTGCCATCTTTGGATATGAAGCCTTTTGGTTGTGTCATGTACACATTCTCAGTTAGATTTCCAATAAGGAAAGTTGTCTTCACATCCATTTGCCATATCTCATAATCATAATGAGTAGCAATGGCTTGGAGTATACTTATGGATTTAAGCATAACTACTGGGCTAAAAGTTTCATCATAGTCAATTCCTTGTCTTTGATGATAACCTTTAGCAACAAGTCTATCCGGATATGGGTTGTTAAACAGGAGCACTCTAACCTGAGCCTGTACCACCTTGCTCACTAAATGTATATATTCGTATCACTACTACCAATATACTCAAATTAGGAGTACTTTCACCCGAGCTTTAGTCAGCTTGATGAGTAAATATAAAATTTGCATGCATATGGGTACAAATAATTAGGGGCAGTCTGACCTGAGCTTAAGTCGCCCTGATTAACACATAATAATATTTTATGGTACCTTAACCCCCTCAATGGTATTCCACCTATCCTAGGCTAGTCCTCGATTAGAGAATGAGCATTTACCATCCTATTATGGTTTTATGTACCATTTATAATCTATTTCATGATTCAACATGTTTAACATATAATACTTTACAATTTAGTGCCCCTAGTGCATATCCTTTGTTCATAATCATGTAATTGTACTATATACTATCTCAATTAATTATGCCAAGCATGTGTGTATATCATACTCATGTAATTCCATCATATAATTCAAATTAAATTTTTTGAATATAGGGCATTCACAGGCATGAAGCCTTCTATCGCAGGTTGTCTACCCATGATTGGCTCTGTATGGACATTCACGGGCATGAACCTTGGTTCATGGGCATGGGCCTATTATGTGCAACAATTCATAAGCGTGCAATACATTCATGAGCATGCAATACATTCATAGGCATGAGGAATACCTTCACGGCTATGGAATATTAGTCTATAACAATTTTTTAGCATTGTTTTAAGCCAATTTCACACACGACATACATTGATGCTAAAGCTAACTAATGTTAGCCACTCCTATCAACACTTTCCTATCAAAGATCCATTTATGGATTAAAACAAGCATCCATGAGTTGGAATATTTGGTTTGATGAGACAATCAAATACATTGGTTTCTTACAAAAAACGGATGAACCTTGTGTTTACAAGAAGGTTAGTGGTAATGCAATCGTATTTCTTATGTTGTATGTAGATGACATATTATTAATGGGAAATGATGTTGTTAAACCTTAAGGGGTATTTCTGTAATTTTGATGATAACAAATAAAATAGCAATATTGTATTTAACATACTTGTCTTCTAAGTCTTTTATACAGGACATGGATCCAAATAGCAAGAATGGAGAATTGGAAGAATAATCCTTGAAAGACAAAATTCAAGTAGTAGCATGTTCACTGCCGTGACTCTATGAGTCACTCCCGTGAAAGAAGCTAACCGTTACCAAAACCAACTTTTGAAGTTCACGGCCATGAAGAAAAAACAAACCGTGAAGTGGATATTTCAGTCACCCCCATGAATAAAGGTGTCACCTCCGTGAAGCTTCATGCAATTTCACGACCAGAGTCACCACTTGGCTCACGGTTGGGAAGATTGTCACCCCTGTGAATAAAGGTGTCACCCCCGTGAAGCTTCATGCAATTTCATCCAGAGAGCTTCACGACCAGAGTCACCACTTGGCTCACGGCTTGGGAAGAACTGTCACCCCCGTGACAAGCATAGTCACGCCCGTGAACAATGAAAGAGAAAAATGTCAGGCATAATTTTTTGGTTGGTACAACGACTAGTTTCTTATTTAACGCACCCCAATGGCTATATTCAACCATGAGAGTATAAATGGAAGTCATTTTTGCATTAAGGAACAAGAGAATGATAAGAAAAACAAAAGAATAGCATATACTTCGAATTTAATTCTTATTACAAGCTATTTGTACTTTGATACTTTGAGAACAAATATATTCTCTGTAAAAATCTTTTTGCTCCTCATATTTGAGCAATAAAGATTTATAAGTGATTCTCTCTGTAATCTTTACTCAAGTGAGCTTTGGGTAATTCTGGGTTAAGAGTAGAACACTTGTAAGGGTTAGTTGTGTGAACCTCCAAAACACAAATTAAAAGGTTATTTGTGTGAGCCTGTAAAACACAAAGAGTAGGTTGTTTGTGTCAGCCTGTAAAACACAAAGAGTAGGTTGTTTGTGTGAGCCTGTAAAACACAAGGAATCGGTTATTGTGTGAGCCATTAAAACACAAGGGATTTCTGGGTTAGGTGTGAGCCATTGTGAGAAACACCATAGTTGGGAGTGAGCTTGTAAAACTCCATTGTAACACTTAGTGTGTTAGTGAAACTCCCATTTGCGATTGGGGAGATGAGTAGGGTTTGTTAACACCCGAACCTCTATAAATCTGTGTGTCAAATTTTCTCCATCCTTTCTCAAATTAATTGTTTATTTCCGCACCTTAAAGTTTAATTTTTAAAACTCCAATTCAACCCCCCTTCTTTGCTTGATATCTGGCCCACAATTGGTATCAGAGCTTTGTCTAGCATCGAAGCCTAAAAAGCGCTAGTAAAGAGTAACATATGACCAGTGATGGATTCCAAAGTCTCAAACCTTACTTTGATGGAGCAAATTATGCCCATTGGAAGTTTCAGATGGAGACATATCTGGATAATGAAGGAATTGAAGTTTGGGATAGTATTTGAAAAGAATGGACACCACCAATTAGAAGAGGAGTTAATGGTAAAGAAGAAATCCTGTCAAGAGATGATTGGACAGAGCCTCAAAGAAGAGCAAATTTCAAAAATAAGAAGGCAATCCCAACGGCTATATTCAGCCATGGGAGTATAAATGGAAGTCATTTATGCATTAAGGAACAAGAGAATGATAAGAAAAACAAAAGAATAGCACATACTTCGAATTTAAATCTTATTACAAGCTATTTGTACTTTGATACTTTGAGAACAAATCTATTCTCTGTAAAAATCTTTTTGCTCCTCATATTTGAGCAATAAAAATTTATAAGTGGTTCTCTCTGTAATCTTTACTCAAATGAGCTTTGGGTAATTTTGGGTTAAAAGTAGAACACTTGTAAGGGTTAGTTGTGTGAACCTCCAAAATACAAATTAAAAGGTTATTTGTGTGAGCCTGTAAAACACAAAGAGTAGGTTGTTTGTGTCAGCCTGTAAAACACAAAGAGTAGGTTGTTTGTGTGAGCCTATAAAACACAAGGAATTGGTTATTGTGTGAGCCATTAAAACACAAGGGATTTCTGGGTTAGGTGTGAGCCATTGTGAGAAACACCATAGTTGGGAGTGAGCTTGTAAAACTCCATTGTAACACTTAGTGTGTTAGTGAAACTCCCAATTGCAATTGGGGAGAGGAGTAGGGTTTGTTAACACCCGAACCTCTATAAATCTGTGTGTCAAATTTTCTCTATCTTTCCTCAAATTAATTGTTTATTTCTGCACCTTAAAGTTTAATTTTTAAAACTCCAATTCAACCCCCCTTCTTGGCTTGATATCTAGGCAACAGATGTCTCAGCCTTATAATCAGTCAAATTTTGGTTATCTAAGAGTTTCTCTATGAAAGACCTTAGAGAAGTAGTCTATATTTTGGGGATAAGGATCTATAGAGATAGATCTAAAAGATTGCTTGGTCTTTCACAATTTACATACATAGATAAGATGCTAAAGAGGTTTAGCATAGAGCAGTCCAGGAGGGGATATATTCCCATGACTTATGGGATTACTCTCTTCAAGTGTTTGTGTCCAAAGACATAAGATGAGAGGACACATATGAGTTTGATTCCATATGTTTCAACTATAGGATCAATCATGCACGATATGATATGTACAAGGCCCAACATATCATATGCTTTGAGTGTCACGAGCAGATACCAATCGGACCCTGGTGAGGATCATTGGGTGGTTGTCAAGAATATCCTTAAGTATTTAAGAAGGACTAAGGATGTATTCTTGGTATATGGAGATGGAGATCATATTGTAGTGGGTATATTGATGTTAGCTTCTAATCTGACAAAGATGACTCAAAATCTCAGTCAGGTTATATATTCACACTAAATGGCAGAGCAGTTAGTGGGAAGAGTTCCAAATAGGGAACGACTACTGATTCCACAACTGAAGTAGAGTACATTGCAGTTTCTGAAGCAGCAAAGGAAGCAGTTTGGATAAAGAAATTCATCACAAAACTTGCAGTGGTTCCCAGCATTATTGATCCAATACAATTGTAGTGTGATAATAATGGAGCCATTACGCAAGCAAAGCAGCCACGGTCTCATCAGAGATCCAAACATGTACTCAGAAGATACCATTTAATTTGAGAAATCATTAGTAGGAATGATGTAAAGATAGCAAGAGTGTCCACTGATCAGAATATTGTTGATCCTTTAACTAAGCTACTTCCCTAAAAGAAATATTATTCTCACGTACTCGCCTATGGATTTAAATACAAAGACGATTGGCTTTAGTGCAAATGGGAGCTTGTTAGAGGAGTGCTTTAAAGGCAATCACCTTTAGCACTTATTGTATAAATTTATTTGATTAATAAAAGACTTTTTCATTAATTTGATGTTCATTTAATATATGAATTGATAGTGATCTTAAATCAATTAATGAAGTCCTTGATACATAACATAGCATGAAGGAAATCATGATGAGATCATGACATTGAGATTCTTATCATATGTAATTATGTTAGTATCAAAATTTTCCCTAGTCATAGGATTAATGAGACAGGACATGGTTAATCCGGACAGACTAGCACATGTTACACTCCTTCATTGGATCGAGTAGTAGATCTCATAATCTGTAAACATGAAATGTTTAGAGTTAACATATGGATGGTTACTAAGTGTAGCTAAGTACATTGGATGACCAGCTATGAGACAATCATATGGATAATCTATTCAAATGTCAATGATAATCTCATCATAGTAATGGTGCACGTATCCTTAGACCTGAGGTACTCAAGGATATCTTGGATACTTATTCTATATTTTGACACTATTCCTTATTGCCTCAAGAAGGTTGCTTATAGGGTGGTGATTGGATATAGCTTAAGATATTCGAAGGTAATTAGGTAACCAACAAATGATTCACCACTCCTGATAGAAGGAGCGTATACCCATGGCCTCTTATCGTGATCATTACTTGGGAATCTCTTGCCGGAGTGGAAATGTCATAAAGATTGTCTTCAATGAAATATCTAATAGAGTAATGAGCCTCAGGGATAAGAACTAACATTACTTGGACTAGATGTGACGTATTCAGTCTAGTGGGAGTTGACACATATCCATACTCTAAACCAAGTGGGGTATAGAATGGTGAAAGGAATAATTGCACATAAATTGACTATGGAAAGGTTCGTAATCAAACCACTTACTTTCCGATCAATTGGGGGTCATGATGTGTATTTAGATACCACTCATGACTTACTTAAATTAATTGTTAATTTAAGTGGCCAATATAATGTGGAACCTAATGGGTCACACACATTGAAGATATGGAGAAGGAGTAAAATGGTATTGGATGTGATATAAAATATGAGAGAATTATTTCGGGATGGATCACGATGAGATTGCAAGGAAAAATCGTTCAGGAGGGTCACAGGCCTGCCCAGGCTAGGCAGGCTGCTGGGCAACCCAACAGCAGCCTACAGTAGGCCCAGTGCGTGCACTGGTGCCTCCCATTGCCCAATGGATGAATTTGGCTTTAATTAGGCCAATTATGGCCATTAAGCACATTCACTATTCATTACTTTCCCTTTTCTCCATTTTTGACTTTTGATCTTTTCTTTGAATTTGATTCAAATAAAAAAGACATCAAATGGCAAAAAATAGATATGAAAATATTTTTTTGTGAAAAATATATTTTAAGACAATAAATTCTCTCAAGAACACTTTAAAAGCTAGCACTTTGAATTTGTTCAAATAATTTCTTTTGATAGTTTCTTCTTCATTCTTCGCGTGGATTATCATTAGAGATATCCTTTATTACAACCCCAATAAAGTGAAAATTTGAATAACAAATAAGAAATTACAAAGTATAATTTCTAACCTCTATATTTATATAAAATAGTTTTAATGGCACAAGTATGATATTTTGTTTTGGGTTTTCAAAATTTTATTTTTCCGCTGCATTTATGAATGTGATTCATTCTTCAAAACCCAACACTCATATGGTCCAATGAATCTAGGACTCAATTTTCATTTCTTTCCAAATCAAAGTGTCTTTTTGCAAGATGAGACTTTTAGGAACACTTAGTCACCAATTGTATACTCAATATCCCTATTTTTCAAATCTGCATATGATTTTTGTCTATCAACAATGACTTTCAGCCTATCTCTTATCACTCTCATCTTTTCCTCTATCTACAGCACTAACTGTAGACCCACTAATTTCTTTTCACTAAGCTCGGTCTAACATAGAGGCACATTTCCTCCCATACAAGGATTCATATGGTGCCAAACCGATACTAGCTTGATGAATGTTATTGTAGGCAAATTCTATCAATGGAAGATGTTTGTCCCAATTTCCTTCAAATTCCATCACACAACTCCTTAACATATCTTTCAATATCTATATAACCCGTTTTGATTCTCCATCTATTTATGGGTGGAAAATTTATGCTAAAATTGAACCAGTACCCATGGCTTGTTGCAAACTTTTTTAGAATTGTGAAGTGAACCTCAGATCTCGATATGAGATTTTAGAAACTAGCACACTAGGTAAATGAATTATCCCATTAACATAGATATCTGCTAAATGGTTAAGTGGATAATCCATCCTAATTGGTAGAAAATGAGTTGATTTGGTGAGTTGGTCTACCCCTACCCACACCCTATCATGCCTCTTTGTGTCAAAGGCAAGCCAACGACAAAATGCAATGTAACTTTTTCCTAGTTCCACTCTAGAATTGAAATTGATTGCTATAATCCACTTAGTACTTGTTGCTCAGCCTTCACTTGTTGACAAATTAAACATCTGGTGGTATACTCTGTGATATCTCTCTTCATTTTTGGCGATCAGTAATATGCCTTTAAGTCATGATACATTTTGTTGCTCCTTGGGTGCATTGCATAAATATTTTCGAAACATCCGACTCTCTAATCCTCAATTAGTGATAACCTGATTTAAGATCAATATAAAAGAATACCTATACTCCTTTCAATTGATCGAACAAGTCATATATTCTTTGTAATGGACATCTATTCTTAATTGTCATTTTGTTCAATTGACGATAATTAATGCACAATCGCAAGGTGCATCCTTTAGTTTCGCAAATAGAACCAGTGCACCCCCAATGCATGACACTGGTATGATAAACCCTTTTTTTTAACAACTTTTGCAATTGAACTTTTAATTCCTTTAGTTCAACAGGTGTCATTCTGTAGGGCGTAATCGATATTGGGGTTGTGTCTGGCAAAACATCTATGGAAAACTCTATCTCCCTAATATGTGGTAATTTTGGCAAATCCTCAAAGAAGATATCTGGATATTGACAAACTGTAAAAATCTCCCTAAGATCTAGACTCCCTTTTCTGATATCTACAATATGTGAAAAATATGCTTCACATCCCTTTTTAATAAGCTTACATGCCTTTGCAATAGAAATTTCATTAGTCAGATATGGACAATTCTCGCCCATAACAATCACGTCATCTTGCCTTGAATTTTTGAAGGTCACTCTCCTATACTGACAATCCACCACTGCCCTATGCTGAACTTTGACTGGACTATTTTTATACATTTGACTAACTTTCACTCCATGTGTAACGCTCCCTTACCCTACTATTCGTTAATAGGATATGGAAGTGCTACTAAAATCATCTATCTTAAAACCAATGTTCAAATCATTGAAATTTTTTTTTTCAAGTTTATTATTAGTGAAATATTTATTACTATTTTTTCCATTTAAATATATAACTAGTGATGGAAATAGTTTGATTTAAAAGAACTCATGCAATTAAATCATAATATATAGAAATAATACTAGATTTATAAAATTACAAAATTCATTCCTTATAAATCCTGCATGCCACAAATTTACATCAAAAGAAAAGATTCTTAGAATTTAATTTTTACAACATAATTTTCAAAACATAAAAAAAGAACTAGACTGCTGCAATCTGATCTTGGGGGTTCCCTCTTCTTCGGTTGCCCTATCGGAACAACTACTTCTATTTATCTGCACATGAAACACACACGCTAAGCTTCTAGCTTAGTGGTACGTTTGACAACTATCCAATAATTACATAAATAATTCCAAAATAAAATTTTTGAAACTACAATTAATTTATTAAGCATGCCAAATATTCAATTAATAATAAAACCATTTTCTTCATGAAAAAATATTTAATTCATCAATTATGACATTTCATTCATTAAGCATGCTTGAAATTTCTTAACAATTCAAGATATAAAATTTACAATATCAATTTCTTAACTCACATTTTTTTTGTTATTTATTTAATAGCTCACGACATCTTAGACTGGAACTAAACACTAGATACAAAGTTTTTGCTCTCCAGCATATACTCGGCGCTTACATAATTATTTTATAACTCGACGTTTAACGCCTACATTTCCAATAACAACTCAGCACCTTTTTGGTGCCTACGTAATTTTGAACTCAACACTATTTCTTAGTGCCTATGTAATTTCAACTTAGCACTATTTCTTAGTGCCTACTTAAATTAAATCTCAACACTATTAATTTTTAGTGCCTACATTTCTACCCTTTTATTGGCATGCCAACTTATCCTAATTTCTAGTTCTCGACTAGATGTTATAGGGCTTAAATTACATTTGTTACCTTTATTAATATTTACATAAATTATGTAGGGAACATTAATATAAACTCCATACAAATGCAATAATTCCCATTCAATATTTTACAACCTCATACTAGCTCATTTAATCATTATAATTATAAGAAAAATTCAATTAATACATTTTCTGTCACATAAATTCACAATCAACATATTTCTTCCAGCTATCCTATTCTGGACAGCATTTCTGCCTTATGTTTCTCTGCATTTTTTGTCTAATTTTAGACAGAATCTGGATATGTGATCAACTAAAAAAATATAGATACATGTATCATATTTAATTTCCAACTAGAATCAAATTAAAACAAATTTTGTAGCAAAAGTTATAAAGTTTCTCCTAAGATACGTTCACTGCAATCTACCCAGTATTTTACTGGACAGAATTCTGCCTTATATACATCTGCCTTTTTCATCCATTTTTAGATGGAATTTGGACAAGTGATCAGCTAGAAAAATGTATGTACACATCTTATCTTTAATTTATAACTAGAATCATATTAAAACTAATTAAGTTTCAAAAGTTATGAACTTTCTTCTAACCTATACTCATTGCAATCTGCCCAATATTTTTTTCTGGATAGATTTCTAGTTCAAAGTTTGAGTCTATTTTTCACCTAATTCTAGGAATATTCAGGTCTAATGGTCTGAATAAAATTTGAATCCCTGTGTCTGAAATTTCCAACCCAATAGAATCACTCAAAAATAATTTCTAGAACTCAAGTTATGATCAAAACACTAGATACTGTTCATAAACGAATTTTCCAGCACATCAAATAATTCATAAATTTTCCATTTTCATGCACAAACCTCATTTTCTAGTTTTTATTTTCACATTCATGACATCATTTAATCACTCAAACAAATTTTCAGAATTTCATACATAAATTCACAACATCACAAAATCAAAATCAATACTTTTCCATATTGAATTTTTGCCAAATGTACATACCTCAAAAATTTCACTTCTCTTCACTTTTATCTTCCTCTTAGATAGTCTTTTCCTTGCCCTTACTTCTCCTTTGATTTTGGTTCAAAGGTTGTTCACTTCCTTGCCCTAACAATAAATTTTATGCTAATCAAACACTAATCACACTAATCCACCCTTAATCACCATTAGCATACTAATAACCCTAATTTACTAGCTATAATGGCAACTAACCCCAAACTCAAAGAAAAGAGAAGAAGAAAGTAAGGAGATGAAAAAATCTAAACTCACCTTTGATGATCTTCCAAATGGCTAAAATATTTTTTCTCTCTTTTTCTTTTCCTTTCTTCCTTCCTCTTCCTTTGTTTTGCTCACTTTACTTCACTTTCTTCATGATCTTGCCTAATCCTATCTTTTTTTCCATTTAATCTTAGCTTTATTTGAAGAAAGAAAAGAAGAACAACGGGGGAGGAGGAGTTCACAGCAAAAGAAGAAGAAAAGGGAGAGAAATGAGTTTGGTCAAGATGAAAAAGAAGAATGGTAAAAAAAGTGGAAATTTAACTTTTTATAGTTGGATTAGGTGGGTGGTTAGGATTAGTTGTTAATCTTGCTTCCCATTGGTCCATTAATTTAAATCACTCTTACTTTATTTTAATTAAAAGAATATTCCTTTCCTTATATAAAGAATGTTCCATTTTTATGCCTTCTTATAATTTCTGTGCCAAAAATACTGCAATTCCTAATTTCGTTCAGCGAAAAATTATTTTTTTCCCAATTTTAATTCCAAACTTCAAAATTATCAATTAATAATATCCAAAATATTTTTCTCCCATCTTATTATTATTTTAATTTATTTCTTTCATGTCCGAATTTAGACCCGATCGGTTCGGCATGCCAGATTTCGGTCAACCGTGACCGTGGCCTAAATTATCGGGCATTACACCATGACCCAAAGGATTTGTCACTAATATATCATAATCTAATTCCTATGCTAACATGTTACCCTTACTAGGTTGTGACATACATAAATATGAATGTTCAGAACCCGAATTTATCAGTGTAAATAAATCAATATCATAAAGAGAAAATTTACCGATAATGACATCTAGAGCATTCTGCTCCTCATGAGCTCTCATGGCATATGCTCAGGTTGGGGCTTGACTACACTCTACTCTATTCACTGATTCTGATGCACTCTGACCAACCCTACCACTTCTAGTCTGTTTATGTCCCCTGCCTCTTCCTCGAGTGAAACTCTCATTCTAAACTAGCGTTACATCATATGTACCTCTTCCTATGGGGCAATCTTTATGTTTGTTCTTGGTAGATCCATATCGTAGACATGCTCCAGTATGCCAAGATATTCAAATTAAATAAAAAACTATTTAAATCAAGCAAAATAGATAATTGATCAATTATAACACTTCATTCACTTCATTCATTAAGCATATTGATGTTTATTAATAATAATACAAGACATACAATTTATAATATCATTTTAATAATTTAAATTATTTTACTCTTTATTTATTTGATAGCCCATTACATCTTAGACCAGAACTAAATAATAGATACATGGTTCTCGGTCTTCAGTAGTATACTCGGTGCCTTCTTAATCATTTAGTAACTTGGCGTTTAACGCCCACATTTTCAATAATTACTCAGCACATTTTCGGTGGCTACATAATTTTGAACTCAACACTATTTCTTAATGCCTATATAAATTAAATCTCAACACTATGTTATAGTGCCTACATTTATACCCCTTTATTGGCATGTCAACTTATCCTAATTTCTAGTTCTCAACTAGATATTTTAAGGCTTAATCATATTTGTTACATTTATTATTATTTATATCAATAATATATGTAATGCTAATCTAAATTCATATAAATAAAATAATTCTTTATTAAATATATTTCAACATCATAGTCACTCATTTAAGCATTAAAACATAAAAAAAAAGTCAAATAAAGTATTTTTCTATCATTAAACTCAACAATATAATCATATACACAAGCTGCCTTATTCTAGGCAGAATTGATGCCTTATATTGTCCTGCATTTTTCATCCATTTTTATATGGAATCTAGACAAGTGATCAAATAACATCAATGTCTTATCTTTAATTACCAACTAAAATCATATCAAACCGAATTTTGTAGCAAAAGTTACAGATTTTACAAATTGCTAGGCTCATGTTCATTCTACCTAGTATTTTACTAGATAGATTACTAGTCCAAATTTTGAGTCAATTTTAAACCTAAATGCAGACATATTCAAGTCTAATGGTCTAAATAAAAGTTGAAGCCATATTTTTAAATTTCCAATCCAATAAGAAAAATCTAAAAACTACATTTAGAACTCAAGGTATGCCCAAAAATGTAGACATTGCTCATAAGACAAATTTCCAGCAACTTCAATTAATCACCAAATTTCCCATATTCATTCATCATCAACATAAACTCAATTTTATTTTCACATTCATGGAATCACTTAATCATCATTCAATCACTCAATCAAAATATCAATAATTACTTACATAATTACACATAATATCATACTCAATATAACAATAAAATCAACCATAATATCACATTTAACCTTCTTTTAACATATTGAATTTTTGCCAAAAGTACATACCTTAAAAAGTCCCCTTTTTCTTCACCCTTATCTACTTCCTAATTGGCTTTCTCTTGCCCTTATTTCCTCTTTGATTATGGCCAAAAGGTTGCTCACCTTCTTACCCTAACAACAAAGTCACACATATACTTCAATTTATGCCTTATACTTTAATGTTATATATGAACATAAAGCTTACTTAAATCTCTAATCACCTCTACCCCATCTTAAGAATGTAAACTACTCCTCTAATCCATTATTACCCTTAACTCATACTAATCAAGCATAAAATATACTAATCAATCCTTAATCACCATTAACACATTAATAGCCTTAATTACTAATTTTAATGGTAATCAGCTTCAAATTATTACTAAAAATGAAGAGAAAAATAATAGGATGAAGGATTTATACTCTCCTTTGAAAACCCTCAATGTGTTCAAAACAATTTCCCCTTATTTTGCTTTTTTTCTTCCTTCCTCTTCCTTTGATTAGCTCACTTTCCTTTAGTTTCTTGTTGATCTTGCTTAAATCCATCTTTTTCACTCTTAAATAATGACTAGAATTGAAGAAAATTGATGAAGAATAGAGCATAAGGGTCAAGACAATGGAGAGAAAATAGGAGATAATTTTTTTGGTTAAGATGAGGAAAAAGAAAAAATTAAGGCAAAAAGTTAAAGTTTGACTTTTATAGTTAGATTAGGTGGGTGTTTAGGATTAATTAGATAATCTTGTATCTCACTGGTCCATTAATTTAAATCAATCTTACTTTATTTTCATCCAAGGAATATTCCTTTCCTTAGATAAATAATATTCCATTTCTATTCATTTTTAAAATATATGTGTCAAAAACACTGTAAATTCAAATTCATATGATGCTTTTGGATATCCCACAAACAGACATCGGTTAGACTTAGATTTTAGCTTATCTGACATGGTCTGCTTCACATAAGCAGGACAACCCCAATTTCTCATGTAAGAAAATGTGGGTTTTTTGTTATACCATATCTCATATGGAGTAACATCAACTAACTTCGAAGGAACTCCATTTAATATATAAATGGTGTTGTCTAGTGCATAACCCCAAAAGGATTTAGGCAGTTCTGCAAAACTCATCATAGACCTTACTATGTCTAACAAGGTTCAGATTCTCCTTTCAGCCACACCATTGTGTTGTGGCGTGTAAGGTGGAGTCCACTGAGATAAAATTCCATTATCCCTAAGATAATTTAGAAACTCTGGGCTCAAGTATTCATCTTCTTGATCTGATCAAAGTGTTTTGATACTTTTACCAAGTTGTTTCTCTACATCATTTTTGAATTCTTTCAAATTTTCAAAAGCTTCAGATTTGTATCTCACAAGATACACATACCCATATCGTGAGTAGTCATCGATAAAAGTAATGAAGTAGATAAAACCACCTCTAGTGTGTGTGGACATTGGACCACATACATCCGAATGTATTAAATCTAAAAGTCCATTAGCAGTTTCACCTTTTCCCTTCAAGGGTATTTTAGTCATCTTGCCCAATAAGCAAGATTCACATGTGTCATATGATTTATAATCAAATGACCTCAAACTACCACTCTTGTGTAGCTTAGCCATGCGTTTCTCACTTATATGACCAAGGCAACAATGCCATAAATAAGATGATTTCAACATATCTTGTTTATTCCTTTTATTATCATTGATGATTAAAATTATATTTGACATATCAAATATGTATATTCCATTGCATAATGTACCACTAGCATAAAGAATTCCATTCAACATAATAGAACAACAATTGTTACTAAAAGTTAAATGGAAACCATCTTCATTTAGGCTTGAAACATAAATAATGTTTTTGTCAAAGTAGGTGCATAATAGCAATTATCCAAATTTAACATAAGTCCACTAGGGAGGGTCAATACATAAGTTCCTACGGCTAATGCAGCTACCCTTTCTCCGTTTCCAACACGTAGGTTTGACTCTCCCTGATTGAACTGCCTACTGTTCCTTAGGCCTTACATATCAGTGCATATGTGTGACCCGCAACTGATATCTAATACCCATATATTATTATCAAAAATAGTATTAACTTCAATGACAAAAATACCTGAAGTAGATGGGGCATCAAATGCCTTGTTCTTCAAGGACTCCAAGTAAGCCTTGCAATTTCTCTTCCAATGGTCATCCTGAAGCATATCCCCTTTGGAGCAATCTCCTTGGCCATCTTTTTAGCCACGTCTCCCTTAGGCTTCATGGACTTCTTCTTCTTCTTAAGGTTTTTATTTTTAGAACTTGAAGAGTCCACTAGCATCACAGCCTTACTGTCTTTCTTGACATATGGCTCAGCTATTTTGAGCAAGTTAATCAGCTTAGGAATAATGGTAGAGATTTGGTTCATCTTATAGTTAATCACAAAATCTGAATAACTATTGAACAAAGTAGTTTAAATTATGTCTATACTTAATTCATAGTCCATCACAAATCCCAAGGTGGCCAACCTCTCAATATAGCCATTCATCTTCAATGCATATTGCACTAGAGATGTCCCCTCAACCATCTTAGTGCGGAAGAGCAACCTCGAAGTTTTGAACCTCTCGGAATGCGCTTGCTCATCAAAAAGCTCTCTTAGATGGTATACTATGGAATTAGCATTCATAGCCTCATGCTGCTTTTGCAACTTAGCTGACATAGTAGCAAGCATAATGTAGCTTATCATTTCATTATCATTGAGATGCTTTTGATATGCCTTTTGAACATCTTCAGAAGTAATAGTAGAAGGAAGATTAGGGAGTGCCTCATCTAAGACATAGCCAATCTTGTCGGATTTTTGAACTATTCTCAAATTCCTTAGCCAAACCAAAAAATTAGGCCCAATCAACTTATTTGATTCCATTAGTGATTGCAAAATCACACTTGTCATGATGATGATTCTAACAACCTAGATGTAAAATAGAACATGTTAAAATGTACATAAAATGCATGTTTATTAGGTCTTTAATAAATCGTATTAAGACTCCTACTATTTTATTGCGAATCCATAGCCCTCACTATAAGCCCGAGAGAACTTAAATGGAAGTTCTCCTATTGGGTAGATATCCAATTAGCAAAGAATAACCTTTAGGCAACTCAACCAGTTATCCTTAGCTTGGTTGGTAGGTATCTAAACCATACCAACTGCATTATTCATGCAACTATCGAATCTTGTGCTATCAACTTATTGATGTGTGCACATATATTTGGCTATCAACTCTTGATATCGGTGCATCTCATGTATACAAACACAACTTCTCTTCCAATACACATTAACCTTGGCAGAAATCCAACAAGTTAATAATATCGGTTAAGTCTAACCCATTAATTTTGAAATCTATTTTCAATAGTTTGGACATATTCTTATAGAGTGAGCTTTAGGCAACTCAACAACCCTAACTCTAGAAGAACTTTAGTACTCCACATATTAATGGAAGGCGTAAGACTTAATTGTTTATTTAGCAAGGGATTTCTTTGTTAAGTCTCATCAAGTTATTATTTCATGCTTTTATATATCATACATTCATCATATGGATATATAAAGATAGTTACATTAATTATATGGCATGATAATGGACATACTAAAGCCAATCTCTTGAGCCAAAGAGAAATTGACTAGGTCTTACCTAGGTATATGCATGAATTTACAACACAAAATAGAAATCAAATTCCTATTTGTAAAGTCTTCTTGTTTATGGTACCACCTTCTTTTGTTCTTGCTCCTTTGTATCTTCATTCTATCCTAATTCTATGTAATCTAATCACATATTTCAAAGTATAGAAAATATCAATTTACATTTGAGGGGAGTAAGATGAGAAGAGAAATACATAAGAAAGAAAGAGAGGTAGGGATGTGCAAACCCTATTTACCATAAAACAAAACAGTTCCATACATGCTCAATCACATTGGGCCTAAGTCCATAATCATCCACCATGCCTTTTCATACACACCTAACATGCATTCTCCAATTTATAAAATAAAAATGACAATTTTGGATTTCAATTTGTAAATCGACTGAACCAAAATTGCCTACTTGTGTTCTTTTGGTTAATTTAATTTTGTATGTCATTTTAAAGTGGAATTTAATATTAAATCAAATTAAATTTCATATTTCCAGAATAAATTCAAAATTAAATCTCCTTAGAATCAAAATATTATGATGTTAAAAGTAAAAAATTTAATTTTAATATACATACCAATTTCTAGTCATACTAAAATTGCAATTGCTCAACTTAAATTAATTCAAAATTAATTTCCAAAAATTCTAATAATTTTCAGAACTTCAAATTATCATTCTAATTATCTTTAGGTTAGCTCAAGTTCATCAAAATAGTTTTGGCACAAGCCAAAATTACTAAAACAAACGAACCAATACACTTAGACGCTCAAAACGACTCATTGGAAATCTAGAATTTTTTAAAATTTCAAATGCATGAAAAATAATTTTAGCATGCATCTAATGTAAAAATAACATATTTTTAATCGCATAAAAATATTTCAAGGTACTGAAAACAAAATAAACACATAAAAAAATCAAACAAAAAAACAGTCCCATTTTGTGTTTCTTTAAAAAATTAATTAAAATAATTTTTAATTAATTAGAGGCATAAACACATTTTCAATATGTCTAAATAAGTTTTTTTTATAATCAAATTACAAGAAAAATATAACCAGTCGCATCAATTAAGCCAAACAACAACAAATGTTTATAAACAAGGCAATTTTAGGCATTTTTGAAACAAATCCGAAATTAATTATTTGAATCACATTCAAATCATTTTTCAATCAAAGTAATCATTGTTAGCATCCCATGATTGGATTAGAGAAAGAAAAATGTGTAAATCTTATTTTACAAATTAATTTCAATTTTTTGAAGCCTATTGATCCAAAATCATCAAAACCATGAAATTCCATTGCACTTTTAATTAAAATTAATTTTAATGGACACAAGGGGGCTGTGATAGCACTGTTGGGCTATGAAGAACAAATCACATTCATAAACATACCAGAAAAATAAAAATTTTCAAAACTCGAAACAAAACATCATACTTGTGTCATTAAAACTAATTTATAGAGGTTAGAAATTATGGCTTGTAATTTCTTATTTATTATTCAAATCTTCACCTTGCTAGATTGTAGCAAACCACAATAAGCCATACTAGAATCTCTAATGATAATCCACGCAAAGAATGAAGAAGAAACTATCAAAAATAAACAGTTTGAACAAATTCAGAGTACTAGCTTTGAAAGTGTTCTTAAGAGAATTTTATTGTCTTAAAAATATTTTCATGTCTATTTTCTGCCATTTGATGTCTTTTCTATTTGAATCAAATTCAAAGAAAAGATCAAAAGTTAAAAATGGAGAAAAGGAAACTTGAATGAATAGTAAATTTTCTTAATGGCCATAATTGGCCAACAGAAGGCAGCAGCGCTCGCTGCGCCAGCTGTAGGCCAGCAGCTTGCCTAGCCTGCACAATCCAGCATAAGCTTGTACGAGCCTGTGAACCTCCTGAACAATTTTTCCCGTGTGATCTCATTGCGATCCTTCCCGAAATAATTCTCCCATATTTAGGATCCCATCCAAGACCATTTTACTCATTCTCCATATCTTCAATGCGTGTTACCCATTAGGTTCTTACCAATTGGCCACTTAAATTAACAATTAATCTAAGCAAGTCATGAGTGGTTTCTAGAAACACATCATGACCCCCAATTGATCGGAAAGTCAGTGGTCTGACTATGAACCTTTCCATAGACTATTTCCATGCAATTATTCCTTTCACCATTCTATACCCCACTTCGTTCAAAGTATGAACATGTGTTAACTCCCACTAAAATGATTATGTCACGTCTAGTCCAAAGGAATGTAAGTACTTGTCCCTGCGGCTCATTACTCTATTAAATATATCATTGAAGACTATCTTTATGACATTTCAACACCGGCCAGAGATTTTTGAGTAATGACCATGACAAGAGGCCATAGGTATACACTCCTTCTATCAAGAGTGGTGAATCCTTTGTTGTTTACCTAGTTACCTTCGAATACCTCAAGATGTATCCAATCACCACCCTATGAGCAATCCCCTTGAGGCAACAAGGAATTGTGTCAAAATACAAAATCGGTATCTAAGATATCCATGTACTAGTCTGTCCGGCTTAACAATGTCTCATCTCATTAATCCTATTACTAGGGACAATTTTAATACTAACATAATTACACATAATAAGAATCTCAATATCAAGATCTCATCATGATTTCCTTCATGCTATGTTATGTATTAAGGACTTCATTAATTGATTTAAGATCACTATCAATTCATATATCAAATGAATATCAAATTTTTGAAAAAGCCTTTTATTAATCAAATAAATTTGTACACATTTTGCGTATACTTCATCTGAACACGTGCATTCCATATATATTCTCATAGGGAGAAAGTCATGAAATGCATTAGCTACATGTCCTACTATTTTGAGATTGTGTCGAGATGCATGTGTCCATTTTAGAATTTAGCTGATGAGTGAAAATGACATGAAAATAATATTTTAAATGATTAAAATATCTATATTTAATTAATGATAATGTGACATAGTTTGTTTAATTAAATTGTATTATTGGGTGAATAAAAAATTATGTTGTATTTTTCTAGCAATTAGTAGTAGTAGGAGTAGTAGTAGGAGTAGTAGTAGTAGTAGTAGTAATAATAATAATAATAATAATAATAATAATAATAATAATAATAATAAGAAGAAGAAGAAGAAAAAGAAGAAAAAGAAGAAAAAGAAGAAGAAGAAAAAAAAGAAAAAAAGGAAGAAAAAAAAAGAATGGACAAAAGGGAAAAAGATTAAATGGCAAACCCTATCCCTTTTTCTACAATTCTTCCTCTTCTCCTTCTTCTTCCCCTTTTCTTCATTTCTTTAGTCCCTTTTTATAATTTTCAACCATCTTTTATTCTCTCTTTCACTCCAAAAAAATTACTGAAATAAGCATAGCAAAGGTGATTATTGGTGAGTGATCATCTCTAATTGTTTTAACCTTGATAAGTGTTGTTTAGGGTCTTTGAATGGCTGAAAGTTGTGACACGATTTTGATAATCATAGATGTTGATTCTAGAAACTTGTAAAATATAAAAGTTATAGATAAAGGTGTTATCTATCGTTATACCAAATTTCAAATTCATATGTGTTTTGAGCATTTATTTATAGTGAAGAGAACCATGACTATTCAATTTTGGCTTATTGCCTTAGGTAGGTCTAGCAACGTTTTTGGTCAATTTGAACTCTTTATTGATGGAATATGTAATTTGTCAAAACATGAAAGTTATAGGGTTATGGTTTATCTAAATTGTGGTTAAAATATCATCTGAATATGTTATTTATAGAGTAAGATATGACCTTCAAAATTCATACTAGTTTGGAAGTCAAATCTATTATGGACCAGTGAAATGTTTCTTATAATTTAAGGACCTTAGAGACATAATTGATGAAAGTTTAAAAATAAAAATAAAAAAATGTTCCATTTTAACTTATATAAATGAATGTAAAGTTTCACTACAATATGACTTGTATATTGTAAGTTGTGAACTACCAAAGTTGGCACCCTAAAACTGCCTAACGACAAAAAATAGGGCAGAAAATAGAACTCAATTAAAAAATACACCAAATATTGTACAATGCTTCAATTGCTCTAAAATTTTAATGTGTTATATAATTATATGTTAAATTTGATTAGAAATAACAATAAAATAAATTGGACAAGTGTGGAAAAAAGTTATAGGCTAATAAGTCCCATAAAATCATATTGTCTCATAGGAAAAACCCTAACTATCTATATGAACAATGCATATTAATTTGTTTATATCATATTAAGTTTCTCTAGTCATGAATTAATCAATTAAATTTCCATATTAGGTTTACAACAAATTAGAGATCTACAAGGAGGGGATAGATAATAAGTTGAGAGTCAAAATCAAAGGAAAAATGTTAGTTTAATTATGAAATGATTTCTCTAGTGCAAATAGACATTGTTTGCAATGTGAAATGATTTATGATTATGTGATTCATATGATTGATGGGATTTGACTTTGATAATGAGGTGATGAATAATTTGTGACATATGTGGTATTTATAAGTGGTATATGTATGGTATATTTGAGGTATATGCTTGGCATACTTGATATATACATGATATATGTATAGTATATGTGAGGTATATCCATAACATATGTGGAATATATGTGGGATATGTAAGGTATATATAATAAGAATATAATGTTTAATGAATGCTTAGTTACAAATGCATACACGTAAGGACTTAAAAAGGCATTTTGACTAGTTAAACGACATTGCAAGGCAAAAGAAGCGGTCTATGGCCTAACAAATGTGTAAATGAAACAAATGATCAAGCTAGC
This sequence comes from Triadica sebifera, assembly GCA_023653625.1. Classification (NCBI taxonomy): domain Eukaryota; kingdom Viridiplantae; phylum Streptophyta; class Magnoliopsida; order Malpighiales; family Euphorbiaceae; genus Triadica; species Triadica sebifera. The sequence goes on along the minus strand of CM042903.1, from coordinate 10,367,784 downwards.
TCACAAATGCAAATGTTTGCAACATAAATGTGTTGGGTTTTGAATCATATCTATAAATGTAACGAAAAATAAAATTTTTCAAAATCCAAAATAAAAGATCATACTTGTACCATTAAAACTAATTTATATAAATGTAAATGTTAAAAATTATACCTTGTGATTTTTATTTGTTCTTCAAATCTTCACTTTGTTGGGTTATAGCAAAGCACAACAATCCACACTATGATGTCTCTAAAGATAATCCACGCAAAGAATGAAGAAGAAACTATCAAGAGAAATGGTTTGAACCAATTCAAAGTGCTCGCTTTGAAAGTGTTCTTGAAAGAATTTTTGTTGTCTTAAAATATTTTTTTCATGTCTATTTTCTGCCATTTGATGTCTTTTCTATTTGAATCAAATTCAAAAATAAGATGAAAAGTCAAAAATGGAGAAAATGAAAACAAATGAATAGTAATTGGCCATAATTGGCCTAATTAAGGCCAAAAACAGTCGTTGGGCAACGGATGGGAAGCTGCAGGCGCACTGGGTGTGTTGCAAGCTGCTACTGGGCAGCCCAGCTGGCCCACAAGGCAGGCCAGTAGCCTGCCTAGCCTGCGCAGGCCCGTGACACTTCCGAATGATTTTTCCGTGTGATCTCATTGCGATCCATCCTAAAATAATTATCTCATATTTTGGATCCTATCCAAGACCATTTTACTCATTCTCCATATCTTCAATGTGTGTGACCCATTAGGTTCTCGGTTATGTTGGCCACTTAAATTAACAATTAATTTAACCAAATCATAAGCAGTATCTAGCAACACATCACAACCCCAAATTGACAGGAAAATTAGTGGTTTGACTATGAACCTTTCCATAGGCAATTTTTGTGCAATTATTCCTTTCACCATTCTATACCCCACTTGGTTCAGAGTATGGACATGTGTCAACTCCCACTAGACTGACTACATCACGTCTAGTCCCAGTAATGTTAGTTCTTGTCCTTGAGGCTCATTACTCTATTAGATATGTCATTGAAGACTATCTTTATGACATTTCCACTCCGGCCAGAGATTCCTGAGTAATGACCACGACAAGAGGCCATGGGTATACACTTCTTCTATCAAGAGTGGTGAATCCTTTGTTGGTTACCCAATTACCTTCGAATACCTCAAGCTGTATCCAATCACCACCCTATGAGCTACCTCTCTGAGGCAACAAGGAATAGTGTTAAAATAAAGAATCAATATTCAAGATATCCTTGTGTACCTTAAGTCTAAGGATACTTGCACCATTGCTATAATGAGACTATCATTGACATTTGAATAGATTATCCATATGATTGTCTCATAGTTGGTCATCCAATGTACTTAGCTACACTTAGCAAGCATCCACATGTTAACTATAAACATCTCATGTTTATAGATTATGAGATCTACTACTCGATCCAATCAAGGAGTATAACATGTGCTAGTCTGTCTAGATTAATAATGTCCCATCTCATTAATCCTATGACTAGGGATAATTTTGATACTAACATAATTACACATGATAAGAATCTCAATATCATGATCTCATCATGATTTCCTTCATGCTATGTTATGTATCAAGGACTTCATTAATTGATTTAAGATCACTTATCAATTCATATATCAAATGAACATCAAATTAATGAAAAAGCCTTTTATTAATCAAATAAATTTGTACAATAAGTGCTAAAGGTGATTGCCTTTAGAGCACTCCTCTAACAAAATGTTCACATGGAAACTCAGGGCAATGTTTGTTTGACTTGGTCACAACAAAAATGAAATGAGTTAGGCATGAGCATAAGCAAAGATTAGTGATTATATGTTTACATTTTAGTCATAATTATATGATAATGGTGAATGCAATGGGTTTGTGATTTTGTTACTATAAGTTTCTTGGTACTTTAGAACTTGTTTGATGATTACTCTCATTGAGACACAACTCATCAATTTGCATAATTTTTTGAAGTATATAAAAGTGATAGCTCATTTTGGTAGACATATAGAAGACATAGAACTAAGGTCACTAACTGAGCCTCACCATTATTTGTCATTGCATTCCACACAAACATGAGATCATGTCATTTATATTTTTGACTTATACATTTTTGCATGTATAATTACTCACGGTTGATTATAAAATGTGTAAATGAATACAAATTGTAAACCTTTAGATGTAAAGTTTAAGTTTTAACATATGTGATATATGTCGATTTGCAAATTTATTGAATGATAATATGGATATGATAAAAAAAATTTACGATCAATGTTAACAAGTTCATTTTTATTACTTGTATGCCATTTATGATTACTAGACACAAGGATAGGTTGTACTTAAATGCATAAGGTATGATGTTACAAAACCTCTTTAGCCTTTCGTTTATGTATCTAGATTGTGAAAGACTAAGCAATTTTTTAGACCTATCTCTATAAATCCTTATCCCCAAAATATAGAAAACTTTTCTAAGGTCTTTCATAGAGAAAATTCTTGGATAACCAAAATTTGACTGATTTTAAGGCTGAGACATCATTTCCTATTAGTAGTATGTCATCTACATACAATATAAGGAACATGATTGCACTCCCACTAACCTTCTTGTATACAGTAGGTTCATTCAAATTTTGTAATTGTTTGATTATTGCATCAAACCAAATATTCGAACTCCCGGATGCTTGCTTTGATCCATAAATGGATCTTTAAAGCTTGCATACCTTTTTTCCATCTTTGGATATGAAGCCTTTTGGTTGTGTCATGTACACATCCTTGGTTAGATTTCCATTAAGGAAAATTGTCTTCACATCCATTTGCCATATCTCATAATAATAATAAGCAACAATGACTAAGAGTATCTCTACGCATTTAAGCATAGTTACTGGGCTAAAAGTTTCATCATAATCAATTCCTTGTCTTTGATGATAACATTTAGCTACAAGTCTAGCTTTATAGGTAACCACATTACTATCCATGTCAGTTTTCTTTTTGAAAACCCATTTGGCCTCTATAGGCTTTATCCCATTGGGTGGGTCAACAAAAGTCCATAGTTGATTTTTATACATGGAATCCATTTCTGACTTTATGGCTTGAAGCCATTTGTCAGATTCTCAACTATTCAGAACTTCTTTATAAGTCTTAGGCGCATCATTTTCTATGAGCAATATGTCATTTTGTTCACTAATGGGAAATCCATATCTATCTGGAACAATACATATCCTACTTCACCTACGAACCTTTTGTGCTTTTGAAGGTTGAGTTGTAATATCATATATATGAATAACAGGCTCAGGTTCAAGAAGTTGATTAGCGTATTCTTGATCATTTTGAACTTTCTCAAGTTCAATTTTCCCCCACTATCTCTTTTTATAAGAAATTCTCTTTCTTAAAAGTAGCATGTTTTGAAACAAAAAAGCTTTTGTTCTAAGGGGTGGTAGAATTAATATCCATATGATGCTTTTGGATATCCCACAAATCGACATTAGTTAGATTTAGCTTCCTGCTTATCTGACATTATCCACTTCATAAAAAGAGGACAACCCCAAACTCTCATGTAATAAATGTGGGCTTCTTGTTGTTCCACATATCATATGACTTTGAAGGGACTCCATTTAATATATAAATGGAAATCTCTAGTGCGTATCCCTAAAAGGATTTAGGGACTTCATCAAAATATCATAGACCTTATCATGTCTAACAGGGTTTAGTTTCTCCATTCAGCCTCACCATTGTATTGTGTTGTGTAAGGTTGAGTCCATTAAGATAATATCCCATTATCCATATATAATCTTGAAACTCTTGGCTCAAGTATTCACCTCTTTGATCTAATTGAAGTGTTTTAATACTTTTGCTAAGTTGTTTCCCTACTTCATTTTTGAATTCTTTTAACTTTTCAAAGGCTTCAGATTTGTATCTCATAAGATACACATACCCATATCGTGAGTAGTCATCAAAAAAAGTATTGAAGTAGACGAAACCACCTCTGGTGTCTGTGGATATTAGACTACATACATCTGAATGTATTAAGTCTAAAATCCCATTAGCATGTTCACCCTTTCCCTTAAAGGGTAACTTAGCCGTCTTGCCTAATAAACAAGATTAACTTGTGTCATATCATTCATAATCAAATGACACCAAACTACCATTCTTGTATAACTTAGCCTTGCGTTTCTCACTTATATGACTAAGGTCTCAATGCCATAAATAACATGATTTCAACATATCTTGTTTTTTCCTTTTATTATCATTGATGTTTAATATTGGTCTTGACATATCTAAGATGTATATTCCATTGCATAATGTACCAGTAGCCTAAAGAATACCATTCAATATAATATAATAACAATTGTTACTAAAAGCTAAATGGAAACCATCTTTATTTAAACAAGAAACAAAAATAATATTTTTAGTTAAAATAGGTACATAATAACTATAATCCAAATTTAACATAAGCCTATTAGGGAGGGTCAATACATAAGTTCCTACAGCTAATGCAGTAACCTTTGCTCCATTTCCAATGTGCAAGTCTGACTCTCCCTTACTGAGCAACCTATTTTTCCTTAGGCTCTGCATATCAGTACATATGAGTGAGCCACAACTGGTATCTAATACCCATACATTATTATCGGAAATAATATTAATTTTAGTGAAAAAAACACCTAAAGTAGATGGGGCATCAGTTGCCTTCTTTTTCAAGGACTCCAAACAGGGCTTGTAGTTTTTTTTTTTCAATGGCCATCCTTGCCATAATAAAAGCATGTTCCCTTTGGAGCAGTCTCATTGGCCTTCTTCTTGGCCACACCTCTCTTAGGCTTTATGAACTTCTTTTTCTTTGGGTTACTCTTCTTAGAACCAGAAGAGTCCACCAACATCACAATCTTACTGTCCTTTTGGGCAAATGGCTTAGCTGTCTTGAGCATTTTGATCAGCTTAGGAATAGAGGTGGAGATTTGGTTCATCTTATAGTTAAGTACAAAATGTGATAAACTATCGGACAAACTAATAGAATTAAGTCAATACTTAATTCATGATCCAACACAAATCCCAAGGTGGCAAAAGTCTCAATATGGCCATTCATCTTCAGTGCATATCAAGCCAGAGATGTCACTTCAACCATCTTAGTGTTGAAGAGCAGCCTTGAAGTTTTGAACCTTTCAAAATGTGCTTGTTCATCAAAAAGCTCCTTAGATAGTAGACTATGGAATTAGAATCCATAGCCTTATGTTGCTTTTGCAACTCAACTGACATAGTAGCAAGCATAATGCAGCTTACCATATTACTATCATTGAGATGCTTTTGTTCTGCCTTTTGAACATTTTCAAAAGCAGTAGCAGCAAGAGGATTAGGGAGTGCCTCATCTAGGACATAACCAATCTTTTTACATTTGAGAACTATTCTCAAATTCTTTAGTCAATCTAAAAAGTTAGGCCCAATCAACTAATTTAACTCCATTATTGATCTCAAATTCACACTTGATGACATGATAATGATTTTAGCAATCTAGAAGTAAAACAGATAATGTTAGAATGTACATGAAAATGCATGTTTATTAGGTCTTTAATAAATAACATTATGACTCCCACTATTTTATTGCGAATCTATAGCGCTCATTATGAACCTGAGAGAACCTATATGGAAGTTCTCCTATTGGGTTGATATCCAACTAACTAAGAATAACCTTGAGGCAACTCAACAATCCATCCTTAGTTTGGTTGGTAAGTCACTAATCCATACCAATTGTATTATTAATGCAACTATCGAATATTGTGCCATCAACTAATTGATGTGTGCACATACATTTGGCTATCAACTATTGATATATGTATATATCACGCACACTAACCCAACTTTGCCTCTAATACATAATAACCTTGGTGAAAATCTAACAAGCTAATGATATCGGTTAAGTTCAACTCATTAATCATGAAATCTAATTTCAATGGTTGAACATATTCTTATAGAGCAAACTTGAGTCAATTCAACAACCCTAACTCTAGAAGAATTCTGGTTCTCCCTAAATTAATGGAAGGCAAAAGACTTAATTGTTTATTTAGCTTGGGATTTCTTTGTTAAGTCTCATCGTGTTATTATTTCATGCTTTTATATATCATACACTCATCACATGAATATATAAAGATAGTTACATTAATTATATGGCATGATTATGGACATACTAAAGTCAATATCTTGAGCCAAAAAGAGATTGACTAGGTCTTACCTAGGTGCAAAAATGAATTTACAAACCCAAAATAAAAATCAAATTCCTATTTCTAAGTCTTCTTGTTTGTGGCACCACCTCTTTCACTTCTTGCTCCTTTGTAACTCCATTCTATTCTAATCCTATGTATTCTAATTATATATTTAAAAGTAGAGAACACCATAATTTACATTTAAGGGCAGTAAGATGAGAAGAGAAATTACATAAGAAAGATATAGAGGCAGAGACATGTAGACCCTATTTACCATAAAATAAAACAAATCCATGCATGCCCAATCACATTGGGCCTAAGTCCATAATCATCTATCATACCATTCCATACACCCCTAACATACTTTTTCTAAGGCATAAAATAAAATAAAATTGATCGTTTAGGATTTCAATTTGAAAATCGATTCAACACTTGCATCAAAATTGTCTATTTGTGTTATTTCAGTTAATTAAACTTTATTTGTCATTTCAATGTGGAATTTAATATTTAATAAAATTAAAAGAAATTTCCATATTTCTAGAATTAATTCAAAATTAATTCACCTTGAAATCAAAATATTATGATGTCAAAATTAAAAAATTTAATTTTAATATACATACCAAATTCTAGTCATACTAGAATTACCATTACTCAACTTAAATTAATTCAGAATTAATTTCCAAAATTCCAAAAATTTCCATAACCTCAAACCATCATTCTAAGCATCTTTAGTTCATCTCAATTTCATCAAAATATTTTTGGCACAAGCCAAAATTACAAAGACAAACGAACCAATACACCTAAATGCTCAAAACGACTCATTTGATATCTGGAATTTTTTTTAGTTTTAAATTTGAGAAAAATAATTTTGGCATGCATGGAACATCAAAATAACATATATTTAATCACATAAAAATTATTTCAAGGTACTGAAATAAAATAATCAAATACAAAAAAATCAAACAAAATAGTCCCACCGGGTATGCAAAAATAGTCACAATTTTGTGTTTGTTTGAAAAATTAATTAAAATTTTTTTAATTAATTATTGAACAATTCCAGAAGGTTAAACATATTCTCAATATATATAAATAATATTTTCATAATCAAATTATAAGAAAAATATAAAGAGCCACATCAATTTAATCAAACAACAACACATATTTAGAAGCAAAACAATTTTCAACATTTTTGAAATAAATCCAAAATTAATGATTTGAATCGCATTCAAACTATTTTAAATTAAAATAATCATACTTAATCATGGCATGATCAGATTAGAGAAACAAAAATGTGTCAAACAAATTTTACAAATTAATTTCAATTTTTCAAACCTATTGATCTAAAATCGTCAAAACTGTGCAATCCCATTGCACTTTCATTTAAAATTAATTTTAAAGGACACAAGGGGGGCTCTGATACCACTGTTGGAATTTGAAGGCAAAACTAATTCATAATTGCAGTGGAAAAATAAAATTTTTCTAAATCCAAAGCAAAAAATCATCTTGTGCCATTAAAACTAATTTATCAAACATAAATTATTTTATCCAATATAAAGTTTAGAAATTACCTTATAATTTTTTGTTTGTTATTCAATCTTCACCTTGTTGGGTTGAGTAAATCACAACAATCCACACTAGAATATCTCTAATGTTCATCCATGAAAATATATGAAGAAGAAACTTACAATGGTTTGAATAAGATTTTATGGTGTTAGCTATGAATTTGTTCTAGAGAGAATTATTGTGTCTCAAAAATTATTTTTCACCAAAAATAACTTTCATGCCTTTTTTCTGCCTTTAGATGTCTTTTTGATCTAAATTAAAATAAGAAAGTTATATCAAAAATCACTAAAGATGAAAATGACCATTGAATGAATAGTAATGACCATAATTGGCCTAATTAAGGCAAAAAATGGCCTAGCGGCACTACGTGTTGATTGCATGGGCCTACTGTACGGCAAGCCAGTAGCTTGCCTGGCCAACGAGCCTACGCTGGTTCATGACTCCTCCCAAGCAATTTTTTCCAGTGATCTCATTTTGATTCAACTCCTACTAGACTGACTACGTCACATCTAGCCGAAGTAAAGTTAGTTCTTGTCCTTGAGTCTATTACTCTATTAGATATGTCATTGAATACTATCTTCATGACATTTCGGCCATGGGTATACCCTCATTCTATTAGGAATGGTGAATCTTTTGTTGGTTACCTAATTACCTTCGAACACCTCAAGCTGCACCCAATCACTATCTTATGAGCAACCTTCTTAAGGCAACAAAGAATAGTGTCAAAATGCAGAATCAGTATCCAAGACATCTTTGAGTACCTCATGTATAAGGATACTTCCACCATTTTATGTTGAGACTATTATTGACATTTGAATAGATTATCCATATGATTATCATATAACAGGTCATCTAATGTACTTTGCTACATTTTGCAAGCATTCACATGTTAACTTTAAACATCTCATGTTTACAAATTATAAGATCTACTCCTTCATCCAATCAAGAAATATAACATGTGTTAGTCTATCCAAATTAAGAATGTCCCATCTCATTGATCTTATGACTAAGGATAATTTAGATACTAATCTAATTGCACATGATAATATTCTCAATATCATGGTCTCATTATCATTTCTTTCACTATTAATTCATATATCAAAAGAATATCAAATTAATGAAAATGCCTTTTATTAATTAAATAATTTTGTATAATAAGTCCTAAGCACTTCTCTAACAATCCAAACCAAATTGGACCTACTAGTGCACCTAGAAAACCATCTTTAGAAGAAATATTAAATTGTTTCATATGAGCTACTCAAGACAAGTTGTAATGACATATGAAAGGCTTGATTCAATTGAAGCTCCAATCAAAAGGAAGAAAATTCATATTGGGCAAATAGTAGAGGTAGTACAAGAAAATAAAAAAGGGCAAGTTATGTCATATCCGCTAATTTAGACCCCTAGTCACGCGAGTTGTTAAATCGACTCGACGGTTCGACCAGAGTCTAAATATGGATTTTTATTGAAAAATAATTAAAATAAGGGCAATTAAGTTTGGAAAATATCTAATAAAGTGTTTAAAATATTTAAAGATGATAAATATCGGTAAATAACTAAATTGCAAATTTTGAAAAGTTTAGGGGTCAATTTGCAATTTACCGAAATTTGGAGGGTTAATTGGGATAACCATCAATTAAATGCATGAATTGGGACATAAAATGCATGTGGAGGCTAGTCACACCAAGTGACAAATTTTAAGAAGCCAATTGACATGCATGAATTGGAAATTAATGAAGACTTCTAGAATGTGAGGTTAGGTGTCTCCATCTTAATGACTATTGTCATTTTCTTCTTCATTGTTTCTTCTTCCTTATCCCTTTTGCATTGAGAATTTATGCCTTCTCCAAAACAACCCAAATATCCACAAGTTTTTCTATAGCCAACTCTTAGTTCTAGTGAAAGAAGTGAGAAAAGAGATAAAAAGTAAAGGGAAAAGCCATTTTCAAGCATAAAAGAGTAAAAAGAGAGAGAGATTAGGGTTATGGAGTTTCAATGAGTAAGGTTTTAATTATCTCTTTTATGTTTTAGGTACTCAAATTGACTAGAATTTAGCTCAAATAAGCAAAAGAAAAGAGAAAGAAAAGTAAAAGGAAAGAAAAGAAAAGAAAAGAAAAGAAAAGAGAGGTTTGTGCATAACCTAAGGCAATAGTCTATTTTTTTATTTCTACGATTTGATTACTTGGCATGTTGATGATTCTGAATTAATAGTATTTTGTGATGAAAAACATGGGGATGCATGCTTGCTAGATTCAGGATTTAATATGGTAAAAATTGAATGTGATTAGTTTGTATGTTCCTTGCTGGAAATGGATGAGCAGTGAGCACTTAAACTGTTATAACTTAATTTCTGAAATTCAGTTTTGCAGTTTCTCTATTGGGTTTGAAAGCTAAGACATAGGGCTATAATATTTATTCAGACCACAAAATCCTAATATGTCTGTAATTATCCTGAAAAATTCATAAATCTCGGACATATAATCTATCCAGAAAATTCTGGGCAGAATTGTTGGTGACCAGTCAGTGTTCATTTTATCATATCTCTTGATACAGAACTCAGAATGAAGTGATTCAAGTTGCATATTAAAGCTAAGATCCATATATAAATTTTTAAGAATACCTTGTAACTAAATTCAGATTGTAATAGGACCAAAATTATGGTCCAAAATATAGAATGGAATCTACTAGTGACAGGGCAGCATATGAGTTGTGGAATTAAAAGAGGAAAATGAGTAGAAGCTTGTTATATTCTGTAAATATTATTTTAATTGAGTAATTATGTGATTATTTTGAGACGTTAAATGCATAAAAAATGTGAATCTAATTGCTATGAATTTTAATGAGATTGTATAAGACCTAAAATAGATAACTAGAACCAATATAGGATAGTTTGGCATGCTAAGCAAGGGGGAGTACGATGAAATCCATTAATGGTATAATTAATGAAACCGGTGATGGCATTATTATTAAAGCTAGTGATGGCACTATTATTGAAGCTGGCGATGGCACCGTTATTCAAGCCCGTGATGACACTATTATTAAAGCCAATGATGACACTTATATGCACACATCATATTGCCCAGGTGTTACTCCTAAGTGCTTGGATGGCAACTCCGATATCCTAGTTAGGGATTCATAGGTGTTTTGGGCATAAATAAAGAGGTTATGGAAAATAAATGGATTATTGAAAATAAAAATGGAATTATGAATTGTGACATAGATAAAAAGATGATCGAGTGTTATGGGCAATAAAAGGCTATGGATAATAATGATTTGATAAGGTAAATTAAATATGAGATATAAAAGAATAAAACTTATGAAATTTATGTTTGCATTAAAAGATGATTGAGTGTTGTGGACATAAATAAATTATTGAAAATAAAAAGGGAATCATGAATTGTAAAATGAATAATAATGATGATTTAATAAAGTTAAACAAAAATGAGATACAATAAAATAAATTGATGTTATGCATACTAGAACACTATGAAATGTATGTTTGCATGAAATGATGATTTGATCATAAATTGATATATGGCAATGCATGTTGGATGAAATAGTTCATTGCCTTATTTATATGCACCACTAAGCCAAGAGCTTCGCGTGGGAGTTTCTCTCTCGCAGGTATAGCAAAGAATAAGTAGACAATAGTAGATAAAGCTAACGATGACCTGATTCATAGAGCAGCATATTTCAACCACCATGGGTCACACAACTTTTTTATATTATCTTTTGAATTTTATTTTGTAGTATTTGTAAAATAAATAGTATGTTTTGTAAAGAACATGTTATGATATAAAAATGTAGTTTATCTTCCATACTATGATTTCTTTTATAATGCAAAGTAAATAAATAGTAAATAAAGAAAAAATATATGAGTGATTTTTTTTTATACATAATTGAAGAAAGATATTTTAAATGATGAAGTCAGCATAGCACTCCCTCATCCAGGCACGAGCTGCTTGGGTGAGGGGGTGTTAGAGTTTTTGGTATCAGAGCCCAGTTTTGGAAGTTTTGGGATTTTAAAATGGTTTTCAAAAATAATTATGACATATGTGTACCCACAATTAAATATTAAAGTTGCTGCTTACTGATTGGGGGCCATTATTTTATGATATATGTAGAGTATGGCTTCAGGGTCACAACATATTGTGGCCGAATGAGGTGAAAGTAATGAGCCTACTAAAATAGAGGCTTCATCACGACCCAGTCGTCATCGAGCTACTGTATCTAGATCCAGTGCTAGCCTATGAGGAGCTACTGGCACAGGGCAAATAGAGCTTATGAGGAGCATGATCTATTTGCTACAAAGAGCATCACAACCAGCCTCATCTGGGTTACAATTTGAGAGACTGAGAAAGCTAGGAGCACCCAATTTCTACAATAAATAGGAAGATGACCCCTCAGTGGCAGAGTTTTAGCTAGAATAGGAAGAGAGATTTTTTTTATCAACTGCATTGTAGAGACGAACATAAATATGAGTATACAGTATCTTTACTATAAGAGCATGCATATGATTCTTGGTGATCTGAGTCACAAAGTATAGAGGCTACTAATCCTATGACATGGGAGTTTTTTCTAGAGAAGTTTAAGGAGCGGTATATTCCTTCTATCTACACAAATGACAATAAAAGAGAGTTTTTGATGCTGAAACAAGGAAACTTATCGATACAGAATAGGAAAGAGAATTCACACATCTCTACAAGTATGCTAGAGGCATTATATCCACTGAGGAAGATAAGTGCTGACGATTTGAGATGGATTGAGAGACCCAATCAAGCTACATGTCTCAACCCTATGCCTGATGAGTTTTCCTAGTTAGCTAGCATCTGCCAAAATAGTTGAAAGAGTTCTAGCGGCACAACAATCAGCACAAGATAGAGGGTCCAAGAGACCCATGCCATAGCCAAGTGGAGTACAATCGAGTGGCAAGAGAGCCAGATCCTTCAATGGCCAATTTCAGATTGGGGGTTTTAGCAGGCCTTCTTCTTTCAGACGGAGATGATCCATGAGATTTGTACCTTCAGCAGCTAGTACACTGACAAAAACACCATATAGATCTCTACCCTTACCAGAATGTCAACATTGTGGTCGTTCTCATCCAGGAGAGTGTTGGTGGATGACATGAGCATTGAAAGAGCTGAAGATACAGTTGCAGGAATTGTTAGATAAAGGTTTTGTACGATCCAGTGTATCACTATGGGGTGCTCTAGTATTATTTACAAAGAAGAAAAATGGCATTTTACATCTCTGCATTGACTTTAGGCAGCTTAATAAGGTGACTATCAATAATCAATACCCACTACCCAGAATTGGTGATTTATTTGATCAGTTGAAAGGTGTAGCCATATTTTCAAAGATAGATCTTCATTCAAGGTATCATCAGCTAAAGATCAAGGAGTATGATATACCTAAAATGGCATTCAGGACTCGTTGTGGTCATTATGAGTTTCTAGTTATGCCCTTTGGACTGACGAATGCACCAACAACTTTTATGGACCTAATGAACCGAGTGTTCAGACCATATCTTGATCAATTCATAGTGGTTTTTATTGATGACATCCTTGTGTACTCTAGAGACCGAGAAGAACATGATCAACATCTCATAATAGTACTACAAACATTGAGGGAGAAGCAGTTGTATGCAAAACTATCTAAGTGCGAGTTTTGGCTTGAAGCAGTCATTTTTTTGGGTCATGTAATTTTAGCAGAAGGTGTTCGGGTTGACCCTAGTAAAATCGAGGCTATTCTTAATTGGAAACCACCAAGAAATGTGACAGAAGTGAGGAGTTTCCTCGGATTAGTTGGATATTATAGGAGGTTCGTGAAGGGATTTTCATCCTTAGCTACTCCTTTGACATGACTGCTACGAAAAGAGGTCCGTTTTGAGTGAACAAATAGGTGCCAAGCAAGCTTTGATTGACTGAAGGCAATGTTGACTGAAGCACCTGTTTTGACTCAGCCTACCCCAGGAAAAGATTTTATTGTGTACAGTGATGTTAGTCATAATGGTTTGGGTTGTGTTCTTATGCAAGAAGCAAAGGTGATTGCTTACGCCTCAAGGTAGCTTAAGCCTCATGAGCTTAACTATCCGACACATGATTTGGAGTTAGTTGTGATAGTTTTTGCTCTTAAGAGACATTATATATATGGGGAAAGATATTATAATGTGGTTGCAGATGCACTAAGTAAAAAGATTTTAGCTTAGATGCAAGCATAATCTACTTTGATGCAGAGGATCAAAGATACTTAGAAGCAAGATGAGAAGTTAGTAAAGATAGTGGAGCCAGTGAAAAAAAGGAGAAAAGCCTGAGTTTTTATTGGTAGAAAATGGCACAGTATACTTCAAAAATAGGATTGGTGTGCCTAGTATAGAAGAGCTAAAGTCTAATATTTTAAAAGAAGCAAATGAAACGGTGTATACAATGCATCCAGGTGGAAACAAAATGTACCAAGATTTGAAAACTCAATACTAGTGGCCAGGGATGAAAAAGGATATCGTTGAGTATATTGCTAAGTGTCTAACCTATCAGCAAGTGAAAGTGGAACACTAGTTACCCACAACATTGCTACAACCAATACCGATTCCAGAGTGGAAATGAGAAAGAATCATAATGGATTTTGTATCTAGTTTACCGGTGACTCAGAGAAAGCATAATGCAGTATGGGTGATAGTGGATCGATTGACAAAGTCGGCACACTTCTTACTAGTCAGAATGGACTACTCATTGAACAAGCTAGCTGAAATTTATGTAAATGAAATAGTGAGGTTGCATAGAGTGCCAGTATCTATCATCTCCGATAGAGATCCCAGATTTACTTCACAATTTTGGAAGAGTCTACAGCAAGCTTTGGGAACTTGACTCATTTTTAGCACAACCTTTCATCCACAGACGGATGGACAATTGGAGCGAGTTATTCGGTTGGTAGATGATATGATGAAAAGTTGTGTGCTTGAATTTTAGGGAAATTGGAATAGATATCTACCTCTTATGGAGTTTACCTATAACAATAGCCATCAAACGAGCATAGACATGACTCCATATGAGGCATTGTATGGAAGAAAATGCAGGACACCAGTTTGTTAGATCTAGCTCAATGAGAAAAAGTTGATTGGGCTTGAGATTGTTCAACACACAGAGGAGAAAGTTAAAGTGATCAAAGAAAAGTGTCACCTTGGAAGAAAGTATTGATATTTCGTAAAAAGGGAAAGTTTAGTCCAAGTTTCATTGGACCTTATGAGATTCTAGAAAGAATCGAACCCGTGGCATATTGTTTAGCCCTTCCTCCAGAGTTAGACTAGATTCACAATGTATTCCATGAATCTATGCTAAGGAGATATAGGTATGATCCGACTCATGTCATACCAACTCAGGAGATAAAAGTGCAAACAAATATGACTTACGAAGAGGAACTGGTGGATATATTAGCACATGAAGAAAAGGTTTTACGAAACAAGAAAGTTCCATTAGTTAAAGTGCTATGGCGGAATCATACTACTGAAAAAGCCACATAGGAGAATGAAAAAGTCATGAAGAGGCAATATCCTCAGTTGTTCAACAAAGAATGAACAGGTAAAAAATTTTGAGGATGAAATTTATTTCAAGGGGAAGAGGACGTCATATCCGCTAACTTAAACCTTAGTCGCGCGAGTTGTTAAATCGATCTGACGGTTCCACTAGAGTCTAAATTTGCATTTTTATCAAAAAATAATTAAAATAGTGGCAATTAAGTATTGAAAATATCTAATAAAGTGTTTAAAATATTTAAAGATGTTAAATTTAGGTAAATGACTAAATTGCAAATTTTGAAAAGTTTAAGGGTCAATTTGCAATTTACCTAAAATTAGAGGGTTAATAAGGATAACCATCAATTAAATACATGAATTGGGACATAAAATGCATGTGCAGGCTAGCCACACTAAGTAGAAAATTTTAAGAAGTCAATTGACATGCATGAATTGGAAATTAGTGGAGATTTCTAAAATGTGAGCTTAGGTGTCCCCATCTTAATGACTTTTGTCATTTTCTTCTTGATTGTTTCTTCTTCCTTATCCCTTATGCATAGAGAATTTCCACCTTCTCCAAACCAGCCCCACTTCCACAAGTTTTTCCATAGCCAAAGCTTAGTTCTAGTGAAAGAAGTGAGAAAAGAGACAAAAAATAAGGGGAAAAGCCATTTTCAAGCATAAAATAGCAAAAAGAAAGAGAGAGATTAGGGTTATGGAGTTTCAATGAGTAAGGTTTTAATTATCTCATTTATGTTTGAAAAACTCAAATTGACCAGGATTTAGCTCAAAGGAGCAAAGAAAAAGAGAAAGAGAAGTAAAGAGAAAGAAAGGAAAAAAAATAGAGGTTTGTGCATAACCTATAGCCTATTTTATTTTTTATTAGTACGATTTGATTACTTGGCATGTTTATGATTCTGAATTAATAGTATTTTGTGATGAAAAACTTGGGGATGCATGTTTGCTAGATTTAGGATTTAATTTGGTAAAAATTGAATGTGTTAGTTTGTATGTTCCTTACTGGAAATGGATGAGCAGTGAGCACTTAAACTGTTATAACTTAATTTTTGGAATTAAGTTTTGTATGTTCTTTGTTGGATTTGAAAGCTAAGACATAAGGCAATAATTTGTATTCAGACCACAAAATCGAGATATGTCTGTAATTGCCCAGAAAAATTCATAAAGCTTGGACATAGAATCTGTCCAGAAAATTCTGGGCAGAATTGTTAGAGACCAGTCAGTGTTTATTTTATCATAGCCTTTGATACATAACTCATAATGAAGTCATTCAAGTTGCATATTAAAGCTAAGATCGAGATATAAATTGTTAAGAAGACCTTGTAACTAAATTCAGATTGTAATAGGATCAAAATTAAGGTCCATAATAGAGAACGGAATTTGCTAGTGATAAGGCAGCATATGAGTTTTGGAATTAAAAGAGTAAAATGAGTAGAAACTTGTTATTATGTAAATACTATTTTGATTGAGTAATTATGTGATTATTTTGAGACTTTAAATGCATAAAAAGTGTGAATCTAATTGCTATGAATTTTAATGAGATTGTATAAGCCCTAAAACATCTAACTAAAACCAACAAAAGATACTTTGGCATGCCAAGCAGGGGGGAGTATGATGAAATCCATTAATGGTATAATTAATGAAGCCAGTGATGACATTATTATTAAATCCATTGATAGCACTATTATTGAAGCCAATGATGGCATCATTATTAAAGCCGGTGATGACACTATTATTAAAGTCGGTGATGACACTTATATGCACACATCATGTTGCCCAGATATTAGACCAAGAAGGGGGGTTGAATTGGAATTTCAAAAATTAAACTTTAAAGTGCGGAAATAAAATTGCTAATTTTAGAAGGGATAGAGAAAATCAGACACAAAGATTTATAGAGGTTCGGGTATTAACAAACCCTACTCCTCTCCCAAATCGCAATTGCGAGTTTCACTAACACACTAAGTGTTACAATTGAGTTTTACAAGCTCACTCCCAACTATGGTGTTTCTCACAATGGCTCACACCTAACCCAGAAATCCCTTGTGTTTTAATGGCTCACATAATAACCAATTCCTTTGTGTTTTACAGGCTCACACAAACAACCTACACTTTGTGTTTTACAGGCTCACACAAACAACCTATACTTTGTGTTTTACAGGCTCACACAAACAACCTATACTTTGTGTTTTACAGGCTCACACAAACAACCTATACTTGTGTTTTACAGGCTCACACAAACAACCTACACTTTGTGTTTTACAGGCTCACACAAACAACCTACACTTGTGTTTTACAGGCTCACACAAACAACCTTTTAATTTGTGTTTTGGAGGTTCACACAACTAACCCTTACAAGTGTTCTACTCTTAACCCAGAAGTACCCAATGCTCACTTGAGTAAAGATTACAGAGAGAACCACTTATAAATCTTTATTGCTCAAATATGAGGAGCAAAAATATTTTTACAGAGAATAGATTTGTTCTCAAAGTATAAAAGTACAAGATAGCTTGTGATTTGAAGTATATGCTAATCTTTTGTTTTTCTTATCATTCTCTTGTTTTTTAATGTATAAATGACTTCCATTTATACTCCCATGGCTAAATATAGCCGTTGGGGTGCATTAAATAAGAAACTAGCCGTTATACCAACCAAAAAATTGCGCCTGACATTTTTCTCTTTCATTGGTCACGGGCATGAATATTGTTGTCACGGGGGTGACAGTTCTTCCCAAGCCATGATTGAAGTGGTGACCTTGGTCGTGAAGCTCTCTGGAATGTTTTGACATATAGAGTCACGGGCGTGACACTCTTCCCAGCCGTGAGACAAGTGGTGACTCAAGTCGTGAAGCTTTCTGGATGAAATTGAATGAATCCTTCACGGGGGTGACACCTTCATTCACGGGGGTGACAATCTTCACAGCCGTAACCAAAGTGGTGACTCTGGTCGTGAAGCTCTCTGGTTGAAATTACACAACTCTTCACGGGGGTGACACCTCTAGTCACGGGGGTGACTGAAATGCTTACTTCACGGTTTGGTTTTCCTTCATGGCCGTGAACTTCAAATGTTGGTTTTGGTAACGGTTAGCTTTCTTCATGGGAGTGACTCCTAGAGTCACGGCAGTGAACATGCTACTTCTTGCTTTTTGTTTCTCAAGGATTATTCTTCCAATTCTCCATTATTGCTATTTTAATTCATGTCCTGTATAATATACTTTCAAAAACAAGTATGTTAAATAAAATATTGCTATATTATTTATTATCATCAAAATGACAGAAATACCCCTCAAGGTTAACACATCATATTGCCCGAGTGGCACTCCTAAGTGCCTAGATGGCAGCTCCGTTATCCTAGTCAGGGGTTCATAGGTGTTTTGGGCATAAATAAAGAGGTTATGAAAAATCAATGGATTATTAAAAATAAAAATGGAATTATGAATTGTGACATGGATAAAAAGATGATCGAGTTTTATGGCAATAAAAGGCTATAGATAATAATTATTTGATAAGGTAAATTAAATATGAGATATAAAAGAATAAAACTTATGAAATGTATGTTTGCATTAAAAGATGATTGAGTGCTGTGGTCATAAATAAATTATTAAAAATAAAAAGGGAATCATGAATTGTAAAATGAATAATAATGATGATTTGAGAAAGTTAAACAAAAATGAGATACAATAAAATAAATTGATGTTATGCATGCTAGAATACTATGAAATGTATGTTTGCATGAAATGATGATTTGATCATAAATTGATATATGGCAATGCATGATGCATGAAATAGTTTATTGCCATATTTATATGCACCATTAAGCCAAGAGCTTAGCGTGGGAGTTTCTCTCACGCAGGTATAGCAAAGAATAAGTAAACAATAGTAGATAAAGCTAACAGTGACCTGATCCGTAAAGCAACATATTTCAACCACCGTGGGTCACACAACTTTTGTATATTATCTTTTGAATTTTATTTTGTAGTATTTGTAAAATAAACAGTATGTTTTGTAATGAACATGTTATGATATAAAAATGTAGTTTATCTTCCATGCTATGATTTCTTTCATAATGCAAAGTAAATAAATAGTAAATAAAGAAAAAAAATATACAAATGATTTTTATTTATACATAATTTAAGAAAGATATTTAAAACGATGAAGTTAGCACAACACTCCCTCATCCAGGCACGAGCTACTGGGATGAGGGGATGTTACAAGTTATTAAACCAAATAGAGCAAGCTTAATCTCTTATTGAGACATGTTAATTATATAACAAGAATTGAAGTCTCTATAGGTAGAAACCAAATGGTAAGAAAAGAAAGAAGAAGCTCTAAGAAACTCAATTACATAAAATAATTGAGCCTTATAGACCACATTTTCTCCAACATAGGGAACATAATAAGGCTAAGACATCTTTGAAGTTAAGGGTAACTCACATTTGTTTGGTTTTGCTAGGAAAATAACTCCACCGACAATGTTTTTGATGGAGTAGCCCTTAAACATATAAAAAAAATAAGTTGTAGAAACCTAATGTCACATCACCAGTAACATTACTTGAAAAGAAGAAAGACGTTAGGAGCTTCACTATTAGCATGACCTTGAGAAAGGGAATGAAAGCAAAGGCTAAACTGGATTTAGGCGCTAGTATTAATTTGTTGCCTTACTCAGTTTTCTAGTAACTCACTCTAGGAGAATTAATACCAACTAACATAGGCTTCCAGTTAGTTGATGGTTCAATTTATCTTCTTGCATGTATAGTAGAAGTTCTTATGGTAAAAATTAGTAATTTAGTAGTACTTGTGGATTTTGTGGCTATGGACATTGATAATGCTAGTTTAAAGGAAAATAATTTTGTAGTTCATCTTGGCAAACATTTTATGGCCACAACCGACACCCGTATTAATGTTAAGCTTAGAAAAATAAGCATGATAGTGTTGGGTTTTAAAGATGAATCTCATTCATAAAATGCAGTGGAAAAAATAAAATTTCAAAACCGGAAACAAGAATCTTGTTTATTCCATTAAAACTAATTTATCAAAATATAGATGTAAGAAATTATACCTTGTAATTTATTTATTTATTCTTCAGATTTTTACCTTGTTGGGTTGTAGCAAACCACAACAATCCACTATAGGATGTCTCAAATGTTAATCCATGTGAAAATATAAGAGGAAACTAAAAGAGAAATGGTTGAACATTAAAAATAAATATTTTTTTTCTTTTTGAATTTCATAATTTTCGTAAATACTTTTCAAACTTTTAAACATTTCAAAAATATTTTTACTCCAAAAATAAGGTAGAGACAAAGTGCCCAAGACAAGGGAAGGGATTTTGGGATTTTTACCTTAATTATCCTTTATTGGAAAATTAAGGCCTATTAAGCTAGCTGCTGGCCAATAGCCCGTGCAGGCCCATACAAGCCTGTGACCCTCCCAAATGATTTTTCAATGCAATCTTATCACAATCTGCACCTAAATAATTATCTCATAATTTTGGATCCCATCCAAGACCATTTTACTCATTCTTCACATCTCCAATGCGTGTGACCCATTAGGTTCCCGATTATGTTGGCCACTCAAATTCACAATCAATTTAAACAAGTCATGAGCGGTATCTAGCAACACATCATGACCCCTAATTAATTGGAAAGTTAATGGTTTTACTATGAACCTTTCCATAGACAATTTATGTACAATTATTCCTTTCACCATTCTATACCCCACTTGGTTCAGAGTATGGATATGTGTCAACTCCTACTGGACTGACTACATCACATCTAGTCCAAGTAATGTTAGTTCTTGTCATTGAGGCTCACTACTCTGTTAGACATGTCATTGAAGACCATCTTCATGACATTTCCACTCCCGCCATAGAATTCCAAGTAATGACCCCGGCAAGGGGCCATGGGTATACACTCATTCTATTATGAGAGATGAATCTTTTATTGGTTACCTAATTACCTTGAAATATCTCAAGTTGTATCCAACTACCACCCTTTGAGCAACCTCTCTAAGGCAATAAAGAATACTATGAAAATACAAAATCAATATCTAAGATATCTTTAAGTACCTCAAGTCTAAGGATACTTGCACCATTGCTATGCTGAGACTATTATTGACATTTGAATAGATTATTCATATGATTGTCTCATAGCAGGTCATCCAATGTACTGAGATACACTTAGCAAACATCCACATGTTAACTCTAAATATCTCATGATTACAGATTATGAGATCTATTGCTCGATCCAATCAAGAAGTGTAACATGTGTTAGTCGGTCCGGATTAACAATGTCCCATCTCATTAATCCTATAACTAGGGATAATTTTGATGCTAACATAATTACACATGATAAGAATCTCAATATCATGATCTCATCGTGATTTCCTTCATGTTACGTTATGTATTAAGGACTTCATTAATTGAATTAAGATCACTATTAATTCATATATCAAATGAAAATCAAATTAATGAAAAGCCTTTTATTAATTAAATAAATTTGTACAATAAGTGCTAGAGGTGATTGCTTTTAGAGAACTTCTCTAACAAGCTACTACTTGCACTAAAGCCAATCACCTTTGTATTTAATTCCATAGGTGAGAACATGAGAATCATATTTCTTTAGGGAAAGTAGCTTAGGTAAAGCAACATTAACATTCTGATCAGTGGGCACTCTTTCTATCTTCACATCATTCCTACGAATAATTTCTCTAATTAAATGGTTTCTTCTGACTACATGTTTGGATCTCTAATGAGACTGTGCCTCATTTTCTTATGAAATGGCTCCATTATTATCACAATACAATTTTATTTGATCAACAATGCTAGGAACCACTCCAAGTTCTATGATGAATTTCTTTACCCAAACTGCTTCCTTTGCTACTTTAGAAGTTGCAATGTACTATGCTTCGGTTGCAGAATCAGCGGTCATTTCTTGTTTGGAACTCTTCTAATCAATTGCTCCACCATTTAGTATGAATATATAATCTGAATGAGATTTGGAGTCAACCTTGTCAGATTGGAAGCTGGCATCGGTATATCCGCTCATAGTAAGATCTTTATCTCCATATGCAAAAAATACATCCTTAGTCCTTCTCAAGTACTTAAGGATATTATTGATAGCCATCCAATGATTTTCAATAGGCTCCAATTGGTATCTGCTCATGACACTCAGAGCATATGATACATCGGGTTTTATACATATCGTAGCGTACATGATTGATCTTATGGCTGAAGCATATGCAATTAAACTCATGTGTGTCTTCTCATATTGTGTCTTTAAGCACATAGATTTTGAGAGAGTAATCCCAAGGGTCATGGGAATATATCCTCCATTGGACTGCTTCATGCTAAACATCTTTAGCATCTTGTCTATGTATGTACACTATGATAGACCAAGCTATCTTTTAGATCTATCTCTATAAATCCTTATCCCCAAAATATAGACTGCTTGTCCAAGGTCTTTCATAGAGAAACTATTGGATAACAAAATTTTGACTGATTGTAAGGCTGAGACATCATTTTCCATTAGTAGTATGTCATCTACATACAACAAAAAGGAATACAATTGCACTCCTACTAACCTTCTTGTAAACACAAGGTTGATTCAAATTTTGTAAGAAACAAAACTATTTTATTGATTCATCAAACTAAATATTCCAACTCCTAGATGCTTGTTTTAATCCATAAATGGATCTTTGAAGCTTGCATACCTTTTCGCCATCTTTGGATATGAAGCCTTCATGTTGTGTCATGTACACATCCTCGGTCATATTTCCATTAAGAAAAGTTGTTTTCACATCCATTTGTCATATCTCATAATCATAATGAACAACAATGTCTAGGAGCATCCTTATGGATTTATGCATAGCTACTATGCTAAAAGTTTCATCATAGTTAATTCCTTGTCTTTGATGATAACCTTTAGCTAGAAGTATAGCTTTATAGGTAACCAGATTACCATCCATGTCAATTTTCTTATTGAAAATCACTTGCACACTATAGGCTTTATCCCTTCTAGTGGGTCAACCAAAGTCCATACTTGGTTTTCATACAGAGACTCCATTTATGACTTCATGGCTTAAAGCCATTTTTCAGATTTTGAACTATTCAAAACTTCTTCATAGGTTGTAGGCTCATCATTTTCTATGAGCAATACATCATTTTGTTCAGTAATGAGAAATCCATATCTCTAGATAACAGTGCGTATCCTATTCGATCTATGAAACTCTTGTGTTTAAGAAGGTTGTGCTGCTATATCATCTATTTGAATAATAGGCTCGGGTTCTGGCAGTTGATCAGCATCTACTTGAGCACCTTGAACTTCCTCAAGTTCAATTTTGCTCCCACTATCTCCTTTTAGAAGAAATTCTTTTTCTAAAAAGATAGCATTTCTTGAAGCAAACACCTTTTATTTTAAAGTGTGGTAAAATTGATATCCATATGATGCTTTTGGATATCCCACAAATAAACATTGGTTAGACTTAGCTTCCATCTTATCTGACATTATCCGTTTCACATAAGCAGGACAACCTCAAACTCTCATGTAAGAAAATGTTGGCTTCTTGTTAGACCATATCTCATATGGAGTAACATCAACTGACTTCGAAGGGACTCCATTTAGTTTATTAACGACAGTCTATAGTGCATAAGTCTAAAAGGATTTAGGGAGTTCCGCAAAAGCTCATCATAGACCTTACCATATCTAATAGGGTTCGATTTACTCTTTCAGCCACACCATTATGTTGTGGCATGTAAGGTGGAGTCCATTGAGATAATATACCATTATCCCTAAGATAATCTATAAACTCTTGGCTCAAGTATTCTCCTCCTCGATCTAATCAAAGTTTTTTAGTACTTTTGCCAAGTTATTTTTCTACTTCATTTTTGAACTCCTTGAAATTTTCAAAAGCTTTATAAATGTATCTCATAAGATACACATACCCAAATGGTGAGTAGTCATCAATAAAAGTAATGAAGTAAATGAAACCACCTCTGGCGTGTGTGGATATTAGACCATATACATCCAAATGTATTAAGTCTAAAAGCCCATTGTCACATTCACCCTTTCCCTTAAAGGGTAATTTAGTCATCTTGCCTAAAGGGTAATTTTCCCTAAAAGGGTAATTTAGTCATCTTGCCTAAAGCAAGATTCACTTTTGTTGTATAATTCAGAATCAAATGACCCCAAACTACTAATCTTGTATAGCTAAGCCATGCATTTCTCACTTATATGGCCAAGGCAATAATGCCATAAGTATGATGATTTCAACATATCTTATTTTCACCTTTTATTGTCATTGATTTTTAAAATTGGATTTGACATATCTAATATGTATATTCCATTGCACAATATACCACTAGCATAAAGAATTTCGTTCAGCATAATAAAACAACAATTGTTAATAAAAGCTAAATGGAAACCATATTTATTTAAACTTGAAACATAAATAATGTTTTTAGTTAAAACAAGTACATAATAGCAATTATCAAAATTTAACATAAACCCACTAGGGAGGGTCAAAACATAAGTTCCTACAACTAATGCAATAGCCCTTGCTCCATTCTCAATGCATAGGTCTGAATCTCCCTTATTGAGCTACCTACTGTTCCTTAGGTCCTACATATCATTGCATACGTGTGAACCACAATCGGTATCTAATGCCTATATATCATTATTGTAAACAATATGAATTTCAATGAAAAAAAATACCTGAAGTAGATAGGGCATCAGATCCCATCCAAGACTATTTTACTCATTGTTCACATCTTCAATGCATGTGACCCATTAGGTTCCTGGTTATGTTGGCTACTTAGATTAATAATTAATTTAAGCAAGTCATGAATGGTATCTAGCAACACATCATGACCCCCAATTGACCAAAAATTCAGTAGTTTGACTAAACCTTTCCATAGATATTTTCCATGTAATTATTCCTTTCACCATTATATACCCCACTTGGTTTAGAGTATGGACATGTGTAAACTCCCACTAGGCTGACTACATCACGTCTAGTGCAAGTAATGTTAGTTCTTGTCCCTGAGGCTCATTACTTTGTTAGACATGTCATTGAAGACTATTTTCATGACATTTCCACTTTGGCCACAGATTACCAAGTAATGGCCTCGACAAGAGGCCATGGGTATATACTCCTATCATCAGTGGTGAATCCTTTGTTGGTTACCCAATTACCTTCAAATATCTCAAGTTGCACCCAACCACCACCCTATGAGCAACCTCCCTGAGGCAACAAGGAATAATGTCAAAATATAGAATCAGTATCCAAGATATCTTTGAGTACCTCAAGTCTAAGGATACTTGCACCATTGCGATGTTGAGATTGTCATTGACATTTGAATAGATTATCCATATGATTGTCTCATAGTAGGTCATGCAATGTACTTAGCTACACTTGGCAAGCATCCATATGTTAACTCTAAACATAGAACGTTTAAGGATTATGAGATATACTACTCAATCCAATCAAGAAGTGTAACTTATGCTATTCTATCTAGATCTCATCATAATTTAGATACTAACATAATTACACATGATAAGAATCTCAATATCATGATCTCATCATAATTTCCTTCATGTTATGTTATGTGTCAAGGAGTTCATTAATTGATTTAAGATCACTATCAATTCATATATCAAATGAACATCAAATTAATGAAAAGCCTTTTATTAATCAAATAAATTTGTACAATAAGTGCTAAAGGTGATTTCCTTTAGAGCACTTCTCTAACAGACAATCTTTGGTGTGACTGATGAACTTAAGGTATGTCACTTCTTAACTTACTCTTCTAAACCTATTATAAGTCAATGATTTTTCATTACTAAGGGTGATTAATATAATTCTAATGAAGTTGAGAAATTGAAAAATGGAGTTGGAGATACAAAGGGTGATGTAAGGGTGGATGAGCAGTCGCAAATGACTTTTCACCTTCTTTAAAAGGACCATAGCCAGTAATGTGTTGCCTAGACAATAGATATGGTGCTTTTTATGGGGCAACCCAAGTTATTTCTATTTCTAGTTTTAATTTCAAATTTTGTTTAGTTTATGAGTTTCTATTTACATTCTAGCTCTAAATTTTTCTTAGGGAATACATTTACAGAATATAAGGTATGCTGAAATAAGTATAATGAGACGTTGAGACACGTCTATGAGTGAAATAATGTCATGGGTGTGAGGAATTCCTCACACACGTGATGCCATAAGGTAACAAGTGTCACCCCCATCATTTTTTAGCAAAATCAAGATGCTTAGGACAA
This sequence comes from Triadica sebifera, assembly GCA_023653625.1. Lineage (NCBI taxonomy): Eukaryota > Viridiplantae > Streptophyta > Magnoliopsida > Malpighiales > Euphorbiaceae > Triadica > Triadica sebifera. Next base: position 10,341,242 of record CM042903.1, on the reverse strand, counting down.
TAAGCTCATAACAGAGGCATGAAGAGCCATCACGCGTACGCAAACCAATTCCCTCATCAATTCATAAGCATGAGAATGGCAAAGCTTCATGTGATAGTGCTGAGGAAGCTTCAAAAATTGCAGAAATAGACATTTGTTTCAGGTATAATACTCTTTTTCCAATTTATTTTATTGAAAAAGGAGCAAGGCATGAACATTATGTGTCTAGAACTTTGATTGTTTGCAAATTCCTTGATTTTGATACTTTAGAGCAATTAAATTGTTTAGACACTAAGAAAGCATATGCTAGGCTCTTAGGATAGATGAATTTCATTACCATGACATACCCTAGCTTTATGGAGCTGGTTTTAGAATTTTACAACACTTTTGTGAATAAATAAGGAATGCACAAGAATGAATTGTAGATTATTAGGAAAATGGTGTGTAGCGACACATAAAACCATGAGAAGAATTTTTAAATTTTTTATGGAATGAGCTAGGGATATGCCTGGTAGTTTTAATGCTAATGAAACTTGGATAATATTCATAAAAGAACCCTATTATAATCCTAGAAATCCTTCCTCTATGAGTTTTAAAGATTCACGTGTGGCTCTCTTCCACAAGTTTATGTGTCATGCGATATTTGAAAAAATTAAAGGGTAATAAATTTTATGAGATCGAGTTATTTCTATTATGGTGTATGCATTTTAGGATTATATTTTACACTTCTAGATTTATTTTTCGACATATGCTCTACACCATCAGACATCTTAGGGCTATGTTTGGTTTAGGCCATATCATGACTGCCTTTGTTAGGCACTTTTGTGCTTTTAAAGTTTCTACCAATAATCTAATGCAAATTCCTACCCAAGGAAATTTCAATAAAATTTCATTGAAGCAATCTAACCTTGTTATGAAAGAAGGAGATATTATATATTGGTTAGTATTACCAAGTGACAGGGGTGAACCTTCATAACATGCTAAAGATGCAGAGCTAGATGAGAAGTAACCTTTTCAACAATTAAGTGAGCTTGACCAATCCTTTTTACCTAACATGTAGTGGATTATGAAGTTCTTAGATCACATGGATCATTTCGAGAACACTAGTGCCCAACATACTATTCTTCTACTCCAAAATTTGGAGTGACTTCCTTTGTCTCAGTGATGTATTTTCCACACCACAAGAGTATTCTTTTTCTTTTACTTGTTTATTTTTTTCTCTTTTGTTAGACAATGAGGAAAATGTCTCATTTAATTGTGGGGGAGGAATTATATATTATGGGAATGGAGTTCAAAATTTTATTTTATGGGATATATATGAAAAAAAAAATGTGTTTTTTTTAACTATTATGCTTGATTTTTTTTTCTTATTTTCCCATGCATAAGTCAGTAAAGGAATCTTAAATTTTGACCTTTATTAAATTTTCATAGGTTTCAAAAGTTTTGGATAATTTTAACACAAATTTCATACTTATATTTTAAAAACATTTTAGTTTGATTTTATATGTTTCCTCATGTATATAGAATTAGTAATCTATTTAGACTATAAATTATTAAACATTGGTAACTAATATGTTAAATCCTTGATCACAAAAAAAAAGAACAAAAAAAAATGAAAACAAAAGAAAGAAACCTCAATTTTAGTAGAGTTCGCAAAAATAGTGTTATGGAGCATAAGATACACTCGCCTTATTTACTCTGCTGTCCTACCAAAGATATGAGTATGCAAATCACCCTAAATGAGTGTAGTGTATTTCTAAAAGGAAAAGAAAGAAAAGCAAACATATAAAAGTTCTAAGTAAGAAATACACTCTGACTTATGGAAGAATTGCTATCTCTCTACAAAAATCAAAGTAAAGTAAAAAGTCCTATTATGAAATAAGTGTGAGGGTTTGATATATGAGTTATTAATGTTTATAATAAGTAGCTTGGCTATATTGCTCTTTGCTATATATTATGAGGCAATATTATAGTTGAATTGATTTATTTTCAAACATAAGTATGAAGTTAGTATTAAGATTTTCTTAAGCTTAATTGGCTATGTGATTTTGATATTGGTCAAGTTGGTGCATTAGTGAAACTTAGAGATTATAAAGATTGAAATCGTGTATATTCGTTGGCTTGGTCAGTTAAATATATTTTTTAATATTTCTTCATGTTTAGGTATTGCTTGAGGGCAAACAATATTTAAGTGTGAAGCAATTTAATGTGTTCTTATTTAAGTTCTTAGTGGTTTTGTTTTCATGATTTCAGGAAAGAAAAGAAAAGTTATAACATGGAGCAAAGTGTCACTCACATGAGCAATGCATTATGTGTGTGAAGAATCCTTGCCAATAGGACATGTCATGCACGTGAGGACCACAACATGGGTGTAAGGGGCTATTGAAGTGTGAGGGATTCCTTCCACTTTTGTCGCTGGCCAAGATTTTAGTAAGGGCACAAAATTCTTGAAGCCCAACCTCTTATTGCTGACATACGAATTCAGTGCTGGCACGTTGTTGCAATATATTATTTCATGTCACATGCATGAAGAATTAGCGCTTGTGGTGCCCTTTTTTTCTGCAGTGTCTAGTCGCATTAAAACTCCTAGTCCAATCAAATGGGCCTAGATTTTGAAGGTTAATGTTGATATGAAGATCTCCTTTTTGGGAGATTATCTTTTATTTAGGAAGTTTAACATCTTTAGAATTATGTTTTAAATAGGACTTTTTAGATTATAAATTCCAATCTGTTTTATGTTTAGAAGAAAGGTTCATCACATGCAATTTTAGAAAGCTTTATTTTGTTGCAGATTTCATTGAGAATTTCAAAGAGCTTTTCTTTTTTATCCTATATTTTCTTTTATGTTTAAATTAGTCATCAAATAGGCATGACCATTGTTATTATAATGGTAGAATAACACTTTCATGGGTACTTAGTGAGCTACCACAATTTGTATGAACCCTATTTATCCTTTTTAATGAATGAATGATTATAATGCCCACTAGTTAGGGCCTACAAATAACATGTATTAAGTGCATATAGTCAGTAAATAAGTGGTTATAGATTTTGGAACTTGAAAAAGTTAAAAAAATATGAAAAAGTGAAGTTTTCTAATATTTAGGCCTATGAATATAACACTACAGGTGTGGATGTTGGGAAATATGAATTATAAAGTTAAGGAGCTTCATGTCATGACACACATTGTGACACTTGTGAATACATGTAGTTTAAATTAGACTATTTCATGCTTTTGATAGAAACTCACGACTTTCTACCCTAAAACGTTAGACACTAGATGTTTTCAACACCATAATTGAGTCTCCTGCAATTCCCTCTGATCTTGGTTAATATAACATGAATTATTTACCAAATTAAATTTATTAGAATAAGGATTTTCACCATAACATTAAGGGCATAATTTAGGAGAAGGGAAAGATTTGATTCTGAACCATAAAACAATCTGAATTTTCAAAACATACATAAGAAATCATGTTTCCTTTATTTTTTTTAATTGGTTCAATTCGGATTTTTATTGGGATTTTTGATTAAATTCCTATAATGAGGGTTTAAGTTAAGTTTTACATTATTTATGTCATAGTATATCGTATTATGATGAAATAAACAGTAACATGTTTGTAAGACCCTCTATACAGTAGAACAACCCCACTATACAAACTGATGCCACATGAATGAATCTGAATAATGCTATTCAGAATTAAAACCTTTTCTAACTTATATCAAAATATATGTATAACATTCATCTTTATAATAGCCATAAAAAAATCAATAAGTAGGTCGGACAACATCCTGCCCTTATTACAAAATCCATCCTTATTAATAATAAATCAACTCAATTACATGTCCTTATTAAAATATGTTATAAATATCTATCACTATCCCATGTTATGATGAATAACAAATGAAAATAATGAACAACCCTAACGTAGGTGAACTCTATTGAAATCTTAATTTTAGCATGCATTAAAACATTAACGTAACATTCATATTCATATCCATACCTTGGGGATTGACCATACCTTCATATATATATATATATATATACACACACACACACACATAAACACACATACACATATCCAAATAATACCTCATTCATTTTGAATGGAATTGATTTCAACACATTCATAGTTTATATCACATCAGTGAATACATGTCATCATAGTCACAATACATTTCATTCATAAAATTTATATATCATCATAATCATAGTGAATTTCATCATATATTGCAATTATCTAACTTATTGCTCCATATATCTGATTACACACTTCCATATCTCTTTTCCAGGATGTAACTGTATTCTGATTTTATAATTTTGATTTACTTTCTGTATTACTAGTTTACAATACAACTGCGTACTGTATTACAATTTATTGTATTATGTAACGCTCCCTTACCCTACTAAACGTTAATAGGATATGGAAGTGCTACTAAGCTCATCTGTCTTAAAACCAATGTTCAAATTATTGAATTTTTTTTTCGAGTTTATTATTACCGAAATATTTATTGCTATATTTTTTTTCTTTCCATTTAAATATATAACTAGTGATGGAAATAGTTTGATTTAAAAGAACTCATGCTATTAAACCATAATATTTAGAATAATATTAGATTTATAAAATTACAAAATTCATTTCTTATAAATCCTACATGCCACAAATTTACATAAAAAAAGATTCTTAGAATTTAATTTTTTTTACAACATAATTTTAAAAACATACAAAAAGAACTAGATTGCTGCAATCTGATCTTGGGAGTTTCCTCTTTTTCGATCGCCCTATCAGAAGAACTACTTATATTTATCTGCGCGTGAAACACACGCGCTAAGCTTCTTGCTTAGTGGTACGTTTGGCAATTATCCAATAATTACATAAATAATTCTAAAAACAAAATTTTTGAAACTACAATTAATTTATTAAGCATGCCAAATATTCAATTAATAATCAAACCATTTTCTTCATGCAAAAATATTTAATTCATCAATTATGACATTTCATTCATTAAGCATGCTTGAAATTTCTTAACAATTCAAAATATAAAATTTACCATATCAATTTCATAATTCATAAATATATATATATATATATATATATATTCCTATTATTTATTTAATAGCTCACGTCATCTTAGACTGGAACTAAATACTGGATACAGGGTTTCTGCTTTCCGACGGTATACTCGGTGCCTACATAATTATTTTATAACTCGGTGTTTAATGCCTACATTTCAAATAACAACTCAGCACCTTTTTGGTGCATACGTAATTTTGAACTCAGCACTATTTATTAGTGCCTACGTAATTTCAACTCACCACTATTTCTTAGTGCCTACTTAAATTAAATCTCAGCAGTATTATTTTTTTAGTGCCTACATTTCTACCCCTTTTATTGGCATGCCAACTTATCCTAATTTCTAGTTCTCGACTAGATGTTATAGGGCTTAAATTACATTTGTTACCTTTATTAATATTTACATAAATTATATAGGGAACATTAATATAAACTCCATATAAATGCAATAATTCCCATTCAATATTTTACAACCTCATACTATCTCATTCAATCATTATAATTATAAGAAAAATTCAATTAATACATTTTCTATCACATAAATTCACAATCAACACATTTCTTCCAGCTATCCTATTCTGGACAGCATTTCTGCCTTATGATGCTCTGCATTTTTCGTCTAGTTTTAGATAGAATCTGGACATGTGATCAACTAACAAAATATAGGTACATGTCTTATCTTTAATTTACAACTAGAATCACATTAAAAAGAATTTTTTAACAAAAGTTATGAATTTTCTCCTAAGTTACGTTCACTGCAATCTACGCATTATTTTACTAGACAGAATTCTTCCTTTTATTTCTCTGCCTTTTTCATCCATTTTCAGATGGAATTTGAACAAGTGATAAACTTGAAAAATATAGGTACACATATTATATTTAATTTTAAAGTAGAATCACATTAAAACAAATTGTTTTGAAAAAGTTATGAATTTTCTTCTAACCTATGCTCACTGCAATTTGCCCAGTACATTATTTTTTCTAGACAGATTCCTAGTTCAACTTTGAGTCCACTTTTCACACAATTCCAGGCATATTAAGTTCTAATGTTATGAATGAAAGTTCAATTCCTATGTCTTAAATTTCCAACCCAATAAGAATCACTCAGAAATGATTTCCATAACTCTAGTTATGATCAAAACACTAGACATTGTTCATAAGATGAATTTTTCAGCACATCAATTAATTATACAATTTCCATTTTCATGCATCAACCTCATATTCTAGTTTTTATTTTTACATTCACGGCATCATTTAATCACCACTTAATTTCTTAATCAAATATCCAGAATTTCATACACATCACAAAATCAAAATCAACATTTTTATACATTGAATTTTTGCCAAATGTACATACCTCAAAGTTCTACTTCTCTTCACTTTTCTCGTCCTCTTAGATAGCCTTTTCCTTGCCCTTACTTCCCCTTTGATTTTGGTTCAAAGGTTGTTCACTTCCTTGCCCTAACAATAAATTTTACACTAATCAAACACTAATCACACTAATCCACTCTTAATCACCATTAGCATACTAATAACCCTAATTTACTAGCTTTAATGGCAACTGACCCCAAACTCAAAGAAAAGAGAAGAAGAAAGTAAGGAGATGGAAAATCTAAAGTCACCTTTGATGATCTTCCAAATGGCTAAAATATTCTTTCTCTCTTTTTCTTTTCCTTTCTTCCTTCCTCTTCCTTGGTTTCGCTCACTTTACCTCACTTTTTTCATGATCTTGCCTAAACCCATCTTTTTTCCATTAAATCTTAGCTTTATTTGAAGAAAGAAAAGAAGAACAATGGAGGAGGAGGAGGAGGAGTGCACAGAAAAATAAGAAGAAAAGGGAGAGAAATGAGTTTGGTCAAGATGAAAAAGAAGAAGAATGATAAAAAAAATGGAAATTTGACTTTTTATAGTTGGATTAGGTGGGTGGTTAGGATTAGTTGTTAATCTTGCTTCCCATTGGTCCATTAATTTAAATCACTCTTACTTTATTTTAATCAAAAGAATATTCCTTTCCTTAGATAAAGAATATTCCATTTTTATGTCCTCTTATAATTTATGTGCCAAAAACACTGCAATTCCTAATTTCGTTCAGCGAAAAATTATTTTTTTTCCAATTTTAATTCCAAACTTCAAAATTCTCAATTAATAATATACAAAATATTTTTAACCCATCTTATTATTATTTTAATTTATTTCTTTTATATCCGAATTTAGACTCCGATCGGTTCGGCATGCTGGAATTCGGTTAACCACGATCGTGGCCTAAATTATCGGGCATTACATATTATGTATTATAATAATTCACTGATTGTTTGCCCAAAACTCTAGACTCGAACTACTTGGATATGGGTTGAGAAACATGAGTGATCTAACCTGAGCTTAAGCCACCTCCTCACTAATTGTATTTATCTGTATTGCTATTACTGAGCTTCTCAAATCAATAGTGCTCTAACCCGAGCTTAAGACAACCTAATGAGTAAATATAATATATGCATGCATATGGGTACAAGAGCTCACTAACTTGAGCTTAAGCTACCTTGTCCCTGAATAATCAGTAGAGCTCTGACTCAAGCTTAAACCACACTGATTTAAACATAATAATATTCTATGGTACCATAACCCTATCAATGGTATGCCACCTATCTTCAGCTAGTCCTTGAATTGGGAGTGGGATATATAATCATATTCTAATTATCTGTATCATTTACAAGCCATTCATGGTTCAACATGTCCATTACATAACACTTTTGTAATATAGAGCACCTAGTGCATAAACATGGTACTTTACCTCTATTTCACAAATTCCATAATGGGTTCAAAGGTTCTGAACATGTTGTATATCCCTTTGGTTTATATTTTGATATCTATACCTAAAAACATATTTTCAATCCATTTTTAATCTCTTTTTATGGTGGACATTCATATTTTATAAATTAGAATTAAAAGGGAATAAGGGAGAATTGGTTATGGGGATTCATAGGTATGGTGGCTAGGATTTTGGATTCAAAATTCTGGAGTTTTTATCAAAAACGTAAAACTACCCAATTTAAACTACAGAGTTTCATGGTTATGAGCACATGTGTCATAGTCATGAAGATCCTTAGCTTTAGAAACTGAATTTAATGACATTCACGGCTGTGATTACATATGTCATGGGCATGAAAAATGGAATTTGCACTTTTCCAAATCTTTTTAATTATATTTCATGTTTACAAAACCAATAACCATTATATACCTCCCATATACCCTTCATATACCTTTCATTACATGTTAATCATAGGCCCTAATTTGTGGCCATTACATGGTTTTGAAATGGCCTAAGGGAATGAAAAAAAAGGTGGAGATTACCACTAAAGATCTTAGGCATCTAAAAGAGGTTGGAATTAAGGCTCCAATTTAGGTTTGTACATATATGGATCTAAAGTCGATTAATAAATTATTTGTGTAATGAGTTGTGCAAATGACATGTTTATTGGATATGCTGGTATATGGGAATTTTTGGAAATTTGAGTATGTTATATGTTAACTTGGCATATATAGAGAATAAGGATAATTAAGGCTTAATGATGTTATGGTAGATAATTAAGATAACATGTCAACTTTTAATGGTTGAATGATGTAACATACATGGTTATAGCTTTTAATTGATTGTTATATGCTAAGAATGTTGATAGGAGTGACTAACATTGGTTAGCTATAGAGCCTTATGTGTGATAAGCTTGAATTGGTTGATTTCATGTCAAAACTACTTTGAAACCCAGATTCATGGCTGTGAATCAAGGTTCACAATCATGAATTACCATATAAAAATGTTCATGGTTGAGTCACAGGTAGACAACTTATGAAACAATCATTCACACTTGTGAAAGTCCTGTACCAGAATTTCGTGTTTTGATTTCCATGAAAGGATGAGATGGTATACAGTATGATAACCTAAAAATGAATATGAATGTGCTTATTATGCCTTTAAATCATAAGGTGTTATGTGGAAATCATGAAATGGATAATGGATATATGATAAATAACTAGATTTGAATTATGAATACCCATTCTCTATACAAGGACTAGCAAAGGATAGATGGCATGCCATTAAAAGGGTTATAGTACCGTAGAATATCTATCACATGAATTTATATTTTAAGGACAAGTTGACTTAAGCTCGAAAGAGAGTGCCATTGATCCCATATGCATGCAACTTTTATATTTTACCCAGTCAAGGTTGCTAAACCTCGGGGGGAGAATGCTATTAGCTTGAAAAGGTTGGTTGAGTAGTGAGCAGAGTGACTTAAGCTAGGGTAGGAGCACTCCTATTTCATAACTCATATCCAAATAGTCTAGGACTAGAGTATTGGGCAGTGAAATGTTCAACCCAGTAATAAGGAAAGTAATTCAAAATATGGAAACCAAATATAATTACAACTTATAAAGGAATAAGGAAAACAAGTAAACAAGTATATGGAATTAGAAAAAAAAGGAATTTGGCATTATATGATATGATTGTTATATAAACATGATGATGTGGATTCACATATGAGCTATATGACATGATTGTGTTGTATTTTAGTAAATTAATTATGTTTGGAATATATAATTATAGGATGGCATGGTCGAGCACACATGTATGTATATAGCATACTTATATAAATTATGGCTATGTATGAATGCATGTCAGTATTTTGTACTTATATATGCCACTAAACTTTCAGTGGTTTAGCATATGGATTTTCCTGCATGCAAGTTTGGAGATGTTAGATGAGAAGAGGAGTCTAAGCCCGTTAGAGTATACCATGTAGGGCCAGTTTTCATTTATTTGCTATTTCTCATAACATTGGATAAAGAGACTTGTTTTATTCTACTTTGCAATAAAAGAGGATTTTGTATTTATTTTGGTTATTTTGGATTAAGGATGGTTTTTGTAATTAAAAAAAAAAAGTGGTTATTGCCTAAACCAAATTTTTTTCAAATATGGATTCAGATATAGATAATGAGTTCTATAAAATATATATAGATCATGGAAATTTTCTTTTATTATGCATGTTATACAAATATATGATGTGATCCACATGTATAGTTGGATTACATCATACTATATGGGTTGATATTACATTTAATGGTGTCATAGCTTAGGTTTAGGCAATTTTAGATCTAAGTAGATAATGGAGTTATCGTGCATACATAAATGTGTCTCGTCTGAGTTTAACTTGGGCTACTTCTATGTTAACTTGTAGGATTAGAGTGAGATGACATATGAATTGAATGATATGGCTAAGTTCCATAGCTGTCCACATACCAGGGCACCAAACCAACCCAGTGCAACTAGTGTTTAACATCCAAGTACAATATTAGTCGCAAATCAATAGGCTTTTGAATAGGTCAATCAGGGCTAGATTCATTTGATGCTTCAAATGGCAGGCTTGTTGCAGTAGATTGCTAGATTTGTACCATAGCTAGTACCAATTCCTCCACCTCCACCGCTAAAGCGAAAGATACAACTAGACAAGCTCCATAAGTATGGAGTGACAAAATTTTTGGGAACCAAGGATGATGATCCTACTGCTGTAGAGTACTAGTTAGAGAACATTGAATGGGTTTGTGATGAGTTTTAGGTTGATACTGACCAAAAGCAAAGTATGCTATATCCTTGCTATAGAAGAACATTTTATGACTGGTGGACGTCAGTTTTGCTAATATTGGAGGTTCTCTAGTCAGTGACATGAGACATCTTTTTTCTGAGTTTAAAGAGCAATATGTCCCTTGGGTCTACATAGATGAGAAGAAGAGAGTTTTTGAATCTCAAGTAGGGCAAGATGTGTAACGCCCACTAATTACTCTAAGTTAGAATAAGTATGTGGTACATATAGGCAACACATGATAGACATCAAAATTTAAATTGATGGAATAAATAACTAAATTAGAAATTAAAATAAATTAAATTCATTGACATGATAATTTTGATTAAATTAGACCACATAATTAAATTGTACTTTTGGTAAAAAAAATTAAAAGGATTAGATATAAGTAAATGTGTGAAAATAATAATAATAATAATAATAATAATAATAATAATAATAATAATAATAATAATAATAATAATAATAATAATACTAAGAAGAAGAAGAACAAGAAAAATAAGAAGAACAAGAACAAGAAGAACAAGAACAAGAACAAGAACAAGAACAAGTTAAAAAAAAAGGAAAAAAAAAAGAAAGGAACAAAAAAATTGAAAAAAAAAAAGAAGAAAATCGGGCGAAGGGGGGGAGGGGACTAAAGTCAATTAAGACTTCATTTGTCTCATTTTATCCTAACTTCTACACTCTTCTTCTTATCATCATCATCCCTTTCCTTCCTTCCAATAACAGCCCCAATTCTTCATGATTTCACTCAAGATTTGCATCAAAATCACTCCAAATAAATATGTTCTTGGTAAGTAATCAATTTTCCATTGTTATTGTGTTACTTAGAGCTTTTATGGGTATGTTACAACAGTATATTTCTCTATATTGTTTATTACTTTATGAACCAAATTCGGAGAAGTGTCAAACATAAAAGTTGTTCATTTATGTCTTGTTTATTTTTCTAACAAATTGTATTGAATTGTTTTGAGTATATAAAGAGAAATTGTCATTTGAGTGAGACTATTCCTTGGAAGAGTATCAACAAGATACTCTATGGTTTTTGCTTAATTTGATCATCTTAAAGGCTGAATCAAAGGTAACTTAAAACATAAAAGTTGTGTCCCTATGTGTGATACAGGTCTTTACCAAATTTCGTTTAAATAGCTCTTGTGTAGATTGAGTTAAAGTGAAATTAACTATGGTTATTTGTTGATGGATCTAGTTCCACATGTCTGTACAGCTTCAGTAATTTCGTCCTCATATTTGACCCATTTTTAGATTGAATAAGCCAAAGTTCAAAACATGAAACTTTTATTTCTAAATCTTATCTATCTTTCTGTGAAAGAATTACCTAATGTGTTGTTTATTTTGTGAGGTATGACCTTAACAAATGAACCGGTTAGTTTGTCATTCTATGCCGAACCAGTTATAGATCCTCTAATATTTGAGAACCTTAGAGGACGAATATGGACATATGGTAACCATAAACAAATTTTCCCAATTAACGTATCTACCTATATAAAAAATTTCATAATAATTTAATAGACATGGTGAAAGTTATAAATTTTTAAATATAGCACCCCAAAACTGTCTAAGGGCAGATAAAAGAGCAATATTTAAAATTACACTAAAAATTGTATAATAGTTCCAAAATTCTAAAATTTTAGTATCCTATAGTTCTACATGTTAAATTTAATTAGAAATAAGAATAATATAAATTGGATGAGTGTAGAAAAGTTATAGAGCTAATAATCCTCCAAGGTCATATGATCATTTAGGAGAAATTATAGTTATTTATTTAAACTATAATAAAAATAAGTATTTTAATAAGGTATTAATCAATTATATTTTTATATTAGGCCTTCAATAAGATAAAGAGAAACAAAAGTAGACAAACTCCAAATTTTAGATTTTGGAAAAGCTCCAATGAGGTTTGTACATATATGCATTTTAGTTTGCCTTATTGCATGCTTATGTGTTAATTGAATAAGTTGCATATTTGAATAATGTATTAAAATGTGTAAATATGAAATGGCTGACAAGGGATAAGATGACCTACTAGGAAATATAAATGAGGGAAAAAAATAATGTAGGTGGCATATAAAATATGATAAATAAGATGTATATATATATATATATATATATATATATATATATATATATATGGTTGTTGTGATAGAAGGTTTTTAAAACCTATATATATGAACATTGAATTATTGATAAAATTTTGTGTGATTATCATAACATGCGACTTAGGTTGATGATTAAATAAAATGAATTAAGTGCTTAATTAATAAAATTTCATGTTAATGCATGTTTAGACATGTGGATGAATTATTGATTGATAAAATGTAGGAACATTTGTTTTAAGATTGTAAATGTGTGTTAAGGGGTGTGAATGAGGAATAAGTAACATAATATAGTTTTCAATATGAATTAGTATATGATTGATTAAGAATGTGAAAATTATTAATGATGATTATTGAAAAATTATGATGATAAAGAGTGAAATTAGAAACTCATGTATGACATATGTATTTGGTATGACAAGAGAGGTTATATAGCATACATGGATTCATAAAGGTATTACAAAATTTGGTTATGTGTTAAAAGATATGTTGGCTTTGATTGTATTGAAAACTAATTAAAGTATGCCAATATTACTTAAATTGTTATATATAATGGAATATCATATGATTATATGATTTTAAAATTTTATAATCATATTTTGATTATAAATATAAAGGGAACATTGATTCCAACAAATTAATGATATTCCATTATCCGATATTGATATGGTTTAGGAACAAGGTGGTGTTAGCTCCGAGAGCATCCATGTCCTAATTGTACACAGATAATGTGATTATACTCGATCATGAGGTTTAAGCTCCATGAGTGCTTTTGACTTGAGACTACAGTGAGTAGGGTACTTAAGCTCCGTGAGCGGCCCTACTACACGCCCTATATTCGAACAGTCTGAGAATGAGATTTGGGCTATTTATATTAAAACATTATATATAAATTAATTAAAAGACATATATGTACACGTTGAGAGATAAATGTGTGAGATAGCAAGAATTATAAATATTTATTAAGGTAAGTTAAATTTATAATTGAGTTATATATATATATATATATATATATATATATATATATATATATTAATAATGAATTTGGTAATATTGTATAGTCATGTGTTTGTTCCTGTATAATGTATGTTAGATTATTGTGAACTACATTATGAATTATCTACTATGTAGTTTTGGCAATTGTATGTTAAAACATTTAGCCTTATATGAATTGAGATTTGAGTTAACTAAACTAAAATAATTTTAGAGAAACCAATTAATTAAAATGAGTTATAGAAAGTTATTAAATTAAAATAATATGTAAAAAAAATTATTTAAATTGATTCTATATGTAGAAATTTAAAAGGACATGTTAAGAAAGGTAATAAACTATGGAAACATGAAAGGAGGTAGAATGTTTAATATTTTATATTTTACATGTGGTTGAATATATGAAATTCATGTCTTGATGCAAATATAATGATAATATAACAGAACATAAATTTTATTTTATTATAATATTTTCTAAATTTTTATGCAATGATTTATTTAAATTGTGTCATGATTTTTATGACTCATGTTTGTGTGACTGCATGGAAAAACTTAAATGCTTATATGTAGCACTAAGCTAGAAATGACTTAGCATGGGTTTTTTCCGCACAGGAGTTAGAGCTTGTAAATAGTAAACTGCGAAGTTGATAGAGGAAGTGCAAGTCCATTCTAGAGGGGACACGTCAAGACTGGTTGAGGGTCAGATGCAGGTTATTTTTGCATTTTGTTAATTATCATGCATATGGGTTTGAGAGCCATGTCTTGTATATAATTAAGAAAATGTCTTGTATTTCAGTATTATATCTATATAGTTAGATGTAAGGTAAAAGTCGTTAATTTTGATAGTTATAATGAAGTATAATATTTATGTAACAACATGGTGTATTTTGATAATTGAATTCATATGTATATTTGAATATATATAAAAAATATAAATTAAGTTATTAAATGAAAATTTTGAACTCAGGTTAGTTTCATTTAGCTTGTCTGTGTCATTCTGCTTATGTGATGGGATTATTCCTATTATATAATCGAGATGTCACAAGATGATTGTGACTGAGCATCAAAGGGAGTTTACTTGATTGAGTAAACATACTTTAGGGTTGATTAGAAATGAAATATACAAGTGTAGAAGATTTGAGGATGGCCTCAATGGAAATATTGGAGATTATGTGATAGCCTTTCAACATGTCAGTTTTACTAAGCTGGTCTCATCCTCTATTAGTGTGCAAAAGAGAAAGAGAAAGAGAGCAGAGGAAGTCTCTAGACAAATAGTAACTCCACTGGCCCAGTCTATAGACAAGAAGGTTGGGTACAACCCAAGTGAGTCTCAAAATAGGAGTCGGGGATAGAGTAGGAGTTATACACAGGGTGGACCATATAGGAGGAGACAACCCTTCAAAGTTACATCTACAACTGGTAGCACTGAGACTGTAACATCCGCAAGTTAGGGCCTAGTAATAACATGTAATAAAAGTATATGAAGGGTATATAGGAGGTATATAGTGACTAAAGGTATTAGAAACATGAAAATGATTAAAAAAATATGAAAATGTAAAGCTTAATGCATTCACGCCTGTGAAAGATAGATTTACGGTCATGAATGTTGCAAAACTTGGGTTCTAAAGCTGAGGATCTTCATGACCATGACACACCTGTTCATGCTCATGAGGACCTACAGTTTAAATACAACAAATTTGTGTTTTTGATAGAAACTCAAGGAAATTTAATTGAGATCCCTAGCCACCAAACACCTAAACCCCATAATTATTTCCCCTCAATCCCTTTTAAATTTGGTTGAAAAAATAAAAAATCCCCACTACAAATGAGGTTAAAATGGATTACAAATAAGGATTTAATTATAAAAGAACGAAGTCAGAACTAATGAGCATTAGAATATGATCTTTGTTGGGTTTTTGAAGATGCATCTCATACATGGCACAACAGAAATATAAAATTTATAAAAACTCAAAACCCATAGAATGCCTTATGTAAATTAAAATCGGATCATACCATCAATATGGAAGAACTTGATTACCTTTGTTTGTAGCTTTTCAATATTCCAAGTAGTGAGCCTTCCTTCTTAGTTGGATTGTTGCAAACCATAACAATCCAAGGTTGGATTGTCTCTAATAGTAATCTACGCGAAGGAGTGAAGGAAACAACCTCGAAGGAGATGGGTTGTCAAAGCACCAAAGTGCTACTAATGGTGATTCAATTTTTGAGAGAGATGGAAGAGAGATAACTTTTATTTCTCTAATGAGGCTTCCACTTTATGAGCCATTATAAAGGCATTGATATGTCCACTAATCATAATTAGGGTAGGACACTAAAAATCCTACGTTTGGCTTCCATTTAGAAAGAAATTTGGCATAATCACAGATTGCGGTGCACGCGAGGGGTCGTCGTGTGTGCAATAGCATGGTGCAAATGACCTTACTGTATTTACATATATTTTAACATACAATTGCCAAAATTTATAAATTTTGGTGCCACTTTCAATTGTTGAAGAAAGTATGGTTTTACTTGCATTTCCATTATTATCGCTCTGCCTCATGTCATATCCAATCTAACATTCATCACCCGAAGGGCTGCCATGAATTTTCTACTAAGTGCATTAGCTACTACATTCGCCTTTCTTGGATAATAGTCGATTAGGCGGTCATAGTCTTTTATCAATTGAAGCCAACGCCTCTATCCCGAATTACGTTCCTTTTGTGTGAGCTTTACCTTTCTGCATTAATACATAGGCTAACCCATTCTTGGAGGCATCACTATATATCACAAAATCCTTACTAGATTCTGGTTGAGTTAACACTGGGGCTTCTGTCAATATGTTCTTAAGCTTCTTAAAGCTTCCTTGACATTTATCTGTCCACTCAAACTTAATGTGCTTCTGTAACAGTCGAGTGAGTGGCACTGTTATGGTGGAAAAACCTTTTACAAATCTCCTATATAACCCTGGAAAATCTAAGAAACTTATAACTTCGGTAACAGTCTTAGGTATTCTCCATTGTAAAATTGCTTCAATCTTCTTTGAATCCACCTTTATCCCTTCAGCGGAAACTACATGACCCAAGAAGGATACTTCAATCAACCAGAAGTCACACTTGCTGAACTTTACATACAACTACTTCTCTCTCAATATTTGTAAGCCAATTCATAGGTGTTTGTCATGTTCTTCTAGAATCTTCGAATACACTAGAATGTCATCAATAAATACCACCACGAACTAGTCTAGATAAGGATGAAAGATCCTATTCATTATATCCATGAAAGCTACTGGGACATTCGTAAGTCCAAATGGCATGACTAAAAATTCATAATGGCCATACTTGTGAGAAAAGCAGTCTTAGACACATATGCTTCTTTCACTTTCAATTGATGGTAGCCTGATCGTAGGGCAATCTTTGAAAATCCACTACTCATTTCAATTGATCAAATAAGTCTTCAATACGTGGGAGGGGATACTTCCTCTTGATTGTCACCTTATGCAGTTGTCTATAGTCAATGCATAATCTGAGAGACCCATCTTTCTTCTTTAAAAAAAGTACCGGTGCTCCCCATGGGGAAATACTAGGTCTAATAAAGCCTTTATCAAGCAATTCTTGCAACTAAATCTTCAATTCCTTGAGTTCTGTAGGTGCCATTCTGTAGGGTGTAATTGAAATAGGTGTCATGCCTGGAGCTACATCAATAGTGAATTTGACTTCCCTGTCAGGTGGCAAGCCTGGTAGTTCCTCAAGAAAGACATCTAGATAATCTCTCACTAGAGGCACATCTGAAATCTTAAGATTTTCCTTATAAGTCTCTTTGCAGCTGTAGTTGAAATCACATATAATAAGAAGCCTATTCTTTCACCCACAATAGTGATTTCCCGATGTGCCTATAGTATGCTGATCAATTTTGAACCACAGTTTACAACTAACTCGGTATTTGGGCCATTACAATCCCATCACCCCTAAGATAACCTAGAAACTCTTGGCTCAAGTATTGACCTTCTCGATCTGATCGAAGTGTTTTAATATTTTTGCCAAGTTGTTTCTCTTCTTCATTTCTGAATTCTTTTTGAACTTTTCAAAAGCTTCATATTTGTATCTCATAAGATACACATACCCATTTCATGAGTAGTCATTAATTAAAGTAATAAAGTAGATGAAATCACCTCTAGTGTGTGTGGACATTGGACCACATACATCCTAATGTATTAAGTTTAAAAGCCCATTAGCATGTTCACCATTCAATATAATACAACAACAATTGTTACTAAAAGCTAATTGGTAACCATCTTTATTTAAACTAGAAATAGAAATAATGTTTTTAGTTAAAACAAGTACATAATAACAATTATCCAAATTTAACATAAGCCCACTAGGGAAGGTCAATATATAAGTTCCCACGGTTAATGCAACAACTCTTGCTCCATTTCCAATATGCAGGTCCAACTCTTCTTTATTGAGCTACCTACTATTCTTTAGGTCCTACATATCAGTGCATATGTGTGAGCCAAAACCAACATCTAATACCCATATATTATTATCGAAAATAATATAGATTTTAATGACAAATATGCCTAAAGTAGATAGGGCATTAGTTGCCTTCTTCTTCAAGGACTCCAAGTAGGCCTTGTAGTTTCTCTTCCAATGGCTATCCTTATCACAACGAGAGCATATCCCCTTCGCAGCAGTCTATTTGGCCTTCCTCTTGGCCACACCTCCTTTAGGCTTTATGGACTTCTATTTCTTAAGGTTCTTCTTCTTAGAACCAGAAGAATCCACCAACATCACAACCTTATTGTCCTTCTTAACAAATGACTCAGTTGTCTTAAACATGTTGATCAGCTCATGAACTATTACCCAGATAATGAATCGAGAAGGGGGTTGAATTGGATATTATAAATTCTTAACTTTTAAGTGTGGAATAAAAAGTTAAATAGAGTAGGGATAGGAAGATATCACACAAGAAATTTATAGAGGTTCTGGTATTAACAAACCCTACTCCTCTCCCCAATCTCAATTGGGAGTTTCACTAACACACTTAGTGTTACAATGGAGTTTTACAAGCTCACTCCCAACTATGGTGTCTTTATCAATGGCTCACACCTAACCCAGAAATTCCCTTGTGTTTTAATGGCTCACACAATAAACCAATTCCTTGTGTTTTATGGCTCACACAAATAACCCTTACAAGTGTTTTACTCTTAACCCAATATACCCAAACTCACTTGAGTAGTAAATTACAAAGAGAAACACTCACCAATCTATAATGCTCAAAAATTATGAGCAAATAGATTTTAATAGAGAATAAGAGTTTTGTTTAAAATCATTAATGCACAAATGGCTACAACAAGATTTTTATTCGAAGTAATTGCTTGTTCTTTTTTTTTTGGATTCATAAATGACTCGCATTTATACTTCCTTAGCAAATTATAGCCCTTTGCAACTAACCTAGCCTTATGCTACATTAACATAGGTCTCATCATAATCTATTCCTTCTTCTTGATTATATCCCTTTGCAACTAACCTAGCCTTATTCATAGTTATTGAACCTTGTTCATCTAGTTTATTTCTAAATACCCATTTGCTTCCAATGATTTGATGCTCCTTGGATCTAGGAACTAAGGTCCATACCTTACTTCTCTCAAATTGGTTGAGTTCCTTTTGCATAGCAATCACCGAACTTTCATCATTAAGAGCTTCATCAATATTTTTATGCTCAATTTGAGAGACAAAGGCAAGATTAGAATCTAATTATTTGAGATGAGATTTAGTACTTACTCCCTTTGTAGGATCACCAATGATTTGATTCTTGGGGTGATCTTTTGTCAATCTCCAATGATCTTTTCCTCTTGAGCTGGAGGTAAAGAGTTATCTTGATATGAATTTTCTTGATCATTTTCTCCTTTTTCATTTTCAAGATAAAGTTTTTTCATTATACCTACAACATCATGAAGAACACTACCTTTCACAAGATCAAGCTTACTAGATTTATCAAAAACAACATGCATAGTTTCTTCAACAACTAATGACTTTTTATTAAAGACTCTATAAGCTTTGCTAGTGGTGGAGTATCCTAAAAATATACCCTCATCAGATTTAGAGGCAAATTTTCCAAGGTTTTCCTTGGTATTCAATATGAAACACTTGCATCCAAATACTCTAAAGTATGATTGCATTAGCTTTCTTCCATTCCATAACTCAAAATAAGTTTTGTTTAAGAGAGGTCTTTTGAAAACTCGATTTGAAATATAACATGCAGTATTTGTGGCTTCGGCTCAAAAGTAAGTTGGTAATCCATACTCATTGAGCATTGTTCAAGCCATTTCAATTAAAGTTTGATTTTTCCTTTCGACCACCCCATTTTGTTGAGATGTTCTAGGAGTTGAAAATTTTTGTGAAATGCCATGTTCTAGACAAAAATTTTCAAAGTTTTCATTTTCAAATTCTTTGCCATGATCACTTCTTATTTTTGAAATACAATATCCTTTTTCACTTTGAACTCTCTTAGCAAAGTTTTTAAAAGATTCAAAAGCATCACTCTTTTGAGCTAAGAAAATTTCTCAAGTGAATCTAGAGTAGTCATCGATGATGAGAAAAGCATAGTGTTTACCTCCTAAGCTTGCAACTCTAGTAGGTCCAAAAAGATCTTGATGCAAAAGTTGTAGAGGTTTTGAGGTACTTACAATGTTTTTGGATTTGAAGGATGACTTGTGTTGTTTTCCTCTTTGGCAAGGTTCACATGTCTTGTCTTTTTTCAAATTTAACTTTTGGTAGTCCCTTTACCAGCTCTCCTTTGCTAAGGCTTTGAATTAAATTCATGCTTGCATGAATAAGCCTTCTATGCCACAGCCAACATTCATCACTAGTAGTCACAAGACAATTAGAGGAAATGTTAGATATTTTGTGTAAGTCTATTATGTAGGTATTGACATCTCTACTTCCTTTAAATATCTCTTGGCCATTTTCAAAGGTTACAAGACATTCGTTAGAACTAAAGATTACTTGGTTTCCCTTATCACACAATTGACTTACACTTAACAAGTTATGTTTTAAACCATCAACAAGTAAGACATCTTTAATGAAAGTAGTATTATTAATACCGATAGAGCCAATGCCAATTACCTTACCGTTAGTATTATTTCCAAAGGTTACTTTACCTCCATCAATACATTTGATGTCATTGAATAGTTCTTTATCTCCGGTCATATGCCTTGAGGATCCACTATCTACTAGCCAAGCATTTTTATTTATTATGGACTTGAGGCATGCCTATAAGATCACAATTCAAGTATTATTTTTAGGTACCCAAATGAGTTGGGTACTTGGGGGTTAGCACATGAAGGTTCCCAATGAGCTTTCCTTATCCAACAATGTTTATCGATATGACCAAATTTCATACAATAATTACATTGTTTAGCTCTAAATATGCTTTTCGATCTTAACATGCTTTTAACTACCATTTTCCTATTAGGTAGAGTTTGTGAGCAATGGCATGCACATGCATGATGACTTGGTGCTTTCCTAGGTGCATGCTTCTTATACATAAAGGCGTGATTGGCCTTTTGAGGTACTTCTGAGGTTTACCAACCCTTGATCATTCCTTTTATGTAAAGAAGATTTAGTGCATGTTGTGCACTTAGCCCTTGGGGCTGTTACTTCTAATGTGGAGATGTGGGGTTCACTAGACTTAGCAAAAGTGGTCTTGTGAGATGAAGATGATATTCCCTTAAATCTTAGACCATGTCTTATTAAATGTGGTCTTTGAGACACAATGAGAATATCTAAACTCTCCTTGCCCTTGTGAAATTTTGAAATGGAGTTTATAAGTTCCTCAACTTCATTTTTCAAAACATTGTTCTCTTTAAGCAAGGATTTAGTTGAAGGTCTTGAGGAGTACTCATCTAATGATTTTTGAAGAGATTCATTAGAAGATTTAAGCTCAAAATTTTCCTTCTCTAGGACTTCCATTTTGTTTTTCAAACTAGAAATGTTATTTTTATAAATATTGAATTTACATTTATATTTTTCTAGTTCTAGATTCAATACTTCTATTAAACTTTGCTCATCGTCATCTTCACTATCACTCTCATTATCACTACTATCATTATTGAATGAGTATGAGTGAAGTGATCCTACCTTATCCGAGACATGATCCTCTATAGCCATGAAGCATAGGTTGACCTCTTCACTTTCATTGTCATCTTTTTCACTTCAAGAGCTTTTGTCATCCCATGTGGCTTTGTGACCTTTCTTCCCATTGTCTTTTTGGTATTTGCTCTTGTGCTTCTTGAGCCTTGGACATTGTGGTTTGATATGTCCCTTCTTCCCACACTCATAGCACTTTACCTCCTCTTTATTCCTTTGAAAGTCATTTGAGAAGTGTTTGAGATTTCTTTGCTTGAATTTTTGAGAGTTGTCCATTCACTTTTCAATTATTCTTTTTTGCCTTCTTAAAAGCATTACTATGTCCTCATTTGCATCATCACTTTTTTCTTCATCAACTTCAACTTCTTCTTGAGATTTTGAAGTAGAGGCTCTTAGTGCTAAAGGCTTTCTTTTTTCTAGCTCAGCTTCAAGTTCTCTATCTCTTTTTACTGCGATTTCATGTGTTAGATGTTTGCCAATAAGCACATCGGTATTCATGATGCTCATGTCTTCATTGGCTTCTTATATACCAGCAACTCTTAAACCATAATCTTTGAGAGGAAGGCTTCTTAGAATTTTGTTGTTTACATCATCCAAGCTCAAAGTGTTTCCTAAGCTTTCTCATGCCATTTATGATAGCTAGAAGACGGTTCGTCATATCGGTGATTGACTCATTGGACTTCATCTTGAAGAGTTCGTACTATAAAGCGAAAAGTTGAATCTTCTTGGATTTAACTTGCTTTGTTCCTTCATAATAATTTTCCAATGTTTTCCACATGCTATACGCAGTTGGGTAGTGTTGTATTCTGCCACATTCTTCAATGGATAGTGAGCTTGAGAGAATTGTCATTACTTTTTTGTTTTTGAAATTTGCTCTGTGTTGAGGCTCTGTCCAAACATCTTTTGACAGGATTTCTTCTTCACCATCAACTCCTCTTCTGGTTGGTGGTGTCCATTCTTTTCAAATGCTATCCCAAACTTCAATTCCCTCATTATCGAGATATGTCTCCATTTGAAACTTCTAATGAGCGTAATTTGCTCCATCAAAGTAAGGTTTGAGACTTTGGAATCCTTCATTGGCCATTTCTTAATCTTCGCTAGCACTTTTTAGGCTTGGATGCTAGACTAAGCTCTGATGTCAATTGTTGCCTAAATAATGAACCAAGAAGAGGGATTGAATTGGATATTCAAAATTCTTAACTTTTAAGTGTTGAATAAAAAGTTAAATAGAGTAGGGATAGGGTATTAACAAACCCTACTCTTCTCCCCAATCTCAATTGGGAGTTTCACTAACACACTTAGTGTTACAATGGAGTTTTACAAGCTCACTCCTAACTATGGTGTTTCTATCAATGGCTCACACCTAACCCATAAATTCCCTTGTCTTTTAATAGCTCACACAATAAACCAATTTCTTGTATTTTATGGCTCTCACAAATAACCCTTACAAGTGTTTTACTCTTAACCCAATATACCCAAACTCACTTGAGTAGTTGATTACAAGGAGAAACACTCATCAATCTATAATGCTCAAAAATTATGAGAAAATAGATTTTAACAGAGAATAATAGTTTTGTTGAAAATAATTAATGCACAAATGACTACAATAAGATTTTGATTCGAAGTAATTGCTTGTTCTTTTTTTTTCTTGATTCATAAATGACTTGCATTTATACTTCCTTAGAAAATTATAGTCGTTTGGATGCATTTAATGCGAAAATAGCCATTTCACCAACTCTTAATTTCGCATCTGACATGTTTCTCTTTCCTCATTCACGGTCGTGAATATGTGTATCACGGTTGTGAATGTTCTTCCAAGTTGTGGTCTAAGTGGTGACTCTGGTCGTAAAGCATTCTAGAAGAATTTGAAGTGTTTGATCACGGGCGTGAATATCCTTCCAAGCCATGGTCCAAATGGTGACTCTGGCCATGGAGCTCTCTGGAGGAATTTCACATGTTATCTCACGGGCGTGACTGATTTGATCATTCACGGTTATTATGATCCTTCATGGCCATGAATTTTAAATGTTGGAGAGTTGGCACTAAGCTATATCATGGGCATGACATAAACAGTCATGGGCATGACATAAACAATCATGGGCATGACATAAACAGTCATGGGCATGAATATGTTATTTCTTCATTTTTTGACTTTCAAAGGTAGTCTTCCATTCTTACATCATATTTCATACCCTGTTCAACAAACTTAGAATACAAGTATGTTAAATACATTATTGTTATTTTATTTGTTAGCATCAAAATAACAGAAATACCTCTCAAGGTTCAACAAGAACTGTGGTGGTGATTTGGTTCATCCTATAGTTCAGCACAAAATGTGAAAAACTATCATACAAACTAGTTAGAATTAAGTCAATACTTAATTCATGGTCTATCACAAATCCCAATTTGGTCAACATCTCAATATAGCCATTCATCTTCAGTGCATATTAAACTCAAGATGTCCCATCAACCATCTTAGTGCATAAGAGCAGCCTTGAAGTTTCAAACCTTTCAGAACATGCTTGCTCATCAAAAATTTCCCTTAGATGGTAGACTATGGAATTAGCATCCATAGCCTCACGCTGTTTTTGCAACTTAGCTGATATAGTGGCAAGGATAATGCAGCTTGTCATCTCACTATCATCGATATGTTTTTGATATCCCTTCAGAACATCATCAGAAGCATTAGTAGCAGGGGGATTGGGGAGTGCCTCATCTAGGACATAACCAATCTCTTCAGATTTGAGAACTATTCTCAAATTCCTTAGCCAATCCAAAAAGTTAGGCCTAGTCAACTTATTTGACTCCATTAGTGATCACAAATTCACACTCAATCCACCTACGATTTAATTAACTATTTAGATGCAATTCATTGAATTAATGCAAATTATTTATATCAAGATCTAACAACTCGTTCAATCCATCCCAAATTCCCATTTAAATAAGAATTATTCGCATATATAACAATTTATCTTTGCATTATTCCGTAATTCATTAGTGGATTTTGCCTGTTATAAAAATTTAAGAATAATTTTATTATTAATAATACTAAATATTAATACATAGAACATACATATTTATTTTACTTTCACCCAAATCTACCAAAACTTATAGGTAGGGATTTCAAAATTCGATGGAGCTAAAATGTAAAAGCTTGTTCTCCCTTGCCCTCTCTCTCTCTTTCAACAATCACCATTCAGTACTATCAGTGATTTATCAGCCCTACTACTACTACTATTAAACCATAAGAATGGTTATATGTACCTTAATTTTTCACTTATGTTTTTAAACATCTATAAAGGAAAACATACTTTTATAAATTTCATTCAATTATTTTGAATTCAATTATTTTCTCAGTTTATTCAAATACAATGAGTAAACAATTGGTGAACCATTTTCACTATAGGCGAATGATTTTGCATACTAAGAATTGGGACTTAATTACTGGGGAAAAAAAAAAGTCAACTTTATTACTCATTTTACCATTTTGACCAAAGTCTTATAATTTTTACAATTAAACATATATAGGTTATTTGTGTTTTACAATTAAACTTTTCAGAAGCACTTAATTCAAATTTGGATTAAATAAAAGTTAAGTGTCCTTATACTTTTCTTAAATTGCCAATGTTTAATTTGATTTTTTTTTTCAATTCCTTCAATTTTAATTCAGTTTAAAGAAAGTTCCACAAAAGTATACGAATCTTTTCTTTGCCAATTTAGTCAAAATGCTTGTCTTATGTGAAGTCTAACATTTGACTACAATAAATTAACTTCATCTAAAAATATAAATTTTTTATTTAAATAAATAAAACTCCTGTATGGAAACAATAAAATAAAATCTATATTTTCAAGAAAAAAAAAATTTGACGTGATATATTAAAGCTGACTAGAAAAATGAGTTGTCATAATGGTAATTTCATCAGCCGACGTGAAGATTTCCACTAAACTATGTTAAAACTGAACAAATTTTATAGCATTAAGAGCTCAATTGGTGAAAAACAATTGTATAAATTTACAATTTGAAAAATATGGAGACAAATTTGGCTGTTTAACCCTTAAATAAACACTCACAAGTGACATAATCTGTGACCAGTTTTCCTCTATCCATAAATTTTATCGCCTTCCATCAATTTATGTCTTTTTTTTTTAAATCAAAATTTTGTTTCTTCGGTTCTTATTAAACTTTTTCTTTAAATTTAAGATTACTTAACCTTTTGTTTAATTTTTGTCACATCTTCACTAAAAATTAACTAATCAATAGTGATCAAGGTCATAATTATGTTGTTACAAAGTTCATATTTTTAATTGTTAAAATTAGCAAAAAAAAAATTGAAAAAATTGTGAAAAGTAAGCCTAAGTTTGCATATCTAGCAGTTTTTCATCCGAACCAAAAATTTGATTTGAATCCGTCCCGAAAATTGATCTGAATTCAAAATCGAGCTAGAAGAAAATTTTAGAATCAAATCTAAAGCCAACTAGCAAAATTTAAGGTTGAATTTGATCCGAATCGAAAATCTGAGCAGCCTACACAAAAGCACTTTAAAAAAATTAAAATTTAAAGTCACTTAATTTTATATTTTTAATTTAAAAAAAATATAAAAATTTTTGTTAACTTGTGCATTAAAATTTAATCCACAATAAATTTTAATGTGTATACGATCTAATTTAATCGAGAATTTGAATGTCTCTAAAACCATTATTAAATCTTGAGATTTTAAAAAGTACATTTAAATAACAAATGAAATATAAAAATGAGATTTGAACCCTGATCTTATAGAAAATAATAAAAAAAAAATCACTTTAACATTTCAAACTTGTAGCATCTTTATTAATAATATTGCAAATAAATTGACATTAATATCAATATATGACATATGTATTTTTTGTAACGCTAAAGAAACACACAAACTATGTGCCCACTGGCTGGATTTATAAGTATAAATCTATATGTATTAAATATGTATTTTTTAGAGTCTAAATGTACACTTATATAGTCAAATTTTAATGCATGTTAAATTACTCATATATTTTATTTAATTTACATATTATAGTTATATTACTTTAAAACTTTATTGCCCATAATATCCCTTACTATTATACTATTATATGTTAATAATAATCTATTCATAATAATTTAATATATTTATAACTTATATTATTTTTTTAAAAAAATTATATGAAAAATTTACATATTTTGACTACTACATATGGGATAATCTAAAAGATAAATTTTATCTCCATTTGTTTTTTTTATTATTATTATATTCTTTGTCCCTCATTGTCTTTGATTTTTGCTCATTGGCTCTCTTTTATAATCACAGTCGTTGCACCTTTTTTTTTTTTGAAGAAAAAAAAAATCAACCGCTATAACAGCATTCTCATATCCAAAGATTTGTAATTGTCGATAAAAGCAGTGTTCATTGTTAGCAGTGATAAGAGTTCTACTCCATTTGCAGCACTATGATTCCTAGTTCAATTCTATCTCTAGTTAGCTTGTTGTATTCTACTTTGATTTGTCTATCCTTTGTCTGTATAAATATGTACTTTCACAATCAATTAATATAAGTGAAAGTTATCCTTATCATGGTATCAGAGGTTTAACAACCCAAATACCTCAATTTTTTGGTCACCTTGCCAATATATGTCCTCCACGCAAATCCCGCACGACACAGTCCTCATCAAACCATACTCGTACACACACCAAATCCCAACCTTGGCTATTGGATTCAGGCACTACCCATCATCTCAAGTCAGAGTTGGAAAATCTTGTAATTCAATCTGAAGATCAAGGCCTAGAGGAGATTGTTGTTGATAATGGTTCCACACTTCCAATTTTAAATACAGGTGCTTCTACTTTTACCTATGGTATCACTAATTTTCTGTTTCATTATATTCTTCATGTTCCTAATTCCACTAATAATTTACTGTCCATTTGTTTCTTTACCAAATATAACAATGTCTCTGTTGAATTTTTTCCTAACTATTTTTTGATAAAGGATTTGGCAACCCAACAACTTATATTCAAAGCTAATGTCGCGTCACTCTCTACATGGCATCGCCGGTTTTCTCATGCGTCTCTACCCATTGTTAAACAAGCTTTACACAATAATTCTATTCCTTGTTCTAGTTTTAAGTCATCAATTTTTGTGTTTAAGGCATCTCAACCTTTAGAATTAATATGTTCAGATTTATGGGGCCCTGCTTCAACCCCTTCAATTGAGGCTTTTCGGTATTATCTACTTTTTATGATCATTATAGCAAGTACTCATGGATTTATTTTCTCAAATTTAAGTCTGAAGTTACCTCCATTTTTATTCACTTTCGCAAACAAGTAGAGAAATTTTTTGGGCTCCCAATTAAGTCCTTTCAGTCAGATTGGGTAGGGGAATTTCAAGCACTTCAATCCTATTTTTTGAAACATGATATTACCCAACGCACTTCCTGTTCACACACTCTAGAATAAAACGGATGTGCAGAATGTAAGCATAGACATATTGTAGAAACAGGCTTATCATTACTTTCACACTCCTCTTTGTCGAGAACTTATTGGATATACGCCTTTGATACAATACTTTATACGATTAATTGTATGCCCATGGTTTAGTTAAATAATTGTTCTCCTTTTGAACTTTAGTTTCATAAAAAGCTAGATTATCAAATCCTCAAAACCTTTGGTTGTTCTTGTTATCCTTGTCTACGGCCTTACATGAAATCTAAACTTGATTTTCATTTAAATGTTGTATCTTTGTTGGTTATAATCGTTTTCATAAAGGCTACAAATGTTTTGATCGTGTTTCTAACAAAATCTTTATCTCACACTAGTACAAAAATATCTTTAAACGAATATTATATGTGTCTGTTGTAAAAATATCAGACACAAAATAGAGACAGTGACATTTTTGTAAATATATGATAAAATTACAAAGCATATGTGTCTGTTAATATGAACAACAGACATATAAAATTCAACTTGTATTTTATGCGTCTGTCTTAATAAACAACAGACACATATGATATACTTTTAGTGTCTGTCTTAACAAAAAACAGACACCTATTGTTTATTAATAAACAATAATTTTTTTGAATTAATTATTGAAAAATATTTTTATTGGTATATACGTCTGTTAATATAAATGACATACATGTAAAATTTAACTTGTACTTTAAGTGTCT
Source organism: Triadica sebifera (assembly GCA_023653625.1). NCBI lineage: Eukaryota > Viridiplantae > Streptophyta > Magnoliopsida > Malpighiales > Euphorbiaceae > Triadica > Triadica sebifera. Next base: position 10,312,140 of record CM042903.1, on the reverse strand, counting down.
GTCTTAATAAAAAACAGACACATATACTTTTTACTTTAGGTGTCTGTCCTTAAAAATGACAGAAGCGTAATATCTCTACACTCATATGTGTCTGGCATTGATAAAAGCAGACACATATACCTTTTACTTTAGGTGTCTGTCGTTAAAAAGAACAGAAGCGTAATATCTCTGTACTCATATGCGTCTGACATTAATAAAAACAGACACATATTAGTATACAATAGGTGTTTGTTGTTTGTTAAGACAAACACCTATAGTTCATTTTTTAAAACCAAAAAACACGGTTTCTCTCTGTGTTCTTTTATTTGAAACCCAACTATATATATTTATTTCTTTTACTTTAGAGCTTGAAACCTAGTTGTATTCACCGACCATCTCCTTCTTCAGCTCTCAACATAAAGTTGGCTTGTAATACCTTCATCACATTTTGGACCTGTCTTAGTGGCGACGATAATGACAAGAGCTATATTGTTCGTTGGTGGTCATAGATACGCATGGAAAAGGTATTTTTTTTCTCTTTAGCTTTTTTCTACATTTTTTGGCTGCTATGTTCAAATTTGAGCCTCCATGTCGTAGCCACGACGATGACAAAAAAAATATTTTTTTATTGATTTATAAAATGAAAGTGGGTTTCATGCATTGAGAGGTTGTCTAAAGCATTTGGTAAGGAGAAAATAAGTTGGTTATGCACATGTTAAAGCTAATTTTTACCATCAATTAGCCAAGGAGTTGTATGTTCTCCACCTTATTACTATTAGTATTTGATTTTCTACTTTTTTTATGCAAAAAAGTTTATTTATCTTTTTTATTTTTTGTTTATTTTATTTTTGTTAATTTTATGTTGTAATTTTTTTTCATTTAGTAGTTGTTGTTTTGTTATACATTTAGTTTTTTTATGAGTTTAAGTAATTTTTACGATTTGCTGTATATTTATTAATTTATAATATTTTAAAAAAAATTAACTATAAGTGTCTATTATTTTGTAATAACAGATACCTATAGTGAATTTTTTTTTAAAAAAAATGACTATAAGTGTCTGTTGTTTTATAACAACAGATACCTATAATGAATTTTTTTTTTCAAAAAAATTGACCTTAGGTGTCTGTTGTTTTGTAACAACAGATGCCTATAGTCATTTTTTTAAAATATAGTTTATGCGTCTGTCATTATATTTTAACAGACGTATAAAATAATTATATGCGTCTGTTATTTTGACAGACGTCTAAAATCCAACCCATATACGTCTGCTTTATAAGCGTCTGTCATTTAACAGACGCATAAAGTTCAAAATAACATACGCGTATAAGTCATTTTTGTACTAGTGTCATGTCATGTCCTTTTTGATGGACAAGTTTTTCCTTCACTGCATGAGGTATCGTCTTGCACACCCAATCCAACAGCCCCTGTCACATTCACTAGTTCAAAACCCGATTAGCACATGCATTTCAAGACCGATTGCTACAGACAGATCAAAAATCGAGTATGTTTGTGATCGAATTAATGTCGATATTATCAGAGTTTAGAATTGAACATAATAAGAGTAGGAAGTTAAAATACAGACATGCAACGTTAATTAATTGAGTGGAACTGGAAAAAGATGACTAACATGCAACGTTAATTAATTGAGTGGAACCGGAAAAAGATGACTAACATGCAATGTTAATTAATTGAGTGGAACCGGAAAAAGATAACTAAATTGCAAAAAAAACGAATTTTGCACTGTTGCACAAATTGTGAAACCAAGAATATTGATACATGGCAAAAGAGCTAGATCTTTCAGTGGCCGATTTCAGGCTGGGGGTTCCAATAGGCCTTCATCCTTCAAGCGGAGACAACCCATGAGATCTGTTTCTTCGACAGCCAGTGCACCAGCACAGACACCATATAGATCTCTACCCCTACCAGAATGCCAGTATTGTGGCCGTTCTCATCCCGGAGAGTGTTGGTGGATGACAGGAGCATGTTTTAGATGTGGCTCTAAAGACCATATGAGGAGAGATTGTCCCTTGTTACAGTATGGCAGAGGTTCGAGGAGCACTGAGCTGATGCAGACATAGGCTTTTGGGCAAGGCAGAGGCCAAGGTTGAGGGCAAGGCAGAGGAGGCCGATCAGGGTCCAGTCAGTTCAGATCAGAGATAGTTGAGAGGCCAGAAGGTAGTAGAGCTGCCCCAGCCAGGGCATATGCCATTCGAGGCTGAGAGGAGCAGGATGCCATTCTTGTTTTGCAAACATATAGTCATTTCATTCATTTACTAGATTCATCAATATTCTCATGTTTATCATCTACATCAAATTTCATATATTATCCATGACAATTCATTTTTCTACATCAATTCATTTTTCTATATCACAACATATCACATTCTAACATCAATATATATATATATACATATATTTATATTCATATCATTCTTATTTCACTGGATAGACAATAACTTTCATTTACTTACTTGAATTACTCATTTAATAACCACATTCATAATTTCAAATGCAGAGCATTCACGGCCGTGATTACTACTTTCACGCCCGTGAATTAGTTCACGCCCGTGATCCCAAGCCGTGAACACTACTGGAATAAATCGCCCAAAAGCATTCACGGTCGTGATTACTCATTCACGCCCATGAATAAGTTCACTGCCGTGATTCCAACCCGTGAATGCTTCTGGAATGAATAGTACCATTTCCACCCAGAAATTCATAACCGTGACACAATCAGTCACAACCGTGAAGCCTCAAGTTCACGCCCGTGACTCAATAGTCACACCCGTGACTTTCAGCAGGAAATCTGCATATTCACCTTTCATTCATTCTAACATCATCCAAAACATACCAAATTCTATTTCATGCATTTCTAAGGCTCTTTACTCAACTTATTACTTTTCAATACATTTACATGCCTTGATCATACAAGATTTTCTAACATGCATCCTTAATTCAATGTCACAATTATCTCATTCATATATGTCTAAACCTATGGTTTCATGCACTAATCATCATCATTCTTGAAATTGCATTTATCTAAAGTCATATTCAGCATGCATTCTTTCAAACAAAAATAGGCTATTGCCTTAAATTATGCACAAACCTTAATCTTTCTCCTTCACTCTTTTAGGTACCTTTCTCTTTTCCTTTGCTCCTTAGAGCTTGTTCCTTGTCATTTGGAACTCCTACAACATCATAGATTATTTTCATCATCATCTAATTTCATTAAGACCCTAAACTCTCTTTCTCTCTTTCAAAACCCTAGTTTCTCTCTCATTCCATATAAGTCTTGGATGAGCTCAAAATTCAAACTTCCTTTAGAAAAGATGAAGAAGAAGAAGAAATACTTCTTACCTTACACTTTTCTTCACTTGATCACCACTTTGGAGATTTTCTCTCTCTACCAAACTTGATTTTTCTTCCTCTTTCTTGTTCTTTCCAGCTTCCTTATGAGTTATAGAACATGAAAATCACCTTATCTTGCTCTTTACCTTCTCTTCCCTTCCTTTCTCTCTCTAGAATCAAGGTGAGCTATGGAGGAGAAGTTGTGGCTGCGTGACTGGTAAAGAAAAGAGAGAAGAAAGCAGAAAATGAAGAGAAGAAAAAGAAGAAAAGTCTTATATAGGTTACCCAAAAAGTCTTCATGTGGGACCCACCATTTTACCATTTTCTCCCAATTTCACATTTAATCAATATTGATCTTCTTCTTTTAGTGTCATAGCCAGCCAAACCTATCAAAATGTGCCCAAAATTAATATGTTGATTAACAATTAATCTCATTAATCCTCCAATTTTTGATAAATTGCAATTTGACCCCAAAACTTATCAAATTTTGCAAATTAGTCCTTTACCGTAAATTAACTTCTTTAAACTTTAATATCACTTAATTAGGCATTCATCATTTAATTTAGCCATTTTTTAATCAATTTTGTGTAAAAATCCGAATTTAGACTTCGATCGGTCAAACGCGTCAACTTCACGACACGTGCGACTCGGGGCCTAAATTAGTGGATGTTACATTCTCTCCCCCTTAAAATAATTTTGTCCTCGAAATTTACCTGTTCATTCAGGGTTGAACAACTGGGGATATTGCTTTTTCACCACTTTTTCACTTTCCCACGTGGCTTCTTCAATTGTATGATTCCTCCACCAAACTTTAACTAAAGGAACTCTTTTGTTCCTGAGAACTTTCTCTTCATATGCTATTATAGCCACTGGTTCTTCCTCATAAGACATATTAGTCTGTACCTCTATTTCCTCAATTGGTATAATATGGGTTGAGTCTGAACGATATCTTCTTAACATTGAAACATGGAACACGTTATGAATTATGTCGAGCTTCGGAGGAAGAGCTAATCGGTAAGCCACTGGCCCTATTCTTTCTAGAATTTCATAAGGACCAATAAATCTTGGGCTTAACTTTCCCTTTTTACCGAACCTCAATACTTTTTTCCAAGGTGAAACTTTAAGAAATACTTTGTCTCCTATTGCATATTCTATATCTCGCCTTTTTAAATCGGCATATGATTTCTGTCGATCTTGTGCTGCTTTTAGCCTTTCCTTGATCACTTTAACTTTCTCCTCAGTCTGTTGAATTATTTCTGGCCTAATCAACTTTTTCTCATTCAACTCGGTCCAAGATATCGGTGTCCTACACTTTCTTCCATATAAAGCTTCATAAGGAGCCATGCCTATGCTTGTTTGATGACTGTTGTTATAGGCAAACTCCATAAGAGGTAAATGTCGATCCCAACTTCCCTCAAATTCAAGTACACAACATCTCATCATATCCTCTAGCAACTGTATCACTCGCTCTGATTTTCCATCCGTTTGCAAATGAAATGTCGTGCTAAAATTTAGTCGAGTTCCTAAAGCCTGCTGTAGACTCTTCCAGAACTGCGACGTAAACCTGGGATCTCTGTCAGAAATGATAGATATAGGCACTCCATGAAGTCTCACTATCTCATTCATATAAATCTCAGCCAGCTTGTTCAAAGTATAGTCCATTCGAACTGGTAGAAAATGTGTTGACTTCGTCAATCGATCCACTATCACCCACACTGTATCATGCTTTCTCTGAGTTACCGGTAAACCAGACACAAAATCCATCATGATCCTCTCCCACTTCCATTCTGGTATGGGAATCAGTTGTAGTAATCCTGTGGGTAATTGATGCTCAGCTTTCACTTGCTGACAGATTAGACATTTAGCAACATATTCAGTGATATCCCTTTTCATCCCCGACCACCATTATTGTGCTTTCAAATCTTGGTACATCTTGTTCCCACCTGGGTGCATAGTATAGACCGTTTCATGAGCTTTTTTTAAAATCTCTGTCCTCAACTCTTTCATACTTGGTACACAAATTCGGTTCTTGAAATACACAGTACCATCTTCTGTTAAAGAAAATTCCAACTTTTCTCCATTTTTCAAGGCTTCGACCATCTTTACTTACTTCTCATCTTGTTTTTGGACATCTTTAATTTTTTGCATCAATGTGGATTCCACTCGCATCTCAGCTAAAATCTTCCTGCTTAGTGCATCTGCAACCACATTAGCTTTTCCTGGATGGTAGTCTATCACACAATCATAGTCTTTAATCAATTCCAACCATCTTTGTTGCCTCAGATTCAACTCTTTCTGTGAAGGAAGATACTTAAGACTCTTGTGGTCTGTATAGATGTAGCATCTTTCTCCATACAAATAATGTCTCCATATCTTTAGAGCAAAAACTATCGCTGCAAGCTCTAAATCATGCGTTGGATAGTTAAGTTCATGAGGCTTAAGCTGTCTAGAGGCACATGCAATCACTTTTCCCTCTTGCATCAGAACACATCCTAGCCCATTGTGACTTGCATCACTGTACACAACATAATCTTTTTCCTGGAGTAGGCTGAGTCAAAAATGGTGCTTCAGTCAACATTGCTTTCAATCGATCAAAGCTTACTTGACACTTATCTGTCCATTCAAAACGGACCTCTTTTCGCAGCAATCGTGTCAAAGGATTCGCTATAGATGAAAATCCTTTCACAAATCTCCTATAGTATCCGGCTAATCCAAGAAAACTTCTCACTTCTATCACATTTTGAGGTGGTTTCCAATTAAGGATAGCCTCGATTTTACTAGGATCAACTCGAATACCTTCTCCTGAAATTACATGACCCAGAAAACTAATTGCTTCTAGCCAAAATTCACACTTAGATAGCTTTGCATACAATTGTTTCTCCCTCAAGGTCTGCAATACTTTTCTAAGATGTTGGTCATGTTCTACTCAATCTCTTGAATAGACAAGAATGTCATCAATGAATACAATTACAAATTGATCAATATATGGCCTGAACACTCGGTTCATCAGGTCCATAAAAACTGTCGATGCATTCATCAATCCAAATGGCATCACCAAGAATTCATAATGACCATAACGAGTCCTGAATGTTGTCTTAGATACATCTGACTCTTTGATCTTCAGTTGATGATATCCCGATCGAAGATCTATCTTTGAGAATACACTTGCACCTTTCAATTGATCAAATAAATCATTAATCCTAGGTAGTGGGTATTTATTCTTAACAGTAACCCTATTAAGCTTCTTGTAGTCAATGCAAAGACGTAAAGTACCGTCTTTCTTCTTCACAAATAGTACTAGAGCACCCCATGGGGATACACTAGGTCGTATAAATCCTTTATCTAACATTTATTGTAATTGTATCTTCAACTCTTTCAATTCTATGGGTGCCATCCTATATGGTGTAATTGATATAGGAGCAGTGTCAGGTACTAATTCAATAGCAAACTCTATCTCTCGGTCAGGTGGTAGTCCTGGTAACTCCTCAGGAAACACATCTGAAAACTCACTGACAGTTGGGATGTCGGTTAAATTTGGACTTTTCTTTCGGGTGTCAATCACATACGCTAGATAAGTCTCACATCCCTTATTGATGAGTTTTCGAGCTCTCAACGTTGATATCACATTATCTGGATATCCTCTATACTCACCCATCACTACTATCTCTTCTTGTTCTGAAACTTTAATTCTCATATGCCTCTTTCCACAATCTATTATCACCCCATGGCAAGCTAGCCAATCCATTCCCAAGATCACATCGAACTCGCGGAATGGTAACTCTATTAGATCTGCTGGAAATTGCCTGCCTTGAATTTCGACTAGGCAACCTCTAAACACTTTACTAACCCACACACTATGTCCTAACGGGTTAGTCACACAAATCTCATATTCTAGAGTCTCTGGTTTTAAACCCTCTCGACCCGATGGTGGTGTGCATATGTATGAGTGTGTTGACCCAGGGTCTATTAATGCATGTATACAAGAGCCAAAGAGAAGGAATTTACCTGCTATGACGTCAGGTGCATCCTACTCCTCTCGGCCTCGCATGGCATAAGCTCTTGCTGGAGCAGCTCTACTGCCTTCAAGTCTCTCTACTGTATCTGATCTCAACTGGCTTGGCCCTGCACGACCGCCTCTCCCTTGTCCTCGGCCTCGTCCTCTGCCTTGTCCCATAGTCTGTACTGGCACTGATTCAACCTTCCTTGAACCTCTGCCAAACTGTAGCAATGGACAATCTCTTCTAATATGGTTTCTGGAGCCGCATCTCAAACACGCTCCTGTCATCCACCAACACTCTCCTGGATGTGAACGACCACAATGTTGACACTCCGGTAGAGTGGTAGACCTACAGGATGCCTGTGTCGATGCACTGGCTGCCAATGAAGTAGATCTTACGGGTTGTCCCCGCCTATAAGAATGAAATCTGCTGGAACTCCCAGCCTGGAATCGGCCACCAAAAGATCTGGCTCTTTTGCCACTAGATTGTACTCCACTTGGTTGTGGTGCTGGTTTACTAACCCCACTAATCTGTACTGGCTGTTGTGTTGCCAGGACTCTTTCAACTGTTCTAGCAGATGCTAGTAAATTGGGAAAACTCACCAGACGCAGGGCTGAAACTTGTAACTTAATAGTATCCCTCAATCCATCTTCAAATCGTTGGCACTTATCTGCCTCAGTGGATACAATACCACCAGCATACTTACAAAGATGAGCGAACTCTCTCTCATATTCTATTACAGACATATCCCTCTGTTTCAACATCAGAAACTCTATCTTTTTGTCGTCTGTATAAATAGGAGGAATGTACTTCTCCTTAAACTTCTCTAGAAAGAATTCCCGTGTCATAGGGTTAGGAGCCTCTGTACTCTGTGATTCAGATCGCCACCAATCATATGCATGCTCCTGTAACAAAGATACTGCATATTCCTATTTCTATTCATCTATGCAGTGGAGTTGATTAAATACTCTCTCGGCTCATTCCAACCAAAATTCGGCCACTGAGGGGTCATCTTCTCGTTTACCATAGAAATCAGATGCCCCTAATTTCCTCAGTCTCTCAAACTGTAATCCAGATGAATCTGATCGTGATGCTCTCTATAGCAAATCTATCATATTTCTCATGAGCTAAGTCTGACCCATATTCATAGCTGAATGTTCACGAAGTGAGCTGGCACTAGATCTCGGTGCCGCAGCTCGACGACGACTTGGTTGCAACGAAACTCTTGCCTCTGAGGGCTCATTACTCTCAGCTTCTTCTATAACTATTCGTCTTGATCCCGAGGCCATATCCTACCTATAACATAAAGGTAATGGCCCTAATCAGTAAAGCAGCAACTCCAAGAATGCAATTGTGGGTACGTTTCAAGAAAAACATTTTCAAAATTCACTTTAAAAATCCAAATCCGTCCAACTGGGCTTTAATATCAAAATCCAGAAACACCAACCTGGTGCTCTGATACCAAAAACCAGTGGCGGCACCACCGCCCCACCCGAACACACGTGCCCGGATGAGGGAGCACTGCTACTTGTCTTTCTTACTTCTTCAATTCGCTATATATATATATATATATATATATATATATTTTATACTCATGTATATATATGGATATAAACAAAAATCATAGTACAATTTATTTACATAAAATAGTAATTTATAACATCAGCGGAATTCTTAACAAACTTTAAAAGCAAGTTTTACATACTCAAACATTTCTTTAATATAAAAATCAAATACAAAAGTTTCAAAACTTGTAACCCACTTTCTCAAGGTCCGGCTGCTTTACTTGAATGGAATCACCGCTTGCTTTATTAAATGTCTTCAGCTACCTTTCTATATCTGCGTGGAAATTAAAGTCCACGCTAAGCTCTAAGCTTAGTGGTGCATATAAAGAAGGCAATATACTATATCATGCAACAAGAATTAACAAATATCATTTTGTGCATAAAAATGTTTGCATGCATGACTATCAACATATTCATATTTCATACAAGTATGAATGTCATGCTCATATAGACATTGTTATTTTCATTCTCTTTAATAGCAAAGTATTATGTAAATCTCTTTATCATTGCATTTCAATCTCATATCATCATCATTTTCTTATTCTTTCCTTTTCTTATTTTTCAGACATATCCTCATTATCTTGCCCACATCACTCTAAATTTTTGGACTGACTGGATACGGGTTATGGATCAGGAGCACTCTCTGAGCTTAAGCCACCCTGTCCAATATCTGGCTCATAAGAGCTTCTCAAATCAATGGCGCTCTCTGAGCTTAAGCCACATTGATTGAGTATAATTTCATCATAGATGAATAATCGGACCAAGGGCGCTCTCCGAGATTAACCCACCTTGTCCTCATTTATATGTGCTCATCAGAGCTTCTCAAGTCAGTAGCGCTCTCAGAGCTTAAGCCACACTGACTGAGCATTCCAGACCAATGGCGCTCTCCGAGCTTAAGCTACATTGGTTGAGGTATAGTACGGTACCGTTCGCGCCCTTAATGACATGTCATCTATCCTGATTCTAGTCCGCAAGTAGAGTAATGGGCTTCTTTATATTTTTACACCAATCATTATTCTCAAATTTCCACACATTAATATCTCATATTTATCAACATCTCAATTTTCTTGTTTTGCAAACATATAGTCATAATCATATCTCTTTTCATTCATTTACTAGATTCATCAATATTCTCATGTATATCATCTACATCAGATTTCATATATTATCCATGACAATTCATTTTTCTACATCAATTCATTTTTCTATATCACAACATATCACATTCTCACATCAATATATATATATATATACATATATCTATATTCATATCATTCTTATTTCACTGGATAGACAATAACTTTCATTTACTTACTTGAATTCCTCATTTAATAACCACATTCATAATTTCAAATGCAGAGCATTCACGGCCGTGATTACTACCTTCATGCCCGTGAATTAGTTCACGCCCGTGATCCCAAGTCGTGAACGCTACTGGAATGAATCGCCCAAAAGCATTCACGGTCATGATTACTCATTCACGCCCGTGAATAAGTTCACTGTCGTGATTCCAACCCGTCAACGCTTCTGGAATGAATAGTACCATTTCCACCCAGAAATTCACAACCGTGACACAATCAGTCACAACCGTGAACCCTCAAGTTCACACCCGTGACTCAATAGTCACACCCGTGACTTTCAGCAGGAAATCTGCATATTCACCTTTCATTCATTCTAACATCATCCAAAACATACCAAATTCTATTTCATGCATTTCTAAGGCTCTTTACTCAACTTATTACTTTTCAATACATTTACATGCCTTGATCATACAAGATTCTCTAACATGCATCCTTAATTCAATGTCACAATTATCTCATTCATATATGTCTAAACCTATGGTTTCATGCCATAATCATCATCATTCTTGAAATTGCATTTCTCTAAAGTCATATTCAGCATGCATTATTTCAAACAAAAATAGGCTATTTCCTTAAATTATGCACAAACCTTAATCTTTCTCCTTCACTCTTTTAGGTAGCTTTCTCTTTTCCTTTGCTCCTTAGAGCTTGTTCCTTGTCATTTGGAACTCCTACAACATCATAGATCATTTTCATCATCATCTAATTTCATTAAGACCCTAAACTCTCTTTCTCTCTTTCAAAACCCTAGTTTCTCTCTCATTCCATATAAGTCTTGGATGAGCTCAAAATTCAAACTTCCTTTAGAAAAGATGAAGAAGAAGAAGAAATACTTCTTACCTTACACTTTTCTTCACTTGATCACCACTTTGGAGATTTTCTCTCTCTACCAAACTTGATTTTTCTTCCTCTTTCTTGTTCTTTCCAGCTTCCTTATGAGTTATAGAACATGAAAATCACCTTATCTTGCTCTTTACCTTCTCTTCCCTTCCTTTCTCTCTCTAGAATCAAGGTGAGCTATGGAGGAGAAGTTGTGGCTGCGTGACTGGTAAAGAAAAGAGAGAAGAAAGCAGAAAATGAAGAGAAGAAGAAGAAGAAAAGTCTTATATAGGGTACCCAAAAAGTCTTCATGTGGGACCCACCATATTACCATTTTCTCTCAATTTCACATTTAATCAATATTGATCTTCTTCTTTTAGTGTCATGGCCGGCCAAACCTATCAAAATGTGCCCAAAATTAATATGTTGATTAACAATTAATCTCATTAGTCCTCCAATTTTTGATAAACTGCAATTTGACCCCAAAATTTATCAAATTTTGCAAATTAGTCCTTTACCGTAAATTAACTTCTTTAAACTTTAATATCACTTAATTAGGCATTCATCATTTAATTTAGCCATTTATTAATCAATTTTATGTAAAAATACGAATTTAGACTCCGATCGGTCAAACGCGTCAACTTCACGACACGTGCGACTCGTGGCCTAAATTAGCGGATGTTACAGAAGCAGTTGTATGCAAAACTATCTAAGTGTGAGTTTTGGCTTGAAGCAGTTAGTTTTCTAGGTCATGTAATTTCAGCAGAAGGTATTCGGGTTGATCATAATTAAATTGAGGCTATTCTTAATTGGAAACCACCATGAAATGTGACATAAGTGAGAAGTTTCCTTGGATTAGCCAGATATTGTAGGAGGTTCGTGAAGGGATTTTCATCCTTAGCAACTCCTTTGACACGACTGCTCCGAAAAGATGTCCGTTTTGAGTGGACAGATAAGTGTCAAGCAAGTTTTGATCGACTAAAGGCAATGTTGACTGATGCACCAGTTTTGACTTAACCTACTCCAGGAAAAGACTTTGTTGTGTACAGTGATGCTAGTCATAATGGTTTAGGCTGTGTTCTTATGCAAGAAGGAAAGGTGATTGCTTACGCCTCAAGACAACTTAAGCCTCACGAGCTTAACTATCCGACACATGATTTGGAGTTAATTGTGATAGTTTTTGCTCTTAAGATCTAGAGACATTATCTGTATGGGGAAAGATGTTATATCTATACAGATTACAAAAGTCTTAAGTACCTTCCCTCACAGAAAGAGTTGAATCTGAGACAACAAAGATGGTTGGAGTTGATTAAAGATTATGACTGTGTGATCGACTACTAGCCAGAAAAAGCTAATGTTGTTGCAGATGCACTAAGCAGGAAGATTTTAGTTGAGATGCGAATACAATCTATTTTGATGCAGAGGATCAAAGATGCTCAGAAGCAAGATGAAAAGTTAGTAGAGATAGTCGAGGCAGTGAAAAAGGGAGAAAAGCCTGATTTTTCATTGACAGAGGATGCCACAGTGTACTTCAAGAATAGGATTTGTGTGCCTGGTGTAGAAGAGCTGAAGTCCGATATTTTAAAAGAAGCACATGAAACAGTATATACCATGCATCCAGGCAGGAACAAGATGTATCAAGATTTGAAAACTCAATATTGGTGGCCAGGGATGAAGAAGGATATCACTGAATATGTTGCTAAATGTCTAACTTGTCAACAAGTGAAAGCGGAACACCCGTTGCCCACAGGATTGCTTCAGCCAATACCGATTCTAGAGTGGAAATGGGAAAGAATCACAATGGATTTTGTGTCCAGTTTACCGATGACTCAGAGAAAGCATGATGCAGTGTGGGTGATAGTGGATCGATTGACGAAGTCGGCATATTTCTTACCAGTCATAATGAACTATTCATTGAACAAGCTAGCTGAAATTTATGTAAGTGAGATAGTGAGATTGCATGGAGTTCCAATATCCATCATATCTGATAGAGATCCCAGATTTACTTCACAATTCTAGAAGAGTCTACAACAAGCTTTGGGAACTCAACTCAATTTCAGCATGGTCTTTCATCCGCAAACGGATGGACAATTGGAGAGAGTTATTCAGTTGCTAGAGGATATGATGAGAAGTTATGTGCTTAAATTTGAGGGAAGTTGGGATAGATATTTACCTTTTATGGAGTTTGCCTACAACAACAGCCATCAGACGAGCATAGGCATGGCTTCGTATGAGGCATTGTATGGAAGAAAATGCAGGACACCAATCTCTTGGACTAAATTGAGTGAAAGGAAGTTGATAGGAGCAGAGTTAGTGTAACAAATAGAAGAAAAGGTTAGAATTATCCAAGAAAGATTGAAAGCAGCTCAAGATTGACAGAAATCATATGTTGACCTTAAGAGGCGAGATATAGAGTATGTTGTGGGAGATAAAGTATTTCTCAAGGTTTCACCTTGGAAGAAAGTATTGAGATTCGGTAAAAAGGGAAAGTTAAGTCTGAGGTTCATTGGTCCTTATGAGATTTTGGAAAGAATCGGACCAATGGCATATCGGTTAGCCCTTCCACCAGAGTTAGATAAAATCCATAATGTTTTTCATGTGTCGATGCTAAGGAGATATAGGTCTGATCCAACTCATGTCATACCAACTGAAGAGATAGAAGTGCTGACTGACTTGACTTATGAAGAGGAACCGGTGGCTATATTAGCATGTGAAGAAAAAGTTCTACAAAATAAGAAAGTTCCATTAGTTAAAGTGCTATGGCAGAATCATGCTACTGAAGAAGCCACATGGGAGAACGAAGAAGACATGAAGAGGCAATATCCTCAGTTGTTCACATAATTAACAGGTAAATTTCGAGGACAAAATTTATTTTAAGGGGGAGAGAATGTCATATCCGCTAATTTAGACTAAAGTCACGCGAGTTATTAAATCGACTCGTCGGTTCGACCAAAGTCTAAATTTGGACTTTTATCAAAAAATAATGAAAATAATGGTAATTCAGTATGGAAAATATCTAATAAAGTGTTCAAAATATTTAAAGATATTAAATTTCGGTAAAGGACTAAATTGCAAATTTTGAAAAGTTTAGAGGTCAATTTGCAATTTACTGAAAATTTGAGAATTTATTGGGATAGTCATAAATTAAATATATGAATTGGGACATAAAATGCATATGGAGGCCAGCCACACCAAGTGGCACATTTTAAGAAGTCAATTGACATACATGAATTAGAAATTAATGAAAAGTTTCTAGAAAATGCTTAGGTGTCTCCATTAATTATGTAATTTTGTCACTTTGTTCTTAAGTGCTTATCCTTTCTTAATTATCACCCTTGATCTAGAATTTTCCCATCATTAAGTGTCCTCAACGTTTCTTAAAGCATAACACACCAAGTGGCAAAGTTTAAGAAGTTAATTAGCATACATGCATTTAGCATAAATGAAAGCTTCTAGATTGAGCTTAGGTGTCCCCCATTTTAATGACTTTTGTCATTTTGTTATTGATTGTTTCCTCTTCCTTATCCATTTTTCATTTAGGAAAATTATGTTCTCCACACCAGCCACGTTTTTCCCTTGGACAGCCATAACCAAACCTTGTTCTAAGAAGAGAAAGTGAGAAAAAAAAAAAGAGAGAAAGGCATGGAAAATTTCATTTTCATGCCTAAGGAAGCTTAGGAGAGTAAGGAAAAAGAGAAAATTAGGGTTTATGAAGTTTTAACAATCTGATTTTAAATTTTAGGAACTCAAGTTAACAAGTAACTAGATCAAGGGAGCAAAGGAAAGGAGAAAGAAAAGTCAAGAGAAAGAAAAGAGAAAAAAAAAAGGTTTGTGCATAACCTAAGACAATAACCTTTTTTTTTATTTGCATGATTTAATTATTTGGTATGTTGATGATTTTGAATTGATATTATTTTGTGATGAAAATCTTGGGGATGCATGTTTGCTAGACTCAGGATTTAATTTGGTAAAAGTTGAATGTGAATATCTTGTATGTTCCTTGTTGGAAATTGATGCGCAGTGTTCACTTAAAATTTTATAACTTAATTTTTGGAACTCGGTTTTGTATGTTGTTTCTTGGGTTTGAAAGATAAGACATAGGGCTATAACTTTTATTTAGATCATAAAATCTAAATATGTCTTTAATGTCCAGAAATATTCATAAAATTGGTACATA
Source organism: Triadica sebifera (assembly GCA_023653625.1). NCBI lineage: Eukaryota > Viridiplantae > Streptophyta > Magnoliopsida > Malpighiales > Euphorbiaceae > Triadica > Triadica sebifera. Next base: position 10,296,893 of record CM042903.1, on the reverse strand, counting down.
GAATCTGTCCAGAAATTCTGGGCAGAATTGTTAGTAATGAGCAGTAAGTGCTTAAACTATTACAAATTGAGTTCTGGAGTTTGGATTTGTGTGTTATTTGTTTGGTTTGAAATCTAAGACATAGGTCTAAAATTTTTATTTAGATCATAATATCTGAATATATCTGTAATTATCAAGAAAAATTCATAAAGTTCAGACTTAGAATCTGTCCAGAAAATTCTGGGCAGAATTATCAGTGACCAATTAGTGTTAATTTTATCATATATTTTGATACAGAACTCATAATTAAGTGATTGAACTTGCATATTAAAGCTAAGATCCATATATAAAATATGTATGCAGAGCATGTAACTAAATTTAGAACGGAACATGACCAAAATTAAGGTCCGAGAAAGGGAACAGAATCTGTGAGTGACAGGGCAACATGTGAGTTGAGGAATGAAAGGAGTAAAATGATGAGAACTTTGTTATATTATGTAAATATTATTTTATTTGAATGATTATGTGATTATTTTGAGATATTACATGCATGAAAAGTATGAAATTAATTTTTATGAATTTACATGTTAATTTTAGAAGGGATAGAGAAAATCAGACACAAAGATTTATAGAGGTTCGGGTATTAACAAACCCTACTCCTCTCCCCAATCGCAATTGGGAGTTTCACTAATATACTAAGTGTTACAATGGAGTTTTACAAGCTCACTCCCAACTATGGTGTTTCTCACAATGGCTCACACCTAACCCAGAAATCCCTTGTGTTTTAATGACTCACACAATAACCAATTCCTTTGTGTTTTACAGGCTCACACAAATAACCTACACTTTGTATTTTACAGGCTCACACAAACAACCTACACTTGTGTTTTACAGGCTCACACAAACAACCTTTTAATTTGTGTTTTGGAGGTTCACACAACTAACCCTTACAAGTGTTCTTCTCTTAACCCAGAACTACCCAATGCTCACTTGAGTAAAAATTACAGAGAGAACCACTTATAAATCTTTATTGCTCAATTATGAGGAGAAAATTTTTTTTTACAGAGAATAGATTTGTTCTCAAAGTATAAAAGTACAAGATAGCTTGTGATTTGAAGTATATGCTAATCTTTTGTTTTTCTTCTCATTCTCTTATTTCTTAATGTATAAATGACTTCCATTTATACTCTCATGGCTAAATATAGCCGTTGGGGTGCACTAAATAAGAAACTAGCCGTTATACCAACCAAAAAATTGCGCCTGACATTTTTCTCTTTCATTGGTCACGGGCGTGAATATGCTTGTCACGGGGGTGACAGTTCTTCCCAAGCCGTGACTGAAGTGGTGACCTTAATCGTGAAGCTCTCTGGAATGTTTTGACATATAGAGTCACGGGCGTGAAGGTTTTTTGCCACTGGCATGACTCAAGCCGTGAAACTATATTTCACCACTTGAAGCCGTGAAACATGCCGTGACCCGAAGCCGTGAACGACACTGCCTCTTTGGGCCACTTAAGTCACGGACGTGAGTATTAGTCACAGGCGTGACTCCCTTATAATTTTCATCAAATTGAAATTAAGTTTTGCAACAAGACTAGATCATTTCAACAAAAATTTTACTTCATAAAGCATAAATTCTCATCAAAAATTTTATCTTATAACTTGTGATATGTTTTATGATCAACAATTAAAATTTCTTATTCTTGTAATCACAAGGTTAATCCATCAATCATACCTAGTTCTCTTCTAATGAAATTAAATCTTTCCTCATTTAGAGACTTAGTGAAAATATTTGCTAATTGCTTTTCTGTGCATACAAATTCTAATTCAACATCTCCATATTGAACATGATCTCTAATAAAATGATGTCTAATGTCAATATGTTTACTTCTAGAGTGTTGAATGGGATTCTTTGAAAGATTTATAGCACTGGTGTTGTCACATTTTATAGGTATATGGTCCATCTCATGACCATAGTCCTTAAGTTGGGTTGTTGTTTCATCCAAAGAATTTGTGTATAACAACATCCAACTGCTACATATTCAGCTTCAGCAGTTGAGAGAGCAACTGAAACTTGTTTCTTGCTAAACCAAGAAACCAAACATTCTCCAATGAAGTGACAAGTACCTGAAGTAATTTTTCTATCTAAAAGACTGCCAGCATAGTCTGCATCTGAATATCCTATAATATAAAAAGATGAATTCCTAGGATACCATAAACCTAGATGCAATGTACCATGTAAATATCTTAAAATCCTTTTTACAGCATTTAGATGAGATTCTTTAGGACATGATTGAAATCATGCACATAAGCAAACACTATACATAATATCAGGTCTAGAAGCAGTGAGATATAAAAGTGATCCGATCATACCTCTATAAAGCTTTTCATTAATGCTCTTACCCTTTTCATCTTTGTCCAATTTTGTTGATGTGCTTATAGGAGTCTTGGCATTTTTGCATCCTTCCATACCAAATTTTTTGATTAAGTCTTTGGCATATTTGGATTGGTTGATGAATATGCCTTCATTGCTTTGTTTGATTTGTAGACCAAGGAAATACTGAAGTTCTCCCATCATGCTCATTTCAAATTCCCTAGTCATGCACTTAGCAAATTCTTGACAAAGCAGCTCATTAGTAGAATCAAATATTATATCATCAACATAAATTTGAACAATTAGTGTCTCATGCTTATGTTTTTTGATGAACAGTGTAGTGTCAACATTTCCCTTTGTGAAACTATTTTCTAATAAAAAAAAACTTAGTCTCTCATACCAAGCTCTTGGAGCCTGTTTTAAACCATACAAAGCTTTTGAAAGTTTAAAAACATGATTTGGCAAATCATAGCTTTCAAAACTTGGTGGCTGTTCTACATACACTTCTTCATCTATATAGCCATTTAGAAATGCACTTTTCACATTCATTTGAAAAATTTTGAAATTCATGTGACATGCATATGCTAAGAGTATTCTTATAACTTCTAATCTAGCTACAGGTGCATATGTTTCATCATAGTCTATACATTCTTCCTGATTATATCCTTTTGCAACTAGTCTTGCTTTATTCCTGGTTATTAACCGTTGTTCATCTAACTTATTTCTAAATACCCATTTGCTGCCTATGATTGGATGATTCTTAGGTCTTGGTACTAGGTTCCATACCTTATTTCTCTCAAATTGGTTGAGTTCCTCTTGCATGGCAATTACCCAACTTTCATCATTAAGAGCCTCATTAATGTTTTTAGGCTCAATTTGTGAAATAAAAGCTATGTCAGTGACTAAATGCTTGAAATGAGATCTAGTACTTACTCCTTTTGATAGATCACCAATTATTTGCTCTTTTGGATGATTTCTGTTCATTCTCCATTCTTTTGGAAGTTCTTGCTCTATTTGTTCTTGATTTTGAGGTAGTAGATTTTCTTGATCATTTTCTTCTTTTCCATTTTCAATGACAAGTTTTTCCATATTATCTACAACATCATCAAGAGCACTACCTTTCACAAGATCATGTCTACTAGATTCATTAAAAACAACAAGTATGGATTCTTCCACTGTTAATGATCTTTTATTAAATATTCTATATGCTTTGCTGGTTGTAGAGTATCCTAAAAAGATACCTTCATCAGACTTAGAGGAAAATTTTCCAAGATTGTCCTTGGTGTTCAATATAAAACACTTGCATCCAAATACTCTAAAGTATGATACCAAGGGCTTTCTTCCATTCCATAGCTCAAATGAAGTTTTGTTTAAAAGAGGTCTTTTGAAAACTCGATTTGAAATATAATATGCAGTGTTTGTGGCTTCTGCCCAAAAATAAGTTGGTAATTCATATTCATTAAGCATTGTTCTTGCCATTTCAATTAATATTCGATTTTTCCTTTCAACTACTCCATTTTGTTGAGGTGTTCTAGGAGATGAGAAATTATGTGAAATGTCATGTTCAAGACAAAAGCTTTCAAAGTTTTCATTTTCAAATTCTTTCCCATGATCACTTCTTATTTTTGAAATGTAGTACCCTTTCTCATTTTGAACTCTTTTAGCAAAGTTTTTGAAATTTTCAAAAGCATCACTCTTTTGAGCTAAGAAAATTACCCAAGTAAATCTAGAGTAATCATCTACGATGACAAATGCATAATGTTTTCCTCCTAAACTAGCAACCCTAGTAGGTCCAAATAAATCTAAATGTAGGAGTTGAAGAGGTTTTGAAGTACTTACTATGTTTTTGGCTTTGAAAGATGACTTGTGTTGCTTTCCTCTTTGACAAGGATCACATGTCTTACCTTTTTCATATTTAACTCTTGGTAATCCTTTTACTAGCTCTCCTGTGCTGAGACTTTGTATTAAGTCCATGTTAGCATGACCAAGTCTTCTATGCCACAGCCAAGATTCATCACTAGTAGTCACAAGACACTTAGAGGAATGGTTAGATAGTTCATGTAAGTTTATTATGTACATATTGATATCTCTATTTCCTTTAAATATTTCTTGACCATCAATAGAGATTACAAGACATTCATTTGAAGTGAAAATTACTTTGTTTCCTTTATCACATAATTGACTTACACTTAACAAGTTATGTTTCAAGCCATCAACAAGTAAAACATCCTTAATAAAAGTAGTACTATCAACACCAATGGAACCAATGCCCATTACCTTACCTTTTGCATTGTTTCCAAAGGTAACTTTACCTCCATCAATACTTTTGATTTCATTGAAGAGTTCCTTGTCTCCTGTCATATGCCTTGAGCATCCACTGTCTACTAGTCATGCATTTTTATTTATTGTGGACTTGAGGCATACCTACAGAGTTAGAAATCAAGTATGATATTTAGGTACCCAAATGAGTTTGGGTCCTTGGGGGTTTGCACATGAAGGTTCCCAATGAGCCTTCCTTATCCAGCAATGTTTATTTATGTGACCCATTTTCATACAATAATTACATTGTTTAGGTCTAAACTTGCTTTTTGGTCTTATGCTGTATTTAAATGCCATAATTTGATTAGACTGATTTTGAGAACAATGGCATGCACAATCAATTTGCATTTTTCTAGACACATTCTTCCTATATATAAAAGCATGATTCTTTTTCGGTAAAGAGGTTTTAGCATTCTTATTTCTTGGTGTAGTTCTAACAGGTGTGGAGATGTTATGTTCTTTAACAAATACTGTTTTGTTAGAAGATGATGATGTGTCCTTAAACCCTAGACCATGTCTTACTAAAGGTGGTCTTTGAGACACAATGAGAGTATCTAAGCTCTCTTTACCCTTGTGGAATTTAGAAATGGAATTTCTAAGTTCTTCAACTTCATTTTTCAAAGTATTATTTTCTTTTAACAGTGAAGCTGTTGAGGGTCTTGATGAGTATTCATCTAATGATGTTTGAAGAGATTCATTAGATGATTTAAGCTTTATGTTCTCCTTTTCTAAGCCATCTATCTTATTTTTCAAATTAGAGATATTATTTCTATAGATACTAAATTTAGTTCTATATTTCTCTAATTCTATATTTAATTCTTCTATTAGGCTTTGCTCATCATCATTATCATCCCTATCACTATCATTATCACTACTATCATTACTGAAAGAGTATGAGTGTTGTGATCTTACTTTGTCCGAGACGTGATCCTCAATAGCCATGAAACATAGGTTGACCTCTTCACTTTCATTATCATCTTTTTCGCTTGAAGAACTTTCGTCATCCCATATGGCTTTGTGACCATTCTCCCCATTATCTCTTTGGAATTTGCTCTTATGCTTCTTGAGCCTTGGACATTCAGGTTTGATATGTCCTTTCTTTCCACATTCATAGCATTTTACCTCTTTCTTACTTCTGTGTGTATCATTTGAAGTTTGTTTGAGGTTTCTTTGCCTAAATTTTTTGGAATTGCTCATTTTCTTCTCAATGATTCTTTTTAATCTTCTTGAAAGCATAGCGATGTCCTCATTTTCATCATCACTCATCTCTTCATCATCTTCACTTTCTTCTTGAGATTTTGAAGTACAGGCTTTGAGTGCTAATGGTTTTCTTTTATCTGGCTCTGCCTCAAGCTCTCTATCTCTCTTTACTGCCATCTCATGTGTGAGAAGCTTGCCAATCAGCACATCAGTGTTCATGATACTCATATATTCATTTGCTTCTTCTATGCCAGCAACTTTTGAACCATAGTCTTTAAGAGGAAGACTTCTCAGGATTTTATTGTTTACATCTTCCAAGCTCAGATGCTTCCCAAGTTTCCTCATTCCATTTATAATGGATAGAAGACGGTTGGTCATGTCAGTGATTGACTCATTTGATTTCATCTTGAAGAGCTCATATTCTGAGGTTAGAAGTTGAATCTTCTTGGATTTGACTTGCTTAGTTCCCTCATGATAGTTCTCCAATGTCTTCCACATACTATATGCTGTTGAGCAGTGTTGTATTCTCCCACATTCTTCAATAGATAATGAGCTTGATAGAATTGTCATTGCCCTCTTGTTTTTGAAATTTGCTTTCTTTGGGGCTCTGTCCAATCGTCTCTTCATAGGATTTCCTCTTCACCATCAGCTCCTCTTCTGGTTGGTGGTGTCCATTCTTTTCGTACACTACCCCAGACTTCAATTCCTTCACTATCCAAGTATGTCTCCATCCTAAACTTCCAATGGGCATAATTTGCTCCATCAAAGTAAGGTTTGAGACTCTGGAATCCTTCACTTGCCATATATTACTCTTTACTAGCGCTTTTTAGGCTTCGATGCTAGACAAGGCTCTGATACCAATTGTTGCCCAGATATTAGACCAAGAAGGGGGGTTGAATTGGAGTTTCAAAAATTAAACTTTAAAGTGCGGAAATAAAATTGCTAATTTTAGAAGGGATAGAGAAAATCAGACACAAAGATTTATAGAGGTTCGGGTATTAACAAATCCTACTCCTCTCCCCAATCGCAATTGGGAGTTTCTCTAACACACTAAGTATTACAATGGAGTTTTACAAGCTCACTCCCAACTATGGTGTTTCTCACAATGGCTCACACCTAACCCAAAAATCCCTTGTGTTTTAATGGCTCACACAATAACCAATTCCTTTGTGTTTTACAGGCTCACACAAATAACCTACACTTTGTGTTTTACAGGCTCACACAAACAACCTACACTTGTGTTTTACAGGCTCACACAAATAACCTACACTTTGTGTTTTACAGGCTCACACAAACAACCTACACTTGTGTTTTACAGGCTCACACAAACAACCTTTTAATTTGTGTTTTGGAGGTTCACACAACTAACCCTTACAAGTGTTCTTCTCTTAACCCAGAACTACCCAATGCTCACATGAGTAAAAATTACAGAGAGAACCACTTATAAATCTTTATTGCTCAATTATGAGGAGCAAAAAGATTTTTACAGAGAATAGATTTGTTCTCAAAGTATAAAAGTACAAGATAGCTTGTGATTTGAAGTATATGCTAATCTTTTGTTTTTCTTCTCATTCTCTTCTTTCTTAATGTATAAATGACTTCCATTTATACTCTCATGGCTAAATATAGCCGTTGGGGTGCATTAAATAAGAAACTAGCCGTTATACAAACCAAAAAATCGCGCCTGGCATTTTTCTCTTTCATTGGTCACGGGCGTGAATATGCTTGTCACGGGGGTGACAGTTCTTCCCAAGCCGTGACTGAAGTGGTGACCTTGGTCGTGAAGCTCTCTAGAATGTTTTGACATATAGAGTCACGGGCGTGACATTAATTAGTCACGGGCGTGACACTCTTCCCAGCCGTGAGACAAGTGGTGACTTAGGTCGTGAAGCTCTCTGGATGAAATTGAATGAATCCTTCACGGGGGTGATACCTTCATTCACGGGGGTGACAATCTTCACAGCCGTGACCTAAGTGGTGACTCTGGTCATAAAGCTCTCTGGTTGAAATTACACAACTCTTCATGGGGGTGACACCTTTAGTCACGGGGGTGACTGAAATGCTTACTTCACGGTTTGGTTTTCCTTCATGGCCGTGAACTTCAAATGTTGGTTTTGGTAACGGTTAGCTTTCTTCACGGGAGTGACTCCTAGAGTCACGACAATGAACATGCTACTTCTTGCTTTTTGTTTCACAAGAATTATTCTTCCAATTCTCCATTCTTGCTATTTTAATTCATTTCCTGTATAATATACTTACAAAAACAAGTATGTTAAATACAATATTGCTATATTATTTATTATCATCAAAATGAGGAAAATACCCCTCAAGGTTAACAAATTTTAATGAAATTGTATAAGCCCTATAACACCTAACTAGAACCAACTTAGGATAGTTTGGCATGCCAAATAGGGGGGAGTATGATGAAAATGAAAACCATTAATGGAATGATTATCTACGTCGGGTTTGGCAATGCTATCTATGTCGGGTTTGGCAATGTTATCTACATTGGGTTTGGCACTGTTATTTATGCTGGGTATGGAATTATTATCTATGTCGAGTTTGGCACGGTTATCTACGCCGAGTTTGGCATGTTATCTATGTCGGGTATGGTGCTTATATGCGCACATCATATTGCCCGGGTGATACTCCTAAGTGTCTGGATGGCAACTCCGTTATCCTATTCAGTGGTTCATAGGTGTCCTGGGCATAAATGAAAACATAAATAAAGAAGTTATGGAACATAAAAGAATTATTAAAAATAAAAACGGAATTATGAATTGTGGCATGGATAAAAAGAAGATTTAGTGTTATACAATAAGGTGGTAATAAAATAAATAAGTATGAGATAAAATAATATAATTTGATGTCTATACATGCTAGAATACCATGATTTGCATAAGAATGATGATTTGATTATGTTAAACAAAATGAGATGCAATAAATTGATGTTATGCATACTAGAATATTATGAAATGTATGTTCGCATGATTTGATCATAAATTGTTATATGATAATGCATGTGACATTAAAAATAGTTTATTGTCTTATCTATATGCACCACTAAGCCAAGAGCTTAGCGTGAGAGTTTTTCTCACGTGGATTTAGTAAAAAATAAATAAAAGGTAGTAGACAAAGCCAACGGTGACCTAATCCAGTAAAGCAGCCCATTGCACACATCGCGGGTTACACAACTTTTGTGTATTATCTTGTAAATTTTATTTTGTAGTATTTGTAAAATAAACAGTATGTTTTGTAAAGAACATGTTACTATATAAAAAGGTAGTTTAACTTTTATGTTATATTTCTTTTATAAATGCAAAGTAAATAAATAGTGAATATTGGAAATGAAAAAAAAATGTAGGAGGGATTTTGCTTTATATATAACTTATATAATGATATTTTAATCGATGAAGTCAGTGTAGCACACCCCTCATTCGAGAACAAGCTGCTGGAGTGAGGGGGTTGTTACACAATTAAACCGAAAGCATAAGGAGGAAGATTGAAATGAGGGGAATAGAATTTGAAGTAAATTGAAACTGTAAAACATAGGCAATATTAAGTTAGTTAGAAATTGATAATAATTGAGTTAAAGTCAAGTAAAGGGGTTCTATAACCGAAGGAAAAATTAGTCCTGTGTGTTGAAGCGGGACCAGAACTTTAGAAAGAACATTTGAAAATAATTTGTGGAAACAATAGGATAAGGGCATGAATCTTATATAGTCCCAAGTGCAAGGAAATATCATAAAATTTCCTTCAGCAAACTGTGAACTTAAAATGATAACAAACATGACTCATAACCACAGAGGAATTACTTTGTTACTTCAAGAACAAATAAGCTAAGATGGATTACTAGGTCAATATTTGTGACAACTAATCATTAAATAATTTGTGTCAGGCACGCCGATGCCACGAAAGGTCAACACCGATAGAATCGGTCACCACGGATAGAAATAAAGGTTATATCGATGTTGGAAAATCTAACCAGGTTTGCGCAAGCTTTATAAGAATAGTCATAAATACAATTAAACTTAATAGAATAGTGTTAAGAGAATTACTATATAATTAATAAGAAAATGTGTGTGTCAATGCCATGCTTTACTTCAAATATTGTGCAAAATAGGAAATCAATGTTTATATGCATGCTAGTAGTAGTGACATAGTAGGATTTATAAATGATACATGAGTAAATAAATGAGTCATAAGGCATAATAGCAAATGTTACACGGGATGATAGCGAGTGATGGAATATTAGAAAATAATAATATGAACACTAATATAGGAACACAAAAATAAAGTAGCAATAATAGACGAGCATATCTAAGAAATTGATTAGAGAGTATAGTGTTGTATAATAAATACAAGTTATATACCAAGATGAATTGAGTTGCTGATAAATCTATGTGACATGAGAAAAGATATGCATGGATATATGTATTTGTATTGATGTATGTCTGAAATTATTATTGCTATGATGTTGTAGAAAATATTGTGTATCTGTCATGTAATATATGAAGTATAGTTCAAGTGAAAAATATCAATAAATATAATATGATTTGATGGTAATATAAATAATAGTTATAAGTTATAGACAAGATGAATAATAGAATTCCAGAAATAGTAATGATGTAGCAGAAATAAAAATACGCTCATGATGCATAAATAAAATGATTGATACAGACACCTATGATTGAGCCCATGGATAAGCCTAGACTAGTATAGGGTAACTTATTGGTATGCCAATAAAGTCATATGCTTTGATTGGAACATATAGCTTTGGTCGGGATATTTGGCTTCAACTAAGACATACAACTTCAATCGAGACATTTAGTTTTTCAAGTGAGATAAATTTATAGGCACCTTTTTCATACAACCTATGGGTCGAGATACCTTTTTGTGTTTCCCTAAAGCCTTGTCTAGGAAATTTAATTTATGTGTATAACAGGTAAATTTTGCAACTATAAATTTTTAATTTTGATGCACTCTTTTATGTGACGGTAATAGTATATTATATGTTATAACATGCCATGTAGTCAATATGATTTTATCCAACATACTCATGCCTTATATGTTATCTATTATAAAAAGACATGATTCTTTATAATTACATTACACTAAAATGTTAGATGACATTCTAGGTTGCTTGTGCAATTTGAAATAAAATTATAGTCTGTTTTTATAAAGTTTGCACCACTAAGTGTAAACTCAATGTGGGAGTTATTTTCTCTCATGTAGATGATAGACAAAGGTTGATTAGTGGTGTACAAATAGAGAGAGTTGTTGATCTAGTGGATTCCATCGAAGGAGTACAATAGCAGCAGCAGTGGTAGCTACCCAATTAGAGCTGGCCATTATATTTTTATTTCACGTCATGTATATAAGACAAATACTATATGTATATTTTGGAACACATGTTTGTAAATTAGTTGTGCATAAGTTAATAGACTGTAATAATACAGTTTTGTTGTTTTCTAAAACTTATATGTTTTGGTTTCATAGGATATGTTTTTGGTTATGTATGTTATGTATCTATAAGTTAAGTACAAATATATCGGTCAGTTAGTCAATGATGTCATCTTACCTAACTATGAAATAAAAGAGTAAGGGGGTATTACAGCCCCATTGCCCAAAATAATCACCATTGCAGTTGATGCTCCCACCAGATCACCTACAACTCCATCAACACATCCACAAAGTATAACCCCCATATCTTCACAACCAATAACACCAAACACCTCATTACCATTTGTTGTTGACCTCACCCCATATGGTCCACTACCCACTTCCATTAATTCAAGTCAATCTAACAATTCTACATAGCAGCATATTCCAGACTACACCCACCATATGTTCACACTATCCTAAACAGGTCACTTAAAGAATCAACAACCCTGCTCCTTTCAAGCAACCACATCCCATCCACTCGATCCCACCAACTATAGTGTTGGATCCAAATTCCAACATTGATGTGACGTTATGCAAGCTGAGTATGATGCTTTAATTACTAATCATACGTGGGATTTGGTTCCTCCCGCTGAAGCACAAAATGTTATTGGCTATAAATGGGTATTTCGTACAAAAAACCAAAAAGCTCATCTTATTGCTAAAGGCCTTCATCAACGGCTTGGTGTTGATTTTAATGAGACTTATAGTCTAGTTGGTAAACTAGCCACTATACAGCTCTTGCTATCTCTTGGGGTCCAACTTGGATGGACCATGTGATAGTTGAATGTTTCCAATGTCTTCCTTTATGGTTCTCTTAAAAAAACAGTCTACATATAATAACCCACTGGTTTATGGATAAAAAATATCCTGACTATATTTGTTGCTTGAATAAATCAATATACAGGCTCTTACTATCTTTATACTATTTACATGCTAACAATATGGTCCTCTATTATTTGATCTATGTTGATGATTTACTGATTATTAATAATTCTAATGATTTGGCATAATCAATCATTAGCAAACTATAACAACATTTTGTTATTAAGGATTTGGGATGGGTACATTATTTTCTTGGCATTGAGGTCCATTGGCATTCAAATGGTATTCAGTTAAATCAAAAAATATATATTAAATCACTTCTCACTCATGCCAACATGGGTATTTGTAAACCTGTCTCCACACTTCTCTTGCCTAATGAAAAAATTTATCACACTGACAACCCTCCATTTTCAGATCCCACACTTTTTTGAAATATCATTAGAGGATTGCAATATTTATCGTTTACCAGATCTGATATTGCCTTTATCATTAATAAAGTAGCTCAATACATGCACCACCCCACAACCCTTCACTAGTAATGCACCAAACATTTTCTCAAGTATCTTTAAGGCACATAATCTCATGGCCTTTTTTCTCACCAAATCAGCTTATTGTTACTTACAAACAAATTCTGATGCTGATTGGGGGGCTAATCTAGATGATTAGAAATCAACCATTGGTTTTTCCATTTTTGATGGCAACAATTTAGTCTCCTGGTGTGCATGCAAGCAACACTCAGTCTCACAGTCCTCCACATAGGTAGAGTACCATGTCATTGCTGCAACTACCTCATAAGTTAGTTTGGCTGCAATCATTACTCCAAGAAAATCGGGTTTCCCCTTCCTTTTGGACTAACCTTATGGTGTGACATTCTCAAGCAACATACTTGACTGCAAATCTAGCATTTCACTCCCATTCAAAGTACTTGGAAATTGATTTTCATTTTTTCTGTGATTGCATTTGTAAGAATCTATTACAAGTTTGTTACATTAGCTCCAAAGACCAAATTGTAGATGTATTTAACAAAGCTTTTCTTAAACCATCATTTCTACTTCTTTGTTCTAAGTTGATTGTTCTTCCTTGCCGAGTACAACTTACGAGAGGGTGATAAGAATTCTACTCCATTTCCAAAACTATGATTCCTAGTTCAATTATATCTCTACTTAGCTTGTTGTATTCTACTCTAATTTTTCTATCTTTTCTCTATATAAATATGTACATTCACAATCAATTAATATAAGTAAAAGTTATCCTTATCAAACAATGCAACCATTAATCTTGAAAATGTTGTGATATGAAACTCAATCCCAATCTATTTAAAATTAAAAATGATAACTTGAGATAGTAAAAAAAGGGACACGAATATAATCCTCATGACCGTTTGTAATGACCCAAATACCGGGTTAGTCGTAAACTGTAGTTTCCGAAATTATACCTGTAAATGAAAAATATTTTTTTTTATCATTGAAAAATATAGATTTTGACTAGTTTGGGGGAAATTTGGAGTGAAAATGAGGTCAAATAAGCCTTCAAAAGTCAAAACTAATAAAAAAATGAGACCTAGTTTAATTAGTAAAGTAGTTGACAATACTTTGACCGGGCTATGAAATATAGCAAACGATATCTAAAATTTTATTTTAAGATATGGATAGACTCTAAATAATATTTAGGATTATTTGACAGTGAAAAAGAAATTTTACGGTAATATCGAAAAAATGATTAATCAGTCCCGTTTGAGTGAGCCGATCAGGAAATAGACTCCAATTAAGTTGAAAAGTTTTTTGTAGACATATAAAAATATTTTATGAATTATGGAATTAAATTTGGGTAAAATTGATCTTAGAAAGTGAGAAAAATAATTTAGAGTTCTTAATTAAGCCTAAATGGGTTGGGCTTTATTTGGTCTAAGCCCATCCATCTTAAGTCACTATATAAAGTCTTTAATATCATAATTCTCTAGAGAGAATTCTGCAACTTCTTCTTCCCCAAATTCCCTTGCTTGGCAGAACCATTTTCTTCTCCTTTTCTCCTCTAAATGTCTTCTATTTTCTCTAATTTTTACACCAAAATCAAATACTCTAATATAATTTCAGCCTCTCTAGTAGCTAGTGGAAGTTTCTAATCTTCATTTGGAAGGCTAGAGTAGAAGGAAATAAAAGGAGATAAATTAAAATATAAATTTGAGGTAAGTGAAATTAAGAGTTTTAAATTGGTTTAATGGTTCAAATAGATAGTTTAAGGTATGTAGATGATACTTATGAAGTTCAATTGAGTTAAAAAAATAATGGTGAATTAATTGAGTGTGAATTTCGGCCATGGTAGATGCACAAGGAGGTGAAGGTGCTTCCAAGGAAAAGGCTAAAGAAAAGGAAGTCTAGGAAGGCCAAATGAAGAAAATAAGGTAAGTGATTTCAAAATCTACTTATTTCCATTGTTAAAGATTGAATTAGGGTTACAAAAATTAGGAATATTGTGTGCTATGCATGTAATTGATAATTGAAGCTTAAAACATGATTAAATGAATATAAAAAGTGGATTATAATGGTTAAATTCAATTAAAAAAATTATTTAGTGAAACTTTGAAAATATGACCATATTATGGCGAAAATGCATATTAAGGCAAATTATATTTTAGTGTAATGTTAGGATGCATATGGAATAATTAATGTATAAATTAGTAAAATGAATATTTAGAAGATGAAAGAAAAATTTTAATGATGAAAATTGAATGTCAGCTGAAATATAAAGAAAAAGAAGAAATTAGTATTTTCCTTGCTAATTAAATAAAATTAAGTCGTAAAATACAAGAAAACATGATATTGAGTGTATAAAAATTTGTTGCAAATTTTTAAAATATATATATATTGAATATTTTTCTAATTATTGATTATTTTATGCATGAAATGAAATAAAATGGATAAAGTCAGTTTAATGACTTAATTGATTATTAATGATGAAATCTTGATATACTAGAATGGAAAGTGTGGAAAAAGACTATAGTTATGGATGAATAAAATGTTAGGTAATTAGTAATGTAAAAATAATGAAATTTATGAATTTAATGGAAATTGAATTAAAGGAATAATATACTGCCCTTAGTTATTTTTTCTGATAGTTAAACCTAGCTCAGGATATAATTGGCTAGCCATAGGGATACCATTGCGGGTCATGAAGACTCATTTGTGCAGGCCAATGACGGTCTACTTCAGTGACAGTGATTCAGCAATCAGTATACAGTGCAATGCTTTGGTGGTACATCGGGGTTACTCTTTAGTGTAGTGGACTTTTGGGATCTATGTCTCATGTATCAGATCTTAAGATTTTCTATCGGATTGAAATTAGAGGCAAATGTGAATAAAATTAGTAAGAATGAAAAATACGATAAAATGATATAAGTGAAAAATATGATAAAAATGAAATAAGTGAAAAATGTGAGAAAAATGATAAAAGTGAAAAATATGATAAAAATGATAAATGTAAAAAAAATAATATAAGTGATAAATATGATATATGTGATAAAAATGATAAAAATGATAAAAATGGTATAATAATAATAATAATGATAAATGTAACATCCGCTAATTTAGACCTAAGTTACGCGAGTTGTTAACTCAACTCGTCGGTTTTACCGAAATCTAAATTTGAATTTTTATCGAAAAATAATTAAAATAATGACCATTAATTATGGAAAATACTCAATAAGGTGTTTAAAGTAAGTAAATATGTTAAATTTTGGCAAATGACTAAATTGCAAATTTTGAAAAGTTTAGGGGGTTAATTTGCAATTTACCAAAAATTGGAAGATTAATTGGGATAATCATCAATTAAATATATGAATTGAGACATAAAATGTATGCGGAGGTCTGCCACACCAAGTGGAAAATTTTAAGAAGCCAATTGATATGCATGAATTGGAAATTAATGAAAGTTTCTAGATTATGGCTTACGTGTCCCATCCTTAATTGATTTTTGTCATTTTCACATCAATTGCTCATTCATCCTCTCTTATCCCTTGTTATCTAGAATTTCATATCAATTATTTATCTTCCACGTTGCTTCTTGAATCATCATACATCAAAGTAAAATGAACACATTAATTAGATATCATCTAGAATATGCTTAGGTGTCCCAGTATTAGTCAATTTTGTCTTTATGCTGTTAATTGCCTCTCTTCTTCCTTATCACTTAAACAGCTAGAAGAGTTTTATCATCTCCTCAAACCAACCCGTGTTTCCCCCTTGAGCAGCCATGGCCAAACCTTGTTCTAAGAAGAGAAAATGAGAAAAGAGAGAAAAAGTAAGGGAAAAAGTCATTTTCAAGCATAAAAGAGCTTAAGGAAGCTTGAAAGAGTAAGGAGAAAGAAAAAGATTAGGATTTATGAAGTTTTAATAATCTATTTATAAATTTTAGGAACTTAAATTGACAAGGAGCTAGATCAAATGAGCAAAGGAAAGGAGAAAGAAAAGTAAAGAGAAAGAAAAGAGAAAAAGAGAGGTTTATGCATAACCTAAGGCAATAGCCTTTTTTTTACTTGTATGATTTGATTATTTGACATTTTTATAATTATAAATTAATAGTATTTTGTGATGAAAATCTTGGGGATGCATGTTTTCTAGATTTAGGATTTAATTTGGCAAAATTTGAATGTGATTAGTTTGTATGTTCCTTTGCTGGAAATGGATGAGCAGTGAGCAGTTAAACTGTTATAACATAATTTATGGAACTCGGTTTTGCATGTTCTTTATTGAGTTTGAAATATAAGATATATGGTTATAATTTTCATTAAGACCATAAAATCTAAATATGTCTGTAATTGTCTAGAAAAAATTATAAATTTGGACTTAGAATCTGTCTAGAAAATCATGGGCAGAATTGTTAGTGACCAATCAATGTTCATTTTATCATATCTTTTGATACAAAACTCAGAATTAAGTGATTCAAGTTGTATGTATATATTCTGATAAATAATATTCATGAATTATTATAAGTGTAAAGAATGAAATGTTGACTTGTATGGAGAATATTTTGTATTATATTTGTATTGTTGTGCCCAAAAATAGGTTGTGCATTATTTTCCATATAAGTGGAATTAACATGTAAGTGGAGTAGTTAATTTATAGTTGTTATTCTGCCGAAATTTTAAAAAAAGTAAAAATGATTAATAAAGTACTAATAATATTATATTCATTTAATTAAGTTAAGAAAAAAATTTTGCACAGATCGGCTATAATCGCATAAATTTACATAACGTACGTATAAAATAATTGTTATAAGGGTGTCACACTGTTTGCTAAGTTCAATGATAAGCATTGGGCAAAGGGATTATCCAAAAGGGAGGATCCTTAAAGGATTAAAATCAGAATGCAAAAGAAAAGGGCAATCTTTGATCAATTAATGTGAGACATTGTAATATCCTTTAATCTCTTATATATTTTACCATATATTAGTTAGGTAAGAAATGTTATAATTTTTTATTTCTAAAACAATTATATATATATATATATAAAATATACACTCTTTATTCTGATCTTAGTTAAATATTTATATGTTACAACAAAAGACTTTTAAAATTTTAATATACATCAAAATAATTAAAATATAAATAAAAGAGTTAACTCTCTTTGGGCGGCTACTATTGCTACTACTAAACTCTATTTGGTTGGGTCCACTAATTAGCGACGTTTTTATCTATACACTCTTCTCTTCAACCTGTTTTTCAAATAGTTACATGAAAGAAAATAAACTCTCATACTGAGTCATAAACTCAGTAGTGTTAAAACTTATAATAACAGTCATGATAAAATAAAATATTATTTAATCGCATTTTTTTGTTTTTTTTTAAATACATCATTTTAATATATAGCCATAAATCACATTTTTGTTTTTTTATTTGAAAACTAAAAAGAAATATCATTAATCGCTAATGTATTTAAACAATATACCAATGAGATAAGAATTTAGAATATCACTTGTATTTTTATTCTCAAAAATTTACATAACATCTCATCCATACACCAAATCAAAATATTTATATTATACCCACATATTACAATACTATAGACTTGTCCCTAGAAAATCAAGATGTCTCATATAACATAACATTAATCATCTGGTCCACATATATGTACAAGACTCGGGTACATAAATCATGTGACACACAGATATGCACACGACTAATAATTTACAAAAATTTAAAAGATCAAAAATAATTTTACAGTTTCCACATAAATTTACTCTATTTGTATGCTAATAATATCCTAGTTCAAGATCTAGGCTACTAAGTAGGCTAAATCCATAAATTTTAAAATTAAATTTTTTTCAAGATTCTTTTAATATTTTTAAATACTCTTAATTCTCTAAATACCTTTATATTTCATAATTATCTTTTTATAACATAAAATATATTTCATGTCAAGTTACATAAAATAAATGCATACATCTTTCAAACTTCATTTCATATTTACTAATACAATTCTTGTAATATTATAATCAAATTAAACTTATTCATATCATAAATGTGACACTCTTATAACACTTCTTCTATACGTATGTTATGTAATTTGATACGATTACCAAAATTGTTGATATTTTCTAAATTTGATTATATCCGATGTGTGTAAAAATTTTTTCTTAACTTAATGACCATAATATTATTACCACTTTATTAATTCTTTTTATTTTCAAAATAAATTGACAGCATAAGAGCTATAAATTAACTATCTCACCTGCACTGGAAACAATCCACCGTTCATTTTGGGCATAACAGTACAATTATAATATAAAATCTTATATAGTCAACTACAAGACAATATTTAATTTTTTACACATATAATAATTCATAAACATTTCTCATCGTAACATATACATAATTTCATTTCTACAAATCAATATATACATATATACATTCTTAGTAATATCCTATTATTATTTTGTTTATCCGTCTGCTCTCCAGAGTAATATGCTTGCTCTAGTGTTTTTCTCGCTATTATCTGCACATAGTCAAATAATTATTTGTTAAGTATTAAAATGCACAGTGATGATTACTAATCTAAGTATTTCCATTGATCTATATTTTCATACATGCATACAATATCATTTTCACTATACTATTCAAATTTTTCTTTTTAATATATTTATTATTTTTTATATCAATACTTTCTTATTGTTTATCCTTAATTCACAATTTAATATCTTCACTAAATTAGTAATTTTACTTAATTAAAATATTTTCTTCTTTTTTATTTTTATTTTTATTTTTTCAATTTACTCATGAACTCTCAATTTTATTTCAATTTAATCATTTTTCATTTCATTTCTTTAATTAACTCTTTTTTTTTCTATTTAATTTTTCTTTAGTTACAAATTTCATTTTGGTTCCTAAATTTTTATTTATTTATAATCATTCCACTACTTTACATTTATTTATACTCTTGTCACTAACTATATATATATATATATATATATATATATATATATATATATATATATTTATTTATTTATTTATTTATTTATTTATTTATTTATTTTCTTTTTAATTACATAACTTGATGTTTTTCTTCCACTTATATTTCATTTTACAATTTTACTATTTTTGTCATATTTATCACTTTTATTACTTTTATCATATTTATCACTTTTATCATATTTTTGTTGCTTTTATTTATATTTGCTCATAGTTTCAATCCGATAGAAAATTTTTGGACCAGATACATAGAACGTGGACTTCACAAGTCCATTACACTGAAAAGTGACCCTAAAAGACAACATAAGCACTGCATTATACACTTATCACTGAATCACTATCACTGAAGTAGACCATAATTAGTCTACATAAGCGAGTTGTCATGACCGACACCATGATAATGATGTCCCTATCAATAGCTAATTATATCTTGGGTTATATTTAACCATCAGAAAATAACTAAAGGCGATACTATATTTCGTTGATTCAATTTTTCCTTAAATTCATAAATTCTATTATTGTTACATTATTAATTACCTAACATTTTATTCATTCATAACCATAATCTTTTTCCACACTTTTCCTTCTAATATGTCAATATTTCATCATTAATACTCAATTAAGTCATTAAGCTCACTAAACACACTTTATTAATTATATTTCATTTTATGCATAAAATAATCATTAATTAGAAAAATATTCAATATATATTTTAATAAATTTTTAATAAATTTTTCTACACTCAATACCATGTTTTCTTGCATTTTATGACTTAATTTTTATTTAATTAGCAAGGAAAATAATAAATTCTTCTTCTCCATATTTTGGCCTATATTTAATTTTCATCATTAAAATTTTTCTTTCACCTTCTAATAATTCATTTCACTAATTTATACATTTATTACTACATATGTACCATAATATTACACTAAAACATAATTATGCCTTAATATGCCTTTTTACACATAATATGGTTATATTTTCAAAGTTCTACTAATTAATTTTTTAAATTGAATTTAACTATTCTAATCCACTTTTTATGTTCCCTTAATCATGTTTTAAACTTCAAATATCATATACATGCAAAACACATAAATATTTTAATTTCCATAGCCCTAATTCAAGCTTTAACAATGGAAATAAGTAGATTTTGAAATCGCTACCCTTATTTTCTTCCTTTAGCCTTCCTAGTCTTCCTTTTCCTTTGTTCTTTCTCTTGAAGCACCTTCACCTCCTTTTACACCTACCATGGCTGAAATTTACAATCAATTAATCCACCATTATTTTGCATTTCTAACTCAATCTAACTTCGTAACTATCATCTACATACCTTAAATTATCTATTTGAACAATAAAACCAATTTAAAACTCTTAATTTCTCTTACCTCAATTTTGTATCTTAACTTGTTTTCTTTGATTTTCTTCCACTCTAGCCCTCTAAATTAAGATTAAAGACTTCCACTAGTCACTAGAAATGCTGAAATTATATTAGGGTGTTTGATTTTGGTGTAAAAACTGGAAAAAATGGAACAAATTTGGTGGAGAAAAAGGGAGAAGATGGTTCGGCCAAGAGGCAAGAGAGGAGGAAGAAGATGAAGCAAAATTCTATCTAGAGAATTCTGATTTCTTGGCCTTTATATAATGGCTAAAGATTGATGGGCTTGGGCCAAACAAAGTACAACCCATTTAGGCCCAATTAAACACTTTAAATTATTTCTCACTTTCCAAACTTAATTTCAACCAAATTTGATTCCATAATTCATAGTATATGTGTGTGTGTGTGTGTGTGTGTGTTTGTGCATGTGTGTGTGTGTGTGTGTATATATATATATATATATAAAGTTTTAACTTAATTGGAGTCTATTTTATGTCTGGCTCACTCAAATCGAAATGATAAATCAATTTTTGGTATTACCGTAAAATTTATTTTTCACTGTCAAATAATTATAAATATTATTTAAAGTCTATTAAAGTCTTAAAATAAATTTTTATATATTGTTTGATATTTTTCACAGCCCGATCAAAGTAAAGTCAACTATTTTATTAATTAAACTGAGTTCTGTTTTTTCTTAGTTTTGACTTTTTAGGATTTATTTGACCTCATTTTCACTCCAAATTTACCCCCGAACTATTCATAATTTATATTTTTTGATGATCAAATAAAATATTTTTCACTCACAGTTGTATTTTTTGACCCTCGATATACTGATCAATTTCGGAAATTACAGTTTACAACTAACCCGGTATTTGGGTCATTACAATAAACATATTTAATATTTCACTTTAATTACATGTACATATATATGACTAATATTATAAGCAACAACACTAATATTTTTATATTTTGTTGGTGTCTGCCGACTTTTTCCCTTTATCTCATGTTGGTGTCTATCTTAATATCGCACCTAATAAAAAGCAAAATTCAATTAATTATCGAGTCACACAAGATACATAATCTAGCCAAATTAAAATCTTTTCAAATAACCTCTGCTCTCACGTATATTAAATCCTATTGCGAAAATTTTTCTCATTATGCGATTTAACACGTAGTTCGAGATTCCAGTTGCCAAGACGCTTGTGGTGCAACAAAAAATGTCAAATATTATTTTCTCTTATAACATTTATTGTTTCTCCTCAATAACTATTTTTCTCGATTATTTTTATATTTCCTTTAATTTCCATTTCCACACAAATTTTTTCATAAATTCAATAAATATTCTAAAATTTTCAAATAAATTTCTACAATCACTTTAATCAATTTTCTTTCATTCTTCATTACCAATTTCACCAAAATCATACTCGATTATTCCTAATAAAATTTTGAAAGCTAAAAATCTCATGTTGGTGTATATCTTAATATCGCACCTAATAAAAAGCAAAATTCATTTAATTATAGAGTCACACAAGATACATAATCTAGCCAAATTAAAATCTTTTCAAATAACCTCTGCTCTCACGTATATTAAATCCTATTGCGAAAATTTTTCTCACTATGCGATTTAACACGTAGTTCGAGATTCTAGTTGCCAAGACGCTTGTGGTGCGACCAAAAATGTTAAATATTATTTTCTCTTATAAAATTTATTGTTTCTCCTCAATAGCTATTTTTCTCGATTATTTTTATTTTTCCTTTAATTTCCATTCTCCACACAAAATTTTTCATAAGTTCAATAAATATTCTAAAATTTTCAAATAAATTTCTACAATCACTTTAATCATTTTTCTTTCATTCTTCATTACCAATTTCACCAAAATCATACTCAATTATTCCTAACAAAATTTTGAAAGCTAAAAATCTCATGTTGGTGTCTATCTTAATATCGCACCTAATAAAAAGCAAAATTCAATTAATTATCGAGTCACACAAGATATATAATCTAGCCAAATTAAAATCTTTTCAAATAACCTCTGCTCTCACGTATATTAAATCCTATTGCGAAAATTTTTTTCATTATGCGATTTAACACGTAGTTCGAGATTCCAGTTGCCAAAAAGCTTGTGGTGCGACAAAAAATGTCAAATATTATTTTCTCTTATAACATTTATTGTTCTCCTCAATAACTATTTTTCTCGATTATTTTTATATTTTCTTTAATTTCCATTTCAACACAAATTTTTTCATAAATTCAATAAATATTCTAAAATTTTCAAATAAATTTCTACAATCACTTTAATCAATTTTCTTTCATTCTTCATTACCAATTTCACCAAAATCATACTCGATTATTCCTAATAAAATTTTGAAAGCTAAAAATTTCATGTTGGTGTATATCTTAATATCGCACCTAATAAAAAGCAAAATTCATTTAATTATCGAGTCACACAAGATACATAATCTAGCAAAATTAAAATCTTTTCAAATAACCTCTGCTCTCACGTATATTAAATCCTATTGCGAAAATTTTTCTCATTATGCGATTTAACACGTAGTTCGAGATTTCAGTTGCCAAGACGCTTGTGGTGCGACCAAAAATGTCAAATATTATTTTCTCTTATAACATTTATTATTTCTCCTCAATAACTATTTTTCTCGATTATTTTTATTTTTCCTTTAATTTCCATTCTCCACACAAAATTTTTCATAAGTTCAATAAATATTCTAAAATTTTCAAATAAATTTCTACAATCACTTTAATCAATTTTCTTTCATTCTTCATTACCAATTTTACCAAAATCATACTCAATTATTCCTAATAAAATTTTGGAAGCTAAAAATCCAAAAATTCACTAAAATTCCTATTAAATATTTTCTCCCATTCCAAATATTATTTTCCATCTCTAAACACCCCATTTTTATCATTTTAAGGCACAAATCTTCCAAAACAATTTCTCACAAATTTAGCAATAATTATGGAAATTCCTAAAAATTCCACAAAAATTATTTCCTCAAAATTTTTGCCACCTCCATCACCAATAACCTTCAATTAATTGATTTCAAATTTTTATTCAATTATTCAACATTTTTGCCATAAACTCTAATTCAACTTTTTTACCAAATTAATTTTCATCATAACACAACTTCAATTTCTACTTTAAACAATCATTAAATCCAATATGAATTCATAGAATTTTGAAGGAAAAGTGAAGAAAAACTCACTTCCAACTTTTCTTAGAATTTTTGGCCAAAAGAAGTTTTTTTTCCCAAAATTATTTCATTTGCCTCCTAAAAATAAAATTTTCTCGATCCAAATACTTGAATAATTAAGGACTTGATGGAATAAAGAAGAAAATATAGCTTGAACCCTCAAATATGGTGGCCGGATGAAAGGTGAAGAAAAGGAGAAAATTTAACTTGTTTTTGTAGATAATTGTAGAGATTATGATTTTTGTCCTATTTATACTCAAATTAAGTTTAACTAATCCCAATTAACTCTTAATCACACACCCTATTGGCCATCAAAAAATTTAATTAACCCATAATATTGACACATTGCTCAATTATAGCTTAATTAATTTTGACTTGATCAAATTATCCACCAATCACAAATTTTCTTCAAATTAATTCATGATTAAATTTAATTCTCCAAAATTCAACCTCCAAATAACTTAATTCCATCAAAATAAATATACCAAAAATTATAAATAATTTTTTCTTTGAAACGGTCTCTTCAATTTTGCAAAATGACATCAGGTGTGAAAATCGCATTTTTACTATTTATTATTTTTCTAAATCATGCTCGTAAAAATTCATCAATCGTTTATTTTCTAAATTATCAATTTTAAAAATTTTATAATTCAACTGCAATCATATTGGTACCATTGCGATCATGAATGCATATCTCTAACTCTTGGTTAGAGAATCAAACCGTAAATCCACACTAGACCGTATTTGGACAAATTGGAGCTCTTAAACTTAAAATCTCATCTTATAACTCACATATGATCTTAAAATAATATTATCTATACTCCAGTATGCTTAAATTATATTTTTACTATTGGAAAAAATCCCAAATTTCAGCCCGGTATGTTGCATCGATTTGTATGAATCACACAAAATCATAATGTTTTATCAAATCAATTCAATATTCATATTAAAATTCATATTATCTTATTAAGATAAATTTCTCACATTTATTTGTTTATTTTTAAACTTTTATCGGTACGAATTATATTGTGGTATAAATTACTGCAATTCGCGTATGTGATTAAGGTTTAAATCGCGAACATGACAATTCTCTCCTCTTTAAAAAATTTCTTCCTCAAAATCATACCTAGTAGGTCATTGCTGAATAATTGAGGATGTTGACTCCTCATAATCTCATTGCTTTCTCATGTCGCCTCTTTGATGGAATGTCTTCGCCAAAGGACTTTCATTAAAGATACCTATTTATTCTAAAGTTGTTTCACTTCCTTTGCTAGAATAGTTATCGGCTCCTCCTCGTAAGATAAATTTGGTTGTACCTCAATTTTTTTATACTCAAATGACATGAGATGAATTTGATCTGTACTTTTTGAGCATTAATATATGAAATACATTATGAATCTTCTCCAAGTCAAGAGGTAGAGCCAACCTATAGGCTACTAGTCTCACTCACTCAATTATTTCAAAAGATCCAATAAATATGGAACTCAACTTGTCTTTCCTTCCAAATCATCGTACTTTCTTCCATGGATATACATTCATGAATACTTTGTCACCAAACTCATACTCAATATCCTTGTGTCTTAATTTTGCATAAGACTTTTGTCTATCACTGGCTACCTTGAGCTGGTCCTTAATAACCCTAATTTATCCCTCTTTCTACTGAACTAAATTGGGTCCCAATATCCTCTGTTCACTAAGCTCGGTCCAACAAATTGAAGTTCTATATTTTCTTCCATATAGTGCTTCATAAGGAGCCATGTCAATACTTGCCTGATAACTATTATTATATGCGAACTCCATCTGTGGCAAGTACATGTCCCAACTTTCTGTTAACTCAATCACACAACTCTGAAGCATATCCTCAAGCAACTGGATCATCCACTCCAATTGCCTATATGTCTAAGGATAGAAAGTCATGCTGAAGTGGATTCGGGTACCCAATGATCCCTATAAACTCTTCAAAAATTATGAGGTGAATATGGAATCTCTATCCAAAATGATAGACAATTACACAACATGTTGTCAGACTATCTCTTGTACATACAATTTTGCTCACCGATCCATAGAGTGGTCCATCTTGACTATTAAAAAGTGCACAAAATTTGTCAACCTATCAATAATCTCCCATATTGCGTCATGTTTGCTTTGAGTCAAAGGTAATCCTAACACAAAATCCATAATGACTCTTTTTCATTTCTATTCTAGTATGGTGATAGGTTGCAGCAATCCTAATAGTAACTGGTGTTCTGCTTTTACCTATTGACATATCAAGCATCTGGTAGTAAATTCTGCGATGTCTTTCTTCATACCCAACTACCAATAGTAAGGCTTCATATCCTAATACATTTTGTTGTTGTCGGGATGCATAGAAATAGTTGATTCATGTGCTTATTTCAATATTTTTTTTGTCTCAATTCTAACACATCAGGCACACATAGTCTATCTTTGTAATATATGCTACCATAAACTTCAACTAAGTATTCAAGTCTCTCCCCTTTGCAAATAGATTCTCTTATCTCAATTAGCTTGGAATCCTACTTTTGAGCATCCTTGATTTGAAAAACTAATGTAGGCAGGATCCGAACCTATGTCATTCAATGATAAGTCTTTTAAAATTACATTATTGTAAGAACTCAAATACCCAATCTTACTTAGTGTTCAAATTTACCTGCTAGAGTCTTTCGACTCAAAGCATCGACCACAAACATTAATCTTTCTAGGTTGATAGTCAATAACACAGTTGTAGCCTTTAATAAGCTTCAACCACCGCCTCTATCTCAGATTCAACTCTTTCTATAAGGTATATTTCAAACCCTTGTGATTTGTATAGATGTAATACCTTTTCCATACATATAGTGTCACCAAATCTTTAAAGTAAACACAATAGCTACAACTCCACACTATTACCTTACCCTCTTGCATCGGTACACAGCCTAAACCATTATGTGAAGTATCGTTGTATACCACAACTTTTTTCCTGTAGTCAGTTGTGTCAGAATTGGTGCCTTTGTCAACCTAGCCTTCAGTTGATCAAAACTAGCTTGGCACCTATCTGTCCACTCAAATTTGATATCCTTACGAAGCAACTGCAGTATGGGAGCAGCTATAGAAGAGAAACCCTTCACAAAACGTCCATAGTGGCATGCTAACCTAAAAAAAACTTTGTATCTTAGTTATATTTTAAGGCGGCTTCCAATTGAGAATGGCTTCAACCTTACTAGGGTCAACTCTGATCTCATCTGCTGATACCATGTGACCCAAAAATCCAACTTCCTTAAGCCAAAACTCACACTTGGATTATTTAGCATATAATTTCTTCTCACGTAGCATCTGAAGCACAATCCAAAGATGTTGATCATGCTCTTCTCTAGTCCTGGATTATACTAGAATATTGTCAATGAAGACTACCATGAACTGGTCTAAATAGGGCCTGAAAATCAGATTCATCAAATCCATACATATTGTAGGCACATTTGTTAACCCAAATGCATAACTAGGAACTCGTACTAGTCATACAAAGTCCTCAAGATCATCTTGGGCACATCACTCTCCTTGACCTTTAATTGATGATATCCCGAATTCAAATCAATCTTGGAGAATACCTTTGCACCTTTTAGCTGATCAACCATGTCATCTATCTATGGCAATAGTATATGTTCTTCACTATCACCATATTCAACTGTCTGTAATCAATGCACAACTATAGGGTATCATCCTTCTTCTTGATGAACAACATAGGTGCACCCCAAGGTGACACATTAGGTCTAATAAACCCCTTGTCCAACAACTCTTGCAACTGCACTTTCAACTCTTTAAGCTCTGTTGGTGCCATTCGGTATGATGTGATGGATATGGGTCCGATACTAGGTAGCAACTTAATAGACAACTTTATTTCTTTATTCGGAGGCAATCCTGGCAGATTCTCAAGAAACACATTAAAAAAACTCAAAACTGTAGGAATATCCTGAGGCCTCAAACTCTCCTTCCTACTATCTACCACATATGCCAATATAAGCTTTGTTTCCTTTCATGATCAACCTCTAAGCCTTTATAACGGAGATAACATTAGATGGCACCTTCATTATGATATCTTAAACCACTATTTCCTTGCACCCAGGCTTCTTAAAGATTACCTTTTTAGTGACACAATCCACTACTGCTCCATGTCGAGCTAACCAATCCATCCTTAATATGACATCGCATTCATGAAATGGTAGCTTAATCAAATTCATGGGATGTAGCTCACCCTGACTCACTAAGGGTAGTTGTCAGTGCACTCTGTTAACCCTAACACTATGACCTAGGGGATTCATCACCACTATATCATTATTTAAGGTTTTAGTCTATAAATGTTCCCCAAGCAATTATGCAGTGCATATGTAAGAATGTGTAGAGTCATAATCAATTAAAGCATATATATCAAAGCTGAGTAAAAAATTAAGATGACATGTGCATTGACTCTTCAAAATGAGTGTTTTTTTCTTTTAAGTCAACTCCTGCTATCCCTTATGCTCTGACCTGTGTATTGAAAACCCACACGCTAAGCTATTGAAAGCTTAATGGTACATATAGGCAAAAAAATTCAAGCATGCAACCATACAATTTATATCATGGCATATTATGCATGTTCATGTATATTGTTTTGCCATAAACATTATCCTAATATATGACGATACAATCATCATATCAATCAGCATCATTAAACCTAACAAATTTTCTCATACAACCGATTTATAGCAACCTTACCTTTTTCATTAGT
This sequence comes from Triadica sebifera, assembly GCA_023653625.1. Taxonomy (NCBI): domain Eukaryota; kingdom Viridiplantae; phylum Streptophyta; class Magnoliopsida; order Malpighiales; family Euphorbiaceae; genus Triadica; species Triadica sebifera. The sequence goes on along the minus strand of CM042903.1, from coordinate 10,267,949 downwards.
TCATGTTATTCTACTTATGACTTATCACTTTGCAAATTTTTAGTTCCTTTTTTTATAATTGTTTTACTTTTACCCAAAACTTACCATTATTTCATTTTTAATATGTTTTCATCTAAAACTCTAAGCCAGACTATTCAAATACGAGTTATGGAATAGAGGCACTACTAGAGCTTCAGCCACTCTGCCCACTATCTGTAAAAAGCTCACTTCAGCTCTTCAAGTCAAGGGTGTCCCATAGCTTCAACCACCTTGACTGAGTATAAACCGTATTAGAGGCACTTTAACATTAGCTTTAACCACCTTGTCCTTAAAATCACATGGAACTGAGGACCAAATGCGCTCTAACCTAATTTTTAGCTACCAAAGCCTCATATAAATAATATTCTCTAGTTTTGTAACCCCCTCAATGGTATGCCACCTATCCTAGGCTAAGTCCTATTTTAAAGAAAATGGATTTTAAAGTCTTAACCTTTATCTTTCATTTATTTTTAATACCATCATCACATATAACTATGTTTATAGCATCAATACCGGTATATTACCTCATAATCACTTACATGCAATTTACTCGTATTGACATACAAATAATAACATGTGATTTATTCACCCATCATATAGCATCAAAAACCAAAACTGCCTATATTAAAACTACCAGGATTCATGAGCATGAACTAAATGTTCACAGGCATGAAAGGCATTCATGGGTACTTCTTTACCTATGAACCAAATTGTGATCGTTCATGTGAAAGATTCTATCCTAAACACACGACTGTGACTATATGTTCACAGGTGTGAATTCATGCATTCACGACTTTCTTAGCTGTGATGCAATGTGTGAAAGTTTTTGTCCGTTCTGGGCATTTTCTGGGTTCATATTTCATGGGCATGACTTCCTTTGTCACGAGTGTGAAATGTGTCTGTGTACAACTTTCACAAGTGTGTTAACCTTATCACAAATGTGATTTTATGGGTTTTCTATATTTGAAAATAGAGCATGACAAAGCCACATGCAAGGGTCTCTAAGATTGACCAATGTCAACCACTCCTATCAACATTTAACCACTTATCAAGCTAGCAACATGACTTTAACATAAAAAGGAACATTCATAACATATTTCATGCAAACATGCCTCTTGAGTATCATAATCTCCCTAACTCATTTCATGGTTTTGTAACAAATATATCACATAATCCTCATGTTTATGCATATTAAAAGCTCATTCACGTAATGTAACACATTTTATAACTTAAAACACATCAACATGCAACATAGGGGAATTAATATGCATATATGTATTAACCTTTAACAATGGAGCATAAACTCTTCAAGCTCTTTAAGGTTTCCTAGCTCTTGGTTGATCCTCACCTCTTCCTCTAACTTCTATCATCAAGAAAAACATCTTATCTTAGAACCATATAATAGAAAATGAATTGCTAAACTCACTCTTAAACCAACCTTTGATTTAAATCTCAAGAAATTCTCCTTATCTCTTAGGTACAAGCTTCCATAAAGATTACAAATGGTGATTTTTGTGTAATAGGGAAAGAAGAAGCTAAAGAAGATGAATGTGGCGTGTAGATCTGGGTTATAGAGGCAGTGAAGTAGCTAAAAAAGTATGTAAGAGAGAGAAAAGAATGGCTCTACCCAACAACTCTGCTAACTATCTTTCATGGACATGAATTATGTTTCACGGGCGTGGCACTCTCTTGTCACAGGCGTGACAAACCTTTTACAGGGAAACTTAACATACGACATTCACAGCCGTGAAATCCTTATTCACAAACATGAACAACCTCTTTATCACTATGTTAAACCTTTCAAACTCAAATCCCACTTCACTCTCTCTTAACCAACCCAACTAACTTATATACCCTAAAAACTAGGCATTACATATCTTATAACAGCTCCTCTCTGGCTGAACCCATAACAGAGCACGTCTATCATGTTTATGAGGTCTATCGGATCTACCAGTGGATGCAATGCCCCCAGTTGTCCTTTATCGATAGGAAGGGTATGAGGCATATGTGTTGAGTGGCTTGTAAGTATTTAGGGTCTCTTCTCTGACTCATCGTAATGGTTCATATTCCTCGGGAGTCCCTTCTCTGACTCTCTATAATTGAAATATACCACCCTATCAAATGAAACAGTGGGCCATATTAAGTAGCAACAACAGCTTAATTTATGTATTCAAAACATATTTCAAAAACTAATGCATGAATAGGCAATCCTAATTCCACCCCTTACTATCCTAGAATTGCTCACACTCATCACTTCAACCTGTTTTTCAAATAATATTTGCCACAAACCCTACTTCAACCTTTTCACCAAATTAATTTTCATCACAATACAACTGCAATTTTTACTTTAAACAATCATTAAATCCAACATAAATCTATAGAAATTTGAAGGAAAATTGAAGAAAAACTCACCTACAACTTTTATTGGAAATTTTGGCCAAAGAAAGATTTTTCCCCAAAATTATTTCATTTGCTTCCCAAAAATAAAATTTTCTTGCTCCAAATACTTGAATAATCGAAGACTTGATGGAAGAAAGAAAAAAAATGGAGCTTCAATCCTCAAATATGGTTTATTTCCTTTGCTTCCCAAAAATAAAATTTTCTTGCTCCAAATACTTGAATAATTGAAGACTTGATGGAAGAAATAAAAAAAATGGAGCTTCAATCCTCAAATATGGTGTGGCCAGCCAAAAGATGTAGAAGAAGAAGAAATTTTGTCTTGATTTTATAAATAATTCTCGAGATTATGATTTTTACCCTATTTATACCAAAATTAAATTTAATTAATCCTAATTAACTCTTAATCTCACACCATATTTTCCATTAGAAAAATTAATTAACCCATAATGTTGACACATAGTCCAATTATAGCTTAATTAATTTTGACTTAATCAAATTATCCACTAATCATAAATTTTTTTCTGATTAATTTATGATTAAATTTTATTCTCCAAAATCCAACTTCCAAATAAATTAATTCCATAAAAATAAATATAACAAAAATTATAAAATAAGTTTTTCTTCAAAACAGTTTCTTCAATTTTGCAAAACGATATCTAGTGTAAAAATCATATTTTTATGGTTTAATTATTTTTCTAAATCACGCCTATAAAAATCCATTTGATGTTTGATTTCTAAATTATCAGTTTAAAAAATTTTAGAATTCAACCACGATCATCATTACCATTGCGATCGTGAATGCATATATTTAACTCTCGGTCAGAAAATCAAACCGTAAATCTGTATTGGGACTGTATTTGGGATCAGAGGCCTTAATTTTAAAATTTCACCTTATAAACATATGACCTTAAAATAATATTATCTATGCTCCAGTATTCTTAAATTATATTTTTACAATTGGGCAAAAAAATTCCAAATTCTAGCATGGTATGTTCTCTCGATTTGTGTGCAAAATGCGAAATCGCAATATTTCATCAAATCAATTCAATATTCATATTAGAATTCATATTATCATATTAAGATAAATTTTTCATATTTATTTGTTCATATTTAGACTTTGATCGGTACGCTTTTATACTGCGATATAGATGACCGTAATATACATATACGATCATAGTCTATATCGTAGTACATATTAATTGAGTGAATTTATAGGATAGATAGTGATTAGCTAGCTAGCTAGTTGGTAAAATTTTATAAGCCAACTAGCTAAATAAAGAGTGACAAATAAAACAGAAGGTATAGTAGGACGATATCATTTTCTAATTAATGGAGGGTGGTGGTTGTCCATGCCTCTGTAATGTTCGGCTCTATTCTGAACTGAACTAGACCATTTAAAATTGAATGAGCCGAATTTGTTACAATTTAGTAGAATCCAATCAAATTTAAATTTGGTTTGTTAAATTTTTAATATATATATATATTAAAAAAAAAGGTCAAAGTGGCCATTTCTAAAAAAAATGACTACAAGAGATAGTGAAAAAAAATTGTAAATACAATAGGCTACACACATACACTAGACCTGAAAATACCGAAAATTTTCGAAAAATTCTAATTAGATTGAATTGCATTTGGTTTGCTCGATTTCGTTCAAAAAAAAAATTGTCCATATACTTGATCTGTTTTTTTTCCTTGTCTGTTACAAACTTGAAATTTACAGAGACTGTGTACTATCAAAATTAATCACAGACAGTTTCTCTCTCTTTCTGTTGTGCACCCTTCATCTTCATGCATGACCACCTGCGCTTTCTGTCTCTATTGTTCGTCTTGTTTATTAGTTATTACCTCACCTTTGTACTCTACTTCACCATATTTATGTATCATATATATATATATATATATATATTATTTCTACCTATGACGACTAAAATATTAATTATTGCCAAAACTGCAGTGGCATTTTTATATACTTCTGAAGTTTGGAAAACTACCCATCTCAGCTTAAGCTTATATGCTTTCTCGTGAACATATATATTTATCAACCCCAAAGATTTTCTTTCCATTCAATCAAAGCAATTTTGACACCCCATCTAGACTTCAATCTTTTATCAAGCTTACAGTAAATAATTGTTGTTTTTTTTAACTATGTAGGACTATTGGTGTTTAGTACTTCTTCCTTTTCTTACTCATAAAATTTAGATTAAGATTAAACTAAGTCTTAGAGGTTTGGAGAAAACTCCAAAACCCCTGAGTAAAAGGTCATTTGTTGAGAAATATATAAATAAATAAATAAATAATGTTATACCTTGGAAGAGAAAAGTTGAAACAAAAATGATTATACTAGCAATTCATTCCATGGAAATAGGGGAAAAAACTAAAAAAGGGAATTAGACTACAATAAAGAAAATTGATGAAATAGCAATATCATTTGCAAGTTCCATTACATCATACAAAACTAGTGGAGTATAAAGAGCCTAACTAACTTCCAGATAAAGTCTCTATACAACCACTTTAGGTCAGTAATGGAAAAGCTCCATCATATATAACCCAATGAAAAGTCAAATTTTATCCATCCTAAGGATTAATTAAAACCATGATCAAAAGCAAAAGTTCCCCATAATACAAATTAAAATTTATAATATATATTAATATTAATATATATTGTTAATAAGTAAACAGCATCATTTTTTTCGTTTTAACTTTTATCAACTAATTCATGAAAGAGGAGCTCTATGAGGAGCACCCTTTCTTCTGCTGCTCAATGAGAGCACAAACCCTGGTAGGAATCCACTTCCTTTCTTCTTCTTTTTCACAACCTCACATTCCTGTGAAATTCCTGAATTGCCCATGGTGTCATTGGAACATGATGAGCCTTTGAATTGCATTTGATCTTCCAATATGGAGCTTTGAGTAATTTGATTATCATCGTCAATGATCTCAGACCCATCCATCCTTAATCCTTCAAATTGCGAAAATGCAAAATCAGATTCATCAATTCTGTATAGAATTGCAGAGAGATCCTCCCCTTGATCCACCATGTGATCAACCTATACAAAATTATAAAAATTTTTATTTGTGAGTTAATGTAAGAATCATGACTCACTATATATATATATATATATATGTTTTGGCCGTTTGCGTTTCACTGAAGAGAGCTGAAATCAACACCAAATCCCAGAAACTGAACAAAGAAATTAATTAAAAGAATGCATTGGGACAGAAACCAATGTCACATTCAACTAGCTAAGGTCATAAAGAAATTACTAAAATTGCAACAAAAAAAAATGACTTCAATTTTTATAGCTCAAAGAACAAAAAACCCACTAAAAAAGAAGAAGAAACGGACCTTGCATGAAAGAGAGCAGAAGTGAAAAGGCTCTTGAAGAATCCTGTCACAAGTGAAGCATACATTGGCAGAACCCTTACAAGACCTTGACTGTGGTCTCTGATTCAAGAATATCACTTTAGCACTGTTTATAGTATAGGGCTGCAAAATATTATTAAGAACATTTTTTTAAGATCAGCTTTATATAATTATGTTAATCATCATCATCATCTTAAACTCCATTAATTAGCTAAATTAGATATAAATAATCAAGTACCTGAATATAGGAACAGCCAATCAGCTTCTCAAGATCCCCAAGTCTAACAACATCATTGTAAACATATCTTCTCACCTTCCACAAAAGATCATATATAAACAATAAATTAGGCACTAATAACAACCCATTAAGCCCACTGACTTGAATTTTACCATGCGAATAGATCATAATTAGCAAACTTAATTACATATAAAATAACTTAGTTATGATAATATATAGAATGCAAGTGAATTACAGCATCTGTGGAATAAATTGGTATTAATTACTTCATGAGTGTGATATAATGATTTTCACCTTACCAGGTCGAATTTTAGGTGAAAAAGTTGGACAATAGCAACATCTCATGATAGGGGAAAAAAAATAAATGAACTGAGCAGAGAATAAATAGTTATTTTTTATTTTTTAAAATAAGAATAAATCATAAAATGAAAAATAATGAAAAAATATGGTCAAACTTTCGCTTTCTTTGAAAGCAACAGGTGAGAACCTTTGCAGAGAAAATGGATAGAAAAAAAAATCTTCCATATGTGGGAAACAAACCAAATCCAAAAGGTGGGAATCAGGGGAGACATGATAATCCCTTTATAGAACATCATATATATATAAATAAATCACTAAGTTTCTTGTTAAATAGAAAGTAAAAAAATATATGAAAAAAAAAATACATGAAGAATCTTAAATTCAAAATCTTATATGAAGAATCATGCAGAGAAAAAAGTGATTTATATGTAATTCGGTTGTTTTTCTTCTTCCAAAAAAATGGAAACAAAAATCTCCAAAAAAAAAAATGGAGGAAATTTTTGCTTAGCTGAAGAAAGAACAAGCATATCTACCCATTATATGTATATTATGGGAAAAGAAAAAGAAATAAATTGAGATAACTAGAATTTGAATTTCATAAATTTTTGAAAAAAAAAAGTCAGTCTGTCAAAAACCAAGAATTCAGTAGAAAAAACTCAATGAAAAATTTTAGAACTTTTTGACAAAAGAACTTTATAGACAATTCTATCCATAGAGTATTTAATGAATTATTTTATGGGATTGAGATCATATAGAAGCAGAATCAAATCTAAAGCAATCCCAGGAGGAATTATACGGGATATACAAGAACTAATGAAATAAGGAAATTTTAGGAAAACCATATAAACTTATATTCAAAAGTCAGCAAAAACTTTTTCCTTTTGAAAAGTAAGAAGGAAAATTTCAGGAATATCATACAAATTTATTTTCAAAAACAGCAAAATCTCTTTTGAAGTCATTAGGAAAGAAATTTGAATCAAAATCAAGGAACTCCAATAGAAATAGGAAATTACATAAACCCACTTATTAACCCCGGAGTTCATGTAGAAGTTTCAGAGTAAAGAAAGTAAAGATCTAAAGAAGTAAAGAATGTCCTCTTCAAAAAGAAAAATAAGTAAAATTTTGTCAATTATTTTGAAGAATTTCCAAAACCCACAAAGGAAATGACAAAACAAAAAGATTTTTTTTAAAAAATAGAAACAAAAAGATTTGATTGTTGATAACTGTATGTAAAACTAAATCTCATACAGGTATAATTGATTACATGAGGAAATAACTTAAAAGGAAAACCGATAATAAGCATAATTTGAAGGGGAAAAACAAAGAAATCACAAAAACCCATGAAAGAATCAGGAATTAGCAGCTCAAAAAGGGAAAAGCTTGAACAATTTGATGAGCACATGCATAGAGAATCGAAAAAAAGAAGTACCTGAAGAAGGGGATGAGAGCGATGGGTAGGGAGACAGTGAGGGCAAATACTAAGGCAACAGAGCAAACAAAAGATGTTCTTCTCATTTTTTCTGCAATTTTCATGGAGACCACAAGCTCCAAAGAATGTTTCAGCCATTAATCCTTGAAGCCATGCAGGCTTAAAATTTGTGTTTGTACTCATCGTCATCAATCCATCATCGACATCATCATCACCATTGTTTCCAATTCTTGTTGATGAAGTGGTGTTGTACCTCTTCTCTCTAACCATTTTCTACTACTTATTGTCTTTCTTGGAACTTGCAATTCTATATATTAGGGAGAGAGAGAGAGAATAATATATATTCTTAATTAGTGAGCTCCTGCTTCAAATGCTTGAGGAAACCCTACACACATATATATACCTTTGATGAAAACATATTAATATACATCAAATGGGTGTATATGGTATATACCTTTGTTTGAATTGAGTACAACTAGAGAATTATTGTCGTTTCTTACTCCTTAGGGAGAGAATTAATGTCCTTTTTGACAAAAAAATGAAAAAAAAACTGAGAGCGAGAGAAAGAGAGAGAGGAGGTGGAAAAATGTCTGTAATTTGTCACTGAATGACACACCTAATAGTGTATAGTCTGTCTTTTATGAGTAATGATAAAGCTTAAGATTTTAGTTCGTATATTAGTTGGAATGGTTACCAAAACGGAGTATTGCTTTTAGAAATTATTTTATATTTTCATTTATATCATTAAAAATTAATTATTATAATTCAAAATATACTTTTTTATTTTTAGGATATTTCAATATTGATTAACTAATTAATTTGAGATATATTCAGAATTAGTTAATTATATTTAATAACTACACGCAGTCCGGTGCAATGCAGGGTTTTTTTTATGAGTATTGAGTATTTCAGATTTATTAAATAAAATAAAATAAAAAATAAAAGTAAATGTCAAACTAATTAAATCAAAATAACACTTCCAAAATTCATTTTAAATTAATATTAGTTTATTCTTAGTCATTAGCCTCTTCTATTTTAGATTTTTTTTTCATTCAAAGTGAAGTTTAAGAAAAGGTAGATTTCTAAATGTGTAAAACCTCTTATTTTAATTTATGTTGATCTTTTTATAAATTAATTAGGACATCATCCTCCTATTAGTTAACATATATATATATATATATATATATATATATATATAAGCCTCCTGGCTCTTTTATAGATTTTCATTAATCGCTGTTTTGTAATGGATTTTTTTTTTTTCAGAAAGAAGTTTCTTTAATTTCTCACTCTATGGAATTTTTTGGGACAATAAAAAATACTTTGTTTTCTATATCTAAAAAATTATATTAAGCTTTTCATATATATATATATATATAAAGGCTTATAGAGAAAATAATAGGAAATGCAAATGTCGGTTTGTACGCAATAACCATATGCATTTTGTTTTTAATTTTATAACATACTTATCTTATTATTTTTTATTCAAGTTTTTTTATATAATTTAAATTACAGTCCTTATATAATGCATTATATAGATGAATCATAATATTTATAGTAGCTAGATCACTATTTTTTATTCTGATCATTAGATCAAATGATTGGTAGCTTGTTTATCAGGATAATTAATTTAAACCATTTAACCTTCTACCTGTTTTACCCATCACCCTTATATTCCTCTTCTTCTCCACTCCCTCTCTCTCTCACAATCTCTCTGTCTAAAAGTCTCTACTTGGGAGGACAATGACCATAGCCATTCGTATGCCATTTCACTAGCCGCCTTCTTTTTCTTCTTCTTCAAATTCGGTAACTATACGAATCCTTATACTTAACAATACGTTGCATACAGTGAGGAACAGAGAGGGCTGAGAGAGAGATCTGATTTCCTTTTTGGTGGACTGGAGGAGGAGAAAGGAGCTCTTGTGCAGAGTTTTATTGATATGGTAAATGAGATAGCTTCGATCTCTAATTATAGACCTACCATCAAGACGGATATAGACACGGATATGGATACGGATACAAAAATGGATACTGGGAAATGATATTTATAAAAAGTATAGAATACGGACACGCGAAAAAAAAACGTTTAAATATAAAAAATATAGAGGTAAATTTATAAATATTAAATTAAAGAGATATAATTGCAAGTTATTATTTTTATATAAAATTAAACAAAAATGACATGCAATCAAATATATTGAACAATGATTAGTGTTATACATAGATTTTAGATTTTTTGAAAGAGAAAAATATGTTTTTAACTTAAAAAATGTATTTCTAATTTTTAAAAAATTACAAAATGCATCCAGAACGTTTTGGTAAGTGTCCGGCAAATGTCGGTGTCAGAAATGTGTCGGAAATGAGATACGCTATAATTAGAGTGTTTGTGCTTCATAGATTGTAATTTAGCTAGGAGATTGAAGCTTTTAATGCCAATATTCGAAGACATTAGAGAAATTAAAGAGTCCATCCCTAAAGATACTGTTAAAGCTTAGTGTCGTTGAAGGAAGTTTTTGATTTTGCTAAAGAGTTGCTCAGATTTGGTAGCGAAGGTAGCAAGATTTAACTATTGTGTATGTGTGTGTTTTTTTTAAGTTGAACAATTTTAATAGCTCTAATTCTATTGGATTTGTTTGGCTATTGTGAAACTCGTGGAAAGTTTCAGCTACTGCAAACATTGGTTAACATTTTTGTTGAGATTTAAATATTTTAACTTCGTGTAATTATTGGATTTTTGGATGAGTTTAAGAGTTGACTCAATTTGAAGATGTAGTTGTGCCTAACCTAAAATAAATAAATAAAAAATAGTAGAATTGATGTTTAAAACTACATTTTCTTCATTATCAAAAGGAAGCATAGTTGAATTTGTTGAAAAGTTGGAAATAAATTTGATTTGCTTTTTTGCTTTCGTTTTATCCATTTTTATTTGTGATAAATTTGAATGAGCTATATAAGCACATTTTTGAGACTGGGATTTTTTCTACTTTACTTTTTTTTTTCTTCCTTTTGAAATTAAATAGATAATCCAGATAGAATGTGTTTGCCTTGAGTTTTACGTGTCACTTTCATTTATGCTTCTTGAAATTAGATTACTAGCCTAACATGTCACTAATACAGAAAAGAGTTATACGTGTCTGTTAAGTTGTATTTTATGCGTCTGTTAAAAAATAAATACATATTTAGGAGACACATATGATATAAATTTTATGTATCTGTCGTTGGGACAAACGCATATAACTTAATTATACACATATATCGTTTAATAATAGCATACGCATATAATTAAATTATACGCGTTTGCTATTTTTAACGATAGACACATATAATCAAATTATACACGTCTGTTATTTTTAACGATAGACACATATAATCAAGTTATATGCGTCTGTTATTTTTAACGATAGACACTTATAATCAAGTTATACATATTTGTCCCAACGAATTGACAGACAACTATTGTCTTTTTTTCTTTAATTAGAGCTAATATTATGTTGCTATCATTCATATAACTTGTTTTAAAATTCATAATAAATCTACTTCAATATTACAAGCCACAATAGATATCCAACATTCAAGTTACAAATACTCAATAATCAATAATTCATAAAATATTAACAAAACAACACAAACTACAAAAATTAAATAAATCAAAGCAATACAACATACCTAAAACAATTCACATGACAACAATTAATACACAAGTTCTTCAAAATTCATTAATTTAAAATTGCATTTCTCATTAATATGAAATATTTTACAAAAATAAATAAAAATATTACATACACTCGCTTATAAAGTAATTTGACTACATATGTTGAATTTCATCTATTCGATCTTTACTATATGATCCATTTTTAAAATCATACAAAACAAATCAAACAAAGAACAGAAAATTTGTTAAAAATTAATAAATTAATAGCTAATTATGTATCATTTTTGCAATATATATTGACTAGTATTTGAAATAACATACCTTAAGGAATGTTGTATTACTGTTATGATATACGACAATTTCATACATATACATCATGATGTAATATCCGCATTCAACATCTCCTTGTTGTTAAGGGCGCTTAAAATAGAAAAAATGACAAAGAAAAAGTCAAATAAAATATTAAAAAATCATAAAAACTTCAATCTAACTAGTAATTAGGAATATAAAATTCTCATTGAAATATCATTCCATTTTAACCTTGCACCTTTATTTTTTCCACCTTCTATAGCATAAGTTCCATAGGCTCTGAAAAATAAGTGTATATCAAAATCGGCATTAATATTGAAAACTCTACAAATATTGTAGAAACTATTAGCTAGTAGTATTATAACTTACAGGTTAATATGAGATTTCAGACTTATATTGCAACTGCCATGGGCTAGAGGATAAATGAAAAATGTCTCACTTCATTCACAACAAAATACAATCAACATCTAATGGTTACTAGAGACATAAAAATATGTTGAAGTTAGTAAAAATGTTGAGAATAAAAATTATGCAAACATGAAGGTAAATGTTTCTTACTTCTGGAAGTATGGTAATAGAATGAAATGTTTGTATCTTTATTCCCTCAAAGCTTCTATAATATATCTTTCTATTATGTTGGTCTCTATGAACATCAAATGAAGCATTGCTGGACAAAGAAATCCGATTGACAATATAAGGAATGTATTGCATAAGTTATGAAGGTACCTGCATGCATGAATCACAAAACATACATAAGTAATTATTTTCATATTTTTTAAATCGATCTTATTATATTAGTAATAAATAGTATAATCTTACATCATAAGTATACAAATGATTGAGATATCGAGCCATTCCATGGAGAAGAGTTAAGTGATGTCTTCCATACCGACATGAATCATTAGATCATCTACTGGATACTTAAACACTGTAATATCTGCAAAATCTTTAAAAATATTCCCAATAGGTAATTTAGCAACCATCTCATGCATCAACCTCATGTCACCACTCAAAATAGCCAAAATTTTCTCATTAACTAAAGGTCCATGTTGCTTTGTAGCTGATTCTTTCAATAAACTGCTACCTTGTTTATTCTTTAGAGCCTTATTTAACGGGTTTGATTTGAGTTCCTATCAATTAACAATAAATTATGACATATTATGATATATGAAATGCGATAATCTAAATTTTATTATTTTATAAGTTTAGGAATTATTATTTCTCTAAGAACCATAAGATGTTATGGTCATTGAACAAAGCTGCCTTCTATTTTCCCAATTATAGTTAAGTATTCAGTAGGCACAGGAAGTTGGGCTTCATGACAACCATATAGTACTTTATCTATAGATACCTTGACATGATTAGGCATGATAACTCAATTGTGCACCATAACATCAATAAGGGATGGATAAACCATCCCTCTGCCACATTCACCTACTTACCTTCATTAATAGTAGCAAGTCTGCATGATGTAGGTATCTGCAAAAAAAAAATCAATATTAGTTAGATTAAAGTGGAAGTGGAAGTAATGAAATTCAAAATTTTTACTTATAATTCTGATATTGGAAATGGTGGGTCCACAGAGTGATAACTACTAGGAAATGGGCGAGCATATGAAGGACCCATCTCCACCTCCATATTAGGGCCAAATTGAGACAACTTCCTAGTCTTATGCTCTATCATACTCTCAAGATGTGCAATATGTGCTGAGAATCTAGCAATTAATTTGGCCTTTATTTTAGTCTCAAGCTCTTCTATAACTTCAGGTGAGACGAACATTGATAATTTCCTTTTTCTAGGATTACCATAAAATGTTTTGATGGTCACAACACTTCCAACACCTCTCAAAAAGCCAAAATGTTTGAATTTTTCAAGTGCACATGATAAATATGTCATCATGTCTCTCTGGTACCTAGCTACCTTGGGTAACTTCTTCCCATAATATCTCATATTCACTAGATAAACAATATGTTATAAGAAATCATGGATAAATAAAGATAATTGCAATTATGTTTGCTTAGCAAGCTATACTTACTATTTTTGTTGTCATCTCTTTTATCTTTTCCACTGGGATTATATAATTTCCTTCTTCTGTCTTTTTTGTTATTGCTCTCATCCAATCGAGACTTCGATCATATAATGATGTAACATTAGAGCTCATAGATGGTGATGATGAAAAAGAAAAGATGGAATCTTTAATAATCCACTGAGCCCTTTTCCCAGCATAGCCTACACAACCCAAGAAATGTTGATGCACATTCTATGTTTGCTTTGCCTTTACCTTTGACACTAATTTGCTGTTAACCAAAAACAAATAATGAAGAAGTCATTATCATGTCTTACATAAATGTAAATGTAAATGTAAATTGCATTCTACTTCTGTAACACCCCCTTACCCTGCTTTAGTTCTGCAAGATAAGTGAACATTACTTGTTTAACTGTTTTATAAGTTTAATGAAATGAAGTATAATTTTTTTTTTTACAAAAATATTATAGACACTGAAATAAAAATTATTACAAGTACAAATATTCAAAATTTTATTTATTTATAAAATATATTAATTTACATTCAAACAATGTTCAATACATTACGAGTTCACATTTCTAATTCACATTAGATAAAATAAAACTATAATTTAATTTACAAAACTTTTGATAAAAATATGCCAAAATAAATCCAAAACTTTTAGCTGCTTCCTTCCGGGTACCCTTCTTTTTCTAACAATTCTACTATCTACAGCTACCATTCTAAAACCTGCACGAAAGGAAACCACTCATGCTAAGCTACTAGATTAGTGGTGCTTTAATGATAAAAATTTTACATAAATGTATTTTCTTACATGTCAATTAATCATTTCATAAATAAGGCATAAACTAAAGAATTATATAAAATCAAATAAATTTCATCCAATATTCAACATTTAACAATTGTAAGTAATATAACATTTATCAAAATGATATACTTAAATATTATTATTATTTTTTATTTTTCTTATACCCATAACACCTATAACCAAACTAACTAATAGACATAACGGAGTTGCCATTACTAGTTTTCATAATATTGCGTCGAGCACTTTCATAATAATGTCATTACCAGCTTAATAATTTTGTGTCAAATGCATTTATAGATTTGTCATTTTTGGCTTTTATGTTTGGCACCGAGTGCCTTAAATCCCCTGATTGACATGCCAAACTATTATCTATTCTAGTTCTAGATTAGGTATCTTAGGGCTTAACTATTTTTATATTAATTCACAATATTTTCAAAAATTGATAATTTTACTAATTTTTCACCAATAAGCTTATTTATTTTTGTGCTTTGTTCCCATTATTATTACTTTAGAATCTCATACATAAATAATTTGTTCAACATTTAAAATTACTATTAAAATCAAAATTCGCGTTAGTTATTAAATATACTCATCACACCACATGTAAGAACCCAATAATATATAAAATATATTTCTCACATCTTATTATTATTTTAATTTTTTTTATTTCATGTCCAAATTTAGATTCCGATCTGTTCAGCGCTCCGGATTTCGGTCAACTGCAATCGTGGCCTAAATTACCAGGCATTACAATTTTTCCTTCCTTAAAATAGATTTCATCCTCAAAATTTACCTTTTTAACTGGAGTGGAATAATTGTAGATACTAAGCCTTCATCACCTCTTCATTTTCCCAAGTCGCCTCTTCATTTTCCCAAGTCGCCTCTTCTGAATTATGATTTTTACATAGAACCTTTACCAATGGTACGTTCTTGTTCTGTACATCTATCATTTCTCGAGCTAGAATTTTCACTAGCTCCTCTTCAAAAGTTAGATTTGGTCGTATCTCTATAGATTTTGCTGATATGATATGAGATGGATCCGATCGATATCTTCTCAACATGGACACATGTAATACATTGTGAGTCTTGTCTAACTCTGGTGGTAAAGCTAATTTGTACGTCATAGGACCTATGCGTTCAAGTACCTTACAAGGTCCAATGAACCTAGGACTCAACTTTCCCTTCTTTCCAAATCGAAAAATCCTTTTCCAAGGTGAGACTTTTAAGAATACTTTGTCACCAACTATATACTCAATATCCCTCATTTTCAAATCAGCAGCAGATTTCTGTCTATCAGTAGCAGCTTTCAGCCTATCTCTTATTACTCTCACTTTTTCCTCTGTCTGTTGTACTAGATCTAGACTCACTACTTTATTTTCACTAAGATCGGTTCAACATAGAGGCATTCTACATTTCCTCCCATACAAGACTTCATATGGTGCCATACTGATACTGGCTTTGTGACTATTATTGTAGGCAAATTCTATTAATGGAAGATGTTTGTCCCAATTGCCTTCAAATTCTATCACACAACTCCTAAACATATCTTCCAATATTTGTATGACCCTCTCTAATTGTCCATCTATTTGTGGGAGGAAAGCTGTGCTGAAATTGAGTCAAGTACTCATGGCTTGATGCAAACTTTTCCAGAATTTTGAAGTGAACCTCGGGTCTCGATCTAAAATGATTGAAACTGGCACACCATGTAAACGAATTATCTCATTAACATAGATTTTTGCCAAATGGTTAAGTGGATAATCTATCTTGATCGGTAGAAAATGAGTTGATTTAGTGAGCCATTCCACCAGTACCCATACTGAATTATGCCTCTTTTGTGTCAAAGGCAAACCAGAAACAAAATCCATTGTAACTCTTTCCCATTTCCACTCCGGAATTAAAATTGACGGCAAAAATCCACTTGGTACTTGATGCTCAACCTTCACTAGCTGACAAGTTAAACATCTGGTATTATACTCTATGATATATCTTTTCATCCCTGGCCACCAGTAATATGCCTTCAAGTCATGATACATTTTGTTGCTTCCCGGGTGCATTGCATAAATAACATTGTGAACCTCCTTCAAAATCTCTTGTTTCAATTCTGGTATGTCAGGTTCACATAACCTGCCCTTTTGCCTTAAACTCCCATCTGATTCAATAGTAAATTCTGTTTTTTCACCATTTCAAATATTTCCTTTAATTTTATGTCCTACTTCCAATTGTCCTTTACTTGTTGGATCAATGTGGGTTGAATCTGCAATTCTGCCTAAATAATATATAAAGAATTTATTATTTCATCTTTTTTTTTTATCTTGTTCACTTAATAAATTTAAGTTTTAACGTTTACCTGCCATATTTTTTTTACTTAGAGCGTTTGCTACCACATTGGCCTTACCCCGCTAATAATCAATGATACAATTGTAGTCTTTGATTAATTTTAGCCATCGCCTCTATCTCAAATTGACTTCCTTTTGTGAAGGAAAATATTTCAAACTTTTATGGTCTGTATAGATATAACATTGCTCTCCATACAGGTAGTGTCGCCATATTTTCAATGCAAATATAATGGCTGCTATTTCGAGATCATGTGTCGGATAATTTCTCTCATTAGGCTTCAGTTGTCTGGAAGCATAAGCGATCACTTTGCCTTTTTGCATTAGTGCACAGCCCAAACCATTAAGGGAAACATCACTGTACACCATGTAATCTTTTCCTGCAGTAGGCTGTGTTAACACCAGTGCTTCTGTCAACATTTTCTTTAACTTATCAAAACTAGTCTAGCACCAGTCTGTCCATTCAAATCTGGTCTCTTTTCTAAGCAATTTTGTCAGTGGTGAAGCTATCATTGAAAATCCTTTCACAAATCTTCGATAATAACTAGCCAAACCAAGAAAACTTCTCACTTCTATCACATTCTGAGGCGGTTTCTAGTTATGGATTGCCTCTACCTTGCTAGAGTCGACTCTGATCCCATCGGCTGAGACAATATGCCCTAGAAAAGCCACTTCATCTAACCAGAATGCACATTTCGACAACTTCGCATATAATTGATTCCCTCCCATGTTATGGAAGACAATACGAAGATATTGATTATGCTCTTCTCTGCTTCTGAAGTACACCAGGATATCATCTATGAACACCACCACAAACTGGTCCAAATAAGGCCTAAAGATTCTATTCATTATATCCATAAATGCTGTTGGGGCATTTGAAAGGCCAAAAGACATTACTAAGAACTCGTAATGACCATACCGAGTCCTAAATGTTGTTTTTGAAATGTCTAATTCTTTAATTATCAATTGGTGATAACCTGATCTGTAACACCCCCTCACCCTAGCAGCTCGTGCCTAGATGAGGGTGTGCTACGCTAACTTCATCAGTTAAAATATCATTTTTAAAATTTTTATACATGAAAATCATTCCTATATTTTTTTTTCATTTACTATTTTTTTTTTACTTTGCATTATAAAAGAAATAAAACATAAAAGATAAACAACATTTTTATATAATAACATGTTCCTAACAAAACGTACTGTTTATTTTACAAATACTACAACATAAAACTCAAACCATAATTACATAATTTGTGTGACCCATAGTATTTGATACGAGCTGCCCTACTGGACTTTGATCACTGTGTCTTTATCCAAAATCCTCAGCTACCTTTTTAAATATGCGCAGAAGGAAACTCCCACGCTAAGCTTTATGCTTAGTAGTCCATATAAATAAGGCAATAAACTATTTTATGCAATCATGAATTATCATATAACAACTCATGCTTAATCATATTCTCATGTAAATATACATATCATGGTATTCTAGCATGTATAGACATCAAATTATATTATTTTATCTCATACTTATTTATTTTATTACCACCTTATTGTATAACATTAAATCTTCTTTTTATCCATGCCACAATTCATAATTCCATTTTTATTATCAATAATTCATTTATGTTTTTATTTATGCCCAAGACACTCAATCATCTTTTCATGCAACTTACATTTCATAAATTTTATTCTTTTATATCTTATATTTATTTTACGTTATCAAACCATTATTATCCATAGCTTTTCCTTGCTCATAACACTAAATCTTCTTATTATCCATGTCAAAATTTATAATTCCAGTTTTATTTTCAATAATTTTTTTATGTTCCATAACTTCTTTATTTATGTTTTCATTTATGCCCAGGACACCTATGAACCACTGACTAGGATAACGGAGTTGCCATCCAGGCACTTAGGAGTGCCACCCGGGCAATATGATGTGTGCATATAAGTGTCAAATCCAGCGTAGATAACCGTACCAAACTCGGCATAGATAATAATGTCATACCCGACATAAATAACAATGTCAAATCTGGTGTAGATAGCATTGCCAAACCCGACATATATAACATTGTCAAACCCGACGTAGATAACATTGTCAAACCCAACGTAGATAACATTGTCAAACCCGGCGTAGATAACAAAGCCAAACCCAGCTTAGATAATCATATCATTAATGGATTTAATCATTTTCATCATACTCCCCCTATTTGGCATGCCAAACTATCCTAAGTTGGTTCTAGTTAGATGTTATAGGGCTTATACAATCTCATTAAAATTCATAGAAATTATATTCAAACTTTTAATGCATTTAATGTCTCAAAATAATCACATAATCACTCAATTAAAATAATATTTACATAATATAATAAGGTTCACATCATTTTACTCATTTCATTCCTCATCTCATATGTTGCCCTGTCACTGGCAGATTCTATTCCCTGTCTTAGACCTTAATTTTGGTCATGTTAAAATCTGAATTTAGTTAAAGGGTATTCTTAACAATTTTAGATCTAGATATTAACATTAATATGCAACTAGAATTACTTAATTCTGAGTTCTGTATCAAAAGATATAGTAACATAAACACTGTCTGATCACTAACAATTTTGCCCAAAAGTTTATGGACAGATTCTAAGTCTGAACTTTATGAATTTTTATGGACAATTAAAAACATATTCAGATGTTATGCTCTAAATAACAATTATAGCCCTATGTTTTATCTTTCAAACCAAATAAATAACACACCAATCCAAGCTCCAGAACTCAAGTTATAGCAGTTTAAATACTTACGGCTCATTACTAACAATTTTGCCCATAATTTTTGACAGATTCTATGTCTGAACTTTATGAATATTTCTGGACAATTACAGACATATTCAGGTTTTATAGTCTGAATGAAAGTTATATCCCTATGTCTTATCTTTCAAACCCAATAAAGAACATGCAAAACCAGATTCCAAAAATTAAGTTATAATAGTTTAATTGCTCACTGTTCATCCATTTCCAGTAAAAAACATACCAACTAATCATATTCAATTTTTACCAAATTAAATCCTAAGTCTAGCAAACATGCATCCCCAAGATTTTACATTACAAATAATATTAATTCAGAATCATCAACATGCCAAATAATTAATTCATGGAATTAAAAAAATAAAAATAGGCTATTGCCTTAGGTTGTGCACAAACCTCTTTTTCTTTCTCTTTACTTCTCTTTCTCCTTTCCTTTGCTCCTTTGATCTAGCTGCTTGTCACTTTGAGTTCCTAAAGTTTAAAAATAGATGATTAAAATTTCATAAACCTAATCTCTCTCTTTTTCCTTACTCTCTTAAGCTTCCTTGAGCATGGAGATGGAATTTTCCCTTACTTTTTCTTTCTTTTCTCACTTCCTTTCATTAGAATCAAGCTTTGGTTATGGATGATCAAGGGGAAAACGTGGGCTGGTGTAGAGAACAGAATTTTCCTCAATGAAAATTGATAAGGAAGAAGAAGAAACAATCAAGAAGAAGATGACAAAAGTCATTAAGATGGGGGACACCTAAGCCACATTCTAGAAACCTTAATTAATGTCTCATTCATGAACATCACTTGGCTAATTGTTGTATGCCATTTGGTGTGTGGTGCTTCAAGAAATGTGGGAGACACTTAATTGATAGGAAATTATGGATATGAAGAGATAACAAAGAAGAATAATTAAGAGAATAAATACAACTCCATAATTATGGGACACCTAAGCAAATTCTAGATGTTTTCATTAATTTCCAATTCATGCATGTCAATTGTCCACTTAATGTATGCCACTTGGTGTGGCCAGCCCCTTCCCATGTGTTTAATGTCCCAATCATGCATTTAATTGATGGTTATTCCAATAAATCCTCAAATTTTTTGTAAATTGCAAATTGACCTCTAAACCTTTCAAAATTTGCAATTTAGTCCTTTACTGAAATTTAACATCTTAAAATAGTATGAACACTTTATTAGATATTTTTCATACTTAATTGCCATTATTTTCATTATTTTTCGATAAAAATCCAAATTTAGACTTTGGTCAAACAAACAAGTCATTTTTTACAACTCGCGTGACTTAAGTCTAAATTAGCAGATATGACATTCTCTCTCCCATAAAATAAATTTCGTCCTTGAAATTTACCTGTTAATTCTATGAACAACTAAGGATATTGCCACTTCATGACTTCTTTGTTCTCCCATGTGGCTTCTTCAATAGCTCGATTCTGCCATACCACTTTAACTAATGGAACTTTCTTGTTTTGTAGAATTTTTTCTTCACATGGTAATATAGCCACCGGTTCCTCTTCATAAGTCAAGTCAGTCTGCACTTCTATCTCCTCAATTGGTATGACATGAGTTGGATCATACCTATATCTCTTTAGCATAAATACATGGAAAACATTATGGATTTTATCCAACTCTGGTGGAAGTTCTAACCGATATGTCGTGACCCTGAAGCCATACTCTACCTATATCATAAAATAACGGCCCCAATCAGTAAGCAGCAACTTTAATAATTAATTGTGGGTACACACATATCATAATTATTTTTGAAAACTATTTTAAAATCCCAAAACGGCCCAAACTGGGCTTTAATACGAAGATCCAGAAACACCAACCTAGCTTTGATACCAAAACTGTAACACCCCCTCACCCCAGCAGCTCGTGCTTGGATGAGGGTGTGCTACGCTGACTTCATCGGTTAAAATATCATTTTCAAAATTAGTATACAGGAAAATCATTCCTATATATTTTTTTTACTTTTCATTATAAAAGAAATATAACATAAAAGATAAACTACATTTTTATATAATAACATGTTCTTTATAAAACATATTGTTTATTTTACAAATACTACAACATAAAACTCAAACCATAATTTCATAATTTGTGTGACCCACAGTATTTGATACGAGCTGCCCTACTGGACTTGGATCACCGTGTCTTTATCCAAAATCCTCAGCTACCTTTTTAAATTTGCGCCGAAGGAAACTCTCACGTTAAGCTCTAGGCTTAATGGTGCATATAAATAAGGCAATAAACTATTTTATGCAATCATGCATTATCATATATCAGCTCATGCTTAATCATATTCTCATGTAAATATACATATCATGGTATTCTAGTATGTATAGACATCAAATTATATTATTTTATCTCATACTTATTTATTTTATTACCACCTTATTGTATAACACTAAATCTTCTTTTTATCCATGCCACAATTCATAATTCCATTTTTATTATCAATAATTCATTTATGTTTTTATTTATGCCCAAGACACTCAATCATCTTTTCATGCAACTTACATTTCATAAATTTTATTCTTTTATACCTTATATTTATTTTACGTTATCAAACCATTATTATCCATAGCTTTTCCTTGCCCATAACACTAAATCTTCTTATTATCCATGTCAAAATTCATAATTTTAGTTTTATTTTCAATAAATTTTTTTATGTTCCATAACTTCTTTATTTATGTTTTCATTTATGCCCATGACACCTATGAACCACTGACTAGGATAACGGAGTTGCCATCCAGACACTTAGGAGGGCCACCCGGACAATATGATGTGTGCATATAAGTGTCAAATCCAGCGTAGATAACCGTACCAAACTCGGTATAGATAATAATGTCATACCCGACATAAATAACAATGTCAAACCCGACGTAGATAACATTGCCAAACCCGACGTAGATAATATTGTCAAACCCGACATAGATAACAATGTCAAACCCAGCGTAGATAATCATATCATTAATGAATTTAATCATTTTCATCATACTCCCCACTATTTGGCATGCTAAACTATCTTAAGTTGGTTCTAGTTAGGTGTTTTAAGGCTTATACAATTTCATTAAAATTCATAGAAATTATATTCACACTTTTAATGTATTTAATGTCTCAAAATAATCACATAATTACTTAATTAAAATAATATTTACATAATATAACAAGGTTCACATCATTTTACTCATTTCATTCCTCATCTCATATGCTGCCCTGTCACTAGCAGATTATGTTCTCTATCTTGGACCTTAATTTTAGTCTTGTTAGAATCTGAATTTAGTTATAGGGTCTTAACAATTTTAGATCTGGATATTAGCTTTAATATTCAACTAGAACCACTTAATTCTGAATTTTGTATCAAAAGATATGGTAAAATAAACACTGACTGGTCACTAACAATTCTGTCCAGAATTTTCTGGACAGATTCTAAGTCTGAACTTTATGAATTTTTCTAGTCAATTAAAAATATATTCAGATGTTATGCTCTAAATAAAAATTATAGCCCTATGTCTTATCTTTCAAACTGAACAAATAACACACAAATCCAAGCTCAATAATTCAAGTTATAACAATTTAAGTACTTACTTCTCATTATTAACAATTCTGCCCAGAATTTCTGGACAAATTCTATGTCCGACTTTTATGAATTTTTCTGAACAATTAGAGACATATTCAGGTTTTATGGTCTTCATGACAGTTATAACACTATGTCTTATCTTTCACACCCAATAAAGAACATGCTAAACCGAGTTCTAGAAATTAAGTTATAGTAGTTTAAGTGCTCACTGCCCATCCATTTCCAGCAAAGAACATACCAACTAATCATATTCAATTTTTACCAAATTAAATCCTAAGTCTAACAAACTTGCATCCCCAAGATTTTTCATCACAAATAATATTAATTCATAATCATCAACATTCCAAATAATTAATTCATGAAATTCAAAAACAAATAAAAATAGGTTATTGCCTTAGGTTATGCACAAACCTCTTTTTCTTTCTCTTTACTTCTCTTTCTCCTTTCCTTTGCTCCTTTGATCTAGCTCCTTGTCACTTTGAGTTCCTAAAGTTCATAAACAGATCATTAAAATTTTATAAACCTAATCTCTCTCTTTTTCCTTACTCTCTTAAGCTTTCTTGAGCATGAAGATGGAATTTTTCCTTACTTTTTCTCTCTTTTCTCACTTCATTTCACTAGAATCAAGCTTTGGTTATGGCTGATCAAGGGGAAAATGTGGGCTGGTGTAGAGAACAGAATTTTCCTTTATGAAAATGGATAAGGAAGAAAAATAAACAATCAAGAAGAAGATAACGAAATTCATTAAGATGGGGACGCCTAAGCCACATTCTAGAAACTTTCATTAATGCCTCATTTATGCAAATCACTTGGCTAATTGTTGTATGCCATTTGGTGTGTTGTGCTTCAAGAAACATGGGAGACACTTAATTGATAGGAAATTCTGGATATGAAGAGATAAGGAAGAAGAATAATTAAGAGAATAAAGACAAGTCCATAATTATGGGACACCTAAACATATTCTAGATGTTTTAATTAATTTCCAATTCATGCATGTCAATTGTCCACTTAATGTATGCCACTTGGTGTGGCCAACCCCTTCCCATGTGTTTAATGTCCCAATCATGCATTTAATTGATAGTTATTCCAATAAATACTCAAAATTTTGGTAAATTGCAAATTGGCCCCTAAACCTTTCAAAATTTGCAATTTAGTCCTTTACCTAAATTTAACATCTTAAAATATTTTGAACACTTTATTAGATATTTTCCACACTTAATTGCCATTATTTTCATTATTTTTCGATAAAAATCCAAATTTAGACTTCGGTAAAACTGACGAGTCGATTTAACAACTCGCGTGACTTAGGTCTAAATTAGTGGATATGACATGATCTGAGGTCAATTTTAGAAAATACCCCTGCTCCTTTCAACTGATCAAACAAGTCATCTATTCTCGGCAAGGGATATCTATTCTTAATTATCATCTTGTTCAACTGACGATAATCAATGTACAAATGAAATGTGTCATCCTTCTTTTTCACAAATAGGACTAGAGCACCCCCAAGGTGAGACGCTAGGGCTGATAAACCCTTTCTCTAACAACTGCACTTTTAATTCTTTTAGTTCAATAGGTGACATTCTGTAGGGAGTGATCAATATCGGGGTTGTGCCTGGCAAAACATCTATGTCAAACTCTATCTCCCTGACAAGTGGTAACCTTGGCAAGTCCTCAGAGAAGATATCTGGATATTCACATACTGTAGGAATCTCCCTGAGATCTAGACTTTCTTTTTTGGTATCTATGATATGTGCCAAAAATGCTTCACATCCCTTTTTGGTAAGTTTACTTGCCTTCGTCACATAAATGACGTTAGTCAAGTATGGTTGGTTCTCACCTAGGTCAATCACGTCATCCTGTCCTAAATTCTTAAAAGTCACTCTCCTATATTGATAATCCATCACTGCCTTATGTTGAGTTAACCAATCCATCCCCAATATTGTATCAAACTCACGGAATGGCAACTCTATTAGGTCAGCTGGGAATTCTACATTTTGAGCTTTGATTGGACTATTTTTATAGACTTGACTAACTTTCACTCCATGACCCAAAGGATTTGTCACTAATATATCACAATCTAATTTCTCTGCTATCATATTCCCCTCACTAGGTGGTGACATGCATAAATATGAATGTGTAGAACCCGAATCCATCAGTGCAAATAAATCAGTATCATAAAGAGAAAATTTACTGATAATAACATATGAGGTATCCTGCTCCTCACCAGCTTTCATGGGATGTGCTCGGGCTGGGGCTCGACTACCTTCTACTCTATTCACTGATTTTCATATACTATACCTAATTATGCTGCTTCTAGACTGTCTATGTCCCCTGCCTCTGCCTCGAGTGACATTTTGAACCTGCACTGATACTACATCACCTGTACCTCTTCCTCTAGGGCAATCTTTCTGTTTGTGCTCAGTAGATCTGCATCGTAAGCATGCTCCAGTAATCCACCAACAATCACCTGCATGTGATCTCCCATAATGTTGACATGTGACGGATATGAATCTTCAATTACCCGAAGCTGGTACACTAGCTGTAGACCCCTCTGGCCTCAACTGTTGGCTTTTCCTAGCTGAAAACGTTGGTCCAAAATCCCGTGATTGGAAAAACCTAGGCACTGTCCACCCCCTTTTACCTAATGTCTGGGCCACGCTAATTATCAATCTCCGGGGTGGCCCTTCTATCCTCTTTCTCTTTGACCTCTTTTCCACACTGATGGCTGATGATACTAACGTAGCAAAATCCTCAAGCTAAAGGGCGGTAACCATATTCCCCATATCATCATTAAGCCCATCCTCAAATCTACGACATTTGTCTGCCTCATCAGAAATGATTGCAGTTGCATATTTACTTAGTCTGGTGAATTCCATCTCATATTCAGCCACTGACATGTTTCCTTGCTTCAAGTCTTGAAACTCCCTTTTTTTTCATTCACATAAACTCTAGGCACATAGTTCTTGCTAAATTCTGCCTTGAAGAAGTTCTATAAAGGTGGTTTCGGTGTCTAGGGCTTTGATAAAATTGATTTCCACCAGTCATAGGCATGATCTTTTAAAAGGGACACTGCATATCTGACCTTTTGTTCCTCTGGACACTCAAGTTCCTCAAACACATTTTTTGTGGACTCCATCCAAAACTCTGAAGTTGTTGGGTCATCTTCCCTCCTTCCCATAAAATTTGTGGCCCTATATTTTCTCAGCTTATCAATTCGGGGTTTTGGCTGAGGTGGAGCTGGTTGTGGAACTGCTTGTACTATTCGTTGTAACAAATTTGCTATCTGCTCCATAAGATGTTCCTGTCCTAAATAAGCATGTCCCTCTGCACTCGGAGGAGCTACTACACTCGACCCAGAATCTCTCATTGATGGACGTTGTCTGAGATGGGCTAAGTCTGAAAGATTGTTACTCTGTTCGTCTTCCGACAAATCTTGTTTCGATCCCGAATCCATATCTACCTATAAACTAGAAGAAGGGAGCCAAGTCAGATAATTGCAGCATTTTATGCATATGCATGAGACACATATTCTATTTTACACCCACTGATTAAGAATCAATTAGCTTGAACTCTGATACCACTAAATGTAGCGCTTCCTTACCCTACAAGTCGTTAATAGGATATGGAAGTGTTACTAAGCTCATCTATTTTAAAACCAATGTTTAAATTATTGAATTTTTTTCGAGTTTATTTTTAGCGAAATATTTATTACTATATATTTTTTTTCTTTCCATTTCAATATATAACTAGTGATGGAAATATTTTGATTTAAAAGAACTCATTCAATTAAACCATAATATTTAGAAATATATTCACAATTAATAGAAGATATATAAAATTACAAAATGTATTCCTTATAAATCCTACATGCCACAAATTTACATCAAAAAATTCTTAAAATTTAATTTTTATAACATAATTTTCAAAACATACAAAATGAATTTGACTGCTGCAATCTGATCTTGGGGTTCTCTCGTCTTCGGTTGCCCTATCGGAACATCTACTTCTCTTTATCTGCACATGAAACACATGCGCTAAGCTACTAGATTAGTGATATGTTTGACAACTATCCAATAATTTCATAAATAATTATAAAATAAAATTTTAGAAACTACAATTAATTTATTAAGCATGCCAAATATTCAATTAATAATAAAACTAGTTTATTCATGCAAAAATATTTAATTCATCAATTATGACATTTCATTCATTAAGCATGCTTGAAATTTTAACAATACAAGATATACAATTTGAACTATCAATTTAATAATTTATATTTTTTTCTGTTATTTGTTTAATAGCCCATGACATCTTAGACCAGAATTAAATACTGGATACAGAGTTTCTGCTCTCCGGCAGTATACTCAGTGCCTATATAATTATTTTATAACTCGGCATTTAACACCTATATTTTCAATAACAACTCAGCATCTTTTTGGTGTATACGTAAATTCGAACTCAGAACTATTTCTTAATGCCTACGTAATTTTAACTCAACACTATTTCTTAGTTCCTACTTAAATTAAATCTTAGCACTATTATTTTTAGTGTCTATATTTTTACCCTTTTATTGGCATGCCAACTTATCCTAATTTCTAGTTCTCGACTAGATGTTATAGGGTTTAATTATATTTGTTACCTTTATTATTATTTACATAATTTTGTAGGTAACATTAATATAAATTCCATATAAATACAATAATTCTCATTAAATATTTTACAACCTCATACTTTCTCATTATCATTAAAACTATAAGAAAATCAATTAATATATTTTCTATCACAAAATTTCACAATCAACACATATTTACAAGATGTCCTATTCTGGACAACATTTCTGCCTTATCTTACCCTGTATTTTTCATTCATTTTTAGATGGAAATTAGACAAGTGATCAACTAACAAAATATAGGTACATGTCTTATATTTAATTTCCAACTTGAATCATATGAAAAAAATTTTGTAACAAAAGTTATGAATTTTCTTCTAAGCTATGTTCACTGCAATCTGCCTAGTATTTTTCTAGACAGATTTCTATCTTATATTTCTTTGTCTTTTTTCATTCATTTTTAGATGGAATTTGGACAAGTGATCAACTAACAAAATGTAGGTACATGTCTTATCTTTAATTTTCAACTAGAATCACATTACAAAGAAGTTTTTTGCAAACTTTATGAATTTTCTTTTAACCTATATTTACTATAATCTGCCTAGTATTTTTCTGGACAGATTTTTTGTTCAAATTTGGAGTCTATTTTTCACCTAATTCTAGCCCTATTCAGGTCTAATGATCTGAATGAAAGTTGAAGCCCTATGTCTTAACTTTACAACCCAATAATAATTACTCAAAAATAATTTCCAGAACTCAAGTTATATCCAGAAAACTAAACATTGTTCATAAGAAAAATTTTTCAGTACATCAATTAATTCATACAATTTTCATTTTCATGCATCAACCTCATATTCTAGTTTTTATTTTCACATTCATATCATCATTTAATCACCAGTTCATTACTCAATCAAATATCCATAATTTCATACACATCACAAAATCAAAATCAATATTTTTCTATATTCAATTTTTGCCAAATGTACATACCTCCAATTCTACTTCTCTTCACTTCTCTCTTCCTCCTAGCTTGCTTTCTCCTTGCCCTTACCTCCTCTTTGATTTTGATTCATGGATTGTTCACCTTTTTGGCCTAACAACAATTTTTTGACATTAATCAAGCACTTATCACGCTAATACACCCTTAATCACCATTAACATATTAATAACCCTAAATTACTAACTTTAATGACAATTAATCCCAAAATCAAAGAAAATAGAAGAAGAAAAGTGAGAAGATGAAAAAAATCTAAACTCACCTTTGATTATCTTCAAAATGATCAAAGTATTCTTTCTCTTTTTCTCTTCTTTCTTCCTTCCTCTTCCTTAGTTTAGCTCACTTTTCTTCACTTGTTTGATGATCTTACCTTAATCCCATTTTTTTTTCATCTAATCTTAGTTTGATTTGAAGAAAGAAAAAGAAGAATAAGTGGGGGAGGAAGAGCTCACAGAAAAAGAGAGAAAAGAGAGAGTATTTGCTTTGGTTAAGATGAGGAAGAAGAAGAATAATGACCAAAAATGGAAATTTGACTTTTTATAGTTGGATTAAGTGGGTGGTCATTATTTATGGCTAATCTTGTTTCCCATTGGTCCATTAATGTAAAACACTTTTACTTTATTTTAATCAAAAGAATATTCCTTTCCTTAGAGAAGGAATATTCTATTTTTATACTTTCTTAAAATATCTGTGCCAAAAACACTGCAATTTCTAATTTCGTTCAACTAAAAAATTATTTTTTTCCAAATTTTAATTCCACAGTTCAAAATTCTCAAGTAATAATATCCAAAATATATTTATTACATCTTATTATTATTGTAATTTTTTTTCATGTCCGAATTTAGATTCCGATAGGTTCGGCGCGCCAGATTTCGATCAACTGCGACCGTTGCCTAAATTACCGGGCATTACACAAACTCACTTGAGTAGCAGATTACAAAGAGAAACATTCACCAATCTATAATGCTCAAAAATTATGAGCAAATAAATTTTAACAGAATAAGAGTTCTATTGAAAATAATTAATGCACAAATGGCTACAACAAGATTTTGATTTAAGTAATTGTTTGTTCTCTTGTTCTGGATTCATAAATGACTTGCATTTATACTTCCTTAGCGAATTATAGTCGTTTGGATACCAACTCTTAATTTCACGTCTGATATGTTTCTCTTTCCTCATTCATGGTCGTGAATATCTGTGTCACAATCGTGAATGTTCTTCCAAGCCGTGGTCCAAGTGGTGACTCTGATCGTGAAGCATTCTGGATGGAATTGAAGTGTTTGATCATGGGCGTGACTTTATTCTTACTCCCTTTGTTGGATCACCAATGATTTTCTCCTTGGGTGATCTTTTGTCAATCTCCATTCCTTTGAGATCTCTTGCTTGTTATCCTCTTGAGTTGGAGGTAGAGAGTCATTTGATGTGAATTTTCTTGATCATTTTCTCCTTTTTCATTTTCAAGATCAAGTTTTTCCATTGTACCTACAACATCATCAAGAACACTACCTTTCATAAGATCAAACTTACTAGATTTATCAAAACAACATGCATATATTCTTCAACAACTAATGACTTTTTATTAAAGACTCTATAAGCTTTGCTAGTGGTGGAGTATCCTAAAAATATGCCCTCATTAGATTTAGAGGAAAATTTTCCAACGTTGTCCTTGGTATTCAATATGAAACACTTGCATCCAAATACTCTAAAGTATGATATCATGGGCTTTCTTCTATTCCATAATTCAAAAGAAGTTTTGTTTAAAAGAGGTCTTTTGAAAACTTGATTTGAAACATAACATGCAATATTTGTGGCTTCATCCCAAAAGTAAGTTGGTAATCCATACTCATTGAGCATTGTTCGAGTCATTTCAATTAAAGTTCAATTTTTCCTTTCGACCACCCCATTTTTTTAAGATGTCCTAGGAGATGAAAAATTTTGTAAAATGCCATGTTTTAGACAAAAATTATCAAAGTTTTCATTTTCAAATTATTTGCCACGATCACTTCTTATTTTTGAAATACAATATCCTTTTTCATTTTGAACTCTCTTAGCAAAGTTTTTGAAATTTTCAAAAGCATCACTCTTTTGAGCTAAGAAAATTACCCAAGTGAATCTAGAGTAGTCATCGATGATGATAAAGGTAAAGTATTTACCTCCTAAGCTAGCAACTCTAGTAGGTCCAAAAAGATCTAGATGCAAAAGTTGTAGAGGTTTTAAGGTACTTGCAATGTTTTTGGATTTGAATGATGACTTGTGTTGTTTTCCTCTTTGGCAAGGTTCACATGTCTTGTCTTTTTCAAAATTGACTTTTGGTAGTCCCTTTACCAGCTCTCCTTTGCTGAGGCTTTGAATTAAATCCATGCTAGCATGACCAAGCCTTTTATGCCACAACCAAGATTCATCACTAGTAGTCACAAGACACTTGGAGGAAAGGTTATATATTTTGTGTAAGTCTATTATGTAGGTATTGACATCTATACTTCCTTTAAATATCTCTTGGCCATTAATAGAGGTTACAAGACATTTGTTAGAAGTAAAGATTACTTGGTTTCTTTATCACATAATTGACTTACACTGAACAAGTTATGTTTCAAACCATCAACAAGTAAGACATCTTCAATGAAAGTAGTACCATTAATACCAATAGAGCCAATGCCAATTACCTTACCCTTAGCATTCTTTCCAAAGGTTACTTTACCTCCATCAATACTTTTGATGTCATTGAATAGTTCTTTGCCTTCGGTCATATGCCTTGAGCATCCACTATCTACTAGCCAAGCATTTTTATTTATTGTGGACTTGAGGCATACCTATAAAATGACAATTCAAGTATAGGTTTTAGGTACCCAAATGAGCTTGGGTCCTTGGGGGTTAGCACATGAATGATCCCAATGAGCCTTCCTTATCCAACAATTTTTATTTATATGACCAAATTTCATACAATAATTACATTGTTGAGCTCTAAATATGATTTTTGGTCTTACTATGCTTTTAACTACCATTTTCTATTAGGTAAAGTTTGTGAGCAATGTCATTCACATGCATGATGACTTGGTGCTTTCCTAGGTGCATGCTTTTTATACATAAAAGCATGATTGGCCTTTTGAGGTTTCCTTCTTAGGCTTACCAACCCTTGATCATTCCTTTTATGTATAGAAGATTTAGTGTATGTTGTGCACTTAGCCCTTAGGGCTGTTACTTCTAATGTGGAGATGTGGAGTTCAATTGACTGAACAAAAGTGGTCTTGTGAGATGAAGATGATGTTCCCTTAAATCCTAGACCATGTCTTATTAAAGGTGGTATTTGAGACACAATGAGAGTATCTAAACTCTCATTGCCCTTGTGAAATTTTGAAATGGAATTTCTAAGTTCCTCAACTTCATTTTTCAAAACATTGTTCTCTTTAAGCAAGGATTTAGTTGAAGGTCTTGAGGAGTACTCATCTAATGATTTTTGAAGAGATTCATTAAAAGATTTAAGCTCAAGATTTTCCTTTTCTAAAACTTCCATTTTGTTTTTCAAACTAGAAATGTTATTTTTATAAGTATTGAATTTACATCTATATTTTTCTGGTTCTAGATTCAATACCTCTATTAAACTTTGTTCATCATCATATTCACTATCACTATCATTATCATTACTATCATTATTGAATGAGTATGAGTAAAGTGATCACACCTTATCTGAGACGTGATCCTCTATAGCCATGAAGCATAGGTTGACCTCTTCACTTTCATTGTCATTTTTTTTGCTTGAAGAGCTTTCGTCATCCCATGTTGCTTTGTGACCTTTCTCCCCATTGTCTTTTTAGTATTTGTGTTTCTTGGGCCTTGAAAATTTTGGTTTGATATGTCCCTTCTTCCCACACTCATAGCACTTTACC
The DNA here is from genome assembly GCA_023653625.1 of Triadica sebifera. Lineage (NCBI taxonomy): Eukaryota > Viridiplantae > Streptophyta > Magnoliopsida > Malpighiales > Euphorbiaceae > Triadica > Triadica sebifera. The sequence goes on along the minus strand of CM042903.1, from coordinate 10,235,200 downwards.
TCCTCTTTATTCCTTTAAGAATCATTTAAGGAGTGTTTGAGATTTCTTTGCTTCAATTTTCGAGAGTTGCCCATTCTCTTTTCAATTATTCTTTTCAATCTTCTCGAGAGCATTGTTATGTCCTCATTTGCATCATCACTCTTTTCTTCATCATCTTCAACTTCTTCTTAAGATTTTGAAATAGAGGTTCGTAATGCTAGAGGCTTCCTTTTTTCTAGCTCGGCTTTGAGTTCTCTATCTCTCTTTACTGTCATTTGATGTGTTAGAAGTTTGCCAATAAGTACATCGGTATTCATGATGCTTATGTCTTTGTTGGCTTTTTCTATACCAGCAACTCTTGAACCTTAATCTTTGAGAGGAAGACTTCTCAGAATTTTATTGTTTACATCTTCCAAACTGAGGTGTTTCCCAAGCTTTCTCATGCCATTTATGATGGCAAGAAGACGGTTTGTCATAGCAGTGATTGACTTTCACCATCAACTTCTCTTCTGGTTGGTTGTGTCCATTCTTTCTGAACGCTATCCCAGACTTCAATTCCCTCACTATCGAGATATGTCTCAATTCGGAACTTCCAATGAGCGTAATTTGCTCCATCAAAGTAAGGCTTGAGACTTTGAAATGCTTCATTGGCCATTTCTTGACCTTTGCTAGTGCTTTTTAGGCTTCAATCCCAGACTAAGCTCTGATACCAAATGTTGCCCAGATAATGAACCAAGAAGAGGGGTTGAATTGGATATTAAAAATTGCTAACTTTTAAGTGCGGAGTAGAAAGTTAAATATAGTAGGGATATGAAGATATCACACAAGAAATTTATAGAGGTTCGGGTATTAACAAACCCTACTCATCTCCCCAATCTCAATTGGGAGTTTCACTAACACACTTAGTGTTACAATGGAGTTTTACAAGCTCACTTCCAACTATGGTGTTTCTATCAATGGCTCACACCTAACCCAGAAATTCCCTTGTGTTTTAATGGCTCACACAATAAACCAATTTTTTTGTATTTTATGACTCACACAAATAATCCTTACAAGACTCTTAACCCAATATACCCAAACTCACTTGAGTAGTAGATTACAAAGAGAAACACTCACCAATCTATAATGCTCAGATATTATGAGCAAATAGATTTTAACGGAGAATAAGAGTTCTGTTGAAAATAATTAATGCACAAATGGCTACTACAAGATTTTGATTTGAAGTAATTGTTTGTTCTCTTGTTCTGGATTCATAAATGACTTGCATTTATACTTCCTTAGCCAATTATAGCCATTTTGGATGCATTTAATGCGAAAATAGCCATTGCACCAACTCTTAATTTTGCGCCGGACATGTTTCTCTTTCCTCATTCACGGTCGTGAATATCTGTCTCACGGTCGTGAATGTTCTTCCAAGTCATGGTCCAAATGGTGACTCTAACTGTGAAGCATTCTGGAAGGAATTGAAGTGTTTGATCATGGGCGTGACTTTATTCTTTCATGGACATGAATATTCTTCCAAGCCATGGTCCAAGTGGTGACTCTGGCCATAAAGCTTTCTAAAGGAATTTGACATGTTATCTCACGGGCGTGACTATCTTTCACGGGCATGACTGATATGATCATTCACGATTGTTATGATTCTTTATGGCCGTGAACTTTAAATGTTGGAGAGTTGGCTCTAAGCTATATCACGGGCATGACATAAATAGTCACGGTCGTAAACATGCTATTTTTCCATTTTTTGACTTTCAAAATTAGTCTTCCATTCTTGCATCATATTCCATACCCTGTTCAATGAACATGGAACACAAGTATTGTTAAATACATTATAGCTATTTTATTTGTTAGTATCAAAATGATGAAAATACCCCTCAAGGTTCAACAATAATTAGTACCTCATATTCTTCATATTCATGTACTTGCTTAAACTCCTTCCAATCTTTCTCAGTGTTGAATTCATATAATTCTAATGGGGACTTTTGCTTGTATTTATTCTTTATGTACTTAACTACCAATTGGTACTTAAAATCCTTCCACCGTATTCCAACAGTTTTTAGTACAATATTTTTTTTATCATCTAGAATGTTGAACTCTTTCTGCAAAATAATATTTTAGATTAATTAGTTTTAATCATTTTTATCAAATTTGTTAATAATTTTGACGAAAAGTTACCTTGATATCTTCCCAAATTATATTCTTAATACCTTTATCCACTATATCCCAACTTTTTATCGTGATGTTCACATGAGAATGTGTTACAAGGCCAACATAGGAACTCAATATGTCGACGTATGTTCCTATTGGGCGATCAAACTCATTAAAACTATTGTCTTTTGTTTAATCCCCTTTATTCTTCATTTTTTGCACGTGGTAGCTCCCCTAGTTTTCCTTTTTATCATGCTACTTGATGACTCAGAATCTAGTTGTTCATTTGACATGATGTCTTGTAACATAAGCATAACAAAGACACATATTAGTATAAGCCACAATAATAACACTTTATTTCAATGGAAAATAAAAATAATAGATTTATTTGAGAAACAATAACAAAAGTTGGTAATTATGAGTATAAACCATGTTAATCATATTACATATTTCTAAATAAACTTACCATAAATATGTGTGCATCAATTATTGGTGATTTTCAATCCATAAGCTTTCAGTATGATCATCACGCATATAATTTGAATCTAAAATATCTTCCCTAACTAGCATAGGTAACCCGATAGGGGAGTCTCATCAAACTGATCATATTCTTCCTCATCTACCACATCATCGAAACCAACAATATGCTTCTTACCTTGAAGAACAATAGACCACTTACTATCGTCAGGGTCAACAATGTAAAATACTTGTTTGGCCTGTGAAGCAAGAATGAATGGATCATCTTGATAACCCAACTGGCTAAAATCAACCAAAGTGATTCCTAACCCATCCACTTGAACATCGCGTCAGTTTTTAATCCATTTACATCAGAGGAGAGGAATCCTGAATTCCCTGTAATCAAGCTCCCAAATGTCTTCAACTACACCATAATATGACATTGTAGCATCTATTGGCATGGTGTCTTTGGCACTAGAAAATTCTCATGATGAAGCTATCAAAGTAACTCTGCTATTTTGCATTGTGCTTTTGTCATATTGATGTTTAGTGTAAAAGGTATATTCGTTGATGTCACATCCTTCATAAGACCGTATATTCAACCTAGTTCCATAGGCTAACCATTTTATGGTATCAGTTACATCCTCTAGCACTTTTGATAACTAACGCAATTCTCAGTCTTTAAACCATCAAATAAAAGAACGATTATGTTCATTTGTCAACCATATTTCACCTTTGGATTGATTCAGATGCCTTAAAATGGACATGTTCTCTTCTAAATATGGATGAACCTATGTGAGGTGGTGCAACACAAGGAGGTGTTTTCTTATGCATCCGAGCACCGGGTAATACCATTTTAAATCCAATTGTTCCTCTACCTCCAAGTTTTCCCTCATGATGAGACTTAGAAATGCCAATAGGTTCAACACCTGACAAGTAGTTTGTGAAAAATTCAATACCCTCCTCAACTGAGTAACCTTCAATAATACTACCTTCTGGTCGATATTGGTTCCTTACATGCCCTTTTAAGATACCCATGAATCTATCAAAAGGATATATACCTCAAATATACTGGACTGCACAATTTAATCTCTCTTACAAGATGACCAACCAAATGCACCATTATGTCAAAAGAAGGAAAATGGAAAATATATTTCAATTTGACATAGAGTAACAACAATATTGGCTTACAACTCATCCAAATTCTCTAGATCAACCACCTTACAAAAAATTGCGTTGAAGAAAAAATAAAGTCTTGTAATAACACTCCTCACATGATTTGGTAGTTTGCCTCGAATTGCTATCTGTAAACATTGTTGCATCAAAACATGACAATCATGAGACTTCATACCTATCAACTTCAATTCTTTCATTGACACAAGACTTTTTATATTTGATGAAAATCCATATAGAACTTTAACACCATAAAGACACTCACAAAAGCTTATTTTCGCTTTTTTAGACAACGTATAACAAGCCGGGGGAAGATATGTTTGTTTTCCTGTATCTTGAAGTGCTAACTCCATCTGTATGCCTATTTCTAATATGTCCTTTCTAACTTTGATACCATCTTTTGTTTTTCCCAGTATATTCAACAATATCCCTATTATAACAGCACAAACATTTTTCTCCGCGTGTATAACATCAATACAATGACAAACCAATAAGCATTCCCAACATGGAAGATCCTATAATATAAATCTCTTTTTCTAAGGACCTTTTTGAGCAGGCTTAAAAGGTTTGCCAAATGTATTATCGATATCTCTAATTCGTTCATAAACCTCATTTCCTATAACGGCAAACGAGCTACTCATATAAATATTTTTCTGGCTATGATTTAAATGTTGGTCCATTGTATTGTCTTCATAAATCAGACACGATTTTTCTCCTTTCACGGTGTACCCAGATAAGTTACCGTAAGCCAAAAAATCATTTATAGTGCAAAATATCATGGCATGTAAGGTAAACATGCTTTCACTGTATGTATCATACACTAGCACACTTTCATCCCTCAACAGTTTCAAATCATCAATAAGTGATACAAGGTAAACATCAATATCATTTTACGGTTGTTTAGGCCCTAATATCATTTCCAGTTGACAACATAATATACTTTCGCTTCATAGTCAGCCAAGGAGGTAGATTATAAACCGCAAGAAGAACTGGCCATGTGCTATATTTATTATTGAGTGTGTCATGGGGGTTGATTCCATCTGTACAAAGTCCAAGCCTCAGATTCATAACTTCACCACCAAATCCAGGGAACGTTCTATCAATTGTTCTCCACTATGGAGAATTTGTAGGATGTCTCAGTTTTCCATCATGATTTCTGCCTTCTGCATGCCACCTTAAGTTTTTTTGCATCTTTTCCATTTGCAAACAAGCATGTGAATCATGGTATTATAGTAAATACCATAATACTTTAGTTGAAGACCCTTTTTTTATCCTCGGAAGAAACTTTCCCACGTTTTTAACGTCACGCCCCACACCATGGACACTCATGTAAGTCTTTATATTCATTTCGGTACAATATACAATCATTTGAACATACATGTATCTTCTTATATTTCATACCCATGGAACACAACATTTTCTTAGCCTCATATGTAGATGTGGGAAGCTCGTTTTCCTCCGAAAGCATGTCTTGCAATGGTTCTAATAGTGTCATGAAACTCTTATCAGCTGATTGACCTAGTAAACGAGTATAACATGTGCTAGTCTATCCAGATTAACAATGTCCTATCTTGTTAATCCTATGACTGGGGATAATTTAGGTATAAATACAATTACACATGATAGGAATTTCATCATCATGATCTTATCATGAATTACTTTATGTTGTGTTACATACCAAGGATTTCATTAAACGGTTTCAAGGCTATATCAATTCATATGCAATGAAACCCTATAATGAAAATGTCTTTTATTAATAATAAAAGAGTATATCAAGTGCCTAAGGTGATTGTCTTTAGGTCACCTCTCTAACAATCTCCCTTTTATACTAAATCCAACCGCCTTTATACATTATACCATAGGCAAGTATATGACTATCATGTTTCTTTTAGAGAAGAGGCTTAGTGAGAAGATCAGTTATATTCTGATTAGTGGGAACTCTCTCTATCTTATCATCATGTCTACCAATGATATCCCAAATCAAATGGTAACATTTGAGAACATGCTTAGATCTTTGATGAGAGCGTGCCTTTGCCTATGCAATGGCTCCATTGTTATCACAATACAAGGGTACTAGATCAACAATGCTAGGAACCACTTCTAACTCTGTGATGAATTTCTTTATCCAAACCGCTTCCTTAGCTACTTCAGAAATGGTAATATATCTGCTTCAGTTGTGAAAATCTGTAGTTGTCTCTTGTTTGGAACTCTTCCAACTGACTGCTCCACCATTTAACATGAAAAGATATCCTGATTGGGACTTGAAATCATCCTTATCAGTTTGGAACCTAGCGTCTATAAACCCGCTTACTTTAAGCTCACCACTTCTATAAACCAAGAATGCATCCTTAGTTTTCTCAAGTACTTAAGGATATTCTTGACAACCACCCAATGGCCCCTGCCAGGATCTGACTGATTTATGCTTGTGACACTCAGAGCATATGATTCATTAGGTGTAGTACATAACATAGTATACATGATTGATCCAATAGCCAAAGCATATGGAATCTTACTAATGTGTGTCCGTTCATCCTGTATCTTTGGATGCATGGAATTAGAGAAGGTAATCCCATAATTCATTAGAATTAATCCTCTCTTATACTGATCCATTTTAAAGCTCTCTAGCATCTTATCTATATATGTAGACTGAGAAAGACCAAGCAACCTTTTAAATCTATCTCTATATATCTTTATCCCCAGTATGTAGGTCACTTCTCCAAGGTCTTTCATGGAGGAATTCTTAGAAAGCCAAATTTTGACTGATTGAAGAACTGAGACATTGTTTCCTATAAGAAGTATGTCATCTACATAAAATACTAGGAATACGATTGCACTCTCACTAACCTTCTTGTAAACACAAGGTTCATCCACATTTTGTGAGAAACTAAGCACTTCGATTGTCTTATCAAATAGGATGTTCCAACTCCTAGATGCTTGCTTCAATCCATAAATTGATCTTTGTAATTTGCATACCTTTTTTCCATCACTTGATGTGAAACCCTCAGTTTATGTCATGTACACATCCTCAGTTAGATTTTCATTAAGAAAAATTTTTTTCACATCCATTTGCCAAATCTCATAATCATTATGAGCAGCAATGGCTAGGAGTATCCTGATGTATTTAAGCATAGCAACTGGAGAAAAAGTTTCATCATTGTCAACACCTTGTCTTTAACGGTATCCTTTAGCTAGCAGCCTAGCTTTATAGGTAACTATATTACCTTCCATGTCAATCTTCTTCTTGAAGACCCATTTGCACCTAATAGGTTTAATCCCTTCAGGTGGGTCAACCAAAGTCCACACTGGGTTTTCAAACATGGATTCCATCTCTGACTGCATGTCTTTTAGCCATTTGTCAGATTTTAAACAATTCAAAATTTCTTCATAGGTAGTAGGCTCATCATCCTCTATGAGAAAATACGTCATTTTGTTCACTTATGAGAAATCCATATCTCTCAGGAACAATGCATATCCTACATGATCTACAAAAATCTTGTGTTTCAGAAGGCATAGTTGTTACTTCATCTCTATGAGTAACATATTCGAGTTCTGTCAGTTGATATGCATCTGTTTGAGCATCTTGAACTTCATCAATTTCAATCTTGCTCCCATTATCTACTTTTAGAAGAAACTCTTTCTCTAAGAAGATAACATGTTTTGAAACAAACACCTTTTGTTCTAAAGTGTGGTAGAATTGATATCCAAATGACTCTTTTGGATATCCCATAAATAGAGACTTATCAAACTTAGCTTTTAGCTCATTTGACATTGTCTGCTTCACATAAGCAGGACAACCCCATACTTTGAAATGAGAAATAATACGTCTCTTTTTAGTCCATATCTCATATGGAGTAATCTCAACTGACTTAGAAGGGACTCTGTTTAATATATAAACAGAAGTCTCTAGTGCATGACCCTAAAAGGACTTAGGCAATTCTAAAAAGCTCATCATTGACCTCACCATGCCTAGCAAGATTCAATTTCTCCTTTTAGCCATACCATTATGTTAAACCTTGAGGGGTATTTCCGTCATTTTGATGATAACAAATAAAATAGCAATAATATGTTTAACATACTTGTTTTCTAAGTTTATTGAACAGGGTATGGAATATGATAGCAAGAATGGAGAATGGAAGACTAATCTTAAAAAGACAAAAAAATGAAGAAATAGCATGTTCACGCCCGTGACCTTATATGTCACACCTGTGATGAAGGTTAGCGTCAACTATCCAACATTTAAAATTCATGGCCATGAAGAATAATAGCAACCGTGAATGATCATATGAGTCACGCCCGTGAAATAAAGCCACGCCCATGAAAAGACATGGCAAATTCTTCCAGAGAGCTTTATGGCTAGAGTCACCACTTGGACCACGGCCAGGAAGATTGTTCAAACCCGTGAAGACATAATGTCACGCCCGTGATCAAACACTTCAAATCCTTCTAGAATGCTTCACGACCAAAGTCACCACTCAAGTAACGGCTTGGATGAACAGTCACGACCGTGACAACCTTAATCATGACCGTGAAAGAGGAAAGAGAAACATGTCAGGCGCAAAAACAATAGTTGGTACAATGGCTATTTCTGCATTAAATGCAATCAAACGACTATAATTCGCCATGGAAGTATAAATGCAAGTCATTTATGAATCCAAAATAAGAAAATAGCTAATACTTCGAATCAAAATCTTGTTGTAAGCCATTTGTGCATTTAATACTTTCAAAACAAACATTTATTCACTGTGAAAATCTTTTTGCTCATTATTCTTTGAGCATTAAAAATATCTAGTCGAGAACTAGAAATTAGGATAAGTTGACACGCCAATAAAATGGTAGAAATGTAGGCACTAGAAAATAGTGATGAGATTTAATTTATGTAGGCATTAAAAAAATAGTGTTGAGATTTAATTTATGTAGTCACTGATAAATAGTGTTGAGTTTATAATTTACATAGGTACTAAAAATGAGTTGAGTTATTACTGACAATAGGCATTAAACGTCGTGCTATCAAATAATTAAGTAGGTGTCGAGTATACTGTTAAAGAGCAAAAACTTTGTATCAATTGTTTAGTTCCAGTCTTAGATGTCGTGAGCTATCAAATAAATGTAAATTATTAAAATGATTGTCTTGTATTATTATTAATAAAGTTTAGCATGGTTAATGAATGAAATGATATAATTGATTAATTATACATTTTGTATGATTTTTTTAGTTTTTATTTAATTTCAATGTTTTGGCATACTTAGAAAATTTATTGTAATTGATACAAATTTTATTTTAGGGATATTTATATAAATATTGGATAGTTACCAAATGTACCACTAAGCTAGTAGACACACACAGGTTAGTAGAAGTAGCTGTTGCATTAGGACTAACCGAAGAAAGGGAAATTGTAAGGTCAAATTGTAACAATTTATTTTTTTAATATATTTTAGGTATTATATTGTATAATTATATTTTAAGATTTTCTTTTTGTTGTAAATTTGTGGCATGTAGGATTTACAAAAGTGTGAATTTGTAATTAATATATTTGGTATTATTTAGAAATGTATTTCTTAATATTTTAAATTAATGAATGAGTACTCTTAAATCAAAATATTTACTTTACTTGTTACATATTTAAACGATATAATAAATAAAAAAATATAGTAATAAATATTTCGCTAGTAATAAACTTGAAAATTTAAAAAAATAATAATTTGAGCATTGATTTTCAAATAATGAGCTTGGTAGCATTTCCCTATAATATTAATGGCTAGTATGGTAAGAGAGCGCTATATTTAGTGGTATCAAATTCAGGCTAATTGATTCTCAAATGGTAGTTGTAAAATAGAAAGCGTGTCTCATGCATATGCATAAAAATGCTGCAATGATCTGATTTGGATCCCTTCTTCTAGTTTATAGGTAGATACGAATTTGGGATCGAAACAAGATTTCTCATAAGATGAACTGAGTAACAGTCTTTCAGACTTAGCAGATCTTGGACAACCTTCGTCAATGAGAGATTCTGGGCAGGGTGTAGTAGCTCCGCCTAGAGCAGAGGGACGGGCTAATTTAGGACATGAACCTCTTATAGAGCAAATAACAAATTTGTTGCAATAGATAGTACAAGTAGTTTAACAACCAGCTCCACCTCCTCCTCCACCTTAGCCAAAACCCCGAATTAATAAGCTAAGAAAATATGGGGTCACATATTTTATGGGAAGGAGAGAGGATGACCCAACAACATTAGAGTTTTGGATAGAATCGATATAATGGGTGTTTGAGGAGCTAGAGTGTCCAGAGGAACAGAAAGTCAGGTATGCAGTGTCCTTTCTAAGAGATCATGTCTATGACTAGTAGAAATCAATTTTATGAAAGCCCCAGACACGGAAACCACCTTCATGGATTTTATTATAGGCAAAATTTAGTAAGAAATATGTGCCTAGAGTCTATGTTAATGAAAAAATAGGGAGTTTTAAGACATAAAGCAAGGAAGCATGTCAATGGAAAAATAAGAGATGAAATTCATCAGACTGAGTAAATATGCAACTAGAATAATTGCTAATGAGGCAGATAGGTGCCATAGATTTGAGAATGGGCTTAATGATGATATTAGAAATATGGTTGTCGCCCTTCAGCTTGAGGATTTTGCTACACTAGTATCCTTGCCCATCAGTGTGGAAAAAAGGTTAAAGACAAAAAGGATAGAAGAGTCACCATGGAGATCAATAATTAGCATGGCCTAGACATCCAGTAAAAGGGGACGAATAGTGCCTAGGTTTTTCCAGTCACGAAATTTTGCACCAACTTTTTCAGCTAGGCAAAGCCAACAGTCAAGGCTAGAAAGGTCTACAACTAGTACACCAACTTCAAGTAACATGAGATTTTTATCTGTCACATGTCAGCATTATGGAAGATCACATGCAAGTGATTATTGGTGGATCACTAGAGCATGCTTATGATACGGATCTACTGAGCACAAATAGAAAGATTGCCTAGAAAAAGAGGTACAGGTGGTGTAGTATCAGTTCAGGTTTAGAATTTCACTTGAGGCAGAGGTAGGGGACATGGACAGTTTAGAAGCGGCAAGATTGATCTGAGTGTATCAAAATCAGTGAATAAAGCAGAAGGTAGTCGAGCTCCAACCCGAGCATATGCCATAAGAACTCGTGAGGAGCAGGATGCCCCAGATGTCATTATCGGTAAATTTTATTTTTATGATACTGATTTATTTGCACCGATATATTCAAGTTCCACACATTCATATTTATGCATGTCACCACCTAGTCAGGGTAATATGGTAGCAAAGGAATTATATTATGATATATTAGTGACAAATCCTTTGGGTCATGGAGTGAAAGTTAGTTGAGTCTATAAAAACAGTCCAGTAAAGGCTCAAAATGTAGAATTCCCAACTGAACTGATAAAGTTGTCATTTCATGAGTTTGATGCAATATTGAGGATGAATTGGTTAACTTAGTATATGGTAGTGGTCGATTGTTAGTATAGGAGAGTGACTTTCAAGAATTCAGGGCATGATGACTGTGACGCCCAACTTATATATTAGGGATAATCCCACATATATAAGAAGGATGCCACAAGCTTAACTCGATAAATCTGTTCGAATTAAATTTTTTTCATTTTAAATAACTTAATCTATTTATTTATATTGGTTTAGGCAAGTTGTTCTAATTAATAATATATATTTATCCTTATATTGTATACACATATGGCACCTGATTAGGTTACATAATTATTTACATACACAATATTAATATATGAGACATGTCTACCACACCATATACATAGTCAAACTAAAAAAATAATAATAGATAACCAACCATCTAACTATGCTTCTTGTGTCTCTGCTGATATGAGCTTGGACTTCTTTCTGATCAACTCCACTATCTACTATCTACAACTTCAATTCCTGCGTGAGAAGAACTCACGCTAAGCTATCTCTAGCTTAGTGGTACATATAAGTATTAAAATTTTTCCCAAACAGTCACACAAATGCATGTCTCAAATAAAATCATGGCATATCAAATTTTATTGCATATTTGTCATATAAAATAAATAAATACATAATATAAAAAAATAAAAAATAACATTATTCAATAATTAAATTTGCACCACCTCATATAAGCATTTTACACTTTGTTAATTACATCAATTAATTAAATTTCATATTTTATTCTATGAATTATTAGCCCAAAATCTCGTTCCCGGACTGTCCGGATACGGGGTTTGAAATAGGGGCACTCGCAGAGCTTAAACCACCATACTCACTATAATCTCAAGTCAAGGGCGCTCACGGAGCTTCAGCCACCTTGACCTAGTATAATCATTTATCTGTATGTAATTAGGATCAGGGGCGCTCTCGGAGCTATAGCCACCCTGTCCTTAAATCATATCAATGTCGATACCGAAACTTTCCCCTAATGGTGCACCATCTATCCTATGTCAGTTCTCAGGTAGAGAAATGAGCAATTAACACCACTAATTACTTGTTTCTATAGCCAATACTCATTTCATATTAACATAATAATATAAATACAATTTCTTTCAAACCCGTATAATAGCATGATATTTTATCAAATATTAGCATAATGTTAAGTTCATAGTTAATAACATTTCTATAATGTTAAAACATGCCATAATATATTATTTCATCATGGTGACAAATAATTCATGTCATGCTACAATCATGCATAAGGGGCAAACTAGAATAATTATATGTACAAACCTCTGTACAAACCTCGATAGGATTTTTCTTTTTCAAAATATAAACTTAGAGCTTGTTTACTTTTGTTGTTCTTCTTGTGAAAAAGAAGGATGACACTTTAGTGATCGTTATGCTTCCAGACAACTAAAGCCTCATGAGAGAAATTATCCGACACATGATCTGGAACTAGTAGTCATTGTGTTTGCATTGAAAATATGACGACACTACTTGTATGGCGAGCAATGTTATATCTATACAGACCATAAAAGTTTGAAATATTTACCTTCACAAAAGGAACTCAATTTGAGACAGAGGCGATGACTAAAATTGATCAAAGACTACAATTGTATCATTGACTATCAGCTGGGTTAGTGATCGCTTATGCTTCCAGACAACTAAAGCCTCATGAGAGAAATTATCTGACACATGATCTGGAACTAGTAGTCATTGTGTTTGCATTGAAAATATGGCGACACTACTTGTATGGCGAGCAATGTTATATCTATACAGACCATAAAAGTTTGAAATATTTACCTTCACAAAAGGAACTCAATTTGAGACAGAGGCGATGACTAGAATTGATCAAAGACTACAATTGTATCATTGACTATCAGCTGGGTAAGACCAATGTGGTAGCTGATGCTTTTAGTAGAAAAATTTTGGCAGTTAAACGTTAAAACTTAAATTTATTAACTGAACAAGATTAAATAGCTAAAAACAAAATAATAAGTAATTTATATATTATTTTGGCAGAACTGTGGATTCAACCCACATTGATTCAACAAGTAAAGGACAATCAGAAGCAGAACACAAAATTAAAGAAAATCTTTGAAATGGTTAAAAAGGGTGAAAAACTAGAATTTACTATTGAAGTAGATGGGAGTTTAAGACATAAAGGTAGGTTATATGTGCTAGACATACCAGAATTGAAACAAGATATTTTGAAAGAGGCTCACAATGTTATTTATTCAATGCACTCGAGAAGCAACATAATGTATTATTATTTGAAGGCATATTACTGGTGGCTAGGAATGAAAAGATATATCACGGAGCATACTACTAGATGTTTAACTTGTTAGCAAGTGAAAGCTGAGCATCAAGTACCAAGTAGATTATTGCAGTCAATTTTGATTCTGGAGTGGAAATGAGAAAGATTTACAATGGATTTTGTTTCTGGTTGGCCTTTGAAAGAAAAGAGTCATGATGTAGCATGGGTAGTGGTGGACCAACTCACCAAATCAGCCCATTTTCTATCGATCAAGATGGATTATCCACTTAACCATTTGGCAGAGATCTATGTTAATGAGATAATCCGTCTACATGGTGTGCCAGTTTCAATCATCTCAGATTGAGACCCGAGGTTCACTTCACAATTCTGGAAAAGTTTGAATCAAGCAATAGGTACTCAACTCAATTTCAGCATAACTTTCCACCCACAAACAAATGGATAATTAGAGAGGGTCATACAAATATTGGAAGATATGTTGAGGAGTTATGTGATGGAATTTAAAGGCAGTTGGGACAAATATCTTCCATTGATAAAATTTACCTACAATAATAGTTACCAAACCAATATCATTATGACACCATATGAAGCCTTGTATGGGAGGAAATGAAGAATGCCTTTATGTTGGACTGAGTTTAGTGAAAAGAAAGTAGTGGGTCCGGAGTTAGTACAATAGACAGAGGAAAAAGTGACAGTAATAACATATAGGCTAAAAGCTACTGTTGATAGACAGAAATCATACACAGATTTGAAATGGAGGGATATTGAGTATACAGTTGGTGATAAAGTATTCTTAAAAGTCTCAACTTGGAAAAAGGATTTCCTATTTAGAAAGAAAGGAAAGTTGAATCCTACGTTTATAGGACCATATGAGGTACTTGAATGCATAGGTCTTATGGTGTACAAATTAGCTCTACCACTAGAGTTAGACAAGATTTACAACGTATTCCATGTGTCCATGTTGAGAAGATATTGATTGGATCCATCTCATATCATATCAGCAGAACCTATAGAGATATGACCAAATCTAACTTATGAAGAGAAGCCATTGGAAATTCTATCTCGAGAAATGAAGGAGCTACGAAATAAGAAGGTACCATTGGTAAAGGTTATGTGGAAAAATCATAATTCGGAAGATGCGACTTGGGAAAATGAAGAGGTGATCGGATCCATCTCATATCATCTCCTTGGAGGTTTTCTTCTTCTTCGTTTGTGTGGATACTCTTAAAGGCAATCCTAGCTTTGGATTGTTGTGATTTGCTACAACCCAACAAAGAAGAAAAAGCTCACAACTTGGAAATCAAGAGTTGCAAACAAAGGTAATCAACTTCTCCCATATTGATGGTATGATCCGATATTTAAGCTGTTCCATGGTATTGAGTTCAATTAATTTTAATTTTATGTTATACCATGTATGTGATGCATGATGTTGTTGGGCAAACTTAAGCCTGCTCTTCACGAATATGGTCAAACCATCAAAATATGATTTCATGATTAAGGAGCCGGCTTTAACTAGTGACATTGTCTTGTTGGGAAAACCTAAGGTCAATGTGAAGTAGAGGCAGGTAAGGAAGCAATTTGGATAAAAAATTTTATCACAGAGTTAGAAGTGGTTCTTAGCATTGTTGATCCAATACCTTTGTGTTGTGATAACAATAGAGCCATTGCACAAGCAAATGAGCCACAGTCTAATCAAAGATCCAAGCATCTTCTTAGATGTTACCATCTGATTTGGGAGATCATAGGTAGACATGATGTAAAGATAGAGAGAGTTCCCACTTATCAGAATATAGCTGATCCTCTTAATAAGCTACTTCCCCAAAAGAAACATGATAGTCATATAGTCGCCTATGGTATAATGTATAAAGACGATTAACTTTAGTGCAAGAAGGAGATTGTTAGAGAGGTTCCCTAAAGGCAATCACCTTAGGCACTTGATGTAATAATTTATTATTAATAAAAGACATTTTCATTATATGGTATTCATTGCATATGAATTGACATAGATCTTAAACCATTTAATGAAGTCCTTGGTATGTAACACATCATGAAGGAATTCATGGTGAGATCATGATGATGAGATTGCTATTATGTGTAATTGTATTTATACCTAAATAATTCATAGTCATAGGATTAATAAGATAAGACATTGTTAATCCGGATAGACAAACACATGTTATACTCCATGACTAGGTCAAACAGTTGATGTCATAAGTTGATAACATGAGATGTTTAGAGTTAACATGTGGATGCTCGCTAAGAGTAACAAGTACATTTGATGACTTGCAATGAGACAATCACATGGATATCTATTAAATATTAGTGATAATCTCATTATAGCAATGGTGCAAGTATCCTTAGACTTGAGATACTCGAAGTTATTTTGGATACTAAATCCTATACTTTGACTCCATTCCTTGTTGCCTCTGAAGAGGTCCCTCATAGGGAGGTGATTAGGTATAGCATGAGGTTTTCGAAGGTAGTTGAGTAGAAGAAGAGTATACATATGGCCTCTTCTAGAGATCATTACTTGGAAATCCTTGGCCAAGGTGGACATGTCTTGAAAAAGGTATTCAAGAAAATATCTAATCAGAGTAATGAGTTTGATAGATAAGAACTAATATCATTTGAACTAGATGTGATGTAGTTAGTTTAGTGGAAGTTGACACACTGTCCATGCTCTAAACCAAATGAGGTATAATTTGGTGAAAGGAAGAATTGCACGGTAATTGTCTATGGAAGGGTTAAAAGTCAAACCACCGACTTTCTACTTAATTGGATGGTCATGATGTGTTGCCAGATACCGCTCATAATTTGCTAAGTCATGGAAAATTAATTAGAAATTCATTATGGTTCAAAAGTGTTTGACTTATAGAATCCTAATTGAATTAGGATTTCTCCCGAGACTTGAGTTGTCAACATGACCAGAAAAGCTATTAGGTCACACGCATAGTGGGAATGAAGAAAATGTAAAATGGGTTTTGGATAAGATCAAAATGAGAAATAAAGAGAATTAGACCTTTTACAAAAGTTATAAAAATGGGTCAAATCCAAATTGGATTAGAATGGTTGACTTGGTCAACATTGGGCCTTATACCTTAGAAAAATGGGTCCATTAGGACTTTTCCTTTTCCTACCCTAAAGGGGATTAGAAAGTTTATAAATACTCCTTTTAAGGAGTCAATTTCGTGGCTAGCCCATTAAGAAAAATAAGAGTTATTTTTCTTCTCTCCCTTTTCTCTTTCATATGATAATTTTTCATAGCACTTTGGACCTTTGTTACCCCATCTCCTTGGAAGTTTTCTTCTTCTTCATTTGCATAGATACTCTTAGAGGAAATCCTAACTTTGGATAGTTATGGTTTGCTACAACCAAACAAAGAAAGAAAAGCTCACAACTTGGAAGATCAAGAGTTGCAAACAAAGGTAATAAACTTCTCCCATATTAATGGTATGATTCGATTTTAATGTTCATAGGGCGTTCCATGGTTTTGGGTTCAATTAATGTTAATTTTCCACTGTTCCATGTATGTGATGCATGAACCCAACAAAGGTATTAGTCCCACACTATGTAAATTAAATTCAGATTTAATTGAAGTATCAATGAGATTGATTGTTAAAGAACAACTTGGATTCCCTTTTTCCTTTAAGAATGATTTGGATTCCGTTTGGCCTAAATTTTTACTTCTAATTCAATGACATGTTAATGTGGTGATATTATATGCTTTTGATGATAATTAAAAGGTTTGAACTTGATTTAAACATGAAATTCAATGTTATGCATAGTTGTTGAATTTCTAGGGTTTATGAAACCTAGTTATGCTAATTGAGTTGTTTGAGGGGCTGTTCGAATTTGATTTATTAATTTTATTAATCAAACATGTTTATGAAATATTTAGAATGTGTTTTAACTGTTGGACTGCACCTATAATGATACAAAAATCATTTTTGATCAAGGAACAAACAAAACATGTAACTAGGTTGAAAACCTTACCATGTGATAGGACTGTTTTGTGTTGTTTAATTTAATGGAATTTAACTTAGTCATCAAAACCTTAATTAATGTTTATGAGATATTCATGATGTTATTTTGATATCAATTTCATGCTGGAGTCGAATTAAATTCGTGGTTAAATTCCTAAAGAATCCTAATTCATGTATGATTCAATTTAAGCAATTTTTGTGTAATTGGTTTGCTAGGTAAATGATGAATGATTTAGATTGTCTAATAAAATAATTTAATTAGTTTAAACTGATTATAAGTTTCTTATAATGATGATAATGAATTCTGAAAATTTGGGAATTTTTAAATGAAATTTGATTTGAATTTGAAAAGGGTTTTCAAAGTCATAGTTTGACTAGGATTCTAGTATGCAATTGTAACTAGGATTGTTTAATCCTATTTGGCAAAAAATAATAACTAATTAAGGTAATTTAATTATAAAATAATTACTAGTCATGCTTAATTTAATATTTAATGTGATTTAATTAATAAATTCGAATTTAATATTGCATGCATTAAATTGGAAGTAACCTAGCTAGCAAAGTAGACAATTTTAGGAAACTTTTTGATATGTTCAAATGTATGCCTAAAATGCTTGATTTTCATTTAAAAAGAGTTCCTAAATGTTTATATGATTATTTAATAAGATTAAATAATGATTTTATGATGAATTTCATTAAGGCCAAGCAATTAAAACAATGTTTCAAGAATTGAAACAAAGGGGACCCAAATTGTTACTTTAATGGATTACCTTTATTTATGCATTAGAGAATGAATGCTAGGGGTGTATGGAATGGAATGATGGTATGATTATGGACTTGACCAATGTGATTGATCATGCATGAAATTTTATTTTTTGGTAAATAGTGCCTGCGAGTCCCTACCTTTTCTATTCTATCTATTGTATTTCTCTTCTCATCTTACTCCCCTCAAATGAAACTTAAGGTTTTCTTATGAATAATTTAAGTAACTAGATTACATAGATTATAATAGAATTGAAGTACAAAGGAGCAAGAAGCCAAAGAGATGGTGCCAAAAGCAAAGAAGCATTAGAATAGGAAATTGTTTTCTATTTTGGTGTTGTAATTTCATGCATCTACCAAGGTGAGATCTAATCAATCCTTTCTTGGCTTGAAGGATTGATGTTAGATTATGTCCATAATCATAACCATATAATTCGTGTAATTATCTTATATATCTATATGTAATGAATGGATATATAATGCCTGCCAAATTGACATGATGAGACTTAAAATTAAAGAAATCCCTTATTAATAATATTAAGGTCAATGCCTTCCATTAATATGGTAAGAACTACAGTTCTTTTAGAATCTGAGTTGTTGGGAAAATCTAAGCCCGCTCTATAGGAATATGTTCAAACCATCAAAATATGATTTCATGATTAATGGCTGACTTTAACTAGTTACATTGACTTGTTGGGAAAACCCAAGGTCAATGTGAATTAGAGGCAAAGTTGGGTAAGTGTACAGGAGATGTGCACATATCAAGAGTTGATAGCCCAATGATTCAATAGTTGCATAGAGGATGCAATTGGTATGAGATACCTATCAATTGACCTAAGATGGCTTGTTGGGCGAACCCAAGGTCATTCTTAGTGATGTTAGATACTGACCCATTAGGAGAGCTTTTAACGAGTTCTCTTGGATTTATAGTGAGGGTTATGGGTTCGCAATAAAATAGTGGGAGTTATAATGCACGTTTATTAAAAACCTAATATTCATGCATTTAGTACATTCTCTAACATGATCTTTCTTTACATCTAGGTTGCTAGAATCATGTCATCAAACATGAACTTATGCTCAATTCTCAAATCTAACAAATTGACTGGCCCGAACTTCCTAGATTGGCTAAGGAATTTGAGAATAGTTCTCAAAGACGAAAAGATAGCCTATGTCTTGGAGGAGCCATTTCCCCCCTCCTATTGATAATGCATCTGTTGATGAATAGTTGGTAAACAAAAAGCAAGTGGATGATAGTGAATTGGTGGGTTGCATTATGCTCGCCCCTATATTTCCCGAGCTTCAAAAATATCATGATAATATGGATGCTAATACCATTGTGTATCATCTTAGGGAGATTTTTGATGAGCAAGCTCGAATCGAGCAATATGAGATATCCAAGTTGCTCTTTTGCTCCAAGATGATAAAGGGGACTTCTCTAGTGCAATGCAACATGCATTGAATTTGAATGGGTACAATAAGCAATTGGCTACCTTGGAGTTTGTAATGGATCATGAGTTAAGTATAAACTTAATTCTTTAAAGTTTGCTTGATAGTTGTGCACACTTTGTGTTAACCTATTAGATGAACAAGATATTCACTTCGATGTTCGAATTGATCAATATGCTCAAAACAGCTGAGCTTTCTGTCAACAAAGAGCAAAAGACTGGGATGCTAATGGACACTTCTGGTTCTTCTAAGAAAAGGAAGGACAAGTTAAGAAGAAGAAGTCCATAAAGACCCGAGAAGGCATGAAGAAGAAGGGAAAAAAGATTGCTTCGAAAAGGACATACTTCCATTATGGCAAGACTAGCCATTGGAAGAGGAATTGCAAGACCTATCTGGAGTCTTTAAAGAAGGAGAAGGATGAGACATTGGATGCACCTTATACTTTAGGCATTTATGTGATTGAGGTTAATACTGTGTATATTAATAATGCATGGGTATTGGATATTGGATGTGGCTCACACATATGTACTGATATGCTAGGCCTATGGAACAGTAAACAACTCAAACAAGGAGAGTTAGACCTACGTATTGGCAATGGAGCAAGAGTCGTTGCGCTAGCTGTAGAAACTTATGTATTAACACTCCTAATGGGGCTTATTTTAGAATTAGACAATTGTTATTATGTTCTAGTTTTGACAAAGAATATTATTTTTGTTTCTTGTTTAAATAGAAAAGGTTTTCATTTGACTATTAATGGCAATGGTTGATCTATATGGTTGAATGATGTTCTTTATAGAACTGGTTTATTATGTAATGGGATTTACATTCTTGACATGTCTAAATCAATCCTCAATATCAATAATAAAAGACAAAAAATAGACCACCTAAATCCATCATATTTATGGCATTGCCATCTTGGCCATATAAATGAGAGGCATATGACTAAGTTACACAAGAATGGTGACTTAGGGTAATTTAATTATGAATCATATGATATATGTGAATCATGTTTGTTAGGAAAGATGACAAAATCACCTTTTAGTAGAAAGGGTGAACGTGCTAATGGGCAATTGGACCTTCTAAATATAGATATATGTGGACCAATGTTAGTACATGCCAAAGGTGGTTTTATCTATTTCATTACTTTCATTGATGATTATTCATGATATGGGTATTTGTATCTGATGAGATACAAATCTGAAGGTTTTGAAATGTTCAATGAATTTAGAAATGAAGTAGAGGAACAACTAGGTAAATGTATTGAAGCACTTAGACTAGATTGAGATGGTGAATAATTAAGCCAAAAATTTCAAGGTTATCTAAGAGATAATGAGATTTTATCTCAACGTACTCCACCTTACACACCACAACATAATGTGTTGCCCAGATATTGTACTAAGAAGGGCGGTTGAATTGGATATTAAAAATTGTAACTTTTAAGTGCGGAAAGAAAAGTTAAGATGAGTAGGGATGGAAAAATAAGACGCAAGAATTTTTATAAAGGTTCGGGTGTTAACTAACCCTACTCCTCTCGCCAATCTCAATTGGGAGTTTCACTAACACTCTAAGTGTTACAATGGAGTTTTACAAGCTCACTCCCAACTATGGTGTTTCTAACAATGGATCACACCTAACCAAAAAATCCCTTGTGTTTTAATGGCTCACACAAATAACCAATTCCTTGTGTTTTAAAGGCTCACACAAATAACTCTTACAAGTGTTCTACTCTTAACTCTAAAATACCCAAACTCACTTGAGTGGATGTTACTTTTATTATTATTTACCTCATTTAGGTATGAAATGCTGATATTTTACAACATCATAGTCACTCATTAAATCATTATAAATATAAGAAAAGTTAAAAAATATATTTTTCTATTATAAAATTCAACAATAAACTCATATATCCAAGCTGCATAATTCTAGCAGAATTTATGTCTCAGATTTCCCTATATTTTCATTCATTTTTAAATGGATTTTGGACAAGTAATCAACTAAAAAATATATATATATATACATATCTTATCTTCAATTACCAACTGGAATCACATCAAATCGAATTTTGCAGCAAAAGTTATGAAATTTTCACTCAACTACGTTCATTCCATTCTGCTCAGTATTTTACTAGACATATTTTTAGTACAAACTTTGAGTGAATTTTATACCCAAATGTAGGCATAACCAAATATAATAGTCTAAATAAAAGTTGAAGCCTTATGTCTTAAATTTTCAACCCAATAAGAAACAATCAAAAATCATTTCCAGAACTCAAGTTATGGCCTAAATTATAGACAATATTCATAAGACGAATTTTCAGCACTTCATTGCAATTCTTTTTTCAAGGTGTCATGGTTAGCATTGGCCTTTAGCAAATGAGATATTTTGTGTTGTTATATCATGAAGCCACATCCATGTTGCATTATAAATCTCATTTCTTCATATGTGAAAAATAAAAGAAAGTACACATTTTTCTAGAATTGAATTTTGGTGAATTAATTGAATGTAAAACATATTCATCAGTTATAATTTACAGGTTTATCATTTTGAAATTATATATTTATTAATTATAACTTACAGATTTATTATTTTGAATTTAGAGATTTATCGTTATGAACTTATAAATTCATTATTTAGAAGTTATAAGTTTATTATTTATAAAACTACAATTTATTATTTACAATTTGCAAGTTAATTGTTTTGAACTGATAAATTCATTATTTAAAAACTACGGATTCATTACTTACTACTTACTGTTTCATCACTTACTAGTTTATTGTTTATAATTTATAGGTTCATTATTTACAACTTGCAGGTTCATCAATTAAAATTTACAGGTTTATTATTTAAAACTTACACGCTCACCATTTAATTCTAACAGGATCATCATTTTGATATAACAAGTTTATCATTTATAACTTACAGATTCATTATTTTAAACTTACAGATTTATCATATAAAAGTTACATATTTATCATTTAAAATTTACAAATTTATCACCTACAGAATTATTATTTTTACTAAATTTATCATCTTTAACCTCTAACAACTTTATTTTTTCTGTATATTTTAGTTCAAATATCTTTATTTTCAACTATTTTCTTTCATAAATATATCAAAATTAATATTTTTATCCCAAACAATAACAATCATGAAACTATTCAAAAAATATCAAAAATAAAATTGAATATGCAAATTAAAAAAATTTTCTCTCTAAAACATATTTAGAATATACAAAAAAAAATTCTCTGTATGAACAAGAAGAATAATATAATAAAATAAAACACGCAAACAATAAAAATATTGTCTTATAAATAAATGAAACACATGTGAAATATTAATATCATAATAAAAAATATTGTGTTATAAATAAAAAAACACCATATATTATGAACACATATTCATATTATAATTTGGAATATTTTGTAGACACCAGACATCAACAAATGTATTATTTTGTATATTTATTTTGAGCCTGCCAGTATCGACCTGAATCTTTTTCCCGATTTCATATTCATTGGTTTGTATTTAAGCCCGCCAGTACCAACCTAAATCCATTTCCCAATTATATATGTTCGAACCCAACCATGGATAGGTCTATCCAATTAGCTCTTGAAACCCGGTCCCAACAAGCCTACTTGAGCTTTTTTCAATAGTATAAAAATATATGGGCAGAAAATGTTCTGTAAATTCTTCACTAATTGTTTAGTGCCTTTAAAATATAAAATTTTGAATAATTTTAGAAAGAGAAATTTACTACCAAAACATTAAAACACCTGCAAGTTAAACAATGAAATATATATTAAATTGTTGACTTAGATTTTTTAGAAATATTGTTTGTATAATTTTACTTGATTTTTTTCTTTTTTTCTCTTAATATGCTGTAGTTTTTAATTTATATTTATTTACATTGTTTCTAAAAGCTTGGTAATTGCAATGCATAATAGAGAGGTTATTCAACCTTATAAACCAAAAGATTTTCAGGTTATATATATATAATCAGCATAGACTAGCCAATTTGACCATTAAATTAGCAAAACTAGCAAGAAAGTTGAGCCAGTTAACATCTTAAAATCAGGTATGATTTCACTCAGCATTAAAACCAATAAGTTGAATTAGTTAAGAAATTGCTGAAAATAATGAAATGTTGCATTTTCATAACTCAAACCTAGCACAAAAGGAACGTATGATAAATCTTCAATAACTGGATTACTGTGTTATATGTTTTGTTTCTTTCAAAATCTTATATAATATCATTTTTATGTATGCACAAACTTCTCCATAACATTCAAGAAACATTATTAATTTAAATTAATTATTGCATCTTCATTATATATATATATATATATATATATATATATATATATATATATATATATATATATATATATAAGATTATGCCTTCTTAAAATGTTTAAGTGGAAGTTTTTATAGTTTTTCTTAATATTGTTTAAGATCAGTTTAAAAAGATGGACCATATTAAGAATCAATCTGTGTCTACAACTTTTAAGTCTGAATGTGCACAAAGGATTATTCACAAGCTCATAAGACGATTTTACGACCATATCAAGAATCAATCTGTGTCTACAACTTTCAAGTCTGAATGTGCACAAAGGATTATTCACAAGCTCATAAGGCGATTTTACTGCTTTTATAACCTTCAAAAACCTTCTTTACCTGCATGAACCCATGGATGGTAAAATACTCAAATTCCTCAAACAAATCTCAACTTATTTCTTTCTTGCTTTTGGTTCCTAATATTAAATTCATTTATTTCTTCCTTTACCTCACTATCCACCTCCATTCCTTTGTCAAAACAAGCAACCCTAGTAAGACAATAGTTCGTTGATGCTTCTCACTGAGCCAGATAAGACCCGGAGACAATAAATCATAAAGAAGCAGTGTCCTTAGACATTTGAATCCATCTTATAAGACCACAAACCACATGAGAATGACTATGTGGAAGGATATTGTTGGAAATGATTAAATGACCATTTTTTAGGTAAAATTTGGATGGATCCCAGAACTCGATTTTTTAAGCATAATCCAGATATGTGTTTTTTGATATGAGGACTGTGAATTATAATATTCATATTTTCAAAATGGTGAATGTGTGAATAAGAAATTGAAGCTCAAAGTAAACTTTTTATTGATGAGAAATAAATTCAAATGTGTGGAAATTCAACATAGGAAAGATGGAAAGTTAGGGGAAGAGTTTATATATAGAAATTTATCCTTACAATGCTAACCGAATAAAGTGGAAGACTCTCTTGCGTGCATAGGTGTAGGAGAGTGCAAATACACGAACTAAACCAAGACCAATGCATGGGCATACAACCTGTAAACACGAATGTCGAGCTAAAATACTGTAGTCCAAACCCAACCCAACTTTTACATTTTTATTTATGGAAATTAAAGGCACATTGTGTGTGCCTTAGAGGTGGGCAAACTTTCACGACTGTGACATTTGGTCACACCCATGACAGAAGGTTGTATGCCACTGTCACACGGTTGGCAGTGTGGCACGCCCGCGACAGTGAAATATGGAGAACTGTCACATGCATAACGTTGTGGCATACACCTACGACAGTGAGTCGTTGAAAGCAGTTCCGATCGCGATGATTTGTCATCCCCGTGACAGTGAGGCAGTCCGTGCAGATATTTCCATAATTCATTTTTTGAGCATTTACAGTTTCTTAAATTACAAAATTAAATAGACATAATTAATTTTATTAAATTACAACCTTAATAGAGATAAATTACAATTATTTCTTTTCTTTTCTCTTTTACATAATTGATGTATTTATTCATGTTGAAATGGGCTTTGCTGCTTAAGTGAAACATTCTTCTCCTCTACTTCTTTCTTTTTGCTATGATAAAGAAACATCATATTCAGTTCGCTGTTGACATTTATTGTGTATTCAACTTTTGCTCTTTAATATGTTGTATTCTATAAGAGATACGTCATTGACCTTAAACACTAGTGGTATAGAGTAAATTTGTCTTAAGGACAATATATCGAACACATGCCTCAGATTCTTCCTTCTTCTATCCAATTTCTAATACTGGATTAACAACCTCCTCTTTGTATTATATTTTTAACAATCTTAAGACAAATTCGTACTTGTTAATTTCAATATTTGTTTTGCTGAAATTGAATATTTCATTATTTTGTTTCTGAAATGGAGAACACGATAATTGCTACCAATGTTCACGATGGTTCCCCTGGGCTATCAGCTACTACTACACAGGTTGTCTCTCCAGTTATATCTATTACAGTGCTGATGAATCATGGAGAGAAACAAAAAAAAAATCAATGGACTGAATTTTATGAGGTAGCAGCAAAAGATGTATTATTCGACCACCTTGAACCTTGCAAGGTTCTTGACCAATGACTCTCCTACTCTGAAAGAGGATGAGCAAAATGTCCAAGTGAGAATGATTTATGATAGTTGACATCATTTTTATTTTCTATGCCGAAATTATGTCATGAATGAGTTGCATGATTTGTTATGCAATATGTATAATGGTATTAAGACTACAAAACAATTATGGAAATCTTTGGACCGAAAATATACATATGAGGATGTCGATGCTAAAAAATTTATAGTGAGACATTTTCTTGACTATAAAATGGTAGATTCCAAAATTGTGGTGAGTCAAGTGTAAGAACTTCAAGTTATCCTTCATGATATTCGTGTGGAATGGATGAACTTGAATGAGACCTTCGAAGTGTCTGCTATTACTGAAAAATTACCCTATGGCTGAAAGGATTTCAAAACTACCTTAAGCATAAGCGAAATGAAATGAACATTGAAGAGCTAATTGTCAGACTTCAAATTGAAGAAGACAATAGAAGCTCCAAAAGAGATAGGAGGGGGTTGAATTCTTCCAAGGCAAAGGCGAACATTATCAAACATGGACACAGTTCTTAGAGGAAGAAAATCAATGAGTCTAAGACGGGACCCAAAAGTGGAGTTTCTAAGAAGAAATTCCTAGATAAGTGCTTCAATTGAGATAAGATGGGTCACAAGACTTTTGATTATAGGCTACCAAAGAAGAAAAAGAACAATGAAGTTAATCTCTTGTAGAATATTACTCAAGAGGTCTTTGATATTAATCTTGCTACTGTCATATCAGAGGTGAATCTGGTTATATCTAATCCAAATGAATGGTGGATAAAATACTTGGTAAATTCAATAACAATGATACAAGTATTGCTAAAATCTTATTGGACTTGAGTCTCCATATATCTAAGAACAGAGAAGAAAGTGTTTCTCAAGTCAAATATGTGCGTGTAATTGACAATCTCATGTACTTAATGAGTTGTATAAGACCAGATATTGCTTATGCAATAACCAAATTGAGTTAATATACTAGTAATCTAGAAACTGATCACTGGAAATGAATTGTAAAAGTATTGAGAAACTTAAGGTATACTCGTGATTATGGACTACATTATACTAGATATCCAGTTGTCCTAAAAGGATAGAGTGATGCAAACTAGATTTCTAATATAAAATATTCAAAATCTACTAGTGGTTATGTGTTCACACTAGCCAGATCCACAATCGAATATGAGTTTATTACATTAGATAAATGCACTAAAAAAACTGAATGATTACATCATTTGTTAGAAGATATTCCAAAATGGAAAAGTCTCATACCTCCAATTTGCATAAATTGTGATAGTTAATATGCAATTGGAAATGCACAAAATAACATGTATAATGGTAAGTCTAGACAAATTCATCGTAGACATAATACCATATGACAACTACTCTCAACTGGAGTTATCGCTATAGATTATGTAAAATCAAAGAATAATATTGCATATCTGCTAACCAAAGCGTTAAATAGAGACTTAGTTGATAAATCATTGAGAAGAATGAGACTTAAACCAGTAAGACAGTAATAAGTCAATAAAAAAACCCATCATAGTTGACTGGAGATCCTAAAATCTAAGTTCAATGGGATAACCTAATTGTAAAGATGTGGTGAGATCACTGTGGGAGGTTAAACCAGTGATATTCTTGAAGTACGGTTAAGCTTATACTTTTAATGATACTTATGAGTAAGATATCACATATATGAGAGAAGTAAGGTCACTTCAAAAGAGAATTGTGTGAAACTCAATTCTCTAAAACTCTCACAGAACCAGACAAATGTTCAGGGCCAAAATGATCATACTAATGAGAACTAAATTGTGTCAAGAGAGATGTTTATGTGGAGTATATTATTATTTTCTCAAATAGCTTAACAGTTCAATGACATCATGACTGGTTAGCAGATAAATAAATATATTTTCATAAGAGAAGGTTCAAAGGGTAACACATTCCTATCCTATTGCAGGTTTTGATTGTCAAACTCTATCACATAGTAAAGCCTCATTCGTCTTACATTTCGTGCAATTTTATTCATGTGGGAGATTGTTGGAAAATTTGTGATTAAATGACTATTTTGAAGTAAAATTTGGGTGAGTCACATAACTTAATTTTGGGAGAGTAACTCGGATATATGTTATTTAATATGAGAATTATAAATTATGATATTCATATGCTCAAAATAGTGAATGTGTGAATAAGAAATTAAAGCTCAAAGTAAGTTTTTTGTTAAGGAGAAAGAAATTCAAATGTGGAGAATACCACAAAAGAAAGATGAGAAGTTGGGAGAAGAGTTTATATATAGAAACTTATCCTTACAATGTTAAGTGAATAAAGTGGAAGATTATCTCTTATGCTCATAGGCGCACGGAGGTGCAAATCCACGGACCAAACTAAGGCCAATGCGTGGGCGTGCAACCTGCACACATAAATGTTAAGTTGAAATAACGTGGTCCAAACTCAACTCAACTTTTATATTTTTATTTCTGAAAATTAAAGGCAAATTGCGTGTACCTTAAAGGGCGAACTGTCACGATCGTAAAATTTGGTCACACTCATGACAGAAGGTCATATGTCACTATCGTGTGTACGACATTGTGGGGTGCTTGTGACAGCGAACTGTGGAGAACTGTCGCACGCGCAGCATTGTGGCATATGCCTGCAACAATGAGTTGTCAAAAGTTGTCACGTGTACACCATTTTGTCACACCCATGACAATGAGGTAGTCAATGCAGATATTTCCATAATTCGTCTTTTGAGCTTCTATAGTTTATTAAGTTACAAAATTGAATAAACATATTTAATTTTAATCAAATTGAAACCTTAATGGAGATATAAATCACAATTATTTCTTTTTTCCTCCCTCTTATATAATTGATATATCTATTCTTGTTGAAAGGAGTTTTTCCTACTTATGTGAAAAATTCTTCTCCTCTAGTTCTTCTTTTCTGCTATGATAGAAAAACATCGTATTCAGTTTGTTGTGAGCATTTGTTGTGTGTTTAACCCTTGTTATTTAATTTGTTATATTATAGGAGAGAAATGTCGTTGACCTTAAACATTAGTGGCAAGGGGCGAATTTGTCTTGAGGACACTTTATCGAACACATGCATCAAATTCTTCCTTCTTCTATCCAATTCCTAATACTGGATTAACAACCTCTTCGTATTTTATTTTTAATAGATATATCATATTTGGTTAATGAGGTTTGTAACCCATATCTCCCTCCACTACAAGGAAGATGTAAGATTAATCCTTACAACATCTAGTTTCTTATAATACTTGGTACTTGAAACCAAAGCATTGACCATTGACACATAATTTATGCCATATTCTGAGACAATAATAATACTTTTGCAGCAAGAACAAGTAAGAAGCCTGCTCCAAAACGGAAAAAAGAAAAATTGTACAACATATTGCATGCAGTGTACAGTGTAGAAATGCACAAGTCAGAGATAAAACATATACCTATATCTCTCTTCATTTTCATCTATGCTGCACCATATAGCTCTTGCTACAAAGGATCACTCTAACTTCTAGAAGAACTAATATCACAAATTTGCAAAAACTTACAAGCTTAGAAACTTCGACACAGACAAATTTTATGAGAATTCTACAATACAATTACAGCATCAAAATAGTTTCAGCGGACCAACTAAGGTAGAAAAAGAAGAATCATGTTCATAAACCACAAAGAGCAAACTGAAAAAGAAGTACATAAAATGAAATACAAGATTTGAACTTGTAACAGAACTGTCATTGAAAAGGGGGAAAAACTCTATTATTAAAGTGATAACTATAGATTTAGTACACATATATATGTAACATATATGAGCTTAGCCAATATGTATGAGCTTCTCTACCTCTGCTTAAATACTGCATAGTTGTGTTTAGCATCTTTGCCTATGTATATACATACCCTTATCTCCTACTAAACCCAATATTTAAATCCTCCAGTATATTTGTTCATTGCGAACTTCATAACTAAAATACATATTTGATAAATCAAAATTCTTCATATACAAACCTCAGACACTATGAGCAAGTAACCAAACCATCTTGAACCAATAATTGGTACTCTTCTTGTTCCAAAGTCTGTCTAACTGCACGATAGAACTCCACCCACGATGAAGAATAAACATCCACAGGGCCCCACAAAAATGTAGGATTAGGGCTAGCTGGGCAAGCAGCCACCAAATCCAAAACAGAGGTTGCTGGTTTGAGTGGCTGAGGAAAATTAAAGGCTAGATTGTCTACTTTATGTTCATAAATTTTGCCATTTCTATCCAATTTATACCTTGAAGTGCCCTGAAATTGTCCCTTAGCCTCCCAAGGGACTCTAGGCACCCCTTTTAAATTCCACCTTATCAATATTACATTTTCAGAAGGCTGCCAAATTCTATAAACCTCAAGTGAAATCTCTCTAAATAACATCTTCCCATGAAATCTGAGTGCCCAAAATATCAATTTATACTTGTCAATACCAGTGAATGCATTCAACGGGTCAAGAAAAGCAATATCATCCCTGTGAACAAAATTACACTTAAAAAGGAAAACTTAAGCATAAACAAGTAGAAATCTGAGCAGATAGCAGATACCCAGAGGAGGAAATTACCTGTAAATATCATAATTGAGGTCTTTAGTGAACAACAAAGGCATATCCTCACGGAGAGTCCGCACAGCTAAGCCAAGGTTGACATAGAAGTCGTCTCTTTGGTGATGGTGCTTATCGTCCACATCTTGAGGGGTCTTAACCTGAGCAGCCTGGGGTGTAGGAGAAGAGTGAGAAGTGGGTTTTGTTGCAGTGGTTGATTGATAGTTAGAAGGAAAATTTTGGTTTTGATGAGTTACTGACTTATCTCTTTCTTTAGAGGACGTTGAGGATTTGGAATTGAGAAGGAAGGAATGAGAGAGGTTAGGTAGAAGAAAAGCCATAATTTCTTTAAATTTATTTATTTATATTTTAGGTTTTCTTGGAGATAGAGATTTAGTTGGAAGAAGAGAACAGGCTTAGAAACAACAGGCAGAAAATGCGCTTTTAGCGCTGTGAATTTTTAGTGGCTTTAAACGTGACCATGGAAGTCTTCCATATTTTGAGATTGAAATTGCACTAAACGGAAGGTTCTTCTTTTCCTCGTCTTTTATTTTATATATATATATATATATATATATATATATATATATATATATATATATATATATATATCCGCATTATATGCCCCTCTATTTTGAGAAATATAATAAAAGCCAACTCTAGGAATCATTTGCCTTCTGTTTGGTTCAAAAATTGCAAGAATAATATTTCCTCTAATGAAAGAAAATGAGAAGAAAATAAAAGAAAATAAATATTTTTTTTTTGTCTATTATTTGTTTCTCTTAAATTATAAGGGAAGTTAAATTTGGTTATTGCAATGAAGGAAGAGAAATAAAGAAATAAAACTATTTCCCTTCTTTTCCTATCAAAGTGGAGATAAATAATTTTGAGGTTAGAGAGGAAACCGGAAATTCTTATTTTCCTCAAGATATCTAATTTATCGGCTCTAAATTGTATCCAAATAATGGAATTTTTAGAATTCTAATTGGTTTATCTGGCCTATAAAGGTCAAGAACTGTACAATATCAAGATGTGTAAAATATTTGAGTTCTCATGCATTTATATTTCAATTAAAACTACTGTTATTAAAATTGGTCTGAATCCATCGATTCAATTGATAAATTTGTGAATCAGTCAAAAAATTGAGCTGATTCACTCCTCAAAATCGGACATATTTTCATCCGGCATCAATCATACCAACTAGCTAGTTGAAATATGACCTTATCAAATCGGATTTTATTTAGCCGGTTAAGAAGCTGTTGAAAATTTTAGAAAGTAATAGTTGCGTGTGCCAATATTTGAACCTGGCTCGGTGGATATAAATTTTGGAACATCAACCCTCGTATCAATCCCATTTACTAGCTAGATTTACAAAATTTAATATACTATTTGCTTATATATTTACAAAAGAAATATATATAGTTTATTTGACATTGCATTTAGAAAAAATATTTTTGAAAAAAAAAATTTTGAAGAAAAAAATTTATTTCTAATTTTTTTGAGTTTTGAAAATTGTTTTGAAAGAGAAATATGTAAATAGATATTTTTTCCATGAGCAGCTTTGAGAAAAACAGTTTATAAAAATTTAAAAAATCAGTCAATTAAATAAAAAATATAAACTTATTTTTTGGATATCCAACAGCAGTTCCAAACACTCCTATAATTGACAAGTTAAAAATTAATTTGGTTTTTTCATTATTAATATTCATTATGATATAATTTTTATGTAAATTATTTTTAAAATTATTTTGATCTCTATTATAAATATTATTTTAATTGAAAAATGAATATTGTAATTTAATTTTTAAAATTTTGTTATTATTTTTATCTTTTAAGAAATTAAAAGTATATAAATTATTTAATTTTATTATTATTATTATACATTATTATGCTTTTAAATATAATTATGTATTAATATATATCATTAATATTAATATTTTGATCATATTATTATGGATCAAATATGTAACACTCTCTTACCCTATTGAATGACAATTGAGTAAGGTAATGTCACCAACTTGTACTTTAACTTATTCTGTTATTATTAGGTATTTAAGTTGTATTATTTAACCCATAACACCATGCATTTTTCATTTACAATCATTTATAATCGACAATTGTGCTATATTATATATTTTCATTAACATATAATGCTAACTACTATTTATGTTCACTTGTTATATACACAACTTGTTCTACTCCATACATGCAAGAAGGGGGTCAATTAGTAATATCTATGAGGAATGAAAATTAAAAATTAAATCAAGATGAAAAGCTGGAAAGAAAAATAATACTGGAATTTATAGAGGTTCGACCCTCAAACTATGTCCTTTTCTCAACCATTATCGAGAGTTTAAATCACTAACAATCTACTTCCTAATGTAGATTAACTTTATACAAATATTTTCTTAGGTTCACACTCAAACTCTTACAAGTGTTTAATTCTTCAATCCAATTCACTCAATCTCGCAATCGAATAATTGTTTGCAAGAATAAAAACACTCAAACAAACTACAAACTCAAAATCACTTGAGCATTATAGAACCATAATGAGAATTGAAAATAAAACAAAGAAGATTGCAATAAACAAATAAAGTATAAACTCTCACAAAAATGATTTCATGGATTTTTCAAAGTAATTAAGCTCTCAATGTTGTAGTTAATATTTTTTCTGTTAGAGAGTTGCCCTAAAGGAAATCACCTTATGCACTTATTTTACTAATTGATTATTAATAAAGTACATTTTCATTATATTGGTGTTCATACATATATGAATTAATATAGATATTAAACCTTGAATAAAATCTATAGTATGTAACACAACATGAAGGAATTTATGATGAGATTTCTATCATGTGTAATTATGTTTATACCTAAATAATCCATAATCATAGGATTAACAAGATAAGACATTCTTAATCCAAATAGACTAGCACATATTATACTCCTTGACTAGGTCAAATAGTTGATCTTATAAGCTGAAAACAAAAGATTTTTAGAATTAACATGTAGATGCTTGCTAGAGTAATCAAGTACATTGGATGATCTGCTATGAGATAATCATATAGATATCTATTCAATGTCAATGTAGTCTCATCATAGTTGTAACACCCTTATTACAAATCAATTTATATGTATGTTACATTGCCTTAAACACTTACCATGATTGTTTAGTATTATCTATAATATGATTCTAGCATGAGTGACTAAATTTTTTTTATACCTTTAGTATCAGTAACATACTATGTGAATATAAATTCATCATTCACTTATATATTTTTAAATTTTTGCATATATTTATTACTAATTTAACATATTCATTACTTTGTTCATTAACTTATAACTGTCCAGTTTTACTATTCATTTAACAAAAAATTTTGGCAGTATAACGACTATAAATCTAAACTACACTTCTATACAAAAAGACAATTCTACAACCCTCATAGGGCACAAAAGTTCAAATATAAAAATATACATTCATTATTTATCTAATATCCAAACATTTCATACATTAAACGTAACAATCCATTACAGAATTCATAGTCCATAAAAGTCTTTTTTACATATCAAAATATATATTTCAAGTCCATTAAAAAGTGTCATACATATACATGTTATTAAGTTTATTATACAAAATCCTTCTTCAGTTTGTTTCCAAAATAAGGTATGCTTGCTTTAGCGACCCCCTAGTTAGTACCAATATGCAGTCAAAATAACTATATGTTTTGTATTAAAATATTCAGTGGTGATTACAAATTTGAAGATTTTCACAACCTAAATTTTTGTATACACATTTGTGCAAATTTTCATGCACTATTTATATTAATATAACAAGTCTAATTTAACTCAAATTTACACTTTTACTTATTATTCAAGAATAAACTCTAAACATTATATTTATAATTATTTATAATTATTCTTTTAATCACTTTTTTTTATTATTATTGTTATCATTAATTAACATTAATTTATCCTTAATACCTTTATTAAATTAACAATTACACTTAGCACTTATCCTATAACTTAATTTTCATTTTAATCATTCATTTAATTTTTCTTTAGCAGCAATTTATGTCTGACTTCTAAACTTTCATTTATTTACAATTATGTCATTAGCTTACACTTATTTACACTTTTGCCACTAGTTATTTTTATTTCTTTTTCATTTTCTTATTAAATACATAAAATTACCATTTAACACTTATATTTCCAATTTACCCCTAAACCTTTTTATTTTTCTTTCAATTGAGTCCATTTCCACTCTATTTCTTTAATTAACTCATTTTTACTCACTTTTATTCCATTTTACCTTTATGTCATTTTACTATTATGCCATTTATTATTATTATTATTATTATTATTATTATTATTATTATTATTATTATTATTATTATTATTATTATTATTATTATTATTATGCTCTTAGTGTCAATCCGGTAGAAAATCTCCAGTCTGAATACATGAAACGTGGACCCCACAGATCCACTATACTGAAAAGTGACTTCAAAGGAACACCCAAACATTGCACAACACATTAATCACTGAATCACTATCATTGAAGTAAACCGTCATTGGGCTACCTATGTGAGTCGCTTGACCTGTGCCGTGGGAATAATATAGCTAGCCAATTATATCATGAACTATATTTAATCACCAGACTACAATTAAGAGTAGTAAAATTATTCTTTTAACCTAATTCTCATTAAATTCCTAAATTTTATTTATTTTACATTATTAATTACTTGGAATTCTATTCGGTCATTACCAAATTTCACCC
Source organism: Triadica sebifera (assembly GCA_023653625.1). Lineage (NCBI taxonomy): Eukaryota > Viridiplantae > Streptophyta > Magnoliopsida > Malpighiales > Euphorbiaceae > Triadica > Triadica sebifera. Next base: position 10,199,787 of record CM042903.1, on the reverse strand, counting down.
TTAAAATATTTGTTTCCATAATTTCCAATGCAATGCACTAAATATTCAATATTATCATCAATTAAGCCATAAAACTCAATTAAACATACCTCATTCGTTACATTCCATTTCATACAAAATGTAATTACTAACTAGAAAATATTCAAATAAATTCTAATAATTCTCAATTAATTCATATACATCAAATTTCATGTCTATATGCATTTTATGGCTTAATTCTCATTAAATTAACAAAAATTACATTAAATTTTCTATTCCTTCAATTCGGACTAACATGCAATCTCTCCATTAAATTCTTTTTTTTTCCACCTAATAACTACTAATTTCATTAATTCATACCTTCATTGGCATGTACATACCATAATATTGTACTAAACCATAATTATACATATATATACAAACATACATCATTAGGTCACTATAAAGTTCCACCATCTAAAATTATTTTATTTTAATATAAGCATTCTAATCCACATTTTTAATGTCCTTAATTATGTTTCTAAACTTACTTTCAGTTTATCATGCGAAATACACATATATACTCTAATTCCATAACCTAAATTCATACAAATTCTATGAAAATAATTAGATTTTGTAACCACTAACTTTATTTCTTTGCTTTAGCCTTTCTAGATTTCATTTTCTTTGCCTTTTTCTTTTGAGCTCCTACTAGGGATGAAGATATACAAGATAAACCCACCATAATTTTGCTTCCATAATTCAATATAACTTCACAAATATAATCTATATACATTAAACTTCCTAGTATAACCCTTAAATAAATTTAGAACCCCCAAATTCTCTTACCTAAATTTTATGCCTCAACTTGAATCCTTTAGTTTCTTCCACTTCTAATCCTTCAATTGAATATTGGAGACCTTAGCTAGCTAGTATAGGGCTGAAATAATATTAGGATGCTTGAATTTGGAGTAAAAAGTAGAGAGAGAAGTGAGAAATTTGGTGAAGAAAGATAAGAAAGCCATTCGGTCAAGGGCGAAGCATGAGAGGGACTGAAGAAGGTACATTATTCTCTAGAGAATTATGATATTTTGAGATTATATAGGTGGCGGAATGAATTGGGCCTTGGTTAAGTCAAATGATCAACCCAATTAGGCTCATTTGTAAAATTAAGGCCCATTTAGCAATTATAAATTATTTCTCTCACTTTCCAATTTCAATTTCTCCCAAATTTGATTTCATAATTCATAAAATATATAAATTAGCCCACATAATTTTTTTTAACTCAATCAGAGTTTGTTTCCTATATGACTCACCCAAACCGATCTGATTAGTCAAATTCTGGTGCTACTGTAAAATTTTTTTTCTCTGTCAAATAATTATAAATATTATTTAGAGTCTATCCATGCTTTCAAATCAATTTTAAAAGGTTGGTTACTATTTTTAACAATCCGGTCAAAGTACAGTAAAACCAAATTTACTATTTAAACAATAACCTAATTTTTTCTTATTTTTGACTTCTGTGACATATTTGATCTCATTTTTACTTTAAAATTTACCTCTGAGCTACTCATAACTTATATTTTCCAATGATCAAATAAAATATTTTTCACCCACGGTGTATTTTTTTTACCTCGGATATACTGATCAATTTCGGAAAACTACAGTTTGTCTTCTGACTTGATCATGTGGCTAGGGTCTGACCTATACCTCCATAACATTGATATATGAAACACATCATAAATCTTTTCTAACTCTCGAGACAACTTTAATTGATAAGCTATGGGTCCCACTCACTGTATAATTTCATAAAAACCTATAAATCTTAGACTTAATTTGCCTTTCTTGCTAAACCTTATAACCTTCTTCTAGGGAGATACCTTCAGAAGCACTTTGTCTCCAACTTGGAACTCTAGTCTTTTCTTTTTAAATCTGCATATAATTTCTATCGGTTTATGACTTCTTTCAATTTGTCTATGATCACCTATACTTTTTCTTCAATTTCATGAACCAAATTGGACCCCACTAGTTTCTTCTCACCTAATTATGTCCAACATAAGGGAGTCCTATATTTTCTTCCATAAAGAGCTTCATATGATGCCATTTTGATGCTAGACTGATAATTGTTGTTGTAAGTGAACTTAGCCAGTGACAAATACTTTTTCCAACTATTTTCAAACTCAAGAATGCAACTTCTCAACATATCCTCAAGTATCTGAATCATCCTTTCTGACTGTTCATCAGTTTGGAGATGAAAAAGTTGTACTAAAATGGAGCTTTGTCCCCAATGTTTCCTGCAACTTTTTCCAGAACTGGGAAGTAATTCTGTTTGAAATAATGAAGGATAGTATTCCATGGAGTCTCACTATCTCAGTAATATAGATTTCTGCCAACCTAGTATGTGGATAATCCATCCATATTGGAAAGAAATGGGTTGATTTAATGAGTCTATCAATGACTACCCAGATAGCATCATGCTTCCTTCTAGTCAAAGGCAATCCAGTCACAAAATCCATGGTTACCGATCCATTTCCATTATAGTATTGCAATAGATTGAAGCAAACCCAATGGAACCTGGTGTTCTGCTTTCACTTGCTAGCATATCAAGCATTTGCTTATGAATTCTATCACATCATGTTTCATTCTTGGTCACCAATAGTGTATTTTCAAGTCCTGATACATCTTGTTACCACTAGGATACATCACATAACTGCTATGATGAGCTTCTGTGAGAATGTTCTTCCTCATTTCATCTTGATCCGGTACACATAATATTTGGTTGTAATAAAGGCTGCCATCTGTATCCAAAAAGTAGTCACCATCATTGCCCTCTTTTACTCAGTTCATTATAACAATCAAGCGATCATCTAGCTTTTATGTCGCTTTCACTTGCTGAAGAAAAGTATGGTTTTACTTGCATTTCAGCTATAATTGCTCCATCTTGTTCCATACTCTAACATTCATTGCTCGAAGGGCTGCCATAAATTTTCTACTAAATGCATCAACTACTTCATATGGCTTTCCTGGATGATAGTCAATTACGCAATCATAGTCTTTTATCAATTCAAGCCAATGCCTCTGTAGCACTCCCTTACCCTACTAGTCGTTAATAGTGTATGAGAACGCTATTAAGCTTATTTTTGTAAAAAAAAAACCAATGCTCAATTTATTGTATAATTTTTTTCTGTTCAGTTTTTGATTTTATTATTAGTGAAATATTTATTACTATACTTCTTTTTTTTTATATATCATTTAAATATGTAACTAATGATGTAAATATTTTGATTTAAAAGAACTCATTTTATTAAACCATAATATTTGGAAATATATTTACAAATAATACCAAATATATAAATTATAAAATTCATTCCTTATAAATCCTACATGCCACAAATTTACATCAAAAGAAATTCTTAAAATTTAATTTTTACAATACAATTTCCAAAACATACAAAAAGGAAATAAACTGTTACAATTTGATTTTGGAGTTCCCTTTTTTTTTGGTCGCCCTAATGCAACAACTATATCTATTTATCTGTGCGTGAAACACACGCACTAAGCTACTACTTAGTGGTGTTGGGTTTTGAAGAATGAATCACATTCATAAATGCAACAAAAAATAAAATTTTCAAAACCTGAAACAAAAGATTTTACTTGTTCCATTAAAACTAATATATATAAATATAGAGATTAGAAATTATACCTTGTAATTTTTTATTTGTTATTCAAATCTTCACTTTGTTGGGTTGTAGCAAACTACAACAATCCACACTAGGATGTCTTTAATGATAATCCATAAGAAGAATGAAAAATAAACTATCAAAAGAAAAGGTTTGAAGAAATTCAAAATGCTTTGAAAGTGTTCTGGAAAGAATTTTATTGTTTTAAAAATATTTTTTCACAAAAAATATTTTTATATCTATTTTCTACTATTTGATGTCTTTTCAATTTGAATCAAATTCAAAAAAAAGATCAAAAGTCAAAAATGGAAAAAAAATGGGAATTGAATGAATAACGAATGTGCTTAATGGCCATAATTGGCCTAATTAAGGCCAAATTCACCCGTTGGCCAACAAGAGGCACCAACGCTTGTGCTGGGCCTACTGTTGGCTACTGTTGGGCAGCCCAGCTAGCTAGCTAGGCAGGCCAGCAGCCTGCTTAGCCTATGCGGGCCCGTACGGCCCCGTGACCCTCATGAACGATTTTTTTGTTCGATCTCATCACGATCTATCCTGAAATAATTCTATCATATTTTGGATCCCATCCAAGACCATTTTACTCATTCTCCATATTTTTAGTGCGTGTGACCCATTAGGTTCCATATTATGTTGGCCACTTAAATTAATAATTAATTTAAGCAAGTCATGAGTGGTATCTAGCAACACATCATGCCCCCAATTAACCAGAAAGTCAGTGGTTTGACTATGAACCTTTTCATAGACAATTTCTGTGAAATTATTCCTTTCACCATTCTATACCCCACTTGGTTCAGAGTATGGACATGTGTTAACTCCCACTAGACTGACTACGTCACGTCTAGTCGAAGTAATATTAGTTCTTGTCCCTGAGGCTCATTACTGTATTAGATATGTCATTGAAAACTATCTTTATGACATTTCCACTCTAGCCAGAGATTCCCGAGTAATGACCATGACAAGAGGTCATGGGTATACACTCATTCTATTAGGAGTGGTGAATCCTTTGTTGGTTATCCAATTACCTTCAAATACCTCAAGCTGTATCCAATCACCACCCTATGAGCAACCTCTCTGAGGCAATAAGGAATAGTGTCAAAATACAAAATCAGTATCCAAGATATTCTTGAGTACCTCAAGTCTAAGGATACTTGCACTATTACTACGATGAGATTATCATTGACATTTGAATAGATTATCCATCTGATTGTCTCATAGTTGGTCATCCAATGTACTTAACTACGCTTAGCAAGCATCCATATGTTAACTCTAAATATCTCATGTTTACATATTATGAAATCTACTACTCAATCCAATCAAGGAGTGTAACATGTGCTAATCTATCCAGATTAACAATGTCCCATCTCATTATGACTAGAGATAATTTTGATACTAACATAGTTACAAATGATAAAAATCTCAATATCATGATCTCATCATGATTTCCTTCATGCTATGTTATGTATCAAGGACTTCATTAATTGATTTAAGATCACTATCAATTCATATATCAAATGAACATTAAATTAATGAAAAAGCCTTTTATTAATCAAATAAATTTGTACAATAAGTGATAAAGGTTATTGTCTTTAGAGCACTCCTCTAACAAGCTCCGACTTGCACTAAAGCCAATCGCCTTTGTATTTAATTCCATGGGCAAGTATATGAGAATCATATTTCTTTAGGGGAAGTGGCTTAGTTAAAGGATCAGCAATATTTTGATCAGTGGACACTCCTTCTATCTTTACATCATTCCTACTAATGATTTCTCTAATCAAATGGTATCTTTTGAGTACATGTTTGGATCTCTGATGAGACCGTGGCTCATTTTCTTGCACAATGGCTCCATTATTATCACAATACAATTGTATTGGATCAATAATGTTGGGAACCACTCCAAGTTCTGTGATGAATTTATTTATCCAAACTGCTTCCTTTACTGCTTTAGAAGTTACAATGTACTTTGCTTCAGTTGTGGAATCAATAGTCTTTTCCTATTTAGAACTCTTCCAACTAACTGCTCCACCATTTAGTGTGAATATATAACCTGACTGAGATTTTGAGTCATCCTTGTTAGATTAGAAGCTGACATCGGTATACCCGCTCATAATAAAATCTCCATCTCCATATACCAAGAATACATCATTAGTCCTTCTTAAGTACTTCAGGTTATTCTTGATAGCCACCCAATGACCCTCACTAGGGTCCGATTGGTATCTGCTCGTGACATTCAGAGGATATGATACATCGGGTCTTGTACATATCATAACGAACATGAATGAACCTATAGTTGAAGCATATGGAATCAAACTCATGTTTGTCCTCTCATCTTGTGTCTTTGGACATAAAGAATTTGAGAGAGTAATCCCGTGGATCATGGGAATTTATCCCCTCTTGGAGTGCTCCATGCTACACCTCTTTAGTATCTTATTTATGTATGTAGACTATGAAAGACCAAGCAATATTTTAGATCTATCTCTATAGATCTTTATCCCCAAAATATAGATTGCTTCTCTAAGGTCTTTCATAAAGAAATTCTTGGATAACCAAATTTTGACTGATTGTAAGGTTGAGACACCATTTCCCATTAATAATATGTCACCTACATACAACATAAGAAATATGATTGTATTCCTACTAACCTTCTTGTAAACACAAGGTTCATCCGGATTTTGTAAGAAACCAAATTGTTTGATTGTCTCATCAAATCGAATATTCCAATTCTTGGATGCTTGCTTTAATCCATAAATGAAGCCATTTGTCAGAATCTGACAAAGCAAGCAAACTAGGTTTATATACATGGAATCCATTTCGGACTTCATGACAAAGCAAGCAAACTAGGTTTAATTCCTTCACTATCTCCTTTTAGAAGGAATTATCTCTCTTAAAAGATAACATGTCTTGAAACAAAAAATTTTTGTTCCAAGGAGTGGTAAAATTGATATCCATATGATGCTTTCGGATATCCCACAAATAGACATCGGTTAGTCTTAACTTTTAGCTTATCTGATATTGTCCACTTTACATAAGCAGGACAAACCCAAATTCTCTTGTAAGAAAATGTGGGCTTTTTGTTATACCATATCTCATATGGAATAACATTAACTGACTTCGAAGGAACTCCATTTAATATATGAATGGCAGTCTCTAGTGCATAACCCCTAAAGGATTTAGAGAGTTCCATAAAACTCATCATAGACCTTACCATGTCTAACAAGATTCGGTTTCTCCTTTCAGCCACACCATTATGTTATGGCGTGTAAGGTGGAGTCCATTGAGATAAAATCCCATTATCCCTAAGATAATCTAGAACTTCTTGGCTCAAGTATTCACCTCCTCGATCTAATCGAAGTGTTTTAATACTTTTTCCAAGTTGTTTCTCTACTTCATTTCTGAATTCTTTGAACTTTTCAAAAGCTTCAGATTTGTATCTCATAAGATACACGTACCCATATTGTGAGTATTCATTGATAAAAGTAATGAAGTAGAAGAAACCACCTCTGGCATGTGTAGAAACTGGACCACATACATCTGAATGTATTAAGTTTAAAAGTCCATTAGCATGTTAACCCTTTCCCTTAAGGGTAATTTAGTCATCTTGCATAATAAGCAAGATTCACATGTGTCATATGATTCATAATTAGATGACCCCAAATTACCACTCTTGTGTAGCTTAGCCATGTGTTTCTCACTTTTATGACCAAGGCGATAATGCCATAAGTAAGATGATTTCAAGATATCTTCTTTTTGCCTTTTATTATCATTGATGTTTTAAATTGGATTTGACATATCTAATATGTATATTCCATTGCATAATGTACCACTAGTATAAAGAATTCCATTCAACATAATATAACAATAATTGTTACTAAAAGGTAAATGGAAACCATCTTTATTTAGAGTTGAAACATAAATAATGTTTTTAGTCAAAGTAGGTACATAATAGCAATTATCCAAATTAAACATAAGCCCACTAGGGAGGGTCAATACATAAGTTCCTACAACTAATCCAGCAACCTTTGCTCCATTTCCAAATCACTCTTAACCCGAAATACCCAAACTCACTTTTAAGTAATTGCTTACAATGAAAACACTCACCACCCTACAATGCTCAGAAATTATGAGAAATTAGGTTTTTACAAAGAATAGAGGTTTGTTGAGAGAAATAATTAATGCACAAGGCTATAACAAGATTAATGTTTCAAAGTAATTTTTGTTCTTCTTTAAAATTCATAAATGGCTTGCATTTATACTCTCTTTTTGAATTATAGCCGTTTAGGTGCATTTAATGCGAAAATAACCATTGAACCAAATCTTAAGTTCGTGCCTGACATGTTTCTCTGTCCTAATTCACGAGCATGAATATATGTGTCATGGTCGTGAATGTTCTTCTAGGCCGTGGTCTAAGAGATGACTTTGGCCGTGCAACTTTCTGGAAGAATTGGAAGTGTTTGATCATGGGCGCAACTGATACTTTCATGGGCATGAATATTCTTCCAACTCATGGTCCAAGTGGTGACTATGGTCGTGAAGCTCTCTAAAGAATTGACAAGTTTCATCATAAGCATGAATACTGTTTCATGGGCGTGTCTGTATGATCATTCACGGTTGGTATGATCCTTCATGGCCGTGAACTTTGAATGGTTGGAAAGTTAGCGCTCAGCTATATTCACAAGCGTGGCTTTGCTATTTCTGTGATTTTAATCTTCAAAAGTTCTCTTTCAAACTTGCTTCATGTTCTAATCAAGATATATCATGTTTAACACATTTAGAACAAACATTGTTAAATATATTATTGCTATTTTATTTGTTAACACCAAAATGACAAAAATACCCCTCAAGGTATTTATGTGAACAACTAGGGATATTGGCTCTTCATGACTTCTTCACTCTCCCATATGGCTTCTTCTGTAGAATGATTCTGCCATAACACTTTAACTAGAGGAATTCTTTTATTCCGAAGAATTTTCTCTTCACATACCAATATCGCCACTGGTTCCTCTTCGTAAGTAATATCTGTCTGTACTTCAAACGATAAGCCATGGGTCCGATTCTTTCTAAAATCTCATAAGGTCTAATGAACCTTGGACTTAGTTTTCCCTTTTTACGGAACCTCATTATATTTTTCCAAGGCAAAACTTTAAGGAATACTTTATCACCCACATCATATTTAATGTCTCGCCTCTTTAAATTGGCTTATGATTTTTGTTGATCCTGTGCTACTTTTAGCCTTTCTTTGATCACTTTAACTTTCTCCTCAGTCTGTTGAACTATCTCAGGCCCAATCAACTTTTTCTCATTCAACTCGGTCCAACAAACTAGTGTCCTGCATTTTCTTCCATACAATGCCTCATATGGAGCCATGCCTATGCTCGTTTGATGGCTGTTGTTATTGGCAAACTCCATAAGAGTTAGATATCAATCCCAACTTCCCTCAAACTCAAGCACACAACTTCTCATCATGTCCTCTAACAATTGGATAATCTGTGACTATCCATCTGTTTGTGGATGAAAGGTTGTGATGAAATTGAGTCAAGTTCCCAAAGCTTATTATAGACAATTCTAGAACTGTGGCGCAAACCTGGGATCTCTATCAGATATGATGCACATTAAAATTCCATGCAACCTCACTATCTCACTTACATAAATTTCAGCTAGCTTGTTCAATGAGTAATCCATTATGTCTGGTAAGAAATGTACCGATTTTGTCAATTGATCCACTATCACCCATATTGCATCATGCTTTCTCTGAGTCACCGATAAACCAGACACAAAATCAATTTGATTCCTTCCCATTTCCACTCTAGAATCGGTATTGGTTGCAACAATCCTGTGGGCAACTGGTGTTTCGCTTTTACTTGCTGACAAGTTAGACACTTAGCAATATACCCAGTGATATCCTTTTTCATCCCTGGCCACCAGTATTGATTTTTCAAGTCCTTATACATCTTGTTCCTGCCTGGATGCATTGCATACGCTATTTCATGTGCTTCTTTTAAAATATTAGACTTTAGCTTTTCTATACTAGGCACACAAATCCTATTTTTGAAGTATACTATGCCACCTTCCATCAATGAAAACTCAGGCATTTCTCCCTTTTTCACTGCATCGACTATCTCTACTAGTTTCTCATCTTGCTTCTAAGCATCTTTGATCCTCTGCATTAAATTAGATTGTATTCACATTTCAGTTAAAATCTTCCTACTTAGTTCATCTGCAACGACATTAGCTTTGCCTAGGTGGTAGTCAATCACACAGTCATAGTCTTTAATCAACTCTAACCATTTAGATTCAACTCTTTTTGTGAGGGAAGGTACTTAAGACTTTTGTGATCTGTATAGATATAATATTTTTTCCCATACAAATGATGCCTCCAGATCTTGAGAGCAAAGACTATTGCAGCTAACTCCAAATCATGTGTCGAATATTTAAGCTCGTGAGGCTTAAGTTGTCTTGAGGCGTAAGCAATCACCTTTCCTTCTTGCATAAGAACACAACCCAAACCATTATGACTAGCATCACTGTACACAACAAACTCTTTTCCTGGAGTAGGCTGAGTCAAAACTGGTGTTTTAGTCAACATTGCCTTCAGTCAATCAAAGCTTGCTTGACACCTCTCTATCCACTCAAAACAAACCTCTTTTTGTAGCAGTCATGTCAAAGGAGTCACTAAGGATGAAAATCCCTTCATGAACCTCCTATAATATCCAGCTAATCCGAGAAAACTCCTCACTTATGTTACATTTTGTGGTGATTTCCAATTAAGAATAGCCTCAATTTTACTAGGGTGAACTCGAATACCTTATGCTAAAACTACGTGACCTAGAAAACTGATTGATTTAAGCCAAAACTTGCACTTAGACAGCTTTGCATACAATTGCTTTTCCCTCAGTGTTTGCAACACTATTCTGAGATGTTGATCATGTTCTACTCGGTCTCTAGAGTAGACAAGAATGTCATCAATAAACACCACTACAAATTGATCAAGATATGGCCTAAACACTTGGTTCATCATGTCCATAAAAGCTACTGGTGCATTCATTAGTCCAAAGGGCATAACTAGGAACTCATAATGACCATAATGAGTCTTGAAAGCTGTCTTAGGTACATCAGACTCCTTGATCTTTAGCTAATGATACCTTGATCGAAGATCTAGCTTTGAAAATATGGCTACACCCTTTAGCTAATCAAATAAGTAATCAATCCTAGGCAGCAGGTACTTATTCTTGATAGTCACCTTATTAAGCTGCCTATAATTGATGCAAAGACGGAGAGTACCATCTTTCTTCTTCACAAATAATACTGAAGCACCCCACGGTGATACACTGGGTTGTATAAAACCCTTATCTAACAATTCCTACAACTGTATCTTTAGCTCTTTCAACTCTGTTGGTGCCATCCTATATGGTGTAATGGAAATAAGAGTAGTGTCGGGTACCAAATCGATAGCAAATTCGACTTCTCTATCCAGCGGTAACCCTGACAACTCCTGTAAAAATGCATCAGGAAACTCACTAATAGTAGGAATATCCACCCACTTTGGACTTGCTTTTTCTATATCCACCACATACGCTAAGTATGCTTCGCACCCCTTACTAATGAGTTTTCGAGCATTCAACATTGATATCACATTGTCTAGATATTCTCTATTCTCACCCATCACCACTATCACATCTTGCTGTGGAATTTTGATGATCATCTACTTCATTCCACAATCCACTACCACTCCATAACGAGCCAACCAATCCATTTCCAAGATCACATCGAACTTATGGAATGGTAACTCTATCAAGTTTGCTGGGAATTGCCTACCTTAAATTTTAATAGGGCAATCCCTAAATACCTTGCTAACCCTCACACTATTCCCTAACAGGTTAGTCACAAGAATCTCAAATTCTAGAGCCTGTGGTTCTAAACCTTTTCGACTCGGTGGTGGTGTGCATATGTATGAATGTGTTGACCTCAGTTCTATCAATGCATGTATGTCAGAGCCAAAGAGAAGAAATTTACCAATTGTGACATCAGGTGCATCCTGCTCCTCTTGGCCTCGCATAACATACGCCCTGGCTTGGGCAGCTCCATTATCTTCTGGCCTCTCAATTGTCTCTTATCTAAATTGATTGGGCCCTGATCAGCCTCATTTACCTTGCCTTCGACCTCAGCCTTTGCCTTGCCTAGAAGCTTGCGTCTGTATTGGCTTAGTGCTTCTCAAACCTTTGCCATACTGTAAGAAAGGACAATCTCTTTTCATGTGATCTTTGGAGCCATATCTCAAGCATGCTCCTGTCATCCACCAACACTCTCCTGGATGAGAATGACCACAATGCTAACATTTTGGTAGAGGTAGAGATCTACGTGGTGCCTATGTCGGTGCACTGGCTACCGAAGAAGCAGATCTTGCGGGTTGTCTCAATCTGAAAGAAGAAGGCCTACTGGAACCCCCAACCTAAAATTGGCCACTGAAAGATCTGACCCTCTTGCCACTTAATGGTCCCCCACTCGACTTTGATATGGGCCTCTTGAACCCTCTATCTTGTGTTGGATGTTGCGCTGCTAAAACTCTCTCAATTGTTCTAGCAGATGCTAGTAAACTAGGAAAATTCATCAGGCATAGGGATGAGACTTGTAACTTGATTGGGTCTCTCAATCCATCTTTAAATCGTTGGCATTTATCAGCTTTTGTGGATGTTAGAGGAGTGATCTAAAGGCAATCACCTTTAGCACTTATTGTACAAATTTATTTGATTAATAAAAGGCTTTTTCATTAATTTGATGTTCATTTGATATATGAATTGATAAGTGATCTTAAATTAATTAATGAAGTCCTTGATACATAACATAACATGAAGGAAATCATGATGAGATCATGATATTGAGATTCTTATCATGTGTAATTATGTTAGTATTAAAATTATACCTAGTCATAGGATTAATGAGACATGACATTATTAATCCGGATTGACTAGCACATGTTACACTCCTTGGTTGGATCGAGTAGTAAATCTCATAATCTATAAACATGAGATGTTTAAAGTTAACATGTGGACGCTTGCTAAGTGTAGCTAAGTACATTGGATGACCAACTATGAGACAATTATATGGATAATCTATTCAAATGCCAATGATAGTCTCATCATAGCAATGGTGCAAGTATCCTTAGACTTGAGGTACTCAAGGATATCTTGAATATTGATTATGTATTTTGACACTATTCCTTGTTGCCTCAGGGAGGTTGCTCATAGGGTGGTGATCGGTTAATGTAACTATCTTTATATATCCATGTGATGAATGTATGATATATAAAAGCATGAAATAATAACTTGATAAGAGTTAACAAAGAAATCCCTCACTAAATAAACAATTAAGTCTTACACCTTCCATTAATATGGGGAGAACTAGAGTTCTTTTGGAGTTAGGGTTGTTGAGTTGCCTCAATCTCACTCTATAAGAATATGTTCAATACATTGAAATTAGATTTCACGATTAATGGGTTAGACTTAATCGATATTATAAACTTGTTGGATTTGCGCCAAGTTTAATGTGTATTGGAGGCGAAGTTGGGTTTGTATACATGAGATGTACCCATATCAAGAGTTCATAGCCCAATGTATGTGCACACATTAATAAGTTGATAACACAAGATTCAATAGTTGCATGAATAATGCAATTGACATGGATTAGATACCTACCAACCAAACTAAGGATAACTTGTTGAGTTGCCTTAAGGTTATTCGTAGGTAGTTGGATATCGACCCACTAGGAGAACTTCCATGTAAGTTCTCTCGGGTTCATAGTGAGGGCTATGGATTCATAGTAAAATAATGGGAGTCATAATGCGATTTATTACAGACCTAATAAACATGCATTTTATGTACATTCTAACATGTTCTATTTTACATTTAAGTTGCTAGAATCATCATCATGACAAGTGTGAATTTGCGATCGCTAATGGAATCAAATAAGTTGACTGGGTCCAATTTTTTGGATTGGCTAAGGAATCTGAGAATAGTTCTCAAATCCGAAAAGATTGGCTATGTCCTAGGTGAGGTACTCCCTAATCCCCCTACTGCTAATGCTTTTGAAGATGTTCAGAAGGCATATCAAAAGCATCTCGATGATAGTGAGATGGCAAGCTGCATTATGCTTTCTACCATGTCTGTTGAGTTGCAAAAGCTGCATGAGGCTATGGATACTAATTCCATAGTATACCATCTAAGAGAGCTTTTTGATGAGCAAGCACATTTCGAAAGGTTCAAAACTTTGAGGTTGCTCTTCCGCAGTAAGATGGTTAAGGGGACATCTCTAGTGCAATATGCATTGAAGATGAATGGCTATATTAAGAGGTTAGCCACCTTGGGATTTGTGATGGACCATGAATTAAGTATTGACTTAATTCTAACCGGTTTATCTGATAGTTATTCACATTTTGTGCTTAACTATAAGATGAACCAAATCTCTACCACTATTCGTGAGCTGATTAACTTGCTCAAAACAGCTGAGCCATCTGTCAAGAAGGACAGTAAGGCTATGATGCTGGTGGACTCTTCAAGTTCTAAAAATAAAAACCTTAAGAAGAAGAAGAACATGAAACCTAAGGGAGGCATGGCCAAGAAGAAGGCCAAGGAGATTGCGCCAAAGGGGACATGCTTCCATTGTGGCAAGGATGGCCATTGGAAGAGAAACTGCAAGGCTTACTTGGAGTCCTTGAAGAAGAAGGCATCTGATGCCCCATCTACTTCAGGTATTTTTGTCATTGAAATTAATACTGTTTTCGATAATAATATATGAGTATTAGATATCGGTTGTAGCTCACACATATGCACTGATATACAGGGCCTAAGGAAAAGTAGACAACTCAATAAGGGAGAGTTAGACCAATGCGTTGGAAATGGAGCAAGGGTTGTTGCATTAGCTGTAGGAACATATGTATTGACCCTCCCTATTAGGCTTATATTAAATTTGGATAATTGCTATTATGTACCTGCTTTGACTAAAAACATTATTTATGTTTCAAGTCTAAATAAAGATGGTTTCATTTTAGCTTTTAGTAATAATTGTTGTTATATTATGTTGAATGGAATTCTTTATGCTAGTGGCACATTATGTAATGGAATATACATATAGATATGTCAAATCCAATTTTAAACATCAATGATAATAAAAGGCAAAAACAAGATATGTTAAAATCATCTTACTTATGGCATTGTCTCCTTGGTCATATAAGTGAGAAATGCATGGCTAAGCTATGCAAAGGTGGTAGTTTAGGGTCATTTGATTATGAATCATATGACACATGTGAATCTTGCTTATTAGGCAAGATGACTAAATTAGCTTTTAATGGAAAGGGTGAACATGCTAATGGACTTTTATACTTAATACATTCAGATGTATATGGTTCAATGTCTACACACGCCAGAGGTGGTTTCATCTACCTCATTACTTTTATCGATGACTACTCATGATATGGGTACATGTATCTTATGAGATACAAATATAAAGCTTTTGAAAAGTTCAAAGAATTCAGATATGAAGTAGAGAAACAACTTGGAAAAAGTATTAAAACACTTCGATCAGATCGAGGAGGTGAATACTTAAGCCAAGAGTTTCTAGATTATCTTAGGGATAATGGGATTTTATCTCAATGGAATCCACCTTACACGCCACAACACAATGGTGTGGATGAAAGAAGAAACCAAACCTTGTTAGACATGGTAAGGTCTATGATGAGTTTTGAGGAACTGCCTAAATCCTTTTGGGGTTATGCACTAGAGACTGCCATTTATATATTAAATGGAGTTCTTTCAAAGTCAGTTTGTTGTTACTCCATATGAGATATGGTATAACAAAAGGCCCACATTTTCTTACATGAGAATTTGGGGTTGTCCTGCTTATGTGAAGCAGACAATGTCAGATAAGCTAGAAGCTAAGTCTGACCGATGTCTGTTTGTGGGATATCCAAAAGCATCATATGGATATCAATTTTACCACCCCTTGGAACAAAAGGTTTTTATTTCAAGACATGCTATCTTTTTTGAGAGAGAATTCCTTTTAAAAAGAGATAGTGGGAGAAAAATTGGACTTGAGGAAGTTCAAAATGCTCAAACAGATGTTGATCAACTGCTTGAACTCGAGCTTGTTACTCATACAGATGATATAACACCTCAACCTTCTGAAGCACAAGAGCTTCATAGGTCAAGTAGGATACGTACTATTCCAAAGAGAAATGGATTTCTTATTAGTGAACAGAATGGTGTATTACTCATAGAAAACGATGAGCCTACAACCTACGAAGAAGTTTTGAATAGTTCATAATCTGACAAATGGCTTCAAGCCATGAATTCAGAAATGGATTCCATGTATGAAAACCAAGTATGGTCTTTGGTTCACCCACCCGAAGGAATAAAGCCTATAGGATGAAAATGGGTTTACAAAAAGAAAACTGACATGGATAGTAATGTGATTACCTATAAAGCTAGACTTGTTGCTAAAGGTTATCGTCAAGGACAAGGAATTGGCTATGATGAAACTTTTAGCCCAGTAGCTATGCTTAAATCCATTAGGATGCTCATAACCATTGCTACTCATTATGATTATGAGATATGGAAAATGGATGTGAAGACAACTTTCCTTAATGGAAATCTGACTGAGGATGTGTACATGACACAACCAGAAGGCTTCATATCCAAAGATGGAAAAAAGGTATGTAAGCTTCAGAGATCCATTTATGGATTAAAGCAAGCATCCAGGAGTTGGAATATTCGGTTTGATGAGACAATAAACAGTTTGGTTTCTTACAAAATCCTGATGAACCTTGTGTTTACAAAAGGGTTAGTGGGAGTGGAATCTTATTGCTTGTGTTATATGTAGATGACATATTGTTAATGGAAAATGATGTCTCAGACTTATAATCAGTCAAAATTTGGTTATCCAAGAATTTCTCTATGAAAGACCTTAGAGAAGTAGTCTATATTTTGGGGATAAAGATCTATAGAGATAGATCTAAAAGATTGCTTGGTCTTTCACAGTCTACATACATAGATAAGATGCTGAAAAGGTTTAGCATGGAGTAGTCCAAGAGGTGATATATCCCCATGACCCATGGGATTACTCTCTCAAGGTCTTTGTGTCCAAAGACACAAGATGAGAGGACATACATGAGTTTGATTCCATATGCTTCAGTTATAGGATCAATCATGTACGCTATGATATGTACAAGACCCAATGTATCATATGCTCTGAGTGCCATGAACAAATACCAATCGAAACCTAGTGAGGGTCATTGGGTAGCTGTGAAGAATATCCTTAAGTACTTAAGAAGAACTAAGGATGTATTCTTGGTATATGGAGATGGAGATCTTATTGTGAGCGGGTATATCGATGCCAGCTTCCAATCTGACAAGGATGACTCAAAATCTCAGTCAGGTTATATACTCACACTAAATGGTGGAGCAGTTAGTTGGAAGAGTTCCAAACAGGAAATGACTACTGATTCCACAACCGAAGCAGAGTACATTACAACTTCTAAAGCACAAAGGAAGCAGTTTGGATAAATAAATTCATCACAGAACTTGGAGTGGTTCCCAACATTATTGATCCAATACAATTGTATTGTGATAATAATAGAGCCATTGCGCAAGCAAAGGAGTCACGGTCTCATCAGAGATCCAAACATGTACTCAGAGGATACCATTTGATTAGAGAAATCATTGGTAGGAATGATGTGAAGATAGAAAGAGTGCCCACTGATCAGAATATTGCTAATCCTTTAACTAAGCCACTTCCCCAAAAGAAATATGATTCTCATGTACTAGCCTATGAAATTAAATACAAAGGCGATTGGCTTTAGTGTAAGTGGGAGCTTGTTAAAGGAGTGCACCAAAGGCAATCACCTTTAGCACTTATTGTACAAATTTATTTGATTAATAAAAGGCTTTTTTATTAATTTGATTTTTATTTGATATATGAATTGATAAGTGATCGTAAATCAATTAATGAAGTCCTTGATACATAACATAACATGAAGAAAATCATGATGAGATCATGATATTGAGATTTCATGTGTAATTATGTTAGTATCAAAATTATCCTTAGTCATAGGATTAATGAGACATGACATTATTAATCCAGACAGACTAGCACATGTTACACTCCTTGATTGGATCAAGTAGTAGATCTTATAATCTATAAACATGAGATGTTTAGAGTTAACATGTGGATGTTTGCTAAGTGTAGCTAAGTACATTGGATGACCAACTATAAGACAATCATATAGATAATCTATTCAAATGTCAATGATAGTCTCATCATAGCAATGGAGCAAATATCCTTAGCCTTGAAAATTTTGAAGTGTGGAATTAAAATTTGGAAAAAAATAATTTTTCGTGGAACGAAATTGGAAATTGCAGTGTTTTTGGCATAGATATTTTAAGAAGGCATAAAAATAGAATATTCTTTATCTAAGGAAAAGAATATTCTTTTGATTAAAATAAAGTAAGAGTGATTTAAATTAATGGACCAATGGGAAGCAAGATTAGTAATTAATCATAACCACCCACCTAATCCAATTACAAAAGTCAACTTTCACTTTTTGCCTTTATTCTTCTTCTTTCTCATCTTAATCAATCCCATTTCTCCCATTTTCTTTCCTTTTGTCGTGACCATCCTCTTAAACATTTATTCTTCTTTTGTTTTCTTCAATCCAGCTAGGATTAGATGGAAAAAAATGGAATTAAGGCAAGATCATCAAAGAAGTGAAACTAAGTGAGCAAAACTAAGGAAGAGGAAGGAAGAAAAGAAGAGAAAAAGAGAAATAAGACTTGGGTCATTTTAAATATCATCAAAGGTGAGTTTAGATTACACTAGTATCCTCAGCCATCAGTGTGGAAAAGAGGTCAAAGAGAAAGAGGATAGAAGAGCCACCCGGAGATCAACAATTAGCATGGCCCAGACATTAGGTAAAAAGGGGCAAATAGCGCCTAGGTTTTTCCAGTCACGGGGTTCTAGACCAACCTCTTCAGCTAGGCAAAGCCAGCAATCGAGGCTAGAGGGGTCTACATCAAGTGTACCAACTTTGGGTAAATGGAGATTATGATTATTAGTGACAAATCATTTGGGTCATGGAGTGAAAGTTAGTCGAGTCTATAAAAATAGTCCAATCAAAGCTCAGAATGTAGAATTCCCAGCTGACCTAATAGAGTTGCCATTCCGTGAGTTTGATGCAATCTTGAGGATGGATTGGTTAACTCAGAATAAGACAGTGGTGGATTGCCAGTATAGGAGAGTGACCTTCAAGAATTTAGGGCAGGATGACGTGATTGTCTTGGGTGAGAACCGACCATACTTGACTAATGTCATTTCTGTGACGAAGTGTAACATCCAGTAATTTAGGCCCCGATTGCGTGTGACTGTAGTGAGACACGCAGGTTCAATTGAAGTCTAAATTTTAACCCATAAAAAATGACTAATAATAAGGGAAAATAATTAAGGGTGTTATTATTTGGGAATTAAAAAGATTAGGGGTAGAATTAGAAAAAAATAAAATTTCATATGGACAAAATCGGTATTATGGAGATTGTGTGGGGAAAAAGAGTGAATATGGAGGAAGATGTGGCAAATATGGAATTTCTCAAAGTTTAATTGTAAATCAAGATTAATTAACTTAATGAACCAATAAGAATTAGGATTAATTTTAATTAGTGGAACTCACTCCCTAATCAAAGTGTAAAAGTCAAAAAGATAAAGGAAATTTCACATTCTTCCATGACTTTCTCTTATTTGTCTTTTCTCCCACTTTAGCCGTCCCCTTCCTCACCCAAGATCCCCATTTTTGCTTCAGCCACAACCTGAAAAATATAGAAAAAAATGAGTTTGAGATAGCAAAAATCAAGAAATTAAAGAGTTCTTACTACAAAGGTACCAAAGGAGCAAGAAGGAAGGAAGAAAAAAAAAGAAAAAAGGAGAAGAATGGGACAGATTTTGGCCCACCTTAGAGAACACTTAAGGTTAGTTTATTCTTCTTAAATTCAACCTTTTTCCTTCCATTTGAGATCCATGTTGATGATAGATGCGATTAGGGTTGATAGATATAGGTTATGTTGCAAGTTTGAACTTAGAAATTTAAGTTTGGGATTAACTGATGGAAGTGTAATTAAGCTTTGAATTAATGATAATTGAAGTTAGTTAATTATTTTATGGCTTAAAAACTAAAGAAAATATGATGTTAAGGGATGAATGAGGGGCTGTCATAGTTAAAGAAATTAGGAAAAATTGAAATTAATATGGAAACACCACAATTGGTGATAAGGGAAATGTGAATTGAGTGTTGAATTGAAAGAAATGAATTGGGAACTAGGATATGGTTTTTGGGCAGCCATGACATAATAAGAGGGAAGTTTAACCTTAGCACATTTTAGCTCAATTAAGGTGTAAAACATATTAGGAGCATTATCATACCATGTAGACATGAAAAACATTGAAAATGGATATTGGAATTTAGATGTGGTATGGTTGTGTAGGAAAAACAAGTGAACAAGGGAGAGGCCCTCAAGAGGGTGAAAAAGGCAAGAAGAAAGCTAGCTAATAAGGGAAGAAAAATAATGATTAAGGGAAGATCCAAGACTTATTAGGTATGTGTTTCATTGATAAAAATTTTACATGATGTTCATGTATGTGTAATTATGTGTTAAAGTTTAATATGATTGTGTGTTTGATGTGTTATGTGATGAGTTGTTGTTTTTAATATTTTATATGGAAATGAGACCAAATAGTGTGAAATAATTGAGACATATGAATGTAGTTGTAATTCTGGAAATTTTAGTATCAAAAGGAATGTAAATGATGAATATGGATTGATGCCAATTGATGGCTCGGATACAGAATTTCGGGAACAGTCCTGGCTCTTGTGATGATAACTTGAGTTCTGGAACTCCTTTTTGTGTGTTATTTCTTGGAAATGAAATCTAAAACATAGGGCTTTAACTTATATTTAGAATATAACATCTAATTATGTCTAGATTTTCCCAGAAAAATACATGAAGTTCAAACCCAGAATCTATCCAAAAAATTCTTATCAGGAATATTTGTGATGATGCAGTATTCAATTAAACATAACTTTTGATAGAAAAATAGGATTTAAGTGATTTTTAATGCATCTGAAATCTAAGACAATAATCTACAAATTGCTAGAAGGCTGTAACTCTAAATTCGAATTATAAATGGGCTAAAAATGAAGCCCAAAAATAGGTCCAAAATCTGCCATAGGTAAAAATATGAAATATTGGAGTTGTGCATGTGTTGTGATAATTATATATAATAATTAATGTGAATAATTATTTTAATGGTAGTTATGAATGTCTAACAAATTATTTATATGTGAGATTTTAGTGCAATAATAATGGGAATAAAGAACAAAATTAAATAAGCATGATTATGATAGTTGAGTAATATTGACATTTTTGAAATATTGTGAATTAATATAAAAATAGTTAAATCCAAAAATACCTAGGCTAGAACTAGAATATAGAATAGTTTGACATGCTAATCATGAGATTTTAGACACTCGGTGCCAAATATAAAAGCTGATAATGACAAATTGATAAATGTGCTTGACGCAAAATTATTAAGCCGGTAATGACAATATTACAAAAACCGGTAATGACATTATTATGAAGCGCTGGGCGCAATATTATGAAAGTTGAAAATGACAACTCCGTTATTCCTATTAGTTAGTTCGGTTATAGGTGTTATGGGCACAAAAAAAAAAAAAATAATAATAATAATATCGAAGTATGTGATTTTTATAAATGTTATATGAATTCAAGTTGTTAAATGTTGAGTATTTGCTGAAATTGTTTGATTTTATATAATTCCTTATTTTATGTCTTACTTGTTAAATTTATAAATGACATGTAATCAAATATGCGTATGTAAAATTTTTATCATTGAAGCACCACTAAGTTATTAGCTTAGCGCGGGCGGTTTCCTCTCGGACAGGTTTAGAAGGGTAGCTGTAGAAAATAGATTATCAGAAGAAGAAGGGTACCCGAAGAAAGTAGCAAAAAGCTTTGGGTTTTCTTTTTGGTACATTTTATAAAAAAAATTATGTAAATTAAATTATGGTTTTCTTTCCTATAGTATGTATTATAGACATGAATTATAATGTAAATTATTGTACTTTATAAATAAATAAAATTTTGAATATTTATGCTTATATTAATTTTTATTTCAATGCTTGCAATATTTTTGTTAAAAAAAAATTTATTCTTCATTTCATTAATTTTATGAAACAGTTGGACATGTAATACTCATTTACCTTACTGAGCGAAAGTGGGGTAAGAGGGTGTTACACAAAGGCAAGTAAGCTTATAAAAAAGGGATGTGAAGCATTTTTGGCACATGTCGTAGATACCAAGAGAGTTTAGATCTCAGGGAGATTCCTACAGTATGTGAATATCCAGATATCTTTCCTGAGGACTTACCAGGGTTACCACCTATCAGGGAGATAGAGTTTGCCATAGATGTTTTTCCAAGCACAACCCCGATATCAATCACTCCCTACAGAATGGCACTTGCTGAACTAAAATAATTAAAAGTGCAGTTGCAAGAGTTGTTAGATAAAGGGTTCATCAGACCCAGTGTCTCACCTTGGGGTGCTCCAATTCTATTTGTGAAAAAGAATGATGACACTTTTCGTTTGTGCATTGATTATCGTCAGTTGAAGAAGATGACAATTAAGAACAGATATCCATTGCCGAGGATAAATGACTTGTTTACTCAGTTGAAAGGAGCAGGGGTATATTCTAAAATTGACCTCAGATCAAGTTATCACCAACTGAGAATTAGAGAATCAGACATTTCAAAAACAACATTTATGATTCGGTATGGTCATTACGAGTTCTTAGTAATGCCTTTTGGCCTGATGAATGCCCCAGCAGCATTTATGGATCTAATGAATAGAATCTTTAGGCCTTATTTGGATCAGTTCGTGGTGGTGTTCAGAGATGATATCCTGGTGTACTCTAGAAGTAGAGAAGAACATGATCAACATCTTCGTATTGTCTTCCATACCTTAAGAGAGAATCAATTATATGCAAAGTTGTCAAAATGTGCATTCTGGTTAGATGAAGTGGCCTTTCTAGGGTATATTGTCTCAACTAATGAGATCAGAGTTGACTCCAGTAAGGTAGAGGAAATCCTCAACTGTAAACTGCCTCGGAATGTGACAGAGGTGAGAAATTTTCTTGGTTTGGCTAGTTATTA
Source organism: Triadica sebifera (assembly GCA_023653625.1). Lineage (NCBI taxonomy): Eukaryota > Viridiplantae > Streptophyta > Magnoliopsida > Malpighiales > Euphorbiaceae > Triadica > Triadica sebifera. Next base: position 10,176,877 of record CM042903.1, on the reverse strand, counting down.
TCGGAGGTTCGTGAAATGATTTTCAATGATAACTTCACCATTGACAAAAATGCTTAGAAAGGAGATCATATTTGAGTGGACAGACCGGTGCCAAACTAGTTTTGATAAGTTGAAGAAAATGTTGACAGAGGCACCAGTGTTCACACAGCCTACTGCGGGAAAAGATTTTGTGGTGTACAGTGATGCTTCCCTTAATGGTGTGGGCTGTGTACTAATGAAAAAAAGGCAAAGTGACCACTTATGCTTCCAAACAACTGAAGCCCCATAAGAGAAATTATTCGACACATGATCTGTGTTGCCCAGATAATGAACTAAGAAGGGGGGTTGAATTGGATATTAAAATTTTTTAACTTTGAAGTGCGGAATTGAAAGTTAAGTAGAGTAGGAATAGGAAGATATCACACAAGAAATTTATAGAGGTTCAGGTGTTAACAAACCCTACTCCTCTCCCCAATCTCAATTTGGAATTTCACTAACACACTAAGTGTTACAATGGAGTTTTACAAGCTCATTCCCAACTATGGTGTTTCTATCAATAGATCACACCTAGCCCAGAAATCCCTTGTGTTTTAATGGCTCACACAATCAACCAATTCCTTGTGTTTTATAGCTCACACAAATAAGCCTTACAAGTGTTCTACTCTTAACCCAATATACCCAAATTCACTTGAGTAGTAGATTACAAAGAGAAACACTCACAAATCTATAATGCTCAGTAATTATGAGAAAAAAGATTTTAAAAGAGAAATAATGTTTTGTTGAAAGTAATTAATGCACAAAATGGCTAGAACAAGATTTTGATTCAAAGTAATTGGTATTCTCTTGTTCTGGATTCATAAATGACTTGCATTTATACTTCTCTGGCAAATTATAGTCGTTTGGTTGCACTTAATGCAAAAAAGGTCATTGGACCAACTCTTAAATTTGCGTCTGACATGTTTCTCTTTCCTCATTCACAGTCGTGAGTATGTGTATCACGGTCGTGAATGTTCTTCCAAGCCGTGGTCCAAATGGTGACTCTGATCGTGAAGCATTCTAGAAGGAATTGAAGTGTTTGATCACGGGCGTGACTTTATTCTTTCACGGGTGTGAATATCCTTCCAAGCCGTGGTCCAAGTGGTGACTCTGGCCGTAAAGCATTATGGAGGAATTTGACATTTTTTCTCATGGGCGTGACTATCTTTCACGGGCATGATTGATATGATCATTCTCAATTGCTATGATTCTTCATGGCCGTGAACTTTAAATGTTGGATAATCACGGGCATGACATAAACAGTCACGAGCGTGAACATGCTATTTCTTCATTTTTTGACTTTCAAAGTTAGTCTTCCATTCTTGCATCATATTCTATACCCTGTTCAATAAACTTAGAACACAAGTATATTAAATACATTATTGCTATTTTATTTGTTAGCATCAAAATGACAGAAATACCCCTCAAGGTTCAACATCTCCCCCTTTTTGATGGTGACAAATAATCTAACAATATGTCCTTTTGAGAAGTCTCCCCCTCAAAAGATGCTTAAGACAAAAATAATAAAGTGCAAGAATCTTTAAGAATTGATGATGTATAGCATGGATGCTTGCTTACTTGTTTAGTTATATGCAAGGTATATGCTAAGTATATCCAATGTATATTAAATTTTTTCTTTTAACTAGTTAAGTATATGCAAAGTATATTCAAAGTATATCAAATTGTTTGCTTTTAACTAGTTAAGTATATTGAAGGTATATTGAAAGTGTATCTTAATACTATATTCAAAATATCAACACATTTGCATTCATGTACTTGCATATTCATTTAATTCATTTATATTGCTAGGTTTTCCCCCTTTTGTCATCAACAAAAAGAACAAAAAAAAGATAAATCATAAGGGAAAAACTAATGCAATAAAAAACCAATTATATTAGTACCAAATGTAAGAGTACAAATATTTGAAAAGTAAATTAAAATCCTACATTTGCAATACTAGAAACTAGTAAATAAAAAAACAACTAAAGCTCTAGCTAGACTTGGAGCCGGACAACCCATCTTGAAGGCGTGCTACTTCTGCCTTGAGGCTCTCCATATGAGACTCCATGAAATTTTTGAGGTTTTCCAACCTCTCATCAATCGAAGCCTCCAGTTGGTCAAAACGAGGTGTTAAAAGGTCAGCCACCTATTGAGCAAAGTTTGGTGTGGATGCCGAGGATTGTCCAACTTCCTGCTCAATCTCTGGGGTTACCGTCTCCACTCAAACTCTTTTTCTTTGCTGGATTCCCTAGAGGCCATCTTTGAAGTCATCCGAATCATTGTCTTCCCAAATAATTTCACTAGCTGGAGTGGTAGTAGATGTTATTTTCATGAACTATACGAACCATTGGTCCCATCTTGATAAAAGACAAGACGTCTAATGAGTTTCTAGGATGTGCAGGTACGAGGTTGAAGTTGTGCTTTTCTAGCTTCAGATATCCAAGCTTGATAGCAAGGTGAGTCACATACCCATCGATCAAGATATCTCTTGATGGCTTCGTTGCAATAGAGAGTATATGGTTTGCAAACCATCGAGATAGAGCCACTATTAGGCCTCTTCGGGCCATCTTTAGGAGAAAGGACTCGAATTTTTGAATTGCACCGTTGTTATCCCCTCTTGCAAAGATGCTATAGGTTAGTGTTGAACCTTGAGGGGTATTTTTGTCATTTTGATGCTAACAAATAAAATAGCAATAATGTATTTAACATACTTGTTTTCTAAGTTTATTAAACAGGGTATCGAACATGATAGCAAGAATGAATAATGGAAGACTAAAAAAAATGAAGAAATAGCATGTTCACGCCCGTGACCTTTTATGTCACACCCATGATGAAGCTTAGTGCCAACTATCCAACATTTAAAGTTCACGACCATGAAGAATGATAGCAACCATGAATGATCATATCAGTCACACCCGTGAAAGAAAGTCACGCCCGTGAGAAAACATGTCAAATTCCTCTAGAGAGCTTCACGGCCAGAGTCACTATTTGGACCACAGCTAGGAAGGATGTTCACGCCCATGAAATAATAATGTCACGCCCATGATCGAACACTTCAAATTCTTCTAGAATTCTTCACGGCCAAAGTCACCACTCAAGTCACGGCTTGGAAGAACAGTCACGACCTTGAAAGAGGAAAGAGAAACATATCAGCCGCGAAAATAAGAGTTGGTGCAATGACTATTTCCACATTAAATGCAACCAAATGGCTATAATTCTCCATGAAAGTATAAATGCAAGTCATTTATGAATCTAAAACAAAAGAATAACTAATACTTCTAATCAAAATATTGTTGTAAGCCATTTGTGCATTTAATACTTTCAAAACAAACATTTATTCTCTGTAAAAATCTTTTTGCTCATCATTCTTTGAGTATTACATATTTGTAAGTGTTTCTCTTTGTAATCTACTACTCAAGTGAGTTTGGGTATTTTGAGTTAAGAGTAGAACACTTGTAAGGGTTATTTGTGTGAGCCTTTAAAGCACAAAGAATTGGTTTATTGTGTGAGCCATTAAAACACAAGGGATTTCTGGGTTAGGTGTGATCCATTGTTAGAAACACCATAGTTGGGAGTGAGCTTGTAAAACTCTATTGTAACACTTAGTGTGTTAGTGAAACTCCCAATTGAGATTGGGAAGAGGATTAGGGTTTATTAACACCCAAACCTATATAAAAATTTCTGTGTGATATCTTCTTATCCCTACTCAACTTAAGTTTTCTTTTTGCTTTTAAAAGTTAAAAAAATTTTAATATCCAATTCAACCCCCCTTCTTGGTTCAATATCTAGGCAACAGTTAGAAACCTATGTAAGTATTTGTGCACTGGGGATCAAAGGTGGGTGCTCTTCATCTTCTTGACGTCCCAACTACAATCTTGTCCGAAATGAGTCCATGCTGGATTGGCATAGAACTCCACCTCACTTTCATTGAGGATACCATCATAGGGAAGTTTGAAGATGTCACCAAACTCTGTTGCTGTGAGGGTGTTTGGATGCTTGCAAAGTTGAAATTTTACCATGCCGGTGGGAGAAATTTACAGGATGCTGAGGAACTCTAGAGTTGGTGCCCTTAGCATTGGTTGATGGATATCAATGAACTCCTTTAGATGACACGCATGTAGTTGTTCTGTCATGCTTGTTTCAAGACCAAGGGTCCTGATAACATGCCATTCAAAGGATAGAGAAGAAAGGAGTGGTCTTTTCTTGAGAACCACATACCTCAGATGATAGTACTCCAGAATGATGTTGAGAAGGTAGTCCATGTACCTTCTTGGAGCATGAGACTTCTTTCTGGTGCCTTTAGAGGAGTCGAGTTCCATTTTTGAGTTGAGATTGATTTTTGAAGAGAAAAAAAATTCTGATAGGATTTTTGAAGAATAACTTGTGATTTTGTGATTTCTGATGAGAGAAAGAGTTTTTGAAGATATTTATAGATAGAAAAGGTTGTTAGGGGGTCGGAATCTGTGAGAGGTATTGAATGTGATGATAAATGAGAGAATTTATAGAGTTAGGAATGAGGAATAATGATAGAAAACATTTTATAGTCGACATCTTCACGGTCGTGAATGCTAAGTCACGAGCGTGAAATGTCGTGTTCACAGTTTGCTGAAAAGGTGCTATACCCATGATGAAGAAAATGAAACGATTCATGGTCATGACATTTAATAGTCACGGGGGTGAATGATGAATTTTCACGGTGGTGACAAAATAAGTCACGGTCGTGAAGTACAATCTTCACTACTTGTGACCGTGAGACAAAGTGTGAAACAAAGCTGAACGCTTCTGTGAGTATTTGGTGGTAATGTTCACTAGTGAAGAAGTCTCACGGTCGTGAACACAGGGTTTCACGGGAGTGACTAAAAAAGGTTATGGGCATGAAACATAGTCTTCATTACCTTCAACCGTGAAACATGTCGTGAAGCAAAGCATGAAAGCTACTGGAGCTTTTGGCGATTATGATCACGACCATGAATATATGTCATGGGCATGAATTGCCTAAAATCCTCATTAAATAAAACTAAGTCTAAAACAAGACTAAAGGATTTCTGAGGTGCTTCTATCCCTTATAACATATTTTTCATCAAGTTTTGCCACTTCATACCTTAGAAGATGAGACAATAACACAAGATTAACATTCAAGGTTCGACAAATTTGGCAATCATAAAGTTAATACATCAATCATACCAAGCTCTCTTCTTATGAAGTTAAATCTTTCTTCATTTAGAGGCTTAGTGAAGATATCTGTCAATTGAATGTTTGTGTTTATAAATTCCAATACAACATCTTCATATTGAATAGGATCTCTAAGAAAATGATGACTTATGTCAATATGCTTACTTCTATAGTGTTGAATGGGATTCTTAGATAGGTTTATAACACTTGTATTGTCACATCTATAGGTATATGGTCCAAACTATGACCATAATCCTTAAGTTATTGTTTCAACTAAAGAATTTAAGTACAACAACATCCTGCAGCCACATACTCCGCTTCAGCGGTAGAAAGAGCAATTGAAACTTGTTTCTTACTAAACCAAGAAACTAAGCATTCACTAATAGAGTGACAAGTACCTGAAGTACTCTTTCTATCCAAGAGGCTTTCAGCATAATCAACATCTGAATATCCTATAATGTGAAAGGATGAATTTCTAGGATACCATAAACCTAGATGCAATGAGCCATGTAAATATTTTAAAATTCTTTTCACAGCATTAAAATGTGATTCTTTAGGACATGATTGAAAGCGAGCACATAAGCATACACTATACATTATATTGGGTTTAAAGCGAGCACATAAGCATACACTATACATTATATTGGGTTTAGAGGCAGTAAGATAAAGCTTTCCATTGTACCTTCAACATCATCAAGAACACTACCTTTCTCAAGATCAAGCTTGCTAGATTCATCAAAAACAACATGCATAGATTCTTCAACAGCTAATGACTTTTTATTGAATACTTTATAAGCTTTGCTAGTGGTAGAGTATCCTAAAAATATACCCTTATCAGATTTAGAGGAAAACTTTCCAAGGTTGTCCTTGGTATTCAATATGAAACACTTGCATCCAAATACTCTAAAGTAATATATCATGGGCTTTCTTCCATTCCATAGCTCAAAAGAAGTTTTCTTTAAGAGTGGTTTTTTGAAGACTCTATTTGAAATATAACATTCAGTATTTATGGCTTCGGCCCAAAAGTAAGTTGGCAATCCATACTCATTGAGCATTGTTCGAGCAATTTCAATTAAAGTTTGATTTTTCCTTTCGACCACCCCATTTTATTGAGGTGTCATAGGAGATGAAAAATTCAATTAAATGCCATGTTCTAGACAAAAATTTTCAAAGTTTTCATTTTCAAATTCTTTGCCACGATCACTTCTTATTTTTGAAATACAATATCCTTTTTCATTTTGAACTCTCTTAGCAAAGTTTTTGAAAGTTTTAAAAGCATCACTCTTTTGAGCTAAGAAAATTACCCAAGTGAATCTAGAGTAGTCATTGATGATGACAAAGGCATAATATTTTCCTCCTAAGCTTGCAACTCTAGTAGGTCTAAAAAGATCTAAATGCAAAAGTTGTAGAGGTTTTGATGTACTTACAATGTTTTTGGATTTGAAGGATGACTTGTGTTGTTTTCCTCTTTGGTAAGATTCACATGTCTTGTCTCTTTCAAATTTGACTTTTGGTAGTCCCTTTACCAGCTCTTCTTTATTGAGGCTTTGAATTAAATTCATGCTTGCATGACCAAGCCTTCTATGCCACAACCAAGATTCATCACTAGTAGTTACAAGACACTTGGAGGAAAGGTTAGATATTTTGTGTAAGTCTATTATGTTGGTATTAACATCTCTACTTCCTTTAAATATCTCTTGGCCATTAATAGAGGTTACAAGACATTCGTTAGAAGTAAAGATTACTTGGTTTCCTTTATCACATAATTGACTTACGCTTAACAAGTTATGTTTCAAACCATCAACAAGTAAAACATCTTTAATGAAAGTAGTACCATTAATACCAATAGAGCTAATGCCAATTACCTTACCCTTAGCATTGTTTCCAAAGGTTAGTTTACCTCCATCAATACTTTTGATTTCATTGAATAGTTCTTTATCTCTGGTCATATGCCTTAAGCATCCACTATCTACTAGCCAAGCATTTTTGTTTATTATGGACTTTAGGCATACCTATAGAATCACAATTCAAGTATTGTTTTTAGGTACCCAAATGAGCTTGGGTCCTTGGGGGTTAGCACATGAAGGTTCCTAATGAGCCTTCCTTATCCAACAATGTTTATTTATATGACCAAATTTCATACAATAATTACATTATTTAGCTCTAAATATGCTTTTTGGTCTTACTATGGTTTTGACTGCCATATTCCTATTAGGTAGAGTTTGTGAGCAATGGCATGCACATGTATGATGACTTGGTGCTTTCCTAGGTGCATGCTTCTTATACATAAAAGCATGATTAGCCTTTTGAGGTTTTCTTCTTATGCTTACCAACCCTTGATCATTTCTCTTATGTATAGAAGGTTTAGTGTGTGTTGTGCACTTAGCCCTTGGGGCTGTTACTGCCAATGTGGAGAAGTGGGGTTCACTTGACTTCACAAAAGTGGTCTTGTGAGATGAAGATGAGGTGCCTTTAAATCCTAGACCATGTCTTATTAAAGGTGGTCTTTGAGACACAATGAGAGTATCTAAACTCTCCTTCCCCTTGTGAAATTTTGAAATGGAGTTTCTAAATTCCTCAACTTCATTTTTCAAAACATTGTTTTCTTTAAGTAAGGATTTAGTTGAGGGTCTTGAGGAGTATTCATCTAATGATTTTTGAAGAGATTCATTAGAAGATTTAAGCTCAAGATTCTCCTTTTCTAAAACTTCCATTTTGTTTTTCAAACTAGAAATGTTATTTTTATAAGTATTGAATTTACTTCTATATTTTTCTAGTTATAGATTCAATACTTCTATCAAACTTTGCTCATCATCATCTTCACTATCACTATCATTATCACTACTATCATTATTGAATGAGTATGAGTAAACTAATCATACCTTATCCGAGATGTGATCCTCTATAGCCATGAAGCATAGGTTGACCTCTTCACTTTCATTGTCATCTTTTTTGCTTGAAGAGCTTTCATCATCCCATGTGGCTTTGTGACCTTTCTCCCCATTGTCTTTTTGGTATTTGCTCTTGTGTTTCTTGAGCCTTGGACATTCTAGTTTAATATGTCATTTCTTCCCACATTTATAGCACTTTACCTCCTCTTTACTCCTTTGAGAGTCATTTGAGAAGTGTTTGAGATTTCTTTTCTTGAAGTTTCTAGAGTTGCTCATTCTCTTCTCAATTATTCTTTTCAGCCTTCTTGAGAGCATTGCAAAGTCCTAATTTTCATCATCACTCTTTTCTTCATCATCTTCAACTTCTTCTTAAGATTTTGAAGTAGAGGCTTTTAGTGCTAGAGGATTTCTTTTTTCTGGCTTGGCTTCAAGCTCTCTATCTCTTTTTACTGCCATTTCATATGTTATAAGTTTGCCAATCAGTACATCGGTATTCATGATGCTCATGTCTTTGTTGGCTTCTTCTATACCAGTAACTCTTGAACTGTAATCTTTGAGAGGAAGACTTCTCAAAATTTTGTTGTTTACATCTTCTAAGCTCAAGTGTTTCCTGAACTTTCTCATGTCATTTATGATGGATAGAAGACGATTTTTCATGTCGGTGATTGACTTATTAGATTTCAACTTGAAGAGTTCGTACTCTAAAGTGAGAAGTTGAATCTTCTTGGAATTAACTTGCTTTGTTCCTTCATGATAATTTTCCAGTGTTTTCCATATGCTATATATAGTTGGGCAGTGTTGTATTCTGCCACATTCTTCAATGGATAGTGAGCTTGAGAGAATTGTCATTGCCTTCTTGTTTTTGAAATTTGCTCTTCTTTGAGGCTTTGTCCAATCAGCTCTTGACAGGATTTCTTCTTCACCATCAACTCCTCTTCTGATTAGTGGTGTCCATTCTTTCCGAACATTATCCCAAACTTCAATTCCCTCACTATCGAGATATGCCTCCATTCGGAACTTCCAATGAGCATAATTTGCTCCATCAAAGTAAGGCTTGAGACTTTGGAATCTTTCATTGTCCATTTCTTAATCTTTGCTAGCACTGTTTAGGCTTTGATGCTAGACTAAGCTCTTATACCAATTGTTGCCCAGATAATGAACAAAGAATGGGGGTTGAATTGGATATTAAAAATTCTTAACTTTGAAGTGCGGAATTAAAAGTTAAGTAGAGTAGGAATAGGAAGATATCACACAAGAAATTTATAGAGGTTCGGGTGTTAACAAACCCTACTCCTCTCCTCAATCTCAATTGGGAGTTTCACTAACACACTAAGTGTTACAATGGAGTTTTACAAGCTCACTCCCAACTATGGTGTTTCTATCAATGGATCACACCTAACCCAGAAATCCCTTGTGTTTTAATGGCTCACACAATAAACCAATTCCTTGTGTTTTATGGCTCACACAAATAACCCTTACAAGTGTTCTACTGTTAACCCAATATACTCAAACTCACTTGAGTAGTAGATTACAAAGAGAAACACTTACAAATCTATAATGCTCAGTAATTATGAGCAAAAAGATTTTTACAGAGAAATAGTATTTTGTTGAAAGTAATTAATGCACAAAATGGCTATAACAAAATTTTGATTCGAAGTAATTGCTATTGTCTTGTTCTGGATTCATAAATAACTCGCATTTATACTTCCCTGGAGAATTATAGTCATTTAGTTGCATTTAATGTGAAAATAGTCATTGCACCAACTCTTAATTTTGAGCCTGACATGTTTCTCTTTCCTAATTCGCGGTCGTGAATATGTGCGTGACGGTTGTGAATGTTCTTCAAAGCTGTGATCCAAGTGTTGACTCTGACCATGAAGCATTCTGGAATGAATTGAAGTGTTTGATCATGGGCATGACTTTATTCTTTCATGGAGTGAATATCCTTCCGAGCAGTGGTCCAAGTGGTGACTCTGGCCGTGAAGCATTCTAGAGGAATTTGACATATTTTCTCACAGGTGTGACTATCTTTCACGGGCATGATTGATATGATCATTCATGGTTGCTATGATTCTTCATGGTCGTGAACTTTAAATGTTGGATAGTTTGCGCTAAGCTACATCACGAGCGTGACATAAACAGTCACGGGAATGAACATGCTATTTCTTCATTTTTTTGACTTTCAAAGTTAGTCTTCCATTCTTGCATCATATTGTAGACCATGTTCCATAAACTTAGAACACAAGTATGTTATATACATTATTGCTATTTTATTTATTAGCATCAAAATGACAAAAATACCCCTCAAGGTTCAACAATTTGGAACTAGCAGCCATTGTGTTCGCTTTGAAAATATGGTGACACCACCTGTATGGCGAGCAATGTTATATCTATACAAACCATAAAAGTCTGAAATATTTGCCTTCACAAAAGGAACTCAATTTGAGACAGAGGCAATGGCTAGAATTAATTAAAGACTACAGTTGTGTCATTGATTATTAGCTAGGTAAGGCCAATGTGGCAGCTGGTGCTCTAAGTAGAAAAACTCTCGCAGGTAAATGTTAAAAGTTAAATTTATTAAGTGATAAAAAATGAAATAATAAGGTCTTTATATATTATTTGAGCAGAATTGCATATTCAACCCACATTCATTCAACAAGTAAAGGAAAATCAGAAGCAAAACATGAAATTAAAGGAAATCTTTGAAATGGTGAAAAAGGGTTAAAAACTAGAATTTACTATCGAATCAGATGGGAGTTTAAGGAAAAAAGGCAGGTTATGTGTATCTGACATACCAGAATTGAAACAAGAGATTTTGAAAGAGGCTCATAATGTTATTTATGCAATGCACACGGGAAGCAACAAAATGTATCATGACTTGAAGGCATATTACTGGTGGCAAGGGATGAAAAGAGATATCACAAAGTATACTACTAGATGTTTAACTTGTCAGCAAGTGAAGGCTAAGCATCAAGTATCAAGTGGATTATTACAATCAATATCAATTCTAGAGTGGAAATGGGAAAGAGTTACAATGGATTTTGTTTCTGGTTTGCCTTTGACACAAAAGAGGCATGATTCAGTGTGGGTAGTGGTGGACCAACTCACTAAATAAGCTCATTTTCTACCGATCAAGATGGATTATCCACTTAACCATTTGGTAGTGATCAATGTTAATGAGATAATTTGTTTACATGGTGTGCTAGTTTCAATTATTTCAGATCGAGACCCGAGGTTCACTTCAAAATTCTGGAAAAGTTTGCATCAAGACATGGGTATTTGATTCAATTTCGGCACAGCTTTCCACCCATAAATAGTTGGACAATTAGAAAGGGTCATACAAATATTGGAAGATAAGTTGAGAAGTTGTGTGATGGAATTTGAAGGCAGTTGGGATAAATATCTTCCATTGATGGAATTTGCCTACAATAATAGTCACCAAGCCTGTATTGGTATGGCACCATATGAAGTCTTGTATGGGAGGAAATTTAGAACACCTCTATGTTGGACCGAGCTTAGTGAAAAGAAAGTAGTGGGTCCAGATCTAATGCAGCAGACAGAAGAGAAAGTGAGAGTAATAAGAGATAGGCTGAAAGTTGCTGCTGATAGACAGAAATCATACGCAGACTGGAAAATGAGGGATGTTATGTATACAGTTGGTGACAAAGTATTCTTAAAAGTATCTCTTTGGAAAAGGATATTCCGATTTGGAAAGAAGGGAAAGTTGAGTCCTAGGTTATAGGACTATACAAGATACTTGAACGCATAGGTGTTGTGGCCTACAAATTAGCTCTACCACTAGAGTTAGACAAGATTCACAATGTATTCCATGTGTCCATGTTGAGAAGATATCTATAGGATCCATCTCATATCATATTAGTAGAACCTATAGCGATACGACCAGATGTAACTTATGAAGAGGAGCCAGTGGAAATTCTAGCTTGAGAAATGAAAGAGCTACGAAACAAGAAGGTACCATTGGTAAAGGTTATGTGGAAAAATCATAATTCAGAAGAGGCGACTTGGGAAAATGAAGAGGTGATGAAGACTCAGTATCTACAATTATTCCACTCTAGTGAAAAAGGTAAATTTCGAGGATGAAATTTTTTTTAAGGAGGGGAAAATTGTAATGCCTGATAATTTAGGCCACGGTCACGGTTGGCGGAAATCCAGCGCGCCAAACTGATCGAGGTTTAAATTCGGATATGAAAGAAATAAATTAAAATAATAATAAGATGTAAGACAAATATTGTGGATATTATTAATTGAGAATTTTGAAGTGTGGAATTAAAATTTGGAAAAAAAAATAATTTTTCGCTAAACGAAATTGGAAATTGCAGTGTTTTTAGCACAAATATTTTAAGAAGACATAAAAATGGAATATTCTTATCTACGAAAAGGAATATTCTTTTGATTAAAATGAAGTAAGAGTGATTTAAATTAATGGACCAATGGGAAGCAAGATTAGTAATTAATCTTAACTACCCAACTAATCCAAATATAAAAGTCAACTTTCACTTTTTGCCTTTATTCTTCTTCTTTCTCATCTTAATCAAACCCATTTTTCTCCATTTTTATTTCCTTTTGCCATGACCATCCTCTTATCCATTTATTCTTCTTTTGTTTTCTTCAATCAAGCTAAGATTAGATGGAAAAAAAATGGAATTAAGGCAAGATCATCAAAGAAATGAAACTAAGTGAGGAAAACTAAGGAAGAGGAAGGAAGAAAAGAAGAGAAAAAGAGAAAGAAGACTTGGGTCATTTTAAATATCATCAAAGGTGAGTTTAGATTTTCCATCTTCTCACTTTTCTTCTTCTCTTTTCTTTGCTTTTGGGGTTAGTTGCCATTAAGTTAGTAATTTAGGGTTATTATTATGTTAATGGTGATTTAGGGTGTATTAGTGTGATTAGTGCTTTATTAGTGTAAAATTTATTGTTAGGACAAGGAAGTGAACAAACTTTGAACCAAAATCAAAGAGGAAGTAAGGGCAAAGAGAAAGCTAGCTAGGAAGAAGATAAAAGTGAAGAGAAGTAAAATTTCGAGGTATGTACAATTGGCAAAAATTCAATGTAAAAAATGTTTGATTTTGTGATGTTTGTGAAATTGGGTATGCATTGGTGATTAAATGATTCCATGAATGTGAAAATAAAAACTAGAAAATGAGGTTGATGCATGAAATAGAAATTGTATGAATTAATTGATGTGCTGGAAAATTCGTCTTATGAACAGTGTCTAGTTTTCTGGTCATAACTTGAGTTCTAGAAAATATTTTTGAGTCATTCTTGTTGGGTTGGAAATTAAGAGATAGGGATTCAACTTTCATTTAGACTATTAGACCTGAATAGGCTTGGAATTAAGTGAAAAATAGACTCAAAAGTTGAACTAGAAATTTGTCCAGTAAAATACTGGGCAAATTGCAGTGAATATAACTTAGAAGAAAATTCATAACTTTTGCTAAACAATTCGTTTTAATGTGATTCTAGTTGGAACTTAAAGATAAGAAATATATCTACATTTTTTTAGTTTTCACTTGTCCAAATTCCATATAAAAATGGATGAAAAAGATAGATAAATAAAAGGCAGAAATCTATCGAGTAAAATACTGGGTAGATTGGAATGAACGTAGCTTAAAAGAAAATTCATAACTTTTGCTAAAAAATTCATTTTAATGTGATTCTAGTTGAAAATTAAAGATAAGACATGTACCTATAATTTATTAGTTGATCACTTGTACAATTTCCATCTAAAAATGGACAAAAAATACAGGACAACATAAGGTATAAATGCTATCTAGAATAAGGCAGTTTGCATATATGCGTTGATTATGGAATTTTTTGATAGAAAAATATATTAATTGATTTTGTTATAGTTATAATGATTAAATGAGAAAGTATAAGGTTTTAAAATATTTAATGGGAATTATTTCATTTATTTGAAATTTATATTAGTGTTACACACATAATTTATGTAAATAATAATAAAGGTAACAAATATAATTAAGTCCTATAACATCTTGTCAAGAACTAGAAATTAGGATAAGTTGGCATGCCAATAAATGGGTAGAATGTAGGCACTAAAAATAATAGTGTTGAGATTTAATTTACGTAAGCACTAAGAAATAGTACTGAGTTCAAAATTACGTAGGTACCAAAAAGGTACTGAGTTGTTATTAAAAATGTAGGCATTAAATGTCTAGTTATAAAATAATTATGTTAGCGCCGAGTATACTGTCAGAGTATAGAAACCCTGTATCCAGTATTTAGTTCCAGTCTAAAATATTATGGGCAATTAAAAAAAATGTGAATTATGAGATTTATATTGTAAATTTTATATTTTGAATTATTAAGCAATTTCAAGCATGCTTAATGAAATGAACATTAAAATTGATCAATCGTATATTTTTCATGACAAAAATAATTTTAATATTAATTGAATATTTGACATTCTTAGTAAGTTGATTTTAGTTTTTAAAGGTTTATTTAGGAAATATTTATATAATTATTGAATAGTTGTCAAACGTACCACTAAGCTAGTAGCTTAGCATGCGTGTTTGACGCGCAGATAAATAAACGTGGTTGTTACGTTAGGGCGACCAAAGATAAGGAGAACTCCAAGATCAGATTGTAGCAGTATAGTTTTTTTTTGTATGTTTTGGAAATTATATTGTAAAAAATTAAATTTAAGAATTTCTTTTGATGTAAATTTATGTCATGTAATATTTATAAGGAATGAATTTAGTAATTTTATATATCTAGTATTATTTGTAAATATTATATTTTAATTGAATAAGTTCTTTTAAATTAAATTATTCACATCAGTAGTTACATATTTTTAATAAAAAAATATGTGGTAATAAATATTCCGCTAATAATAAACTCAAAAATTGAAATAAAAATATTTATACAATAAATTGAGCGTTGGTTTTAAAACAAATGAACTTAGTAGGACTTTCATATCCTATTAACGATTAGTGAGGTAAGAGAGCGCTACAGGATAAGGGAGTGTTATGCTGACTTCATCGATTAAAATATCATTCTTAAATTATGTATAAATGAAAATCACTCATATATATTTTTTTCTTTATTTACTTTGTAGAATAATTTATGGCATGTAATATTTATAAGGAATGAATTTGGTAATTTTATATATCTAGTATTATTTGTAAATATATTTGTAAATATTATAGTTTAATTGAATGAGTTCTTTTAAATTAAATTATTCACATCTATAGTTGCATATTTTAAATAAAAAAATATATGGTAATAAATATTCTGCTGATAATAAACACAAAAATTGAAATAAAAATATTTATACAATAAATTGAGCGTTGGTTTTTAAAACAAATGAAGTTAGTAACACTTTCATATCCTATTAAAGATTAGTAGGGTAAGGGAGCAATACAGGATAAGAGAGTGTTATGCTAACTTCATCGATTAAAATATCATTCTTAAATTATGTATAAATGAAAATCAATCATATTTTTTTTCTTTATTTATTTTGTAGTGTAAAAGAAATCATAACATGAAAGATAAAATATATTTTTATATAATAACATGTTCTTTACAAAATGTGCTGTTTATTTACAAATACTATAAAATAAAATTCAAAAGATAATATACAAAAGTTGTGTGACTCACGGTGGTTGAAATAAGCTGCTCTACTAGATCAGGTCACCATCAACTTTATCTGCTATCTTCTATTTATTCTTTACTATATCTGCATGAGAGAAACTCCCACGTTAAGTTCATGGCATAGTGGTGCATATAAATAAGGTAATAAACTATTTTATGCAACATGCATTGCCATATATCAATTTATGCTCATATCATCTTTCCATGCAAATATACATCTCCTAATATTGTAGCATGCATAAGTATCAAATTATCCATATCACAATTCATGGTTCCTTATTATTATTATTATTATTATTATTATTATTATTATTATTATTATTATATTTCTATTTTATTTTATTTTATTTTCAATCCTTCTTTATAGTCCACAACACTCAATCATCTTTTTATCCATGTCATAATTCATAATTCCATTTTAATTTTCAATAATCCTTTATTTTCCATAACTCCTTTATTTTCCATAACTTCTTTATTTATGCCCAAAACACCTATGAACCACTGACTAGGATAAAGGAGTTGTCATCCAAGTACTTAGAAGTGCCACCCGGGCAATATGATGTGCGCATATAAGTGCCATTAACGGTATCAATAATAGTGTCATTACTGGTTTCAATAATAGTGTCATTACCGGCTTTAATAATAGTGTCATTATCGACTTCAATAATTGTGTCATTACCGGCTTCGATAATCATACAATTAATGGTTTTATTTTCATCATACTCTCCCCTGCTTGACATGCCAAACTATCCTAAGTCTAGTTCTAGTTAGGTGTTCTAGGACTTACTCAATGTTATTAAAATTCATAGTTATTTGATTCACCCATTTCATGCATGTAAATGTTCAATTAATCACACAATTACTCAATAAAAATAGTATTTGCATAATATAAGAAGGTTCACATCATTTTACTCTTTAAATTCCACAACTCATATGCTGCCCTATTACTGACAGATTTCATTCTCTATTTTGGATCTTAATTTTGGTCCTATTACAATCTGAATTTAGTTACAAAGTCTTCTTAACAATTTTAGGTATGAATCTTAGCTTTAATATGAAACTTGAATAACTTAATTTTGAGTTTTTTTGTATTAAAAGATATGATAAAATAAATACTGAATGGTCACTAATAATTCTGTCCAGAATTTTCTGGACAGGTTCTAAGTCTGAAATTTATGAATTTTTCTGGATAATTACAAACATATCTAGATTTTATGGTCTAAATAAAAATTATAGCCCTATGGCTTAGCTTTCAAATCCAACAAAGAACATGCAAAACCAAATTCCAGAAATTAAGTTATAACAGTTTAAGTACTCACTGCTCATCCATTTATAGCAAAGAATGCATACATGAACTATCTTCAATTTTTACCAAAATTAATCCAAAGTCTAGCAAACATGCATCCGAAGATTTTTATCACAAAATAATATTAATTCAGAATCATCAACATGTCAAATAATCAAATCATGTAAATAATAAAAATAATAAGTAATAAAATAAAATAAAATAAAATCATTTTAATTTTCAATAATCCTTTATTTTCCATAACTTCTTTATTTATGCCCAAAACACCTATGAACCACTGACTAGGATAACGGAGTTGTCATCCAAGTACTTAGAAGTGCCACCTGGGCAATATGATGAGCGTATATAAGTGCCATTAACGGTATCAATAATAGTGTCATTACTGGTTTCAATAATAGTGTCATTACCGGCTTTAATAATAGTGTCATTATCGACTTCAATAATTGTGTCATTACCGGCTTCGATAATCATACAATTAATGGTTTTATTTTCATCATACTCCCTCCTGCTTGACATGCCAAACTATCCTAAGTCTAGTTCTAGTTAGGTGTTCTAGGACTTACTCAATGTCATTAAAATTCATAGTTATTTGATTCACCCATTCCATGCATGTAAATGTTCAATTAATCACACAATTACTCAATAAAAATAGTATTTGCATAATATAAGAAGGTTCACATCATTTTACTCTTTAAATTCCATAACTCATATGCTGCCCTATTACTGACAGATTCCATTCTCTGTTTTGGATCTTAATTTTGGTCCTATTACAATCTGAATTTAGTTACAAAGTCTTCTTAACAATTTTAGGTATGGATCTTAGCTTTAATATGAAACTTGAATAACTTAATTTTGAGTTTTTTTATCAAAAGATATGATAAAATAAATACTGAATGGTCACTAACAATCTGTCCAGAATTTTCTGGACATATTCTAAGTCTGAAATTTATGCATTTTTCTGGACAATTACAAACATATCTGGATTTTATGGTCTAAATAAAAATTGTTTCTCAAGGATTATTCTTCCAATTCTCCATTCTTGCTATTTTAATTCATGCCCTATATAATATACTTACAAAAATAAGTATGTTAAATACCATATTGCTATGTTATTTATTATCATCAAAATGACAGAAAATACCCCTCAAGGTTGACAATCTCCCCCTTTTTGATGGTGACAAATAATATAGCAATATGTGATTTTGAGAAGTCTCCCCCCTCAAAATATACTTAGGATAAAAATTATCATGTGCAAGAATAGTAAATAAAGATGTAGCATTAAACTAGATTTTAAGTATATGCAAGTTATATAAGAAGTATTTCCAATACATACCATAATTCCTTTTCAAGACATAAAATATATGTAAGGTATATTTAAGGTATATTATGGCATGTTTTTATTTGTAACTTGCTTTTAAGGTGTATGCAAAATGTACTTAGGGTATATTTAAAGTATATAAAAACTCAGTTTTTCAATTATCTACTTTGCATCTGAAAAGTTGAATCAAGATTTTTAAATCAATTCAAAGTCTGTTCACTTTTTGATTCACAATCTTATATTGCTAGTTTGATACTACTTTCCCTTATCATATATTATCTATCATATATTGCTAGTTTTATCCCCCTTTTGTCATCAATCAAAAAGAATATGTAGATTGAAGTAAACAAAAGCGAATATATATTATAAAGGAAAGGATACAAACTAAGAAAGGAAATTTAAGATTTCCTACATAAGCAAACATAACAAACAACAAAAAAAATGATCAAACATAACAAATTTAGGCTACACTCTAGCCTATATCCTAGCCAGACATCCTATCACGAAGCCTAGCTACTTCAGCCTCAAGGCTGTCTATCCGAGACTCCATGAAGTCCTTGAGGTTTTCCAACCTCTCATCCATGGAAGTCTGCAGCTGCTCGAAACGTGGTGCCAAGAGGTCGACCACCTGCTGCGCTAAAGATGGTGTGGAGGCTGAGGACTATCCAATGTCCTGCTCGATTGTTAGAGTTGCTTCCTCAATCCGAGCCCTCTTTTTCTGCTGGACTCCCTGGAGGCCTGCTTTAAAATCCTCCGTGTCATGATCTTCCCAGATAATCTCTCCAGTAGTATTAGTGAAGCGGTAGAAGATATCGTTCTAAAAAATGATTCTGACTGCTGCTCCCATCTTGATGAATGACTCTACATCCAGCCTATCTCGTGGATGTGCAGGAATGATGTTGAAGTGATGGTTATCCAGCTTCAAGTAATTGAGCTTCACTGCCATATGAGTGACATATGCCCCAATCAAGATATCTCCTGTGGGCTTGGTGGCGATGGAGAGAATATGGTTTGCAAACCATCTAGAAAGTGCCACTGTGACTCCTCGGCGAGCCATCTCGAATAGGAAGAGTTCTGACTTCCTAATAGTTCCATCGTTTTCTCCCCGAGCAAAAATGCTATAGGTTAGAAACCTATGCAAATACCTGTGTACTGGGGTCACGAGATAAGTGCTCTTCGTCTTCTTTACGTCCCAGCTACAGTTATATCCAAAATGAGTCCAGGCTGCAGGGGCAGAGAATTCTACCTCAGTGTCATTTAGAACGCCATTAGATGGTATATTGAATAATTCTCCAAATGCGATGGCGCTGAGGGTGTTTGCATTGTTGCAGAGTTGGAATTTCACCACTCCAGTTGGTGAAACCTGTAAGGTGCTGAGAAATTCCAGCGTTGGCTCCCGTAGAGTTGGCAGATGAATTTCAACAAATTCTTTTATATGACATGCTTGAAGTTGCTCTGTCATAGCCATCTCGAGCCCGAGATTACGGACTGCCTACAATTCGAAGGACCTTGATGATAAAATAGGTCTCTTCTTCAAAGTTGCATAGCGAGGATGGCAACTTTCTGGAATGATGTTCATGAGGTAATCTGAATACCTCTTTGGTGCATGGGACTTCTTTCTCTTTCCCTTTGATGAAGCAGACTCCATATTTGAAGAATTTAGTTGTTGATGGAGTTGAAGAAGATTTTTGACAGAAAAAAAAATTATGAATGACCCTAGAAATGTATGATTTCTGCTGAAGATTTGACTTTTGGTGGAATTTATAGTGAAATATCAAGGCTTTGGGGTCGGAATCTTCAATGTCTCAATGAATGAGAGTAAATGAGAGCAGTTTTGGGAGATGGAGAGTTAAAATGAAGATTGTAACCGGTTGTTTTCTTATATATTCGATACATTCACGGGCATGAAGTATGTGTTCACGGGCGTGACTCGTCATGTTCACGGTTTGCTGAAGCAGTGTTCCACCCGTGAATGAAAGTGTGAATAAGTTCACGGGCGTGATCGATGAACATCACGGGCATGAATGATCATAGGTCACAGGGGTGAATAAATGTTAGAACTGTTGAATTTCACTACTTATACCCATGAAGCAAGCCGTGACACGAGGCGTGAAAGCTTCTGTGAGTTTTGGGTGTAATTATTCACGGGCGTGAAACTGTGTCATGGGCGTGAATGGTTCTTTGCCATAAGCGTGACTCAAGCTGTGAAACTATGTTTCACCACTTGAAGCCGTGAATCATGCCGTGACCCAAAGCGTGAAAGCTTTTGTGAGTTTTTGAGGCGTAATTGTTCACGGGAGTGAAAAAGCGTCATGGGCGTGAATGGTCTTATCCACGGGCGTGACTCAAGCCGTGAAACTATGTTTCACTACTTGAAGCCGTGAAGCATGTCGTGAACCAAAGTCGTGAACGACACTGCCTCTTTGGGCCACTTAAGTCACGGGCGTGACTCACCTATAATTTTCATCATATTGAAATTAAGTTCTGCAACAAGACTAAATCATTTCAACAAAGATTTTACTTCATAAAGCATGAATTCTCATAATTTTTTTTTTATCTTATAACTTGTGATATGTTTTAAAATCAACAATTAAAATTTCATATTCTTGTAATCACAAGGTTAATCCATCAATCATACCTAGTTCTCTTCTAAAGAAATTAAATCTTTCCTCATTTAGAGACTTAGTGAAAATATCTGCTAATTGCTTTTATGTGCATACAAATTCTAATTCAACATCTCCATATTGAACATGATCTCTAATAAAGTGATGTCTAATGTCAATATGTTTACTTCTAGAGTGTTGAATAGGATTCTTTGAAAGATTTATAGCACTGGTGTTGTCACATTTTATAGGTATATGGTTCATCTCATGACCATAGTCCTTAAGTTGTTGTTTCATCCAAAGAATTTGTGTACAACAACATCCAACTGCTACATATTCAGCTTCAGCAGTTGAGAGAGCAACTGAAACTTGTTTCTTGCTAAACCAAGAAACCAAACATTCTCCAATAAAGTGACAAGTACCTGAAGTACTTTTTCTATCTAAAAGACTACCAGCATAGTATGCATCTGAATATCCTATAATATAAAAAGATGAATTCTTAGGATACCATAAACCTAGATGCAATGTTCCATGTAAATATCTTAAAATCCTTTTTACAGCATTTAGATGAGATTCTTTAGGATATGATTGAAATCGAGCACATAAGCAAACACTATACATAATATCGGGTCTATAAGCAGTGAGATATAAAAGTGATCCGATCATACCTCTATAAAGCTTTTCATTAATGCTCTTACCCCTTTCATCTTTGTCCAATTTTGTTGATGTACTTATAGAAGTCTTGGCATTTTTGCATCATTCCATACCAAATTTTTTGATTAAGTCTTTGGCATATTTGGATTGGTTGATGAATATGCCCTCATTGCTTTATTTGATTTGTAGACCAAGGAAATACTTAAGTTCTCCCATCATGCTCATTTCAAATTCCCTAGTCATGCACTTAGCAAATTCTTGACAAAGCAGCTCATTAGTAGAACCAAATATTATATCATCAACATAAATTTGAACAATTAGTATCTCATGCTTATGCTTTTTGATGAACAGTGTAGTGTCAACATTTCCCTTTGTGAAGTTATTTTCTAGTAAAAAAGAACTTAGTCTCTCATACCAAGCTATTAGAGCTTGCTTTAAACCATACAAAGCTTTTGAAAGTTTAAAAAGATGATTTGGCAAATCATAGCTTTCAAAACCTGGTGGTTGTTCTACATACACTTCTTCATCTATACAGCCATTTAGAAATGCACTTTTCACATCCATTTGAAAAAGTTTGAAATTCATGTGACATGCATATGCTAAGAGTATTCTTATGGCTTCTAATCTAGCTACAGGTGCATATGTTTCATCATAGTCTATACCTTCTTCCTGATTATATCCTTTTGCAACTAGTCTTGCTTTATTCCTGGTTATTAACCCTTGTTCATCTAACTTATTTCTAAATACCCATTTGCTGCCTATGATTGGATGATTCTTGGGTCTTGGTACTAGGTTCCAAACCTTATTTCTCTCAAATTGATTGAGTTCCACTTGCATGGCAATTACCCAACTTTCATCATTAAGAGCCTCATCAATGTTTTTAGGCTCCATTTGTGAAATAAAAGCAATGTCAGTGACTAAATGCTTGAAATGAGATCTAGTACTTACTCCCCTTGATAGATCACCAATTATTTGCTCTTTTGGATGAATTCTGTTCATTCTCCAATCTTTTGGAAGTTCTTGCTCCATTTGTTCTTGATTTTGAGGTAGTAGATTTTCTTGATCGTTTTCTTCTTTTCCATTTTCAATGACAAGTTTTTCCATATTATCTACAACATCATCAAGAGCACTACCTTTCACAAGATCAAGTCTACTAGATTCATTAAAACCAACATGCATGGATTCTTCCACTGATAATGATCTTTTATTAAATACTCTATATGCTTTGCTTGTTGTAGAGTATCCTAAAAAGATACCATCATCAGACTTAGAGGAAAATTTTCCAAGGTTGTCCTTGGTGTTCAATATAAAACACTTGCATCCAAATACTCTAAAGTATGATACCAAGGGCTTTCTTCCATTCCATAGCTCAAATGAGGTTTTGTTTAAAAGAGGTCTTTTGAAAACTCGATTTGAAATATAACATGCAGTGTTTGTGGCTTCTGCCCAAAAATAAGTTGGTAATTCATATTCATTAAGCATTGTTCTTGCCATTTCAATCAATGTTCGATTTTTCCTTTCAACTACTCCATTTTGTTGAGGTGTTCTAGGAGATGAGAAATTATGTGAAATGCCATGTTCAAGACAAAAATTTTCAAAGTTTTCATTTTCAAATTCTTTCCCATGATCACTTCTTATTTTTGAAATGCAGTACCCTTTTTCATTTTGAACTCTTTTAGCAAAGTTTTTGAAATTTTCAAAAGCATCACTCTTTTGAGCTAAGAAAATTACCCAAGTAAATCTAGAGTAATCATCTACGATGACAAATGCATAATGTTTTCCTCCTAAGCTAACAACCCTAGTAGGTCCAAATAAGTCTAAATGTATGAGTTGAAGAGGTTTTTAAGTACTTACTATGTTTTTGGCTTTGAAAGATGACTTGTGTTGCTTTCCTCTTTGATAAGGATCACATGTCTTGCCTTTTTCATATTTAACTCTTGGTAATCCTTTTACTAGCTCTCCTGTGCTGAGACTTTGTATTAAGTCCATGTTAGCATGACCAAGTCTTCTATGCCATAGCCAAGATTCATCACTAGTAGTCATAAGACACTTAGAGGAATGGTTAGATAGTTCATGTAAGTTTATTACGTACGTATTGATATCTCTATTTCCTTTAAATATTTCTTGACCATCAATAGAGATTACAAGACATTCATTTGAAGTTAAAATTACTTTGTTTCCTTTATCAAATAATTGACTTACACTTAACAAGTTATGTTTCAAGCCATCAACAAGTAAAACATCCTTAATAAAAGTAGTATCATTAACACCAATAGAACCAATGCCAATTACCTTACCCTTTGCATTGTTTCCAAAGGTAACTTTACCTTCATCAATACTTTTGATTTCATTGAAGAGTTCTTTGTCTCCTGTCATATGCCTTGAGCATCCATTGTCTACTAGCCATGCATTTTTGTTTATTGTGGACTTGAGGCATACCTACAGAATTACAAATCAAGTATGATATTTAGGTATCCAAATGAGTTTGGGTCCTTGGGGGTTAGCACATGAAGGTTCCCAATGAGCCTTCCTTATCCAACAATTTTTATTTATATGACCCATTTTCATACAGTAATTACATTGTTTAGGTGTAAACTTGCTTTTTGGTCTTACAATGTATTTGAATGCCATAATTTGATTAGACTGATTTTGAGAACAATGGCATGCACAATCCTGATTAATTTGCATTTTTCTAGATACATTCTTCCTATATATAAAGGCATGATTCTTTTTCGGTATAGAGGTTTTAACATTCTTATTTCTTGGTGTAGTTCTAACAGGTGTGGAGATGTTATGTTCTTTAGACTTAACAAATACTGTTTTGTTAGAAGATGATGATGTGTCCTTAAACCCTAGACCATGTCTAACTAAAGGTGGTCTTTGAGACACAATGAGAGTATCTAAGCTCTCTTTACCCTTGTGAAATTTAGAAATGGAATTTCTAAGTTCTTCAACTTCATTTTTCAAAGTATTATTTTCTTTTAACAGTGAAGCTGTTGAGGATCTTGATGAGTATTCATCTAATGACTTTTGAAGAGATTCATTAGATGATTTAAGCTTTATGTTCTCCTTTTCTAAGCCATCTATCTTATTTTTCAAATTAGAGATATTATTTCTATAGATATTTCTATAGATACTAAATTTAGTTCTATATTTCTCTAATTCTATATTTAATTCTTCTATTAGGCTTTGCTCATCATCATCATCATCACTACTATCACTATCATTATCACTACTATCATTATTGAAAGAGTATGAGTGTAGTGATCTTACTTTGTCCGAGACGTGATCCTCAATAGCCATGAAA
This sequence comes from Triadica sebifera, assembly GCA_023653625.1. Taxonomy (NCBI): domain Eukaryota; kingdom Viridiplantae; phylum Streptophyta; class Magnoliopsida; order Malpighiales; family Euphorbiaceae; genus Triadica; species Triadica sebifera. Next base: position 10,151,979 of record CM042903.1, on the reverse strand, counting down.
CATAGGTTGACCTCTTCACTTTCATTATGATCTTTTTCACTTGAAGAGCTTTCGTCATCCCATGTGGCTTTGTGACCTTTCTCCCCAATGTCTCTTTGGTATTTGCTCTTATGCTTCTTGAGCCTTGGACATTCTGGTTTGATATGTCATTTCTTTCCACATTCATAGCATTTTACCTCTTCCTTACTTCTGTGTGTATCATTGAAGTTTGTTTGAGGTTTCTTTGCCTAAATTTTCTGGAATTGCTCATTTTCTTTTCAATGATTTTTTTTAATCTCCTTGAAAGCATAGTGATGTCCTCATTTTCATCATCATCTTCACTTTCTTCTTGAGATTTTGAAGTAGAGGCTTTGAGTGCTAAGGATTTTCTTTCATCTGGCTCTGCTTCAAGCTCTCTATCTCTCTTTACTGCCATCTCATGTGTGAGAAGCTTGCCAATCAGCACATCAGTGTTCATGATACTCATATCTTCATTTGCTTCTTCTATGCCAACAACTCTTGAACCATAGTCTTTAAGAGGAAGACTTCTCAGGATTTTATTGTTTACATCTTCCAAACTCAGATGCTTTCCAAGTTTCCTCATTCCATTTATAATGGATAGAAGACGGTTGGTCATGTCAGTGATTGACTCATTGGATTTCATCTTGAAGAGCTCATATTCTGAGGTTAGAAGTTGAATCTTCTTAGATTTGACTTGCTTAGTTCCCTCATGATAGTTCTCCAATGTCTTCCACATACTATATGCTGTTGAGCAGTGCTGTATTCTCCCACATTCTTCAATAGATAATGAGCTTGATAGAATTGTCATTGCCTTCTTATTTTTGAAATTTGCTCTTCTTTGAGGCTCTGTCCAATCATCTCTTGATAAGATTTCCTCTTCACCATCAGCTCCTCTTCTGGTTGGTGGTGTCCATTCTTTTCGTACATTATCCCAAACTTCAATTCCTTCACTATCCAAGTATGTCTCCATCCTAAACTTCCAATGGGCATAATTTGCTCCATCAAAGTACGGTTTGAGACTCTGGAATCATTCACTGGCCATATCTTACTCTTTACTAGCGCTTTTTAGGCTTTGATGCTAGACAAGGCTCTGATACCAATTGTTGCCCAGATATTATACCAAGAATTAATCTTTAAAGTGCGGAAATAAAATTGTTAATTTTAGAAAGGATAGAGGTTCGGGTATTAACAAACCCTACTCCTCTCCCCAATCGCAATTGAGAGTTTCACTAACACACTAAGTGTTACAATGGAGTTTTACAAGCTCACTCCCAACTATGGTGTTTCTCACAATGGCTCACACTTAACCCAGAAATCCCTTGTGTTTTAATGGCTCAAACAATAACCAATTCCTTTGTGTTTTACAGGCTCACACAAACAACCTACACTTTGTGTTTTACAGGTTCACACAAACAACCTACACTTGTGTTTTACAGGCTCACACAAACAACCTTTTAATTTGTGTTTTGGAGGTTCACATAACTAACCCTTACAAGTGTTCTACTCTTAACCCAGAACTACCCAATGCTCACTTGAGTAAATATTACAGAGAGAACCACTTATAAATCTTTATTACTCAAATATGAGGAGCAAAAAGATTTTTACAGAGAATAAATTTGTTCTCAAAGTATAAAAGTACAAGATAGCTTGTGATTTGAAGTATATGCTAATCTTTTGTTTTTCTTATCATTCTACTTCCATTTATACTACCATGGCTAAATATAGCCGTTGGGGTGCATTAAATAAGAAACTAGTCGTTGTACCAACCAAAAAATCGCGCCTGACATTTTTCTCTTTCATTGGTCACGGGCGTGAATATGCTTGTCACGGGGGTGACAGTTCTTCCCAAGCCGTGACTGAAGTGGTGACCTTGGTCGTGAAGCTCTCTGGAATGTTTTGACATATAGAGTCACGAGCGTGACACTCTTCCCAGCCGTGAGACAAGTGGTCACTCTCTGGATGAAATTGAATGAAGGCTTCACGGGGGTGACAATCTTCCCAGCCGTGACCCAAGTGGTGACTCTGGTCGTGAAGCTCTCTGGATGAAATTACATGACTCTTCACGGGGGTGACACCTTCAATCATGGGGGTGACTGAAATGCTTACTTCACGGTTTGTTTTTCCTTCATGGCCGTGAACTTCAAATGTTGGTTTTGGTAACGGTTAGCTTCCTTCACGGGAGTGACTCCTAGAGTCACGGCAGTGAACATGCTACTTCTTGCTTTTTGTTTCTCAAGGATTATTCTTCCAATTCTTCATTCTTGCTATTTTAATTCATGTCCTTTAGAATATACTTAAAAAAAACATGTTAAATACCATATTGTTATGTTATTTATTATCATCAAAATAACGGAAATACCCCTCTAGGTTAACAGAAGTGGTCTTTTTAGGGCATATTGTCTCAGCCGATGGGATCAGAGTCGACTCCAGTAAGGTAGAGGCAATCATCACTTGGAAACTGCCTTGGAGTGTGACAGAGGTGAGAAGTTTTCTTGGTTTGGCTGGTTATTATCAGAGATTCTTGGAAGGATTTTCAATGATAGCCTCATCATTGACAAAATTGCTTTGAATGGATAGATCGGTGTCAGACTAGTTTTGATAAGTTGAAGAAAATGTTGACAGAGGCACCAGTGTTAACACAGCCTATTGCGGGAAAAGATTATGTGGTGTACAGTGATGTTTCCCTTAATGGTTTGGGCTGCGTACTAAAGAAAGAAGGCAAAGTGACAACTAAAGCCTCATGAGAGAAATCATCCGACAGATGATCTAAAACTAGCAGCCATTGTGTTTGCATTGAAAATATGGTGACACTACCTATATGGCGAGCAATATTATATATATACAGACCATAAAAGTCTAAAATATTTGCCTTCACAAAAGGAACTCAATTTGAGACAGGGGCGATGACTAGAATTAATTAAAGACTACGATTGTGTCATTGATTATCAACTGGGAAAGGCCAATGTGGTAGTTGATGCTCTGAGTATAAAAACTCTAGAAGAATTGTGGATTCAACCCACATTGATTCAACAAGTAAAGGACAATCAAAATCATGACACAAATTAAAGGAAATCTCTGAAATGGTAAAAAGGGTGAAAACTAGAATTTAATATTGAAGCATATAGGAATTTAAGGCATAAAGGTAGGTTATGTGTGCCAGGCATATCAGAATTGAAACAAGATATTTTGAAAGAGACTAACAATGTTGTTTATGCAATGTTCCCTAGAAGCAACAAATTGTATCATGATTTGAAGGCATATTACTGGTGGCTAGGAATGAAAAGAGATATCACAGAGTATACTACTAGATGTTTAACCTGTCAGCAAGTGAAGGTTAAGCATCAAGTACCAAATGGATTACTGCAGTTAATTTCAATTCTGGAGTGGAAATGGGAAAGAGTTACAATGGATTTTGTTTCTGGGTTGCCTTTGCACAAAAAGGCATGATGCAGTATCTGTAGTGGTGGACCGACTCACCAAATCAACTTACTTTCTACTAATCAAGATGGATTATCCACTTAACCGTCTGACAGGGATCTATGTTAATGAGATAATCCATTTACATGGTGTACCAGTTTCAATCATTTCAGATCAAAACCTAAGGTTCACTTCACAATTCTGGGAAAGTTTGCATCAAGCAATGGGTACTCAACTTAATTTCAGCACAACTTTCCTCCCACAAATAGATGGACAATCAGAGAGGGTCATACAAATATTGAAAGATATGTTGAGGAGTTGTGTGATGGAATTTGAAGGTAGTTGGGACAAACATCTTTCATTGATAGAATTTGCCTACAATAATAGTCACCAAGCTAGTATCGGTATGACACCATATGAAGCCTTGTATGGGAGGAAATGTAGAACACCTCTATGTTGGACTAAGCTAAGTGAAAAGAAAGTAGTGGGTCCAGAGTTAGTGCAGCAGACAAAGGAAAAAGTGAGAGCAATAAGAGATAGACTGAAAGCCGCTGTTGATAAACATAAAATCATTTGCAGATTTGAAAAGCAGGGATATTAAGTATATACAGTTGGTGACAAGGTATTCTTAAAAGTCTCACCTTGGAAAAGGATTTTCCGATTTGGAAATGTTGAGTCCTAGGTTCATAGGACCATACAAGGTACTTGAACACATAGGTCCCGTGGTATACAAATTAGCTCTACCACCAGAGTTAGACAAGATTCACAACGTATTACATGTGTCCATGTTGAAAAGATATCGATCAGATCCATCTCATATCATATCAGAACCTATAGCAATACGACCAGATCTAACTTATGAAGAGGAGCCAATAGATTTTCTAGCTCGAGAAATGACAGAGCTATGGAACAAGAAGGTACCATTGGTAAAGGTTTTGTGGAAAAATCAAAATTCAGAAGAGCGATAGGAAAATGAAGGGGTGATAAAGGCTCGGTATCCACAATTATTCCACTCTAGTTAAAAAGGTAAATTTCAAGGATGAAATTTTTTTAGAGGGGAAAATTGTAATGCCTAATAATTTAGGCCACGATTGCAGTTGATTGAAATGCGGCTTGCTGAACCATCGGGGTTTAAATTCATACATGAAAGAAAAAAATTAAAATGATAATAAAATATGAGAAAAATATTTTGGTTATTATTAATTTATAATTTTGAAGTTCAGAATTAAAATTTGGAAAAAAATAATTTTTCGTTGAACGAAATTGGAAATTGCAATGTTTTTGGCACAAATATTTTAAGAAGGCATAAAAATGGAATATAATTTATCTAAGGGAATGAATATTATTTAGATTAAAATAATGTAAGAGTGATTTAAATTAATGGACCAATGGGAACAAGATTATCTATTAATCTTAACCACCCACCTAATCCAATTATAAAATTAAAATTCTACTTTTTGGTCATTTATTTCTTTTTCTTCCTCATCTAAAACAAACAAAGTTCTCTCTTCTTCTCCTTGTAGCCATGACTCTCTTCCCCCCCACTGTTCTTTTTTTTCCCTTCAATCAAAGCTAAGATTAGATGGAAAAAGTTGGATTGAGACAAGATCAACAAGGAAGTGAAGCAAAGTGAGTAAAACTAAGAGAGAGGAAAGAAAAAAGGAAGAAAAAAAAAGAATGAAGGTTTTTAGTCATTTTGAAGATCTACAAAGTTGAGGCTACATCCTCATTCTTCTCACTTTTCTTATTCTATTTTCTTTGATTTTGGGGTTAGTTGCCATTAAAGTTGGTAATTTATGGTGATTATTATGTTAATGATGATTAAAGGTGGATTAGTGTGTGTTTAGTGCTTGATTAGTGTGAAAGTTGTTAGGATAAGAGGGTGAACAATCTTTGAATCATAATCAAAGAGGAAGTAAGGGCAAGGAGAAAGCTAACAAGAAAGAAGAGAAAAGTGAAGAGAAGTAAATTTTGTGAGGTATGTACATTTGGCAAAAAATTGCATTTGCAAAATGTGATTTTTGATTTTGTGATATTATATGTAATTGTGTATGTAATTCTTGATATTTTGATTAAATGATGCAATGAATATGGAAATAAAAATTTGAATATAAGGTTGATGCATGAAGATGGAATTTGTAGTGGAAAATTTGACTTACAAACAATGTCTACTTTTCTGGTCATAACTTGAGTTCTGGAAATTATTTTGAGTGTTTCTTATTAAGTTAAAAAGTTAAGACATAGGGCTTAAACTTTCACTCAGACCCTTAGACCTGACTATGCCTAGAATCAGGTGAAAAATAGACTCAAAGTCTAGACTAGAAATCTGTCTAGTAAAATACTAGTCGGAATGGAATGAACTTATCTTTAAACAAATTCATAACTTTTGCTAAAAAGTTCGATTTAATGTGATTCTAATTGAAAATTAAAGATAAAACATATACCTATATTTTTTTAGTTGAAAATGTAGGGAAATATAAGGCAGAAATGCTATCCAAAATAGGACAGTTTGTATATATGTGTTGATTGTGGAATTTTGTGATGGAAAAATATATTATTTGACTTTTCTTATAGTCATTATGATTAAATGAGAAAGTATGATGTTATAAAATATTTAATAGAGATTAATGCATTTATGTGAAATTATATTAGTGTTACATACATAATTTATGTAAATAATAATAAAGGTAACAAATATTATTAAGTCCTATAACATCTAGTCGAGAACTAGAAATTAAGATAAGTTGACATGCCAATAAAAAGGTAGAAATGTAGGCACTAGAAAATAGTATTGAGATTTAATTTATATATATACTAAGAAATAGTATTGAGTTGAAATTACGTAGGTACTAAGAAATAGTGCTAAGTTTGAAATTATGCAGGCACAAAAAAAGGTGCTGAGTTATTATTGAAATTGTAGGTGTTAAACGCTGAGTTATAAAATAATTAAGTTGGCTCTGAGTATACTGCCAGAAAGCATGAACCTTATATCCAGTATTTAGTTCTGGTCTAAGATGTCGTGACCTATCAAATAAATAACAGAAAAAAAGTAAATTATTAAATTGATATTTTAAATTGTATATCTTGTATTGTTAAACAATTTCTAGCATGCTTCATGAGTGAATGTTATAATAGATGAATTTTATATTTTTGCATGACATAAACAATTTTGATATTATTTGAATATTTTTGGAATGCTTAGTAAATTAATTGTAGTTTTTGAAGTTTTATTTTGAAAATATTTATATAATTATTGGATAGTGGTCAAACATACCACTAAGCTAGTAAATACATGCGCAGATAAATAGACGTAGTTGTTGCGTTAGGGCGACCAAAAATAAGGGAAACCTCAAGATTAAATTGCAGCAGTTTATTTTTTTTTATATTCTTAGGAAATTGTATTGTAAAAATTAAATTTTAAGAATTTCTTTTTATGTAAATTATGGCATGTAGGATTTATAAGGAGTGAATTTTGTAATTAATATATTTGGTATTATTGTAAATGTATTTCTAAAAATTATGGTTTAATGAATAAATTCTTTTAAATCAAAATATTTACATCACTAGTTCCATATTTAAATGATATAAAAAATAAAATATAGTAATAAATATTTCACTATTAATAAACTTGAAGAGTGGAAAACAACTATACAATAATTTGAACATTGGTTTTTATAAAAAAAAAAAAGAGAGCTTAGTAACACTTCTATACACTATTAACGACTAGTAGAATAAGGGAGCGCTATATTCGCTGTCGTGAATGTTTGAATGAATAGTCATGACGCTTACTTGTTTCACGGGCATTATTTAGTATTCACAGGTGTGAAGAGCTATTTTGACAGGGGTGGTGATTTTGCACCATAGGCATGATTTTTAGATTTCACAGGCATGACTCTTTGCTTATTTTCAATATCTTCAACTTCAATGTTTGTCGTGCAACTTGCTTTAAAGTTTTAGGAATGCATAACCTATCTAACACACTTAGAACACAAATTTGGTTAAATTGATTGTTGCCTAATTTGTCATATCCGCTAATTTAGACTTAAGTCACGCGAGTTGTTAAATCGACTCGTCGGTTTGACCGAAGTCTAAATTTGGACTTTTATTGAAAAATAATGAAAATAATGGTAATTAAGTATGGAAAATATCTAATAAAGTGTTCAAAATAATTAAAGATGTTAAATTTTGGTAAAGGACTAAATTGCAAATTTTAAAAAGTTTAGGGGTCAGTTTGCAATTTACCAAAAATTGAAGGATTAAATGGGATAATCATAAATTAAATGCATGATTGGGACATTAAACACATGGGAAAGGCTGGCCACACCAAGTGGCATACATTTTAAGAAGTCAATTGACATACATAAATTAGAAATTAATGAAAAGTTTCTAGAAAATGCTTAGGTGTCTCAATTAATTATGCAATTTTGTCACTTTGTTCTTAAGTGCTTATCCTTTCTTAATTATCACCCTTGATCTAGAATTTTTCCATCATTAAGTGTCTTTCACATTTCTTGAAGCATAACACACCAAGTGGCAAAGTTTAAGAAGTTAATTAGCATACATGCATTTAGCATTAATGAAAGCTTCTAAATTGAGCTTAGGTGTCCCCCCATTTAAATGACTTTTGTCATCTTTCTCTTGATTGTTTCTTCCTCTTCCTTATCCATTTTTCATTGAGGAAAATTATTTTCTCCACACTAGCCACGTTTTTCCCTTGGACAGCCATAACCAAACCTTGTTCTAAGAAGAGAAAGTGAGAAAATGAGAGAGAAAGACATGGGAAATTCCATTTTCATGTCTAAGGAAGCTTAGGAGAGTAAGGAAAAAGAGAAAAACTAGGGTTTATGAAGTTTTATTAATCTGAGTTTAAATTTTAGGAACTCAAGTTAACAAGGAACTAGATCAAGGAAGCAAAGGAAAGGAGAAAGAGAAGTAAAGAGAAAGAAAAGAGAAAAAAAGAGGTTTGTGCATAACCTAAGGCAATAGCCTATTTTATTTTTTTTATTTGCATGATTTAATTATTTGGTATATTGATGATTCTGAATTGATATTATTTTGTGATGAAAATCTTGGGGATGCATGTTTGCTAGACTTAGGATTTAATTTGGTAAAAATTGAATGTGATTATCTTGTACGTTCCTTGCTGGAAATTGATGAGCAGTGTTCACTTAAACTGTTATAACTTAATTTCTGGAACTCGGTTTTGCATGTTATTTGTTGGGTTTGGAAGATAAGACATAGGGATATAATTTCATTTAGATTATAAAACCTGAATATGTCTTTAATTATCCAGAAAAATTCATATAATTGGGATATAGAATCTGTCCAGAAATTCCGGGCAAAATTGTTAGTAATGAGCAGTAAGTGTTTAAACTGTTATATATTGAGTTATGGAATTTAGATTTGTGTGTTATTTATTCAGTTTGAGAGCTAAGAAATAGGGCTACAATTGTTATTGAGATCATAATATCTAAATATATTTGTAATTATCCAGAAAAATTCATAAAGTTCAGACTTATAATCTGTCTAGAAAATTCTAGGCAGAATTATCAGTGACCAGTTAGTGTTAATGTTATCATATCTTTTGATAAAGAACTCAGAATTAAGTGATTAAATTTCATATTAAAGCTAAGATCCATATATAAATTTTGTATGAAGAAAATATAACTAAATTCAGAATGGAACATGACCAAAATTAAGGTCCAAGAAATGGAACAGAATCTGCTAGTGACAGGACAACATGTGAGTTGAGGAATGAAAGGAGTAAAATGATGAGAACTTTTTTATATTATATAAATATTATTTTAATTGAGTGATTATGTGATTATTTTGAGATATTACATGCACGAAAAGTATGAAATTAATTGTTATGAATTTTAATGAAATTGTATAAGCCCTAGAATACCTAACTAGAACCAACTTAGGATAGTTTGGCATGCCAAATAAATGGGAGTATGATGAAAATGAAAACCATTAATGGTATGATTATCTACGCCAACTTTGGCAATGTTATCTACTCCAGGTTTGACAATGTTATCTACGCCGGGTTTGACACTGTTATTTATGTTGGGTATGACATTATTATCTACGTCGAGTTTGGCACGGTTATCTATGATGAGTTTGGCACGGTTATCTATGCTGGGTTTGGCACTTATATGCGCACATCATATTGCCCGGGTGGCACTCCTAAGTGCCTGGATGGCAACTCCGTTATCCTATTCAGTGGTTCATAGGTATCCTGGGCATAAATGAAAACATAAATAGAGAAGTTATGGAACATAAAAGAATCATGGATAATAAAAATGGAATTATGAATTGTGGCATGGATAAAAAGAAGATTTAGTGTTATACAATAAGGTGGTAATAAAATAAATAAGTATGAGATAAAATAATATAATTTGATATCTATACATGCTAGAATACCATGATTTGCATGAGAATGATGATTTGATTATGTTAAACAAAATGAGATACAATAAATTGATGTTATGCATACTAGAATATTATGAAATGTATGTTTGCAAGATTTGATCATAAATTGTTATATGACAATGCATGTGACATTAAAAATAGTTTATTGCCTTATCTATATGCACCACTAAGCCAAGAGCTTAGCGTGGGAGTTTTTCTCACTTAGATTTAGTAAATAATAAATAGAAGATAGTAGACAAAGCCAACGGTGACCTAATCTAGTAAAGCAGCCTGTTGCACACATCGTGGGTTACACAACTTTTGTGTATTATCTTGTAAACTTTATTTTGTAGTATTTATAAAATAAACAGTATGTTTTGTAAAGAACATGCTACTATATAAAAAGGTAGTTTAACTTTTATGTTATATTTCCTTTATAAATGCAAAGTAAATAAATACTGAATATTGGAAATGAAAAAAAAAATGTACGAGTGATTTTCATATATATAACTTATATAATGATATTTTAATCAATGAAGTCAGTGTAGCATACCCTCATTCGGGCACAAGCTGCTGGGGTGAAGGGGTGTTATATAATTATTTGTTATCATCAAAATGGCAAAAATATCCCTAAAGGTTTAATAATTTCCCTTTTTTTGATGGTGACAAATAATTCAGCAATATGGGATCTAAAAAGAAAAGAAAATTTCTCCCCCTCAGTTAGTGCTTAATAAACATAAATCATAAGAAGTATAAGAAGTAAGAGAAGTTTAAAAAGAGATGAGAAGCTTCAAAAGATATTGAAATAAGCAATAAACATAGCATTCATATATGAAGGGTATATTGCAAGTTGATTAGACCAAGTTATATTTGCATCCTACTTAACATTTTCATTTGCTTACTTATTCTCCCCCTTTATTGCAATAAAAAAGAAATAAGATAATAGAGAATAAAATAAAATAGAATATATATCATGCATAAACAAAAGATTTACAAGTCATATGTGTTGTAAAGAAAAATAAATAAAAGAGACTTGCTTAAACATTAAAAAAATACTATGATAACATGATCCTAAGGATCCTAAAATAGAAAAAGTAAAAAAGAGAAAATAAAAGTCATGGCTTGAAGATGAGCTACCTCCTTCTTGAGGCTATCAATCCTAGACTCTACAAAGTCCTTGAGGTTTTTGAGCTTTGCATCAACCGACTCCTAAAAAGTGTTCATACTTTCTTGAAGCATGTCAAAGCATGAAGTAATGAGTGTGGCAATCTGCTATGCCAAGTCTGGTGGAGGTGCCAAAGAGGTCTCAGAGGTAGGAGGAGCATATGAAACAGCTGGAGGTGGAGTCTCAACACAAGCTCTCTTCTTCTGCTGGAGCCCTTAAAGTCTCACTTTAAATTCCTGGAAGTCTTCGGGCTCCCATGCCACCTCTCCTGCTGGGGTGATAAAGCGGTAAGACACTTCATCTTTATGGTGGACTCTCACTGTTGTTCCCATCTTGATAAATGACCTAATGTTGAGTCGATCTCTGGAAGAAGCTAAACGATATTGTATACATGATTATTAAGGTCCAAAAATCCCAACTCTACCACCAAATGAGTCATATAACCTCCAATAAGAATGTCTCCTAAAGGCTTCGAGGCAATGGACTGTAGGTGAGAAGCAAACCACTAAGATAGTACCACGACCTCACTCTTTTGAGCCATATCAAACAGAAGCAAGACTTTCGAAGTGAACCATTGCTATCACTTTGAGCAAAGATGTTGTAGGTGAGAAAATGATGAATGTAGCGATGCACTAGTGATATTAGGTTTGTGCTCTTCATCTTCTTGATGTCCCAGCTGCAGTCACTGCCAAAATAGGACCAGACATTGTGAGGGTAAAATCTAGCCTCATTGTCATGGATCAATCCCTTATACAGGAGCTTGAAAATCTCTCTAAATTCAGTGATAGACAGGGTTTTCTCCTGCTTGCAAAGCTGGAAGGAGACTTTCCCAATCGAAGAGACCTGTAATGTGCTAAGAAATTCCAAAGTTGGCTCCCGAGAGGTGGGTCAATAGATGTCAACAAACTCCAACAAGCTGCACTTGCATAACCAAACCTTCATGTTAGAGGTAAGGCCCAATGTCTTGACACACCCTTAATCAAAGGTTCTCATTGATAAGAGAAGTCATTTTTTGTAACACCCCCTTACCCCACTGTAGTTTAGCAAAGTAAGTTAGCATTACCCATTTTACTGTTTTATAAAATTAATGAAGTGAAGCAAATTTTTTTTTTCAAAAATATTGCAGACATTGAAATAACAATTATTACAAGCATAAATGCTTAAAATTTTATTTATTTATAAAATACATTAATTTACATCCAAACTTTTTTTTTACATTGTAATTCACATCTTTAATAGACATTGTATGAAATAAAAACGAGAATTTAATTTACAAAATTTTTAACAAAATATACCAAAAATAAAACTAAAGCTTCTAGCTGCTTTCCTTCGGGTACCCTTCTTTTTCTGACAATTCTAATTTCTACGGCTACCCTTCTAACCTGCGCGAGAGGAAACCATCCATGCTAAGCTACTAACTTAGTGGTGCTTCAATAATAAAAATTTTACATACACTTATTTTCTTTCATATTAATTAAATATTTGATAAATAAGGCATAAAATAAAGAATTATAAAAAATCAAATAAATTTCATTCAACATGTAATATTTAACAAATTTAATTCATATAACATTAGCAAAATGACATACTTTAACATTATTATTATTATTCATTTTTTTATTGTGTTTATAACACCTATAACCGAACTAACTAATAGGAATAATGGGGTTACCATTTCCGACTTTCATAATATTGCGCTAAGCACCTTTATAATAATGTCATTACCGACTTAATAATTTTGCGCCGAGCGCATTTATAAATTTGTCATTATCGGTGTTTATATTTGTCACCAAGTGCCTAAAATTCCCTGATTGGCATGCCAAACTATTATATATTCTAGTTCTAGATTAGGTATCATAGGGCTTAACTATTTTTATATTAATTCACAATATTTTCCAAAAATGACAATATTATTCAATTATCATAATTATGCATATTTATTTTTATTCTTTATTCCCATTATTATTGCAGTAAAATATCATATATAAATAATTTATTAAGTATTTATAATTATTATTAAAGTAAATAATCACATTAATTATTACATATAATTATCACAAAGCATGCAAAAGCCCAATATTTCATGTTTTTACTTATGGAAGATTTCGGACCTGTTTTTGGGCTTCATTTTCAGCCCATTTATAATTCAAATTAGGTTCTGGTCTTCTAATAATTTTTAGCTTATTGTCTTCTAATAATTTTTAGCTTATTGTCTTAGCTTTCAAATGCACCAAAAATTACTCAAATCCCAGTTTTCTATCAAAATTTATGATCAATTGAATACTGTATCATCACAAAAATTTCTGTCCCGAATTTTCTGGACAGATTCTAGGTTTGAACTTTATGCATTTTTCTGGAGAAATCTAGATATAATTAGATTTTATGGTTTCAATAACAGTTAAAGCCTTGTGTCTTAGCTTTCATTTCCAATAAATAAAATACAAAAATTAGTTCCAGAACTCAAGTTATCATTAAAATAGTCAAGATTGTTCCTGGAATTATGTACCTGAGTCATCAATTGGCATCAATCCACATTTTAACCACATTCATCATTTGCATTCATTTTGATACTAAAATTTCCAGAATTACAACTACATACATATGTCTCAATTATTTCATACCATTTGATTCCATTGCCATATAAGATATTAAAAGCCACAACAAATCACATAACATATCACAAACACAAACATATCAAACCTTAATCCTTCTTTTTCTTCCCTTATTAGCTAGCTTTCTCCTTGCCTTTGTCACTCTCTTGAGGGCCTCTCACTTATTCACTTATTTTTTTTACACAACCATACCACATCTCAATTCCAATATTCATTTTCAATGTTTTTCATGTCTACATAATATTCTAATGCTCCTAATATGTTTTACACCTTAATTTAGCCAAAATTTACTAAGGTTAAACTTCCCTCTTAATATGTCATGGCTGCCCAAAAACCATATCCAAGTTCCCAATTCATTTTCTTCAATTCAACACTTAATTCACATTTAATCTATCACCAATTGTGGTGTTTCTATGTTAATTTCAATTTCCCCTAAATTCCTTTAACTATGGCAGCCCCTCATTCATCCCTTAACATCATTTTTCTCTAGCTTTTAAGTGATAAAACAATTAATTAACATCAAATATCATCAATTCAAAGTCTAACTACAACTTTCATCAACTAATCACAAACTTAATTTTCCAAGTTCAATCTTGCAACATAAGCTCAATCTACCAAACCTAATCACATCTATCATCATTATGGGTCTCAAATAAAAGAAAAAATGTTGAATTTAAGAAGAATAAACTCACCTTAAGATCTTTACAAAGCTGGCCGAATTTCCCCTCAATTTTTCCCTTTTATTTCTCTTCTTTCTTCTTCCTTTCTTGTTTCTTTACTCTACTTTTGGCAAGAACTCTTTAATTTTCTTGATTTTTCCTTTCTCAAAACTCAATTTTTTCTCTCTTTTTCAAGTTGTGGGTGAAGCAAAAATGGAGGTTTTGGGGCTATGGTGGGACGGCAAAAAGAGGAGAGAAGATGAGGGAAGTTGGTTTTTAATTGGTGGAGAAAATAAAGATATTTATCTTCTTTTTTTTTTAAAGGTGAGTATTTGGTGGTTCCATGACTACATTAAGCTCTTCATCCATTGGTCCAAAATAAAAATTACTTTTAATTAAATTTTAAACTTTAAGAAATTCCTTATTTGCCACATCTTCCTCCATATTCACACTTTTTCCCCCAACAATTGCCATAATACTAATTTTGTCCATAGGCAATTTTATTTTTTTCTAATTATAGCACTAGTATTTTTAATTTCTAAATAATAATACCTTTAAATATTTTCACTTATTATTAGTCATTTTTTTATGGGTTCAAATTTAGACTCCGATTGAACCTGCGCACCTCACTACGGTCACGTGTAATCGGGGCCTAAATCACTGGATGCAATATTTTTTAGGCTAGCATATTTTTGATAGCAATTTCGAGGTATGACATTGAGTAAATAATTTGCGTGTAGCTTTCGTGTCATACTCTTCTTTTTCCCTTTAGATTGACTGGATCTTGAAGCCATTAAGGAGTATGAAAGTTTGAGAGCATACGAAAATTCTAGCTTAAGGTTTCAAATGGGACCCTAAAAGTTAGAAACGAAAGAGATTGAGGTGTTTAATGGTTAATTTTGGCAAGGTTATGTGGTAAAAAGGTGTTGGGGAGGCCAGATTTGGCCTGAATGGATGAGAAATCATAACTATTGTGAGTTTGAAGAGAGAAAGTGAGAGAGAACAATGAAATTCAAGTTATATTTCGATCGATTCACAGCCGTGAATGAATGTTCACAGGCGTGAATGATCGCGTTCATAGCTAGGCAATGTAGTGACTTAAACTATAACTCAAGGCGTCAACAATATTGCCTAAAAATTGATGCATTTTCACGGTCATGACATGGACAATCATAAGCGTGAATAAAGTCTATCATGGGATCAAACCGTGATCCAAGGTGTGACACAAGTCATGATTGAATCTGTTGGTTTTGGCTACCATTTTCACAATTGTGAAGCTTTATTCACGAGTGTGAATATCAAAAAAATTTATAAAAAATAAAACTAAGTGTTATTCAAGAGTATGTGATATCCAAACATTTCCTAAGTATTTAATCATATAAAATAAACACTTTGTCATATAATATGTTCATGCAAATCATCAAATAATCATAATATCACTCAAAGTTCATAAATAAATAAAAAATGTATACTCATGACATAAGAATTTACCATTTAAGGCAATGTGGTGCCATCAAACATTCCAAGCTCTCTTTTTATAAAGCATAACCTTTCATCATTGAGAGGCTTGGTAAGAATATCAGCCAATTGGTTATTTGTGTCAATAAATTCTAGCACAACATCTCCATTTTAGGCATGGTCACTTAGGAAGTGATGCCTAATATCTATATGTTTGCTCCTAGAGTGCTGGATAGGGTTCTTAGAAAGATTTATAGCACTAGTATTGTCACATTTAATAGGAATATGATCCATAATTTGACCATAATCTTTAAGTTGTTGTCTCATCCAAAGAACTTGAGTGCAATAACACTTTGCTACCACATATTTTTAAACCAATAAACTAGGCATTCTCCAATAAAGTGACAAGTACCCAAAGTGTTTTTTCTATCTAATAGACTATCGGCATAATCAACATCCAAAAAACCAATGATATGAAAAGAAGTATTCCTAGGATACCATAGATCTAGATGTAAAGAGCCATGTAAATATTTTAAGATTATTTTAACAGTATTCAAATGTGATTCTTTAGGACATGATTGAAATTTAGCACATAAGCATACACTATACATAATGTCAAGTCTAGAAAAAGTAAGGTATAAAATAGATCCAATCATACCTCTATAAAAGTTTTTCATCTATACTCTTACCCTTCTTATCTTTGTCCAACTTGGTTAATGTGCTCATTGGAGTCTTTGTAATCTTATACCCTTCCATTCCAAATTTCTTTAATAGTTCTTTGGTGTACTTGGATTGGTTAATGAAGATGCCATCATTACATTACTGATTTGAAAACCAAGGAAGAACTTGAGCGCACCCATCATGCTCATTCAAACTCTCTAGTCATACACTTAGCAAATTCTTGGCAAAGCAATTTATTAGTAGACCCAAAAATGATATCATCAACATAAATTTGAACAATTAATATATCATGCTTGTGCTTTTTAATAAAAATAATTGTGTCTACATATCCTTTTGAAAAATCATTTTCTAATAAAAATTTACTAAGCCTTTCATACCAAGCTCTTGTAGCTTGTTTTAAACTATATAAGGCCTTAGTGAGCTTAAACATATGATTCGGCAATGAATGACTTTCAAAACTGAGAGGTTGTTCAACATAGACTTCCTCTCCTATAACGCCATTTAAAAATGCACTTTTGACATCCATTTGAAAAAGTTTAAAATTCATGTGACATGCAAAAGCTAAAAGTATTCTAATTGCTTCTAATATGGCAACTAGAGCATAGGATTCATCATAATCTATGCCTTCCTCTTGATTGTACCATTTGGCAAGTAATCTAGCCTTATTTCTAGTTATAAGACCTTGTTCATCTAACTTGTTTCTAAATATACATTTACTACTAATGATTGGATAGTCCTTGGGTCTAGGAATTAAGGTCCAATCCTTATTTCTCTCAAATTGGTTGAGTTCCTCTTGCATATCAATTACCCAATTTTCATCATTTGGAGCCTCATCAATATTTCTTAGCTCAATTTGAGAGACAAAAGCAAGATTAGAATATAAAAGTTTAAAATTAGATATAGTGCTTACTCCATTGGTAGGATTACCAATGATTTGTTCCATAGGGTGGCCATTTTATAAATTTCCACTCCTTTAGAAGCTCTTAGGTTCCTTGCACTTGAGCTTGAGGTAGTGAATTAAATTGATGTTGCTCCTCTTGATCATCATCATCATCTTTCATTAAGGTTCCATCATCTTTTTCATGATCAAGATCAAGCTTTTTCATTGTTCCTACAATGTCATCAAAAGCACAACCTTTCATAAGATCAAGTTTACTAGATTCATAAAAAAATAACATGCATAAATTCTTTTACAACTAATGATATTTTATTAAAGAATCTATAAGCTTTGCTAGAAGTGGAGTATCCTAAGAAGATACCTTTATCGAATTTAGAAGAAAATTTTCTAAGGTTATCCTTGGTGTTTAATATAAAACACTTGTATTCAAATACTCTAAAATATGAGATCATAGGTTTTCTTCCATTCCACAGCTCAAAGGAGGTTTTATTTAATAGAGGTCTTTTGATAACACAGTTAGAAATATAACATGTGGTATTTATGGCTTCGGCCCCAAAGTAGGTTGGTAAACCACAATCATTGAGCATTGTTCGAACCATTTCAATTAAAGTCATATTTTTCCTTTCAACTACCCCATTTTGTTAAGGTGTTTTAGGAGTTGAAAATTTATGAGAAATACCATATTCTAAAGAAAAGTTTTCAAAATTTTCATTTTGAAATTCTTTTCCATGATCGCTTCTTATTTTAGAAATAAAATATTTTTTTCATTTTGAACTATTTTGGCAAAATTTTTGAAGGAATCAAAAGCATCACTCTTTTAAGCCAAGATAATTATCCATGTGAATCTAGAGTAATCGTCAACAATAACAAGTGCATAGTATTTACCTCCTAAACTAGCAATTCTAGTAGGTCTAAAAAGATCTAAATGTAAAAGTTGTAGTGGTTTAGAGGTATTTACCACATTTTTAGACTTGAATGATGTTTTGTATTGTCTTTCTCTTTGACATGGTTCACATGTCTTATCCTTTTCAAATTTGACTTTTGCTAGTCCATTTACTAGCTCTCCTTTGCTAATGCTTTGAATTATATTCATGCTTGCATGACCAAACCTTTTATGCCATAGCCAAGACTCATCGCTAATAGTCATAAGACACTTAGAAAAAATGTTAGATATCTTGTGCAAGTCTATTATGTAAGTATTGCCATCTCTATCTCATTTGAATATCTCTTGTCCATTTAAAGTTATTACAAGACACTCATTAGAGGTAAAGGTGACTTGGTTTCTCTTATCACATAATTGACTTATACTTAACAAGTTCTGTTTTAAACCATCAACAAGCAAAACATCTTTAATTAAAGTTGCACCATTTAAACCAATAGATCTAATGCCAATTACCATACCTTTGGCATTGTTTCCAAAAGTTACCTTACCATCATCAATTCTTTTGATAAAAAGTCTTTTGTTACCAGTCATATGCCTTGAGCATCCACTATCCACTAGCCAAGCATTTTCCTTTGATGTGGATTTGAGGCATACTTACAAAACCATAATTTAGGTTTGGTTTTTAGGTACTCAAATAAATTTAGGTCCTTGGGGGTTAGCACTAGAAGGTTTCCAATGAGCCTTCCTTATAAAACAATGTTTGTTTATATGTCCAATTCTCATGCAATAGTGACATTATTTAAACTTACATATGCTTTTCCATTTTTCCATGTATTTAGGCTTTGTTATTTTCCTAAGTGGTGTTTGTTCACAATGACATAAACATGCATTTGTGATAGGTGTTTTCCTAGGTGCATGCTTTTTGTATAAGAAAGCATGATTGGCTTTTTGAGGTTTCCTTCTTGAGCCAAGTGACCCTTGATTACTCTTCTTTTGAGTAGAGGGCTTTGTGTGTGCATTGCCTTAAGCCCTTAGGGCTATTACCTCAATTGTAGAGGTTTGTGGTGTGTTTGATTTAACAAATATTATTTTAGGTGAGGAGGATGATGATGCTCCATTGAAACCTAGACTAGTCTCACTAAAGGAGGTCTTTGTGATATAATTAAAGTATCTAAACTCTTATTCCCTTTGTGGAATCTAGAAATAGAATTTCCAAGCTCCTCAACTTCATTTTTCAAGGCATTATTTTCTTTTAAAAGAGAATTTGTTGAGGGTTTTGAGAATTTAAGGAATCATTTGAAATTTTTAGCTCTCCAACTACCTTTTGAAGGTCATTGAAATCATTTCTAAGCTTTGAGTTATTCTTTCTATAAAGTTCTAGTTTCTTTTTATATCTTTCTATTTCAAGATTCAAGACTTCAACTATATCATCATCACCATCATCATCAATTAAATCACATAGATAATCACAATGTTGGGATGTAAAGCATACCTCATCAATGGAGTCGTCCTCAATAGCCATGAAGCACAAATTAGCTGCCTCCTCTTCCTCTTCTTCTTTAATGAATGAGAAGGAGTCATCCCAAGTGGCTTTGTGACCCTTTTCTTCATGTTCTTTATTGGGTCTCCTCCTATACTTCTTGAGCTTTGGATGCTCCAATTTGATGTGACCTTTCTTCCCATATTTATAGCATTTTACTTCCTCATTGCCTTTGTTGGATGAGAAGTTTCTAGGAGGGAACTTTGAAGCCCTTTGCTTGTAGTTCTTGATTGAGCAATATTTGTTGAAGATCAATCTCTTGATCCTCCTTGAAATGAGGGCTATTTGCTCATCTTCTTCATCAACTAATTCTTCACTAAGAAGATCTTCATCTATAGGCATGGAAGTTGATGCTTTGAATACAATTGGCTTTCTCCTCTCTTTCTCTCCTCCATTTTCTTTATCTCTTACTAGAGTCATCTCATGAGTGAGAAGTTTGCCAATTAGCACATCAATGGGGATCACAATTAAGTTTTCATTTGTTTCTTCTATGCCTATAACTTTTGAGCCATAATCCTTCATTGGAAGACTATTCAAAATCTTATTGTTTATGTCTTTCAAGCTATAGTGCTTTCCAAGCTTCCTCATGCCATTGACAATGGCAAGAAGACGATTTGTCATTTCCATTATGGTCTCATTTGAGCTCATATTCAGTGACAAGAAGTTGAACCTTTTTGGACTTAACTTACTTGGTTCTTCCATGGTAGTTTTCCAAAGCCTTCCAAATAGAGTAGGTGGTAAGACAATGCTAAATCCTACCACACTCTTCAAGAATTAAAGAGCTTATTAGGATAGTAATGGCTTTCTTGTTTTTGCCATTTTCTCTTTTCTGAATTTATATCCATTCATCCCTTAGTGTGATTCTTTTTCTCCTTCAGAATTTCTTCCTTTTAGAGGTGTCCAATCTTTCTAAACAAACTCCTAAACATCTATTCCTTCACTATCATATAGATTTCCATCTTAAGTTTCCAATTCGCATAGTTAGCTCCATCAAAGAAGGACTTGAGACTATGAAATCCTTCGTTGGCCATAGTTTAATCTTTACTAGCGCTTTTTAGGCCTGATTGCTAACCATGCTCTGATAGCAATTGTTGCCCAAAATAATAACCAAAAATGGGGGTTGAATTGGTTAGAAAATAAAAATTACTTGAAGAAAGAAGCAACTAAATGATGAATGGTGAAAGGAAGAGGAATATAGTTCACTAAGATTTATATAGGTTCAGGTATTAACAAACCCTACTCTCTCCTCTCCTCTCCCCTCTCTCAATTGGATGTTTCACCAACACTTAAAGTGTTACAATGGAGTTTTATCTCTAGCTCACTCCTAACTATGGTGTTTCTCTATTGGCTAAAACCTTACCCAAACAACCCTTGGGTTTTAATGGCTAACACAACAACCAAATCCTTATGTTTTTATGGCTCACACAAAAAACCCTTACAAGTGTTTTACTCACAACCCAACTCACTCAAACTCACTTTTGAGTAATTGATTACAAGATGAAAACACTCACCAACCAAAATGCTAAGAAATTATGAGCAATTTATGGTTTTACAATCTTAAATAATGAAAGTTGTTGTATCAAAAAATAAATGCACAAGGCTATACAAGATTAGAAGAATGAATGATTGTTTTTCTAACTTGTAGAAGTCATAAATGTGTTGTATATATACTTTCAAATCAAATATAGCCGTTTTGGGGTGCATTTAATGCGAAAATCGTCGTTTAACTGTTTTTCTATTCGCACTTAACAAGTCTCTCTCTAAGGTCATGGGTGTGACTATTTTTTGTACTCATGAATGAAAGTCGTGACACTGGCCGTGACTCATTCTGTCTGAAAATGAATGGTCATTCACGGGCATGACAAAATCTTCATGGGTGTGACTTTATCAATCTTCACGGTTGAGCCAATTCTTCATTGTCGTGAATGTTTGAATGAACAATCTTGGCACTTACTTATTTCATGGGCGTGAAGAGCTATTTTCACAAGGGTGGTGATTTTAAACCACGGGTGTGACTTTTAGATTTCATGAGCGTGACTTTTTGCTTATTTTCAATATCTTCAACTTTAATGCTTGTCTTGCAACTTGCTTCATGGTTTTAGGAATGCATAACCTGGCTAACACACTTAGAGCACAAATGTGGTTAAATTTCTTATTGCCTAATTATTTGTTATCATCAAAATGACAGAAATATCCCTCAAGGTTCAACAATCTTCTTAATGAAAAGGTTTAAGCATAAAATAAGGGTTGTTTGCTAAAATCCTAAGGTATTACAAATGACATAGGTATAGACAATTACCATAATCACATTTTAAGATTCTTGTAGTGAATAAGTACATAGGAACTAAGGTAAATGAATATGGTAAAATTACATTTTATGAAACGTGAATGCTACACCAATAGGTAAGAATAAGATTAGGATAACAAATGGTAAATATCTTGTTTAAGGGTAAATGATGAGTATACAAACGAATATCATTTATAAATAAGATAAAGAAAATGAAATAGACATGTACTTTGTGAGTAAAGGAACATACAAGAAATAAACCATAGTAAAATAATCATAGATCAAATCCCATCTTAAGGTTTGAATGCATGATTGCATATTTACCTATACATGTCATAGTGTACCACTAAGTATTATTTCTTAGCATGTAGATTATCTCCTGCATGCAAGTTCAAAACCGAAAAGATAAAGTCTAATAGAGAAGAGGAAAGTCCACCACATAGTCTGTAGATAGCATTCATGTGACCAATAAGGGAAATGTAGAAATTAAATTTATGTTTCTTCATTTTAAAGCATGTTTCATTTTATGCATGTAATAATTATAAAACAAAGTAATGCATACAGTGTATGTGACGTTATATGTCGTAAAAGGGCTTAATGAGCCAAAGTTATGCATGTGATTGAGGTTTGAAAGTTATAAAGATAAGATGAGGATAACATTATGATTTTTGCAATAAACCTAAAAACACAAGATTTTTGAAAATAAATATTTTTCCTTGAAATAACTAAATTTTAGTGTTTTTTATATATTCAAATTTTTAAAAGGTTGTTAATTATATCGATTTTTTTAAGCAAAAGGTTGTAGTGGTCACTCATCTAATTAGGATAAACCCAAGTAAATGAGTGGATGTCACAAAACTTATATGTGGAAAACTAGTGGAAATTTAGAACTTTTCTTTTCCTTTGAAAACCCATTGGTCACATAAACTTTCTTTTTCATATAAAACCTAGTAATCATATAATATTAAATATCCATAAGAAAACTTGATCCAAATATCCATCATTATATATTAACCATCATGTTTGGGCTCAATTCGCTCGATGCTTACAAAAATACATGCCTTTAACAAAATTACATAATCCTTTAAAATACAGACATGTATGCAAATAAACAAACCAATCCCTATGTCATGTATAAAATGCAAAAAGTATGACATGATAATATCACTAGCCCTTGTCAGGTCTGATCTATTGTCTTTGATGTTGGGCTGACTTCTCTAAATCAACTTCAACTTTATTTACTAGGCTCTAACCTTCATTGAGAAAACACTCGTACGCTAAGTTACTGAAAGCTTAGTGGTACATATAGGCATAAAAATTCATACATGCAATCAAACATCATACATCAAGATCATGACATCATATCAATAAGAAGCATTACATCTTGTATCATACGTACCACATGTAATCTTATAATATTAATCCTTTAAACCATGCCTAGACAACCATAACATGTTTTGATCATATAACGTATCACTGCACAACTGAGTCATTAACAATAATCCATTGTAATTTGTTGTGTCCATTAATTACTTTAAAATTATTACACATTAGTACTTTAACATTATAACTCAACAACTCTCTACACAGACTATTCGGATATGGGTTATGAACAAGGGCGCTGTCTGAGTTTAAGCCACCATGCTAATGTCTATTGTAACATCTAGTGATTTAGGCCCCGATTGCGCATGACCGAAGTGAGGCGTACAGGTTCAATCGGAGTTTTAAATTTGAACCCATAAAAAAATGACTAATAATAAGGGAAAAATAATTATTATTATTTGGAAATTAGAAATACTAGTGCTAAAATTAGAAAAAAATAAAATTTCCTATGGACAAAATTGGTATTATGGCAATTGTTGGAATAAAAGTGTGGATATGGAGGGAGATGTGGTAAGTATGGAATTTCTCAAAGTTTAAATGTTAATCAAGATTAATTAACTTAATGAACCAATGAGAATTAGGATTAATTTTAGTTAGAGGGACCCACACCTTAATCAATGTATAAAAAAGTCAAAAAGATGAAGGAAATTCCACATTCTTCCATGAGCCATCTTCATCTTCTCCTTTTCTCCTCTCTTTGTCGTCCGAATGTAGTCCCAAAATCTTCATTTTTGCTTCAGCCACAACTTGAAAAAGAGAGAAACAAAATGAGTTTGAGAAAGGAAAAATTAAGAAAGTAAAGAGTTATTGCCAAAAGTAGAGTAAAGAAACAAGAAAGGAAGAAGAAAGAAGAGAAATAAAAGAGAAAAATTGAGGGGAAATTCGGCCACCTTTGAAAAGATCTTAAGGTGAGTTTATTCTTCTCAAATTGAATCTTTTTCTTTCTATTAGGGACCCATAAGGATGATAGATGTGATTAGTTGATAAAAGTGTAGGTAAACTTTGAATTAATGATAATTGATGTTAGTTAATTTTTTTATGGCTTAAAAACTAAAGAAAATATGATGTTAAGGAATGAATGAAGGGCTGCCATAGTTAAAGAAATTTGGAAAAAATTGAAATTAGCATAGAAGCACAATAATTGGTGATAGATTAAGCATGATTTGAGTGTTGAATTGAAGAAAATAAATTGGGAACTAGGATATGGTTTTTGGGCAACCATGACATATGAATAAGGAAGTTTAACCTTAGTAAATTTTAGCTTAATTAAGGTTTAAAGCATATTAGGAGCATTAGAATATTATGTAGACATGAAAATCATTGAAAATGGATATGGGAATTGAGATATGGTATGGTTGTGTAGGTGAAATAAATGAACAAGTGAGAGGCCCTCAAGAGGGTGAAAAAGGCAAGGAGAAAGCTAGCTAATAAGGGAAGAAAAAGAAGGAGTAAGGGAAGAACCAAGACTAATTAGGTATGTGCTTCATTGTAAAAAATCTTATATGTTGTTAATATGTATGGAATTATGTGTTAAGGTTTGATATGTTTGAGTTTGTGATATGTTATGTGATTTGTTGTGACTTTTGATATTTTATATGGAAATGGGATCAAGTGATGTAAAATAATTGAGCCATATGAATGTAGTTAAAATCTAGAAATTTTAGTATCAAAATGAATGCAAATGATGAATGTGGTTGAAAAGTGGATTGATGCTAATTGATGACCCTACTGTAGGGATTATGGAACAGTCTTGACTAGTTTCATTGTAACTTGAGTTATGAAATTTCCTTTTGTATGTTATTTATTGGAAATGAAAGCTAAGACACAGGACTTTAATTATTATTCAGACCATAAAATCTAATTATCTCTAGATTTTTCTAGAAAAATGCATGAAGTTCATACCTAGAATCTGTCCAGAAAATTATGGGCAGAAATTTTTGTGATGATTTCCTATTCAAATAATCATAACTTTTGATAGAAAATTGGGATTTGAGTGATTTTTTATGCATTTGAAATCTAAGAAAATAAGATAAAAATTGTTAGAAGACTCGAACTCCCAATTCGAATTGTAAATGGGCTAACAATAAAGCCCAAAAATAGGTCTGAAATCTGCCATAGGTAAAAACATAAAATATTGGGCTTTTGCATGTGTTGTGATAATTATATGTAATAATTCATGTGAATATTTACTTTTATGATAATTATAAATGTTTAAAAAAATTATTTATGTGTGAGATTTTAGTGCAATAATAATGGGAATAAAGAACAAAAATAAATAAGCATAACTATGATAATTGAATAATATTGTCATTTTTGAAAATATTGTGAATTAATATAAAAATAGTTAAGCCCTATGACACCTAATCTAGAACTAGAATAGAGAATAGTTTGATATGTCAATTAGGGAATTTAAGGCACTCAGTGCCAAATATAAAAGCTCATAATGGCAATTTATAAATGCGCTCGGTGCAAAATTATTAAGCCGGTAATGACAATATTACAAAAGCCGATAATGTCAATATTACAAAAGCCGATAATGACATTATTATAAAGTGCTCGGTGCAAAATTATGAAAGATGAAATTGGTAATCCCGTTATTCCTATTAGTTAGTTCGGTTATAAGTGTTATGGGCACAAGAAAAATGAAAAATAATAATAATGTTAAAGTATGTCATTTTGCTAATATTATATGAATTAAATTTGTTAACTATTACATGTTGAATGAAATTTATTTGATTTTATATAATTCTTTATTTTATGTCTTATTTATTAAAGGGTTAATTAATATGTAAGAAAATATTTGTATGTAAATTTTTTTATCATTGAAGCACCACTAAGCTAGTAGCTTAGTGCGAGTGGTTTCTTCTCGCGCTGGTTTAGAAAAGTAGCTATAGATATTAGAATTGTCAGAAGAAGAAGGGTACCCGATGGGAAGCAACTAGAAGCTTTGGTTTTCTTTTTGGTATATTTTGTTAAAAACTTTGTAAATTAAATTATCATTTTTATTTCATATAATATGTATTAAAGATGTGAATTGCAATGTAAAAGAACATAGTTTGGATGTAAATTAATATATTTTATAAATAAATAAAGATGTGAAGTATTTATACTTGTAATGATTTTTATTTCAGTGTTTGCAATATTTTCGTAAAACAAAAAAATTACTTCACTTCATTAATTTTATAAAACAGTAAGACAGGTAATGTTCAATTGTCTTGTTGAACTACAGTAGGGTAAGGGGATATTACATCTATAATCATACGTGCCAGTCTAGTCTCCTCAAATTAATGACACTCTTCGAGCTTAAGCCACATTGATAGACTAAACATATAACTTTTGCATACAATATAAGATCAAGAGTACTCTCTGAGCATAAGCCAAACTAGTGCAATAAAACAATTACTGTGAAACATATGTCTACGGTACCATTCGCCTCCTTAATGGTATGTCATCTCTCCTACTTTAGTCCTAGTATTGAGCCTAGGCTCTACTTGTTCATATTCTTTTCCTATACTTATATCTCATTACATAAGCATTTTTCATTAACATCATATGAAAGTCTACATATATCAATCATGTGTTTTCTTCATGTAAATATGTGTTAGATATCATATCTTTCCATTATGGAACTTATGCATAGATATCTTATTGAAAACATAAAAAAAAAATACCATATTATATCTAAAACATGATTCACGGACATGAACTATATGTTTACAGCTATGAAGTTCTATTCACGAGCACCTTGGATCATGAACCAAATTGTAAAAGTTTCTATCCAAAATTTGCACCATTCTTCATGGGCATAAAGAGATAGCCACAGGCGTGACTTTGTAAGTTCACAGTTATGAGTCATGTGGTGACTCAAACTATGACCCATTCTACCTAATCTAGGTAGTTTTGGATCGATGATTCATGACCGTGAACCCTTTGTCATGAGCATGAATATGGGTTTTCAAGCAAAACAACCATACAACAAGCCATTTAAGGCAAATCACATACAATGCCTTTAAGGGTTGTTCTTTAACAACTTTTTTCCTATCAACATACTCCTAAAACATGCATATATCATTATATAACATCATGAATTCAATATACAAGCATATAAACATCTATGTACATATATGTCCTATTTTGGGAATTTAAATGCATTTATGTACATATCTCTAATGGAGCCTCAAAAACTAAGCTTCTATCAAGCTTGTTTATCCTTTTAGTGAGCCTCACCACCTCATCTTCTAACTCCTATCACATATAACACATATATGTCAATTTTATAACCATATACTCAACCTTTAAAGCCATAAAAATACAAACCCTAACCTTAGCCCTCTCTTAACAACCTTAATCTCACTTAACCCCTTATAAAACATGTTATAACCTTTAATCAGCTTAAAGAGAGGTTTTTAACAATAAACTCTCAAGATTAACCCATAACCTAACCCATTTGGAAAGGGGTCTTACTATAAATGGGATATACATGAAGAAAGACTGTGAAAACTTATAAAGAAAATGGAGAAATGTGATTCCTTACCTAAATTAAAGGAAACACCACTTGGATGGGAGATTCGAACTTCTCTCTTCTTCTTTAGGGTTGGCTTCCTCAAGAACACAATTTTCTTCTGGTCCTCTTCCTACTAGAACTTGTTAAACTTTGATCTTTGATATGGGTTTAGATATTTTGACCTTGAAATCGAAGGAAAACAATGTAGAAACTTTTAGTTTTAGGGTTCACTTTTGCGTTTAGGTCATGGGAGAAAGAAGAACAACTTGTTAGAGTAGTGCTCTAAAGGCAATCACCTTTAGCACTTATTGTACAAATTTATTTGATTAATAAAAGGCTTTTTCATTAATTTGATGTTCATTTGATATATGACTTGATAAGTGATCTTAAATCAATTAATGAAGTCCTTGATACATAACATAGCGTGAAGGAAATCATGATGAGATCATGATATTGAGATTCTTATCATGTGTAATTATGTTAGTATCAAAATTATCCCTAGTCATAGGATTAATGAGACGGGACATTACTAATCCAGACAGACTAGCACATGTTACACTCTTTGATTGGATCGAGTAGTAGATCTCATAATCTATAAACATGAGATGTTTAGAATTAACATGTGGATGCTTGCTAAGTGTAGCTAAGTACATTGGATGACCAACTATGAAACAATCATATGGATAATCTATTCAAATGTCAATGATAGTCGCATCATACCAATGGTGCAAGTATCCTTAGACTTGAGGTACTCAAGAATATCTTGAATATTGATTCTGTATTTTGAGACTATTCCTTGTTGCCTCAGAGAGGTAGCTCATAAGGTAGTGATTAGATACAGCTTGAGGTATTCGAAGGTAATTGGGTAACCAACAAAGGATTCATCACTCTTGATAGAAGGAGTGTATACCCATGGCCTCTTGTCGTGGTCATTACTCAGGAATCTCTGGCCAGAGTGGAAATGTCATAAAGATAGTCTTCAATGACATATCTAATAGAGTAATGAGCTTCAAGGACAAGAACTAACTTTACTTAGACTAGACGTGACGTAATCAGTCTAGTGGGAGTTGACACATGTCCATACTCTGAACCAAGTGGGGTATAAAATGGTGAAAGGAATAATTGCAAAGAAATTGTCTATGGAAAGGTTCGTAGTCAAACCACTGACTTTTCGGTCAATTGGGGGTCATGATGTGTTGCTAGATACCGCTCATGACTTGCTTAAATTAATTATTAATTTAAGTGACTAACATAACCGGGAACCTAATGGGTCACACACATTGAAGATATGGAGAATGAGTAAAATGGTCTTGGATATGATCCAAAATATGAGAGAATTATTTTAGGATGGATCGCGATGAGATCGCACAAAAAAATAGTTCAGGAGTATCACGGGCCCGCACGGGCTAGCCAGGCTGCTGGCCTACCTTACGAGCCAGCTGGGCAACCCACAGCAGGCCCAACGCTCCTGCAACTTCCATCCGTTGGCCAACTGCTGTAATTTGCCATAATTAGGCTAATTATGGTCAATTACTATTCATTAGATGCCATTTTCTCCATTTTTAAATTTTCATCTTATTTTTAAATTTGATTCAAATAGAAAAGACATCAAATGATAGAAAATAGACATGAAAATATTTTTTGTCAAAAAAAATATTTTTAAGACAACAAAAATTCTCTCAAGAACACTTTCAAAGCTAGCACTTTGAATTTGTTCAAACTATTTTCTCTTGATAGTTTCTTCTTCATTCTTCGCGTGAATTATCATTAGAGACATCCTAGTGTGGATTGTTGTGGTTTTCTACAACACAACAAAGTGATGATTTGAAGAACAAATAAAAATTACAAGGTATAATTTTTAACATTTACATTTATGTAAATTAGTTTTAATGGTACAAGAATGATCTTTTGTTTTGGATTTTGAAAAATTTTATTTTTTGCTCCATTTATGAATATGATTCATTCTTCAAAACCTAACATTGGTATCAGATCCTCCTTGTATCCATTAAAATTAATTTTAATTGAAAGTGCAATGAGATTGCAAGTTTTTGGTGATTTTGAATTAATAGGTTTTGAAAAATTGAAATTAATTTGTAAAATATAATTTACACATTTTTATTTCTTTAATCTGATCATGGGATGATTAAAAATGATTATTTTGATTGAAAAATGATTTGAATATCATTCAAATAATTAATTTCTGATTTATTTCAAAAATGCCTAAAATTGCCTTGTTTATGAACATGTGTTGTTGTTTGGCATAATTGATGAGGCTGGTTGCATTTTTCTTGTAATTTAATTATGAAAAAATTATTTATACATATTGAGAATATGTTATGCCTCTGGAATTGTCAAATAATTAATTAATAATTATTTTAATTAATGTTTCAAACAAATACAAAAACGAGATTATTTTAGCTTATCCGTTGGGGCTGTTATGTTTGATTTTTTTGTATATGTTTATTTTATTTCCAGAACCTTGAAATAATTTTTATGTGATTACAAATATGTTATTTTGATGTTAGATGCATGCCAAAATTATTTTGCAAGCATTTGAAAATTTAAAAATTCTAGATATCGAATTAGTCATTTTGAGCGTTTAAGTGTGTTGGTTCGTTTGTCTTAGTAATTTTGGCTTGTGCCAAAAGTATTTTGATGAACTTGAGATAACCTAAAGACAATTAGAATGGTGATTTGATGTTCTGGAAAATTTTATAATTTTAGAAATTAATTTTGAATTAATTTAAGTTGTGTAATTGTAATTCTAGTATGACTAGAAATTGGTATGTATATTAAAATTAAATTGTTTAATTTTAACATCATAATATTCTGATTTTAAAGAGAATTATTTTTGAATTATTTTTGGAAATATGAAATTTAATTTAATTTGATTAAATATTAAATTTCTCTTTAAAATGACATACAAAATTAAATTAACCGAAAGAATACATATAGGCAATTTCGATTCAAGTGTTGAATCGATTTACAAATTGAAATCCAAAATTGTCATTTTTATTTTGTGCATTAAAGAATGCATGTTAGGGGTGTATGAAAAGGCATGATGGATGATTATGGACTTAGGCCCAATGTGATTGAGCATGCATGGAATTATTTTATTTTATGGTAAATAGGGTTTGCGTGTCCCTACCTCTTTTTCTTTCTTATGTATTTCTCTTCTCATCTTACTCCCCTCAAATATAAATTGAGGTTTTCTATAATTTGAAATATGTAATTAGATTACATATGATTATGATAGAATGAAGATATAAAGGAGCAAGAAGCAAAGGAGATGGTACCATAAACAAGAAGACTTAGAAATAGGAATTTGATTTCTATTTTGGGTTGTAAATTCATGCATATACCTAGGTAAGACCTAGTCAATTTCTCTTTGGCTCAAGAGATTGACTTTAGTATGTCCATAATCATGCCATATAGTTAATGTAACTATCTTTATATATCAATGTGATGAATGTATGATATATAAAAGCATGAAATAATAACTTGATGAGCTTAACAAAGAAATCCCTCACTAAATAAACAATTAAGTCTTATGCCTTCCATTAATATGGGGAGAACCAGAGTTCTTCTAGAGTTAGGGTTGTTGAGTTGCCTCAAGCTCACTCTATAAGAATATGTTCAATCCATTGAAATTAGATTTCACGATTAATGGGTTAGACTTAACCGATATTATTAACTTGTTGGATTTGCGCCAAGGTTAATGTGTATTGGAGGTGAAGTTGGGTTTGTATACATGAGATGTACACATATCAAGAGTCGATAGCCCAATGTATGTGCACACATCAATAAGTTGATAGCACAAGATTCGATAGTTGCATGAATAATGCAATTGGTATGGATTAGATACCTACCAACCAAACTAAGGATAGCTTGTTGAGTTGCCTCAAGGTTATTCTTAGCTAGTTGGATATCGACCCACTAGGAGAACTTCCATATAAGTTCTCTCGGGTTCATAGTGAGGGCTATGGATTCGCAATAAAATAGTGGGAGCCATAATGCGATTTATTAAAGACCTAATAAACATGCATTTTATGTACATTCTAACATGTTCTATTTTACATCTAGGTTGCTAGAATCATCATCATGACAAGTGTGAATTTGCAATCGCTAATGGAATCAAATAAGTTGACTGGGCCCAATTTTTTGGTTTGGCTAAGGAATCTAAGAATAGTTCTCAAATCCGAAAAGATTGGCTATGTCCTAGATGAGGCATTCCTTAATCCCCCTACTGCTAATGCTTCTGAAGATGTTCAGAAGCCATATCAAAAGCTTCTCGATGATAGTGAGATGGCAAGCTGCATTATGCTTGCTACTATGTCAGCTGAGTTGCAAAAGCAGCATGAGGCTATAGATGCTAATTCCATAGTATACCATCTAAGAGAGCTTTTTGATGAGCAAGCACATTCTGAAAGGTTCGAAACTTCAAGGTTGCTCTTCTATACTAAGATGGTTGAGGGGACATCTCCAGTGCAATATGCATTGAAGATGAATGGCTATATTGAGAGGTTGGCCACCTTAGGATTTGTGATGGACCATGAATTAAGTATTGACTTAATTCTAACGGGTTTGTCTGATAGTTATTAACATTTTGTGCTTAACTATAGGATGAACCAAATCTCTACCACTATTCCTGAGTTGATTAACTTGTGTCTGATAGTTATTAACATTTTGTGCTTAACTATAGGATGAACCAAATCTCTACCACTATTCATGAGCTGATTAACTTGCTTAAAACAGCTGAGTCATCTGTCAAGAAGGATAGTAAGGATGTGATGTTGGTGGACTCTTCAAGTTCTAAAAAGAAGAACCTTAAGAAGAAGAAGAAGTCCATGAAGCCTAAGGGAGGCATGGCCAAGAAGAAGGCCAAGGAGATTGCTCCAAAAGGGACATGCTTCCATTGTGGCAAGGATGGCCATTGGAAGAGAAACTGCAAGGCTTACTTGGAGTCCTTGAAGAAGAAGGCATCCAATGCCCCATCTACTTCAGTTTTTTTTCATTGAAATTAATACTGTTTCCAATAATATATGGGTATTAGATACCGGTTGTGGCTCACACATATGCACTGATATGCAGGGCCTAAGAAATAGTAGACAGCTCAATAAGGGAGAGTCATACCTACGCATTGGAAATGGAGCAAGGGTTGCTGCATTAGCTATTGGAACATATGTATTGACCCTCCCTAGTGGGCTTATATTAATTTTGGAGAATTGCTATTATGTACCTGCTTTGACTAAAAACATTATTTCTGTTTCAAGTCTAAATAAAGATGGTTTCCTTTTAGCTTTTAGTAACAATTGTTGTTCTATTATGTTGAATGGAATTCTTTATGCTAATGGTACATTATACAATGGAATATACATATTAGATATGTCAAATCCAATTTTAAACATCAATGATAATAAAAGGCAAAAACAAGATGTGTTGAAATCATCTTATTTATGGCATTGTCGTCTTGGTCATATAAGTGAGAATCGCATGGCTAAGCTACACAAAAGTGGTAGTTTGGGGTCATTTGATTATGAATCATATGACACATGTGAATCTTGTTTACTAGGCAAGATGACTAAATTACCCTTTAAGGGAAAGGGTGAACATGCTAATGAACTTTTAGACTTAATACATTCAGATGTATGTGATCCAATGTCTACACACGCTAGAGGTGGTTTCATCTACTTCATTACTTTTATCGATGACTACTCACGATATGGATACGTGTATCTTATGAGATACAAATCTGAAGCTTTTGAAAAGTTCAAAGAATTCAGAAATGAAGTAGAAAAACAACTTGGCAAAAGTATTAAAACACTTCGATCAGATACAGGAGGTGAATACTTGAGCCAAGAGTTTCTAGATTATCTTAGGGATAATGGGATTTTATCTCAATGGACTCCACCTTACACGCCACAACACAATGGTGTGGCTGAAAGAAGAAACTGAACCTTGTTAGACATGGTAAGGTCTATGATGAGTTTTGCGAAATTGCCTAAATCCTTTTGGGGTTATGCACTAGAGACCGCCATTTATATATTAAATGCAGTTCCTTCAAAGTTAGTTGATGTTACTCGATATGAGATATGGTATAATAAGAGGCCCACATTTTCTTACATGAGAATTTGGGGTTGTCCTGCTTATGTGAAGCGGACAATGTCAGATAAGCTAGAAGCTAAGTCTGACCAATGTCTATTTATGGGATATCCAAAAGCATCATATGGATATCAATTTTACCACCCCTTGGAACAAAATGTTTTTGTTTCAAGACATGCTATTTTTTTAGAGAGATAATTCTCTCTAAAAGGAGATAGTGGGAGCAAAATTGAACTTGAGGAAGTTCAAGATGCTCAAACAGATGGTGATCAACTGCCTAAACCCGAGCTTGTTACTCATACATATGATATAATAGCTCAACCTTCTGAAGCACAAGAGCTTCGTAGGTCAAGTTGGATACGTACTGTTCCAGAGAGATATGAATTTCTCATTAGTGAACAAAACGACGTATTGCTCATAGAAAATGATGAGCCTACAACCTATGAAGAGGTTCTGAATAGTTCAAAATCTAACAAATGGCTTCAAGCCATGAAGTTAGAAGTGGATTCCATGTATGAAAACCAAGTATGGACTTTGGTTGACCCACCCGAAGGAATAAACCCTATAGGGTGCAAGTGGATTTTCAAAAAGAAAACTGACATGGATGGTAATGTGATTACCTATAAAGCTAGACTTGTTGCTAAAGGTTATCGTCAAAGATAAGAAATTGACTACAATGAAACTTTTAGCCCAGTAGTTATGCTTAAATCCATAAGGATACTCCTAGCCATTGCTACTCATTATGATTATGAGATATGGCAAATGGATGTGAAAACAACTTTCCTTAATGGAAATTTGACTGAGGATGTGTACATGACACAACCAGAAGGTTTCATATCCAAAGATGCCAAAAAGGTATGTAAGCTTCAAAGATCCATTTATGGATTAAAGCAAGCATCCAGGAGTTGGAATATTCGGTTTGATGAGACAATCAAACAGTTTAGTTTCTTACAAAATCCAGATGAACCTTGT
The DNA here is from genome assembly GCA_023653625.1 of Triadica sebifera. NCBI lineage: Eukaryota > Viridiplantae > Streptophyta > Magnoliopsida > Malpighiales > Euphorbiaceae > Triadica > Triadica sebifera. The sequence goes on along the minus strand of CM042903.1, from coordinate 10,117,007 downwards.
GTCTATAAGAAGGTTAGTGGGAGTGCAATCGTATTTCCTGTGTTATATGTAGATGACATATTGTTAATAGGAAATGATATCTCAGCCTTACAATCAGTCAAAATTTGGTTATCCAAGAATTTCTCTATGAAAGACCTAGGAGAAGCAGTCTATATTTTAGGGATAAAGATCTATAGAGATAGATGTAAAAGATTGCTTGGCCTTTCACAGTCTACATACATAGATAAAATGCTAAAGAGGTTTAGCATGGAGCAGTCCAAGAGGGGATATATTCCCATGACCCATGGGATTACTCTCTCAAAGTCTTTGTGTCCAAAGACACAAGATGAGAGGACACATATGAGTTTGATTCCATATGCTTTATCTATATGATCAATCATGTATGCTATGATATGTACAAGACCCGATGTATCATATGCTCTGAGTGTCAAGAGTAGATACCAATCGGACCCTGGTGAGGGTCATTGGGTGGCTGTCAAGAATATCCTCAAGTACTTAAGAAGAACTAAGGATGTATTCTTGGTATATGGAGATGGAGATATTACTGTGAGCAGGTATACCGATGCCAGCTTCCAAACTGACAAGGATGAATCAAAATCTCAGTCAGGTTATATATTCACACTAAATGGTTGAGCAGTTAGTTGGAAGAGTTCCAAACAGGAAACGACTGCTGATTCCACAACCGAAGCAGAGTACATTGCAGCTTCTGAAGCAGTAAAGGAAACAATTTGGATAAAGAAATTCATCACAGAACTTGGAGTGGTTCCCAGCATTATTGATCCAATACAATTATATTGTGATAATAATGGAGCCATTGTGCAAGCAAAGGAGCCACGGTCTCATCAGAGATCCAAACATGTAATTAGAAGATACCATTTGATTAGAGAAATCATTGGTAGGAATGATGTAAAGATAGAAAGAGTGCCTACTGATCAGAATATTGTTGATCCTTTAACTAAGCCAATTCCCCAAAAGAAATATGATTCTCATGTACTCGCTTATGGAATTAAATACAAAGGCGATTGGCTTTAGTGTAAGTGGGAGCTTGTTAGAGTAGTGCTCTAAAGGAAATCACCTTTAGCAATTATTGTACAAATTTATTTGATTAATAAAAGGCTTTTTCATTAATTTGATTTTATTTCATATATGAATTGATAAGTGATCTTAAATCAATTAATGAAGTCCTTGATATATAACATAACATGAAGGAAATCATGATGAGATCATGATATTGAGATTCTTATCATGTGTAATTATGTTAGTATCAAAATTATCCCTAGTCATAGGATTAATGAGATGGGACATTATTAATCCAGACAGACTAGCACATGTTACACTCCTTGATTGGATCGAGTAGTAGATCTCATAATCTATAAATATGAGATGTTTAAAGTTAACATGTGGATGCTTGCTAAGTGTAGCTAAGTACATTGGATGACCAACTATGAGACAATCATATGGATAATCTATTCAAATGTCAATGATAGTCGTATCATAGCAATGGTGCAAGTATCCTTTGACTTGAGGTACTCAAGGATATCTTGAATATTGATTATGTATTTTGACACTATTCTTTGTTGCCTCAGAGAGGTAGCTCATAGGGTAGTGATTGGATACAGCTCGAGGTATTCAAAGGTAATTGGGTAACCAACAAAGTATTCACCATTCTTGATAGAAGGAGTGTATACCTATGGCCTCTTGTCGTGGTCATTACTCAGGAATCTCTGGCCGGAGTGGAAATGTCATAAAGATAGTCTTCAATGACATATCTAATAGAGTAATGAGATTCAAGGATAAGAACTAACATTACTTGGACTAGACGTGATGTAGTCAGTCTAGTGGAAGTTGACACATGTCCATACTCTGACCCAAGTGGGGTATAGAATGGTGAAAGGAATAATTGCACAGAAATTGTCTATGGAAAGGTTCATAGTCAAACCACTAACTTTCCGGTCAATTGGGGGTCATGATGTGTTGCTAGATATCGCTCATGACTTGCTTAAATTAATTGTTAATTTAAGTGACCAACATAATCGGGAACCTAATGGGTCACACGCATTGAAGATATGGAGAATGAGTAAAATGGTCTTGGATATGATCCAAAATATGAGAGAATTATTTTAGGATGGATCGCGATAAGATCGCACGAAAAAATCATTCAGGAGTATCACGGGCCTGCGCGGGCCCGTGCGGGCTAGGCAGGCTGCTGGCTAGCCTTGCGAGCCAGCTGGGCAACCCGCAGCAGGCCCAGCGAGCCTGCAGCTTCCATCTGTTGGCCAACGGCTGTAATTGGCCATAATTAGGCCAATTACTATTCATTAGTTGCCATTTTCTCCATTTTTGACTTTTCATCTTATTTTTGAATTTGATTCAAATAGAAAAGACATCAAATAGCAGAAAATAGATATGAAAATATTTTTTGTGAAAAAAAAATATTTTTAAGACAACAAAAATTCTATCAAGAACACTTTCAAAGCTAGCACTTTGAATTTGTTCAAACCATTTTCTCTTGATAGTTTCTTCTTCATTCTTCGCATGGATTATCATTAGAGACATCCTAGCATGGATTATTGTGGTTTGCTACAACCCAACGAAGTGAAGATTTGAAGAACAAATAAAAATTACAAGGTATAATTTTTAACATTTACATTTATATAAATTAGTTTTAATGGTACAAGATTGATCTTTTGTTTTGGGTTTTGAAAAATTTTATTTTTTTACTGTGTTTATGAATATGATTCATTCTTCAAAACCTAACACAACTATTGGAATTTTTTATCTGACGATGTTCACGGGTGTGAAACATCCCAAAACATCATTCACAGTTGTAACTTTAAAGTCACTTGCATGAACATGAATCTTCTCAATATGGAGACATGGAAAACATTGTGAATCTTGCTCAACTCTGGTAGTAAAGCAAGTTTGTAGGTGACTGGTCCAATCCACTCTAAGATCTCGTACGTTCCAATGAACCAAGGGCTCAACTTGTCCTTCTTTCTAAACCTTAGGATCTTCCTCTATGGAGAAACTTTGAGAAACACTTTGTCTCACACTTCATACTCTATATCTCTTCTTTTAAGATTAGCATACGATTTATGTCTATCTAAAGCTATCTTTAGCCTTTGTTGTATGATCTTTACTTTTTCCTATCTCTTGCATCAATTATGGCCCCATTAACTTTAGCTTACTGAGCTTTTTCCAACACAATAGTGTTCGACACTTCCTACCATATAGTGCCTCATAAGGAGCCATTTAGATGCTAGATTGATAATTATTGTTGTAGGTAAACTCTATTAATGGTAGGTATTTCTCCCATCTACCTTCAAACTCGATAACACAACTTCTCATCATGTCTTCCAAAATCTGTATGACCCTTTTAGACTGACCATCTGTTTGTGGATGAAAAGTCTTGCTGAAATTGAGATTGGTATCGAAGCTTGCTTTAAACTTCCCTAAAACTAGGATGTGAACCTTGGATCTCTATCCAATATGATGGATATTGGAACTCCATATAGTCGTACTATCTCATTCACATATAGCTCTGCTAGCTTGTTCAAAGGATAATATCTCATAATAGGTAAGAAGTGTGCTGACTTTGTTAATATATCAATGATCACCCAAACTATGTCAAACTTTCTTAGTGTTAAAGGTAACTCAATCACAAAATCCATCTTGATTCATTCCCATTTCCATTAAAGTATTGTGATTAGTTGCATTAAACCTGAAGGTAACCAATGTTCTACCTTAATTTGTTGACATGTCAAGCATCTTGTTTTGAACTCTGTGATATCCTTTTTCATACCTGTCCACCAAAACCTTCCTTTTCAGATCATGATACATTTTGTTCCTTCTTGGGTGCATGGAAAATCTTGTCTCATGCACTTCCTTCAGAATCCTTTGTCTCAACTCTACAACATTAGGCATGCATAAATGACCTTAGTAAAACAAACTGTCATCTGGCTCAACTGTGTACTCAGGTCTCTCCCCTTAAGAGACCAACTCGGTGATATCAACTAGCTTGCTATCTTGTCTCTATGCATCTCTAATTTCCTGATTTAGAGTAGGTTGAATGTGCAACTCTGTTATAGCCTTTCTGCTCAAAGCATCATCGGCCATAACATTAGCCCTACATAGATGATAGTCAATGACACAATTGTAGTCCTTGATCAATTATAACCATTACATCTGCCTCAAGTTCAATTCCTTATATGTCGGGAGATGTTTTAGACTTTTGTGGTTGGTGTACATAAAAAAAATTTCTCTATATAAATAGTGATATCATATCTTTAAAGCAAATACAATGGCTGCCAACTCAAGATCATGTGTGGGGTACTTCTTCTCATATGGTTTTAATTGCCTGGAAGCATTAGCAATGACATTTTCTTTTTACATCAAAACACACCCCAATCCATTGTGAAAAGAATCACTGTAGATTGGTCCAATGAGATGTTGACATGTGTCTTAGGCTGAGCTAGAAAATTGGAGGGATCTATTTCAATCAAAACTCACGATCACAACATGTTTTCTACGATCATGAAAAGATCATCACCAAAATACTATTCATTTTAGAGAGATTCGCGACTTCATACGCGACTGCGAATCTCATCTCAAAAGGAATCCTGCAACTATGAAGTTATTTTAACAATTGCGAGATTCAATTTGATATTAACGTTGAACAAAGAACTAACTAGATTCTGCCATATGTCACATGAGCGTATAAAATTCAAAACTCACGACCATGAGAGGGAAACTTGCGACCGTGAATCTATGGCAAATAGCTTTTTATTTCAAATGTTTATAAAATGTTAGAAATAATTATAGCCACCATTTGTATCAGCTAATTGGTGAGAGAACTTTATATATATCTCACCAAATGGCCATTGAAAAGAACAACTCTCTATAAGTGGCTAAACTCTTTCAAATCTATTTTCCAACAATTTTTGTATTCAATTGTGATTAAGATTGTTTTGTGAGCCATATAATACAAGAATTTGATTTTTGTGTTAGCAAGCTAAAACACAAATGGATTTAGGTTCAATGTAAGCTAAGAGCAAAATACCTAGTTTGGAGTGAATTAGCAAAACTCCAGTGTATCTCGTTGAGTGAGATAGTAAAAATATCTAATTGCGATTGGGGAGAGAAGTAGAGTTTGTTAACACCTAAATCTCTATAAATCGTGTGTTCAATCTCTCTTCCCTTACTCCTTTATATTTTGTTTATCTACCTTTGTGAGAAATTTTTTTATTATCCACTAATTTACCCCCCTTTCTTGGTGATTATCTGGGCAACATATCTATTTTATGTCATGTCCTACATTAGAGATATGGACATTTAAAACTGTTGAAACTTTAGGGGTATTCTCGTTATTTTGATGCTAACAAATAAAATAGCAATAATGTATTTAACAATACTTGTGTTCTAAGTTTGTTGAACAGGGTATGGAATATGATGCAAAAATAAAAGACTACCTTTGAAAGTCAAAATATGAAGAAATAGCATGTTCACGCTCGTGACTGATTATGTCACGCCTGTGATATAGCTTAGTACTAACTCTCTAACATTTAAAGTTCACGGCCATAAAATATCATAGCAACCGTGAATGATCAAATCAGTCACACCCGTGAAAGATAGTCACACCTGTGAGATAACATGTCAAATTCTTTCAGAGAGCTTCACAGCCAGAGTCACCACTTGGACCATGGCTTGGAAGGATATTCACGCCCATGAAAGTATAAAGTCACGCCCGTGATCAAACATTTCAAATTCTTCCAAAATGCTTCACGGCCAGAGTCACTAACTTAGCCACGGCTTGGAAGAACATTCACAACCGTGACACACATATTCACGACTGTGAATGAAGAAAGAGAAACATGTTAGGTGCGAAATTAAGAGTTGGTTTAATGTCTATTTTTGCATTAAATGCATCCAAACTACTATAATTCGCTAAGGAAGTATAAATGCAAGTCATTTATGAATCCAAAACAAGAGAACAAACAATTACTTTGAATCAAAATCTTGTTGTAGCCATTGTGCATTAATTATTTCCAACAAAACTCTTATTCTCTGTAAAAATCTATTTGCACATAAATTCTAAGTATTATAGGTTGGTGAGTGTTTTCTCTTTGTAATCTACTACTCAAGTGAGTTTGGGTATATTGGGTTAAGAGTTACACTTGTAAGGGTTATTTGTGTGAGCCATAAAACACAAGGAATTGGTTTATTGTGTGAGCCATTAAAATACAAGTGAATTTCTGGGTTAGGTGTGAGCCATTGATAGAAACACCATAGTTATCATAGTTCGGAGTGAGCTTGAAAAACTCCATTGTAACACTGAGTGTGTTAGTGAAACTCCTAATTGAGATTGGGGAGAGGAGTAGGGTTTATTAATACCCGAACCTCTATAATTTCCTTGTGTGATATCTCTTTATCCCTACTCTATTCAACTTTTTATTCCGCACTTAAAAGTTAAACTTTTTAATATCTAATTCAACCCCTCTTCTTGGTTAATTATCTAGGAAACAATTGGTATCAGAGCTTAGTCTAGCATCAAAGCCTAAAAAGCGCTAGCAAAGATCAAGAAATGGCCAATGAAGGATTCCAAAGTCTCAAGCCTTACTTTGATGGAGCAAATTATGCTCATTGGAAGTTTCGAAGGGAGACATGTCTTGATAGTGAGGGAATTGAAGTCTAGGATAGCGTTTAGAAAGAATGGACTCCACCAACTAGAAGAGGAGTTGATGGTGAAGAAGAAATCCTATCAAGAGATGATTGGACAGAGCCTCAACATAGAGTAAATTTCAAAAACAATAAGGCAATGAAAATTCTTTCAAGCTCACTGTCCATTGAAGAATGTGGCAGAATACAACACTGCCCAACTACGAATAGCATATGGAAAACATTGAAAAATTATCATGAAGGAACAAAACAAGTTAAATCCAAGAAGATTCAATTTCTCACTTCAGAGTATGAACTCTTCAAGATGAAATCCAATGAGTCAATCACCGATATGATGAACCGTCTTCTAGCCATCATAAACAGCATGAGAAAGCTTGGGAAACACTTGAGCTTGGAAGATGTAAACAACAAAATTCTGAGAAGCCTTCCTCTCAAAGATTATGGTTTAAGAGTTGTTGGTATTGAAGAATCCAACGAAGACATAAGTGTCATGAATACCGATGTGCTTATTGGCAAACTTCTAACACATGAAATGGCAGTAAAGAGAGATAGAGAATTTGAATCCGAGTCAAAAAAAAAAAGAAAGCCTCTAGCACTAAGAGCCTCTACTTCAAAATCTCAAGAAGAAGTTGAAAATGATAAAGAAATGAGTGATGATGCAAATGAGGACATTGCAATGCTCTCAAGAAGATTGAAAAGAATAATTGAAAAGAGAATGGGCAACTCTCAAAAATTTTAAGCAAAGAAATCTCAAACACTCCTCAAATGACTCTCAAAGGAATAAAGAAGAGGTAAAGTGTTATGAGTGTGGGAAGAAGGGACATATCAAACCAGAATGTCCAAGGCTCAAGAAACACAAGAGCAAATACCAAAAAGACAATGGGGAGAAAGGTCACAAAGCCACATGGGAAGACAAAAGCTCTTCAAGTGAAAAAAATGACAATGAAAGTGAAGAGGTCAACCTATGCTTCATGGCTATAGAGGATCACGTCTCGGATAAGGTAGGATCACTTTACTCATACTCATTCAATAATGATAGTAGTGATAATAATAGTGATAGTGAAGATGATGATGATGAGCAAAGTTTAATAGAAATATTAAACCTAGAACTAGAAAAATATAGATATAAATTCAATACTTATAAAAATAACATTTCAAGTTTGAAAAACAAAATGGAAGTCTTAGAAAAGGAAAATCTTGAGCTCTAAATCTTCTAATGAATCTCTTAAAAAATCATTAGATGAGTACTCCTCAATACCCTCAACTAAATCCTAGCTTAAAGAAAATAATGTCTTGAAAAATGAAGTTGAGAAACTTAGAAACTCCATTTCAAAATTTCATAAAGGCAAGGAAAGTTTAGATACTCTCATTGTGTCTCAAAGACCACCTTTAATAAGACATGGTCTAGGATTTAAGGGAACATCACTTTCATCTCACAAGACCATTTTTGTTAAGTCAAGTGAACCCCACATCTCCACATTAGAAGTAACAGCCCCAAGGGCTAAGTGCACAACATACACTAAATCTTCTATACATAAAAGGAATGATCAAGGGTCGGTAAGCCTAATAAGGAAACCTCAAAAGGCCAATCATGCCTTTATGTATAAGAAGTATGTACCTAGGAAAACACCAAGTCATCATGCATGTGTATGCCACTACTCACAAACTCTACCTAATAGGAAAATGATGGTTAAAAGCATGGTAAGACCAAAAAGCATATTTAGAGCTAAACAATGTAATTATTGTACGAATTTTGGTCATTCCAATAAACACTGTTGGATAAGGAAGGCTCATTGGAAACCTTCATGTGCTAACCCCCAAGGACCCAAGCTCATTTGGGTACCTAAAAACAATACTTGAATTGTGATCTTATAGGTATGCCTCAAGTCCACAATAAAAGAAAATGCTTGGCTAGTAGATAGTGGATGCTCAAGGCATATGACCAGAGACAAAGAATTATTCAATGACATGAAAAGTATTGATGGAGGTAAACTAACATTTGGAAACAATGCCAAGGGTAAGGCAGTTGGCATTGGCTCTATTGGTATTAATAATACTACTTTCATTGAAGATGTCTTACTTGTTAATGGTTTAAAACATAACTTGTTAAGAGTAAGTCAATTATGTGATAAGTGAAACCAAGTAATCTTTACTTTTAACAAATGTCTTGTAACCTCTATTAATGGCCAAGAGATATTTAAAGGAAGTAGAGATGTCAATACCTACATAATAGACTTACACAAAATATCTAACATTTCCTCTAAGTGTCTTGTCACTACTAGTGATTAATCTTGGTTGTGGCATAGAAGGCTTGATCATGCAAGCATGGATTTAATTCAAAGCCTCAGCAAAGGAGAGCTGGCAAAGGGACTACCAAAAGTCAAATTTGAAAAAGACAAGACATGTGAACCTTGCCAAAGAGGAAAACAACACAAGTCCTCCTTCAAATCCAAAAACATTGTACGTACCTCAAAACCTCTACAACTTTTGCATCTAGATCTTTTTGGACCTACTCGAGTTGCAAGCTTATGAGGTAAACACTATGCTTTTGTCATCATCGATGACTATTCTAGATTTACTTGGGTAATTTTCTTAGCTCAAAAGAATGATGCTTTTAAATCTTTTAAAAACTTTGCTAAGAGAGTTCAAAATGAAAAAGGATATTATATTTCAAAAATAAGAAGCGATAATGGCAAAGAATTTGAAAATGAAAACTTCGAAAATTTTTGTCTAGAACATGGCATTTCACAAAAGTTTTCATCTCCTAGGAAACCTCAACAAAATGGGGTGGTCAAAAGGAAAAATTGAACTTCAATTGAAATGACTTGAACAATGCCCAATAAATATGGATTACCAACTTACTTTTGGGCCGAAGCCACAAATACTGCATGTTATATTTCAAATCAAGTTTTCAAAAGGCCACTTTTAAACAAAACTTCTTTTGAGTTATGGAATGGAAGAAAGCCCATGATATCATACTTTAGAGTATTTGGTTGCAAGTGTTTCATATTGAATACCAAGGACAACCTTGAAAAATTTTCCCCTAAATCTTATGAGGGTATATTTTTAGGATACTCCACCACTAGCAAAACTTATAGAGTCTTTAATAAAAAGTCATTAGTTGTTGAAGAATCTATGCATGTTGTTTTTGATGAATTTAATAAGCTTGATCTTGTGAAAGGTAGTGTTGTTGATGATGTTGTAGGTGCAATGGAAAAACTTGATCTTGAAAATGAAAAAGGAGAAAATGATCAAGAAAATTCACATCAAGATGACTCTCTACCTCCAGCTCAAGAGGACAACAAGAAAGAGCTCCCAAAGGAATGGAGATTGACAAAAGATCACCCCAATGAGCAAATCATTGGTGATCCTACAAAGGGAGTAAGTACTAGATCTCATCTCAAACCTTTAGATTCTAATCTTTCCTTTGTCTCTCAAATTGAGCCTAAAAATATTGATGAGGCTCTTAATGATGAAATTTGGGTGATTGTTATGCAAGAGGAACTCAACCAATTTGAGAGAAGTAAGGTATGGACCTTAGTTCCTAGACCCAAGGAGCATTAAATCATTGGAAGTAAATGGGTATTTAGAAATAAACTAGATGAACAAGGTTCAATAACTAGGAATAAGGCTAGGTTAGTTGCAAAGGGATATAATTAAGAAGAATGAATAGATTATGATGAGACCTATGCTTCGGTAGTTAGATTAAAAGCCATAAAAATACTTTTAGCATATGCATGCCATATGATTTCAAACTCTTTCAAATGGATGTCAAAAGTGCTTTCTTAAATGGTTTTTTTATAGAAGAAAAAGTTTATGTAGAACAACCACCGGGTTTTGAAAGCCATAATTTTCCTGACCATGTATTTAAACTTTCAAAAGCTTTGTATGGTTTGAAACAAGCCCCAAGAGCTTAGTATGAAAGACTAAGTTCTTTTCTTTTAGAAAATAGTTTTTCAAAGGGAAATGTTGACACTACTTTATTTATTAAAAAGCATAAGCATGATATTCTAATTGTTCAAATTTATGTTGATGACATCATATTTGGGTCTACTAATGAATTGTTTAGCCAAAAATTTGCTAAGTGTATGACTAGGGAATTTGAAATGAGCATGATGGGTGAGCTCAAGTTCTTCCTCAGTCTATAAATAAAACAAAGCAATAAAGGCATATTCATCAACCAATCCAAATATGCCAAAGACTTAATCAAGAAATTTGGAATGGAAGGATGCAAAAATGCTAAGACTCTAATGAGCACATCAACAAAATTGGACAAAGATGAAAAGGGTAAGAACAGGATCACTCGTATATCTTACTACCTCTAGGCCTGATATAATGTATAGCGTATGCTTATGTGCTCGCTTTCAATTGCGTCCTAAGAATCTTAAAATATTTACATGGTTCATTGCATCTAGGCTTATTGTATCCTAGAAATTCATCCTTTCATATCATAGGATATTTAGATGCTAATTATGCTGGAAGACTCTTGGATAGAAACAGTACATCAGGCACTTGTCACTTTATTGATGAATGCTTAGTTTCTTGGTTTAGCAAGAAACAAGTTTCAGTTGCTATTTCTACAACTGAAACGGAGTATGTGGCAGCAGGATATTGTTGTACTCAAATCCTATGGATGAAACAACAACTTAAGGATTATGGTCATAGTTTGGACCATATACCTATAAGATGTGACAATACAAGTGCTATAAACCTATCTAAAAATCCCATTCAACACTCTAGAAGTAAGCATATTGACATAAGACATCATTTTCTTAGAGATTATGTTCAATATAGAGAAGTTGTATTGGAATTTATCAATACAGACAATCAATTGGCAAATATTTTCACTAAGTCTCTTAATGAAGAAAGATTTAACTTCATAAGAAGAGAGCTTGGTATGATTGATGGATTAACCTTATCTTAAGTATGATTGTCAAATTTGTCGAACCTTGAATCTAATTTCTATCTTATGTTATTGTCTCATCTTTTAAGGTATGAAGTGGCAAAACTTGATGGAAATATATGTTATAAGGGATAGAAGCACCTTAGAAATATTTTAGTCTTGTTTAAGACTTAGTTTTATTTAATGAGGATTTTAGGCAATTCAAGCCTGTGACATATATTCACGGTCGTGATCATAATCGCCAAAAGCTCTAGTAGCTTTCACGTTTTGCTTCATGACATGCTTCACGGTTGAAGGTAGTGAAGACTATGTTTCACGCACATACCTTTTTTCTTTCACTCTCATGAATTTCACTACCGTGACATTTCTTCACGACTGTGAACATTAACACCAAAAAATTACAGAAGCGTTCACGCTTTGTCTCACGATCATAAGTAGTGAAGATTGTACTTCACAACCGTGACTCATTTTGTCACCACCATGAAAATTCACTATTGACCCCCATGACTATTAAATGTCATGACCGTGAATCATTTCATATCCTTCATCATGGGTAGAGCACCTCTTCAACAAACCATGACCACGACATTTCACGCCCATGACTTGCTACTCATGACCGTGACTATGTTGGCTATAAAACATTTTCTGCCATTTTTCTCTCATTTCTAACTCACAAATTCTCTCATTTATCACCACATTCAATACTTCTCACAAATTATGGCCCCCTAATAGCCTTTTCCATCTATAAAAACCTTCAAAAACTCTTTCTTTCGTCAGAAATCACAACATCACAAGGTATTCTTCAAAATCCCTATCAAAAAATCTCTCTTCAAAAACTCATTTTCAACTCAATAATGGAACCCGGCTCCTCAAAAGGCACAAAAACGAAATCTCATGCTCCAAGACAGTACACGGACTACCTTCTCAACATCATTCCAGAGCATTGTCATCAGAGTTATGTCGTTCTTAAGAAAAGACCATTGCTTTCTTCATGATCCTTCGAATGGCATGATGTCAGGACCCTCGGTCTTGAGACAAGCATGACAGAACAACTACAAGCTTGTCATCTCAAGGAGTTTGTAGATATCCATCAACCAACGCTAAGGGAACTAACTCTCGAGTTCCTTAGCACCTTGCAAGTCTCTCCCACCGGTATAGTAAAATTTCAACTTTGCAAGCATCCAAACACTCTCACAGCAATGGAGTTTGGTGACATCTTCAAACTTCCCTCAGATGGTATCCTCAATGAGAGTGAGGTGGAATTCTATGCCAATCTAGCATGGACTCATTTGGGACTAGACTGTAGCTAGGACGTGAAGAAAATGAAAAGTACCCATTTTCGGTCTCTAGTGCATAAATACTCACATAGGTTTTTGACCTATAGTATCTTTCCAATAGGGGATAGCAATGGTGCAATTTGTAAATCCGAGCTTTTCCTCTTAGAGATGGCTCGAAGAGGTCTAACGGTGGCCCTGTCTCGATGGTTTGCAAACCATCTTCTCTCAGTCACAACAAAGCCATCGAGAGATATTTTGATTGGTGGGTACATGACTCACTTTGCAATTGAGCTCGGGTATCTGAAGCTAGAAGAGCATAACTTCAACCTCATACAAGCACATCCTCGAGACTGACTAGATGTCGAGCCTTTTATAAAAATGGGAGCAGCGGTTTGCATAATTCATGAGAATAATATCTATTATCGTTTCACCACTCCAGCTAGTGAAATTGTTTGGGAAGACGAGGATTCGAACAAATTCAAAGCTGGGCACCAAGGAATCCAGCAAAGAAAAAGAGTCTGAGTCGAGACTGTGACCCCAGAGGTTGAGCAGGAAGTTGGTCAATCCTCGACCTCCACACCTAACTTGGCTTAGCAGGTGGTTGATCTTTTAGCACCTCGCTTTGACCTACTGCAAGCTTCAATCAATGAGAGGTTGGAAAACCTCAAAGATTTTATAGAGTCTCGAATGGATAGCCTCGAGGCGGAAGTAGCACGCCTTAGAGATGGGTTGTCCGGCTCTAAGTCTAGTTAGAGTTTTAGTTTTTATTTCATTTTTTTTACTAGTTTCTAGTATTGCGAAAGTAGGATTTTAATTTAGTTATGCAAACTTTGTACTTCCTCCATTTAGTATTAATCTAATTGCATCGATTTTTGCCTTATGATTTATTTTTTATGTTCTTTTTGTTGATGACAAAAGGGGCAGAACCTAGCAATATAAATGAATATGCAAGTACATGAATGCAAATGTGTTGATATACTTTGAATATGGTGTTGAGATACACTTTCAATAAACTTTGCATATACTTAACTAGTTAAAAGAAAACAATTTGATATACATTGGATATACTTTGCATATACTTAACTAGTTAAAAGCAAACAATTTGATATGCATTGGATATACTTTGCATATACTTAACTGGTTAAAAGCAAACAATTTGATATACTTTGAATATACCTTGCATATACCTAAACTAACAAGCAAAGATCCATGCTATACTTCCTCAAATCTCGCACTCTATTATTTTTTGTCTTAAACATCTTTTGAGGGGGAGACTTCTCAAAAGCACATATTGCTAGATTATTTATCACCATCAAAAAGGGGGAGATTATTGAACCTTGAAGGGTATTCCCGTCATTTTGATGCTAACAAATAAAATAGCAATAATGTATTTAACAATACTTGTGTTCTAAGTTTATTGAACAGGGTATGAAATATGATGCAAAAATAAAAGACTGCCTTTGAAAGTCAAAATATGAAGAAATAGCATGTTCACGCCCATGATATAGCTTAGCGCCAACTCTCCAACATTTAAAGTTCACGGCTATGAAGGATTATAGCAACCTTGAATTATCAAATCAGTCACGCCCGTGAAAGATAGTCATGCCCATGAGATAACATGTCAAATTCTTTTAGAGAGCTTCACGGCCAGAGTCACCACTTGGACCACGGCTTGGAAGGATATTCATGCCCGTGAAAGTATAAAGTCATGCTCGTGATCAAACATTTCAAATTCTTCCAGAATGCTTCATGGCCAGAGTCACCAACTTATCCATGGCTTGGAAGAACATTCATGACTGTGACACACATATTCTTGACCGTGAATGAAGAAAGGGAAACATATCAGGCATGAAATTAAGAGTTGGTTCAATGGCTATTTTCGTATTAAATGCATCCAAACGGCTTTAATTCGCTAAGGAAGTATAAATACAAGTCATTTATGAATCCAAAACAAGAGAACAAACAATTACTTCGAATCAAAATCTTGTTGTAGCCATTGTGCATTAATTATTTCCAATAAAACTCCTATTCTCTGTAAAAATCTATTTGCGCATAAATTTTGAGCATTATAGGTTGGTGAGTGTTTTCTCTTTGTAATCTACTACTCAAGTGAGTTTGGGTATATTGGGTTAACAGTAAAACACTTCTAAGGGTTATTTGTGTGAGCCATAAAACACAAGGTTTTGGTTTACTGTGTAAGCCATTAAAACACAAGTGAATTTATGGGTTAGGTGTGAGCCATTGATAGAAACACCATAGTTATCATAGTTGGGAGTGAGCTTGAAAAACTCCATTGTAACACTTAGTGTGTTAGTGAAACTCCCAATTGAGATTGGGGAAAGGAGTAGGGTTTATTAATACCCGAACCTCTATAATTCCCTTATGTGATATATCTTTATCCCTACTCTATTCAACTTTTTATTCCGCACTTAAAAGTTAAACTTTTTAATATCCAATTCAACCCCCCTTCTTGGTTAATTATTTGGGCAACAAAAACATATTCCTTATCTTTTATCTCATTTTCTTTTTAATTTCGTTATCTCATAGAACCATGTTCGTAAACATTAATACCCATAATTTATATCATTACCATCACCCACATATGATAAAATATACTTGCATACAACTAATAACATAAGATCTATTCACCCATCATATCACATCAAAAACTGCATATATTAAATCCAACAGGATTCACAGGCGTGGGCTATATGTTCACGGTCGTGAAGCTAACATACACGGATACCCCCACTCATGACTATCCATGTGAAAGCTATTGTTAATAAAACACACTTCATTCATGACCGTGAAATGTACTTCATGGGTGTGAACCAGACATTTACGACTGTTGATCAAACTATGAAAATTGAATATCAATGTTCATGAACATGAACCCATGCACATACGACTTCCCTAGTTTTGACGCAAGGCTTGAAAGCTTCTATCCTTTTTGGGCTTTTTTCTAGATTTAATATTTCACAGGTGTGACTCATTTGTCATGGATGTGAAATGTGTCTATGTGCATCATTCACAAGTGTGACTATCGTGTTACGAGCGTGAATTTTTAAGTTCTTAGAACATAAAAAAAAAAAGGATACACTACAATCATGCAAAGGCTTTTAAGATTGACTAATGTTAATCATTAATAGCAAAATTCAATAGCCTATCACACTAACGTCATACCTTTGACAACATTTAAATCAATATAAACATAAATCATGCCAATATGTCTCTTGAACATTATAATCTCATAACTCATTTTCATGACATTTCTAACTATTATATAATGCAACCATTAAATATATACATTCTATAAGCACTTCATAATATTTATCATGTTTTCAAGTTATCTCATGGCACAAAACATGGCAATGTATAAGATTAAGGGAATTAATATGCATATATGTACTAACCTTTAACAATGGAACCTAAACCCTTCAAGCTTCCTAGCTTGCTTATCTCATTGGGTGATCCTCACCTCTACCTCTAGATCCTATCAACATGAAAATATCACCCTTAGCCCTTTATATTAGAAAAAATGAATACAAAGCCACTTTAAGCCCAAGCTTAGGTTCAACCTCACAAACTCACCCTTTTCTCTTAGACTTAAGCTTCAGCAAGGATTAATAATAGAGTTTTGGGTGTTTAAAGAGGTAAAAATGGTGAAAAAGATGAGTGTGGGGTGTAGGTTTGGTTTATAACGGTGGTGGAGTAGTTAGGGTAGTAGAAAAATCATGGGCAAGAGAGAAGAATGCGGCTCTGCTCACCAACTCTGTTAACTTTCATTCACAGATGTGAATAGCCCCCTATCACAGTCGTGATAAACCTTTCACGAGAAAGAACCTAAACCATGACATTCAGAAGCATGAAATCCCATTTACGGGCTTGAACAACCTTCAAAACTATGTCGTTTTGAAACATAACACTCACACTAGCGTGAACAACCATTTATGGGCATAAAAGACTCATTTCCAACTATTTCTTACTATTTAATCTACCCATACTCTCTCATAACAATCCATCTAACTTATAGACCCTAAAAATTGGGAGCTACATTTCTTCCCTCTTTAAAAAAAAATTGTCCTCAAAATTTACCCAATTGTTCGAATGGACCAGCTGGGGATATATAACTAAGAACGGAATATGTATCATTAAAAGAATCTGCAACCTCCTGGTCTTCTCTAACTCTTATAGAATAAACTTTTACTAGTGCCTTACTTGATCCTAACCTATTCATCATCTCAAAATTGTCTTGGATGACTCCACTTCTAGCCTGACTCTATCTTTGAACTTGTGTCAACAATGTATAAGCCTCACTGAATTGTAAGGGGCAATCTCTCTTAAAATGATCTTGAGTTCTACACCTATAGCAAGCCATTTTAACTGACTAACACTCTCCCCTATGACTCTTCTGGCATGTCTCACAAACTATAGCAACATCCCTAATTGTCTAAGACAGTGTAATAGCTACGACTGATGTGGTCCTAGAGGGTAGTCCTTTTCTAAATGAACTTGACTGAGAATGGCTCTATCCTGATCCTCTATTTTATAAGTACCCTAAAAAAATGACCTCTAACACCCGAAGTTTGGGCCACTTTAGCTACTAGCTTCCTAGGAGAGCTTCCTCCATTCTCATTCTCTTTCTTTTCTCTACGCTAATGGCAGAGGATACAAGCTTCTAGAAACTCACATGATGGAGTGCTATCATAAAATCCCCAATCTTTGCTTTAATGCCATCTTCGAATCTATAACACTTGTCAATCTCATCCATAATCAACCTGGATGCATATTTACTCAGGCAAGTAAATTTTTTTTAGTACTCGGTAACCACCATCCTTCCTTGTTTAAGGTTCAAGAACTCCATCTTCTTCTCATCAATGTACACTCGGAGGATGTACCGTTCTTTGTACTTGGCCACAAAAAACTCCCATGTCAATAGTTAAGGAACCTCTGGCTTTAGTAGAACTGTATTTTATTAGTCGTTGTCATCTTCTTGTAGAAAAGAAATAATGTATATGGCCCCGTTCTCCTCGGCACACTTCAACTCATTAAAAACTTTCTTGATATTGTCTAACCAATACTCAACAGCTTTTTCGATATTCTCTAACCAATACTTGACAACTGCAGGGTCATCCTCACATTTGCCCTGTATTAACGAATCTTGAGCTTGATTCGCTAAATCGACCATCAACTGCTATGGCGGAATTGGAACAACACCTAGACTTTGAGTCCCAATGTTCGAAAAACTATTGCTTTTAGGAACATCGTGTACTTCTAACTCCATATGCCCTTTATCTCTCTTAACCTACAAGTTGATAGAAAAGTAGTCTATGTCAGAATCAAATGAGATGTACTATGCATGCATGACAAATCCCTTTACCCCACTTAGATCTAAAAATGCCTAAACTTAAGCTATGATACCAAAATGTAACACTCACCTAGCTAATTAGGATTTCTCCTAATTAATTGGGCGAATGATAGAAAACATGTGCATTTTAAAACTTTTTTTTTCCTTTGTAAAATTTTATCTTAAATAACCTTTTTTACCAATTACCATCTCAAGAAACTATTACTCATGCATAAATTTTGATCCCAAAGGATCACTCATATATATTAGCATACTTGGCCTTAACTGGTCCATTTTTACAAAAAGAAAATACAACATTCACAATTAAATACATGTTTTTTATCATAAAAAGGTTTATACAAAATATTAAACCAAAACTCATGTCATGTACAAAAAAAATAAAAAGTTGACATAAGTATGATCACCGACTTAAGGCAGATATGTTCTGAGTCTTTGTATATGCACTTCTTGTCTCCTATCAACATCAACTATCTGCTAGGCTCTAAACCTACATGCAATAAATCCACACATTAACCTACTAAAAGATTAGTGGTACATATAGGCATAAAAATTCATACATGCAATCACACAAGTCATTTCATTACTATACCTATTCATGTTATGCTATCATGATAATAAACAACTATCCTAATGCATGGCAATACTAACATCTTACCTTTTATGCACATATATATATATATATGGTTCATTGTATTCATACCTCTTTCTTTACTTTACTTTATTTTGTTCAAAACTTACCATTTATCATATATTGCATTCATTTAGTTTATTTTCTTGCCGAAAACTCTAAACCATACTATTTGGATAAGGGTTGTGATATAGGAGCACTCACACCTAGAAAGTAAGCCACCTTATCACTATCTGCATATGCTCATCTGAGTCCTTCAAGTCAAGAGCACTCACAACCTGAGCTTAAGCCACCTTAACTGAGAAATAAAATAGGATCAAAAGTGTTTACAATCTAAGCTTAAGTCACCTTGTCCTTTATTCGGATATGCTCAATTGAACCCCTTAAATCAGGAGCCCTTATAACCTGAGCTAAAGCCACCCTGGTTAAGTAAAAGAATAATGTACGGTATTGTAACCCCCTTAATGCATGATATCTATCCTATGTCAAGTTCTAGATTAGAGAGATGGGAATTTCATACATATTTTTTATCCTTTATCTCATTGTCTTTATAATTTTGTAATCTCATATAACCATGCTTATAAACATTAATACCCATAATTTACCTCATTACCATCACCCATATATGATTAAACATGCATCCATATAACTTATAGCATAACATTTATTCACCTATTGCATAATATCAAAAACCAAGAACTACATATGTTAAATCAAACAAGATTCATAAGCATGAACTATATGTTCATAATTGTGAAGGTGTCATTCACAGGTACCCCCACCTGTGACCCAAATCAAGACCATCCATGTGAAAGCTAATGTCTATAAACACATTTCATTCATGGGTGTGAAACCAAACATTCATGATCTTCTATCAAACCATGAAAATTAAGGGTGAAAATTGAATATCAATGTTCACCACTGTGACTAATTGATCACAAGCATGAACCAATGCATACACGACTTCATTATGTAAGTCGTGAAAGCTTTTGTCTTTTTTAGTCATTTTCTGGATTTGATGTTTCACGGGTGTGACTTCTTTTTTGTAGGCATGAAACATGTCTATGTGCATTACCATGTCACAGGCGAGAATTTCCAAGTTTTCAAAACAAAAAATAAAGCATACATTACAATCATACAAAGGCTTCTAAGATTGACCAATATCAATCATTTCTATGAACATTCAATAATTTATCATACTAACATCATGATTTTAACAATATTTAAACCAATATAAGCATAAATCATTCCAATATGTCTCTTGAACATTATAACCTCCTAACTCATTTTCATGGCATTTCTAACTATTATATCATACAACCATTAAGTATATACATTATAGTAGTACGTTCATAACATTTATCACATTTTCAAGTTATCTCATGGCACAAAACAAGGCAACATACAAGATTAAAAGAATTAATATGTATATATGTACTAACCTTTAACAATAGAGCCTAAATCCTTTAAGCTTCCTAAATTGCTTTTCTCATTTGGGTGATCCTCACCTTTGCCTCTAGCTCATATCAATTTGAAAATGTCACCCTTAGCCTTTATACTAGAAAAACGAATACAAAACCACTATAAACTCGAGCTTAGGCTCAACCTCACAAACTCACCCTTTTCTCTTAGGTTCAAGCTTCAATAAGGATTAACAATAGAATTTTGGTTGTTTAAACTGGTGAAGATGATAAAGAAGATGAGTTGTATGTTTGGTTTATAAGGGCTGTGAAGTAGCTAGGGTAGCAAAAAAAGCATGAGGGAGAAAGAAGAATGCGGCTCTGCTCATCAATTATGTTAACTTTCATTCACGGGCATGAAGATATATTCATGGACATGAACACCCCTCTATCACAACCATAACAAACCTTTCATATGAAAGAATCTAAACCACGACATTCACGACTGTGAAATCTCATTCATGGGAATGAACAACCTTCAAAACTATTTTGTTTTGAATATAACACTCTCATAGGTGTGAACAACCTTCAAAACTATGTTGTTTTGAAATATAACACTCTCACAGGCATTAACAACCATTCACAAACGTGAAAGACTCATTTTCAACTATTTATAACTTCTTAATCTATCCACACTCTCTTATAAATCCTAAAAATCGGATGTTACACTTGTTGTCCAGTTTGTTCTTTAAGTTCTAAAGTCATCTTCCTTGAAGTATTCTTTATTTTAGCAAGTTTTGTGGGCATGGATCCTAACATTCTTCTTTTATTTTATTCTTCACCTTTATTTTGTTTTATTTGAATCATTCATACATGATTATGGGAAAATAATAAAATAAATGTTAAAATACTTTAATTAGGTTCTAAAATTTTTTTTGACATGCATAATTTTATTTTCACATAATTTTTTTTATTTATCTTTTTTTCCTCTTCTTTTCTATGGATGGTTATGGGATGAATGTCAATTTTATTATTCTTTTGATGTTTTAGATGGTTTGCTTGTACGAATATTGTGTGGTGTGTTGTTTGGATCACAAGTTATTCATTTTGCAAGTTTAGTTTAGGTTTTATTTATATTTCCAATTTCCTTATATTGTTCTCTTTGAGGATGTAATTAATTAGTTATAGATCCATTTATTTTTGGGGATATAAATAATTATTATTGAACTCTCTTTTGTTTTTTTTGCTTTTATTTTCTCAATGTAATTTATTATTTTACAAATTTTATTGTATGTATAATTATAAAGCTATTGTTGTTAGGTTTTGAACATGCATCTTATACACATGACAGCGAAAATATAAAAAATTATTAAAACTAAAATCCAAGGAACGACCTATAAATATTAAAATCAGATAGAACCACCTAATGGGAGAAGTTACTTATCTTTTGATTGTTCTTTTTTCTTCTAAAATTGTGAGCATTTCCTTTAAGTTGGATTGCTACAAACTACAACAATCCAAAAGTTGGATTGTCTCTAATAGTAATCCATGTGAAGGAACGACCTATATATATTAAAATTAGATAGAACCATCTAATGGGAGAAGTTGATTAGCTTTTGATTGTTATTTGTTCTTCTAAACTTGTGAGTCTTTCCTTAAAGTTGGATTGTTGCAAACCACAATAATCCAAAGGCTGAATTTATAATGGCCCAAATATCGGGTTAGTCGTAAACTATAGTTTTCGAAATTGATCAGCATATCTGGAGATCAAAAATACACCCATGGGTGAAAATATTTAATTTGATCATCGAAAAATATAGGTTATGAATAGTCTGGGGGTAAATTTTGGAATGAAAATGATGTCAAATAAGTCTTCAAAAGTCAAAACTAAGAAAAAAGGACCCTGTTTAATTAAATAATTGGTTGATCATACTTTGATTGAGCTATGAAAAATAGCAAACGACATCCAAAAATTTATTTTAAAATATGGATAGACTCTAAATAATATTTAGGATTATTTGACAGTGAAAAAAATTTTACGGTAACACCGAAAATTGAATTATCGATCCAGTTTGAGTGAGTTGGACAGAAAATGGACTTCAATTGAGTTGAAATTTTTTTTTAGATATATAAAAATATTTTATGAGTTATGGAATCAAATTTGGATGAAATTGAGCTTGGAAAATGAGAGAAATAATTTATATTGCTTAATTGGGCCTAAATGGGTTGGACTTTATTAGGCCTAAGCCTACCCAACTTAAGCCATTATAAATAGGCCAAAATATTAGAATTCTTCAGAGAGAATTCTGCAACTCCTTCTTCCCCAAGTTCCCTTGCTTGGCCGAACTCATCTCTTCCCATTTTTTCTCCAAAATTCTTCCATTTTCTCTCCAAAATTCTTCCATTTTCTTTAATTTTTACATCAAAATGAACCATCCTAGTATAAATTCAGAGTCTCTAACAGCCAATAGAAGTTTTTGATCTTCATTTGAAGGGCTAGAGTGGAAGAAAATCAAAGGAGAAATGTCAAGATACAAATTAGAGGCAAGTGAAATTAATAGTTTTAAATTAGTTTAATGGTTCAAATAGGTAGTTTAAGGTATGTAGATGATAATATGAATTTTATTTGAGTTAAGGAAGCAAAATATTGGTGGATTAATGGAGTGTAAATTTTGGCCATGGTAGGTTCAAGAGAAGGTGAAGGTGCTTCCAAAGAAAATGAAGCTTAGGAAGGCCAAAGGAAGAAAATAAGGTTAGTGGTTTCCAAATCTACTTATTTTCATTGATTAAGCATGAATTAGGTTTATGGAAATTAGGATTTTTGTGTATTTTGTATAAAATTGATAATTAATGCTTAAAACATGATTAAAGAATTACAAAAGTGAATTAGAATGGTTAATCTCAATTAAAAAAATTATTTAGTGGAAATTAAAAAATATGACCTTATTATGTGAAAAATGTAAATTAAGGTATAAATACATTTTATTGTAATATTATGATATATATGAAACAATGAATCTATAAATTAGTGAAATGAATATTTAGAAGATTAAAGAAGAATTTTAATAATGAAAATTAAATATAGGCCGAAATATGAAGAAGGAAAAATTGATATTTTCCTTACTAATTAAATGAGAATTAAGTCATGAAATGAAAGAAAATATGATATTGAGTGTGTATAAATTTATTGAGAATTTTTAAATTATATATTGAATATTTTTCTAATTATTGATTATATTATGAATGAAATGAAAAATAATGAATAAAGTGTGTTTAGTGATGCTTAATAACTATTAACCTTGAGGGGTATTTTTGTCATTTTGATGATAATAAATAATATAGCAATATTGTATTTAACATACTTGTTTTTGAAAGTATATTATACAGGACATGAATTAAAATAGCAAGAATGGAGAATTGGAAGAATAATCCTTGAGAAACAAAAAGCAAGAAGTAGCATGTTCAATGCCGTGACTCTAGGAGTCACCCCCGTGAAAAAAAGCTAACTGTTACCAAAACCAACATTTGAAATTCACGGCCATGAAGGAAAACCAAACCGTGAAGTAAGCATTTCAGTCACCCCTGTGACTAAAGGTGTCACCCCCGTGAAGAGTTGTGTAATTTCAACCAGAGAGCTTCACGACCAGAGTCACCACTTAGGTCACGGCTGTGAAGATATTCACCCCCGTGAATGAAGGTGTCACCCCCGTGAAGGATTCATTCAATTTCATCCAGAGAGCTTCACGACCTGAGTCACCACTTGTCTCACGGCTGGGAAGAGTGTCACGCCCGTGACTAATTAATGTCACGCCCGTGACTAATTAATGTCACTCCCGTGACTCTATATGTGAAGACATTCCAGAGAGCTTCACGACCAAGGTCACCACTTCAGTCACGGCTTGGGAAGAACTGTCACCCCCGTGACAAGCATATTCACGCCCGTGACCAATGAAAGAGAAAAATGTCAGGCGCGATTTTTTGGTTGGTATAACGGCTAGTTTCTTAATTAATGCACCCCAACGGCTATATTTAGCCATGGGAGTATAAATGGAAGTCATTTATGCATTAAGAAATCAGAGGATGATAAGAGAATGATAAGAAAAACAAAAGATTAGCATATACTTGAAATCACAAGCTATCTTGTACTTTTATACTTTGAGAACAAATCTATTCTCTGTAAAAATCTTTTTGCTCCTCATATTTGAGCAATAAAGATTTATAAGTGGTTCTCTTTGTAATCTTTGCCCAAGTGAGCATTGGGTAGTTATGGGTTAAGAGTAGAACACTTGTAAGGGTTAGTTGTGTGAACCTCCAAAACACAAATTAAAAGGTTGTTTGTGTGAGCCTGTAAAACACAACTGTAGGTTGTTTGTGTGAGCCTGTAAAACACAAGTGTAGGTTGTTTGTGTGAGCCTATAAAACACAAAGTGTAGGTTGTTTGTGTGAGTCTGTAAAACACAAAGGAATTGGTTATTGTGTGAGCCATTAAAACACAAGGGATTTCTGGGTTAGGTGTGTGCCATTGTGAGAAACACCATAGTTGGGAGTGAGCTTGTAAAACTCCATTGTAACACTTCGTGTGTTAGTGAAACTCCCAATTGCGATTGGGGAGAGAAGTAGGGTTTGTTAATACCCGAACCTCTATAAATCTTTGTGTCTGATTTTCTCTATCCTTTCTAAAATTAACAATTTTATTTCCGCACTTTAAAGTTTAATTTTTGAAACTCCAATTCAACCCCCCTTCTTGGTCTAATATCTGGGCAACAATTGGTATCAGAGCCTTGTCTAGCATTGAAGCCTAAAAAGCACTAGTAAAGAGTAAGATATGGCCAGTGAAGGATTCCAAAGTCTCAAGCCTTACTTCGGTGGAGCAAATTATGCTCATTGGAAGTTTCAGATGGAGACATATTTGGATAATGAAGGAATTGAAGTTTGGGATAGTATTCGAAAAGAATGGACACCACCAACTAAAAGAGGAGTTAATGGTGAAGAAGAAATCCTGTCAAGAGATGATTGGACAGAGCCTCAAAGAAGAGAAAATTTCAAAAATAAGAAGGCAATGACAATTCTCTCATGCTCATTATCTGTTGAAGAATGTGGCAGGATACAACACTGTTTAACTACATATAGCATGTGGAAAACCTTAGAAAACTATCATGAAGGTCACAAAGCCACATGGGATGACGAAAGCTCTTCAAGCAAAAAAGATGATAATGAAAGTGAAGAGGTCAACCTATGTTTCATGGCTATTGAGGATCACGTCTCGGACAAAGTAAGATCACTACACTCATACTCTTTCAATAATGATAGTAGTGATAATGATAGTGATAGTGATGATGATAGTGATGAGCAAAGCCTAATAGAAGAATTAAATATAGAATTAGAGAAATATAGAACTAAATTTAGTATCTATAGAAATAATATCTCTAATTTGAAAAATAAGATAGATGGCTTAGAAAAGGAGAACATAAAGCTTAAATCATCTAATGAATCTCTTCAAAAGTCATTAGATGAATACTCATCAAGACCCTCAATAGCTTCACTATTAAATAATACTTTGAAAAATGAAGTTGAAGAACTTAGAAATTCCATTTCTAAATTTCACAAGGGTAAAGAGAGCTTAGATACTCTCATTGTGTCTCAACACCACCTTTAGTTAGACATGGTCTAGGGTTTAAGGACACATCATCATCTTCTAACAAAACAGTATTTGTTAAGTCTAAAGAACATAACATCTCCACACCTGTTAGAACTACACCAAGAAATAAGAATGCTAAAACCTCTTTACCGAAAAAGAATCATGCCTTTATATATAGGAAGAATGTGTCTAGAAAAATGCAAATTGATTGTTCATGCCATTGTTCTCAAAATCAGTCTAATCAAATTATGGCATTTAAATACAGTATAAGACCAAAAAGCAAGTTTAGACCTAAACAATGTAATTATTGTATGAAAATGGGTCACATAAATAAACATTGCTGGATAAGGAAGGCTCATTGGGAACCTTCATGTGCTAACCCCCAAGGACCCAAACTCATTTGGGTACCTAAATATCATACTTGATTTCTAACTATGTAGGTATGCCTCAAGTCCACAATAAACAAAAATGCATGGCTAGTAGACAGTGGATGCTCAAGGCATATGACAGGAGACAAGGAACTCTTCAATGAAATCAAAAGTATTGATGGAGGTAAAGTTACTTTTGGAAACAATGCAAAGGGTAAGGTAATTGGCATGGGTTCCATTGGTGTTAATAGTACTACTTTTATTAAGGATGTTTTACTTGTTGATGGCTTGAAACATAACTTGTTAAGTGTAAGTCAATTATGTGATAAAGGAAACAAAGTAATTTTCACTTCAAATGAATGTCTTGTAATCTCTATTGATGGTCAAGAAATATTTAAAGGAAATAGAGATATCAATACATACATAATAAACTTACATGAACTATCTAACCATTCCTCTAAGTGTCTTGTGACTACTAGTGATGAATCTTGGTTGTGGCATAGAAGACTTGGTCATGCTAACATGGACTTAATACAAAGTCTCAGTACAAAGGATTACCAAGAGTTAAATATGAAAAAGGCAAGACATGTGATCCTTGTCAAAGAGGAAAGCAACACAAGTCATCTTTCAAAGCCAAAAACATAGTAAGTACTTCAAAACCTCTTCAACTCTTACATTTAGACTTATTTGGACCTACTAGGGTTGCTAGCTTAGGAGGAAAACATTATGCATTTGTCATCGTAGATGATTACTCTAGATTTACTTGGGTAATTTTCTTAGCTCAAAAGAGTGATGCTTTTGAAAATTTCAAAACCTTTGCTAAAAGAGTTCAAAATGAAAAAGGGTACTGCATTTAAAAGATAAGAAGTGATCATGGGAAAGAATTTGAGAATGAAAACTTTGAAATTTTTTGTCTTGAACATGGCATTTCACATAATTTCTCATCTCCTAGAACACCTCAACAAAATGGAGTAGTTGAAAGGAAAAATCGAACATTAATTGAAATGGGAAGAACAATGCTTAATGAATATAATTTACCAACTTATTTTTGGGCAAAAGCCACAAACACTGCATGTTATATTTCAAATCGAGTTTTCAAAAGACCTCTTTTAAACAAAACCTCATTTGAGCTATGGAATGGAAGAAAGCCCTTGGTATCATACTTTAGAGTATTTGGATGCAAGTGTTTTATATTAAACACCAAGGACAATCTTGGAAAATTTTTCTCTAAGTCTGATGAAGGTATTTTTTTAGGATACTCTACAACCAGCAAAGCATATAGAATATTTAATAAAAGATCATTAACAGTGGAAGAATCCATGCATGTTGTTTTTAATGAATCTAGTAGACTTGATCTTGTGAAAGGTAGTGCTTTTGATGATGTTGTAGATAATATGGAAAAACTTGTCATTGAAAATGGAAAAGAAGAAAATGATCAAGAAAATCTACTACCTCAAAATCAAGAACAAATGGAGCAAGAACTTCCAAAAGAATGGAGAATGAACAGAAATCGTCCAAAAGAGCAAATAATTGGTGATCTATCAAAGGGAGTAAGTACTAGATCTCATTTCAAGCATTTAGTCACTGACATAGCTTTTATTTCTCAAATTGAGCCTAAAAACATTGATGAGGCTCTTAATGACGAAAGTTGGGTAATTGCCATGCAAGAGGAACTCAACCAATTTGAGAGAAATAAGGTATGGAACCTAGTACGAAGACCTAAGAATCATCCAATCATAGGTAGCAAATGGGTATTTAGAAATAAGTTAGATGAACAAGGGTTAATAACCAGGAATAAAGCAAGACTTGTTGCAAAAGGATATAATCAGGAAGAAGGTATAGACTATGATGAAACATATGCACCTGTAGCTAGATTAGAAGCTATAAGAATACTCTTAGCATATGCATGTCACATGAATTTCAAACTTTTTCAAATGGATGTGAAAAGTGCATTTCTAAATGGCTATATAGATGAAGAAGTGTATGTAAAACAGCCACCTAGTTTTGAAAGCTATGATTTGCCAAATCATGTTTTTAAACTCTCAAAAGCCTTGTATGGTTTAAAACAGGCACCAAGAGCTTGGTATGAGAGACTAAGTTCTTTTTTATTAGAAAATAGTTTCACAAAAGGAAATATTGACACTACACTGTTCATCAAAAAGCATAAGCATAAGACACTAATTGTTCAAGTTTATATTGATGATATAATATTTGGTTCTACTAATGAGCTGCTTTGTCAAGATTTTGCTAAGTGCATGACTAGGGAATTTGAAATGAGCATGATGGGAGAACTTAAGTATTTCCTTGGTCTACAAATCAAACAAAGCAATGAAGATCAACCAATCCAAATATGCCAAAGACTTAATCAAAAAATTTGGTATGGAAGGATGCAAAAATGCCAAGACTCCTATAAGCACATCAACAAAATTGGACAAAGATGAAAAGGGTAAGAGCATTAATGAAAAGCTTTATAGAGGTATGATCGGATCACTTTTATATCTCACTGCCTCTAGACCTGATATTATGTATAGTGTTTGCTTATGTGCACGATTTCAATCATGTCCTAAAATATCATCTAAATGTTGTAAAAAGGATTTTATGATATTTACATGGTACATTGCATCTAGGTTTATGGTATCCTAGGAATTCATCTTTTTATATTATAGGATATTCAGATGCAGACTATGCTGGTAGTCTTAGATAGAAAATTACTTCAGGTACTTGTCACTTCATTGGAGAATGTTTGGTTTCTTGGTTTAGCAAGAAACAAGTTTCAGTTGCTCTCTCAACTGCTGAAGCTGAATATGTAGCAGTTGGATGTTGTTGTACACAAATTCTTTGGATGAAACAACAACTTAAGGACTATGGTCATGAGATGAACCATATACCTATAAAATGTGACAACACCAGTGCTATAAATCTTTCAAAGAATCCTATTCAACACTCTAGAAGTAAACATATTGACATTAGACAACATTTTATTAGAGATCATGTTCAATATGGAGATGTTGAATTAGAATTTGTATGCACAGAAAAGCAATTAGCAGACATTTTCACTAAGTCTCTAAATGAGGAAAGATTTAATTTCATTAGAAGAGAACTAGGTATGATTGATGGATTAACCTTGTGATTACAAGAATAAGGAATTTTAATTGTTGATATTAAAACATATCACAAGTTATAAGATAAAATTTTTGATGAGAATTTATGCTTTATGAAGTAAAATTTTTGTTGAAATGATTTAGTATTGTTGCAGAACTTAATTTCAATCTGATGAAAATTATAGGGAAGTCACGCCCGTGACTTATCCTCACACCCATGAACTAAGTGGCCCAAAGAGGCAGTATCATTCACGGCTTCGGGTCACGGCAAGTTTCACGGCTTCAAGTGGTGAAACATAGTTTCACGGCTTGAGTCACGCCCGTGGCAAAGAACCTTCACGCCCGTGACAAAGTTTCACTCCCGTGACCAATTACACCCCAAACTAACAGAAGCTTTCACGCCTTGTGTCACGGCTTGCATCACGGGTATAAGTGGTGAAATTCAACAGTTCACGCCCGTGACAATATGTTCACCCCCGTGAGATATGATCATTCATGCCCGTGATGTTCATCTATCACGCCCGTGAACTTATTCACACTTTCATTCACGGGTGGAATACTACTTCAGCAAACCGTGAACACGACTATTCACGCCCGTGAACAATTAAGTCACGCCCGTGAATGTATCGAATATATAAGAAAACAGCCGGTAACACTTTTCAGTTCAACTCTCCAACTCCCAAAACTGCTCTCATTTACTCTCATTCATTAAGACATTGATGATTCCGACCCCAAAGACTTGAAATTTCACTATAAATACCATCAAAAGTTTGATTCTTCAGCAGAAATCATACATTTCTAGGGTTTTTCATCATATTTTCATTCAATTTCTTTTCTCTTTTAAATTCCATCAACTATCACAAACCTATCCAGATATGGTTGAAACACCTTATTCATTTGAGCCATAAATGCAGCTGGAGCATTAGTCAATCCAAATGGCATTACTAAAAATTCATAATGCCCATACCTGGTTCGAAAGGCAGTCTTTGGAACATCTGCTTCTGCTACCTTCAGCTGGTAATAGCCTGATTTCAAATTGATCTTGGAGAATATTTGGGCTCCTTGCAACTGGTCAAACAAATCATCTATTCTGGGCAACGGATATTTGTTCTTCACTGTCATTTTATTCAGTTGTCTGTAATCGATACATAATCTCATTGTTCCATCTTTCTTTTTAACAAATAACACTGGAGCTCCCCATGGTGATACACTAGGTCTGATATACCCTTTATCAAGTAACTCCTGCAATTGGGCCTTCAGCTCTTTCAACTCAACTGGGGCCATTCTGTAGGGTGACCTTGATATTGGTGCTGTTCCTGGTACTAGTTCAATAGTGAATTCTATCTCTCTATCTGGTGGTAAACCAGGTAGATCATCTGGGAATACATCAGCAAATTCCCTTACCACTGGTATATTTTCAAGCAAGCTATCAGTGGTTCTAATATCAGTCACATATGCCAAATATGCTTCACATCCCCCTTTGATCATTCGAAATGCCTTTACCGCTGAAACTAGACATGTAGGCACAAGTTTTCTTTCACCTAGAAATACTACCCTTGGCTGGTTTGGTGATTCCAAAATTACTTCCTTAGTAAAGCAATTCACTATTGCATGATGTCTAGTTAACCAGTCCATTCCCAGTATCACATCAAATTCATATATTGGCAATAAAATCAAATCAGCTATTAACTCAGCTCTGTCAATGCATATCAGGCAATCACGACAGACATTATTCACAACTACCACTATTCCCAATGGAGTACTCACATTTATATCAATCCCCAGAGGCTCATGTTTTTGATGCAGTTTAGATGCCATATGCAATAATATAAATGAATGAGTGGAGCCTGGGTCAATCAATGCATATGCTAACATATAATAAATGTAAATATTACCGGTGACTACTTCGGGAGCATCAACCGCCTCCTGTCTAGTCATGGCAAACACCCTGGCCTGAGTAGGGGGTCTAGAACTCTGACCTTCAGATCTGGTCACTCCTCTGCCCATTGTACCAGTCCTACCCCTGCCTCTTCCTCTGCCCTGTGTCCCACTAGTAGGGTAAACCCTCGGTGCCTCAACCGTAGTCTCAGATACTCCTCTGCCTCTGCTAGTCTCTGCTAGTTTGGCTCTATTTGGACAATCTCTATACATGTGTTCCATCGATCCACAGAAATAACATGCTCCTGTGAGCCTTCTACATTCGCCCGTATGTTGTCTACCACAATGAGTACATGTGGGCCTCTGTTCAGTATATTGGCTCTGTCCTCTGCCTGGGTAAAAGGAAGTCATAGCACGACCTCTAGAGCTTGAGTATCCCCCTCTATTACCAGACTGTACTGGCATATATCTACCTCTCTTTCCTGACCTTCTGCTAGACTCACCAAAGAACTCACGTGATGGCCTTTTTATTTGTTGTTCCCCAGCTTCTTTCATTAACTGTTCAGCTCTGATTGCAGCAGCTCTGAGTCTGGCATAACTATCAAGATCAGTAGTTGTGATTCTGTTTCTGATCTCATATTTGAGGCCCTCCTCAAACTTCCTGCATTTGTCTCTTTCAGTAGAGACCATGAAGGTGGCATAGTGGGAAAGTCTGTTGAACTGCACCTCATACTCAGCAATAGACATGTTACCCTGTCTCAGATTCAGGAACTCCTTCCTTTTCTCATCTTTATATGCTTCAGGCATGTAATTGTTCTGAAATTCCCGAAGGAAATCGTTCCATGTCAGAACCGGTGGCTGTGCATCACTGTCGGGGACTGTCTCCCACCATTCATAAGCATTGCCTTGAAGCAAAGATACTGCATAATCAAATTTCTCCTCTGGAGTGCATCTCATCATATTCAGTACCCTCTGTGTCCTTTTCAGCCATGTCTCAGCTTCTGCTGGGTCTGTTGTGCCATTGAAATCAGTTGCACCATGTTTTCTCAGCTTGTCATAACGTCTTTCCTTGTACATTTCAGGACCATATACTTCTTGTTCTAGGTTTTCATGGGGTACTTCTGCATGAGATGACTGTGATGCATGTACTGGAGCTCTAGCTCCTAGTGCTGGTTGCTCTCTATGTAAATGAGGTGATGCCTCATGAGAATGCATTTCGGCCGGCCTCTCCCTCCTTGGTGAATCATGTCTTATGATGTCCCTAAAATAAATGAAATTATGTCACTACATAATGTTCAACACATAGGATGCATATGTCATCATGCTCTTATGCATATGCATGTTCCCATGGAACCTATCCCTGCTCTGATACCAAAAATGTAACACCACATCTTATACATTCAAGTTCAACCTATTCCTGTATCAAATAGTCACACATAGCATACTAAAAAGGCAAAATACCCTGTTAACAGTGGCAGTAAAATTTTTTTTTTTATCACATCCTGTAAAATCAACTAATGACCTTGTAAGTCTCATATCCTGTAATTTCATTCAATGACTTGCAAGTCTCATATCCTATAATTTCATTCAATAACTTGCAAGTCTCATATCCTGTAATTTCATTCAATAATTTTTCAAGTCAACATTAAAAAACCATAATACGATATATCACATATATTAAAACATAAACTTTACACATAAGTATCTACGAGTTGCTTTCATTTATACATTTTTAAACTCATTCCAAAATGACTATACATATTCAAGCACGTAAATACAAAACACAGATGACATATTTTTATGCTTGTGTGGAATGCAAGGAGAGAGAGAGTGATGAGGCTCGGCCAATGACCTGTGCTCCATGTCTTCTATACACTACTCAAAATGAGCTATCACTTTTCTTTACCTGAAAAATGACGCAAATTGATGAGTTGCGGCTCAGTGAGAATAATCATCCAATGAGCTCTAAAGTACCAAACAACTCATAGTAATAAATCACAAATCCAATATATATCAGGTATTCTATTCCATTCATCAGTATCATATAAGTATCAATAAAGTTGAAACATATAATCATTACTCTTTATGTATGCAAATGCTTTGCTTATTTCATTTTGTTGTGACCAAGTTAAACAGACATTGCCCCGGGTATCCATGTGAACATTTGCCATGTGAACATTTGCATTTGCAATTGTATTTGCATTTGCTAGCTAGCTTGATCATTTGTTTCATTTGCACATTTGTTGGGCCATAGGCCTCTTCTTTTGCTTTGCAATATTGATTAACTAGTCACAACGCCTTTTAAGTCCATATGCATATGCATTTGTACTAAGCATTTATGAACCATTGCATCTTATCACATATAACATACATATACCACATATATGCCTCATATGCCACGCATATACCTTGCATATACTATACATATACCATGTATATATATCACATATGTCAAACATATACCTCAAATATACCACAAGTATACCATTTATACGTATCACAAACGCCACATATTGCCCATCATCATATTATCAAGGACAATCATGACAATCATATGTCAAACCACAAACGTCACATATTGTCCATCATCATATTATCAAGGACAATCATGACAATCATATGTCAAACCACAAACGTCACATATTGTCCATCATCATATTATCAAGGACAATCATGAAAATCATATGTCAAACCACAAACGTCACAAATTATCCATCATCATATTATCAAGGACAAATTATGACAATCATATGAATCACATAGCAAGCAACATTCATTTGCACTAAGAATTCAATCGATAATTAGACTCACCGTTCTCCTTTGATCCCGACTCTTACTTATTGTCTATCTGCTCCTTGTGGGTCTCCAATATGTTGTGAGCCTAACATGAAAATATAATGGATTAACTCATGATTAGGGAGACTTAATGCAGCTTAAACAAATTAATATGCATAATGCATATACATAGCTAGGCTTTTTCCTATGGGGCAGTGTGACCTTATGGGACTGTTAAGCCTATAACTTTTCCTATAGTTGACCAATTAATCTGATTCTTGTTCCTAATTCAAAATAACACATAATCATGAAACATATTAAAATATCAGACCAATTGGATCATTGTACAATTTTTGGTGGAATTTCTAAGAGTGTTCTGTTTCCTGCCCTGTTTCTGCCCTTTGGCAGTTTCAGGGTACCAATTTGGGTAGTCCATATCTTACAATCTGTAAATCAGATTATCATGAAACTTGGCAGACACTTATATGGGTTCAAATGGAACATTTTTTCTGGAACTGCCCAGGGCACTCAATAGGCAGTTCAAACCATGGAACAGTCATGGTTCCATTTACCATAACTCACAATTTACAAGACATATGAACCTGAAATTTGGTATACAGATACCTAACACATATATCTACAACTTTTATGTTTTGAGATACTTCAAATAATGGCTTTAACATATTCTAAATCAAGTAACACAGTAGCTAACTTGGTTAGGGTTCACACCCTGACCAGTTTCAGTACGAAGAGGATATCTCATTATATACACAACATCTTGCAAATATATTCACATATCCATAAATCTAAGACATAAATGAACAACTTTTGTGTTTTAAGCTTTTTCAGATTCGATCTCTAAGATCATCAAAACTATGGAACAATATACTGCCTATTAATGAACCCTAAACACCAAAATCAAGCTTAACACAAGAATAAATGTTTACTCACCTATAATCACTCTTGGCTAATCTTGTTCCTGCAATTTTTGGAGTGAAAGAAGGAAGAAATGGTGGCTGAAACTTGAAAAGAAATGGAAGGAATGAAGCAAAGAATAAGAAGAAGAAGATGAGGAAGGGAAGTGATAAGGTGGCTGCCTAATAAGTTAAAAGCCACCACCCACCACCTTATCTTCCTTTTCTTTGTTTCATCCGTCCCCTTTTTCCTTCTTTTTATTTATTTATTTATTTATTTATTTATTTATTTTTCTGACTTTTATTTTTTTATTTTATTTTTTTTATTATTATTATACAAATCAACATAATATGCAATTTAATCTCAATCTAGTCATTTTGCTTACTTTAATTTAGTCACCTTATTTCATTTATTTTTTTTTAATACTTTTTATCCTCATTTAGATTATAAATACACATGTGTGACTCAATACAATTGCAATGTACTAGGACACATAGCTAGTGCGTGTCATAAACTTGATCCTACGAAAATACGTATGAAATGCATGTGTTCAATTGAATTTTATTCAAATGCATATGTCAAAATAAAATGCATGTAATAATGCATATGTGGGAAGTCGAGGATGTTACAGCAGGTGGTCGACCTCTTGGCACTACGTTTCGAGCAGCTGCAGACTTCCATGGATGAGAGGTTGGAAAACCTCAAGGACTTCATGGAGTCTCGGATAGACAGCCTTGAGGCTGAAGTAGCTAGGCTTCGTGATAGGATGTCTGGCTAGGATATAGGCTAGAGTGTAGCCTAAATTTGCTATGTTTGATCATTTTTTCTTTGATTGTTTGTTATGTTTGCGTAGGAAATCTTAAATTTCCTTTCTTAGTTTGTATCCTTTCCTTCATAATATATATTTGCTTTTGTTTACTTCAATCTACATATTCTTTACTTCAATCTACATATTCTTTTTGATTGATGACAAAAGGGGGAGAAAACTAGCAATATGCAATATGCAATATAATATGATAGGGGAAAGTAGTATCAAACTAGCAATATAAGAATTGTTAATCAAAAAGTAAATAGATTTTGAATTGATTTAAAAATCTTGATGCAAAGTAGATAATTGAAAAACTGAGTCTCTACATACTTTAAGTATACTTTGCATACACCTTAAAAGCAAGTTACAACATGCCATGATATATCTTAAATACACCTTACATACACTTTATGTCTTGAAAAGGAATTATGGTATGTATTGGATATACTTCTCATATAACTTGCATATACTTAAAATCTAGTTAAATGCTACATCTTTATTTATTATTCTTGCACATTATAATTTTTTATCCTAAGTATATTTTGAGGGGGAGACTTCTCAAAATCACATATTGCTAGATTATTTGTCACCATCAAAAAGGGGGAGATTGTTAACCTTGAGGGGTATTTCCGTTATTTTGATGATAATAAATAATATAGCAATATTGTATTTAACATACTTATTTTTGAAAGTATATTATACAGGACATGAATTAAAATAGAAAGAATGGAGAATTGGAAGAATAATCCTTGAGAAACAAAAAGCAAGAAGTAGCATGTTCACTGCCGTGACTCTAGGAGTCACCCCCGTGGAAAAAAGCTAACCGTTACCAAAACCAACATTTGAAGTTCACGGCCATGAAGGAAAACCAAACCGTGAAGTAAGCATTTCAGTCACCCCCATGACTAAAGGTGTCACCCCCGTGAAGAGTTGTGTAATTTCAACCAAAGAGCTTCACGACCAGAGTCACCACTTAGGTAACGGCTGTGAAGATATTCACCCCCGTGAATGAAGGTGTCACCCCCGTGAAGGATTCATTCAATTTCATCCAGAGAGCTTCACGACCTGAGTCACCACTTGTCTCACGGCTGGGAAGAGTGTCACGCCCGTGACTAATTAATGTCACGCCCATGACTAATTAATGTCACGCCCGTGACTAATTAATGTCACGCTCGTGACTCTATATGTCAAGACATTCCAGAGAGCTTCACGACCAAGGTCACCACTTCAGTCACGGCTTGGGAAGAACTGTCACCCCCGTGACAAGCATATTCACGCCCGTGACCAATGAAAGAGAAAAATGTCAGGCGCGATTTTTTGGTTGGTATAACGGCTAGTTTCTTAATTAATGCACCTCAACGGCTATATTTAGCCATGGGAGTATAAATGGAAGTCATTTATGCATTAAGAAATCAGAGGATGATAAGAGAATGATAAGAAAAACAAAAGATTAGCATATACTTGAAATCACAAGCTATCTTGTACTTTTATACTTTGAGAACAAATCTATTCTCTGTAAAAATCTTTTTGCTCCTCATATTTGAGCAATAAAGATTTATAAGTGGTTCTCTTTGTAATCTTTACTCAAGTGAGCATTGGGTAGTTCTGGGTTAAGAGTAAAACACTTGTAAGGGTTAGTTGTGTGAACCTCCAAAACACAAATAAAAAGGTTGTTTGTGTGAGCCTGTAAAACACAACTGTAGGTTGTTTGTGTGAGCCTGTAAAACACAAGTGTAGGTTGTTTGTGTGAGCCTATAAAACACAAAGTGTAGGTTGTTTGTGTGAGCCTGTAAAACACAAAGGAATTGGTTATTGTGTGAGCCATTAAAACACAAGGGATTTCTGGGTTAGGTGTGTGCCATTGTGAGAAACACCATAGTTGGGAATGAGCTTGTAAAACTCCATTGTAACACTTCGTGTGTTAGTGAAACTCCCAATTGCGATTGGGGAGAGGAGTAGGGTTTGTTAATACCCGAACCTCTATAAATCTTTGTGTCTGATTTTCTCTATCCTTTCTAAAATTAACAATTTTATTTCCGCACTTTAAAGTTTAATTTTTGAAACTCCAATTCAACCCCCCTTCTTGGTCTAATATCTGGGCAACAATAACTTAATTGAATATTCATAATGAAATAGTGAGATATTAGAATGGAAAGTGTGAAAAATTATGGTAGTGATAAATTTGCTATGAATAAATAAAATATTAAGTGATTGATAATGTAAAAATAATGGAATGTATGAATTTAATGGAAATTGAATTAAAAGAATAAAATAATGTTCTTAGTTATTTTTCTGATAGTTAAATCTAGCTCATGATATAATTGGCTAGCCATATGAACACTATTAACGTGGTGCAGGTCATGGTGACTCGATTATGTAGGTCAATGATGATCTACTACAGTGATAGTGATTTAGTGAACAGTGTACAATATAGTGATCGGGTAATCTTTCGGGATTACTGTTCAGTGTAGTGCACTTTTGGGTCCACGTCCCTTGTATCTAATCCGAGTATTTTTTATCGGATGGAAACTAGAGACAAATGTGAATAAAAGTAGTAAAAATGATAGAAGTGAAAATTAAGTGAAAAACATGATAAAAATGAATAAATGTGAATAAGTGTGAATAAATGTGAAAAATATGAGGAAAATGAATAAAGTGAAAAAATATTAATAATAAAAAAAATGATATAAGTGATAAATATGGTAAAAATGATATAAGTGAAAATTATGATAAAAATGATATATGTAATAAATATGAAAAATACGATAAAAATTATATAATAATAATAATAATAATAATAATAATAATAATAATAATAATAATAATAATAATAATAATAATAATAATAATAATCAAAGTGACAAATGTGAACAAAAATAGATAAAATGAAAAATGAAAAATAAGTGGAAGAAAATGAAATAAAATGTTAAATTATGTAGTTAAAAAGATAAATAAATGAAAAATAAAATTTATTAGTGGCAAAAGTGTAAATAAATATAAAGTAGTGGTATAATTGTAAATAAATGAAAATTTAAGAATTAAAGTAAAAGTTGTAGCTAATTAAATGAAAGATTGAAAAAAAAAGTTAATTAAAGTGGTAAGGTGAAAAATGGACTAAATTAAAAGAAAAATGAAAGTTCAGGATTAAATTGAAAGGAATTGAAAGTTCTAAAAAAAACTTAATTGAAAAAAATTGGTAAATTTAATGAAAATATTAATTAGTGAATTAAGGGTAAAGAATAATAAAACATTGATAAAAAGAATAAAAAATATATTAAGGAAAAAATTTGAATAGTATATTAAAAATGTAGTTGCATGTACAAATGCATGAAAAAAAAGTTAATGGAAATTTTTAGATTAATAATTATCATTGGACATATTAATGCTCAACATGTAGTTATTTGACTACGTATAGGTAGCAACAGGAAAGGCAGGAGCAAATATACAAATTTTGGGAGTTGACGGATTAAAGATAAATAATAGTGGGTTAGTTACAAAAATGACATGTATATACATGTATGAATATGGAGTTGTAAGATTAAAATTATGTATATATTCTAATAAACAATATTTGTAAATTATTTTATGTATAAAAAATGGAATGTCGATATTGTGGTTAAATGAATAATATTTTATATTATATTGGTATTATTGTGCCTAAAAATGTATTGTGGATTGTTTGAATTGTAGGTTGGAAAGTTAATTTATAGTCGTTATGCTACCGAAATTTTTGAAAAAATAAAAATGATTAATTAAGTGTTAATAATATTATGGTCATTAAATTAAATTAAGGAAAAAAATTTGGTTATCATCGGCTATAATCGTATTAATCCACGTAATATACATATAGAATGATTATTAATAGGGTGTCATAGGATTGTCTCTAACAACAATCCACATGAAGGAACGAACAAAACAACCACCATGATGATGGAGTGATCAACCAAAAAAATGCTAGCAATGAAGGTTAATCTTTTGAGAGAGATGGGAGAGAGATAACTTTGATTTCTCTAAGTTAGCAAACACAAATTTGTCTCTTAAAAGGGTTTTTTTTATATGTGTTCTAATCATAATTAGAGTTGGACATAAGTTTCCCATGCATAAGAGTTTTATTCAAAATAGAAAATCTAAAATCGCAAAAGCTTATATCAAGGCCTTTTCGCCTGTGACAACTTTTGTCACGGCTGTGACACATGATGCTTGGCCAAATTGTTTCTCTCTCATGTCTTGGATATAATCCAAGGCCTATTTCACATTTTCTTCATTCATTCTATGTGTGTAACTCATTAAGTTCTCGGCTATGTTGGCAGCTCATATCATCACATCATTTTCAAGTAGATCATGAGTGGCATATAGCAACACATCATGACTTTTAATAGACCTGAAAGTCAGTAGTCTGACTTTAAATCCTTCCATAGATAATTACCGTGCAATTCATCATTTCACCAAGCTATATCATATTCGATTCAGAGTATGGATAATGTGTCAACTCCCACTAGACTGACTACGTAACATCTAGTCCAAATATTATTAGTTCTTGTCTATGAGACTCATCACTCTATAAGATATGTCTTCGAAGACCTTCTTCAAGACATTTCCACCTCGGCTAAGGATTTCTAAGTAATGATCTCTACAAGAAGTCATAGGTATACTTTCCCTCTATAAGAAGTGGTGAATCCTTTATTGACTACTCAACTACCTTCGAATACCTCATTCTATACCCAATCAGTACCCTATGAGCAACCTTTGAGAGACAATAAAGAATGAAGTCAAAGTATAGGATTTAATATCCAAGATAACCTTGAGCATCTCAAATCTAAAGATACTTGCACCATTGCTATGATAAGACTATCATTGACATGAATAGATATCCATGAGATTGTCTCATAGTAGGTCATCCAATGTACTTGGCTACTCTAGCAAATATTTATATATTAACTCTAAACATCTCATGTCTTCCACTTATGATATCACTTGTTTGACCTAGTCAAAGAGTATAACATGTGTTAGTCTATTCAAATTAATAACATCACATCTTGTTAATTCTATGACTAGAAAAATTTAGGTATAAATATAATTGCACATGATAGGAACCTTATTATCATGATCTCATCATGATTTTCTTCAAGTTGTGTTACATACCAAGAATTTCATTAAATGATCTAAGATCTAAATCAGATTCATATATGAATGAATAAGAATATAATGAAAATATATTTTTTTAATAATAAATGAATACATAAAGTGTTTAAGGTGATTGTCTTTAACAATTGCATGATATAAAAATAAAAAGTAAATTATTGGGCATTAAGCAGATTATGATTTTTGAAGATTGATAATCGATGCCTTTTAGGTTTGGTATTTAGTTTTGATTCTCCAATATTCATCATTCACACATGGAGCCTTTGTATATTCCTACTGTAATTACAACATAAGCTTTTAGATGATGAAAACATTGCAATTTGGATGTTGAAATCAATTACACCTTGAAATGAGGAAAAGTTGAAACTCATAGGTCAGAGCATTATCAATCTTTTTAAATGCTCAATTAGGCCTAAAAGGAAAATAATCGCTCATAACTTGTTAAAATCACAACTACAAAAATATTTTCATTTCAACACCTTAACCTAAAACACATCTTAATTATTAAAGAGATGTAACAACGTTTGTTTAAAAGAGACAAATAAAACTACTCTAAGTCTTTAAAGCCCATGCCACACTTAAACTTTGAAAGGAAAAGGTTGTCCTAGCTATTCCAATTGATACCTATCTTATTTTCATGGTTGTTCCATTATAATTGACTTATAATCATATTGCATGGATGGCAAAAGGAAGAGGGCAACTTGAAAGGTGTCATCAATAAAATAGTGACAAATGAGAGTTGAACACCTTTAGTTGATTTCATAGCCTTTGTTGGTAACCTACAATCACAACCTTATAAAGGAAAATATTAAAAATGTTAGCAATGGATAAGTACAAGTGCAATGATATTGGGTCTCTTTGTCTCAATATATGAGACAAAAAAAATAAGGGGAAGGGTGTCCATTAATTAAAATTAAATAAGAAATTATTATAATCAATGTCATAATTAAATGGACCAACTTTCATTGAAACCCACTTTGAGTGACATCCCTTAAAAATAGCCCCATTTAGCCTTATCATAAACTTTGCTTATGTTTGCCTTCAAAGTCATTCTATAGTTATTGCCATTCCTTCTAGTTTTGAGAGAATAAAAAGCTTCACGCACCAGTAGTATGTGGTCTTGAATGACTCTTTTGGGAATAAAAGGATTAGTTAAGTAGGATCATGGCATTTGAATGAGTTTGGAGGTGGTTGCTAAAGTTTTGAATATATCTGATAACTAAAGTTGTAAAAGCTAATTGGGCAATAATGGTTTAAGGACTTAAAGTTATCTATTTTGTTGTTTGAGGAGGTACCTGGAAGAGATGAAACATTATATTGCTCCTACTACAACATCTTTTATTGTCTCCTAAAATCTTTGAATTAAAATCTCTAAAAAATTGTTTGACTCTTGAGCCTTTATACTATCTGAATCAAACATTACTCTCTAAACTCATAAAAAAGGCTGACATCTATATTTTAACTTCCTCAAAAACTAGTTGACTAAAGTGTTTCATAATTTAAGAAGTTTAATAGGGGTAACTAGACATATAAGTCTTTCCTATAATTTTATGTACGACTTTTTTATTTATTTATCTTGCTCTCCTTTATTATCCAAGCCTAGGTTTGAGATTTGATTTTGGAGATTAAATTCATGTCTTTAGTGGGAAACTATCACCTTAAGGAGTTTTATGCTCGTGTTATTTATTAATCTAGCTAATTATAGCTTTTTTAGAACCAATGAATCTTTTCACCTTTCCAAGCCTAGGTATGCTCATTAATGAGTCCTATTTTTTTTTCCTTTTTTATTGCTCTCATATTGATTTCCTTGATGAAACCTCAAAAAGAAGTCTTTCAATTCTTTAATGATGTGAAAATTAAACCAATTATTGCTACTTCCAATAAAACTTCAACAATTGAGCTTGTTGATAATTTCAGAATCAATATTTATTTATAAAAAATCGAATCAAATCAAAAAATTTTTAAAACCGAACATAATCAAACTAAAATATTTTGATTCATTTTAATCGGTTTTTTTAATTAATTAATTAATTATAATAATTATTATAATTTATCAATTATAATATATTAGTTTATAAATTAAGATAAAATAACATAAATTATGATAAAATTGACATAATAATTACTTCACAATCACCACAATTATCATAAATTAAATTTTATTATCTTAATTTTATAAATTATCATAAATTAAAATCAATTATCATAATTAATTAATATAGATTAGAATAAAATTTCATAATTTATAACTTTATCCTACCATAAATTAAAATAAATTATTATAAATTATATTTTTTATTTGAAAATTAGAAAAAATCATTAAAAATATAATATATATATATATATATATATATATATATATATATATATATATATATAAATTTTGATCGGTTCAATTTAATCAATTTTTGAACATTTAAAACTGAAATAAACTGAATAAATCAAATTTTTAATAAATAACTAAACTAATTGAATTGAAAACCGAATAAATAAAAATAAATAAATCGAATTCAATTAGGTTCGGTTTTCGGTTTCTGTCGGGTCTTGCACCAGCAGAACGATGCCCTTTTCCTCTCCGACGACGAGCTTTATCGGCATCTGAACGACGCGTTATATGTAGCGGCGAAGGCCGATGATTTCATCAGAGGCTTACAAGTTGAGCACGACACTGTGAAGGCGGCGGCTGACGCTGCTGCCATCACTGTAGAGCAGACTTGCTCGCTTCTCGAACAGAAGTTCTTGTCTCTCTCTACTGAATTCTCAAAACTCGAATCTCAAAACGCACAACTTCAGTCCTCTCTCGATGATTGTCTGTCAGGCCTCGCTGAAGTCCAGGCTCAGCAGCATCAGCTATATTTGCAATCTGTGCCAACTCTTTTCACTTTTAACCCTTTTCAGCGCCTGGTGTTTTTATATTGTAAATGTGGAAAGCCTTAATTCGTTTTTGCTGGTTTTT
Organism: Triadica sebifera; assembly: GCA_023653625.1. Taxonomy (NCBI): domain Eukaryota; kingdom Viridiplantae; phylum Streptophyta; class Magnoliopsida; order Malpighiales; family Euphorbiaceae; genus Triadica; species Triadica sebifera. The sequence continues at coordinate 10,073,175 of CM042903.1, read as the reverse complement.
TTCTATGTTTAAAGATATAATTAGAAAATTTGTGAACTTCAGTTTTTATATCTCTTGCTTCTCCTATAATGATTTCTATCCTTTGTAATCACATTTCTATCTGTTTCCAATGAGAAATAAATTAGATAATCGAGTATCTATGGAATGAATAATTTTCCGTTCTCTAAACAACATACACATACCTTGTAACAATAGATTGTTCTCCCATGCATGAAAGTTTGATTTATTTTTATTTTCTTACTTTATAATTTTTTTTATTTTTTATTTGGACCTTATATGTTTTGTAGATTGGGATGGATGGGGAGATAGAGAGGTTGACATTGGAGGTGTCAGAGGTGTATAAGTCAAAGAGGCAGTTGGTTGAGTTGGTGGAGTAGAAGGATTTGCAAATTAGTGAAAAGAATGCCACCGTCAGTTGCTATCTTGATAGGATTGTAAGTTGATTGGCTTGTTAATTGTTGTATTTACAATTGCGGTTAAGTGGGCTCCTCTTTTAAAATTGAGGGCTGAATCTCATTTTGTGATGCTTGTGAAGGTCAATTTGACAGACAATGCAGCTCAAAAGGAGGCTCGAGTTAGTGAAATTGAGGCAGAGTTAGCGCGTTGTCAGTCCAACTGCGCTCGTCTTTCACAGGTTTGTTTTATTATTATTATTATTAATGTTTCTTTTTGAGTCTTATATGGGTTGTCTTTTTAAGGTTGAGACAGCCCACTCTGTCTCTGTCTCTGTCTCTGCCCCTCTTCAACCTTCCCACTGTTGGTTGTCGAGGAGACAATCATGGTGAAGTGGTCGAAACAGCCCCTGCTGAGGTGTATCTACTTACCTGGTTGGTCTGTTTAATGCTTATAGTAGTTGGATACGGAATAGGAGTCAGTAAAGAGCACTTGTAAGATTAGTTAGCAATATGATTATTGTTGTAGGATAAATACGTGTGCAGCTTTCTTTTCCTATTGAAGTCCACATTTTAGTTTGCCAATTTTTATCAAGAGCACTATCACTAAATCATAAAAGCTTCCATCAGAATGAAATTCGATTCCTATTCAAATTCAAGAAAGGAAACTTATAATGAACTTCTTTTAGGATGTATAGCTACAAAATTTTGAAAATAAGGCACAAATACAAATGCAAAGAAATGTAATAGACAAAAAAAAAAAAGAAAGATTCTAAAGAACCTGGGTTATGCGGTCCACAATGGTCCAAAAAGGCAGCAAACCAGAATCTTCTTGATTTGATTGTAGTTCTCTACCCATATGAAATTAGTCAAAGGAGAAGAAAATAGAGATAAGTTGGAAGGTAGGCACCTATGATGCAATGTTTTGAGGACAAGATAATAACTACTAAATTCAACTTGCGATTTTAGATGGTCAAAAGCTTAAGAAAATATGTAATGACATTAAGGAATTTTCATTAATTAATTAAACCCAATCTAAATCATAAATTATTTTGTACTAAACATCTATAATTAGTTAAGCATATGTAAAACAGAATATGAAATTTTACAAGTTAGTTAGTGTGACGAGTAGGACATTTGAGATAAATCACCTTCTCAACATCATGTATGTTGTAAAGTGGCAGAACCTTTTATCATGTAAACTAATAATCCTCATGGTGCTGACCAACTCTATTATAGTGCTTGAGTTTTTTCAAATCACCAAAATGCCTGTGTCCTTTTCCTCCTAGTTCACATTATGAGTGCATGCACTTATTCGTTCAAAACTTCAAATTAACTAATGTTGAAACTATGTTAACTAAACTTTCCAAATAGTGCACATCAAAGGCATTAAGAATAACTTTATAAATAAAATAAACAAGTATTTCAATGAAAAATGAGTATAAAGCAAAGGGAACTACTCATGAAGTCTATGACAAACGTTTCTCTTGCTAAGTTATTGCTCAAGTAGTCCATTGATTAGATGGTCGAACACTAATATAAATTGCATTTTGACATTGTCTTCCTCTATAACACCATTATTTTATCTTTCTTAACTGATGCATCCTAATAGATACATGAATCCTTGGGCGTTTCAATGCCATAGGTATGGGTATTCAGCGTAAAGGTGATGCTATAACTATCAAATATGTTTTCTAAATATTGTTACTGTGGCGTAAATCCTTGGGCATTTCAATACCATAGGTATGGGTACGGACATTGCCATCTTCCGAATTTTTTTTGGCTTTTCCATCATGCATTTAAATGATTTTACCTTGGATTTGTTTAGCGGGGATTCTTTTTATGTGTCAAATCTGGATGTGAGCAGGAGAAGGAATTTATTGAGAGGCATAATGCTTGGCTAAATGAGGAGCTGACGGCTAAGGTTGACAGTCTCATCAAGCTGCGTAGAATGCATGCCGATCTCGATGAAGAAATATCTGCTAAGCTTGATGATGTATTTGTTTTACTGTAGCATTAGTTTTTAACAATACGTTGGCATTCTTTTATACTGCATTTAGTGTGGTTAAATGATTATTTCTCAAATCTTTCAGGCAGAGAGATGATTCAGTAATGCTGTAGCTCTTTGAAGTGGAACAAAGAAAGGGTTAATGAGTTAGAATTGAAGTTAACATCCTTGCAGGAGGTGGGTGTGTCTATATAAATTTGGTGTTATATGCCATTTGTTTGGTTTGGTTACTTTATGAATTTTTTTTGTGTCACCTATGAAGGAATTTTGCTCATATAAGGATGCTGCTGCAGCCAATGAGGAGCAATTTACTGCTGAAATCGCAATGGTTTGTTCTGCTAATAGTTGCTTTAACATTCTTTTTCTTCCCATTTGGTGCTGGGATTGGTTGTGATTTTTTTTTTAATTTTTAAATTACAAACATGGGCATTCATTTGTTAGTATCAGTGAGTTACAAGGTAACAGTTTTATCTATGTTCTTGAATTACTCTAGTAACAACACGGATGGAGGTCTATCAATATTTTTGAAATATTATTCTTTTTATTTTCATTGTTATTTGTGTTGCGAGTTTCACATAGTACAATCTCATTGAATTGTATCCATTTCATCCTTGTTGTGAGCAATGCACTGCATTTTTTTTTCTAAATTTGTAGTGGTGTCATGGGGGACTAGTAGCAGTTGATTAGTCATAAGGTCTCTTTCCGTTACATGAGTCCTCTTCCTTTTGCCTAAACTTATATTTGGTTTTTTTGGTAGCCTTTGATGTAATTTGGTGGCTACCAAGTTTGACCATTGGTGCAAAAACATTGGTGGGCTCTGTCTTTGTGGTTCAAAAGTTTAAACTTCATGGTGTCTTGCCCATGTGTGGAATTTGTATCTTTCTTTCCTGCACCCCCCTTACATCTTTGGTGATCCCATGCTAAAACTCTTTGATGGTCTCATCCTATGTTTTAGCGTCACCAGCATCAAGCTCAAAAGTTTAGACATTGGGTTCCCTTCATTCTTCCATATGTGGTAGTCCATTCCTCCAGCCATATTGTCTATGGAGTGCATTGGCATACCTTTGGTTTCATCCATTGGTGGCCCCCTCATTGTAGAAGGCCTGGGTTTAGAATGTTGTTCAGTTGAAATGTACTGGGAAATGATTGTGGAGATACATGGTTGGGAAGTTTGTAGCTAGGAAATAAAATGAGGTGCTAGGAGGTTTATCTTTCATGCCAGCCAAATGCAGGATATTGTGTCTGTTGAAAAGATGCCAAGTGTGGATATTATCTATGTCTCTTTTCTTCAGCATTGATGATAGTTGTAATTTCTTTGGAATTTCAACTTTGAAATTTTGTATACAGTGCGTTCCCATCTATTTAAATTGAAAAGAATATAGGAACCTGTGGGCCTACTTTCATTTATTGTTGGTTGGTTGGATACAGTATGTGTTTAAAGCTGGAATTTATGTTGAAGATTGGTGTTAGGCTGCTGAGATTGTTCCTTTTTTGGGAGATTTATTATTTTAATGATCCATCAACTAGATTATCTTCTTAAAAACTTTTTGGGTCAATTGGTGTACTGTTTATGGAATGGTCTTGTGATGTGTGAATGTCTTCTCAAATACTTGGTAATGTTCCAGTGCACTCAGCAAACAAAAAGAAAGTGCATGTGAGGAAAGGGAACTTATATTTATGGATGAGTTTGAGGCCTCCGGCGCCTCTTTTGAAGACTTTTTGTTTCGCCCCTAAGGGAAAAAACCTTGATTTGGTGCCCTCCCCGGTAAACTCGGGCTGGGGGGGGGGCCTTTGCCTTCATTTCTTGAAGAGCATGAGGTCAGTCTTGTGATGTGTGAATGTCTTCTCAAATACTTGGTAATGTTCTAGTGCACTCGGCAAACAAAAAGAAAGTGCATGTGAGGAAAGGGAACTTATATTTATGAAAGTTAATTTGGTTGATTGATAACAAGTTGTGAAGGATTTGATGAGAAGTGTTCACGTTTTTATCCATATTTTACTATTGAAACCTTTAGTTCGTTGAAGATTACTTTGCCTTCTACTTGAATTTTTATTTATTCATATTATTTTTATCTGAAATTTTCCAATCATCTAGATGAATAAACTTGTTGAATTATATAAAGAAAGCTCCGAGGAATGGTCCCGGAAGGCAGGAGAGCTTGAAGGCGTAATCAAAGCTTTGGAAGTGAGTCATTGCTATTTCTCGTATAAAATTTTGTGAATCTTAACATATGGACTTCTTGAAGGTATTTTTGATTTTATTTATTGACATTAGTAATACTTTTGTTCTTGCAAATTGCAAACAGACCCAAATGAATCAACTTGAAACTGACTACAAAGACAGGCTTGAAAAAGAAGTATCTGAAAGAAGGCAGTTGGAGAAGGTATTTCTTTATCCATGGTTCTGTTGATAGTGACTATTTCAATTGTTTCTTTCAAGTTCTCATGCATGCTTTAAAAATCATAACTGTTGATTCATATATTGGTGTTTCTTTTTTAGCTAGCATTCTATAGTTTTTCTTATAACTAGATAATCTAGCAATCGATGAAATCATGTGGGTATTTTTCTTTATTTTTGAAGAGTTTCTATTAGTGGTTCTTTAACAGTGGTCCAAAAAGTTTATTGATATCTTTCAAGTTACAGTTCGAATATTATAACCAACAATGAATATATATGTTTTGCTTGAATAAAGCTTCATCTGTAAAATCAGAATTTTAGCTGGGTCAGGAGTGTCATTTTATTTTTAATGCTTACTCTTGGTTTTTTTTTTCTATCTTAATGCTTACACTTTGTTTAGCCACTTCAATTGTTAGTGTAATATCTTTTACAGTTTTTGGTATAGCTTTACTTTGCTTAATAGGAAAGTCTTAAGAGTGCTTTCTTCTTTCTTCCTTTATCTTTTTCTCTTCTGTTTTGTGGGTTGGGGTGATGAGGTTTTTATTGATGTTTTTTTGCTAGCAATGTGGTTTCTTTTTTGGTGATTATAGGAGGCAGCAGATTTGAGAATAAAACTTGAAAGATGTGAAGCTGATGTTGAGGCTAGTAGGAAAGCTAATGAGCTTAATCTCCTTCCACTTGGCAGCTTGACCACAGAAAGGTTTGTCTATAATCTAATGAATTGCATACCATTAGTCATGTCCTCTATTATATTTTTTTCCCATTAAGTTTAGATCGAGTTCGGCTCGTTAACTAATAATGACAAAAGTTTGAATTCGAGTTCAAATTCGATAACAAAATATAAAATAAACGAGTCTTAAATGAATATGTTCGCGAGCTTTTAAACGAATATATACACGAGTTTTTAAGCAAAGATATTCGCGAGTTTTTAAACAAATACGTTCAGGATCTTTTAAATGAACACTTTGGTGAGCTTTTAAATGAATATGTTCACCAGATTGTAAACAAACATATTCACAAGATAACAAACCAAACAGTATTAAGTTTGACCTCGAGCTCGTTAACAGTAATAAACGATTTTAAACGAAATTTTTTCCAAATTGAGACCATAATAATTTGCGAGCAATTTGATTTATTTACAGTTCTATATTCAGTATAGATGACGATTGACGAACACTATAAATATATATTTATTTTTTGTACTAATTTTTTATTTTAATATATATATATATATATATATATATATATATATATATATATATTGATATATGGAGTAATTTATTTTTAAATGAAAATAAATATATAGAATAAAATGAATGAAAAAAAGGTCCAACTTACAAAAACTAAAACCTTAAAACTTTTTTTATTATTATTAAATAAAATAAAAAGTAATTAAAATTAAACTGCAAACCAATCTAATTTGATATGCAATTGTGATATGAATTGGATTGAATTTTTTATATCAGTGGATTGGATTGGATCGATAAATTTTCAATTGGCTAATTGTGGATTAAATTAACTATAATATCTAATCCGCACCAAACTGATCTGTGAACATTTCTAATTATGGATAATCTCTCTTATATATTTATATCATCATTTAAATTTATTATGTAACATATAAATAATTTATCACATTTTTTAATAATATAATCATACTTGCATAACAAATAGTAATTGTAAACATTTTAAAGTATAATTGATCACTTTGTGTGCATGCACGTGAACAAATTATAATACCATCGATGTAACTCACTTATACAATAAGATGAATTAAGTGCATTTTACAATAAAAATATATTTAAGATTTTCCTTGTTATAATGATATAAGAAAACCATAGTTCAAAGTATTTTTAATTTCATTTATAATTGCTTCTATCTTTTTAAAGTTATATATATTTTCATAGCGTTTTCATCGGCCCATTTCAAGATTGGTGTCGGGTATCTACTCGTGTATATTTATTATTGTTATTTATTATTGTTAGTATAACTTATATCAGCCAATATAATTAAAAGCAATCACTAGAAAAATCTAATACTAACATTTCCACAGTAATTTATCATTATCTTAAAATATAGGAGTTAATCATTCAAAATTGCTGACTATTAACAATAAATTGTTATAAAACTAGCCTTATAAACATTTAAAAATTTTAAAAGTTACCATTTTTAAATGTACTTCTATATTATCAACTAAAGATACTTGATAGTAATAATTTTTGTTTCATTTCAATATTCATTTATCTTATTTTGTGTATCTATAAACATATGATATTGTATAAAATTAGTTTATTAGTACAACCATGTTTAATGCTAGTGAGGACTTAGCATCATACATGTTGAATATTAACCAAGTTTAGGCTTCTAATCTACATTTCAACAACAAATCATTATTACAAATTTATTATATATACATAATGTCATACGTATTTTCTTCGAAATATAGTACATAGTCATGAAAAATGGAAGAATAGTGATGTGGGATAATACAACATTGCCAAAATAAGGTAGTAGGAGAAGGTAAGACTTTTCTAGTGAATTTGTGTGGCATGCTAATTAGTGGGCTTGGAGTCTGTTTGGCTTACAACCAATTTAATGGAGTAGATTTAGAGGTATGAATTTTGAATTGGATTATCCTGAAAATTTAAGTACAATTTGAGGAGAATAAATTTTTTAATATTGTTTTGGTTCGTTGAATTTAGGAATCTCTCATTTCCAGGATGGTTAGGAGATATTTTTTAATCTTTGAATTGTCTCAAATCATGCTCAGCCTTAGCATGCCAGATGGGGTTATAAGGCCTAATCAACTTCTTGCGCAGTGATGTGTTTATATGATACAAGTTCAAGTGGCCTTGTGGCCTAGTTTTGTGGTTTAGTTTTTTTATTTATTAATGATACATAGTATTTATGTTCAAGACCCAATCTGCCATTATGGAAAGTCTGGTCGCCTGGTTCCTGACGAATGAACCTCACCTGCCTCCATAAGTTTATGCTTTATGGTCATGCGCTGGCGCATGTGTCGTCCGTTTCTTCTCTGATGCGGTTGCTCTAGGTCGCATCTTCTCTCTTGACATCCTATTTGTGGTATGTATTGATCATGAAAGCTTTTCTCCACTTTCTTACAATTTGCCATTGTTTGTATGTTGCTATTTTTAGTTAATTTTGTGATCTATTTGGTGGTGTTATAGTGGCTGATGATAAGAAAAATATGGTTGTGATTGATGTTTTTATGTTGTTCAAAATCGTTGATCATAAGTTATTTGAGTCCAATTTTCATGATTGGTCGAAGACTGTGAAACTATATTTATTGAATATATCTCAAGATGAAATGATTCTCTGAAAGATGATACTCGTCTAGAATGAAATAAAAACTGATACATATTTATTTTTGCAAATTAGAAACTCTATTGATGTTGAGATGATCTATTTAATTAGTCATTATGGGACTGTAAAAGAATTGATGAAATACTTGAATTTTTTATATTCTGGAAAATGTAATTTTCTTGCATCTATGATGCTTTTAAGGGTTTCTATTGTGTTGAGCAATATGACTAGTCATTTCAGATCTATTTTATGAATTTTAAATGGATCTATGAATAATTAAATGATTTACTGCCTTTTTGGCCATGATGTGAAAGCCCAACAATCTCAACGTGAGCAGATGGTAGTTATAGGTTTTTTTTGGCTGCTCTTGATTCGCAACTTAAAAGGTGCAAAATCCCATATCTTGCTAGTGCTAAAATTTTCTCATTACATGAAGCCCTTACAAGAGTGCTATGTACTGATACCAATATGATGGCCACTTTGTGCAACAACTCAGTGCCTTTTGTTAATTGTAATAATGGGATTGAAATTGATCGTTCAAACTCTTGGATAAGTAGAGGTAATAGTAGCCGTGATACTGGAAATCAAAAATCAATGAGAGTTATTTGCTATTATTGCCATGAACCTAAGCATACTAAATGAGCTTGTCAGAAGTTCTGAATCTGGGTTTGACCAAATAGTTACCATTTCCGCTGTTGAACATGCCAAATTAATTTAGTCACAGGAAGCACTCTAGAATCTGTCTTAGTCTATCTCTCCAATTACTGACTCAGGTAAACCAAACATGTGTGTCATTTCTTCTTCCACCCGTTAGGTTATTGATTCAGGTGCCACATATCATATGATGAGTAATCTTAGTCCCTTCTCTACTTTGCAACCTTATACTTCTACTATTACATTCGCTGATGATTTTGCTTCCTTTGTTATTGGTTATGACACTTGTAATCTCACTTCAACTATTTTCTTATCATATGTCTTAAGTTTACGAAAGTTCTCTTTTGATCTAGTGTTTGTCAGCAAGATAACTAAGTATTTTAATTGTTATATGTCATTTTTTTTCATTATTTTTAATTTTTTACAAGATCTTATGACAAAGCAGATTATTGGTAAAGGACGAGAATTAAGAGATCTTTATATTTTGGATGGTCAGATACCTCGACATATAGTTTGCTCTAGTGTCTTGTCTCTTTTTGAAGCACACTGTCGATTGGGTCATCCCTCCTTGCCTTTGTTAAAGAAATTGTATCATCAGTTTAATCATGTGTCGTCTGTTTCTCATGTCAGTAAAAGAGCTAGTATCAAATTTGTGTTAGTTTACTCTGATGTTTGGAGTTCATGTCCTATTATGCCCAAAACTGGATTTAGATATTTTGTTACTTTTGTTGGCTTTTCTTGTATGATTTGACTTTATTTAATGAAAAATCGCTATAAGTGATTCTCATTTTTAATGTTTAGTTAACAAAAAAATAAAATATAATGGGAATGTGATTTCTCCATCAATGGAAATTACCCATTCTTCTCTCTCCCTCTGGAAACAAATATTTCATTCCTATGGGAATTAAGTTAAGCTTATTTTCTCTTCTTTTTTCTTGGCTTTGTTTTTTTTTTAAATTATTTGTTTTAATTTTAGAAGTATAATTAATTTCTTTATTTTACATACATTTTTATTATTTGTTAATAATAAACATGTATAGTTATCTTTTTATTTTTCACCATATTTTGAATTAATTTACCTTATTAATTCAAAAATTAATATACCTTATTTAATATTCTATTATTCTATCGACAATGAAACAACCATTCAACACTCTTCTTTTTCTTTCTTCTTTTATTTTTCTTGGAAATAGAGTTCATTAATTATTATTAAAAACTTATTGAATCCCTTTGTCAAATTGTATATGCTAGCAGCATGCCCTGTAGTAGACAATTTTATTTTTTCTTTATTTTTTTATATTTCTCATGGAGTCTTTAGAGTATGACATATTTATGATTATAATATCTAATATTTTACTTAAACTTGGATCATATTATATTTGATGAGTTTCTAGCATTTACTTAGAGTTGTACTTTTATATTTGTTATTGAATAATGTTATTGTTGATAAATTTTTAGTATTTTACTTGAATTTATAATTTTATTGCATTGGATAATATTGTGTTTGATGATTTTCTAGTTTTTTATTTAAATTTGCAATTTCAATTTTTTGTAAGGTGTCATTAGAATTTTACTATAGTTATTTTTAATAATTTATAAATTTATAAATTTATAAATTAATATAATTATTTTTTATTGCAATAATTTTTCAAAATTATATTTACATTAAAAATAATTTTAAAAAATAAATTGATTTTCATTATTCTAATATTTAACCAAACATATTTAAGTTGAATTTCATTCTCATTTCTTAATAAATAAAAATGAACCAAATAAAATGGTAAAATCAATCATTTCCATTCTCATTCTCCTTTATTCCCTATTTCTATTCCCACCCTTAAACCAAATGGGTCCAAAGGTTTGTTTAAAGTTCATATTTCAAAGCACAAATTATAAAAGTTAGAACTATTACAACAATAATTTCATATGCTTTTATTAGTGATATAAATTACAGCAGTTAATTTTTTCATAATGATTCTAACACACTTGTGTAGGACTGTTTTGAGTTTTGTCTATTTATGCTTTATGTGAAAATTAGATTTTGATAGAATGAGCATCAATGCTTAAGATTTTGGACAATTCTAGGATAAAAGATTGTGCTTAGTTCTTCCTACTCCAGATGAAAGAATGTGCTTCCTCATCTTCTCAATCTAATTGCCATCATATTGGGATCTTAAATGGAGATAAATAATAAAATATGAGTGTTAGATAGACAAACCCATATTAGAATTATTGTTCTTCTAGAGAGAAGAATGAACAGTTTCCATTATGTTGCTCCTTCTGATCTTATAAATTACATATAATGTCAATGGACTACAAGGAAGTCAAATGGTATTACAATTAACAACCTCAAGCAAGTGGTTTAGGAACCTGAATGTGGAACCTTCTCTTGAGGCAAATTATTGTTTGCAGAACCACTTCTAAACAAATTAATAAAGTTGACATAATTAAATTTATTTAGCCAGAGCATAACACCTTAAAATCGTTTCTACTTCAATGATAGAACTAGAACATCTGTATCTGCAACTTCTGACTTAGTCATAATGACTTCCTTGAATTTTGATACCAACATAGCTTCTTTTAACCTCTCTCTGAAAATTTTTAACGAGATATTGGGTCGGATGGAGGATGACAGGATATTGGGCTAGTAGAAGAAGCATTGGAAGTGACAGAGCATGTAAAGGTCAGGGCAGCTCAATTAAAGGAAGAACAAGAGAAGGCTGACAAAGGCAATAGTGAAGCCCAACTCACAAAACTATCAAGAGAAGAGTCCAAATGTAGCAAGAAGGAACAAGAACCCTCTAGAAGCTCAGGAGGTTGTAGCAACAACTAGCGTGAGCAGTGTTAGCAAAAATATAGCTAGCTGAATTAGTTAAATGGTCACCAGTTTGTTATTTATTCGTTATTGGCTCATTTGTAAGATTATTATGAGAATAGGGTGGGAATATTCGCTAGCACAATAGATAATTATGATTGGTAGTACGATGTGGCAATTGCTGAGTTGTCATTTCTCTAAGTTTACTATAAATAGCAATATTGTTTTGAATATCAGGCAAACATGAATGCAATGAAAGTTTCCTATCTAAATTCTCAATTTCTCTTTTCTTTCCTCTCTTTATAATCTCTCACCTTATCCTATTCTTCTTTCCCTCCTTCTCCCTAATATTTGTTCTCTGTGTCTTTGGATTTCTGCTTCATTATCTCATTTCACTAACTGGGCTCGATTTCAGGACGTAACAACTTGGTATTAGAGAATCAGTCCGACGAGCGCTATCCACCACCAAGTGTATGACCATCGAAAAGACACCATTACTCCAATACACACTGGCTAGAAGGAGAAAAGTTGCCATGGTTGAGAATTGGGCTTGCAAAACTGATTATCATATTCAACGACTCAACACTCAAATGCAAAGTCAGCGGCAATGGATTAGTGAGATACAAGCTAAGCTTAACCTACTATTGGAAAGAATGTTAAGCATAACACTTGTGTTAAACCTTGAGGGGTATTTTTGGCATTTTGATGCTAACAAATAAAATAGCAATAATGTATTTAATAATGTTTGTGTTCTAAGTATGTTGAACATGATATATATTGAATAGAATATAATGCAAGAATGAAAGACAACTTTTGAAGATCAAAATAAGAAGAAATAACAAAGTCACGCTCATGACTAATTATGTCATGCCCGTGAATATAACTTAGCATCAATTTTCCACCATTCAAAGTTCACGACCATGAAGGATCATACCAATTGTAAATGATCAAATCAGTCACGCTCGTAAAAGATAGTCACACATGTGAGATAACATGTCAAATTCTTCAAGAGAGTTTCACGACCAGTGTCACCATTTGGACCACGGCTTGGAAGAATATTCACACATGTGAAAGTATAAAGTCATGCCCGTGATCAAACACTTCAAATCCTTCTAGAGAGTTTCACGGCCAAAGTCACCACTTAGACCATGACTTGGAAGAACATTCATGATCGTGATACATATATTCACGCCCATGAATGAGGACAGAGAAACATGTTAGGTGCAAAGTGAATAGTTGGTTCAACGATTATTTTCGCATTAAATTCACCCAAATGGTTATAATTCACAGAGGAAGTATAAATGCAAGTCATTTATGATTCCTAACAAGAAGAACAACAATGTCTTTGAATCTTTAAACTTGTTATAGTCTTGTGCATTAATTAATTTTCAGCAAAACTTTTATTATTTGTAAAAACCTAATTGCTCATAATTTCTGAGCATTGTAGGTTGGTGAGTGTTTTCATTGTAAACAATTACTCAAGTGAGTTTGGATATATTGGGTTAAGATTGAAACACTTGTAAGAGTTTATTGTGTGAGCCATAAAATAAAAAGAATTGGTTTATTGTGTGAGTCATTAAAACAAAAGGGAATTTTCTGGGTTAGGTGTTAGCTATTGAGAGAAACATCATAGTTGAGAGTTAGCTTGTAAAACTCCATTGTAACATTTAGTGTGTTAGTAAAACACCCAATTGAGATTGGAGAGAGGAGTAACATTTATTAATATCTGAACCTCTATAAATTTTGTGTGTGATATCATTCCTTTCCTACTATATTTAATTTTATTAAAGTTAAGAAATTTTTATTTCATAATACCCAAGTGTGTGTGATATCCCCTTATTGGTTTATTGTCTGGGCAACAACAAGGAAAATGGTTAGGGTAAGAAGCCAATAGTAACCCCACTTGCTCTTGCTTTTGAAATGATTTCTAGTTCAGAAAAAAAGGGCTCTTGCCCACCCCTAAAATTTGGGAGAAAGGGGACACCTGTCATGATAAAGGCTATGCTGACCCAATGATTAGGAGACCCAAAGTTGAGCTTCCAGCTTTTGATGGAGATATGCCAAGAAATTTTGTTCGAAAGTGCCAAAAATATTTTCAACTCTATAATGTGCCTGAAAATCAAAAAGTGGAACTTGCTACTCTGCTGTTTAGTGAAAAAGCATATAATTGGTTCCAAGGTTGGTTGACCCATCAAAAAGATATTTCTTGTACTACATTTGCAGAAGACTTAGATGTGCGTTTTGGAGAAAAAAGCTCAGTGGACATCATAGAGGAATTCCACAAACTTCATTAAACCGATTTTGTCTTGGCCTACCAAGAGAGATTTGAAAAACTTAAAGCCATAATGTAGAGGTTCAACCCTGGGTTGACTAAGCCTTATTTTATCTCAAGTTTCATCAATAGCCTGAATGTTAAGTTAAGGCCTATGATAAAAATGTTTAAGCTACAAAAACTTAACCAGACCTTTGAACAGACCTGATTGCAAGGTAGTTCTTTACAACAATTTTAAACAACAAAAAACATATCAAAGGCAACACCCACCCCTAAAAGCTACTGTTCTTCCTACCCAACACACTTCTCTCAAGAGTACAATACTTGCTCCTAAGGTTATTGATCCAACAGATATTGACACTCCACAAGAAACAAATCAGAAACCCAGTTTGTGTGAGCAATGAAAGGCTGCTGGTCTTTATTTTAAATGTAGTGAATGATTTTTTCCAGGGCATCAATGCAAGAATAAATAATTGCATTTTATGAATACTAAAATCAAAGAGGTTGGTCCTCCTTTTGGATCACCTTTCGTGGTGGTTAAAAAAAAATGGGACATGGAGGTTTTGTGTTGATTATAGGTAGTTAAATGAAATTACTGTGAAAGACAAATTCCTTATACCAGTAATTGATGACCCGTTAGATGAATTACATGGGGCTAAGGTGTTTTCTAAAATAGAACTAAGGTCTGGCTACCCTCAAATCAGGGTTAGGGTACAAGATATATACAAAACTACCTTCATAACTCACCATGGGCATTTTGAGTTCAAGGTGATGCCCTTTGGGCTCACTAATGCCTCAGCAACATTTCAAGCTCTCATGAACCAGATTTTTCAATCCCACTTGAGAAAGTTTGTCCTAATATTTGTTGATGTTATATTAATCTATAGTTCTAACATAGAGGAGCACTTGACTCATATACAACTTGTTTTTAGCATATTAGTTGCCAATCAACTTTGTGCTAAGATGTCAAAGTGCACATTTTGCCGACCACAAGTTGAATACCTAGGACAAATTATCAATGAGTCTGGGATAGCCATAGTGTAGTGGCGTAGAGCCGCCCCCACCCGAACCAGCACGTGCCCGGATAGGGGAGCGCTACTATGTGTCCGTCTTCCTTTCTTATTTCAATTTGCTATTATTATCATTTTACTTTTTTTTTCTTTTCTTAAGCATTCATGTATATATATAGATTTATACAAAAAAAACCAGGTATAATTTATTTACATAAGATAGTAATTTTAAACATCAAATTAATTCTTAATAAACTTTAAAAGTAAGTTTTACAAACTCTAACATTCTTTAATATAAAAGCCAAATACAAAAATTTTCAAAACTTGTAATCCACTTTCTCAAGGTTCAGCTGCTTTACTTGAATGGGATCACCGCTTGCTTTATCTAACGTCTTCAGCTACCTTTCTATATCTACCTGGAAATTAAACTCCACACTAAGCTCTAAGCTTAGTGGTGCATCTAAATAAGACAATATACTATATCATGCAACAAGCATTAACAATTATCATTTTGTGCATAAAAAATGTTTGCATGCATGACTATCAACATATTCATATTTCATACAAGTATAAATGTCATGCTCATATAGACAATGTTACTTTCATTTATCTTTAATGGTCTATTACTCTATTCATCTCTTTATCATTACATTTCAATCTCATATCATCATTTTTTTCTTTTCTTATTTTCCAACATATCCTCATTATCTTGCCCACATAACTCTAAATTTTGGACTAACTAGATACAGGTTATGGATCAGGAGCGCTCTCCGAGCTTAAGCCACCCTATCCACTATTTGGCTCAAAAGAGCTTCTCAAATCAATGGCGCTCTCTAAGCTTAAGCTACATTGATTGAGTATAATTCCATCATAGATGAATAATCGGATCAAGGTGCTTTTCGAGCTTAAGCTACCTTGTCCTCATTTATGTGTGCTCATCAGAGCTTCTCAAGTCAGTAGCGCTCTCCGAGCTTAAGCCACACTGACCGAGCATCTCAGACCAATGACGCTCTCACAAGCTTAAGCCACATTGGTTGAGGTATAGTACGGTTGTGATAGCGGCCGCCTCCCCACCCAAACTGCACACGCCCGGATGGGGGAGCGCTACTACCGGTCTTCCTTACTTCTTCAAATCATTATATATTTTATTTTTTTTCAACACTCATGTATATGTAGATATATACAAAAATCAGAGTACAATTTATTTACATAAGATAGTAATTTTAACATCAAAGTAATTCTTAACAACTTTAAAAGTAAGTTTTACAAACTCTAACATTTCTTTAATAAAAAAACCAATTACAAAAGTTTTTAAAACTTGTAACCCACTTTCTCGAGGTTCAGCTGCTTTACTTGAATGAGATCACCGCTTGCTTTATCTAATGCCTTCAGCTACATTTCTATATCTGCGTGGAAATTAAAATCCACACTAAGCTCTAAGCTTAGTGGTGCATATAAATAAGGCAATATACTATTTGCATGCATGACTATCAACATATTACTATTTCATACAAGTATAAATGTCATGCTCATATAGACAATGTTACTTTCATTTATCTTTAATGGTAAAATTGCTCTATTAATCTCTTTATCAATACATATCAATCTCATATCATCATCATTTTCTTATTTTTTTCTTTTCTTATTTTCCAACATATCCTCATTATCTTGCCCACATCACTCTAAATTTTTTGATTGACTGGATACGGGTTATGGATCAGGAGCGCTCACACAAGCTTATGCCACCCTGTCCACTATCTGGCTCAAAAGAGCTTCTCAAATCAATGGTGCTCACACAAGCTTAGGCCCTAATTGAGTATAATTTCATCATAGATGAATAACCGGATCAAGGGCGCTCTCCGACCTTAAGCCACCTTGTCCTCATTTATATGTGCTCATCAGAGCTTCCTCAAGTCAGTAGCGCTCTCCGAGCTTAAGCCACACTGACTGAGCATCCCAGACCAATGGCGCTCTCCGAGCTTAAGCCACATTGGTTGAGGTATAGTACGGTACCGTTCGCCCCTTTAATGATATGTCATCTATCCTACTTCTAGTCCGCAAGTAGAGTAATAGGCTTCTTTATATTTTCACATCAATCATAATTTCTCAAATTTCAACATATCAATATTTTCATGTTTATCATCATCTCAATTTTCTTGTTTTGCAAACATATAATCGTACTCATACATACTGGATAACATCTTTTCATTTATTTAACTAGGTACATCAATATTCTCATGCTTGTCATCCGCATTAGATTTCATATATCATCCATGACAATTCATTTTTCTTTATCAATTCCTTTTTCTATATCACAACATATCACATTCTCACATCAATATATATATATTTATGCAATCATTCTTATTTCACTGGATAGACAATAACTTTCACTTACTTACCTGAATTCTTCATTTAATAACCACATTCATAGTTTCAAAAACAGAGCATTCACGGCCGTGATTACTAATTTCATGCCCGTAATCCCAAGCCATGAACGCTACTGGAATGAATCGCCCAAAAGCATTCACGGTCGTGATTACTCATTCATGCCCGTGAATAAGTTCACTTCCGTGATTCCAACCCGTGAACGCTTCTGGAATGAATAGTACCATTTCCACCTAAAAGTCACAACTGTAAAACAATCAGTCACAACTGTGAACCCTCAAGTTCACGCCCGTGACGCAATAGTCACACTCGTGACTTTCAGCAGGAAATCTGTATATTCACTTTTTATTCAATCTAACATCATCCAAATCATACCAAATTCTATTTTATGCATTTCTAAGGTTCTTTACTCAACTTATTACTCTATAATACATGTAAATGCCTTGATCATACAAGATTCTCTAACATGCATCATTAATTCAATGTCACACAAAGATCATATTCATACATGTCTAATCCTATGGTTTCATGCCATAATCATCATCATTCTTGAAATGTATTTATCTAAAATCATGTTCAGCATGCATTATTTCAATTAAAAATAGGCTATTTCCTTAAGTTATGCACAAACCTTAATTTTTCTCCTTCACTCTTCTAGGTAGCTTTCTCTTTTCCTTTGCTCCTTAGAGCTTGTTCCTTGTCATTTGGAACTCCTACAACATCATAAATCATTATTATCATCTGATTTCCTCAAGACTCTAACTCTCTTTTTCTCTCTCAAAAACCTAGTTTCTCTCTCCTACCACATAAGTCTTGAATGAGCTCAAAATTCAAACTTCCTTTAGAAAAGATGATGAAGAAGAAGAGATACTTCTTACCTTACACTTTTTTTCACTTGATCACAACTTTGGAGATTTTCTCTCTCAAGCAAACCAGATTTTTCTTCCTCTTTCTTGTTTTTTCTAGCTTCCTTAGGAGTTATGGACTATGAAGATCACCTTATCTTGCTTTTTCCATTCTCTTCTCTTCCTTTCTCTCTCTAGAATCAAGGTGAGCTATGGAGGAAATGATGGAGCTGGCGTGACTGGTAAAGAAAAGAGAGAAGAAAGCAGAAAATGAAGAGAAGAAGAAGAAGAAAATAAAGCCTTAAATAGGGTACCCAATGGGACCCACCATTTGACCATCTTCTTCTAATTTTATACTTAATCAATATTAATCCTTCTTCCTTTAATATTAAATAGGGTACATTTTAAGAAATAAACATTTTTAAAATTCACTTTAAAAATCCAAAACCGCCCAATCGAGCTTTAATACCAAAATCCAGAAACACCAACCTGCTGCTCTGATACCAAAAAAAAAACTGTAGTGGCACAGCGCCGCCCCCACCCGAACCAGCACGTGCCCGGATAGGGGAGCGCTACTATGTGTCCGTCTTCCTTTCTTCTTCCAATTTGCTATTATTTTCATTTTACTTTTTTTTTTCTTTTCTTAAGCATTCATATATATATATAGATTTATACAAAAAAAATCAGGTATAATTTATTTACATAAGATAGTAATTTTAAACATCAAATTAATTCTTAATAAACTTTAAAAGTAAGTTTTACAAACTCTAACATTCTTTAATATAAAAGCCAAATACAAAAATTTTCAAAACTTGTAATCCACTTTCTCAAGGTTCAGCTGCTTTACTTGAATGGGATCACCGCTTGCTTTATCTAACGTCTTCAGCTACCTTTCTATATCTGCGTGGAAATTAAACTCCACGCTAAGCTCTAAGCTTAGTGGTGCATATAAATAAGAAAATATACTACATCATGCAACAAACATTTTTTTCTTCTTCCTGTTAGTCTGTATGAAGAGTCTCTTAGTATTCTGATGGAACATAGAGTTGATTGACATCTTGAGTAGATTATTCTTTTATCAGGCCAAACTTTTTGACTTGGAGAAAATGGTCAAAAACTTCAAATGTTAAGGTACATCTTCCAGTAAATGTTGTTATTTTATTAGATGCCATATGCTGCTTCAATTTACAATATGCATCTACCATTTTTGGCTTTATGTTTTCTTCTTGTTAAATACGTTTGCTTGTTGGTTTTTGGTAGAATATTAATGTTTATATCAATTATTATATGTTGCATTTACCATTTGTTCATGTTCTGGCCTAATGTTATGAGCCT
Organism: Triadica sebifera; assembly: GCA_023653625.1. Taxonomy (NCBI): domain Eukaryota; kingdom Viridiplantae; phylum Streptophyta; class Magnoliopsida; order Malpighiales; family Euphorbiaceae; genus Triadica; species Triadica sebifera. Next base: position 10,053,734 of record CM042903.1, on the reverse strand, counting down.
AATGGGTATGATAACATGTAAATACTATGTAGTTTCCTTTTGGGAGATAAAATTTGTTGATAGCCATAACTTTGTTGTCCTAATTTAATTTCCAATCAATAGTCATGGTTGATAGGTTGGTAAAGTTGAGGAATTTGCTACAATAGTTCTGAAGTTTAGTGGGGCTCTTTTTTTAAGCCCCCACATATCACTGCTTGAAAAATTTATGAATGGAAATAGGGATGTAGTTTGTAAAAGTTAAACTATAAGTTTATAATTCAATTTGGAGGCGAAAAATTATTTGGGAAATTGAATTGCAATTAATTGTAGGTTGAATCTTTTTATAGAGGAAAAAAGGTATAATAGATTTTATGCATAAGTCTTTAAGGCATATAATTGCATCGAACAATCTAAAGGTCCACAGTGATAAAAAGTTTTGTGAACTAAAAACTTTGAAATTTTATGAATTCATGATTTTGAATTGTGTTTGATGCTTATGTTGGTAAATTAGGAAAGATAGGATTTTAAGAATAAAATCCTATAATCAAAGGCATATTTGATTATTTCCCAATTTGACTATTTCCTTGATTGAGGGATTCCATATTTGATTATTTCCTTGATTGTAGGGTTTTCCTTCTTTTATAAATATGTATAATATTTTCTATCAATAATAAGAAAAAGTATTACAGTAATTTCTTCTTCTCTCTATTGTTTTTCTCTACATGGCATCAGAGCCCTAAGTTTGGCCATGGATTACAGAGCTGCTATGGTTGGCGCCAAATTGCGTCTTTTGAAGGAAGCAATGCCATGACATCGTTAGAAGGAAGAGGAAACCCAGTGGTTGTTTCTCTGCCTGAAAACTCCTTACAAATCACCATTCATAAGTTGAGTGACAAAAATTACTTTGAATGGTCCTAATCTGTGAGGTTAGTAATAGATAACAAAGGGAAATTAGGTTATTTGAATGGTGAAGTGAAACCACTAGCCATGGATGATCCTAGATATAAATAGTGGCAGTTGGAGAACTCAATGGTAACAACTTGTTTGATCAACTTTATGAAACCAACCATCAGCAAAACTTTAATGTTTCTTCCAGCTGCACGCGATATGTGGGATGCCACTAAGGAAGCATACTCAGATCTAGATAAACATTAACAATTACTTGAATTGAACACCATAATGTGGAAAATGCAGTAGGGAGATCGTGAAGTAAATGCATATTATAATGATATGATGGTTGTCTAGTTGGAGCTGAATTTATTTGAAGAAGAGGAATGAGAAAGTTGAGGGGATAATGCCCAGTACAAAAAGAAAATAGAAAGAAGTAGAGTGTTTGTTTTTCTGGTAGGTCTGAATAAAGAACTTGATGAAGTTCGGGGACAAATATTGGGGTGAAAACCATTGCCCTTCATACAGGAAGTATTCTCTAAAGTATGTAGGAAAGAAGCTCGACAACAAGTGATGTTGAAAAGTGATTATGGTGAAAACCAGAGAGTGAAGGGTCTGCACTTATGGCCCAAAGTGCTGATGTTGAACGAGATAAACATGGAGTAAAGACTAGATCTTGGTGTGACCACTATTGGAAACCATGGCATACCCATGAAACCTGCTGAAAGTTACATGGAAAACCTACAAATGGAAAGAAGAAACCGAGTAGTGATAACAAGCCAGAAGGAGATGTTTGATCATTTCAAATGAGTAGGCAACAGTCATCCTCAGAGTCTCTTCCTTTCACCAAGGAACAGTTAGAACATTTATATAAAATGTTGCAATCTAGTTCTTTGGGAAATTCTTTTATTCCATCTTGTTCTATTGCTCAGTTAAATATTTCCTATATTACAACCATTGTTTCTTAAAAGTTTTCTGGCTTTGGATATTAAATTCAAGTGGTAGTGACCATATGACCGACCTTTTGCAATTTTTTCCACTTACTCACCTTGTGCAGGAAATCAAAAAGTTAAAATTGTAGATAGTTCCTTTGCCATCATTGCAGGAAAAGAGGCAGTGTCAATTTCTCCATCACTAAACCTTAAAAATGTTCTTCATGTTCCTAACTTATTGTATAATCCTTTATCCATCAGTAAATTAACCCTTTATCATAATTGTGGTGTTAATTTTTTGTCTTCTTACTGTGCATTTCAAAGATTTAACCTCGACCTCAAAGATTTAATCTCGATGGAGACAATTAGGGTTGCTAAGAAAAAGATGGTCTCTACTTCTTTGATGATGGGTTGTGTAGCACTCCCTTACCCTACTAATCGATAATAGTGCATGGAAGCGCTACTAAGCTCATTTTTGTAAAAATGGTCAATTCTCAAATTATTGTAATATTTTTTTAATTTCGAGTTTATTATTAGCGGAATATTTATTACTATATTTTTTTCATATAATTTAAATATGGAACTAATGATATAACTATTTTGATTTAAAAGAACTCATTCATTAAATTATAATATTTAGAAATATATTTAAAATAATATCAAATATAAAAATTATAAAATTCAATCCTTATAAATCCTACATGTCACAATTTTACATCAAGATAAATTCTTAAAATTTCTAATTTAATTTTTACAATAAAATTTCTAAACCATACAAAATGGAAATAGACTAATGCAGTTTGATCTTAGGGTTCCCCTTTTCTTCGGCAGCCCTAACATAACAACTACGTCTATTTATCTACGTTTAAGCTACTAGCTTAGTGTTACGTTTGACAACTATCTAATAATTACATAAATATTTCTAAAATAAAATTTTAGAAACTACAATTAATTTACTAAGCATGTCAAATATTCAATTAATAGTAAAACTATTTTCATCACGCAAAAATATATAATTCATCAATTATAACATTCCATTCATTAAGCTTGCCTGAAATTTTAACAATACAAGATATACAATTTGAAATATCAATGTAATAATTTACATTTTTTTCTATTATTTATTTGTTAGCCCACGACATATTAGACTGGAACAAACACTTGATGCAGGGTTTCTGCTATATGACAATATACTTGGTGCTTACATAATTATTTTATAACTCGGCATTTAATGCCTACATTTTCAATAACAACTTAGCACATTTTTGGTGCCTACGTAATTTCAAACTCAACACTATTTCTTAGTGCCTATATAATTTCAACTCAGCACTATTTCTTAGGGCCTACATAAATTAAATCTTAGCACTATTTTCTAGTGCCTCCGTTTGTGCCTTTTTATTGGCATGCCAACTTATCCTAATTTCTAGTTCTCGACTAGATGTTATAGGGCTTAATTATATTTGTTACCTTTATTATTATTTATATAAAATATGTAGGTAACACTAATATAAATGCAATAATTCCCATTAAATATTTTACCACGTCATACTTATTCATTTAATCATTATAACTACAAGAAAAGCCAACTATCACAAAATTCCACAATTAACACATTTTTACAAGCTATCATATTCTGGACAATATTTTTGCCTTATATTTTCTTGTATTTTTAATCTATTTTTAGATGAAATTTGGACAAGTGATCAACTAACAAAATGTAGGTACATGTCTTATTTTTAATTTCAAATTAGAATCATATTAAACCGAATTTATTAGCAAAAGTTAAAAATTTTCCTCTATGCTACGTTCATTCCAATCTGCCCAGTATTTTATTGGACAGATTTTTACCTTATATTGCTATGTATTTTTTATCCATATTTAGATGGAATTTAGACAAGTGATTAACTAACAAAATGTAGACACATGTCTTATATTTAATTTCATGGAATCACATTAAACCAAAATTTGTAGCAAAAGTTATAAAGTTTTTTCTAAGATACGTTCATTCCAATCTACCTAATATTTTACTGGACAAATTTCTAGTTCGAACTTTGAGTCTATTGTTTACCTAATTATAGACATATTCGGGTCTAATGGTCTGAATGAAAGTTGAAGCCCCGTGTCTTAAATTTCCAACCCCATAAGAATTACTCAAAACGCATTTATAGAACTCAAGTTATGACCAGAAAAATAGATACTGTTCATAAGACAAATTTTCTAGCACTTCAATTAATTCCTACAATTTTCAATTTCATGCATCAACCTCATATTCTAATTTTTATTTTAATATTTATGGAATTATTTAGTCACCAATCAAGTATCTAGAATTTCATACACAATTTCACAAACGTCACAAAATCAAAATCAACATTTTTCCATATTGAATTTTTGCCAAATATGCATACCTCACAAAATTCACTTATCTTCACTTTTATCTTCTTCCTAGCTAGCTTTCTCTTTGCCATTACTTCCTCTTTCATTTTGGTTCAAAGATTGTTCACTTCCTTGTCCTAACAACAAATTTTACACTAATCAAGCACTAAAGACACTAATCCACCCTTAATCACCATTAACATAATAATCATCCTAAATTACTAACTTTAATTGCAACTAACCCCAAAATCAAAGAAAAGAGAAGAAAAAATGTGAGAAGATGGAAAATCTAACCTCAACTTTGAAGATCTTCAAAATGACCAAAGTCTTCTTTCTCATTTTTTTCACTTCTTTTCTTCTTTTCTCTTCCTTCGTTTAGCTCACTTTGCTTTACTTCTTTTATGATCTTGTCTTTATCCCACTTTTTTCCATCTAATCTTAGCTTGATTAAAGAAAAAAAAAAGAAGAATAAATGGGTAAGAGGAAGTTCACGACAAAAGGAAAGAAAAAGGGAGAAAAATGGGTTTGATTAAGATGAGGAAGAAGAAGAATAAAGGCAAAAAGTGAAAGTTGACTTTTATAGATTGATTAGGTGGGTGGTTAGGATTAATTAGATAATCTTATCTCTTATTGGTCCACTAATTTAAATCACTCTTACTTTATTTTAATCAAAAGAATATTCCTTTTCTTAGATAAAGAATATTTCATTTTTATGCCTTCTTAAAATAGATGTGCCAAAAATATTGCAATTTCCAATTTCATCTTGTGAAAAATTATTTTTTTCCAAATTTTAATTCTAAACTTCAAAATTCTCAATTAATAATATCCAAAATATTTTTCTTATATTTTATTATCATTTTAATTTTTTCTTTATATCCAAATTTAGACCCCGATCAGTTCGGCATGCTGGATTTCGGATCGGGCATTACAATTTTCCCTTCCTTAAAAAGAATTTCGTCCTCAAAATTTACCTTTTTAACTGAAGTGGAATAATTTTGGATATTGAGCCTTCATCATCTCTTCATTTTCCCTAGTCGCCTATTATGAATTATGATTTTTCCACTGAACCTTTACCAATGGTACCTTCTTATTCCGTAGCTTTTTCATGTCTCAAGCTAGAATTTCCACTAGCTCATCTTCATAAGTTAGATCTAGTTGTATCTCTATAGGTTCTGTTGATATGATATGAGATGGATCCAATCAATATCTTTTCAAAATGGACACATGGAATACGTTGTGAATCTTGTCTAACTTGGATGGTAGAGCTAATTTGTACGCCACGGAACTTATGCGTTCAAGTACCTTGTATAGTCCAATGAACCTAGAATTCAACTTTCCCTTCTTTCCAAATCAGAAAATCCTTTTCTAAGGTGAGACTTTTAGGAATACTTTGTCACCAACTGTATACTCAATATCCCTCCTTTTCAGGTATGCGTATGATTTCTGTCTATCAACAGCGGCTTACAGCCTATCTCTTATTACTTTCACTTTTTCCTCTGTCTACTGTACTAGATCTAGACCCTTTATTTTCTTTTCACTATGCTCGGTCCAACTTAGAGGCATTCTACATTTCCTCCCATACAAGGATACATTTCCTCCGATATTGGTTTGGTGACTATTATTATAGTCAAATTCTATCAATGGAAGATGTTTGTCCCAATTGCCTTCAAATTCTATCACATAACTCCTCAACATATCTTCCAAGATATGTATGACCCTTTCTGATTGTTCATCTATTTGTGGGTGGAAAGTTGTGCTGAAATTGAGTCGAGTACCCTTGGCTTGATGCAAACTTTTTCAAAATTTTGAAGTGAAGCTCGGGTCTCAATTTGAAATGATTGAAACTGGCACACCATGTAAATGGATTATCTCATTAACATAGATCTCTGCCAAATGGTTAAGTGGATAATCCATCTTGATCGGTAGAAAATGAGTTGATTTAGTGAACCGGTCCACCACTACCCATACTGAATCATGCCTCTTTTTTGTGTCAAAGGCAAACCAGAAATACAATCCATTGTAACTCTTTCCCGTTTCCACATCGGAATTAAAATTGACTACAATAATCCACTTGGTACTTGATGCTCAACCTTCACTTGCTGATAAGTTAAATATCTGGTAGTATACTCCGTGATATCTTTTTCATCCCCGACCACCAGTAATATGCCTTCAAGTCATGATACATTTTGTTGCTTCCCGGGTGCATTGCATAACTAACATTGTGAGCCTCCTTCAAAATCTCTTGTTTCAATTCTGGTATGTGTGGTACACATAACTTGCCCTTTTGCCTTAAACTCCCATATGATTCAATAGTAAATTATGGTTTTTCACCCTTTTTCACCATTTCAAAGATTTCCTTTAATTTTGTGTCCTACATCTGATTGTCCTTTACTTGTTGAATCAATGTGGGTTGAATCCGCAATTCTGCCAAAATAATATATAAAGAACTTATTGTTTCATTTTTTAAATCTTTTTCACTTAATAAATTTAAGTTTTAACATTTACCTGCCAGAGTTTTTCTACTCAGAGCGTCAGCTACCACATTGGCCTTATCCGACTGATAATCAATTATTTAATTATAGTCTTTGATTAAGGGGAGTTTTCCTTGCTCTTCACCTTACCAAGTTGATAACATCAACACCGGAAAGAAGAACTCTACTAACGGGTCTTTCCAACAGTTAGGCCACCCAAGGGGATGGATGACTGCCCTTTCATTGAAGGAAAATAAACTTGAAGAACTGGCCTTGGAAGGTATTATTAGTCCCGTCCAAGGGACTCATAGCAGAATTGCTCGAAATCGAACAAGTTGGTGCTCACCTTCCTCGAAGTATTTTGAATGATGCAGTGCAACCCCCAAACCCCCATTTTTTTAGTTGCGGGAGGCCTGCCATGAGCTATTACTTTTCGATCTGCCTATAGAGTGGCCGAGCCAAAAAGTAAGGCAAGAGAGGAGCAGCCTTCTTATTCTAGCCATTGCCTCTTTCTCAAATTGAGTTCCTTTTGTGAAGGCAAATATTTCAAACTTTTATGGTCTGTATAGATATAGCATTGCTTGTCATACAGGTAGTGTCACCATATTTTCAATGCAAACACAATAGCTGCTAGTTCCAGGTCATGTATCGGATAATTTCTCTCATGAGGCTTCAGTTGTCTGGAAGCATAAATGATCACTTTGCCTTTTTGTATTAGTACACAGCCCAAACCATTAAGGGAAGCATCACTATATACCACATAATCTTTTCCTGCAGTAGGCTGTGTCAACACTGGTCCCTCTAACAACATTTTCTTCAGTTTATCAAAACTAGTCTAACATCGGTCTATCCACTCAAATATGGTCTATTTTTTAAGCAATTTTTTCAGTGGTGAAGCTATCATTGAAAATCCTTTCACGAACCTCTGATAATAACTAGCCAAACCAAGAAACTTCTCACCTCTATCACATTTTGAGGTAGTTTCCAGTTGAAGATTGCCTCTACCTTGCTGGAGTTAACTGTTATTCCATCGACTGAGACAATATGCTCTAGAAAGGCCACTTCATCCAACCAAAATGCACATTTTGACAACTTTGCATATAATTGATTCTCTCCCAAGGTATGGAAGACAATATGGAGATGTTGATTATGCTTTTCTCTGCTACACCAGGATATCATCTATGAACACCACCATGAACTGGTCCAAGTAAGGCCTAAAGATTCTATTCATTAGATCCGTAAACACTGTTGGGGCATTCATCAAGCCAAAATGCATTACTAAGAACTCGTAAATGACCATACCGAGTCCTAAATGTTGTTTTTGAAATGTCTGATTCTCTAATTCTTAATTGGTGATAACCTGATCTGAGGTCAATTTTAGAAAATACCCCTACTCCTTTCAACTAATCAAACAAGTCATCTATTCTCGGCAAGAAATATATGTTCTTAATTGTCGTCTTGTTCAACTGGCGATAATCAATACACAAATGAAAGGTGTCATCCTTCTTTTTGACAAATAGAACTGGAGCACCCCATGGTGATACATTGGGTCTAATAAATCCTTTCTCTAATAACTCTTGCAGCTGCACTTTTAATTACTTTAGCTCAGCAGGCACCATTCTATACGGAGTAATCGATATCGGGGTTGTGCCTAGCAAAACATCAATGGAAAACTCTATCTCCTTGACAGGTGGTAACCCTAGAAAGTCTTCAGGGAAGATATCTGGATATTCACATACTGTAGGAATCTCCCTGAGATCTAGACTCCCTTTCTTGGTATCTACAATATGTGCCAAAAATTCTTCACACTCCTTTTTGATAAGCTTACGTGCCTTTGTAACAGAAATGACATTAGTTAAGTATGGTCGGTTCTCACCCAAGACAATCATGTCATCCTTCCCTGAATTCTTCAAAGTCACTATCCTATACTGACAATCCACAACTGCCATATGCTGAGTTAACCAATCCATCCCCAAGATTGCATCAAACTCACAGAATGACAACTCTTCAGGTCAACTGGGAATTATACATTCTGAGCTTTGATTAGAATGTTTTTATAGACTCAACTAACTTTTACTCCATGACCCAAAGGATTTGTCACTAATATATCATACTATAATTCCTCAGCTACCATATTACCCTGACTAGGTGGTGACATGCATAAATATGAATGTGTAGAACCCGAATCTATCAATGCAAATAAATCAATATCATAAAGAGAAAATTTATCGATAATGACATCCGAGGCATCCTGCTCCTCATGAGCTCTCAAGGCATATGCTCGGGCTGGGGCTAGGCTACCTTTTGCTCTATTCATTGATTCTGATACACTCTACCCAATCCTACTGCTTTTGGATTGTCCATGTCCCTTACCCCTGCCTCGAGTGACATTCTGAACCTGAACTAATACCACACCACCTGTACCTCTTCATCTAGGGTAATCCTTTTGTTTGTGCTCAGTAGATCTACATTGTAAGCATGCTCCAAAAATCTACCAACAATCACCTGCATGTAATCTTCTACAATGCTGACATGTGATAGATATGAATCTCCTATTACCCGAAGTTGGTGCATTAGCTGTAGACCCCTTTGGCCTCGACTGTTGGCTTTGCCTAGCTGAAAAGGTTGGTTCTAAACCCCATGACTGGAAAAACCTAGGCATTGTCATCTAGGCCATGCTAATTGTCGATCTCCATGGTGGCTCTTCTATCCTCTTTCTCTTTGACCTATTGTCCACACTGATGGCCGAGGATACTAGTGTAGCAAAATCCTCAAGCTGAAGTGCAGTCACCATATTTCCAATATCATCATTAAGCCCATCCTTAAATCTACGACATCTGTCTGCCTCATCAGTAATGATTCCAGTTGCATATTTACAGTTTGGTGAATTCCATCTCGTATTCGACCACTGACATGCTTCCGTTCTTCAAGTCTTGAAACTCCATTTTCTTTTCATTCACATAAACTCTAGGCACATATTTCTTGCTAAATTTTTCCTTGAAGAAATTCCATGAAGGTGGTTTCAGTGTCTGGGGCTTCAATAAGATTGATTTCCACCAATCATAGGCATGATCTTCTAGAAGGGACACTACATATCTAACCTTATGTTCCTCTGGACACTCGAGTTCCTCAAACACCTTTACTATCGATTCCATCCAAAACTCTAAAGCTGCTAGGTCATCCTCTCTCTTTCTCATAAAATCTATGGCCCCATATTTTCTCAGTTTATCAATCAGGGGTTTTGGCTGAGGTGGAGGAGGAGGTGGAGCTAGTTGTGGAATTGCTTGTACTATCCATTGCAACAAATTTGCTATTTGCTCCATAAGAGGCTTATGTCCTAAATTAGCTTGTCCCTCTACTCTCAGTAGAGCTACTACACTCGGCCCGAAATCTTTCACCGATAGAGGTTGTCTGAGATTGGCTGAGTCTGAAAGATTGTACTCAATTCATCTTATGAGAAATCATGTTCCGATCCCGAATCCATATCTACCTATAAACCATAAGAAGGGACCCAAATAAGATAATTGCAGCATTTTATGCATATGCATGAGACACACTTTCTAATTTACACCCACTGATTAAGAATCAATTAGCCTGAGCTCTGATACCACTAAATATAGCGCTCCCTTACCATACTACTTGATAATAGTGTATGAAAGTGCTACTAAGCTCATTTTTGTAAAAATAACAAATTCTCAAATTATTGTAATATATATATATTTTTTATTTTTGAGTTTATTATTAGCGGAATATTTATTACTATATTTCTATTTTTTCATATCATTGAAATATGGAAATAGTGATGTAAATATTTTGATTTAAAAGAACTCATTCATTAAACCATAATATTTAGAAATATATTTACAGTAATACCAAATATATAAATTACAAAATTCAATCCTTATAAATCCTACATGCCACAATTTTACATTAAGAGAAATTCTTAAAATTTAATTTTTGCAATAAAATTTCCAAAACATACAAAAACGAAATAGACTGCTGCAATTTGATCTTGGGGTTCCCCTTATCTTTGGTCACCCTAACATAACAACTATGTCTATTTATCTGTGCTTAAACTACTAGCTTAGTGATACGTTTGAGAACTATCCAATAATTACGTAAATATTTCTAAAATAAAATTTTAGAAACTACAATTAATTTACTAAGCATGCCAAATATTCAATTAATAGTAAAACTATTATCTTCATGCAAAAATATATAATTTATCAATTACAACATTTCATTTATTAAGCATGCTTGAAATTTTAACAATACAAGATATAAAATTTGAAATATCAATTTAATAATTTACATTTTTTTGTTATTTATTTGATAACCCACGACATCTTAGACCGGAACTAAACACTGGATACAGGATTTCTGATCTTCGGCAGTATACTCGGTGCCTACATAATTATTTTATAACTCGGCGTTTAACACCTACATATTCAATAACAACTCAACACCTTTTTGGTACCTACGTAATTTCGAACTCAGCACTATTTCTCAGTGCCTACGTAATTTCAAGTCAGCACTGTTTCTTAGTGCCTACATAAATTAAATCTCAGCATTATTTTCTAGTGCCTACATTTCTACCCCTTTATTGGCATGCCAACTTATCCTAATTTCTAGTTATCTACTTTATGTTATAGGACATAATTATATTTGTTACCTTTATTATTATTTACATAAATTATGTAGGGAACACTAATATAAATTCCATATAAATGCAATAATTTTCATTAAATATTTTACCACCTCATACTTACTCATTTAATCATTATAACTACAAGAAAAGCCTACTAATATATTTTTCTGTCATAAAATTCCACAATCAACACATTTTTACAAGCTATCCTATTCTAGACAATATTTTTGCCTTATATTTTCTTGTATTTTTCATCCATTTTTAGATGTAATTTGGACAAATCATCAAGTAAAAAATGTAGGTACATGTATTATCTTTAATTTCCAATTGAAATCACATTAAACCGAATTTGTTAGCAAAAGTTATGAATTTTCCTCTAAGCTATGTTCATTCCAATCTGCCCAGTATTTTACTGGATAGATTTCTACTTTATATTGCTCTATATTTTTTTATCCATATTTAGAAGGAATTTAGACAAGTGATCAACTAAAAAAATGTAGATACATGTCTTATTTTTAATTTCATAGAATCACATTAAACTAAATTTTGTAGCAAAAGTTATGAATGTTTTTCTAAGATACGTTCATTCCAATCTACATAGTATTTTACTTGACAGATTTCTAGTTCGAACTTTTAGTCCATTTTCACCTAATTGCATATATATTCAGGTCTAATGGTCTGAATGAAAGTTGAAGTCCTATATCTTAAATTTTCAACCCAATAAGAATCACTCAAAATGCATTTTCAGAACTCAAGTTATGACTAGACAAATAGTTACTGTTCATAAGAGGAAATTTCCAACACTTTAATTAATTCCTACAATTTCCATTTTCATGCATCAACCTCATATTCTAATTTTTATTTCAACATTTATGGCATTATTTAATCACCAATGAATTATCCAGAATTTCATACACAATTTCACAAACGTCACAAAATGAAAATCAACATTTTTCTATATTGATTTTTTGCCCAATGTACATACCTCACAAAATTCTCTCTTCACTTTTATCTTCTTCCTAGCTAGCTTTCTCTTTGCCCTTATTTCCTCTTTGATTTTGGTTCAAAGATTGTTCACTTCCTTGTCCTAACAACAAATTTTACACTAATCAAGCACTAAAGACACTAATCCACCCTTAATCACCATTAACATATTAATCATCCTAAATTACTAACTTTAATGGCAACTAACCCCAAAATTAAAGAAAAGAGAAGAAGAAATGTGAGAAGATGGAAAATCTAACCTCGCCTTTGAAGATCTTCAAATTGACCAAAGTCTTCTTTCTCGTTTTTTTCTCTTCTTTTCTTCTTTTCTCTTCCTTAGTTTTGCTCATTTTGTTTTACTTCTTTGATGATCTTGTCTTTATCCCACTTTTTCCCATATAATCTTAGCTTGATTAAAGAAAATAAAAGAAGAATAAATGGGTAAGAGGAAGGTCATGACAAAAGGAAAGAGAAAGGGAGAGAATTGAGTTTGATTAAGATGAGGAAAAAGAAGAATAAAGGCAAAAAGTGAAAGTTGACTTTTATAGTTGGATTAGATGAGTGGTTAGGATTAATTACATAATCAAAAGAATATTTCTTTCCCTAGATAAAGAATATTCCATTTTTATGCCTTCTTAAAATATCTGTGCCAAAAATACTGCAATTTTCAATTTTGTTCAGCAAAAAATTATTTTTTTCCAAATTTTAATTCCAAACTTCAAAATTCTCAATGAATAATATCCAAAATATTTTTCTCATATTTTATTATTATTTTAATTTTTTTCTTTCATATTCGAATTTAGACTCTGATTAGTTCGGCATGCCAGATTTCGATCAATCGCGACTGTGACATAAATTATCGGGCATTACAGGTTGACCTTTGAAAGGCAAGATTGGCAAACTTGTTTCAATTCTATGTCTATTACTAGTGATAGTGAGATTTTGTTATGCCATTATAGTTTAGGACATCCTAATTTTCAATATTTAAAACATTCAATAATGGCAAAGAATATCTCAACAATTTGTTAGGGAATTTTTTTTTTCTGAAAAAGGAATTATTCACTAAATCTCGTATAGTAATATACCTTAACAAAATGGAGTGGTTGAAAGAAAAAACAAACATCTTCTTAAAATGGTTAGGGCTATGGTCTTTGCATGTAATGCTCGATAATTTATACCACAGTTGCAGTTGATCGAAATTCAGCTTGCCGAACCGATCGGGGTCTAAATTTGAATATGAAAGAAAAAAATTAAAATGATAATAAAATATGAGAAAAATATTTTGGATATTATTAATTTAGAATTTTGAAGTTCGGAATTAAAAAACTAAAATTTAGAAAAAAATAATTTCTCGCTGAATGAAATTGAAAATTTCAGTGTTTTTGGCATAGATATTTTAAGAAGGCATAAAAATGGAATATTCATTATCCAAGGAAAGGAATATTCTTTGGATTAAAATAAAGTAAGAGTTATTTAAATTAATGGACCAATGAGGGACAAGATTATCTAATTAATCCTAACCACCTACCTAATCTAATTATAAAAGTCAACTTTCACCTTTTTGCCTTAATTCTTCTTCTTCCTCATCTTAAACAGACCAAAAGCTCTCTTTTTTCTTCTCCTTTTTGCCATGAGCTCTTCCTCCCCCATTTATTCTTTTTTTCCCTTCAATCAAGCTAAAATTAGATGGAAAAAAGGCTAGATTAAGGCAAGATCATCAAGGAAATGGAGCAAAGTAAGCAAAACTAAGGAAAAGGAAGGATGAAAGGAAGAGAAAAAGAGAAGGAAGAGGTTAGATCTTCCATCTTCTCACTTTTCTTCTTCTTTTTCTTTGATTTTGGGGTTAGTTACCATTAAAGTTAGTAATTTAGGGTGATTATTATGTTAATGGTGATTAAGGGTGGATTAGTGTGATTAGTGCTTGATTAGTGTGAAATTTATTGTTAGGCCAAGAAGGTGAACAATCTTTGAACCATAATCAATTAGGAAGTAAGGGAAAGGAGAAATCTAACTAGAAAGAGGAGAAAAGTGAAGAGAAGTAGATTTTGTGAGGTACATTTGACAAAAATTCAATATGGAAAACGTTAATTTTGATTTTGTGATGTTTGTGTAATTGTGTATCAAATTCTTGATATTTTGATTGAGTGATGAATTGGTGATTAAATGATGTCATGAATTTGAAAATACAAATTAGAATACGAGATTGATGCATGAAGATAGAAATTGTAGGAATTAATTGAAGTGCTGAAAAATTTGTCTTATATACAGTGTCTAGTTTTCTAGTCATAACTTGAGTTTTGGAATTGATTTTTGAGTGATTATTATTGGGTTGGAATTCAACTTTCATTTAGACTATTATACTTGAATATGTCTGAAATTAAGTGAAAAATAGACTCAAAGTTCGAACTAGAAATCTATCCAATAAAATACTGAGCAGATTGAAATGAACGTATTTTAGAGAAAAATTCATAACTTTTGCTACAAAATTTGGTTTAGTATTATTCCAATTGGAAATTAAAGAAAAGACATGTACCTACATTTTGTTAGTTGATCACTTGTCCAAATTCTATTTAAAAATGGATGAAAAATACAGGGTAATATAATGCAGAAATGCTGTCCAGAATAGGGCAACTTGCATATATGTAATGATTGTGGAAGTTTGTGATAGAAAAATATATTATTTAATTTTTTTTATAGTTATAATGATTAAATGAGCAATTATAAGGTTGTGAAATATTTAATGGGAATTATTGCATTTATATGGAATTTATATTAGTGTTACCTAGATCATTTATGTAGATAAAAATAAAGGTAACAAATATAATTAAGCCCTATAACATCTAGTCGAGAATTAGAAATTAGAATAAGTTGGCATGCCAATAAAAGGGTAGAAATATAGGTACTAGAAAATAGTTCTGAGATTTAATTTACGTAGGCACTAAGAAATAGTGCTGAGTTCGAAATTATATAAGCACCAAAAATGTGCTGAGTTGTTATTGAAAATGTAGGCATTAAACGCCGAGTTATAACATAATAATGTAGGTGCCGAGTATACTATCGGAGAGCAGAAACCCTATATCTAGTGTTTAGTTCTGGTTTAAGATATTGTGGGCTATCAAATAAATAACAAAAAAATGTAAATTATTAAATTGATATTTTAAATTGTATATCTTGTATTGTTAAACAATTTTCAAGCATGCTAAATGAATGAAATGTTATAATTGATGAATTGTATATTTTTGCATGATGTAAATAGTTTTGGTACTATTTAAATATTTTGGTATGTTTAGTAAATTAATTACAGTTTCTAAAATTTTACTTTAAAAATATTTATATAATTATTAGATAGTTGCCAAATGTACCACTAAGCTAGTAGCTTAGCGCAGATAAATAGAAATAGCTGTTGCATTAAGGCGACCGAAAATAAGAGGAACTCAAAGATCAAATTGTAGCAGTTTATTTTCTTTTTGTATGTTTTGGAAATTGTATTGTAAAAATTAAATTTTAAGAATTTCTTTTGATGTAAATTGTGGCATGTAGGATTTATAAGGAGTGAATTTTGCAATTAATATATTTGGTATTATTGTAAATATATTTCTAAATATTATGGTTTAATGAATGAATTCTTTTAAATCAAAATATTTTCATCACAAGTTCTATATTTAAATGATATAAAAAAATATAGTAATAAATATTCTGCTAATAATAAACTCGAAAAAAAAATACAATAATTTGAGTATTGGTTTTTACAAAAAAAAAGAGATTAGTAGCACTTTTATACACTATTAACGACTAGTAGGGTAAAGGAGCGCTATATTGCAAGTAAAGTGCCTAAATATCTTTTGGGGGAAGCAGTTTTAATAACCACTTATTTGATTAATAGACTTCCTAAATGAATTTTGGATTTCAAAACACCTATCAAAGTTTTAATTGAATGTTTTCCAGATATTTGACTAATAACTGATATTCATTTAAAATTTTTGGTAGCATGATATTTGTTCATAATCACGACCTATAAAGGTCAAAATTTTATCTAAGGTCTTATAAATGCGTCTTTATTGGTTATCTCACTAATCAAATAGGTTAAAAGTATTTTGATCCAATTTTATGGAAATTATTTGTGTCCATGGATATCGTTTTTTTTTTATAAGGAACTTCTTACTATAGTAACTCCCATATTCAGGGGGAGAGTAACACTAGTAAAGATGGTTTTTTAGATAGTTCTAATTTAACTGTTGATTTTTTCCATGATGATGGGATCTTGATGATGTTTCTCATAATCAATCATTGGGTTCCATCTCAAAATAACAATAACAAAGTGACAGAAATAGAAGGAAAACGATATAAAGGTCTTGTTTATTGAAAATAATATTTATCACAAAAAAGGCAGATCATGGTTCCGCTAGCACACTAATAGTCTAATCAAAGGTTGAATTTTGATGTCACAATGAATATTTTGAAGTGTTGGAAAATATTTCTTTAAGTAACTTTGAGTCTAATTCTTCCATCAAACTGATGATCTCCCTATTGCTTTTATAAAAGGTGTAAGATCTTACAGAAAGCATCCTTTGTCCAATTTTGTATCTTATAACAATATTTCTCCTTCTTATCATGCCTTTATTTCCAAGATATCTAGTGTTTCTATTCCTAACAATATTCAGAAAGCTCTCAAGGTTCCCGTGTGGAGAAAAGTTATTTTTAAGGAGATGAGAGCCTTGGAGAAGAATGCTATTTGGCAGAAAATGAATTTACCAAATGGAAAAATTGTGGTTGGGTGTATGTGGGTGTTTATCCTAAAGTATAATGTAGATGGATCCTTGGAAAGATACAAGGCACAATTAGTAGCTGAAGGCTATACACTCAGAGATATGGAGTATACTAGTCAAAGACTTTTTCTTTGGTAGCCAAGTCGAATACAATTCATGTCCTTTATCTGTTGTAGCAAATCTTAACCGACCATTGAATCAACTTCATGTAAAACATGCATTTTTGAATGGGGATTTGAAGGAAGAGGTTTACATGAAACCTCAACATGGTTTTACCCGATTGAAAAAATCCTTATATGGACTCAAATAGTTCCCTAGAGTCTAGTTTGAAAATGTTGAGAAATAACAAATTTAACAAGTGCAAGCAATGCTTGAACTTTTCAATAGTAATTGGCTTGGTCAACATATTAGCTACATTCTCAAAAATATGAATCTTGAGTAACAATATTTGACCAGATGCAATCAACTCTCTAATCTTGTGAAATCTCACATCAATATACTTTGTTCTAGCATGATACACCTGGTTCTTTTCCAAATAAATGGCACTCTGACTATCACAATAATTAATTTTACAAAATAATCATCCTTAATCATTCCCAGATCAGATTATAGTGTCAAAATACAGAGATTACTTATGTTTGACACTTCTCCAAGTTCAGTTCATAAGGCAATCAAAAATAGAGCAAAATATACTGCTGTAATATACCTCTAATAGCTCTAAATAATACAATAACCATGGAAAAAAATTTCTTACCATGAACAAATATATTAAGAGTGATTTTGATGCAAAGCTAGAGTGAAATCATGAAGAATTGGGATTTTTATTAGGAGAAAGGGAAGGGATGATGATGATGATGATGATATATAGAAGAGTGTAAAAGCTAGGCTAAAATGGGGCAAATGAAGTCTTAATTTACTTCAACCTTCTTATCTCAATTTTCTTCTTCTTTTTTTTTCGGTGTTTTTTTTCTTTTTTAACGTTTTATTATTACTATTACTATAACTACTACTACTACTACTACTACTACTATTATTATTATTATTATTATTATTATTATTATTATTATTATTATTATTATTATTATTATTATTATTTTCACACATTTATTTATATCTAATCCCCTTAATTTTTACCTAAAGTACAATTTAATTATGTGGTCTAATTTAATCAAATTTATCATGTCAATCAATTTAATTTATTTTAATTTATAATTTAGTCATTTATTCCATCTATTTTAATCTTTATTGTCTATCATGTGTTTTCTATGTATACCACATACTTATTTTAACTTAGACTAATTAGTGGGCATTACAGTAATGCTTTACAAATTAGTTTCAATCAACAAAACATTGGAAATGGATAACTTAGCTTTAGTAACTCAGAGGTTTCAGGAGGAAGAAAAGAATGATGGTAAGCGACCATGGTGTGATCATTGCAAGCACCCATGGCACATGTGAGAAACATGTTGGAAATTTCATGGCAAGCCTAAAAATCTAAAAAGGAAGTCTGGTGGAGGGGGACATGCACTCTATGTTAATGTCTCAGATTAGGAGCAATAGTTTTCTTCAAGTTAATTTCCTTTCACTAAAGGACAGATAGACCGACTGTTAGGAGCTTCTTGAGTCTCAACAAATTCCTTCCTGTTCTTTGGCTTATAAACGTAATTACTTGCAAGCTGCTCTCTTAAGTGTCCATTTTAATCATACTTGGATTATTGATTTAGGTGCAACAAACTATATGATAGGATCGTCAATTTTTTTTTTCATATCGCCCTTGTGCAGATAATCAAAAATTAAGGTTCCATATGACTTTTTCAACCATTACAGGAAAAAAGGTCTATTGTAGTGTCTTCATCACTTACACTTTATGATATTCTTCATGTCCCTAAACTTTCTTATAATCTATGAGTAAGTTAATCCGTGATCGAAATTGTTAAACTCATTTTTTTCTAACTCACTGTGTATTTTAGAATTTGACATCAGGGAGGATGATTGACAATGCTAAATAGAGTTGATGACTCTATTCCTTTGATTGTGGATCTTAATCGGGATGACAATCCCTACCAATAAGTACCTGGTTTAAATATATTTTTGTTTCCAATAATGATATTATGTTATAACATTTTAGATTAGGTCACCAAAGTTTTAGATATTTAAAACATTTATTTCTGAATTTATTTTGTAATAAAGATCCATCTTTGTTTCATTGTTAAATATGTGAATTTGCAAAATATCACCATGCTTCTTTTCCTTCACAACCATAGAAACCATCAAAACTGTTGAACCTTGAGGGGTATTTCCATCATTTTGATACTAACAAATAAAATAGCAATAATCTATTTAACATACTTGTTTTCTAAGTTCATTGAATAGGGTATGGAACATGATAGCAAGAATGGAGAATGGAAGACTAACCTTAAAAAGACAAAAATTGAAGAAATAGCATGTTCACGCCCGTGACCTTATATGTCACACTCATGATGAAGCTTAGCGCCAACTATCCAATATTTAAAGTTCATGACCACGAAGAATGATAGTCACGACCGTGAATGATCACATTAGTCATGACCGTGAAAGAAAATCATGCCTGTGAGAAGACAACTAATTCCTCCAGAGAGTTTCACGGCCAAAGTCACTACTTGGACCATGGCTAGGAAGGATGTTCACGCCCGTGAATATATAATGTCACGCCTATGATCAAACACTTCAAATCCTTCCAGATTGCTTCACGGCCAAAGTCACCACTCAAGTCATGGCTTAGAAGAACAGTCACGACCATGACACTCATACTCACAACCGTGAAGGAGGAAAGAGAAACATGTCAGGCGTGAAAATAAGAGTTGGTGCAATGACTATTTATGAATTAAATGCAACCAAATGACTATAATTCACCATGGAAGTATAAATGCAAGTCATTTATAAATCCAGAACAAGAGAATAGCTAATACTTCTAATAAAAATATTGTTGTAAACCATTTGTGCTAATACTTTCAAAACAAACATTTATTCTCTGTAAAAATCTTTTTGCTCATTATTCTCTAAGCATTATAGATTTATAAGTGTTTCTCTTTGTAATCTACTACTCAAATGAGTTTGGGTATTTTGGGTTAAGAGTAGAACAATTGTAAGGGTTATTTGTGTGAGCCTTTAAAACACAAGGAATTGGTTTATTGTGTGAGCCATTAAAACACAAGGGATTTTTGGGTTAGGTGTGATCCATTGTTAGAAACACCATAGTTGGGAGTGAGCTTGTAAACCTCCATTGTAACACTTAATGTGTTAGTGAAACTCCCAATTGAGATTGGGGAGAGGAGTAGGGTTTGTTAACACCCGAACCTCTATAAAAATTCCTGTGTGAAATCTTCCTATCCCTACTCAACTTAACTTTTCTTTCCACACTTAAAGTTAAAATTTTTAATATCCAATTCAACCCTCCTTCTTGGTTCAATATCTGGGCAACAATTGGCATCAGAGCTTAGTCTAGCATCAAAGCCTAAATAGCACTAACAAAAATCAAGATATGGCCAATGAAGGATTTCAAAGTCTCAAGCCTTACTTTGATGGAGCAAATTATGCTTATTGGAAGTTTCGGATGGAGACATATCTGGATACTGAAGGAATTGAAGTCTAGGATGTTGTTCGGGAAGAATGGACACCATTAACTAGAAGAGGAGTTGATGGTGAAGAAGAAATCTTGTCAAGAGATGATTGAACAAAGCCTCAAAGAATAGCAAAATTCAAAAACAAGAAAGCAATGAAAATTCTCTCAAGCTCATTATCCATTGAGGAATGTGGCAGAATACAACACTTCCCAACTGCTTACAGCATGTGGAAAAAATTGGAAAACTATCATGAAGGAACAAAGCGAGTTAAATCCAAGAATATTCAACTTCTTACTTCAAAGTATGAGCTATTCAAGATGAAATCCAATGAGTCAATTACTGACATGACCAACCATCTTCATGGTTGAACCATCATTAAGAGCCTCATCAATATTTTTAGGCTCAATTGGAGAGACAAAAGCAAGGTTAGAATCTAAGAGTTTGAGATGAGATCTAGTACTTACACCCTTAGTAGGATCACCAATGATTTGTTCCTTGGGGTGATTCTTTATCATTTTCAATTCCTTTGGAAGCTCTTGGTTGTCTTGCTCTCGTTTGAGGTAGAGAGACATCTTGTTGTTGTTTCTCTTGATCATCATCATCAATCTCATGATCAAGATCAAGCTTTTCATTGTACGTACAATATCATCAAGAACACTACCTTTCACAAGATCAAGCTTACTAGATTCATCAAAAACAACATGCATAGACTCTTCAACAACTAAAGACCTTTTATTAAAGACTATATAAGCTTTGCTAGTTGTAGAGCATCCTAAGAAGATACCTTCATCAGATTTAGAGGCAAATTTTCCAAGGTTGTCCTTGGTGTTGAATATAAAGCACTTGCATCCAAATACTCTAAAGTAAGGTATCATGAGTTTTCTTCCATTCCATAGCCCAAAAGAAGTTCTGTTTAAAAGTGGTCTTTGGAAAACACAATTTGAAATATAACATGCAATATTAGTGCCTTCGGCCCAAAAGTAGGTTGGCAAAACATACTCATTGAGCATTGTTCAAGCCATTTCAATTAAAGTTTAATTTTTTTCTTTTTACTACCCCATTTTGTTGAGGTGTCCTAGGAGTTGAAAAATTGTGTGAAATATCATATTCTAACAAAAAGTTTTCAAATTTTTCATTGTCAAATTATTTGCCATGACCTCTTCTTATTTTGGAAATAAAATAGCCCTTTTCATTTTGAACTCTTTTAGTAAAATTTTTGAAAGTTTCAAAAGCATCACTCTTTTGAGCTAAGAAAATTACCCAAGTGAATCTAGAGTAATAATCAACAATGACAAAAGCATAGTGTTTACCTCATAAACTTGCAACTCTAGTAGGTCCAAAAAGATCTAAATGCAAAAGTTGTAGAGGTTTAAAGGCACTTACTAGATTTTGGATTTGAAGGATGACTTTTGTTGTTTTCCTCTTTGGCAAGGTTCACATGTCTCATCCTTTTCAAATTTCACTTTTGAAAGTCCACTCACTAGCTCTCATTTGCTAATGCTTTGAATTAATTACATGCTTGCATGACTAAGCCTTCTATGCCATAGCCAATATTCATCACTAATAAATATAAGACACTTAGAGGAAATGTTAGATAGTTTATGTAAGTATTGACATCTCTATCTCCTTTGAATATCTCTTGGCCAATTAAAGTGGTTACAAGACATTCATTTGAGGTAAAGATAACTTGGTTTCCCTTATCACATAATTGACTTACACTTAACAAATTATGTTTCAAACCATCAATAAGCAAAACATCATCAATAAAAAGTTGTACTATTAATGGCAATAGAGCTAATGCCAATTACCTTACACTTAGCATTGTTCCCAAAGGTTACCTTACCACCATCAATTCCTTTAATGTGATAGAAAAGTTCTTTGTTTCCGGTCATATGCCTTGAGCATCCACTATCTGTTAGAGGAGTGCTCTAAAGGCAATCACCTTTAGCAATTATTGTACAAATTTATTTGATTAATAAAAGACTTTTTCATTAATTTGATGTTCATTTGATATATGAATTGATAAGTGGTCTTAAATCAATTAATGAAGTCCTTGATACATAACATAGCATGAAGGAAATCATGATGAGATCATGATATTGAGATTCTTATCATGTGTAATTATGTTAGTATCAAAATTATCCCTAGTCATAGGATTAATGAGATGGGACATTATTAATCCAGATAGACTAGCACATGTTACACTTCTTGATTGGATCGAGTAGTAGATCTCATAATCTATAAACATGAGATGTTTAGAGTTAACATGTGGATGCTTGCTAAGTGTAGCTAAGTACATTGGATGACCAACTATGAGACAATCATATGGATAATATATTCCAATGTCAATAATAGTCTCATCATAGCAATGGTGCAAGTATCCTTAGACTTAAGGTACTCAAGGATATCTTGAATATTGATTCTGTCTTTTGACACTATTCCTTGTTGTCTCAGAGAGGTAGCTCATAGGGTGGTGATTGGATGCAGCTTGAGGTATTCGAAGGTAATTGGGTAAACAATAAAGGATTCACCACTCTTGATAGAAGGAGTGTATACCTATGGCCTCTTGTCGTGGTCATTACTCAGGAATTTCTGGCTGGAGTGGAAATGTCATAAAGATAGTCTTTAATGACATATCTAATAGAGTAATGAGCCTCAAGGACAAGAACTAACATTACTTGGATTAGATGTGATGTAGTTATTCACATTTTGTGCTTAACTATAGGATGAACCAAATCTCTACCACTATTCCTAAGCTGATTAACTTGCTTAAAATAGCTGAGCCATCTGTCAAGAAGGATAGTAAGGTTGTGATGCTAGTGGACTCTTCAAGTTCTAAAAGGAAGAACCTTAAGAAGAAGAAGAAGTCCATGAAGCCTAAGGGAGGCATGGCCAAGAAGAAGGACAAGGAGATTGCTCCAAAAGGGACATGCTTCCATTGTGGCAAGGATGGCCATTGGAAGAGAAACTGAAAGGCTTATTTGGAGTCCTTGAAGAAGAAGGCATCTAATGCCCCATCTACTTCAGGTATTTTTGTCATTGAAATTAATACTTTTTCCAATAATAATATATGGGTATTAGATACCAATTGTGGCTCACACATATGCACTGATATGCAGGGCCTAAGGAACAGTAGACAGCTCAATAAGGGAGAGTCAGACCTACGCGTTGGAAAAGGAGCAAAGGTTGCTACATTAGCTAAAGGAACATATGTATTGACCCTTCCTAGTGGGCTTATATTAAATTTGGATAATTGCTATTATGTACCTGTTTTGATAAAAACATTATTTCTGTTTCAAGTCTAAATAAAGATGGTTTCCTTTTAGCTTTTATTAACAATTGTTGTTCTATTATGTTGAATGGAATTCTTTATGGTAATGGTACATTATGCAATGGAATATACATATTAGATGTGTCAAATCCAATTTTAAACATCAATGATAATAAAAGGCAAAAACAAGATATGTTGAAATCATCTTATTTATGGCATTGTCGTCTTGGTCATATAAGTGAGAAACGCATGGCTAAGCTACACAAAAGTGGTAGTTTGGGGTCATTTGATTATGAATCATATGACACATGTGAATCTTGTTTACTAGGAAAGATGACTAAATTACCCTTTAAGGGAAAGGGTGAACGTGCTAATGGACTTTTCGACTTAATACATTTAGATGTATGTGGTCCAATGTCTACACACGCTAGAGGTAGTTTCATCTACTTCATTACTTTTATTGATGACTACTCACAATATGGATACATGTATCTTATGAGATACAAATCTGAAGCTTTTGAAAAGTTCAAAGAATTTAGAAATGAAGTAGAGAAACAACTTGGCAAAAGTATTAAAACACTTCGATCAGATCGAAGAGGTGAATACTTGAGTCAAGAGTTTCTAGATTATCTTAGGGATAATGGAATTTTATCTCAATGGACTCCACCTTACATGCCACAACACAATGGTGTGGCTGAAAGAAAAAACCGAACCTTGTTAGACATGGTAAGGTCTATGATGAGTTTTGTGGAATTGCTTAAATTCTTTTGGGGTTATGCACTAGAGACCACCATTTATATATTAAATGGAGTTCCTTCAAAGTCAGTTGATGTTACTCCATATGAGATATGGTATAACAAGAGGTCCACATTTTCTTACATGAGAATTTGGGGTTTTCCTGCTTATGTGAATCGGACAATGTCAGATAAGCTAGAAGCTAAGTTTGACCGATGTCTGTTTGTGGGATATCCAAAAGCATCATATGGATATCAATTTTACCACCCCTTGGAACAAAAGGTTTTTGTTTCAAGACATGCTATCTTTTTAGAGAGAGAATTCCTTCTAAAAAGAGATAGTGGGAGCAAAATTGAACTTGAGAAAGTTCAAGATGCTCAAACAAAAGCTGATCAACTGCCTAAACTCGAGCTTGTTACTCATACAGATGATATAACAGCTCAACCTTCTGAAGCACAAGAGCTTCATAGTTCAAGTAGGATACGTATTGTTCCAGAGAGATATGAATTTCTCATTAGTGAATAGAACGACATATTGCTCATAGAAAATGATGAACCTACAACCTATGAAGAGCTTATGAATAGTTCAAAATCTGACAAATGGCTTCAAGCCATGAAATCAGAAATGGATTCCATGTATGAAAACCAAATATTGACTTTGGTTGACCCACCCGAAGGAATAAAGCCTATAGGGTGCAAGTGGGTTTTCAAAAAGAAAACTGACATGGATGGTAATGTG
Organism: Triadica sebifera; assembly: GCA_023653625.1. Lineage (NCBI taxonomy): Eukaryota > Viridiplantae > Streptophyta > Magnoliopsida > Malpighiales > Euphorbiaceae > Triadica > Triadica sebifera. The sequence goes on along the minus strand of CM042903.1, from coordinate 10,028,347 downwards.
ATTACCTATAAAGCTAGACTTGTTGCTAAAGGTTATCATCAAAGACAAGGAATTGACTACGATGAAACTTTTAGCCCAGTAGCTATGCTTAAATCCATAAGGATACTCCTAGCCATTACTACTCATTATGATTATGAGATATGACAAATGGATGTGAAAATAGCTTTCCTTAATGGAAATTTGACTGAGGATGTGTACATGACACAACCAGAAGGTTTTATTATCCAAAGATGGCAAAAAGGTATGTAAGCTTCAAAGATCCATTTATGGATTAAAGCAAGCATCCAGGAGTTGGAATATTAGGTTTGATGAGACAATCAAACAATTTAGTTTTTTACAAAATCCGGATGAACGTTGTGTTTACAAGAAGGTTAGTGGGAGTGCAATCGTATTTCTTGTGTTATATGTAGATGACATATTATTAATGGGAAATGATGTCTCAGCCTTACAATCAGTCAAAATTTGGTTATCCAAGAATTTCTCTATGAAAGACCTTGGAGAAGCAGTCTATATTTTAGGGATAAAGATCTATAGAGATAGATCTAAAAGATTGCTTGGTCTTTCACAGTCTACATACATATATAAGTTGCTAAAGAGGTTTAGCATGGAGCAGTCCAAAAGGGGATATATTCCCATGACCTATGGGATTACTCTCTCAAAGTCTTTGTGTCCAAAGACACAAGATGAGAGGACACACATGAGTTTGATTCCATATGCTTCAGCTATAGGATCAATCATGTACGCTATGATATGTACAAGACTTGATGTATCATATGCTCTAAGTGTCACGAGTAGATACCAATCGGACCCTGGTGAGGGTCATTGGGTGGCTGTCAAGAATATCCTTAAGTACTTAAAAAGAACTAAGGATGTATTTTTGTTATATGGAGATGGAAATCTTACTGTGAGTGGGTATACCGATGCTAGCTTCCAATTTGACAAGGATGACTCAAAATCTCAGTCAGGTTATATATTCACAATAAATGGTAGAGCAGTTAGTTGGAAGAGTTCCAAACAGGAAACGACTGCTGATTCCACAAACGAAGCAAAGTACATTGCAGCTTCTGAAGCAGCAAAGGAAGAAGTTTGGATAAAGAAATTCATCACAGAACTTGGAGTGGTTCCCAGCATTATTGATCCAATACAATTGTATTGTGATAATAATGGAGCTATTGCGCAAGCAAAGGAGCCATGGTCTCATCAGAGATCCAAAAATGTACTAAGAATATACCATTTGATTAGAGAAATCATTGGTAGGAATGATGTAAAGATAGCAAGAGTGGCCACTGATCAGAATATTGCTGATCCTTTAACTAAGCCACTTCCCCAAAAGAAATATGATTCTCATGTACTCATCTATGGAATTAAATACAAAGGCGATTGGCTTTAGTGCAAGTGGGAGCTTGTTAGAGGAGTGCTCTAAAGGCAATCACCTTTTGTACTTATTGTACAAATTTATTTGATTAATAAAAGGTTTTTTCATTAATTTGAGGTTCATTTGATATATGAATTGATAAGTGATCTTAAATCAATTAATGAAGTCCTTGATACATAACATAGCATGAAGGAAATCATGATGAGATCATGATATTGAGATTCTTATCATGTGTAATTATGTTAATATCAAAATTATCCCTAGTCATAGGATTAATGAGATGAGACATTATTAATCCAGATAGACTAGCACATGTTACACTCTTTGATTGGATCGAGTAGTAGATCTCATCATCTATGAACATGAGATGTTTAGAGTTAACATGTGGATGTTTGCTAAGTGTAGCTCAGTACATTAGATGACCAAATATGAGACAATCATATGGATAATCTATTCAAATGTCAATGATAGTCTCATCATAGCAATGGTGCAAGTATCTTTAGACTTGAGGTACTCAAAGATATCTTGAATATTGATTATGTAATTTGACACTATTCCTTGTTGCCTCAGAGAGGTAGCTCATAGGGTGGTGATTGGATACAACTAGAGGTATTCGAAGGTAATTGGGTAGCCAACAAAGGATTCACCACTCTTGATAGAAGAAGTGTATACCCATGGCCTCTTGTCATGGTCATTACTCAGGAATCTCTGGCTGGAGTGGAAATGTCATAAAGATAGTCTTCAATGACATATCTAATAGAGTAATGAGCCTCAAGGACAAGAACTAACATTACTTGGACTAGACATGATGTAGTCAGTCTAGTGGGAGTTGACACATGTCCATACTCTGAACCAAGTGGGGTATAGAATGGTGAAAGGAATAATTGCATAGAAATTGTCTATGGAAAGGTTCGTAGTCAAAACACTGACGTTTCGGTCAATTGGGGGTCATGATATGTTGCTGGATACCACTCATGGCCTGTTTAAATTAATTGTTAATTTAAGTGACCAACATAACCGAGAACCTAATGGGTCACAGGCATTGAAGATATGGAGAATGAGTAAAATGGTCTTCGATAGGATCCAAAATATGAGAGAATTATTTTAGGATGGATCGCGATGAGATCGCACGGAAAAATCATTCGGGAGTGTCATGGGCCCGTACGGGCCCGCACGGGCTAGGCAGGCTGTTGGCCTGCCCAGCAACAGCCCGCAGCAGGCCCAGCATGCCTGCTGCCTCCCACCCGTTGGCCAACTACAGTTTTTGGCCTTAATTAGGCCAATTATGGCCAAATACTATTCATTTGTTTTCATTTTCTCCATCTTTGACTTTTTATCTTATTTTTGAATTTGATTCAAGTAGAAAATACATCAAATGGTAGAAAATAGACATGAAAATATTTTTTTGTGAAAAAAATATTTTTAAGACAACAAAAATTCTCTCAATAACACTTTCAAAGCTAACACTTTGAATTTGTTCAAACCATTTCTCTTGATATATGCATTTGTAACTAAGTATTCATCAATCATTGCATCTTTATCACATATACCAAATATATATCACATATATACCACATATTCCATGCATATACTTCACATGTACTATACATCATGTATACCAAACATACATCTCAAATATACCATACATTTGCCACTTATATATCACAAATTATCCATCATCTTATTAAAAAGTCAAATCATGAAAATCATATGAATCACATAACCATAAATTATCTCACACATCACGTAGTAAGAAATATTCATATACACTAAAGAAATCGTTTGATAACTATACTCACCTTTGCCCTTTGCTTCCGATCCTTAACTTATTGTTTATCTCATTCTTGTAGGTATTCAATATGTTGTGAGCCTAATATAAAAATATAATCCATTAATTTATGACTAGAAAAACTTAATGTGGCTTAAATAAATTAATGTGCATAGTTCATATATATAGTTAGGGTTTTTCTGATGGGGCAGTGTGACCTTATGACACTGATTAGCCAATACCTTTTCCTATAATTCTCCAATTTATGTGATTCTTATTCCTAATTAAAACTAACATACAATTATATAACATACTCAAATTTCATACAAATTGGAGCATTGTACAATTATTGTTCGAATTTCCAATTGTGTTCTATTTTCTGCCCTTTGGCAGTGTTAGGGTACCAAATTTGATCCTTCATATCTTACAATCTGTATCTCATATTAAAATGAAACTTGGTAGCCATTTAGATAGGTTAAAATTAAAAATTTTATATTTTTAAAACTTTTATCAATTATGTCTCTAAGGTCCTCAAATTATAAGAAATATTTCACTGGTCCAGAATAAAGTTGGCTTCTGGACCAGCATAACTTGTGAAGGGCCTATCTCACTCTATGCATAACATATTAAGGTAATAATTATACCAAAATTTAGCTAAGCCAAAAATATATAACTTTAATGCTTTGATAATGTATATAATCAATCTCTAAGCAGCTTAAAATGGCCAAATAATTTGTTGGATTTTCCCAAGGCACTGTGTAGGCAATTCAAATTGTAGAACAGTCATGGTTTCATTCACTATAACTCAACATCCACAAGAAATATGAACCTAAAATTTGGTATAAATATATATAACAAATATATCTACGACTTTTATGTTTGGACTACACTACAATACTGGCTCTATCATATTCAAAACCAAAGAACATAGTAGCTAACTCAGCTAGGGTTCACACCCAGACAAGTTCCAATAAGATGCCAATATCTTTTCACACACATAAAATTTTGAAAACATATTTATATATAAATAAACCTAAGACATAAAGAAACAACTTTCATGTTTTAAAATTTTCAAGAATTAGTCTCTATTAGTATCGAAATTGTGGTGTAAAATATTGATTCAACTTAACCCTAATAGCTCAAACAACACTAGAACAATGGAGAGAATGTTACTTACCAAGAACGAACTTGAAAGAGATCAATTTGCTGCAAAACCTAAGTGAAATAAGGAAGAAAATAAGGCTAAATGGTGGAAGAAGGAGAAGAAACGAACCTGCAGTGAGGGAGGCAAAATGGTGAGGAGGAAGATAAGGTCCACCTCCCACCACCTCACTTTTGTCCTTTTCCCCTTTTTTTGTCTTCCTTTCTTTTCTTTTTCTTTTTCCTTTGTTTCTTTTCATTTTCACTTCATTAATTCAACCTAATAATTTTATTCATATAAATTTCAATTTCATGTCACCCTCAACCAAATTATAAAATGGGCACATGCGTTCAACACAATTGCAAAATACTCAAACACGTAGCTAGTGCGTGTTGTGAACTTGTCCCTATAAAAATACATAAAAAGAGCATGTGTTAAATTTAAATATATGCAAATGCATATATCCAATTGAAATGCTTGTAAAAATGTATATGTTGGAAGTCAAGGATGTTACATATGTGTTGACAATTGAGCAAGAGTTGTTGCATTAGCTATAGGAACTTATGTATTGACACTCCCAAGTGGGCTTGTTTTAGAATTAGACAATTTTAATTATGTTCTTGTAACATCCAGAGATTTAGGCCTCGATTGCGTGTGGCCATAGTGGGGTGCACTGGTTCAATCGGAGTCGAAATTTGAACCCATAAAAAAATGACTAATAATAAGAGAAAATAATTAAGGGTATTATCATTTGGGAATTAAAAATATTAGTGCTAGAATTAGAAAAAAATAAAATTTCCTGTGGACAAAATTGGTATTATGGCAATTGTTGGGGGAAAAAGTATGAAGATGGAGGAAGATGTGGCAAATAATGAATTTCTCAAAGTTTAAATGTTAATCAAGATTAATTAAGTTAATGAACCAATGAAGATTAGGATTAATTTTAATTAGTGGGACCCATTCTTTAATCACAGTATAAAAGTCAAAAATGGGAGGAATTCTCCATTATTTCACCAAAATATCTAACTTACCTTCTTCTTCCTCTGTCCCACCTTTGGCCGTCCACCTTAGTCCCTCCATAAGCCACCATTTTTCTTCAATCCAAGCTTGAAAAAGAGAGAAAAAAAATAGTTTTGAGAGAGAAAAAATTCAAAATTTAAGAGTTCTTACCATAAAGGGGATAAAAGAGCAAGAAGGAAGGAAGAAAGAAGAAAAGGAAAGGGAGAAATTCTAGGGGGAATTTCGGCCCACCTTGGAGAACCCTTAAGGCGAGTTTATTCTTCTTAAATTCAACATTTTTCCTTCCATTTGACACACATAAGGATGATAGATATGATTAGGTTTGATAGATTGAGGTTATATTGCAAGATTGGAACTAGAAATTTAAAGTTTGCAACTAGTTGATGAAAGTGTAGTCAAATTTTGAATTAATGATAATTGATGTTAGTTAATTATTTTATGACTTAAAAATTAGAGAAAGGTAAATTTAATGGAGGAATGAGGGGCTCCCTTGGTTAAGTTAATTTGAGGAAAATTGAAATTAACATAGAAACAACACAATTGGTGATAAGTGAAATGTGAATTGAGTGTTGATTTGAAGAAAATAAATTGGGACCTATGATAAGGTTTTTAGACAGCCATGAGATATGAAGAAGGAAGTCTAACTTGGGTACATTTTGGCTAAATTAAAGTATAAAACATATTAAGAGCATTAGAATATTATGTAGACATGAAAAGCTTTGAAAATGAATATTAGGATTGAGATATGGTATTGGTTGTGTAGGAAAATCAAATGAATAAATGAGAGGCCCTCAAGAGGGTGACAAAGGCAAGGAGAAAGCTAATTAGTAAGAGGAGGAAAGAAGGATAAAGGGAAGATCCAAGGCTGATTAGGTATTTACTTCATTGATAAAAAATTTACATGTTGTTCAATTGTGTGTAATTATGTATTAAGGTTGGATATGAATGTGATTTGGATATGGAATGTGATTAATTGTTGCTTATAATATTTTATATGGTAATGAGACCAAATAGTGTGAAATCATTAAGACATGTGAATGTAATTGTGATATAGAAACTTTGGCATAAAAATGAATGCATATGATAATGGTAAGTAGTATATAGATTGATGTCAATTGATGACTTTGTTACAGAATTCCAGGAGCAGCCTTGAAATTTTTTATTATAACTTAGGTTCTTGAATTTCGTTTTGTATGTTCTTTATTGGAACTGAAAGCTAAGACATATAGCTTTAACTTTAATTCAGACTATAACATCTAAATATGCTTCAATTTTCCCAAAAAAATACGTAAAGTTCATACCTAAAATCTGTCCAGAAAATTATGGGCAAAATTTTTAGTGATGATTCAGTGTTTATTTGGCCATAAATTTTGATAGAAAGCTGGAATTTGAGTGATTTTTAATGCATATGAAATATGAGACTATAAGCTTCAAATTGTTAGAAGACCATAACTTCAAATTCAAATTATAAATGAGCTAAAAATGAAGCTTAAAATCAAGATCGAAATCTCCCATAGATAAAAACTTGAAATATTGGGTTTTTGCATGTGGTGTGATGAGTATTTATAATAATTAATGTGAATTTTTAATTTAATGGTAATTATAAATATTTAATAAATTATTTATGTGTGATATTCTAGGGTAATAATAATGGAAATAAAGAACAAAAATAAATAAGTTTATTTGTGACAATTTAGTAACATTATCATTTTTGAAAATATTGTGAATTAAAATAACAATAGTTAAGCCCTAAGACACATAATCTAGAACTAGAATAAAGAATAGTTTGACATGTCAATCAGGGGATTTAAGGTACTTAGTGCAAAATATGAAAGTCAGTAACAACAATTTATAAATGTGCTTGGTGCAAAATTATTAAGCCGGTAATGACATTATTATAAAAGTGTTCGGTGCAATATTATGAAAGTCGGAAATGACAACCCCGTTATTCATATTAGTTAGTTAGGTTATAGGTGTTATGGGCACAAGAAAAATAAAAAATAATAATAAAATCAAAGTATGTCATTGTGATAATGTTATATTAATTAAAATTGTTAAATATGAAATGTTTGCTAAAATTTATTTGTTTTTATATAATTTTCTTATTTTATGCCTTATTTAATATGTAAGAAAATGTATGTATGTAAAATTTTTGTCCTTGAAGCACCACTAAGCTAGTAGTTTAGCGAGGCTGGTTTCTTCTTGCACAGGTTTAAAAGGTAGCCATAGATAATATAGTTGTCAGAAGAAGAAGGGTACCCGGACGAAAGCATCTAAAAGATTTGGATTTATTTTTGGTATAGTTTGTTAAAAAATTTGTAAATTAAATTATCATTTTTATTTCATCGAGTGTGTATTATAGATGTGAATGATAATGTAAGGGACATAATTTAAATGTAAATTAATGTATTTTATAAAGAAATAAAATTTTGAATATTATTGCTTGTAATCATTTTATTTTGGGTATCTGCAATATTTTCGCAAAAAAAAAAAGATTATACTTCATTAATTTAATATGATAGTTAGTCAGATAATTCTCACTTACCTTGTTGAACTAAATTACGGTAAGGGGGTGTTATAGTTCTCGTTTTGACAAAAAAATATTATTTTTTTCATGTTTAAATAGAAAATGTTTTCATTTGACTATTAATGGCAATAGTTGCTCTATATGGTTGAATGACATTTTTTATAAAACTAGCAGATTATGTATTGGAATTTAAATTCTTGACATGTCTAATTCAATCCTAAATATCAATAATAAAAGAAAAAAGATAAATAACCTAAAACCATAATATTTGTGTCATTGTCATCTTGGCCATATAAATGAGAGGCACATGACTAAATTATATGAGAATGGTGACTTGGGGTAATTTGATTACGAATCATATGATATGTGTTGGGTTTTGAAGATGAATCACATTTATAAAATGCAGTGGAAAAATAAAATTTTCAAAACCTGAAACAAAAATATTGTTTGTACCATTAAAATGAATTTATCGAAACATAGAGGTAAGAAATTATATCTCGTAATTTCTTGATTTATTCTTCAAATTTTCACCCTGTTGGGTTGTTGCAAACCACAACAATTCATTTTAGGATGTCCCTAATGATAATCCATGCAATAAATGAAGAAGAAACTAACAAAAAAATGGTTTGAACAAATTCAATGTGCTAGCATTGAAAGTTTTCTTGAAAAAAATTTTATTGTGTCTCAAAAATATTTTTTCACAAAAAAATATTTTCATGAATCATTTATGCCATTTAATGTATTTTCTATTTGAATCATAATGATTAAATGAGAAAGTATGATGTTGTAAAATATTTAATAGAGATTATTGAATTTATGTGAAATTATATCAGTGTTACATACATAATTTATGTAAATAATAATAAAGGTAATAAATATAATTAAGCCCTATAACACCTAGTCGAGAATTAGAAATTAGCATAAATCGGCATGCCAATAAAAGGGTAGAAATGTAGGTACTAGAAAATAGTGCGGAAATTTAATTTATGTAGGCACTAATAAATAGTGCTGAGTTGAAATAAGAAATAGTGCTAAGTTCAAAATTATGTAGGCACCAAAAAGGTGCTGAGTTATTGTGAAAAATATAAGTATTAAACACCGAGTTATAAAATTATTAAGTAGCCGCGGAGTATACTTCTGGAGCACAGAAAACCTGTATCTAGTGTTTAATTGCGATCTAAGATGTCGTGGGCTATCAAACAAAATAGAAAAAAAATTGTAAATTATTAAATTGATAATTTAAATAGTATGTCTTGTATTGTTAAAGAATTTCAAGCATGCTAAATGAATGAAATGTTATAATTGATGAATTTTTTATTTTTTCTTGACGTAAATGGTATTGATATTATTTGAATGTTTGGCATGTTTAGTAAATTAATTGTAGTTTTTAAAATTTTATTTTAGAAATATTTATATAATAATTGAATAGTTGCTAAATGTACCACTAAGCTAGCATATTAGCCTGGTTGTTTCACGCGCATATAAATAGATGTAGCTATTGCGTTTAGGCCACTGAGGAAAAGGGGAACACCAAGATCAAATTGTAGCAGTTTATTTTCTTTTTGCATGTTTTGGAATTTGTATTGTAAAACTAAATTTTAGGAATTTCTTTTGATGTAAATTTGTGGCGTGTAGGATTTATAAGGAGTGAATTTTGTAATTTATATATTTGGTATTACTTGTAAATGTATTTCTAAATATTATGGTTTAATGAATGAGTTCTTTTAAATCAAAATAATTACATCATTAGTTACATATTTGAATGATAAAAGAAAAAAATTATACAATAATTTCAGCATTGGTTTTTATAAAAATGAGCTTAGTAGCACTTTCATACACTATTAATGACTAGTAGGGTAAGGGAGTGCTACATTAGGAGTATCCTTATGGATTTGAGCATAGCTAATAGGCTAAAAGTTTCATCGTAGTCAATTCCTTGTCCTTGACAATAATATTTAGCTACAAGTCTAGCTTTATAGGTAACCATATTACCATCCATGTCATTTTTCTTTTTGAAAACCCACTTGCACCCTATAGGCTTTATCCCTTCCAGTGGGTCAATCAAAGTTCATACTTGGTTTTCATACATGGAATCCAATTATGACTTCATGGCTTGAAGCCATTAGTCAGATTCTGAACTATTCAGAACCTCTTCATAGGTCATAGCCTCATCATTTTCTATGAGCAATACGTCATTTGTTCACTAATGAGAAATCCATATATCTCTAGAACAATACATATCCTACTTGTCCTACGATACTCTTGTGCTTCAGAAGGTTGAGCTACTACATCATATGTATGAATAATAGGCTCAGGTTCAGGTAGTTGATCAACATCTGCTTGAGCATCTTGAACTTCCTCAAGTTCAATTTTTCTCCCACTATCTCTTTTTAGAATATAGCATGTCTTGAAACAAACACCTTTTGCTCCAAGGGGTGGTAAAATTGAAATCCATATTATGCTTTTGGATATCCAACAAACAGACATTGGTTAGACTTAGCGTCTAGCTTATATGACATTGTCCGCTTCATATAAGCAGAACAAACCCAAACTCTCATGTAAGAAAATTTGGGCTTCTTGTTATACCATATCTCATATGGAGTCACATCAACTGACTTCGAAGGGGCTCCATTTTTTATATAAATGGAAGTCTCTAGTGCATAACCCCAAAAGGATTTAGGGAGTTCCGCAAAGCTCATCATAGACCTTACCATGTCTAACAAGGTTCGGTTTCTTCTTTCAGCCACACCATTGTGTAGTGACGTGTAAGGTGGAGCCCATTGAGATAATATCTCATTATCCCTAAGATAATCTAGAAACTATTGACTCAAGTATTCTTCTCCTCGATCCGATCGAAGTGTTTTAATACTTTTGCCAAGTTGTTTCTCTACTTCATTTTTGAACACTTGGAACTTTTCAAAAGCTTCAGATTTGTGTCTCATAAGATACAAGTACCCATATCATGAGTAGTCATTGAAAAAAGTAATGAAGTAAATGAAATCACTTCTGACATGTGTGGACATTGGACCACATACATCAAAATTTATTAAGTCTAAAAGCCCATAACATGTTCGCCCTTTCCCTTAAAGGGTAATTTAGTCATCTTTCCTTATAAGCAAGATTCACATGTGGCATATGATTCATAATCGAATGACCCCAAACTACCACTCTTATATAGCTTAGTCATGTGTTTCTCACTTATATGACCAATGCGACAATGCCATAAGTAAGATGATTTAAACATATCTTGTTTTTGCCTTTTAGTATCATTGATGTTTAAAATTTGTTGACATATCTAATGTGTATATTCCATTGCATAATGTAACCATAAAGAATTTCATTCAATATAATAGAACAACAATTGTTACTAAAAGCTAAATAAAAATCATATTCATTAAAACTTGTTAAAGCAGGTACATAATAGCAATTATCCAAATTTAACATAAGCCCTTTAAGGAAGGTTAGAACATAAGTTCCTACAACTAATGCAGCAACCCTTGGTCCATTTCCAACATGTAAGCCTGACTCTCCCTTATTGAGTTGTCTACTGTTCCTTAGGCCCTACATATCAGTGCATATGTTTGAGCTACAACCGGTATCTAATACCCATATATCATTATTGAAAACAATATTAATTTCAATGGTAAAAATACCTGAAGTAGATAGGGCATCAGATGCCTTCTTTTTCAAAGACTTCAAGTAAGCCTTGTAGTTTCTCTTGCAATGGCCATCCTTGCCACAATGGAAGCATGTCCCCTTTGGAGCAGTCTCCTTAGCCTTTTTTTTTTGTCACACCTCCTTTAGGCTTCATAGACTTCTTCTTCTTCTTAGAACTAGAAGAGTCCACCAGGATCATAGCCTTACTGTCCTTCTTGATAGATGGCTCAACTATCTTGAGCATGTTGATCAGCTCAGGAATAGTGGTGGAGACTTGGTTCATCTTATAGTTAAGCAGAAAATGTGAAAAACTATTAGACAAACTAGTTAGAATTAAGTCAATACTTAATTCATGATCCTTCACAAAGTCCAAGGTGGCCAACCTCCCTATATAGCCATTCATCTTCAATGCATATTGCACTAGAGATGTCCCCTCAACCATCTTAGTGCAAAAGAGCAACCTTAAAGTTTTGAACCTTACAGAATGTGTTTGCTTATCAAAAAACTCTCTTAGATGGTAGACTATGGAATTAGCATCCATAGCCTTATGCTACGTTTGCAACTCAGCTAACATAGTAGCAAACATAATACAGCTTACCATCTCACTATCATCAAGATGCTTTGATATGCCTTCTGAACATCTTCCGAAGCATTAGCAGTAGGGGGATTCAGGAGTGCCTCATATAAGACAAAACCAATCTTTTCGAATTTGAGAACTATTCTCAAATTCCTTAGCCAATCCAAAAAATTAGGCCCAGCCAACTTATTTTAATCCATTAATGATCACAAATTCACACTGGTTATGATGATGATTCTAGCAACCTAGATGTAAAATATAGCATGTTAGAATGTACATGAAAATGCATGTTTATTGGATTTTTAATAAATCGCATTATGACTCCCACTATTTCATTACAAATCCATAACCTTTACTATGAACTCGAGAGAACCTATATGGAAGTTCTCCTAGTGGGTCGATATCCAACTAGCTAAGAATAACCTTGAGGCAACTCAACAAACCATCATTAGTTTGGTAAGTAGGTATCTAATCTATACCAATTGCATTATTCATGCGACTATCGAATCTTGTGTTATCAACTAATTGATGTGTGCACATACATTGGGCTATTGACTCTTGATATGGGTACATATTATGTAAACTAACCCAACTTTGCCTCTAATACACATTAACCTTGGCACAAATCCAACAAGCTAATAATATCGGTTAAATCCAACTCATTAATCGTGAAATCTAATTTCAATGGTTTGAACATACTCTTATAGAGCAAGCTTGAGGCAACTCAACAACCCTAACTCTAGAAGAACTCTGGTTCTCCTCATATTAATGGAAGGTGTAAGACTTAATTGTTTATTTAATGAGGGATTTCTCTGTTAAGTCTCATCATGTTATTAGTGCATGCTTTCATATATCATACATTCATTACATGAAAATATAAAGATAGTTACATTAACTATATGGCATGATTATGGACATACTAAAGTCAATCTCTTAAGCCAAAGAGAAATTGACTAGGTCTTACCTAGGTATATGCATGAGTTTACTGTAACATCCTAAACTTCCCACATATCCATTTTTACATGCATTTTATTTGGACATATGCATTTGATTATATTTTACTTAAACACGTGCATTTCATATGTATTTTTATAGAGACAAGTTCACGAGACACACTAGCTACATGTCTGAGTATTTTGCAATTATGTTGAATTGCATGTGTCCATTTTATAATTTAGTTGAGGTTGACATAAAATTGAAATTTATGTGAATAAAAATTATTAGATTGAATTAATGAAGAAAAATGAAAAACAAAAGAAAAACAAAAAGGAAGGAAAAATGACAAAAGTGAGGAGGTGGAGGTGGACCTTATCTTCCTCCTCACCATTCTGCCTCCCTCACTTTAGATTCATTTTTTCTCCTTCTTTCAAAAATTTTAGACTTTTTCCCTTCCTTATTTCACTTAAGTTTTCAACAAATTGATCCTTTTGAAGTTCGTTCTTGGTAAGTAATATTATCTCCATTGTTCTAAAGTTATTTAAGGTGTTAAGGTTAAGTTGATGCAATGTTTTGCACCCCCATTTTGATACCAATAGAAACTCATTCTAGAAAAGTTTAAAGCATGAAAGTGGTATTAGAGCCATAGAGACTAGTAGATTGGCTTACTATTAGTTTGATTAGCAGTGAAGAGGAACTTCTCTCTATCATGATAGATCTTAATCCGTACAATACCTTCCAAAAACATAAATCTAATTTCACTACTTCCATAAAATCCTTGATCAGACAGAATTTTGGAGAATGAGTTCTGCAAAGTGTTGTTTCCAGTATGACAGGGGTTGAAACCAAGTGAGAAACTTGATTTATGGAGTTTGTAGACATTCAAGCCCATAATGAAATAGCTGCAGGTGTGGAATAGTCTTCTGTCTGAAATCTAACATCTTTGGAAAGGATGAACAGTCCATGATGGTCAAGGAACTTATGACGTTTGACCAAGATTTTTCATGGAAGAAAAATATATTGTCATCTTATTGGAATTGTTCCAGGTGTGAGCCCTAGCTGAGTTAGTCACTGAGCTCATTTGATTATGATAAAGCCCCTATTTTAGGAAGCTTAAAACATAAAAGTTGTAGATACATATGTTATCTATATTTAAAACAAATTTTAGGTTCATATATCTTGTTTATGTTGAGTTATGGTGAATGCAACCATGACTGTTCCATAGTTTGAACTACCTTATTAGTGCCCTGGGAGATCCAATAATTTTTTTGGTCAGTTTGAGCTCCTTAGAAATGGATTATATATATTTTAATGTTTTAGATAAAATTTGGTATAAATATCATCTTAATATGTTATTTATAGAGTAAGATATGGCCTTAACAAGTTATACTGGTCCGAAAGACAACTCTATTCTGGACCAGTGAAATGTTTCTTATAATTTGAGGACCTTAGAGACATAATTAATAAAATTTGTAAACATGAAAAATGTTCCATTTTAACCTAAATAAATTTAAACCAATTTTAATTATAATATTAGTTACATATTGTAAGATATGAAAGACCAAATTTGGTACCCTAAAACTACCTAAGGGAAGAAACAGGGCAAAAAACATAACACAATTAGAAATTCCACCAAAAATTGTACAATACATCAATTTCTCTAAAATTTTAGTATGTTATATAATTATATGTTACTTTTAAGTAGGAACAATAATCACATAAATTGGACAATTCTAGAAAAAGTTATTGCTAATTAGTCTTATAAGGTTACACTGTCCCATAGAAAAAACCTAACTGTTGAACCTTGAGGGGTATTCCATCATTTTTGTTACTAACAAATAAAATAGAATAATGTATGCAACAATAATTGTGCTCTAAGTTTGTTGAATAGGGTATGGAATATGATGCAAGAATAAAAGACAAGCTTTAAAGGTCAAAATAAGAAGAAATAGCATGTTCACACTAGTGACTTATTATATCACGCTCGTGATATAGCTTAGCGCCAACTCACCAAAATTTAAAGTTCACGGCCATGAAGGATCATACCAACCATGAATGATCAAATCAGTCAAGCCCGTGAAAGATAGTCACGCCCATGAGATAACATGTCAAATTCTTCTAGAGAGCTTCAAGGCCAGAGTCACCATTTGGACCACGGCTTGAAAGAATATTCACGCCTGTGAAAGTATATTCACGCCTGTGAAAGTATAAAGTCACACATGTGATTAGACACTTCAAATTCCTCTAGAGAGCTTCACGGCCAGAGTTACCACTTGAGCCACGACTTGGAAGAACATTCATGACCGTGACACATATATTCACAATCGTGAATGAGAAAAGAGAAACATGTCATGTGCAAAATTAAGAGTTGGTTCAATGGCTATTTTCGCATTAAATGCATCAAAATGGCTATAATTCGCTGAGGAAGTATAAATGCAAGTCATTTGTAACATCCAGTGATTTAGGCCCCGATTGCGAGTGACCGTAGTGAGGCGCGCAAGTTCAATCGGAGTATAAATTTGAACCCATAAAAAAATGACTAATAATAAGGGATATTAATTATGGATATTATTATTTGGGAATTAAAAATATTAGTGCTAGAATTAGAAAAATAAAATAAAATTTTCTATGGACAAAATTGGTATTGTGGCAATTGTTGGGGAAAAAGTGTGAATATCGAGAAAGATGTGGCAAATAAGGAATTTCTCAATGTTTAAATGGTAATCAAGATTAAGTAACTTAATTAACCAACAAGAATTAGGATTAGTGGGACCCACACCTTAATTAAGGTATAAAAATTCAAAAAGAAGAACAAAATTCTACATTCTTCCCTAAGCCATCTTCATCTTCATCTTCTTTTCTCCTCTCTTTGGCTGTCCACTTTAGCCTTCCATAAGCCACCATTTTCCTTCAAATCAAGCTTGAAAAAGTGAGGAAAGAAAGTAGTTTTGAGAGAGGAAAATTCGGAATTAAGGAGTTCTTGCCATAAAATGAGCAAAGGAGCAAGAACGAAGGAAGAAGGAAGACAAGAAAAGGGAGATTTGTTAGGGGGAATTTCGGCCCACTTTGGGAACTCTTAAGGTGAGTTTATTCTTTTTAAATTCAACCTTTTTCCTTCCATTTGAAACCCATAAGGATGATAGATTTAGGTTATGTTGCGAGATTGAACTTAGAAATTTAAGTTTGTGATTAGTTGATGAAAGTTTAGTTAAACTTTTAATTAATTGTAGTTGATGTTAGTTAATTGTTTTATGACTTAAAAACTAGAGAAATATGATGTTAATGGATGAATGAGGGGTTTCCATAATTAGAGTAATTTGGGGAAAATTGAAATTAACATAGAAACACCACAATTGGTGATAGATTAAGTATGATTTGAGTGTTGAATTGAAGAAAATGAATTGGAAACTAGGATGTGGTTTTTGGGAAGCCATGACATATGAAGAAGGAAGTTTAACCTTAGTACATTTTAGCTCAATTAAGGTATAAAAAATATTAGGAGCATTAGAAAATTGTGTAGACATGAAAAACTTTGAAAATGGATATTGGAATTGAGATATGATATGGTTGTGTAGGAAAATCAAATGA
The DNA here is from genome assembly GCA_023653625.1 of Triadica sebifera. Taxonomy (NCBI): domain Eukaryota; kingdom Viridiplantae; phylum Streptophyta; class Magnoliopsida; order Malpighiales; family Euphorbiaceae; genus Triadica; species Triadica sebifera. Next base: position 10,011,758 of record CM042903.1, on the reverse strand, counting down.
ACAAGTGAGAGGCCCTCAAGAGGGTGACAAAGGCAAGGAGAAAGCTAGCTAATAAGGGGAGAAAAAGAAGGATTAAGGGAAGAGCCAAGGCTGATTAGGTATGTGCTTCATTGATAAAAATCTTACATGTTGTTAATATGTATGAAATTATGTATTAAGGTTTGATATGGTTTTGTTTTTGATATGTTATGTGATTTATTGTGGCTTTTGATATTTTATATATATGAATGTAGTTAAAATTTGGAAATTTTAGTATCAAAATGAATGCAAATGATGAATGTGGTTGAAAAGTGGATTGATGCTAATTGATGACCTTACTGTAGGGATTCTGGAACAATATTGACTATTTTGATTATAACTTGAGTTCTGGAATTCTGTTTTATATTTTCTTTATTGCAAATTAAGCTAAGACACAAGGATTTAATTTTTATTCAAATCATAAAATCTAATTATTTTGGATTTGCCCAGAAAAATGCATGAAGTTCAAACCTAGAATTTGTCCAGAAATTTCTGTGATGATGCAGTATTCAATTGATCATAACTTTTGATAGAAAATTGGGATTTGAGTGATTTTTGATTTGTATGAAATCTAATACAATAAGCTAAAATTTTTTATAAGATCATAACTCCCAATTCGAATTATAAATGGGCTAAAAATGAAGCCCAAAAATAGGTCTGAAATCGGTCATAGGTAAAAACATGAAATATTGGGCTTTTGCATGTGTTGTGATAATTTTATGTAATAATTAATGTGAATATCTACTTTAATAATAATTATAAATGTTTAAAAAATTATTTATGTGTGAGATTTTAGTGTAATAATAATGGGAATAAAGAACAAAAATAAATAAGCATAATTATGATAAGTGAATAATATTGTCATTTTTGAAAATATTGTGAATTAATATAAAATTAGTTAAGCCCTATGACACCTAATCTAGAACTAGAATAGATAATAGTTTGACATGCCAATTAGGGGATATAAGACACTCGGTGCCAAATATAAAAGCTGGTAATGACAAATTTATAAATGCGCTCAGCGCAAAATTATTAAGCCAGTAATGACAAAATTATTAAGCCGATAATGACATTATTATAAAAGCGCTCGGTGCAATATTATGAAAGTCGGTAATGACAACCCCATTATTCATATTAGTTAGTTTGGTTATAGGTGTTATGGGCACAAGAAAAAAAATGAAAATGAAAAATAAGAATACTGTTAAAGTATGTTATTTTGAGAATGTTATATTAATTAAACTTGTTAACTATTGCATGTTGAATGAAATTTGCTTGATTTTATATAATTCTTTATTTGATGCCTAAATTGTTAAATATATAAATGACATGTAAGAAAATATATGTATGTAAAATTTTTATTATTGAAACACCACTAAGCTAATAGCATAGGGCGGGTGGTTTCCTCTCGCACAGGTTCTAGAAGGGTAGCTGTAGATAGTAGAATTGTCAGAAGAAGTAGGGCATCCGAAAGGAAGCAGCAAAAGCTTTGGTTTTCTTTCTGGTATATTTTATCAAAAATTTTGTAAATTAAATTATGGTTTTATTTCCTATAGTGTGTATTATAGACATGAATTATAATGTAAATTAATGTACTTTATAAATAAATAAAATTTGAGTATTTAGGCTTGCAATAATTTTTATTTTAGTGTTTGCAATATTTTCATAAAAAAATTACTTCAATTCATTAATTTTATAAAACAGTAAGACGGGTAATGCTCATTTACCTTGCTGAACTACAGTGGGGTAAGGGGGTAAATAAGAAAACAACAATTACTTTCGAATCAAAAATCTTGTTATAGCCATTGTGGATTAGTTACTTTCAACAAAACTTTTATTCTTTTTGAAAATCTATTTGCTCATAAATGTTGAGGATTATAGGTTGGTGAGTGTTTTCATTGTAATCTATTACTCAAGTGAGTTTTGGTATATTGGGTTAAAAGTGAAACACTTGTAAGGGCTAATTGTGTGAGCCATAAAACAAAAGGAATTGGTTTATTGTGTGAGCCATTAAAATACAAGGGAGTTTCTGGGTTAGGTGTTAGCCGTTCATAGAAACACCATAGTTGGGAGTGAGCTTGTGAAACTTCATTGTAACACTTAGTGTGTTAGCGAAACTCCCAATTGAGATTGGGGAGAGGAGTAGGGTTTGTTAATACCTAAACCTTTATAAATCTCGCGTGTGATATCTCTTCATCCCTACTCTATTTAATTTTATTCCGTACTTAAAGTTAAAATTTTTTTATTTAATATCCAATTCAACTCCCCTTCTTGGTTCATTATCTGGGTAACAATTGGTATCAAAACTTAGTCTAGCATCAAAGCCTAAAAAGCATTAGCAAAGATCAAGAAATGGCCAATGAAAGATTCCAAAGTCTCAAGCCTTACTTTGATGGAGCAAACTACGCTCATTGGAAGTTCCGAATGGAGACATATCTCGATAGTGTGGGAATTCAGGTCTAGGATAGCGTTCGGAAAGAATGGACACCACCAACCAGAAGAGGAGTTGATGGTGAGTAATAAATCCTTTCAAGAGATGATTGGACAGAGCCTCAATGTAGAGCAAATTTCAAAAACAAAAAGGCAATGACAATTCTCTAAAGCTCACTATCCATTAAAGAATGTGGCAGAATCCAACACTGCCCAACCACATATAGTATGTGCAAAACATTGGAAATTTATCATGAAGGAACAAAGAAAGTTAAATCCATGAAGATTCAACTTCTCACTTCAGAGTATGAACTCCTCAAGATGAAATCTAATGAGTCAATCACCGATATGACGAACCGTCTTCCAGCCATCATAAACGACATGAGAAAGCTTGGAAAACACTAGAGCCCGGAAGATGTAAACAACAAAATTCTGAGAAGCCTTTCTCTCAAAGATTATGGTTCAAGAGTTGCTGGTATAGAATAAGCCAATGAAGACATGAGCGTCATGAATACCGATGTCCTTATTGGAAAACTTATAATGCATGATATGGCAGTAAAGAGAGATAGAGAACTTGAAACCGAGCCAGAAAAAAGAAAGTCTCTAGCACTAAGAGCCTTTACTTCAAAATCTCAAGAAGAAGTTGAAGATGATGAAGAAAAGAGTGATGATGCAAAAGAGGACATTGTGATGCTCTCAAGAAGACTGAAAAGAATAATTGAAAAGAGAACAAGCAACTCTCGAAACTTCAAGCAAAGAAATCTCAAACACTCCTCAAATGACTCTTAAAGGAATAAAGAGGAGGTAAAATGTTATGAGTGTGGGAAGAAGGGACATATCAAACCAGAATATCCAAGGCTCAAGAAACATAAGAACAAATATCAAAAAGATAATGGGGAGAAAGGTCACAAAGCCACTTGGGATGACGAAAGCTTTTCAAGTGAAAAAGATGACAATGAAAGTGAAGAAGTCAACCTATGTTTCATGGCTATAGAGGATCACATCTCAGATAAGGTAGGATCACTTTACTCATATTCATTCCATAATGATAACAGTGATAATAATAGTGATAGTGAAGATGATGATGAGCATAGTCTAATAGAAGTATTGAACCTAGAATTAGAAAAATATAGATGTAAATTCAATACTTACAAAAATAACATTTCAAGTTTGAAAACAAAATGGAAGTTTTAGAAAAGGAAAATCTTGAGCTTAAATCTTCTAATGAATCCCTTCAAAAATCATTAGATGAGTACTTCTCTATACCCTCCACTAAATCCTTCCTTAAAGAGAACAATGTTTTAAAAAATGAAGTTGAGGAATTTAGAAACTCCATAGTGTCTCAACGACCACCTTTAATAAGACATGGTCTAGAATTTAAGGGAACATCATCTTCATCTCACAAGACCACTTTTGTTAAGTCAAGTGAACCCCACATCTCCACATCAGAGGTAATAGCCCCAAGGGCTAAGTGAACAACATACACTAAATCCTCTATATATAAAAGGAATGATCAAGGGTCGGTAAGCCTAATAAGGAAATCTCAAAAGGCCGATCATGCTTTTATGTATAAGAGGCATGCACCTAGGAAAGCACTAAGTCATCATGCATGTGTATGTCACTGCTCACAAACTCTACCTAATAGGAAAATGGTAGTTAAAAGCATGCTAAAACCGAAAAGCATATTTAGAGCTAAACAATGTAATTATTATATGAAATTTGGTCATATCAATAAACATTGCTGGATAAGGAAGGCTCATTGGGAACCTTCATGTGCTAACCCCCAAGGACCCAAGCTCATTTGGGTACTTAAAAACAATACTTGAATTGTGATTTTATAGGTATGCCTCAAGTCCACAATAAAAGAAAATGTTTGGCTAGTGGATAGTGGATGCTCAAGGCATATGACTGGAGACAAAGAACTATTCAATGACATTAAACGTATTGATGGAGATAAAGTAACCTTGAGAAACAATGCTAAGGGTAAGGTAATTGGCATCGACTCTATTCATATTAATAATACTACTTTCATTGAAAATGTTTTACTTATTGATGGTTTGAAACATAACTTGTTAAGTGTAAGTCAATTATGTGATAAGGGAAACCAAGTAATCTTTACTTCTAACGAATGTCTTGTAACCTCTTTTAATGGCCAAGAGATATTTAAAGGAAGTAGAGATGTCAATACCTACATAATAGACTTACACAAAATATCTAACCTTTCCTCTAAGTGTCTTATGACTACTAGTGATGAATCTTGGCTATGGCATAGAAGGCTTGGTCATGCAAGCATGGATTTAATTCAAAGCCTCAGCAAAGGAGAGCTGATAAGGGGACTACCAAAAGTCAAATTTAAAAAAGACAAGACATGTGAGCCTTGCCAAAGAGGAAAATAACACAAGTCCTCCTTCAAATCCAAAAATATTGTAAGTACCTCGAAACCTATACAACTTTTGCATCTAGATCTTTTTGGATCTACTAGAGTTGCCAGCATGGGAGGTAAAAACTATGCTTTTGTCATCTTCGATGATTACTCTAGATTCATTTGGGTAATTTTCTTAGGTCAAAAGAGTGATGCTTTTGAATCTTTTAAAAACTTTGCTAAGATAGTTCAAAACAAAAAAGGATATTGTATTTCAAAAATAAGAAGCGATCATGGCAAAGAATTTGCATTTCACAAAATTTTTCATCTCCTAGGACACCTCAACAAAATGGAGTGGTCAAAAGGAAAAACCGAACTTTAATTGAAATGGCTCGAACAATGCTTAATGAGTATGGGTTACCAACCTACTTTTAGGCTGAAGCCACCAACACTGCATGTTATATTTCAAATCAAGTTTTCAAAAGAACACTCTTAAACAAAACTTCTTTTGAGTTATGGAATGGAAGAAAGCCTATGATATCATACTTTAGAGTATTTGGATGCAAGTGTTGCGTATTAAATACCAAAGACAACCTTGGAAATTTTGCCTTTAAATCTGATGAGGGTATCTTTTTAGAATACTCCACCGCTAGCAAAGCTTATAAAATCTTTAATAAAAAGTCATTAGTTGTTAAATAATTTATGCATGTTGTTTTTTATGAATCTAGTAAGCTTGATCTTGTGAAAGGTAGTGTTCTTGATGATATTGTAGGTACAATGGAAAAGCTTGATCGTGAAAATGAAAAAGGTGAAAATGATCAAGAAAACTCACATCAAGATGACTCTCTACCTCAAGCTCAAGAGGAAGACAAGCAAGAGTCCCAAAGGAATGAAAAATGACAAAAGATCACCCTAAGGAATAAATCATTGGTGATCCTACTAAGGGAGTAAGTACTAGATCTCATCTCAAACCTTTAGATTCTAATCATGGGTTTGTCTCTCAAATTGAGCAAAAAAATATTGATGAGGCTCTTAATGATGAAAATTAAGTGATTGTTATGCAAGAGGAATTCAACCAATTCGAAAGAAGTAAGGTATGTACCTTAGTTCCTAGACCCAAGGAGCATCAAATCATTGGAAGTAAATGAGTATTTAGAAATAAACTAGATGAACAAGGTTCAATAACTAGGAATAAGGCTAGGTTAGTTGCAAAGGGTTATAATCAAGAAGAAGGAATAGATTATGATGAGACCTATGCTCCGGTAGCTAGATTAGAAGCCATAAGAATTCTTTTAGCATATGCATGCCATATGAATTTTAAACTCTTTCAAATGGATGTCAAAAGTTCTTTCTTAAATGGTTTTATAGAAGAAGAAGTTTATGTAGTACAACCACTGGGTTTTGAAAGCCATAATTTGCCTGATCATGTGTTTAAACTGTCAAAAGCTTTGTATGGTTTGAAACAAGCTCCAAGAGCATGGTATGAAAGACTAAATTCTTTTCTTTTAGAAAATAATTTTTCAAAGGGAAATGTTGACACTACTTTGTTTATTAAAAAGCATAAGCATGATATTCTAATTTTTCAAATTTATATTGATGACATCATATTTGGGTTTACTAATGAATTGCTTTGCCAATAATTGCCAAGTGTATGACTTGGGAATTTGAAATGAACATGATGGGTGAGCTTAAGTTCTTCCTTGGTTTACAAATAAAACAAAGCAATGAGGGCATATTCATCAACCAATCCAAATATGCCAAAGACTTAATCAAGAAATTTGGAATGGAAGGATGCAAAAATGCCAAGACTCCAATGAGCACATCAACAAAATTGGACAAAGACAAAAAGGGTAAAAACATTAATGAAAAGCTCTATAGAGGTATGATCGAATCACTCTTATATCTTACTGCCTCTAGGCACAATATAATGTGTAGTGTATGTTTATATGCTCAATTTCAATTGTGTCCTAAAGAATCACATTTGAATGCTGTGAAAAGAATCTTAAAATATTTACATGGCTCATTGCATCTAGGCTTATGGTATCATAGAAATTCATCCTTTCATATCATAGGATATTCAAATGCTGATTATGCTGGAAGTCTCTTAGATAGTAAGAGTACTTTAGACACTTGTTACTTTATTGGTGAATGCTTAGTTTCTTGGTTTAGCAAGAAACAAGTTTCAGTTGCTCTATCTACCGTTGAAGCAGAGTATGTGGCAGTAGGATATTGTTGTACTCAAATCCTATGGATGAAACAACAACTTAAGGATTATGGTCATAGTTTGGGCCATATACCTATCAGATGTGACAATACAAGTGCCATAAACCTATCTAAAAATCCCATTCAACACTCTAGATATTGACATAAGACATCATTTTCTTAGAGATCATGTTCAATATGGAGATGTTGTATTGGAATTTAGCAATACAAACAATCAATTGGCAGATATTTTCACCAAGTCTTTTAATGAATAAAGATTTAACTTCCTAAGAAGAGAGCTTGGTATGCTTGATGGATTAACCTTATCTTAAGTATGATTGTCAAATTTGTTGAATCTTGAATGTTAATTTCCTTCATATGTTGTCCTTTATTGCCTAATCTGTTAAGGTATGAAGTGGTTAACATGATGGAAATACATGGGATAGAAGCAACTTAGAAATCTTTTAGTCTTATTTTAGACTTAGTTTTATTTATTGAAGATTTAAGGTAATTCACGCCCGTGACATATATTCACGGCTGTGATCATAATCGCCAAAAGCTCCAGTAGCTTTCATGCCTTGCTTCACGACATACTTCACGACTGAAGGTAGTGAAGACTATGTTTCATGCCCATAACTCTTTTCTTTCACTCCCATGAAACTCTTTGTTCACAACTGTGACACTTCTTCATGACCGTGAATATTAACACCAAATAATTACAAAACCGTTCACGCTTTGTTTCACGCATTGCCTAATGATCATAAGTAGTGAAGATTGTAACTCATTTTGTCACCACCATGAAAATTTACAAGTAACCCCCGTGACTATTTAATGTCACGACTGTGATTCGATTCATATCCTTCATCACGGCTAAAGCACCTCTTCAACAAACCGTGACCATGACATTTCACGCCCGTGATTTACTATTCACGACCGTGACTATGTTGACTATAAAATAGATTTCTGTCATTTTCTCTCATTTCCAACTCTACAAATTCTCTCATTTATCACCCTTATTGAATATTTCTCATAGATTCCGACCCCCTCATATCCTTTTCCATCTATAAAACATCACAAGGTTATTCTCAAAACCCCTAATTAGAAATTCACTCTCCAAAAACCCATTCTGAAATCATCAATGGAACCCAGATCTTCAAAAGGCACAAGGAAGAAATCCCATGCTTCGAGACGCTACACGGACTACCTTCTCAACATCATTTCGGAGCATTGTCATCCGAGATATGTTGTTATTAAGAAAAGGCCCTTACTTTCATCTCGTTCCTTCGAGTGGAATGCTGTCAGGACCCTCGGTCTTGAGACAAGCATGACAGAACAACTACAAGCTTGTTATCTTAAGGAGTTTGTAGATATACATTGACCAATGCTAAGGGAACCAACTCTCGAGTTCCTTAGCACTTTGCAAGTTTCTCCCATCGGAACAATCAAATTCCAACTTCGTAAACTTTCGAACACTCTCACAGCAGCAGAGTTTGGCACAATCTTCAAACTTCCCTCAGATGGTATCCTAATGAGAGTGAGATGGAATTCTATGCCAATCCGACATGGACTCGTTTTGGGTTAGATTGTAGCTGGGACATGAAGAAGACTAAGAGGACCCATCTTTGGTCTCCCGTGCATAAATATTTACATAGGTTTCTTACCTATAGTATCTTTGCAAAAGGCGATAGTAATGATGCAATCCAAAAATCCGAGCTTTTCCTCCTAGAGATGGCATGAAAAGGTCTAACCGTGGCTCTGTCTTGATGGTTTACAAATCATCTTCTCTCAATTACAACAAAGCCATCGAGAGATATCTTTATTGGTGGGTACATGACTCACTTTGCAATTGAGCTTGGGTATCTAAAGCTCGATGAGCACAATTTCAACCTCATTCCAGCACATCCTAGAAACTGGCTAGATGTCGAGTCTTTTATAAAGATGGGAGCTGTTGTTCGAACAATCTATGAGAATAATGTCTTTTACCGCTTCACCACTCCAGCTGGTGAAATTGATTGGGAAGACCAGGATTCGAATGAATTCAAAAATGGGCTCCAAGGAATCCAGCAAAGAAAATGAGTCCGAGTCGAGACGACGATCCCAAAATTTGAGCAAGAGGTTGGTCAATCCTCAGCCTCTATACCTAACTTGGCACAACAGGTGGCTGATCTTTTAACACCTCGCTTTGACCTATTGCAGGCTTCCATCGATGAGAGGTTGGAAAACCTCAAAGATTTCATGGAATCTCGCATGGACATCTTCGAGGCGGAAGTAACATGCCTTAGAGATGGATTGTCAGGCTCAAAGCCTAGTTAGAGTCCTAGCTTTTTCACTTTGTTTACTAGTTTCTAGTATTGTGAGTGTAGGATTTTAATTCACATTTTCAAACTTTGTACTTGCTCTGTTTGGTATTAATATAATTACATCATTTTCACTTTATGGTTTATTTTTTTTTATGACAAAAGGGGGAGAACCTAGCAATATATGAATGCAAATGTGTTGATATACTTTGAATATACTTTGCATATACTTAACTAGTTAAGTAAACAATTTTATATACTTTGAATATACCTTGCATATACCTAACTAGCAAGCAAAGATCCATGTTATACGTTTCTCAATTCTTGCACTCTATTACTTTTTGTCTTAAGCATCTTTTGAGGGGGAGACTTCTCAAAAGCACATATTGCTAGATTATTTGTCACCATCATAAAGGGGGAGATTGTTGAACCTTGAGGGGTATTTTCGTTATTTTGATGCTAACAAATAAAATAGCAATAATGTATTTAACAATGCTTGTGTTCTAAGTTTGTTGAACAAGGTATGGAATATGATGCAAGAATAAAAGATAACCTTTGAAGGTCAAAAGAAGAAGAAATAGCATGTTCACGCCCATGACTTAATATGTCACGCCTGTGATATAGCTTAGCGCCAACTCTCCAACATTTAAAGTTCACGGCCATGAAGGATCATACCAACGGTGAATGATCAAATCAGTCACGCCCATGAGATAACATGTCAAATTCTTTTAGAGAGCTTCACGGCCAGAGTCACCACTTGGACCACGGTTTGGAAGAATATTCACACCCGTTAAAGCATAAAGTCATGCCCATGATTAGACATTTCAAATTCCTCTGGAGAGCTTCACAGCCAGAGTCACCACTTGAACCATGGCTTGGAAGAACATTCACGACCGTGACACATATATTCATGACCGTGAATGAGGAAAGAGAAACATATCAGGCATGAAATTAAGAGTTGGTTCAATGGCTATTTTTGCATTAAATGCATCCAAACGGCTATAATTCACTTAGGAAGTATAAATGCAAGTCATTTATGAATCCTCAATAAGGGAACAACAATTACTTTCAAATTGAAAATCTTGTTGTAGCCATTGTGAATTAATTACTTTCAACAAAACTTTTATTCTCTGTGAAAACCTATTTGCTCATAAATTCTGAGCATTATAGGTTGGTGAGTTTTTTCATTGTAATCTATTACTTAAGTGAGTTTGGGTATATTGGGTTAAGAGTGAAACACTTGTAAGGGTTAATTGTGTGAGCCATAAGACATGAGGAATTGGTTTATTGTGTAAGCCACTAAAACATAAGGGAATTTTTGGGTTAGGTGTTAGTCGTTGATAGAAACACCATAGTTGGGAGTGAGCTTGTAAAACTCCATTGTAACACTTAGTGTGTTAGTGAAACTCCCAATTGAGATTGGGGAAGGTATATTGGGTTAAGAGTGAAACACTTGTAAGGGTTAATTGTGTGAGCCATAAAACACGAGGAATTGGTTTATTGTGTAAGCCATTAAAACATAAGGGAATTTCTGGGTTAGGTGTTAGTCGTTGATAGAAACACCATAGTTGGGAGTGAGCTTGTAAAACTCCATTGTAACACTTAGTGTGTTAGTGAAACTCCCAATTGAGATTGGGGAAAAGAGTTGGGTTTGTTAATACTCGAACTTCTATAAATCTTGTGTGTAATATCTCTTCATCCTTACTCTAATTAATTTTATTATGCACTTAAAGTTAAGAAATTTTTATTTAATATTTAATTCAACCCCCCTTCTTATTTCATTATCTGGGCAACACTAACTATGTATATGAACTATGCACATTAATTTGTTTAAGCCACATTAAGTTTCTTTTGTCATAAATTAATCAATTATATTTCCATGTTAGGCTCACAACATATTGGGGACCCACAAGAATGAAAGTTAAGGGTCAGAATCAAAGGAAAAATGTAGTATAGTTATCAAACAATTTCTTTAGTGCATATGACTATCGCTTACTATGTGATATGTTAGATGATTTATGGTTATTTGATTCATATGATTGTCATGATTTGATCTTGATAATGAGATGATGGATAATTTGTGACATATATGGTACATATAAATCAATATGTGTTGTATATTTGAGATATGTGCTTAACATTTGTGATATATACATGGTTTATGTATAGTATATGTGAAGTATATGCATGGCGTATGTGGTATATATGTGATATATGTATGGTATATGTGATAAAGATACAATGGTTGATGAATGCTTAGTTACAAATGCATATGCATATGGACTAAAAAGGCGTTGTGACTAGTTAATCATTATTGTAAAGCAAAAAATGAGGACTATGGCCCAACAAATGTGCAAATAAAAGAAATGATCAAGCTAACTGGCAAATGCAAATGTTCACATGGAAACCCGCGACAATGTCTATTTAACTTCGTCACAACAAAATGAAATAAGCAAAGCATGTGCCCTTTGCTTCCGACCCTTAACTTATTGTCTATCCCCTCCTTGTGGTTCTTCAATATGTTGTGAGCCTAATATGGAAATATAATTGTTTAATTTATGACTAGAGAAACTTAATGTGGCTTAAACAAATTAATGTGCATAGTTCATATATATAGTTAGGGTTTTTCCTATGGGGTAGTGTGACCTTATGAGACTGATTAGCCTATAAGTTTTTTTAAAAATGTCCAATTTATGTGATTCTTGTTCCTAATTAAAATAACATATAATTATATAACATAATCAAATTTCAGAGAAATTGGAGCATTGAAAATTTTTTAGTGGAATTTCCAATTGTGTTCTATTTTTGCCCTGTTTCTGCCCTTTGGCAGTGTTAGGGTACCAAATTTGATCCTTCATATCTTATAATTTATAAGTCAGATTAAAATAAAACTTGGTAGATGCTTAGATAGGTTAAAATTAAACATTTTATATTTTTACAACTTTTATCAATTATGTGTCTAAGGTCCTCAAATTATAAGAAACATTTCACTAGTCCAAGACAGAGTTGGCTTTCGGACAAGTATTACTTGTAAAGGCCCTATCTCACTCTATACATAACATATTAAGGTGATAATTATACCAAAATTTAGCTAAGACATAAAAATATAACTTTAATTTTTGATAAAGTATAGAATTGATCTATAAAGAGCTTAAAATGGACAAATAATTTGCTGGATCAACCTAGGACACTAAGTAGGCCGTTCAAACTATAGAATAGTCATAGTTTATTTCACCATAACTCAACATCCATAAGAAATATGAACCTAAAATTTTGTTTACATATATATAACACATATATCTATAACTTTCATGTTTAGACCCCACTACAATACTGGCTATATCATATTCAAAACCCAAGAACACAATAGCTAACTGAACTAGGGTTTACACCCGAACTAGTTCCAATAAGAGGCCAATATCTTTTCATACACACAAAATTTTGAAACAATATTTATATATAAATAAACCTAAGACAGAAAGGAACAACTTTCATGTTTTAAACTTTTCAAGAATCAGTCTCTATTGGTATCGAAATTGGAGTACAATATACTGATTCAACTTAACCCTAATAGCTCAAACAACGCTAGAACAATGGAGAGAATGTTACTTACTAAGAAAGAAATTGAAAGGGATCAATTTGCTAAAAAATTTAAGTGAAGTAAGGAAGAAAATAAGGCTAGAATGGTGGAAGAAGGAGAAGAAATGAACCTGAAGTGAGGGAGGCAGAATGGTGAGGAGGAAGAAAAGGTCCACCTCCCACCTCCTCACTTTTGTCCTTTTCCCATTTTGTTTCTTCCTTTTTTTTCTTTTTCTTTTTCTTTTTGTTTCTTTGCATTTTCACTTTATTAATTCAACCTAATAATTTTATTCACATATATTTCAATTTTATGTCACCCTTAATTAAATTATAAAATGGACACGTGCGATTCAGCAAGATTGCAAAATACTCAGACACATAGCTAATGTGTGTCATGAACTTGTCCCTATAAAAATACATATAAAGTGCATGTGTTTAAGTGAAATATATGAAAATGCATATGTCCAATTGAAATGCATGTAAAAATGTATATGTGGGAAGTCGAGGATGTTACAATTCTCCCCTCCTTTTAAAAATTTCGTCATTGAAATTGAATAACTTGAAATAGGTGTGCATATTTTCTTTTTATATTTTCTTCTGTTTCCCATGTTGCCTGTTCTAGTAAATGTTATGCCATAATACCTTAACTAAAGGTATTTCTCGATTTCTTAGCTGTTTAGTCTTGTATTCAATGATTTCCATTGGTTCCTACACATAACTCATATCATCTGCTATCTCGTTGGCTTGATCTTTAAGTACATGTGTAGGATCTGACCTATACCTTCTAAGCATGCTTACATGAAACACATTGTGAATCCGAGCCATCTCGGGTGGTAAAGCCAATTTGTATGCCAATGGACCAACCTTCACAAGAATTTCATAAGGCCCTATGTACCTTGGGCTCAATTTACCCTTCTTGCCAAATCAAATTACCCCTTTCTATAGAGATACTCATAGAAATACTTTTTCACCTAACTCGTATTCCATCTCCCTTATATGCTGATCAATGTAAATTTTTTGTCTGTCCTGTGTTGCCTTTAGCTTGTTTTTGACAACCTTGATCTTATCCACTGTGTCTTGTACTATCTCTGGCCCTTCTAATGCACATGCTCCTTCATCCCAAATGGTGGGGCTTCAGCACTTTTTTCCATACAGTGCCTCATATGGTGCCATCTAGATACTGTTATGATATTGGTTATTGTATGCAAATTCTATCAATGTTATATATTCATCCCAAGCTCTTCTGAATTCCATAGAATATGCTCTGAGCATTTCTTCTAATGTCAATATAGTCCTTTCTGATTGTCCATCAGTCTATGGATGGAATGCAATGCTAAAATTCAATTTTATTCCCAATGCATCTTGTAAACTCACCCAAAAATGTGATATAAATTATGGATCTCTGTCAGACACAATGGACATTGGAATGCCATGTAATCTGACTATCTCATTCACATATAATTTTGCCAAACTCTCAAGTGTACACCCCCATTTGACAGGTAGAAAATGTGTTGGCTTGGTTAATCTGTCAATAATTACTCATACTGCATCATTTTTTCGTGGAGTTCTTAGCAATCCATAGATAAAGTCCATTGTTATTTTCTCTCATTTCCATTCTGGCACTAGCAATGGATGTAATTTACCAACTGGTGCCTGATGTTCAATTTTAATCTAGTGACATGTCAAACATTTGGAAACATATTCTGCTGTCTTTTTTCATTCTTGGCCACCAGTAATGAGGTCTTAAACTGTGATACATCTTGGACATCCTTGGGTGCATTGCATAGGGTGCATTGTGTGCCTCTTCCATTATTTCCTGGTGCAAATTATTAGTGTCTAGAACACATATGCTAAACATTAACATCAATGTATCATCTTGCACATAGAAATCTATTTTGTTTCCTCGCTTTACCATTTCAATCTTCTTATACAGTTGATGATCTTTGCCCTGTGCCCTTTTAATCCTTTCCTTTAACATAGATCTAACTTGAAGAGTAGCAATCAGTGGTCCTCCATCATGCATATTTAATTCAACATTCATATATTGTAACTGAATTAAATATGGAAAAGAGGATGCTTACAAGTGAGCTACTCTGCTGCTGGACTTTCTACTCAATGCATCTGCTACTACATTGGTTTTCCCTTGATGATATTCAATTGTGTAGTCATAATCCTTCAATAGCTCTAACCATCGCCTTTGTCTCATGTTTAACTCTTTCCATGTCAGCAAGTAACCCAAACTTTTATGGGCTGTAAAGATCTAGAATGTCTCACCATACCGATAATGCCTCCAAATCTTCAATGCAAATACAACTGCAATCAATTCTAAATCAAGCATTGGGTATGAGATCTCAGATGGTCTCAACCGTCTGGATGCATAAGCTATCACCTTACCATGTTGCATCAATACACATCCCAAGCCTTAGTCAGAAGCATCACTATATACTGTAAATCCACCTATACCCGTAGCAATAGCCAACACTGGTGCTAAGGTTAGCCTCTGTTTTAGCTCCTCAAAACTCCTTTGGCATTCTGGAGCCCATTTGAAAGGAACATTCTTTCTAAGTAATTTAGTCAAAGGGCTAGCAATTAAGGAGAATCCATTAACAAATCTGCAGTAGTATCCCGCTAATCCAAGAAAACTATGCATTTTTTAAACATTTTTAGGAGCTTCCCAATTTATCATGGTCTCTATTTTCTTTGGGTCTACCTCTATGCCCTTGCCCAATACCACATGTCCAAGAAAAACTGAATGATCTAACTAGAATTCGCATTTACTCAATTTAGCATACAGTTGTTTCTCCCTTAAAGTTTGCAACACAATTTTTAAATTTGTTCATGTACTTCCCTATTTTTTAAGTACACCAATCATTAACTTATCCAAATATGGTTGAAACACTTTATTCATTAAAGCCATAAATGTAGCTGGAGCATTAGTCAACCCAAATAGTATTACTGAAAATTCATAGACCATACCTGGTTGGAACACAATTCTTTAGAACATTTGCTTCTGCTACCTTCAGCTAGTAATAGCCTAATTTCAAATCAATCTTGGAGAATATTTGGGCTCCTTGGAACTGGTCAAACAAACCATCTATTATGGGAAATGGATATTTGTTCTTCACTGTTATTTTGTTCAGTTACCGATAATAAATGCACAATCTCATTGTTCCATCTTTCTTTTTAAAAAATAACACTGGAGCTCCGCAAGGTGATACACTAGGTCTGATATACCTTTTATTAAGCAACTTCTACAATTGGGCCTTTAGTTCTTTCAACTCAACTGGGACCATTCTATAAGATGACATTGATATTGGTGTTGTTCCTAGTACTAGTTCAATAGCAAATTCTATCTCTCTATCTGGTGGTAAACCAAGTATATCATCTGGGAATACATCTGAAAATTCTCTCACCACTAGTATATTTTTAAACAAGCTATCAATGGTTCTAGTATCAGTCACATATGCCAAATATGCTTCACATCCTCCTTTGATCATCCGAAAGGCTTTTACAGCTGAGATTAGAAATGTTGGCACAAGTTTTCTTTCACCCAAAAATACAACCCTTGGTTGGTTAGGTGATTCTAAAATTACTTCCTTAGTAAAGCAATTCACTATTGCATGATGTCTAGTTAACCAGTTCATTCTCAATATCACATCAAATTCATATAGCGGTAATAAGATTAAATCAACTATTAACTCAGCTTTATCAATGCAAATCAACCAATCACGATAGACATTCACAACTACTACTAGCCCTAGTGGAGTGCTCACATTTATCTCAATCCCTAAAGGCTCATGTTTTTGTTGCAATTTGGATGCCATATGCAATGATATAAATTAATGTGTGGAACCAGGGTCAATTAATGCATATGCTAATATTTCAGAAATATAAATATTACCAGTGACTACTTTAGGAGCATCAACTGCCTCCTGCCTAGTCATGGCAAATACTCTAGCCTGTGTAGGGGGTTTAGAACTTTGACCTTCAGATTGTCACTCCTCTGCCTATTGTACTAGTTCTACCCCTACCTCTGCCTCTGCCCTATGCTCCACTGGTAGGGTAGACCTTTGGTGCCTTAACAGTAGTCTTAGATACTCCTCTACTTTTATAGGTCTCTGCTAGTTTGGCTCTTTTTGGACAGTCTCTATACATGTGCTCCATTGACCCACAAAAATAACATGCTCCTGTGAGCCTTTTACATTCATCCGTATGTTGTCCACCACAATGAGAACATATAGGCCTCTATTCAGTATATTGGCTTTGTCCTTTTCCTAGGTAAAAGAAAGTCATAGTACGACCTTTAGAGCTTGAATATCCACCTCTGTAACCAGGCTGTGCTGGCATATATCTACCTCTTTTTCCCGGCTTTCTATTAGACTCTCTAGAAAACTCACGTGCTACCCTTTTTAATTTGTTGTTCTCCAGCTTCTTTCATTAATCTTTCAGCTCTAATTGCAGTAGCTTTGAGTTTAGTACAGCTATCAAGATCAGTGGTTGTGATTCTGTTTCTAATCTCATATTTGAGGCCCTCCTTAAACTTTCTACATTTGTCTCTTTCAGTAGAGACCATAAAAGTGATATAGTGGGAAAGTTTATTAAATTGCACCTCTTACTTAGCAATGGACATGTTCCCCTGTTTCAGATTTAGGAATTCCTTTCTCTTCTCGTCTCTATATGCCTCAGGCATGTAATTATTTTGGAATTCCTAAACAAAATCATTTCATGTCAAGACTGGTGGTTGTGCATCACTATCTAGGATTGTCTCCCACCATTCATAGGCATCGCCTTGAAGCAAGGACACTGCATAATCAAATTTCTCATTTGGGGTACATCTCATCATATTCAGTATCCTCTGTGTCCTTTTCAGCCATGTCTCGCTTCTGCAGGGTCTGTTGTGCCACTGAAATGAGTTGCACCTTGTTTCCTCAGTTTGTCATAATGTCTTTCCTTGTACATTTCAGGACCATTTACATCTTGTTATGGGTTTTCATGGGGTATTTTTGCATGTGATGACTGTGATACATATGCTACAGCCCTAGCTCCTACTGTTGGTTGATCTTTATGTAAATGAGGTGATGCCTCATGTGAATGCATTTTGGCCAGCCTCTCCCTCCTTGGTGAATCATGTCCTATAATGGTCCTAAAATATATAGAAATGTGTCACTACATAATGTTCAACATATATGATGCATATGTTATCATGCTCTTATAC
Organism: Triadica sebifera; assembly: GCA_023653625.1. Taxonomy (NCBI): domain Eukaryota; kingdom Viridiplantae; phylum Streptophyta; class Magnoliopsida; order Malpighiales; family Euphorbiaceae; genus Triadica; species Triadica sebifera. Next base: position 9,993,658 of record CM042903.1, on the reverse strand, counting down.
ATATGCATGTTCTCATGGAACCTATCCCTGCTCTGATACCAAAAATGTAACATGATACCTTATGCATTTCAGTAAAACCTATCCTTATGTCAATTAATCACATATGGCATACTAACAAGACATAAGGTCCTGTTAACAGTGATAGTAAATTTTTTTTCTTCATATCCTGTAATATCATTCAATGACTTTTCAAGTCAACATTAAGGTTTTCACCACAATATAATATATCACATCTATTAAAACTTAAACCTTCCATCCAAAGGATTACGGGTGATTATACATGTTCAAACGTATAAGTCCAAAAATACATATGACATGTTTTAATGCTCATGTGGAATGCAAAGAGAGAGAGAGTGATGAGGCTCAGCTGGTGACTTGTGTTCCATGTCTTCTATATGCCACTCAAAATAAGCTATCACTTTCCTTTACCTGAAAAATGATGCAAATTTATGTGTTGTGGCTCAGTGAGAATAATCATCAAATGAGCTTTAAAGTACCAAAAAACTCATAGTAATAAATCACCACCAATTGCATATTATGTATTCCATTCCATTCACCATTATCATATAGATACCAGTAAAATTGAAGCATATAATTATTACACTTTATGTATGCAAATGCTTTGCTTATTTTATTTTGTTGTGTCCAAGTTAAACAGACATTACCCTGGGTTTCCATGTGAACATTTGCATTTGCTAGCTAGCCTGATCATTTGTTTCATTTGCACATTTGTTGGGCCATATGCCTCTTCTTTTGCTTTACAATATTGACTAACTAGTCACAATGCCTTTTTAGTCCATATGCATATGCATCTATAACTAAGCATTCATCAACCATTGCATCTTTATCACATATACCAAATATATATCACATATACACCACATATGCCATGCATATACTTCACATATGCTATACATAAACCATTATATATCATGTATACCAAACATATATCTGAAACATACCATACATTTACCACTTATATATCACAAATTATTCATCATCTCATTAACAAAGTCAAACCATGAAAATCATACAAATCACATAACCATAAAGCATCTCACACATCACGTGGCAAGCAATATTCATATGTACTAAAGAAATAGTTTGATAACTATACTCACCGTTGCCTTTTGCTTCGGCCCTTAACTTATTGTCTATCCCCTCCTTGTGGGTCTTCAATATGTTGTGATCCTAATATGGAAATATAATCGATTAATTTATCACTAGACAAAATTAATGTGGCTTAAACAAATTAATATGCATAGTTCATATATATAGTTAGGGTTTTTCCTATGGGGCAGTGTGACCTTATGAGACTGATAGCCAATACTTTTTTCTAGAATTGTCCAATTTATGTGATTCTTGTTCCTAACTAAAATTAACATATAATTATATAACATGCTCCAATGCTAAAAGTTTAGAGAAATTGGAGCATTGTGCAGTTTTTGGTGGAATTTCCAATTGTGCTCTATTTTCTGCTCTATTTCTGCCCTTTGGCAGTTTTAGGGTACCAAATTTGATCCTTCATATCTTACAATCTGTACGTCAAAATAAAATGAAACTTGGAAGCCATTCATATAGGTTAAAATGCAACATTTTATATGTTTACAACTTTTATCAATTATGTGTCTAAGGTCCTCAAATTATAAGAAACATTTCACTAGTCCATAACATAGATGGCTTCCGGACCACTATAACTTGTGAAGGCCCTATCTCACTCTATACATAACATATTAAGGTGATAATTATACCAAAATTTAGCTAAGACATAAACCTATAACTTTAATGCTTTGATAATTTATAGAATTGATCTCTAAAAAGCTTAAAATGGAAAAACAATTTGCTAGATCTGCCTAAGGAATTAAGTAGGCAGTTCAAACAATAAAACAATCATGGTTTCATTCACCATAACTCAACATCCAAAAGATATATGAACCTAAAATTTGGTATACATATATATAACACATATATCTATGACTTTCATGTTTGGAACCACTACAATACTTGCTTTATCATATTCAAAACCAAAGAACATAGTAGCTAACTCAGCTAGGGTTCACACCCGAACTAGTTCCAATAAGATGCCAATATCTTTTCATACACATCAAATTTTTCAAAATTATTTATATATACATAAACCTAAGACATAAAGGAACAACTTTCATGCTTTAAACTTTTCAACAATCAGTGTCTATTAGTATCCAAATTAGGGTGAAAAATATTGATTCAACTTAACCCTAACAGCTTAAACAACACTAAAACAATGGAAAGAATGTTACTTACCAAGAATGAACTTGAAAGGGATCAATTTACTGAAAAATATAAGTGAAATAAGGAATAAAAGAATGGTGGAAGAAGGAGAAGAAATGAACATGAAGTGAGGGAGGAAGATAAGGTCCACCTCCCACCACTAAACTTTTGTCCTTTTCCTATTTTGTTTCTTCCTTTCTTTTCTTTTTATTTTTCCTTTGTTTCTTTTAATTTTCACTTCATTAATTCAACCTAATAATTTTATTCACATAAATTTCAATTTCATGTCACCCTTAACTAAATTATAAAATGGACACGTGCAATTCTTCACAATTGCAAAATACTCAAACATGTAGCTAGTGCATATCATGAACTTGTCCCTATAAAATACATATAAAGTGCATGTGTTCAAGTGAAATATATGTAAATGTATATGTCTAATTAAAATGCATGTAAAAATATATATGTGGGAAGTCGATGATGTTACATACGTGTTGACAATGGAGCAAGAGTTGTTGCATTATCTATAGGAACTTATGTATGGACACTCCCAAGTGGGCTTGTTTTAGAATTGGACAATTATTATTATGTTCTAGTTTTGACAAAAAAATATTATTTTTTCTTGTTTAAATATAAAAGATTTTCATTTGACTATTAATGGCAATAGTTGCTCTATATGGTTGAATGACATTTTTTATAGAAATTATACCTTATAATTTCTTGATTTATTCTACAAATTTTCACCCTGTTGGGTTGTTGCAAACCACAACTATCTACTTTAGGATGTCCCTAATGATAATTCATGCGAAGGATGAAGAATAAACTAACAAAAAAATGGTTTGAACAAATCAAAGTGTTAGCATTAAAAGTGTTCTTGAGAAAATTTTTCTTGTGTCTCAAAAATATTTTTTGACAAAAAAATATTTTCATGAATCATTTATGTCATTTGATGCATTTTCTATTTGAATTATAATGATTAAATGAGAAAGTTTGATGTTGTAAAATATTTAATGGAGATTATTGCATTTATGTGAAATTATATTAGTATTACATACATAATTTATGTAAATAATAATAAAGGTAACAAATATAATTAAGCCTTATAACACCTAGTCGAGAACTAGAAATTAGGATAAGTTGGTATGCCAATAAAAAGGTAGAAATGTAGGCACTAGAAAATATTGAGATTTAATTTACGTAGGCACTAAGAAATAGTGCTGAGTTGAAATTACGTAGGCACTAAGAAATAATGCTGAGTTCAAAATTATATAGGCACCAAAAAGGTGCTGAGTTATTGTTGAAAATATAGGCATTAAATGCTGAGTTATAAAATTATTAAGTATGCACCGAGTATACTGCCGGAGAGTAGAAATCTTGTATCCAGTGTTTAGTTCCGGTCTATGATGTTGTGCGCTATCAAATAAATAGAAAAAAATTTTAAATTATTAAATTGATATTTTAAATAGTATGTCTTGCATTGTTAAAGAATTTCAAGCATGCTAAATGAATGTATTGTTATAATTGATGAAGTATTTAATTTTGCTTGACGTAACTGGTATTGATATTATTTGAATGTTTTGGCATCTTTAGTAAATTAATTGTAGTTTCTAAAATTTTATTTTAGAAATATTTATATAATTATTGGATAATTGTCAAACGTACCACTAAACTAGTAGCTTAACGCAGTTTTTTCACGTGCATATAAATAGATGTAGCTATTACGTTAGGGTGACCAAGGAAAAGGGGAATCCCAATATCAAATTGCAACAGTTTATTTTCTTTTTGCATGTTTTGGAAATTGTATTGTAATATTAAATTTTAAGAATTTCTTTTGATGTAAATTTGTGCCATGTAGGATTTATAAGGAGTGAATTTTATAATTTATATATTTGATATTATTTGTAAATGTATCTCTAAATATTATGGTTTAATGAATGAGTTCTTTTAAATCGAAATATTTATATCATTAGTTACATATTTAAATGATAAAAGAAAAAAATTATAAAATAATTTCAGCACTGGTTTTTACAAAAATGAGCTTAGTAGCACCTTCATACACTATTAACGACTAGTAGGGTAAGGGAGCACTACATTAGGAGTATCCTTATGGATTTGAGCATAGCTATTGGGCTAAAAGTTTCATCATAGTCAATTCCTTGCCTTTGACAATAATATTTAGCTACAAGTCTAGCTTTATAGGTAACCATATTACCATCCATGTCAGTTTTCTTTTTCAAAACCCACTTGCACCCTATAAGATTTATCCCTTTGGGTGGGTCAATCAAAGTCCATACTTGGTTTTCTATATGGAATCCAATTATAACTTGTTGAACCTTGAGGGGTATTTCTGTCATTTTGATGCTAACAAATAAAATAGAAATAATGTATTTAACATACTTGTTTTCTAAGTTCATTGACCAGGTATGGAACATGATAGCAGGAATGGAGAATGGAAGACTAATCTTAAAAAGACAAAATGAAGAAATAACATGTTCACACCCGTGACCTTATATGTCACACTCGTGATGAAGCTTAGCACCAACTATCCAACATTTAAAGTTCATTGCCATAAAGAATGATAGCAACCGTGAATGATCATATCAATCATGCTTGTGAATGAAAGTCACGCTCGTGATAAGATATGACAAATTCCTCCAGAGAGCTTCATGGCTAGAGTCACTACTTGGACCACGACTAGGAAGGACGTTCACGACCGTGAATATATAATGTCACGCCTGTGATCAAACACTTCAAAACCTTCTAGAATGTTTCACGGCAAAGTCACCACTCAAGTGACGGCTTGGAAGAACAGTCACAACCATGACACTCATACTCACAACCGTGAAAGAGGAAAGAGAAACATGTCAGGCGCAAAAATAAGAGTTGGTGCAACGGTTATTTCCGCATTAAATGCAACCAAATGACTATAATTCACCATGGAAGTATAAATGCACGTCATTTATGAATCCAGAACAAGAGAATAGCTAATACTTCGAATCAAAATCTTGTTGTAAGCCATTTGTGCATTTAATATTTTCAAAACAAACATTTATTCTCTATAAAAATATATTTGCTCATTATACTATGAGCAATATAGATTTGTAAATGTTTCTCTTTGTAATCTATTACTCAAGTGAGTTTGGGTATTTTGGGTTAAGAGTAGAACACTTATAAGGGTTATTTGTGTGAGCCTTTAAAACACAAGGAATTGGTTTATTCTGGGTTAGGTGTGATCCATTGCTAGAAAAACCATAGTTGGGAGTGAGCTTGTAAAACTCCATTGTAACACTTAGTGTGTTAGTGAAACTCCCAATTGAGATTGGGGAGAGGAGTAAGGTTTGTTAACACCCGAACCTCTATAAAAATTCTTGTGTCATATCTTCCTATCCCTACTCAAATTAACTTTTCTTTCCGCAATTGGTATCCAATTCAATTCAACCCCCCTTCTTGGTTCAATATCTGGGCAACAATTGGTATCATAGTTAGTCTAGCATCAAAGCCTAAACAGTGCTAGCAAAGATCAAGATATGGCCAACGAAGGACTCCAAAGTCTCAAGCCTTACTTTGATGGAGCAAATTATGCTAATTGGAAGTTTCAGATGGAGACATATCTAGATAGTGAAGGAATCAAAGTCTGGGATAGCGTTCAAAAAAGAATGGACACCACCAACTAGAAGAGGAGTTGATGGTGAAGAAGAAATCCTGTTAAGAGATGATTGGACAGAGCCTCAAAGAAGAGCAAACTTTAAAAACAAGAAGGCAATAACAATTCTCTCAAGCTCATTATCCATTGAAGAATGTGACAAAATACAACACTGCCCAACTGCTTACAGCATGTGGAAAACATTGAAAAACTATCATGAAGGAACAAAGCAAGTTAAATCCAAGAAGATTCAACTTCTTACATCAGAGAATGAGCTCTTAAAGATGAAATCCAATGAGTCAATTACTAACATGACCACCGTCTTCTAGCCATCATAAATGGCATGAGAAAACTTGGGAAACACCCGAGCTTGGAAGATGTTAATAACAAAATCCTGAAAAGTCTTCCTCTCAAAGATTACGGTTCAAGAGTTGTCGATATAGAAGAGGCAAATGAAGACATGAGAATCATGAATACTGATAAGCTTATTGGCAAACTTCTTACACATGAAATGGCAGTGAAAAGAGATAGAGAGCTTGAAGTAGAGCTAGAAAAAAGAAAGCCTCTAGCACTAAAAACCTATACTTTAAAATCTTAAGAGGAAGTTAAAGATGATGAAGAAAAGAGTGATAATGCAAATGAGAACATTGTTATGCTCTCAAGAAGGCTGAAAAGAATTATTGAGAAGAGAATGAGCAACTCTAGAAAATTCAGGCAAAGAAACCTCAAACAGACTTATAATGATGCACAAATAAGTAAAGATGAGGTAAAGTGCTATGAATGTGGGAAGAAAGGGCATATTAAACCAGAATGTCCAAGGCTCAAAAAGCACAAGAGCAAATACTAAACAGACAATGGGGAGAAAGGTCACAAAGCCACAGGGATGATGAAAGCTCTTCAAGTGAAAAAGATGACAATGAAAGTGAAGAGGTCAACCTATGCTTCATGGCTATAGAGGATCACGTCTCGGATAAGGTAGGATCACTTCACTCATACTCTTTCAATAATGATTGTAGTGACAATGATAGTAATAGTGAAGATGATGATGAGAAAAGCCTAATAGAAGTATTGAATCTAGAACTAGAGAAATATATAAGTAAATTCAATACTTAAAAGAATAACATTTCTAATTTGAAAATTAAAATGGATGCTTTAGAAAAGGAGAACTTTAAGCTTAAATCATCTAATGAATCTCTTCAAAAGTAATTACATCAATACTCTTCAAGACCCTCAACCAAATCCTTGATTAAAAAAAATAATACTTTGAAAAAAGAAGTTGAGGAACTTAGAAACTCCATTTCAAAATTTCACAAAAGAAATGAGAGTTTAGATACTCTCATTGTGTCTCAAAGACCACCTTTAATTAGACATGGTCTAGGATTTAAGGGCACATCATCATCTTCTCACAAGACTACTTTTGTTACGTCAAGTGAACCTCACATCTCCACATTTGCTGTAACAGACCCAAGGGCTAAGAGCATAAAATACACTAAATTTTTTATACATAAGAGGGATAATCAAGGATTGGTAAGCCTAAGAAAGAGACTTCAAAAGGCTAATCATGCCTTTATGTATAAGAAACATACATCTAGAAAAGCACCAATTCATCATGATTGTGCATGCCATTGCTCTCAAACTCAGTCTAATAGAAATATGGCATTCAAACGCATTGTAAGACCAAAAAGCATTTTTAGACCTAAATAATGTAATTATTGTATGAAATTTGGTCACATAAATAAACATTGTTGGATAAAGAAGTCTCATTGGGAACCTTCATGTGTTAACCCCCAAGGACCCCAGTTCATTTGAGTACCTAAAAATCATACTTGAATTGTGACTCTATAGGTATGCCTCAAGTCCACAATAAAAAAAAATGCTTGGCTAGTAGACAGTGGATGCTCAAGGCATATGATAGGAGACAAAGAACTTTTCAATGAAATCAAAAGTATTGATGGAGGTAAAGTTACCTTTGGAAACAATGTTAAAGGTAAGGTAAATTCCATTGACTCTATTGGTATTAATGGTACTAATTTCATTAAAGATGTCTTGCTTGTTGATGGCTTGAAACATAACTTGTTAAATGTAAGTCAATTATGTGATAAAGGAAATAAAGTAATCTTTACTTCCAACGAATGTCATGTAACCTCTTTTAATGGCCAAGAGATATTTAAAGGAAATAGAGATGTCAATACCAACATAATAGACTTACACAAAATATATAACCATTCCTCTAAGTGTCTTATGACTACTAGTGATGAATCTTGGTTGTGGCATAGAAGGCTTGGTCATGCAAGCATGGATTTAATTCAAAGCCTCAACATAGGAGAGCTGGTAAAGGGACTGCTAAAAGAAAAATTTGAAAAAGACAAGACATGTGAACCTTGCCAAAGAGGAAAACAACCCAAGTCATCCTTCAAATCCAAAAACATTGTAAGTACCTCAAAACCTCTACAACTCCTGCATCTAGATTTATTTGGACCTACAAGAATTGCAAGCTTAGGAAGTAAACACTATGCCTTTGTCATCGTAGATGATTACTCTAGATTTACTTGGGTAATTTTTTTAGCTCAAAAGAGTGATGCCTTTGAAACTTTCAGAAATTTTGCTAAAAGAGTTCAAAATGAAAAAGGATATTGTATTTCAAAAATAAGAAGTGACCATGGCAAAGAATTTGAAAATGAAAACTTTGAAAGCTTTTGTCATGAACATGACATTTCATCGAATTTTCATCTCCTACCTCAATAAAATGGGGTAGTCGAAAGGAAAAATCGAATTTTAATTGAAATGGCTCGAACAATGCTCAATAAGTATGGTTTACCAATTTACTTTTAGGCCGAAGCCACAAATACTGCATGTTATATTTCAAATCGAGTTTTCGAAAGACCTCTCTCAAACAAAACTTCATTTGATAAATGGATTGGAAGAAAGCCTTTGATATCATAATTTAGAGTATTTGGATGCAAGTGCTTCATATTGAATACCAAGGGTATCTTTTTAGGATACTCTACAACTAGCAAAGCATATAGAGTATTTAATAAAAAGTCATTAACTGTTGAAGAATCTATGCATGTTTGTTTTTGATGAATCTAGTAGACTTGATCTTGTGAAAGGTAGTGTTCTTGATGATGTTGTAGGTACCATGGAAAGACTTGATCTTGAAAATGAAAGAGAAGAAAATGATCAAGAAGGTTCACATCAAGATGATTCTCTACCTCCAGCTCAAGAGGAAAACAGGCAAGAGCTCCCAAATGAATGGAGATTGACAAAAGATCACCCCAAAGAGCAAATCATTGGTGATCCTATAAAGGGGAGTAAGTACTAGATCTCATATCAAACATTTAGTTTTTGACCTTGCTTTTATTTCTCAAATTAAGCCTAAAAATATTGATGAGGCTCTTAATTATGAAAGTTGGGTGATTGCCATGCAAGATGAACTCAACCAATTTGAGAGAAGTAAGGTATGGACCTTAGTACTTAGACCCAATGAGCATCAAATCATAGGAAGCAAATGGGTATTTAGAAATAAAGTAGATGAACAATGTTCAATAACTAGGAATAAGACTAGGTTGGTTGCAAAAGGATATAATCAGGAAGAATGAATAAATTATAATGAGACCTATGCTCTTGTAGCTAGATTAGAAGCCATAATAATACTTTTAGCATATGCATGCCACATGAATTTCAAACTCTTTCAAATGGATGTAAAAAGTGCTTTTTTAAATGACTTTATAGAATAAGAAGTTTATGTAGAACAACCACCAGGTTTTGAAAGCTATGATTTGCCCAACCATGTATTTAAATTTTCAAAAGCTTTATATGGTTTGAAACAAGCCCCAAGAGCTTGGTATGAAAGACTAAGTTCTTTTCTCTTAGAAAATAATTTTACAAAGGGGAATTTGACACTACATTATTCATTAAAAAGCATAAACATGATACTCTAATTGTTCAAATTTATGTTGATGATATCATATTTGGGTATACTAATGAATTGCTTTGTCAAGAATTTGCTAAGTGTATGACTAGGGAATTCGAAATGAGCATGATGGGTGAACTAAAATTCTTCCTCGGTCTACAAATAAAACAAGACAATGAGGACATATTCATCAACCAATCCAAATATGCTAAAGACTTAAGAAATTTGGAATGGAAGGATGCAATAATGTCAAGACTCCAATGAGCACATCAACAAAATTGGACAAGGATGAAAAGGGTAAGAGCATTAATGAAAAGCTCTATAGAGGTATGATCGGATCACTTTTATATCTTACTGCCTCTAGACCCGATATAATGTATAGTGTATGCTTATGTGCTCGCTTTTAATCATGTGTTAAAGAGTCTTATTTAAATGCAGTAAAAAGAATTTTAAAATATTTACATGGCTTATTGCATCTAGGTTTATGGTATCCTAGAAAATATTTATAAGTTTCAGTTGCTCTTTCTACCGCTGAAGCGGAGTATGTGGCAGCAGGATATTGTTGTACATAAATCCTTTGGATGAAACAACAACTTAAGGATTATGGTCATAGTATGGGCCATATACCTATTAGATGTGACAATACTAGCGCTATAAATCTATCTAAGAATCTCATTCAACACTTTAGAAGTAAGCATATTGACATAAGACATCATTTTATTAGAGATCATGTTCAATATGGAGATGTTGTATTGGAATTTATAAGCACAAACAATCAATTGGCAGATATCCTCACTAAGTCTTTAAATGAGGGAAGATTTAATTTCATAAGAAGAGAGCTTGGTATAATTGATGGATTAACTTTATGATTGCCAAAATTGTCGAACCTTGATTGATAATCTTGTTTTTTTTCCTCATCTTTTTAGAAATGAGGTAGCTAATTTGATATAAATGTATGTTATAGGGGATATAAGCTCCTTAGAAATACTTTAGTCTTGTTTTAGACTTAATTTTATTTAATGAGGTTTTTAGGCAGCTCACGCCCGTGACATATATTCACGGTCGTGATCATAATCGCCAAAAGCTCCAGTAGCTTTCACGCCATGCTTCACGGTTGAAGGTAGTGAAGACTATGTTTCACGCCCATAACCTTTTTCTATAACCCTCGTGAAACCCTTTGTTCACACCCGTGACACTTATTCATGACCGTTACACAAAGCATTCACGTTTTGTGTCACGCTCTGTTTCACGATCACAAGTAGTGAAGATTGTACTTCATGCCCGTGACTCATTTGTCACCACCGTGATAGTTCATTATTCATGCCCGTTACCTTTAATTTTCACGATTGTGAATAGTTTCACCTCTCTCTTCACAGGTAGAGCGTCTCTTCAGCAAACCGTGAACACGACATTTCACGCCTGTGACCTAGATTTCACGCCCGTGAAGATGTCGGCTATAAAATGTTTATACCATTATTTCTCTCATTACCAACTCTCCAACTTCTTTCAACTTCTCTCATTTATCACCATTGAATGCCATTTTGAAGATTCTAGCCCCCTAGCAACTCATTCCATCTATAAATATCTTCAAAAACCTTCTTCATCATCAGAAATCAAAACACCTTAGGTTTTACTCCAAAATTTTCATCAAATTTTTCATTCTACCAAAATACATTTCTCAATCAAAAATGGAAACCGGCTCCTCCAAAGGTACCAAAAAGAAGTCACATACTCCAAGAAGGTACATGGACTACCTTCTAAACATTATTTCGGAGCATTTTCATCCAAGATACTCAGTTCTCAAGAAAATACCACTCCTTTCCTCTCGATCATTTGAGTGGCAAACTATCAGAACACTTGGACTCGAGACAAGCATGTTGGAACAACTCCAGACTTGTCATCTAAAAGATTTCGTTGATATTCATCAACCGACATTGAGGGAACCAACTCTCGAGTTCCTAAGCACCCTGCAAGTAGTGACATAGTAAAATTCAATCTTTACAAGCATCCGAACACCTACTCTGCCACAGAGTTTGGTGACATGTTCAACCTTCCCTCTGATGGTATCCTGAATGAGAGTGAGGTGGAGTTCTATGCTACTCAGGCATGGACTCACTTCGGGCTTGACTGCAACTGGGACATCAAGAAGACGAAAAGCACCCATCTTCGATCCCTAGTGCATAAGTACTTGCATAGGTTTCTAACCTATAGCATTTTTGCCAGAAGAGACAGCAATGGATCGATTCGAAAGTTTGAGCTCTTTATACTGGAGATGGCTCGAAGAGGCCTCATAGTGGCTTTATCTCGATGGTTTGAAAACCATCTTCTGTTAATTGCCACCAATCCCTCTGGAGACATTCTGATTGGTGGGTACGTGACTCACCTTGTTATCAAGTTGGAGTACTTGAAGCTAGAGGAGCATCACTTTAACCTTGTACCAGCACATCCTCGAGACTGACTAGATGTCGAGTCCTTTATCAAAATGGGAGCGGCTGTTCGTATAGTACATGAGAACAACATCTACTACCGCTTCACCAATACTACTGGTGAGATTATTTGGGAGGACAATGACTCCAATGACTTCAAAGTTGGCCTCCAAGGAATCCAGCAGGGGAAAAGAGTTCAAGTTTAGATGCTCTAGAGGTTGAACAGGAAATTAGACAATCCTCTGCCTCCACACCGAACTTGGCTCAGTAAGTGGTTGATCTCTTGGCACCATGGTTTGAGAAATTGCAGGCTTCGATGGATGAGAGGTTAGAGAACCTCCAGGATTTCATGGAGTCTCGCATGGAGAGCCTCGAGGCGGAAGTAGCTCACCTTAGAGATGGGATGTCCAGCTCAAAATCTAGCTAGACTAGATGTTAGCTATGTTATTTTTTTTAGCTTGTTTGATGTAGGTCTTTGAATTTCTTTTCAAATCCTTGTATTTGTCTTTTTTATATTGTTAACCTTGAGGGGTATTTCTGTCATTTTGATGATAATAAATAATATAGCAATATTGTATTTAACATACTTGTTTTTGAAAGTATATTATACAGCACATAAAATGGCAAGAATGGAGAATTGGAAGAATAATCCTTAAGAAATAAAAAGCAAGAAGTAGCATGTTCACTGCCGTGACTCTAGGAGTCACCCCCATGAAGAAAGCTAACCGTTACCAAAACCAACATTTGAAGTTCACGGCCATGAAGGAAAACCAAACCGTGAAGTAAGCATTTCAGTCACCCCCGTGACTAGAGGTGTCACCCCCGTGAAGAATTGTGTAATTTCAACCAGAGAGCTTCACGACCAGAGTCACCACTTTGGTCACGGCTGTGAAGATGTTCACCCCCGTGAATGTAGGTGTCATCCCCGTGAAGGATATATTCAATTTCATCCAGAGAGCTTCACGACTTCAATCACCACTTGTCTCACGGCTGGGAAGAGTGTCACGCCCGTGACGAATTAACGGCACGCCCGTGACTCTATATGTCAAGACATTCCAGAGATCTTCACGACCAAGGTCACCACTTCAGTCACGGCTTGGGAAGAACTGTCACCCCCGTGAACAATGAAAGAGAAAAATGTCAGGCGCAATTTTTTGGTTGGTATAACGGCTAGTTTCTAAATTAATGCACCCCAACGGCTATATTTAGCCATGAGAGTATAAATGGAAGTCATTTATGCATTAAGAAACAAGAGGATGATAAGAGTATAATAAGAAAAACAAAAATTAGCATATACTTCAAATCACAAGCTATCTTGTATTTTTATGCTTTGTGAACAAATCTATTCTCTGTAAAAATCTTTTTGCTCCTCATATTTGAGCAATAAAGATTTATAAGTGGTTCTCTCTGTAATCTTTACTCAAGTGAGCATTGGGTAGTTCTGGGTTAAGAGAAGAACACTTGTAAGGGTTAGTTGTGTGAACCTCCAAAACACAAATTAAAAGGTTGTTTGTGTGAGCCTGCAAAACACAAAGTGTAGGTTATTGTGTGAGCCTGTAAAACACAAGTGTAGGTTGTTTGTGTGAGCCTGTAAAACACAAAGGAATTGGTTATTGTGTGAGCCATTAAAACACAAGGGATTTTTGGGTTAGGTGTGAGCCATTGTGAGAAACACCATAGTTGGGAGTGAGCTTGTAAAACTCCATTGTAACACTTAGTGTGTTAGTGAAACTCCCAATTGCGATTGGGGAGAGGAGTAGGGTTTGTTAATACCCGAACCTCTATAAATCTTTGTGTCTGATTTTCTCTATCCCTTCTAAAATTAGCAATTTTATTTCCGCACTTTAAAGTTTAATTTTAGAAACTCCAATTCAACCCCCCTTCTTGGTCTAATATCTGGGCAACATATATTAATATAATTGCTTTGTTTTCCATTATGATTTTTTTTTTTGTTGATGACAAAAGGGGGAGAACCTAGCATATATTATATTTAAAGTTAAATGCAATATATTTGAAATACATAATTTAAATGAATATGCAAGTATGAAAATAAGCTAATATACTTTGAATATACCTTAAGTATACTTTGCATATTATGCCCATTGGAAGCAAATTATGCCCATTGGAAGTTTAGGATGGAGACATACTTGGATAGTGAAGGAATTGAAGTATGGGATAGTGTACGAAAAGAATGGACACCACCAACCAGAAGAGGAGCTGATGGTGAAGAGGAAATCCTATCAAGAGACGATTGGACAGAGCCCCAAAGAAGAGCAAATTTCAAAAACAAGAGGGCAATGACAATTCTATCAAGCTCATTATCTATTGAAGAATGTGGGAGAATACAGCATTGCTCAACAGCATACAGTATATGGAAGACATTGGAGAACTATCATGAGGGAACTAAGCAAGTCAAATCCAAGAAGATTCAACTTCTAACCTCAGATTTCAAGATGAAATCCAATGAGTCAATCACTGACATGACAAACCGTCTTCTATCCATTATTAATGGAATGAGGAAACTTGGGAAGCATCTGAGTTTGGAAGATGTAAACAATAATATCCTGAGAAGTCTTCCTCTTAAAGACTATGGTTCAAGAGTTGCTGGCATAGAAGAAACAAATGAAGATATGAGTATCATGAACACTGATGTGCTGATTGGCAAGCTTCTCACACATAAGATGGCAGTAAAGAGAGATAGAGAGCTTGAGGCAGAGCAAGAGAAAAGAAAACCATTAGCACTCAAAGCCTCTACTTCAAAATCTCAAGAAGAAAGTGAAGATGATGAAGAAATGAGTGATGATGAAAATGAGGACATCGCAATGCTTTCAAGAAGATTAAAAAGAATCATTGAGAAGAAAATGAGCAATTCCAGAAAATTCAGGCAAAAAAACCTCAAACAAACTTCAAATGATACACACAGAAGTAAGGAAGAGGTAAAATGCTATGAATGTGGAAAGAAAGGACATATCAAACCTGAATGTCCAAGGCTCAAGAAGCATAAGAGCAAATTCCAAAGAGACAGTGGGGAAAAAGGTCACAAAGCCACATGGGATGACGAAAGCTCTTCAAGCGAAAAAGATGATAATGAAAGTGAAGAGGTCAACCTATGCTTCATGGCTATTGAGGATCACATCTCGGACAAAGTAAGATCACTACACTCATACTCTTTCAATAATGATAGTAGAGATAATGATAGATATAGTGATGATGATGATGATGAGCAAAGCCTAATAGAAGAATTAAATATAGAATTAGAGAAATATAGAAGTAAATTTAGTACTTATAGAAATAATATCTCTAATTTGAAAAATAAGATAGATGGCTTAGAAAAGGAGAACATAAAGCTTAAATCATCTAATGAATCTCTTCAAAAGTCATTAGATGAATACTCATCAATACTCTTTCACTTTTAAAAGAAAACAATACTTTGAAAAATGAAGTTGAAGAACTTAGAAATTCCATTTCTAAATTTCACAAGGGTAAAGAGAGCTTAGATACTCTCATTGTGTCTCAAAGACCACCTTTAGTAAGACATGGTCTAGGGTTTAAAGACACATCATCATCTTCTCATAAAACTATATTTGTCAAACCTAAAGAACCTCACATCTCCACACTTGCTGGAAAAGCACCAAAGAATAAGTATACTAATCCCTCTATACATAAAAGGAATAATCAAGGATTAGTAAACCTAAGAAACAATCCTCAAAAGACTAATCATGCCTTTATGTATAAGAAGCATGCATCTAGAAAAATACAAATTAATCATGAATGTACATGCCATTGTTCTCAAAATTAGTCTAATCAAATTATGGCATTTAAATACAGTATAAGACCAAAAAGCAAGTTTAGACCTAAACAATGTAATTATTGTATGGAAATAGGTCACATAAATAAACATTACTGGATAAGGAAGGCTCATTGGCAACCTTCATGTGCTAACCCCCAAGGACCCAAACTCATTTGGGTACCTAAATATCATACTTGATTTCTAACTTTGTAGGTATGCCTCAAGTCCACAATAAACAAAAATGCATGGCTAGTAGACAATGGATGCTCAAGGCATATGACAGGAGACAAGGAACTCTTTAATGAAATCAAAAGTATTGATGGAGGTAAAGTTACTTTTGGAAACAATACAAAGGGTAAGGTAATTGGCATTGGTTCCATTGGTGTTGATAGTACTACTTTTATTAAGGATGTTTTACTTGTTGATGGCTTGAAACATAACCTGTTAAGTGTAAGTCAATTATGTGATAACGGAAACAAAGTAATTTTCACTTCAAATGAATGTCTTGTAATCTCTATTGATGGTCAAGAAATATTTAAAGGAAATAGAGATATCAATACATACATAATAAACTTACATGAACTATCTAACAATTCCTCTAAGTGTCTTGTGACTACTAGTGATGAATCTTGGTTGTGGCATAGAAGACTTGGTCATGCTAACATGGACTTAATACAAAGTCTCAGCACAGGAGAGCTAGTAAGAGGATTACCAAGAGTTAAATATGAAAAAGGCAAGACATGTGATCCTTGTCAAAGAGGAAAGCAACACAAGTCATCTTTCAAAGCCAAAAACATTGTAAGTACTTCAAAACCCCTTCAACTCTTACATTTAGACTTATTTGGACCTACTAGGGTTGCTAGCTTAGGAGGTAAACATTATGCATTTGTCATCGTAGATGTTTACTCTAGATTTACTTGGGTAATTTTCTTAGCTCAAAAGAGTGATGCTTTTGAAAATTTCAAAAACTTTACTAAAAGAGTTCAAAATGAAAAAGGGTACTGCATTTCAAAAATAAGAAGTGATCATGGGAAAGAATTTGAAAATGAAAACTTTGAAAGTTTTTGTCTTGAACATGGCATTTCACATAATTTCTCATCTCCTAGAACACCTCAACAAAATGGAGTAGTTGAAAGGAAAAATTGAACATTAATTGAAATGGTAAGAACAATGCTTAATGAATATGATTTACCAACTTATTTTTGGGCAGAAGCCACAAACACTGCATGTTATATTTCAAATCGAGTTTTCAAAAGACCTCTTTTAAACAAAACCTCATTTGAGCTATGGAATAGAAGAAAGCCCTTGGTATCATACTTTAGAGTATTTGGATGCAAGTGTTTTATATTAAACACCAAGGATAATCTTGGAAAATTTTCCTCTAAGTCTGATGAAGGTATCTTTTTAGGATACTCTACAACCAGCAAAGCATATAGAATATTTAATAAGAGATCATTAATAGTGGAAGAATCCATGCATGTTGTTTTTAATGAATCTAGTAGACTTGATCTTGTGAAAGGTAGTGCTCTTGATGATGTTGTAGATAATATGGACAAACTTGTCATTGAAAATGGAAAAGAAGAAAATGATCAAGATAGTCTACTACCTCAAAATCAAGAACAAATGGAGCAAAAACTTCCAAAAGAATGGAGAATGATCAGAAATCATCCAAAAGAGCAAATAATTGGTGATCTATCAAAAAGAGTAAGTACTAGATCTCATTTCAAGCATTTAATCAATGACATAGCCTTTATTTCTCAAATTGAGCCTAAAAACATTGATGAGGCTCTTAATGATGAAAGTTGGGTAATTGCCATGCAAGAGGAACTTAACCAATTTGAGAGAAATAAGGTATGGAACCTAGTACCAAGACCAAAAAATCATCCAATCATAGGCAGCAAATGGGTATTTAGAAATAAGTTAGATGAACAAGGGTTAATAACCAGGAATAAAGCAAGACTTGTTGCAAAAGGATATAATCAGGAAGAAGGTATAGACTATGATGAAGCATATGCACCTGTAGCTAGATTAGAAGCTATAAGAATACTCTTAGCATATGCATGTCACATGAATTTCAAACTTTTTCAAATGGATGTGAAAAGTGCATTTCTAAATGGTTGTATAGATGAAGAAGTGTATGTAGAACAACCACTAGGTTTTGAAAGCTATGATTTGCCAAATCATGTTTTTAAACTTTCAAAAGCCTTTTATGGTTTAAAACAGGCACCAAGAGCTTGGTATGAGAGACTAAGTTCTTTTTTATTAGAAAATAGTTTCACAAAAGGAAATGTTGACACTACACTGTTCATCAAAAAGCATAAGCATGAGACACTAATTGTTCAACTTTATGTTGATGATATAATATTTGGTTCTACTAATGAGCTGCTTTGTCAAGATTTTGCTAAGTGCATGACTAGGGAATTTGAAATGAGCATGATGCGAGAACTTAAGTATTTCCTTGGTCTACAAATCAAACAAAGCAATGAAGGCATATTCATCAACCAATCCAAATATGCCAAAGACTTAATCAAAAAATTTGGTATGGAAGGATGCAAAAATGCCAAGACTCCTATAAGCATATCAACAAAATTGGACAAAGATGAAAAGGGTAAGAGCATTAATGAAAAGCTTTATAGAGGTATGATCGGATCACTTTTATATCTCACTGCCTCTAGACCTGATATTATGTATAGTGTTTGCTTATGTGCACGATTTCAACCATGTCCTAAAGAATCTCATCATATTTTTTACAGCATTCAGATGAGATTCTTAAATTCCATCAACTACTAAATCTCATCATATTTTTTTCTGTCAAAATTCTCATCATATTTTTTTCTGTCAAAAATCTTCTTAAATTCCATCAACTACTAAATCTTCAAATATGGAGTCTGCTTCATCAAAAGGAAAGAGAAAGAAGTCCCATGCACCAAAGAGGTATTCAGATTACCTCATGAACATCATTCCAGAAAGTTGCCATCCTCGGTATGCAACTTTGAAGAAAAGACCGATTTTATCATCAAGGTCCTTTGAATGGCAAGCAGTCCGGAATCTTGGGCTCGAGATGGCTATGACAGCGCAACTTCAAGTCTGTCATCTAAAGGAATTTGTTGACATTCATCTGCCAACTCTACAGGAGCCAACGCTGGAATTTCTCAGCACCTTGCAGGTTTCACCAACTGGAGTGGTGAAATTCCAACTCTGCAATAATGCAACCACCCTCAGCGCCATTGCATTTGGAGAATTGTTCAACCTACCATCTGATGGCGTTCTGAATGAGACTGAGGTAGAATTCTCTGCCCCTGCAGCATGGACACATTTTGGCACAGATTGCAGCTGGGATGTCAAGAAAACTAAGAGCACACATCTCAGGACCCCAGTACACAGGTATTTGCATAGGTTTCTAACCTATAGCATTTTTGCTCGGGGAGAGAGCAATGGAACAATTAGGAAGTCAGAACTCTTCCTATTCGAGATGGCTCGACGGGGAGTCACAGTGGCACTTTCAAGATGGTTTGCAAACCATCTTCTCTCAATCGCTACCAAGCCCACAGGAGATATATTGATTGGGGCTTATGTCACTCATATGGCAGTGAAGCTCAATTACTTAAAGATGGATAACCACCACTTCAACATCATTCCTGCACACCCACGAGATAGGTTGGATGTAGAGTCATTCATCAAGATGGGAGCAGCTGTCATAATCGTTTTTCAAAACGATATCTTCTACCGCTTCACTGATACTGCTGGAGAAATTATCTGGGAAGATCATGACACGGAGGATTTTAAAGCAGGCCTCCAGGGAGTCCAGCAGAAGAAGAGGGCTAGGATTGAGGAAACAACTCCAGTCATCGAGCACGACATTGGACAGTCCTCAGCCTCCACACCGTCTTTAGCGCAGCAGGTGGTCGATCTCTTGGCACCACGTTTCAAGCAGCTGCAGACTTCCATGGATGAGAGGTTGGAAAACCTCAAGGACTTCATGGAGTCTCGGATAGACAGCCTTGAGGCTGAAGTAGCTAGGCTTCATGATAGGATGTCTGGCTAGGATATAGGCTAGAGTGTAGCCTAAATTTGCTATGTTTGATCATTTTTTTGTTTGTTTTGTTATATTTGCTTGGTATGTAGGAAATCTTAAATTTCCTTTCTTAGTTTGTATTCTTTCCTTCATAATATATATTTTCTTTTGTTTACTTCAATCTACATATTCTTTTTGATTGATGACAAAAGGGGGAGAAAACTAGCAATATGCCATATGAAATTTAATATGATATGCAATATGCAATAGAATATGATAAGGGAAAGTAGTATCAAACTAGCAATATAAGAATTGTTAATCAAAAAGTAAACAGATTTTGTATTGATTTAAAAAATCTTGATGCAAAGTAGATAATTGAAAAACTGAGCCTCTACATACTTTAAGTATACTTTGCATACACCTTAAAAGCAAGTTACAACATGCCATGATATATCTTAAATACACCTTACATACACTTTATGTCTTGAAAAGGAATTATGGTATGTATTGGATATACTTCTCATATAACTTGCATATACTTAAAATCTAGTTAAATGCTACATCTTTATTTACTATTCTTGCACATTATAATTTTTTATCCTAAGTATATTTTGAGGGGGAGACTTTTCAAAATCACATATTGCTAGATTATTTGTCACCATAAAAAAGGGGGAGATTGTTAACCTTGAGGGGTATTTCTGTCATTTTGATGATAATAAATAATATAGCAATATTGTATTTAACATACTTGTTTTTTAAAGTATATTATACAGCACATAAAATGGCAAGAATGGAGAATTGGAAGAATAATCCTTAAGAAATAAAAAGCAAGAAGTAGCATGTTCACTGCTGTGACTCTAGGAGTCACCCCCGTGAAGAAAGCTAACCGTTACCAAAACCAACATTTGAAGTTCACGGCCATGAAGAAAAACCAAACCGTGAAGTAAGCATTTCAGTCACCCCCGTGAAGAATTGTGTAATTTCAACCAGAGAGCTTCACGACCAGAGTCACCACTTTGGTCACGGCTGTGAAGATGTTCACCCCCGTGAATGTAGGTGTCACCCCCGTGAAGGATATATTCAATTTCATCCAGAGAGCTTCACGACTTCAGTCACCACTTGTCTCACGGCTGGTAAGAGTTTCACGCCCGTGATGAATTAACGGCACGCCCGTGACTCTATATGTCAAGACATTCCAGAGAGCTTCACGACCAAGGTCACCACTTCAGTCACGGCTTGGGAAGAACTGTCACCCCCGTGATAAGCATATTCATGCCCGTGACCAATGAAAGAGAAAAATGTCAGGCGTGATTTTTTGGTTGGTATAACGGCTAGTTTCTAAATTAATGCATCTCAACGGCTATATTTAGCCATGGGAGTATAAATGGAAGTCATTTATGCATTAAGAAACAAGAGGATGATAAGAGAATAATAAGAAAAACAAAAGATTAGCATATACTTCAAATCACAAGCTATCTTGTATTTTTATGCTTTGTGAACAAATCTATTCTCTGTAAAAATCTGTTTGCTCCTCATATTTGAGTAATAAAGATTTATAAGTGATTCTATCTGTAATCTTTACTCAAATGAGCATTGGGTAGTTCTGGGTTAAGAGAAGAACACTTGTAAGGGTTAGTTGTGTGAACCTCCAAAACACAAATTAAAAGGTTGTTTGTGTGAGCCTGCAAAACACAAAGTGTAGGTTATTGTGTGAGCCTGTAAAACACAAGTGTAGGTTGTTTGTGTGAGCCTGTAAAACACAAAGGAATTGGTTATTGTGTGAGCCATTAAAACACAAGGGATTTTTGGGTTAGGTGTGAGCCATTGTGAGAAACACCATAGTTGGGAGTGAGCTTGTAAAACTCCATTGTAACACTTAGTGTGTTAGTGAAACTCCCAATTGCGATTGGGGACAGGAGTAGGGTTTGTTAATACCCGAACCTCTATAAATCTTTATGTCTGATTTTCTCTATCCCTTCTAAAATTAGCAATTTTATTTCCGCACTTTAAAGTTTAATTTTAGAAACTCCAATTCAACCCCCCTTCTTGGTCTAATATCTGGGCAACATATATTAATATAATTGCTTTGTTTTCCATTATGATTTTTTTTTGTTGATGACAAAAGGGGGAGAACCTAGCATATATTATATTTAAAGTTAAATGCAATATATTTGAAATACATAATTTAAATGAATATGCAAGTATGAAAATAAGCTAATATACTTTGAATATACCTTAAGTATACTTTGCATATACCTTGATGCAAGTTCCATGAATGAATATGCACTTGATATACTTTGAATATACCTTAAATATGCTTTGCACATACTTAACTTGTTTTTAAGTAAAAATTTGGTATACATTGGATATACCTTGCATATAACTTGCATATACCTAAAACTAGGAAGCATATTTTGATGCCACACTTCATCATTCTTTACAATTCTTGCACTTCAGTTATTTTTTAATCTTAAGCATCTTTTGAGGTGGAGACTTCTCAAAAGCACATATTGCTAGATTATTTGTGACAATCAAAAAGGGGGAGATTGTTGAACTTTCAGGGGTATTTTCATCATTTTGATGCTAACAAATAATACAGTAATAATGTATTTAACATACTTGTTTTCTAAGTTTATTGACCAGGGTATGAAACATGATAGCAAGAATGGAGAATGAAAGACTAATCTTAAAAAGACAAAAAATAAAGAAATAGCATGTTCACTCCCGTGACCTTATATGTCACGCCCGTGATGAAGCTTAGCGCCAACTATCCAACATTTAAAGTTCACGGCCATGAAGAATGATAGAAACCGTGAATGATCATATCAGTCACGCTCGTGAATGAAAGTCACGCTCGTGATAAGATATGACAAATTCCTCTAGAGAGCTTCACGGCTAGAGTCACTACTTGGACCACGGCTAGGAAGGCTGTTCACGACCGTGAATATATAATGTCACTTCCATGATCAAACACTTCAAATCCTTCTAGAATGCTTCATGGCCAAAGTCACCACTCAAGTCACGGCTTGGAAGAACAGTCACAACCGTGACACTCATACTCACGACCGTGAAAGAGGAAAGAGAAACATGTCAGGCGCGAAAATAAGAGTTGGTGCAACGGCTATTTCTGCATTAAATGCAACCAAACGGCTACAATTCACTATGGAAGTATAAATGCAAGTCATTTATGAATCCAGAATAAGAGAATAGCTAATATTTTGAATCAAAATCTTGTTGTAAGTCATTTGTGCATTTAATATTTTCAAAACATTTATTCTCTGTAAAAATATTTTTGCTTATTATACTTTGAGCAATATAGATTTGTAAGTGTTTCTCTTTGTAATCTATTACTCAAGTGAGTTTGGGTATTTTGGGTTAAGAGTAGAATACTTGTAAGGGTTATTTGTGTGAGCCTTTAAAACACAAGGAATTGGTTTATTGTGTGAGCCATTAAAACACAAGGGATTTCTGGATTAGGTGTGATCCATTGCTAGAAACACCATAGTTGGGAGTGAGCTTGTAAAACTCCATTATAACACTTAGTGTGTTAGTGAAACTCCCAATTGAGATTGGGGAGAGGAGTAGGATTTGTTAACACCCGAACCTCTATAAAAATTCTTGTGTCATATCTTCCTATCCCTACTCAAATTAACTTTTCTTTCCGCACTTAAAGGTTAAAATTTTTAATATCCAATTCAACCCCCCTTCTTAGCTCAATATTTGGGCAACATAACTTAATGGCTTGAAGCCATTAGTCAGATTCTGAACTATTCAGAACCTCTTCATATGTCGTAGGCTCATCATTTTCTATGAGCAATACGTCGTTCTGTTAACTAATGAGAAATTCATATCTCTCTAAAAGAGTACGTATCCTACTTTACCTACGATACTTGACCTACGATGCTCTTGTGCTTCCGAAGGTTGAGCTACTGTATCATATGTATAAATAATAGGCTCAGGTTCAGGCAGTTGATTAGCATTTACTTAAGCATCTTGAACTTCCTCAAGTTCAATTTTTCTCCCACTATCTCCATTTAGAATAAATTCTTTTTTCTAAAAAGATAACATGTCTTGAAACAAACACCTTTTTGTTCCAAGGGGTGGTAAAATTGATATCCATATGATGCTTTTGGATATCTACCAAATAGACATCGGCCAGACTTAGTGTCTAGCTTATATGACATTGTCCGTTTCACATAAGCAGGACAACCCCAAACTCTCATGTAAGAAAATGTCGGCTTCTTGTTATACCATATCCCATATGAAGTAACATCAACTGACTTTGAAGGGGCTCCATTTAATATATAAATGGCAGTCTCTAGTGCATAACCCCAAAAGGATTTTGGGAGTTCCGCAAAGCTTATCATAGAGCTTACCATGTCTAATAGGGTTCGATTTTTTTTTTCAACCACACCATTGTGTTACAATGTATAAGGTGGAGCCCATTGAGATAATATCTCATCTATTGGCTCAAGTATTCTTCTCCTCAATCCTATCGAAATGTTTTAATACTTTTGCCGAGTTGTTTCTTTACTTCATTTTTGAACACTCTGAACTTTTCAAAACCTTCAGGTTTGTAACTCATAAGATACACGTACCCATATCGTGAGTAGTCATCAAAAAAAGTAATGAAATAAATGAAACCAGTTTGGCGTGTGTGGACATTAGACCACATACATCAGAATTTATTAAGTCTAAAAACCCATTAACATGTTCGCCGTTTCCCTTAAAGGGAAATTTAGTCATCTTTTCTTATAAGCAAGATTCACATGTGTCATATGATTCATAATCGAATGACCCCAAACTACCACTCTTGTATAGCTTAGTCATGTGTTTCTCACTTATATGACCAAAGCTAGTAAATACAAATTTTCACATGGAAACCCGGGGCAATGTCTATTTTAACTTGGTCACAATAAAATAAAATAAGCAAATCATGTGCATACGTAAAGAGTAATGATTATATGCTTTAATTTTACTCGTAACTATATGATACTGATGAATGAAATGGAATACGTGGTATGCATTGGATTTGTAATTTATTACTATGAGTTGCTGGGTACTTTAGTTCTTGTTTAATGATTACTTTCACTGAGCTGCAACTCATCAATTTGCATCATTTTTCAGGTAAATGCAAGTAATAGCTTATTTTGTGTGGCATATAGAAGACATGGAACACAAGTCACTGATCGAGCCTCACCACTCTTTGTCCTTGCATTCCACACGAACATGAAATCATGTCATCTACATTTTGGATTTATATGAATATACATGTATATCTACTCGGAGTTGTATAATGATATGTAAATGGATGCAACTAGTAAACCTTAAATGTAAAGTTTAAGCTTTAATATATGTGAGGTATGTTGATTTGCAGATTTTATTAAATGATATGGGGATGTGATGAAAAAAAATTTACTATCAATGTCAACAGGTTCATTTAACTTACCTATTTGCCATATATGATTACTAGACATAGGAATAGGTTTTACTGAAATTGCATAAGATATGATATTACATATGATGTTCCATTTTTGGTATCAGAGCAGGGATAGGTTCCTTGGAAACATGTTTTGCATAAGATCATGATAACATATGTATCCTATGTGTTGAACATTATATAGTAACACATTTCTATAAATTTTATGGCCATCATAGGACATGATTTACTGAGGAGGAAGAGGCCGATCGAAATGCATTCTAATGAGGCATCACCTCATTTTCATAGAGATCAACCAGCATCAAGAGCTAGGGCTCTAGCACATGCATCACAGTCATCATATGTAGAAGTACCCTATGAAAACCCTGAACATGAAAATCCTGAATAGGAAGTACAAGGGCCTAAAATATATAGATAAAGGAGTTACGACAAGTTGAGAAAATAATGTGCAATTAATTTCAATGGTACAATAGATCCAGTAGAAGCAAAGACATGGCTTAAAAGAACACAGAGGGTACAGAATATGATGAGATGCACACTAGAGGAAAATTTTGATTATGCAGTATCCTTGCTTCAAGGCAATGCTTATGAATGGTGGGAGACAGACCCAGATAGTGATGCACAACCACCAGTCTTAATGTGGAATGATTTCCTCCAGGAATTTCAAAATAATTACATGCCTGAGGCATATAAAGACGAGAAGAGAAAGGAATCCTGAATCTGAAACAGGGGAACATGTTTGTTGCTGATTATAAGGTGCAGTTCAACAAACTGTCCCACTATGTTACTTTTATGGCCTCTACTGAAAAAGAAAAATGCAAGAAGTTTGAGGAGGGCCTCAAATATGAGATCAGAAATAGAATCACAACTACTAATCTTGATAATTATACCAAACTCAAAGCTACTACAATTAGAGCTAAAAGGTTAATGAAAGAAGCTGGAGAACAATAATTTAAAAAGGCAGCACGAGAATTTTCTAGAGAGTCTAGCAGAAGGCAAGGAAAGAAAGGAAGATACATGCCAGTATTGTCGAGTAACAGATATGAATACTCGAGCTCTAAAGGTCGTGTTATGATTTCCTTTTACCTAGGCAGAGCGCAAAGCCAATATACTGAACAAAGGCCTACATGTACTCATATTGGTAGACAACATACGGGCGAATACAAAAGACTCACAAGAGCATTTATTTCTATGGGTCAATGGAGCACATGTATAGAGATTGTTCAGAAAGAGGAAAACTAGTAGAGACCAGTAAAGGCAGGGGAGTATCTGAGACTACAGTTGAAGCACCAAGGGTCTACCCTACTAGTGGGACACAGAGTAGAGGTAGAGGTAGGGGTGGAACTGGTACAATAGGCAAAGGAGTGACCAGATTTGAAGGTCAAAGTTCTAGACCCCCAGCACAGGCTAAAGCATTTGCTGTAACTAGGTAAGAGGCAGTTGATGCCCCAAAAGTAGTCACTGGTAATATTTATATGTCTGAAATATTAGCATATGCATTTTTTGACCCTGGTTCCACACATTTATTTATATCATTGCATATGGCATCCAAATTGCATCAAACACATAAGCCTTCGGGGATCGACATAAATGTGAATACTCCATTAGGAACACTAGTAGTTGTGAATAATGTCTATCATGATTGCTTGAGATGCATTGATAAAGCTGAATTAATAGTTGATTTGATCTTATTACTGCTATATGAATTTCATGTGATACTGGGAATGGATTGGTCAACTAGACATCATGCAATAGTGAATTGCTTTACTAAGGAAGTAATTTTAGAATCACCGAACCAGCCAAAGGTTGTATTTTTAGGTGAAAGAAAACTTGTACCTACATGTCTAATCTTAGCTGTAAAAGCATTACGGATGATCGAAGGAGCATGTGAACCATATTTGGCATATGTGACTGATACTATGATCACTGATAACTTGCTTGAAAATATATCAATGGTGAGGGAATTTTCTGATGTATTCCCAAATGATCTAATTAGTTTACCACCAAATAGAGAGATAGAATTCACTATTGAACTAGTACCAGGAACAACACCAATATCAATGTCACCCTATAGAATGGCCCCAATTGAGTTGAAATAACTGAAGGCCCAATCGCAGAAGTTGCTTAATAAAGGGTATATCAGACCTAGTGTATCACCTTAGGGAGCTCCAGTATTATTTGTTAAAAAGAACGATGAAACAATGAGATTGTGCATTGATTATAGGCAACTGAATAAAATGGCAGTGAAGAACAAATATTTATTGCCCAAAATAGATGATTTGTTTGACCAGTTGCAAGGAGCCCAAATATTCTCCAAGATTGATTTGAAATCAGGCTACTACCAGCTGAAGGTAGCAGAAGCAAATGTTCCAAAGATTGCTTTTCGAACCAAGTATGGACATTATGAATTTTTAGTAATGTCATTCAGGTCAACTAATGCTCCAGCTGCATTTATGGCATTAATGACTAAAGTGGTTCAACCATATCTAGATAAGTTTGTGATAGTATTTATTGATGACATATTGGTGTACTCAAAGAATAGGGGAGAACATGAACAATATTATAAAATTGTGTTGCAAACTTTGAGGGAGAAACAATTATGTGCCAATCTAAGCAAATGCGAGTTATAGTTAGATCATTTGGTGTTTCTTGGACATGTGGTATCAGGAAAAGGCATAGAGGTAGACCTAAAGAAAATAGAGGCCACGATAAATTGGGAAGCTCTTAAAAATGTTTTTCAGAAATGCATAGTTTTCTAGGTATAGCTAAATACTATTGTAGATTTGTTGATGGATTCTCCTTAATTGCTAGCCCTTTTACTAGATTACTTAGAAATAATGTGTCTATTAAATGGGCTCCAAAATGCCAAAGGAGTTTTGAGGAGCTAAAACAAAGGTTAACCTTAGCACCAGTGTTAGCTATTCCTCCAGGTGCAAGTAGATTTACAATATATAGTGATGCTTCTCACCTAGGCTTGGGATGTGTATTGATGCAACATGGTAAGGTGATAGGTTATGCATCCAGATAGTGGAGACCACATGAGACCTCATATCCAGTGCACGATCTAGAAATGGCTATAATTCTATTTGTATTGAAGATTTGGAGGCATTATTTGTATAGTGAGACATTCCAAGATGTATCATAGCTTAAGACATCATTACTGGTGGGCAAGAATGAAGAAATACGTAGCAAAATTTGTTTCTAAATGCTTGACATGTCAATAGATTAAAATTGAACATCAAACACTGGTTGGTAAACTACATCCATTGCCAGTGCCAGTGCCAGTGCCAGTGCCAGAATGGAAATGGAAAAAATAACAATGGATTTTTTTTCTGGATTGCAAAGAACTCCATGAAAAAATGATGCAGTATGGGTAAATATTGACAGATTAACCAAGTCAGCACATTTTCTACCTATCAGGTCGGGGTGTACATTCAGGAATTTGGTAAAATCATATTTGAATAAGATAGTCAGATTGCATGGTATTCCATTGTCCATTGTATCTTATAGAGATTCATGGTTTACTTCACATTTTTAGGTGAGTTTACAAGAAGCATTAGGAACGAAATTAAACTTCAGCACTGCATTCCACCCAAAAAAATGATAGACAATCAAAAAGGACTATACAGACCTTGGAAGAAATACTTAGGGCATGTTTTATGGAATTCAAAGGAGCTTGGGATGAATCATTGATAGAATTTACATACAACAATCAATATCATAGAAGCATCAAGATGGCACCATATGAGGCATTATATGGAAGAAAGTGCAGAAGCCCCGTCATTTGGGATGAAGAAGGAGCACTCGCATTAGAAGGGCCAGAGATAGTGCAAGACACAAGGGATAAGATCAAGACTATTAATAACAAGCTAAAGGCAGCATAAGATAGACAAAAAAGTTACACTGATCAACACAGAAGGGAGATGGAATATGAGTTAGGTGAAAAGGTATTTCTATTAGTATCTCCATGGAAAAGGGTAATTCAATTCGGCAATAAGGGTAAATTGAGCCTAAGGTAAATAAAGCCTTATGAAATTCTTGAGAAGGTTGGTCCACTGACATATAAGTTGGCCTTACCACCTTAGATGGCTCAGATTCATAATGTGCCTCATGTGAGCATGTGTAGCAGGTACAGTTCAGATCCTACACATGTACTTAAAGATCAAGCCATCGAAATAGCAGATGATATGATTTATGTTGAGGAATTAGTGTAAATAATCGGATACAAGACTAAACATCTAAGAAACCAAGAAATACATTTAGTTAAAGTATAACAGCATAACCATCTACTAGAAGAGACAACATGGGAAATAGAAGAAAATATGAAAAGGCAATATCCACACCTATTTCCATGTATTCAGTTTCGACGATGAAAATTTTAAAAAGCGGCGAGAATTGTAACATTCTTGACTTTCCACATATCCATTTTTCCATGCATTTCATTTGGACATATGCATTTGCATATATTTTACTTGAACACATGCATTTCATATGTATTTTTAAAGGGACAAGTTCACGACACGCACTAGTTACGTGTCTTAATGTTTTACAATTGTGTTGAATTACATGTGTCCATTTTATAATTGAGATTAAGATGACATGAAATTGAAATTTATGTGAATAAAAATTATTAGATTGAATTAATGAAGAAAAATGAAATGAAAAAAAAAAAGAGAAAAAAGGAAGGAAAAAAAATTGAAAATGACAAAAGTGAGGAGGTGGAGGTGGACCTTATCTTCCTTATCACCATTCTGCCTCCCTCACTTCAGATTCATTTCTTCTCCTTAGTCCACCATTTTAGCTTTCTTTTCTTCCTTATTTCACTTATGTTTTGTAGCAAATTGATCTCTTTCAAGTTTGTTATTGGTAAGTAATATTATCTCCATTGTTCTAATGTTGTTTAAGCTGTGAGGGTTAAGTTGAAGCAGTGTTTTGCATGCCAATTTTGATACCAATAGAAACTAATTATGGAAAAGTTTAAAACATGAAATTTTTTTTATGTCTTAGGTTTATGGATATATAAATAGGTTTTCAATATTTGGTTTATATGAAAAGATATTGGCTTCTTATTGGAACTATTCCAGGTGTGAACCCTAGCTAAGTTAGCTACTGTGTTCGTTAGATTTGATTATGATAGAGCCCATATTTTAGGAAGCTCAAAATATAAAATTTCCAAATTTCAAGTTCATATGTCTTGTTTATGTTGATTTATTGTGAATGAAACCATGACTATTCCATAGTTTGAATTGTCTGCTAGTGCCCTAGGCAGATCCAATAATTTGTTTGGCCATTTTGAGCTCCTTAGAGATGGATTATGTAAATTATCAAAGTATGAAAGTTATATTTTATGTTTTAAATAAATTTTGGTATAAATATCATCTTAATATGTTATTTATATAGTAAGATATGACCTTAACAAGTCATACTGGCCATTTTGAGCTCCTTAGAGATGAATTATGTAAATTATCAAAACATGAAAGTTATAGTTTTTTTTCTTATATAAATCAGGATCTAAATATTATCTGAATATGTTATTTATATAGTAAAATATTCCCTTTACAAGTCATACTGGTCTGGAAGCCAACTCTGTATAAATGTATACCAAGTTTAATTATAATATTACTTACATATTAAAAGATATGGAAGACCAAAGTTGATACCCTAAAACTGCCAAAGGGTAATAGGGAAAAAAACATAACACAATTGGAAATTCCACCAAAAATTTTACAATGCTTCAATTTCTTTGAAATTTTAATATGTTATATAATTATATGTTAATTTTAATTGGGAATAAGAATCATATAAATTGGGCAATTCTATAAAAAATTATCAGTTAATCAATCTCATAAGGTTATTATGCCCAATAGGAAAAACCCTAACTATGTATATGAACTACGCACAATAATTTGTTTAAGCCACATTAACTTTTTTTAGTCATAAATTAATTGATTATATTTCCATATTAGGCTCACAACATATTGGAGACTCATAAAGAGGAGATAAACAATAAGTTAAGGGTACAAATCAAAGGAGAAAGGTGAGTATAGTTTATCAAACTATTTTCTTTAGTGCATATGAATATTGCTTACTATGTGATATGTGAGATGATTTATGGTTATGTGATTCATATGATTGTCATTATTTGATCTTGATAATGAGATGATAGATAATTTGTGACATATGTGGTATATATAAATGGTATGTGTGTGATATATTTGAGATATAAGTTTCGCATATGTGATATATACCTGGTTTATGTATAGTATATGCATGGAATATGTGGTATATATGTGATATATGTATGGTATATGTGATAAAGATACAATGGTTGATGAATGCTTAGTTACAAATGCATATGCATATGGACTAAAAAGGCATTGTGACTAGTTAATCAATATTGTAAAGCAAAAGAAGAGGCCTATGGCCCAACAAATGTGTGCAAATGAAATAAATGATCAAGCTAGCTAGCAAATGCAAATATTCACATAGAAACCCGAGGCAATGTCTATTTAACTTGGTCACAACAAAATGAAATAAGCAAAGTATGTGCATACGTAAAGAGTAATGATTATATGCTTTAATTTTATTCATAACTATATCATACTGATGAATGAAATGGAATACGTGGTATGCGTTGGAATTGTTATTTGTTACTATGAGTTACTTAGTACTTTAGAGCTTGTTTGATGATTACTCTCACTGAGTTGCAGCTCATCAATTTGTATTATTTTTCAGGTAAAGAAAAGTGATAGCTTATTTTGAGTGGCATATAGAAGATATGGAACACAGGTCACCAGCTAAACCTCACCACTCTCTCTCCTTGCATTCCACATGAACATGAAATTATGTCATTTACATTTTGGATTTATATGAATATACATGTATATTTATTCGGAGTTGTATAATGATATGTAAATGGATGCAACTTGTAAACCTTAGATGTAAAGTTTAAGCTTTAATATATGTGAGATATGTTGATTAGCAGATTTTATTGAATGATGATATGGATGTGATGAAAAAAAATTTACTATCGATGTTAACATATTCATTTAACTTGCCTGTATGCCATATATGATTACTAGATGCAGGAATAAGTTTTATTGACATGCATAAGGTATGATGTTACATATAATGTTACATTTACAACCCATAATAGAAATCAAATTTATATTTCTAAGTCTACTTGTTTATGGCACCACCTCATTTGCTTCTTGCTCCCTTTGTATCTCCATTATATCATAATCCTATGTAATGTAACTACATATTTCAAAGTGTAGAAAACCTTATTTTACATTTGAGAGGAGTAAGATGAGAAGAGAAATACACAAGAAAGAAAGAGAGGCAAGAACACACAGACCTTATTTATCATAAAACAAAACAAATCCATGCATGCTCAATCACATTGAGCCTAAGTCTATAATCATCCATCATGTCTTTCCATACACCCCTAACATACATTCTCTAATGCATAAAATAAAATAATGACAATTTTGGATTTTAATTTAAAAATCGATTCAACGCTTGAACTGGAAATTGCCTACTTGTGTTGTTTCGGTTAATTTAATTTTGCATGTCATTTCAATGTGAAATTTAATATTTAATCAAATTAAATTAAATCCATATTTCCATAATTTATTGAAAATTAATTTACCTTAAAATCAAAATATTGTGATACTAAATTAAACAATTTAATTTTAATATATATACCAATTTTTAGTCATACTAAAATTACCATTGCTCAACCTAATTTAATTCAAAATTAATTTCCAAAAATTGTAAAAATGTCCAGAACTTCAAATCATCATTCTAATAATCTTTAGGTCAGCTCAATTGCATCAAAATATTTTTGGCACAAGCCAAAATTATTAAGACAAATGAACCAACACACTTAGAGGCTTAAAACGACTCATTCGATATCTAGACTTTTTTAAAAATTTTAAATTCGAGAAATAATTTTGGTATGTATCTAACATCAAAATAACATAATTTCAATTACATAAAAATTATTTTAAGGTGATGGAAGCAAAATAAACATATATAAAAAAATTAAACAAAACAGTCTGACCAAGTATGTCAAAACAGTCTCGTTTTTGTGTTTGTTTGAAAAATTAATTAAAATAATTTTTAATTAATTATTGGATACTTCCAGAGGCTTAAACACAGTCTTAATATGTGTCAATAATTTTTACATAATCAAATTTCAGTAATTTGAAATAAATCTGAAATTAATTATTTGAATCACATTCAAACCATTTTTCAATCAAAATAATCATCCTTATCATCCCATGATCATATTAAAGAAAGAAAAATGTGTAAAATATATTTTACAAATTAATTTCAATTTTTCACACCTATTGATCCAAAATTATCAAAATTGTACAATCTCATTGCACTTTCAATTAAAATTAATTTTAATGGACACAAAGGCACTTTGATACCATTGTTGGGTTTTAAAGATGAATTTTATTCATAAAATGCAGCGGAAAAATAAAATTTTCAAAACTTGAAACAATGATCTTGTTTGTTCCATTAAAACTAATTAATCAAACATATAGGTTAGAAATTATACCGTGTAATTTCTTGATTTGTTATTTAAATTTTCACTTTGTTGGGCTATAGTAAACCACAACAATCCATACTATGATATTTTTAATGATAATCCACATGAGGAATGAAAAAGAAACTAACAAAAGAAATGGTTTAAACAAATTCAAAGTGCTAGCTTTGAAAGTGTTCTTGAGAGAATTTTTCTTATATCACACAAATATTTTTTCACAAAAAAATATTTTCATGTATCTTTTCTGCTATTTGATGTCTTTTCTATTTGAATCATATTCAAAGAAAAAATCAAAAGTCAAAAAATGGGGAAAAGGAAACTTGATGAATAGGCAGGCCCAGTTGGTCTTGCCCATGCAAGGCCTTTATTTTGCCGAATGAATTTTTCATGTGATCTTATCGCAATCTATCCCGAAATAATTCTCTCATATTTTTGGATCCTATCCAAGACTATTTTACTCATTCTCCATATCTCCAATACGTGTGACCCATTAGGTTCCCAAGTATGTTGGCACTTAAATTAACAATTAATTCAGCAAGTCATGAGCGGTATTTAGCAATACATTGACCCCTAATTGATTAGAAAGTTAGTAGTTTGACTACAAATCTTTTCCTAGATAATTCTCGTGCAATTATTCCTTTCACCATTTTATACCTATTTGGTTCAGAGTAAGGACATGTGTCAACTCCCACTAGACTATGTCACATCTAATCCAAGTAATATTAGTTCTTGTCCCTAAGGGTCATTACTCTATTAGATATGTCATTGAAGACTATTTTCATGACATTTCCACTCCACCCAGATATTCCTAAGTAATGACCTCGACAAGAGCCTATGGCTATACACTTCTTCTATCAGGACTGGTGAATTATTTGTTCATTACCCAATTACCTTTGAATACCTCAAATTGTATCTAATCACCACCATCTGAGCAACCTCCCTGAGGGAACAAGAAATAGTGTCAAAATATAGAATCAATATCCAAGATATCCTTAAGTATCTCAAGTCTAAGGAAACTTGTACCATTGCTATGTTGAGACTATCATTGACATTTGAATAGATTATCCATATGATTTTCTCATAACAGGTCATCCAATGTACTTAGCTACACTTAGCAAGCATCCACATATTAACTCTAAACATCTCATGTTTATAAATTATGAGATCTACAGCTCGATCCAATCAAAGAGTGCAACATATGCTAGTCTGTCTAGATTAACAATGTCCTATCTCATTAATCCTGTGACTATGGATAATTTAGATACTAACATAATTACACATGATAAGAATCTCAATATCATGATCTCATCATGTTTTCCTTCATGTTATGTTATGTATCAAGGACTTCATTAATTGATTTAAGATCATTATGAATTCATATATCAAATGAACATCAAATTAATCAAAAAGTCTTTTATTAATCAAATAAGTTTGTACAATAAGTGCTAAAGGTGATTGCACTTCCTTTTTGTTTTCATCAATAAAGGTAAAGACTTAAGATAGGCCTTGTAGTTCCTCTTCCTTTGGCAATTCTTGCCACAATGGAAGCAAGTCCATTTTGATGTTGTCTCTATGCCTTTCTTCCTAATCTTCAATGTACATTGCATTGGAAATGTCCCTTCTGCCATCTTTGAGCTAAAGAGAAATTAAGATATCTCATATCATTCGGTTCGAGCTCGCTCACCGAAACGCTCCCTTAGGTGATACACAATGGTATTCGCATTCATAGTCTCATGCTGCTTTTGATGCTCGAGTGTCAATAGAGGCAAGCATAATGCAACCTGCCAACTCACTATCATCCATATGCTTCTTGTATGCCAATTGTTCATCAACATATGCATCTCTAACATGAGGGAAATGAAGCAACTCTACCAAGACCTAAGCTATCTTTTCAGTTTTGAGAACTATTCTCAAATTCCATAGCCAATCAAGGAAGTTCAAACTAGTCAATTTGTTTGATTTTAGATTTGAGCGTAAGTTTACGTTTGATGACATGATTCTAGTAACCTAGATGTAAGGAAAGATCATGTTAGAGAATGTACTAAATGCATGATTATTAGGTCTTTAATAAGCACACATTATAACTCCCACTATTTTATTGTGAACCTATAGCCCTCACTATGAATCCGAGAGAACCCATTGCAAGCTCTCCTAGTGGGTCAGTATCCAACATTACTAAGAATGACCTTGGATGTGCCCAACAAACTACCCTAGGTCAATTGGTAGTATCATGCAACTACTGAATCATTGGGCTATCAAGTCCTGATATGTGCACATCTCATGTACACTTATCCAATACTACCTTTAATTCATATTGACTTGGATGTGCCCAACAGGCCAATGTAAGTAGTTAAAGGCAACCCATTAATTATTAAACTAGATTTCAATGGTTTGAACATATTCATGTAGTGCAGGCTTGGGTGTGTCCAACAACCCAAACTCTAAAAGAACTGTGGTTCTTACCATATTAATGGAGGGCATTAGCCTTAATATTATTGAGGGATTTCTTTAATTTTAGGTCTCTTCATAATATATGCATAATATATCCATTCATCACATATAGATATATAAGATAATTACACTAATTATATGGTTATGGTTATGGACATAATCTAACATCAATCCTTCGACCAATGAAGGCATTGACTAGGTCTCACCTATGCAGATGCATGTCTAAAAGGGTTTAGTTTCTCCTTTTAGCCACACCATTGTGTTGAGGCATGTAATATGGAGTCCATTGAGATAATATCCCATTATTCCTAAGATAATTTAGAACTATTAGCTCAAGTATTCACCTCATCGATATGATTGAAGTGTTTTAATTCTTTTGCCAAGTTGTTTCTCTACTTCATTTATGAATTCTTTGAACATTTCAAAAGCTTTAGATTTCTATCTCATAAGATACACAAACCCATATCGTGAGTAGTCATCAATAAAAGTAATGAAGTAGATGAAACCACCTCTAGCATGTGTGGACATTGGACTACATACATCTTAATGTATTAAGTCTAAAATCCCATTAGCACATTCACCCTTTCCCTTAAATGGTAATTTAGTCTTATTTCCTGATAGGCAAGATTCACATATGTCATATGATTCATAATCAAATGACCCCAAACTACCACTCTTGTGTAGCTTAGACATATATTTCTCACTTATTCTTCTTCTTCTTAAGGTTTTTCTTCTTAGAACCATAGGAGTCCACCAGTATAACAGTCTTACTGTCCTTCTTGACATATGGCTCAGCTCTCTCGAGCATATTGATAAGCTTAGGAATAGTGGTGGAGATTTGGATCATTCTATACTTAAGCATAAAATGTGAAAAACTATAGGACAAACCAGTTAGAATTAAGTCAATACTTAATTCATGATCCATCACAAAACCCAAGGTGGCCAACCTCTCAATATAGCCCATTCATCTTTAGCACATATTGCACTGGAGATGTCCCCTTAACCATCTTAGTGAAGAAGAGTAGCCTTGAAGTTTAGAACCTTTTGGAATGTGCTTGCTAATCAAAAAGCTCATTTTGATGGTCGACTATGGAATTAGCATCCATATCCCCATGCTGCTTTTGCAACTCAGCTGACATAGTGGCAAGTATAATGCAACTTGCCATCTCACTATAAATAAGATGTTCTAGATATCCCTTTTTGAACATCTTCAGAACTAGTAGCAGCAGGGGGATTGTGATGCTTGACTTATGTATTAGGGATAATCCCACATATATAAGAAGGATGTCATAAGATTAACGCGATAAATCTATTTGACTAAGTTTTTCTATCGTTTAAATTTTAAAAAAAAAATCATTTATTTATATTAGATTTGGCTTATCATTCTAATTATCAATATATATATATATATATCACCATGTCATATATATATTTATGGTAGTTGATTAGTTACATAGTTGATCATTTGTGGCATACCAGCCTCACACATGACTGCTTACAATATAATATCAAAATATAAGACATGCTCCTGAACTAAATACATAACATGTCTACCAAAATCCATATGTCTGGTCAAACTAAAAAAAAAACATAATAACTAACTAACCCTCTAACTATGTCTCTTGTGTCTCCACTGATATGGGCTTGAATTTCTTCTTGATCAACTTCACTATTTACTAGCTACCTTTCCAATTCCTGCGTAAGAAGAATCCACGCTAAGCTATCTCTACCTTAGTGATACATATAAGTATTAAAGTTTTTTCCAAGCAGTCACACAAATGCATGTCTCAAATAAAATCATGGCACATCAAATTTTATTTCATATTTGTCATATAAAATAAATAAATACATAACATAAAAATGATAACCTTATTCAATAATTAAATTTGCACCACCTCATGCAAGCATTTTACATTTTGTTACTGACATCAATTAATAAAATTTTATATTTTATTCTATGATTTATTAGCCCAAAATCTCTTCTCGGACTGTCCGGATACGAGATGTGAAATAGGGGCACTCACAGTGCTTAAGCCACCCTACTCACTATAATCTCAAGTCAAGGGTGCTCGTGGAGCTTTAGCCACCTTGACCTAGTAAAATCATTTATCTGTGTGTAAATAGGAGCAGGGGCGATCTCGGAGCTATAGCCACCTTGTCCTTAAATCATATGAATATCGATACCGAACTTCCCTCTAATGGTGCACCATCTATCCTATGTTAGTCCTCCCTCTAATGGTGCACCATCTATCCTATGTTAGTCCTCAGGTAGAAAAATGAGCAATTAACACCATTAATTACTTGTTTCTATAATCAATACTTATTTCATATTAACATAATATTATACGCACAACTTATTTCAACACCATATAATAGCATGATATTTTATCAAATATTAGCATAATGTTAAGTTCATAGTTAATAACATTTCTATAATGTTAAAACATGCTATAATACATAATTTCATCATTGTGACATGTAATTTATGTCAGGCACACACAAACATGCATAAAGGGCAAACTAGAATACAATTATGTACAAACCTCGCTAGTGTTTTTTTTTTCCAAAATATACACTCAGAGCTTGTTCACTTCTGTTGTTCTTCTTGTTGTTGAGATCCTAATTTAAAAATATAATTAATTAATACCTTGATAAAATATTTATTCTTAATATAATTTAAATAAATAACTACAATTTCTTTTAAGCTAGAACAAAACCTCTAAGGACTGTTGGATTAATAACTTTTTCTACACTTATCTAATTTATATGATTCTTGATATGAATTAAATATAACATGTAAAAATAAAATATACTAAAATTTCATAATTTTTGAACCATTACAAAATTTTTAGTACAATTTTAAATATTGCTCTGTTTGCTGCCCTTTAGGTAGTTTCGGGGTACCATATTTAAAAATTCATATCTTTGAACATGTAGCTTTGTTTATTACTAAAATTTTCATAAATTTATAACATTTAATTTTGAACATTGTTCATGTTTAACTCATTTCCAGATTCAGTCTCTAAGGTTCTCAAATATTGGAAAATCTATAACTGGTTCAACATAGAGTATCAACCCAACCGGTTCAATTGTTCAGGTCATAACTCAAACAATACAGGACATTTTAAGGTGGGACTTTCACAAAAATTTAGATAAGACATAGAATTAAAACTTTCAATTTTTGAATTTTGGCTAATTCGATCTAAAAATAGGTCAAATATAAGGATGAAGTTACTAGAGCTGCATAGGTACCAGAACACTACTCAATCAAGGAACAACTATAATTCATTTCACTATAACTCAATCTACACAAGGGATATTTATACAAAATGTTTCAGAGACATAAATAACATATATACCTACAACTTTTATGTTTTACAAAATCTCAGATTAAGCAACTAAGATGATCAATTTTTACAAAAACCATAGGTTATTCAATTGATATGTCTCCCTAAACTAGTTTCACCCCAATGACCATTTCTCTTCATATACTCAAAATAATTTAATAAAATTTGATAAACAGATACAAAAGACATATATGAACAAATTTTATGTTTTAAACCTCCTCAAATTCGATTCATAGGATAACCAAAAAAATGAACCAAGTACACTGCAGAACATAATCCAAAAAGTTATAATAACACAATAATTATGGGAAAGATATTACTTACCAAGATCAGATTTAGTTGGAGCCAATTTTCTTGAAAATCATGAATAAGAGGATGAAGATTTTGGGCTGTGATATGGAGGAAGGAAAAGGGATGATGAAGAAGAAGAAGGAGATGGTTGAAGTTGGAAGCAAATGGCTAAAGAAATCTTAATTGACTTCAGCCCTACTCTCCAGATTTTTGCTGTGTTTTTTTACTACTGTGTCTACTATTCAATTTTCTTTTTTTTTTTTTTAATTTTATTATTATTATTATTATTATTATTATTATTGTTGTTGTTGTTGTTGTTGTTGTTGTTGTTATTATTATTATTATCTTCATATATTTACTTATCTAGTCATTTTAAATTTTTTTGCCAAAAATACGATTTAATTATGTGGTATAATTTATTCAAATTCATCATGGCTATCAATTTTTTTATTTTAATTTCTAATTTAATTATTTATTCCATCTATTTTAATTTCTATTATCTATCATATTTTTCCTATTTATACCACATACTTATTCTAATTAAATCCTAATTAATGGGCGTTACAGGGATTGGGAAGTGCCTCATCTAGGACATAGACAATCTTTTCATATTTGAAAACTATTCTCAAATTCCTTAGCCAATCCAAAAAGTTAGGCTCAGTCAATTTATATGACTCCATTAGTGATCGAAAATTCATACTCTTCGACATAATGATGATTATAGCAACCTAGATGTAAAATACAATATGTTAGAATATACATGAAATGTATGTTTATTAAGTCTTTAATAAATTGCATTATGACTCCTACTATTTTATTGCAAATCCATAAACTCACTATGAACTCGAGAGAATCTATATGGAAGTTCTCCTAGTGGGTCGATATCCAACTAGCTAAGAATAATCTTGAGCCAGCTTAATAAGCCATCCTTCATTTGGTTGGTAGGTATCTAATCCATACCAATTGCATTATTCATACAATTATTGAATATTGTGCTATCAACTAATTGATGTGTGCACATACATTGGGCTATCAACTCTTGATATGTGTACATCTCATGTACACAAATCTTAAGGCAGCTCAACAATCTTAACTCTAGAAGAACTCTAGTTCTCTCCATATTAATGGAAGGCATAAGACTTAATTGTTTATTTAGTGAGGGATTTCTTTGTTAAGTCTCATCATGTTATTATTGCATGCTTTTATATATCATACATTCATTACATAGATTTATAAAGATAGTTACATTAACTATATGGCATGATTATGGACATACTAAAGTCAATCTCTTGAGACAAAAAGAGATTTACTAGGTCTTACCTTGGTATATGCATGAATTTACAAATCCAAAATAGAAATCAAATTCCAATTTCTAAATCCTTTTTTTTTTTGTGGCACCACCTCCTTCTCTTGTTGCTCATTTGTATCACCATTCTATCCTAATCCTATGTAATCTAATTACATA
This sequence comes from Triadica sebifera, assembly GCA_023653625.1. Taxonomy (NCBI): domain Eukaryota; kingdom Viridiplantae; phylum Streptophyta; class Magnoliopsida; order Malpighiales; family Euphorbiaceae; genus Triadica; species Triadica sebifera. Next base: position 9,952,070 of record CM042903.1, on the reverse strand, counting down.
TTTCAAAGTATATAAAACCTCAATTTATGTTTGAAGGAAATAAAATGAGAAAAGAAATACATGAAGAAAGATAGAGAGGCAGGGACACGCAAACCCTATTTACCATAGAACAAAACAAATTCATGCATGCTCAATCACATTGGGCCTAAGTTTATAATCAGTCATCATGTCATTCCATACACCCCTAACATTCATTCTCTAATGTATAAAATTAAACTAAATAATGACAATTTTGGATTTCAATTTAAAAATCGAATCAACGCTTGAACCGAAATTGTCTACTTGTCTTGTTTCAGTTAATTTAATTTTGTATGTCATTTCAATGTGGAATTTTATAGTTAATCAAATTAATTAAATTCATATTTCTAGAATTAATTCAAAATTAATTCACCTTTAAAATTAAATTGTTATGATGTCAAAATTAAATAAATCAATTTTAATATACATACCTACTTCTAGTCATACAAGATTTACCATTGTTCAACTTAAATTAATTTAAAATTAATTTCTAAAAATTTTAAAAATTTATAGAACCACAAATCCTCATTCTAAGCATCTTCAGGTCAGGTCAAGTTCATCAAATATTTTTGGCACAAGCCAAAATTTCTAAGATAAACGAACCAACACACCTAGACACTCAAAACAACTCATTCGATATCTAGAATTTTTTAAAATTCTAAATTTGAGAAAAATAATTTTGGTATGCATCTAACATCAAAATAACATATTTTTAGTCACATAAAAATTATTTCAATATGTTAGAAATAAAATAATTACATACAAAAAAAATCAAACAAAACAGTCCCCTCGAGTATGCAATAACAATCTCATTTTTATATTTTTTTGAAAAATTAATTAAAAAAATATAATTAATTATTGGAAACTTAAAAATGTTTTAAAATATTCTCAATATGTGTGAATAAGTTTTCCATAATCAAATTACAAGAAAAATATTAACAGATCCATCAATTAAGCCGAACAATAATACATGTTCAAAAATAAAACAATTTTTAGAATTTTTTAAATAAATCTAAATTAATTATTTGAATCACATTCAAACTATTTTTCAATTAAAATAATTATCCTTAATCATCCCATGATCAAATAAAAAGAAAGAAAAATTTGAAAAACAAAATTTAAAAATTAATTTCAATTTTTCAAACCTATTGATCCAAAATCGTCAAAACCGTGCAATCCTCTTACACTCTCAATTACAATTAATTTTAATGGATGCAAGGGGGCTTTGATACCATTGTTCGATTTTGAAGGTGAATATCATTCATAAAATGCTGTGAAAAAATAAAACTTTTCAAAATCCGAAACAAAAGATAATCTTTTTACATTAAAACTAATTTATCAAACATAGAGGTTAGAAATTATACTTTGTAACTTCTTGATTTGTTCTTCAAATTTTTACTTTGTTGGGTTATAACAAACCACAACAATCCACACTATCTAATAATAATCCATGTGAAGAATAAAGAAGAAACTAACAAGTGGAATGGTTTTAACAAATTTCAAAGTGCTAATTTTGAATTTGTTCTTGAGAGAATTTTTGTGTCTCAAAAATTAATTTTCACTAAAATAATTTTCATGTCTCTTTTCTTCCATTTCATATCTTTTCAATTTGAATCATATTCAAAAAAAAGGATTAAAAGTAAAAAATGAACAAAAGGAAACTTAATGAATAGTAATTGGCTATAATTGGCATAATTAAGGCCAAATATGGTAGTTCGGCAACGAGGCACATTATCGCACTGGGTCTGCTGCTGGGCGGGCCAGCTGGCAAGTGAGCCCATGTGAAACTTGAGGAATCAGTAGGTCCACACTGGCCTATGACCCGTCTTAAGCGATTTTTTCAGCAATTTCATCGTGATCCAACTCGAAATAATTCTCTCATATTTTTGGATCCTATCCAAGACCATTTTACTCATTCTTCATATCTCTAATGCATGTGACCCATTAGGTTCCCAAGTATATTGGCCACTTAAATTAACAATTAATTCAGCAAGTCATGAGCGGTATTTAGCAATGCATTATGACCCCTAATTGATCAGAAAGTCAGTGGTTTGACTACAAATCTTTTCATAGACAATTCCCATGAAATTATTCCTTTCACCATTCTATACCCACTTGGTTTAGAGTAAGGACATGTGTCAACTCCCACTAGACTGACTACGTCACATTTAGCCCAAGTAATGTTAGTTCTTGTCCCTAAGGCTCATTACTCTATTAGACATGTCATTGAAGACTATAGCTTCATGACATTTCCACTCCGACTAGAGATTCTCAAGTAATGACTCTAACAAGAGGTCATAGGTATACACTCCTTCTATCAGGAGTGGTGAATCCTTTGTTGGTTACCCAATTACCTTCGAATACCTCAAGCTGCACCCAATCACCACCCCATGAGCAACCTCCCTAAGGCAACAAGGAATAGTGTCAAAATGCAGAATCAGTATCCAAGATATCCTTGAGTACCTCAAGTCTAAGGATACTTACACCATTGTTATGATGAGACTATTATTGACATTTGAAGAGATTATCCATATGATTGTCTCATAGTAGGTCGTCCAATGTATTTAGCCACACTTAACAAGCATCCGCATGTTAACTCTAAACATCTTATATTTATAGATTATGAGATCTACTTACTCATCCAATCAAGGGTATAACATGTGCTAATCTATCCAGATTCACAATGTCCCTTCTCATTAATCCTATGACTAGAGATAATTTAGTCATTAACTTAATTACACATGATAAGAATCTCAATATCATGATCTCATTATAATTTTCTTCATGTTATGTTATGTATCAAGGACCACATTAATTGATTTAAGATCACTATCAATTCATATATTATGTGAATATCAAATTAATGAAAATGCCTTTTCATAATCAAATAAATTTGTATAATAAGTGCTAAAGGTGATTGCCTTTAGAACACTTCTCTAACAAAAAGGACTTAGGTAGTTCTGCAATGCTCATCATAAAGCCATGTCTAACAAAGTTCGGTTTCTCCTTTCAACCACACCACTGTGTTATAGCATGTAAGGTGTAGTCCATTGAGATAAAATCCCATTATCTCTTATATAACCTTAAAACTCTTAGCTTAAGTATTCTCTTGCTTGATTTGAAAAAATTGTTTTAATACTTTTGCCAAGTTGTTTCTCTACTTTATTTTTGAATTCTTTGAACTTTTCAAAACCTTCAGATTTGTATCTTATTAGATACAAGTACCTATATCGTGAATAATTATCAATGAAGGTAATGAAGTTGATAAAACTACCTCTAGCATGCACTAACATTGGTCCACATACATGTGCATGTACAAGATTCACATGTGTCATGCGATTCATAATCAAATAACCCTAAGTCACCATTTTTGTGTAACATAGTCATGTGCCTCTTATTTATATGACCAAGGCGACAATGCCATAAATATGATGGTTTTAGGTCAAACTTTTTTCTCTCATTATTGATATTAAGGATTGTATTAGACATGTCGAGAATGTAAATTCTATTACATAATACACCAATTCCATAAAAGAATATCATTCAACCATATAGAGAAACCATTGCATTAATAGTTAAATAAAAACCTTTTCATTTTAAATAAGAAACATAAATAATATTGTTTGTTAAAATTGGAACATAATAACAATTGTCTAATTCAAAAACAAGCCCAATAGGGAGTATCAATACATAAGTTCTTATAGCTAATGTAGAAATTGCTTCTCCATTACAAACACATAAGTCTGACTCTCCTTTCTTAAGCTATCTATTATTCCTTAGGTCTTTCATATTGGCGCATATGTGAGACCCACATTCGAATTCTAATAATGTAATGGCCCAAATATCGGGTAAATCATAAACTGCAGTTTTCGAAATTGATCAGTATACCCGGAGTCAAAAATACACTCATGAGTGAAAAATATTTTATTCAATCATCAGAAAATATAGAGTATGACTAGTTCGGAGGTAAATTTTGGAGTAAAAATGAGCTCAAATAATTCCTCAAAAGTCAAAAATAAGAAAAAAATGGGACCTGGTTTAAATAATAAATTAGTTTGACCATACATTGACTAGGATATTAAAAATAGTAAACGACATCTAAAAATTTAATTTAAGATATGGATAGATTCTAAATAATATTTTGGATTATTTGACAATGACAAAAGAATTTTACGGTAGCACCAAAATTTGACTAATCTGTCTGGTTTGGGTGAGCCGAACAGGAAACAGATTTCGATTGAGTTGAAATTTTTTATGCAGGCATAATATATATATATATATATATATATATATATATATATATATATATATATATATATATATATATATATATATATATATATATATATATATATATATATATATATATATATATATATATATATATATATATATATATATATATATATATATGAATTATGGAATCAAATTTGGGTGAAATTGAGTTTCGAAAGTGAGAGAAATAATTTACAGTGCTTAATTGGGCCTAAATGGGTTTGACTTTATTTGGGCTCAAGTCCACCCATTTAAGCCACTATATAAAGGTCCGAAAATCATAATGCTCTTAAGGTATAACTATGTTTTAGTGCAATATTATGGTATATATGTATTAATGGAAGTATAAATTAGTGAAATGAATTATTATATGGTAAAAGAAAAATTTTAATGATGAAAAGGAGCTATAGGCCGAAACATGGAGATGAAGAAATTAATGTTTTTCTTGCTAATTAAATGAAAACTAAATAATAAATTTCAAAAAGATATGATATTTAGTGTACATGAATGGATTGAGAATTTTTAGAATATATTGGATATTTTTGTAGTTAGTAATTTCCTTATGTATGAAATGGAACATAATTAATAAAGTGTGTCTAATGTTGTTTGATGACCTAATTGAAAATAATGGTGAACACTTAATATATATTAGAATTAATAATGTGAAAAAATGGAAATTATGAATTTAATGGAAATTGAATCAAATGAATAAATTTATTGCCCTAAGTTTTGTTCTGATAGTTAAATCTAGTCCAGGATATAATTTGCTAGTCATAGGAACACGATTGCCACGGTGCGAGTCATGGTAACTCCCTTAGGTAGGCCAATGATGGTTTACTTTAGTGATAGTGATTCAGTGATCAGTGTAAAGTGTAGTGCTTGGGTGGTCTCTCGGAGTCACTTTTCAGTGTAGTGGACCTGTAGGGTCCACGTCCCATGTATCCGGTCCGAAGATTTTCCATCGGATTGAAACTAACGGCAAACATGATAAAAGTAATAAGTATGATAAAAGTGATAAATATGATAAAAATGGTATAATTGTAAATATGATAAAAATGCTAAATAAAAAATAATAATAATAGTAAGGGCTAAATAATGATTTATGTATTTAATGATAAATATGACAAAATGGCAAGATTGGTAAGAATGGTAAGTGACATATTAGTAAATTAGAAAATATGGCAAAAAGGGGTAAAATAAAAAAATAAAAAGTTATAAGATTAATTAAGCAAAATTGTTAATTTAATAGAGGTATTGAATAATGAATTAATGGTAAATAATAGTAAAATATTGACTAAAAGGATAATTATAATCATGAAATAGATATGAAGTTTTAAGTGTATTCTTAATTAATATATTGAAGGGTAAAATTGGAATAGTATTGTGAACATGATTTTGCATGAATGCATATAATTTTTATACCAATGGAAATCCTTAAATTTGTAATCACCACTGGGCATTTTTAATTCTCAGCATATAGTTATTTAGTTGCGTGTAGGTAATAGCTAGAAAGGTACAGAAGCAAGCATACCACTTTTTGGGAGCAACTAAAAGAAAAAATTAACAAATTATATTATTATGAATGACATATATATATATATATATATATATATATAGGATTTGCATTATGTATATGATTTGATAAAGAACTTTAATGAACTATTATATGTAAGGAGTAAAATGTTAAGTTTTATTGAATGAAGAATATCTTATATTATATTTGAATTATTGGGTCCAATATGGGTTGTGGATTGTTTGTAGTGCATGTGAGATAGTTAGATTTATAGCCGTTATACTGCCGAAATTTTTGGAAAACAAAAATAATTGATAAAGTGGTAATGATATTATGGTCCATAAGTTAAAAAAAAATTTACACGCATCGGCTATAATCAATGTTAGAAGATACCAACAACCTTGGTAATCACATCAGACTACGTAACATATGTATAGAATAATTGTTAAAAGGGTCTCATAGTTTAGTGGTGTCAGAGCGTGGTTTAGGCGGTTCCAAGATCATAGTGGGGATTAAGTGAATGAATTATATGTATATACATGTCAATTATCGAATGAAATGTGTTATAAGTCTAATGTATGTTTGCTCCTTTCCTTGTTTTATAGTGAAAGATGGCATCCCAACAAGGTCAAGGTGTAGGGATGATGAGAGCGAAACGTCAGTTAGTGCTGAGGAAGCTGAGGCCCCGTAATAGCATGTCACTCCACCAATTGCACCACCACCACTGCCACAACCAGACTTTCTCAATCTTATGGTTGATTATATTCAACATAGAATGCAGGCTGAACAAGCTCAACAGCCACACCCAACGGCACAGGTATAGCCTCCTGCTCCACCTAAAAAAAGGTCGATTTTGGAGTAGTTAAAGAGATTGGGAGCTGAAGATTTCTATGGTTATGATCCTTTGACACCTGCACAGGTGGAAGAATGGTTGTTTAAGACTAAAAAATTATTTGAAATCACTCAAAGCCCGCCTAATGAGAAGTTTGAAGGTACTATAGCATTACTCTGGGGTCTTGCATTTATTTGATGGGACTCAGTCTGCAAGCATACCCCAGACAAGTAGTTGAATTGAGATTTCTTTTTGGCCCAGTTTGAAAAGAAATATATAGGGTCAGAGTATAAATCAGAGATGCAAGATTCTTTTTAGAAACTCGGATAGGGAAATAAGACAATAGCATAGTATGAGCGTGAGTTTGAACGCCTCAGTGCCTATCTTGATGATTATCAATTGATTGAGGAGAAGTTATGTCATAGATTTGAATGGGGTCTCTATAACAAAATCAGATAGATAGTGGGTGCACAACATCCAAATTTGCATGTTTTGGTAAAAGCAGTTATTAAGGTGAAAAGTATCCAAATAGATGAGGCTAACAAACAAACTAGATTTCAGCAAAAGAAAAAGCTGGGACAGTTCAGTTGTTCAGGTACTCAGAGTAAGAAGTCTAGACAAGGAAATACATTATGTGGCAATGCCTCATTTACTTTTGTGGGGCAGTACACCTAGAGGCAGAGGGGGAGGTGCAGTCCAGACCTATGATCATTGTGGTAGATCTCATCTAAGAGAGTACAAATATTTGACTGGTGCCTGTTTCAAGTGTGGTTTAAAGGATTATCAGGTCAGGGATTGTCCAGTTGTAATACTCCCTTACGCTACTAATCGTTAATAGGATATAGAAGTGCTACTAAGCTCATCTATTTTAAAAAACAATATTCAAATTATTGAAATTTTTTTTCAAGTTTATTATTAGCGAAATATTTATTGCTATATTTTTTTTCTTTCCATTTAAATATATAACTAGTGATGGAAATTTTTTGATTTAAAAGAACTCATTCAATTAAACCATAATATTTAGACATATATTTACAAATAATACTAGATATATAAAATTTCAAAATTCATTCCTTATAAATCCTACATGCCACAAATTTATATCAAAAGAAATTCTTAAAATTTAATTTTTACAACATAATTTCAAAAACATACAAAAAGAACTAGACTTCTGTAATCTGATCTTGAGATTCCCTCTTCTTCGGTCATCCTATCGGAAACGGCTACTTCTATTTATCTGCACGTGAAACACACGCACTAAGCTACTAGTTTAGTGGTACGTTTGACAACTATCCAATAATTACATAAATAATTTTAAAATAAAATTTTAGAAACTACAATTAATTTATTAAATATGCCAAATATTCAATTAATAATAAAACTATTTTCTTCATGCAAAAATATTTAATTCATCAATTATGATATTTCATTCATTAAGCATGCTTGAAATTTTAACAATACAAGATATATAATTTGAACTATCAATTTAATAATTTACATTTTTTTATCTGTTATTTATTTGATAGCCCACGATATCTTAAACTACAACTAAATACTGGATACATGATTTTTGTTCTTCTGTAGTATACTCGGTGCCTATATAATTATTTTATAACTTGGAATTTAACGCCTACATTTTCAATAACAACTCAACACCTTTTTAGTGCCTACGTAAAGTCGAACTTAGCATTATTTTTTAATGCCTATGTAATTTCAACTCAGCACTATTTCTTAGTGCCTACTTAAATTAAATCTCAGCACTATTATTTTTAGTGCCTACATTTCTACCCTTTTATTAGCATGCCAACTTATCCTAATTTCTAGTTCTCGACTAGATGTTATAGGGTTTAATTATATTTGTTACCTTTATTATTATTTACATAATTTATGTAGGTAACATTAATATAAATTCCATATAAATACAATAATTCCCATTAAATATTTTACAACCTCATACTTACTCATTTAATTATTATAACTATAAGAAAATCAATTAATATATTTTCTATCACAAAATTTCACAATCAACACATATTTACAAGCTGTCATATTCTGGACAACATTTCTGCCTTATGTTGCCCTATATTTTTCTCCATTTTTAGATAGAAATTTGACAAGTGATCAACTAACAAAATGTAGGTACATGTTTTATCTTTAATTTCCAACTAGAATCCTATTAAAATGAATTTTTTAGCAAAAGTTATAAATTTTCTTTTAAGCTACGTTCACTGTAATCTGCCCAGTATTTTACTAGACATATTTCTACCTTATATATCTCTGTCTTTTTCATCCATTTTTGGATGGAATTTGGACAAGTGATCGACTAACAAAATGTAGATACATGTCTTATCTTTAATTTCCAACTAGAAGTACATTAAAAATAATTTTTATGCAAAAGTTATGAATTTGCTTCTAACCTATGTTCACTGCAATTTTCCTAGTATTTTTCTGGACAGATTTCTAGTTCAAACTTTGAGTTCATTTTTCACCTAATTCCAAGCCTATTCAGGTCTAAGAGTTGAAACCCTATGTCTTACTTTCCAACCCAATAAGAATCACTCAAAAATCATTTCCAGAACTCAAGTTATGACCAGAAAACTAGACACTGTTCATAAGACGAATTTTCCAGCACATCAATTAATTCATACGATTTCCATTTTTATCAACCTCATATTCTAGTTTTTATTTTCACATTCATGACATCATTTAATCACCAATTCATTACTCAATCAAATATCCAGAATTTCATACACATCACAAAATCAAAATCAACATTTTTCAATATTGAATTTTTTGCCAAATGTACATACCTCACAATTCTACTTCACTTCTCTCTTCCTCCTAGCTTGCTTTCTCCCTGCCCTTACCTCTGCTTTGATTTTGGTTTAAGGATTGTTCACTTTCTTGGCCTAATAACAATTTTTTTACACTAATCAAACACTAATCACACTAATCCACCCTTAATCACCATTAACATATTAATAAGCCTAAATTACTAACTTTAATGGCAACTAACCCCAAAATCAAAGAAAAGAGAAGAAGAAAAGTGAGAAGATGGAAAATCTAAACTCACCTTTGATGATCTTCAAAATGATCAAAGTCTTCTTTCTCTTTTCTCTTCTTTTCTTCCTTCCTCTTCCTTAGTTTAGCTCACTTTACTTCACTTCCTTGATGATCTTGCCTTAATCCCATTTTTTTCATCTAATCTTAGCTTGATTTGAAGAAAGAAAAAGAAGAACTTGGAGGCGAGGAGGGTCATGGCTACAAGAGAGAGAAAAGGAGAGAAATGGGTTTGATTAAGATGAGGAAGAAGAAGAATGGCCAAAAAAGTGAAAGCTTGACTTTTTATAGTTGGATTAGGTGGGTGGTTAGGATTAATTACTAATCTTGCTTCCCATTGGTCCATTAATTTAAATCACTCTTACTTTTTGTAATCAAAAGAATATTCCTTTCCTCAGATAAATAATATTCTATTTTTATGCCTTCTTAAAATATATGTGCCAAAAACATTGCAATTTTCAATTTCGTTCAGCGAAAAATTATTTTTTTCTCAAATTTACTTCTGAACTTCAAAATTCTAAATTAATAATTTCCAAAATATTTTTCTCACATCTTATTATTATTTTAATTTATTTTTTCATTTCCGAATTTAGACTCTGATCAGTTCGGCACACCAGATTTTGGTCAATCGCGACCATGACCTAAATTATCAGGCATTACACCAATGGCTCAAGCTTCTATAGCTATATCACCTGCACCTGGTATTGGATTTTTACCATCTAGAAGTCGAGGTAGGGGAGTAGCCCTTAATCCATCAGCATCTAGACCTTCTGCACAACCACCCTAAGGTCAAAGATGAGCTACATGTTGTACTTATACGGTGAGAGCCAGAGAAGAGGAGGATGCTCCCAATGTGATGGTAGGTAAATTCATGCTTATAACCGATTCTGTTTATGCACTTGTTGATTCTGGTTCCACACACTCCTACATGAATACTGATGTTGCATGTGGGAAAGGGTTAAGAGATTTACAATTAGACCAAGACATCCTAGTGAGCAATCCTTTAGGAAATAGTGTTGTGGTGAACAGGGTGTATAGGAATTGTCCCATTAGTGCGGAAGGTTATGAATTTCTAGCTAACCTAATTGAACTCCCATTCCACGAGTTTGATGTAATATTGGGGATGGATTAGTTATCCACCCACCAAGTGATAGTAGATTGTAAACAAAAGAGAGTGACACTTAAACTCTCCGATGACCGAGAAATTACTATTGTGGGTGAAAGAATAAACTTTTTATCTGATGTGATTTTAGCTACAGCTGCCAAGAGACTAATAAGAAAGGGGTGCATTGCTTACTTGTGTTATGCAGTAGATGTAACATCCTCGACCTTCCCCACATGCATATCCATATGCATTTCATTTGAACATATGCTCTTGCATATAATTCAATTGAACACATGCATTTCATACATATTTTCGTAGGAACAAGTTTATGACACGCACTAGCTACGTGTCCTAGTATTTGGAAATTGTGCCAAGTCGCACATGTGTAATTATAACCTAAATGAGGATAACAAGCATTAGAAATAAATTGAATAAGGTGACCAAATTAATGTAAGCAAAATGATTAGATTAAGATTAGTAAACATTTTACATTGTTAATTTAATTAAATCGGGCCGAATGATTAAGTTGTACTATTGTATCAATTAGTCTAATTATATATATATATGTAAATAATAATAATAATATAAATAAAATGAAATGAAAATGAAACAAAAGAGAAATAAAAGAGAAGAGAAGAGAAAAGATAAGAGAAAGGAGAAAAGAGATGAGAAAAAGATAAAAAGACAAAAAAACAAAAAATTAGCTTTATCTTCCCATTTTTGCCTTCTTCTCCAGCCCATCTTCTTCTTCAATTTCCCCCATTTCAGACTTCAATTCATCCTTGTTTCACTTAGTTTTTGAAGCTAATTGATCCCTTGCAAGGTTGTTTTTGGAAAGTAATCAATTCTTATTGCTATAGGGTTGATTTGAGTTGCTTAAGTTCATTAATAGGCATTGATTTGCAACCCGATTATGATGCACATAGAAATTGATTCTGGAGAAGTTTAAAACATAAAATTTGTTCCTTTATGTCTTATATTTATGGATATGTAAACTTTTTTTTCATGATTTGGTGTATAGGAAGAGAAATTCTCTCTCTACTGAAACTGGTCAGGGTGTGAACCCTAACCAAGTTAGCTACTGTGTTCTTTGATTTCAAATATTTTAAAGCTATTATTTGAAGTATCTCAAAACATAAAAGTTGTAGATATACGTGTTATGTATCTTTATACCAAATTTAAGATTCATAGGTCTTGTAAATTGTTAGTTATGGTGAAAGTAACCATGACTGTTCCATAGTTTGAATTGCATGCTTAGTACCCTGGGCAGTCCCAGTAGCTTGTGTAGAAATTTTGAGCCCTTTAGAGATATATTATGTATATTATCAAAACAGAAAAGTTATAGGTATATGTCTTATATAAATTTGATACTAATTTCAGCTTAATTGGTTATGTATAGACTAAGTTATGTCCTTTTTAAGTCATACTGATTCGGAAGCCAATTCTATTCTGAACCAGTGAAATGTTGCTCATGATTTGAAGACCTTAGAGGCATAATTGATAAAAGTTGAAAACATTAAAAATTTTCCATTTGAACCCATATGAGTTTCTATAAAGTTTAATTGAAATATGACTTATATATTATAAGTTATGATGAACCAAAGTTGGTACCCTGAAACTGCCTAAAGGCAGAAAACAAAACACACTTAGAAATTCCACAAAATGTTTTACAATGATACAATTGGTCTGAAATTTTAATATGTTATATAATTATATGTTAATTTGAATTAGGAACAAGAATATGGTTAATTGTTCAAGTATAGAAAAAGTTATAGGCTAAACAGTCCCACAAGGTCACACTGCCTAATAGGAAAAATCTTAACTATTGATATGAACAATGCATATTAATTTGTTTAAGCCACATTAAGTCTCCTTAATCATGAGTTAATCAATTATGTTTTCATCTTAGGATCTCAACATATTGGAGACCCATAAGGAGCGGATAGACAATAAGTTAGGGGTCGGAATCAAAGGAACGGTGAGTCTAATTATCAATTAAATTCTTTAGTGCAAATGAATGTTGCTTCCTATGTGAGTTATATGATTGTCATGGTCTTTGATAAATGTAATGATGGATAATTTGTGACATTTTGGTACATATAAATGGTATACTTGTGGTATATTTGAGGTATATGTTTGACATATGTGATATATATACATGGTATATGTATAGTATATGCAAGGTATATGCGTGACATATGAGGTATATATGAAATATATGTATGTTGTATATGATAAAGATGCAATGGTTGATAAATGATTAAATACAAGTGCATATGCATATGGACTACAAAGGCATTGTGACTAGTTAATCGATATTCTAAAGCAAAAGAAGAGGCCTATGGCCCAACAAATGTGCAAATGAAACAAATGATCAAGCTAGCTCGCAAATGCAAATGCAAATGTTCACATGGAAACCCGGGGTAATGTCTGTTTAACTTGGTCACAACAAAATTAAATAAGCAAAGCATTTGCATCTGTAAAGAGTAATGATTATATGTTTCAACTTTATTGATATTTATATGATTCGGATGAATGGAATGGAATACATGGTATGTGTTGGATTTGTGATTTATTACTATGAGTTTTTCGGTACTTTAGAGCACATTTGATGGTTATTCTCACTCAGCCGCAACTCATCAATTTGCATCATTTTTTAGGTAAAGAAAAGTGATAGCTCATTTTGAGTAGCGTATAAAAGGCATGGAGCACAGGTCACTGGCCGAGCCTCATCACTCTCTCTCCTTGCATTTCACACAAGCATGAAAATATGTCATATGTGTTTTGTATTTACATGTTTGAATATGTATTGTCACTCTAGATTAGTTTTGAAATGTATAAATGGAAGCAACCCGTAATCCTTCGGATGTAAAGTTTATGTTTTCATATATGTGATATATCGTATTGTGGTTTTTAATGTTGACTTGAAAAGTCATTGAGTGATATTACAGGATATGAGACTTGCAAAGTCATTGACAGGTATTACAGGATATGAGACTTGCAAAGTCATTAGTTGATTTTACAGGATATGATATGAAAAAAAAATTACTGCCAATGTTAACAGGGTATTTTGCTTTTCCAGTATGTTATGTGTGACTACTTGATACAGGGATAGGTTTTACTGAAATGCATAAGGTGTGACGTTACAATTGAAGCTGAAAAGGAAGACCTTAAGGTTTCAGATGTGCCTAATGTGAGAGATTTTCTAGATGTCTTTCCTGATGAACTACCAGGCTTACCACCTGACAGGAAAGTCGAATTCACTATTGATGTAGCTCCAGGCACAACACCTATTTCTATTGCACCCTACAGGATGGCACCCATAGAACTCAAAGAATTGAAGATTTGGCTGCAGGAATTGCCTGATAAAGGCTTTATTTGACCCAGTATTTCACCATGGGGAGCACCAGTACTCTTTGTAAAGAAGAAGGATGGGTCTTTTAGATTATGCATTGATTATAGACAACTGAATAAGGTGACAATCAAAAACAAGTATCCCTTTCCATGTATTGAAGACTTATTTGATCAATTGAAGGGAGCCTCTGTGTTTTCAAAGATTGACCTAAGATCAGGCTACCATCAGTTGAAAGTAAAGGAAGCAGATGTGCCTAAGACTATTTTTCGCACAAGATATGGCCACTAAGAGTTTCTAGTAATGCCATTTGGTCTTACGAATGGCCCAACAACTTTCATAGATCTAATAAATAAGATCTTTCATCCTTATCTAGATCATTTTTTAGTGGTATTTATTGATGATATTCTAGTGTATTCGAAGATGCTAGAAGAACATGACAAGCACCTACGAATTATCTTGCAGATATTGAGAGAGAAGCAACTATATGCAAAGTTCAGTAAGTGTGACTTTTGGTTGAATGAAGTATCCTTCTTAGGTCATGTAGCTTCAGCTGAAGGGATAAAGGTGGACCCAAAAGAGATTGAAGAAATCTTACAATGGAGAATACCTAAGACTGTTACAGAAGTTAGAAGTTTCTTAGGTTTGACTGGGTATTATAGGAGATTTGTAAAAGGTTCCACCATAGCAGTGCCGCTCACTGCACTGTTACAGAAGCATATTAAGTTTGAGTGGACAGATAAATGTTAAGGAAGCTTTGAGAAGCTTAAAAACATGTTGATAGAAGCTTCAGTATTAACTCAACTAGAATCTGACAAGGATTTTATGATTTATAATGATGCCTCCAGAATGGGTTAGGTTGTGTATTGATGCAAGAAGGTAAAGTGATTGCATATGCTTCCCAATAACTCAAGACTTATGAGAAGAACTATGCTACTCACAATCTTAAGCTCGCAGCAATTGTGCTCGCTTTGAAGATCTGGAGGCATAACCTCTATAGTAAGAAATACTACATTTACAAATCATAAAAGTTTGAAATATTTGCTCACATGGAAGGAACTTAATTTGAGACAAAGGAATTGGCTTGAATTGATAAAAGACTATGATTGCTTAGTCGACTATCATTCAGAAAAGGCTAATGTAGTAGTTAATGCACTTCGTAGAAAATTTATGGCAACCCTTTGGGTGATGAATGTTAGATTGGTTATGGCACAAGATGAAGCAATAATATCTGAAATGCAAGTAAAACCATACTTTCTTCAGCAAGTGAAAATGACACAAAAGATAGATGATCACTTGATTGCCATAGTGAACTAAGTAAAAGAAGGCAATAAGGGTGATTACTCTTTGGGTGAAAATGACAGCCTTTATTTCAATCGAAGGTTATATGTGCCTGATCAAGATGAATTGAGGAAGAACATTCTCACAGAAGGGCATCATAATAGCTACACAATGCATCCTAGTGGTAACAAGATGTATCAGGACTTGAAAGTACATTATTGGTGGCCATGAATGAAACGTGATGTGACAAAAGTCGTGAGGAAAGATATGTCAGCAAATGAAAGTTGAACACCAAGTTCCAATAGGTTTACTTCAACCTATTGCAATACCAAAGTAGAAATGGGATCGAGTAACCATAGATTTTGTGACGAGACTGCCTTTGACTGGAAGGAAGCGTGATGCTAACTAGGTAGTCATTGATAAACTCACTAAATCGGCCCATCTTGTACCAGTACGGATGGACTATCCACTAACTAGGTTAGCAAAAATCCACATTAGTGACATAGTGAGGCTCTATGGAGTACCATCCTCCATTTTTTTAGACAGGGATCCAAGATTTACTTCCCAGTTCTAGAAAAAGTTGCAAGAAGCATTGGGGACAAAACTTCATTTTCCTACGGTTTTTCATCCCCAAACTGATGGACAATTGAAGCGTGTAATTCAAATACTTGAGGATATGTTGAGAAGTTGTGTCCTTGAGTTTGAAAGCAGTTGGGAAAAGTATTTTCCATTGGCCGAGTTTGCTTACAATAACAGCTATCAGTCCAGCATCAAAATGGCGCCATATGAAGCACTTTATGGGAGGAACTATATGACTCCTTTATGTTGGATAAAATTAAGTGAGAAGAAACTAATGGGGACCGATTTAGTTTTCTCAAAATTGAAGAGAAGATACGGGTGATCAAAGATAGATTAAGAGACGCCATGGAAAAATAAAAATCAAATGCAGATTTAAGAAGAAATGACATAGAGTCCCAGGTCAGAGATCAAGTGTTTCTGAAGGTATCACCCTGTAAGAAGGTTATGAAGTTTGGCAAGAAGGACAAATTAAGTCCAAGTTTTCTAGGCCTTTATGAGATTATACATCGAATGGGACCCGTAGCCTTTCAATTGAAGTTGACTCAAGAGTTGGGAAAGATTCATGATATGTTCCATATGTCAATGCTACGGAGGTATAGGTCGGACCTTGGCCATATGATCAAGCCAAAAGAAATTAGGATACAGGCTGATTTGACTTATGAAGAGAAACCACTAAAGATCCTAGCCAGAGAGGTTAGACAGCTCATGAACAAGCAAATCCCATTAGTGAAGGTGTTATGAAATCATCACATTGTGGAAGAAGCCACGTAGGAACCAAAAGCAACAATGAGACAACAATATCCACGACTGTTTAATACAGGTAAAATTTTGAGGATGAAATTTTTATTGATATAGAGAATTGTAATGGCCTAAATACCAGGTTAGTTGTAAACTGTAGTTTCCGAAATTAATCAGTATACTTGGGGTCAAAAATACACCCATGGGTGAAAAATATAGGGTATAACTCATTCAGGAGTAAAATTTGAAGTAAAAATGAGATCAAATAAGTCATCAAAGGTAAAAAATACAAAAAAAAAAACCTGATTTAATTAATAAATTGGTTTCACCGTACTTTGACTGGGTTATTAAAAATAGTAAACGATATCTAAAAATTTATTTTAAGACATAGATAGAATCTAAATAATATTTAGAATTATTTGACAATGAAAAAGGAATTTTATGGTAGCAGCAAAATTTGACTAATCAGTTCAGTTTGGGCTAGTCGGATAGGAAATAGACTCCGATTGAGTTGAAAAATTTTATGTGGGCATATATATATATATTAGGAATCATGGAATCAAATTTAGGTGAAATTGAGCTTGGAAAATGAGAGAAATAATTTAAAGTGCATCATTGGGACTAAATGGGTTGGACTTTGTTTGGGCCCAAGCCCACCCATTAAAGCCACTATACAAGGGTCCAGAAATCAGAATTCTCTATAGAGAATTCTGCAACTCCTTCTTCCTCTCATCCTCCCTCTTGGCTGAACCACCCTCTTCCATTTTCTCCACCAATTTTCTCTCATTTTTTTCTAATTTTTACACCAAAATCTAGCACCCAACTATTATTTCATCCCCTCCATTAGCTAGTGGAAGTCTCCAATCTTCATTTGAAGGGCTAGAGTAGAAGAAAATCAAAGGAGAGAAGTTAGGACCCAAAATTGAGGTATGAGAATATGAGAGTTTTAAATTTGTTTAAGCATTCAAATAGAGAGTTTTTTGTATGCCAACTGTTCATCAACAGATGCAACATTAGTAGAAAAGAAGGGAAGCAGCTCTTCCAAGACATAGGCTTTCCTTTTTTTTTGAGAACTACTATCAAATTCCTTAGCTGATCAAGGAAGTTCGGGCCAGTCAATTTATTAGAATCGAGAATTGAGTTAGGTTCGTGTTTCATGATATGATTGTAGCAACCTAGATGTAAAGAAAGATCATGTTTAGAGAATGTACTATATGCATAACTATTAGGTCTTTAATAAATGTACATTATAACTCTCAATATTTTATTATGAACCTATAACCCTCACTATGAATCTAATAGAACCCGTTGAAAGTTCTCTTAGTGGGTTAGTATCCAACATCGCTAATAATGATAGTGGGTTTGGCAACATAAGTTATTTTAGGTCAATTGGTAGGTATCTCATACCAATTGCATCCTTTATACAACTATCGAATCATTGGGCTATCAACTCCTGATATGTGCACATCTCATGTACACTTACCCCACTTTGACTCTACTTCACATTGACTTTGGGTTTTCCCAACAAGCCAATGTAAGTAGTTAAAGCCGACCCATTAATCATGAAATCTTATTTCGATGGTTTAAATATATTATTACAAAGCGGGTTTGGGTTTTTCCAACAATCCTAACTCTAAAATAACTCTGGTTCTTGCCATATTAATGGAAGCCATTGGCTTTAATATTATTAATGAGGGATTTCTTTAATTTATATCTCATCATGGCAATTTGCTATGCATAATATATATATTCATCAAACATAGATATATAAGATAATTACACTAATTATATGGTCATAATTATGGACATAATCTAACATTAATCCTTCAAGCCATGAAAGGATTAACTAGGTCTCACCTAGGTAGATGTACGAAATTACAACTTTGAAATAGAAAACAATTTCCTATTCTAATGCTAAATTACAACTTTAGGCACCTTTGCTTCTTACTCCTTTGTACTTTAATTATATTCTAATCCTATGTAATCTAATTACATAATTTCTTCATAAGGAAACCTCAAGTTACATTTCAGGGGAGTGAGATGAGAAGAGAAATACAATAGAGAGAACAGAGAAGGCAGGGACTCGCAAGGCCTATTTACCAAAAACAAAATCCATGCATGAAAAATCTTTGTGGTCAAGCCTATAATCATACCATCATGTCATTCCATACACCCCTAGCAAGCATTCTCTGATGCATAATTATAGGTAATCTATTAAAGTAACAATTTTGATTCCCTTTGTTTCAACTCTTAAAACTTTG
Source organism: Triadica sebifera (assembly GCA_023653625.1). Taxonomy (NCBI): domain Eukaryota; kingdom Viridiplantae; phylum Streptophyta; class Magnoliopsida; order Malpighiales; family Euphorbiaceae; genus Triadica; species Triadica sebifera. The sequence goes on along the minus strand of CM042903.1, from coordinate 9,933,056 downwards.
TTTTGATTGTTTGGCCTTTAATGAAATTCATCATAAATATTTATTTAATATTATTAAATAATCATATGAACAATAAGAAACACTTTCTAAAAGGAAATCATGCAAATTAGGCATACATTTGATCATATCAAAAAATTTTCTAAAATTGTCTAATTTGCCAATTAGGTTATTACTAATTTAATGCACATAACAATTAAATCCGAATTTAATATTTAAATTACATTTAATATTAAATCCAAATATGACGAGTAGTTAGTTCATAATTAAATTTCCTTAATTAGTTATTATGTTGATGTCAAATAGGATTAAACTATCCTAATTATAATTGCATTCTAGAATCCTAGTCAAACTATGACTTTGAAAACCCTTTTCAAATTCGAATCAAATTCCTTTTAAAAATTCCTAAAACTTCTTGATTTCTTTCTCATCATTATAAGAAAATTATAATCACTTTAAACTAATTAAATTTTTTCATTAGACAATCTAAATCATTCATCAGTCAACTAGCAAATCAATTACTCAAAAATTGTCTAAATTGAATAATACATGAATTAGGATTCTTTAGAAACTTAATTAGGAATTTGATTTGACTTTAACATGCAATTGAAATAAAAAAAAATCATGAATATCTCATAAACATGAAATTAAGGTTCTAGTAATTAATTTACATGGTGTTAAATTAAACAAAACAAAATAGATCCATTACATGGTAAGATTTTGACCTAGTTTCTTGTTTTATTTTTTTCTTGATCAAAAATAATTTTTGCATCATTATAGCTGATGTATAGATGTTAAAAAAATATTCTAAATATGCCATAAACATGATTGAATAATCAAATTAATAAACTAAATTCGAATAGTCTCATAAATATCTCAATTGGCAATACTAGGTTTTACAAACTCTAAAATTTCAACAATATGCACAATTTTGAATTTTATGTTCAAATCAAATTCAAACCTTTTTATTATCATAAAAAAACATCTAATATCATCATATTAAAATTTCAATGAATTAAAATTAAAATTTAGGACAAACAGAATCAATTTTATTTTTAATGAAAGGAGAGAATCCAAGTTGTTCTTTTTTCAATCAATCTCATTAATACTTCAATTAAATCCAAATTAATTTAGATAGGGTGTCTTTCATACCACTATTGGGTTTTGAACATGCATCTCATACATGACACAGTGGATATATAAAAACAATTAATCAAAACCCAAACCCAAGGAATGACCTATGTAATTTTGAATCAAATCATACAATCTAATGGGAAAAGTTGATTATCTTTTGTTGCCCAAACAATCACCAAGAAGAGGGGATGAATTGGTGGACAATTAAAATTTTTCCACAATCTCAAATAACCAAAATATAAAAGAAGTAGAAGAAGATAATTTAGACACATGATTTATAGAAGTTTGGGTGTTAATGAATGCTACTCCTCTCCCTAATAAGACTAGGTATTTTCACTATCTCACTCAACAAGATACACATGAGTTTTGCTAGCTCACTCCAAACTAGGTGTTTCACTCTCATATCACACCGAACCTCAACTCCTTTGTGTTTTACTAATTAACACAAAAACCAATTCCTTATATTTTAAGGCTCACACAATAAACAAGTGTTTTAATCCCAACCCAACTCACTCAAAACACACTCTTGAGTAATTGCATGATAGAATGAAACACTCAAACTTAAGATCACTTGAGCATTAAAAAATGAAAATGAGAATAAGATTAAGTATTACAAAGAATTACTGCGTAACCTCTCAATTGTGATTTCTAAAGGAATTCTCAATGTAATGAAGCTATTGTTGCTCTTATTTATTATCCTCCATGAGTAGAATGAGCTATTTATATTGTCCCTTCAAAATCTAACCGTTCAACAAGCTTGGAGTGTGCTAAAACATTCATATTTCCAAGTCTTCACGGGCGTCAATTTCATCTTTAAAATTCAAAATTCTGAATTCTGACATTCATGGGTGTGAATAGTTTCTTTCAAACCGTGAATGAGGCCATGAATGATTTTGACCGTTGGAGCTTTTTTTCTTTGACCTTCATGGACGTGACATATTAATCACATGCATGAACAACTTGAACTTTTTGAATTTTTTCCACTTGAAGTTCTATCACAAGTGTGAATTTAAGTTTCACGGGCGTGAACAACCTCCTTTTGCAAATATTGGCTTGATTTATTTTAGCTTTAATGATTCAATAAATATTTAACCTGTTTAATCACTCAAACACAAAAATATGGTTAAATTCCTTATTCCTCAATTATTTGTTATCATCAAAATCATGAGAATAACAATCAAAGTTCAACAATCTCCCCCTTTTTGATGGTGACAAATAATTGTGCAATATCCACTAAGGAGAATAAATTTCTCCCACTCAAATGATGTTTAAAATTAAATATGTAGATATGTAAAGCATGTCATATTTTGTCAAGTCAAAAAGAGTAAGTATATGATTATATTTTCCTAAAGTATGTAGAATTCTAAACATGTCTTATCATCAATGTATACCCTATATATACCAAATATTTATCATTACAAGCAAAAATAAGAAATTACAAACGAAAATTTAAAATTCAGCCATATATTAGCAAACATTTTCTCCCCCTTTGTCACTTTTGAAAAGAAATTAATTCTAAAGAAGAGAAAATAAGACAACCATATGCATAAATAGTTTGTAATAATTTTACAACCCAAAAAGTTTGCAGAAATAGTCTAAGACAATATCCAAAAAATGTTTAAAAATAGATTAAAGGATAAAATAATGTTGGATGGTCATGGCTGATCCTGAGTCTGATGAAGATGAAGATTGGCGATCTCAAACTTAACTATTGAGATACGAGGATCAAAATGCTCCCTGAAGTCTCCAAGATGCTGCTAGACAAGATCAAATTTATGATGAAAGTCCTGCTGTAGCATATCCATCTGAGCAATGAGCTGCTGCATCATTTCTGTAGGAGATGAGGAGGAGGTCTCTCTAGCTAGGGAATCAAAAAGCACAACTCTGCCTCTCTTACATTATCCTTGACCCACTAAACCTGCCCTAAAGGCATCAAAGTCATCATCCTCTTAAATCACCTCATCTTGGGTGTCCTTAGACTTGTAAAAGGTCTCTCATTGATAACTGATCCTAATAATAGCCCCCATCTTTAGGAAGGACTCAATATCCAACTTGTCCTTAGCTAAGATAGGTATGGCAATGAAGGTGTGATCATCCAAGTCTATAAGACTAAGCTCAATAACAAGGTGAGTCACATAGCTACCTATCAAAATATCTCTTGTAGGTCGAGTAGCAATGGATAACATATGATTTGCAAACTATCGACTCATAGCAATAGGTTATTGTTTCCTAGCATAATCAAAAATAAAAGCTCGGTCTTACAGACAGCTCCTTTACTATCACCCCTAGCGAAAATGCTATATGTCATAAATCTATGAATATATTTTAGAGCAGGAGTAGCTAAATGCGTGCTCTTAGTCAACCTAACTTCCTAAATGGAGTCTCTACCAATATGACTACATGCATTAGTAGCAATGAAATCCACAACATCTATTTCATTCATTAGATCCTCACTATATAGCTTAAAAACTCTTCCAAATTCATCAGATGACAATACACGTGTCTCAGAACAAAGCTAGAAAGTTACTTTTCCAAAATTGTAAACATGTAAGGTACTCAAAAATTCTAAATTAATTTTCCAAAATGTAGGATAAAAAATATCCACAAAATCCAGCAACCCAATGTTTGTCAGCCATAATCTGACATTAGTTTCAATTCCTACATTCCTAGCACATTCCCAGTCGAAGGCTCTAGAATCATGAATAGGATGAGTTTTAAGAAAATTATACCTTTGAAGGGCACTGGAGGGCAGTAACAAGAGCATCGAGTCTATGACTGGTTGAGAAGTAGTGGATTTTGCACGTGTACCTTTGCCTCATGATGAACTTGCTGCATTTCCCATCGAAAATCAACCAAAAACTAGAAAAAAAAAGTTCTTTATGGGTGAATAATAACCTGAGAGTGGGTTTTGCAAAAGCTCTTCAAATTCTGTTAAAACATTCAAAACTTGTAAAAAAAATAATTAAATGATGAGAAAATATGGAAATCAATCCAAAAACAAATAAAATGGTGAAACAATGAGAGAGAGAACAGTGTAAAATCATAAAGGATTGCAGCGACCAGTAGAGAGAGAGAGAAAGTGAGAAGGAAGAAGTTGGAATTTTAGTTTTTATCGTGTTCTTCATGGTCGTGACTAATTCTTCATGATCGTGAAGAACCAGTTCACGGGTTGCCAAGCTATGAACCTCAAGTGTGAACATTCTGTCTATCCTCTCTTCGACATTCATAGACGTGAATATATATTCACAGACATAAAGACTCTATGTCAGGGGTAGTAAGCCATAATAGTTAAACATGTCATTTTGTCAATTCTTTTCACGACTGTGATTATATGATAAGTGTTAACTTTAAAAATATTTTAAGATTTAATTTTAAGAAAAGGAATTTAAGCTAGCTCTTTTAAACAAAATATCACAACATTTAATTCATAAAATATTATCAAAATATATTCACTCAAAGTTTAAAATAATATAATCAAACAAATATGATTAATGCAATTTTTTTTATTTCGAGATAAAGTGCTTCTATCAAGCATATCAAGCTCTCTTTTCATAAAAAAAATCTTTCTTCATTTAAATGTTTGATAAAAATATTAGCCAATTGATTATTAGTGTCTATAAATTCTAGCACTATATCACCACATTGTACATTATCTCTAATGAAATGATGTATAATATCAATATGTTTACTTTTAGAATGTTGAATGGAATTTTTTGAAAGATTAATATAACTTGTGTTATCACATTTATGGGAATATGATCAACCACATGACCACAGTCTTTTAATTGCTGTTTTATCCAAAGAACCTGAGTACAACAACAACCAGCTACTACGCATTCTGCTTTGGCAATGGATAAAAGTACCAAAACTTGTTTCTTACTAAACCAAGAAACTAAACATTCTCCTATAATGTGATAAGTGTTAGATGTGCTTTTTTCTATCTAATAGATGACTAGCATAATCAGCATCTAAAAAACAAGTTAAATAAAAAGATGTATTTCTATGATACCATAATCCTAAATGCATTGTGCCATGAAGATATTTTAATATTCTTTTTTACAACATTTAGATGTGACTCTATGGGTCTAGATTGAAACCTAGCACATAAGCATACAGAGTACATAATATTAGGTCTTGAAGCACTAAGTATAAAAGTGATTTGATCCTCTATAGAGCTTTTCATCTATAGGCTTACCCTTCTTGTCCTTGTCCAATTTAGTTGATGTACTCATTGAGGTTTTTACATTCTTATATTCTTCCAATCTAAATTTCTTTAACAATTCCTTTGCGTACTTGGGCTAGTTGATGAAGATGCCTTCTTTGTTTTGCTTAATTTGAAAATTGAGAAAGAATTTGAGATCATCCATCATGCCCATTTCAAATTTCTTAGTCATATAATTAGCAAACTCTTGACAAAGCAATTCATTGGTAAGCCTAAAAATAATATCATCAATATAAATTTGAACAATTAATGTATCATGCTTATTCTTTTTAATGAAAAAAGTCATATCTACATGACCTTTTGAAAAAATATTTTCTAAAAGAAATGCACTAAGTCTTTTGTACCAAGCTTTAGGTGCTTCTTTTAAACCATAAAAGGCTTTGGTAAGTTTAAAAACATGATTAGGGAATTCATGACTTTCAAAACCAGGTGGTTGTTCAACATATGCTTTTTCTTCAATAGAACCACTTAAGAATGCACTTTTAACATCCATTTGAAAAAGTATAAAATTCATATGAGATGCATATGCTAAAATAATTCTAATAGCCTCTAATCTTGCAACCAAAGAAAAGGTTTCATTATAATCTATTCCTTCCTCTTGGTTATGTATGCCCTTTTTCAACCAATCTAGCCTTATTTCTAGTTATTTGACCTTGCTCATCTAATTTATTTCTAAAGATCCATTTACTACCAATTACTGGGTAATCCTTTGGTCTTTGAACTAAAGTTCAAACTTTATTTCTTTCAAATTGATTGAGTTCCTCTTGCATGACAATCACTCATTTTTCATCATTAAGAGCCTCATCAATAGTCATTGGCTCAATTTGAGAAACAAAGGCAAGATTAGAGTCTAAAAGTTTAGAATGCATACTTTCACCTTTGGTGGGATCCTTTGGATGGTTTCTTACAAATTTTCATTCTCTTAGAAGTTATTTAGTTCATTGCAAAAGTTTTTCTTGTTGTTCTTCTTATTGATCATCATATTTTTCTTCATTCTTTGAAGACTCGCCAATTTTCTGATAATCAAGATTTAGTTTTTAAATTTCATCTGTAACATCATCAAGAGAGCTACCTTTCCTAAGATCAAGCTTGATTGTTTCATCAAAATTAATATGCATAGAATCTTCTACAACTAATGTTCTTTTATTGAAAACCCTATACGCTTTACTATATGCAGAATATCCTAAAAATATACCTTCATCAAATTTTGAAGCAAAATTTCCAAGATTGTCCTTAGTGTTTAATATAAAGCATTTGCATCCAAATACTCTAAGGCATGATATTTTGGATTTTCTTCCATTCCATAGCTCATAAGAAGTTTTATTTAAAATAGGTCTTTTGAAAACTCAATTTGAAATATAACAAGCAGTGTTTGTGGCTTTTGCCCAAAAATAAGTGAGCAAACTATATTCATTAAGCATTGTCCTAACCATTTCAATTAAGGTTCTATTTTTCCTTTCTCCCACCCCCGTTTTGTGTGGTGTTCTTGGAGTTGACAAATCATATGAAATACTATTTTCTAAACATAAATTTTTAAAAAGTTCATTTTCAAATTTCATACCATGATCACTTATAATTTTTGAAATACAATATCATTTTTCATTTTGTATTTTCGTAGTAAAGTTTTTGAAAGAATTAAAAGCTTAATTCTTATGAGATAAGAACATTACTTATATAAACCTTGAGTAATCATCAACAATTACAAATGCATAGAATTTTTCTCTTAAACTAGCAGTTCTATTAGGACAAAATAAATCTGTTGAACCTTGAGGGGTATTTCTGTCATTTTGATGATAACAAATAAAATAGCAATATTTTATTTAACATACTTGTTTTCTAAGTCTATTGAACAGGGTATGATATATGTTAGCAAGAATGGAGAATGGAAGATTAAACTTCAAAAGATAAAAATTGAAGAAGTAGCATGTTCACGCCCGTGATTAAGCCTAGCACCAACAACCCAACATTTAAAGTTCACGGCCATGAAGGAAGATAACAACCATGAATGATCATATCAATCACGCCCATGAAATAAAGTCACGCCCGTGAAAAAGACATGGCAAATTCTTCCAGAGAACTTCATGGCCAGAGTCACCACTTGGACCACAGCTTGGAAGGTTGTCATGCCTGTGAAAATGAAATGTCACACCCGTGAACAAATACTTCAAAACCTTCCAGAATGCATCACGGCCAAAGTCACTACTTAAGTCACGGCTTGGAAGAACAGTCACAACCGTGACACACATAGTCACGCCCATGAAATATGAAAGAGAAACATGTTAAGCACGATTATTAGGTTTGGTGCAATGGCTATTTTCGCATTAAATGCAATCAAATGACTATAATTCACCATAGAAGTATAAATTCAAGACATTTATGAATCTAAAACAAGAGAATAGCTAATACTTCGAATCAAAATCTTGTTGTAAGCCATTTGTGCTTTTAATACTTTCAAAACAAATATTTATTCTCTGTGAAAATCTTTTTGCTCATTATTTTCTGAGCATTAAAGATTTGTAAGTACTTCTCTCTGTAATCATCCACTCAAGTGAGTTATTGGGTATCTTGGGATTAAGAGTAGAACACTTGTAAGGGTTAGTTGTGTGAGCCTCTAAAACACAAGGTTAAGGTTATTTGTGTGAGCCTTCAAAACACAAGGAATTAGTTATTTGTGTGAGCCACACAAGGGATTTTTTGGGTTAGGTGTGATCCATTGTTAGAAACACCATATTTGGGAATGAGCTTGTAAAACTCCATTGTAACACTTAATGTGTTAGTGAAACTCCCAATTGCGATTGGGGAGAGGAGTACGGTTTGTTAACACCCGAACCTCTATAAAAATCCTTGTGTCAAATTTCTCTATCCCTACTAAACTTAATTTCTATTTCCGCATCTAAAAGTTAAAATTATTAATATCCAATTCAACCCCCCCTTCTTGGCTCAATATCTGGGCAACAATTGGTATCGGAGCTTTGTCTAGCATCAAAGCCTAAACAGTGCTTGTAAAGATCAAGATATGGCCAATGAAGGATTCCAAAGTCTCAAGCCTTACTTTGATGGAGCAAATTATGCTCATTGGAAGTTTCGGGTGGAGACATATTTGGATAGTGAAGGAATTGAAGTCTGGGATAGTGTACGAAAAGAATGGACAACATCACCCAGAAGAGGAGCTGATGGTGAAGAAGAAATCTTATCAAGAGATGATTGGACCGAGCCTCAAAGAAGAGCAAACTTCAAAAATAAGAAGGCAATGACAATTATCTCAAGCTCATTATCCATTGAAGAATGTGGAAGAATACAACACTACCCAACAACCTACAGCATGTGGAAGACATTGAAAAATTATCATGAAGGAACTAAGCAAGTCAAATCCAAAAAGATTCAACTTCTTACTTCAGAATATGAGCTCTTCAAAATGAAATCCAATGAGTCAATCACTGACATGACCAATCGTCTTCTAGCTATCATAAATGGATTGAGGAAACTTGGGAAGCATCTGAGCTTGGAAGATGTAAACAACAAAATCCTGAGAAGTCTTCCTCTTAAAGATTACGGTTCAAAAGTTGCGGTATAGAAGAGGCAAATGAAGACATGAGCACCATGAATACTGATGTGCTTATTGGCAAACTTCTCACTTATGAAATGGCAGTAAAAAGAGATAGAGAGCTTGAAGCAGAGCTAGAAAAAAGAAAGTCTCTAGCACTAAAAGCCTCTACTTCAAAATCTTAAGAAGAAGTTGAAGATGATGAGGAAATGAGTGATGATGCAAATGAGGACATTGTTATGCTCTCAAGAAGGCTGAAAAAGAATCATTGAGAAGAAAATGAGCAACTCTAGAAAATTCAGGTAAAGAAACCTCAAACCTATTTCTAATGATGCACAAAGAAGTAAAGAAGAGGTAAAGTGCTATGAATGTGGAAAGAAATGGCATATTAAACTAGAATGTCCAAGGCTCAAGAAGCATAAGATCAAATACCAAGAGACAATGGGGAGAAAGGTCACAAAGCCACATGGGATGACGAAAGCTCTTCAAGCGAAAAAGATGACAATGAAAGCGAAAAGGTCAACCTATACTTCATGGCTATTGAGGATCACATCTCGGATAAGGTAAGATCACTACACTCATACTCATTCAATAATGATAATAGTGATAACAATAGTAGTAGTGATGATGATGATGATGATGATGAGCAAAGCCTTATAGAAGAATTGAATCTAGAATTAGAAAAATATAGGAGTAAGTTCTATACTTATAAGAATAATATTTCTAATTTAAAAAACAAAATGGATGCTTTAGAAAAGGAGAACCTTAAGCTTAAATCATCTAATGAATCTCTTCAAAAATCATTAGATGAATACTCATCAAAACCCTTAACTAAATCTTTGCTTAAAGAAAATAATAATTTGAAAAATGAGGTTGAGGAACTTAGAAATTCCATTTCAAAATTCCACAAAGGAAAAGAGAGTTTAGATACTCTTATAGTGTCTCAAAGACCTCTCTTAATTAGACATGGTCTAGGATATAAGGGCACATCATCATCATCTCACAAGACTACTTTTGTTAAGCCAAGTGAACCTCACACCTCCACACTTGGTGGAACAGCACCAAGGAATAAGTACACTAAAAGAAATACATAAAAAGAATAATCATGCCTTTATGTATAAGAAGCATGCATCTAGAAAAGTACCAATTAATCATGATTGTGCATGCCATTGTTCTCAAAATCAGTCTAATAGAAATATGGAATTCGAAAGCATTATGAGACCAAAAAGCATTTTTAGACCTAAACTGTGTAATTATTGCATGAAATTTGGTCACATAAATAAATATTGCTGGATAAGGAAGCTCATTGGGAACCTTCATGTGCTAGCCCCCAAGGACCCAAACTCATTTGGGTACCTAAAAATCATACTTGAATTGTGATTCTATAGGTATGCCTTAAGTCCACAATAAACAAAAATGCTTGGCTAGTAGATAATGGATGCTCAAGGCATATGACAGGGGACAAAGAACTCTTTAATGAAATCAAAAGTATTGATGGAGGAAAAGTTACCTTTGGAAACAATGCTAAGGGTAAGGTAATTGGCATTGGTTCTATTGGTATTAATGGTACTTCTTTTATTAAAGATATCTTACTTGTTGATGGCTTGAAACATAACTTGTTAAGTGTAAGTCAATTATGTGATAAAGGAAACAAAGTAACCTTTACTTCCAACGAATGTCTTGTAATCTCTATTGATGGTCAAGAGATATTTAAAAGAAGTAGAGATGTAAACACCTACAAAATAGAATTACACGAAATATCTAACCATTTCTCTAAGTGTCTTGTGACTATTAGTGATGAATCTTGGTTGTGGCATAAAAGGCTTGGTCATGTGAACATGGACTTAATTCAAAGCCTCAGCACAGGAGAGCTGGTAAAGGGACTGCCAAAAGTAAAATTTGATAAAGACAAGACATGTGAACCTTGCCAAAGAGGAAAGCAACATAAGTCATCTTTCAAAGCCAAAAACATAGTAAGTACCTCAAAACCTCTGCAACTCCTGCATCTAGATTTATTTGGATCTACTAGAATTGCAAGCTTAGGAGGTAAACATTATGCCCTTGTCATCGTAGATGATTACTCTAGATTTACTTGGGTAATTTTTTTAGCTCAAAAGAGTGATGCTTTTGAAAATTTCAAAAACTTTGCTAAAAGAGTTCAAAATGAAAAAAGGATATTGTATTTCAAAAATAAGAAGTGACCATGGCAAAGAATTTGAAAATGAAAACTTTGAAAGTTTTTGTCTTGAACATGACATTTCGCAAAATTTCTCATCTCCTAGAACACCTCAACAAAATGGGGTAGTTGAAAGGAAAAATCGAACCTTATTTGAAATGGCTAGAACAATGCTCAATGAGTATGATCTACCAACTTACTTTTGGGCAAAAGGCACAAATACAACTTGTTATATTTCAAATCGAGTTTTCAAAAGACCTCTTTTAAATAGAACCTCATTTGAGCTATGGAATGGAAGAAAGCCCTTGATATCATATTTTAGAGTATTTGGATGCAAGTGCTTCATATTGAATACGAAGGACAATCTTGGAAATTTTTCTTCTAAATCTAATGAAGGTATCTTTTTAGGATACTCTACATCTAGCAAAGCATATAGAGTATTTAATAAAAGGTCATTAACTGTTGAAGAATCAATGCATGTTGTTTTTAATGAATCTAGTAGACTTGATATTGTGAAAGGTAGTGTTCTTGATGATGTTGTAGGAACCATGGAGAGACTTGATCTTGGAAATGAAAGAGAGGAAAATGATCAAGATGATTCTCTACCTCAAGCTCAAAGGAAAACAGGCAAGAACTCCCAAAGTAATGGAAATTGACAAAAGATCACCCCAAAGAGCAAATCATTGGTGATCCTTCAAGGGGAATAAGTACTAGATCTCATCTCAAACATTTAGCTTCTGACCTTGCTTTTGTTTCTCAAATTGAGCCTAAAAATATTGATGAGGCTTTTAATGATGAAAGTTGGGTGATTTCCGTGCAAGAGGAACTAAACCAATTTTTTAGAGAAGTAAGAATTTGCTAAGTGTATGACTAGGGAATTCGAAATGAGCATGATGGGTGAGCTAAAATATTTCCTCAGTCTACAAATAAAACAAGGCAATGAAGGCATATTCATCAACCAATCCAAATATTCCAAAGACTTAATTAAGAAATTTGGAATGGAAGGATGCAAGAATGCCAAGACTCCAATGAGCACATTAACAAAACTAGACAAGGATGAAAAGGGTAAGAGCATTAATGAAAAGCTCTATAGAGGTATGATCGGATCACTTTTATATCTTACTGCTTCTAGACCCGACATGATGTATAGTGTTTGCTTATGTGCACGATTTCAATCATGTCCAAAAGTGTCTAATTTACATGCAGTAAAAAGATTCTAAGATATTTACATGGCTCAGTGCATCTAGGTTTGTGGTATCCTAGAAATTCATCCTTTTATATTGTAGGATATTCAGATGCAGATTATCCTTGTAGTCTTTTAGATAGAAAAAGTACTTCAAGTACTTGTCACTTTATTGGAGAGTGCTTAGTTTCTTGGTTTAGCAAGAAACAAGTTTCAGTTGCTCTTTCAACTGCTGAAGCAAAGTATGTAGCAGCGGGATGTTGTTGTACACAAATCCTTTAGATGAAACAACAACTTAAGGATTATGGTCATGATATGAACCATATACCTATTCGATGTGACAATACAAGTGCTATAAATCTATCAAAGAATCTCATTCAACATTCTAGAAGTAAGCATATTGACATTAGACACCACTTTATTAGAGATCATGTTCAATATGGAGATGTTGCATTGGAATTTATAAGCACAGAAAATCAATTGGTAGATATATTCACTAAGTCTCTAAATGAGGAAAGATTTAATTTCATTAGAAGAGAACTTGTTATGATTGATGGATTAACCTTGTGATTGCTAAATTGTCAAATCTTAAGAGATAATCTTGCTTTTGTATCATCTTACTAGATATAGGGAAGTTAATTTGATGGAATTTTATGTTATAAGGGATAGAATCTTCATAGAAATGATTTAGTCTTATTTTAGGACTTAATTTTATTTGATGAAAATTTTAGGCAATTCACGCCCGTGACATATGTTCACGCCCGTGAATTAAATAGCCAAAAGAACCAGTAGCTTTCACGACTTGATTCACAACATGGTTCACGGCTTCAAGTAGTGAAGCCTATGTTCACGAATTCATTCACTCCTGTGAAAGGCCTTGTTCATGTCTGTGACACATTTTCACGCCCGTGAACATTTTCATCAAAAACTCACAGAAGCGTTCACGCTTTGAGTCATGTTTCGTTACACGGGCATAAGTAGTGAAATTCAAAACTTCACGCCCGTGACTCTTTTTTTACCACCGTGATAGTTCATCATTCACGCCCATGACATTCAAATGTCACAACTGTGAACCATTTCACGTCTTTACTCACAAGTAGAGCACCCCTTCAGCAAACCGTGAACACGACACTTCACGTCTGTGACTAGATATTTCACGCCCGTGAATGTATCGGCTATATAACATTTCTGCCGGTTATTTTTCACATTTCAACTTTCCAACTTCTTGAAACTGCTCTCATTTACACACATTGAATGGTACATTGAAGATTCCAGCCCTCTAGTCACAAATTTTCTCTATAAATACCATAAAAAATCCCTTCCATCATCACAAATCATCTTTCCTTAGGGTTTTCTCTCAAATTCTGTCAAACTTCTTCTACTTTTCAAAAGTTCATTTCTCCAATCAAGATGGAAACTAGCTCATTAAAGGGTACTAGGAAGAAATCTCATGCTCCCAGGAGATATTCAGATTACATAATGAACATAATTCCTGAGCATTGCCATCCTAGGTACTCAACACTTAAGAAAAGTCCTCTCATTTCATCAAGGTCTTTTGAGTGGCTGACGGTATGCACTCTCAGGCTCGAAACAGCGATGACAGAGCAACTTCAGGCCTGTCATTTGAAGGATTTTGTGGACGTTCATCAGCCCACCTTGAGGGAGCCTACCTTGGAATTCTTGAGCACTTTGCAAGTGTCTCCCACTGGCATAGTGAAATTTCAACTGTGCAGGAATCCAAACACTCTCTGCCACAGAATTCAGGGATTTATTCAACCTACCCTAGGACGGCATCCTCAACGACAGTGAAGTGGAGTTCTATGCAACTCAAGCATGGACTCACTTTGGTCTGGATTGCACCAGGGACGTAAAGAAGACCAAGAGCACTCATCTCTGGTCCCCAGTGCACAAATATCTGCATAAGTTTCTAACCTATAACATATTTTCCCAAGGAGACAGCAGTGGCACCATTCAGAAGTCTGAGCTTTTTCTCTTGGAGATGACCCGAAGAGGCCTCACAGTGGCACTTTCCCAATGGTTTGCAAACCATCTCCTGTCCATTGCCACCAAGCCCTCCGGAGACATACTTATTGGTGGGTATGTAACCCACATAGCCTTGAAGCTTGGATATCTGAAGCTGGATGACCATCACTATAATCTCATCCCAGGGCATCCTCGTGACCGATTGGATGTAGAGTCCTTCATCAAGATGGGAGCGGCTGTTCGAATTGTCCATGAGAACAACATGTACTACCGCTTCATCGCCACTACTGGCAAAATCATACAGGAAGACAATGACTCAAAGGACTTCAAAGTCGGCCTCCAAGGTATCCAGTAGAAGAAAAAGGCTCGAGTTGAGATGGCACCTCCTGAGGTTGAGCAGGACATCCGACAATCCTCTGCCTCCACACCAAATTTGGCTCAGCAAGTGGTTGACCTCCTAGCACCACGATTTGAGCAGCTGCAGGCTTTCATGGATGAGAGGTTGGAGCACCTCAAGGACTTCATGGAGTCTAGGATGGACAGCCTCGAGGTAGAAGTTGCTCATCTTAGGGATAGGATGTCCGGATAGATATTGGGCTTTATGTTAGACTTACTATGTTTGTGTCTTGCTTGTTTGTTTTTAGGAAATTTTAGTTTCCTTTCTGAATTTTATTTACTTTTGTTTGTATTTCACTTTTCATCTATTAATATAATTTCTTTGTTTTTCTATTATGGTTAATCTTTATTCTTTTTGTTGATGACAAAAGGGGGAGAAACTAGCAATATATATTAAGATAAGTGCAAGCAATACTTAATTTTGATTCAAAATGAATATGCAAGTATGCAATTAGCAATATATATTAAGATAAGTGCAAGTAATACTTAATTTTTGATTCAAAATGAATATGCAAGTATGCAATTGAGCTTTATACACCTTAAATATATCATCATTATACTTTGCATATACCTTAATGCAAGTTACATAAATGAATATGCACATGATATACTCTAAATATACCTTACATATACTTCATGATTTAAAGAAAATTTTGGTATATATTGGATATACTTTGCATATAACTTGCATATACATAAAAATAGAAAGTATATTTTAATGCTACACTTCATCATTCTTTACAATTCTTGCACTTCATCATTTTTTATCCTAAGCATCTTTTGAGGGGGAGACTTCTCAAAAGCACATATTGCTAGATTATTTGTCACCATCAAAAAGGGGGAGATTGTTGAACCTTAAGGGGTATTTCTGTCATTTTGATGATAACAAATAAAATAGCAATATTGTATTTAACATACTTGTTTTCTAAGTCTATTGAACAGGGTATGATATATGTTAGCAAGAATGGAGAATGGAAGATTAAACTTCAAAAGATAAAAATTGAAGAAGTAGCATGTTCACGTCCGTGACCCTATGTGTCATGCCCGTGATTAAGCCTAGCGCCAACAAACCAACATTTAAAGCTCACGGCCATGAAGGAAGATAACAACCGTGAATGATCGTATCAGTCACGCCCGTGAAATAAAGTCATGCCCGTGAAAAGACATGGCAAATTCTTCCAAAGAGCTTCACGGCCAGAGTCACCACTTGGACCACGACTTGGAAGGTTGTCACGCCCGTGAAGATGAAATGTCATGCCCATGAAAAAATACTTCAAAACCTTCCAGAATATTTCACAGCCAAGGTCACTACTTAAGTCACGGCTTGGAAGAACAGTCACGACCTTGACACACATAATCACGCCCGTGAAACATGAAAGAGAAACATGTCAGGCACGATTATTAGGGTTGGTGCGACGGCTATTTCCCCATTAAATGCAATCAAACGTCTAGAATTCACCATGGAAGTATAAATGGAAGACATTTATGAATCCAGAACAAGAGAATAGCTAATAATTCGAATCAAAATCTTGTTGTAAGCCATTTGTGCATTTAATACTTTCAAAACAAATATTTATTCTTTGTGAAAATCTTTTTGCTCATTATTCTTTAAGCATTAAAAATTTGTAAGTGCTTCTCTCTGTAATCATCCACTGAAGTGAGTTATTGGGTATATTGGGATTAAGAGTAGAACACTTGTAAGGGTTACTTGTGTGAGCCTCTAAAACACAAGGTAAAGGTTATTTGTGTGAGCCTTCAAAACACAAGGAATTGGTTATTTGTGTGAGCCATAAAACACAATGGATTTTTTGGGTTTGGTGTGATCCATTGTTAGAAACACCATAGTTGAGAGTGAGCTTGTAAAACTCCATTGTAACACTTAGTGTGTTAGTGAAACTCCCAATTGCAATTGGGGAGAGGAGTAGGGTTTGTTAACACCCGAACCTCTATAAAAATCTTTGTGTCAAATTTCTCTATTTCTACTAAACTTAATTTCTATTTTTGCACCTAAAAGTTAAAATTATTAATATCCAATTCAACCCCCTTCTTGGCTCAATATCTAGGCAACAAAATCCATATGCGGGAGTTGTAAAGATCTAGAATTACTTACAACATTCTTTGAATTAAAAGATGTCTTGTTTTGTTTTCTTTTTGACATGATTCACATGTTCTGTTTTTTATGAATCTTATTTTTAGTAAACCATCTAGTAGCTCCTTTTTACTAAGACTTTGAATTAATCCAATGCTTGCATGTCCAAACCTTTTATGCCATAACCAAGATTCATTGCTAATAGATATAAGATACTTCGAGGAAAAGTTAGATAATTTGTGTAATTATTTATGTAAGTGTTGTCATCTCTTTTTCCTTTGAATATCTCTTAACCATTTATGGTTATTATTAGACATCTATTAGAATTTAAGGTGACTTGGTTTCCCTTATCACATAATTGAGTAAGACTTAAAAGACTATGCTTTAAACTATCAACAAGCAATACATCCTCAATTAAAGAAATGCCACTTAGTCCAATGGAACCAATGTCAATTACCTTACTCTTAGCATTGTTTCCAAAGGTAACCTTACCACCATCAATTTGTTTAATTTCAATGAATAGGTTTTTATTACCAATCATATGTCTATAGCATCCACTATCCATAAGCCAAACATTTTTGTTTATTGTGCATTTTAGACATACCTGCAAGAAAACAAATCACGTTTTGTTTTAAGTAACCAAATGTTCTTTGATCCTTGGGGGTTAACTTTGAAAGGTTTCCAGTGTTCCTTCCTTATTGGACAATATAAATTAATATGACTATATTCCATGTAATAATGACGTATTTTAGTTTTAAGAAGTTTCTGCCATATAGCAATAGCTTTAGGCCTTACTATTTTTAAGGGCTCATGATGTGAACAAGAACATGCATGTGCAGTTTATGAATTCCTAGGAATATATTGTTTGCATTTAAAAGTGTGATTGAATTTTTGAGGTCTACCTCATAAGTCATGTGACCTTCCGATATTCTTTCTCTAAATATAAGGTTTAATGTGTAACTTGTGTTTAGCTTTTAAAGCTATCTCCTTAATAGAAGAGGTGTGTGGTGTATTAGATTTAACAAATACAAAACTAGATGCAGACGTTGTTGATGCTCCGTTAAAACCTAGTCCATGTCTCACTAAAGGAGGCATTTGTGATATAATAAGAGTATCTAAATTTTCTTTTCCTTTGTAAAATTTTGAAACAGAATTTCTAAGTTCCTCAACTTCATTTTTTAAAATATTATTTTCTTGAAGTAAGGTTTTAATTGAGGATTTTGAAGAAAAGTCATCTAATGACTTTTTAAGATCATCATAGGATGTTTTTAATTCTAAAATTTCTTTTTGTATAATTTCTAATATTTTTTAGCTTTGAATTATCTTTTTTCTAAAGTATAATTTTCTTTTTGTATTTTTCTAATTCTAGGTAGATAACTTCTATTATATCACCATCATCATGATCACTATTATCACTATTATCACAAGAGTAAATGCAAGAAGGACTTACCTCATCCATGAAGTGATTCTCTAAAGCCATGAAACATAGGTCGTCCACCTTTTCTTCATTGTCTTCATTTTCACTTGAGGAGCTATCATCATCCCATGTAGCTTTATGACCTTTGTCCTCATCTTCCTTTCGAGACTTCATTTTGTGCTTCTTAAGCTTTGGACAATATGGTTTGATGAACCCTTTCTTTCCACATTCATAGCATTTTACCTTATCTTTACTCTTTTGTGATGAGTCATTTGAAGATTTTGTTGGAGCTTTCTGCCAGGAGTTGTCATATTTCTTATTGATCATTCTTTTTATTTTCCTGGAGAACATAGCAATTTGATCATCTACATCTTAATTATTTTCTTCATCACTCTGAATTTCCTCTTGAGGTTTGGAAATTGAGGCTTTGAGTTCAAGAGCTCTTTTCTTTTCTGGTTCAACTTCAAGTTCTCTATCTTTTATCACAACCATTTCATATGTTAGAAGCTTGCTAATGAGCACATCAGTAGGAATGGTGCTCATATCCTCATTGGATTCTTCTATACCAGCTACTCTTGAACCCTAGTCTTTAAGAGTAATGTAATAGCCCAAATACTGGTTTAGTCATAACTATAATTTTCAAAATTGATCAACATACCTAGGGGTCAAAAATACACTTGTGAGTGAAAAATATTTTATTTGATTATCAGAAAATGTAGGTTATGACTAATCTGGGGGTAAAATTTGGAGTAAAAATGAGATCAAATAAGTAATCAAAAGTCAAAACTAAAAAAAAAAAGGGGACCCGATTTAACTAAATAGGTGGCTGACCGTACTTTGACGGAGTTATGAAAAATAGCAAACGACATCTAAAAATTTATTTTAAGCCATGGATAGACTCTAAATAATATTTAGGATTATTTGATAGTGAAGAATGAAATTTACGATAACACCGAAAATTGAATTATCAATCCAGTTTGAGAGAGCTGGACAGAAAATGGACTCTAATTGAGTTGACAATTTTTGTGTAGAAATATAAAAATATTTTATGAATTATGGAATAAAATTTGGGTGAAATTAAGCTTGAAAAGTGAAAAAAATAATTTATAGTGCATAATTGGGCCTAAATGGGTTGGGCCTTGTTTGGCCCAAGCCCACCCAACTTAGACCACTATAAATAGGCTCAAAAATCAGAATTAGATAGAGAGAATTTTGATTCATGTTCTTCCTCTTTCTTTCCCTTATACCCGAAACTTGCTTCCCATTTTTCTCCTCCAAATTTCTTCCAATTTCTTCAATTTTTACACCAAAATCATCCACCCAAAAATAATTTCAGCATCTCTAGTAGCTAAAAGAAGTTTTTAATCTTCAATTGGAGGGCTAGAGTGGAAGGAAATCAAAAGAGAAAAAGTTATGATACAAAATTGAGGTATGTAGATGATAAATATGAAGTTTATTGGAGTTAAGGAAGCAAAATAATGGTGGAATAATGAAGGGAAAATTTTGGCCATGGTAGGTTCAAGAGAAGGTGAAGGTGTTTCCAAGGGAAAGGCTAAAGAAAAGGAAGCATAGGAAGGTCAAAGCAAGAAATTAAGGTTAGTAATTTCAAAATCTATCTATTTCCATTAATTAAGCATGATTTAGGGTTATGGAAATTTATAAATTTGTGTGTTTTGCATATAATTTCTAATTAATGCTTAAAACATGATTAAAGGATTATGAAAAGTGAATTAGAATGGTTAATTTCAATTAAAAAAATTAATTAGTGGAAATTATAAAATATGACCTTATTATGTGAAAAATGAATATTAAGAAATTTATTGAAAATTTTTAAATGATATATTGAATATTTTTTCTATTTATTGATAATATTATGCATGACATGAAAAATAATGAATAAAATGTGTTTGGTGAGTTTAATGACTTAATTGATTATTCATAATGAAATATTGAGATATTAGAATGGAAAGTGTGAGAAATTATAGTAGTGATATAATTGTGTGGATGAATGAAATATTAAGTGAGTAATAATGTAAAAAAAATTATGAATTTAATGGAAATTGAATTAAAGGAGTAAAATAATGTCCTTAGTTATTTTCTGATGGTTAAATCTAGCCCAGGATATAATTTGTTGGCTATAGGGATACCATTACCACAGTGCAGGTCATGGCGACTCACTTATGTAAGTCAACGATGGTCTACTACAGTGATAATGATTCAGTGAACATTATACAATGCAGTACTCAGGTGATCCTTCGGGATTATTTTTCAGTGTAGTAGACTTTTGGGTCCACGTTCCATGTATCTAGTCCGAATATTTTCTATCAGATGGAATCTAAGGGCAAATATGAATAAAAGTAGTAACAATAACATAAGTGAAAAATATGTGAAAAATATGATAAGAATGAATAAATATGAAAAATGTGACGAAAAATGAATAAAGTAAAAAATATGAAAAAAAATAAAAAAGTGAAAAATACGAGATAAATGATAAAAATGCTAAATATAATAGAAATTATTTATGGAAAAATGTGAGAAAAATTATATAAGTGATAAATATGAAAAATATGATAATGATAATAATAATAATAATAATAATAATAATAATAATAATAATAATAATAATATTGATAAATGCAACAAAAATAGAAAAATGAAATATAGGTAGAGAAAAATGTTAAATTATGCAGTTAAAAA
Organism: Triadica sebifera; assembly: GCA_023653625.1. Classification (NCBI taxonomy): domain Eukaryota; kingdom Viridiplantae; phylum Streptophyta; class Magnoliopsida; order Malpighiales; family Euphorbiaceae; genus Triadica; species Triadica sebifera. Next base: position 9,912,218 of record CM042903.1, on the reverse strand, counting down.
ATAAATGAAAAATAAAATTTAGTAGGGGCAAAAGTGTAAATAAATGTAAAGTAATGGCATAATTGTAAATAAATGGAAATTTAAGAATTAAAGTGAAATTTGTAGTTAACTTAATGAATAATAAAAAAAAAAAAAGAAAAGAAGGGTTAATTAAAAAAAAAGTAAAGTGAAAAAGGATTAAGTTGATAAGAATTGAAAATTCAAAAAAAAACTTAATTGATAAAAATTGGTAAATTTAATGAAAATATTGATTAGTGAATTAAGGGAAAAAATAATAAAATATTGATAAAAAGAATAATAAATATATCAAAGAGAAAATTTGAATAGTGTATTAAAAATGTTATTGCATGTATGAATGTATGAAAGTTTAAGTCAATAAAAATTTTTAGATTAGTAATTACCACTGGGCATATTAATGCTTAACACGTAATTATTTGACTGCATGCAGGTAGTAGCGAAAAAAATAGGAGATAGCATACAAATTTTGGGAAGTGACGGAAGAATAAATAATAGTAGGTTAGTGTACAAAATGACATGTATAAATATGTATGGATATAGAGTTGTAGGATAAAAATTATGTATATATTCTGATAAATAATATTTGTAAATTATTTTATGTATAAAAAATGAAATGTTGAATTGTGTTTGAATGAAGAATATATTGTTATGCTCAAAAATGGGCTTTTGATTGTGGGGCAGATAGATTATAGTCGTTATGCTGCCGAAATTTTTGGAAAATAAAAAGGATAAATTAAGTGTTAATAAAAATATGGTCATTAAATTAAATTAAGTTAAGAAAAAAATTGGCATACATCGGTTATAATCGTATTAACCCACGTAACGTACGTATAGAATGATTGTTAATAAGGTGTTACAAGTAAGGCTTCTTAAAATTTTGCTATTGACATCTTCCAAGCTCATGTGTTACAAGTAAGGTGCCTCATGACATTGATGATGGCTAGAAGCCGATTTGTCATGTCAGTGATAGACTCATTGGGATTCATCTTGTAGAGTTCATATTCTGATATAATAAATTGAATCTTTTTGGATTTTACTTGCTTAGTTCCTTTGTGGTAATTCTCTAAGGTTTTCCATATGCTATATGTAGTGATACAGTGTTGCATTATTCTACACTCTTCAATAGATAGAGACCTTGCAAGAATTGTCATTGCCATTTTATTTTTGTCGTTTTCTCTTTTCTGAGATTCCGTCCAATCATCTATTGGGATGAGTTTTTGATCATCATCCGCTCCTTTCTTGACAGGTGGTGTCCATTCTTTTCTTATGCTATCCCAGATATCAATTCTCTCACTATCAAGATATGTCTCCATCTTAAACTTCCTCTGGGCATAGTAAGACCCATCAAAGTAAGACTTAAGACTTTAAAATCTTTCATTGGTCATTTGTCAATCTTTGCTAGCATTGATTAGGCTTTGTTGCTAGACTTGACTCTAATACCAATTATTGTCCAAACTGTAGCACTCCTTTAATAATGCAGAGAAGTGGTACCAAGCTCATTATTTGAAAACCCATGCTTAATTTTATTTATTTATTTATTCAAGTTTGATATTTGCAAAATATTTATTACTATATTTTTTTATATATTTATTATTTTATTTAAATATATATTTAGTGATGTAAATATCTTGATAATAAAATTTCTTGATTTAAAAGTATTCATACATTAAATTATAATATTTAGAAATATATTACAAATAATACAAATTATATTAATTACAAATTTATACTTTTATAAATTCTACATGCCACGTATTTATAACAAAATGAAAAATCTTAAATTTTATTTATATAATATAATACCCAAAATATACAAAAAAAACTGCTGCAATTTGATTTGGGGTTCCCTTTTCTTCGATCAGTCCTAACGCAACAACTGTTTCTACTAATGTAATGCTTGATAATTTAGGTCACGGTCGCAGTTGACCGAAATCCAGCGCACCAAACTGATTGGGGTCTAAATTTAGACATGAAAGAAAAAAATTAAAATAATAATAATGTATGAGAAAAATATTTTGGATATTATTAATTAAGAATTTTGAATTTTGGAATTAAAATTTAGAAAAAAATAATTTTTCACTGAATGAAATTGGAAATTACAGTGTTTTTGGCATAGATATTTTAAGAAAGCATAAAAATAGAATATTATTTATATAAGGAAAGAAATATTCTTTTGATTAAAATAAATTAAGAGTGATTTAAATTAATGGACCAATAAGGGACAAGATTATTTAATTAATCTTAACCACCCACCTAATCCAACTATAAAAGTAAACTTTCACTTTTTGTCTTTATTCTTCTTATTTCTCATCTTAATCAAACCCATTTTCTCCCATTTTCTTTCCTTTTTCCGTGACCTTCCTCTTCCCCATTTATTCTTCTTTTGTTTTCTTCAATCAAGCTAAGATTTAATGGAAAAAAGGTGGAATTAAGGCAAGATCATCAAATAAGTGAAGTTAAGTAAGCAAAATCAAGGAAGAGGAAGGAGCAAAGTAAGAGAAAAAAGAGAAAGAAGACTTTGGTTATTTTGAAGATCATCAAATGTGAGTTTAGATTTTCCATCTTCTCACTTTTCTTCTTCTCTTTTCTTTGAGTTTGGGGTTATTTTCCATTAAAGCTAGTAATTTAGGATTATTATTGTGTTAATAGTGATTAAGGGTGGATTAGGGTGATTAGTGCTTAATTAGTGTAAATTTTGTTGTTAGGACAAGAAGGTGAACAATCTTTGAACCATAATCAAAAAGGAAGTAAGGGCAAAGAGAAAGTTAGCTAGGAAGAAGAGAAAAGTGAAGAGAAATAAAATTTTGAGATATGTATATTTGGCAAAATTTCAATATAGAAAAATGTTGATTTTGATTTTGTGATTGTGAAATTGTGTATGAAATTCTGGATATTTGATTAAGGGATGAATTCGTGATTAAATGATGCCATAAATGTGAAAATAAAAACTAGAATATGAGGTTGATGCATGAAAATGGAAATTGTAGAAATTAATTGATGTGTTGGAAAATTGGTCTTATGAACAGTGTCTAGTTTTCTGGTCATAACTTGAGTTCTGAAATTTTTTTTGAGTGATTCTTATTAGGTTGGAAAGCTAAAACATAGGGCTTAAACTTTTATTCAAACCATTAGACTTGAATATGCCTGGAATTAGGTGAAAAATGGACTCAAAGTTTGAACTAGAAATCTATTCAGTAAAATATTAGGCAGATTACAGTGAACATTTCTTAGAAAAAATTCATAACGTTTGCTAAAAAATTCGGTTTAATGTGATTCTAGTTAAAAATTAAAGATAAGACATGTATCTACATGTTTCTAGTGATCACTTGTCCAAATTGCATCTAAAAATGGATGAAAAATACAAAACAATATAAGGTAAAAATCTGTCCAGTAAAATAATGGGCAGATTGAAATGAATGTAGTTTAGAAAAAAATTCATAACTTTTGCTACAAAATTCATTTTAATGTGATTCCAATTAGAAAATAAAGATAAAATATGTACCTACATTTTGTTAGTTTCTCCAAATTTTATCTAAAAGTAGATGAAAAATACAGGAAAAAATAAGGTAGAAATGTTGTCCAGAATAGTACAACTAGTAAATATGTGTTAATTGTGAAATTTTGTGATAGAAAATATATTAATTAATTTTTTTTATAGTTATAATGATTAAATGAGCATGTATTAGGTTGTAAAATATTTAACGGGAATTATTGCATTTATATGAAATTTATATTAGTGTTACCAACATAATTTATGTAAATAATAATAAAGGTAACAAATATAATGAAGTCCTATAATATCTTGTCGAGAACTAGAAATTAGGATAAGCTGACATGCGAATAAAATAGGAGAAATGTGGCACTAAAAATAAAAGTGTTGAGATTTAATTTATGTAGGCACTAAGAAATAGTGCTGAGTTAAAATTACGTATGTACTAAGAAATAGTGTTGAGTTTAAAATTACGTAGACACCAAAAAGGTGCTAAATTGTTATTAGAAATGTAGATGTTAAACACTGAGTTATAAAATAATTATATAAGCGCCGAGTATACTGCCGGAAAGCAGAAACCTTGTGTCTAGTGTTTAGTTCCGGTTTAAGATGTCGTGAGCTATCAAATAAATAATAGAAAAAAATGTAAATTATTAAATTGATATTTCAAATTGTATATCTTGTATTGTTAAAATTTCAAGCATACTTAATAAATGGAATATCATAATTGATTAATTATATATTTTTGCATGATGAAAATAGTTTTACTATTAATTGAATATTTTGCATGCTTAATAAATTAATTGTAGTTTCTTTAATTATATTTAAGAAATATTTATGTAATTATTGGATAATTGTCAAACGTACCACTAAGCTAGTAGCCTAGCGCGTGTGTTTCACCTATAGATAAATAGACGTAGCTATTACGTTAGGGCGACCGAATATAAGAGGAACCCCAAAATCAAATTGCAACACTCTATTTCCTTTTCGTATGCTTTGGAAATTTTATTGTAAAAATTAAATTTTAAGAATTTCTCTTTATGTAAAATTATGGCATGTAGGATTTACAAAGATTGAATTTTGTAATTTATATATTTGGTATTATTGTAAATATATTTCTAAATATTATGGTTTAGTGAATGAGTTCTTTTAAATCAAAATATTTATATCACTAGTTCCATATTCAAATGATATGAAAAAATATATAGTAATAAATATTCCGCTAATAATAAACTCGAAAAAAATATTACAATAATTTAATAATTGGTTATTTTTACAAAAACAAATGAGCTTAGTAGCACTTCCATACTCTATTAATGACTGGTAGGCTAAGAGAGCACTACAACTAACTTGCGCATGAAACAAATGTGCTAAACTATTAGCTTAGTGATACTTTTGGCAATTATCCAATAATTATATAAATATCTCTAAAATAAAATTTTTATCAATTATAATTATTTTTCTAAATATGCCAAAATATTCAAATTAAATTAAAAAAAACTATATAAATCATGCAAAATATATAATTGATCAATTATAATATTTCATTCATTAAGCATACTGAAATTTGTTAATAATAATACAAGATATACAATTTATAATATGATTTTAATAACTTACATTATCCGTCCTTTCTATTTATTTGATAGTCCATAACATCTTAAACTGAAACTAAATACTATATATAGGGTTTCTACTCTTCGGTATTATACTTTGTACCTACTTAATTATTTTATAACTCGGCATTTAATGTCTACATTTTTAATAATAATTCAACACATTTTCGGTGCCTACATAATTTCAAACTAATACTATTTCTTAGTACCTACATAAATTAAATTTTAGGACTATTTTCTGGTGCCTACATTTCTATCATTTTATTAGCATGCCAACTTATCCTAATTTCTAGTTTTCGACTAGATGTTATAGGACTTAATCATATTTGTTACCTTTATTATTATTATTTACATCAATTATATATGTAATGCTAATAAAATTTCACATAAAAAAATAATATTCATTAAATAAATTCCAACATCATACACAATTATTAAATCATTATAAATATAACAAAAGTCAAATAAAATATTTTTCTATCATAAAATTTAACAATATACTCATATACACAAGCTGTCATATTCTGGGTAGAATTTATATCTCATATTTCCCTGCATTTTTCACCTATTTTTAAATGTAATTCAAACAAGTGATCACCTAATAAAATATACACAAATGTCTCATATTTAATTACCAACTAAAATCACATCAAACTGAATTTTGTAGCAAAAGTTGTGGATTTTACAATAAGCTATGTTGATGTTCATTCTGCCCAGTATTTTACTGGATAGATTTCTAGTCCAAATTTTGAGTCAATTTTAAACCTAAATTCAGGAATATTCTGTAATGGTCACGAATTAGAGTCTAGTTAGAATAAATGTAATGCATAGAAACTATATGATTGACATTAGATATTAAAATAAATTGAGTAAATTATGAAATAAGAAATAAAAATGAACTAAATAAATTGATAAAATTTAATTTGGTTAGACATATCGTAATAAAATTTCAGTTTAATAAAAGCTAGTGGAATTTAATACATGTAAAAAAATAAATAAATAATTAATAAAATAGAATAAGTTAAAAGAAAAAAAAAAAGAAAAGAAGAAAAAAAAGGATAGGGGGCCGAATGTGGTTTTGTGGGAGGGGGGAGTGTATTTGAGTTAATTGCATTTAATATCATAATAACATCAACCTTATCTCCACACCCATCTTATTTCCACTCTTCTTCTTCCTCAAACCACCAGCCTCTATTTCTTTACCATCTCCTTCATGATTTGCAAGAATTTCACTCCAAATAGATTTGTTCTTGGTAAGTAATCCTCTCTCAATTATTCTTGTGTTTTTAGAGTATTAGGATAGTATAGTATCAGTCTTTTACACTCTATGTTCGAGGGAGTTATCAACCGAATTTGAAGAAGTATAAAACATGAAAATTGTTCACATATGTCTTGTGTATCATTCTGTGAAATTTTATGGAATGATTTTGAGTATATGAAGAGAAATGGTCGTTGGAGTGAAACTGGTTCAGGGAGGTGTATTAACTAAATAACCTACGGTTTTTATTTAAATTGATAATCTTAATGGCTAAATCTGAGGTTTTGTAAAACATGAAAGTTATAAGTATATGTGTTATTTAGGTCTCTATAACATTTCTTATAAATCTCTCTTGTGTTGGTTGAGTTATACTGAAATGAACTATGACCGTTCCTTGATTGAGCTGGTTTCATATACCTGTACAGCTCCAGTAAATTCATCCTCCTATTTGACATCTTTTTAAATCGAATTAGCCAAAGTTCAAAATATAAAAGTTTTACTCCTATATCTTATCTAAATTTATATGAAAGTCTCACCTTAAAATGTCGTGTACTTTGTGAGTTATGAGCTGGACAATTGAACTGGTCGGGTTGATACTCTATGTTCAACCAGTTATAGATCCTCTAGTATTTTAGAACCTTAGAGACCGAATCTGGAAATTAGGTAAACATTAAAAATGTTCAAAATTAACTTATATAACTGTATAAAAAGTTTCATAATAATTGAAGCTACAAATTGAAAGATATAAAGTTTTAAATATGGTACCCCGAAATTGTCTAAGGGTAGAAAACAGAGCAACATCTAAAAATATACTAAAAATCGTGTAATGGTTCAAAAATTCTAAAAATTTAGCAAGTTTTATTTTTAGATATTAAATTTAATTAGGATCAAGAATCATATAAATTGGATAAGTGTAGAAAAAGTTATTGATCCAACAGTCCAAAAAGGTCATGTTCCAGCTTATAAGAAATTGTAGTTATTTATCTAAACTATAAGTAATTTATCACTGCATTAATTATTTATATTTTCAAATTAGGATATCAATAAGAAGAAGAGCAATAAAAGTAGACAAGCTCCAAATTTTAGATTTTGGAAAAAAGCTCCAGTGAGGTTTGTACATATATGCATTTTAGTTTGCCTTGTTGCATGTTTGTGTGTTAATTGATTAAGTTGCATATTTGAATAATGCAATAAAATGTTTAAATATGAAATGAATTGAGTGCTTAATTAATGAAACTTCATGTTAATGCATGTATAGACATATGGATGAATAATTGATTGATAAAATGTAGGAAATTTTAGTTTAAGATTGTAAATGTGTGTTAAGAGGTGTGAATGTAGAATATATAGCATAATATATTTTTCAATATGGATTCGTATATGATTGATTACAATATGATAATTCTAAATGGTAATTATTGGATAATTAGGACAATAAAGAGTGAAGTTAGAAAGTCATGTATAACATATGTATTTGATATGAAAATAGAGGTTATATGACATACTTGTACTTATAAGATTATTATAAATTTTAGTTTTGTATTAAAAGATTTGTTGGCTTTGATTGTATAGAGGACTAATTAAAGTATGCCAATATTACTTAAATGATTATATAGAATGGAATATCATATGAATATATGATTTTAAAATGTTATAATCATATTTTCATTATAAAATGTAAAGGGAATATTGATTCGAGCAAATTAAGATATAAAGAAAATAAATAAGAAATAACATTAATTGCCCAGTTCTCAACCTGTAGACTAATTAGGGATAGATGGTGCACCATTGCGGGGGCATTACGGTACCTATAGCGCCGCCCCCACCAGAACCGCACGTGCCCGAATAAGGGAGCGCTAATGTCCGTCTTCCTCTTCTTTGCTTCTTCAAATCAATATATTATTATTATTATTATTATTATTATTATTATTATTATTATTATTATTATTATTATTATTATTATTATTATTATTATTATACCTTTAATTTTTATTTTTATTTTTTTTCAACACTCATGTATATGTAGATATATACAAAAACCAGAGTACAATTTATTTACATAAGATAGTAATTTTAACATCAAAGTAATTCTTAACAAACTTTTAAAAGTAAGATTTACCAACTCTAACATTTCTTTAATATAAAAGCCAAATACAAAAATTTCCAAAACTTGTAACCCACTTTCTCTAAGTTCAGCTGCTTTACTTGAATGGGATCACTGCTTGTTTTATCTAACGCCTTCAGCTACCTTTCTATATCTGCATGGAAATTAAACTCCACGCTAAGCTCTAAGCTTAGTGGTGCATATAAATAAGGTAATATACTATATCATGCAACAAGCATTATCAATTATCATTTTGTGCATTAAAATGTTTGCATGCATGACTATCAACATATTCCTATTTCATACAAGTATAAATGTCATGCTCATATAGACAATGTTATTGTCATTTATCTTTAATGGTAAATTACTCTGTTAATCTTTTTATCATTACATCTCAATCTCATGTCATCATCATTTTCTTATTCTTTTCTTTTCTTATTTTCCGACATATCCTCATTATCTTGCCCACATCACTCTAAATTTTGGATTGACTGGATACGGGTTATGGATCAGGAGCGCTCTCTGAGCTTAAGCCACCCTGTCCACTATCTGGCTCAAAAGAGCTCAAATCAATGGCGCTCTTCTAGCTTAAGCCACATTGATTGAGTATAATTTCATCATAGATGAATAACCGGATCAAGGGCGCTCTCTCAAGCTTAAGCCACCTTGTCCTCATTTATGTGTGCTCATCCAGTAGCGCTCTCCGAGCTTAAGCCACACTGATCGAGCATCTCAGACCAATGGTGTTCTCACAAGCTTAAGCCACATTGGTTGAGGTATAGTACGGTACCGTTCGCCCCCTTAATGACATGTCATCTATCCTATTTCTACTCCGCAAGTAGAGTAATGGGCTTCTTTATATTTTCACATCAATCATAATTCTCAAATTTCAACATCTCAATTTTCCTATTTTGCAAACATATAATCGTGCGCATACATACTAGATAACATCTTTTCATTTATTTAACTAGGTACATCAATATTCTCATACTTATCATCCGCATCAGATTTCATATATCATCCATGACAATTCATTTTTCTATATCAATTCCTTTTTCTATATCACAACATATCACATTCTCACATCAATATATATATATATATATATATATATATATATATATATATATATATATATATATATATATATATATATATATATATATATATATATATATATATATATATATATTCATATCATTCTTATTTCACTGGATAGACAACGACTTTCATTTACTTACCTGAATTCTTCATTTGATAACCACATTCATAATCACAAAATTCAGAGCATTCACGGCCATGATTACTAATTTCGTGCTCGTGAATTAGTTCACGCCTATAATCCCAAGCCGTGAACGCTACTTGAATGAATCGCCCAAAAGCATTCACAGTCATGGTTACTCATTCACGCCCGTGAATAAGTTCACTTCCGTGATTCCAACCCATGAATGCTTCTGGAATGAATAGTACCATTTCCACCCAGAAGTCACAACTGTGACACAATCAGCCACAACCTTGAACCCTCAAGTTCATGCTCGTGACTCAATAGTCACACCCGTGACTTTAAACAGGAAATCTGCATATTCACTTTTCATTCATTCTAACATCATCCAAAACATACCAAATTCTATTTCATGCATTTCTAAGGTTCTTTACTCAACTTATTACTTTCTAATACATGTAAATGTCTTGATCATACAAGATTTTCTAACATGCATCATTAAATCAAAGTCACACAATTATCTCATGCATACATGTCTAAACCTATGGTTTCATGCCATAATCATCATCATTCTTGAAATGCATTTATCTAAATCATGTTCAGCATGCATTATTTCAAACAAAAATAGGTTATTGCCTTAAGTTATGCACAAACCTCAATTTTTCTCCTTCACTCTTCTAGGTAGCTTTCTCTTTTCTTTTGCTCCTTAGAGCTTGTTCCTTGTCATTTGGAACTCCTACAACATCATAAATCATTATTATCATCTGATTTCCTTAAGATCCTAACTCTCTTTTTCTCTCTCAAACCCTAGTTTCTCTCTCTTTCCATATAAGTCTTGGATGAGCTCAAAATTCAAACTTCCTTAAGAAAAGATGATGGAGAAGAAGAGATACTTCTTACCTTACACTTTTCTTCACTTGATCACAACTTTGGAGATTTTCCCTCTCTGCCAAACTAGATTTTTCTTCCACTTTCTTGTTCTTTCCAGCTTCCTTAAGAGTTATGGACCATGAAGATCACCTTGTCTTGCTCTTTTCTTTCTCTTCCCTTCCTTTCTCTCTCTAGAAATCAAGGTGAGTTATGGAGGAAATATGTAGCTGGAGTGACTGATAAAGAAAAGAGAGAAGAAGGCAGAAAATGAAGAGAAGAAGAAGAAGAAAAAGAAGTCTTAAATAGGGTACCCAAAAAGTCTTCATGTGGGACCCACCATTTGACCATTTTCTCCCAATTTTATACTTAATCAATATTAATCCTCTTCTTTAAATATCATGGCTAGCCAAAACTATTAAAATGTGCCCAAAATTAATATGTTGATTAGCAATTAATCTTATTAATCCTCCAATTTTTGGTAATTTGCAATTTGACCCCAAAACTTATCAAATTTTACAATTTAGTCCTTTACCGTAGATCCACTTCTTTAAACTTTATAATCACTTAAGTAAGCACTTATCATTTAATTTAGCCATTACTTTAATCAATTTTGTGTGAAAATCCGAATTTAAAATCCGATCGGTCAAACGAGTCAACTTTGCGACACGTGCGACTCGGGGCCTAAATTAGCGGATATTACAGTAACGATATTGATATGGTTTAGGAACAGGATGGTATTAGCTCCGGGAGCACCCCTGTCCTAATTACACAGATGATGTGATTATACTTGGTCATGAGGCTTAAGCTCCGCGAGCCCTCTTGACTTGAGACTATAATGAGTAGGGTGCTTAAGCTCCACGAGCGGCCTTACTACACGCCCTATATCCGGATAGTCCGAGAATGAGATTTGGGCTATTTATGTTAAAACATTATATATAAATTAATTAAAAGACATACATGTACTTGTTGAGAGATAAAATGTGTAAAATGGTATGAATTATAAATATTTATTAAGGTAAGTTAAATTCATAATTGAGTAATATATGTATTGTTTGTATTGTCAGTGAATTTGTAATATTGTATAAACATGTGGTTGTTCCTGTTAATGTATGTTGAATTATTATGATTTGTATTATGAATTATCTACCATGCAGTTTTGGTAACTGTATGTTAAAATATTTATACTTGTATGGATTGAGATTTGAGTTAACTAAACAATCATAATTTTAGGGAATCAATTAAATAAGAATGAGCTATGGAAACATGAGAGGAGGTAGAATGCTTAATATTTATATATTAAATATGGTTGATTATATACAGTTCATGTCCTAATACAAATATAATGATGAGATAATGAAACATAAATTTTATTTTATTATAATATTTTCTAACTTTGATGCAATGATTTATTTAAATTATATCATGATTATTATGACCCATGTTTGTGTGACTGCATGGAAAAACTTAAATGCTTATATGTACCACTAAGCTAGAAATGGCTTAGCGTGGGTTTTTCCCGTGCAGGAATTGGAGCTTGCAAGTAGTAAATTGTGGAGTTGATAGAGGAAGTACAAGCCCATACTAGAGGAGACACATCAGAATTAGTTGAAGGTCAAATGCATATTATTTTTTTGTATTTTCTTCATTATCATGCATATGGGTTGTTAGACATGTCTTATATATAGTTAAGGATATATTTTGTATTTTGGTATTATATCTATATAGTTAGATGTAAGTAAAAGCCATTAATTGTGATAGTTATAATGAGGTATAATATTTATGTAACATGATGATGTATTTGATAATTGAATCTACATGTATATCCGAATGTTAAAAAAAATGTCAATTTAGTTATTAAATGAAAATTTTAAATTCAGTCTAGTTTCATAGAGATTGTTTGTGTCATTCCACTTATGTAATGGGATTATTTCTATTATATAGGCGGGATGTCACATTTGTTGGTATCAGAGCTTAGGTTTAAGTATCTCTTGACTTAATTGGGGAAGGGTTTGTCATGCATACATACATGTGTCTCATATAACTCTGATATGGGCTATTTCTCTGTCAACTTGTAGGCTTATAGAGATATGTTTTCGGATGAGCCTGGAATGGTTGAGAATTTTAGTTCTCTTGACACTAAGTCCTCATGTTAGTCTAGTGCAATGAGTGTTGAGGGAATTAGTACTACTCCTAATCCTTCTCAACCTACATCAACTACAAAGTATGAGATAAAGAAGACTAGGAGAAAGAAAAGAAGAATAGGGGAGTCATCTAAGAAAGCTGTTGTTCTAGAGACCCATTTTACTAGAAAGAAAGAATATATACCCAAGTGTGATAGTTGCAACAGGCACCATAGAGGAGAATGTTGGCATGTCACAGGTGCTTGCTTTAAATATGGGTCCAAGGAATACATACGGAAGGATTGCCCACTATTGACAAATAGAATTCCTACTCATATGACAAAATCAGTTCTTACTCAGCCTAAAGTTCAGGCTAGAAAAGGATCAAGCCAAACTAGGCAAGCTTTTCCAAAGACAGTGAATAAACCTGGGCCTAGTAGAGTTTTAGCCAAAGCCTATGCCATGAAAGCTAAGAAAGATCAGACGGCAACATATGTTATTATTGGTATGTTTTCATTACATGATTTTGACATTTATGCATTCATAGATTCGGATTCCACATGTTCATGTATATGTGCACAAGTACATCTAGTTAACATATCATGATTGGAGGGGGACTAGAATATGAGATTGAAGCTATAAATTCTTTAGATGACAATATGTGGGTAGGTAAAATAGTTAGAGATTGCCTTTAATAATGTATGGAAAAAATTTATTCTATGTATGATCTAGAGCTAACAACAATAGTTTTTGCAATAAATTTTGGCACCATAATCTTCTTTGAGGGAATTGTTTTTTTTCTATACGGTAAACAAGAATTTGAAATATTTTCTCCATTAGGAAGAGTTGAATTTGAGATAGAGTAGATATTGTGAGCAGAGAGATTGTGGTAAGGTTGTGTGTTCAGCTTACTTTTACTTAGAAAATTAAGGATATTCAAAGACAAGATAATAAGTTTGTTGAGTTGGCTAAGTGGGTTTCTAAGGGGAGAGACCCCAATTTTTTGTTAGGTGGATTGTTGCATCTAATCTCTATTATAGAACAAAAATATAAACAAATTACTAGAAATTTTGCGACTAGAATGCCTATTTTTTATTTGTGTTAAATAGAGAATCTCTGTTTACATATCAATTTTGGGGTAATCTACAAAGAACTTAGACCCTAAGCTCAATTTTAGTATAATCTTTCATCCTTGGGTGGATGTATTATGAAGGAGAACTACCCGAGAAAAGCTTAAGGCAGCTATAATCAGGTAGAAATCGTATTATGATATTAAGATATAAGATATTAAGTATATAGGGGGGATAAATTTTCTCCTTAAAACTTCACATTGGAAGAAAGTGATGGAATTTAGAAAGAGAAAAAAAAAACAAAAAGAGAAGACAAGTTAAATTCAAGATTCAACAGACCTTATAAAATTATAAAGATAGTTATGGCGGTGACTAATAGACTCGCGCTGTCTTTGGAATTGAGTAAGATATGCAATGTGTCCTATGACTTGATGTTGGGACAATACATATCGAATTCTTCTCACATTGTACTAGATGAGAGTATTCAAGTGAGACAGGATTTGACATCTAAAGAGGAAATCAGTCCGCATTTTAACACGAGAGATTAAGGAATCTCGAAATAAGCATGTACCATTATTGAATCTACTATGAGCAAACCACAAAATGAAATGAGCTACTTGAAAAGCGGACAGGTGATTAGAACACAATACTCCCCAATTGTTCAACCGCAATGTAACAAGTATGTTTCGAGGATGAAACATCTTAAGGGGAAGAGAATTGTAATGGTCACTAATTAGAGTCTAGTTAGAATAAGTGTAATGCATAGAAACTATATGATTGACATTAGATATTAAAATAAATTGAGTAAATTATGAAATAAGAAATAAAAATAAACTAAATAAATTGATAAAATTTAATTTGGTTAGACATATCGTAATAAAATTTCAGTTTAATAAAAGCTAGTGGAATTTAATACATGTAAATAAATAAATAAATAATTAATTAAAATAGAACAAGTTAAAAGAAAAAAAAAAGAAAAGAAGAAAAAAAAAGGATAAGGGGGCCGAATGTGGTTTTGTGGGAGGGGGAGTGTATTTGAGTTAATTGCATTTAATATCATAATAACATCAACCTTATCTCCACACCCATCTTATCTTCACTCTTCTTCTTCCTCAAACCACCAGCCTCTATTTCTTTACCATCTCCTTCATGATTTACAAGAATTTCACTCCAAATAGATTTGTTCTTGGTAAGTAATCCTCTCTCAATTATTCTTGTGTTTTTAGAGTATTAGGACTGTATAGTATCAGTCTTTTTCACTCTATGTTCGAGGGAGTTATCAACCGAATTTGAAGAAGTATAAAACATAAAAGTTGTTTATATATGTCTTGTGTATCTGTATGTGAAATTTTATGGAATTATTTTGAGTATATGAAGATAAATAGTCATTGGAGTGAAACTGGTTCAGGGAGGCGTATTAACTAAATAACCTACGTTTTTTGTTTAAATTGATCATCTTAATGGCTGAATATGAGGTTTTGTAAAACATGAAAGTTGTAGGTATATGTATTATTTAGGTCTCTGAAAAATGTATTATAAATATATCTTGTGTAGGTTGAGTTATACTGAAATGAATTATGACCGTTCCTTGATTGAGTTGGTTTCATATACCTGCACAGCTCCAGTAACTTCGTCATCATATTTGACCTCTTTTTAAATCGAATTAGCTAAAGTTTAAAACATAAAAGTTTTACTCCTATTTCCTATCTAAATTTCTGTGAAAGGCTCACCTTAAAATGTCATGTACTTTGTGAGTTATGAGCTGGACAATTGAACTGGTCGGGTTGATACTCTATGTTAAACCAGTTATAGATCCTCTAGTATTTTATAACCTTAGAGACCGAATCTAGAAATGAGGTAAACATGAAAAATGTTCCAAATTAACTTATATAACTATATAAAAAGTTTCATAACAATTTAGGCTACAAATTGAAAGATATAAAGTTTTAAATATGGTACCCCGAAACTGTCTAAGGGCAGAGAACATAGCAACATCTACAAATATACTAAAAATCGTGTAATTGTTCAAAAATTCTGAAATTTTAGTAAATTTTATTTCTAGATATTAAATTTAATTAGGATCAAGAATCATATAAATTGGATAAGTGTAGAAAAAGTTATTGATCCAACAGTCCAAAAAGGTCTTGTTCCAGCTTATAAGAAATTGTAGTTATTTATCTAAACTATAAGTATTTTATCAATGTATTAATTATTTATATTTTCGAATTAGGATCTCAACAAGAAGAAGAGCAATAAAAGTAGACAAGCTCCAAAATTTAGATTTTGGAAAAAAGCTCCAGTGAGGTTTGTACATATATACATTTTAGTTTGTCTTGTTGCATGTTTGTGTGTTAATTGATTAAGTTGCATATTTGAATAATGTAATAAAATATTTAAATATGAAATGAATTGAGTGTTTAATTAATGAAACTTCATGTTAATGCATGTATAGACATATGGATGAATAATTGATTGATAAAATATAGGAAATTTTAGTTTAAGATTGTAAATGTGTGTTAAGGGGTGTGAATGTAGAATATATAACATAATATATTTTTCAATATGGATTAGTATATGATTGATTAAAAATATGATAATTATAAATGGTAATTATTGGATAATTAGGACAATAAAGAGTGAAGTTAGAAAGTCATGTATGATATATGTATTTGATATGAAAAGAGAGGTTATATGGCATACTTGTACTCATAAGATTATTATAAATTTTAGTTTTGTATTAAAAGATTTGTTGGCTTTGATTGTATAGATGACTAATTAAAGTATGTCAATATTACTTAAATGGTTATATAGAATGGAATATCATATGAATATATGATTTTAAAATGTTATAATCATATTTTCATTATAAATGTAAAGAGAATATTGATTCCAGCAAATTAAGATATAAAGAAAATAAATAAGAAATAACATTAATTGCCCAGTTGCAACCTGTGGACTAATTAGAGATAGATGGTGCACCATTGCGGGGGCATTACGGTACCGATATTGATATGGTTTAGGAACAGGATGGTATTAGCTCAGGGAGCACCCCTGTTCTAATTACACAGATGATGTGATTATACTTGGTCATGAGGCTTAAGCTCCGCGAGCCCTCTTGACTTGAGACTATAGTGAGTAGGGTGCTTAAGCTCCACGAGTGGCCTTACTACATGCCCCATATCCGGACAGTCCGGGAATGAGATTTGGGCTATTTATATTAAAACATTATATATAGATTAATTAAAAGACATACATGTACTTGTTGAGAGATAAAATGTGTAAAATGACATGAATTATAAATATTTATTAAGGTAAGTTAAATTCATAATTTAGTAATATATGTATTGTTTGTATTGTTAATGAATTTGTAATATTGTATAAATATGTGGTTGTTCCTGTTAATGTATATTGAAGTATTATAATCTGTATTATGAATTATCTATTATGCAGTTTTGGTAACTGTATGTTAAAATATTTATACTTATATGGATTGAGATTTGAGTTAACTAAACAATCATAATTTTAGGGAAATCAATTAAATAAGAATGAGTTATGGAAACATGAGAGGAGGTAGAATGCTTATGATTTATATATTAAATATGGTTGATTATATACAATTCATGTCCTGATACAAATATAATGATGAGATAATGAAACATAAATTTTATTTTATTATAATATTTTTTAAATTTGATGCAATGATTTATTTAAATTATATCATGATTATTTTGACCCACGTTTGTGTGACTGCATGGAAAAACTTAAATGCTTATATGTACCACTAAGCTAGAAATGGCTTAGCGTGGGTTTTTCCCGCGCAAGAATTAGAGCTTGCAAGTAGTAAATTGTGGAGTTGATAGAGGAAGTACAAGCCCATACTAGAGGAGACACGTCAGAACTAGTTGAGGGTCGAATGCATATTATTTTTTTGTATTTTTTTCATTATCGTGCATATGGGTTGTTAGACATGTTTTATATATAGTTAAGAACATATTTTGTATTTTGGTATTATATCTATATAGTTAGATGTAAGGTAAAAGCCATTAATTGTGATAGTTATAATGGGATATAATATTTATGTAACATGATGATGTATTTGATAATTGAACCCATATGTATATCTGAATGTTAAAAAATGTCAATTTAGTTATTAAATGAAAATTTTAAATTTAGGCTAGTTTCATAGAGATTGTCTGTGTCATTCCGCTTATGTAATGAGATTATTCCTATTATATAGGCGGGATGTCACATATTCAGATCTAATAATCTAAATTAAAGTTGAAGCCCTATGTCATAACTTTTTGACCCAATAAGAAACACACAAAAATGAGATCCAAAACTCGAGTTATGCTCTAAAATATAGATACTGTTCATAAGACAAAATTCCAGCAACTTCATTAAATCACATAATTTCCTATCTTTATGCATCATCAACATAATCTAAATTTTATTTTCATATTCATGGCATCATTAAATTACTGTGTCATCACTCAATCAAAATATCAATAATTCTTTACACAATAATACATAATATCATACTCAACATAATAATACAATCAATAATTAACATTTTTACCATATTGAATTTTTGCCAAATATACATATCTCAAAAAGTTTGCTTTGATTTACCCTTCTCTACTTCCTAATTGGCTATCTCCTTTCCCTTATTTCTTTTTTGATTGTGGCCCAAAGATTGTTCACCTCCTTGCCCTAACAACAATTTCACACATACACTTCAATTTATATCTTATACTTTAATGTTACATATGCACATAAAGCTCACTTAAACCACTAATCACTTCTACTCCATTTTAGGTCCATGAACTACTCTTCTAATCCATCATTAACCTTAACTCACACTAATCAAGCATTAAATATACTAAACAACTCTTAATAACCATTAACATACTAATAACCCGAAATTACCAACTTTAATGGTAAATAACCTCAAAATGGGAGTAAAGAAGAGAAGAAAAGTAAGGAGATGAAGAATCTAACCTCACATTTGTAGATCTTCAAAATGGCCAAAATCCTTCTCTTTCTTTTGTTTTCTTCCTTCCTCTTCCTTTGGTTGGCTACTTTGCTTCACTTTCTTGTTGATCATGCCTTAGTCCATCTTTTTATATCTAAATCTTAGCTTTAATTGAAGAAAAAGAATAAGGAAGAGAGAGATGATGGTCACAACAAAAGAAGAGAAATGAGAGAGAGTTTCTTTGTTTAAGATGAGGAAAAAAAAGAAATTAAGACAAAAAAGTGAAATTTTGACTTTTATAATTGGATTAGGTGTGTGGTTAGGATTAATTAGATAATCTTATCTCTCATTGGTTCACTAATTTAAATCAATCTAACTTTATTTTAATCCAAAAAATATTCCTTTCCTTAGATAAAGAATATTATATTTTTATTCCTTCTTAAAATATCTATGTCAAAAATACCGTAAATTCAAATTTTGTTCAGCAAAAAATTATTATTTTCTAAATTTTAGTTTCAAACCTCAAAATTCTCAATTAATAATATTCCAAATATTTTTTATATATTATTTTTTCTTTGATGTCCAACGTTCCCTTCTTTCCAAATCGAACTATCCTTTTCCAGGGTGAGACTTTTAGGAATACTTTGTCACCAACTGTATATTCAATATCCTTTCTTTTCAAATCTGCGTATAATTTCTATTTATCAGTAGTGGCTTTCAACCTATCTCTTATTACTCTTCCTTTTTTCTTTATCTGCTGCACTAATTCTATATCCACTACTTTCTTTTCACTAAGCTCGATCCAACATAGACGCGTTCTACATTTTCTCCTATACAAGACTTAATATGATCCCATACTGATAATGGCTCGCTGACTATTATTATAGGCAAATTCTATCAATGGAAGATATTTGTCCCAATTGCCTTCAAATTCCATCACACAACTCCTCAATGTATCTTCCAATATATGTATGACCCTCTCTGATTGTCCATCTGTTTGTGCGTAGAAAGCTGTGCTGAAATTGAGTCAAGTACCCATGGATTGATGCAAACTTTTTCTAGAATTGTGAAGTGAACCATAAGTGTCGATCTAAAATGATTGAAATAGGCACACCATGTAAACGGATTATCTCATTGACATAGATCTCTGCGAAATGGTTAAGTGGAAAATCCATTCTGATCGGTAGAAAATGATCTAATTTGGTGAGCTAGTCCACCACTAACCATATTGCCAAAGTTTTTCTACTCAGAGCATCAACTACCACATTGGCCTTACCCGACTGATAATCAATGATACAATTGTAGTCTTTGATCAATTCTAGCTATGGCCTCTGTCTCAAATTGAGTTCCTTTTGTGAAGAAAAATATTTTAGGCTTTTATGGTATATATATATATATATAACATTTCTTTCCATACAAGTATTATCGTCATATTTTCAATGCAAACACAATAACTGCTAGTTCCAGATCATGTGTCAGATAATTTCTTTCATGAGGCTCCAGTTGATCACTTTGCCTTATTGCAATAACACACAGCCCAAAAATTTAAGGGAAGCATCACTGTACACCACATAATCTTTTCCAACAGTAGGCTATGTCAATACTAGTGCCTCTGTGAACATTTTCTTCAACTTATCAAAACTAGTCTGGCACCAGTTTGTCCACTCAAATCTTGTTTCCTTTCTAAGCAATTTTGTCAATGGTGAGGCTATCATTGAAAATCCTTTTACAAACCTCCAATAATAACAAGTCAAACTAAGAAAACTTCTCACCTCTGTCACATTCCGAGGAGGTTTCGAGTTGAGGATTGCCTCTACCTTGCTCTGATCCCTTCAGCTGAGACAATATGCCCTAGAAATGCCACTTCATCCAACCTGAATGCATATTTCAATAATTGCGCATATAATTGATTCTCTCTCAAGGTATGGAATACCATACGAAGATGTTGATCATGCTCTTCTCTACTTATGGAGTACACCGAGCTATAGTTTACAAACACCACCACTGGTCCAAATAAGACCTAAAAATTCTATTCATTAGATCCATAAATGTTGCTAGGGCATTCTTTAGGCCAAAAGGCATTACTAAGAACTAGTAATGACCATATCGAGTCCTAAATGTCGTCTTCAAAATGTTCAACTCTCTAATCCTCTATTGGTGATAACCTGATCTGAGGTCAAATTTAGAAAATACCCTGCTTGTAACACCCCCTCAACCCAACAACTCGTGCTCGGATGAGGGAGTGCTACCTCTAACTTCATCGTTTAAAATATCTTTATTAAATTTTGAACACCTGAAAATCATTCATTTTTTATATTTACCATTTATTTACTTTGTAGCATAAAAGAAAAGTCATAACATCAAAGATAAAAAATACATTTTCTTTAATAACATCTTCTTTACAAAGTGTACCGTTTATTTTACCAGTACTATAAAATAAAATTTAAAACAAATACAACAGATGTGTGACCCACGGTGGTTGATATACACTGCTTTACTGGGTCAGGTCACCGTTAGCTTTATCTACTACTGTCTACTTATTCTTTGCTATACCTGCGCGAGAGAAACTCCCACGCTATGCTCTTGGCTTAGTGGTGCATATAAATAAGGCAATAAACTATTTTTAATGTCACATGCATTGTCATATAAAAATTTATGATCAAATCATTCAAACATACATTTCCTAATATTCTAGTATGCATAACATCAATTTATTATATCTCATTTTGTTTAACATAATCAAATCATCATTCTCATGCAAATCATGGTATTCTAGCATGTATAGACATCAAATTATATTATATTATCTCATACTTATTTATTTTATTACCACCTTATTGTATAACACTAAACCTTCTTTTTGTCCATGCCACAATTCATAATTCTATTTTTATTATTCATGTCACCAATCATAATTCCCGTTTTACTTTCAATAATTCTTTTATGTCCCATAACTTCTTTATTTATGTTTTCATTTATGCCCAGGACACCTATGAACCACTGAATAGGATAACGGAGTTGCCATCCAGGCACTTAGGAGTGCCACCTGGGCAATATGATGTGCGCATATAAGTGCCAAATTCGGCGTAGATAACCGTGCCAAACTCGGCGTAGATAACCGTGCCAAACTCGGCGTAGATAATAATGTCATACCCGACATAAATAACAGTGTCAAACCCGGCGTAGATAACATTGCCAAACCCGGCGTAGATAACATTGCCAAACCCGACGTAGATAATCATACCATTAATGGATTTAATCATTTTCATCATACTCCCCCCTATTTGGCATGCCAAACTATCCTAAGTTGGTTCTAGTTAGGTGTTCTAGGGCTTATACAATTTCATTAAAATTCATAAAAATTAATTTAATACTTTTCATGCATGTAATATCTCAAAATAATCACATAATCACTCAATTAAAATAATATTTACATAATATAACAAATTTCTCATCATTTTACTCATTTCATTTCTCAATTCACATGCTGCCCTGTCACCGGCAGATTCTATTCTCTGTTTTGGACCTTAATTTTGGTCCTGTTCCGTTCTGAATATAGTTACATGATCTTCATAAAAATTTTAGATATGGATCTTAGATTTAATATTCAACTTGAATCAATTAATTATGAGTTCTGTATCAAAAGATATTATAATATTAACACTAACTGGTCACTGATAATTCTGCCCAGAATTTTCTGGACAGATTATAAGTCTAAACTTTATGACTTTTTCTGGACAATTACATACATATTCAGATATTATGGTCTCAATAAAAATTGTATCCCTATGTCTTAGCTTTCATACAGAACAAATAACACACAAATCCAAGCTCCAGAACTCAAGTTATAATAGTTTATGTACTTACTGCTCATTATTAACAATTCTGCCCAGAATTTCTGGACAGATTCTATGTTCGAACTTTATGAAATTTTATGGAAAATTACAGACATATTCAGGTTTTATGATCTAAATGAAAGTTATAGCCCTATGTCTTATCTTTCAAACCCAATAAATAACATGAAAAACCGAGTTCCAGAAATTAAGTTATAATAGTTTAAGTGCACACTGCTCATCAATTTCCAGCAAAGAACATACCAACCAATCACATTCAATTTTTACCAAATTAAATCCTTAGTCTAGCAAACATGCATCCCCAAGATTTTTCATCACAAATAATATTAATTCAGATTCATCAACATGCCAAATAATTAAATTATGCAATTAAAACAAAATTAAAATAGGCTATTGCCTTAGATTATGCACAAACCTCTCTTTCTCTCTTTTCTTTCTCTTTACTTTTCTTTCTCCTTTCCTTTGCTCCTTTGAGCCAAATCCTTGTCACTTTGAGTTCCTAAAATTCATAAACCTAATTTCTTCCTTTCTCCTTACTCTCTTAAGCTTTCTTAAGCATGAGAATGGGATTTTACCTTACTTTTTCTCTCTTTTCTCACTTTTTCTTTCTAAAATCAAGCTTTAGCTATGGAGGAACAAGGGAAAACGTGGCTGGTTTGAGAGAACAAAATTTTCCTCAATAAAAAATGGATAAGGAAGAGAAAGAAGCAATCAAGAACAAAGTGACAAAAGTCATTAAAATGGGGGACACATAAGCCACATTCTAGAAACCTTCATTAATGTTATATGCATGTATCTTCATTAGCTTATTAAATTTTGCCACTTGGTTTGCTATGCTTCAAGAAATGTGGGAGGCAATTGAAAGATAGCAAATTCTAGATATGAAGAGATGAAAGAACAATTAAATGAATAAAGACAAGCTACATAATTATGGGACACCTAAGCCAAATTCTAGAAACTTTAATTAATGTTAAATTCATGTATGTCAATTATCTTCTTAAAATGTGAAACTTGGTGTGGCTGGCCTCCATATGCATTTTATGTCCCAATTCATGCATTTAATTTATGATTATCCCCTTTAAATACTCCAATTTTCGATAAATTGCAAATTGACCCCTAAACTTTTCAAAATTTGCAATTTAGTCCTTTATTGAAATTTAACATCTTTAAATATTTTGAACACTTTATTAGATATTTTCCATACTTAATTACCATTATTTTCATTATTTTTCGATAAAAGTCCAAATTTAGATTTCGGTCAAACCGACGAGTCGATTTAACAACTCGCGTGACTTTAATCTAAATTAGCGGATATGACACTGCTCCTTTCAACTTATCAAACAACTCATTAATTATTAACAATGAATATTTGTTCTTAATTGTCATCTTGTTCAATTGACAATAATCAATGCACAACCGTAAGGTATCATCCTTATTTTCACAAATAAAATCGGAGCACCCCAAAGTGAGACAATGTGTCTAATAAACCCTTTTTCTAATAACTCTTGCAATTGCACTTTTAATTCATTTAGTTCAGCAGGTGTCATTCTGTAGGAAGTAATCGATATTGGGGTTGTGTCTGGCAAAACATCTATGGTAAACTCTATCTCTTTGATATGTGGTAACCATGGAAAGTCGTCAAGGAAGATATCTGGATATTCACATACTATAGGAATCTCCCTAAAATCTAGACTCTCTTTTTCAGTATCTACAATATGTGCAAAAAATGCTTCACATCCCTTTTTAATAAGCTTACAGCCTTTGTAATAGAAATGACATTAATCAGATATGGTCGATTCTCACCCAAGATAATAACATCATCCTACCCTGAATTCTTGAAAGTCACTCTCCCATACTATCAATCCACCACTGCCCTATGCTGAGTTAACCAATCCATCCCCAAGATTGCATGAAACTCACGGAATGACAACTCTATCATGTCAGCTGAGAATTCTACATTTTGAGCTTTGACTAGACTATTTTTATAGACTTGACTAACTTCACTCCATGACCCAAAGGATTTGTCACTAATATATCATAATCTAATTCCACTGCTACTATGTTACCTTGACTAGGTGGTGACATGTATAAATATGAATGTGTAGAACCCAAATCTATCAGTGCAAATAAATCAGTATCATAAAGATAACATTTATCGATAATGACATTCAAGGTATCTAGCTCCTCACGAGCTCTCATGGCATAGGCTCGGGATAAGGCTCGACTACCCTCTGCTCTATTCACTAATTCTTATACACTTTAACCAATCCTATCGCCTATAGTCTGTCCATGTCCTTTGCTTCTACCTCAAGTGAAATTCTCAATCTGAACTGATACTACACCACCTGTACCTCTTCCTCTAGGGCAATCTTTCTGTTTGTGCTCAGTAGATCTGCATCATAAACATGCTACAGTAATCTACCAATAATCACCTACATGTGATCTTCCACAATGCTAACATGTGACATATATAAATGATTGGAAAAACCTAGGCATTGGTCACCGCTTTTTACCTAATGTCTGGGCCAAGCTAGTTGTCGATCTATTGGGTGGCTATTATATCCTCTTTCTCTTTAACCTTTTTTCCACATTGATGGCCGATGACACTAGTGTAGAAAAATTCTCAAGATGAAGGGCAGCAACCGTATTTCCAATGTCATCATTGAGCCCATCCAAAAATTTGCAGCACCTATCTATTCTGCCACTGACATGCTTCCTTGCATACTTCTAGTTGCATACTTACTTAGTCTGGTGAATTCCATCTCATATTCTGCCACTGACATACTTCCTTGCTTCAGGTCTTGAAATTCCCTTTTGTTTTCATTAATATACACTATAGGCACATATTTCTTGTTAAATTATGCCTTGAAGAAATTCCATAAAGGTGGTTTCAGTGTCTAAAGCTTTGATAAAATTGATTTCCACCAGTTGTAGGCATGATCCTTTACAATGGAGACTGCATACCTGATTTTCTGTTCCTCTAGATACTCGAGCTCTTCAAACACCTGCTCTATCACTTCCATCCAAAACTCTGATGCTGCTATGTCATCCGCTTTCCTTCCCATAAAATATGTGGCATCATATTTTCTCAGCTTATCAATTCGGAGTTTTGGCTAAGGTTGTGGAGTTGGTGGAGCTAGTTGTGGCATTGTTTGTGCTATCCATTGCAACAAATTAGCTATCTGCTGCATAATAGGTTCTTGTCCTAGATTAGCCTGTCCCTTTGCTCTCAACCCAGTTACTACACTCGGCCCATAATCTCTCACCAATAGGGGTTTTCCATGATTGGCTGAGTCTGAAAGACTGTTACTCACTTCATCTTCTGAGAAATCTTGTTCTGATCCTGAATCCATATCTACCATTAAACCAGAAGAAGAGACCCAAATCATATCATTGTAGCATTTTATGCATATGCACGAGACACACTTTCTATTTTATACCCACTATTTAAGAATCAATTAGCCTAGACTCTGATACCACTAAATGTAGCGCTCACTTACTCTACTAGTTGTTAATAATGCAAAAAAAAATGCTACCAAGCTCATTATTTGAAAACCTATGCTTAATTTTATTTATTTATTAATTTGAGTTTGATATTTGAAGAATATTTATTACTATATATTTTTATATATTTATTATTTCATTAAATATGCATCTAGTGATGTAAATATTTGATCGTAACATTTCTTGATTTAAAAGTATTCATACATTAAGCTATAAAATTTAGAAATACATTTACAAATAATACAAATTATATTAATTACAAATTTACACTTTTGTAAATCCTACATGCCACATATTTATAACAAAAAGAAAAATCTTAAAATTTATTTATACAATATAATACCCAGAAAATTCAAAAAGAAAAACTGCTACAATTTGTTCTTATGGTTCCCCTTTCTTCTGTCGGTCCTAACGCAATAGCTACTTCTACTAACTTGCGGGTGAAACGCATGTGCTAAGCTACTAGTTTAGTGGTATTTTTGGCAACTATCAAATAATTATATAAATATCTCTAAAATAAATTTTTTTATCGATTACAATTAATTTTATAAGTATGTCAAAACATTCAAATTAAATAAAAAACTATATAAATCATGCAAAATATATAATTGATCAATTATAACATTTCATTATTAAGCATACTGAAATTTGTTAATAATAATACAAGACATGTAATTTATAATATCATTTTAATAATTTACATTGTCTTTTCTCTTTATCTATTTGATAGCCTATGACATCTTAGACCAGAAGAAAATACTAGATATAGGGTTTCTGCTCTTCGGAATTATACTTGACGCCTATTTAATTATTTTATAACTTGACTTTTAATGCCTACATTTTTAATAATAACTCAGCACTTTTTCAGTACCTACGTAATTTCAAACTCAATACTATTTCTTAGTGCCCACATAAATTAAATCTTAACACTATTTTCTAGTACCTACATTTCTAAATTCAATAATATACTCATATAAACAAGCTATCCTATTATGGGCCAAATTTATATCTCATATTGCCCTGTATTTTTCATCCATTTTTAAATGGAATTCAGACAAGTGATCATCTAACAAAATATGGATAAATGTCTTACCTTTAATTACCGACAAAAATCACATTAAATTGAATTTTTTAGCAAAAGTTATGGATTTTCAAATTAGCTACGTTTATGTTCATTCCGCCCAGTATTTTACTGGATATATTTTCTGTCCAAAATTTGAGTCAATTTTAAACCTAAATGCAGGCATATTCAGATCTAATGATCTAAATGAAAGTTGAATTCTCATGTCTTAACTTTCCAACCTAATAGGAAACAATCAAAAATCATATCCAGAACTCAAGTTATGTCCTAAAAAGTAGATACTATTGATAAGACAAATTTCCAGCAATTTCATTAAATCGCCCAATTTCCTATCTTCATGCATCATCAACATAATCTAAATTTTATTTTCACATTAATGGCATTACTTAATCACCATTTCATCACCCAATCAAAATATCAATAATTACTTACACATTTATACATAATATCATACTCAACAAAATAATACAATCAACAATTAATACTTTTACCATCTTTAATTTTTGCCAAATGTACATATCTCAAAAAGTCCACTTTGATTCACTCTTCTCTACTTCCTAATTGGATTTATCCTTTCCCTTATTTCCTTTTTGATCATGGCCCAAAGGTTGCTTACCTCCTTGGTGTAACAACAATTTCCCGCATACACTTCAATTTATATCTTATACTTCAATGTTACATATGCACATAAAGTTCACTTAAACCACTAATCACCTCTACCCTATCTTAGTTTTATAAACTAATCTTCTAATCCATCATTAACCTTTAACTCACACTAATCAAGCACTAAATACACTAAACAACCTTTAATCATGATTAACATACTAATAACTCCAAATTACCAACTTTAATGTTAACCAACCTTAAAATGGGAGTAAAGAGGAGAAGAAAAGTAAGAAGATGAAGAATTTAACCTCACCTTTGTAGATCTTCAAAATGGCCAAAATCCTTCCTTCTCTTTCTCTTCTTTTCTTCCTTCCTTTTCCTTTGGTTGGCTCACTTTGCTTCACTTTCTTGTTGATCCCTTAATCCATCTTTTTCTATCTAAATCTTAGCTTTAATTGAAGAAAAAGAATAAGGAAGGGGGGAAGATGATGGTCACAGAAAAAGGAGAGAAATGAGACAAAGTTTCTTTGTTTAAGATGAGGAAGAAAAAGAAATTAAGACAAAAAAAGTGAAAATTTGACTTTTATTGTTGGATTAGGTGGGTGGTTAGGATTAATTAGATAATCTTGTGTCTCATTAGTCCATTAATTTAAATCAATTTTACTTTATTTTAATCCAATGAATATTCCTTTCCTTTGATAAAGAGTATTCCATTTTTATTCCTTCTGAAAATATATGTGTCAAAAATACCGTAAATTCAAATTTTGTTTAGTGAAGAATTATTATTTTCTAAATTTTAGCTCCAAACCTTAAAATTCTCAATTAATAATATCCAAAATATTTTTCTCATAATTTATTATCATTTTTTTCTTTCATGTCCAAATTTAGACCCCGATCAGTTTGGCATGCTGGATTTCAGTCACCCGCGACCATGACCTAAATTATCGGACATTACATAAATAATCACCAAGAAGGGGGGATGAATTGGTGGACAATTAAAATTTTTTTGCAATTGCAAATAACCAAATTTTTTAAAAAAAAAGTAGAAGAAGAAAATTTAGATACACGATTTATAAAGGTTCAAGTGTTAATGAATCCTACTCTTCTCCCCAATCTTAATTGGATATTTTTTCTATGACTCAACGAGATACACAGGAGATTTGCTAGCTCACTCCAAACTAGGAGTTTCACTCTCGGATCATGCTGAACATAAATTCTCTTGTGTTTTACTAGCTAACACAAAAAACAATTCCTTGTATTTTATGGCTCACACAATAAAGCCTTATAAGTATTTTAATCCCAATCCAGCTCACTTAAAACACACTCTTGAGTAATTGTTTGACAAAATAAAACACTCAAACTCAAGATCACTAAAGCTTTACAAAATCAAAATGAGAATAAGATGAAGTATAAGAAAGAATTAATGCATAAACTCTCAATATATTTTCTGAAGGAGTTCTCAATGTATTGAAGCCTTTGTTGCTCTGATTTATTATCTTCCATGAGTAGAATGAGCTATTTATAGTGTTCCTTCAAAATCTAGTTGTTAGGGATGCATTAATTCAAAATCTAGTCGTTCAACAACCTTGGAGCATACTAAAACGGTCATATTTGCATGTCTTCACAAGCATGACATATTACTTCACAGATGTTACTTTCTTGATCTTCAAAATTCAAAATTCTGAATTGTGACATTCATAGGTGTGACTGGTATGTTCATGGGTGAGAATAGTTTCTTTAAAACTGTGAATGAGACTATGTATGATTCTGACCATTGGAGCTTTTTGTCTTTGACCTTTACGAGCGTGACGTATTAATCACGAGCATGAACAACTTGAACTTTTGAAATTTTGGTGCTTCAAGTTCTATCACGAGCGTAAATTTAAGCTTTATGGGCATGAACAGCTTCCTTTTGCAAATATCCAAATCCATATATGAAAATAATTTATTTTGGACAACAACCCTTTATTCCAAAATACTTATTATTCAAAAATAATAACTTTAAATACATAAATCAAATGTTTGTCTATATCCCATGCCATGATAATATCACAAATTAATGAAATAAAAAGAAACTGACCTAACACGAGTCTATTCTAACTTCTTTAAGGGGCTCAGACTTATCTTCTCATCAACTCAACTATGTAATGACTCTAAACCTATATGCAAAAAAAAACCCACACGCTAAGCTACTGAAAGCTTATGGGCACATATAAGCATAAAAATTCTAACATGCTTTCACTCATCATCATAACATACATAGATGTACATACCTGTGTGCTCGACCATGCCATCATATAACAAAATATTTTATACATACTTAGTTTACTGAATTAAAGTACATTCATATCATATAGCACATAAGTAAATCCACATCATAATTTCTGTTTAGCATTTAACATTTATATCATATAATAACAAAATCCTATTTCTTTTTCATATACTTGGTCATTGTTATTCCTTATTCCTTTTTGGATATAACTATATCTGATTTCCATATTTCTAATTTATTTTCTTTACTACTGGTTTTAACAATTCACTACCCAAAAATCTAGAGCCGAACTACCTACATGTGGGTTATAAAACATGAGTGCTCTAACCCGAGCTTAAGCCATCTTGCTCAGTCATTGTATATGTCAATATAATTCTCAACTGAGCTTCTCAATTCAAGAGTAGTCCAACTCGAGCTTAAGCTACCTTGACTGAATAACATATAATAACAACATGTATATGGGATCAAGGACACTCTCACCCAAGCTTATGTCACCTTATCCTTAAATATTAAATCCATATGCTAGATATACTACGATACCACAACCTCTTTAATGATATCTCATCTATCATGTGCTAGTCCTCATATAGAGAATGGACATTGTTTAAACATAATCTAGTTATTCATATTATTTATAACCTATTTTATGATTTAACATGTTCATCATATGATAGCTTGCAATTTAGAGCGTATAATATATATTCATGTTCAAATTCAAGTTAACATATTGTATATCATCTCATTACATCATACAAGGTGTGTGTTCATACCAAAATCATGTAGTTCCATCATGGAAATAAAAATACAATTTTTGGTTACAAGGCATTCACAATTGTGAAGCCTTATTTTACGGGTTGTCTACCCATGACTCATCCATGAACATCTCCTGTTACCTATTTACGGGTGTGAACCCTTCCTTCATGGCCATGAATCAGTAGTCTATGTCAAATTTCAATTTTTTTTCCATCATTATCAAGCTATAAACAAGTATGTTATCATAATTAAATGATCAAAACTAGGTTCAATACCTTAATTCAACATCATAACATAGATACAAACTTAACTACCATAATTCCTTATGCATTCAAAGTTTAACACATAACATAATAACTTTTTAGCAACTCTAAAATAATAATATATGCCAATTAACATATCCATTTCATCATTTTACACAAACATACTATATTTTGAATTAAAATGCATATATTTGCAAACCTTAATTGAAGCCTTAATTTCTAACATCTCTTGTGTGCTTGCTCCCACTGGTGGTTGTCTCCACCTTTTATCTTGTCCCTTTCTTTCGTAAATTTTAGAATAGGTTTTGGTTAAAAAATTGATTTCTCCTTCTCCCCAATTTTGTCCTAATGAAAAGGTATAAGCCCTTAATTCTAATCAATTTTAACCTCATTTATGGTGGAGATTTCATATATTATTAACTAAGATTGAAGGGAATTGAAAGGTGATCGATTATGGGGTTCAAAGGTCTAGTGGCTAGGGTTCAAGTTTGGAAAATCATGAGTTTCTATAAAAAAAAACTTGAAACTATCTAATTTAAACTGTTGGTCTTCATGGGCGTGACCATGTGTGTCACGCTATGAAACTCCTCAGCTTTAGAATTCCAATTTCATAGTATTTATGGCCATGATGGTTTGAACACTAATTTTCTCATAATCAAGGTTGAGTTTTTCCATTTTACCTGCAACATTATCAAGAGAACTACCTTTTCCAAGATCAAGTTTACACATTTCGCCAAAATTAATATGCATAGATTCTTATACAACTAATGTTCTTTTATTGAAAAGCCTATATGGCTTGCTAGATGCAGAATATCCTAAAAATACACCTTCGTCAGATTTTGAAGCAAAATTTTCAAGGTTATCCTTGTTGTTTAATTTAAAACATTTGCATCCAAATATTCTAAGGTATCAAATTTTGGGTTTTCTTCCATTCCAAAGCACATAAGTTTTACTCAAAATTGAACTTTTGAAAACTCGGTTTGAAATATAACAAGCAATATTAGTAGCTTCTGCTTAAAAATAGATTGGTAAACCATATTCATCTAGCGTTATTCTAGTCATTTCAATTAAAGTTCTATTTTTCCTTCCAACAACTCCATTTTACTAAGGTATTTTAGAAGATGAAAATTTATGTGAAATACGATTTTCCAAACAAAAATTTTTAAATGTTCAGTTTTAATTTTCATACCACGATCACTTCTAACTTTTAAAATACAATATCCTTTTCAATTTGAATTTTCATGGCAAAGTTTTTGAAAAAAACAAAAGCTTCATTCATATTAGCTAAGAACATGGCCCATGTAAACATTGAGTAATCATCAATAATTACAAATGCATAGTATTTACCTGTAACATTCAATAATTTAGACCCTGATTGCGCGTGACTGTAATGAGGCGCGCAGGTTCAATCGGAGTCAAAATTTGAACCCATAAAAAATGGCTAATAATAAGGAAAAATAATTAAGAGTATCATTATTTGGGAATTAAAAAGATTAGGGGTAGAATTAGAAGAAAATAAAATTTTCTATGGACAAAATCGGTATTATGGAGATTGTTTGGGAAAAAAGTGGAAATATGGAGGAAGGTGTGGCAAATATGGAATTTCTCAAAGTTTAATTGTTAATCAAGATTAATTAACTTAATGAACCAATAAGAATTAGGATTAATTTTAATTAGTGGGACACACACCTTAATCAAGGTAAATAAAGTCAAAAAGGAAGAACAAAATTCTACATTCTTCCATAAGCCATTCTTTTTCTTCTTTTCTTCCACCTTGTCGCCGTCCATCTCCACCCAAATAAACCTTTATTTTCTTCCTTTTTCCAGCATGATAATAGTGAGAAAAAAATAGTTTTGAGAGATGAAAATTCTTAATTATGGAGTTCTTACCATAAAAGGTGCCAAAGGAGCAAGAAGGAAGGAAGAAAAAAAAGAAGAAAAAGGGAGAAAAGTAGGAGCAATTTCAGCCCACCTTGAAGAACACTTAAGGTTAGTTTTTTCTTCTAAAATTCAACCTTTTTCCTTCCATTTGAGATCCATCTTGATGATAGATGTGACTAGGGTTGATAGATATAGGTTATGTTGCAAGATTGAACATAGAAATTTATGTTTGTGATTAGTTGATGGAAGTGTAATTAAACTTTGAATTAATGATAATTGAAGTTAGTTAATTGTTTTGTGGCTTAAAAACTAAAGAAAATATGATGTTAATGGATGAATGAGGGGCTGCCATAGTTAAAGAAATTTGGGGAAAATTGAAATTAACATAGAAGCACAACAATTGGTGATAAGTGAAACATGATTGGAGTGCTGAATTGAAGAAAATGAATTGGGAATTAGGATATGGTTTTTGGGCAGTCATGACATATGACGAAGGAAGTTTAACCTTAGTACATTTTAGCTCAATTAAGGTGTAAAATATATTAGGAGCATTAGAATATTATGCAGACATGAAAAGCATTGAAATTGGATATTGGAATTGAGATGTGGTATGGTTGTGTAGGAAAAATAAGTGAACAAGTGAGAGGAAATCAAGAGGGTGAAAAAGGCAAGGAGAAAGCTAGCTAATAAGGGAAGGAAAAGAAGGTTCAAGGGAAGAACCAAGGCTGATTAGGTATGTGCTTCATTAATAAAAATCTTACATGTTGTTTATATGTATGGAATTATATATTAAGGTTTGATATGTTTGTGTTTGTAATATGTTGTGTGATTTGTTGTGGCCTATGATATTTTATATGGCAATGAAATTAAATGGTGTGAAATAATTGAAACATATGAATTTAGTTGTAATTCTAGAAATTTTAGTATCAAAATAAATGCAAATAATAAATGTGGTTGAAATGTGGATAAATGCCAATTGATGGCTCGGGTATAGAGTTTCAGGAACATCCATGACTATTTTGATGATAACTTTGAGTTATGAAACTCATTTTTGTATGTTCTTTATTGGAAATGAAAGCTAAGACACAGGGATTTAATTTGTATTTAGACTATAACATCTAATTACATCAAGATTTTCCCAGAAAAATGCATGAAGTTTAAACCTATAATCTATCCAGAAAATTATGGGTAGAAAATTCTGTGATGATACAGTAGTGAATTGATTATTACTTTTGATAGAAAACTGGGATTTAAGTGATTTTTGATGCATATGAAAGCTAAGACAATAAGCTAAAAATTGTTAGAAGGCCAGAACTCCAAATTCAAATTATAAATGGGCTAAGAATGAAGCCCAAAAATAGATCCGAAATCTGCCATAGGTAAAAACATACAATATTGGGTTTTTTTGCATGTGTTGTTATAATTATATGTAATAATCCATGCAAATATTTACTTTGATGGTAATTATAAATTTTTAACAAATTATTTATGTATGAGATTTTATTGCAATAATAATGGAAATAAAGAACAAAAATAAATAAGTATAATTATGATAGTTAAATAATATTGTCATTTTTGAAATATAGTGAATTAATATATAAATAGTTAAGCCCGAAAACACCTAGTCTAGAATTAGAATAGGGAATAGTTTGGCATGCCAATCAGCGAATTTAAGGCACTCGGTGCCAAATATGAAAGCCGGTAATGATAATTTATAAATGCGCTCAGCACAAATTTATTAAGCCAATAATGACATTATTATAAAAGCGCTCGGCGCTACATTATGAAAGCCGGAAATGACAACTCCGTTATTCCTATTAGATAGTTCAGTTATAGGTGTTATGGGCAGCAAGAAAATAATAATAATACTAATATTGATGTGATTTTGATGAATGTTACATGAATTAAAAATGTTAAATGTTGAATATTTGCTGGAATTTATTAAATTTCTATAATTCTTTATTGTATGCTTTATTTATTAAATGACTAATTAATATGTAAAATATATATATGTATGTAAAATTTTTATCATTGAAGCACCACTAAGCTAGTAGCTTAGCGCGGGTGGTTTCCTCTCCCGCAGGTTTAGAAGGGTAGCCGTAGAAAATAAAGTGTCAGAAGAAGAAGGGTACCCGGAGGGAAGCAGCAAAAAGCTTTGGATTTTCTTTTTTGGTATATTTTGTTAAAAATTTTGTAAATTAACTTATAGTTTTATTTCATATAATGTGTATTAAAGATATAAATTGCAATGTAATAGAACATAGTTTGGATGTAAATTAATGTATTTTATAAATAAATAAAACTTTAAATATCTATGCTTGTAATAATTTTTATTTCGGTGGTTGCAATATTTTCATAAAAAAAATGTTACTTCATTTCATTAAATTTACAAAACAGTTAAACGGGTAATACTCACTTACTCTGCTGAACAGAAGTGGGGTAAGGGGGTGTTACATTTTTGGTATCAGAGCTATTGGTTTAGACGGTTCTTACTTATTGGGTATGGGAAGATAAATACATGTTTTTAGCATTTGCATTGTTTTTAAGCTACTATATTCTAATAAGGGACCCTTCTTCTGACAATATAGGTTTTAATGGATTTGGTATCAAGACAAAGTCATGAAGAAAATGAGGGTGATAGTATAGCTGACTCGGCTGTGCATAGACAGTTAGCATCAATTAGAGCCTTGGAGCCTAGCGTTATAGCTCCACAACATGCTAAAGAACAGGTTAACCCGGGTCAGGTACCCCTTATGCAACAAATGGCTACCTTGTTACAGCAGATAGCACAAGTTGTGCCACCACCAGCTCAACCAGCTCCCCCACCTCAACCAAAACCCCAGATTGGTAAATTCAGAAAATACGGGGCTACGGATTTTATGGGTAAGAAAGAGGATGACCCAGCAGCAGCAGAATTTTGGTTGGAAAAGACAGAAAGGGTTTTTGAAGAGTTGCAATGTTCGGAGGAGTACAAGGTTAGATATGCAGTATCCCTCCTTCAGGAGCATTCCTATGACTGGTGGAAGTTGGTGTTAGCAAAACCACAGACTCTGACCCCTCAGACATGGGATTTCTTTGTGGCAAAGTTTAAAAAGAAATATGTGCCAAGAATCTATGTTGATGTGAAAAAGCGAGAATTCCTAAATTTGAGGCAGAGGGGTATGACAGTAGCTAAGTATGAGATGAAGTTCACCAGGCTGAGCAAGTATGATACTGAAATCATTGGAGATGAAACTGATAAATGTCGTAGAATTGAAGACGGTCTCGATGAGGAGATTGGGTATTTAGTGGCTTCCCACTAGCATACAAATTTTGCTACATTAGTGTCCTCTGCCATTAGTGTTGAAAGAAGGAAGAAGTTGAAGACAGAAGAGCATTTTATGAAACCAACAGCTAGTGTGGCCCAAACATCGGGTAGGAAAAGACAAATAGTACCCAGATTATTTCAGTCACGGGCTATTGGGCAGACATTTTCTGGTAGGCAGGGTCAGCATTTTAGACCCGTAGCATCATCTGCTAGTTCACCAGCATCATTTCCCAAGAGACCAGCTCCGGCTATGTGTCAGCATTATGGTAGAGCTCATACAGGAGAGTGTTAGTGGTTGACTGGGGCATGTTTGAGATGTGGAGCTACTGACCATGTGAAGAGAGATTGTCATAGACTTAGTACAGGCAGTATGGCACCAGCACAGACTATGACACCGGTATAGAGTCGTGGTAGAGGTTGAGGCCAGTTTAGAAGTGATCGTACCGGACAGAGTTAGAGGGTATCAGAGACAGTTGACAGACCTGGAGGTAGTAGGGCTCCAGCTCGGGCCTATGTGACGAGAGCCCGTAAGGACCAGGATGCACCAGACGTCATAGTTGGTAAATTATCTTTATTTGATTTTGATTTACATGCTTTGATAGATCCTGGTTCCACGCATTCATACATAAGCACAATTACACTTAAATAAGGGAACATGATACCTGAGACCTTAGAAAATGAGATAGTTATGACCAATCCGCTGGGACATAGTGTGAAAGTGAATCAAATTTATAGAAACAGTTCAATAATAATTCAGGGTAGAAAATTTCCAACCGACTTAATAGAATTACCTTTTCATGAATTCGATGTTATTCTAGGTATGGATTTGTTGGCAAAGCATGGAGCTATAGTCGACTACCAATCTAGAAAAGTCATACTTAAAATTTTCGGGTAGGATGACACTATCATTCAAGGTGAAGGTCAAACATGTTTGACCAGTGTTATTTCTGCATTAAAAGCTTGAAAATATATTAGGAAGGGATATGAGATATATTTAGCCCATGTGATAGATACCAGGAAGGGGAGCCTGGAACTCAAGGACATCCCCACAGTGTGTGAGTTCCCAAATGTGTTTCCTGAAGATTTGCCAGGGTTACCACCAGATAGGGAGATAGAGTTTGCTATTGATGTGATTCCTAGTACAACTCCGATATCAATTACTCCTTATAGAATGACACCTGCAGAATTAAGAGAATTGAAGGTTCAATTGCAGGAATTGCTCAACAAAAGGTTCATAAGGCCCAGTGTGTCACCATGGGGCACTCCGGATTTGTTTGTGAAAAAGAAGGATGGCACCCTGCCGTTATGTATTGATTACCGACAATTGAATAAGGTGACGATTAAAAATAAATACCCACTACCTAGAATTGATGATTTGTTTGATCAATTGAAGGGAGTAGGAGTATTCTCTAAGATTGATCTCAGATCCGGGTATCACCAACTGAAAATCAAAGAATCAGATGTATCCAAAATAGTCTTCAGGACTCGCTATGGCCATTATGAATTTCTAGTTATGTCGTTTAGCTTAACGAATGCACTAGCTGCCTTTATGGAACAGGATTTTTAGGCCTTACCTTGATCAGCTTGTGGTAGTTTTTATAGATGATATCCTGGTGTATTCAAGGGATAAGGGAGAATATGACAGACATCTCAGAGTAGTACTGCAGACTTTGAGGGAAAATTAATTGTATGCAAAGCTGTCAAAATGTGAATTTTGGTTGGAAAAAGTAGGATTTGTAGGGCATGTTATTTCA
This sequence comes from Triadica sebifera, assembly GCA_023653625.1. Classification (NCBI taxonomy): domain Eukaryota; kingdom Viridiplantae; phylum Streptophyta; class Magnoliopsida; order Malpighiales; family Euphorbiaceae; genus Triadica; species Triadica sebifera. The sequence goes on along the minus strand of CM042903.1, from coordinate 9,874,203 downwards.
ATTGAAGGAATCTGTGTTGATCCTAACAAAATAGAAGCCATTCTAAGTTGGAAGCTACCTCACAATGTAATAGAAGTCCAGAGTTTCCTTGGATTAGCTGGCTACTATAGAAGGTTTGTGAAGGGAATTTCAAGCATAGCTACACCAATTACTAAGTTGCTCAGAAAAGAAACTAAGTTTGAGTGGACAGATCGGTGTCAGGCAAGCTTTGAGAAGCTAAAAGTCATGCTAACCAAAGCACCTATTTTGACCCAACCTATGCCAGGGAAAGATTTTGTGATATACAGTGATGCCTCTCATAATGGGCTAGGTTGTGTATTAATGCAAGAGGGTAAAGTAGTTGCTTATGCATCTAGGCAACTGAAGCCTCATGAGCTAAATTACCCTACATATGATTTGGAGTTGGCAGCAATAGTGTTTGCTTTAAAAATATGGCGGCATTATTTGTATGGCGAGCAGTGCTACATATACACAGATCATAAGAGCCTCAAATATTTTCCCACACAAAAGGAGTTGAACTTAAGGCAAATATGCTGGTTGGAGTTAATCAAGGATTATAATTGTATTATTGATTATCAGCCAGGCAAAGCCAATGTAGTAGCAGATGCCTTAAGTAGAAAAATATTGGCAGGTATAGTTTAAAAATTTTCTCAATTATAATATAATATATACAAATTAATAATAAATTAAAAATTAGACTCACAATTTATTTTAGCAGAGTTACGAGTCCAACCTACTTTAAGGCAACAAGTGAGAGAAGCTCAGAAGCAAGATCCGAAATTAATGATAGTTGCTGAGGCAGTGAAAAGGGGGAGAGACCTGAATTTAAGGTTGAAGATGATGGAAGCATAAGTTACAGAGGAAGATTGTGTGTGCCAAATGATAGCGGATTAAAGCAAGTAATTCTAAAAGGGGCACACAATACAACTTATTCTATGCATCCAATGAGCAATAAAATGTATCAGAACCTGAAGACTCATTATTGGTGGCTAGGAATGAAGAAGGATATAGTGGAATACACTACAAGATGCTTGACATGCCAACAAGTGAAAGCATAGCACCATGTACCTTCTGAATTGTTGCAACCTATTGCTATCCCAGAATGGAAGTGGGAAAGGATTACAATGGATTTTGTATCTGGTTTACCTTTGACCCAAAAGAAGCATGATGCGGTATGGGTGATTGTTGACAGACTCACCAAATCGGCTCACTTTCTACCAGTTCGAATGGATTATTCATTGAGTCAGTTAGCAAAAATGTATGTTAATAAGATAATTCGATTGCATGGGATGCCAGTATCAATTATTTCTGATCGAGACCCATGGTTCACCTCAAAATTTTGGAAAAGTCTCTAGCAAGCATTGGGGACCCGACTTACTTTTAGTACAGCATTTCACCCACAAACAGATGGGCAATCTGAATGAGTTATTCAATTGCTGGAAGATATGCTTAGAAGTTGTGTAACTGACTTTGAGGGTAGCTGGGATAAGTACCTATCATTGATGGAATTTGCATATAACAATAGCTATCAAACTAGTCTCTGCATGACACCATACAAAGCTTTGTATGGAAGGAGATGTAGGACAACATTATGTTGGACAGAACTTGGTGAAAAGAAATTAATGGGGCCAAAATTAGTGCAACAGATAGAGGAGAAGGTGAAATTAATCCAAGATCGGTAAAAAGCTGCAACTGATCGACAAAAATCCTATATTGATTTGAAGAGGAAGAACATTGAGTATGCTGTCGGAGATAGGGTATTTTTGAAAGTCTCACCTTGGAAAAAATTACTTCGTTTTGGTAAAAAGGGGAAACTGAGTCCTAGATTTATTGGACCATATGAAATACTTGAACGTGTGGGTCCAGTGGCTTACAGGTTGGCCTTACCACCAGAATTAGATAAGATCCACAATGTATTTCATGTCTCAATGTTAAGGAGATATGATCAGATCCGACACATGTAATACTTGTGGAATCAATAGAACTACAACCAGACTTGACATATGCAGAAGAACCAGTGAAAATCATAACTCGAGAAGTCAAGGAACTATGGAACAAGAAAATACCACTAGTAAAGGTCCTATGGCACAATCATGCAGTAGAAGAAGCCACTTGGGAGAGTGAAGAAATGATGAGAACTCAGTATCCTCAGCTATTTGGCTCCACCTAATCAGGTAAATTTCGAGGTTGAAATTTTCTTAAGGGGGAGAGAATTGTAGCATTCAGTAATTTAGGCCCCGATTGCCCGTGACCGTAGTGAGGCATGCTGGTTCAATCGGAGTCTAAATTTGAACCCATAAAAAATGACTAATAATAAGAAAAAATAATTAAGGGTATCATTATTTGGGAATTAAAAAGATTAGGAGTAGAATTAGAAGAAAAATAAAATTTTCTATGGACAAAATCGATATTATGGAGATTGTTTGGGAAAAAAGTGTAAATATGGAGGAATGTGTGGCAAATATGGAATTTCTCAAAGTTTAATTGTTAATCAAGATTAATTAACTTAATGAACCAATAAGAATTAGGATTAATTTTAATTAGTGGGACCCACACCTTAATCAAGGTATATGAAGTCAAAAAGGAAGAATAAAATTCTACATTCTTCCATAAGCCATTCTTTTTCTTCTTTTCTTCCACCTTGTTGTCGTCCATCTCTACCCCAATAAACCTTTATTTTCTTCCTTTTTCTAGCATGCTAATAGTGAGAAAAAAAATAGTTTTGAGAGATGAAAATTCTAAATTAAGGAGTTCTTACCATAAAAGGTGCCAAAGGAGCAAGAAGGAAGGAAGAAAAAAAAAAAGAAAAAGGGAGAAGAGTAGGAGCAATTTCGGCCCACCTTGAAGAACACTTAAGGTTAGTTTATTCTTCTTAAATTAAACCTTTTTCCTTCCAATTGAGATCCATATTGATGATAGATGTGATTAGGGTTGATAGATATAGGTTATGTTGCAAGATTGAACATAGAAATTTAAGTTTGTGATTATTTGATGGAAGTGTAATTAAACTTTGAATTAATGATAATAGAAGTTAGTTAATTGTTTTATGGGTTAAAAACTAAAGCAAATATGATGTTAATGGATGAATGAGGGGCTTCCATAGTTAAAGAAATTTGGGGAAAATTGAAATTAGCATAGAAGCACAACAATTGGTGATAAGTGAAGCATGATTGGAGTGTTGAATCGAATAAAATGAATTGGGAACTAGGATATGGTTTTTGGGCAGCCATGACATATGAAGAAGGAAGTTTAATATTAGTACATTTTAGATCAATTAAGGTGTAAAACATATTAGGAGCATTAGAATATTATGTAGACATGAAAAGCATTGAAATTGGATATTGGAATTGAGATGTGGTATGGTTGTGTAGGAAAAATAAGTGAACAAGTGAGAGGCCATCAAGAGTGTGACAAAGGCAAGGAGAAAGCTAGCTAATAAGGTAAGGAAAACAAGGTTCAAGGGCATAACCAAGGCTGATTAGGTATGTGCTTCATTGATAAAAATCTTACATGTTGTTAATATGTATGGAATTATATATTAAAATTTGATATGTTTGTGTTTGTAATATGTTGTGTGATTTGTTGTGGCCTATGATATTTTATATGGCAATGAAATTAAATGGTGTGAAATAATTAAAACATATGAATGTAGTTGTAATTCTGAAAATTTTAGTATCAAAATGAATGCAAATGATGAATGTGGTTGAAATGTAGATGAATGTCAATTGATGGCTCGGGTACAGAGTTCCAGGAACATCCATGACTATTTTGATGATAATTTGCATTATGGAACTCATTTTTGTATGTTATTTGTTAGAAATGAAATCTAAGACACAGGGATTTAATTTGCATTTAGACTATAACATCTAATAATGTCTATATTTGCCCAAAAAAATGCATTAAGTTTAAACCTAGAATCTGTCCAGAAATTTTTGTGATGATGTAGTAGTGAATTGATCATATATTTTGATAGAAAACTTTGATTTAAGTGATATTTGATTCATATAAAAGCTAAGACAATAGGCTAAAAATTGTTAGAAGGCCAGAACTCCAAATTCAAATTATAAATAGGCTAAAAATGAATCCCAAAAATAGGTCCGAAATCTGCCATAGGTAAAAACATACAATATTGAGTTTTTTGCATGTGTTGTTATAATTATATGTAATAATCCATGCAAATATTTACTTTGATGGTAATTATAAATTTTTAACAAATCTTTTATGTATGAGATTTTATTGCAATAATAATGGAAATAAAGAACAAAAATAAATAAGCATAATTATGATAGTTAAATAATATTGTCATTTTTGAAATATAGTGAATTAATATAAAAATAGTTAAGCCCAAAAATACTTAGTCTATAACTAGAATAGGAAATAGTTTGGCATGCCAAACAGGGGATTTAAGGCACTTGGTGCCAAATATCAAAGCCGGTAATGGCAATTTATAAATGCGCTCGGTGCAAATTTATTAAGCTGGTAATGACATTATTATAAAAGCGTTTGACACTACATTATGAAAGCCGGGAATGACAACTTCGTTATTCCTATTAGATAGTTCAGTTATAGGTGTTATGGGTAGCAAGAAAATAATAATAATACTGATATTGAAGTATGTGATTTTGATGAATGTTACATGAATTAAAAATGTTAAATGTTGAATATTTGCTGGAAATTATTAAATTTCTATAATTTTTTATTGTATGCTTTATTTATTAAATGACTAATTAATATGCAAAATATATATATGTATGTAAAATTTTTATCATTGAAGCACCACTAAGCTAGTAGCTTAGCACAGGTGGTTTTCTCTCGCGCAAGTTTAAAAGAGTAGCCGTAGAAAATAAACTGTCAGAAGAAGAAGGGTACCCAGAGGGAAGCAGCAAAAAGCTTTGGGTTTTCTTTTTTGGTATATTTTGTTAAAATTTTTGTAAATTAACTTATAGTTTTATTTCATAAAATGTGTATTAAAGATATAAATTGCAATGTAATAGAACATAGTTTGGATGTAAATTAATGTATTTTATAAATAAATAAAACTTTAAATATCTATGCTTGTAATAATTTTTATTTCGGTGGTTGCAATATTTTCATTAAAAAAAATGTTACTTCATTTCATTAAATTTACAAAACAGTTAGATGGGTAATATTCACTTACCCTGCTGAACGGAAGTGGGGTAAGGGGGTATTACATTACCTCCTAAACTAGCAGTTCTTTTAGGACCAAATAAGTCCATATGCAAAACATGTAAAGGTCTAGTAGTACTCTCAATATTTTTTGAAATCTTTTCTACTAAGTCTTTGAATTAATTCAATACTTGTATGTTCAAGGCTATTATGTCATTTCCAAGATTCATTGCTAACAGATGTAAGACACTTATAGAAAAGGTTAGATAACTTGTATAAATCAATTATGTAAGTATTGTCATCTCTATCTCATTTGAATATCTCTTGGCCATTAATGGTGGTTATGAGGAATCCATTAGAATTAAAAGTGACTTGGTTTCTCTTATCACATAATTGACTAACACTTAAAAGATTATGCTTTAAACCATCAACAATCAATACATCCTCAATTAAAGAAATATTACTTATGTAACGCCCACTAATTAGAGTCTAGTTAGAATAAGTGTGTAACTTATACATATAGAAAACCACATGATAAATATTAAAGATTAAAATACATTGAATAACTGACTAAATAAGAAATTAAAATAAATTAAATTGATTGACATAATTAAATTGTACTTTTGGTAAATATTGAAGAGACTAGATATAGCAAAAATGTAAATATAATAATAAATAAGTTTAAAAAAAAAGTAAAAGTAAAATAAGAAAAAATGGCTTAAGTCTGTAAAAAAAAAAAAAAAGGAAAACAAATGGTAAGTCGGTGGTGGCCATTTTTGCCCTATAAAAGTTAGTTTATATACTCTTCTTTTAACTTCCTCCTTATTCTTTCTCCTTCCATCAACAACCTCCATTTCTGCATCCTTCCAATAAATATTTTCATTGAAATCACTCCAAATAAATATTTTCATGGTAAGTAATCCTCTTTCCATTTTTCTTGTGTTATTTAGAGCTAATAGGATTGTATTGTAGTAGTATTTTGCAATCTAATTTTGATGACTTTATAAACCGAATTTGGAGAAATGTAAAATATAAAAGTTGTTCATTTATATCTTGTTTACATTCTAACCAAATAGTATCGAATTATTTTGAGTATACAAAGAGATAAACTCTTTTGAGTGAGATTCGCTCATAGAGAAGTATCAATAGAATACCGTACAATCTTTGCTTGTTTTAATCATTTTAAGTGTCGAATTTAAGGAAACTCAAAACATAAAAATTGTATCCCTATGTATGTTATAGCTATCTATCAAATCTTGTATAAATCTCTTTAGTGTTGTTTTAGTTATAATAGAATGAACCAAGACTATTTCTTGATTCAGCTACTTCCTTGTACTTGTGCAGCTCCTATGACTTTCTCCTCATTTTGGAGTTGTTTATAGACCAAATTAACCAAAGTAAAAAATATGGAAGTTTTAATTCTATTCTTAGCTAAGTTCTTATAGAATTTTTATCTTAAAATGTTATGCATTTATGAGTTATGACCTTAACAAATGAACTAGTCTGGTTGTCACTCTATACTGTACTTGTAATAACCCAAATACCGGGTTAGTCGTAAACTATAGTTTTCGAAATTGATCAGCATATCCGGAGGTCAAAAATACACTCATGGGTGAAAATATTTTATTTGATCATCGGAAAATATAGGTTATGACTAGTTTGAGTGTAAAATTTGGAGTAAAAATGAAGTCAAATAAATCCTCAAAAGTCAAAACTAAGAAAAAACGGAACTCAATTTAGTTAAATAATTGATTGACCATACTTTGATTGGGCTAGAAAAAATAGCAAACGGTATCTAAAAATATATTTTAAGACATAGATAGACTCTAAATAATATTTAGAATTATTTGACAGTAAAAAAGGAATTTTACGGTAACACCGAAAATTCATTTATTAGTCTGATTTGAGTAAGTCAGACAGAAAATAAACTCTGATTGAGTTGAAAATTTTTGGTAGACATATAAAAATATTTTATCAATTATGGAATTAAATTTGGGTGAAATTGATCTTGGAAAGTGAGAGAAATAATTTAGAGTGCTTAATTGGGCCTAAATGGGTTGGGCTTTGTTTGGCCCAAACCCACCCATCTTAAGTCACTATATAAAGGCTCAATTACCAAAATTCTCTAGATAGAGTTCTGCTCCATCATCTTCTTCCTCTCCTCCCTCTTGGCTGAACCACACCTTTCCATTTTCTTCTCCAAATTTCTTTCAATTTCTTTAATTTTTACTCCAAAATCAACAATCCTAAAATAATTTTAGCCTCCCTAGTAGCTAATAGAAGCCGTTAATCTTCATTTGGAGGGCTAGAGTGGAAAGAAGTCAAAGAAAACAAGTTAGGATATAAATTTGAGATAAATGAAATTTATAGTTTTAAATTAGTTTAATGGTTCAAATAGGTAGTTTAAGGTATGTAGATGATAATTATAAAGTTAGATTGAGTTAGAAAAGCAAAATATTGGTGGATTAATGATGAATGAACTTTTGCCATGGTAGGTTTGAAGCAAAGTGAAGGTGCTTCTAAGGAAAAGGCTAAGAAAAAGGAAGTCTAGGAAGGCCAAAGCAAGAAAATAAGTTTAGTGATTTCAAAATCTATCTATTTTCATTGATTAGGTATGATTTAGGCTTATGAAAAATAGGAATTTTGTGTGTTTTGCATGTAATTGATAATTGATGCTTAAAAGATGATTAAGGGATTATAAAAAGTAAATTAGAATGGTTAATTTTAATTAAAAAATTAATTAGTAGAAATTGGAAAATATGACCCTATTATGTGAAAAATGCAAATTAAGGTATAATTACATTTTAGTGAAATATTATTGTACATATGGAATAATGAAATTATAAATTAGGGGAATGAATATTTAGAAGGTGCAAGATAAATTTTAATGATGAAAATTAAATAAGGCCGAAATATGAGGAAGGGGAAATTAATGTTTTTCTTGCTAATTAAATAAAAATTTTGTCATAAAATGCAAGAAAATATGATTTTGAGTGTGTAGAAATTTATTGGAAAATTTTAAATTATATATTGAATATTTTTCTAATTATTAATTATATTATGCATGAAATGAAAAATAATGAATAAAGTGTGTTTAGTGAGCTTAATAACTTAATTGATTATTCATAATGAAATATTAATATATTAGAATGGAAAGTGTAAAAAATTATGGTAGTGACAAAATTGTATGGGTGAATAAAATGTTAAGTGATTAATAATGTAAAAAAAATGGAATTTGTGAATTTAATGGAAATTGAAATAAATGAATAAAATAATGCCCTTAGTTATTTTTATTATGGTTATATCTAGTTCAGGATATAATTAGCTCGCCATAGGGACACCATTACCGCGGTGCCGGTCATGACGACTCATTTATGTAGGCCAATAATGGTCTACTTCAGTGATACTGATTCAGATTACTTTTCAATATAGTGGACTTTTGGGTCCACATCCCATGTATCTGGTCTGAAGATTTCCTATCAGATTGAAACTAGGGGCAAATGTGAAAAAAAGTAGTAGAAATATGGTAAAAATGAAATAAGTGAAAAATAAGAGAAAAATGATAAATGTGAAAATATTATAAAAATGATATAAGTTATAAAAATGATAAAAATGTAAATAATAATGATAAATGTGACAAAAATAGTAAAATTGAAAAATAAAAAATAAGTGGAATAAAAATATTAAATTATATAGTTAAAAAGAAAATGCATGAAAAATAAAATAGTTAATGACAAAAGCGTAAATAAATGTAAAGTAGTGACATGATGTTAAATAAATAAAAATTTAGGAACTAAAGTGAAATTTGCAGCTAATTAAATAGAAGATTAAAAAAAGAGAGAAAAGAAGAGTTAATTAAAGTGGTAAGGTAAAAAATGGACTAAATTGAAAGAAAATGAAAGTTCAGGATTAAATAGAAATAAAAAAAATTTAATTGAGAAAAATTGGGTAAATTTAATGCAGATATTAATTTGTGAATTAAGGGTAAATAATAATAAAGCATTGATAAAAAAAATAATATATTAAAGAGAAAATTTAAATAGTATAGCAAATATACTATTGCATGTATGTATAAAAACATAAGTCAATGGAAATTTTTAGATTAGTAATTACTACTAGCCATATTAATACTCAACACATAGTTATTTGACTGCGTGCAAATAGTAGCGGAAAATACAAGAGCAAGCATACAAATTTTGAGAGCTGACGGAAGAATAAATAATAGTAAGTATCAAGAATGATATATATATATATATATATATATATATATATATATATATATATATATGGAGTTGTAGGAACAAAACTACGTATTTGTTATGATAAAGAATAATTATGAATCATTATATGTGTAAAGAACGGAACGTTGATATGTGGTTCAATGAAGACTATTTTGTATTATATGTATTTTGTTCTGCTTGAAATTGAGATGTTGATTGTTTGCAGTGCAGGTGAGGTAGTTAATTTATAGCCATTATGCTACCGAAATTTTTGAAAAATAAAAAGGATTAATTAAGTGCTAATAATATTATGGTCATTAAATTAAATTAAGAAAAGTTTTTTTGGCACACATCGACTATAATCATATTAACCCACGTAATGTACGTATAAATTAATTATTATAAGAATGTCACAGTTTTAGTGGTATCAGAGTGTGGTTTAGGCAGTTTTAAAATCGAAGTAAGAATTAAGTGAATGGATTATATGTATATACATGCTAATGGATGGATGAAATGTGTAATAAATCTAACATATACTTGCTCATTTCCTTGTTTTATAGTGAACAATGACATCCCAACAAGGTCAAGGTGTTGGGGACGGTGAGAGTGAAGCGTCAATTAGTGCTGGGCAAGTTGAAGCCTCGCAACAGAATGTCACTCCACCAATTGCATCACCTCCACCGCCATAGCCAGATTTTTTTAATCTCATGGCTGATTACATTCAACATAGAATGCAAACTGAACAAGCTCAACAACCACAGCCAGCAGCACAGGTACAGCCTCCTGCTCCACCTAAAAAGAAGCCTATTTTGGAGCAGTTGAAAAAATTGGGGGCTAAAGATTTCACATGTGTGATCCATTGACACCTGTGCAAGTTGAAGAATGGTTATTTAAAATAAAAAGGTTATTTAAAATCACTCACAACCTGCCTAAAGAGAAATTTGAAGGTACTGTAGCATTACTTCGGGGTCCTTCATTCATTTGGTGGGATTTAGTACGTAAGCGTACTCTAGGTGAACAGGTGAATTGGGATTTCTTCTTGGCCTAGTTTGAAAAGAAATACATAGGGTTGAAATATAAAGTAGATATGCAAGATGTTTTCTGTAAACTCAAGCAAGGAAATAAGACAGTAGCAGAATATGAGCATGAGTTTGAGTGCCTCAGTGTCTACCTTGATGACTATCAGTTGACAAAGGAGAAATTATGTTGGAGGTTTGAGAGGGGTCTCCATAACAAGATCAGACAGAGAGTGAGTGCACAATAACATCCAAATTTGTCTGCCTTGGTAGAAGCGGCTATTAAAGTGGAAAGTATCCAATCAGATGAGACTAACAGACAAATTCAATTTCAGCAGAGGAGGAAGTCAGGACAGTTCAAGGGTTCAAGTGCTCAGAGTAAGAAGTCTAGAGGACCAGCTCCATCATAGAACTATACATTAGTTGCACCAGGGCGTGGACAAGGAAATGCATTTCGTGGCAATGCCTGAGTCACTTCTATGGGCAGTACACCTAGAGGTAGAGGGGCAGGTATAGTTTAGACTTGTAGCCATTGTGGTAGATCTCACCCAGGAGAGTGCAGATATTTGACTGGTGTCTATTTCAAATGTGGTTCAAAAGATCATTAGGTCAGGGATTGTCCAGTGGCTCAAGCTTCTACGGCTATATCACCAGCACCTGGTATTGGATCTTTACCATCTAGAGGTTGAGATAGGTGAGTAGCCCTTAATCCATCAGCATCTAGACCTTCTACACAACCACTCCAAGGTCAGGGACAAGCTACAGGCCATACATATGCAATGAGAACCAGAGAAGAGGAGGATGCTCCTGATGTGATAGTAGGTAAATTCACACTTATGACTGATTTTGTTTATTCACTTATTGATCCTGGTTGCAGACATTCCTACATAAATACTTATGTTGCATGTAGGAAAGGGTTAAGAGATTCACAATTAGACCAAGACATCCTAGTGAACAATTCTTTAGGAATTTGTGGGAGGTGAACAGGGTGTATAGGAATTGTCCCATTAGTGTGCAAGGTTATGGATTCCTAGCGAACCTAATTGAACTCCCATTCCATGAGTTTTGTGTGATATTAGGGATGGATTGGTAATCTGCCCACCAAGCGACAATGGATTGCAAACAAAAGAGAGTGACACTTAAATCTCCAATGATTGGGAAATCACTATCATGGGTGAAAGAATAGACTTTCTATCATATGTGATTTTAGCTGCAGCTACCAAGAGACTCATAATAAATGGGTGCATTGCTTATTTGTGTTATGCAATGGAAGCTGAAAAGGAAGATCTTAAGATTTCATATGTGCCTATAGTGAAAGATTTACTAGATATCTTTCCTGATGAACTAACAGGCTTGCCACCTGACAGGAAAGTCAAATTCACTATTGATATAGCTCCAAGCATGACACCTATTTCGATTGCAACCTACAGGATGATGCCTACAGAACTTCAAGAATTGAAGATTCAACTACATGAATTGCTTGATAAAGGCTTTATCATACCTACTATTTCCCCATGGGGAGCACCAGTACTCTTTGTAAAGAAGAATGATGGGTCTCTCAGATTATGCATTAACTATAGACAGATGAATAATGTGACAATCAAGAACAAGTATCCCTTTCCATGTATTGAAGACTTATTTAATCAATTGAAGGGAGCAAGTGTGTTCTCAAAGATTAACCTATGATCAGGCTACCATCAATTGAAAGTAAAAGAAGCAGATGTGCTCATGACTGCTTTTCGCACGAGATATGACCACTATGAATTTTTAGTCATGCCATTTGGCCTTACAAATGCCTCAGTTGCTTTCATAGATCTAATGAATATGATCTTTCATCCTTATCTCGACTAGTTCGTGGTGGTATTTATTGATGATATTCTAGTGTATTCAAAGAAGCTAGAAGAACATGACAAATACTTACAAATTGTCTTACATATATTGAGAGAAAAACAGTTGTATGTAAAGTTCAGCAAGTGTGACTTCTGGTTGAATGAGGTATCATTCTTGGGTCATGTAGTTTCAACTAAAGGGATAAAAGTGGATCCAAAGAAAATTGAAGCAATCTTACTGTAATATACGCTAATTTAGACATCGCGTCGCACGTGTCGCGAAATTGACGCATTTGACCGATCGAAGTTTAAATTTGGATTTTTGATCAGAATTAATCAAGTAATGACTAAATTAAATGATATATGCCTAATTAAGTGATTATAAAGTTTAAAGAAGTTGATTTACAGTAAAGTTGATTTACGGTAAAGGATTAAATTGCAAATTTTGATAAGTTTTGGGTCAAATTGCAATTTACCAAAATTTGAAAAATTAATAAGATTAATTGCTAATTAATATATTCATTTTGGGGAAATTTTAAATAGGTTGGCTGGCTACTCAATGAGAAAGAATGAGATTAATGGGTTTTTTAAGCCTAATGTCAAGAATGGTCAAGATGGTGGGCCCCACATAAAGACTTTTGGGTACCCTATTTAATTCTTCCTTTTTTTCTTCTTCTCATTTTCTACTCTCTTTTTCCTCTTCTGCAAATCAGTCTCCATGCCAGCCATTTCTTTTCCTCCATAGCCAATTTTGATTTCTAGAGAGAGAAAGGAAGAGAAGAGGGGGAAAAGATCAAGAGCAAGTGATTTTCATGGTTTATAACTCTTAAAGAAGCTAGAAAGAGCAAGAAAGAGGAAGAAAAATCAAGTTTGGTGGAGAGAGAAAATCTCCAAAATTTTGATCAAGTGAAGAAAAGAGTAAGGTAAGAAGTGATTCTTCTTCTTATTCATCTTTTCTTAAAGGAATTTGAATTTTTGAACTCATCCAAGACTCATATGGAAAGAGAGAGAAATTAGGGTTTTGAGAAAGAATAAGAGAATTTAGGGTCTTAAGAAAATCAGATGATAATAATGATCTATGATGTTGTAGGAGTTCCAAGTGACAAGGAACAAACACTAAGGAGCAAAGGAAAAGAGAAAGCTACCTAGAAGAGTGAAAGAGAAAGATTAAGGTTTGTGCATAACTTAAGGCAATAGCCTATCTATGTTTGAAATAATGCATGTTAGTATGATAATTGATGATTGAAATGTATTAAGGATGACTATGGAATGAAACCATATGTTAGAGATAAAGAATGAGTTTTCTTGTGATTTGTTGAATTAAGTGATGCATGTTAGAGAAGTTAATTATGATTAAGGCATTTATATGTATTAGTCATGATATGTTGAATAAAGGACTCCAGAAATGCATGAGTTGTGTTGTGATATGATTTGGTGTAATTAGAATGAATGAAATGTGAATATGCAGATTTTCTGTCGAAAGTCATAGGCGTGACTATCGGGTCACGGGCATGAACCTGATGGTTCACGGTTGTGACTGATTTGTATCAGGGTTGTGACTTAGGTGTGGAAATGGTACTATTCATTCCAAAAGCGTTCACGGTTTGGAATCACGGACGTGAACTCATTCACGGGCAGGAATGAGTATTCATGACCATGAATGCTTTTGGCACGATTCATTCCAATAGCATTCACGACTTTGGATTATAGGCGTGAAATAATTCACATGCATGAATTGGTAGTCATGGCCATGAATGCTCTGTTTTCAAATAAATTATGAATATGATTATCTATTGTTGTATCTTGTTAAACAAATGAAAAATGCTATCCAATATGTATGAGCATGATTAGATGTTTACAAAATAAGAAAATTGAGATGTTGATACATGAGAATATTGATGTGTCGAAAATTAAGAATGAAGATGATGTTATGAATAATATGAGAATGATGAAATGGATGTAAAATAAAAATTAAATAAAGATATATGATTGATGTGAAAATACAAAGATGCCCATTACTCTACCTGTGGACTAGAATCAGGATAGATGACATGTCATTAAGGGGGTGAACGGTACCGTACTATATGAGATATTACTCGATCAATGTGGCTTAAGATTGGAGAGCGCCATTGATTTGAGATACTCGGTCAATGTGGCTTAAGCGCGGAGAGCGCCATTGACTTGAAAAGCTCTGTGGAGCACATATAAATTGAAGACAAGGTGGCTTAAGCTCGGAGAGCGTCCTTGGTCAGGTTATTCATCTATGATGAATTAATACTCAATCAATGTGGCTTAAGCTCAGAGAGCGCCATTGATTTGAGAAGCTTTGTTGAGCCAAATAGTGGACAGGGTGGCTATAGCTCTGGGAGCGCTCCTGACCCATAACCCGTATCCAGTCAGTCCAAATTTAGAGTGATGTGGGCAAGATAATGAAGCTAAGTCAGAAAATAGAAAAAAAAATGATGATGATATAAGATTGAGATATAGTAATAAAGAGCTTAACAGAGTAACTTACCATCAAAGATAAATGAAAAATTACATTGTATATGTGAGCGTGATATCTATACTTATATGAAATAGGAACTTGTTGATAGGAATAACATGTAGGGATTTTAATGCATAAAATGATACATGTTAATGCTTGTTGCATGATATAGTATATTGCCTTATTTATATGCATCACTAGGCTTAGAGCTTAGCGTGGGAGTTTCTTTCCGCGCAGATATAGAAAGGTAGCTAAAGGTGGTAGATAAAGCAAGCGGTGATTCTATTCAAATTAAAGTAGTCCATCTCGAAATGGTGGGTCACAAATTTTTGAACTCTTGTATTTTGTTTTCTGCATTATATATACTTATAAGTTGTAAATTAGTTTTCAAAGTTTGTTAATTAGTAAATTGGTATTTATAAATACTATTTTATGTAAATAAAATGTACATTATTTATATTATGAAGAAGAAAAATATAGCGATTTAATGAAGACAGGCAGTAGCGCCCTTGCATCCAGGAACGTGCGGTTTGGGTGAGTGATTACTACACTTACAGTGGAGAATACCTAAGATTGATACAGAAGTTAGAAGTTTCTTAGGTTTGACTGGGTATTATAGGAGATTTGTAAAAGGTTTTTGCACCGTAACAGCATCGCTCACTCAACTGTTACAAAAGCATATCAAGTTTGAGTGGACAGATAAATGTTAAGGAAGCTTTGAGAAGCTTTAAAACATGTTGACCGACGCCCCAGTGTTCACTCAACCAAAATCTGGTAAAGATTTTGTGATTTACAATGATGCCTCTAAGAATGGGTTAGGCTGTGTATTGATGCAGAAAGGTAAAGTGATTGCATATGCTTCTCGACAACTCAAGACTCATAAGAAGAATTATCCTACTCACAATCTTGAGCTTGCAGCAATTGTACTCGCCTTGAACATTTTGAGACTAATTCTTTATGGTGAGAAATATTACATTTACACAGATCACAAAAGTTTGAAATATTTGCTCACATAGAAGGAATTTAATTTGAGACAAAGGCATTGGCTTTAATTGATAAAAGACTATGACTATTTAATTGATTATCATCTAGGAAAGGCGAATGTACTAGTTGATGCACTTAGTAGAAATTTTATGGCAGCCCTACAGATGATGAATGTCATATTGGATATGGCATAAGATGGAGTGATAATAGCGGAAATGCAAGTAAAACCAGACTTCCTTCATGTAACATCATACCTTATGCATTTCAGTAAAACCTATCCTTATGTCAATTAATCACATATGGCATACTAACAAGACATAAGGTCCTGTTAACAGTGATAGTAAATTTTTTTTCTTCATGTCCTATAATATTATTCAATAACTTTTCTAGTCAACATTAAGGTTTCCACCACAATATAATATATTACATCTATTAAAACTTAAACTTTACATCTGAATGATTATAGATTGCTTCCATTTATACATTTCAAAACTAATATAGAGTGACTATACATGTTCAAACGTATAAGTCCAAAATACAGATGACATGTTTTCATGCTCCTGTGGAATGCAAGGAGAGAGAGTGATGAGGCTCAGCCAGTGACCTATGTTTCATGTCTTATATATACTACTCAAAATAAGCTATTACTTTCCTTTACATGAAAAATGATGCAAATTTATGAGTTGCGGCTCAGTGAGAATAATCATCAAATGAGCTCTAAAGTACCAAACAACTCATAATAATAAATCACCACCCATTATATGTAATGTATTCAATTCCATTCACCATTGTCATATAGATATTAGTAAAATTGAAACATATAATCATTACTCTTTATGTATGCCAATGGTTTGCTTATTTCATTTTGTTGTGACCAAGTTAAATAGACATTGCCTCGGGTTTCCATGGGAACATTTGCATTTGCTAGCTAGCTTGATCATTTGTTTCATTTGCACATTTTTTGGCCTATAGGCCTCTTCTTTTGGAATCACAATATCGATTAACTAGTCACAACGCCTTTTCAGTCCATATGCATATGCATTTGTAACTAAGAATTCATCAACCATTACATCTTTATCACATATACCATACATATATCACATATATACCACATATGTCATGCATATACTTCACATATACTATACATAAACCATGTATATATCATGTATACCAAACATATATCTCAAATATACCATACATTTACCACTTATATATCACAAATTATCCATTGGCTCATTAACAAATTCAAATCATGAAAATCATACACATCACATAGTAAGCAATATTCATATGCACTAAAGAAATTGTTTGATAACTATACTCACCTTTGCCCTTTGCTTCTGACCCTTAACTTATTGTTTATATCCTTTTTGTGGGTCTTAAATATGTTGTGAGCCTATATGAAAATATAATTGATTAATTTATGACTAGAGAAACTGAATGTGGGCTTAAACAAATTAATGTACATAGTTCATATATATATATATATATATATAGTTAGGGTTTTTCATATGGGGCAGTGTAACCTTATGAGATTGATTAGCCAATAACTTTTTTCTAGAATTGTCCAATTTATGTGATTCTTATTTCTAATTAAATTTAACATATAATTATATGATATAATCAAATTTCAGAGAAATTGGAGCATTGTACAAGTTTTGGTGGAATCTCCAATTGTGTTCTTTTTTCTGCCCTATTTTCAGCCTTTTGGCAGTTTTAGGATACCAATTTTGGTCCTTCATATCTTACATTATACAAGTGATATTATAGTTAAAATTTACAATCATTTATATAGGTTAAAATAAAAATTTTTTTATGCTTACAACTTTTATTAATTATTTCTCTAAGGTCCTCAAATTATAAGCAATATTTCACTGGTCTAGAACAGAGTTGGCTTTCGGACTAGTATGACTTGTGAAGACTATACATCACTTTATACATGATATATTAAGATGATATTTATACCAAAGTTTAGCTAAGATATAAAACTTTTAACTTTCAGGTTTTGATAAAATATAGATTCTATCTATAAGGGGCTTAAAATGACCGAACAAACCTCTAGAGTGAAGATTACTTACCAAAAATGAACTTGAAAGGGATGAATTTTCTGCAAAACTTAAGTAAAATAAGGAAGAAAAGAAGGCTGAAATGCTGGAAGAATAAGGAGAAATGCAATTGGAGTGAGGGAGGTAGAATAGTGAGGAGGAAGATAAGGTTCACCTCCCACCTTGTCACTTTTGTCATCTTCTCCCTTTTGTTTCTTCCTTTCTTTTCTTTTGTTTCTTTTGATTTTTCTTTATTAATTCTATCTAATCATTTTATTCATATAAATTTCAATTTCATGTCATCATCCACTAAATTATAAAATGGACACGTGCAATTCAGTACAATTGCAAAATACTCAAATACGTAGCTATGCGTGTCGTGAACTTGTCCCTATAAAAATATATATGAAATGCACGTGTTCAAGTAAAATATATACAAATTCATATGTCCAAACGAAATGCATATAGAAATGCATATGTGGGAAGTTGAGAAAGTTACAATTCTCCCCTCCTTTTGAAAATTTTTTCCTCAAAATGTAATACCTAAAAGGTGTGGGAATTTCCTTTTCATATTTTCTTATGTTTACCATGTTGCCTCTTCTAATGAATGGTTTGGCCATAATACCTTAACTAAAGGTATTTCTCAATTTCTTAGTTGTTTATCCTTATTTCTAATGATTTCCACTAGTTCTTCAACATAACTTATATCATCTGCTATCTCGATGGCTTGATCTTTAAGTACATGTGTAGGATTTGACATGTACCTTCTAAGCATGCTCACATGAAACACATTATGAATATGAGCCATATCTGGTGGTAAATCCAACCTATACGGTAGTGGACTAACCTCAAGAAATTCATAAGGCCCTATCTACCTGGGGCTTAATTTACCCTTCTTGCCAAATCCAATTACTCCTTTCCATGGAGATGCTCGTAGAAACACCTTCTCACCCAACTCATATTCCATTTCCCTTTTATGCTAATCAGCATAACTTTTCTATCTATCTTGTGTCGTCTTTAACTTATTTTTGACAACATTGATTTTATCCACTGTGTCTTATACTATCTCTGGACATTCTAATGCACGTGCTCCTTCTTCATCCCAAATGATAGAGCTTCTGCACTTTTTGTCATACAATGCCTCATATGGTGTCATCTAGATATTGCTATGATATTGATTGTTGTATGCAAATTCTATCAATGCTATATATTCATCCCAAGCTCCTCTAAATTCCACAGAATATGCCTAAAGAATTTATTCTTATGTCTGTCTAGTCATTTCTGATTGTTCATCAGTCTATGGGTGGAATGCAGTGCTGAAGTTCAATTTTGTTCCCAATGCATCTTATAAACTCACCCAAAAATGTGAAGTAACCTGTGGATCTCTATCATATACAATGGACACTGGAATGCCCTGTAATCTAACTATTTCATTCACATATGATTTTGCCAAACTCTCAAGTGGACACCCCCATCTGATAAGTAGAAAATGTGCTAACTTGATTAATCTGTCAATAATTACTCATACTGCATCATTTTTTCATGGAGTTCTTCGCAATCCATAAACAAAATCCATCGTTATCTTCTCCAATTTCCATTCTAGCACAGGCAATGGATGAAACTTACCAACTATTGTCCAGTGTTCAATCTTAATTTATTGACATGTTAAGCATTTAGAAACATGTTATGTTATGTCTTTCTTCATTCTTGGCCACCAGTAATGGGATCTCAAACTATGATACATCTTGGTCATCCATAGGTGCATTGCATAAGGTGCATTGTGTGCCTCTTTCATTATTTTCTAGTGCAAGTTATCAGTTTGTAACACATATGCACGACTTCAACATCAGTGTATCATCCTGCAAATAAAAATCTATATTGTTTCCCTGCTTTATCATCTCAATTTTCTCACACAATGGAGGATCACTACCTTATGCTTCTTTGATCCTCTCCTTTAATATAGGTTTGACTTGAAAATGAGCAATCAGTGATCCTCCATCATGCATATTTAATTCAACATTCACATATCATAATTGAATCAAATATGAAAAAGATGATGCTTGCAAGTGAGCTACACTGCTACCGAACTTCCTGCTTAATGCATCTGCTGCTACATTGGTTTTTCCTGGATGATATTCAATTGTACAGTCATAATCCTCCAATAGCTCTAACCATTGCCTATGTCTCATATTTAACTCTTTCTGTGTTAGCAAGTAACCCACACTTTTATGGTCTGTAAAGATTTGGAATGTCTCACCATACAAATAATACCTCCAAATCTTTAATGCAAATACAACAACAATCAATTCCAAATCATGCACTGGATATGAGATCTCATGTGGTTTCAATTGTCTGGATACATAAGCTATCACCTTACCATGTTGCATCAACACACATCCTAAGCCCTGGTGAGAAGCATCGCTATATAATGTAAATTCGTTTGTACCCATAGGAATAGCTAACACTTGTGCTGAGGTTAATCTCTGCTTTAGCTTCTCAAAACTCCTTGGGCATTTATGGAGCCCATTTGAAAGGCACATTCTTTCTTAGTAATTTAGTCAAAAGGCTAGCAATTAAGGAAAATCCATCAACAAATCTGCAGTAGTATCCGGCTAAGCCCAGAAAACTACGCACTTCTAAAATATTTTTAGGAGCTTCCCAATTTACCATGACCTTTATTTTCTTTGGGTCTACCTCTATGCCTTTGCCTGATACCACATGTCCAAGAAACACTAAATGATCTAACCGAAACTCGCATTTACTTAGTTTAGCATACATTTGTTTCTCCTTCAAAATTTGCAACACAATTTTTAAATGTTGTTCATGTTCTCCGCTATTATTTGAGTACACTAATATGTCATTAATAAATATTATCACAAACTCGTCCATATATGGTTGATTATTCATTAATTCCATTAATGCAGCTGGAGCATTAGTCAACTCAAATGACATTACTAAGAATTTATAATGCCTAAACCTGGTTCGAAAGACAGCCTTCGAGACATCTACCTCTGCTACCCTTAGCTGGTAATAGCCTAATTTCAAGTCAATTTTGGAGAATACCTGGGCTCCCTACAATTGGTCAAAAAAATAATCTATTCTAGGCAATGGATATTTGTTCTTGACTGTCATTTTCTTCAATTGCCTGTAATTAATGCACAATCTCATTGTTCCATTTTTCTTTTTAACAAATAATACTGGAGCTCCCTATGGTGATACACTTGGTCTAATATACCCTTTATCAAGCAATTCCTACAATTGGGTTTTCAATTCTATACGGTGACATTGATATTGGCATTGTCCTTGGTACTAGTTCAATAGTGAATTATATCTCTCTATCATGTGGTAACCCAGGTAGATCATCTGGAAATACATCAGAAAATTCTCTCACCACCAATATATTTTCAAATAAGCTATTAGTGGTTCTAGTATCAATCACATATGCCAAATATGTTTCACATCCTCCTTTGATCATCCAGAAAGATTTTACAGTTGAGATTAAACATGTAGGCACAAGTTTTCTTTCACTTAGAAGCATAACCCTTGGCAGGTTCGGTGATTCCAAAATTACTTCCTTAGTAAAGCAATTTACTATTTCATGATGTTTAGTTAACCAGTCCATTCCCAGTATCACATCAAATTCATATAGTGACAATAAGATCATATCAGCTATTAATCCAATTTTATCAATGCATATCAAGCAATCACGACATATATTATTTACTGTGGGGTTTTGAAGAATGAACTACATTCATAAACGCAGTGGAAAAATAAAATTACCAAAATCCAAAATAAAAGATCATACTTGTGTCATTAAAACTAATTTATATAAATATAGAGATTAGAAATTATACCATGTAATTTCTTATTTGTTATTCAATTCTTCAGTTTGTTGGTTGTATCAAACCACAACAATCCACCCAAGGATGTCTCTAATGATAATCCACATGAAAAATAAAGAAGAAACTATCAAAACAAATGGTTTGAACAAATTCAAAGTGAAGAGAATTTTATCGTCTTAAAAATATTTTTTTCACAAAAAAATATTTTCATGTCTATTTTCTAGTCATTTGATGTCTTTTCTATTTGAATCAAATCCAAAGAAAAGATCAAAAGTCAAAAATAAAGAAAAGGGAATAGAATGAATAGTGAATGTGCTTAATGGCCAGATTGGCCAATGGAAAGCACCAATACGCATGTTGGGCCTGCTGTGGGCTGCTGCTGGGCAGCCCAGCTGGCCCACTAGGCAAGCTAGTAGCCTATCTAGCCCGCGCGGGCCAACACGAGCACATGACCCTCTTGAATGATTTTTTCGTGCGATCCATCCTGAAATAATTCTCTCATATTTTGGATCCCATCTAAAACCATTTTACTCATTCTCCATATCTTCAATGAGTGTGACCCATTAGATTCCCGGTTATGTTGGCCAATTAAATTAACAATTAATTTGAGCAAGTCATGAGCGGTATCTAGCAACACATCATAACCCCCAATTGATTGGAAAATTAGTGGTTTGACTACGAACCTTTCCATAGACAAATTCCATGCACTTATTCCTTTCACCATTCTATACCCCACTTGGTTCAAAGTATGGACATGTGTCAACTCCCACTAGACTGACTATGTCACGTCTAGTCCAAATAATATTAGTTTTTATCCCTAAGGCTCATTATTCTATTAGATATGTCATTGAAAAATATTTTATGATATTTCCACTTCAGCCAGAGATTCCCGAGTAATGACCATGACAAGAGGCCGTGGGTATACACTTATTCTATCAGGAGTGGTGAATCCTTTATTGGTTACCCAATTACCTTCGAATACCTCAAGCTGTATCCAATTACCACCCTGTGAGTAACCTCCCTGAGGCAACAAGGAATTGTGTCAAAATACAGAATCAGTATCCAAGAGATCCTTGAGTACCTCAAGTCTAAGGATACTTACACCATTGCTATGATGAGATTATCATTGACATTTGAATAGATTATCCATATGATTGTCTCATAGCTGGTCTTCTAATGTACTTAGCTACACTTAACAAGCATCCACATGTTAACTCTAAACATCTCATGTTTGCAGATTATGAGATCTAATACTCGATCCAATCAATGAGTGTAACATGTGCTAGTATATCTGGATTAACAATGTCCCATTCATTAATCCTATGACTAGGGATAATTTTGATACTAACATAATTACACATGATAAGAATCTAAATATCATGAGCTCATCATGATTTCCTTCATGTTATGTTATGTATTAAGGACTTCATTAATTGATTTAAGATAACTATCAATTCATATATCAAATCAATATCAAATTAATGAAAAATCATTTTATTAATCAACTAAATTTGTACAATAAGTACTAAAGGTGATTGCTTTTAGAACACTCCTCTAACATTTACAACTACTCTTGTTCCTAGTAGAGTAGTCACATTTATGTCAATCCCTAAATGCTCATGCTTTTGATGCAATTTGGATGCCATATGCAATTGTATAAATGAATGTGTGGAATCAGGGTCAATCAATGTATATCCTAATATATCAAATATATAAATATTACCATTGACAACTTCCAGAGCATCAATGTCTCCTACCTAGTTATGGAAAATATTATAGCCTATGTAGGGGGTCTAGAACTTTGACCTTCAGATCTAGTCAATCCTCTGCCTCCTATACTAGTTCTACCTCTACCTCTGCCTTTACCCTATGTCCCACTAGTAGTGTTAACCCTTGTTGCCTCAATTGTTGTCTCTGACACTCCTCAACCTTTGCTGGTCTCTACTAATTTGCCTTTTTCTGGACAGTCTCTATACATCTGCTCCAATGACCCACAAAATAACATGCTCCTATGCTCGTATGTTGTGCACCACAATGAGTACATGTAGTCCTATGTTCTGCATATTGGCTCTGTCCTCTGCTTGGATAAAAAAAAGTCATGGCACGACCTCTGGAGCTCAATTATCCACCTCTGTTGCCAGATTATGCTGGCACGTATCTTTCTCTCTTTCTCTGCCTTATGCTAGACTCTCCAAGAAACTCTCGTGCTGCCTTTTTAAATTGTTGTTCTCCAGTTTTTTTCATTAAACTTTAAGCTCTAATTGTTGCAGCTCTGAGTCTAGTATAACTGTCTAGATCAGTAGTTGTGATTCTATTTTTAATATCATATTTGAGACCCTTCTCAAGTTTATTACATTTGTCTCTTTCAGTAGAAACCATGAAAATGATATAGTGGGAAAGTTTCTTACATTTGCCTCTGAGCAGAGTGGAAATAACATAAAAATAGTTTTCAATGACATATCTAACAGAGTAATGAGCCTGAGAGACAAGAAGTAACATTACTTAGGTTAGATGTGACTTAGTTAGTCTAGTGGGAGTTGACACATGTATATACTCTGAACCAAGTGGGGTATAGAATGGTAAAAGGAATAATTGCACGAAAATTATCTATGAAAAAGTTTATAGTCAAACCATTGACTTTATGATCAATTGGGGTTCATGTTGTGTTGTTGGATACGACTCATGACTTGCTTAACAAATTCAAAGCTAACACTTTAAAATTTGTTAAAACCATTCCTCTTGTTAGTTTCTTATTCATTCTTCGCATGAATTATCATTAGAGACATCCTAGTGTGAATTGTTGTGGTTTTCTACAACCCAACAAGGTGAATTTGAATAACAAATCAAGAAATTACAAGTATAATTTCTAACCTCTATGTTTGATAAATTAGTTTTAATGGCACAAGCATAATCTTTTGTTTTGAGTTTTGAAAATTTTATTTTTCTATTGCATTTATGGATGAGATTCACCTTTAAAACTCTACACTTACAAGTATTTTAATCCCAACCAAACTCACTCAAATACACTCTTGAGTAATTGCTTAATAGAATTAAACACTCAAACTCAAGATCACTTGAGATTTACAAAATCGAAATGAGAATAAGATGAAATAGTACAAATAATTAATGCATAAACTCTCAAAGATGATTTCTAAAGAATTTCTTAATGTAATTAAGCTTTTGTTGCTTTAATTGAGATGATCTTTGAGGAAAATAACATATTTATGTAGCTCCTTTGAAATCTAGTCATTAAGGTTATATTAATTCAAAAACTAGTTGCTTAACCACTTTGAAACTTGCTGTAACAATCATATTTCTAGGTCTTCAAAAGCGTGACATGGTCCTTCAAGAGTGTGAATTATTTTGCTTTTCAAAATTCAACTTTTGCAGCTCGATATTCATAGACATGAATAGTAAGTTCACTGACGTGAATAGTTTCTTCCAAATCTTGAATGAAGTCATGAAACAAGCCGTGAATAATTATAAGGCATGACACACTAGTTATGAGTGTAAATAATGTCTTGACTATTTAATGTGTTGAATTTTTAAAATTTTTGGCGTTTCAACTTCTTGGTAGGCATGACAATGGGCTTTACTAATGTTTTGAAAAATTGTTTCGAGTTTTAAAAATTTTTATTTTTCTGTTGAGTTTATGGATGAGTTTCACCTTCAAAACCCTACACTTACAAGTATTTTAATCCCAACCATAATAACTCAAATACACTCTTAAGTAATTGCTTAATAAAATCAAACATTCGAACTCAAGATCACTTGAGTTTTACAAAATTGAAATGAGAACAAGATGAAATAGTACAAAGAATTAATGCATGAACTCTCAAAGATGATTTCTAAAGAATTTCTCAATGTAATGAAGCTCTTGTTTCTCTAATTGATGAACTTCTTTGAGAAAAATGAGATATTTATGTAGCTCCTTTGAAATATAGTCGTTAGGGTTATATTAACTCAAAAACTAATCACTCAACCATTTTGAAACATGATGCAATAATCATATTTCTAGGTCTTCACAAGATATGGTCCTTCACGAGTGTGAATTGTTTTCTTTTCAAATTCAACTTTTGCAACTCGATATTCACGGGCATGAATAGTAAGTTCACTGACATGAATAGTTTCTTCCAAACCGTGAATAAAGTCGTGAAACAAGCTGTGAATAATTCTAAGGCATGACACACTACTTACGGGCATCAATAATGTCTTGACTATTTAGTGTGTTGAATTTTTTAATTTTTTGGTGCTTCAACTTATTGGCTGGCATAATAATGGGCTTTACTAATGTGAACAACTTTTGTTTTTGCAAATATTAACTTTAATTCACTTGATTACTTTGACTTTGATTATTCAATTAATATTTACCCTGATTAATCAGTTAAAATGCAAAGTATAGTTAAATTCTTGATTGCTTAATTTTATCATCAAAATTTATGAGAACAACACTCAAGGTTCAACTATATATATATATAGAATTATAATTATACTCCTATTCAGTAGTCACATATATTGTTTATATATTAATTTAGTGTTACAAAAATACATATATATCATATATAATTAATATGAAAAATTATTTAGAATCTAATTAATAAACATGCTAAAAAAAAAAGATGTTAAGTGAATTTTTTTATTTTTCATGATGTCAAGGTTCGAATCTCATTTCTTACATTTTGTTTATCATTTATATATATTTTTTAAAGTTTTCGAAATTTAACATAGTTTTAAAATATTCAAATTCTCGATTAAATCAGGTTCAGATTTGATCCTAAATTTTTATTGGAGTTCAGTTTCTAATCAGTATTTTGATCTGACCATAAATTATCAAATATAGTAACTATTTTATAAAATTAGTGACCGGTCGTTATTTATAATGATTTAGTGATGACTAATGGCGAGGTAAATTAGTATCTTAACATTTAAAATTATAATTTTTTTTTTTTACTAAATTTGCTTGTTTAAATTGCTTGCATTTGAGTAATGGCGGAGCCAAGTGGTAGACATGGGGGAATTGCCCCTTTAGCCTTTTTTTTGTTTTTAGAATTTTTGCCCCTTAATTCTCTTGAATGGTTTTTGTTTGTTTTTTTTAGTATGTAAAAGTTATTTTTTTATGAAACAGTAAAAAATTTAGTCCCCTTAATATTATATTCTGACTCTGCCCCTTCATTTGAGTTGTTATTAGTAAATCATCAATATCTATTGGTCCTTGAATAACACTAGAAGTAGTTTAGATAAACAAATAATTATAGTCATTATAAAAATGATAGATACATTTTAGTATACTTCTAAGACATCACATTTAATATTGATATTAATAATAATTGAACAATTTTAATTTTAATTTTAATTTCATCATTAAATTTTTTTTTTTAATAAAAGATCGTATTGGATATTCAAATTTGATATATAGTTACTACACCAGCAGTATTAAATTAAATTTTATTAGTTAAATGAATGAAATTTTAAATTTGATTGAAGGATTAAGTTATTGAATTCCACTGATTGGATACTGAATCATTACAAAAAGTAAATGCCCCATCTTTCACTTGATTGTGCCGTCACCCCACTTTGAATTAATTCATTCATTCATTATAACAAAGTCACCATTTTTTCGAATCCGTTAAAAGATTCCTCAATTACAGGAAGATCTAGTTTGCAGTTTCGCCAAGAACAAACTCAACTACAGGAAGATTGACAGCGGTTGGTACATGAAATTATCCATCAACCAAGTCTAGCAAGTAAAATACAGCAAAATAGAAAGCAAAAACACAAAAGGAACAACTAAAAATAAACCAAAATTACTTGTGAAGTCCTTGAGAAGTTGCAGCTAAAGCACAGTCCATTGGCTGAAATCCAATTCTCTCATTCTCCAAATCATAAAAAACCTCAAGATTTTGCTGTTGGAAGCTCCCAAACACTCCAGCCGGTCCATAGTCTCCATCATCCATGCTTTGGAACAGCAAACACTTTACCACAGTTGAATTACTTGGAGCACTCATTGCATAGAAATTATTTGATTGGGGCAAAGTAACACTCACATTGTTCAAAAAATGGAAAGTTATTGAAGGGAAGAGATCATTATCTTCATTTGATAAACTATTGTTTGAACATGGAACCTTGTAACAAAGATCAAACCCACTTCTCATTTCAACTTCAGTGGCTCTAGGATAAGTAATCTCTGACTTAAGAATGGAAAGAAGCTCCGAATAGAACGGTTCGGGTAAGTGGGTATAAGTGGTTCCTGAATCAATCAACATTCCCCCATTACCTTGTGAATCAAATTCCCTTAAGGTTAAGGGTACTTGAGTTACACTAATATTGCCTATTGTTATAGATTCTAAACCAATGTAGTAGTAATTAGGGTAGACAGGGCTCATCAACATTGAGGTGAATTGCATATTATTATCTTGTGAGGAGGATAGTGCTATATCTCCTATAACTAATGGGCTTGAATAATTAGGGTTGTTTGAGTATTTGAAGGCCAAGAAGCAATGGGAGAATCCCTTTTTGAGGAGCCCTAACTGTGATGGGAAAGAAAGCGAACCCCTACCAAATCCTGCGATCCCAGTAGGCTCATGATATGTAGAACTAACACACCCGAAACAGAAATTTTGAATGTCTCTAGTCACACCCTGTTGACCATTTTCATGAATTCTAAGCGTATCTCTTGTTAGTGTCCCAATTATAACTCCCCCCGCCCCATAAGTGTATGCAAATGAAGGGCATGGCCTTGGGCAGGTGGCCTTAATAAGGGTGCTAAGTGAGCAACCAGCCATAGTGCAGGGATCAAAAGAGTTGTCAGAACTATGAATGTCAGTGCAATAAGAGCTACCACAAGAATCTCTATAAGATGTTGAAGAATGAGAAGGTGAAAAAGCAGGCATTAGCTTACTGTTTCTATAATCATCGCAATCGATGCAGTCGAAAGATAGATTACCACAAGGAACCCAAGTCAAATCACTTCCAGTATCCATGTAGACTTGAATGATTTGTGGGGGTGTACCTATATTTAGAGATATTAAATAACCATCTCTTACTTCCCTTAATGGCTCCATCATGCTCGTGATCTCTACATGTGCAGGCCTTTTTCTTGAGTATGTGGAAGCTTTTGGAAGAGGAAGAGATGTCCATGAATAAGTAAGACCCAGAATTAGATTATTAGGGTTTCTTTCTTTAGCTAGGGATTGTTTAGTGTTGAAAAGTGGATGCAGTAGGAGGAAAAAGACAAATGTGGTAATTTTATGGAGTGTTGCCATTCAAGCCTATATGTATTTTGTTTGGAGTACTAGATTTGGGATAGGGACATCTATTTATACAAGATAACAAACGAGAGAAGTATTTTTTTTTTAGGAATCCAAATAAGATTCAAACAAGAAACTTTATTGTTGCAGCCAGTGTTATTGAAATCAAACCGAATCAAATGGTCATATTCGAAAATCAGGAATTGGCCTTTAGTCCAATTTGGTTCAAAGACAAAACCAGTCAAAACAAAAATTAGCATGAATAATCTTATTAATATAGATAGTTACCTTGTTATTTTGATCTTCCTTTTAAATGAATCAAATAATCAAACCATATTTCCTTTTAAAAATGTTATTTTCAAAATCTCTCTTATTTTCACAGACACACATACATATTCAAGAATAATATAATTAATCTTCTTTAATTATTGAAGAAAATAACATAAAAAATAAATATTCTAAATTTTTAAATATATCCTTTTGTTTTTACATTTTTCTATAAAATTACTCACAGTATTCCAATTTTTTATAAATATTTGACTATTTATAAAATTCAAAAACCGATCATACCTGTAAAACTTTGTTCTAATTATGAATCCAATTTAATATTTGATTCGATTTCGATAACATTACCTACCGCTAGTATGGTACTTTAAGCTAAAAAAATTTCTATTATTATTATTATTATAATTGCATAAATTTTGCTCGTCATTTTCCAATTTGTAACTTATGTAAATTACTATTTCTCACCTTAAATGTATAAAAAAAATCATTTAACTTGTTATAATAGATTTTGCAAGTTAAAATATTAATTAGACACTATAGCACTGTTAAAGAGAATCTCACATTAGAAGTTTAAGGGATACAAGAAGAGTTTATAATTGTGTTGTAATTAATTTTAAGTTGGTTTAAGTCATTTTGAAGCAATTGTAAATCCACAAATATCAAGTCCAACTATATAAGTTCATTTAATTATATTATATCAGAGTCATGAGAAAATTAATCGTTGTATAACCGTGAAAAATTTGTGGCTCAATAAATGAGAAAAAAAATTCAAATACATAAAAATATTATATTAAACAAGTGACAACTAAGCAAAGGGTCCATTTGAGGTTTAGTTTGGGAAATGAGTTTTTGGAGAAAAAAATTTATTTTTAATTTTTTTGAGTTTTAAAAACTGTTTTTTTTAGAGAATCAGTCAAATAAATTTTTTTTTTATAAATAGATATTTTTTTCATAAAGAGATTTGAGAAAACCATTTTATAAAAAAAAAATTTAAAAATCAGTCAATTAAATTATAGAAATTCTAAATATATTTTTTTGACAACTAATATTCATCCCAAACACTCCCAAAACTAGGTATACTTGAACGAAATGTTAAGGCAATGAAAAGGAATGGCAAACAATTCCTTGAATGGAAAAAACATGGAGTAATTAAACCTCAAAATATAATCATAACTATAAACCTAAACTGAAGTGCGCATGCGTTCTGTATATACTGCGATTTGTACTTTGAAGCATTATAAAATTCTCTTATCTACTACCTTGTATGTATTATATTAAAGAAAAGTACCTATGAAGAGAATAATATGTTTCATTTTCATGTGCGCACCTAGGAAATTTTGTTCACACGTGGAGATGGGAATATTATGCCATAATTCTTAATTAAGATTATGCAAATTTGCATGTAAACTATTTTGTAAAATATCCATTACGATGGAACCTTTATCAATCACGGTATTAAAAGTCGGATCTGATCTGATGATCAGATTTATGGACCAATTAATAATTCGATTCGGTTCATATAAAAAAAAATTAATGTAAATTGGACAAATCCAATTGATCCAGTGGTTCAATCAGTAAACTTCTCATTATGATCTTATTCAATTCGATTCTACACAAGACATATTAGGGTAGTGAATAAGTGAATTCAAAATGAATTTTTGTATTAATTTTATTACTTGTATTGGGTTTGGTAGAGTTTGGTTATAGGTATCAGAGTAATAATTATGCTAAACAGATAATAAGTAATATGCAGGGAGTACTCTCTCTATATATAATTAAATTTTATTTTTTATTGTGTTTTAATGAACTTTTAATTGCATACTAATTTATCGAGATACGTGTTTGATTGAGTGTTATATGAAGTTAATTTGAGTTTTAAAGTCTTATTATATTTTTATTCATTTTTTAAAAGATAATTGTTAAATAAATGTTTAAATGAGAATTTGGTAATTTAGAGTAATACTA
Source organism: Triadica sebifera (assembly GCA_023653625.1). Lineage (NCBI taxonomy): Eukaryota > Viridiplantae > Streptophyta > Magnoliopsida > Malpighiales > Euphorbiaceae > Triadica > Triadica sebifera. The sequence goes on along the minus strand of CM042903.1, from coordinate 9,843,158 downwards.
ATAAAATTTAGAATAAATACATATAATATAAAAATAATTTTAAACGGTTTTGGACTGATTGGAATTTAATAGGACATTTTGTGCAAGTATATCCTTTATTATTGTTAATTAAAAATATTAATTTTCCTTAGTGACATCCAACTAGTTCCATTATATAATGTCTCATCCAGTGGGCAATATGGACACGCTCTTAACTATAACCCTTTAAAAGGTGATTGCGCCGCATATATATCTACACACACACAAAATTACACATGGAATTGAGTTAGTGGTAATCATGTTAATTTGCTGGAAAAGGCCTGAATAATTATGATAGAACAGAGATTAATTAATTAATTAATTAGTGCAGTTATCGTCGGACCAAATCCATCTTATAAGTATTAATTGCATACATGGACATGACACAGCAACATAACTGGCAGATTAACGTCAACTCATCAAACGGTTATCTGACATGTCAATATTATCACATGGGAGTCCTATTTCTACACACTACTACCAACATTTATCTATTTATTTTATATAATATCAAAGTACAAATATATTACAAAGTTAGAATCAGTGAAATATGTACTTAATTGAGTCTTTAGTTAAATTAAGATATTGGAAGATGACAACGATAATTAATTTGTCTCAGCTGTACATACACGATTTCGCCATATTCTGGTCATCAGCGAATTAGTGTCAGTGATAGGTTATTGAAGGGTATATCTTAACTACCATCACTTGTTCTTTATTTTATATATTTATTAAACTATTTGATTAAAATGCACAAACAGCTTAAAAAAAAGCCTAACATGTTTTTAACTTTTTCTTAGCAATTAGGCTCAAAATATTTGAAATTTTTTCAATTGAAACCCTCTATCTATTTTTAATTAAAGATAGACTAAATTCTAATATGATATTTGGTTATATGGTTAATTAATCCCATATAGCACCACAACTGCTCAAAGCTATTAAAGATTTACAATTTATGGTGACTTTTCTTTTAGTTAATCTGTAACTTCCGTTAGTTTAGACTTCGAGTCGGATACTCATCCTAATATCAGATACGTTGAACAGATTGAAATCTAAATTTTGACTAATAAAATGAAAAATAAAAATAAAAACCACATTTTGGAATTTAATTGAAATAAATTGGAAATTTAGGATTTAATTGGAGGACAATGAAATTAAATTAGGAATTAAATCGAAATAATTTAAGAAATTCAATAGAAGTTAATAAAACTAGGTTAAATGATTAAATAAACATGTATTATTTAGTAAATCACAGTATAACATATGATACAGTTATGGTAAATCATGGTAGGAAACATAACATCGTTTGACTTCGTCATTTTATGGTAGGGTGAGGTAGTGTTATAAAATCTATTCGAAATTTTCCAATAAATATATTATATTATTATTGGTACATACTGTAGCGCCTTCTCATCGAATCAGGATTAATCCAACTAAATGAATGAGTATCACATGTACTTATTACAGAAAATCTATGAAAATAAAAACGTTTTCTTTTGTTTAGAAAACTATAGTCATATAGACTCCTTTGCATATAAAACTTATTAAGCCATATACATCAAATGCATAAAAGAAACTTTTTGATCCAAAGAGATCACTACCATCATATATATATAAAAATACCAGCAATCTTAACTAGCATCAAATGCATAAGAGAAAGTTGTTGATCCAAAGAAATCTCTACCCCTTGAAGACCAACTCAGCAATAGGATTAATGAGACGGGATATTGTTAATTTGGATAGAGTAATACATGTTATACTTCTTGATTGGTTCAAACATTAGATCTTATAATATGTAAACATGAGATGTTTAGAGTTAACATATGAATGCTTGCTAAATATAGTTAAGCACATTGGATGGTCTGTTATGAGACAATTATATGGATAATCTATTCAAATGTCAATGATAGTCTTATCGTAATAATAATGCAAATATCCTTAGACTTGAGGTACTTAAGGATATTTTGGATATTGATTCCATATTTTGATATTATTCCTTGTTGCCTTAGAGAAGTTACTCATAGGGTAGTGATTGGGTAAAATTTTAAGTATTCGAAGATGATTAAGTAACCAATAAAAGATTTATCACTCATAATAGAAGGAGTGTATACCCATGGCCTCTTATCGGAGTCATTACTCGGGAATCTCTGGCGAAAGTGGAAATATCTTAAAAATAGCCTTGAATAACATATCTAATAAAGTAATGGGTCTCAGGGACAAGAACCAACATTACTTCGGCTAGATGTGATGTAGTCAATCTAATGGGAGTTGACACATGTCTATACTCTGAACAAAGTGGGGTATAAAATGGTGAAAGACTTAATTGCACTGAAATTGTCTGTGAAAAGGTTTGTAGTCAAACCACTACTTTGTAATCAATTGGGGGTTATGATATATTGTTAAATGCTGCTTATGACTTACTTAGATTAATTGTTAATTTAAGTAGCCAATATAATTGAAAATCTAATGGGTCACACGCATTAGAAATGTGAAGAATGAGTAAAATGGTTTTGGATGAGATTCAAAAATATAATGGATCGAATCGCGATGAGATTGTACGCAAAAATCAGTTCAAGAGGTGGGGTCATAGGCCCGCGATTGTTGAGTTTCGAAGGTGAATCTCATTCATAAATGTAGCGAAAAATTAAAATTTTCAAAATCCAAAACAATGATCTTACTTGTGTCATTAAAACTAATTCATCAAATCATAAAGATTATAAATTATACTTTGTAATTTCTTAATTTATTTTTTAAATTTTTACCTTGTTGGGTTATAGCAAACTACAATAATCCACACTAGAACGTATCCAATGTTAACCCATGTGAAAATGTGAAAAGGAACTATAAGAGAAATGTTTGAATACACATCAAAGTACTAGAAATGGTATTACTCTATTTGAGAGAATATGAAAAATAATTCTTATTTTTTCTTTTTAAATTTCTTTTTATTTCTGAAAACAGTTTTGAGACTTTTGAATCCTTCAAAAAAATATTTTTACCCCAAAATTAGTCTAGGTACAAAGTACACAAGACAAAAGGAGGGATTTTGGGGTTTATTACCCTAATTGGCGTTAATTGGTCAAGAATGTAAAATTTTGAAGAACAAATCTGTAATACCCTTATAACAATCATTTTATACGTACGCTACGTGAATTAATACAATAATAGCCGATGTATGTCAAATATTTTTCTTAATTTAATTTAATAACCATAATATTATTAGCACTTATTAATCATTTCATTTTTTCAAAAATTTCGGCAACATAACGGCTATAAATTAACTACTCCACTTGTAATTCAAACAATTCACAGTCCATTTTTGGACACAACAATACACATATAATACAATATTGTTCATTCAACTACAAGTTGACATTCTATTCTTTACACATAATAATTTACAAATGTTCTTTATCATAATATGTACAACATTTTATTTCTACAACTTTATATTTAAACATATATATACACACGTCATTTTTGATACTCGTACTATTATTTATTTTTCCTTCAACTCTCATAATTTGTATGTTTGCTCTTACCTTTCCTTCTACTATTTGCACGTAGTCAAATAACCACATGTTGAACATTAATATGCTCAATGATGATTACTAATCTAAAAATTTCAATTGACCTATATTTTCATACATACATACATGCAATAATATTTTTAATATATTATTCAAATTTTCTCTTTAATATATTATTCTTTTTATCAATACTTTATTTTTATTTATCTTTAATTCACTATTTAATATCTTAATTAATTTTAACAATTTTTCTCAACTATTTTTTTCAGTTTACTCCTGAACTTTCAATTTCTTTCAATTTAATTCATTTTCACTTTATTTCTTTAATTAACTATTCCTGTGACATCCCGCCTATATAATAGGAATAATCTCATTACATAAGCGGAATGACACAGACAATCTGAATGAAACTAGCCTAAATTTAAAATTTTTATTTAATAACTAAATTGACATTTTTTTAATATTCGAATATACATATGAATTCAATTATCAAATACATCATCATATTACATAAATATTATACTTCATTATAACTATCAAAATTAATGGCTTTTACCTTACATCTAACTATATAGATATAATACCAAAATACAAAATATATTCTTAACTATATACAAGACATATCTAACAAATCCATATGCATGATAATGAAGAAAATGCAAAAATAATATGCATCCGACCCTCAACCAGTTCTGACGCGTCTCCTCTAGTATAGGCTTGTACTTCCTCTATCAACTTCATAGTTTAGTACTTGCAAGCTCCAGTTCATGTGCGGAAAAAACTCACGCTAAGTCATTTCTAGTTTAGTGGTACATATAAGCATTTAAAATTTTTCATACAGTCACACAAATGTGGGTCATAATAATTATGATATAATTTAAATAAATCATTACATAAAATTTAGAAAATATTATAATAAAATAAAATTTATGTTCTATTATATTATCATTATATTTATATCAAGACATGAATTGCATATATTCAATCATATGTAATATATAAAATATTAAATATTCTATCTCCTCTCATGTTTTCATAACTTATTTTAATTTAATTGATTTTCCTAAAATTATGTTAGTTTAGTTAACTCAAATCTCAATCCATATAAGCATAAATATTTTAATATACAATTACCAAAACTCTATGGTAGATAATTCATAATACAGTTTACAATACTCCAACATACATTATACAGGGACAACCACATGATTATACAATATTACCAAATTCATTGATAATATATATATATATATATAACTCAATTATAAATTTAACTTACCTTAATAAATATTTATAATTCATGTTATTTCACACATTTTATCTCTCAACGTGTATATGTATGTCTTTTAATTAATTTATATATAATATTTTAATATAAATAGCCCAAATCTCATTCCCAAACTGTCCGGATATAAGGCGTGTAGTAGGGCCTCTCGCGGAGCTTAAGCACCATACTCACTATAGTCTCAAGTCAATAGCGCTCGCAGAGCTTAAGCCTCATGACCAAGTATAATCTTATCATCTGTGTACAATTAGGACAGTGATACTCTCGGAGCTAATACCACCTTGTTCCTAAACCATATCGATATCGGTATCGTAATGCCCCCGCAATTGTGCACCATCTATCTCTAATTAGTCCACAGGTTGAGAACTGAGCAATTGAAATTATTACTTATTTATTTTTTTTATATATTAATTTGTTAGAATCAATATTCCCTTTACATTTATAATGAAAATATGATTATAAAATTTTAAAATCATATAATCATATGATATTTCATTATATATATAACCATTTAAGTAATATTAACATACTTTAATTATTTTCCATACAATCAGCCAACAAATCTTTTAATATATAACCAAAATTTATATTAAATATATGAGTCCAAGTATGTCATATAATCTCTCTTTTCATATCAAATACATATGTCATACATGACTTTCTAACTTTACTCTTTATTGTCCTAATTATTCAATAATTACCATTAATAATTATCACATTTTTAATCAATCATATACTAATCTATATTGAAAAATATATTATGTTACATTTTCTACATTCACACCCCTTAACACACATTTACAATCTTAAACCAACATTTTCTACATTTTATCAATCAATTATTCATCCATATGTCTATACATGCATTAACAGGAAGTTTCATTAATTAATCACTCAATTCATTTCATATTTACACATTTTAATACATTATTCAAATATGCAACTTATTTAATTAACACACAAGCATGCAACAAGGTAAACTAAAATACATATATGTACAAACCTCAATGGAGCTTTTTCCAAAATCTAAAATTTGGAGCTTGTCTACTTTTATTACTCTTCTTCTTGTTGAGATCCTAATTCGAAAATATAAATAATTAATACATTGATAAAATATTTATTTTTAATATAATTTAAATAAATAACTACAATTCTTTTAAGCTGGAACAAGACCTCTAAGGATTGTTGTATCAATAACTTTTTCTACACTCATCCAATTTATATGATTCTTAATCCTAATTAAATTTAATCTATAAAATTTCAGAATTTTTGAACCATTATACAATTTTTGGTATAATTTTAAATGTTACTCTGTTTTCTGCCCTTAGGCAGTTTCAGGGTACCATATTTAAAAATTCATATCTTTCAATGTGTAGCTTAAATTATTATGAAACTTTTTATACAGTTATATAAGTTAATTTGAAACATTTTTCATGTTTACCTCATTTCCAGATTCGGTCTCCAAGGTTCTCAAATACTGGAGGATCTATAACTGGTTCAGAATACAATGACAACCTGACAAGTTCACTTGTTCAGCTCATAACTCACAAAATAACTGACATTTTAAGGTGAGACTTTCACAAAAACTTAGATAAGACATAGAAATAAAACTTTAATGTTTTGAACTTTGGCTAATTCAACCTTTAAGAAGCTCAAAAAGGAACACGAATTTATTAGAGCTGCACAGGTATGTGAAACTAGCTTAATCAAGGAACAGTCATAGTTCATTTTATTATAACTCAACCTACATAAGAGATGTTTATACGAAATTTGGGAAAGACCTAAATAACACATATATCTATAACTTTTATATTTTACAAAACCTCAGAGTCAGCCATTAAGATGATCAAATTGAGCAAAAATCGTGGATTACTCTGTTGACACGTTCCCCTGAACCAGTTTCACTCAAACAAATTTATCTCTTTATATACCCAAAATACTTTCATGAAATTTGAAAGACATATAAACAACACATAAATGAACAACTTTTAATTTTTACACATCTTCAATTTCGGTTCATAGGATACTCAAAAATAGAACGAAATATACTGCAGAAACATGATCTTAAAAGCTCTAATAATACAATAACTATGGAAAAGAGATTACTTACCCAGAAAAATTTTATTTGAACTGATTTTGATGCAAATCTTGAAGAAAATGATGAATAAATGGAGGCTGATGGTTTGAGGAAGAAGAAGAACGGAGATAAATTTGATAGAATTGTATATAGTTAGGTTAAAATGGGGCAAAGTCAATTGACCTTCTCCCCTTTTTGGTCTTTTTTTTCTTTTCTCTGCTGTGTCATTTTTTACTGTTCACTTTTCTTTTCTTTTTTTTTTTTAATTTTACTATTATTATTATTATTATTATTATTATCATCATCATCATCATCATCATCATCATCATCATCATCATCATCATCACATATTTTCTTATATCCAATATCTTTAATTTTTTTATACCAAAAAATATAATTTAATTATGTGGTATAATTTAAGTCATTTATCAATTTATTTAAATTTTGATGTCTATCATGTGTTTTCTATGTATACCACATACTTATTCTAATTTAGAGTAATTTCTAAGCGTTACAATTGCTTTCTTTCTTCTTTATTTTTTTTCAATCTCTTATTTAATTAGCTACAAATTTCACTTTAGTTCCTAAATTTTCATTTATTTACAATCTTGAGGTAACATCCTCGACATTTCCCAAATGCATATATGATGTATGCACAGGAACCATGCATGAAGGACATGAAGAATAATATTTTATCAATGGAGTGAAGCAATCTTATATCATTGAAATGGGCCTAAAAAGAGTTCAAAAGCACATTAATATGATCAAAATGCTTATGGGGCATGTTCCAAACCATATGAAACAGAAATGGATCTTTAAAAAATTCAGAATCAAGCTTATGGACCAATATTACACAAAGGGAAGCCTAAAGTGAAGATCAATGGAGTCTTTTTATGAAGATTGAATTCATGTAGGACTCTACCTTTTTAGAATATGAGTTAGAAATATGACTGTACTTTTAGGAGTTGAGTTAGAATAGGATTTAGTTATCCTTTACCATAAAGGATTCAAAGACTTAGGGCTATAAATACTCATCTAGGCTTCTTGTACATGACATGAATGAATAAAAACGAATTTGAGTGTTTTTCTTTAAAGTGAGGCATATTTGCATCTCTTTATTACCTTTAGGAATTAGTTACTTATCAAGTAATATTGCTTGTGGCGTAGCTCTTCTTAATAAACCTTATAATCTTGGTTCTTTGCTACATTGGTTAGTTTTGGGTCAGATTCAATCTATAATCACCATAACTTAAGGTTTGTTTACCTTGTCTTGTTGAGGGGTTTCAAGGCACGGTCTTTGGGGTTCCGCATCAATATCCACATGCATTTCATTTGAACATATGCATCTTGCATATAATTCAATTGAACATGTGCATTTCATATGTATTTTCGTAGGAACAAGCTTATGACACGCACTAGCTACATGTCCTAGTATTTGGCAATTGTATTGAATCGCACGTGTGTACTTATAACCTAAATGAAGATAACAAAGTATTAGAAATAAATTGAATAAGGTGACTAAATTAAAGTAAGAAAAATGACTAGATTAGGATTAGTAAACATTTTACATTGTTAATTTGGTTAAATTGGGCCAAATGATTCAGTTGTATTATTGTGTGGATTATTGAAATTATATATATATATATATATATATATATATATGCAAACAATAATAATAATATAAATAAAATGAAATGAAAATGAAACAAAAGAAAAATAAAAGAGAAGAGAAGAGAAAAGAGAAGATAAAAGAGAAAAGAGAAGAAGAAACATAATAGATAAAAAAAAAACAAAAAAAAAAGTTGGCTATATCTTCTTCCTCCCATTTCTGCCTCCTTACTCCAACCCCGTTTTCTTCTTCATCTTCCTCCATTCGAGCCTTCAATTCTTCCTTGTTTCACTTAGTTTTTGCAGCAAATTGATCATTTGCAAGTTCGTTTTTGGTAAGTAATCAATTCTTATTACTATAAGGTTGATTTGAGTTGTTAAGATTCATTAATAGGCACTGACTTGCACCCCGATTTTGATATCAATAGAAATTGATTCTGGAAAAGATTAAAATACCAATTTTTTTTATGTCTTAGATTTATGGATATGTAAACATTTTTTTAAGATTTGTTGTATAGGAAGAGATATCCTCTTTCTACTGAAACTGGTCAGGGTGTGAACCCTAGCCAAGTAGCTACTGTGTTCTTTGGTTTTGAATATGTTAAAGCCATTATTTGAAGTATCTCAAAACATAAAAGTTATAGATATATGTGCTATGTATCTTTATACCAAATTTTAGATTCATATGTTTTGTGGATTTGGAATTATTGTGAATGGAACTATGATTGTTCCATTGTTTAAGCTGACTACTCAGTGCCCTGGGCATATCTAGCAATATTTTTGGCTATTTTGAGCTCCTTAGAGATAGATTCTATAAATTATCAAAACATAAAAGTTATATTTATATGTTTTATCTAAATTTGGGTACTAATTTTAGCTTAATAGGTTATTTATAGACTAAGTTATAGCCATTAGAAGTCATGCTGATCTGAAAGCCAATTATGTTTTAGACCAGCGAAATGTTTCTTATAATTTGAAGACCTTAGAGACATAATTGCTAAAAGTTATAAACATGAAAAATATTCCATTTGAATCCATATTAGTGTCTATAAATTTTCATTGAAATATGACTTACATATTATAAGTTATAATGAACCAAATTTGGTACCCTGAAACTTCCTAAAGGCAGAAAACAAAATACATTTAGAAATTCCACAAAAAATCGTACAATGATCCAATTGGTCTGAAATTTTAATATGTTACATAATTATATGTTAATTTGAATTAGGAATAAGAATCATATTAAATGGTCAAGTATAGAGAAATTTATAGGCTAAACACTCCTATAAGGTCACACTGCCTTATAGAAAAAATCTTAGCTATTGATATGAACAATGCATATTAATTTGTTTAAGCCACATTAAGTCTCCCTAATCATGAGTTAATCGATTATATTTTCAAATTAGCTTGCAACATATTGGAGACCTACAATGAGCAGATAGACAATAAGTTAGGGGTCGGAATCAAAGAAGAAAGATGAGTCTAATTATCAATTGAATTCTTTAGTACATATTAATGTTGCTTGCTATGTGATTCATGTGATTGTCATGATTTGCCCTTGATAATATGATAATGGATAATTTGTGACATTTATGGTACACATAAGTGGTATAGGTGAGGTATGTGTTTGACATATGTGATATATATACATGGTATATGTATAGTATATGCGAGGTATATGCGTGACATATGAGGTATATATGCGGTATATGTATGTTATATGTGATAAGATGTAATAGTTGATGAATGCTTAAGTACAAGTGCATATGTATATAGATTTAAAAGGTGTTGTGACTAGTTAATCGGTATTGTAAAGCAAAAGAAGAGGCCTATGACCCAACAAATGTGTAAATTAAACAAATGATCAAGCTAGCTAGCAAATGCAAATATTCACATGGAAATCGGGGTAATGTTCGTTTAACTTGGTCACAATAAAATAAAATAAAATAAAGTATTTGCATACGTAAAGAGTGATGATTATATATTTCAACTTTATTGATACTTATATGATACTGATGAATGGAATGAAATACATGGTATGTATTGGATTTGAGATTTATTACTATGAGTTATTTGGTACTTTAGAGCTCATTTGATGATTATTCTTACTGAGCCGCAACTCATCAATTTGCATCAATTTCAGGTAAAGAAAAGTGATAGCTCATTTTGAGTAGCGTATAAAAAACATGGGACACAGGTCACTGGCCGACCCTCATCACTTTCTCTCCTTGCATTCCACACAAGCATAAAAATATGTCATTTGTATTTTGTATTTACATGTTTGAATATGTATAGTCATTTGGGAATGAGTTTTAAAAATGTATAAATGAAAGCAACTCGTAAAATAGTTATGTGCAAAATTTATGTTTTAATATATGTGATATATCATATTGTGGCGAAAGTCTCAAAATTGGCTTGCAAAGTCATTGAATGATATTACAGGATATGAAAAAAATTTACTACCATTGTTAACAGAGTATTTTGTCTTTCTAGTATATTATGTGTGATTATTTGATACAGGGATTGGTTGAACTCAAATGTATAAAATGTGGTGTTACACTTGTCATTGCTTTATATTTATTTACACATTTGCCACTAACATTTTTATTTTTTATTTATTTTCTTTTTAACTACATAATTTTTCTTCCATTTAAATTTTATTTTCAATTTTACTATTTTTGTCACATTTATCACATTTTTTTTTATTATTATTATTATTATTATTATTATTATTATTATTATTATTATTATTATCACTTATCTCATTTTTCTCACATTTTTCATATTTATCATTTTTCTTGTATTTTTCAATTTTATTATTTTTTCACATTTTTACTATTTTTATTCATTTTTGTCACATTTATCACATTTATTATTATTATTATTATTATTATTATTATTATTATTATTATTATTATTATACCATTTTTATCATATTTATTACTTTTATCATATTTATCACTTATCTCATTTTTCTCACATTTTTCATATTTATCATTTTTCTCGTATTTTTCAATTTTATTATTTTTTCACGTTTTTACTATTTTTATTCACATTTATTATTTCTCTCATATTTTTCACTTATTTCATTTTTATCATATTTTTTACCGGTATCTTTTCTTATAATATTTTTCACTTAAAACGTTTATACTCCTTTTGTTCACATTTGTCACTTTCATCATTTCATTCACATTTGTCACTTTCATCATTTCATTCACATTTGCCTCTAGTTTCAATCCGATAGAGAATCTTCAGACTAGATACACGAGATGTGGACCCCAAGAGTCCACTACATTGAAATGTAATCTCGAATGACCACTTGGGCATGCACTGTACACTAAATCGCTGAATCACTATCACTAAAATAGATTGTCATTGGCATACATAAGCGAGTTGTCATGACCCGCACCACGGTAATAGTGTCCCTATGGCTAGACAATTATATCTTGAACTAGATTTAACTATCAGAAAAATAACTAATGACATTATTTTATTCTTTTAATTCAATTTCCATTAAATTCATAAATCTCATTATTTTTACATTAATTACTTAACATTTTATTCATCCATACAATTTTGCCACTACCATAATTTTTCCATACTTTCCTTTCTAATATATCAATAATTCATTATGAACATTCAATTAAGTCATTAAGCATCACTAAACACACTTTATTCATTATTTTTCATTTCATGCATAATATAATCAATAATTAGGAAAATATTCAATACATATTTTAAAATTTCTCAATAATTTTATACACACTCAATATCATATTTTATTGCATTTCATGACTAAATTTTTATTTAATTAGCAAGAAAAATATTAATTTTTCCTTCCTCATATTTCGGTCTATAATTAATTTTCATTATTAAAATTTTTCTTTTACCTTCTAAATATTCATTTCACTAATTTATACATTCATTATTCCATATATATCATAATATTACATTAAAATATATTTATTCCTTAATATTCATTTTTCACATAATAAGGTCATATTTTATAATTTCCACTAATTAATTTTTTTAATTGAAATTAACCATTCTAATTCATTTTTCATAATCTCTTAATCATGTTTTAAGCATTAATTAGCAATTACATGCAAAACACACAAATTTTCTAATTTCCATAACCCCAAATCATGCTTAATTAATGGAAATAGATATATTTTGGAATCACTAACCTTATTTTCTTCCATTGGCCTTCCTAGGCTTCCTTTTCCTTAGCCTTTTCCTTGGAATCACCTTTACCATTCATTAATCCACCATTATTTTGCTTCCTTAACTCAAATAAACTTCATATTCATCATCTACATACCTTATTTTAACCATTAAACTAATTTAAAGCTATAAATTTCACTTACCTCAAATTTGTATCCTGACTTTTTTCCTTTGATTTCCTTCCATTCTAGCCTTTCAAATGAAAATTAAAGGCTTCTACTAGGTACCAGAGATGCTAAAAATATTTTTTGGTGGTTGATTTTGGTGTAAAAAGTGAAGAAAATGGAAGAAAATTGGAGAAGAAATGAGCAGAAGATGGTTTGGCCAAGCAAGGGAGGAGAGGAAGAAGAAGTTACAGAATTCTCTCTAGAGAATTCTAATATTTTGGCCTATTTATAGTGGTTTAATTTGGGTGGACTTGGGCCAAACAAAGCTCAACCTATTTAGGCCCAATTATGGATTATAAATTATTTTTATCACTTTCCAAGCTCAATTTCACCCAAATTTAATTTAATAATTCATAAAATATTTTTATATGCCTACGAAATTTTTTTTAAGTCAATTAGAGTCCATTTTTTGTCCATCTCACTCAAACCAGATTGATAATTCAATTTTCGATATTACCGTAACATTCCTTTTTCACTGTCAAATAATCTTAAATATTATTTAGAGTCTATCCATGTCTTAAAATAATATTTTGGATGTCGTTTGCTATTTTTCATAATCCGATCAAAGTATAGTCAACTACTTTATTAATTAAATTGAGTCCTATTTTTTCTTAGTTTTGACTTTTGAGGACTTATTTGACCTTATTTTCACTCCAAAATTTACCCTTAGACTAGTCATAACCTATATTTTCCAATGATCAAATAAAATATTTTTCACCCACGGGTGTATTTTTGACCCCCGGATATGCTAATACATTTTGAAAACTATAGTTTATGACTATCCCGATATTTGGGCCATTACAAAATCAAGAAATTACAATGTATAATTTCTAATATTTATGATTTGATGAATTAGTTTTAATGACACAAGCAAGATCATTGTTTCAGATTTTGAAAATTTTAATTTTTGCTACGTTTATGAATGAGATTCGTCTTCAAAACTCATAAGACATACAATCAATGCTCTTAACCAGATGAGGTATAGTTTGATGAAATGATGAATTAGATAGTAATTATATATGGAAGGATTTGCGATAAGACCATTAACTTTCGTGTTAATTGAGGTTCATTATGTATTGCTAGATACCACTCATGATTTGCTCGAAATCATATAATGATTTGAGCTGTCAACATAATCTAGAACCTAATGGTCGCACCCATAAAAAGAATGAAGGATATTTGAAATGAGCTTCGGATTGGATCCAAAAAGAGGAAAGAGAAAATTTGTGTAACACCCATCAATATAATTAAGAACAATCCCAATTATACCAAAAGATATTATGATGCACATGAGTTAAAATGTCATAAATTTAAAAATTTCATAAACCATGGCTATGATGACTTACATAAAATAAAACATCATAAAAACATGATAAAGTTAAATACATAAATCAAATGGGTAACATTAGCCTAAAGTTTATACAAAACGAGTAGTTAGAAAACTACATGTCTCTGAAATACAACATGTAAAATTATAACTACCCCAACCCACAAAACAATCAAAAAGTACAACTTTGTATCACCCACCCCAAGTGTATATTTAAGACTCTGATCACCGAGCGTCCTCCTCTATTGATCTTCTCCTAAGCTCCAAACATGCGTATGGAAAGTCTATACACTAAGCAACTTGTGCCTAGTGATACATAACAACATGCAAGACATACAACAAAACATATATAATATGCATGACATACTCACCAAGTTACTATAATAACTTACCTCAAAGTTCGCACATGCGCTAGCTTGCATACTATATGCATACCACCAGGATTTTATATATATATATATATATATATATATATATATATATATATATAATGCAGACCACTACATGGTATATCAAATAATCACCCAATATCATATAAGTGTTTACCACACATAATATAATTAATTATCTTACCTTTGCCCACCTTGCTCATAACTAGACTAAAATGGATACGATTACTCTACAGCTCTTGCTAGAGTCAAATATGACCCACCTAAAAAGCTCTCATTGCTTACCTCTGGGCCTTTAATTATAACCCACCGAGGAAACTCTCATTACTTACCTATAGGCTTTAAAATATAACCCACTAAGGAAGCTCTCATTGCTTACCTCTAGGCCTTCAAATATAACCTCCGAGGAAACTCTCATTACTTACCTCTAGGCCTTCAAATATAACAACATAAATCAACTAAAGAAAATGTAGAGATTATAACAACTGCGAGGGAAGGCCACCTGGCTAGACCCCGAGCCTTCTAAACATCTCGTAAATCTTCAAAATATCTCAATCATGACCAATATATGTCACCTGGTACCGATCTCTCCTTTAATGGCATACCATCTATCCTAGATCTAGTCCTAGTCAAAGTATTAGGCTTACAATTTCACCACGCATAATGCATATATTTTCATACTATCCATTTTCCATATCTTATATATATACCATGATTCCTACAATCATTTTCACAACATGTATTTCCATATCATGCTATAAGTATACAACTAATGCCTACCACCTCATAATGAATCAATCTTGATTCACTTGCAAACATACAAGTTTTTCAACATAAACAGCTTCATGCCCGTGAATAACCCTTCGCGACCGTGAACCAAGCCATGATTCAACCCGTGAGTCAGTGCACATTTATAGCTATGATCACTCCTTCACGAGCATGAACCAATTGTGAAACCAACAGTGAGTGGGTCTGCTTCAACAACAAAAAAATATTTTCACGACATTCATGCCCGTGAATCCTCTATTTCCAATCGTGAATATGGAAAATTTTCTAGAAAACAGATCATCACAACTTCATGCCATACTCACATGCAATATTCTCCATAGCTAACCAATGTCAGCTACCCTATTAACACTTCAACATGTATTTTATCCATTTATCACAAACATATACTTTCTAATTATTCACATTAACCAAATTAATTCATCTAACACCATGATTTAACATGTTCATATATATATTTTCTAATCATGTATATCAACTCACATTATAACATTTATCTAATTTATGATCATTTATATCATGTATTTAAAGCAAATAATACAAAAAACATCAATTAATTATCTTAAGTGTTGTTATGTAAAAACCTTATACCTAGGATGGAGATTAGTTAAAACTTGAGCTCTTCAAGATTGTCCTCTTCCTTAAAATGGACTTCCAGCTCCTCTACCAAATTATAGTAAGATGAAAAATGTCCTCTTAGCCTTTGGGACTCGAACCAAAATCCATAAATATGAAAATCGGGCTTTTCTCTCAAAACTCACAAACTCACTCTCTCACTCTTCTCTCTCATTTTAACCTCAAGAAACTTGATCTTCCAAGCTTCCACAATGGAAGAGGATGGAGTCTGGGGGAAGAAGAAGATGCAAATGGTGTGTTTGGTTGGTTAACAGGGAATGAGAAGCAAATTTAAAGGAATGATAGAAAGAAAAATGTGACTGCCTCACCTGCTCTACTTGCCCAGGCTTCACGACTGTGACTCCTCTCTCATGGGCGTGAACATCTTTTTCACAGTATTGAAGAACCTTATCACAACTGCTAACTAAAAATCAATATTCACGGTCGTAACACCTATTGTCATGCGCATGAAACAATAAATTTTAACAACTCTCAAACTTTCAAAACTCTACTTAACCCCCAACTTTCACTAACTAAGAACATAACTTATAGGCCCTAATTACAGGTGTTACAATTTGGCCCATGCACATTCACTAGCATGAAAGGTGTTTCAAGGACGTAAATGATGTGTTGCACATCGCTCTTGCACCAGCCATAGTGCGCACTCAACTTGTGTGACAATATGAGAGTCACTAGCATGACAAGGGTTGTCATTAGCCATGACAACATGACAAAGGTTGTCACTAGTCATGGGCATAAATGATATAGTTGTGGTATCTTATTTCACTGCCATGATAAAAGGTTGTCATTAGCATGACAACAAGATAGTCATGGCTGTGATAAAGGTTGTCACAAGTGTGACACTCATGACAACAACTTGTGCGATTTTAGGTTTTCTATTCCAAACTGGACTCCTATGCATGGGTTATGTATATCCATCAATAATTATGATTAGATAACATATAAATAACCTTTTCAAGAGTTAAATTTGTTGCTTTCAACTTAGAGAAATAAAATTTATTCTTTCTTCTTTTTCTCTTTAAAGTTGAAACACCATTACTAGTACCTTGGTGTTTTGGCATCCCATCACACTTGTTATTTCATTCATTCCTTCTCCTAGATTACTATTAGAGACAAACGAACCTTTGGATTGTTATGGTTTGCATTAACCCAACTGAAAGGAAAGCTCACAAACTTGGAAGAACAATAATTGAAAACAGGGTAATCATTTCTCCCATTGAATGGTTCAATTCGATTTTAAATTACATAGGGTGTTGTATAGATTTTGGGTTTAATTAAATTTTAAATTTTTGGTGCCATATGTATGATATACATGTTTAAAACCCAACAGTGGTATAAGAGCTTGGTTATGTAAATTAATTTTGGATTGAATTGAAGCATCAATGAGAATGATTGAGAAGGAACAATTTGGATTCCCTCATTCTGTTAAAAACAAATTTGATTATGTTTGGCATCAAATTTTATTTTTCATTCAATAAGATGTTAATATGATGATATTATATATTTTTAATGATAATGGAATGATTTAAATTAGTGTTAAACAAGAAATTTGAAACTGTGCATATTGCTAAAATTTTAGAGTTTGCTATTATGATTCAATTTAGATAATTTTTGAGAAATTGGTTTTCTAGTTAAGTTTTTAATTATTTAATTGGTTTAAACTGAATATAATTTACTTATAATGATGAGAATGAATTCTAGAAATGTTGGGAATATTTAAATAAAATTTGATTTGAATTAGAAAATGGTTTTCTAAATCATAGTATGATAAGGATTTTAGTATACAATTGTAACTAGGATTATTTAATCCAATTTGGCATCAATCTAATAACTAAATAAGGTAATTTAATTATGAATTAACTACTAGTCATATTTGAATTTTGGATTTTAATTTGATTTAATTATTAAATTAGGATGTATAAGTTGCATGCATTAAATTGGTAGTAACTTAGTTGGCGAAATAGACAATTTTAGAAAACTTTTTGATATGATCAAATGAATGCCTAAATTACATGATTTCATTTTAAAATTTAGTTTTAAATGTTCATATAATCATTTAATGAGATTAACTGTTGAATATCTGATGAATTTTATTAAAGCCAAACAATTAAAATAATGTTTCAAGGATTGAAACAAAGGGAACTACTAGGGGTGTATGGAATGACATGATGGTATGAAGGGAGCCTAATAGGTCAAATGCATAGAAGGATTGAAGGAGATTTGAAATGAGCTTTGGATTGGATCCAAAAAGAGGAAAGAGAATTTGGGCCAAAGCATAATCATAAGCCTAATGGGTCATGATGTATGCACGGGAACCATGCATGGAAGGCAAGAAAGACAATCTTTTATTAATGAAGTGGAGCAATCTTATATCATTGAAATGGGTTTAAAAGGAGTTCAATAGCCCATTAATATGATCAAAATGCTTATGGGGTGTGTTCCAAACCATATGAGGCAGAAATGGATCTTTGAGAGGAACAATGGGCCTAAAATTCACAATCAAGCTTATGGGCCAATACTACATAAAGGAAAGGCTAAAGTGAACATCAAAGGAGTCTTTCAGGAAGATTAAATTCAAATGGGCTAAACAAGGCATAGTCCATAAACCTTGAAGATTACAAGTCATGTGCTAGGAGTCATGTGCCAAACATGTGCAAGACATCATGTGCAACCATGTGCTCAAGATCATGTGCCAACCATGTGCCTACTTATGTGATTTGGGGCTTAACTTGTAATTGAGCTTAATTGTGTATGTGGCCTGCCTAATTTAAATTACCTTAGGCTTTAATTAGTGATAGACATGTGGGCCAAAGAAATAAAGTCCAACCCACCACTTGTCTTATTTTATAAGCATTTAATTAGTGTCCTAATTCAAGTAGGACTCTACTTTTTAGAATATGAGTTAGAATATGACTGTACTTTTAGGAGTTGAGTTAGAATAGGATTTAGTTATCCTTTACCATAAAGGATTCAAGGACTTAGGGCTATAAATACTCATCTAGGCTTCTTGTACAAGACATGAATGAATAAAAACGAATTTGAGTGTTTTTCTTTAAAGTAAGGCAGATTTGCATCTCTTTATTACTTTTAGGAATTAGTTACTTATCAAGTGACATTGCTTGTGGCATGGTTATTCTTAATAAACCATATAATTTTGGTTCTTTGCTACATTGCTTAGCTTTGGGTCGGATTCAATCTATGATCACCATAGCTTAAGGTTTGTTTACCTTGTCTTGTTGAGGGGTTTCAAGGCACGGTCTTTGGGCTTCCGCATCAGGTCACAAGCCAGGCACATTCATGAGTGTGAAAGGAGTTTTACATGCATGAATAATATGCTGCACATTTCATGTGCAACAACCAAGATAAGCATGTGACAGTAGCTGTGGCATCTTATGTCTTCACCACATGAAAGGTTGTCACAGATGTGACAACATGAGAATCACGGGTGTAACAGTCGAGACAATAACTTATGCAATTTTAGATTTTCTATTTGTAATAGAACTCCTATGCATGGGTTATATATATATCCAATTCTAATTATGATTAGAGGATATATAAATAAACTTTTTTAAGTGAAAAATTTGTCACCACTAACATAGAGGAATAAAAGTTATTTTCTCTTCTTCTTCTCTTTCAAGTTGAAACACCATTGCTAGGACCTTGGTACTTTAACATCTCATCACCTTTGTGGTTGTTTCATTCATTCCTTTGCATGGATTACTATTAAAAACAATCTAACCTTTAGAATGTTATAGTTTGCAACAACCCAACTTGAAGAAAAATCTCACAAACTTGGAAGAACAATGATTGAAAATAAGGTAATCAACTTCTCCCATTGAATAGTTTAATCTGATTTTAAATTACATAGGGTGTTCCATGGGTTATGACTTTAATTAAATTTTAAATTTTTGCTTCCATATATATGAGATGAATGGTCAAAACCTAACAATGAGTGCAATAAGTCTGGAAACTAACAATCATAATACCCAAGATTGAAAAATAACGAAAAGAAGGAGAAAAGAAAATTAACTTGGGATGAATCAAGCGACAGTTATGTTGAACTCAATGGCGAAGCTGCAAACCTCTGCTTCATAGGTTTTGATGAGCAAACAGATGATGAGATAACTCTAAATTTAGACTTTGGATCTAATGATGAAATGATGCATGCTTTTGAAAAATTGTTAAATAAATGTGATACTCTCTATTTTAATAATAGTTCAATTAAAGAATTATTCAAAACTTTAGAAAAAGAAATTAAGAAATCAAAATCTTCTAATGAACAGTTAACTATATGAAAACATTTCAACAAAAGATAATGTATTAAATGAAAATGCTAAATTTGTTGAGAAAAATGTTTTATTAGAGAAAAAAGCTTATAGTCTTAAAGGATCCATTTCTATATTTAATAAAGGAAAGAAAATGTTAGATGGCATGATTGTTGTTAATTCAACTCCATTAAAATCTAAAAATGGTATTGGTTTTGGAAACTCACATGCTAGTACTTCTAAGAGTCAAAGTGTGGCTATCACTAGGGCTTTGAATCAATTTAGGTGTAAAACTAAGGAACATAATGAGTATTGGTATGAAAGCAAATAGTTAAAAAGCTAAAAGCTATAGGAGGCCAAAACAAAAGAAACATTCTTGCCCATCTTCATATGATTATTGTTGAACCTTAAGGGGTATTTCCGTCATTTTGATACTAACAAATAAAATAACAATAATGTATTTAACATACTTGTTTTCTAAGTTCATTGAACAGGGTATGAAACATGATAGCAAGAATGAAGAATGGAAGACTAACCTTAAAAAGACAAAAAAATGAAGAAATAGCATGTTCACGCTTGTGACCTTATATGTCATGCCCGTGATGAAGCTTAGAACCAACTATCCAACATTTAAAGTTCACGGCCATGAATAATGATAGCAACTGTAAATGATCATATCAGTTACAACCGTGAAAGAAAGTCACGCCCATGAGAAGACATGTCTAATTCCTCTACAGAGCTTCACGGCCAGAGTCACTACTTGGACCACGACTAGGAAGGATGTTCACGCCAGTGAATATATAATGTCACGCCTGTGATCAAACACTTCAAATCCTTCCAGAATGCTTCACGGCCAAAGTCACGGCTTGGAAGAACAATCACGACTATGACACTCATACTCATGACCGTGAAAGAGGAAAGAGAAACATGTCAGGCGTGAAAATAAGAGTTAGTGCAACGGCTATGTCCGCATTAAATGCAATCAAACGGTTATAATTCGCCATGGAAGTATAAATGCAAGTCATTTATGAATCCAGAACAAGAGAATAGCTAATACTTGTAATCAAAATCTTGTTGTAAGCCATTTGTGCATTTAATACTTTCCAAACAAATATTTATTCTCTGTAAAAATCTTTTTGCTCATTATTCTCTGAGCATTATAGATTTGTTAGTGTTTCTCTGTGTAATCTACTACTCAAGTGAGTTTGGGTATTTTGGGTTAAGAGTAGAACACTTGTAAGGGTTATTTGTGTGAGCCTTTAAAACACAAGGAATTGGTTTATTGTGTGACTCATTAAAACACAAGGGATTTATGGGTTAGGTGTGATCTATTGTTAGAAACATTATAGTTGGGAGTGAGCTTGTAAAACTCCATTGTAACACTTAGTGTGTTACTGAAACTCCCAATTGAGATTGGGAAGAGGACTAGGGTTTGTTAACACCTGAACCTCTATAAAAATTCCTGTGTAAAATATTTCTATCCCTACTCAACTTAACTTTTCTTTCCTCACTTAAAAGTTAAAATTTTTAATATCCAATTCAACTCCCTTTCTTGGTTCAATATCTGGGCAACAATTGGTATCAGAGCTTAGTCTAGCATCAAAGCCTAAACAGCACTAGCAAAGATCAAGATATGACCAATTAAGGATTCCAAAGTCTCAAGCCTTACTTTGATGGAGCAAATTATGCTCATTGGAAATTTCGGATGGAGATATGTCTAGATAGTGAAGAAATTGAAGTATGGGATAGTGTTCGGAAAGAATGGACACCACCATCTAGAAGAGGAGTTGATGGAGAAGAAGAAATTTTGTCAAGAGATGATTGGACAGAGCCTCAAATAAGAGCAAACTTCAAAAACAAGAAGGCAATGACAATTCTCTCAAGCTCATTATCCATTGAAAAATGTGGCAGAATACAACACTGCCCAATTGCTTACAGCATGTGGAAAATATTGGAAAACTATCATAAAGAAATAAAGTAAGTTAAATCCAAGTAGATTCAACTTCTTACTTCAGAGTGTGAGCTCTTCAAGATGAAATCCAATGAGTGAATTACTGACATGACCAACCGTCTTCTAGCCATCATAAATGACATGAGAAAACTTGGGAAACACCTAAGCTTGGAAGATGTTAATAACAAAATCCTGAGAAGTCTTTCTCTCAAAAATTATAGTTCAAGAGTTACCCGTATATAAGAGGCAAATGAAGACATGAGCATCATGAATACTAATGTGCTTATTGGCAAACTTCTTACACATGAAATGGCAGTGAAAAGAGATAGAGAGCTTGAGGCAGAGCTAGAAAAAAGAAAGTCTCTAGCACTAAAAGCCTCTACTTCAAAATCTCAAGAGGAAGTTGAAGATGATGAAGAAAAAAGTGATGATGCAAATGAGGACATTGCTATGCTCTCAAAAGGGCTGAAAAAGAATTATTGAGAAGAGAATGAGCAACTCTAGAAATTTCAGGCAAAGAAATCTCAAACAGACTTCTAATGATGCACAAAGAAGTAAAGAGAAGGTAAAGTGCTATGAATGTGAGAAGAAAGGGCATATTAAATCGGAATGTCCAAGGCTTAAGAAGCACAAGAGCAAATGCCAAAGAGACAATGGGGAGAAAGGTCACAAAGCCACATGGGATGACAAAAGCTCTTCAAGTGAAAAAGATGACAATGGAAGTGAAGAGGTCAACCTATGCTTCATGGCTATAAAGGATCACATCTCGGATAAGGTAGGATCACTTCACTCATACTCTGTCAATAATGATAGTAGTAATAATGATTGTAATAGTGAAGATGATGATGATGAGCAAAGCCTAATAGAAGTATTGAATCTAGAACTAGAGAAATATAGAAGTAAATTCAATACTTATAAGAATAACATTTCTAATTTGAAAATCAAAATGGATACTTTAGAAAAGGAGAACTTTAAGCTTAAATCATCTAATGAATCTTTTCAAAAGTCATTAGATGAATACTCTTCAAGACCCTCAACCAAATCCTTGCTTAAAGAAAACAATACTTTGAAAAATGAAGTTGAGGAACTTAGAAACTCCATTTCAAAATTTCACAAGGGAAAGGAGAGTTTAGATACTCTCATTGTGTCTCAAAGACCACCCTTAATCAAACATGGTCTAGGATTTAAGGGTACATCATCATCTTCTCACAAGACTACTTTTGTTAAGTTAAGTGAACCTCACATCTCCACATTTGCTGTAACAGCCCCAAGGGATAAGTGCACAAAATACACTAAATCTTCTATACATAAGAGGGATGATCAAGGATTGGTAAGCCTAAGAAAGAAACCTTAGAAGGCTAATCATGCCTTTATGTATAAGAAGCATGCATCTAGAAAAGCACTCATTCATCATGATTGTGCATGTCATTCCTCTCAAACTCAATCTAATAGAAATATGGCATTCAAAAGCATTGTAAGACCAAAATGCATTTTAGACCTAAATAATGTAATTATTGTATGAAATTTGGTCACATAAATAAACATTGTTGGATAAGGAAGGCTCATTGGAAACCTTCATGTGCTAACCCCCAAGGACCCAAGCTCATTTGGGTACCTAAAAATCATACTTGAATTGTGATTCTATAGGTATGCCTCAAGTCCACAATAAACAAAAATGTTTGGCTGGTAGACAGTGGATGCTCAAGGGGACAGGAGACAAAGAACTTTTCAATGAAATCAAAAGTATTGATGGAGGTAAAGTTACCTTTGAAAACAATGCTAATGAAAAGGTAATTGACATTGACTCTATTGGTATTGATGGTACTAATTTCATTAAAGATCTTTTGCTTGTTAATGGCTTGAAACATAACTTGTTAAGTGTAAGTCAATTATGTGATAAAGGAAACAAAGTAATCTTTACTTCGAACGAATGTTTATAACCTTTATTAATGGCCAAGAGATATTTAAAGGAAATAGAGATGTCAATATTTATATAATAGACTTACACAAAATATCTAACCATTCCTCTAAGTGTCTTGTGACTACTAGTGATGAATATTGGTTGTGGTATAGAAGGCTTAGTCATGCAAGAATGGATTTAATTCAAAGCCTCAACATATGAGAGCTGGTAAAGGAACTGCTAAAAGTCAAATTTGAAAAAGACAAGACATGTAAACCTTGTCAAAGAGGAAAACAACACATGTCATCCTTGAAATCCAAAAACATTGTAAGTACCTCAAAACCTCTACAACTCCTGCATCTAGATTTATTTGGACCTACTAGAATTGCAAGCTTAGGAGGTAAACACTATGTGTTTGTCATCATAGATGATTACTCTGGATTTACTTGGATAATTTTCTTAGCTCAAAAGAGTGATGCCTTTGAAACTTTTAGAAATTTTGCTAAAAGAGTTCAAAATGAAAAAAAGTATTGTATTTCAAAAATAAGAAGTGACCATGGCAAAGAATTTGAAAATGAAAACTTTGAATTGAAGCTTTTGTCTTGAACATGGCATTTCGCAGAATTTTTCATCTCTTAGGACACCTCAACAAAATGGGGTAGTCGAAAGGAAAAATCGAACTTTAATTGAAATGGCTCGAACAATGCTCAATGAGTATGGTTTACCAACTTACTTCTGGGCCGAAGCCACAAATACTGCATGTTATATTTCAAATCGAGTTTTCAAAAGACCTCTCTTAAACAAAACTTCATTTGAGCTATGGAATGGAAGAAAGCCTTTGATATCATACTTTAGAGTATTTGGATGCAAGTGCTTCATATTAAATACCAAGGACAACCTTGGAAAATTTGCCTCTAAATCTGATGAAGGTATCTTTTTAGGATACTCTACAACTAGCAAACCATATAGAGTAATAATAAGTCATTAACTGTTGAAGAATCTATGCATGTTGTTTTTGATGAATGTAGTATACTTGATCTTGTGAAATGTAGTGTTCTTGATGATGTTGTAGGTACCATGGAAAGACTCGATCTTGAAAATGAAATAGAAGAAAATGATCAAGAAGATTCACATCAAGATGATTCTCTACCTCTGGCTCAAGAGGAAAACAAGTAAGAGCTCCCAAAGGAATGAAGATTGACAAAAGATCACCCCAAAGAGCAAATCATTGATGATCCTACAAGGCGAGTAAGTATTAGATCTCATCTCAAACATTTAGTTTTTGACCTTGATTTTGTTTCTCAAATTGATCCTAAAAATATCGATGAGGCTCTTAATGATGAAAGTTGGGTGATTGCTATGCAAGAGGAACTCAACCAATTTGAGAGAAGTAAGGTATGGACCTTAGTACCTAGACCCAAGGAGCATCAAATCATATGAAGCAAATGGGTATTTAGAAATAAACTAGATAAACAAGGTTCAATAACTAGGAATAAGGCTAGGTTGGTTGCAAAAGGATATAATCAGGAAGAAGGAATAGATTATGATGAGACCTATGCTCCTGTAGCTAAATTAGAAGCCATAAGAATACTTTTAGCAGATGCATGCCACGTGAATTTCAAACTCTTTCAAATGGATGTAAAAAGTGTCTTTTTAAATGGCTTTATAGAAGAAGAAGTTTATGTAGAACAACCACTAGGTTTTGAAAGCTATGATTTACCCAACCATGTATTTAAACTTTCAAAAGTTTTATATGGTTTGAAACAAGCCCCAAGAGCTTGGTATAAAAGACTAAGTTCTTTTCTCTTAGAAAATAATTTTACAAAGGAAAATGTCGATACTACATTATTCATTAAAAAGCATAAGCATGATACTTTAATTGTTCAAATTTATGTTGATGATATCATATTTGGGTCTACTAATGAATTGCTTTATCAAGAATTTGCTAAGTGTATGACTAGGAAATTCGATATGAGCATGATGGGTGAGCTAAAATTCTTCCTCGATCTACAAATAAAACAAGGCAATGAGGGCATATTCATCAACTAATCCAAATATGCCAAAGACTTACTTAAGAAATTTGGAATGGAAGGATGCAAAAATACCAAAGACTTACTTAAGAAATTTGGAATGGAATGATGCAAAAATGCCAAAGACTTACTTAAGAAATTTGGAATGGAAGGATGCAAAAATGCCAAAGACTTACTTAAGAAATTTGGAATGGAAGGATGCAAAAATGCCAAGACTCCAATGAGCACATCAACAAAATTGGACAAGGATGAAAAGGGTAAGAGCATTAATGAAAAGCTCTATAGAGGTATGATCGAATCACTTTTATATCTTACTGCCTCTAGAGCCGACATAATGTATAGTGTATGCTTATGTGCTCGCTTTCAATCATGTCCTAAAGAGTCTCATTTAAATGCAGTAAAAAGAATTTTAAAATATTTACATGGCTCATTGCATCTAGGTTTATGGTATCCTAGAAATTCATCCTTTCACATTATAGGATATTCAGATGCTGATTACGCTGGAAGTCTTTTAAATAGAAAAAATACTTCAGGTACTTGTCACTTTATTGGAGAATGCTTAGTTTATTGGTTTAGCAAGAAACAAGTTTCAGTTGCTCTTTCTACCGCTGAAGCGGAGTATGTGGCAGCAGGATGTTGTTGTACACAAATCCTTTGGATGAAACAACAACTTAAAGATTATGGTCATAGTATGGACCATATACCCATTAGATGTGACAATACAAATGCTATAAATCTATCTAAGAATCCCATTCAATACTCAAGAAGTAAGCATATTGATATGAGATATCATTTTATTAGAGATCATGTTCAATATGGAGATGTTGTATTGGAATTTATAAGCATAGACAATCAATTAACAGATATCTTCACTAAGTCTCTAAATAAGGAAAGATTTAATTTCATAAGAAGAGAGCTTGGTATGATTGATGGATTAACTTTATGATAGGCAAAATTGTTGAATCTTGATTATTAATCTTGTGTCTTTTGTCTCATCTTTTTAGATATGAGGTAGCTAATTTGATAGAAATATATGTTATAGGGGATAGAAGCTTCTTATAATTGTTTTAGTCTTGTTTTAAACTTAATTTTATTTAATGAGAATTTTATGCAATTCACGCTCGTGACATATATTCACAGCCTTGATCATAATCGCCAAAAGCTCCAGTAGCTTTCACGACTTGATTCACGATGTGTTTCACAGTTGAAGGTAGTGAAAACTATGTTTCACGCCCATAACCTTTTTCTATCACCCCCGTGAGACCCTCAGTTCACGCTTGTGACGCTTATTCACGACCATGAACATTTCCACCAAAAACTTACAGGTGTTCACGCTTTGTGTCACGCTCTATTTCACGATCACAAGTAGTGAAGATTGTACTTCACGCCCGTGACTCGTTTGTCACCACTGTGATATTTCATCATTCACCTTTAATTGTCACGACCGTGAATAGTTTCACATCTCTCTTCACGGGTAAAGATAATCTTCAGCAAACTATGAACACAACATTTCACGCCCATGAAGATGTTGGCTATAAAACATTTATGTCGTTATTTCTCTCATTTCCAACTTTCCAACTTCTCTCATTTATCACCATTGAATACCATTTTGAAGATTCCAGCCCCCTAGCAACTCATTCCATCTATAAGTACCTTTAAAAACTTTCTCCATCATCAGAAATCAAAACACCTTAGGTTCTACTCCAAAATTTCCATCAGATTTTCACTCTTCAAAAATACATTTCTCAATCAAAAATGGAAACCAGCTCCTCTAAAGGTACCAGAAAGAAGTCTCATGCTCCAAGAAGGTATGCGGACTACCTTCTAAACATTATTCCAGAGCACTGTCATCAAAGATACTGGATTCTCAAGAAAAGACCACTCCTTTCCTCTCGATCATTTGAGTGACAAACTATCAGAACACTTGGACTCGAGACAAGCATGACGGAACAACTCCAGGCTTGTCATCTGAAAGATTTCATTGATATCCATCAACCGACGTTGAGGGAACCAAATCTAGAGTTCCTGAGCATCCTGCAAGTCTCTCCTACCAGTACGGTGAAATTCAAACTTTGCAAGCATCCAAACACCCTATCTGCCACAGAGTTTGGTGACATGTTCAACCATCCCTCTGATGGCATCCTGAATGAGAGTGAGGTGGAGTTCTATGCTACTCAAGCATGGACTCACTTCGAGCTTGACTGCAACTGGCACTTCAAAAAGATGAAAAGCACCCACCTTCGATCCCTAGTGTATAAGTACTTGCATAGGTTTCTAACCTATAGCATTTTTTCCAGAGGAGACAGCAATGGATTGATTCAGAAGTTCGAGCTCTTTCTCCTGGAGATGACCCGAAGAGGCCTAACTGTGGCTTTATCTCAATGGTTTGCAAACCATCTTCTGTCAATTGCCACCAAGCCATCCGGAAACATTTTGATTAGTGGGTATGTGACTCACCTTGCTATCAAGCTGGGGTATTTAAAGATATAGGAGCACCACTTCAACCTTATACTAGCACATCCTCGAGAATGACTAGATGTTGAGTCTTTTATCAAAATGGGAGCGGCTATTCGTATAATTCATGAGAACAACATCTACTACCGCTTCACCAACATTGCTGGTGAGATTATTTGGGAGGACGACAACTCAGATGACTTCAAAGCTGGGCTCCAAGGAGTCCAGTAGAGAAAGAGAGTTCGAGTTGAGATGGTGCCTCCAGAGGTTGAGCAGGAAATTGGACAATCCTCTGCCTCCACACTAAACTTGGCTCAGCAAGTGGTTGATCTCTTAGCACCACGGTTTGAGCAATTGTAGGCTTCAATGGATGATAGGTTAGAGAACCTTAAGGATTTTATGGAGTCTCGCATGGAGAACCTCGAGGCGGAAGTAGCTCGCCTTAGAGACGGGATGTCTGGCTCCAAATCTAGCTAGACTATATGTTAGCTATGTTATTTTCTAGCTTGTTTGATGTAGGACTTTCAATCACTTTGTCAAATCCTTGTATTTTTCTTTTCATATTAATATAATTGCTTTTGTTTTCCATTATGATTTATCTTTTTGTTATTCTTTTTGTTGATGAAAAAAGGGGGAGAACCTAGCAATATATTATATTTAAAGTTAAATGTAATATATTTGAAATACTTATTTTGAATCAAATGAATATGCAAGTATGCAAATGAGTTGATATAGTCTAATCAAAATCTTGTTGTAAGCCATTTGTGCATTTAATACTTTCAAAACAAACATTTATTCTCTGTAAAAATCTTTTTGCTCATTATTCTCTGAGCATTATAGATTTGTAAGTGTTTCTCTTTGTAATCTACTACTCAAGTGAGTTTGGGTACTTTGGGTTAAGAGTAGAACACTTGTAAGGGTTATTTGTGTGAGCCTTTAAAACACAAGGAATTGGTTTATTATGTGAGCCATTAAAGGATTTCTGGGTTAGGTGTGATCCATTGTTAGAAACACCATAGTTGGGAGTGAGCTTGTAAAACTATATTGTAACACTTAGTGTGTTAGTGAAACTCCCAATTGAGATTGGGGAGAGGAGTAAGGTTTATTAACACCCGAACCTCTATAAAAATTCCTGTGTGAAATCTTCCTGTCCCTACTCAACTTAACTTTTTTTTCCGCACTTAAAAGTTAAAATTTTTAATATCCAATTCAACCCTCCTTCTTGGTTCAATATTTGGGCAACAATTATAATGATTTTAAGAGAAAAAGACATACATCTTATGCTATATGTCATTACTGTGGTGATATAGGACATTAATATGAAATGTTTTACAAAGAAGACACACTTATATCCTTCCAATGCTAATGTCAAAGGACCCAAATATATTTGGGTACCTAAAACTAACTAATTTACCTTTTTATAGGTTTGCTTGAAATCCACAAATAAGTGACATCTTAATAGTGAATGTTCAAGTCATATGACTAGAAATGCCAACTTATTCACTTATCTGGAGATGAAAAATGTTGGTAAGGTAACTTTCAGTGACAATGCCAAATATAACATCATTAGCATTAGTCAAGTCGGTAACAAAGACTCAACTCTAATTGGTAATGTTCTTTTGGTTGATAGTTTAAAACATAATTTATTTAGTGTTAGTTAATTGTGTGATAAAAGATACAAAGTAACTTTTGAACCCATAAAATACTTTGCAACTCGAATTTGGATAACAAAGTTATTTTCTTTGGTGAAAGAGTTAATAAAATGTATAATATTGATTTTAACACTTTGACTAACCAAGGTGTTGAATGCTTTGTTGTCATTAAAGATGACATGTGGGTTTGACATAGAAGACTAGGACATGCCAGCATGGAACTCATAGGAGATCTAAGCAAAGGTAATCTAGTTGTTGGCCTTCCCAATATCAAATTCCAAAAAGACGAAGTTTGTGGAGCATGCCAAATGGGTAAGGAAGTAAAAAGTTCTTTCAAACCCAAAAATAAGTTAAGCACCACTATACATCTTCAATTATTATACATGGATTTATTTGGACCATATAGAGTAGCTAGACTAGTCAGAATGTACTATGCATACGTCATTATCGATGATTACCCAAGGTTTACTTAGGTATCTCTTGTAAAACATATTCAAAATGACAAGGTTTGAAGATCTCTTCCATAAAGAGTGATCATGGAAAAGAATATGAAAATGATTCTTTTAAATTGTTTTGCATTGAAAATGAAATTTCATATAATTTTTTTCCTCCTAAGACACATCTACAAAGTGGAGTTGTCAAAAGGAAAAATAGAATATTAGTAGAGATGGTAAGAATAATGCTTAATGAGTATAATTTGCCAAAATACTTTTAAGCCGAAGCTATCAATATTGTATGTTATATTTCAAATAAGGTTTTATTAGATCTATTTTAAATAAAACTCCTTATGAGCTATGCAATGGTAGAAAGCCTAAGATCTCATATCTAAGAATGTTCAGATGCAAGTGCTTTATATTGAACAACAATGACAATCTTGAAAAATTTGATGCAAGAGCTGATGAAAGTATATTTCTTGGCTATGCTAATTCTATTAAATCTTATAGAGTTTTTGATACATCTCGAGTCTGGGGGTGTAGAACGGGTTTGGCCAGGTGGCACACAAAGTCAAAAGAGACTGGTGGCCCTTGTTTGATCTTGGATAATGGAATAGAGTTGCACCTTTGCTATCAGCTTAAGCTTTTGGCAGAACGGTAAGCGCTCTTTTTGGTTAAGCATTCTTGAGGGGGGGAGTACCATGATGGGTGACCTTTTGGGAAGTGCTTGACTCAAGGCGGTTAAGCGGCTTATTAAGCGTTCTTGAGCAGGATCAGTACCAGGATGGGTGACTTTCTGGGAATACCTTAGCCCAGTTGCATCATTTGGTATTAGAGCCTGAAGTCGGGTCCGAATCCCACTGTCGTGTGCTAGGTTCGAGGATGAATCTCTTCAAAGAGGGAGGAAATGATACATCTCGGGTCTAGGGGGTGTGGAACGGGTTTGGCCAGGTGTCGCACAAAGTCGAAAGAGACTGGTGGCCCTTGTTTCATCCTGGATAAAGGAACAAAATTGCACCTCTGCTATCATCTTAAGCTTTTGGCATAACAGTAAGCGCTCTTTCTGGTTAAGCGTGCTTGAGCTGGGCGAGTACCATGATGGGTGACCTCCTAGGAAGTGCTTGGCTCAAGGCGGTTAAGCGGCCGATTAAGCGTTCTTGAGCAGGGTCAGTACCAGGATGGGTGACTTTTTGGGAATACCTTAGCCCAGTCGCATCATTGAATGATGTATGCATGGGAACCATGCATGAAAGGCAAGAAAGACAATCTTTTATCAATGGAGTAGAGCAATCTTATATCATTGAAATGGGTTTAAAAGGTGTTCAAATGCCCATTAATATGATCAAAATGCTTATGGGGCATGTTCTAAACCAGATGAGGTAGAAATGGATCTTTGAGAGCAACAATGGGCCTAAAATTCACAATCAAGCTTATGGGCCAATACTACATAAAGGGAAGCCTAAAGTGAACATCAAAGGAGTCTTTCATGAAGATTAAACTCAAATGGGCTAAACAAGGTACAATCCATAAACCTTGAAGATTACAAGTCATGTGCAAATCATGTCATAGAAGTCATGTGCCAAACTTGTGCAAGACATGTGCCATTCATGTGCAACCATGTGCTCAAGATCATGTGCCAACCATGTGCCTACTTATGTGATTTGGGGCTTAACTTGTAATTGGGCTTAATTATGTATGTGGGTTGTCTAATTTAAATTACCTTAGGTTTTAATTAGTGATAGACATGTGGGCCAAAGAAATAAAGTCCAACCCACCACTTATCTTATTTTAGAAGGATTTAATTAGTATCCTAATTCGAGTAGGACTCTACTTTTTAGAATGAGTTAGAATATGACTGTACTTTTAGGAGTTGAGTTAGAATAGGATTTAGTTATCCTTTACCATAAAGAATTCAAAGACTTAGGGCTATAAATACTCATCTAGACTTCTTGTATAAGACATGAATGAATGAATCAATAAATAAAAATGAATTTGAGAGTTTTCTTTAAAGTGAAGCAGATTTGCATCTCTTTATTACCTTTAGGAATTAGTTATTTATCAAGTAATATTGCTTGTGGCGTGGCTATTCTTAATAAACCATATAATCTTAGTTCTTTGCTATATTGGTTAGCTTTGGGTCGGATTCAATTTATGATCACCATAGCTTAAGGTTTGTTTACCTTGTCTTGTTGAGGGGTTTCAACGCACGGTCTTTGAGGTTCCGCATCAGTTATACCAAATGATGCGACTGGGCCAAGGTATTTCCAGAAAGTCACTCATCCTAGTACTGACCCTACTCAAGAACGCTTAATCGGCCCCTTAACCGCCTTGAGCCAAGCACTTTCTAGGAGGTCACCCATCATGGTACTCCCCCTGCTCAAGTACGCTTAACCAGAAAGAGTGTTTACCGTTCTACCAAAAGCTTAAGCTGACAGCAGAGGTGCAACTCTATTCCTTTATCCATGATCAAACAAGGGCTACCAGTCTCTTTCGAATTTGTGTGCCACCTGGCCAAACCCGTTCCACACCCTTCAGACCCGAGATGTATCAGTTTTTAATAAAAGAACTTTAGTAGTAGAAGAGTCAATGCATTGCATTTGATGAATCTAACCCCCATTATTCAAAAAAGGTTATTGTTATTGATAATGATGTTGATATTATTAAAGAAATAAATCAACAATAAGGTAGTATAAATGATGAACAAAACAACTCACCTTCACAAAATGAACATCAAAAGAATGTTGTAGTAGAAACTTCAAAGGATGAAATAAAAGAACCACCAATGGTTCTCCAAACTTCAATGTTCATAAGGATATTCCAAAGCAATGGCATTTCAAGAAAGACCATCTAAAAGACCTTATCATTGGTGAGCCATCATAAGGGATAACTGCTAGACACTTTCTTAAGCTACTTAATAGTATTGCCTTTATATCTCAAATTGAACCTAAAAATGTTGATGATGGTGTGATGAAAGTTGGGTAATTTCCATACAAGAAGAACTCAATCAATTTGAGATACATAAAGTATGAAATTTAGTCCTTAGACCTTAGCATTATCATATAATAGGCATCAAATGGGTTTTGAGAAATAAACTTTATGAATCTGGTACTATTAGGTTAGTGGCTAAAGGCTATAAACAAGCAAAAGGCATTGACTAATGAAACCTTTGCCATTGATGCAAGGTTGGAAGCTATCAAAATGTTGCTTGCATATGATTCTTATATGAATTTTAAATTACATCAAATGGATATTAAAAGTGCCTTTTAAAATGGTTTTATTGAAGAATAAGTTTATGTTGAACAACCTTATAGTTTTGAACATCACAATCTTTCATACCATATTTTAAAACTTGCCAAAGCTTCATATGGTTTAAAACAACCCCCTAGAGCTTGGTATGAAAGACTAAGTAATTTTATTTTGAAAAATGGTTTTTCAAATGGTAGGGTTGATACAACACTTTTTATAAGAAAATGACAATGACATTCTCATTGTACAAATCTAAATGGATTATATTGTATTTGGTTCTACTAATATGAGCTTTTATGTAAAGAATTTTCTAAATATATACAAAGTGAATTTGAATTGAGAATGATGGGAGAACATAAGTACTTTTTGGGACTTCAAATCAAACAATGCTTAGATGGAATCTTCATAAATCAAGCAAAGTACACTAGAGATCTACTAAAGATTTAGAGTGGATAAAGCAAAAGCAAACAAAATTCTTATGAGTACCACCATCAAACTTCACAAAGATGAGAATGGTAATTTAGTTGATGAAAAGAAATATCGATGTATGATTGATAGACTTCTTTACCTTACTATAAGTAGACCCAATATTATATTTATTATATGCTTATGTAAACATTTTTAAGCTTGTATTAAAGAATGGAATTTGCATGTTGTTAAAAGAATTTTAAAATATCTCATTGGAACTCAACACTTAGGCTTATGGTATCCTAAGAACAAAATATTTGATTTAATAGCTTATTTGGATGTGGATTATGCCAGAAGTATTCTTGATATAAAAAGTACTTCAAGTACATATCAGTTTTTAGGAAACTAACTTGTTTCATGGTTTGGCAAGACACAAAATTCAGTAGCTATCCACTGCTGAAGCTGAATATGTTGCAATTGATTATTGTTGTGCTCAAGTGTTATGGATTAAATAACAACTTAAGGATTTTGGTTTGGAACTTGATCATATTCCCATTAAATATGAGAATACTAGTGCAATAAATTTGTCCAAAAATCCAATCAATTATTATAGGAGTAAGCATATAGATATAAGACATCATTTCTTACTTGATCATATGAATAAAGGTGATGTTGAATTGGAATTTATTATTGACACTGCAAACCAATTGATTGATATTTTTTACAAAAACCTTGTATGAAGAACATTTGAATTTTACTAAAAGGGAAATTGGTATGTTAGATGTTAATTCCGTATGATTTTTAGTTTCTATGTGAAATTAATTATTAAAATGTGAACCTTGAGTGTTTTTAATTTGATTTTGATGTATTTATACCATTATAATACATGTGGAAAAGGTTTTAAATTTAAAAGTATTTTTAATTAAAGTTCTCTTTAAAATCAAAGTCTTAAAATTTCCTAAGAAGAATTCACGCCCGTTAATGTAGGACCAAAACGTGGCATTTTGATTCACGTTTTGTGTCACAGCTTGTTGCTTGTAATTAAGTATTTTCACACATGTGAATATTTATTCACGATTATGACTATCTAGGCTAAAAATAATAGTTTATTTCATGCTTTGATTCATGATTTGGCAACTCGTGAGCTAGTTCTTCATGCTTATGAATCTTTATTTACGACTGTGAAAATCGTCTTTTAACCTAAAAACCATCTTCTTCCTCTTCATTTTCTCTCTCTGCTCCCACCGGCTGTTGTTTTCTCTCTCTTTTTCCTCTTGTTTTTCCTTACTTCCTAACCATTTTAGCTCATTTTCTACCTATTTTCATCAAATTTCTTTAATTAAACTCCCTTTCCTTTATTTTTAACCATTAAAATCAAGTTTTTTGAAAGAAAAATCTTCAAACCCTAGTGGGTTACTATTCATTATGGTGGAGAAATTCTTCATCTTTTTCCTTAAATTTCTCAAAATTTTATCACATTAATGAAATCAGAAGTTGTTCCTTCTATAATACCCTTCGATATAATTAAAATAAATCCAATTATACCAAAGAATGTTATAATGTATGATTTTAAATGCTATAAATTCAAAATTTTGATGCTCCATAGCCATGATGACTTATTAAAATCATAAAACGTCATTAAGAGACTTAATATAGTAAAAGCTTAAATAAAATAATCAACGAGCATCCACAAGCCCAAAATCATACATAAATGAGTAGTTACAAAATTGCATGTCTCTAGGAATAACAATATGTAAATCTATACGACCCAACCCAACATAAGCAACCACAAAAAAATTACAACAATTGTATCATCCACCCTAAGTATCCTTGACTTTGACCTTTGGGCATCCTCCTCTATTGCTCCTCTTCTAAGCTCTAAACATACACATGGAAAGCCCATAAGCTAAGCAAACTAATGTTTAGTGGTACATACCAACATGAAAAACACAACATGCAATACAATATGCATGACAATCTTATCGAATTTCCATAATGACTTATCTCAAAGTCCACACATGCACTAGCTCACATACTGCATGACATACCATAATGATTTGACACATGTATACCACCAAAATGAACATGGCATATCAATAAGTCTACACCACAATTAGAAAGTTATTTAAAACCATCAGTTGACCTCCTTTGTTGGGTTCTAAACATGCATCTCATACATGGCACAATAAAAATTTAAAATTTAATTGAACCCAAAACCCATGGAACGCCCTATGTAATTTAAAATCATAACATACTATCTAATGGGAGAATTTGATTACCTTTGTTTGAAACTTTTGATCTTCCAAATTGTGAGCTTTTCTTTCGTTGTTTGGTTGTAGCAAAACACAGTAATCCAAAACTACGATGCCTCTAAGAGTGTCAACATGAAGGGAGAAGAAGAAAACCTCTAAGGAGATGGGGTGACAAAAGTCCAAAGTGCTGCTATAAAAAATTATCTTATGAAAGAGAAAAGGACGAGGAGAAAAATAACTTTTATTTTTCTTAATAGGGAAGCCCCAAAATTAACTCCATAAAAGGAGTATTTATATACTTTCAAATCCTTTTTAGGATTGAAAAAGGAAAAGCCCTAACGGGCTCATTTTCCTAAGGTATAAGTGTTGACCAAGTCAACAATCTCAATCTAATTTGGATTTAGCCCATTTTTATAACTCTTATAAAAGTCCAAATTCTCTTTCTTTCTCATATGGATCTTGTCCAAAACCCATCTTACATTTTCTTCATTCCCTCTATACTTGTGACTTAATAGGTTTTCTAGTCATGTTGGCAGCTTAAGTCTCGAGAGGAATCCTAATTCAATTAGGATTTTATAAGTCAAACACTTTTGACCCATAATGAATTTCTAATAAATTTCCCTTGACTTAGAAGATCATGAAGGGTGTTTAGCAATACTTCATGACCACCCAATTAACCAAAAAGTTAGTGGTTTGACTTTAAACCCTTCCATAGACAATTACTGTGTAATTCATCCATTATCCAAATTATACCTCATTTGGTTCAGAGTATGGACTGTGTGTCAACTCCCACTAGACTGATTACATCACATCTAATCCAAATGATATTAGTTCTTGTCTATGAGACTCATTACTCTGATAAGATATGTCATTGAACACCTTCTTCAATATATGTCATTGAACACCTTCTTCAAGATATGTCCACCTTGGCGAAACACTTCGGAGAAATGATCTCTACAAAAGGCCATAAGTATACTCTCCTTTTATCAGGAATGGTTAATCCTTTGTTGACTACTCAACTACCTTCAAATACCTCATGCTATACCCAATCACCACCCTGTGAGTGACCTCTTCAGAAGCAACAAGGAATGGAGTCAAAGTATAGGATTCAATATCAAAGATAACTTTGAGTATCTCAAGTATAAGGATACTTGCACCATTGCTATAATAAGACTATCACTGACATTGAATAGATATCCATGTGATTGTCTCATTACATGTCATCCAATGTACTTGCTACTCTTAGCACGCATCCACATGTTAACTCTAAGCATCTCATGTTATCAGCTTATGAGATCAGCTGCTTGACCTAGTAAAAAAGTATAACATGTGCCAGTTTATCCAGATTAAGAATGTCTTGTCTTTTTAATCCTATGACTTAAGATTATTTAGGTATAAACACAATTACACTTGATAGGAATCTCATCATGATTTCCTTTATACTGTGTTACACACAAAAGACTTTATTAAACAGTTTAAGATCTATATCAATTCATATGCAATGAATACCATATAATGAAAATAATTTTATTAATAATAAATGAGTACATCAAGTGCCTAAGGTGATTGTTTTTAGGGCACCTCTCTAACAATCTCCGACTTGCACTAAAGCTAATCGCCTTTATACATTATACCATAGGCGAGTTCATGACTATCATGTTCCTTTTGGGGAAGTGGCTTAGTGAGAGGATCAACTATATTATGATTAATGGGAACTCTCTCAATCATTACATCATAGCTGGCAATGATTTCCAAAATCAAATGGTAATGTGTGAGTACATGTTTGGACCTTTGATGAGACCGTGGTTCCTTTGCTTATGCAATG
Source organism: Triadica sebifera (assembly GCA_023653625.1). Classification (NCBI taxonomy): domain Eukaryota; kingdom Viridiplantae; phylum Streptophyta; class Magnoliopsida; order Malpighiales; family Euphorbiaceae; genus Triadica; species Triadica sebifera. The sequence continues at coordinate 9,804,694 of CM042903.1, read as the reverse complement.
GCTCCATTGTTATCTCAATACTAGTGTAATGCCCAATAATTTCAGTCATGGTTGCAGTTGATCGAAATTCGGCTTACCGAATCGATCGAGATCTAAATTCGGACATGAAGAAAAAATTTTAAAATAAGAATAACATATGAGAAAAATATTTTGGATATTATTAATTGAGAATTTTGAAGTTTGGAATTAAAATTTAGAAAAAATAATTTTTCGTTGAACAAAATTGGAAGTTACAGTGTTTTTGACATATATTTTAAGAAGGTATAAAAATAGAATATTTTTTTATCTAAGGAAAGTAATATTCTTTGGATTAAAATAAAGTAAGTGTGATTTAAATTAATGGACCAATGAGGGACAAGATTATCTAATTAATCCTAACCACTCACGTAATCCAACTATAAAAGTCAACTTTCACCTTTTTGCCTTTATTCTTCTTCTTTCTCATTTTAAGCAAACCAAAAACTCTCTCTTCTTCTCCTTATGGTCATGACTCTCATTCTTGTTGGGTTTTGAAAAATGAATCACATTCATAAACGCAGCGGAAAAATAAAATTTTCACCCTGAAATAAAAAATCATATTTGTGCCATTAAAACTAATTTATATAAATATAGAGGTTAGAAATTATACCTTGTAATTTGTTATTTGTTATTCAAATCTTCACTTTGTTGGGCTGTAACAAATCACAACAATCCATACTAGGATGTCTCTAATGATAATCCACACGAAGATTGAAGAAGAAACTATCAAAAGAAATGGTTTGAACAAATTCAAAGTGCTAGCTTTGAAAGTGTTCTTGAGAGAATTTTATTGTTTCTTAAAAGTATTTTTTCCAAAAAAATATTTTCATGTCTATTTTCTACCATTTGATTTCTTTTCTATTAGAATCAAATTCAAAGAAAAGATCAAAAGTCAAAAGCGGAGAAAAGGGAATTGAATGAATAGTGAATGTGTTTAATGGCCATAATTGGCCTAATTAAAGCCAAATTCACCTGTTGGGCAACATGAGGCACCAATGCGCGTACAGGGCCTGCTGTGGGCATTCACACATTAATTCTAAACATCTCATGTTTATAGATTATGAGATCTACTACTTGATCCAATCAAGGAGTGTAACATGTGCTAGTCTGTCTGGATTAACAATGTCCCGTCTCATTAATCCTATGACTAGGGATAATTTTGACACTAACATAATTACACATGATAAGAATCTCAATATTATGATCTCATCATGATTCCTTCATGCTATATTATGTATCAAGGACTTCATTAATTGATTTAAGATCACTATCAATTCATATATCAAATGAACATCAAAGTAATGAAAAAACTTTTTATTAATCAAATAAATTTGAACAATAAGTGCTAAAGGATTGCCTTTAGAGCACTCCTCTAACAAGCTCCCACTTGCACTAAAGCCAATCGCCTTTGTATTTAATTCCATAGGCGAGTACATGAGAATCATATTTCTTTTGGAGAAGTGGCTTAGTTAAAGGATCAACAATATTCTGATCAGTGGTCACTCTTTCTATCTTTACATCATTCCTACCAATGATTTTTCTAATCAAAGGGTATCTTCTGAGTACATGTTTGGATCTCTGATGAGATTGTGGCTCATTTGCCTGCGCAATGGCTCCATTATTATCACAATACAATTGTATTGGATCAATAATGCTGGGAACCACTCGAAGTTCTATGTGAATTTCTTTATCCAAATTGCTTCCTTTGCTGCTTTAGAAGCTGTAATGTACTCTGCTTTAGTTGTGGAATTAACAGTCGTTTCTTATTTGGAACTCTTCCAACTAACTGCTCCATCATTTAGTGTGAATTTATAGCCTGACTGAGATTTTGAGTCATCCTTGTCAGATTAGAAATTGGCATCGGTATACCCGCTCACAATAAGATTTCCATCTCCATATACCAAGAATACATCCTTAGTCTTTCTTAAGTACTTAAAGATATTCTTGACAGCCACACAATGACCCTCACAAGGTCCGATTGGTATCTGCTCGTGATACTCAAAGCATATGATACATCGAGTCTTGTACATATCATAGCGTACATGATTGATCCTATAATTGAAGTATATGGAATCAAACTCATGTGTGTCCTCCCATCTTGTGTCTTTGGACACAAAGACTTTAAGAGAGTAATCCCATGGGTCATGGTAATATATCCCCTCTTGGACTGCTCTATGCTAAACCTCTTTAGCATCTTATCTATGTATGTAGATTGTGAAAGACCAAACAATCTTTTAGATCTATCTCTATAGATCGTTATCCCCAAAATATAAACTGCTTCTCCAAGGTCTTTCATAGATAAATTCTTGGATAACCAAATTTTGACTGATGTAAGGCTAAGACATCATGTCCCATTAATAATATGTCATTTACATATAACACAAGAAATACGATTGCATTCCCACTAACCTTCTTGTAAACACAAGGTTCATCCGGATTTTGTAAAAAACCAAACTGTTTGATTGTCTCATCAAACCGAATATTCCAACTCTAGGATGCTTGCTTTAATCCATAAATGGATCTTTGAAGCTTACATACCTTTTTGACATTTTTGGATATGAAGCCTTCTGGTGGTGTCATGTACACATCTTTAGTCAGATTTCCATTAAGGAAAGTTGTCTTCACATCCATTTGCCATATCTCATAGTCATAATGAGTAGCAATGGCTAGGAGTATTCTTATGGATTTAAGCATAGCTATTTGGCTAAAAGTTTCATCATAGTCAATTCATTATCTTTGACGATAACCTGTAGCAACAAGTCTAGATTTATAGGTGATCACATTACAATCCATGTCAGTTTTCTTTTCGAAAACCCATTTGCACCCTATAGGCTTTATCTCTTCGGGTGGGTCAACCAAAGTCCATACTTAGTTTTCATACATGGAATTCATTTCCGACTTCATGGCTTGAAGCCATTTGTCAGATTCTGAACTATTCAAAACTTCTTCATAGGTTGAAGGCTCATCATTTTCTATGACCAATACGTCATTCTGTTCACTAATGAGAAATTCATATCTCTCTAGAACAGTACGTATCCTACTTGACCTACGAAGATATTGTGCTTCAGAAGGTTGAGTTGTTATATCATCTGTATGAGTAACAAGCTCGAGTTCAAGCAGTTGATCAGCATATGTTTGAGCATCTTAAACTTCCTCAAGTTCAATTTTGCTCCCACTATCTCCTTTTAGAAAGAATTCTCTCTCAAAAAAGATAGAATGTCTTGAAACAAAAACTTTTTGTTCCAAAGGGTGGTAAAATTGATATCCATATGATGCTTTTGGATATCCCACAAACACACATCAGTCAGACTTAGCTTCTAGCTTACCTAACATTGTCTACTTCACATAAGCAGGAGAACCCCAAATTCTCATGTAAGAAAATGTAGGCTTTTTGTTATACCATATCTCATATGGAGTAACATCAACTGACTTCGAAGGAACTCCATTTAATATATAAATGGCAGTCTCTAGTGCATATCCCTAAAAGGATTTAGGGAGTTCCACAAAACTCATCATAGACCTTTCCATGTCTAACAAGGTTCGGTTTCTCCTTTCAACCAAACCATTGTGTTATGGCGTGTAAGGTGGAGTCCATTGAGATAAAATCCCATTATCCCTAAGATAATCTAGAAACTCTTGGCTCAAGTATTATCCTTCTCGATCTGATCAAAGTGTTTTAATACTTTTGCCAAGTTGTTTCTCTACTTCATTTCTAAATTCTTTAAATTTTTCAAAAGCTTCAGATTTGTATCTCATAAGATACACGTACCCATATCATGAGTAGTCATCGATAAAAGTAATGAAGTAGATGAAACCATCTCTGGCGTATGTAGACATTGGACCACATACATCTTAATGTATTAAGTCTAAAAGTCCATTAGCACATTCACCTTTTCCCTTAAAGGGTAAATTAGTCATCTTGCCTAATAAGCAAGATTCACATGTGTCATATGATTCATAATCAAATGACTCCAAACTACCAGTCTTATGTAGCTTAGCCTTGCGTTTCTCACTTATATGACCAAGACGACAATGTCATAAGTAAGATGATTTCAACATATCTTGTTTTTGCCTTTTATTATCATTGATGTTTAAAATTGAATTTGACATTTCTAATATGTATATTCCATTACATAATATACCACTACCATAAAGAATTCCATTCAACACAATAGAACAACAATTGTTACTAAAAGCTAAATGGAAACCATCTTTATTTAGACTTGAAACAGAAATAATGTTTTTAGTCAAAGGAGGTACATAATAACAATTATCCAAATTTAACATAAGCCTACTATGGAGGGTCAATACATAAGTTCCTACATGTAACATCCTTGACCTTCCCCACATGCATATCCACATACATTTCATTTGAACATATGCATCTTCCATATAATCCAATTGAACACGTGCATTTTATACATATTTTTTTAGAAACAAGTTCATGGCATGCACTAGCTATGTGTCCTAATATTTGACAATTGTATCGAGTCGCACGTGTGTACTTATAACCTAAAAGAGGATAACAAAGCATTAGAAATAAATTGAATAAGGTGACTAAATTAAAGTAAGAAAAATGACTAGATTAAGATTATTAAACATTTACATTGTTAATTTAGTTAAATCGGGCCAGATGATTAAACTGTATTATTGTGTGAATTAGTGGAATTATAAATATATGTAAATAATAATAATAATATAGATAAAATGAAATGAAAATGAAACAAAATATAAATAAAAGAGAAGAAGAGAAAAAGATAAAAAGACAAAAACAAAAAAAGTTAGCTTTATCTTCCTCCCCCATTTCTGCCTCCTCGCTTCAGCTCCATTTTCTTCTTCACCTTCCTCCATTCTAGACCTCAATTCTTCCTTGTTTCACCTAGTTTTTTAGGCAAATTGATCCCTTGCAAGTTTGTTCTTGGTAAGTAATCAATTCTTATTGCTATAAGGTTGATTTGAGTTGCTAAGGTTCATTAATAGGTACTAACTTGCACCCCGATTTTGATATCATAGAAAATTTATTCTGGAAAAGTTTAAAACATGAAAGTTGTTTATTTATATCTTATATTTATGTATATGTAAACCGTTTTACAAGAGTTGGTGTATAGGAAGATAAATCCTTTCTCTACTGAAACTGGTCAGGGTGTGAACCCTAGCCAAGTTAGCTACTATGTTATTTGGTTTTGAATATGTTAAAGCCATTATTTTAAGTATCTAAAAACATAAAAGTTGTAGATATATGTGTTATGTATCTTTATACCAAAGTTCAGGTTCATATGTATAATGGATTTGAAGTTATTGTGAATGGAACCATGATTGTTTCATAGTTTGAGCTGACTGCTTAGTGACTACCCTGGTCAGTTCTAACAACTTGTGTAGCCATTTATAGCTCCTTATAGATATATTATATAAATTATCAAAACATAAAAGTTATAGGTATATGTCTTATCTAAATTTTGGTACTAATTTCAGCTTAATATGTTATTTATATACTAAGTTATGGCCTTTGGAAGTCATACTGGTCCGGAAGCCAATTCTATTCTGGACCAGTGAAATTTTTCTTATAATTTGAAGACCTTAGAGACATAATTGATAAAATTTGTAAACATTAAAAATGTTCCATTTGAATCCATATAAGTTTCTGTAAATTTTCATTGAAATATGACTTATGTAGTATAAGTTATGATGAATCAAAGTTGGTACCTTGAAACTGCCAAAGGGCAGAAAACAAAACACATTTAGAAATTCCACCAAATATTTTACAATGATCCAATTGGTCTTTATTTTTAATATGTTACATAATTATATGTTAAGTTTTATTAGGAATAAGAATCATATTAATTGGTCAACTATAGAAAACGTTAGAGGCTAAACAGTCCCATAAGGTCACACTGCCTCATAGGAAAAATCTTAGCTATTGATATGAACAATGCATACTAATTTGTGCCTCCCGTTGGCCAACGAGTGAATTTGGCCTTAATTAGACCAATTATGGCCATTAAGCACATTCAATATTCATTCAATTCCCTTTTCTCTATTTTTGACTTTTGATCGTTTTTTTTGAATTTGATTTAAATAAAAAAGACATCATATGGCAGAAAATAGATATGAAAATATTTTTTTGTGAAAAAAATATTTTTAAGACAATAATATTCTCTCAAGAACACTTTAAAGCTAGCACTTTGAATTTGTTCAAACCATTTCTTTTGATAGTTTTTTCTTCATTCTTCACGTGGATTATCATTAGGGACATCATAGTGTAGATTGTTATGGTTTGCTACAATCCAAGAAAGTGAAGATTTGAATAACAAATAATAAATTACAAGGTATAATTTCTAACATCTATATTTATATAAATTAGTTTTAATGGCACAAGTATGATCTTTTGTTTCGGATTTTGAAAATTTTATTTTTTCGCTGCTTTCATGAATGTGATTCATTCTTAAAAATCCAATAGTTGCAACCTATTGCTATCCCATAATGGAAATAGGAAAGGATTATAATGGATTTTGTATCTAGTTTGCCTTTGGTACAAAAAAAACATGATACAGTATGAGTAATTGTTAACATACTTACCAATTTAACTCACTTTCTGCTAGTTCGGATGGATTATTCATTGAGCCAATTTGCATAAATATATGTTAATGAGATAATTCGACTGCATGGGGTGCCAGTATCTATTATTTCTTATCGAGACCCACGTTTCACATCAAAAATTTGGAAAAGTCTACAGCAAGCATTGGGCGAACTCGATTTTCTTTTAGTATAACATTTCGTCCACAAACAAATGGACATTTCGAACGAGTTATTCAATTATTGGAAGACATGCTTATAAGTTGTATAGCTGACTTTGAGGGTAACTGGGATAGGTATTTACCATTGATGGAATTTACATATAACAATAGCTATCAAGCTAGTCTTGGCATGGCTCCATATGAAGTTTTGAATGGAAGAAGATGTAGGACATCGTTATGCTGGACATAACTTAGTGAAAAGAAGTTAATGGGCCTAGAATTGGTGCAACAGACAGAGGAGAAGGTGAATTAATCCAAGATCGATTAAAAGCTGCAACGAATCGATAAAAATCTTATGTTGATTTGAAGAGGAAGGATATTGAATATGTTGTTGGAGACAAGGTATTTTTAAAAGTCTCGCCTTTGAAGAAAATACTTTATTTTGGTGAAAAGGGAAAACTGAGTCCTAGGTTTATTGAAACATACGAAATACTTGAACATGTGGGTCCAGTGGCTTACAAGTTGGTCTTACCACCAGAATTGGATAAGATCCACAATGTGTTTCATGTCTCAATGTTAAAAAGACACAAATCAGATCCAACACATGTAATACATATGGAATCAATAGAGGTACAACCAGACTTGACCTATGTAGATAACCTAGTGAAAATCTTAGCTCGAGAAGTCAAGGAACTACACAACAAAAAGGTACCATTGGTAAAGGTGTAACGGCTGGATCTACTGGAATTCGGGTCTCAGCCCATTGCCACAGTAGTCCACCCGCCGTCTCACTGAGACCAACGGGCTGCCAGGGTCCATGGCCCAATACCTCCAACCCATCACTGGAATCGCACTCAAGGTGTTTGCCACAGTAGTCCACCTGCCGTCTCACTGAGACCAACGGGCTGCCGGGGTCCATGGCCCAATACCTCCAACCCATCACTGGAATCGCACTCAAGGTGTTTGCCACAGTAGGTTGTTGGAGCTGGGATTCGAAACCCCAACCTCCCTTTAGCCTCAGTAAGAGACTACCAATTATACCATGGTACAATTGGTAGTCTCTTACTGAGGCTAAAGGGAGGTTGGGGTTTCGAATCCCAGCTCCAACAACCTACTGTGGCAAACACCTTGAGTGCGATTCCAGTGATGGGTTGGAGGTATTGGGCCATGGACCCCGACAGCCCGTTGGTCTCAGTGAGACGACGAGTGGACTACTGTGGCAATGGGCTGAGACCCGGATTCCAGTAGATCCAGCTGTTACAAAAGGTCCTTAGCACAATCATGTAGTAAAAGAAGTCACTTGGGAGAGGGAAGAAATGATGAGAACTCTGTCTCCTCAGTTATTCAGCTCCAGCTAATCAGGTAAATTTTGAGGATGAAATTTTTTTTAAGGGACAAAGAATTGTAACATCCAGTGATTTAGGCACCGATTGAGCGTAATCGTAGTGGGATGCGCTAGTTCAATCAGAGTCTAAATTTGAGTCAATGAAAAATGACTAGTAATAAAGGAAATAATTAAGGGTATTAATATTTGGGAATTAAAAAGATTAGTGCTAGAACTAGAAAAAAAAAATTTTCCCTATAAACAAAATCGGTATTATTGAAATTGTTGGGAGGAAAAAGTGTGAAGATGAGGAAATTGGTGGAAAATAAGGAATTTCTCAAAGTTTTAAAGTTAATCAAGATTAATTAATTAATGCACCAATGAAAAATATGATTAATTTTAATTAGTGGGACTCACTACTTAATTTTAGTATAAAAGTCAAAAGGTGAAGAAATTCTACAATCTTCCATCAAAAAAATCTAACTCATCTACTTTCTCTCTTTCACCCTTTGTGTCGTCCGCCTATGCCTCCAAAAGCTTCCATTTTTGCTTCAATTCAAGCTTGAAAAAAAAAAGAGAAAAAAATTAGTTTGGAGAGAGAAAAATTCAAAAATTAAAGAGTTCTTATCATAAATGGAGCTAAGGAGCAAGAAGGGACAAATTTGGCCCACCTTGGAGAACCATTAAGGTGAGTTTATTCTTCTGAAATTCAACATTTTTCCTTCCATTTGAGACCTATAAGGATGATGATAGTATTAGGATTGGTATGTAACTAGTTGAAAAAAAGTGAAGTTAAACTTTTAATTAATGATAATTGATATTAGTTAATTGTTTTAGGACTTAAAAACTAGAGAAAGATAACTCTAATGGAGGAAGGAGGGGCTGCCTTGGTTAAGGTGATAAATGAAGAGTGATTAGAATGTTGATTTGAAGAAAATAAATTAGGACGTATGATAAGGTTTTTGGGCAGCCATGACATATCAAAAAGGAAGTTTAACCTTAGTGCTTTTTGGCTAAATTAAAGTATAAAACATATTAGGAGCATTAGAATTTTATATAGGCATGAAAATTTTTGAAAATGAATGATAGAAATGAGATATGGTATGATTGTGTAGGAAAACCAAGTTAGCAAATGAGAGGCCCTCAAGATAATTTAATTTACAAAGTTTTTAACCAACTATACCAAAAATAAATTCAAAGCTTTTAGCTGCTTTCATTCGGATACCCTTCTTCTTTTGACAATCTATGGCTACCTAAAACCTGTGCAAAAGGAAATTACTCGTGCTAAGCTACTAGTTTAGTGGTGCTTCAATGATAAAAATTTTACATACATAAATTTTCTTACATGTCATTTATAAATTTAAAAAATAAGGCACAAAATAAAGAATTATATGAAATCAAATAAATTTCATCAAACATTTAATATTTAACAATTTTAATTAATATAACATTATCAAAATGACATACTTTAATATTATTATTATTTTTTATTTTTCTTGTGTGCATAACACCTATAACCGAACTAACTAATAGGAATAACAGGATTGTCATTTCCGACTTTCAGAATATTGCGCCGAGCGCTTTCATAATACTGTCATTATCGGTTTTCATAATATTGTCATTACCGACTTAATAATTTTGCGTCAAACGCATTTATAAATTGTCATTACCGACTTTTGTATTTGGCATTGAGTGCCTTAAATCCTCTTATTGACATTCCAAACTATTCTCTATTCAAGTTTTAGATTAGGTGTCTTAGGGTTTAACTATTTTTATATTAATTCATAATATTTTCAAAAATGATAATGTTACTAAATTGTCACAAATAAGCTTATTTATTTTTATTCTTCATTTCTATTATTATTGTACTATAATCTCACACATAAATAATTTATTAAACATTTATAATTACCATTAAATTAAAAATTCACATTAATTATTACATACACTTATCACACACACCACATGCAAAAATCCAATATTTCAAGTTTTTATCTATGATATATTTCGGGTCTGATTTTGTGCTTCATTTTTATCCCATTTATAATTCGAATTTGAAGTTATGGTCTTCTAACAATTTAAAGCTTATTGTCTCAGCTTTCAGAAGCATCAACAATCACTCAAATCTCAGTTTTCTATCAAAAGTTATGTCCAAATTAACACTAAATCATTACTAAAATTTTTGCCTAGAATTTTCTGGACAGACTTTAGGTCTGAACTTTATGTATTTTTTTAAGAAAATTCAGGCATATTTTGTAACATCCTCGACTTTTCACATATGCATTATTACATGCATTTTATTTGGACACATGCATTTGCATATATTTCACTTGAACATATGCATTTTATATGTATTTTGATATGAACAAGTTCATGACATGCACTAGCTACGTGTCCTAGTACATTGTAATTGTATCGAATCACACAGATGTTCTTATAACCTAAATGAGGGTAACAAGATATTCAGAATAAATTGAATAAAGTGACTAAATAAAAATAAGTAGAATGACTAGATTAAGATTAGTAAATATTTTACATTGTTAATTTAATTAAATTGAATCAAAAGATTAAATTGCATATTGTGTTGATTTGTATAATAATAATAAGAATAATAATTAAAAAAATAAAAATAAAAGTTAGAAAAAAATAAAAAGGAAAATAAAAAGAAAAAGAAAAGTAAAAAAAGGGGGGGATAAAAAAAATGAAGACCAAATGTGATGGCTTTTAACTTATTAGGCTTTCCTTTTTTTTCTTCTTCTTCTTCTTCTTCCTTGCTTCATTCCTTCAGTCCATTTTTTCTGAAGTTCTAGCCACCTTTTCTTCTCTCTTTTACTCCAAAAATTGCAGCAACAAGATTAGCCAAGAATGATTATAGGTGAGTAAACATTTATTTTTGTGTTAATCTTGATTATGGTGTTTAGGGTTCATAAATAAGCAGTGATTCGTACCATAGTTTCGATGATCTTTGAGATTGAATTTGAAAAAGTTTAAAACATGAAAGTTCTTTATTTATATAAATATTTTTCCAAACTATTGTGTGTATAAAAAGATATTGGCATATTATTGGAACTGGTATGGGTGTGAGCCCTAGCTAAGTTAGCTACTGTGTTCTTTAGTTTTGAATATGATAAAGTCATTATTTGAAGTATCACAAAACATAACAATTATATATATATGTGTTATGTATCTATATACCAAATTTCAGGTTCATATATCTTGTATATTTTGAGTTATGGTGAATGGAACCATGACTGTTTCATAATTTGAACTGTCTGCTTAGTGCCTTGGGCAAATCCAGCAAAGTATTTGCCAATTTTGAGCTTCCTAGAGATTGATTATGTAAATTATCAAAACATAAAAGTTATATTTTTATATCTTAGCTAAATTTTTGTATAAATATTACCTTAATATGTTATGTATAGAGTGAGATAGAGCCTTTCACAAGTCATACTGTTCTGGAAACCAACTCTGTTCTGGACCAGTGAAATGTTTCTCATAATTTGAAGACCATAGAGACATAATTGATAAAAGTTGTAAAAATAAAAAATATTCCATTTTAACCCATATAATTTTCTGTAAATTTTTATTGAAATATGACTTATATATTATAAGTTATGATGAACGAAAATTGGTACCCTGAAACTGCCTAAGGGCAAAAAATAGAACACATTTAGAAATTCCACCAAAAATTGTACAATGATCCAATTGGTCTGAAATGTTAATATGTTACATAATTATATATTAATTTCAATTATGAATAAGAATCAGAATAATTGGTCAAATATAGAAAAATTTATAAGCTAAACAGTCTCATAAGGTCACACTACCTCATAGGAAAAATCTTAACTATTGATATGAACAATGCATATTAATGTGTTTAAGTCACATTAAGTCTCCCTAATCTTGAGTTAATCGATTATATTTTTATATTAGGCTCACAACATATTGGAGACCTACAAGGAGCAGATATATAATAAGTTAGGGGTCAGAATCAAAAGAGAAAGATGAGTCTAATGATCAATTGAATTCTTTAGTGCATATGAATGTTGTTTACTATGTGATTCATTTGATTCTTATGATCTATCATTGATAATATGATGATGGATAATTTGTGACATTTATGGTACATATAAGTGGTATACTTGTGGTATATTTGAGGTATATGTTTGACATATGTGATATATATACATGGTATATGTATAGTGTATGAAAGGTATATGCGTGGCATATGAGGTATATATGTGGTATATGTATGGTATATGTGATAAGATACAATGGCTAATGAATGTTTAAGTACAAGTGCATATGCATATAGACTTAAAAGGTGTTGTGACTAGTTAATCGATATTGCAAAGCAAAAGAAGAGGCCTATGGCCCAACAAATGTGCAAATAAAACAAATGATCAAGATAGCTAGCAAATGCAAATGTTCACATGGTAAATGTTCACATGGATACCTGGGGCAATGTCTGTTTAACTTGGTCGCAACAAAATGAAATAAACAAAGCATTTGCATACGTAAAGATTAATGATTATATGTTCCAACTTTATTGATATTTATATGATACTGATAAATGGAATGGAATACATGGTATGGGTTGGATTTATGATTTATTACTATGAGTTGTTTGGCAGTTTAGAGCCCATTTGATGATTATTCTCACTAAGTCGCAACTCATTAATTTGCACCATTTTTTAGGTAAAGAAAATTGATAGCAAATTTTTAGTAGCGTATAGAAGACATGGAGCACAAGTCACTGGCCGAGCCTCATCACTCTCTCTCCTTGCATTCCACACGAGCATGAAAATATGTCGTCTATATTTTGGACTTATATGTTTGAACATATATTGTTACTCTAGATTAGTTTTGAAATGTATAAATGGAAGCAACCCCTAATCCTTTCGGATGTAAAGTTTAAGTTTTAATAGATATGATATATTATATTGCGGTGAAAACCTTAATGTTGACTTGAAAAGTCATTGAATGATATTATAGGAAATGATTAAAAAAAATTTACTATCACTGTTAACAGGATCTTATGTTTTGTTAGTGTGCCATATGTGATTATTTGACATAGGAATAGGTTTTATTGAAATGTATAAGATGTGACGTTACATATTTAGATTTTATGGCCTAAATAAAAGTTAAATTCCTATGTCTTAGCTTTCAGTTCCAATAAAGAACATAAAAAAGGAATTCCAGCACCAAAGTTATAGTAAAAAATGTCAAGATTGCTCCTGAAATTATGTAACAAAGTCATCAATTGACATCAATCTATATACTACTTACCTTTATCATATGCATTCATTTTTATGCCAAAGTTTCCAAATCACAATTACATTCACATGTCTTAATGATTTCACACCATTTTGTCTCATTATCATATAAAATATTAGAAGCAACAATTAATCACATTCCATATCCAAACCACATTTATATCCAACCTTAATACATAATTACACACAATTATACAACATGTAAATTTTTTATCAATGAAGCACATACCTAATCAGCCTTGGATCTTCCCTTTATCCTTCTTTTCCTCCTCTTACTAGTTAGCTTTTTCCTTGCCTTTGTCACCCTCTTGAGGGCCTCTCATTTGTTCATTTGATTTTCGTATACAACCAATATCATATCTCAATCCTAATATTCATTTTCAAAGCTTTCATGTCTACATAATATTCTAATGCTCTTAATATGTTTTATACTTTAATTTAGCCAAAATGTACCCAAGTTAGATTTCCTTCTTCATATGTCATGACTGTCGAAAAACCATATCATAGGTCCCAATTTATTTTCTTCAAATCAACACACAATTCACATTTCACTTATCACCAATTGTGTTGTTTCTATGTTAATTTCAATTTTTTCCAAATTAACTTAACCAAGACAGCCCCTTATTCTTCCATTAAAGTTAACTTTCTCTAGTTTTTAAATCATAAAACAATTAACTAACATCAATTATCATTAATTCAAAGTTTAACTACACTTTCATCAACTAGTTGCAAACTTTAAATTTCTAGTTCCAATCTTGCAATATAAGCTCAATCTATCAAACCTAATCATATCTATCATCCTTATGGGTCTCAAATGGAAGGAAAATGTGGAATTTAAGAAGAATAAACTCACCTTAAGGGTTCTCCAAGGTGGGCCGAAATTCCCTCTAGAATTTCCCCCTTTCCTTTTCTTCTTTCTTCCTTCCTTCTTGCTCCTTTGCTCCCTTTATGGTAAGAACTCTTAAATTCTGAATTTTTCCCTCTCAAAACTATATTTTTCTCTTTTTCAAGCTTGGATTGAAGCAAAAATGGAGGTTTTGGTGAGCTATGGTGGACAGCCAAGAGTGAAAGAAAAGAAGATGAAGATGAGTTAGATTTTTAGGTGGAAGAATGTAGAATTCCTCCCATTTTTGACTTTTATACTATGATTAAAGAGTGGATCCCATTAATTAAAATTAATCCTAATTTTCATTGGTTCATTAACTTAATTAATCTTGCTTAACATTTAAACTTTAAGAAATTCCTTATTTGTCACATCTTCCTCCATCTTCACACTTTTTCCCCCAACAATTGTCATAATACCAATTTTGTCCATAGAAAATTTTATTTTTTTCTAATTCTAGCACTAATCTTTTTAATTTCTAAATAATAATACCCTTAATTATTTTTCCTTATTATTATTCATTTTATATGGATTCAAATTTAGACTCCGATTGAATTAGTGATGCGGAACCCCAAAGACCGTGCCTTGAAACCCCTCAACAAGACAAGGTAAACAAACCTTAAGCTATGGTGATCATAGATTGAATCTGACCCAAAGCTAACCAATGTAGCAAAGAACCAAGATTATAAGATTTAATAAGAATAGCCACGCCACAAGCAATATCACTTGATAAGTAACTAATTCCTAAAGGTAACAAAGAGATGCAAATCTTCCTCACTTTAAAGAAAAACACTCAAATTCGTTTTTATTCATTGATGTCTTGTAAAAGAAGCCTAGATGAGTATTTATAGCCCTAAGTCTTTGAATCCTTTATGGTAAAGGATAACTAAATCCTATTCTAACTCAACTCCTAAATGTACAGCCATATTCTAACTCAAATTCTAAAAAGTAGAGTCCTACTTGGATTAGGACACTAATTAAATCCTTCTAAAATAAGACAAGTGGTGGGTTGGGCTTTATTTCTTTGGCCCACATGTCTATCACTAATTAAAGCCTAAGGTAATTTAAATTAGGCAGCCCACATACATAATTAAGCCCAATTACAAGTTAAGCCCAAATCCCATAAATAGGCACATGCATGGCACATGATCTTGAGCACATGGTTGGCACATGATGTCTTCCACATGGATGGCACATGTTTGGCACATGACTCCTAGCACATGATTTGCACATGACTTGTAATCTTTAATTTTATGGACTTTGCCTCGTTTAGCCCATTTGAATTGAATCTTCATGAAAGACTCCCTTGATCTTCACTTTAGGCTTCCCTTTGTGTATTATTGGCCCATAAGCTTGATTGTGAATTTTAGGCCCAATATAGTAACAAATGCTCCAATGCTGCCTTCTATGACTTGGAATACGCCCTACATTAATTTGGATCATTTGAATGGGATTTTGAACTCCTTTTCGGTCTATTTCAATGATATAAGATTGCTCCTCTCCATTGACAAAATATTGACGTTCATATCCTTCAATTATGGTTCCCGTGCATACATCATTCCCCCTTTCCTCAAGAAGATTCGCCCTCGAATCTTTGCCTACATCAAAAGAAAAATGCACAACACGAAGCAAAGGATAATTAAAATTGTTAGTAAAAAATTTACTTTTCATCTCTTTCTCCTTTTCACACACATTCACTATTTTCTTTCTTTGCTCATTACTACTACTACTTTTATCCCTCAAAACCTCATCTCTCTCAATTCTCTCTTTGGCTTCTCCATAAACAGCCCCTTCTTTCATCTCAATCTCACTCATCGTTACTCCTTCAAGCTCATCCAATTCATGTTCATCACTCACCTTTATGGATTCACTATCATTAGCCACAAATTCATCTTGAATGATGTTTTCACTCTCAATTGCAATGCTCTCAAAAACACTAACACCATTAACTTCTTCTAGTGAAATAGAATCAATACTCTCACCTACAATTTCAACTTCACTAGTATGAGCATCATTAATATCCTCATGAATTTTATTATTACCATCATCCACCATTTTAAAATTAGGAACAAAATCAAATTCATAATGCAAATTTGATTTTTAAATTTCACACCTTCTTGGATAATAATTCTTCATTTCATTATATTTCTCTTCATGCCCCCACCTATCGATCCTAGCACAAATCTTGTCCATTTCTTTTTGAAAGGCACTCATCGAAGATGCTTTGTCTTTCTTTCTTTCTCTTCTTTGTCTATCATTATCATAATATTCAAAATACTCTTTTTCTTCATAAGATTGAAACCTCATAATGCTTTGAGGTCGAGACCCCTCTCTTGATCTTATTGTGTCAAAGATACTTTGCTGTTTCAAATCTTCAATTTGCTGATTTTTCCTCTCCATCTTGTCTATAATTTTTCCAATCTTTACCTCCAATATTTGAATGTAAGATTGAACAACATTCGTTGGCACATAATCACCATGTTCCACATGTCCACTACTGCTCCTCATACTTCCCTTAGACATGGTTAGTAATTCAAGAAAGTAATAATGAAGTAAAAGGATCTCACAATCACTCTCTCACGTGTTTCTCTCAAAACAGACTATATACCACTCGTGTTTCACACAAATAATGGCTTTTACCCTCTTTTAAGCTCACCACTCTTGCCTTTTACCACTCAAATTTTGAATCTCAAAATTACAAGTAAGAACCAGAAACAAAATCAAACAATATGCAAGTGATCTATGCTAAGAATTAACAATGAATCCTAACAAGAATGAATGGAACAAAGTCTAGAAGCAAACTGATGTGAAAGAAATTAATTATATCTAAAGCTATACACGAATGCAAATAGGTGTACGCTACTGATTTTTGTTCAAATTAAATCTAAGAATGCAAATTAGACTTAACTAATGTAATTAGATGCAAAAAGGACAGAATTAAAAGAATGAAAACTTAAGAGCACAAAAAATTAGACAGTATGGAATAAAAATCAGAACCAGTTTCCTCCTAGTGAGTAGCCAATTTAACCCTTATTCAACCTTAATTTATCACCAATCAGTAAGAACTCAAGGTATATTTAATAGATAAGTTCAATTTCTCAAGATCAAATCAATGCTCAACATGATCACTAAGGTACCTGAATTCAAAAGTTGTACTTTTCAACCTCAAAACCAATTATTTAAGTTGGATTGCAGTAGTTTATGATGATACCAAATAATTCCAGCAATCAATAATCACAAGATTTCATCATGAAGCTCAAAATAGCACAATGTCACAATTTTGGTGCTAAATTCGAAATTCTGATTTTTTTTTCCTTTTCGTTTTTTTTTCTTTTTTTTTTTGTTTTAGCAAATAACACTAAACTAATGCTTAATAAACCTCAAACATATCAAAGAATTGAAAAGAAACCCAAACTTGCAATTTTACTCTTTATGGCTGAAATTTTTCCTAAGGTACCTCTAATGGCAGAATTTAAATCTAGCTAAGTTAACAACTAGAAAGCAATTTTAAAGGATAGATAATGATTACCTAACCAAAAGCTCTGATACCAAACTGATGCGGAACCCCAAAGACCGTGCCTTGAAACCCCTCAACAAGACAAGGTAAACAAACCTTAAGCTATGGTGATCATAGATTGAATCTGACCCAAAGCTAACCAATGTAGCAAAGAACCAAGATTATAAGATTTAATAAGAATAGCCACGCCACAAGCAATATCACTTGATAAGTAACTAATTCCTAAAGGTAACAAATAGATGCAAATCTGCCTCACTTTAAAGAAAAACACTCAAATTCGTTTTTATTCATTGATGTCTTGTAAAAGAAGCCTAGATGAGTATTTATAGCCCTAAGTCTTTGAATCCTTTATGGTAAAGGATAACTAAATCCTATTCTAACTCAACTCCTAAATGTACAGCCATATTCTAACTCAAATTCTAAAAAGTAGAGTCCTACTTGGATTAGGACACTAATTAAATCCTTCTAAAATAAGACAAGTGGTGGGTTGGGCTTTATTTCTTTGGCCCACATGTCTATCACTAATTAAAGCCTAAGGTAATTTAAATTAGGCAGCCCACATACATAATTAAGCCTAATTACAAGTTAAGCCCAAATCCCATAAATAGGCACATGCATGGCACATGATCTTGAGCACATGGTTGGCACATGATGTCTTCCACATGGATGGCACATGTTTGGCACATGACTCCTAACACATGATTTGCACATGACTTGTAATCTTTAATTTTATGGACTTTGCCTCGTTTAGCCCATTTGAATTGAATCTTCATGAAAGACTCCCTTGATCTTCACTTTAGGCTTCCCTTTGTGTATTATTGGCCCATAAGCTTGATTGTGAATTTTAGGCCCAATATAGCAACAAATGCTCCAATGCTGCCTTCTATGACTTGGAATACGCCCTACATTAATTTGGATCATTTGAATGGGATTTTGAACTCCTTTTCGGTCTATTTCAATGATATAAGATTGCTCCTCTCCATTGACAAAATATTGACGTTCATATCCTTCAATTATGGTTTCCGTGCATACATCAATTAGCGCACCCCACTACGGTCACACGAAATTAGAGCCTAAATCACTGGATGTTACAATTCTCTCCCGCTTAGGAAAATGTCGTCCTCGAAATTTACCTGATTAGGTGGAGCTGAATAGCTAGGGATGCTGAGTTCTCGTCATTTCTCAACTCTCCGAAGTGGCTTCTTATATTGCATGATTGCGCCATAGGACCTTTACTAATGGTACCTTCTTGTTCCGTAGTTCATTGACTTCTCATACTAAGATTTTTATCGACTCTTCTGCATAGGTCAAGTCTAGTTGTACCTCTATTGATTCTACATGTATTACATGTGTTGGATCTGATTTGTATCTTCTTAACATTGAGACATAAAATACATTGTGGATATTATTCAATTTTGGTGGTAAGGCCAACCTATAAGCCACTAGACCCACACGTTCAAGTATTTTGTATGGTCCAATAAATTTAGAACTCAATTTCCCCTTTTTACTAAAACAAAGTACTTTCTTCTAAGGCGAGACTTTTAAAAATACCTTGTCTTTGACCAGATATTCAATATCTTTCCTTTTTAAATCAACATAGAATTTTTGTCGATTTGTTGCAGCTTTTAATCTATCTTGAATTAATTTCACCTTCTCCTCTGTATGTTGCACTAATTTTGGGCCTATTAACCTCTTTTCACCAAGTTCTGTCCAACATAACGGTGTCCTACATCTCATTCCATACAAAACTTCATATGGAGCCATACTGAGACTAGCTTGATAGCTATTATTATATGCAAATTCCATCAATGGTAAGTACTTATCCCAGCTACCCTCAAAGTCAATTACACAGCTTCTAAGCATGTCTTCTAGCAATTGAATAACTCGTTCAGATTGCCCATCTGTTTGTGGGTGAAATGTTGTACTAAAAGTAAGTCGGGTCCCCAATGCTTGTTTTAGACTTTTCCAAAATTTTGATGTGAACCGTGGGTTTCGATTAGAAATAATAGATACTAGCACCCTATTCAATCGAATTATCTCATTAACATATATTTCTGCTAACTGGCTCAATGAATAATCCATCCGAACTAGAAAAAAGTGAGCTGATTTGGTAAGCCTATCAACAATTACCCATACTGCATCATGCTTCTTTTGCGTCAAAGGCAAACCATATACAAAATCTATTGTAATCCTTTCCCACTTCCATTCTGGAATAGCAATAGGCTACAACAATCCAGATGGTACCTGGTGCTTTGCTTTCACTTGTTGGCATGTCAAGCATCTTGTAGTGTATTCCATGATATCCTTCTTCATTCCTGACCACCAATAATGAGTCTTCATATTTTGATACATTTTATTGCTTCCTGGATGAATAAGTAGTATTATGTGCCTCTTTTAGAATTATTTGCTTTAATCCGTTGTCGTTTGGCACACACGATCTTCCTTTATAACTTATACTTCATTTATCTTCAACCTTAAATTCAGGTTTCTCCCCCTTTTTAATTGCCTCATAAATTATCATCAATTTATGATTTTGCCTTTGAGCTTCTCTCACTTGTTGCCTTAAAGTAGGTTGAACCCATAATTCAGCCAAAATAAAATATGAGTCCTTTTAATTTGTTATTAATTACTATATATTATATTATAATGAGAAATATAAACTATACCTGCCGGTGTTTTTCTACTTAAGGCATCAACTACTACATTGGCTTTGTCTGGCTGATAATCAATAATACAATTATAATCCTTAATTAATTCTAACCAACGTCTTTGCCTTAGGTTCAACTCCTTTTGGGTGGGCAAATATTTGAGGCTCTTGTGATCTGTATATATGTAGCACCGCTCTCCATACAAATAATGTTGCCATATTTTTAAAGCAAATACTATTGCTGCCAACTCCAAATCATGAGTAGGGTAATTTAGCCCATGAGGCTTCAATTGCCTAGATGCATATGCAGCTACTTTACCCTATTGCATTAATACAGAGCCTAGCCCATTATGAGAGGCATCACTGTATATCACAAAATCTTTCCTAGGAGTAGGTTGGGTCAAAACAGGTGCTTCGGTTAGCATGACTTTTAATTTTTCAAAGCTTACTTGACACCAATCTGTTAACTCAAACTTAGTTTCTTTTCTGAGCAAGTTTGTAATTGGTGCAGTTATGCTTGAAAATCCATTCACAAACCTTCTGTAGTAACTAGCTAATCCAAGGAAACTCCGGACTTCTGTCACATTGTGAGACGGCTTCCAACTTAGAATTGCTTCTATTTTGCTAGGATCCACACATATTCCTTCAACTGACACAATATGTCTTAGGAATCCTACTTCTTCCTACCAAAACTCACATTTTGAAGCTTTGTATACAATTGATTTTTCCTCAAAGTCTGAAGTATTACACTGAGATGTCCGTCATGTTCTCCCTTATCCCTCGAATACACCAGGATATCATCTATAAAAACTACCACAAACTGATCAAGGTAAGGCCTAAAAGTTTTGTTCATCATATCCATAAAGGCAGTTGGTGCATTCGTTAAGCCAAAAAGCATAACCAGGAATTCATAGTGGCCATATTGAGTCCTAAAGGCTATTTTAGATCTGACTCTTTGATTTTCAATTGATGATACCTAGATCTGAGATCAATCTTAGAGAATACTCTTGCTCCCTTCAAGTGATCAAACAAATCATCAATTCTAGGTACTAGGTATTTATTTTTAATCATCACCTTGTTCAATTATCGGTAATCAATATATAATTGAAGGGTGCCACCCTTCTTTTCACAAACAACACCGGAGCACCCCATGGTGACACACTGGGTCTTATGAACCCTTTGTCTAGCAATTCCTGTAATTGAACCTTTAACTCTCTTAATTCTGTAGGTGTCATTTTATAAGGAGTAATTGATATTGGGGTTGTACTAGGAATCACATCAATAGCAAACTCTATCTCCTTATTTGGTGGTAGCCCTGACAAATCTTCAGGAAACACATCTGGGAACTCACAGACTATGGGGATGTCTTTGAGTTCTGGGCTCCCCTTATTGGTATCTATCACATGGGCCAAATATGCCTCACATCCCTTTTTAATGTATTTATGAGCTTTTAAGGCAGAAATAACACTGGTCAAATATGTTTGACCTTTACCCTAAATGATAGTGTCATCCTTCCCGGGAATTTTAAGTACAACTTTTCTAGATCGGCAGTCGATTATAGCTCCATGCTTTGTCAACCAATCCATACCCAGAATAGCATCGAATTCATGAAAAGATAAGTCTATTAAATCTTCTTGGAATTGTTTACCCTGAATTATTATTAAACTATTTCTATAGATTTGATTCACTTTCACACTATGTCCTAGCGGATTGGTCACAACTATCTCATATTCTAAGGTCTCAGGTACCATGTTCCCTTATTTAAGTACAATTGTGCTTATGTATGAATGTGTGAAAACAGGATCTATCAATACATGTAAATCAAAGTCAAATAAAGATAGTTTACCAACTATGACGTCTGGTGCATCCTAATCCTCATGAGCTCTCATCACATATGCCCGGGCTGGAGCTCTACTACCTTCGGGTCTGTCAACTATCTCTAATACCCTCTGACTCTATCCGGTACGACCACTTCTAAACTGGCCTCAACCTCTACCTCAGTTTTGTATCGGTGCCATTGTCTGTGCTAGTGCCATACTGTCTATACTAAGTCTAAGACAATCTCTCTTCATATGGTCAGTAGCTCCACATCTCAAACTTGCCTCAGTCAACCACCAACACTCTCCTGTATGAGCTATACCACAATGCTAACACATAGCAGGAGCTGGTCTCTTGGAAAATGATGCTGGTGAACTAACAGATAATGTTGCGGGTCTAAAATGCTGACCCTGCCTACCAAAAAATGTCTGCCCAGCAACCCGTGACTGAAATGGTTTGGGTACTATCCACCCTTTCCTACCAAATGTCTGAGCCACACTAGCCATTGATTTCTTAGAGAGCTCTTCTATCTTCAGCTTTTTCCTTCTTTCAACACTAATGGCAAAGGACACTTGTGTAGCAATATCTATATGCTAGTGGGAAGCCACTAAATATCCAATCTCCTCATCGAGACCATCTTCAAATCTACGACATTTATCATCTTCATCTCTAATAATCCCCATTGCATACTGGCTCAGCCTGGTGAACTCCATCTCATACTCAGCTATTATCATACCCCTCTATTTCAAATTTAGAAATTCTCGCTTTTTTCTCATCAACATAAATTATTGGCACATATTTCCTTTTAAACTCTATCACAAAGAAATCCCATGTCTGAGGGTTCAGAGTCTGGGGTTTCGTTAATACCAATTTCCATCTGTCGTAAGCATGCTCCTGAAGGAGGGACATTGCATATCTAACCTTGTACTCCTCCGGACATTGAAGCTCCTTAAAAACCCATTCTGTCTTTTCTAACCAAAATTCTGCTGCTGCTGGGTCATCCTCTTTCTTACTCGTAAAATTCGTAGCCCCATATTTTTTTAATTTATCAATCTAGAGTTCTGGTTGAGGTGGGGCAGCTAATGGAGCTGGTGGTGGCACAACTTGTGCTATATGCTGTAACGAAGTAGCCATCTGTTGCATAAGGGGTACCTGACCCGGATCAACCTGTTCTTCAGCATGTTGTGGAGCTATAACACTAGGCTCCGAGACTCTAATTGATGTTGACTGTCTATGAGTAGCCAAGTTAGCTATATTATCACCCTCATGTTCTTCGAGACTTTGTCTTGATTCCAAATCCATTAAAACCTATATTGTTAGAAGAAGGATCCCTTATCAGAATATAACAATTTAAAACAATGCAAATGCTGAAAACATGCACTTATCTTCCTATACCCACCAAGTAAGAACTGCCTAAACCTATGGCTCTGATACTAAAAATTGTAACACCTCCTTACTCCACTTTAGTCCAGTAAGGTAAATGAACATTACCCGACTAACTGTCATATTAGATTAGTTGAATGAAGTATAAATTTTTTTTTGCCAAAATATTACAGATACCCAAAATAAAATGATTACAAGCAATAATATTCAAAATTTTATTTATTTATAAAATACATTAATTTACATTCAAACTATGTCCCTTACATTATAATTCACATCTATAATACACACTCGATGAAATAAAAACGATAATTTAATTTACAAAGTTTTTAACAAACTATACCAAAAATAAATCCAAAGCTTTTAGCTTCTTTCGTTCGGGTATCATTCTTCTTCTGACAATATACGGCTACCATTCTAAAACTTGCGTGAGAGGAAACCACCCGCGCTAAGCTACTAGCTTAGTGGTGTTTCAATAATAAAAATTTTACATAGATAAATTTCTTACATGTCATTTATAAATTTAACAAATAAGGCATAAAATAAAGAATTATATGAAATCAAATAAATTTCATCAAACATTTAATATTTAACAATTTTAATTAATATAACATTATCAAAATGACATACTTTAATATTATTATTATTTTTCATTTTTCTTATGCCCATAACACCTATAACCCAACTAGCTAATAGAAATAACGGGATTATCATTTATGGCTTTCAGAATATTGTGCCGAACGTTTTTATAATACTGTCAATATCAGCTTTCATAATATTGTCATTACCAGCTTAATAACTTTGCGTCAAACGCATTTATAAATTGTCATTATCGGCTTCATATTTGGCACCGAGTGCCTTAAATCTCCTAATATGCATGCCATTTTATTCTTTATTCTAGTTCTAGATTAGGTGTCTTAGGGCTTAACTATTTTTATATTAATTCACAATATTTTCAAAAATGATAATGTTACTAAATTGTCACAAATAAGCTTATTTAGTTTTGTTCTTAGTTTCCATTATTATTGCACTATAATCTCACACATAAATAATTTATTAAACATTTATAATTACCATTAAATTAAAATTTCACATTAATTATTATATATACTCATCGCACCATATGCAAAAATCCAATATTTCAAGTTTTTATTTATGATAGATTTCGGCCCTGATTTTTGGCTTCATTTTTAGCCCATTGATAATTTGAATTTGAAGTTATGGTCTTCTAAAAATTTTATGCTTATTGTCTTATCTTTCATATGAATCAAAAATTACTCAAATTCCAGTTTTCTATCAAAAGTTATGGCTAAATGAACACTGAATCATATCTAAAGTTTTTGCCCATAATTTTTTGGACAGACTTTAGGTCTCAATTTTATGTATTTTTTTTGGAAATATTCAAACATATTAAAATTTTATGGTCTAAATAAAAGTTCAAACCCCATGTATTAGCTTTCAATTCCAATAAATAACATACAAAATGCAATTCCATCACCTAAGTTATAACCAAAAATGTCAAGACTGCTCCTGGAATTCTGTAACAAAGTCATCAATTGGCATCAATTTTTATACTACTAGTTTCCATATCAAAATTACATTCACGTGTCTTAATGATTTCACACCCTTTGGTCTCATTACCACATAAAATATTAAAAGCAACAATTAATCACATTCCATATCCAAACCATATTCATATCCAACCTTAATACACAATTACACACAATTGAACAACATGTACATTTTTTTATCAATGAAGCACATATCTAATCTGCCTTGAATCTTCCCTTTATCCTTCTTTTCCTCTTACTAGTTAGCTTTCTCCTTGCCTTTGTCACCCTCTTGAGCGTCTCTCATTTGTTTATTTGATTTTTCTACACAACCAATACCATATCTCAATCCTAATATTCATTTTCAAAACTTTTCATGTCTACATAATATTCTAATGCTCTTAATATGTTTTATACTTTAATTTAGCCAAAATGTACCCAAGTTAGACTTCCTTCTTCATATGTCATGGCTGTCCAAAAACCTTATCATAGGTTCCAATTTATTTTTTTCAAATCAACACTTAATTCACATTTCACTTATCACCAATTGTGTTGTTTCTATGTTAATTTCAATTTTCCTCAAATTAACTTAACCAAGGAAGCCCCCTCATTCCTCCATTAAAGTTAACTTTCTCTAGTTTTTAAGTCATAAAACAATTAACTAACACCAATTATCATTAATTCAAAGTTTAATTGCACTTTCATCAACTAGTTGCAAACTTTAAATTTCTAGTTCCAATCTTGCAATATAAGCTCAATCTATCAAACCTAATCATATCTATCATCCTTATGAGTCTCAAATGAGAGGAAAAAGATCGAATTTAAGAAGAATAAACTCACCTTAAGGGTTCTCAAAGGGTGGTAGAAATTCCCTCTATAATTTCTCCCTTTCCTTTTCTTTTTTCTTCCTTCCTTCTTGCTCCTTTACTCCTTTTATGGTAAAAACTCTTAAATTCTGAATTTTTCTCTCTCAAAACTAATTTTTCTCTCTTTATCAAGCTTGGATTCAAGCAAAAATGGAGGTTTTGGGGAGTTATGGTGGACAGCCAAGAGTGAAAGAAAAGAAGATGAAGATGAGTTAGATTTTTAGGTGGAAAAATGTAGAATTCCTCCCATTTTGACTTTTATACTATTATTCATGAGTGGGTCCCACTAATTAAAATTAATCCTAATCTTCATTGGTTATTTAACTTAATTAATCTTGATTAACTTTTAAACTTTAAAAAATTCCTTATTTGCCACATCTTCCTCCATCTTCACACTTTTTCCCCCAACAATTGTCATAATATCGATTTTATCCATAGAAAATTTTAATTTTTTCTATTTCTAGCACTAATCTTTTTAATTCCCAAATAATAATACCCTGAATTATTTTCTCTTATTATTAGTCACTTTTTTATGGGTTTAAATTTAGACTTCAATTGAATTAGCGCACCCCACTATTGTCATGCGAAATTGGGGCCTAAATCATTGGATGTTCTAATTTGATTAGAGAAATCATTGGTTGGAATGATGTAAAGATAGAAAGAGTGCCCACTGATCAAAATATTGTTGATCCTTTAATTAAGCCACTTCTCCAAAAGAAATATGATTCTCATGTACTCGCTTATGGAATTAAATACAAAGTCAATTGGCTTTAGTGCAAGTGGGAGCTTGCTAGAGGAGTGCTCTAAAGGCAATCACCTTTAACACTTATTGTACAAATTTATTTGATTAATAAAAGGCTTTTTCATTAATTTGATGTTCATTTGATATATGAATTGATAGTGATCTTAAATCAATTAATAAAGTCATTGATACATAACATAGCATGAAGGAAATCATGATGACATCATGATATTTAGATTGTTATCATGTGTAATTATATTAGTATCAAAATTATCCCTAGTCATAGGATTAATGAGATGGGACATTGTTAATTTGGATAGACTAGCACATCTTACACTCTTTGATTGGATCGAGTAGTAGATCTCATAATCTGTAAACATGAGATGTTTAGAGTTAACATATGGATGCTTGCTAAGTGTAGCTAAGTACATTGGATGACCAGCTATGAGACAATCATATGGATAATCTATTCAAATGTCAATGATAATCTCATCATAGCAATGGTGCAAGTATCCTTAGACTTGAGGTACTAAAGGATATCTTGGATATTGATTCTGTATTTTGACACTATTCCTTGTTGCCTCAGGGAGGTTGCCCATAGGGTGGTGATTGGATACAACTTGACGTAATTGGGTAACCAACAAAGGATTCATCGCTCCTAATAGAAGGAGTGTATACCCATAACCTCTTATCGTGGTCATTACTCGAGAATATCTAGCCGGAGTGAAAATGTCATAAAGATAGTCTTCAATGACATATCTATTAGAGTCATGAGCCTCTGAGATAAGAACTAATATTACTTGGACTAAATGTGACATAGTCAGTTTAGTGGAAGTTGACACATGTTCATACTCTGAATCAAGTGGGGTATAAAATGGTGAAAGAAATAATTGCACAGAAATTGTCTATGGAAAGGTTCATAGTCAAACCACTGACTTTCCGTTCAATTAGGTGTCATGATGTGTTGCTAGATACTGCTCATGACTTGCTTAAATTAATTATTAATTTAAGTGGCTAATATAATCGGGAACCTAATGGGTCACACACATTGAAGATATTGAGAATAAGTAAGATGACCTTGGATGAAATCCAAAATATGAAAGAATTATTTAGGGATGAATCGTGATGAGATCGCACAGAAAAATTATTCTAGAGGGTCACGAGCCTGTACAGCGGCAGCCTGCAGCAGGCCTAGTGCGCGTACGGGTGCCTCCTATTGGCCAAGGGTGAATTTGGATTTAATTAGGCCAATTATGGCCATTAAACACATTTACTATTCATTCAATTCCCTTTTCTCCAGTTTTGACTTTTGATCTTTTCTTTGAAGTTGATTCAAATAGAAAAGACATCAAATGATAGAAAATAGATATGAAAATATTTTTTTGTGAAAAAAATATTTTTAAGACACAATAAAATTCTCTCAAGAACAAATTCAAATACTTTAAATTTGTTCAAACCATTTCTTTTGATAGTTTTTTCATTATTCTTCATGTGGATTATCATTAGAGACATCCTAGTGTGGATTATTATGGTTTACTACAAATATTTGAATAACAAATAAGAAGTTACAAGGTATAATTTCTAACTTCTATATTTATAGAAATTAGTTTTAATGGCACAAGTATGATATTTTGTTTTGGGTTTTGAAAATTTTGTTTTTCCGCTGCATTTATGAATGTGATTCATTCTTCAAAAACCAACAATATAAGTATCATATGAAAACCCCGAACGGGAAGTATACAAGCCTAAAATATATAAGGAAAGTCATTATGATAAGCTGAGAAAATAAGGTGCATTAGATTTCAATGGCACAACAGACTCACCAGAAGCAGAGACATGGCTTAAAAGGACACATAAGGTACTGAATATGATGAGATGTACTCCAAATGAGAAGTTTGATTATATAGTGTCCTTGCTTTAAGATAATGCGTATGAATTGTGGGAGACAATCCCAGATACTGATACACAACTGCCAATTCTGACATTGAATTATTTTCTCCTGGAATTCCAAAATAACTACATGCTTGAGGCATATAAAGATGAGAAGAGAAATTAATTTCTAAATCTAAAACAGGGGAACATGTCTATTGCTGAGTATGAGGTGTAGTTCAACAAACTTTCCCACTATGCTGTTTTCATGGTCTCTACTGAAAGAGACAAATGCAGAAAGTTTGAATGTGTCCTCAAATATGAGATCAAGAATAGAATCACAACTACTGATCATGATAGCTATACCAAACTTCAAGCTGCTACAATTAGAGCTGAAAAATTAATGAAAGAAAATGAGAACAACAATTTAACAAGGCAACACGAGAGTTTTCTAGAGAGTCTAGTAGAAGGCAGGGAAAGAGAGGAAGTTACATGCCAGCATAGTCTGGTAACATAAGTGGATACTCGAACTCCAGAGGTCATGCCATGACTTTATTTTATCTAGGTAGAGGACAGAGCCAATATGCAGAATAGAAGCTTACATGTACTCAATGTAGTAGACAACATATGAGCAAATGTAGAAGACTCACAAAAGCATGTTATATTTGTGGGTCATTGGATCACATGCATATAAATTGTACATAAATAGCCAAATTATAATAGACCAGCTGAGGTAGAGGGGTGTTAGAGATGACAGTTGAGTACATGAATTCGATGTGATATTGGAGTGTTATAACTGCTCCCGAAGTAGTTACTAGTAATATTCATATTTTTTTATATATTAGCATATGCATCGATTGATTCTGGTTCCACACATTCATTTATATCAATTCATATGGCATCCAAATTGCATCAAAAGCATGAGGCTTTGGGGATTGACATAAATGTGAGTACTCCACTGGGCACAGTAGTAGTTGTGAATAATGTCTCTCGTGATTGTTTGATATGCATTGATAAAGCTAAATTGATAGATGATATGATCTTCTTGCCACTATATGAATTCGATGTGATATTGGAAATGAACTGGTTAACTAAACATCATGCAATAGTGAATTTCTTTACTAAGTAATTTTGGAGTCATTGAACCAACCAAGGGTTGTACTTCTAAGTGAAAGAAAACTTGTGCCTAAATATTTAATCTAAGCTATAAAAGCATTCGAGATGATCAAATAGGGATATGAAGGCATATTTGGGATATGTGATTGATACTAAAACCACTAATAGCTTGCTTGAAAATATACTAGTGGTGAGAGAATTTTTTGATGTATTTCCAATGTTCTACCTGGTTAACCACCTGATAGAGAGGTAGAATTCACTATTGAATGGGTACCAAGAATAATGCCAATATCGATGTCACCTTACAGAGTGGCCCCAATTGAGTTGAAATAATTGAAGACCCAATTACAAGAAGTGCTTGATAAAGGGTATATCAGACCTAGTGTATCGCCATAGGGAGCTCCAGTATTATTTGTTAAAAAGAAAGATGGAACAATGAGATTGTGCATTGATTACAGGTAACTAAAAACATGACAGTCAAGAACAAATATCCATTGCCCATAATAGATGATTTGTTTGACCAGTTTTAGGGAGCCCATATATTTTCCAAAATTGACTTGAAATCAGGCTATTGCCAACTAAAGGTAGTAGAGGCATATGTTCTGAAGACTGCCTTTCAAACCAGGTATGGACATGATGAATTCTTAGTAATGTCATTTAGGTTGACTAATGCTTCAGTTGCATTTATGGCATTAATTAATAAAGTATTTCAACATATTTAGATAAATTTATGATAGTATTTATTGATGACATATTGGTGTACTCAGAGAATAGGGGAGAACATGAACAACATTTGAAAATTGTGTTATAAAGTTTTCAGGAGAAACAACTATATACTAAATTGAGTAAATGCAAATTCTGGTTGGATCATTTGGTGTTTCTTGGACATGTGGTATCGGGTAAGGGCATAGAGGTAGGCCCAAAGAAAATTGAAACAATGGTAAATTGGGAAGTTCCTAAAAATGATTTAGAAATGCATAGTTTTTCTGGGTTTAGCTGGATACTACTGTAGATTTGTTGATGGATTCTCCTTAATTGCTAGCCCTTTGACTAAATTGGTAAAAAAAAATGTGCCTTTCAAATGGACTCCAGAATGCCAAAGGAGTTTTGATGAGTTAAAACACAGGTTAATCACTGCACTAGTGTTAGCTATTCCTATAGGTATAGGTGGAATTACAGTATATATTGATGCTTCTCATCTAAGCTTGGGATGTGTATTGATGCAGCATGGCAAGGTGATAGCTTATGCATCCAGACAATTGATACCATATGAGATGTAATATCTCGTGCATGATTTAGAATTGGCTGTAGTTGTATTTGCATTGAAGATTTGGAGGCATTATCTGTATGGTGAGACATTCCAAATTTTCACAAACCATAAGAGCTTGGTTTATTTACCGACACAAAAGGAGTTTAACATGAGATAGAGGCGATGGTTAGAGCTATTAAAAGATTATGACTGCACAATTGAATACCATCCACGAAAAGCCAATATAGTAGCAGATGCACAGAGCAGGAAGTCCAATAGCAATGTAGCTCACTTGCAAGTATCCTCTTTTCCTTATTTGGTTCAATTATGGTCTATGAATATTGAGTTGAATATGCATAATGGCATATCAATTATTGTTACTTTTCAGGTTAAATCGATATTAAAGGAAAGGATCAAAGCAGCACAGGGCAAAAATCTTCAATTATGTGAGAAAAGTGCAATGGTAAGGCAGGGAAACATTACAGAGTTTCATTTACAGGATGATATACTGATGTTTAAGTCCCTCATATGTGTTCCAAATACTGAAAACTTGCATCAAGAAATAATGGAAATGGCACACAATTCACACTATGCAATGCATCTAGGGATGATAGAGATGTATCATAATTTGAGACCTCATTACTGGTGGTCAAGAATTAAGAAAGACAAAGCAGAATATGTTTATAAATGCTTAACATGTCAACAAATTAAGATTCAATACCAAGCACCAGTTAGTAAGCTACATCCATTGTTAGTGACAAAATGGAAATGGCAGAAGATAATGTTGGATTTTGTTTATGGATTGCCAAGAACTCCAGGGAAAAATGACGCTATATGGGTAATTATTGATAGATTAACCAAGTCAACATATTTTCTACCTATTAGATGGGAGGGGTGTACACTTGAGAGTTTGGCAAAATTATATGTGAATAAGATAGTAAGATTACATGGTATTGCAGTGTCCATTGTGTCTGATAGAGATCCACAGTTTACTTCACATTTTTGGATGAGTTTACAAGATGCATTGGGAATAAAATTGAACTTCAGTACTGCATTCCACCCACAAACTGATGGACAATTAGAAAGGACTATACAGACATTGGAAGAAATGCTTAGGGCATCTTCTGTGGAATTCAAATGAGCTTGGGATGAATATATAGCATTCATATAATTTGCTTACAAAAATCAATATCATAGCAGTATCCAGATGGCACCATATGAGGCATTATTTGGTAGAAAGTATAGAAGCCCTATAATTTCGGATGAAGAAGGAGCACATGCATTAGAAGGGCTAAAGATAGTACAAGACACAATGGATAAAATAAAGGTTGTCAAGAACAAGCTAAAGACAACACAAGACAGACAAAAAAGTTATACCGATCAGCATAGAAGGGAAATGGAATATGAGTTGAGTGAGAAGGTATTTCTATGAGTATCTCCATGGAAAGGGGTAATTCGATTTGGCAAGAAGGGTAAATTGAGCCCAAGGTACATAGGGCCTTCTGAAATTCTTGAGAAGGTTGGTCCATTGGCATACAGATTGGCCTTACCACCAGAGATGACTCAAATTCATAATGTATTTCATGTGAGCATGCTTAGAAGATATAGTTCAGATCCTACACATGTACTTAAAGATCAAGCCATTGAGATTGTAGATGACATAAGTTATATCGAAGAACTAATGGAAATCATCAGAAACAAGACTTTTGAGGAACCGAGAAATACCATTAGTTAAGGTATTGTGGAGAAACAATTCACAAGAAGAGGCAACATGGGAAACATAACAAAATATGAAAAGGCAATATTCACACATGTTCCCAGGTATTAAATTTCAATGACAAAATTTTTAAAAAAGACGAGAGAATTGTAACATCCTCGACTTCCCAAATATACATTTATACATGTATTTCATTTGGACATATGCATTTGCATATATTACACTTGAACACATGCATTTCATATGTATTTTTATAGAGACAAGTTCATGACACGCACTAGATACCTGTCTGAGTATTTTGCAAATGTGCTAGTTGCACATGTCCATTTTATAATTTAGTTGTGGATAACATTAAATTGAAATTGATGTGAATAAAATGACTAGATTGAATTAATAAAGAAATTTGACATAGTTAATATAATTAAATGAGACTAGTTGATTAAATTGTAATTTTGGTATTGACTAGTAGGACTAGATATATGCAAATATGTAGAAGAGATAATAATAATAATAATAATAATAATAATAATAATAATAATAATAATAATAATAATAATAATAATAATAATAATAATAATAATAATAAATGAAAAAAATGATGAAAATGGCAAAAGTCAGGAGGTGGACCTTATCTTCCATCTCAATATTTTGCCTCCCTACTCCAGTCTGTTTCTCCTTTTTCTTCCCCCATTTTAGCCTTGTTTTCTCCATTGTTTCTCTTGAGTTTTAAAGTCAATTCTGATGTATGCATGGTAACCATGTATGAAGAACATGAACGACAATCTTTCGTCAATGAAGTGGAGCAATCTTATATCATTGAAATGGGCCTTAAAGGAGTTCAAAAGTCTTTTCATATGATCCAATTCAATGTGGGGTGTGTTCCAAGTCACAGAAGGCAACATTGGAGCATTTGTTGTCTTATTGGGCCTAAAATTCACAATCAAGCTTATGGGCCAATAATACACAAAGGGAAGCCTAAAGTGAAGATCAAGTGAGTCTTTCATGAAGATTCAATTCAAATGGGCTAAACAAGAAAAAGTCCATAAAATTGAAGATTACAAGTCATGTGCTAGGAGTCATGTGCCAAACATGTGCAAGACATGTGCCATCCATGTGGAAGACATCATATGCCAACCATGTGCTCAAGATCATATGCCATGCATGTGCCTACTTATGGGATTTGGGCTTAACTTGTAATTGGGCTTAATTATGTATGTGGGCTGCCTAATTTAAATTACCTTAGGCTTTAATTAGTGATAGAGATGTGGGCCAAAGAAATAAAGTCCAACCCACCACTTGTCTTATTTTAGAAGGATTTAATTAGTGTCCTAATCCAAGTAGGACTCTACTTTTTAGAATTTGAGTTAGAATATGGCTGTACATTTAGGATTTGAGTTAGAATAGGATTTAGTTATCCTTTACCATAAAGGATTCAAAGACTTAGGGCTATAAATACTCATCTAGGCTTCTTTTACAAGACATCAATGAATCAATGAATAAAAACGAATTTGAGTGTTTTTCTTTAAAGTGAGGCAGATTTGCATCTCTTTGTTACCTTTAGGAATTAGTTACTTATCAAGTGATATTGCTTGTGGCGTGGCTATTCTTATTAAATCTTATAATCTTGGTTCTTTGCTACATTGGTTAGCATTGGATCAGATTCAATCTATGATCACCATAGCTTAAGGTTTGTTTACCTTGTCTTGTTGAGGGGTTTCAAGGCACGGTCTTTGGGGTTCCGCATCAAATTCAGCCCTTGCAAGTTTGTTCTTGGTAAGTTATTATCTTTGATTGTTTTAACATTGATAAGTGTTGTTTAGAGTCTTTGAATGACATAAAGTTATGCCACGAATTTGAAGACCTTAGAAGTAGATTCTGGAAAAGTATAAAATATTAAATTTATAGATTTATGTCTTATATTTATAGATATATAAATATTTTTGCAATATTTGTTGTATATAAAAACATATTCGCATCTAGGTGAAACTAGTTTGGGTGTGAACCCTAGCTGGGTTACCTATTGTGTTTGCTTGTTCTCAATATGATAGAGCCATTAATTTAAGTAGCTCAACACATGAAAGTTGTATATAAAATATGTTATCTATCTTGACACCAAATTTTAGATTCACATGTGTTGTGGATGTTGAGTTATGATGAATGGAACCATGGTTTTTTCATAGTTTGAAATTGCATGCTCAATGCCTTAGGCATGTCCAGTAGGTCTTTTGGTCATTTTGAGCTCCTATACATGTAATCTATAATTTGTCAAACATAAAAGTTATAGAGTTATGTCTTAGCTAAACTTTGGTAAATATTTAACTTGAATATGTTATATATAGAGTAAGATATGACCTTATAATTCATACTGGTCAGGAAGCCAACTCTGTTATGCACTATTGAAATATTTCTTATAATTTTAGGATCTTAGAGACATAATTCATAAAAGTTGTGAACATGGAAAATGTTTCATTTTGACCTATCTAGATGGCTATAAAGTTTTACTATAGTATGACTTGTATAATGTAAGATATGAAGGACTAAAATTGGTACCCTAAAACTGTCTAAGGGAAAAAAATAGGGCAAAAATAGAATACAATTGGAAATTCCACCAAAAATTGTACAAAGATCCAATTGCTCTGTAATTTTAATATGATAATATGTTAAATTTAATTATAAATAAGAATAGCATAAATTGGACAAGTGTGGAAAAATTTATAGGCTAATAAGTCCCATAAGGTCTCACTGCCTCATAGTAAAAACCATAACTATCTATATGAACTATGCATATTAATTTGCTTAAAGCACATTAAGTTTCTCTAGTCATAAATTAATCAATTATATTCTCATATTAGGTTCACAACAAATGTTCCATGTCTTCTATATGTCAATCAAAATGAGTATCACTTTTGTTTACCTGAAAAATGATGTAAATTGATGAGTTTATGGCTCGGTGAGAGTAATCATCAAACAAATTCTAAAATACCAAGCAACTCATAGTAACAAATTACAAACCCGTTGCATTCACCATTATCATATAATTATGAGTAAAATTTAAACATATAATCACTAATCATTGCTTATTCTCATGCTTAGCTCATTTCATTTTGTTGTGACCTAGTTAAGTAGACATTGGCTGGGGTTTCCATATGAACATTTGCCTTGTGAACATTTGCATTTCCTAGCTAGCTTGATAATTAGTTTCATTTACACATTTGTCGGGCCATAGGCCATGTGACGCCCCACTTATATATTAGGGATAATCTCATATATATAAAAAATATGCCACAAGATTAACTCGATAAATCTGTCTGACTAAGTTTTTATATCGTTTAAATTAAAATACTTCATTTATTTATATTGGATTTGGCTTATCATTCTAATTATCAATATATATATATATATATATATATATATATATATATATATATATATATATATCACTATATCACATATATTTATGGTAGTTGATTAAGTTATATAGTTGATCATTTATGCCGTACCAGCCTCACACATGACTACTTACAATATAATATCAAAATATAAGATATTCTCCTGAACCAAATACATGACTTGTCTACCAAAACCCATATGTCTGGTCAAAATCAAAAAGAAAAGTAATTAGTAATTAACCCTCTAACTAAGTCTTTTGTGCCTCTTCTGATATGAGCTTGGATTTCCTTCCTGACCAACTTCACTTTCTACCGTCTACAGTTCCAATTCCTACATGAGAAGAACCACACTAAGCTATCTCTAACTTAGTGGTACATATAGGTATTAAGTTTTTTTCAAGCAGTCACATAAATGCATATCTCAAATAAATGATGACACGCTGAATTTTTATTATATATTTGTCATATAAAAGAAATAACCACATCACATAATAGTATAAACATGATAACCATATTCAATAATTAAATTCTCACTACCTCATGTAAGCATTTTATGTTTTGTCACTTATGTCAATAATAAAATTTTCACATTTCATTCCATAGTCTTTAATTAGTATCAGCCCAAATCTCTTTCCCGGACTGTTTGGATATGGGGTGTGAAATAGGGGTGCTCACGGAGTTTAAGCCACCTTACTATAATCTCAAGTCAAGGGCGCTCCCAGAGCTTAAGCCACTTTGACCGAATATAATCTTGTCATTTTTGTGTAATCAGGATTAGGGACACTTCCAGAACTTAAGCCACCTATTCTCTAAATCATATCCATATCAGTATCGTAACTTCCCAGTAATGGTGCACCATCTATCCTATCAGGTAGAAAGATGGGCAATTAACACCATCAATTACTTGTTTCTATAACCAATACTCATTTCATATTAACATAATCATATACTCACAATTTTA
This sequence comes from Triadica sebifera, assembly GCA_023653625.1. Lineage (NCBI taxonomy): Eukaryota > Viridiplantae > Streptophyta > Magnoliopsida > Malpighiales > Euphorbiaceae > Triadica > Triadica sebifera. The sequence continues at coordinate 9,767,635 of CM042903.1, read as the reverse complement.
TTTCAAAACCATGAATTAGCATGATATTTTATCAAATACTAGCATAATGTTAAGTTCATAGTTAATAACATTTCTATAATTTTAAAACTTGCTATAATATATAATTTCATCATTGTGACAAATAATTCATGTCAAGCACGCACAATCATGCATAAAGGCAAAACAAAATACATATATGTACAAATCTCGATAGCGTTTTTCTTTTCCAAAATTTAAACTCAAAGCTTGTTCACTTTTGTTGTTCTCCCTCTTGTTGAGAGCCTAATTTGAAAATATGATAGTTAATAATTTGTTAAAATACTCATTCTTGATATAGTTTAAATAAATTACTATAATTAATTTTAATTTGTTTTAAGTTGGAACATGACCTCTTAGGACTATTGGCTCTATAACTTTTTATGCACTTATCCAATTAATATGATTCCTATTCCTAATTAAATTTAACATATAAGAATAAAACATACTAAAATTTCAAAATTTTTGAACCATTACAAAATTTATAGTGTAATTATATATATTTCTCTATTTGCTTCCCCTTAGGCAGTTTCGGGTACCATATTTAAAAATTCATATATTTCAATGTGTAGCTTTGTTTATTACTAAAATTTTTACACATTTATAAAAGGTAATTTGAAACATTTTTCATATTTACCACTTTTCCAAATTCTATTTATAAGGTCCTCAAACACTAGATAATCTATAACTGGTTCAGTATAGACTACCAACCCGACCAGTTCAATTGTTCAGCTCATAACTCACACAATAAATGAAATTTTAAGGTGATACTTTTACAAAAACTTAGATAAGATATAGAAATAAATCTTTCATGTTTTGAAACTTTGGCTAATTCGACCTTTAAGAAGCTCAAAAAGGAACACGAATTTATTGGAGCTGCACAGGTACTAGAACACAAATCAATCAAGGAATAACTATAGTTTATTTCACTATAACTCAACCTACACAAGAGATATTTATACGCAATTTGGCAGAGACCTAAATAATACATAGATCTACAATTTTTATGTTTAACAAAACCTTAGATTCAGCCATTAAGATGATTAAATTAAACAAAAACCGTAGGTTATTTTGTTGGCACGTCTCCCTATACCAATTTTACTCAAATAAGTTTATCTCTTTCTGTACCAAAAATAATTTCATGAAATTTGATAGACATATAAACAACACATATGAAAAACTCTCATGTTTTACACTCCTTCAAATTTGGTTGATAACTCCCTCGAAAATAGAGTGCAAAGGACTGATGCTATACAATCCTAATACTCTAAAAACACAAGAATAATTGAGAGAGGATTACTTACCAAGAACAAATCTATTTGGAGTGAACTTCTTGCGAATCATGAAGGAGATGATGAAGAAATGGAGGCTAGTGGTTTGAGGAGGAAGAAGAAGAAGAAGAAGAAGAAGAATGGAGATAAGATTGGTTTTAATATGGTAATATATGCCATTAACTCAAATACACTTCCCCCCCCCCCCCCGTAAAACCACATTCGACCCCCCTATCCTCTTTTTTTAACTTATTCTATTTTATTTATTTATTTATTTTTACATGTACCAAATTTTACTAGCTTTTATTAAATTGTAATTTCATTATGATATGTCTAACCAAATTATCTTTATCAATCTATTTAATTCATTTTTATTTCTTATTTAATAATTTACTCAATTTATTTTTATCTCTAATGTCAATCATATAGCTTTTATGCATATCATACACTTATTCTAACTAGACTCTAATTAGTGACCATTACAAGCCCCTTTTTTTTGCCTTGCAATGTCAATTAACTAGTCACAACGTCTTTTTTATGTTCTTATGCATATGCATTTGTAACTAAGCATTCATCAACCATTATATCCTTACTACATATATCATACATGTACCACATATATACCTCATATGCCACATATATACCTTGCATATACTATACATATACCATTCATACATAACGTATGCCACATATATATCTCAAACATACCATACATATACCACATAAATCATAAATTATCCATCATCTCATTATCAAGGTCAAATCAGGGTAATTATATGAATCACATAATCACAAGTCAATTCATATTTCATATAGCAAGCAATGTGCATGTGCACTAAAGAAATCATTTGATAATTAAACTCACCTTTCTCCTTTGATTCTGACCCTTAACTTATTGTCTATCCCTTCATTGTGAATTGTAATTAAATGCATATGGTATGATGTTACATCATTACTCAAAAATCCTTGGCCAAGTTAGATATGTCTTGAAAAAGGTCTTCAAGGACATATCTGATTAGGGTAATGAGTCTCATAGACAAGAACTAATATTGTTTTGACTAGATGTGATGCAGTCAGTATAGTTGAAGCTGACAGATAGACCATGCTCTGAACCAAATGAGGTATGTTTGGGTTAAAGGATGAATTGCATGGTAATTGTCTATGGAAGGGTTAAAAGTTAAACCACTGACTTTCTAGTTAATTGGGTAGTCATGATGTGTTGCTAAATACCGCTCATGGTCTGCTAAGTCAAGGGAAATTAATTAGAAATCAATTATGGGTCAAAAGTGTTTAACTCATAGAATCCTAATTGGATTAGGATTTTCTCCTAAGACTTGAGCTGCCAACATGACAGGAAAATCTATTAGGTTAGATGCGTAGAGGGAATGAAGAAAATGTAAAATGGGTTTTTGATAAGATCCAAGTGAGAAAGAAAGAGAATTGGGTATTTTATAAGAGTAATAAAAATGGGCCAAATTCAATTTGGATTAGGATTATTGACTTTGTCAACATTGGGCCTTATACTTTAGGGAAATGGGCCAATTAGGGATTTTCCTTTTCGAACTCTAAAAAGGATTATAATGTGTATAAATACTCCTTTTATGGAGTCAATTTCATGGCTACCCGGTTAAGAAAAATAAGAGTTATTTTTCTCCTCTCCCTTTTCTCTTTCACAAGACAATTTTCCATAGCCCTTTGAACATTTGTCACCCCATCTCCTTTGAGGTTTTCTTCTTTGTCCTTCTCTTGGATACCCTTAGAGGCAATCCTAGCTTTGTATTGTTCTAGTTTACTGTAACCAAACAAAGATGGAAAAACTCACAACTTGGAAGATCAGGAGTTGCAAACACAAGTAATCAACTTCTCCAAGTGAATGGTTCAATTCGATTTGAAATTACACAGGCCATTCCATAGGCTTTGGGTTTAATTAAATTTTATGTGTCCATTGCCATATGTATGAGATACATGTTCAAAATCCAACAATCTCCACCCTCTGTTTCGATCCCTAAAATGAAATCATATACCAAATTAACGTCTAATACTGCCGTTGAATCTATATATGCCTCAAAGTAATAATAAATATCTTAATTTAGTTATTAATTTTAAGCATTTAAATCTTAGTTCCCATTTAACCCAAATTGAACTGAATCAAAGAGTTATGGAGACATCATCCCTTACCTCTATATGGATGATTTCATAAGGGTTTTCTTCCAAAATCATATTCTTGTGCTCTTTGGTTTTGACTTCAATTTCTATACTAAAATCCTCGTTTCTAATCCATTTTATCTTTGTTTATTATGGAGATTGTTCTATCAATCACAATTGAAAGGGAATGAGGAAGAATTGGTTAAGGGGATTTCAATGTCTGGTGGTTGGTGTTTAGGATTTAATTTTCATCAGTTTCTGTAAAAAATATGAAACTGCTCTATTTAAAATGTAGGGCTTCATGCACATGAACTCTAGTGTCATGGCTGTGAAGAACCTCTACTTCAAAATATGAATTTTGAGACATTCACAGTTGTGATTACCTCTATCATGAGCATGAATGCTAGGAACTTCATTTTTTTCTTATATTTTTTCATTATTTTCATGTTTCTAATACCCTTAACCATTATATACCTCCTATATACCCATCATATACCTTAATTAACATGTTATTTCTAAGCCCTAATTTGCGGGCATTACATTTCTCTCCCCCTTAAAGAATTTCATCCTTCAAATTACCTATTGTACTACTATCTCTGAATAGTTGTGGATACTGGGATTTCATCACTTCTTCAATTGCCTCTTCCATTGAATGATTTCTTCATAGGATCTTGACTAATGGTACATGCTTGTTCCTAGGTTCCTTGACTTCTCTAGCTAATACCTGAACTGGTTTTTTAACATATGTCAAATCCAATCTCACTTTAATATCCTCAACGGGAAAATATGAGAAGGATTTGATATATATCTCCTTAACATGGAAACATGGAACACATCATGAATCTTGCTATACTCTAGTGGTGGAGCAAGCCTGTAAGACCTCAGTCCCACTATCGCTAGAATCTCATAAGGCTTAATAAATCTTAGGTTCAACTTGCCTTTCTTCCCAAATCTCAACATCTTTTTCCATGGAAAAACTTAAAGGAAAACCTTGTCTCCCACTGCATACTCTACATCTTTTCTCTTAAGATCTGCATATGACTTTTGTTTGTCAGAAGCTGCATTCAATTTGTTCTAGATAACTTGTACCTTTTTCCCTATTTGTTGTACCAAGTCTAGTCCCACTAACTGTAACACCCACAAATTAGGGTATAGAATTAATATGTTAAATAAGGTATATTAATGGTATATGGGAAGTATATATGAGGCTATGGGTATTAGAAATCCTAAAATAATGAAAAAGATAGGAAAAAGTGAAGTTTATATTGTTCACTCCCGTGATAAAGTTAATCACAGCTGTAAATGTCATGAATATCAATTTAAGAAGATGAATATCTTCACAACTGTGATATGAATGTTCATGTTCATGACACTAGTGTTCACGCTCGTGAAGGCCTATAGATTTAAATATGGTAGTTTCGTGCTTTGATAGAAAACATATATAATTTCTATCAAAACCCTAAACACCACTCTTTGAAACCCTAGAAACCATTCTTTGTCAACCCCTTTCATTTTTAGTTGATTAGATACAAAACCCACCACTAAAGAGAGTATACACAGATTAAAAAACAAGGAAGTTGGTATAAAAATCAAGGTGTGTGTGACAAGGAGAATTAGAAGACGTTTTGAAACATAGAAATCGATCTATAATCATCCAAATAGAGGTAAGAGAGGTTGTCTTCGTTAATCTTTGGTACGGTTCAATTCGATTTAATGGGAGATTAAAGTTTTAGCCTTTAAATCAATGTAACGTTTAGGTTTTGATAAATTATGGCATAAGTAGATACAAATCATAATTATGGTCTCTATTTCATATTAGGGACTGAGAACAACGGTGGAGAACCCCACTAGAGGCAATTTATGAGAGAGAAACGAAATTAGGGCTCCAATATTAAGGTTTGTACATATACTCATTTTAATTCATTTTTATTGTGCTTATGCTATGAATTGTGTATTCAATTGTGTTTAGTGGCAATAAAGGTTGATATGGTATATACTGGGATTGAGTTAAATGATCTGTAATATTTGAGAGGCACAATAATACTGATATATTAATGAGTGATGTTGGGATGATTGATAAGTAAGGCATGGAACTTGTTTGCATGTTCAATTATGATGTTATGCATGTTGATAGTTGATTTTTACATTCTAGAATATGGGAAGTATTGATAGGTGTGGCTAACATTGGTTAGCTTTAGAATAATGCATGATTGTGTGTGAAATTGCTTGAAAATAGTGCTGGAATTATGCTTCTGCAGGATGTATCACGCCTGTGAAGCCAAACTTCATGCCCATGAAGGGATTTCATACCCATGAAGCCAAGCTTCACTCTCATGAATATATGAATGTCATGCCCATGAACCATTATTCATGTTCATCAATGATCATGAGCCAATCACAACTTAGTCACGAGTAGACAACCCGTGATAGAAGGCTTCACGCCCGTGAATGCCCTGTATCTAGAAATGATTAATTGAGTGATATGATTAAGTTACATGAACATGATTTACCTACACACTTATTATGATTTAATGAGATTGTATGCTATGTGATAACATGACTGAGGGCTATGAAAATGCACTAGGTGCTTATAATACAAAGTAATATGTGGCATTCATATAAGGATATAAATTGTGAGCTAAATGATAATGCTACTCGGAGTGTAACTAAATATGTCCATTCTCTATTCGAGGACTAGTTAGGATAAGTGGCATGCCATTGAGGGGTTTTGGTGTCATATGATATTTTCACATGCAGTTTCTTACTCATTAGAGTGGCTTAAGCTCAGGTAAAAGTGCTCCTGATTTGAGATGTGAAATTTGCATATATGCGTGCAGTTATTATGTTTACTCATTAGGGTGGCTTAACTGCATGTAAGACTACTCTTGATTTGAGATGCAGAATTTGCAATACAGACAAATACAAATAGTGAATAGTGTGGCTTAAGGTTAAAGTACTCTTATTTCACAACCTGTATCCAGGTACTATGGGTCTAGAGTATTGGACTAAGAAACCAGAATTTGGTATAATATTATACATAAATTGTAAGGCAAAGCATGACCCAAAGGTATATAGAATTTAGTGAATCATAATACAATCACATCCTAGAAAAAGGATTGTGGAAACCATTAATCATATGAATGTGGTAAAAAACTTGTTATTCAGAATATGATGAAATTCGGTATGACTATGATCGAAATATAGTATGAATATATGGTATGGATTCATTCACATGTGATAATTATGCCATACATGTTATTAGACCATGATATTTAATATGTGTTTTACTTCAATGTATATATGGCATGGCTAAGTGTGCTAATATTACATGTTGAGAGTATTATAATAGTATTGAATAATATATACAAGTCAACATGAATAAAGTCAAGATGAGGATTTATATTATGGTATGGGCAAACAATTAGGTATGTTTTGATTATGAATGTTGTATTATATGTGCATGCATGTTAGAATTTAAAGAATTATATGTACCATTGAGCTTTCAGTAGCTTTGTGTGTGGTTTTTCCTACACGCAGGTTTGGAGCCTTAGACTGTTGAGTGACGAGAAGAGAAGAGAAAGCCAGTCAGAGCTTACCCGAGTTGGGTCTATTCTTTTATTCATGCATTTTATTTATTTTTTCTCATATCATGGGATAGAGATAGTAAATTAATGTTTTGATAAATGCATGTATTTGGAATTATGAAACTTGAACCAGTATGGATTTTGTAATAAAGAGCTAGTGATGTCCATATAGTTATACTCTAAAAATGAGTTATTATGTTTTATGGTTGTTTAAATCTCAAAGCTGACGATGTTAAAAAATTTTTGTTGGAAGATATAGAAAAGTTTTAATTCATAACAGGTTCAGACAGATTCGGTCATAAGGCATCCGTCAGTGCAATGGGCTTTGTCCAGTGCATACGGAGGGTGCTACATTTAGTGGTATTAGAGTTTTGGTTTAGGTGGTTCTAGACCTAAGTGGATTATGGGATTATCATGCATGCATACATGTGTCTCGTCTGACTCAGACTTTGACTACTTCTCTTTCAACTTATAGAACTAGAGTAACATGACATCTGAATCGAATGATATGGCTGAGAGCCAGAGCTCTCCACATAATGGGGCACCAAACTAGCCTAGTGTAGTATTTAGGGTCCAGGTACAGTACTAGTCCCTAAACCACGGGCTCTTGAACAAGCTAACCTAGACTAGATTCCATTGATGCAACAAAGGGTAGGTCTACTGCAATAGATAGTTAAAATAGTTCCACTAGCACTAGCATTAGTTCCTCAACCTCTACCACTGAGGTTGAGGGTACAGTTGGACAAGCTGCATAAATTTAGAGCTACTAATTTTCTGGGAACAAAGGATAATGATCCTGCTGCTATTGAATATTGGATGGAAAAGATAGAGAGGATATGTGATGAATTTGGTGTGGCTACTGATCAAAAGGCAAATATATTGTCTCTTTGTTACAAGAAAATGCCTATGACTGGTCGAAGACAATCTTGTTGAAACCAGATGTTCCACAGCCTATGACTTGGGATTTTTTTTTGGCTAAATTCAAGGAACAATGCATTTCTCCGATCTATCTGAATGAGAAGAAGGAGTTTCTGAGCCTCAAGCAAGGCAACATGATAGTGATTGAGTACTATAGAGAGTTTACTTGATTGAGTAAATATTCCTTTGAGATGATCAACAGCGAGAGCGACACGTGCAAGAGGTTTGTGTATGGCCTCAATGCAGAGATAGGCAATTTTATCACTGCACTTCACCATGATAGCTTCACCAAGCTGATTTCAGCCGGTGTTAGTGTGGAACAAAGGAAGAGGAAGAGATCATAACCGTCTGGGTCACTGGAGTCATTATATGTCTGGATGCATCCTCTACTCTCTTCCCCTTTATTTGCTCCACACTAACCGCGGATGAAATCAACTGAGTAAAGCTCACCTGCCAGAGTGTAGTCACAAAGTCACCTATCTCTACATTAAGGTCATACTCAAATCTTCTACACTTGTGATCATCTCTTAAGTATATTTAGACAATCGGGCAAACTCTCTCTGGTACTTAATCACTATCATTCTACCCTGCTCGAAGCTCAAAAACTCCCTCCTTTTCTCATTGATGTAAATCAAAGGAATGTATTTGTAACACCCCAACAGCTCATGCCCAGATAAGGGAGTGCTATACTAACTTCATTTGTTGAAATATCATTTTTAAATTATGTATAATTGAAAATCATTCGTATATTTTTTTATTATTTACTATTTATTTACTTGTAGTGTAAAAGAAATTATAATAAAGAAACACAATACATTTTATATAATAAAATATTATTTACAAAACGTGCACTTATTTTACAAGTACTATAAAATAAAATTCAACTATAAATACAAAAGTTGTGTGACCCACAATATTTGATACAAGCTGCTCTACTAGATCAAGCCACCACTACCGTTATCTACTATCTTCTGCTTATTTTTCACTAAATCTGCATTAGAGAAACTCACACGCTAAGCTATAAGCTTAGTGGTGCATATAAATAAGGCAATAAACTATTTTATGCAGCATGCATTTCCATATATCAACTTAAGCTAACATCATCTTTCCATGCAAATATACATCTCATAATATTCTAGCATGTATGAACATCAAATTATATATATTTTTCTTCTATCTCATACTTGTTTTACTTTATTAACACATTATTATATAATTCATCATAATTAACCATATCACAAGTTATGATTCCTTTTATTTCCATAACTATTTATACCCATAACACCCAATCATATTTTCATGCAACCATATATTTCATAGTACTCTAGCATACATAAATATCAAAATATATTATTGTATCTCATATTTGTTTTACTTTTTCAAATCAACATTATTATCCATATCACAATTCATGGTTCCTTTTTTTTCAATCCTTTTTTATAGCCCACACCTATGAACCACTGACTAGGATAATGGAGTTGTCATCCAGACACTTAGGAGTGTCACCTCGGTAATATGATGTGCGCACACAAGTACCATTACCGGTTTCAATAATAGTGTCATTACCGGCTTCAATAATTGTGTCATTATTGGCTTCAATAATCATACTATTAATGGTTTTCATCATACTCCCCCCTGCTTGGCATGCCAAACTATCCTAAGTCTAGTTCTAGTTAGGTGTTCTAGGGCTTACTCCAGGTCATTAAAATTCACAGTTATAAATTCACCCATTCATGCATGTAAAGGTTCAATTAATCACACAATTACTCAATAAAAATAGTATTTGCATAATATTACAAGGTTTACATCATTTTACTGATTACATTCCTCAACTCATATGTTGCCCTGTTACTGGCAGATTTTACTCTTTGTTTTGGACCTTAATTTTGGTACTATTAACATTCGAATTAAATTACAGGGTGTTCTTAACAATTTTAGTTCTGAATCTTAGATTTAATATGCAACTTGAATCAATTAATTTGGAGTTTTGTGTCAAAAGATATGGTCAAATTAACACTGCCTAGTCACTAACAATTTTGCCCATAATTTTTTGGACAGATTCTAGATCCGAACTTTATATTTTTTTTTCTGGAAAAATATAGACATATCCAGATTTTATGGTCTAAATAAATGTTCAAGCCCTATGTAAGCTTTCAAACCCAATAAAGAACATACAAATCCGAATTCCATAACTTAAGTTATAATAGTTTATGTACTCACTGCTCATCAATTCTAGCAAATAACACACATATTTACCATCTTCAAATTTTTACCAAAATTAATCCTAAATCTAGCAAATATGCATCCCCAATATTTTTATCACAAAATACTATTAATTAATAATCATTAACATGTCAAATGCTCAAATCATGCAACTAAAAAAAATAAGACATGCCTTAGGTTATGCACAAATCTCTTTTTTTCTTTGCTCCTTTGAGCTAGATCCTTATCAATTTGAGTTCCTAAAATATATAAAAGAGATTATTAAAACTTTAGTTTATTAAAACTCCATAAACCCTAACCTCTCTCTTTTTTCTCTCTCAAGCTTCCTTAAACTTGGTTGTGCAAGAAAATTACTCTCTTTCTCTCTTTTTCTCACTTTCTCTCACTAGAATCAAGCTTTAGCTATGGCGGAAGATGGAGGAACATGTGGGCTGGTTTGAGTAGATTAGAGTATTCTAGATATGAGGGGATAAGGAAGAAGGAGTAATTAATGGTATAAAGACAAATTTAATCAATAATGGGGACACCTAAGACATATGCATTTAATGACTAATTAATGGATTCATGCATGTTAACTACCTTCTCAAAACTTGCTACTTGGTGTGGCCAACCACCACATGCATGTAATGTCCCAATTCATGTATTTAATTGGTGATTATCCCAATTAATCCTCCAAATTTTGATAAATTATAAATTGACCCCTAAACTTTTCAAAATTTGAAATTTAGTCATTTACCGTTAAATAATATCTTAAATTACTTTAAACATTTTATTAGATATTTTTCATACTTAATTTCTATTATTTTAATTATTTTTTAGTTAAAATCTAAATTTAGATTCTGATCAAACTGACGAGTTGATTTAACATGTCGCATGACTTGGGGTCTAAATTAGCGGATATGACAATATTACTCCTAGAACTCAATGAGAAAGAAATCCCATGTCATTGGCTGAGGGACATCTAGTTTTAGGAGCACTATCTTCCACCAGTCATAAGTGTCTTCCTACAGTAGAGAAATTGCATACTTGGCCTTCTGATCAGTGGTAACTTCAAACTCATCACAAACTCTCTCTACCTTTTCTATCCAATACTCCAAAGTAGCAAGATAATCGTCCTTTGTTCCTAAAAAATCAGTTGCTCCAAATTTACAGAGCTTGTCTAGCTATACTATTGGCCTCAGTGGTGGAGGTGAAGGAGCTGGTGCTGGTGTTAGTGGTACAACTCTATTTATTTGCTACAATAATTATGCCATATGCTAGGATCATCGAAGTCTAGTCCTTTGGGACTGGTACTACACGTGGACCCTAAACACTAGCTGCACTAGGCTTGTTCAATGATCCATTATGTGGTGAGCTTTGATTCTCAGCCATATCGTTCAATTCAAATGCCATCTCATCCTAGTCCTACAAGTTGATAGAGAAGTAGCCTAAGTTAGATTCAAATGTCACACATGTATGTATGGATGATAACCCCATAATCCACTTAGGTCTAGAACCACCTAAACTAGGCTTTGATATCACTAAATGAAACACCCCTCTATATATGCAACGCAAACCTCACTATACACATAGATGCCACTTGAATGAATCCATAAAAAACTGTTCTGAATTAAAACTTTTCTTAATCAAACATTATATCTTATTAACATGCACTTTAAAATAATCCAATCTTACTTATTACATAAATTCTCATCTGAAACTAAATAATAAACATAAATTGGTTTGGGTATCATTAGCCCTGATTACAAATTCCTTATTTAAAAATGAATCCATGCAATTACACATCCTTATTTAAACATATTCCAATTATTTGTCTCTATCCCATGAGATGAGATGTAATGAATAAAATAAGGGTCAGCTCTAATTGGCTCTGTCTTCCCTTCTTGTCAACTCAACTATCTATCAACTCCTAAAGCTAGCAGTTTTTGCACATGACATGATGTGGACTTAATTGTATATGGTTTGAGCTAAATGAATATGCATCATAATCGTATCAACACATTCACGATACAAAAGAATCATGTTATAAATGAATTTTATCTACGTAATATGTTTAAACATGATTAAACACTTTTAAAAATATACAAAATATTTAATAATTTTTCTTCCTTTGAACTCAATCACATAGCATCTCATCATGTCCTCCAAGATATGTATAACTCTCTTCAAATGACCATCTATCTAGGAATGGAAAGTCATGCTGAAGTTGAGCTAACTTCGTTAACCTATCCACAATCACCCGAGTACAACATTGTACTTCCTTGATGTCAAAGGCAATCCAATCACAAAATATATAGTGATTCTCTCCCATTTCCATTCTAGAGTTAAGATTGGTTGCAACAAACTTGAAGGTACCTGATGTTCAACCTTTACCTACTAATATGTAAGACATTTAGTCATGAACTTTGTGATGCCTTTCTTCATCTCTGGCCACCAATACAACCCTTTTAGATTATGATACATCTTGTTACTCCCTGGGTGCATCGCAAATCTCACCTCATGGGACTTTTTCATCATCTTTTGTCTCAACTTTGACACATCTGGCACACATAACTTGCCCAAGCAGTGTAAACTACATCTAGTTAGACAGAAAAATCCGATCTCTCCCCCTTAGAGACCAAAATGACCAACTCGTTAGCTTTCCATCAAGCTTCTGTACATCTCTAATCTCTTGATCCAAGGTCAATCGGATGTGTGACTCTGCTAAATTTTTACTATTAAGTACATCAGTCACCACATTGGCCTTTCCTGGATGATAATCGATCACACAATCATAATCCTTTATCAACTCTAACCATCTTCTCTACCTCAAATTCAAATCCCGTTATGTAGGAAGATACTTTAGACTCTTGTGATCGGTGTAGATGTAATAGTTCTCTCCATATAGATAATGATACCATATCTTCAATGCAAAGACAATGACTGTCAACTCTAAATTGTGTGTCAAGTAATTATTCTCATAAGGCTTTAACCGTCTGAAGGCATAGGCGACGACTTTCCTTTTTTGCATCATATTGCAACCTAATCCATTATGAGAAGCGTAACTATAAATGACATTTTCTCTATCTGGAATTGGTTGTCTCAAACTAGAGCTTATGTTAGAGGACTTTTAAATGATCAAAACTTTTGTGACACTTGTCTGCCCATTCAAATTTGATATCTTTTTGCAACAACCTAGTCAATGGAGAAACTATCATAGAAAACCCCTTGACAAAACTTCTGTAGTATCCTACTAAGCCAAAAAAACTCCTAATTTTCAATCACATTCCACCGGGGTTTCTAATCCAAGATCACCTCGACCTTGCTTGGATCCACTCTAATCCCATTAGCCGATGTCACATTCCCGAGAAAGACAACCTCATCTAGGCAAAACTCACACTTAGAGAGCTTAGCATATAGCTTTTGCTCCCTAAGAGTCTTTAAGACTGTTCTCAAGTGCTGCTCATGTTCATTCTTGCTTTTTGAATACATTAAGATGTTGTCTACAAAAACCATAACAAACTGGTCTAGAAATGGTCTGACGATCTTGTTCATAAAATTCATAAAAGCTGCCAAAGCGTTGGTCAACCCAAAGGGCATAACCAAGTATTCAAATATATATAATTATAATAAATATCTATAGCATATATTTATATATGAAGAAATTTATAATACATTTTGATAAAATTAATTATATTAGTATATTGTATATATAAATAAATATTAATAAATTATTTTTCTTGAGTAATATATATAGCTATACACTATTATTATTTTATGTTTAGTTAATCATTTTTTTATTATATGTGATATTATATTTATTATGATCATAAGCAAAGGTTAGTATAAGTATTCTATAATACAAAATAGAGCTAATTTTAACTAATATGAAAGTTTACCAATGCATAACTCTAAATCGGTTCAAAAGTTTGTCTTCTACTATCATGTATCGATCTCTTAGGAGATGCATATTTTTTAATATTTTTAATTAATTTTACATTGAGTTTCTTTATGTTATTTATATTAATATAACCTAAAACAAATTGTTTTGTTTTGCCACTATCAATGATAAAATTTTACATCATCATATGGTTCACAATTCACAATGTATATGACTCTTATTTTCCTTTGTAATAATCAATCTAACATTGGAAGTGATAATGAACCAATATGCTACGAAACTCTACAAAAAAACATAATAGTGAGCAGTCAAAGCTTAATTTATTCAATTGGATCGGTTAAAATTAGTCTATTAAATTCATTGATTTGTGAATAACTGATGCAGCAACCACCTAGAATCTAAGTCTAGACAACCTCCAAATCAATTTGATACAAATCTTAAGTTTTAAACAATTGCAAGATTAGACTCTTTACCCCCAAAACAGCAAGGAATTGGTAACAAAGAGTATGAAGAGATAATTGGATTCACGCCACAAATTAATTACCAACCTGATAAGTGAAAACAATCATTGGTATATCAATGGAGATCACACCTCCCACTTGAAGAACACTCAAGAACACTGAAATTTTGATCTTAAATCACCAATCTGATTGTCTTACACGCATAAGGAGGTATTTATACCTCTACAAACCAAACCCTAGCTGCAAACATGAAGAAAAGACCAATATGACCCTAAGGACTTAAGGACAAACGAATGGGCTTAATTTTATAAGGCCTACACACTTAAGACAAGTTAAAATAAGGCTGATCATGTGTTTTTAAATGAAATTACATTCCAATAATTAAAATAAAATAGCCCACTAAAATTAATCTTAGGCCCAACCATGACATAACATAAGTCCACCTTAACATAGCATATTGCACATGAGTTGAACCTTGTAATATAGACTTCTTCTCTAGCTCATTAGGCTAGTTGTCTTCACCATCACATGCCCCAATGAGTGTCACAAGCTTTGGATCGCAAATTGATTTCATCTCTTCAAGTCTGACCCAAGCCTCTTCCTTGATATCTCTTGTCACTAAGCTCTGAATATACATTTGCAAGGCTGCCTTGAGTTTGTTTCTACTTGATCTTATGATTGGACCAAGTGGCATCACTAATCCATCTCCTCCATGGCATGTAAGATCATTTCTGTTGTCTTGGCTCGCATCAATTCCTCCCTCCTCAAAAGGATTCGTCCTCGAATCACCACCTGCATTATCAAAAGGAGATAGGTCAACAACATTAAAAGTTGCTGAAACACCATACTCACCGGGCAAGTCAATCTTATAGGCATTGTCATTGATCCTCTCAACCACTTGGAAAGGTCCATCGCCTCTTGGATCCAACTTGGATTTCCTTTGGTTAGGAAATCTCTCTTTCCTAAAATGCACCCATACCCAATCTCCAGGTTCAAATTTCACAACTTTACGTCATTGATTGGCTTTTTGTGCATAACTTTTGTTCTTTAACTCAATGTGCTGCTTTGCCTTCTCATGTATGACTTAACCAAATCTGCCTTCTTTTGCCCATCAAGGTAAGAAATATCATTCACAGGTACAGACAACAAATCCAAAGGGGTTAGCGGATTAAAACCATAGACAATTTCAAATGGAGAATAACCTGTTGATGAATGAATGCTTCTATTATATGCAAATTCTACTAATGGCAAACAATCTTCCCAAGTTTTCAAATTCTTTCCAACAACAGCACGTAATAATGATCCTAAAGTTCTATTAACCACTTCAGTTTGACCATCTGTTTGAGATGACAAGTAGTAGAAAATAGCAACTTTGTTCCCAACTTTCCCCACAACACACGACAAAAATGACTCAAAAACTTAGAATGTAATTCAGAAACAATAGTTTTAGGAACACCATGCAAACGCACAACATCCTTAAAGAACAAATCAGAAATATGTGTAGCGTCTTCAGTTTTATGGCAAGCGATGAAATGTGCCATCTTGCTAAACCTATCAACTATAACAAAAATGCTATCTCTTCCCCTTTTAGTCTTGGGCAGTCCCAACACAAAATCCATAGAAATGTCAATCCAGGGCTGACTAGGGATGGGTAAAGGAGTATACAAGCCATGAGGTTGAATTCTTGACTTGGCTTGCTTACATGCAACACACTTAGAGCAAAATTTCTCAACATCTTTCTTCATATTAGGCCAATAAAAATGCTCATGCAAGACGTCGAGTGTCTTAGCAATACCAAAATGACCCATCAAACCACCATTATGAGCCTCACGCACAAGCAACTCACGCATTGAACAACTATGCACACAAAGTTTATTTTCTCTAAATAAATAGCCATCATGCCTATAAAACCTTTGAAACGCAGATTGTTCACATGCATTATAAACATTTGAAAAATCAGAATCAGAAGCATACAATTCCCTTATATATTCAAATCCCATCAATTGAGAACTTAAAGTAATAATAAGAGTATATCTTCTAGATAATGCATCAGCAACCACATTTTCCTTACCTTGTTTGTATTGAATCACATAAGGAAAGGTCTCAATGAACTCCAACCACTTGGCATGTCGTTTGTTCAACTTACCTTGACCCTTGAGATGCTTTAAAGACTCATGATCACTATGAATCACAAACTCTTTAGGCCAAAGATAATGCTGCCAAGTCTCCAAAACCCTCATTAATGCATACAACTCCTTGTCATACGTGGAATAATTAAGTTGTGCACACTCAACGTTTCACTAAAGAAAGCAATTGGACGCCTACCCTACATCAAAACAGCACCAATACCTATCCCAGAGGCATCACATTCAATCTCAAAAGTAGAATTAAAATCAGGCAAACTCAAAATAGGTGCAGAACAAAGTTTATCTTTCAAAGTATTAAATGCAAGTTCTTGCGCCTCACCCCACTTAAACCCCACATATTTTTTAATGTTTTCAGTTAAAGGAGCAGCAATGACACTAAAATCCTTTACAAACCTCCTGTAAAAGCTAGCAAGGCCATGAAAACTCCTAACATCACTCACATTCCTAGGGGTTGGCCATTCTTGGATAGCCCTTATCTTCTCCTCATCAACCTCAATTCCAATGGCACTCACCCCATACCCTAAGAATGTAACTCTATTCATGCAAAATGTGCACTTTTTAAGTTTAGCATACAATTCTTCTCTCCTAAGTGTATCAAAAACAGCCCTAAGATGATGTACATGCTCATCAACAGATTTACTATAAATCAAAATATCATCAAAATAAACAACAACAAATTTTCCAATGAACTGACGCAAAACATTATTCATCAATCTCATAAAAGTGCTAGGGGCATTGGTCAGACCAAAAGGCATAACGGGCCACTCATATAAACCAAGCTTTGATTTAAATGTTGCTTTCCATTCATCACCAACTTTCATCCTAATTTGGTGATATCCACTCATTAAATCAATCTTAGTAAAGACACATGCGCCATGCAGTTCGTCTAACATATCATCCAATCTGGGTATTGGATGGCGATACTTAACTCTTATGCTATTCGCAGCCCTACAATCAACACACATGTGCCAACTCCCATCCTTTTTTGGCACCAAAAGCACCAGAACTGCACACGGACTAAGACTCTCACGGATATGCCCCCTTGCTAACAACTCCTCCATTCGCCTTTGAAGTTCCTTTGTCTCCTCAGGGTTGCTCCTATAGGCTGGGCGGTTTGGAATTTGAGCCCCTGGTATGAAATCAATTTGATGTTCAATTCCTCTTATTGGTGGCAATCCTTGTGGTAACTCTTCAGGGAATACATTCTCATATTCCTGCAATAAAGAAACAACAACACTAGGCAAAAAAGGGTTAAGGTCAGCTTCATTAAAATAAGATTCCTTGTACATGAGTACAAGTAAACATTGTTGATTCTCAAAAGCCACTCTCATATCCCTTACTTTTGCATAAAAATTGTTTTTCTTTGTACCACTCTCCTTTGGGCCAATTATTTGCTTTTCTTTTTGGGCCTTTTTTCCTCCCATTTTTCTCTCTTTCTCAGAGCAAGCCTTTCCATTTTCTTTTTGCTCCTTTTCTCTCAATTTGGACCTTTTGGCTTCTTTTTGCATTTCTTCCTCCATGCTCCTTTTTAGCTTCATTTGATCTTCATAAACTTCACTAGGAGTCATAGGAGCCAGAATGATACATTGATCTCCCATCATGAATGAGTGTTTATTTCTATACCCATCATGCGTCACCTTTCTGTCATATTGCCATGGCCTACCAAGCAACACATGACCTGCATGCATAGGTACTACATCACAAAGTACACGATCAGAATATCTTCCAATGGAGAATGAAATTAAAACTTGTTTATTACCCTTATCTCTCCGCAATCATTAATCCACTGTAGTCTATATGGCCTAGGATGTTTCAAACAATCCAACTTCAACTTATCAACTCAAGTAGTACTTGCAACATTAGTACAACTTCCTCCATCAATTATAAGCTACAAATTTTGCCATTTATCAAGCATCTGGAATGGAAGATATTTTCCACTTGTTCAACCCCATCTTCTTTCAATTGTGCATTTAGTACACGCCTAACCACAACATTTAAATCCCCGCCAACAACATGCTCAACCTCATCATCATCACTACAATCTTCAAATGAAGGCATTGAATCAGATTCTTTATCACTTTCGAATTCAATTACACCATTATTTGCTTCTCCACCTTCATAGCCATATTCACCATCTCCTCTAACTCTACATAGTGGTGCAGCTCAATAACATTTGCAATTTCCTTATTTAGACCAGCCAAGAAACGTGCCATGGTAGCCTCCCTATCTTCATCAATATTAGCCCTCATCATAGCTATCTCCATTTCTTTATGATAGTCCTCAACACTTTTATTCCCTTGCCTCAAAGTTTGGAGCCTTTGATGTAGTTCCCTATAATAGTAACTAGGGATAAAACTCTTTCTCATGACTGCCTTCATCCCCACCCATGTGTTTATAGGCCTTTCCCCATTCCTACGTCTATTGAGGATAATTTGGTCCCACCATACCAAGGCATAATCAGTGAATTCCAAGGCTGCCAACTTTACTTTTTTTTTCCTCAGAATAGTTATGACATTCAAACACCAATTCCACTTTTCTCTCCCACTCCAAGTAAGCATCAGCATCATTCCTACCTTGAAAAGTAGGGATTTTCATTTTAATACTCCCCAAATTACGATCTATCCGATTCTCAACATTCCCAAATCTATCCGCCTCTACCCTGCCTCTATGTTCTCTTCTATTCCTTCCTCTATCATTTCTGCCCCCTCTACCTCCAAACTGATTTCTATCCCTATCATCATCAAAGTCATCAAAATCTTCTTCATAGTCAGATTGAGGTGGAGTTACTAACCTTTCCCTTCTCCCTCCAATTCGACTTTGCAAGGATGTATCTCTTCTAAGATTCTGTAGAGCTTGATCATGCTCTTCTAACCTCCTATTATACTTGTCAAACCGATCATTCATGTCTCGGAGCAGAATCTCAAGCCTTCCAAATTGTTGTTGCATAGCCTCCAATGTGAAGAAAGTTTTGTTTCCTTCATCACTACTTCTTTCCTGGTTGCTTGATTTAGACATTATGTAAATAAATGGCCTCACACACTCCCTCACGTGTTTCACTCAAAATGTGTATGTTCGCTCGTGTTTCACTCAATTAAGGCTTTTACCCTCTTTTGAGCTAACCACTCCTGCCTTTTACCGCTCTTGTGTACTCACTATGATATATTTTCGAATCAATTCAACCAACCAGATCAATAACAATGAGCAGCAATATCCAACAGAAAATTAAAATAGACAATTCCTAAGCAAGAAAGGAAACATCACAAAACTAGAAGCAAAATTAATGAGATGAAAGCAAGGAATGACAAGTATATGCTATATGCACACACGGATGAAGAATGAGGTGTGCAGATATAATATTGTTATTTGAGTAATATGGAATGCAAAATTACTCAACTAATGTAATGGAAACAAGTAGGACAGCAGTCAAGAATATAAAACAAAGAATGCAATAAATTGACAAAACTAGAAAAAATGATGTAAAATTGTGACATGTAGGATTTATAAGGTAAGGAAAATGATGAATGTGGTTGAAAAGTGGATTGATGCTAATTGATGACCCTACTGTAGGGATTATGGAACAGTCTTGACTATTTTGATTGTAACTTGAGTTCTGGAATTCCGTTTTGTATGTTCTTTATTGTAAATGAAAGATAAGAAACAAGAATTTAATTGTTATTTAGATCATAAAATCTAATTATATCCATATTTTCCCAGAAAAATACGTGAAGTTCAAACCTAGAATCTGTCCAGAAAATTATGGGCAGAAATTTCTGTGATAATGCAGTATTCAAATGATCATAACTTTTGATAGAAAACATGGATTTGAGTAATTTTTGATGAATTTAAAAGCTAAGAAAATAAGATAAAAATAGTTAGAAGACCAGAACTCCCAATTCAAATTATAAATGGGCTAAAAATAAAGCCCAATAATAGGTCTGAAATCTGCCATAGGTAAAAACATAAAATATTGGGCTTTCACATGTGTTGTGATAATTATATGTAATAATTCATGTGAAAATTTAATTTGATGATAATTATAGATGTTTAACAAATTATTTATGTGTGAGATTTTAGTGCAATAATAATGGGAATAAAAAACAAAAATAAATAAGCATAATTATGATAATTGAATAATATTATCATTTTTGAAAATATTGTAAATTAATATAAAAATAGTTAAGTCCTATGACACATAATCTAGAATTAGATAGAGAATAGTTTGACATGCCAATCAGGGGATTTAAGGCACTTGGTGCCAAATATGAAAATCGGTAATAACAATTTATAAATGCGTTTGATGCAAAATTATTAAGCCAGTAATAGCAATTTATAAATGCGTTTGATGCAAAATTATTGAGCCGGTAATGACAATATTATAAAAGTCGGTAATGACATTCTTATAAAGCGCTCGGTGCAATATTATAAAAGCCAAAAATGACAACCCCGTTATTCATATCAGTTAGTTTGGTTATATGTGTTATGGGCACAAGAAAAATAAAAAATAATAATAATGTTAAAGTATGTCATTTTTCTTATGTTATATGAATTAAATTTGTTAACTATTACATGTTGAATGAAATTTATTTGATTTTATATAATTCTTTATTTTATGTCTTATTTATTAAAGGGTTAATTAATATGTAAGAAAATATGTGTATGTAAAATTTTTATCATTTAAGCACTATTAAGCTAGTAACTTAGCACGGGTGGTTTCCTCTCGCGTAGGTTTAGAAGGGTAGCTGTAGATATTAGAATTGTCAGAAGAAGAAGGGTACTTGGAGGGAAGCAGTTAAAAGCGTTGGTTTTCTTTTTGTTATATTTTGTTAAAAACTTTGTAAATTAAATTATCGTTTTTATTTCATTACAATGTAAAAGAACATAGTTTGGATGTAAATTAATGTATTTTATAAATAAATAAAAATTTGAGTATTTATGCTTATAATGATTTTTATTTTAGTGTCTGCAATATTTTCATAAAAAAAATTACTTCACTTCATTAATTTTATAAAATAGTAAGACGAGTAATGTTCACTTGCCTTGCTGAACTACAGTGGGGTAAGGGGGTGTTACATAGACGTTTTAAAATAGTGCTTCAGACTTTAAGGGAAAATCAATTGTATGCAAAACTATCAAAATGTGAGTTTTGGGTAGAAGAAGTAGGATTCTTAGGGCATATGTGTCAGTTGAAGGAATACATGTGGATCCTAGTAAAATAGAAACAATTTTAAGTTGGAAGCCTTTAATGCTAGATAATTTAGGCCACGATCACAGTTGACTGAAATTCGGCCGAACTAATCGAGGTCTAAATTCAGACATGAAAGAAAAAAATAAAATGATCATAAAATATGAGAAAAATATTTTGAATATTATTAATTGAGAATTTTGAAGTTCGGAATAAAAATTTGGAAAAAAATAATTTTTCGCTGAACGAAATTGGAAAGTGCAGTGCTTTTGGCACATATATTTTAAGAAGCCATAAAAATAGAATATTCTTTATCGAAGGAAGGGAATATTCTTTTGATTAAAATAAAGTATGAGTGATATAAATTCATGGACCAATGAGGGACAAGATTATATATTAATCTTAACCACCCACCTAATCCAACTATAAAAAGTCAAAATTTCACTTTTTGGTCATTTATTTCTTCTCTCTTTCTTCTTCATTGTAGTCGTGACTCCTCTTTCCCCCATTGTTCTTCTTTTTGTTGTTTAATCAAAGCTAAGATTAGATGGAAAAAAATGAGATAAAGACAAGATCATCAAAGAAGTAAAGCAAAGTGAGCTAAACTAAGGAAGAGGAAAGAAGAAAAAAAAAAAAGAAAAATAAGATTTTGGTCATTTTGAAGATCATCAAAGGTGAGGTTAGATTTTTCATCTTCTCACTTTTCTTCTTCTCTTTTCTTTGATTTTGGGGCTAGTTGCCATTAAAGTTAGTAATTTAGGGTGATTATTATGTTAATGGAGATTAAGGGTGAATTAGTGTGTTTAGTGCTTCATTAGTGTAAAATTTATTGTTAGGATAAGAAAGTAAATAATCTTTGAACCAAAATGAAATAGGAAGTAAGGACAAAGAGAAAGCTAGCTAGAAAGAAGATAAAAGTGAAGAGAAGTGAATTTTGTAAAGTATGTACATTTGGCAAAAATTCAATATAGAAAAATATTGATTTTGATTTTGTGATGTTTGTGAAATTGTGTATAAAATTTTTGATATTTGATTGAGTGATGAATTAGTGATAAAATGATGTCATGAATGTGAAAATAAAAATTTAAATATGAGGTTGATGGATGAAAATGGAAATTGTAGAAATTAATTGAAGTGTTGGAAAATTTGTCTTATGAATAGTATATTTTTCTGGTCATAACTTGAGTTCTGGAAATGATTTTTGAGTGATTCTTATTGGATTGGAAAGTTAAGACATAGGGCTTCAACTTTCATTGAGACTATTAGACCTGAATATATCTATAATTAGGTAAAAAATAGACTCAAAGTTTAAACCAAAAATCTATCCAGTAAAATACTGGACAGATTAAAATGAACTTAACTTAGAGAAAAATTCATAACTTTTGCTAAAAAATTCAGTTTAATGTAATTCTAGTTGAAAATTAAAGATAAGATATGTATCTACATTTTGTTAGTTGATCACTTATCCAAATTCCATCTAAAAATAGATAAAAAAAAATACATAGCAATATAAGGTAGAAATCTGTCCAGTAAAATACTAAGCAGATTGGAATGAATGTAGCTTAGAAAAAAATTCATAACTTTTGCTAAAAAAATCGGTTTAATGTGATTCCAATTGGAAATTAAAGATAAGACACATTACCTATATTTTTTTAGTTGATCACTTTCCAAATTCCATCTAAAAATGGATGAAAAATACGGGATAATATAAGACAGAAATGTTGTCCAGAATAGGGCAGTTGCATATATGTGTTGATTATGGAAGTTGTGATAGAAAATATATTATTTGACTTTTCTTATAGTTAAAATGATTAAATGAGCAAGTATGATGTTGTAAAATATTTAATGAAAATTATTGCATTTATGTGGAATTTATATTAGTGTTACCTACATAATTTATGTAAATAATAATAAATGTAACAAATATAATTAAGCCCTATAACATCAATCGAGAACTAGAAATTAGGATAAGTTGGCATGCCAATAAAAGGGTAGAAATGTAGGCACTAGAAAATAGTGTTGAGATTTAATTTTTGTAGGAACTAAAAAATAGTATTGAATTGAAATTACGTAAGCGCTAAGAAGTAGTGCTGAGTTCGAATTACGTATGCACAAAAAATGTGTTGAGTTATTATTGAAAATGTAGGCGTTAAACGCCGAGTTATAAAATAATTATGTAGGTGCGGAGTATACTGCGGAAAAGTAGAAATCCTGTATCCAGTGTTTAGTTCCAGTATAAGGTTATGGACTATCAAATAAATAACAGAAAAAAATATAAATTATTAAATTGATATTTCAAATTGTATATCTTATATTGTTAAAATTTCAAACATGCTTAATAAATGAAATGTCATAATTGATGAATTATATATTTTTGCATGACGAAAATAGTTTTACTTTTAATTGAATATTTGACATGCTTAGTAAATTAATTGTGGTTTCTAAAATTATATTTTAGAAATATTTATGTAATTATTGAATAGTTGTCTAACGTACCACTAAGCTAGTAGCTTAGCGCGTGTGTTTCATGAGCAGATAAATAGATATGGCTGTTACGTTAGGGCGACCAAAGATCAAGGGAACCTCAAGATCAAATTGCAGCAGTCTATTTCCTTTTTGTATGTTTTGAAAATTTTATTGTAAAAATTAAATTTTAAGAATTTTTCTTGATGTAAAATTGTGACATGTAGGATTTATAAGGATTGAATTTTGTAATTTATATATTTGGTATTATTGTAAATATAGTTCTAAATATTATGGTTTAATGAATGAGTTATTTTAAATCAAAATATTTACAACACTAGTTCCATATTTAAATAATATGAAAAAATATAGTAATAAATATTTCGCTAATAATAAACTCGAAAAAAATAATAAAAATATTACAATAATTTGAGAATTGATTATTTTTATAAAAATGAACTTAGTAGCACTTCTATACATTATTATCAATTAGAAGGGTAAGGGAGCGCTACAAAGCCGCCCTGCAATGTGACAGATGTCCGGAGTTTCCTTGGATTAACTAGCTACTATATAAGGTTTGTGAAGGGATTTTCAAGCATAGCCACACCAATTACCAAGCTGCTCATAAAAAGAAACTAAGTTTGAGTGGACAAATCGATGTTAGGTAAGTTTTGAAAACCTAAGAGTCATGCTAATCGAAGCACCTATTTTGACCCAACCTACTTTAGGGAATGATTTTGTGATATACAGTGATGTCTCTCATAATGGGCTAGGTTGTGTATTAATGCAAGAGGGTAAAGTAGTTGTTTATGCATCTTGGCAATTGAAGCCTCATGAGCTAAATTACCCTACTCATGATTTACAGTTGACAGCAATATTGTTTGCTTTAAAAATATGACAACATTATTTGTATGGCGCAATCATGTAGTAGAAGAAGTTTCCCAGAAAAGTGAAGAAATAATGAGAACTCAGTATCCTCAGTTATTCAATTCTAGCTAATCAAGTAAAATTCAAAGATGAAATTTTTTTAAAAGGAGAGAGAATTATAACATCCAGCGATTTAGGCTCTGATTACGTGTGACCGTAGTGGGATGCGCCTGTTCAATCAGAGTCTAAATTTGGACCCATAAAAAATTTATAAATTATAAGCAAAAAATAAATAAAAATATTAGTGCAAAAACTGAAAAAAATAGAATCACCCTATGGACAAAATCGGTATTATCAAAATTATTGGGAGACATTTGTGAGAGAAGAGAAATTGGTGGAAAAAGAGGAATTTAATTTAAATAAAAGTTAAACAAAATTAATTTATATTTTGGACAAATGGAAGAAGGGCTTAATATAGTCATAGAACCACCAAATACTCACCTTAAAAAAAAGAGATAAAAATCTTCATTTTCCACCAATTAGAAAACAACTACCATAATCTCTTTCTTCCTTTTTTGTTGTCCCTCTCTTTACCCAGAAACCTCCAATTTTTTTTCCTTTTTTCAGCATACTAAGAAAGGGGAAAATGAGTTATGAGAGAGACTATTCAAAAAATTAAGGAGTTATTGCCATAAAGAGAGCTAAAGAGCAAGAAAGAAGGAACAAAGAAGAAGAGAAAGGGAGAAGAGTTAGGAGCATATTCGACCAGCCCTAGAACTCCATTAAGGTGAGATTCTTTTCTTTAAATTCAATATTTTTCCTTTTATTTGAGACTCATAAGGACAATAGATATGATTAGGATTGGTAGACTATACTAATTGTTAATAGTGTATAGAAGTGCTACTAAGCTCATTTTTTGTAAAAATAACAATTCTCAAATTATTGTATTTTTTTTATTTTCGAGTTTATTATTAGCGAAATATTTCTTACTATATTTTTCTTTCTTTTTTTATATCATTTAAATATGTAATTAGTGATGTAAATATTTTGATTTAAAAGAACTCATTTAGTAAATCATAATATTTAGAAATATATTTACAAATAATACCAAATATATAAATTACAAAATTCATTTCTTAAAAATCCTACATGCCACAAATTTACATTAAAAGAAATTCTTAAAATTTAATTTTTACAATACAATTTCCAAAGCATACAAAAAGAAAATATATTGCTGCACTTTGATCTTGAGGTTTCTCTTATCTTCGGTCGCCCTAATGCCAGAGCTACGTCTATTTATCTCACGCGCTAAGCTACTAGTTTAGTGGTACATTTGACAACTATCCAATAATTATATAAATATTTCTAAAATAAAATTTTAGAAACTACAATTAATTTACTAAGTATGCCAAAGCATTCAAATAATATCAATACCATTTATGTCAAGCAAAAATGAACATTTCATCAATTATAATATTTCATTCATTTATCATGCTTGAAATTCTTTAACAATACAAGACATTCAATTTAAAATATCAATTTAATAGTTTGCATTTTTTTTATTTGATAGCCCACAACATCTTAGATTGGAACTAAACACTGGATACATGATTTCTGCTCTCCAGCAGTATACTCGACGCTTACTTAATTATTTTATAACTTGACATTTAACGCCTACATTTTCAATAATAACTTAATATCTTTTTGGTGCCTACATAATTTTGAACTCAGCACTATTTTTTAGTACCTACATAATTTCAATTCAACACTATTTCTTATTGCCTACATAAATTAAATCTCAACACTATTTTCTAATGCCTACATTCCTACCCTTTTATTAGGATGCCAACTTATCCAAATTTCTAGTTCTCGACTAAATGTTATAGGACTTAATTATATTTGTTACTTTTATTATTTTGACATAAATTATGTAGATAACACTAATATAATTTTCCTATAAATGCAATAATCCCCATTAAATATTTTGCTACCTCATACTTGCTCATTTAATCATTATAACTATAAGAAAATTCAAATAATATATTTTTCTATCACAAACTTCCACAATCAATAAATATATGCAAACTGCCCTATTCTGGACAACATTTTTACCTTATATTTTCCTGTATTTTTCATCAATTGTTAAATGAAATTTGGACAAGTGATCACCTAACAAAATGTAGGTTAATGTCTTATCTTTAATTTTCAACTGAAATTACATTAAACCGAAATTGTTAGCAAAAGTTATGAATTTTTCTCTAAGATATGTTCATTTCAATCTGCCCAGTATTTTACTAGACAGATTTATAGTTTGAACTTTGAGTCCACCTTTTACCTAATTCAGCCATATTGTCTAATGGTCTAAATAATATTTGAAGCCCTATATCTTAAATTTCTTTAAATGGTTTTAAAGAAGAGGAAGTTTATGTGGAAGCAATCACCGGGTTTTGAAAGCCATAATTTGCCTAATCATGTCTTTAAACTTTCAAAAGTCTTGTATGGTTTAAAACAAGCTCCAAGAGCTTGGTATGAAAGAATAAGTTCTTTTCTTTTAGAAAATAGTTTTTCAAAAAGACATATTGATACAACCTTGTTTATAAAAAAACATAAGCAAGACATTTTAATTGTTCAAATTTATGTTGATGATATCATATTTGGGTCTACTAATGAATTGTTTTACTAAAAATTTGCTAAGTGTATGATAAGAGAATTTGAAATGAGCATGATGGGCGAACTTAAGTTCTTCCTTGGTCTAAAAATCAAGCAAAACAATGAGGGCATATTCATGAACCAATCCAAGTACACCAAAGAGTTAGTTAAGAAATTTGGAATGGAAGGATATAAAAATGTTAAGACTCCTGTGAGCACATCAACAAAATTGGACAAATATGAGAATGACAAGAGCATAAGTGAAAAGCTCTATAGATGTATGATCGGATCACTTTTATACCTTACTGCCTCTAAGTTTATGTATAGTGTATGCTTATGTACTAGATTTCAATCTTGTCCTAAAGAATCACATTTGAATGTTGTAAAAAGAATTTTTAAATACTTACTTAAATGGCACATTACATCTAGGCTTATGGTATCCTAGGAATTCATCTTTCCATATCATAGGATATTCGGATACGGATTATACCGATAGTCTTTTGGATAGAAAGAGTACTTCAGGCACTTGTCACTTTATTGATGAATGCCTAATTTCTTGGTTTAGCAAGAAACAAGTTTTGGTTGCCTTATCTACCACTGAAGTGCAATATGTGGCAGCAAAGTGTTGTTGCACTCAAATCCTATAGATAAGATAACAACTTAAGCATTATAATCATAGTTTGGACTGCATATCCATCAAATGTGACAATACTAGTGCTATCAACCTATCTAAGAATCCCATTCAACACTCTGGAAGTAAGCATGTTGACGTTAGACATCATTTTCTTAGGGATCATGTTCAATATGGAAATATTGTGTTAGAATTTATCGATACAAACAATCAATTGACATACATTTTTACCAAACCTCTTAATGAAGAAATTTTTTGTTTCATAAGAAGACAGCTTAGTATGCTTGATGGATCAACTTTATCTTAATTATTTTGCCAATTGTATGTTGTGTGAACCTTGAATGTTAATTCATTCATATGATGCATTGCTTCTTGAATAATTTTATGGTATGAAGTGGTTAACATGATAGAAATGTATGTCTTAAGGCATATAAACTTTTTTAGAAATCTTCTAGTCTTGCTTTAGACTTAATTGTTATTTTTTGAATATTTGAGGTGGTTCACGCCCGAGACCTATATTCACGATCGTGAACTTAATAGCAAAAAGTTTCAGTAGCTTTCACACTTTGCCTCACGACGTGCTTGACGGGTAGAAGTCGTGAAGACTGAATTTCATGTCCGATACTCTATTTGTCACACCCGTGAAAAGCCTGATTCACGTCCGTGACATATTTTCACAATCATAACCAAAGACATCAAATAATTCCATAACTGTTCATGTTTTGTTTCACACCTTGATTCACGAGTAGAAATCGTGAAAACTAAATTTTACGTCCGTGACAATATTTATCACTACCGTGAAAAGTCTGATTCTGTGACTGTTTAATGTCACGACTGTGACTCGATTCTTCTTCTTCTTCATGGCTAGAGAGCCCTTTCAACAAACCGTGACCCGATTATTCACGCCCGTGACTGAGTATTCACAGCCGTGAATCGATAGACTATAAAACAAGAACTAATATCATTTGGTTATGGACTTGACCAATGTGATTGATCATGCATGAATTTTTTTTTTATAAATAGGGCCTGTGAGTCCCCACCTTCTCTTTTCTCTTTATTGTATTTCTTTTCTCATCTTACTTCCTCAAATGTAACTTCAGGTTTTTTGATGAATAATTTATGTAATTAGATTACATAGGATTAGAATATAATTGAAATGAAAAGGAGAAAGAAGCCAAGGAGATGGTGCCAAAAACAAAGGAGCATTAGAATAGGAAATTGTTTTCTATTTTGGTGTTGTAATTTCATGCATCTACCTAGGTGAGACCTAGTCAATTCTTTTATGGCTCAAAGGATTGATGTTAGATTATGTCCATAATCAAAACTATATAATTAGTGTAATTATCTTATATATGTGATGAATGGATATATTATGCACGCCAAATTTTCATGATGAGACCTAAATGAAGAAATCCCTTCCATTAATATGGCAAGAACCATAGTTCTTTTAGTGTTTGGGTTGTTGGGCAAATCCAAGTTCGCTCTACACGAATATGTTCAAACCATCGAAATATGATTTCATGATTAATAGGTTGACTTTAACTAGTTACATTGGTTTGTTAGGGAAATCCAAGGTCAATGTTAATTAGAGGCAATATTGGGTAAGTGTACATGAGATGTACACATATCCAAATTTGATAGCCCAATGATTCAGTAGTTGCAATTGGTATGAGATACCTACCAATTAACCTATGATGGCTTATTGGGCAAACCCAAGGTCTTTTTTAGTGATGTTGGATATTGACCCAATAAGAGAGCTTTCAATGAGTTCTCTCAAATTCATAGTGAGGGCTATGGGCTCGTAATAAAATAATGGAAGTTATAATGTATGTTTATTAAAGATCTAATAAACATGCATTTAAGTATATTCTCTAAACATGATCTTTCTTTACATTTAGGTTCATAGAATCATGTCATCAAGCGTGAACTTATACTCAATTATTGAATCCAATAAATTGATTGGCCTGAACTTCCATGATTGGCTAAGGAATTTGAGAATAGTTCTCAAAATCGAAAGCAAAACCTATGTCTTAGAAGAACCACTTCCCTTCCCTCCTGCTAATGATGCATCTATTGATGAACAATTGGCATATAAGCATGTGGATGATAGTGAGTTGGCGGGTTGCATTATGCTCACCTCTATGTCTCCTGAGCTTCAAAAGTAGCATGAGAACATGGATGTTAATATCGTTGTGTATCATCTAAGGGAGCTTTTTGATGAGCAAGCTCATATTGAGTGATATGATATATCTAAATTGCTCTTTAACTTCAAGATGGTAGAGGGGACATCTCCAATGCAACGTACATTGATTATGAGGAAGAGAGGCATAGAGACAACATCAAAAGGTACTTACTTCCATTATGGCAAGAGTTTCCAAAGGAAGATGAAGTGTAAGGCCTATCTGGAGTCTTTAAAGAAGAAAAAGTATAAGACAGTGGATGCACCTTCTACTTCAAATATTTATGTTATTAAAGTTAATATTGTCTCTATCAATAACGCATAGGTATTGGATACCAGATGTGGGTCTCACATATGCACAAATATGAAAGGCATAAGGAACAGTAAACAGCTCAAGAAAGGAGAGCTAGACCTACATGTTGCAATGGAGCAAGAGTTGTTACATTAACTGTAGGAACTTATGTATTGACACTCCCAAGTGGGCTTGTTTTAAAATTAAACAATTGTTATTATGTTCCAGCTTTGACAAAGAATATTATTTCTATTTCGTATTTAAATAGAAAAGGTTTTCATTTGACTATTAATGGCAATGGTTACTCTATATGGTTGAATCATATTCTTTATAAAACTGGCGCATTATGTATTGGGATATACATTCTTGACATGTCTAATTCAATCCTCAATATCAATAATAAAAGATAAAAGATAGATAAACTAAAACCATCATATTTATGACATTGTCATCTTGGCCATATAAATAAGAGGCTCGTGACTAAGTTACACAAGAATGGTAGATTTCAGGTCATTTGATTATGAATCATATTATACATGTGAATCTTGTTTGTTAGGAAAGATGACAAAATCACCTTTTAGTGGAAAGGGTGAATGTGCTAATGGGGTATTGGACCTTGTACATACAGATGTGGACCAATGTCAGTGCACGCCAGAGGTGGTTTTATCTACTTCGTTACTTTCATTGATGATTATTCACAATATGGGTATTTGTATCTGATGAGATACAAATCTGAAGTTTTTAAAAAGTTCAAAGAATTTAGAAACTAAGTAGAGAAACAACTTGGTAAAAGTATTAAAATACTTAGATCAAATCAAGGTGGTAAATACTTAACCAAGAATTTTAAGGTTATTTAAGAGAGAATGAGATTTTATCTCAATGGACCTTAAACACCACAACATAATGGCGTGGATGAAAGGAGAAACTAAACCTTGTTATACATGGTGAGGTCGATGATGAGCTTTACAGAACTGTCTAAGTCCTTTGGGGTCATGTATTAGAAACTTCTATTTATATATTAAATATAGTCCCTTCTAAGTCAGTTGAGGTTACTTCGTATGAGATATGGACTAACAAGTGACCTATTTTGTCTCACTTGAAAGTATAAGGTTGTCCTACTTATGTGAAGCGGTCGATGTCAAATAAGCTAAAAACTAAGTCTAATAAGTGTATGTTTGTTGGATATCCAAAAGAGTCATTTGAATATCAATTCTACCACACTTTGGAACAAAAGGTGTTTGTTTCAAAGCATGCTGTCTTCTTAGAGAAAGAGTTTCCTCTAAATGAAGATAGTGGGAGCAAGATTGAACTTGATGAAATTCAAGATGCTCAAACAGATGCAAATAAACTTACAGAACCTGAATTTGTTGTTCATAGAGATGAAGTAACAGCTACACCTTTTGAAACACAAGAACTTCATAGATCAAGTAGAATGTGCATTGTTCCTAAGAGATATAGATTTCTCATAAGCGAACAAAATGATGTATTGCTCATAGAAGATGATAAGCCAGTAACCTACGAAGAAGTTCTGAATTGTTCAAAATTTGACATATGGCTAAAAGTCATGCAGTCAGAGATGAATTCCATGTATGAAAGCAAGTCTGGACTTTGGTTAACCCACCTGAATGGATTAAACCCATTGGATGCAAATGGGTCTTCAAGAAGAAGACTGACATGGAAGGTAATGTAGTTACCTATAAGGCTAGGTTGGTAGCGTCAAAGATAAGGTGTTGACTATGGAGAAAATTTTTCTCTAGTTGCTATGCTTAAATCCATCAGGATACTCCTAGCCGTTATAGCTCATTACAATTATGAGATTTGGCAAATGGATGTGAAAACAACTTTCCTTAATGGAAATCTGACTGAGGATGTGTATATGACACAACATGAGGGTTTCACATCACATGATGGAAAAAAGATATGCAAATTGCAAAGATCCATTTATAGATTGAAGGAAGCATCAAGAGTTGGAACATCCGATTTGGTGATTGGGTATAGCATTTGGTATTCGAAGGTTGTTGAGTAGTCAATAAAGGATTCACCACTCTTGATAGAAGGAGAGTATACCTATGGTATCTTATAGAGATTATTGCTCAGAAATCCTTGGCTAAGGTGGACATGTCTTGAAGAAAGTCTTCAAGGACATATCTAAAAGAGTAATGAATCTCATAGACAAGAACTAATATCATTTGGACTAGATATGACGTAGTCATTCTAGTGGGAGATGACACACAGTCCATGCTCTGAACCAAATGAGGTATAGTTTGGTGAAAGAATGAATTGCATGGTAATTGTGTAAAGAAGGGTTTATAGTCAGACTACTGATTTTATGGTTAATTAGGTGGTCATGATGTGTTGCTAGATATCGCTCATGATCTGCTAAGTCAAGGGAAATTGATTGGAAATTCATTATGGGTCAAAAGTGTTTGACTTGTAGAATCCTAATTGGATTAGGATTCCTCTCGAGACTTGACAACATGACCAGAAAACCTCTTAGGTCACATGCATAGAGGGAATGAAAAAAAATGTAAAATGGGTTTTGGATAAGATCCAAATGAGAAATAAAGAGAATTGGACCTTTTATAAGAATTATAAAAATGGGCCAAATCCAAATTGGATTAGGATTGTTGACTTGGTCAACATTGGGCCTTATACCTTAGGAAAATAGGCCCATTAGGGCTTCTCCTTTTCCAACCCTAAAAGGAATTAAAAAGTGTATAAATACTTCTTTTAAGGAGTCAATTTCGTGGCTGCCCCATTAAGAAAAATAAAAGGTATTTTTCTTCTCTCCCTTTCTCTTTCATAAGACAATTTTCACTTTGGACTTTTGTCACCCCATCTCCTTAGAGGTTTTCTTCTTCTTCCTTCGTATGGATACCCTTAGAGGCAATCCTAGCTTTGGATTGTTGTTGTTTGTTGCAACCCAACAAAGAAGGGAAAGCTCACAACTTGGAAGATCAAGAGTTGCAAACAAATGTAATCAACTTATCCCATATTAATGGTATGATCCAATTTTAATGTTCATTAGGGTGTTCCATGGTTTTGGGTTCAATTAATTTTAATTTTCCATTGTGTCATGTATGTGATGCATGTTAAGAACCCAACAATTGGTATGTAACACAATTTGAAACAAATCATTATGAGATCATGATGGGGAGATTCCTATCATGTGCAATTTTTTTATACCTAAATTATCCCTAGTCATAGGTTTAATAAGAGGAGACATTATTAATCCAAATAGACTAACACATGTTTTACTCCTTGACTAAGTCAAGCAGCTAATCTTATAAGTTGAAGACATTAATGTTTAGAGTTAAACATGTGGATCCTTTCTAGAGTAGTCAAGTACATTAGATGACTTGCTATGAGACAATCACATGGAGGTCTATTCAATGTCAGTGATAGTCCCATCCTTTCTAGTGTAATTATTCTTAGACTTGAGATACTCAATGTTATCTTGGATACTGAAATCCTATACTTTGACTCTATTCCCTGTTGCCTCTCAGAGGTCGCTCATAGAGTGTTGATTGGGTAGAGCATTGAGGTATTCAAAGGTAGTTGAGTAGTCAATGATGGATTAACCAATTATGATAAAAGGAGAAGATACATATGGTCTCTTACATAGATCATTGATCAGAAATCCTTGTGATGCAACAACCACCTATAATCTAACTCTAGACAACCTCCAAATCAATTTGATACAAATCTAGCAAGGAATTGGTAACAGAAAGTATGAAGAGATAATTGGATTCACGCCACAAATTAGTTACCAATATGATAAGTGAAAACAATCCTTGGTATATCAATGAAGATCACACCTCCCACTTGAAGAACACTCAAATTTTGATCTTAATCACTAATCTGTCTATCTTACACGCATAAGGAGGTATTTATACCTCTACAAACAAAACCCTAGGTCAAAAGTGAAGAAAAGACCATTCTGACCCTAATGGCTTAAGGACAAACGAATGAGCTTAATTTTATAAGGCCCGCACAACTAAGACAAGTTAAAACAAGGCTAATCATGTGTCTTTAAATGAAATTACATGACAATAACTAAAATAAAACATCCCACTAAATTTAGTCTTAGGCCTAACTATGAAATAACATAAGCCCACCTTAACATAAGATATTGCACATGACTTGAAGCTTGTAATATAGACTTGTTATCTAGCCCATTAGGCTAGTTATCTTCGCCATCACATGCCCCAATGAGTGTCACAAGCCTTGGATCACCAATTGATTCCATCTCTTCAAGTTCATAATGAGTAGCAATGGCTAGGAGTATCCTTATGGATTTAAGCATAGCTACTGGGCTAAAAGTTTCATCATAGTCAATTCCTTGTCTTTGACGATAACCTTTAGCAACAAGTCTAGCTTTATAGGTAATCACATTACCATCCATGTCAATTTTATTTTTGAAAACCCACTAACACCCTATAGGCTTTATCCCTTTGGGTGAACCAAATTCCATACTTGGTTTTCATACATGGAATCCATTTATGACTTCATGGTTTGAAGCCATTTGTCATATTTTGAACTATTCAGAACTTCTTCAAAGGTTGTAGGCTCATCGTTTTCTATGAGCAATATGTCATTCTGTTCACTAATGAGAAATCCATATCTCTCTAGAAACAGTTGTATCCTACTTGACCTATGAAGCTTTTGTGCTTTAGAAGGTTAAGCTGTTATATCATCTGTATTAGTAGCAAGCTCGGGTTTAGGTAGTTGATCAACATCTGTTTGAGCATCTTGAACTTTCTCAAGTTCAATTTTGTTCCCACTATCTCCTTGTAAAAGGAAATCTCTCTCTAAAAAGATAGTATGTCTTGAAACAAAAACTTTTGTCCCAAAGGGTGGTAAAATTGATATCCATATGATGCTTTTGGATATCCCACAAATAGACATCAGTCAGACTTAGCTTCTAGCTTATCTGACATTGTCTGCTTCACATAAGCAGGACGACCCCAAAATTCTCATGTAAGAAAATGCGGGCTTTTTGTTATACCATATCTCATATGGAGTAACATCAACTGACATTGAATGAACTCCATTTAATAAATAAATGGCAGTCTCTAGTGCAAAACCCCAAAAGGATTTAGGGAGTTCCTCAAAACTCATCATAGACATTACTATGTCTAACAAGGTTTGGTTTCTCCTTTCAGCCACACCATTGTGTTGTGGCATGTAAAATGGAGTCAATTGAGATAAAATCCCATTATCTCTAAGATAATCTAGAAACTCTTGGCTCAAGTATTCACCTCTTCGATTTGATCGAAGTGTTTTAATATTTTTACCAAGTTGTTTCTCTACTTCATTTCTGAATTCTTAGAGCTTTTCAAAAGTTTCAGATTTGTATCTCATAAGATACACGTATCCATATCGTGAGTAGTCATCGATAAAAGTAATAAAGTAGATGAAACCATCTCTAGTGTGTGTAGACATTGGACCACATATATATGAATGTATTAAGTCTAAAAGTCCATTAGCACGTTCACCCTTTCCCTTAAAGGGTATGTTAGTCATCTTGCTTAATAAGCAAGATTCACATGTGTCATATGATTCATAATCAAATGACCCCAAACTACCATTCTTGTGTAACTTAGCCATGAGTTTCTCATTTATATGACCAAGGCGACAATATTATAAGTAAGATGATTTCAACATATCTTGTTTTTGCATTTTATTATCATTGATGCTTAAATTTGGATTTAACATATTTAATATGTATATTCCATTGCAAATGTACCACTAGCATAAAGAATTTCATTCAACATAATAGAACAACAATTGTTACTAAAAACTAAATGGAAACCATCTTTATTTAGACTTGAAATAAAATAATGTTTTTAGTCAAAGCAGGTACATAATAGCAATTATCCAAATTTAACATAAGCCTACTAGGGAGGCTCAATACATAAGTTCCTATAGCTAATGCAGCAACCCTTGCTCCATTTCCAACGTGTAGGTCAGACTCTCCCTTATGGAGCTGCCTACTGTTCCTTAGGCCCTAGTAACATATGATTTCAACATATGCATGTTAGTGCATATATGTGAGCCAAAACCGGTATCTAATACTCATATATTATTATCGAAAACAATATTAATTTCAAAGACAAAAATACTGATTATGGACATATATAACATCAATCTTTCGAGTTGTGAAAGGATTAACTAGGTCTGACCTAGGTAGATGCAAGAAATCAGAACACTAAAATAGAAAACAATTTCTTATTCTAATGCTCCTTTGCTTTTGGCACCATATCTTTGGCTTATTACTACTTTACACTTCAATTCTATTCTAATCTTATGTAATCCAATTACATAAGATTTCTTCAAAAGAAAACCTCAAGTGACGTTTAAGGGGAGTAAGATGAGAAGAGAAATACAAAAAATAGGTAGGGACTTGCAGGTCCTATTTACCAAAAATAAAATTCCATGCATGATCAATCACATTGGTCTCGTCCATAATCATTCCATCATGTCATTCCATACACCCCAAGCATGCATTCTTTAATGCATAAATAAAGGTAATCTATTAAAGAAACAATTTGGGTTCCCTTTGTTTCAACTCTTGAAACATTGTTTTGATTGTTTAACCTTTAATGAAATTCATCATACATCTATCATTTAATCTCATTAAAAGAATATATGAACACTTTAGAAACACTTTCTGAAAGGAAATCAGACACGCATTTGATCACATCAAAAAGTTTTAAAAAATTGCCTACTTTGCCAACTAAGTTACTTCCAATTTAATGCATGCAACATTTAAATATGAATTTAATTATTAAATCACATTAAATATTAAATTAAATATGACCAGTAGGTAATTTATAATTAAATTAGCTTAATTAGTTATTAGTTTGATGTCAAATAGAATCCTAGTCAAACAAAGATTTAGAAAACCCTTTTCTAATCCAAATTAAATTCTTTTGAAAAATTTTCAAAATTTTCAGAATTTATTCTCATCATTATAGGTAGCTTATAATCAGTTTAAACTAATTAAATTTTTTCGTTAGACAATCTAAGTCATTATAAACTTAACTAGCATACGAAATACTCAAATTTGGTTAAATTGAATTATACATGAATTAGGATTCTTTAAGAACTTTAAGCTCGATTTTAATTTGATATTACCACAAAATTGACATAAAAAATAACATTACGAATATCTTATAAACATGAATATATTAGAGATTTACAAAAGAATATAGGAGCCAAAATGAAGATTATGTAAAGAGTGAAGCTCAAATGGAAGCAAAACTTTTCTAAGGAATGAGGAGCAAAATTTTTTTGATGATTCTATATTTTTCCTACATTTGATATATTCTTTCAACAAATATTTATACTTTTAAGGGGGGAAAATAGTCAGTAGAGACAAAATTTTATTTTACAAAAAGTAGTCATTATTTTATCTTTTTGTAAAATATGTCAATGTTACAATTAAAATACATTATTAGAATAATGAAATATAATATCAAATTCAAATACTAGAATAGAATACCCTATTAGAAAACTATTTTTCTGACTAGTGAAAAATACTTTGAGTTAAATGGGTATGCAGATGTCATCTTTCAAGCATATAAGGATGACTCCAAATCCTAATCAGGCTATGTTTTCACATTAAATAGCAGAACAGTCAGTTGGAAAAGTTCCAAACAGGAGACAACTGCAGATTCCACAAACGAAGCATAGTACATTGCAGCTTTTAAGGTAACTAAGGAAGCATTTTGGATAAGAAAATTCATCATAGAGTTCGAAGTGATTCCTAGCATAATTCATCCAACAATTTTATATTGTGATAATAATGGAGCCATTGCACAAACAAATGAGCCACGGTCTCATCAAAGATCCAAGCATACACTCAAACATTACCATTTGATTAGGGAAATCATAGGTAGATATGATGTAAATATAAAGAGAGTTCCCACTAATCAGAATATAGCTAATCCTCTCACAAAGCCCTTTCCCCAAAAGAAACATGAATGTCATGTATTCACCTATGATATTTTGTACAAAGGCATCAATGTAGGTGGGAGATTGTTAGAGAAGTGCCCTAAAAGCAATCACCTTAGGTACTTGATGTACTCATTTATTATTAATAAAAGACATTTTCATTATATGGTATTCATTGCATATGAATTGATAGATATCTTAAAATGTTTAATGAAGTCTTTAGTATATAACATAGCATGAAGGAAATCAAGATGAGGTCATGATGATGAGATTCCTATCATGTGCAATTGTGTTTATACCTAAATTGTCCCTAGTCATAGGATTAACAAGATGAAACATTGTTAATCCAGATAGACTAGCACTTGTGATACTCCTTGTCTACATCAAGCAGCTGATCTCATAAGTTGTAGATATGAGAAGTTTAAAGTTAATATTTGGATGTTTGCTAGCGTAGTCATATACATTAGATGACCTGCTATGAGACATTCACATGGATGTCTATTCAATGTCAGTGGTTGTCTCATCGTAACAATGGTGCAAGTATCTTAAGACTTGAGATGCTCAAGGTTACCTTGGATACTGAATCCTATACTTTGACTCCATTCCTTGTTACCTCTCAGAGGTCGCTCATAGGGTGGTGATTGGGCATAGCATGAGGTATTCAAAGGTAGTTGAGTAGTCAATAAAGATTATTGCTCCTGATGGAAGAAGTATAGCCTCTTGTAGAGATCATTATTTTGAAATCCTTGGCCAAAGCAGACATGTCTTGAAGAAGGCCGTTAAGAACATATCTAATAGAGTAATGAGTCTTATATACAAGAACTAATATCATTTGGACTAGGTGTGATGTAGTCAATCTAATGGGATTTGACATGCATTCCATACTCTAAACCAAATAAGGTATAGCTAGGTGGAAGGATAAATTGTATGGTAATTGTCTATAGAATGGTTTATAATTAGACCACTGACTTTTTAGTCAATTAAGGGTCATGATATGGTGCTAGATTCCTCTTATGATATGCTTTAAATCAAGTGATGATTTGAGTTGCCAACATAACTAAAAACCTAATGGGTCACACAAATAGAAGGAATAAAAGAAATGTAAAATGGGTCTTGGATTGGATCCAAATACATGCGAGAGATAGTTGTGTGAAAGTGTTTCGCAAATGAGAGCAAAAGGGGTTGTGTGTTATGTGCACATAATGGTTGTTATGTGCAAGTGACATGTGCAAAGTGCAATTCTATCATGCAAGGAGGATTCCTTGCATGCACACAGCAGTACAAGGAATTCTATGTAACATCATACCTTATACATGGGGCATGCTAGTAAGACATAAGATCCTATTAGCATCGATAGTGATTTTTTTTCATCACATTCCATAATATCATTCAATGAATCTACAATTCAACACTGAGGCTTTCATTGCAACATTATATATCATATGTATTTTAAAACTTAAACTTTACATCTAAAGAATTACGAGTTGTATTCATTTATATTTCAAAGTCAACTCTGAGTAAATATACATGTATATTCACATAAGTCTAAATGTGGATAACATGATTTTATGTTCGTGTGGAATGCAAGGAGAGAGACTAGTGAGGCTTGGCTGGTGACTTGTGTTCCATGTCTTATATATGCCATTCGAAATGAACTATCACTTTTCTTTACCTAAAAAATGATGCAAATTGATGAGTTGCAAATCAGTCAGAGTAATCATCAAATAAATTCTAAAGTACCAAGCAACTTATAGTATCAAATCTGGCATTCATCATTATCATATAATTATAAGTAAAATTTAAACATATAATCACCAATATTTGCTTATGCTCATGCTTAACTCATTTCATTTTATTGTAACCTAGTTAAGCAGATATTGCCCCGAGTTTTCATATGAACATTTGCATTTGCTAGCTAGATTGATCATTTGTTTCATTTGCACATTTGACAGGCCATAGGCCTCATCTTTTGCCTTACAATGTCAATTAACAAGTCACAATGCCTTTTTAAGTCCTTATTCATATGCATTTTGACTAAGTATTCATCAACCATTATATCCTTATTACATATAATATACATATACCACATATATACTTCATATGCCACGCATATACTACCATGCATACATCACGTACGCCACATATATATCTCAAACATACCATACATATACCACTTATATATACCAAATAAATCATATATTATTCATTATCTCATTATCAAGGTCAAATCAGGGCAATCATATGAATCACATAACCGTAAATCACTTCACATACCACATAGCAAGCAATGTTTATGTGTACTAAAGAAGTTATTTGATAATTAAACTCACATTTCACCTTTGATTCCAACCCTTAACTTATTATTTATTCCCTCCTCATGGATTTCCAATTTGTTGTGAATCTAATGTGGGAACATAATTGATTAATTTATGACTAGAGAAACTTAATGTCGTTTAAACAAATTAATATGCATAGCTCATATAGATAGTTAGGGTTTTTCCTATGAGACAATGTGAACTTATAGGCCTGATTAGCCTATAACTTTTTTTTTTTTAAATTGTCCAATTTATTTTATTCTTATTGCTAATTAAATTTAATATATAATTATATAACATATTCAAATTTCAAAGAAATTGGAGCTTTGTAAAATTTTTGGTGTAATTTCTAATTGAGTTCTATTTTATGCCTTGTTTTCTCCCTTAGACACTTTCAGAATACCAATTTTGTTTTTTCATATCTTACAATATATAAGTCATATTATAGTGAAACTTTATATTCACTTAGATAGGTTAAAATGGAATATTTTTAATTTTTACAACTTTTATCAGTTATGTCTCTAATGTCCTCAAATTATAAGAAAAATTTTACTGGTCCAAAACAAAGTTAACTTTCAGACCAGTATGACTTGTAAAGGTCATATCTCCCTCTATACATCATATATTAAGGTGATATTTTTACCAAAATTTGACTAATACATAGACTATGACTTTCATATTTTGATAAATTACAGATCCATCTATAAGGAGTTCAAAATAATCAAATAAATTTCAAGGCACTAAGCAAGCAGCTCAAATTATAGAACAGTCATGATTTCCTTCACGATAACACAACATTTACGCCATGTATGAAACCTAAATTTGGTATAAAGACATATAACACATTTATCTACAACTTTCATGCTTTTGTGCTTCATCTATTTAGCTTCTAAGATATTCAAAATAAGCAAACATTGCGTTATATCCATTTGGGATCCGAACTAGAACCAGTCCCAATCAAGAGAAGATTTTTCTTCATATACACCAAATAATTCAAAAACATTTTACAAAAATATAGATAAGACATAAACCTACAAATGTCATGTTTTACACTTTTCTAGAATCAGCTTTTAAGGGCTTCAAATTTGTGGTGAAATAATCTGCCCATTAACAAGCCATAAACAAGTCTACCTATGATTAGAACAATAAAAGATGATTATTCACCTATAAACAACTTGTCAAGGCTAAATTTGTTGAAATATTTGAATTAAAATGAAGAAAAAAAGTGTTGCTTTATGGTGAAATGAAGAAAGAAAAGGAAGAGAAGCAAAGAATGGGAAAGTGGAAAAGCAAGGTGAGAGATAAGGCCACCTTTTTTCTTTCTTCTTATCCATTTTTTTTTTCTTCTTATCCATTCTTCTTTTTTTTTTTGGTATTTTCCTCTTTTTTCTATGTAATTATCATCATCAATATTAGTGATATCCTCATCCTTATCTCTATTATTATTCTTCTCATTATCCTTATAATTTTCTTTATTTTATTTTTCTTTTTACATATTTACATGTATAAGTCCTACTAGTCAATACCAAAATTACAATTTAATCAAATAGTCCAATTTAATTATATTAACTATATCAAATTTCAATTATTTCGATCTAGTTATTTTACTGACTTTAATTTAGCCACTTTATTCAATTTATTCCTAATGTCTTGTTATCCTCATTTAAGTTATAAGTACACACGTGTAACTCGACATAATTGCAATATACATAGACAAGTAGTTAGTATATGTTATAAACTTAGCCCTATGAATGGAATTGATGCGAACCAAGACAACAAAAATGATCTTACATGCCATGGAGGAGATGGATTAGTGATGCCACTTGGTCCAATCATAAGATCAAGTAGAAACAAGCTCAAGGCAGCCTTGCAAATGTATATTCAGAGCTTAGTGACAAGAGATATCAAAGAAGAGGCTTGGGTCAAGCTTGAAGAGATGGAATCAGTTGCCGATCCAAACCTTGTGACACTCATTGGGGCATGTGATGGTAAAGACAACTAGCCTAATGCGCTAGAGAAGAAGTCTATATTACAAGGTTCAACTCATGTGCAATATGCTATGTTAAGGTGGATTTATGTTATGTCATGGTTGGGCCTAAGATTAATTTTAGTGGGTTGTTTTATTTTAATTATTGGAATGTAATTTCATTTAAAGACACATGATCAGCCTTATTTTAACTTGTCTAAAGTGTGTAGGCCTTATAAAATTAAGCCCATTCGTTTGTCCTTAAGTCATTAGGGTCAGATTGGTCTTTTCTTCATGTTTGCACTTAGGGTTTGGTTTGTAGAGGTATAAATACCTCCTTATGTGTGTAAGACAATCAGATTGGTGATTAAGATCAAAATTTCAGTGTTCTTGAGTGTTTTTCAAGTGGGAGGTGTGATCTCCATTGATATACCAAGGATTGTTTTCACTTATCAGGTTGGTAATTAATTTGTGGCGTGAATCCAATTCTCACTTCATACTCTTTGTTACCAATTCCTTGCTGTTTTGGGGGTGAAGAGTCTAATCTTGCAATTGTTTAAAACTTAAGATTTGTATCAAATTGATTTGGAGGTTGTCTAGACTTAGATTCTAGGTGGTTGCTGTATCATTTGGTATCAGAGCTTTGATTCTAAATCAATTGTACTTATCTTTATTTTTCTGGTTTTAGTGATATTTGTTCAAGTTACAGCATAAAAAAATTAAAAAAAAAAAGAGTTTATCTATTTGTGGCTGAATTTGCCTATATTGCTATCTATTTAAGTTTGGTTTTTTTGTTTTGGTACGAATTTTTGGTGTTTCAATTTTTTTTTGTTTATCAGATTACAAAGAAAAAAAAAACAAAAACAAATTCGTGCATATTGGCATTGATTGCCAAAAGTGGGACTGTTTGGATTCAATTGATTGCACTCATATATAAAATGAATTGCCTCTGAATATATTTGCTCTATTCTGATTAAAATTGATAATTTGAGCAATTTTGAGTGGATTTCGTAATTGAAATTGATTGGTTTCATATTGAGGTATAAGTTGAGATTTCATTGCTTATTGCTGGAAATTGTGCAATTGGTGGAAAATAGTTACTAATAGGCATACAATTAGATTTTTTGGCAGTAAGTTGGGAATGGTTTAGTGAATTTTAGGTTCTGGTTCGAATTCTTTTAGGGCAGTAGCACATATACACTTAATTTTTTCTAGTTTTGTCAATTTATTGCATTCTTTGTTTTATATTCTTGACTGTTGTCCTACTTGTTTCCATTACATTAGTTGAGTAATTTTGCATTCCATATTACTCAAATAACAATATTATAGCTGCACACCTCATTCTTCATCCGTGTGTGCATATATCATATACTTGTCATTCCTTGCTTTCATCTCATTAATTTTGCTTCTAGTTTTGTGATGTTTCCTTTCTTTCTTAGGAATTGTCTATTTTAATTTTTTGTTGGATATTGCTGCTCATTATTATTGATCTGGTTGGTTGAAATTGATCCGGAAATATATCATAATGAGGACACAAGAGCGGTAAAAGGCAA
Source organism: Triadica sebifera (assembly GCA_023653625.1). Classification (NCBI taxonomy): domain Eukaryota; kingdom Viridiplantae; phylum Streptophyta; class Magnoliopsida; order Malpighiales; family Euphorbiaceae; genus Triadica; species Triadica sebifera. Next base: position 9,722,935 of record CM042903.1, on the reverse strand, counting down.
AAGTGGTTAGCTCAAAAGAGGGTAAAAGCCTTAATTGAGTGAAACAAAAGCGAACATACACCTTTTGAGTGAAACACGTGAGGGAGTGTGTGAGGCCATTTATTTACATCATGTCTAAATCAAGCAACCAAGAAAGAAATAGTGATGAAGGAAACAAAACTTTCTTTACATTGGAGGCTATGCAACAACAATTTGGAAGGCTTGAGATTCTGCTCCGAGTTATGAATGGTCGGTTTGACAAGTATGATAGGAGGTTAGAAGGCCATGATCAAGCTCTACAGAATCTTAGAAGAGATACATCCTTGCAAAGTCGAATTGGAGGGAGAAGGGAAAGGTTAGCAACTCCACCTCAATCTGACTATGAAGAAGATTTTCATGAGCTTGATGATGATAGGGATAGAAATCAGTTTGGAGGTAGCGGTGACAAAAATGATAGAGGAAGGAATAGGAGAGAACATAGAGGCAGGGTAGAGGCAGATAGATTTGGGAACGTTGAGAATCAGATAGATCGTAATTTGGAGAGTATTAAAATGAAAATCCCTACTTTTCAAGGTAGGAATGAAGCTGATGCTTACTTGGAGTGGGAGAGAAAAGTGGAATTGGTGTTTGAATGTCATAACTATTCTGAGGAAAAAAAGTAAAGTTGGCAGCCGTGGAATTCACTGACTATGCCTTGGTATGGTGGGACCAAATCATCCTCAATAGGCGTAGGAATGGGGAAAGATCTATAAAGACATGGGTGGGGATGAAGGCAGTCATGAGAAAGAGGTTTGTCCCTAGTTACTATTATAGGGAACTACATCAAAGGCTCTAAACTTTGAGGCAAGGGAATAAAAGTGTTCAGGACTATCATAAAGAAATGGAGATAGCTATGATGAGGGCTAATATTGATGAAGATAGGGAGGCTACCATGACATGTTTCTTGGCTGGTCTAAATAAGGAAATTGCAAATGTTATTGAGCTGCACCACTATGTAGAGTTAGAGGAGATGGTGAATATGGCTATGAAGGTGGAAAATCAACTAAAACAAAAGGGAACCAATAAACCAACCTATTTGGGTTCCACATCTAATTGGAGCTCAAAGTGGCCTAAAAGGGAAACAAAGCCAAAGACAGGGTAAGAGAAGAAAAGGGTAAAGTAGAGCAAAAGGTAACCCTAAAGCTAATGCTACTTCTTCTTCCAATACTGAAAAGCATAGAAACATAAAATGCTTTAAGTGCCTTGGCAATGGACATATTGCATCTCAATGCCCAAATATAAAGGTTATGATATTGAAAGATAATGGTGTAATTGAATCCGAAAGTGATAAAGAATCTGATTCAATGCCGTCATTTGAAGATTGTAGTGATGATGATGAGGCCGAAAATGTTGTTGGCAGGGATTTAAATCTTGTGGTTAGGCATGTACTAAATGGACAATTGAAAGAAGAAGGGGTTGAACAAAGGGAAAATATCTTCCATTCCAGATGCTTGATAAATGGAAAAATTTGTAGTCTTATAATTGATGGAGGAAGTTGTACTAATGTTGCAAGTACTACTTTAGTTGATAAGTTGGGGCTAGATTGTTTGAAACATCCTAGTCCTTATAGACTACAATGGCTTAATGATTGTGGAGAGATAAGGGTAAATAAACAAGTTTTAATTTCATTCTCCATTGGAAGATATTCTAACCATGTACTTTGTGATGTAGTACCTATGCATGCAGGTCATGTGTTGCTTGGTAGACCATGGCAATATGACAGAAAGGTGACGCATGATGGGTATAGAAATAGACACTCATTCATGATGGGAGATCAACGTATCATTCTGACTCCTATGACTCCTAGTGAAGTTTATGAGGATCAAATGAAGCTAAAAAGGAGCATGGAGGAAAAAATGCAAAAAGAAGCCGAAAGGTCCAAATTGAGAGAAAAGGAGAAAAAAGAAAATGGAAAGGCCGAGAGTTGCAAAATAAGAGAGATGAGAGGAAAAGAAAAAGGAGAGGCTGAGAAAGAGAGAAAAATGGGAGGAAAAGAGGCCCAAAAAGAGAAGCAAATAATTGGCCCAAAGGAGAGTGGTACAATGAAAAACAATTTTTATGCAAAAGTAAGGGATATGAGAGTGGCTTTTGAGAATCAACAATGTTTACTTGTACTCATGTATAAGGAATCTTATTTTAATGAAGTTGACCTTAACCCTTCTTTGCCTAGTGTTGTTGTTTCGTTATTGCAGGAATATGAGAATGTATTTCCTGAAGAGTTACCGCAAGGATTGCCACCAATAAGAGGAATTGAACATCAAATTGATTTCATCCCAGGAGCTCAAATTCCAAACCGCCCAGCCTATAGAAGCAACCCCGAGGAGACAAATGAACTTCAAAGGCAAGTGGAGGAGTTGTTAGCAAAGGGGCATATCCGTGAGAGTCTTAGTCCGTGTGCAGTGTCGGTGCTTTTGGTGCCAAAAAAGGATGGGAGTTGGCACATGTGTGTTGATTGTAGGGCTGTGAATCGCATAACAGTTAAGTATCGCCATCCAATACCCAGATTGGATGATATGTTAAACGAACTGCATGACGCATGTGTCTTTACTAAGATTGATTTGATGAGTGGATATCACCAAATTAGGATGAAATTTGGTGATGAATGGAAAACAGCATTTAAAACAAAGCTTGGTTTATATGAGTGGCTCGTTATGCCTTTTGGTCTAACCAATGCCCCTAGCACTTTTATGAGATTGGTGAATCATGTTTTGCGTCAGTTCATTGGAAAATTTGTTGTTATTTATTTTGATGATATTTTGATTTATAGTAAATCTGTTGATGAACATGTACATCATCTTAGGGCAGTTTTGGATACACTTAGGAGAGAAGAATTGTATGCTAAACTTAAAAAGTGCACATTTTGCATGAATAGAGTTATATTCTTAGGGTATGTGGTGAGTACCAATGGAATTGAGGTTGATGAGAAGAAGATAAAGGCTATCCAAGAATGGCCAACCCCTAGGAATGTGAGTGATGTTAGGAGCTTTCATGGCATTGCTAGCTTTTACAGGAGGTTTGTAAAAGATTTTAGTGTTATTGCTGCTCCTTTAACTGAAATCATTAAAAAATATGTGGGGTTTAAGTGGGGCGAGGCGCAAGAACTTGCATTTAATACTTTGAAAGATAAACTTTGTTCTGCACCTCTTTTGAGTTTGCCTAATTTTAATTCTACTTTGGAGATTGAATGTGATGCCTTCGGGATAGGTATTGGTGCTGTTTTGATGCAGGGTAGGCATCCAATTGCTTTCTTTAGTGAAAAGTTGAGTGGTGCACAACATAACTATTCCACATATGACAAGGAGTTGTATGCATTGGTGAGGGCTTTGGAGACTTGGCAGCATTATCTTTGGCCTAAAGAGTTTGTGATTCACAGTGATCATGAGTCTTTAAAGCATCTCAAGGGTCAAGGTAAGTTGAACAAACGACATGCCAAGTGGTTGGAGTTCATTGAGACCTTTCCTAATGTGATTCAATACAAACAAGGTAAGGAAAATGTTGTTGCTGATGCATTATCTAGAAGATATACTCTTATTACTACTTTGAGTTCTTGATTGATGGGATTTGAATATATAAGGGAATTATATGCTTCTGATTCTGATTTTTCAAATGTTTATAATGCATGTGAACAATCTGCGTTTCAAAGGTTTTATAGGCATGATGGTTATCTATTTAGAGAAAATAAACTTTATGTGCCTAATTGTTCAATGCGTGAGTTGCCTGTACGTGAGGCTCATAATGGTGGTTTGATGGGTCATTTTGGTATTGCTAAGACACTTGACATCTTGCATGAGCATTTTTATTGGCCTAATATGAAGAAAGATTTTGAGAAAATTTGCTCTAGGTGTGTTGCATGTAAGCAAGCCAAGTCAAGAATTCAACCTCATGGGTTGTATACTCCTTTACCCATCCCTAGTCAGCCCTGGATTGACATTTCTATGGATTTTTTGTTGGGACTGCCCAAGACTAAAAGGGGAAGAGATAACATTTTTGTTGTAGTTGATAGGTTTAGCAAGATGACACATTTCATTGCTTGCCATAAAACTGATGACGCTACACATATTTCTGATTTCTTCTTTAAGGATGTTGTGCGTTTGCATGGTGTTCCTAAAACTATTGTTTCTGATAGAGATTCTAAGTTTTTGAGTCATTTTTGGCGTGTGCTATGGGGAAAGTTGGGAACAAAGTTGGTATTTTCTACTACTTGTCATCCTCAAACATATGGTCAAACTGAAGTGGTTAATAGAACTTTAGGAGCATTATTATGTGCTGTTGTTGGAAAGAATTTGAAAACTTGGGAAGATTGTTTGTCATTAGTAGAATTTGCATATAATGGAAGCATTCGTTCATCAACAGGTTATTCTCCATTTGAAATTGTCTATGGTTTTAATCCGCTAACCCCTTTGGATTTGTTGTCTATACTGATGCGGAACCCCAAAAACCGTGCCTTGAAACCCCTCAACAAGACAAGGTAAACAAACCTTAAGCTATGGTGATCATAGATTGAATCTGACCCAAAGCTAACCAATGTAGCAAAGAACCAAGATTATAAGATTTAATAAGAATAGCCACGCCACAAGCAATATCACTTGATAAGTAACTAATTCCTAATGGTAACAAAGAGATGCAAATCTGCCTCACTTTAAAGAAAAACACTCAAATTCATTTTTATTCATTGATGTCTTGTAAAAGAAGCCTAGATGAGTATTTATAGCCCTAAGTCTTTGAATCCTTTATGGTAAAGGATAACTAAATCCTATTCTAACTCAACTCCTAAATGTACAGCCATATTCTAACTCAAATTCTAAAAAGTAGAGTCCTACTTGGATTAGGACACTAATTAAATCCTTCTAAAATAAGACAAGTGGTGGGTTGGGCTTTATTTCTTTGGCCGACATGTCTATCACTAATTAAAGTCTAAGGTAATTTAAATTAGACAGCCCACATACATAATTAAGCCCAATTACAAGTTAAGCCCAAATCTCATAAGTAGGCACATGGTTAGCACATGACTTGAGCACATGGTTGGCACATGATGTCTTCCACATGGATGGCACATGTCTTGCACATGTTTGGCATAGGACTCCTAGCACATGATTTGCACATGACTTGCACATGACTTGTAATCTTCAAGGTTTATGGACTTTGCCTTGCTTAGCCCATTTGAATTTAATCTTCATGAAAGGCTCCTTTTTATCTTCACCTTAGGCTTGCCTTTATGTATTATTGGCCCATAAGCTTGATTGTGAATTTTAGGCCCAATATAGCAACGAATGCTCCAATGCTGCCTTCTATGACTTGGAACACGCCCCACATTGAATTGGATAATATGAAAAGACTTTTGAACTCCTTTAAGGCTCATTTCAATGATATAATATTGCTCCACTCCATTGAAAAAAGATTTTCGTTCATATCCTTCAATTATGGTTCCCGTGCATACATCATTCCCCCTTTCCTCAAGAAGATTCGCCCTCGAATCTTTGCCTACATCAAAAGAAAAATGCACAACACGAAGCAAAGGATAATTAAAATTGTTAGTAAAAAATTTAATTTTCATCTCTTTCTCCTTTTCACACACATTCACTATTTTCTCTCTTTGCTCATTACTACTACTACTTTTATCCCTCAAAACCTCATCTCTCTCAATTCTCTCTTTAGCTTCTCCATAAACAACCCTTTCTTTCATCTCAATCTCACTCACTTTTACTCCCTCAAGCTCATCCAATTCATGCTCATCACTTACCTCCATGGATTCACTATCATTAGCCATAAATTCATCTTGAATGATGTTTTCACTCTCAATTGCAATGCTCTCAATAACACTAACACCATTGAATTCTAGTGAAATAGAATCAATACTCTCACCTACAATTTCAACTTCACTAGTATGAACATCATTAATATCCTCATGAATTTGATTCTTACCATCATCCACCATTTCAAACTTAGGAACAAAATCAAATTCATAATAAAAATTTGAATTTTGAATTTTACACCTTCTTGGATAATAATTCTTCATTTCATTATATTTCTCTTCATGCCCCCACCTATCAATCCTCGCACGCATTTTGTCCATTTCTTTTTGAAAGGCACTCACCGAAGATGCTTTGTCTTTCTTTCTTTCTCTTCTTTGTCTAGCATTATCATAATGTTCAAAATACTCTTTTTCTTCATGAGATAGAAACCTCCTAATGCTTTGAGGTCGAGACCCCTCTCTTGATCTTCTTGTGTCAAAGATACTTTGCTGCCTCAAATTCTCAATTTGCTCATTTTGTCTCTCCATCTTGTCATTAAAAGATTCAATCATGGAAAATAGCCTTTGGAATTCAGATTGAACAGCCTCTAATGGTATGAGTTTGGGCTGGTCCTCTCGTTCACTACTTCCCCTTGCGTTTTCCTTAGACATGGTTTAGTAATTCAAGAAAGTAATAATGAAGTAAAAGGACCTCACAATCACTCTCTCATGTGTTTATCTCAAAACAGACTATATACCACTTGTGTTTCACACAAATAATGGCTTTTACCCTCTTTTAAGCTCACCACTCTTGCCTTTTACCACTCAAAGTTTGAATCTCAAAATTACAAGTAAGAACCATAAACAAAATCAAACAATATGCAAGTGATCTATGCTAAGAATTAACAATGAACCCTAACAAGAATGAATGGAACAATGTCTAGAAGAAAACTGATGTGAAAGAAATTTATATTTAAAGCTATACACGAATTTAAATAGGTGTATGCTACTGATTTTTGTTCAAATTAAATCTAAGAATGCAAATTAGACTTAACTAAGGTAATTAGATGCAAAAGGACAGAATTAAAAGAATGAAAACTTAAGAGCACAAAAAATTAGACAGTATGGAATAAAAATCAGAACCTGTTTCCTCCTAGTGAGTAGCCAATTTAACCCTTATTCAACCTTAATTTATCACCAATCAGTAAGAACTCAAGGTATATTTAATAGATAAGTTCAATTTCTCAAGATCAAATCAATGCTCAACATGATCACTAAGGTAGCTGAATTCAAAAGTTGTACTTTTCAACCTCAAAACCAATTATTTAAGTTGGATTGCAGTAGTTTATGATGATACCAAATAATTCCAGCAATCAATAATCACAAGATTTCAACTTGAAGCTCAAAATAGCACAAATTCACAATTTTAGTGCTAAATTCGAAATTCTGATTTTTTTTTCTTTTTCCTTTTTTTTTGTTTTTTGTTTTTTTTTTTTATCAAATAACACTAAACTAATGCTTAATAAACCTCAAACATATCATGAATAGAAAAGAAATCCAAACTTGCAATTTTACTTCTTTATGACTGAAATTTTTCCTAAGGTACCTCTAATGGCAGAATTTAAATCTAGCTAAGTTAACAACTAGAAAGCAATTTTAAAGGATAGATAATGATTACCTAACCAAAAGCTCTGATACCAAACTGATGCGGAACCCCAAAGACCGTGCCTTGAAACCCCTCAACAAGACAAGGTAAACAAACCTTAAGCTATGGTGATCATAGATTGAATCTGACCCAAAGCTAACCAATGTAGCAAAGAACCAAGTTTATAAGATTTAATAAGAATAGCCACGCCACAAGCAATATCACTTGATAAGTAACTAATTCCTAAAGGTAACAAAGAGATGCAAATCTGCCTCACTTTAAAGAAAAACACTCAAATTCACTATTTTACCTCTTTGCTCATTACTAACACTTTCATCCCTCAAAACCTCATCTCTCTCAATTCTCTCTTTAGCTTCTCCATAAACAGCCCTTTCCTTCATCTCAATTTCATTCACCGTTACTCCCTCAAGCTCATCCAAGTCATGTTCATTACTTACCTCCATGGATTCACTATCATTAGCTACAAATTCATCTTGAATGATGTTTTTACTTTCAATTGCAATGCTCTCAATAACACTAACACCATTGAATTCTAGTGAAATAGAATCAATACTCTCACCTACAATTTCAACTTCACTAGTATGAACATCATTAATATCCTCATGAATTTGATTCTTACCATCATCCACCATTTTAAAATTAGGAACAAAATCAAATTCATAATGAAAATTTGATTTTTGAATTTTATAAGGATTCTTCATTTCATTATCTTTCTCTTCATGCCCCCACCTATCAATCCTAGAACGCATCTTGTCAATTTCTTTTTCAAAGGCACTCATTGAAGATACTTTGTGTTTCTTTCCTTCTCTTCTTTGTCTATCATTATCATAATGTTCAAAATACTCTTTTTCTTCATGAGATTGAAATCTCCTATTGCCTTGAGGTCGAGACCCCTCTCTTGATCTTCTTGTGTCAAAGATACTTTGCTGCCTCAAATTCTCAATTTGCTCATTTTGTCTCTCCATCTTGTCATTAAAAGATTCAATCATGGAAAATAGCCTTTGGAATTCAGATTGAACAGCCTCTAATGGGATGAGTTTGGGCTGGTCCTCTCGTTCACTACTTCCCCTTGCGTTTTCCTTAGACATGGTTTAGTAATTCAAGAAAGTAATAATGAAGTAAAAGGACCTCACAATCACTCTCTCACGTGTTTCTCTCAAAACAGACTATATACCACTTGTGTTTCACACAAATAATGGCTTTTACCCTCTTTTAAGCTCACCACTCTTGCCTTTTACCACTCAAATTTTGAATCTCAAAATTACAAGTAAGAACCAGAAACAAAATCAAACAATATGCAAGTGATCTATGCTAAGAATTAACAATGAATCCTAACAAGAATGAATGGAACAAAGCCTAGAAGCAAACTGATGTGAAAAAAATTAATTATATCTAAAGCTATACACGAATGCAAATAGGTGTACGCTACTGATTTTTGTTCAAATTAAATCTAAGAATGCAAATTAGACTTAACTAATGTAATTAGATGCAAAAAGGACAGAATTAAAAGAATGAAAACTTAAGAGCACAAAAAATTAGACAGTATGGAATAAAAATCAGAACCGGTTTCCTCCTAGTGAGTAGCCAATTTAACCCTTATTCAACCTTAATTTATCACCAATCAGTAAGAACTCAAGGTATATTTAATAGATAAGTTCAATTTCTCAAGATCAAATCAATGCTCAATATGATCACTATGGTACCTAAATTCAAAAGTTGCACTTTTCAACCTCAAAACCAATTATTTACTTTGGATTGCAGTAGTTTATGATAATACCAAACAATTCCAGCAATCAATAATCACAAGATTTCAACTTGAAGCTCAAAATAGCACACTTTTCACAATTTTGGTGCTAAATTCGAAATTCTGATTTTTTTTTTTCTTTTTCCTTTTTTTTTTTGTTTTTTTTATAGAAAATAACACTGAACTAATGCTTAATAAACCTCAAACATATCATGAATTGAAAAGAAATCCAAACATGTAATTTTACTCTTTATGGCAGAAAATTTTCCTAAGGTACCTCCAATAGCATAATTTAAATCTAGCTAAGTTAACAACTAGAAAGCAATTGTAAATGATAGATAATGATTACCTAACCAAAAGCTCTGATACCAAACTGATGCGGAACCCCAAAGACCGTGCCTTGAAACCCCTCAACAAGACAAGGTAAACAAACCTTAAGCTATGGTGATCATAGATTGAATCTGACCCAAAGCTAACCAATGTAGCAAAGAACCAAGATTATAAGATTTAATAAGAATAGCCACGCCACAAGCAATATCACTTGATAAGTAACTAATTCCTAAAGGTAACAAAGAGATGCAAATCTGCCTCACTTTAAAGAAAAACACTCAAATTCGTTTTTATTCATTGATTCATTGATGTAATGTACAAGAAGCCTAGATGAGTATTTATAGCCCTAAGTCTTTGAATCCTTTATGGTAAATGATAACTAAATCCTATTCTAACTCAACTCCTAAATGTACAGCCATATTCTAACTCAAATTCTAAAAAGTAGAGTCCTACTTGGATTAGGACACTAATTAAATCCTTCTAAAATAAGACAAGTGGTGGGTTGGGCTTTATTTCTTTGGCCCACATGTCTATCACTAATTAAAGCCTAAGGTAATTTAAATTAGGCAGCCCACATACATAATTAAGCCCAATTACAAGTTAAGCCCAAATCCCATAAATAGGCACATGCATGGCACATGATCTTGAGCACATGGTTGGCACATGATGTCTTCCACATGGATGGCACATGTCTTGCACATGTTTGGCACATGACTCCTAGCACATGATTTGCACATGACTCCTAGCACATGATTTGCACATGACTTGTAATCTTCAATTTTATGGACTTTGTCTTGTTTAGCCCATTTGAATTGAATCTTCATGAAAGACTCCCTTGATCTTAGGCTTCCCTTTGTGTATTATTGGCCCATAAGCTTGATTGTGAATTTTAGGCCCAATATAGCAACAAATGCTCCAATGCTGCCTTCTATGACTTGGAATATGCCCTACATTAATTTGGATCATTTGAATGGGATTTTGAACTCCTTTTCGGTCTATTTCAATGATATAAGATTGCTCATCTCCATTGACAAAATATCGACGTTCATATCCTTCAATTATGGTTCCCGTGCATACATCATATACCTTTGAATGATATTTCTAACTTAGATGGGCAAAAGAAGGCAGATTTGGTTAAGTCCATACATGAGAAGGCAAAGCAGCACATTGAGTTAAAGAACAAAAGTTATGCACAAAAAGCCAATCAAGGACGTAAAGTTATGAAATTTGAACCTAGAGATTGGGTATGGGTGCATTTTAGGAAAGAGAGATTTCCTAACCAAAGGAAATCCAAGTTGGATCCAAGAGGCGATGGATCTTTTCAAGTGGTTGAGAGGATCAATGACAATGCCTATAAGATTGACTTGCCCGGTGAGTATGGTGTTCCAGCAACTTTTAATGTTGCTGACCTTTCTCCTTTTGATAATGCAGGTGGTGATTCGAGGACGAATCCTTTTGAGGAGGGAGGGAATGATGCAAACCAAGACAACAAAAATGATCTTACATGCCATGGAGGAGATGGATTAGTGATGCCACTTGGTCCAATCATAAGATTAAGTAGAAACAAGCTCAAGGCAGCCTTGCAAATGTTTATTCAGAGCTTAGTGACAAGAGATATCAAAGAAGAGGCTTGGGTCAGGCTTGAAGAGATGGAATAAGTTGCCGATCCAAAGCTTGTGACACTCATTGCAGCATGTGATGGTAAAGACAACTAGCCTAATGGACTAGAGAAGAAGTCTATATTACAAGGTTCAACTCATGTGCAATATGCTATGTTAAGGTGGACTTATGTTATGTCATGGTTGGGCCTAAGATTAATTTTAGTGGGTTGTTTTATTTTAATTATTGGAATGTAATTTCATTTAAAGACACATGATCAGCCTTATTTTAACTTGTCTTAAGTGTGTAGGCCTTATAAAATTAAGCCCATTCGTTTGTCCTTAAGTCATTAGGGTCAGATTGGTCTTTTCTTCATGTTTGCACCTAGGGTTTGGTTTGTAGAGGTATAAATACCTCCTTTTGCGTGTAAGACAATCAGATTGGTGATTAAGATCAAAATTTCAGTGTTCTTGAGTGTTCTTCAAGTGGGAGGTGTGATCTCCATTGATATACCAAAGATTGTTTTCACTTATCCGGTTGGTAATTAATTTTTGGCGTGAAACCAATTCTCTCTTCATACTCTTTGTTACCATTCTCTCCTCATACTCTTTGTTACCATTCTCTCTTCATACTCTTTGTTACCAATTCCTTGCTGTTTTGGGGTGAAGAGTCTAATCTTGCAATTGTTTAAAACTTAAGCTTTGTATCAAATTGATTTGGAGGTTGTCTAGACTTAGATTCTAGGTGGTTGCTGCATCAGGAATGCACTTGTTCAAGTGAAGATATCCAAGATGTATATGTCTAAATGAGATGCGTGTAGAAATGCATATGGTGAAAAGTCAATGATGATTTTGTCATGTGGACGAGGATGCCCTCGCTCACGCGACAATAAGCGCTTTTGCACAAGGCTATCGTGCACATGACAACCTCTTCGCCTACATGATGATTTGCAATTATATAGAATTTCACTCTGAAAGGAAAACCAAATGTAGTGTTTTAAGTTTCTTACCATAATTATAATTAGAGGACTTATAAATACCCTAAAAAGGGCTCAGAAAGAGTGCTACCACCTTGAGAAAATAAAAGTCATTCTCTCTTCTTCTTCCATCTCTCTTAAGAGATTAATCTCCATTGTTAACACTTTGTTGGTTTATCACCCAATCACCTTTGTGGTTGTTTCTTTCATCCCTTTGTGTGGATTATTGTTAGAGACAATCCAACCTTGGATTGTTGTGGTTTGCAACAATCCAACTTAAAGGAAAGGCTAACTAGCTTGGAAGAACAAAAGATCAAAGAACAAGTAATCAACTTCTCCCATTAGATGGTATGATCCGATTTTAATATACATAAGGCATTCCTTGGGTTTTGGTTTTTATTAATTTTTTATATTTTTGCGGCGTTATGTATGAGATGCATGTTCAAAACCCAACTGAAACACCATTGCTAGCACCTTAGTGCTTTGACATCCCATCTCCTTTGTGGTTGTTTCGTTAGTTCTATCATGTGGATTACTATTAGAGAATATCTAGCCTTGGTTTTTATGGTTTGCAACATCCCAACTTCAAGGAAAGACTCATAAACTTAGAAGATCAAAAGATGCAAATAAAGGTAATCAATTTCTCTAATTTGATGTATGCAATCCGAATTTAAATTACATGGGGCGTTCCATGCATTTTTTGTTCAATTAATTTTAAATTTCCATTATTCCATGTATGAGATGCATGTTGAGAATCCAACAGTGGTATTAGAGCCACCCTTTGAAAATTAATTTTGTATTTAACTGAAGTATCAATGAAACTGATTGAAAATGAACAACTTGGATTCCCTCCTTTAGTTAAAAATGCTTACCAAGGCTAATTGTAATTGGTAAGTGATTATTCCTTGTTATGCTAATCATAGTTAGAGTTGTTTATAGTTTGTAAATAGTCAACATATTGCATTCTGATTTCAAAGCCAAAAGAGGCTAAATTTAAAGAAGCTCCAAACATAAAAGTTATATCTTTATGTCTTAGGTTTATAGCTATGCAAATATATTTTCAAGATTTAGTGTATATGAAAATATATTAGCATTTGAAATAAACTAGTTTGGGTGTGATTCTTGATTGAGTCATCTACTGTATTCAATTCTTTTGAATATGATAGATCATGCATGTATTGAGAGTAGATCAAAACATTAAAGTTGTAGACACATATGTTATATATTTGTACACCAAATTTTAGGTTCATATATGCTATGGATGATGAGTTATGGTGAAGGGAACCATGACTATTCCATAGTTGCTTAGTGCCCTGTGCAGGTATTCGATAAATTATTTAATTATTTTGAGCTTCTTATAGAAAGAATCTATAATTTATAAAAATATGAAAGTTATAGGGTTTTGTCTTAGCTAAAGTTTTATAAAAAAATTTACCTTAATATGTTATTTTTAGTGTGAGTTATAGCCTTAAAAATTCACACTAGTCTAGAAGTCAACTTTGTTCTGGACCAGTGATAAGTTTCTTATAATTTGAGGACTTAGACACAAAATTGATAAATGTTGTATACGAAAAATGTTCCATTTTAACCTATCTAAGGGCTTACCAATTTCCGCTATAATATAATTTAAACATTGTAAGATATGAAGGACCATCATTGGTATCCTAAAACTATCTAAGGGCAGAAAACATAACACAATTAGAAATTTTACAAAAATTGTACTTTTTAAAATGTAATTAGAAATAAAAATCAGACAAATTGGATTAGTGTATAAAATGTTAAAGGATAATAAGTCCCATAAGGTCACACTACCTCATACAAAAAAAACACTAACTATTGATATGAATCATGCATATTAATTTGTTTAAGTCACATTAAGTTTCTCTAGTCATGAATTAATTAATTATATTTTCAAATGAGGCTCACAACAAATTGGAGACGCACAAAGGGGGATAAATAATAAGTTAAGGGTCATAATCAAAGAAAAAAGGTAAGTTTAATTATCAAATTATTTCTTTAATTTACATAAACATTGCTTTGTTATGTGATATGTGAAATAATTTATGGTTATGTGATTTCATACAATTGCCCTAATTGGCCTTTGATAATGAGATGATGGATAATTTTGTGACATATGTGGTATATAAGTGCTATATATTTGGCATATGTGATATATACATGGTATATGTATAATATATGTGAGTTATATGCATAGCATATATGGTATATTTGTGGTATATGTAATAAGGACATAATGGTTGATGATTGCTTAGTTACAAATGCATATGCATAAGGATTTAAAAAGGCATTGTGACTAGTTAATCAACATTGCAAGAAAAAAGAAGAGGCCTATGGCCCGATAAATGTGCAAATGAAACAAATGATCAAGCTAGCTAGCAAATGCAAATGTTCACATGGAAACTTAGGGCAATGTTTGTTTAGCTTGGTCGCAACAAGATGAAATGAGAAAAGCATGAGCATAAGCAAAGAATAGTGATTATATGTTTAAATTCCACTTATAATTATATGATAATGGTGAATGGAATGGAATACATAGTATGCATTGGGTTTATGATTTGTTATTATGAGTTGTTTAGTACTTTAGAGCTTATTTGATGATTACTTTCACTAAGCTGCAAATCAACAATTTGCATAATTTTTTAAGTAAAGAAAAGTGATAGCTCATTTTGATTGTCACATAGAAGACATGGATCAAAGGTCATCGGCCGAGCCCCACCATTTTTTCTCCTTGCATTTCACACGAATATGAAATCATGTCATCTATATTTTGGACTTATATGAATATACATGTATATTTACGCAAGGTTGATTCTGAAATATATAACTGGATGTAACTTGTAAATCTTTAGGTGTAAAGTTTAAGTTTTAATATGTGATATATTATGTTGTGGTGAAAGTCTTAATGTTGACTTATGGGATGTGATGAAAAAAATTTACTATCAATGTTAATAGGATCTTATGTCTTACTCGTATGCCATGTATAATTGTTCGATGCAGGGATAGGTTCTACTTAAATGCATAAGATATGATGTTACATTTTGGTATCAGAGCAGAAATAGATTCCATGGGAATATGCATATGCATAAAAGCAAGATAACATATGCATTATATATGTTGAACATTATGTAGTGACATAATTTCATGTGTTTTAAAGTCATCATAAGACATGATTCACCAAGGAGAGAGAGACTGGCCAAAATGTATTCTCATGAGGTGTCACCTCATTTGTATAGAGATCAACCAGCACTAGGAGTTAGGGCTCCAACACATGCATCACAATCATCACATGCAGAAGTACCCTATGAAAACCCAGAACTAGAAGTATAGGGGATTGAAATATATAGGGAAAGATGTTATGATAAGCTGAGAAAACAAGGAGCAATGATTTTAATAGCACAACGGACCCACCAAAAGCAGAGATATGGCTGAAAATGACACAAAGGATATATTGAATATGATGAGAGTACTCAAGATGAAAATTTTGATTATGCAGTATCCTTGCTTCAAGGCCTATGCATGGTGGAAAACAGTCCTAGAGAGTGATGCACAAAACCAGTCCTAACATGGAATGATTTGCTCTAAGAATTTCAGGATAACTACATGCCTAAGGCATATAAAGATGAGAAGAGAAAAAAATTCCTAAATCTAAAATAGGGGAACATGTATGTTGCTAATTATGAGGTGCAGTTCAACAAACGTCCCATTATACCACCTTTATGGTCTCTATTGAAAGAGACAAATATAGAAAGTTTGAGAAGGACCTTAAGTATGAGATCAAAAATAAAATCAAAACCACTAATCTAAACAACTATACCAGACTCAGATCTGATGTAACATCACACCTTATACATTTAAGTATAACTTATCATTGTGTCAAATAATCACATATGGCATACCAGTAAAACATAAGATCCTGTTAACATTGATAGTAATTTTTTTCATCACATCTCACAATATCATTCGATGAATATACAAGCCAACATCGAGGTTTTTACCGCAACATAATATGTCACATATATTAAAACTTAAACTTTACACCTAAGGATTTACAAGTTGCACCCAGTTATACATTTCAAAGTCAATCCTAAGTAAATATACATGTATATTCACATAATTCCAAAATGTAGATGACATGATTTTATATTCGTGTGGAATGCAAGGAGAGAGAGTGGTGAGGCTCAAGTGGTGACCATTGTTCCATATCTTCTATATGCCATCCAAAATGAGCTATTACTTTTTTTTACCTAAAAAATGATGAAAATTGATGAGTTATGACTTGGTGAGAATAATCATCAAATGAGCTCTAAAGTACCCAGCAAGTCATAGTAACAAATCATAGATCCAATGCATACTATGTATTTCATTCACTAATACCACAGACCTCTTCTTTTGCCTTACAATGTCGATTAACTAATTACAATGTCTTTTTTAAGTCCTTAGCACTACTGCATTTTTAACTAAGTATTCATCAGCCATTATGTCCTTATTATATATACCACATATGCTACGCATATATCTCGCATATATTATACATATACCATGTATATATCATGTATGCCAAACATATACCTCAAATATACCATACATATACTACGTACATATGTCACAAATTATCTATCATCTCATTATCAAAGTCAAATCATGTCAATCATATGAATCACATAGCAAGCAATATTTAAGTGTACTAAAGAAATCATTTTGATAATTAAACTCACTTTTTTCCTTTGATTCCAACCTTTAACTTATTGTTTATCCCCTCCTTGTGGGTCTCTAATTTTTTGTGAGCCTAATATGGAAAATATATTTGATTAACTCATGACTAGAGAAACTTAATGTGGCTTAAATGAATTAATATGCATAGTTCATATCAATAGTTAGTATTTTTTCTATGAGGCAGTGTGACCTTAAGGGACTGACTAGGCTATGATTTTTTCTACACTTATCTAATTTTTCTGATTCTCATTTCTATTTAAATTTAACATATTCAAATTTTAGAGCAATTGGAGCATTGTACAAATTCTAGTGAGATTTCTAATTGTGTTTTATTCTCTGCCCCTGTTTTCTACCCTTAGATAGTTTTAGGGTACCAACTTTGATCCTCCATATCTTACATTATATATGTCATATTATTGTGAAACTTTTTAGGCATTTAGATAGTTAAAATGATGTTTACAAATTTTATCAATTATATCTCTAAGGTTTTCAAATTATAAAGAACATATCATTGGTCCAGAACAAAGTCGATTTTTGGACCAATCTCACACGTGGAGGACATATCTCACACAATAAATAACATATTAAGGTTATATTTTTATCAAAATTCAGCTAAGACAAATTTTAGAGGCTTTTATTAGATACTTGCGCATACTAGACTACTACCTATCAACCCTCAATTCAATATTTTAACAATTGAAAGGAATAAACAACTGACCTTTGTGGTTGGAACTTCTAAAAAGGGTGAGAAAAGAGGAAGGAGATGAGGAACAAGAAGAATTGTAGAGAAATAAATAAAGATAAGCTTTGCCACCCACCTTTTCCATTTTCCCTTTTCTTTCTTTTTTTTTTTTGTCTTTTCTTTCTTTTCTTTTCTTTTTCTTTTATTATTATTATTATTATTATTATTATTATTATTATTATTATTATTATTATTATTATTATTTCTTCTACATATTTATATATATCTAGTCTTACTAGTCAATACAAAAATTATAATTTAACCAATAGGCTCTATCATATTCAAAACAAGTGAACACAGTAGGTGACTCGGATTGGGTTTGTAGCGCTCTCTTACCCTACTAATCGTTAATAGTATATGGAAGTACTACTAAGCTTATTTTTTTTTGTAAAACTAACAAATTCTCAAATTATTGTATTTTTTTAATTTTTGAGTTTATCATTAGCGGAATATTTCTTACTATATTTCTCTTTTTTTATATCATATAAATATGTAACTAGTGATGTAAATATTTGGATTTAAAAGAACTCATTCAGTAAAGCATAATATTTAGAAATATATTTACAAATAATACCAAATATATAAATTAAAAAATTCACTCCTTATAAATCATACATGCCACAAATTTACATCAAAAGAAAAAGTTAAATGTCTGCCTAGTAATTTTTGCCTTATATTGCCTTGTATTTTTCATCAATTTTTAGATAGAATTTCGACAAGTGATCAACTAACAAAATGTAGGTAAATGTCTTATATTTAATTTCCAACTAGAATCATATTTAACTGAATTTTTTAGCAAAAATTATGAATTTTTCTCTAAGATATGTGATGTAGATCAAGGACATATAAGTCAATCTTCACAAAAGGAGAATGATGCACTAGTCATGCCAAGTGATACGATCACAAGATCAAGGGCTAACAAACTAAGACAAGCAGTTCAAGGCTATGTTCAAAGCTTGGTCACTAAGGAGATCACAAAAGATGCATGCATGACAAAGGAGATGGAGTTGATTGAAGACCCAAGGCCCATTACTTGGGGTGTGTGAAGAAACATCTTACATGGACTAGTCCAATGGGCTAAACAAGGCAAAGTCCATAAAATTAAAGATTACAAGTCTTGTGCCAACCATGTGCTCAAGATCATGTGCCTACTTATGGGATTTGGGCTTAACTTGTAATTGAGCTTAATTATGTATGTGCGCTAACTAATTTAAATTACCTTAGGCTTTAACTAGTGATAGACATGTGGGCCAAAGAAATAAAACCCAACCCACCACTTATCTTATTTTAGAAGGATTTAACTAGTATCCTAATTCAAGTAGGACTCTACCTTTTTAGAATATGAGTTAGAATATGACTATACTTTTAGGAGTTGAGTTAGAATAGGATTTAGTTATCCTTTACCATAAAGGATTCCAATACTTAGGGCTATAAATACTCATCTAGGCTTCTTGTATAAGACATGAATGAATAAAAAAGAATTTGAGTGTTTTCCTTTAAAGTGAGGCAGATTTGCATCTCTTTATTACTTTTATGAATTAGTTATTTATCGAGTGATATTGCTTGTGGTGTGGCTATTCTTAATAATATTTATAATTTTGTTTCTTTGCTACATTGGTTGGCTTTGGGTCATATTCAATTTATGATCACCATAGCTTAAGGTTCTGTTTACCTTTTCTTGTTGAGGGGTTTCAAGGCACGGTCTTTGGGGTTCTGCATCAGTTTGGTATCAGAGCTTTTGGTTAGGTAATCATTATCTATCCTTTAAAATTGCTTTCTATTTGTTAAGTTAGCTAGATTTAAATTCTGCCATTAGAGGTACCTTAGGAAAAATTTCAGCCATAAAGACTAAAATTGCAAGTTTGGATTTCTATTCAATTCCTTGATATATTTGAGGTTTAGTAAGCATTATTTTAGTGTTATTTGATAATAAAAAAAAAGAGAGAAAAAAATCAGAATTTCGAATTTAGCACCAAAATTGTGAAAATTTTGCTATTTTGAGCTTCAAGTTGAAATCTTGTGATTTTTGATTGCTGGAATTGTTTGGTATCATCATAAACTACTGAAATCCAACTTAAATAATTGGTTTTGAGGTTGAAAAGTATAGCTTTTGAATTCAGATACCTTAGTGATCATATTGAGCATTGATTTGATCTTGATGAATTGAGCTTATCTATTAAATATACCTTGAGTTCTTTCTAGTTGGTGATAAATTAAGGTTGAATATGGGTTTAATTAAGGGACAATCGGCTACTTACTAGGAGGAAACCGATTCTGAATTTTTTTCAATATTGTCTAATTCTTTGTGCTCTTAAGATTTCATTCTTTTAATTCTGTCCTTTTTGCATCTAATTACATTAGTTAAGTCTAATTTGCATTCTCAGATTTAATTTGAACAAAAATCAGTAGCATACACCTATATAAATTCATGTAATTAGATATAAATTTCTTTCACATCAGTTTGCTTCTAGACTTTGTTCCATTCATTCTGGTTAGGGTTCATTGTTAATTCTTAGCATAGATCACTTGCATATTGTTTGATTTTATTTCTGGTTCTTACTTGTAATTTTGAGATTCAAATTTTGAGTGGTAAAAGCAAGAGTGGTGAGCTTAAAAGAGGGTAAAAGTCATTATTTGTGTAAAACACGAGTGGTATATAGTCTGTTTTGAGATAAACACGTGAGGGAGTGATTGTGAGGTCTTTTTACTTCATTATTACTTTCTTGAATTACTAACCATGTCAAAGGAAATGCAAGGGGAAGTAGTGAACGAGAGGACCAGCTGAAACTCATACCATTAGAGGCTGTCCAATCTGAATTCCAAAGGCTATTTTCCATGATTGAATCTTTTAATGAGAAGATGGAGAGACAAGATTGAAAAATTGAAGAGGTGAGACAACAAAGCACTTCAAATTTCAGAAAAACAAGAGAAGAGTCACGGACTCATGGGAAATGGAACATTTACAATTCTAGAATAGGGAGGTTTCGGCCTTAAGAAGAAGATGAGGACTTTGATTTCTATGATGATGAAGATGATACCCATTCAACGAGGAGAGGAGATAAGCGTGATAGCAACATCAATTCCATCAAAATGAAAATTCCACCTTTTAAAGGGAGGAATGATGCTGAAGCATACCTAGAATGGGAGAGAAAAGTGGAGCTCATTTTTTAATGTCACAACTATTGATGTATGCACGGGAACCATAATTGAAGGATATGAACGTCAATATTTTGTCAATGGAGAGGAGCAATCTTATATCATTGAAATAGACCGAAAAGGAGTTCAAAATCCCATTCAAATGATCCAAATTAATGTAGGGCGTATTCCAAGTCATAGAAGGCAGCATTGGAGCATTTGTTGCTATATTGGGCCTAAAATTCACAATCAAGCTTATGGGCCAATAATACACAAAGGGAAGCCTAAGATCAAGGGAGTCTTTCATGAAGATTCAATTCAAATGGGCTAAACAAGACAAAGTCCATAAAATTGAAGATTACAAGTCATGTGCAAATCATGTGCTAGGAGTCATGTGCAAATCATGTGCTAGGAGTCATGTGCCAAACATGTGCAAGACATGTGCCATCCATGTGGAAGACATCATGTGCCAACCATGTGCTCAAGATCATGTGCCATGCATGTGCCTATTTATGGGATTTGGGCTTAACTTGTAATTGGGCTTAATTATGTATGTGGGCTGCCTAATTTAAATTACCTTAGGCTTTAATTAGTGATAGACATGTGGGCCAAAGAAATAAAGCCCAACCCACCACTTGTCTTATTTTAGAAGGATTTAATTAGTGTCCTAATCCAAGTAGGACTCTACTTTTTAGAATTTGAGTTAGAATATGGCTGTACATTTAGGAGTTGAGTTAGAATAGGATTTAGTTATCATTTACCATAAAGGATTCAAAGACTTAGGGCTATAAATACTCATCTAGGCTTCTTGTACATTACATCAATGAATCAATGAATAAAAACGAATTTGAGTGTTTTTCTTTAAAGTGAGGCAGATTTGCATCTCTTTGTTACCTTTAGGAATTAGTTACTTATCAAGTGATATTGCTTGTGGCGTGGCTATTCTTATTAAATCTTATAATCTTGGTTCTTTGCTACATTGATTAGCTTTCGGTCAGATTCAATCTATGATCACCATAGCTTAAGGTTTGTTTACCTTGTCTTGTTGAGGGGTTTCAAGGCACGGTCTTTGGGGTTCCGCATTAGTTTGGTATCAGAGCTTTTGGTTATGTAATCATTATCTATCCTTTAAAATTGCTTTCTAGTTGTTAACTTAGCTAGATTTAAATTCTGCCATTAGAGGTACCTTAGGAAAAATTTCAGCCATAAAGAGTAAAATTGCAAGTTTGGGTTTCTTTTCAATTCTTTGATATGTTTGAGGTTTATTAAGCATTAGTTTAGTGTTATTTGCTAAAAAAAAAAAACGAAAAGGAAAAAAAAATCAGAATTTCGAATTTAGCACCAAAATTGTGAAATTGTGCTATTTTGAGCTTCATGATGAAATCTTGTGATTATTGATTGCTGGAATTATTTGGTATCATCATAAACTACTGCAATCCAACTTAAATAATTGGTTTTGAGGTTGAAAGGTACAACTTTTGAATTCAGGTACCTTAGTGATCATGTTGAGCATTGATTTGATCTTGAGAAATTGAACTTATCTATTAAATATACCTTGAGTTCTTACTGATTGGTGATAAATTAAGGTTGAATAAGGGTTAAATTGGCTACTCACTAGGAGGAAACCGATTCTGAATTTTTTTCAATATTGTCTAATTCTTTATGCTCTTAAGTTTTCATTCTTTTAATTCTTTTCTTTTGCATCTAATTACCTTAGTTAAGTCTAATTTGCATTCTTAGATTTTATTTGAACAAAAATCAGTAGCATACACCTATTTAAATTCGTGTATAGCTTTAAATATAAATTTCTTTCTCATCAGTTTGCTTCTAGACTTTGTTCCATTCATTCTTGTTAGGATTCATTGTTAATTCTTAGCATAGATCAATTTCATATTATTTGATTTTGTTTCTGGTTCTTACTTGTAATTTTGAGATTCAAAATTTGAGTGGTAAAAGGCAAGAGTGGTGAGCTTAAAAGAGGGTAAAAGCCATTATTTGTGTGAAACACGAGTGGTATATAGTCTGTTTTGAGAGAAACACGTGAGGGAGTGATTGTGAGGTCCTTTTACTTCATTATTACTTTCTTGAATTACTAACCATGTCTAAGGGAAGTATGAGGAGCAGTAGTGGACATGTGGAACATGGTGATTATGTGCCAACGGATGTTGTTCAATCTTACATTCAAATATTGGAGGTAAAGATTGGAAAAATTATAGACAAGATGGAGAGGAAAAATCAGCAAATTGAAGATTTGAAACAGCAAAGTATCTTTGACACAATAAGATCAAGAGAGGGGTCTCGACCTCAAAGCATTATCAGGTTTCAATCTTATGAAGAAAAAGAGTATTTTGAATATTATGATAATGATAGAGAAAGAAGAGAAAGAAAGAAAGACAAAGCATCTTCGATGAGTGCCTTTCAAAAAGAAATGGACAAGATGCGTGCTAGGATCGATAGGTGGGGGCATGAAGAGAAATATAATGAAATGAAGAATTATTATCCAAGAAGGTGTAAAATTCAAAATTCAAATTTTTATTATGAATTTGATTTTGTTCCTAAGTTTGAAATGGTGGATGATGGTAATAATAAAATTCATGAGGATATTAATGATGCTCATACTAGTGAAGTTGAAATTGTAGGTGAGAGTATTGATTCTATTTCACTAGAAGAAGTTAATGGTGTTAGAGTTTTTGAGAGCATTGCAATTGAGAGTGAAAACATCAATCAAGATGAATTTGTGGCTAATGATAGTGAATCCATAAAGGTGAGTGATGAACATGAATTGGATGAGCTTGAAGGAGTAACGATGAGTGAGATTGAGATGAAAGAAGGGGCTGTTTATGGAGAAGCCAAAGAGAGAATTGAGAGAGATGAGGTTTTGAGGGATAAAAGTAGTAGTAGTAATGAGCAAAGAGAGAAAATAGTGAATGTGTGTGAAAAGGAGAAAGAGATGAAAAGTAAATTTTTTACTAACAATTTTAATTATCCTTTGCTTCGTGTTGTGCATTTTTCTTTTGATGTAGGCAAAGATTCGAGGGCGAATCTTCTTGAGGAAAGGGGGAATGATGTATGCACGGGAACCATAATTGAAGGATATGAACGTCAATATTTTGTCAATGGAGAGGAGCAATCTTATATCATTGAAATAGACCGAAAAGGAGTTCAAAATCCCATTCAAATGATCCAAATTAATGTAGGGCGTATTCCAAGTCATAGAAGGCAGCATTGGAGCATTTGTTGCTATATTGGGCCTAAAATTCACAATCAAGCTTATGGGCCAATAATACACAAAGGGAAGCCTAAAGTGAAGATCAAGGGAGTCTTTCATGAAGATTCAATTCAAATGGGCTAAACAAGGCAAAGTCCATAAAATTAAAGATTACAAGTCATGTGCAAATCATGTGCTAGGAGTCATGTGCCAAACATGTGCAAGACATGTGCCATCCATGTGGAAGACATCATGTGCCAACCATGTGCTCAAGATCATGTGCCATGCATGTGCCTATTTATGGGATTTGGGCTTAACTTGTAATTGGGCTTAATTATGTATGTGGGCTGCCTAATTTAAATTACCTTTGGCTTTAATTAGTGATAGACATGTGGGCCAAAGAAATAAATCCCAACCCACCACTTGTCTTATTTTAGAAGGATTTAATTAGTGTCCTAATCCAAGTAGGACTCTACTTTTTAGAATTTGAGTTAGAATATGGCTGTACATTTAGGAGTTGAGTTAGAATAGGATTTAGTTATCCTTTACCATAAAGGATTCAAAGACTTAGGGCTATAAATACTCATCTAGGCTTATTTTACAAGACATCAATGAATCAATGAATAAAAACGAATTTGAGTGTTTTTCTTTAAAGTGAGGCAGATTTGCATCTCTTTGTTACCTTTAGGAATTAGTTATTTATCAAGTGATATTGCTTGTGGCGTGGCTATTCTTATTAAATCTTATAATCTTGGTTCTTTGCTACATTGGTTAGCTTTGGGTCGGATTCAATCTATGATCACCATAGCTTAAGGTTTGTTTACCTTGTCTTGTTGAGGGGTTTCAAGGCACGGTCTTTGTGGTTCCGCATCAACTATAGTGAAGAGAAAAAAAATAAAACTTGCTGTTATTGAATTCACTGATTATGCTCTTGTTTGGTGGGATCAGATCATGATGACTAGAAGAAAGAATGGAGAAAGACCCATTAGAAGGTGGGAGGAGATGAAGAGGGTGATGAGAAAACGATTTGTGCCAGCCTGTTACCATAGGGAGTTGCATGAAAAATTGCAACGCCTTACACAAGGATCCATGACCGTTGAAGATTACCATAAGGAGATGGAGATGACAATGAGGAGAGCCAATGTGGAGGAGGATCCAGAAGTCACCATGGCATGTTTCCTAGGGGGTTTGAACAAAGATATTGCTAATGTTATTGAATTACAACACTATGTGGACTTTGAAGACATGGTCAATATGACCATAAAAATTGAAAAGCAACTAAAAAGCAAGGGGGCAGCAAGGAGTTACACGAATTCCACATCCAAATGGAGTTCAAAATGGCCTAAAAGGGAAGAAAAGGTGACTGACCCAAAAGAGGTAAGGAAAGAAAAATGGGTAAAAGATATGGAAAATCAAAAACACCTAGTGCTAATGATAAACATAGTAAAATTAAATGTTTTAGATGTTTGGATGTAGGGCATATTGCATCTCAATGTCCTAATAAGAAAACTATGTTATTAAAAGATAATGGTGTAATTGATAGTGAAAACGAAGAAAGTAGTGATAGTGATAGTGATGATGATGATGATGTGCAATATGGGAATGATGTGCATATTGAACTTTGGTTGTTAGGAGAGCCTTGAATATGCATGTTAAAGATGAAACTAGTGATCAAAGAGAAAATATTTTTCATACACGTTGCATAGTCAATGGAAAGGCATGTAGTTTGATTATTAATGGAGGTTGTTGTACTAATGTGGCTAGTGCAACACTTGTTGAAAAGTTGGGTTTGAATTGTATTAGACATCCTAATCCATATAAGTTGCAATCTAAAATTATTATTAAATTATTAATTAATTTTTATTAATTATTAAATATTAATTAAAAAATATTAAATTAATTTATTTATTTTTTTAATATTTAAATATTTCATATTTATTTTTTTAATATATTTATTTTTTTAATATTTAATATTATTATATTTAATAATTAAATAATTAATAAATTATGGGGCCTGTAGCTTAGAGGATTAGAGCACGTGGCCACGAACCACGGTGTCGGGGGTTCGAATCCCTCCTCGCCCACAACCGGCCAATGGTTGAATGAATGTGGTGAAATAAGGGTGAATAAACAAATGATCCTTGCATTCTCTATTGGTAGATATAAGGATGAGGTGTCATGTGATGTTGTACCTATGCATGCTAGTCATGTTTTACTTGGAAGGACTTGGCAATATGATAGACGTGTGATGCATGATGGGTATAGGAATCAGTATTCTTTTAGCTTGAATAACCAAAATTACATTCTTGCACCTTTATCTCCATTTGAAGTATATGAAGACCAAATGAAAATCCAAAAATCCATTATGGGGAATTCAGGTAGTGAGGCAATTTCAAGTAAAATAATTGAGAGAAAAGAGAGATTGAATGATAAAAATGAAAGAAATACAAATAAAGGGCCAATGGTGAGTGATAGAGCAAGAGAGAAATGATGCGGAACCCCAAAGATTGTGCCTTGAAACCCCTCAACAAGACAAGATAAACAAACCTTAAGCTATGGTGATCAAATATTGAATCCGACCCAAGGCTAACCAATGTAGCAAAAAACCAATATTATAAGTATTATTAAGAATAGCCACGCTACAAGCAATATCACTTGATAAATAACTAATTCATAAAGGTAATAAAGAGATGCAAATCTGCCTTACTTTAAAGAAAAACATTCAAATTCATTTTTATTCATTCATGATTCATTGATGTCTTGTATAAGAAGCCTAGATGAGTATCTATAGCCCTAAGTCTTTGAATCGTTTATGGTGAAGGATAACTAAATCTTATTTTAACTTTACTCCTAAAAGTACAGTCATATTCTAACTCATATTCTAAAAAGGAGAGTCCTACTTGAATTAGGATACTAATCAAATCCTTCTAAAATAAGATAAGTGGTGGGTTGGGCTTTATTTCTTTGGCCCATGTGTCTATCACTAATTAAAGCCTAAGGTAATTTAACTTAGGCAGCTCACATACATAATTAAGCCCAATTACAAGTTAAGCCCCAAATCACATAAGTAGGCACATGGTTGGCACATGATTTGTAATCTTTAATTTTATGGACTTTGCCTTGTTTAGCCCATTGGACTAGTCCATGAAAGATGGTTCTTCACACACCCCAAGATAAGTAATGGGCCTTAGGTCTTCAATCAACTCCATCTCCTTTGTCATGCATGCATTTTTGTGATCTCCTTAGTGACCAAGATTTGAACATAGCCTTGCATTGCTTGCCTTAGTTTGTTAGCCCTTGATCTTGTGATCGCACCACTTGTCATGACTAGTGCATCATTCTCCTTTTATGAAGATTGACTTATATGTCCTTGATCTACATCAAGAAAAGTAAGGGTGAGATTGTGAAGAGAGAAAAGAAAGTAAGCCTGTATGCAAGGGAGAAAGACTTGAGAGGTGCTTTTAATGCTCAAAGGAGTCTTATTGTACTTAGGTACAAGGAGAATCTTTTAATTTTGATTGACATTACCCTTGTTTTCCTAGTGTTTTTGTGTCTTTGTTGCAGGAATTTGAGGATGTCTTCCCTGAAGTGATTCCTAAAGGCCTCCCTCCATTAAGAGGTATTGAACATCAAATTGACTTTGTTCCTGGGGCTGCCATACCAAATAGACCAGCCTATAGAACCAATCTTGAGGGGACAAAGGAGATACAAAGACAAGTTGAAGATCTTTTAGAGAAGGGGCACGTGAAGGAAAGCTTGAGTCCACGTGTCGTTCCTGTGTTGTTAGTGCCTAAAAAGGATGGATCTTGGAGGATGTGTGTGGATTATCGTGCCATTAATAAAATAATGGTGTAATTGAATCCGAAAGTGATAAAGAATCTGATTCAATACCTTCATTTGAAGATTGTAGTGATGATGATGAGGCTGGGCATGATGTTGGCGGGGATTTAAATCTTGTGGTTAGGCGTGTACTAAATGCACAATTGAAAGAAGATGGGGTTGAACAAAGGGAAAATATCTTCCATTCTAGATGCTTGATAAATGGAAAAATTTGTAGTCTTATAATTGATGGAGGAAGTTGAACTAATGTTGTAAGTACTACTTTAGTTGATAAGTTGGGGCTGGATTGTTTGAAACATCCTAGGCCATATAGACTACAATGGCTTAATGATTGTGGAGAGATAAGGGTAAATAAACAAGTTTTAATTTCATTCTCCATTGGAAGATATTCTGACCGTGTACTTTGTGATGTAGTACCTATGCATGCAGGTCATGTGTTGCTTGGTAGGCCATGGCAATATGACAAAAAGGTGACACATGTTGGGTATAGAAATAGACACTCATTCATGATGGGAGATCAACGTATCATTCTGGCTCCTATGACTCCTAGTGAAGTTTATGAAGATCAAGTGAAGCTAAAAAGGAGCATTGAGGAAGAAATGCAAAAAAGAAGCCGAAAAGTCCAAATTGAGAGAAAAGGAGCAAAAAGAAAATGGAAAGGCTGAGAGTTGCAAAATAAGAGAGATGAGAGGAAAAGAAAAAGGAGAGGCTAAAAAAGAGAGAAAAATGGGAGGAAAAGAGGCCCAAAAAGAAAAGCAAATAATTGGCCCAAAGGAGAGTGGTACAAAGAAAAACATTTTTTATGCAAAAGTAAGGGATATGAGAGTGGCTTTTGAGAATCAACAATGTTTACTTGTACTCATGTATAAGAAATCTTATTTTAATGAAGCTGACCTTAAACCTTCTTTGCCTAGTGTTGTTGTTTCTTTATTGCAGGAATATAAGAATGTATTCCCTGAAGAGTTACCACAAGGATTGCCACCAATAAGAGGAATTGAACATCAAATTGATTTCATACCAGGAGCTCAAATTCCAAACCGCCCAGCCTATAGGAGCAACCCTGAAGAGACAAAGGAACTTCAAAGGCAAGTGGAGGAGTTGTTAGCAAGGGGGCATATTCGTGAGAGTCTTAGTCCGTGTGCAGTGCCGGTGCTCTTGGTGCCAAAAAAGGATGGGAGTTGGCGCATGTGTGTTTATTGTAGGGCTGTGAACCGCATAACAGTTAAGTATCGCTATCCAATACCCAGATTGGATGATATGTTAGACGAACTGCATGGCGCATGTGTCTTTACTAAGATTGATTTGATAAGTGGATATCACCAAATTAGGATGAAAGTTGGTGATGAATGGAAAACAGCATTTAAAACAAAGCTTGGTTTATATGAGTGGCTCGTTATGCCTTTTGGTCTAACCAACGCCCCCAGCACTTTTATGAGATTGATGAATCATGTTTTGCGTCAGTTCATTGGAAAATTTGTTGTTGTTTATTTTGATGATATTTTGATTTATAGTAAATCTGTTGATGAGCATGTACATCATCTTAGGGCTGTTTTGGATACACTTAGGAGAGAAGAATTGTTTGCTAAACTTAAAAAGTGCACATTTTGCATGAATAGAGTTATTTTCTTAGGGTATGTGGGGAG
The DNA here is from genome assembly GCA_023653625.1 of Triadica sebifera. Lineage (NCBI taxonomy): Eukaryota > Viridiplantae > Streptophyta > Magnoliopsida > Malpighiales > Euphorbiaceae > Triadica > Triadica sebifera. The sequence goes on along the minus strand of CM042903.1, from coordinate 9,693,569 downwards.
TGCCAATGGAATTGAGGTTGATGAGGATAAGATAAGGGCTATCCAAGAATGGCCAACCCCTAGGAATGTGAGTGATGTTAGGAGCTTTCATGGCCTTGCTAGCTTTTACAGGAGGTTTGTAAAGGATTTTAGTGTCATTGCTGCTCCTTTAACTGAAATCATTAAAAAATATGTGGGGTTTAAGTGGGGCGAGGCGCAAGAACTTGTATTTAATACTTTGAAAGATAAACTTTGTTCTGCACTGTTTTGAGTTTGCCTGATTTTAATTCTACTTTTGAAATTGAATGTGATGCCTCCGGGATAGGTATTGGTGCTGTTTTGATGCAGGGTAGGCGTCCAATTGCTTTCTTTAGTGAAAAGTTGAGTAGTGCACAACTCAATTATTCCACATATGACAAGGAGTTGTATGCATTGGTGAGGGCTTTGGAGACTTGGCAGCATTATCTTTGGCCTAAAGAGTTTGTGATTCATAGTGATCATGAGTCTTTAAAGCATCTCAAGGGTCAAGGTAAGTTGAACAAACGACATGCCAAATGGTTGGAGTTCATTGAGACCTTTCCTTATGTGATTCAATACAAACAAGGTAAGGAAAATGTGGTTGCTGATGCATTATCTAGAAGATATACTCTTATTACTACTTTGAGTTCTCGATTGATGGGATTTGAATATATAAGGGAATTGTATGCTTCTGTTCTGATTTCTCAAATGTTTATAATGCATGTGAACAGTCTGGATTTCAAAGGTTTTATAGGCATGATGGCTATTTATTTAGAGAAAATAAACTGTGTGCGCCTAATTGTTCCATGCGCGAGTTGCTTGTGTGTGAGGCTCATAATAGTGGTTTGATGGGTCATTTTGGTATTGCTAAGACACTTGACATCTTGCATGAGCATTTTTATTGGCCTAATATGAAGAAAGATGTTGAGAAAATTTGCTCTAGGTGTGTTGCATGTAAGCAAGCCAAGTCAAGAATTAAACCTCATGCGTTGTATACTCCTTTACCCATCCCTAGTAATCAAATAAATTTCATTCAACATGTAATAGTAACAAATTTAATTCATGTAACACTTATCAAAATCACATACTTCAATATTAGTATTATTATTATTTTTTTTTTGTGCCCATAACACCTATAACTGAACTATCTAATAAGAATAACGGGGTTGTCATTCCCGGCTTTCATAATGTAGCGCCAAGCGCTTTTATAATAATGTCATTACTGGCTTTTGTTATATTGCCATTACCGGCTTAATAATTTTGCGCCGAGCGCATTTATCAATTGCCATTACCGGCTTTCATATTTGGCACCGAGTGCCTAAATTCCCCTGATTGGCATGCCAAACTATTCCCTATTCTAGTTCTAGACTAGGTGTTTTTGGGCTTAACTATTTTTATATTAATTCACAATATTTTCAACTATCATAAGTATGCTTGTTTATTTTTGTTCTATATTCCCATTATTATTACAATAAAATCTCATATATAAATAATCTGTTAAACATTGATAATTATCATCAAAGTAAATATTTGCATTAATTATTACATATAATTAACATACCACATGCATAAGTCCAACACTTCACGTTTTATACCTATGGCAGAATTTGGACCTGTTTTGGGCTTCATTTTTAGCCTATTTATAATTAGAATTTGGAGTTATGGCCTTCTAACAATTTTTATCTTATTGTCTTATCTTTCAGATGCATTAAAAATCACGTAACTCCCAATTTTATATCAAAAGTTATGATTAATTCACTACTGCATCATCACAGAATTTTCTGCCCAGAATTTTTCTGGACAGATTCTAGGTTTAAATTTCGTGCATTTAACTGGGAAAATCTAGACATAATTAGATATTATAGTCTAAATAAAAATTAAAGCCTTGTGTCTTAGCTTTCATTTCCAACAAAGAACATATAAAACCGAGTTCCATAACTCAAGTTATCATCAAAATAGACAGAGCTGTTCCTGGAATTCTGTACCCGAGCCATCAATTGGCATCAATCCATATTTCAACCACATTCATCATTTGCAACCATTTTAATACTAAAATTTCCAGAATTACAAATACATTCATATTTCTCAATTATTTCACACCATTTGGTCCCATTGCCATATATAATATCAAAAGTCACAACAAATCACATAACATCTCAAAAACACAAACATAACAAACCTTAATATATATTTCCATACTTATTAACAACATGCACAATTTTTATCAATGAAGCACATACCTAATCAGCCTTGGTTCTTCCTTTAAACCTTCTTTTCCTTCCCTTATTAGCTAGCTTTCTCCTTGCCTTTGTCACCCTCTTGAGGGCCTCTCACTTGTTCACTTATTTTTCCTACACAATTATACCACATCTCAATTCCAACATCCAATTTCAATGTTTTTCATGTCTACATAATATTCTAATGCTCCTCCTGGATTGACATTTCTATGGATTTTGTGTTGGGACTGCCCAGGACTAAAAGGGGAAGAGATAGCATTTTTGTTGTAGTTGATAGGTTTAGCAAGATGGCACATTTCATCGCTTGCCATAAAACTGATGACGCTACACATATTTCTGATTTGTTCTTTAAGGATGTTGTGCGTTTGCATGGTGTTCCTAAAACTATTGTTTCTGATAGAGATTCTATGTTTTGAGTCATTTTTGGCGTGTGCTGTGGGGAAAGTTGGGAACAAAGTTGCTATTTTCTACTACTTGTCATCCTCAAACAGATGGTCAAACTGAAGTGGTTAATAGAACTTTAGGATCATTATTACGTGCTATTGTTGGAAAGAATTTGAAAACTTGGGAAGATTGTTTGCCATTAGTAGAATTTGCATATAATAGAAGCATTCATTCAACAACAGGTTATTCTCCATTTGAAATTGTCTATGGTTTTAATCCTCTAACCCCTTTGGATTTGTTGCCTATACCTGTGAATGATATTTCTAACTTAGATGGACAAAAGAAGGCAGATTTGGTTAAGTCCATACATGAGAAGGCAAAGCAGCACATTGAGTTAAAGAACAAAAGTTATGCACAAAAAGCCAACCAAGGACGTAAAGTTGTGAAATTTGAACCTGGAGATTGGGTATGGGTGCATTTTAGGAAAGAGAGATTTCCTAACCAAAGGAAATCCAAGTTGGATCCAAGGGGTGATGGACCTTTTCAAGTGGTTGAGAGGATCAATGATAATGCCTATAAGATTGACTTGCCCGGTGAGTATGGTGTTTCAGCAACTTTTAATGTTGCTGACCTTTCTCCTTTTGATAATGCAGGTGGTGAATCGGGGACGAATCCTTTTGTGGAGGGAGGGAATGATGCGAACCAAGACAACAAAAATGATCTTACATGCCATGGAGGAGATGGATTAGTGATGCCACGTGGTCCAATCATAAGATCAAGTAGAAACAAACTCAAGGCAGCCTTGCAAATGTATATTCAGAGTTTAGTGACAAGAGATATCAAGGAAGAGGCTTGGGTCAGGCTTGAAGAGATGGAATCAGTTTGCGATCCAAAGCTTGTGACACTCATTGGGGCATGTGATGGTGAAGACAACTAGCCTAGTGGGCTAGAGAAGAAGTCTATATTACAAGGTTCAACTCATGTGCAATATGCTATGTTAAGGTGGACTTATGTTATGTCATGATTGGCCCTAAGATTAATTTTAGTGGGCTATTTTATTTTAATTATTGGAATGTAATTTCATTTAAAGACACATGATCAGCCTTATTTGAACTTGTCTTAAGTGTGTAGGCCTTATAAAATTAAGCCCATTCGTTTGTCCTTAAGTCATTAGGGTCAGATTGGTCTTTTCTTCATGTTTGCAGCTAGGGTTTGGTTTGTAGAGGTATAAATACCTCCTTATGCGTGTAAGACAATCAGATTGGTGATTTAAGATCAAAATTTCAGTGTTCTTGAGTGTTCTTCAAATGGGAGGTGTGATCTCCATTGATATACCAAGGATTGTTTTCACTTATCAGGTTGGTAATTAATTTGTGGCACGAATTCCAATTCTCTCTTCATACTCTTTGTTACCAATTTCTTGCTGTTTTGGGGGTGAAGAGTCTAATCTTGCAATTGTTTAAAACTTAAGATTTGTATCAAATTGATTTGGAGGATGTCTAGACTTAGATTCTAGGTGGTTGCTACATCATTTACCTATTCCTATTGCACCTTGGATTGATATTTCAATGGATTTTGTATTGAGATTGCCAAAGACTAGGAGAGGTAAAGATAGCATATTTTGTTGTAGTTGATAGATTCAGTAAAATGGCTCATTTTATTGAGTGTGCTAAAACGAATGATGCAACAAATATAGTTGACTTGTTCTTTAGAGAGGTAGTGTGTTTGCATGGTATTCCTAAATCAATTGTTTTTGATAGAGACGCTAAATTCCTTAGTCACTTTTGGCGTGTTTTGTGGGGTAAAATTTGGACTAAATTGTTGTTTTCTATTACTTGTCATCCATAAACTGATGGAAAAACTGAAGTGGTCAATAGGACTTTAGGTGCTCTATTGCGTGCTGTTGTGGGTAGAAATTTAAAATCATGGAAAGATTGTTTGCCATTGGTTGAGTTTGCTTATAATAGATGCATACATTATTCTATTGGTTTTTCGCCTTTTGAACTTGTGTATGGTTTTAATCCATTAACTCCATTAGATCTAACATCTTTACCTTTTAATGAGTTAACTAATTTGGATGGTAAGAAAAAGGCAGATTTTGTGAAAGCTATGCATGAGAGAGCAAAACAGCATTTGGAGAAGAAGAATGAGTCATATGCACGACAAGCTAACAAGGGGCATAGAAAAATGGTGTTTGAACCAGACGATTGGGTGTGGGTGCATATGAGAAAAGAGAGATTTCCTCACCAAAGGAAGAATAAACTTGATTCTATAGGACATGGCCCATTTCGCGTCCTATAACTTCCTGGTGAGTATGGTGTTTCTGCATCATTCAATGTTTCTGACCTTACTCCTTATGACAATGTAGGAATAGTAGATTCGACGACGAATCCTTTTGAGGAGGGGGGAATGATGTAGATCAAGGACATATAAGTCAATCTTCACAAAAGGAGAATGATGCAATAGTCATGCCAAGTGGTGCGATCACAAGATCAAGGGCTAACAAACTAAGGCAAGCAATGCAAGGCTATGTTCAAAGCTTGGTCACTAAGGAGATCACAAAAGATGCATGCATAACAAAGGAGATGGAGTTGATTGAAGACCAAAGGCCCATTACTTATCTTGGGGTATGTGAAGAACTATCTTGCATGGACTAGTCCAACGGGCTAAACAAGGCAAAGTCCATAAAATTAAAGATTACAAGTCATGTGCCAACTATGTGCTTCAGATCATGTGCCAAACATGTGCCTACTTATGTTATTTGGGGCTTAACTTGTAATTGGGTTAATTATGTATGTGGGCTACCTAATTTAAATTACCATAGGCTTTAATTAGTGATAGACATGTGGGCCAAAGAAATAAAGGCCAATCCACCACTTGTCTTATTTTAGAAGGATTTAATTAGTGTCCTAATTCAAGTAGGACTCTACTTTTTAGAATATGAGTTAAAATATGACTGTACTTTTAGGAATTGAGTTAGAATATTATTTAGTTATCCTTTACCATAAAAGATTCAAAGACTTAGGGCTATAAATACTCATCTAGGCTTCTTGTACAAGACATGAATGAATAAAAACGAATTTGAGTGTTTTTCTTTAAAGTGAGGCAGATTTGTATCTCTTTCCTTTAGGAATTAGTTACTTATCAAGTGATATTGCTTATGACGTGACTATTCTTAATAAACCATATAATCTTGGTTCTTTGCTACGTTGGTTAGCTTTGAATCGGATTCAATCTATGATCACCATAGCTTAAGGTTTGTTTATCTTGTCTTGTTGAGGGGTTTCAAGGCACGGTCTTTGGGGTTCCGCATCAATTGGTCACTAATAATTTTGCCCATAATTTTTTTAGACGGTTTTCTGGTCCAATGTTTGTGCCTAATTTAAGCATAGTTAAACTCAGAATTAGGTTTTATGTTATGTATAAACGTTTTTGCTCTAGGTCTTAACTTTCAAACCCAAACACATTAATCTGAGTTCCAGAGCTTAAGTTATAGAAATATATTTACAAACTATTCCATAAATTATAGTAAAGAACACACAATCAACATAACTCAATTTTACCAAAGTCTAGTAAACATGCATACTCAAAATGTTAACACAAAATACTACTACTTTAAAAGCATTTGCATGACAACTACTAAAATAATACAATATAATGATAAAATATAGGCTATTCCTTAAGTTATGCACTTACTTTTTTTTTCTTTTCTCTTTTTAGTCTTGTATATCTCCTTCTCCTTTCCCTTATCTTTTCTCTCTTCTTGAGAACCCAAAATATACAAGAAACTCATCAAATACCTCTCCTCCATGACATATCTCTATCCCCTATTTTCTCTCTCTACAACCCCTAAAATCTCTCTCATTAAGGTTACTCCAAATGAGCTTAAAACCTCATATTTCTTTAGAAAAACTTAAAAAGAAGATGAAAAACACTTTACCTCAAGCTTTTTCCTTCTATGACCGAAACTTTGGAGATTTCTCTCTCCTATTTACTTGTTTGTCTTCCTTTCTTTTTGCTTCCTTAAGCTTCCTAAAGCTCTTTTATATATGAAAATGGTTTTTTCTCACTTTTCTCTCTCTATTTTCTCACTTTATCTCAATAGAAAGGAAGCTTTGGATATGGAGAAATGGTGGGGGACATGGGGCTGGTTCATGAACATAAAATTCTAGACTAAAAGAGATAAGGAAGGAAGAAAAAGAAGGAGAAAGAAGAAAAAGACAAAAATTTAAAATGGGTCCCACATTAATCTTAAATATCTATTTATTTTGGTTGATTAACATGTTAATCTTCCTTTAGTGTACGGTGGCAAGTCATCACATGTATAATGTGCCCAAATTATGTTAATTCGTAACTATCCCAATTAGTCCTCAAATTTTTGGCAAATCACAAATTGACCCCAAAACTTTTTAAATTTTGCAATTTAATCTCTTATCGCAGTTCAACATCTTTAAATACTCTGAATACTTTATTAAATATTTTCCATAATTATTTGTCATTGTTTTAATTATTTGCATGTCAAAATCCGAATTTAGAGTATAATGGATTCAACGCGTCGGCTTAGTGACACGTACGACTCAGATCTTAAATTAATGGATATGACATCCTCTCCCCCTTAAAAAAATTTCATCCTCGAAATTTACCTACTTGTTCCATACTGAACAGTTGTGGATATTGTCTCCTCATAATCTCTTCGCTTTCCCATGTGGCTTCTTCTACAGCATGATTCTGCCAAAGTACTTTAATAAAAGGAACTCTCTTATTTCATAGGACTTTCTCTCCCCGCGTTAAGATAGCAATTGGTTGTTCTTCATATGTTAAATCTATCTATACTTCTATCTTCTCAACTGGAATAATAGGGTCGACTCCAAACGATACCTCCTTAGCATAGATCATAGAACACATTATGAATTCATTCAACTCTAGTGGAAGATTTAATCGATATGCCATTAGCCCAATTCTTTCCAAGATCTCATAGGGACCAATGAATGTCGGACTTCACTTTCCTTTCATACCAAATCTCAACACTTTCTTCCAAGGCAAAACCTTTAGAAATACTTTATCACCCACGACCTATTCTATGTCTCGCCTTTTTAGGTTGGCATATGATTTTTGTCTATCTTGAGTTGCCTTCAGTCTTTCTTTGATAATTTTAACTTTTTCTTCTATTTATTGCACTAACTATGACCCTATCATCTTTTTCTCACTCAATTCAGTCCAACAAATCAGTGTCCTGCACTTTTTTCCATATGATGCCTCATACAGAGCCATACCTATGCTCTTCTAATGACTATTGTTGTAATCAAACTCCATAAAAGATAGATATCGATCCCAACTTCCTTCAAACTCAAGTACACAACTTCTCATCATATCCTCCAAAAACTGAATTACCCACTTAGATTGTCCATTTGTTTGTGGATGGAAAGCAGTGCTAAAACTGAGCTAGGTTCCCAAAGTATGTTGTAAGTTCTTCTAGAACTGTGAAGTAAATCTGGGATCTCTATCAGAAATGGACACTAGCAATCCATGTAGTTTCACAACATCATTTACTATATCTCAGCCAGCTTGTTCAACGGATAATCCATTCGGACAAGTAGGAAATGAGCTGACTTTGTCAATCGATCCACTATCACCCACACTGCATCATACTTCTTATAAGTCACTGGAAAACTTGAAACAAAATTTATAGTGACTCTCTCCCACTTCCACTTTGGTATGGGTACTGGTTGCAGCAATCCTATGGGTAATTGATGTTCAACTTTCATTTATGGATAGGTTAGACACTTAGTAACATACTTTATAATATCTTTCTTCATTCCTGGCCACTAGTACTGAGTTTAAAGTCTTGATACATCTTGTTTCTGCCTAGATGCATAGTATATGCTATCTTAAGAGCTTATTTCAAGATGTATTGCTTCAATTCTTCTACACTTGGTACACAAACTCTATTCTTGAAGTACAATGTGCCATCTTCAGTCAATGAAAACTCAGGGTTTCATTTCCTTTTTCACTACCTCAATTATCTTTACTAGCTTTTCATCTTGTTGTTGGGCATCTTTGATGCCTTGCATCAAGGTGGATTGTACTCACATCTCAGCTAAAATCTTCCTACTTAATGCATCTTTAACCACATTTGCTTTTCTTAGTTGATAGCCAATTACATAATTATAATCTTTGATCAACTTCAGCCATCTTCTTTGCCTCAAAAGCTCTTTCTGTGAGGGATAATAATTAAGACTCTTAGGATCGATATAAATATAACATCTTTCCCCATATAGATAATATTTCCATATCTTCAAAGCAAACACTATAGAAGCTAACTCCAAGTCAAGTGTCGGATAATTACATGCCATGGAGGAGATGGATTAGTGATGCGAACCAAGACAACAAAAATGATCTTACATGCCATGGAGGAGATGGATTAGTGATGCCACGTGGTCCAATCATAAGATCAAGTAGAAACAAGGTCAAGGCAGCCTTGCAAATGTATATTCAGAGCTTAGTGACAAGAGATATCAAGGAAGAGGCTTGGGTCAGGCTTGAAGAGATGGAATCAGTTTGCGATCCAAAGCTTGTGACACTCATTGGAGCATGTGATGGTGAAGACAACTAGCCTAATGGGCTAGAGAAGAAGTCTATATTACAAGGTTCAACTCATGTGCAATATGCTATATTAAGGTGGACTTATGTTATGTCATGGTTGGGCCTAAGATTAATTTTAGTGGGCTGTTTTATTTTAATTATTGGAATGTAATTTCATTTAAAGACACATGATCAGCCTTATTTTAACTTGTCTTAAGTGTGTAGGCCTTATAAAATTAAGCCCATTCCTTTGTCCTTAAGTCATTCGGGTCAGATTGGTCTTTTCTTCATGTTTGCAGCTAGGGTTTGGTTTGTAGAGGTATAAATACCTCCTTATGCGTGTAAGACAACGAGATTGGTGATTTAAGATCAAAATTTCAGTGTTCTTGAGTGTTCTTCAAGTGGGAGGTGTGATCTCCATTGATATACCAAGGATTGTTTTCACTTATCAGGTTGGTAATTAATTTGTGGTGTGAATCCAATTCTCTCTTCATACTCTTTGTTACCAATTCCTTGCTGTTTTGGGGGTGAAGAGTCTAATCTTGCAATTGTTTAAAACTTAAGATTTGTATCAAATTGATTTGGAGGTTGTCTAGACTTAGATTCTAGGTGGTTGCAGCATCATTTGGTATCAGAGCTTTGGTTCTAAATCAATTGTACTTATCTTTATGTTTCTGGTTTTAGTGATATTTGTTCAAGTTACAGCATAAAAAAATTAAAAAAAAAAGTTTATCTATTTGTGGCTGAATTTGCCTATATTGTTGTCTATTGGAGTTTGGTTTATTTCTTTTTTTTGGGGTACGAATTTTTGGTGTTCTAATTTTTTTTTGTTTATCAGATTACAAAGAAAAAAAAAGAAAAAGAAAACAACAAAAAAAAATTCGTGCATATTGGCATTGATTGCCAAAAGTGGGACTGTTTGGATTCAATTGATTGCACACATATATAAAATGAATTGCCTCTAAATATATTTGCTCTATTCTGATTAAAATTGATAATTTGAGCAATTTTGAGTGGAGTTCGTAATTGAAATTGATTGGTTTCATATTGAGGTATAAGTTGAGATTTCATTGCTTATTGCTGGAAATTGTGCAATTGGTGGATAATAGTTACTAATAGGCATACAATTAGCTTATTTGGCAGTAAGTTGGGAATGGTTTAGTGAATTTTAGGTTCTGGTTCGAATTCTTTTAGGGCAGTAGCACATATACACTTAATTTTTCTAGTTTTGTCAATTTATTGCATTCTTTGTTTTATATTCTTGACTGTTGTCCTACTTGTTTCCATTACATTAGTTGAGTAATTTTGCATTCCATATTACTCAAATAACAATATTATATCTGCACACCTCATTCTTCATCCTTGTGTGCATATAGCATATACTTGTCATTCCTTGCTTTCATCTCATTAATTTTGCTTCTAGTTTTGTGATGTTTCCCTTCTTGCTTAGGAATTGTCTATTTTAATTTTCTGTTGGATATTGCTGCTCATTATTATTGATCTGGTTGGTTGAAATTGATCCGGAAATATATCATAGTGAGGACACAAGAGCGGTAAAAGGCAGGAGTGGTTAGCTCAAAAGAGGGTAAAAGCCTTAATTGAGTGAAACACGAGCGAACATACACATTTTGAGTGAAAAACGTGAGGGAGTATGTGAGGCCATTTATTTACATCATGTCTAAATCAAGCAACCAGGAAAGAAGTAGTGATGAAGGAAACAAAACTTTCTTCACATTGGAGACTATGCAACAACAATTTGGAAGGCTTGAGATTCTGCTCCGAGATATGAATGATCGGTTTGACAAGTATGATAGGAGGTTAGAAGGCCATGATCAAGCTCTACAGAATCTTAGAAGAGATACATCCTTGCAAAGTCGAATTGGAGGGAGAAGGGAAAGGTTAGCAACTCCACCTCAATCTGACTATGAAGAAGATTTTGATGACTTTGATGATGATAGGGATAGAAATCAGTTTGGAGGTAGAGGGGGCAGAAATGATAGAGGAAGGAATAGGGGAGAACATAGAGGCAGGGTAGAGGCGGATAGATTTGGAAACGTTGAGAATCGGATAGATTGTAATTTGGGGAGTATTAAAATGAAAATCTCTACTTTTCAAGGTAGGAATGATGCTGATGCTTACTTGGAGTGGTAAAGAAAAGTGGAATTGGTGTTTGAATGTCATAACTATTATGAGGATAAAAAAAAGTAAAGTTGGCAGCCATGGAATTCACTGACTATGCCTTGGTATGGTGGGACCAAATCATCCTCAATAGGCGTAGGAATGGGGAAAGGCCTATAAACACATGGGTGGGGATGAAGGCAGTCATGAGAAAAAGGTTTGTCCCTAGTTACTATTATAGGGAACTACATCAAAGGCTCCAAAATTTAAGGCAAGGGAAGAAAAGTGTTGAGGACTATCATAAAGAAATGGAGATAGCTATGATGAGGGCTAATATTGCTGAAGATAGGGAGGCTACCATGGCACGTTTCTTGGCTGGTCTAAATAAGGAAATTGCAAAATGTTATTGAGCTGCACCACTATGTAGAGTTAGAGGAGATGGTGAATATGGCTATGAAGGTGGAGAAGCAACTAAAGCAAAAGGGAACCAACAAACCAACCTTTTTGGGTTCCACATCTAATTGGAGCTCAAAATGGCCAAAAAGGGAAGACAAAGCCAAAGACAAGGTAAGAGAAGAAAAGGGTAAAGTAAAGCAAAAAGGTAACCCTAAAGCTAATGCTACTTCTTCTTCCAATTCTGAAAAGTATAGAAACATAAAATGCTTTAAGTGCCTTGGCAATGGACATATTGCATCTCAATGCCCAAATAAAAAGGTTATGATATTGAAAGATAATGGTGTAATTGAATCCGAAAGTGATAAAGAATCTGATTCAATACCTTCATTTGAAGATTGTAGTGATGATGATGAGGCCGAGCATGCTGTTGGCGAGGATTTAAATCTTGTGGTTAGGCGTGTACTAAATGTACAATTAAAAGAAGATGGGGTTGAACAAAGGGAAAATATCTTCCGTTCTAGATGCTTGATAAATGGCAAAATTTGTAGTCTTATAATTGATGGAGGAAGTTGTACTAATGTTGCAAGTACTACTTTAGTTGATAAGTTGGGGCTGGATTGTTTGAAACATCCTAGGCCATATAGACTACAATGGCTTAATGATTGTGGAGAGATAACGGTAAATAAACAAGTTTTAATTTCATTCTCCATTGGAAGGTATTCTGACCGTGTACTTTGTGATGTAGTACCTATGCATGCAAGTCATGTGTTGCTTGGTAGGCCATGGCAATATGACAAAAAGGTGACACATGATGGGTATAGAAATAGACACACATTCATGATGGGAGATCAACGTATCATTCTGGCTCCTATGACTCCTAGTGAAGTTTATGAAGATCAAATGAAGCTAAAAAGGAGCATGGAGGAAGAAATTCAAAAAGAAGCCGAAAAGTCCAAATTGAGAGAAAAGGAGCAAAAAGAAAATGGAAAGGCTGAGAGTTGCAAAATAAGAGAGATGAGAGGAAAAGAAAAAGGAGAGGCTGAAAAAGAGAGAAAAATGGGAGGAAAAGAGGCCCAAAAAGAAAAGCAAATAATTGACCCAAAGGAGAGTGGTACAAAGAAAAACAATTTTTATGCAAAAGTAAGGGATATGAGAGTGGCTTTTGAGAATCAACAATGTTTACTTGTACTCATGTACAAGGAATCTTATTTTAATGAAGCTGACCTTAACCCTTCTTTGCCTAGTGTTGTTGTTTCTTTATTGCAGGAATATGAGAAAGTATTCCCTGAAGAGTTACCACAAGGATTGCCACCAATAAGAGGAATTGAACATCAAATTGATTTCATACCAGGAGCTCAAATTCCAAACCGCCCAGCCTATAGGAGCAACCCCGAGGAGACAAAGGAACTTCAAAGGCAAGTGGAGGAGTTGTTAGCAAGGGGGCATATCTGTGAGAGTCTTAGTCCGTGTGCAGTGCCGGTGCTTTTGGTGCCAAAAAAGGATGGGAGTTGGCGCATGTGTGTTGATTGTAGGGCTGTGAACCGCATAACAGGTAGGCGTCCAATTGCTTTCTTTAGTGAAAAGTTGAGTGGTGCACAACTCAATTATTCCACGTATGACAAGGAGTTGTATGCTTTGGTGAGGGCTTTGGAGACTTGGCAGCATTATCTTTGGCCTAAAGAGTTTGTGATTCATAGTGATCATGAGTCTTTAAAGCATCTCAAAGGTCAAGGTAAATTGAACAAACGACATGCCAAGTGGTTGGAGTTCATTGAGACCTTTCCTCATGTGATTCAATACAAACAAGGTAAGGAAAACGTGGTTGCTGATGCATTATCTAGAAGATATACTCTTATTACTACTTTCAGTTCTCGATTGATGGGATTTGAATATATAAGGGAATTGTATGCTTCTGATTCTGATTTTTCAAATGTTTATAATGCATGTGAACAATTTGCATTTCAAAGGTTTTATAGGCATGATGACTATTTATTTAGAGAAAATAAACTGTGTGCCTAATTGTTCCATGTGATGTAGATCAAGGACATATAAGTCAATCTTCACAAAAGGAGAATGATGCACTAGTCATTCCAAGTGGTGCGATCACAAGATCAAGGGCTAACAAACTAAGGCAAGCAATGCAAGGCTATGTTCAAAGCTTGGTCACTAAGGAGATCACAAAAGATGCATGCATGACAAAGGAGATAGAGTTGATTGAAGACCCAAGGCCCATTACTTATCTTGGGGTGAGTGAAGAACCATCTTGCATGGACTAGTCCAATGGGCTAAACGAGGCAAAGTCCATAAAATTAAAGATTACAAGTCATGTGCAAATCATGTGCTAGGAGTCATGTGCCAAACATGTGCAAGACATGTGCCATCCATGTGGAAGACATCATGTGCCAACCATGTGCTCAAGATCATGTGCCATGCATGTGCCTATTTATGGGATTTGGGCTTAACTTGTAATTGGGCTTAATTATGTATGTGGGCTGCCTAATTTAAATTACCTTAGGCTTTAATTAGTGATAGACATGTGGGCCAAAGAAATAAAGCCCAACCCACCACTTGTCTTATTTTAGAAGGATTTAATTAGTGTCCTAATCCAAGTAGGACTCTCCTTTTTAGAATTTGAGTTAGAATATGGCTGTACATTTAGGAGTTGAGTTAGAATAGGATTTAGTTATCCTTTACCATAAAGGATTCAAAGACTTAGGGCTATAAATACTCATCTAGGCTTCTTTTACAAGACATCAATGAATAAAAACGAATTTGAGTGTTTTTCTTTAAAGTGAGGCAGATTTGCATCTCTTTGTTACCTTTAGGAATTAGTTACTTATCAAGTGATATTGCTTGTGGCGTGGCTATTCTTATTAAATCTTATAATCTTGGTTCTTTGCTACATTGGTTAGCTTTGGGTCAGATTCAATCTATGATTACCATAGCTTAAGTTCTATGAAGGGATTTGATGTCTTGCACATGTTTGGCACATGACTCATAACACATGATTTGCACATGATTTGTAATCTTTAATTTTATGGACTGTCTTGTTTAGCCCATTGACTTGAATCTTTATAAGAGACTTCTTTTATATTCACTTTAGGCTTGCCTTTGTGTAGTGTTAGCCCATAAGCTTGATTATGGATTTTAGACCCAATATAGCAACCAATGCTCAATGCTGCCTTCTATGACTTTGAACACGCCCCACATTGAATTGGATCATATAAAAAGGAATTTGAACTCCTTTAAGACCCATTTCAATAATATATAATTGTTTCACTCCATTGACAAAAGATTGTTGTTCATATCCTTCTTTTTGTGGTTCCTATGCATACATCAAACTTCAGGTATTCAAAGATACTTATGGCCTCTTGTTGGGGTCATTACTTGGAAATCTTTGGCCAAAGTGGAAATGTAGTAAATATAGTCTTCATTGACATGTCTAACAAAGTAATAAGCCTTAGGAATAAGAACTAACATTACTTGAACTAGATATGACATAGTCAGTTTAGCAGGGGTTGACACATGTTCATACTTTGAACCATGTGGGGCATAGAATGGTGAAATGAATAATTGCACGGAAATTGGCTATGGAAAGGTTTGTAGTTAAACCACTAACTTTCTGATCAACTGGAGGTCACGATGTGGTGCTAGATACCGCTCATGACTTGCTTGAATTAATCATTAATTTAAGTGGCCAACATAATCAGAAATCTAATGGATCACATGCATTGGAGATGTGGAGAATGAGTAAAATGGTCTTGGATAAGATCTAAAAATACGAGAGAATTATTTCGGGCCGAATTGTGTGAGATCACGGGAATAAATCACTCGGGAGAGATCATGGACCCACTAGCTAGGCAAACTACTAGCCTGCTGGCAAGGCCATACAGGCTGCACTGCGCGTTGATGCGTGCAGTGCCGTTATGCAAATTTTGACCTTAATTAGGCCAATTATGGTCATTAATCCCATTCCTATTCATTTGACCTTCCTTTTCTTTATTTTTTATTTTGAATCTTCTTTTTTAATATGATGCAAATAAAAAAGACATCAAAAGGCATAAAAAACAAATGAAAATTAATTTTGGTGAAAAATAAATTTTGAGCACTTTGAAACTTATTCAAGCCATTTTCTTTTGATAGTTTCTTTTTCATATCTTTGCATGGATTATTATTAGAGACATCCTAGTGTGGATTGTTGCGGTTTGTTACAACCCAACAAGATGAAGATTTGAATAACAAATCAAGAAATTTCAAGGTATAATTTTTAACCAGTATGTTTGATAAATTAGTTTTAATGACACAAGTATGATCTTTTATTTCAGATCTTGAAAATTTTATTTTTTTCACTGTGTTTATGAATGAGATTCGCCTTCAAAACCCAACTGCAATAT
Organism: Triadica sebifera; assembly: GCA_023653625.1. Taxonomy (NCBI): domain Eukaryota; kingdom Viridiplantae; phylum Streptophyta; class Magnoliopsida; order Malpighiales; family Euphorbiaceae; genus Triadica; species Triadica sebifera. The sequence continues at coordinate 9,677,461 of CM042903.1, read as the reverse complement.
CAAAGCCCCCTTATATCCATTAAAATTAATTTTAATTGAAAGAGCAATGAGATTGCACGGTTTTGATGGTTTTGGATCAATAGGTTTGACAATTTGAAATTAATTTTCAAAAATTACTTTATATATTTTTCTTTCCTTGATATGATCATGTGATAATTAAGGATGATCATTTTGATTGAAAAAATGGTTTGAATATGATTCAAATAATTAATTTTAGATTTATTTCAAAAATATTGAAAATTGCATTGTTTATAAACACGTGTTGTTGTTTGGGTTAATTAATGGGGTTGTTTATATTTTCTCGTAATTGGACTATGGAAAAATTATTTCAATATATTGAGATTATTTTTAAGCCTCTGGACGTGTCCAATAATTAATTACACATTTTTTAATTAATTTTTCAAACAAACACAAAAACGAGACTATTTTGGCATACCTGATGGAATTATTTTGTTTGATTTTTTATGTGATTATTTTGTATTTAGCACCTTGAAATAATTTTTATGTGATTAAAAATATGTTATTTTGATTTTATATAAATGTAAAATTTATTTTGCTACAATTTAGAATTTTAAAAAAATTCTAAATGTTGAATGCGTCATTTTGAGCATATAGGTGTACTGATTCTTTTGTCTTAGTAATTTTGGCTTGTGCCAAAACTATTTTGATGAACTTGAGCAGACCTAAATGATGATTGGAGGTTCTGGAAAATTTTGGAATTTTTTAAAATTAATTTAAATTGAGCAATGGTAATTATATTTTGACTAGAAATTGGTATGTATATCAAAATTAAATTGTTTAATTTTTACATCAAAATAATTTGATTTTAGTGTGAATTAATTCTGGAAATATTGAACTGAATTTAATTTGATTAAATATTAAATTCCACATTAAAATGATAGATAAAATTAAATTAACCGAAACAATACAAGTGGATAATTTTAGTTTAAGCGTTGAATCGATTTCCAATTTGAAATCCAAAATTATCAATTTTATTATATTTTATACATTAGAGAATGCATGTTAGGGGTATATACAAAGGCATGATAGATTATCATGGACTTAGGGCCAATATGATTGAGAATGAATAAAATTGTTTTGTTTTATGGTAAATAGGGCATGCGTGTCCCTACCTCTCTTTCTTTCTTGTGTATTTCTCTTCTCATTTTACTCCTATCAAATGTAAATTGAGGTTTTCTATACTTTTAAATATGTAATTAGATTACATAGGTTAGAATAGAATGGAGATACAAAAGAACAAGAAGCAAAGGAGGTGGTGTCATAAACAAGAACACTTAGAAAATAGGAATTTGATTTCTATTTTGGGTTGTAAATTCATGCATATGCCAAGGTAAGACATAGTCAATCGCTCTTTGGCTTATTAAGAGATTGACTTTAGTATGTATCATGTCATATAGTTAATTAAACTATCTTTATATTTTTATGTGATGAATGTATAATATATAAAAGTATGCAATAATAACATGATGAGACTTAATAGAGAAATCCCTCACTATAAACAATTAAGACTTACGTCTACCATTAATATGGGGAGAACTAGAGTTCCTCTAAAGTTAGAGTTATTGAGTTTCCTCAAGCTCGCTCAACAAGAATATGTTCAAACCATTGAAATTAAATCTCACGATTAATGGGTTGGACTTAATTGATATCATTAGCTTGTTGGATTTGCACTAAGATATTAGTGTATTGGAGGTAAAGTTGACTTAGTGTATGTACACATATCAAGAGTTTATCACCCAATGTATGTGCACTCATCAATTAGTTGATAGCATAAGATTTAATAGTTGCAAGAATAATGCAATTGGTATAGATTAGATAACTACCAACCAAACTAAAGATGACTTGTTGAGTTTTCTCAAGGTTATTTTTAGCTAGTTGGATATTGACCCACTAGGAGAACTTCTATATAGGTTATCTCGGATTCATAGTGAGAGTTATGGATTTGTAATAAAATAGTGGGAGTCAAATACAATTTATCAAAGATCCTAGTAACACATGCATTGTAACACCACATTTCATGCATTTAAGTATAATCTATATATGTATCAAATAATCACACATAGCATGCTGGAAAGACAAAATATCCTGTTAACAGTGATAGTAATTTTGTTTTTCATATCCTATAATATCATTCAATGATTTTGCAAGTCTCATATCCTATAATATCATTCAATTACTTTGCAAGTCTCATATCCTGTAATATCATTCAATGACTTTGCAAGTCAACACTGAGATTTTCACCACAATATAATATATCACATCTATTAAAACTTAAACTTTGCATCTAAAGAATTACGAGTTGCTTCCATTTATACATTTTAAAACTAATCTAAACTAACTATACATATTCAAACATATAAATCCAAAATACATATGACATGTTTTCATGCTCGTGTAGAATGCAAGGAGAGAGAGTGATGAGGCTCAGATAGTGACATGTGCTTCATGTCTTCTATATGTTACTCAAAATGAGTTATCACTTTTCTTTACCTGAAAAATGATCCAAATTGATGAGTTGCGGCTCAGTGAGAATAATCATCTAATGAGCTCTAAAGTACCAAACAACTCATAGTAATAAATCACAAATCCAACACATACCATGTATTCCATTCCATTCATCAGTATCATATAAATATCAATAAAGTTGAAACATATAATCATTACTCTTTACGTATGCAAATGCTTTGCTTATTTTATTTTGTTGTGACCAAGTTAAATAGACATTGCCCCGGGTTTCCATGTGAATATTTTCCATGTGAACATTTGCATTTGCTAGCTAGCTTGATCATTTGTTTCATTTACACATTTGTTGGGCCATAGGCCTCTTCTTTTTCTTTACAATAGCGATTAACTAGTCACAACGCCTTTTAAGTCCATATGCATATGCATTTGTAACTAAGCATTCATCAACTATTGCATCTTTATCATATATACCATACATATATCACATATAGACCTCATATGTCATGCATATACCTTACATATACTATACATATACCATGTATATATATCACATATGTCAAACATATATCTCAAATATACCACAAGTATACCACTTATATGTACCACAAACGTCACAATCTATCCATCATCATATTATTAAGGAAAAATCATGATAATCATATGAATCACATAGCAAGCAACATTCATATGCACTAAAGAATTCAATTGATAATTAGACTCACCTTTCTCCTTTGATTCTGACCCTTAACTTATTTTCTATCCGCTCCTTGTGGGTCTCCCATATGTTGTGAGCTTAATATGAAAATATAATCGATTAACTCATGATTAGGGAGACTTAATGTGGCTTAACCAAATTAATATGCATTATTCATATCAATAGCTAAGATTTTTCCTATGAGGCAGTGTGACTTATGGGACTGTTTAGCCTATAAAATTCTCTATACTTGAACAATTAATATGATTATTGTTCCTAATTTAAATTAACATATAATTATGTAATATATTAAAATTTCATATCAATTGGATCATTGTAAAATTTTTGGTGGAATTTCTAAATGTGTTCTGTTTTCTGCCCTTAGGCAGTTTTAGGGTACCAGTTTTGGTTCATCATAACTTATAATATATAAGTCATATTCCAATGAAATTTTACAGACACTTATATTGGTTCAAATAGAATATTTTTAATGTTTACAACTTTTATCAATTATGTCTCTAAGATCTTAAAATTATAAGAAACATTTCGCTGGTCCACAATAGAGTTGGCTTCCAGAATAGTATGACTTCCAAAGGCCATAACTTAGTCTATACATAACATATTAATCTAAAATTAGTATAAAAATTTAGATAAGACATATAACTATAACTTTCATGTTTTGATAATTTATAGAATCGATCTCTAAGGAGATAAAATTATCCAAACAATTTTCTAGATCTGCCCAGGGTACTAAGTAGGCAGTTCAAACCATGGAACAGTCATGGTTCTATTCACCATAACTCAAAATTTACAAGACATGAAATTTAAATTTGGTATAAAGATACATAACACATATATCTACAACTTTTATGTTTTGAGATACTTAAAATAATAGCTTTATCATATTCAAAACTAACAAACACTTTGGCTAACTCATTTAGGGTTCACATCCGGACCAGTTTCAGTAGAGAGAAAGTTCTCTTCGTATACACCAAATATTACAAAAATGTTTATATATCCATAAATCTAAGACATAAAGGAACAATTTTCATGTTTTAAACTTTTCCAAATTTGATATCTAAGATCATCAAAACCATGACACAAAACACTGCCTATTTATGAACCCTAAACACCATAATAAAAATTAACACAAAAATAAATGTTTACTCACCTATAATCACTCTTGGCTAATCTTGTTGCTACAATTTTTGGAGTGAAAGAGAGAAGAAAAGGTGGCTGCAACTTCAAAAAAAATGTGTTGAAGCAAAGAAGAAGAAGAAAAGGAATGAAGATAATGGTAGCCTAATAAGTTAAAAGCCAACACCATTTTGTCTTCCCTTTTTTCCATCCATCCCTTTTCCTTTTTTTATTTTTTTATTTTTCTTACTTTTATTTTTATTTTTTAATTTTTTTAATTATTATTATTATTATTATACAAATCAACACAATATGCAATTTAATCTTACTCTAGTCATTTTGCTTACTTTAATTTAGTCACATTATTCAATTTATTTCTAATACTTTGTTATCCTCATTTAGGTTATAAGTACACACGTGTCACTTGATGCAATTTTCAAATACTAGGACACGTAGCTAGTGCGTGTCATAAACTTGTTCCTACGAAAATACATATGAAATGCACGTATTCAATTGAATTATATGCAAGATGCATATGTCAAAATAAAATGCATGTAATAATGCATATGTGGGATGTCGAGGATGTTACAGGCATTTTGATGTACATTCTAATATGCTCTTTTTCATATCTAGGCTACGATATCTTAGACTGAAACTAAATACTGGATATAGGATTTTGCTCTTCGACAATATACTCGACACCTATTTAATTATTTTATAACTCAGCGTTTAACACCTACATTTTCAACAATAACTCAGCACTAATAAGAAACACTCAAAAAGCATTTTCAGAACTCAAGTTTTGACCAGAAAACTAGACACTGTTCATATGACGAATTTTCCAGCACTTCAATTAATTCCTACAATTCCATCTTCATGCAGCAATCTCATATTCAAAATTTTATTTCCACATTCATGACATCATTTAATCAAAATATCAATAATTATATACACAATTTCATATAATATCACAAAATCAAAAATTACATTTACCATACTGAATTTTTGCCAAATGTACATATCTCACAAAATCTACTTCTCTTCACTTTTCTCTTCTTCCTAGTTAGCTTTCTCCTTGCCCTTACTTCCTCTTTAATTATGGTTCAAAGATTGTTCACCTTCTTGTCCTAACAACAAATTTCACACACTAATCAAGCACTAATCACATTAATCCACCTTTAATCATCATTAACATAATAATTACCCTAAATTACTAACTTTAATGGTAACTAACCCCAAAATCAAAGAAAAGAGAAGAAGAAAAGTGAGAAGATGGAAGATCTAACCTCACCTTTGTAGATCTTCAAAATGAATAAAATCTTCCTTCTTCTTTCCTCTTCCTTTCTTCTTTCCTCTTCCTTTCTTCCTTCCTCTTCCTTAGTTTTCCTGACTTTGCTTCACTTCCTTGTTGATCTTGCCTTATTCTAACTTTTTTCTGTCTAATCTTAGCTTTGATTGAAAAAAAGAACATGGGGGGAAGGAGAATCACGACCACAAGGAGAAAAAGAGCGAAATTTGTTTGCTTTAGATGAGGAAGAAGAAGAAATAAATGACCAAAAAGTGGAATTTGACTTTTGTAGTTGGATTAGGTGGGTGGTTAAGATTAATAGATAATCTTGTCCCCCATTAGTCCATTAATTTAAATTACTCTTACTGTATTTTAATCCAAAGAATATTCATTTCCTTACATAAAAAAATATTTCATTTTTTTGTCTTCTTAAAATATATGTGCCAAAAACACTGTAATTTCCAATTTCATTTCGAGAAAAATTATTTATTTTCTAAATTTTAATTCCGAACTTCAAAATTATAAATTAATAATATCCAAAATAATTTTCTCATATTTTATTATTATTTTAATTTTTTTTCTTTCATGTTCGAATTTAAACCCCGATCGGTTTGGCAAGCCGGATTTCAATGAACGGAAACCGTGGCCTAAATTATCGGGCATTACAGGTTAGACATGGCTTATCTATGGTGAGCTTTATAGAACTCCCTAAATCCTTTTACGGTTATTCACTAGAGACTACCGTTTATATATTAAATGGAGTCCCTTCGAAATTACTTGATGTTACTCCATATGAGATATGGAATACTAAGAAGCCCACACTTTGTTACATAAGAGTTTGGGGTTATCTTGCTTATGTGAAGCGGATAGTGTCAGATAAGATAAAAGCTAAGTCTAACCGATATTTGTTTGTAGGATATCCAAAAGTATCACATGGATATCAATTCTACTACCCATTGGAACAAAAGTAGTTTGTTTCAAGACATGTTATCTTTTTAGAAAGGGAAATTCTTCCAAAAGGAGATAATTGGAGCAAAATTAAACATGAGGAAGTTCAAGATGCTCAAGTAGATGCTGATCAACTACCTGAACCCGAGCCTGTTATTCATATAGATAATATAATAGCTTAACCTTTTGAAGCACAAGAGCTTCATAGGTCAAGTAGGATATGTACTGTTCCAAAGAGATATGGATTTCTCATTAGTGAATAGAATGACGTATTTCTCATAGAAAATGAAGAAGTTCTAAATAGTTTAGAAATAGAATAGTGGCTTCAAGCCATGAAGTCAAAAATGGATTTCATGTATTAAAATCAAGCATGGACTTTAGTTGACCCACTTGAAGGGATAAAGACTAGCCTATAGGGTGAAAGTGGGTTTTTAAGAAAAAAACTGACATGTATGGTAATGTGCTTACCTATAAAGCTAGACTTGTAGCTAAAGATTTTCGTCAAATACATGGAATTGATTATGATGAAACTTTTAGCCCAGTAGCTATACTTCTAGCCATTGCTGTTAATTATGATTATGAGATTTGTCAAATAGATGTGAAGATGACTTTCCTTAATAGAAATCTAATCAAGGATGTGTACATGACACAACAAGAAGGCTTCATATCCAAAGATAACAAAAAGGTTTGCAAGCTTCAAAGATCCATTTATAGATTAAAGCAAGCATCAACAAGTTGGAATATTCAATTTGATGAGACAATCAAACAGTTTGGCTTCTTACAAAATTCAGATGAACTTTGTGTATAAACGAAGGTTAGTGGGAGTGCAATTGTATTCCTTGTGTTGTATGTAGATAACATACTATTAATAAGAAATGATATATCAGTCTTACAATCAGTCAAAATTTGGTTATTCAAGAATTTCTCATGAAAGACCTTGGAAAAGCATTATATATTTTGGGGATAAGGATTTATAGAGATAGATTTAAAAGATTGCTTGGTCTTTCACTTTCTACATACATAGACAAGATGCTAAAGAGGTTTAGCATGGAGTAGTATAAGAGAGGATATATTCCTATGACCCATGGGATTACTCTCTCAAAGTCTATGTGTCCGAAGACACAAGATGAGAGGACACGTATTAGTTTGATTCCATATACTTTAGCTATAGGATCAATTATGTACAAGATTTGATGTATCATATGCTCTAAGAATCAAGAGTAGATACCAATCAGACCCTAGTAAGGGTCATTGGGTGGCTGTAAAGAATATCCTTAAGTACTTGAGAATGACTAAGATGTATTCTTGATATATGGAGATGAATATCTTACTGTGAGTGGGTACGTCGATGCAAATGATCAAGCAAGCTAGCAAATGCAAATGTTCACACAATTGTTCATATGGAAATCTGGGGCAATGTCTATTTAACTTGGTCATAACAAAATAAAATGAGCTAAGCATGAGCATAAGTAAAGATTGGTGATTATGTGTTTAAATTCTACTCATAATTATATGATAATGGTGATGCAATGGGTTTGTGATTTGTTACTATGAGTTGCTTAGTAGTATAGAGCTTGTTTGATGATTACTCTCACTGACCCCCAACTCATCAATTTGAATCATTTTTCAGGTAAAGAAGATTAATAGCTCATTTTGATTGGCATATAGAAGACATGAAACAAATGTTATCGGTCAAGCCCCACAGCTCTCGCTTCTTGCATTCCACATGAACATGGAATCATGCCATCAACATTTTGGATTTATATGAATATACATGTATATTTACTCGGAGTTGTACAATGACATGTAAATGGATGCAACTAGTAAATCTTAGATGTAAAGTTTAAGTTTTAATATATGTGAAATATGTTGATTTGCAAATTTATTGAATAATGATATGTATGTGATGATAAAAAAAAATTTATAATCAATGTTAACAGGTTCGTTTAACTTACATGTATACCATATGTGATTACTAGACACAAGGATGAATTTTACTGAAATGCATAAGTTATGATGTTTGTAGCACTCCCTTACCCTACTAGCCGTTAATAGTGTAAGGAAGTGCTACCAAACTCATTATTTGAAAACCCATACTCAAATTATTGTATTTTTTTTTAATTTTTAAGTTTGTTATTAGCAGAATATTTATTATTTTTTTTCATTTATTATATTATTTAAATAGGTAACTAGTGATGTAATTATTTTGATTTAAAAGTACTCATTCATTAAACTATAATATTCAGAAATACACTTACAAATAATACCAAATATATTAATTACGAATTCACACTTTTATAAATCCTGCATGCCACAAATTTACAATAAAAAGAAAATATTAAAATTTAAGTATACAATATAATATCCAAAATATACAAAAAAAATAAACTGCTGCAATTTGATCTAAGGTTCCCTTTTTTTTATCGGTCCTAATGCAACAACTATTTCTACTAGTCTGCTACTAGATTAGTGGTACGTATGACAACTATTCAATAATTATTTAAATATCTCTAAAATAAATTTTTTATCAATGACAATAAAATTTCTATGTGTGCCAAAACATTCAAATTAAATAAAAACTACATAAATCATACAAAACTACATATATCAATTATATCATTTCATTCATTAAGCATACTAAATTTCATTAATAATAATAATACAAGAAAATCATTCTAATAATTTATATTTTTTTATTTGATAGTCCACCACATCTAAGATCGGAACTAAATACTGGATACAAGATTTATACTCTTTGGTAGTATACTCGGGCCTTACTTAAGTATTTGATAGTTCAGTATTTAATGCCTACATTGTCAATAATAACTCAACACTTTTTTGGTGTCTACGTAAATTTTAAACTTAGCACTATTTCTTAGTGCCTACATAAATTAAATCTCAGTACTATTTTCTAGTGCCTACATAAATTAAATCTCAGCACTATTTTCTAGTGTCTATATTTCTACCCTTTTATTGTTATAGGACTTAATCATATTTGTTACTTTTATTATTATTTACATCAATTAGGTATGGAATGCTAATATAATTTCTCATAAATACAATAATCTCCATTAAATATATTACATCATCATACTCACTCATTAAATCATTATAAATATAAGAAAAAATCAAACAATATATTTTTCTAGCATTAAATTCAACAATAAACTCATATATACAAGTTGCCATATTTCAGGCAAAATTTATGTCTCATATTACCTTATATTTTTCATCCATTTTTAAATGGAATTTGGACAAGTAATCAACTAACAAAATATAGATATATGTCTTATATTTAATTAACAACTCGAATCACATTAAGCCAAATTTTTTAGCACAAGTTATGAATTTTTCACTCAACTCTATTCATTTCATTCTGCCTAGTATTTTACTAGAAGATTTCCAATTTGAATTTTGAGTCAAATTTACTCCTAAATGTAGGCATATTCAGATTTAATGATCTAAATAAAAATTGAATCCCTATATCTTAAATTTCCAACACAACTAGAAACACTCAAAAATCATTTCCATAACTCAAGTTTTGGCCTTTATGTAGATAATGTTTATAAGACAAATTTTCAACACTTCATTAAATCCTATAATTTCTTATTGTCATGCATCAACAACATATTCAAAACAAATTTTATATTCATGACATCATTTAATCACCAATTCTTCACTGAATCGAAATATCAATAATTATATACACAATTATACATAAATATTACAAAATCAAAAATTAACATTTTTCCATGTTGAATTTAATCCACTTCTCTTCACTCTTCTCTACTTCTTAATTAGCTTTCTCCTTACCCTTACTTTCTCTTTCATTATAGCCCAAAGATTGCTCACCTCCTTGGCCTAACAATAAATTTTGCACTAATTAAGCACTAAATACACTAATCAACCCTTAATCACCATTAACATACTAATAACCCTAAATTACCCACCTTAATGGTAACTAACCCCAAAATGGAAGTAAAACGGAGAAGAAAAGCATGAAGATAAAGAATCTAACCTCACCTTTGTAGATCTTTAAAATGATAAAAAAAAATTTCCCTCTTTCTCTTCTTTTCTTACTTCCTCTTCCTTTGTTTGGCTCACTTTGCTTCACTTTCTTGTTGATCTTGCCTTAATCCATCTTTTTCTATCTAAATATTAGCTTTAATTGAAGAAAAAGAAGAAGAAAGGGGGAGATGATGGTCAAAGCAAGGAGAAGAAATGAGAGAGAAATTTCTTTGTATGCTTAAAACGAGAAAGAAGAAGAAATGAAGATAAAAAGTGAAAATTTTACTTTTATAGTTGGATTAGGTGGGTGGTTTGGATTAATCAGATAATCATATCTCTCATTGGTCTATTAATTTAAATCAATCTTACTTTATTTTAATCCAAAAAATATTCCTTTCCTTAGGTAAAGAATATTCCATTTTATCCAAAAAATATTCCAAAATATTTCATTTTATCGAAAGAATATTCCTTTTCTTAGATAAATAATATTCTATTTTTATTCCTTCTTAAAAATATATGTATAAAAAAATACAGTAAATTCAAAATCCGTTCAGAAAAAAATTATTATTTTCTAAATTTTAACTCAAAACCTAAAATTCTCAATTAATAATATCCAAAATATTTTTCTCATATTTTATTATCACTTTATTTTTTATTTCATATCCAAATTTAGACCCCGATCGATTCAGCATGCTGAATTTCTATCACTCAATATTGTGGCCTAAATGATCGGGCATTACAATTTTTCCCTCTAAAAAAAATTTCATCCTCAAAATTTACCTTTTTAACTGGAGTTGAATAATTTTGGATACTAAGCCTTTATCACCTCTTTATTTTCCAAATTATGATTTTTCTAAAGAACTTTTACCAATGGTACCTTTTTGTTCCATAGCTCGTTCATTTCTTGGGCTAAAATTTCCACTGGCTCTCTTCATAAGTAAGATCTTGTCGTATCTCTATAGATTATACATATATAATATGAAATGGATCCGATCGATATCTTCTCATCATGGACACATGGAAAACATTGTGAATCTTGTCTAACTTTGGTGGTAGAGCTAATCTGTACACCACGAGACCTATGGTTCAAGTAACTCGTATGGTCATATGAATCTAGAACTCAACTTTCCCTTCTTTCCAAATTGGAAAATTCTTTTCCAAGGTGATACTTTTAGGAATACTTTGTCACCAACTATATACTCAATATCCCTCCTTTTCAAATACACGTATTGTAACACCACATCATATGCATTTAAGTATAACCTATCCCTGTATCAACTAATCATACATAGCATACTGGAAAGGTAAAATACCCTGTTAACAATAGTAGTAAAATTTTTTTCATATCCTGTAATATAATTCAATGACTTTGCAAGTCTCATATCCTATAATTTCATTCAAGGACTTACAAGTCTCATATTCTGTAATACCATTTAATGACTTTTCAAGTCAATCTTAAAAACCACAATACGATATATCACATATATTAAAACATATACTTTACATCCAAAGGATTACGGGTTGCTTCCATTTATACATTTCAAAACTAATCTAGAGTGATAATACATATTCAAACATATAAGTCCACAATGCAGATGACATATTTTCATGCTCGTGTGGAATGCAAGGAAAGAGAGTGATGAGGCTCGGTCAATGACCTGTGCTCCATGTCTTTTATACGCTACTCAAAATGAGCTATCACTTTTCTTTACCTGAAAAATGATGCAAATTGATGAGTTGCGGATCAGTGAGAATAACCATCCAATGAGCTCTAAAGTACCAAACAACTCATAGTAATAAATCACAAATCCAATATATACCATGTATTCCATTCCATTCATCAGCAACATATAAGTATCGATAAAGTTGAAACATATAATCATTACTCTTTATGTATGCAAATGCTTTGCTTATTTCATTTTGTTGTGACTAAGTTAAATAGACATTGCCCCGGGTTTCCATGTGAATATTTGCATTTGCATTTGCTAGCTAGCTTGATCATTTTTTTCATTTGCACATTTGTTGGGCCATAGGCCTCTTCTTTTGCTTTGCACATTTGTTGGGCCATAGGCCTCTTCTTTTGCTTTGCACATTTGTTGGGCCATAGGCCTCTTCTTTTGCTTTACAATATCGATTAACTAGTCACAACATCTTTTTAGTCCATATGCATATGCATTTGTATTTAAGCATTCATCAACCATTATATCTTATCACATATAATGTACATATACCACATATATATCTCATATGCCACACATATACCTTGCATATACTATACATATACCATGTATATATATCACATATGTCAAACATATACTTCAAATATACCACAAGTATACCATTTATATGTACCACAATGTCACAAATTATCCATCATTACATTATCAAGGACCAATCATATGAATCACATAGCAAGCAACATTCATTTGCACTAAAGAATTCAATCGATAATTAGACTCACCGTTCTCCTTTGATTCCGACCCCTAACTTATTGTCTATCCGCTCCTTGTGGGTATCCAATATGTTGCGAGCCTAATATGAAAAAATAATCGATTAAATCATGATTAGGGAGACTTAATGTGGCTTAAACAATTTAATATGCATTGTTCATGTCAATAGTTAAGAGTTTTCCTATGAGGCAGTGTGACCTTATGGGACTGTTTAGCCTATAACTTTTTCTATACTTGACCAATTAATCTGATTCTTGTTCCTAAGTACAAATAACATATAATTATAGAACATATTAAAATTTCAGACCAAATGGATCATTTTACAATATTTGGTGGAATTTCTAAGAGTGTTTTGTTTTCTGCCTTTAGGCAGTTTCAGGGTACTCATTTGGGTTCATCATAACTTACAATGTATTAGTCATATTTTAATGAAACTTTACAGACACTTATATGGTTTCATATGGAACATTTTTAATGTTTTAACCTTTTATCAATTATGCCTCTAAGGTCTTCAAATCATAAGAAACATTTCACTGGTCCAGAACAGAATTGGCTTCCGGACCAGAATTACTTATAAAGACCATAACTTAGTCTATATATACCCAATTAAGCTGAAATTAGTACCAATATTTATCTAAGACATATACCTATAAATGTAATGTTTTGAAAATTTACATAATCTAGCTCTAACGAGCTCAAATTATCCAAACAAGTTTCTGTCTCTGCCCAGGGCACTCAGTAGGTAGTTCAGACCATGGAACAGTCATGGTTCCATTCACCATAACTAAATATTTACAAGACCTATGAACCTAAAATTTGGTATAAATATACATAACACATATATCTAAAACTTTTATGTTTTGAGATACTTTAAATAATGGCTTTAACATATTCAAAATCAAATCACACAGTAGCTAACTTGGTTAGGGTTCACACCCTGACCAGTTTTAGTACGAAGAGGATATCTAATTCTATAAACCACATCATGAAACAACTTTTACATATTAATAAATATAAGACATAAAGGAACAACTTTTGTGTTTTACACTTATCCAGAATCAATTTATATGTTCATCAAAATCGGGTTGCAAAACAGTGACTATTAATGAACCTAAGCAACTCAAATCAACCCTAAAGCAATAAGAATTGATTACTTACCAAGGACGAACTTGCAAGGGATCAATTTGGTGCAAAAACTAGGTAAAACAAGGAATATTTGAAGTCTGAAATGGAGGAAAATGAAGGAGAAGTCGGGGCTGAAGTGAGGAGGCAGAAATGGGAAAGATGAAGATAAAGGCAGATTTAGGTTTTTGTCTTTTTATCTTTTTCTCATCTCATTTCTCTTCTCATTTCTCATTTCTCTTCTCTTCTCTTCTATTTATCTTTTGTTTCATTTTCATTTTATTTTATCTATATTATTATTATTATTTACATATATATATAAGTCGACTAATCTACACAATAATACCGCTTAATCTTTTGGCCCGGTTTAACTAAATTAACAATGCAAAATGTTTACTAATCTTAATCTAATCATTTTGCTTACTTTAATTTGGTCACTTATTCAATTCATTTCTAATACTTCATAATCCTCATATAGGTTATAAGTACACATGTGCTACTTGATACAAGTGCCAAATGCTAGGACACGTAGCTAGTGCGTGTCATAAACTTGTTCCTACGAAAATACGTATGAAATGCATTTGTTCAATTGAATTGTATGCAATATGCTTATGTTCAATGAAATGCATGTGGGGGAAGGTCAAGGATGTTACACGTATGATTTATGTCTATATGCAGCGACTTTCAACCTATCTCTTATCACTCTCGCTTTTTCCTTTGTCTACTGCACTAACTTTGAACCTACTAATTTTCTTTCACTAAGCTCAGTCCAACATAGAGGCATTCTACATTTCGTCCCATACAAAGGCTTCATATGGTGCCATACCGATACTGACTTGGTAACTATTATTATAGGCAAATTCTATAAATAAAAGAAGTTTGTCCCAACTGCCTTCAAATTCCATCACAAAACTCCTCAACATATCTTCCAATATATGTACGACCCTCTCTGATTGTCCATCTGTTTGTGGGTAGAAAGTTGTGCTAAAGTTGAGTCAAGTACCTATGGCTTGATGCAAACTTTTTCTAGAATTTTGAAGTGAACGTCGAGTCTCAATCTAAAATGATTGAAACTAGCATACCATGTAAACCGATTATGTCATTAACATAGATCTTTGCCAAAAAGTTAAGTGGATAATCCATCATGATCCGTAAAAAATGAGTTGATTTTGTGAGTCAGTCCACACTACTTATACTGCATCATGCCTCTTTTGTCTCAAAGGCAATCTAGAAACAATATCCATTGTAACTCTTTCCCATTTCCACTATGAAATTGAAATTGACTGCAATAATCCACTTGGTAGTTGATACTCAGCCTTCACTTACTGACAAGTTAAACATCTAGTAGTATATTTTGTGATGTCTCTCTTCATTCTTGGCCACCAGCAATATGCCTTCAAGTCATGATACATTTTGTTTCTCTCCGGGTGCATTGCATAAATAACATTGTGAGTCTCTTTCAAAATATTTTGTTTCAATTCTGGTATGTCTGGCACACATAACCTGTCCTTATGCCTTAAACTCCCATATGCTTCATAGTAAATTCTGGTTTTCCACCTTTTTTCACCATTTCAAAGATTTCCTTCAATTTTGTATCTTGCTTCTAATTGTCCTTTACTTATTGGATTAGTGTGGATTGAATCTGCAATCCTACCAAAATAATATATAAAGTACTTATTGTCTCATTGTTAGTTATTTAATCTTGTTCACTTAATAAATTTGAGTTTTAACTTTTACGTGCCAAAGTTTTTCTTTTCATAGCGTCAGCTACCACATTGGGCTTACCCAATTGATAATAAATAATACAATTGTAGTTTTTGATTAATTCTAGTCATCGCCTCTGTCTCAAATTGAGTACTTTTTGTAAAAGCAAACATTTCAGACTTTTATTGTAACATCACACCTCTTATGCATTTAAGTATAACCTATCCCTGTATCAAATAGTCACATACTGCATACTGAAAAGGCAAAATACCTTGTTAACAATAGTAGTAAAATTTTTTTTCATATCATATCCTGTAAAATCAACTAACGACTTTACAAGTCTTATATCCTGTAAAATTACTAAATGAATTTTCAAGTCAACATTAAAACCACAATACGATATATCACATATATCAAAATATAAACTTTACACATAAGTATTTCCGAGTTGATTTCATTTATACATATTTAGACTCATTCCAAAATGACTATACATATTCAAGCATATAAGTCCAAAATACAGATGACATGTTTTTATGCTTGTGTGGAATGCAAGGAGAGAGAGTGATGAGGCTCGGCCAATGACCTGTGCTCCATGTCTTCTATACACTACTCAAAATGAGCTATCACTTTTCTTTACCTGAAAAATGACGCAAATTGATGAGTTGCGGCTCAGTGAGAATAATCATCCAATGAGCTCTAAAGTACCAAACAACTCATAGTCATAAATCACAATTCCAATATATACCATGTATTCCATTCCATTCATCAGACAATAACATATAAATATAGATAAAATCAAGTACTCAATAATTGTTATTTACTTATGCTTTGCTTGTACATTTTATTTTGTTGTGACCAGATTAAACGAACATTGCCCCGGGTTTCCATGTGAACATTTGCATTTGCATTTGCTAGCTAGCTTGATCATTTGTTTCATTTGCACATTTGTTGGGCCATAGGCCTCTTCTTTTGCTTTGCACATTTGTTGGGCCATAGGCCTCTTCTTTTGCTTTGCAATGTCGATTAACTAGTCACAACGCCTTTTTAGCCCATATGCATATGCACTTGTATTTAAGCATTCATCAACCATTGCATCTTTATCATATACAACATACATATATTCCCTATATACCTCATATGTCAAGCATACACCTTGTATATACTATACATGTACCATGTATATATATCACATTTGTCAAACATATACCTCAAATATACCACAAGTATACCATTTATATGTACCAAAATGTCACAAATTATCCATCATTACATTATCAAGGACCAATCATGACAATCACATGAATCACATAGCAAACAACATTCATTTGCACTAAAGAATTCAATCGATAATTAGACTCACCGTTCTCCTTTGATTCCGACCCCTAACTTATTGTCTATCTGCTCCTTGTGGGTCTCCAATATGTTGCGAGCCTAATATGAAAACATAATGGATTAACTCATAATTAGAGATACTTAATGTGGCTTAAACAAATTAATATGCATTGTTCATGTCAATAGTTAAGATTTTTCCTATGAGGCAGTGTGACCTTATGGGACTGTTTAGCCTATAACTTTTTTTATAATTGACCAATTAATCTGATTCTTGTTCCTAATTACAAATAACATATAATTAGAGAACATATTAAAATTTCAGACCAATTGGATCATTTTACAATATTTGGTGAAATTTATAAGAGTGTTCTGTTTTCTGCCTTTAGGCAGTTTCAGGGTACTCATTTGGGTTCATCATAACTTACACTCTATAAGTCCTATTTCAATGAAACTTTACAGACACTTATATGGGTTCATATGGAACATGTTTCATGTTTACAACTTGTACCAATTATGTCTCTAAGGTCTTCTAATTATACCAAACATATTACTGTTCCAGAATAGAATTGGCTTCCGGACCAGTATGACTTCAAAAGGCCATAACTTAGTCTATAGATAACCAATTAAGATCAAATTAGTACCATAATTTAGATAAGACATATACCTATAACTTTTATGTTTTTATAAATTACATAATCTAGCTCTAACAAGCTCAAATTAGCCAACCAATGTACTGGAGCTGCCCAGTGCACTCAGTAGGCAGTTCAAACCATGGAACAGTCATGGTTCCATTCACCATAACTCACCATTTACAAGCCCTATGAACCTGAAATTTGGTATACAGATACAAAACACATATATCTACAACTTTTATGTTTTGAGAGACGTCAAATAAGGGCTTTAACATATTCTAAATCAGACCACACAGTAGCTAACTTGGTTAGGGTTTACACCCTGACCAGTTTCAGTACGAAGAGCATATATAATTCTATAAACCAAATCACGAAACACCGTTTACATATTCATAAATATAAGACATAAAGGAACAACGTTTGTGTTTTATACTTGTCCAGAATCAATTTAGATGTGCATCAAAATCGGGTTGCAAAACAGTGCCTATTAATGAACCTAAGCAACTCAAATCAACCCTAAAGCAATAAGAATTGATTACTTACCAAGGACGAACTTGCAAGGGATCAATTTGGTGCAAAAACTAGGTAAAACAAGGAATATTTGAAGTCTGAAATGGAGGAAAATGAAGGAGAAGTCGGGGCTGAAGTGAGGAGGCAGAAATGGGAAAGATGAAGATAAAGGCAGATTTATGTTTTTGTCTTTTTATCTTTTTCTCATCTCATTTCTCATCTCATTTCTCATTTCTCATTTCTCTTCTCTTTTCTCTTCTCTTCTCTTCTATTTCTCTTTTGTTTCATTTTCATTTTATTTTATCTATATTATTATTATTATTTACATATATATATAATTCGACTAATCTACACAATAATACCGCTTAATCTTTTGGCCCGGTTTAACTAAATTAACAATGCAAAATGTTTACTAATCTTAATCTAATCATTTTGCTTACTTTAATTTGGTCACTTATTCAATTCATTTCTAATACTTCATAATCCTCATATAGGTTATAAGTACACATGTGCTACTCGATACAAGTGCCAAATGCTAGGACACGTAGCTAGTGCGTGTGATAAACTTGTTCCTACGAAAATACGTATGAAATGCATTTGTTCAATTGAATTGTATGCAAGATGCTTATGTTCAATGAAATGCATGTGGGGGAAGGTCAAGGATGTTACATTTATGGTCTATATAGATATCATATTGCTCACCATACAGGTAGTGTCGCCATATTTTCAATGCAAACACAATGGCTGCTAGTTCCAGATCATGTGTCAGATAATTTCTCTTATGAGGCTTCAGTTGTCTGGAAGCATACGCAATCACCTTTCCTTCTTGCATTAACACACAACCCAAACCATTAAGGGAAGCATCACTATACACCACATAATCCTTTCCTGCAATAGGTTGTGTCAATACTGGTGCATCTGTCAACATTTTCTTCAACTTATTAAAACTAGTCTAGCACTGGTCTCTCCACTCAAATCTAGTTTCCTTTCTAAGTAATTTCATCAGTACTGAGCCTATTATTGAAAATTCTTTCACAAACCTTTGGTAATAACCAACAAAACTAAGAAAACTTGTCACCTCTATCACATTCTGAGGTGGTTTCTAGTTGAGGATTTCCTCTACCTTGCTGGAGTCAACTCTAATCCCTTCAATTGAGATAATATGCCCTAGAAAGGCCACTTCATCCAACCAGAATGCATATTTCGACAACTTCGTATGTAATTGATTCTCTCTCAAGGTATGGAAGACCATACAAAGATGTTGATCATGCTCTTCTCTACTTCTAAAGTACACTAAGATATCGTCTATGAACACCACTATGAAGTGCTCTAAATAAGGCCTAAAGATTCTATTCGTTAGATCCATCAATGCTGTTGGGAAATTCGTCAGGCCAAAAGGCATTACTATGAACTTGTAATGACCATACCGAGTCCTAAATGTTGTTTTTGAAATGTTTGATTCTCTAATCCTCAATTGGTAATAACCTGATCTACGGTCAATTTTAGAAAATACTCTTGCTCCTTTCAACTAATCAAACAAGTCATTTATTCCTAGCAATAGATATTTGTTTTTAATTGTCATTTTGCTCAATTGACGATAATCAATGCACAAATGTAAGGTGTCATCCTTCTTTTTCACAAATAGAACTGGAGCACCACAAGGTGAGACACTGGGTCTGATAAACCCTTTTTTTAACAACTCTTGTAACTCCACTTTTAATTCCTTTAGTTTTGCAGGTGCCATTTTGTAGGGAGTGATCAATATTGGGGTTATGCATGGAAAAATATCTATGGCAAACTCTATCTCCCTGACAGGTGGTAACCCTGGCAAGTCCTCAAGGAAGATATCTAGATATTCACATACTATAGGAATCTCCCTGGGATCTAGACTATCTTGGTATCTACAATATGTGCCAAAAACGCTTTACATCCCTTTTTGATAAGCTTACATGCCTTTGTAACAAAAATGACATTAGTCAAGTATGGTCAATTCTCGCCAAAGACAATCACGTTATCTTGCCCTGAATTCTTGAAAGTCACTCTCCTATATTGACAATCCACCACCGCCTTATACTGAGTTAAACAATCCATCCCCGAGATTGCATCAAACTCACGAAATAGCAACTCTATTAGGTCAACTGGGAATTCTACAATCTGAGCTATGACTGGTCTATTTTTATAGAGTTGACTAACTTTCACTCCATGACCCAAAGGATTTGTCACTAATATATCATAATCTAATTCCTCTGCTACCATGTTACCTTGACTAGGTGGTGACATGCAACCATATCTACCTATAAACCAGAAGAAGAGGCCCATATCAGATCATTGTAGCATTTTATGCATATGCATAAGCCACACTTTCTATTCTACACCCACTGATGCATGCACGAGAACCATAAATGAAGGATATGAAAGATAGTCTTTTGTCAATGGAGTGGAGCAATCTTATATCATTGAAATAGACCAAAACGAAGTTCAAAATCCTATTCATATGATCCAAATCAATGTAGGGCGTATTCCAAGTCATTAGAGGCAACATTTGAGCTTTAAAAGCAATATTGGATCTAAAATCCACAATCAAGCTTATGGGCCAATACTACACAAAGGGAAGCCTAAAGAGAAGATCAAGGGAGTCTTTCATGAAGATTGAATTCCAAAGGGCTAAACAAGGCAAAGTCCATAAACCTTGAAGATTACAAGTCATGTGCAACTTATGTGCAAATCATGTGCTAGGAGTCCTATGCGAAACATATGCAAGACATGTGCCATCCGTGTGCCTACTTATGGGATTTGGGTTTAACTTATAATTGGGCTTAATAATGTAAATGGACTACCTGTTATCTATTTATAGTTTAAATAAGGAGAATGACAACATATGGGCCAAAGGATATGAAGCCCAGCCCACTTGTCTTATTTTAGAAGGATTTAAATAGTGTCCTAATTCAAGTAGGACTCTAAATTTTTAGAAGGATTTAATTAGTGTCCTAATTCAAGTAGGACTCTACATTTTTAGAATTTGAGTTAGAATATGACTATACTTTTAGGAGTTGAGTTAGAATAGGATTTAGTTGTCCTTTACCATAAAGGATTCAAAGAATTAGGGCTATAAATATTCATTTATGCTTATTTTACAAGGCATGAATGAATCAATGGATGAATGAATGAATAAAAATGAATTTGAGTGTTTTTCTTTAAAGTGAGGCATATTTGCATTTCTTTATTAATTTTACGAATTAGTTACTTATTAAGTGATATTTCTTATGGCATGACAATTCTTAATAAACCATATAATCTTGGTTCTTTGCTACATTGGTTAGCTCTATGTCAGATTCAATCTATGATCACCATAGCTTAAGGTTTATTTACCTTGTCTTGTTGAGGGGTTTCAAGGCACGGTCTTTGGGGTTCTGCATCACTCTTCACCCCCAAAACAACAAGGAATTGGTAACAAAGAGTATGAAGAGAGAATTGGATTCACGCCACAATTAGTTACCAACATGATAAGTGAAAGCAATCCTTGGTATATCAATGGAGATCACACCTCCCACTTGAAGAACACTCAATTTTTGATTTTAATCACCAATTTGATTGTCTTACATGCATAAGGAGGTATTTATACGTCTACAAACCAAAACCTAGGTGCAAAACGAAGAAAAGATCAATCTGACCCTAATGACTTAAGGACAAACGAATGAGCTTAATTTTATAAGGCCCACACACCTAAGACAAGTTAAAATAAGGCTGATCATGTGTCTTTAAATGAAATCACATTCCAATAATTAAATTAAAACATCCCACTAAATTTAATCTTAGGCCCAACCATGAAATAACATAAGTCCACCTTAACATAGCATATTGCACATGACTTGAAGCTTGTAATGTAGACTTCTTCTCTAGCCCATTAGGCTAGTTGTCTTCACCATCACATGCCCCAATGAGTGTCACAAGCTTTAGATCACCAACCGATTCCATCTCTTCAAGCCTGATCCAAGCCTCTTCCTTGATATCTCTTGTCACAAAGCTTTGAATATACATTTGCAAGACTGCTTTGAGCTTGTTTCTACTTGATCTTATGATTGGACCAGGTGGCATCACTAATCCATCTCCTCCATGGCATGTAAGATCATTTCTGTTGTCTCAACTCGCATCACACACACATCAACAATTATCAATTATAATTTAAAAGGAGGGGAGAATTGTAACATCCTCGACCTTCCCCACATGCATATCCACATGTATTTCATTTGAACATATGCATCTTCCATATAATCCAATTGAACACGTGCATTTCATACATATTTTCTTAGAAACAAGTTCATGGCATGCACTAGCTACGTGTCCTAGTATTTGGCAATTGTATCGAGTTGCACGTGTATACATATAACCTAAATGAAGACAACAAAATATTAGAAATAAATTGAATAAGGAGACTAAATTAAAGTAAGCAAAATGACTAGATTAAGATTAGTAAATATTTACATTGTTAATTTAGTTAAATCGGGCTAAATGATTAAGTTGTAGTATTGTGTGAATTAGTGGAATTATAAATATATGTAAATAATAATAATAATAATAATAATAATAATAATAATATAAACAAAATAAAATGAAAATGAAACAAAAGGAAAATAAAAGAAAAGAGAAGAGAAAAGAGAAGAGATGAAGAGAAAAAGATAAAAAGACAAAAACAAAAAGGTTGGCTTTATCTTCCTCCCCCATTTCTACCTCCTTACTCCAGCCTCGTCTTCTTCTTCATCTTCCCCTATTTCAGACTTCAATTCTTCCTTATTTCACCTAGTTTTTGCACCAAATTCATCCCTTGCAAGTTCGTTTTTGGTAAGTAATCAATTCTTATTGTTATAGGGTTGATTTGAGTTGCTAAGGTTCATTAATAGACACTGACTTGCACCCCGATTTTAATACATATAGAAATTGATTCTGGAAAAGTTTAAAGCATGAAAGTTGTTCCTTTATGTCTTAGATTTATGGATATGTAAACATATTTGCATGATTTTGTGTATAGGAAGAGAAATCCTCTCTCTATTGGGTGTGAACCCTAGCCAAGTTAGCTACTGTGTTCTTTGGTTTGAATATGTTAAATCCATTATTTGAAGTATCTCAAGGTATAAAAGTTGTAGATATATGTGTTATGTATCTGTATATCAAATTTAAGATTCATATGTCTTGTGAATTTTGAGTTATGGTGAATGGAACCATGACTGTTTCATGGTTTGAACTGCCTGCTTAGTGCCTTAGGCAGATCTAGTAACTTGTTTGGATAATTTGAGCTCCTTAGAAATCTATTCTGTAAATTTTTAAAACATGAAATTATCTGAAATTTTGGACTAATTTCAGCTTAATATGTTATGTATAGACTAAGTTATGGCCTTTTTAAGTCATATTGGTCCCGAAGCCAACTTTGTTATGGACCAGTGAAATGTTTCCTATAATTTGAAGACCTTAGAGATATAATTGATAAAAGTTGTAAACATTACAAATGTTTAATTTGAACCCAGATAGGTTTCTGTAATGTTTCATTAAAATATGACTTATATATTATAAGTTATGATAAACCAAATTTGGTACCCTGAAACTGCCAAAGGGCAGAAAACAGAACACAATTAGAAATTCTACCAAAAATTGTACAATGATCCAATTAGTTTGAAAGTTTAATATGTTTCATAATTATATGTTAATTTGAATTAGGAACAAGAATTAGATTAATTGGTCAAGTATAGAAAAAGTTATAGGCTAAACAGTCTCATAAGGTCACACTGCCTCATAGGAAAAATCTTAGCTATTGATATGAGCAGTGCATATTAATTTGTTTAAGCCTATGAAGTCTCCCTAATCATGAGTTAATAGATTATATTTTCATATTAGGCTCACAAAATATTGGAGACTTACAAGGAGTGGATAGACAATAAGTTAGGGGTGGGAATCAAAGGAGAAAAGTGAGTCTAATTATCGATTGAATTCTTTAGTGCATATGAATGTTGCTTGCTATGTGATTCATATGATTGTCATGATTTGCCCCTGATAATGTGATGATGGATAATTTGTGACATTGTGGTACACATAAGTGGTATACTTGTGATATATTTGAGGTATATGTTTGATATATGTGATATATATACATGGTATATGTATAGCATATGCAAGGTATATGCATGGAATATGAGGCATATATGCGGTATATGTATGTTATATGTGATACAATGGTTGATGAATGCTTAAGTACAAGTGCATATGCATATGGACTTAAAAGGCATTGTGGCTAGTTAATCGATATTGTAAAGCAAAAGAAGAGGCCTATGACCCAACAAATGTGCAAATGAAACAAATGATCAAGCTAGCTAGCAAATGCAAATGTTCACATGGAAACCCGGGGCAATGTCTGTTTAACTTGGTCACAAAAAAATAAAATAAGCAAAGCATTTGCATACGTAAAGAGTGATGATTATATGTTTCAACTTTATTGATATTTATATGATTCAGATGAATGAAATGGAATACATGGTATGTGTTGGATATGTGATGTATTATTATGAGTTGTTTGGTACTTTAGAGCTCATTGGATGATTATTCTCACTGAGCCGCAACTCATCAATTTGCATTATTTTTCAGGTAAAGAAAAGTAATAGCTCATTTTGAGTAGCGTATAAAAGTCATGGAGCACAGATCACTGACCGAGCCTCATCACTCTCTCTCCTTGCATTCCACACGAGCATGAAAATATGTCATATGTACTTTGTGTTTACATATTTGAGTATGTATAGTCACTTTGGAATAGGTTTTAAAAATGTATAAAGGAAAACAACTCATAAATACTTATGTGCAAAGTTTATATTTTAATATATGCGATATATCGTATTGTGGCGAAAGCCTCAAAGTTGACTTGCAAAGTCATTAAATGATATTACAGGATATGATAAAAAAAATTTAATATCACTATTAACAGGATATTGTCTTTCCAACATGCTATGTGTGATTATTTGATACAAAGATAGGTTATACTTAAATACATAAGATGTGGTGTTACACAACATATCTCACATATATTAAAATTTAAACTTTACAACTAAAATTTACTAGTTGCATCCATTTACATGTCATTATACAACTTTGAGCAAATATACATGTATATTCATATAAATCCAAAATGTAAATGACATGACACTATGTCCTTGTGGAATGCAAGGAGAGAGAGTGATGAGGCTTGGTCAGTGACTTGTGCTCCATGTCTTTTATACGCTACTCAAAATGAGCTATTACTTTTCTTTACCTGAAAAATGATGCAAATTGATGAATTGTTGCTCAGTGAGAGTAATCATCAAACAAGTTCTAAAATACCAAACAACTCAAAGTAACAAATCACAAATCCAATGCATACCACATATTCTATTTCATTCATCTGAATCATATAAATATCAATAAAGTTGAAACATATAATCATTACTCTTTACGTATGCGCATGTTTTGCTTATTTCATTTTGTTGTGACCAAGTTTAATAGACATTGCCCTAGGTTTCCATGTGAACATTTGCATTTGCTAGCTAGCTTGATCATTTGTTTCATTTGCACATTTGTTGGCCATAGACCTCTTCTTTTGCTTTACAATATCAATTAACTAGTCACAACACCTTTTTAGTCCATATGCATATGCATTTGTAACTAAGCATTTATCAACCATTGTATCTTTATCACATATATCACATATATACCACACATGTCACAAGTTATCCATCATTTCATTATCAAGATCAAATCATGAAAATCATATAAATACATAACCATAAATCATCTCACATATCACATAGTAAGCAATATTCATATGCACTAAAGAAATCTTTTGATAACTATACTCACCTTTCTCCTTTAATTCCGACCCTTAACTTATTGTCTATTCTCTCCTTGTGGGTCTCCAATATGTTGTGAGCCTAATATAGAAATATAATTGATTAATTTATGACTAAAGAAACTTAATGTGGCTTTAAACAAATTAATGTGCATAGTTCATCTACATAGTTAGGGTTTTTCTTATGGGGCAGTGTAACCTTATGGGACTTATGAGCCAAGAACTTTTTCAAACATTGTCCAATTTATGTGATTCTTATTTATAATTAGAATTAACATATAATATAGCATACTCAAATTTCAGAGAAATTATACAATATTTGGTGGAATTTCCAATTGTGTTCTGTTTTCTGCCCTTTGGTAGTTTTACGGTGCCAATTTTAGTCCTTCGTATCTTATAGTATATATGATAATGAAACTTGGCAGAAACTTAGTTTCAAATTGAACATTTTTTATGTTTTTAAATTTTATTAATTATGTCTCTAAGGTCCTCAAATTATAAGAACCATTCCACTGGTCCATAACAGAGTTGACTTTTGAACCAGTATGATTTTTGAAAGCCCTATCTCACTTTATACATAACATATTAAGGTGATATTTATACAAAAATTTAACAAAGGCATAAACCTATAACTTTAGTGTTTTGATAAATTAAAGATTCTATTTATAAGGAGTTTAAAATTGCCAAATAATCTTCTAGACCTATCCAGGGCACTAAGCAGACAGTTAAACTATGGAATAGTCATAGTTGAATTCAACAAAACTCAACATACACAAGACATATGAATCTTAAATTTGGTATGAATATAGATAACATTTGAATATACAACTTTCATGTTTGGAGCTTCCTAAAATACAGACTTTATCATGTTCAAAACTAACGTACACAGTAGCTAACTTAGCTAGGATTCACACCCTGTTCCAATAATATGTCAATATATTTTCATATACACTAAATCTTGAAAACATATTTATATATCCCTAAATACTAGACATAAAAGAACAACTTTCATGTTTTTAAATTTTTCATAATCAATTTCTATTGGTATCAAAATTGGGGTGCAAAACACTATTGCAACTCAACCCTAACAGTTCAAACCAACATTAAAACAATGGAAAGAAGATTACTTACCAAGAATAAACTTGCAAGGGATCAATTTTCTGCAAAGCTCAAGTGAAATAAGGAAGAAAATAAGGCTGAAATGGTGGAAGAACAAGAAGAAACAAAATTGGAGTGAGGGAGGCAGAATGGTAAGGAGGAAGATAAGGTCCACCTCCCACCTCCTCACTTTTGTCATCTTCTCTCTTTTGTTTTTTTCCTTTCTTTTCTTTTTTTTTTGTTTTGTTTCTTTTCATTTTTCTTCATTAATTTAATCTAATAATTTTATTCACATAAATTTCAATTTCATGTCATCGCCAACTAAATTATAAAATGGACACGTGCAATTCAACACTATTGCAAAATACTCAGACACGTAATTAGTGTGTGTCATAAATTTGTCCCTATAAAAATACATATAAAATGCACATGTTCAAGTGAAATTTATGCAAATGCATATGTCAAAATGAAATGCATATAAAAATGCATATGTGGGAAGTTGACAATGTTTCAATTCTCCCCTCCTTTTAAAAATTTCTTCCTTGAAATTTAATAGCTAGAAATAGGTGTGGATATTACCTTTTCATATTTTCTTCTGTTTTCTATGTTGCATCTTTTAGTAAATGGTTATGCCACAACACCTTAACTAAAGTTATACCTTGGTTTCTTAGCTGTTTAGTCTTGTATCCGATGATTTCCACTGGTTCCTCAACATAACTCATATCATCTGCGACTACATTGGCTTTTCCTGGATGATATTCAATTTTACAGTCATAATCCTTCAATAGCTCTAACCAACGCCTTTGTCCCATATTTAACTATTTCTGTGTCAGCAAGCAACCCAAACTTTTATGGTCATTAAAGATCTGAAATGTCTCACCATATAGATAATGCCTCCAAATCTTCAACGCAAATAGAACTGCGGGCAATTATAAATGATGATGAGATCTCATGTGGCCTCAATTGTCTGGATGCATAAGTTATCACCATGTCATGCTGCATCAATACACATCCCAAGCCTAGCTGAGAAGCATCACTATATACTATAAATCCACCTGTACCTATAGGAATAGCTAAAACACTAGTGCTGAGGTTAACCTCTATTTTAGCTCCTCAAAACTCCTTTGGCATTCTAAAGCCCATTTGAAAAGCATATTATTTCTAAGTAATTTAGTCAAATGGCTAGCAATTAAGGAGAATCCATCAACAAATCTATGATAGTATCCGACTAAACCCAGAAAACTACACACTTCTGAAATATTTTAGGAGCTTTCCAATTTACCATGACCTCTATTTTTTTTTGGGTCTACCTCTATGCCCTTGCCCAATATACCACATGTCCAAGAAAAACCAAATGATCTAACCAGAACTCACATTTGCTTAGTTTGGTGCATAATTGTTTCTCCCTCAAAGTTTGCAACACAATTCTTAAATATTGTTCATGTTCTCCCCTATTCTGTGAGTACACCAGATATAATTGAATTACTTTATTCATTAATATTATAAATGCAGCTGGAGCATTAGTAAACCCAAATGACATTACTAAAAATTCATAATGTCCATACCTAGTTCGAAAGGCAGTCTTTGGAACATCTGCTTTTGCTACCTTCAGCTGGTAATAGCCTGATTTTAAATCAATCTTGGAAAATATTTGGGCTCCTTGCAACTAGTCAAACAATCATCTCTTCTAGGCAACGAATATTTGTTCTTGACTGTCATTTTGGTATGTTGCCTGTAATCAATGCACAATCTCATTGTTCTATCTTTCTTTTTAACAAATAATACTGGAGCTCCCCATAGTGATACAATAGGTTTGATATACCTTTTATCAAGCAACTCTTGTAATTGGGCTTTCAGTTCTTTCAACTCAATTGCAGTCATTTTGTAGGGTGATATTAATATTGGTGTTGTTCCTGGTACTAGTTTAATAGTGAATTCTATCTCGCTTTCTGATGGTAACATGCTCTTTTGAACTTTCTACATTCACCTGTATGTTGTCTACCACAATGAGTACATGTAGGCCTCTATTCAATTTATTGGCTCTGCCCTCTTCCTGTGTAAAAAGAAGTCATAACATGACCTTTAGAGCTTGAATATCAACCTCTGTAACCATACTATGCTGGCATATATCTACCTCTCTTTCCTAGCCTTCTTCCAGACTCTCTAGAAAACTCAAGTGTTGCCTTTTTAATTTATTGTTCTCCAGCATATTTCATTAACCTTTCAGCTCTAATTGCAGCAGCTTTGAGTCTAGTATAGCTATCGAGATTAGTAGTTGTGATTTTATTTCTGATCACATATTTGAGGCCCTCCTCACTCTTTCTGCATTTGTCTCTTTCAGTAGAGACCATGAAAGTGGCATAGTTGACCTGCACCTCATAATTAGCAACATACATGCTCTCCTATTTTAGACTTAGGAATTGTTTTCTCTTCTCATCTTTATATGCTTCAGGCAAGTAATTATTTTGGAATTCCTAGAGGAAATCATTCCACGTCAGGATTGGTGGTTGTACATTACTATATGGGATTGTCTCTCACCATTCATAAGCATTGCCCTGAAGCAAGGATACTGCATAATCAAATTTCTCATCTGGGGTACATCTCATCATATTTAGTATCCATTGTGTCCTTTTCTGTCATCTCTCACTTCTCATGGGTCTGTTGTGCCATTGAAATCAATTGCACCTTGTTTTCTCAACTTGTCATAACGTCTTTCCCTATATATTTTAGGCCCTTGTACTTTCTATTTGGGGTTTTCATAGGGTACTTTTGCATGTGATGATTTTGATGCATGTGCTAGAACCCTAGCTCCTAGTGTTGATTGGTCTCTATGTAAATGAGGTAATGCCTCATGAGAATGCATTTTGGCCGGCCTCTCCCTCCTTGGTGAATAATGTCTTATTATGGCCCTAAAATATATAGAATTATGTCACTGCATAATGTTCAACACATAGGATGCATATGTTATCATGATTTTATGCAAATGCATGTTCCCATGTAACCTATCCCTGCTCTGATACCAAAAATGTAACATATTATCTTATGCATTTTAGAAAAACCTATCAATATGTCTAGCACTCACATATGACATATACGTAAGTTAAATGAACCAATTAACATTGATAGTAATTTTTTTATCATCATATCCATATTATTATTCAATAAATCTGCAAATTAACTTATTTCACATTTATTAAAATTTAAACTTTACATCTAAGATTTTCTAGTTGCATCCATTTTCATATCATTATACAACTCTGAGCAAATATACATGTATATTTATATAAATCCAAAATGTTAATGACTCATGCTCATGTCAAATGCAAGGAGAGAGAGTGTGATAAGGCTCAGTCGGTGACCTATGTTCCATGTCTTCTATGTCACTCAAAATAAGCTATCACTTTCTATTACCTAAAAATGATGCAAATTGATGAGTTGCAGCTCAGTGAGAGTATTCATCAAACAAGCTCTAAAGTACCAAGCAACTCATAGTAACAAATCACAAATCCAACGCATACCACGTATTCCATTTCATTCATCACTATCATATAGTTACCAGTAAAATTAAAGCATATAATCATTACTCTTTACGTATGCACATGCTTTGCTATTTTATTTTATTGTGACCAAGTTAAATAGACATTACCCCGGATTTTCATGTGAACATTTGCATTTGCTAGCTAGCTTGATCATTTGTTTCATTTGGATATTTGTTGGGACATAGGCCTATTCTTTTGCTTTACAATATCGATTAACTAGTCACAACTCCTTGTTAGTCCGTATGCATATGCATTTGTAATTAAGCATTTATCAACCATTGTATCTTTATCACATATACCATACATATATCACATATATACCACATGTCACAAATTATCCATCATCGCATTATCAAGATCAAATCATGACAATCATATTAACACATAACTATAAATAATCTCACATATCACATAGTAAGCAGCATTCATATGCATTAAAGAAATTATTTTATAACTATACTCACCGTTCTCATTTGATTCCGACCCTTAACTTATTGTCTATCCCCTCCTTATGGGTCTCTAATATGTTGTGAGCCTAATATGGCAATATAATTGATTAATTTATGACTAAAGAAACTTAATGTGGCTTAAACAAATTAATATGCATAATTCATATACATAGTTAGGGTTTTTCCTATGGGGCAATGTAACCTTATGGGACTCATTAGCCAATAACTTTTTCTAAAATTTTCCAATTTATGTGATTCTTATTCCTAATTAAAATTAACATATAATTTTATAACATACTCAAATTTCAGAGAAATTGGAGCATTGTAAAAGTTTTGGTAGAATTTCCAATTGTATTATGTTTTCTGCACTTTGGCAATTTTAGGGTACGAAATTTGGTCCTTCATGTTTTAAAATTTTCCATTATCAGTTTCTATTGGTATCAAAATCGGGATACAAAACACTGCTACAACTCAACCCTAATAGTTCAAATCAACAAACAATGGAGAGAATATTACTTACCAAGAATAAACTTCCAAGGGATCAATTTGCTGCAAACTCAAGTGAAATAAGGAATACAATAAGGCTAAAATGGTGGAAGAAGAATAAGAAATGGAATTGGAGTGAGGGAGGCAGAATGGTGAGGAGGAAGATAAGGTCCACCTCCCACCTCCTCGCTTTTGTAATCTTCTCTCTTTTTTTTTCCTTCCTTTTCTTTTTTTTTTTGTTTTGTTTCTTTTCATTTTTCTTCATTAATTTGATCTAATAATTTTATTAACATAAATTTCAATTTCATATCATCCTCAACTAAATTATAAAATAGACACGTGCAATTCAACACAATTACAAAATACTTAGACACGTAGCTAGTGTGTCATGAACTTGTCCCTATAAAAATACATATAAAATGCACGTGTTCAAGTGAAATATATGCAAATGCATATGTCCAAATGAAATGCATGTAAAAATGCATATGTGGGAAGTCGAGGATGTTACAAATTCTGACCCTTAACTTATTGTTTATCCTGTCCTTATGGGTCTCCAATTTTTTGTGAGCCTAATATGGAAAATTGATTAACTCAAGAAAGAAAGACAAAGAATCTTCGGACAAGATGCGTGCTAGGATTGATAGGTGGGGGCATGAAGAGAAAGATAATGAAATGAAGAATCCTTATCCAAGAAGGTGTGAAAATTCAAAAATCAAATCTTCATTATGAATTTGATTTTGTTCCTAATTGTAAAATGGTGGATGATGGTGAGAATCAAATTCATGAGGATATTAATGATGCTCATACTGGTGAAGTTGAAATTGTAGGTGAGAGTATTGATTCTATTTCACTAGAAGTTAATGGTGTTAGTGTTATTGAGAGCATTGCAATTGAAAGTAAAAATATCATTCGAGATGAATTTGTAGCTAATGATAGTGAATCCATGGAGGTAAGTAATGAACATGAATTGGATGAGCTTGAGGGAGTAAAAGAAAGTGAGATTGAGATGAAAGAAAGAGTTGTTTATGGAGAAGCTAATGAGAGAATTGAGAGAGATGAGGTTTTGAGGGATGAAAGTGATAGTAATGAACAAAGAGGGAAAATAGTGAATTTGTGTGAAAAAGAGAAAGAGGTGAAAAGTGAATTTTTTACTAACAATTTTAATTATCCTATACTTCGTGTCATGCATTTTTCTTTGGATGTAAGTAAAGATTCGAGGACGAATCTTCTTGAGGAAAGGGGGAATGATGTATGCACGGGAACCATGCATGGAAGGCAAGAAAGACAATCTTTTATCAATGGAGTGGAGCAATCTTATATCATTGAAATGAGTTTAAAAGGAGTTCAAAAGCCCATTCATATGATCAAAATGCTTATGGGGCGTGTTCCAAACCATATGAGGCAGAAATGGATCTTTGAGAGCAACAATGGGCCTAAAATTCACAATCAAGCTTATGGGCCAATACTACATAAAGGGAAGCCTAAAGTGAAGATCAAAGGAGTCTTTCATGAAGATTAAATTCAAATGGACTAAACAAGACACAGTCCATAAACCTTGAAGATTACAAGTCATGTGCAAATCATGTGCTACGAGTCAGGTGCCAAACCTGTGCCATTCATGTACACATCATATGCAACCATGTGCCTACTTATGTGATTTGGGGCTTAACTTGTAATTGGGCTTAATTATGTATGTGGGCTGCCTAATTTAAATTACCTTAGGTTTTAATTAGTGATAGACATGTGGGCCAAAGAAATAAAGCCCAACCCACCACTTGTCTTATTTTAAAAGGATTTAATTAGTGTCCTAATTCAAGTAGGAATCTAGTTTTTAGAATATGAGTTAGAATATGATTGTACTTTTAGGAGTTGAGTTAGAATAGGATTTAGTTATCCTTTACCATAAAGGATTTAAAGACTTAGGGCTATAAATACTCATCTAAGCTTCTTGTACAAGACATGAATGAATAAAAACGAATTTGAGTGTTTTTCTTTAAAGTGAGGCAGATTTGCATCTCTTTATTACTTTTAGGAATTAGTTACTTTATCAAGTGATATTGCTTGTGGCGTGGCTATTCTTAATAAACCATATTACATTGGTTAGCTTTGGGTTGGATTCAATCTATGATCACCATAGCTTAAGGTTTGTATACCTTGTCTTGTTGAGGGGTTTCAAGGCACAGTCTTTGGGGTTCTGCATCACTAATCATGAGTTAATCTATTATATTTTCATATTAGGCTCACAACATATTGGAGACCCACAAGGAGCGGATAGACAATAAGTTAGGGATCAGAATTAAAGGAGAAAGGTGAGTCTAATTATCAATTGAATTCTTTTGTGCATATGAATGTTGCTTGCTATGTGATTCATATGATTGTCATGGTTTGCCCATGATAATATGATGATGGATAATTTGTGACATTTGTGGAACACATAAGTGGTATAGTTGTGGTATATGTTTGACATATGTGATATATATACATGGTATATGTATAGTATATGTGAGGTATATGCGTGGCATATGAGGCATATATGTAGTATATGTATGTTATATGTGACAAGATGCAATGGTTGATGAATGCTTAAGTACAAGTGCATATGCATATGGACTTAAAAGGCGTTGGGACTAGTTAATCGATGTTGCAAAGCAAAAGAAGAGGCATATGGCCCAACAAATGTGCAAATGAAACAAATGATCAAGCTAGCTAGCAAATGCAAATGTTCACATGGAAACCCTTGGCAATGTTTGTTTAACTTGGTCACAACAAAATGAAATAAGCATAGCATTTGCATACGTAAAGAGTAATGATTATATGTTTCAACTTTATTGGTACTTATATAATACTGATGAATGGAATGGAATATATGGTATGTATTGGATTTATAATTTATTACTATAAGTTGTTTGGTAGTTTAGAGCTAGAATCTTGATTGTTAATCTTGTGTCTTTTGTCTCATCTAAATATGAGGTAGCTAATTTGATTGAAATATATGTTATAGGGGATATAAGCTTCTTAGAATTGCTTTAGTCTTGTTTTAGACTTAATTTTATTTAATGAGAATTTTAGACAATTCATGCCAGTGACATATATTCACGGCCGTGATCATAATCGCCAAAAGCTCTAGTAGCTTTCACGACTTGCTTCACGACATGCTTCACGGTTGAAGGTAGTGAAGACTATGTTTCACACCCATAACCTTTTTCTATCACCCCCGTGAAACCCTTAATTCACGCCCGTGAAGATGTTGGCTGTAAAACATTTATGTCGTTATTTCTCTCATTTACAACTCTCCAACTTCTCTCAACTTCTCTCATTTATCACCATTGAATACCATTTTGAAGATTCCGGCCCCCTAACAACTCATTCCATCTATAAATACCTTTAAAAACTTTCTCCATCATCAAAAATCAAAACATCTTAGGTTCTACTCCAAAATTTCCATCAGATTTTCACTCTTCAAAAATACATTTCTCAATCAAAAAATGGAAATCGGCTTCTCCAAAGGTACCAGAAAGAAGTCTCATGCTCCAAGAAGGTACACAGACTACCTTCTAAACATTATTCCGGAGCACTGTCATCCAAGATACTTAGTTCTCAAGAAAAGATCACTCCTTTCCTCTCAATCATTTGAGTGGCAAACTATCAGAACACTTGGACTCGAGACAAGCATGACAGAACAACTCCAGGTTTGTCATCTGAAAGATTTCGTCAATATCCATCAACCGACGCTGAGGGAACCAACTCTAGAGTTCCAAAGCACCCTACAAG
Organism: Triadica sebifera; assembly: GCA_023653625.1. Classification (NCBI taxonomy): domain Eukaryota; kingdom Viridiplantae; phylum Streptophyta; class Magnoliopsida; order Malpighiales; family Euphorbiaceae; genus Triadica; species Triadica sebifera. The sequence goes on along the minus strand of CM042903.1, from coordinate 9,641,945 downwards.
TCTCTCCTACCGACACAGTGACATTCCAACTTTGCAAGCATCCGAACACCCTCTCTGCCAGAGAGTTTGGTGACATGTTCAACCTTCCCTCTGATGACATCCTAAATGAGAGTGAGGCGGAGTTCTATGCTACTCAGGCATGGACTCACTTCAGGCTTTAACTGCAACTGAGACGTCAAAAATACGAAAAGCACCCACCTTCGATCCCTAGTGCATAAGTACTTGCATAGGTTTCTAACCTATAGCATTTTTTCCAGAGGAGACAGCAATGGATCGATTCAGAAGTCTGAGCTCTTTCTCCTGGAGATGACCCGAAGAAGCCTAACTGTGGCTTTTATCTCGATGGTTTGCAAACCATCTTCTGTTAATTTCCACCAAGCCATCCGAAGACATTCTGATTGGTGGATATGTGACTCACCTTGCTATCAAGCTGGTGATGTATGCATAGGAACCATGTATGAAGAACATGAACGACAATCTTTCGTCAATGAAGTGGAGCAATCTTATATCTTTGAAATGGGCCTTAAAGGAGTTCAAAAGTCTTTTCATATGATCCAATTCAATGTGGGGTGTGTTCCAAGTCACAGAAGGCAACATTGGAGCATTTGTTGTCTTATTGGGCCTAAAATTCACAATCAAGCTTATGGGCCAATAATACACAAAGGGAAGCCTAAAGTGAAGATCAAGGGAGTCTTTCATGAAGATTCAATTCAAATGGGCTAAACAAGGCAAAGTCCATAAAATTAAAGATTACAAGTCATGTGCAAATCATGTGCTAGGAGTCATGTGCCAAACATGTGCAAGACATGTGCCATCCATGTGGAAGACATCATGTGCCAACCATGTGCTCAAGATCATGTGTCATGCATGTGCCTATTTATGGGATTTGGGCTTAACTTGTAATTGGGCTTAATTATGTATGTGGGCTGCCTAATTTAAATTACCTTAGACTTTAATTAGTGATAGACATGTGGGCCAAAGAAATAAAGCCCAACCCACCACTTGTCTTATTTTAGAAGGATTTAATTAGTGTCCTAATCCATGTAGGACTCTACTTTTTAGAATTTGAGTTAGAATATGGCTGTACATTTAGGAGTTGAGTTAGAATAGGATTTAGTTATCCTTTACCATAAAGGATTCAAAGACTTAGGGCTATAAATACTCATCTAGGCTTCTTTTACAAGACATCATTGAATAAAAACGAATTTGAGTGTTTTTCTTTAAAGTGAGGCAGATTTGCATCTCTTTGTTACCTTTAGGAATTAGTTACTTATCAAGTGATATTGCTTGTGGCGTGGCTATTCTTATTAAATCTTATAATCTTGGCTCTTTGCTACATTGGTTAGCTTTGGGTCAGATTCAATCTATGATCACCATAGCTTAAGGTTTGTTTACCTTGTCTTGTTGAGGGGTTTCAAGGCACGGTCTTTGGGGTTCCGCATCAGCTGGGGTATTTAAAGCTAGAGGAGCACCACTTCAACCTTATACCAGCACATCTTCGAGACCGACTAGACGTCGAGTCTTTTATCAAAATGGGAGCAGCTGTTCATATAGTTCATGAGAACAACATCTACTACCGCTTCACTAACACTGCTGGTGAGATTATTTGGGAGGACAATAACTCGGATGACTTCAAAGCTGGCCTCTAAGGAATCCAGTAGAGGAAGAGAGTTCGAGTTGAGATGGTGCCTCCAGAGGTTGAGCAGGAAATTGGACAATTCTCTGCCTCCACACCAAACTTGGCTCAGCAAGTGGTTGATCTCTTAGCACCATGGTTTGAGCAATTGCAGGTTTCGATGGATGAGAAGTTAGAGAACCTCAAGGATTTCATGGAGTCGAGGTGGAAGTAGCTCGCCTTAGAGATGAGATGTCTGGCTCCAAATCTAGCTAGACTATATGTTAGCTATGTTATATTCTAGCTTGTTTGATGTAGGACTTTCAATCACTTTGTCAAATCCTTGTGTTTTTCTTTTCATATTATATAAATTGCTTTTGTTTTCCATTTTGATTTATCTTTTTTTTATTCTTTTTGTTGATGAAAAAAGGGGGAGAACCTAGCAATATATTATATTTAAAGTTAAATGCAATATATTTGAAATACTTATTTTGAATCAAATGAATATGCAAGTATGCAAATGAGTTGATATACTTTAAATATACATTAAATATACTTTGCATATACTTAACTTGTCTTAAGTAAAAATTTGGTATACATTGGATATACCTTGCATATTTTGATGCTACACTTCATCATTCTTTACAATTCTTGCACTTCAGTAATTTTTTATCTTAAGCATCTTTTGAAGGGGAGACTTCTCAAAAGCACATATTGCTAGATTATTTGTCACCATCAAAAAGGGGGAGATTGTTGAACCTTGAGGGGTATTTCCGTCATTTTGATGCTAACAAATAAAATAGCAACAATGTATTTAACATACTTGTTTTCTAAGTTCATTGAACAGGGTATGAAACATGATTGCAAGAATGGAGAATGGAAGACTAACCTTAAAAAGACAAAAAAATGAAGAAATAGAATGTCATGCCCATGATGAAGCTTAGCGCCAACTATCCAACATTTAAAGTTCACGACCATGAAGAATGATCACAACCGTGAATGATCATATCAGTCACGACCGTGAAAGAAAGTCACGCACGTGATAAGACATGACTAATTCCTCTAGAGAGCTTCACGGCCAGAGTCACTACTTGGACCACGACTAGGAAGGATGTTCACGTCCATGATCAAACACTTCAAATCCTTCCAGAATGCTTCACGACCAAAGTCACCACTCAAGTATAAATGCAAGTCATTTATGAATCTAGAACAAGAGAATAGCTAATACTTCTAATCAAAATCTTGTTGTAAGCCATTTGTGCATTTAATACTTTCAAAATAAACATTTATTCTCTGTAAAAATCTTTTTGCTCATTATTCTATGAGCATTATAGATTTGTAAGTGTTTCTTTTTGTAATCTACTACTCAAGTTAGTTTGGGTACTTTGGATTAAGAGTAGAACACTTGTAAGGGTTATTTGTGTGAGCCTTTAAAACACCTTTTGGTTTATTATGTGAGCCATTAAAACACAAGGGATTTCTGAGTTAGGTGTGATCCATTGTTAGAAACACTATAGTTGGGAGTGAGCTTGTAAAACTCCATTGTAACACTTAGTGTGTTAGTGAAACTCCCAATTGAGATTGGGGAGAGGAGTAGGGTTTGCTAACACCCAAACCTCTATAAAAATTCCTATGTGAAATCTTCCTATCCCTACTCAACTTAACTTTTCTTTCTGCAATTAAAAGTTAAAATATTTAATATCCAATTCAACCCCCTTTCTTGGTTCAATATCTGGGCAACAATTATAATGATTTTAAAAGAAAAAGACATGCATCTTATGCTAAATGTCATTACTGTGGTGATATAGGACATATTAATATGAAATGTTTTACAAAGAAGACACACTTATATCCTTCCAATGCTAATGTCGAAGGACCCAAATATATTTGGGTACCTAAAACTAACTAATTTACCTTTTCATAGGTTTGCTTGAAATCCAAAAATAAGTGACATCTTAATAATGAATGTTCAAGTCATATGACTAGAAATGCCAACTTATTCACTTATCTGGAGATGAAAAATGTTGGTAAGGTAACTTTCAGTGACAATACCAAATATAACATCATTGGCATTAGTCAAGTTGGTAACAAAGACTCAACTCTAATTGGTAATGTTCTTTTGGTTGATAGTTTAAAACATAATTTATTTAGTGTTAGTTAATTGTGTGATAAAAGATACAAAGTAACTTTTGAACCCATAAAATACTTTGCACCTGAATTTTGGATAACAAAGTTAGTTTCTTTGGTGAAAGAGTTAATAAAATGTATAATATTGATTTTACCACTTTGACTAACCAAGGTGTTGAGTGCTTTGTTGTCATTAAAGATGACATGTGGGTTTGACATAGAAGACTAGGACATGCCAGCATGGAACTCATAGGAGATCTAAACAAAGGTAATCTAGTTGTTGGCCTTCCCAATATCAAATTCCAAAAAGACGAAGTTTGTGGAGCATGCCAAATGGGCAAGGAAGTAAAAAGTTCTTTCAAACCCAAAAATAAGGTAAGCACCACTATACATCTTCAATTATTATACATGGATTTATTTGGACCATATAGAGTAGCTAGACTGGTTGGAATGTACTTTGCATACTTTAGTATCGATGATTACCCAAGGTTTACTGAGGTATCTGTAACATCCTTGACCTTCCCCACATGCGTTTCATTGAACATAAGCATCTTGCATACAATTCAATTGCACACGTGCATTTGACACATATTTTCGTAGGAAGAAGTTCATGGCACGCACTAGCTACGTGTCCTAGTATTTGGCAATTGTATCGAATCATACGTGTATCCTTATAACCTAAATGATGATAACAAAGCATTAGAAATAAATTGAATAAGGTGACTAAATTAAAGTAAGAAAAATGATTAGATTAAGATTAGTGAACATTTACATTGTTAATTTAGTTAAATCGGGTCAAATGATTAAGTTGTATTATTGTGTGAATTAGTGGAATTATAAATATATGTAAATAATAATAATAATATAGACAAAATAAAATAAAAATGTCACAAAAGAGAAATAGAAGAGAAGAGAAATGAGAAGAGAAAAGAAAAGAGAAAAGAGAAAAGAGAAGAGATGAAGAGAAAATGATAAAAAGCCAAAAAAACAAAAAGGTTGGCTTTATCTTCCTTCCCCATTTCTGCCTTCTTCTCCAGCCCGAATTCTTCTTCAATTTCCTCCATTTCAGACTTCAATTCATCCTTGTTTCACCTAGTTTTTGAAGCATATTGATCCTTTGCAAGGTTGTTTTTGGTAAGTAATCAATTCTTATTGCTATAGGGTTGATTTGAGTTGCTTAGGTTCAATATTAGGCACTGAATTGCACCCCGATTTTGATGTTAATAGAAATTGATTCTGGAAAAGTGTAAAACACAAAATGTGTTTCTTTATGTCTTATATTTATGGATATGTAAATATTTTTGCAAGATGTGGTGTATAGAATGAGATATCCTCTTTGTACTGAAACTGGTCAGTATGTGAACCCTAACCAAGTTAGCTACTGTGTGCTTTGATTTAGAATATGTTAAAGCCATTATTTGAAGTATCTCAAAACATAAAAGTTGTATATATATGTGTTTTTTATCTGTAAACCAAATTTAAGATTCATAGGTCTTGTAAATGTTAAGTTATGGTGAATGGAACCATGACTGTTCAATGGTTTGAACTGTCTATTGAGTGCCCTGGGCAGATACAGTAACTTGGTGGGCTAATTTGACCTTGTTAGAGCTAGATTCTGTAAATTAGAAAAAGAGGAAAGTTATAGGTATATATCTTAGATAAATTTGGGTACTAATTTCAGCTTCATTGGTTATGTATATACTAAGTTATGGCCTTTGGAAGCTATGCTGGTCCAGAAGCCAATTCTATTCTGGACCAGTAAACTGTTGGTTATACTTTGAAGACCATAGAGACATAATTGATGAAAGTTGTAAATATGAAAAATGTTTCATATGAACCCATATAAGTTTCTGGAAAGTTTCATTAAAATATTACTTATAGATTATAAGTTAGGATGAACCAAAGTGAGTACCTTGAAACTGCCTAAAGGCAGAAAACAAGGCAGGATACAGAACACAATTAGAAATTTCACAAAATATTGTACAATGATCCAATTGGTAGGAAATTTTAACATGTTCTATAAATATATGTTCGTTTTAATTAGGAACAAGAATCAGATTAATTGGTCAAGTATAGAAAAAGTTATAGGCTAAACAGTCCCATAAGGTCACACTGCCTCATAGGAAAAATCTTAACTATTGACATGAACAATGCATATTCATTTGTTTAAGCCACATTAAGTCTCCCTAATCATAAGTTAATTGATTATATTTTTATATTAGGCTCGCAACATATTGGAGACCCACAAGGAGCGGATAGACAATAAGTTAGGGGTCGGAATCAAAGGAGAACGGTGAGTATAATTATCGATTGAATTCTTTAGTGCAAATGAATGTTGCTTGCTATGTGACTCATATGATTGTTATGATTGGTCCTTGATAATGTAGTGATGGATAATTTGTGACATTTTGGTACATATAAATGGTATACTTGTGGTATATTTGAAGTATATGTTTGACATATGTGATATATATACATGGTATATGTATAGTATATGCAAGGTATGTGCGTGACATATGAGGCTAATATGGAATATATGTATGTTGTATATGATAAAGATGCAATGGTTGATGAATGCTTAAATACAAATGCATATGCATATGGACTAAAAAGACGTTGTGACTAGTTAATCGATATTGTAAAGCAAAAGAAGAGGCCTATGGCCCAACAAATGTGCAAATGAAACAAATGATCAAGCTAGCTAGCAAATGCAAATGCAAATGTTCACATGGAAACCCGGGGCAATGTCTGTTTAACTTGGTCACAACAAAATGAAATAAGCAAAGCATTTGCATACATAAAGAGTAATGATTATATGTTTCAACTTTATTGATTCTTATATGATACTGATGAATGGAATGGAATACATGGTATATATATTGGATTTGTGATTTATTACTATGGTTTGTTTGGTACTTTAGAGCTCATTGGATGGTTATTCTCACTGAGCCGCAACTCATCAATTTGCATCATTTTTCAGGTAAAGAAAAGTGATAGCTCATTTTGAATAGTGTATAGAAGACATGGAGCACAGGTCATTGGCCGAGCCTCATCACTCTCTCTCCTTGCATTCCATACAAGCATGAAAATATGTCATATGTGATTTGTATTTACGTTCTTGAATATGTATAGTCATTTTGGAATGAGTCTAAAAATGTATAAATGAAATCAACTCGAAAATACTTGTGTAAAGTTTATGTTTTGATATATGTGATATATTATATTATGGTGAAAACCTCAGTGTTAACTTTGCAAAGTCAGTGAATAATATTACAAGATATGAGACTTGCAAGTCATTGAATGAAATTATAGGATATGAGACTTGCAAAGTCATTGAATTATATTACAGGATGTGAAAAAAAGTTTACTACTATTGTTAACAGGGTATTTTACCTTTTCAGTATGCTATGTATGATTACTTGATACAGGGATAGGTTATACTCAAATGCATAAGGTGTGATGTTACATTTTTGGTATCGGAGCAGGGATAGGTTCCAAGGAACATGCATATGCATATAAGCATGATAACATATGCATAAAATGTGTTGAACATTATGTAGTGACATAATTTCATTTATTTTAGGGCCATCATAAGACATGATTCACCAAGGAGAGAGGGTCTGGCTGAAATGCATTCTCATAAGGCATCACCTCATTTACATAGAGATCAACCTGCACTAGGAGCTAGAGCTCCAGTACATGCATCACAGTCATCTCATGCAGAAGTACCCCATGAAAACCTAGAACAGGAAGTATATGGTCCTAAAATGTACAAGGAAAGATGTTATGACAAGGGGAGGAAACATGGTGCAACTGATTTCAATGGCACAACAGACCCAGCAGAAGTTGAGACATGGCTGAAAAGGACACAGAGGGTACTGAATATGATGAGATGTACCCCGGATGAGAAATTCGATTATGCAGTATCCTTGCTGCAAGGAAATGCTTATGAATGGTGGGAGATAGTCCCCGACAGTGATGCATAACCACCGGTGTTGACATGGAATGATTTTCTCCTGGAATTTCAGAATAATTACATGCCTGAAACATATAAAGATGAGAAGAGGAAGGAATTCTTAAATCTAAAATAGGGGAACATGTCTGTTGCGGAATATGAAGTACAATTCAACAAGCTTTCCCATTATGCCACCTTCATGGTCTCTACTGAAAGAGACAAATGCAGGAAGTTTGAGGAGGGCCTCAAATATGAGATCAGAAACAGAATCACGACTACTGATCTTAATAGTTATGCCAGACTCAGAACTGCTGCAATCAGAGCTGAACGATTAATGAAAGAAGCTGGGGAACAACAAATAAAAAGGGCAGCACATGAGTTCTTTAGTGAGTCTAGTAGAAGGTCGGGAAAAACAGGTAGATATATGCCTGCACAGTCTAGTAACAGAAGTGGGTACTCAGTTCTAGAGGTCGAGGCATGACTTTCTCTTATTCAGGTAGAGGGCAGAGCCAATATGTTGAACAGAGACCCACATGTAGTCATTGTGGTAGACAGCATATGGGCGAATGTAGAAGGCTCACAGGAGCATGTTATTTATGTGGATTGATGGAGAATATGTATAGAGACTGTCCAAATAGAGCCGAACTAGCAGAGACCAGCAGAGGAAGAGGAGTGTTTGAGACTACTGTTGAGGCACTGAGGGTCTACCCTACTAGTGGGACACAGGGCAGAGGAAGAGGCAGGGCAGGACTGGTACAATGGGCAGAGGAGTGACTAGATCTGAAGGTCAGAGTTCTAGACCCCCTACTCAGGCCAGGGTGTTTGCTATGACTAGACAAGAGGTGGTGGATGCTCCCAAAGTAGTTACCGGTAATATTTACATTTGTGATATGTTAGCATATGCATTGATTGACCCAGGCTCCACTCATTCATTTATATCATTGCATATGGCATCTAAACTACATCAAATGCATGAGCCTTTGGGGATTGACATAAATGTGATACTCCATTGGGAACAGTGGTAGTTGTGAATAATGTCTCTCGTGATTGTCTGATATGTGATACTGGGAATGGACTGGTTAACTAGACATCATGCAATAATGAATTGTTTTACTAAGGAAGTAATTTTGGAATCACCAAACCACCCAAGGGTAGTATTTCTAGGTGAAAGAAAACTTGTGCCTACATGTCTAGTTTCAGCTATAAAGGCATTTTGAATGATCAAAGGGATCATGTAAAGCATATTTGGCATATGTGACTGATACTAGAACCACTGATAGCTTGCTTGAAAATATACCAGTGGTAAGGGAATTTGTTGATGTATTCCCAGATGATCTACCTGGTTTACCACCAGATAAAGAGATAGAATTCACTATTGAACTAGTACCAGGAATAGCACCAATATCAAGGTCACCCTACAGAATGGCCCCAGTTGAGTTGAAAGAACTGAAGGCCCAATTGCAGGAGTTACTTGACAATGGGTATATTAGACCTAGTGTATCACCTTGGGAAGCTCCAGTGTTATTTATTAAAAAGAAAGATGAAACAATGAGATTGTACATCGATTATAGGCAACTGAACAAAATGACGGTGAAGAACAAATATCCATTGCCTAGAATAGATGATTTGTTTGACCAGTTGCAAGGAGCCCAAATATTCCCAAGATTGATTTGAAATCAGGCTATTACCAGCTGAAGGTAGCAGAAGCAGATGTTCCAAAGACTGCCTTTCGAACCAGGTATGGACATTATGAATTTTTAGTAATGCCATTTGGGTTGACTAATGCTCCAGCTGCATTTACGACATTAATGAATAAAGTGTTTCAACCATATCTGGATAGGTTTGTGATAGTATTTATTGATGACATATTGGTATACTCAAAGAATAGGGGAGAACATGAACAACATTTTAAAGTTGTGTTGCAAACTTTGAGGGAGAAACAATTATATGCCAAATTGAGTAAATGTGAATTCTGATTAGATCATTTGGTGTTTCTTGGACATGTGGTGTCGTGTAAGAGCATAGAGGTTGACCCAAAGAAAATTGAGGCCATGGTAAATTGGGAAGCTCCTAAAAATATTTCAGAAATGCGCAGTTTTCTGGTATTAGCCGGATACTATTGCAGATTTGTTGATGGATTCTTCTTAATTGCTAGCCCTTTGACTAAATTGTTGAGAAATAATTGCCTTTCAAGTGGACTCCAGAATGTCAGAGGAGTTTCGATGAACTAAAACACAAACTAACCTCAGCACCAGTGTTAACTATCCCTATAGGTACAGGTGGGTTTACAGTATATAGTGATGCTTCTCACCAAGGCTTGGGATATGTATTAATACAACATGGTAAGGTGATAGCTTATGCATCTAGGCAACTGAGACCACATGAGATCTCATATACAGTGCATGATTTAGAATTGGCTGCACTTGTATTTGCATTGAAGATTTGGAGGCATTATCTATATGGTGAGACATTCTAGATCTTCACAGACCATAAAAGCTTAGGTTATTTGCTGACACAAAATGAGTTAAACATGAGGCAAAGACGATGGTTAGAGCTATTGAAAGATTATGATTGTACAATTGAGTATCATCCAGGGAAATTCAATGTTGTAGCAGATGCATTGAGTAGGAAGGCCAGTAGCAGTGTAGCTCATTTACAAACATCCTCTTTTCCATATTTGATTCAATTACGATCCATGAATGTTGAATTAAATATGCATGATAGAGGATCACTGATTGCTACTCTTCAAGTCACACCTATACTAAAGGAGAGGATCAAAGAAGCACAAAACAAAGATCCTCGATTATGTGAGAAAGTTGATATGATAAGGCAGGGAAAGAGTACAGAGTTTCATTTGCAGAATGATACACTGATGTTAAAATCACGCATATGTGTTCCAGACACTGAGAACTTGTGTCAGGAAATAATGGAAGAGGCACGCAATGCACCGTATGCAATGCACCCAGGGATGACAAAGATGTATCACAGTTTAAGGTCTCATTACTGGTGGCCAAGAATGAAGAAAGACATAGTAGAATATGTTTCCAAATGCTTAACATGTCAGCAGATTAAGATAGAACATCAGGCACCAGTTAGTAAACTACATCCTTTACCAGTGCCAGAATGGAAATGGAAAAAGATAACGATGGATTTTGTTTATGGATTGCCTAGAACTCCATGGAAAAATGATGCAATATGGGTAATTATTGATAGGTTAACAAAGTTAGCACATTTTCTACCTATCAGATGGGGGTGTACACTTGAGAGTTTGGCCAAATTATATGTGAATGAGATAGTCAGATTGTATGGCATCCCAGTATCCATTGTATCTGATAGAGATCCACGGTTTACTTCACGTTTCTGGGTGAGTTTACATAATGCATTGGGAACAAAATTGAATTTCAGTACTGCATTTCACCCACAGACTGATGGACAATCAAAGAGAACTATACAGACATTGGAAGAAATGCTCAGGGCATGTTCTATGGAATTCAGAGGTGCTTGGGATGAATATATAGCATTGATTGAATTTGCTTACAACAACCAGTATCGTAGCAGTATTCAAATGGCTCCATATGAGGCATTGTATGGCAGAAAGTGTAGAAGCCCTATCATATGGGATGAAAAAGGTGAACGTGCATTAAAAGGGCCATAGATAGTACAAGATACAGTGGATAAAATCAAAATTGTCAAGAATAAGCTAAAGGCAGCACAAGACAGACAAAAAAGTTATGCTGATCAACATAAAAGGGAAATGGAATACGAGTTGGGAGAAAAGGTATTTCTTCTTGTATCTCCATGGAAAGGGATAATCCGATTTGGCAAGAAGGGTAAATTGAGCCCAAGGTACATAGGGTCTTATGAAATTCTTGAGAAGGTTGGTCCACTGGCATACAGATTGGCATTACCACTAGAGATGGCTCAAATTCATAATTTGTTTCATGTGAGCATGCTTAGAAGATACAGGTCAGATCCTACACATGTACTTAAAGATCAAGCTATTGAGATTGCAGAGGACATGAGTTATGTTGAGAAACCAGTGCAAATCATTGGATACAAGACTAAACAGCGAGAAATACCTTTGGTTAAGGTATTATGGCGTAACCATTTACAAGAAGAGGCAACATGGGAAATAGAAGAAAATATGAAAAAACAATATCCATACCTGTTTTCAGGTATTAATTTCGAGGATGAAATTTTTAAAAGGAGGGGAGAATTGTAACATCCTTGACCTTCTCCACATGCGTTTCATTGAACATAAGCATCTTGCATACAATTCAATTGAACACGTGCATTTCACACATATTTTCATAGGAAGAAGTTCATGGCACGCACTAGCTATGTGTCCTAGTATTTGGCAATTGTATTTAGTCACACGTGTATCCTTATAACATAAATGATAATAACAAAGCATTAAAAATAAATTGAATAAGGTGACTAAATTAAAGTAAGAAAAATGATTAGATTAAGATTAATGAACATTTACATTGTTAATTTAGTTAAATCGGGTCAAATGATTAAGCAGTATTATTGTGTGAATTAGTGGAATTATAAATATATGTAAATAATAATAATAATAATATAGACAAAATAAAATGAAAATGACACAAAAGAGAAATAGAAGAGAAGAGAAATGAGAAGAGAAAAGAAAAGAGAAAAGAGAAAAGAGAAGAGATGAAGAGAAAATGATAAAAAGCCAAAAAAACAAAAAGGTTGGCTTTATCTTCCTTCCCCATTTCTGCCTTCTTCTCCAGCCCGACTTCTTCTTCAATTTTCTCCATTTCGGACTTCAATTCATCCTTGTTTCACCTAGTTTTTGAAGCATATTGATCCTTTGCAAGGTTGTTTTTGGTAAGTAATCAATTCTTATTGCTATAGGGTTGATTTGAGTTGCTTAGGTTCAATATTAGGCACTGAATTGCACCCCGATTTTGATGTTAATAGAAATTGATTCTGGAAAAGTGTAAAACACAAAATGTGTTTCTTTATGTCTTATATTTATGGATATGTAAATATTTTTGCAAGATGTGGTGTATAGAATGAGATATTCTCTTCGTAATGAAACTGGTCAGGGTGTGAACCCTAACCAAGTTAGCTATTGTGTGCTTTGATTTAGAATATGTTAAAGCCATTATTTGAAGTATCTCAAAACATAAAAGTTGTATATATATGTGTTTTCTATTTGTATACCAAATTTAAGGTTCATAGGTCTTGTAAATGTTGAGTTATGATGAATGGAACCATGACTGTTCAATGGTTTGAACTGCCTAATGAGTGCCCTGGGCAGATACAGTAACTTGGTGGGCTAATTGGAGATTGTTAGAGCTAGAATCTGTACATTAGAAAAAAATGAAAGTTATAGGTATATGTCTTAGCGAAATTTGGGTACTATTTCAGCTTCATTGGTTATGTATAGACTACGTTATGTCCTTTGGAAGCTATACTGGTCTGGAAGCCAATTCTATTCTGGACCAATAAACTGTTGGTTATACTTTGAAGACCTTAGAGACATAATTGATGAAAGTTATAAATATGAAAAATGTTCCATATGAACCCATATAAGTTTCTGGAAAGTTTAATTAAAATATTACTTATAGATTATAAGTTAGGATGAACCAAAGTGAGTACCCTGAAACTGCCTAAAGGCAGAAAACAAGGCAGGACACAGAACACAATTAGAAATTTCACAAAATATTGTACAATGATCCAATTGGTATGAAAATTTAACATGTTCTATAAATATATGTTCGTTTTAATTAGGAATAAGAATCAGATTAATTGGTCAAGTATAGAAAAAGTTATAGGCTAAACAGTCCCATAAGGTCATACTGCCTCATAGGAAAAATCTTAACTATTGACATGAACAATGCATATTCATTTGTTTAAGCCACATTAAGTCTCCCTAATCATAAGTTAATTGATTATATTTTTATATTAGGCTCGCAACATATTGGAGACCCACAAGGAGTGGATAGACAATAAGTTAGGGGTCAGAATCAAAGGAGAACGGTGAGTCTAATTATCGATTGAATTCTTTAGTGCAAATGAATGTTGCTTGCTATGTGACTCATATGATTGTTATGATTGGTCCTTGATAATGTAGTGATGGATAATTTGTGACATTGTGGTACATATAAATGGTATACTTGTGGTATATTTGAAGTATATGTTTGACATATGTGATATATATACATGGTATATGTATAGTATATGCAAGGTATATGTGTGGCATATGAGGTATATATGTGGTATATGTATATTATATGTGATAAGATACAATGGTTGATGAATGCTTAAATACAAGTGCATATGCATATGGACTAAAAAGGCGTTGTGACTAGTTAATCGATATTATAAAGCAAAAGAAGAGGTCTATGGCCCAACAAATGTGCAAAGCAAAAGAAGAGGCCTATGGCCCAACAAATGTGCAAATGAAACAAATGATCAAGCTAGCTAGCAAATGCAAATGCAAATGCAAATGTTCACATGGAAAATGTTCACATGGAAACCCGGGGCAATGTCTGTTTAATTCAGTCACAACAAAATGAAATAAGCAAAGCATTTGCATACATAAAGAGTAATGATTATATGTTTCAAATTTATTGATACTTATATGATACTGATGAATGGAATGGAATACATGGTATATATTGGATTGGTGATTTATTACTATGAGTTGTTTGGTACTTTAGAGTTCATTGGATGGTTATTCTCACTGAGCCGCAACTCATCAATTTGCATCATTTTTCAGGTAAAGAAAAGTGATAGCTCATTTTGAGTAGTGTATAGAAGACATGGAGCACAGGTCATTGGCCGAGCCTCATCACTCTCTCTCCTTGCATTACACACAAGCATAAAAACATGTCATCTGTATTTTGGACTTATATGCTTGAATATGTATTGTCACTCTAGATTAGTTTTGAGATGTACAAATGGAAACAACCCATAATCTTTTGGATGGGAAGTTTATGTTTTAATATATGTGATATATCGTGTTGTGGTTTTAATGTTGATTTGCAAAGTCAGTAAATAATATTACAGGATATGAGACTTGCAAGTCATTGAATGAAATTATAGGATGTGAGACTTGCATTGTCATTAGTTGATTTTATAGGATATGATATGAAAAAAATTTACTACTATTGTTATCAGGGTATTTTCTCTTTTCAACATGCAGTATGAGATTATTTGATACAGGGATAGGTTATACTTAAATGCATAAGGTGTGGTGTTACAGGCTGTACTGAAACTGAGTCGAGTTCCCAAAGCTTGTTGTAGGCTCTTCCAAAATTGCGAAGTAAAGCAAGGATCTCTATCGGAGATAATGGACATTGACACTCTATGAAGTCTTGCTATCTCATCTACATAAACTTCAGCCGATTTGTTCAATGTATAATCAATCCGAACTAGTAGAAAATGCATCGACTTTTTCAATCAATCCACAATCACCCACACTGCATCATGCTTCCTCTAAGTCATTGGTAAACCGGATACGAAATCCATCATGATTCTTTACCACTTCTATTCTAGTAATAGTATTGGTTGTAGCAATCTTGTGGGCAATTGTTGTTCCGCTTTCACTTGTTGACACGTTAAACACCTAGCAACGCATTCGGTGATATCTTTCTTCATTCCTGACCACCAGTATTGAGTTTTTAAGTCTTGATACATCTTGTTCCCACCTGGATGCATTGTATAAACTGTTTCATGTGCTTCTTTTAAAATATCAAACTTCAGCTCTTCTATACTGGGCACACAGATCCTATTTTTAAAGTATACTATGCCATTTATGTCAATGAAAACTCAGGCTTTTCTCCCTTTTTTCACTGCCTCGACTATCTCTACTAGTTTTTAATCTTGCTTATGAGCATCTTTGATCATCTGTATCAAAGTGGATTGTATTCGCATCTCAACTAAAATCTTCTTGCTTAATGCATCTGCAACCATATTTGTTTTTCCTGGCTGATAATCAATCACACAATCATAATCTTTAATCTGTTCCAACCATCTTCATTGTCTCAGATTTCTATGAGGGAAGGTACTCAAGACTTTTGTGATATGTGTAGATGTAACATCTTTCCCCATACAAATAATGTCGTCAAATCTTTAAAGCGAAAACAATAGCAGTTAACTTTAAATCGTGTGTCAGATAATTAAGCTCGTGAGGATTAAGTTGTCTTGAGGCGTAAGAAATCACCTTTCTTAGCAGTTAACTTTAAGTCATGCGTTTCTCACTTATATGACCAAGGTGACAATGTCATAAGTAAGATGATTTCAACATATCTTGTTTTTGCCTTTTATTATCATTGATGTTTAAAATTGGATTTGACATTTCTAATATGTATATTCCATTACATAATATACCACTAGTATAAAAAATTCCATTCAACATAATAGAACAATAATTGTTACTAAAAGCTAAATGGAAACCATCTTTATTTAGATTTGAAACAGAAATAATGTTTTTAGTCAAAGGAGGTACATAGTAGCAATTATCCAAATTTAACATAAGCCTACTAGGGAGGGTCAATACAATAAGTTCCTACATGTAACATCCTTGATCTTCCCCACATGCATATCCACATACATTTCATTTCAACATATGCATTTTCCATATAATCATATTGAACATGTCCATTTCATACATATTTTCTTAGAAACAAGTTCATGGCACGCACTAGCTATGTATCCTAGTATTTGGCAATTATATCGAGTCGCACGTGTGTACTTATAACCTAAAGGAGGATAACAAAACATTGGAAATAAATTGAAGAAGGTGACCAAATTAAAGTAAGCAAAATGACTAGATTAAGATTAGTAAACATTTACATTGTTAATTTAGTTAAATCGGGCCAAATGATTAAACTGTATTATTGTGTGAATTAGTGGAATTATAAATATATGTAAATAATAATAATAATAATAATAATAATAAAATGAAAATGAAACAAAAGAAAAATAAAAGAGAAGAGAAAAGAGAAAAGAAAAGAGAAAAGAGGAGATGAAGAGAAAAAGATAAAAAGACAAAGACAAAAAAGTTAGCTTTATCTTCCTCCCCCATTTCTACCTCCTCGCTTCAGCCTCGTTTTCTTCGATCTTCCTCCATTCCAAACCTAAATTCTTCCTTGTTTCACTTATTTTTTGAGGCAAATTGATCCCTTGCAAGTTTTTTCTTGGTAAGTAATCAATTCTTATTGCTATAAGGTTGGTTTGAGTTGCTAAGGTTCGTTAATAGGCACTAACTTGCACCCTGATTTTGATATCAATAGAAATTTATTCTGGAAAATTTTAAATATGAAAGTTGTTGTTTTATATCTTATATTTATGATATGTAAACCATTTTGCAAGAGTTGGTGTATAGGAAGAGAAATCCTCTCTCTACTAAAACTGGTCAGGGAGTGAACCCTAGCCAAGTTAGCTAGTGTGTTCTTTGGTTTTGAATATGTTAAAGTCATTATTTGAAGTATCTCAAAACATAAAAGTTATAGATATATGTGTTATGTATCTGTATAAAAAATTTCAAATTCATATGGCTTGTGGATTTTGAGTTATTGTGAATGGAACCAAGACTATTCCATAGTTTGAGCTGACTGCTTAGTACCCTGGGCAGTTCCAACAATTTGTGTAGCCATTTTGAGCTCCTTATAGATATATTATCTAAATTATCAAAACATTAAAGTTATAGGTATATGTCTTAGCTAAAATTTGGTACTAATTGCAGCTTAATATGTTATTTATAGACTAAGTTATATCCTTTTGAAGTCATACTGGTTTGGAAGCAAATTATATTCTGGACCAGTGACATTTTTCTTATAACTTGAAGACCTTAGAGACATAATTGATAAAAGTTATAAACATGAAAAATGTTAAATTTGAACCCATATAAGTTTCTGTAAATTTTCATTGAAATATTTCTTATGTATTATAAGTTATGATGAATCAAAGTTGGTACCCTGAAACTGCCAAAGGGCAGAAAACAGAACACATTTAGAAATTCCACCAAATATTGTACAATGATCCAATTGGTCTGTTACATAATTATATGTTAAGTTTAATTAGGAACAATAATCATATTAATTGGTCAACTATATAAAAAGTTATAGGCTAAACAGTCTCATAAGGTCACAGTGCCTCATAAGAAAAATCTTAGCTATTGATATGAACAATGCATATTAATTTGTTTAAGCCACATTAAGTCTCCCTAATCATGAGTTAATTTATTATATTTTCATATTAGGCTCACAACATATTGAAGACCCACAAGGAGCGAATAGACAATAAGTTGGGGGTCGGAATCAAAGGAGAAATGTGAGTCTAATTATCGATTGAATTCTTGAGTGCAAATGAATGTTGCTTGCTATGTGACTCATATGATTGTCATGATTGGTCCTTGATAATATGATGATGGATAATTTGTGATGTTTATGGTACATATAAATGGTATACTTGTGGTATATTTGAGGCATATGGTTGACATATGTAATATATATACATGGTATATGTATAGTATATACAAGATATATGCGTGGCATATAAGGCATATATGCGGTATATGTATGTTATATGTGATAAGATACAATGGTTAATGAATGCTTAAGTACAAGTGCATATGCATATGGAGTTAAAAGGCGTTGTGACTAGTTAATCGATATTGTAAAGCAAAAGAAGAGGCCTATGGCCCAACAAATATGCAAATGAAACAAATGATCAAGCTAGCTAGCAAATGCAAATGTTCACATGGAAATCCGGGGCAATGTCTGTTTAACTTGGTCACAACAAAATAAAATAAGCAAAGCATTTCCATATGTAAAGAGTAATGATTATATGTTTCAACTTTATTGATATTTATATGATCCGGATGAATGGAATGGAATACATGGTATGTGTTGGATTTGTGATTTATTACTATGAGTTGTTTGGTACTTTAGAGCTCATTGGATGATTATTCTCATTGAGCTGCAACTCGTCAATTTGTATCGTTTTTCAGGTAAAGAAAAGTGATAGCTCATTTTGAGTAGCATATAGAAGACATTGAGCATAGGTCACTGGCTGAGCTTCATCACTCTCTCTCATTGCATTTCACACGAGCATGGAAATATGTCATCTGCATTTTGTATTTACATGTTTGAATATGTATAGTAATTTTGGAATTGGTTTTAAAAATGTATAAATGAAAGCAACTTGTAAATGTTTATATGCAAAGTTTATGTTTTAATATATGTGATATATTATATTGTGGTGAAAACCTCAGTGTTGACTTGCAAAGTCATTGAATGATATTACAGGATATGAGACTTGCAAAGTCATTGAATGATATTACAGCATATTTGAAAAAAAATTTACTATCACTATTTACAGGATATTTTGTCTTTCCAGCATGCTATGTGTGATTATTTGATATAAGGATAGGTTATACTTAAATGCATAAGATGTGGTGTTACAAATTATGTCCTAACTCAACTTCTAAAAGTAGAATCATATTCTAACTAAAATTCTAAAAGTAGAGTCCTACTTAAATTAGGATACTAATTAAATCCTTCTAAAATAAGACAAGTGGTGGGTTGGGCTTCATATCCAAGCTCACATGCCAATCACTAATTAAAAGTTTATGATAATTAAAATAGGCAGCCCACATACATAATTAATCTCAATTACAAGTTAAGCCCAAATCCCATAAGTAGGCACTTGCATGGCATATGACGTCTTTCACATTGATGGCACATGTCTTGCACATGTTTGGCATAGGACTCCTAGCACATGACTTGTAATCTTCAAGGTTTATGGACTTTGCCTTGTTTAGCCCATTTGAATTTAATCTTCATGAAACCATTTTATCTTCACCTTAGGCTTGCCTTTGTGTAGTGTTAGCCCATAAGCTTGATTATGGATTTTAGGCCCAATATTGCTTTTGAAGCTCCAATGTTGCCTCCAATGACTTGGAATATGCCCTACATTGATTTGGATCATTTGAATAGGCTTTTTGAACTCATTTTCGGTCTATTTCAATGAGATAAGGTTGTTTCACTCCATTGATAAAAGACTGTCGTTCATATCCTTTATTTATGGTTCACATGCATACATCACATTGGATATAGCTTCACCAATTGTTACGAGCTTAGGATCTTGTTTCTGAGCTTCCTTAATTTTTTGTAACAATGTAAGTTGGATCCGAAGCTCTAAAATTGAAGGATAAGTATACTTGTAATACATTATCATATAAAATAAAGTATAATCTTATTTAGTGTTCGTATTTACCTGCTATAGTTTTTTGACTTAAAATATCGACCACTGCATTCACTTTGTCGGGGAGGTAATCTATGATACAATAATAATCTTTAATTAACCCTAACCACCGCCTTTGTCTAAGATTCAACTCCTTCTATGAGGGTTGATACTTCAAACTCTTATGATCAGTATAGATATAATACCTTTTTCCATATAGATAATGTCGCCAGATCTTCAAAGTGAATACAATTGCTGCTAACTCCAATCATCCGCCGGATAACTCCGTTCATGTGGCTTTAGCTATTTTGGAGATATAAGCAACTACCTTGTCATCTTGCATCAGTACACAATCTAAACCCTTTAAAAAAACATCCTTGTATACCAAAAATTCCTTTCTAGGAGTGGGTTGCATTAAAACTGGTGCCTCTATTAACATTGTCTTTAACTAGTCAAACTGGCCTAAAACCTATCTGTCCACTCAAACTTCACATCCTTATGAGTAACTGAGTCATGGGAGTAGCTATCAATGAAAAATCCTTTACAAAGCGTCAGTAATAGCTTGCTAATCCAAGAAAACTCCTTACCTCAATCATATTTAAAGGTGGTTTCCAGTTGAGAATAACTTCTATCTTACTAGGGTCAACTCTGATTCCTTCAACCTACACAACATGACCCAAAAAATCAATTTCTTTAAGCCATAATTCACATTTTGATAGCTTAGCATACAATTTCTTCTCCCTCAAAGTCTGAAGCACAATCCTTAAATGTTGATCATGCTCTTTTCGATCTCTGGAGTATACAGAAATATCGTCAATAAAGACTATAACAAATTGATCAAAGTAAAGTCTAAAGATTTGATTCATTAGATCCATGAATTCTATAGGTGCATTCGTCAATTCGAAAGGCATGATTAAGAACTCGTAGTGGCTGTACCAAGTCCAAAAGTTGTCTTGGGCACATCACTACTCTTGACCTTTAACTGATGATATCTAGACCTCAAATCTATTTTCGAAAATACTCATGCACCTTTTAGTTGGTCAAATAAGTCATCAATCCATGGCAATGGATGATATATGCACAGGAACCATAAATGAAGGATATGAACGACAGTCTTTTGTCAACGGAGTGAAACAATCTTATATCATTGAAATGGGCCTTAAAGGAGTTCAAAAGCCTTTTCATATGATCCAATTCAATGTGGGGCATGTTCCAAGTCATGAAAGGCAGCATTGGAGCATTCATTGCTATATTGGGCCTAAAATCCACAATCAAGCTTATGGGTTAACACTACACAAAGGCAAACCTAAAGTGAAGATAAAATGAGTCTTTTATGAAGATTCAAGTTAATGGGCAAAGCAAGGCAAAATCCATAAAATTGAATATTACAAGTCATGTGCAAGTCATGTGCAAATCATGTGCTAGGAGTCATGTGCAAGACATGTGCCATCTATGTGGAAGACATCATGTGCCAACCATGTGCTCAAGATCATGTGCCATGCATGTGCCTACTTATAGAATTTGGTCTTAACTTGTAATTGGGTTTAATTATGTATGTGGACTGCCTATTTTAATAACCTTAGGCTTTAATTAGTGATTGGCATGTGGACCAAAGGATATGAAGCCCAACCCACCACTTGTCTTATTTTAGAAGAATTTAATTAGTGTCCTAATTCAAGTAAGACTCTACTTGTTAGAATTTGAGTTAGAATATGACTGTAATTTTAGGAGTTGAGTTAGAATAGGACTTAGTTATCCTTTACCATAAAGGATTCAAAGACTTATGGTTATAAATACTCATTTAGACTTCTTTTACAACACATGAATGAATAAAAACAAATTTGAGTGTTTTTCTTTAAACTGAGGCTGATTTGCATCTCTTTATTACCTTTAGGAATTAGTTACTTATCAAGTGATATTGCCTATGGCGTGGCTATTCTTAATAATCCTTATAATCTTGATTCTTTGCTATATTGGTTAGCTTTGGGTCGGATTCAATTTATGATCACCATAGCTTAAGGTTTGTTACCATGTCTTGTTAAGGGGTTTCAAGGCATGGTCTTTGGGGTTTCGCATCAATGAATATATATTCTTCACCATCACCTTATTCAGTTGTTTGTAGTCTATACATAATCATAGTGTGCCATCCTTATTCTTTACAAATAACACTGGTGCATCCCAAGGTGTCACACTAGGTCTAATAATCCCTTTATCAAGTAATTCTTGCAGCTGCACTTTCAATTCCTTCAGTTCTGTTGGTGGCATTCTGTATGGTGTGATGGATATGGGTGTGGTACCAGGCAACAACTCAATAGAAAATTCCACCTCCCTATCTAGTGGCAATCTAGGCAATTCTTTAGGAAAAATCCAGAATCTAACACATATTATGGATATTCTAAAGGCACGGACTCTCCTTCTTAGTATCCACCACATATGCCAAATAAGTTTCATTTTCTTTCGGAATCAATCGTCGGGCTTTCATGGTAGAGATAACATTAGCTAGTAACCTTGTTCCAACACCTTGTACCACTCTATTCTCATATCCAGGCTTTCTAAAGATAACTTTTCGCGCTGCATAATCAACTATTGCACTATGTTGAGCTAACTAATCCATATCCAGAATAACATCATACTTATGGAATGGGAGCTCTATTAAATCAGTCGGATACAACTCACCTTGACTTAACAAAGATAATTGTCGGAGTACTCTATTCATCGTAATATTGTGGCCTAAAGGGTTCGTCACCATTATATCAAAATTGAAAATCTCAGTTTGACATAATGCATATGTATGAATATGTTGATCCAGGATTTGTCAAAGCATAAATAATTGAGCCAAATAAAGAGAATGTACTAATAATCATGTCTAGAGCGTCCTGCTCATCCCTGGCTCTTAAAGCACATGTTATGGTTGGTGTCCTAGTGTTTCTCTTTGGCCTATTAATGGTCTCTGACCCAACTTGTATAGATCATGTCTTGCCTCCTCTCATTTGGCCTCTACCTCTGCCCCTAGCAGGTACGTATCCCTGAGTTGATGTGGATCTCACTCCAACATACCCTGTGTTCTGACTCCGATACGGACAATCTCTCCTCAAATGGCATGTCGCTCCACACTAGTAGCAGGCTCTAGATGACAACCAACACTCTCCAACATGGTGCTTGCCACACTGCTGGCACAAGGGGTATGTGATAGATCTTCTCCCTTACTATAGCTGAAGCATTGGAAGATGAAGGTATTGTACCTGCAGGTTGACCCTGCCTACTAACTGCACTCTACCCTCATGTGTCAGTCTGAAATCTACCTCTAAAGAGTCTGGTCCTTTTACTCATACAGAAACCTGCACCTAGAGGATGAAAAGGCCTCTTGCCATAACTCTGAGCTGCTATCTTCATCTCCTTGGCCTCCACTTCTTCTACACTCTCTATAACTCTCACCAGTCTAGTGAAATCCTCAATCTGGGACGCAGCTACTCTGCCTCTAATAGATGTTCTGAACCCCCTTAAACCATCGACATCTATCAATCTCATCCCTAATAATCCCTTCAGCATACTTACTCAGCTGATTGTACTCCTTTTCATACTCACTTAATGTCAAATTATTCTATCTCATATCTAAAAATTCTTACTTCTTCTTGTATGCATACTTTCTAGAAATATATTTTTCTCTGAACTGCTATAAGAAAAAGTCCCAAGTAGGAGGAGCTGGAGTCTGGGGCCTTTTCTTCATTGTCTTCCACCAATCATAAGCTCCTTCCTATAACAGAGACATTGAATATCCACCTCAACTCTATAACAGTAGGCCTGACTGATCTCCGTAGAATCTCAGTTATATCCTCAAACAACTCCTCCCTAGTTGAACCTAGAACCAGAGCATGTCTGTCTCTCCTATCTTGTCTGTATGATCTATAAGATCTATTAGATCTACCAATAGATGTATTGTCCTCTAATATTCTCTGCTGCCCAGAAGGATTGGTGAGATACATGCTTAGTGGTATATATGATTCAAGGTTCTCCTCCCTATCCAATTGTAATGGCTCATACTCCTCAGGAGTCTCTTATCTGACTTTCCGTAAATGCAATCTACCACCCTATAGAACATAACAGTGGCCTACATTAGGGAGCAACAACAATTTATTTTTGTATTCGGAACACTTTTTCAAAAACCAATGTATATGCATATATAAACATTTCCCTATTTCTACACATTTTTGTCCTAGAACAACCTAAAACTCGCTTTGATACTAATAAAATTGTAATATCCCTTGTCTACCTGTATACACTACCGTACACAATTAGATAAGTAATGTTATGAGATATTTATTTGAAATAATACATTATTAAAGCTTTTATATATATATATATATATATATATAATAAAATACATCAAGCGAAATATATAAAATACATATATAGCAAAAACTTACCCTAGTAGGGTGGCTGCCATTACTGCTTGGCTCCATAGGTGGAATCCACTAATACCACCGATAACTTTTATATACACATCTGTCACCGTTTACCTCTGTTAAAACCTATATGAGAGAATATAAACTCTCGCACTAAGTATAAAACTCAATGATTCAAAAACTTATAATAAAAGTCACTTTGAATGAAAATATACAATTTAAAATCAATAAAATTTTGAAAAAGCTTTTCTTGTATCAAAACCATTAATAAAATAATTTACTTATACAAAAAAGTAGAGATAAATCATTAATAAAATCTTCTAAAACCAAAACCATTAGTATTAATACCACAAATATATAATAAATGCAATAAAAATTTTAATCATTCATTAAAATAAAAACTTTATCCAACTCATATATTAATAGACCATAGACCCTTAGGGAAACAAGGGGCACCGTCAAATTACGAAAATTTCAGGATTCAAGATAACCATAGGACCAAAGTTAAAGATAATCATGTAACCCCAAATAATATCATATGATCTAAGATAACCACAGGGTTAGTCTCGATCTAAGATAACAATATGATCGGTAATTAAATAATATGTATGGTCCAAGATAACTACACGAGCCATAAAATACCTCTCATGACCAAGATAACCACAGACCATGAAGTTTCTACCCTATTGGCATGCCAACAATTCTCCTGTTTATTGTCTAGGCTAATAAATGGGTTTATCGATATTCATAAAATATTAAAGTATTCATCTTACTAAAATTTTTATAGATATAATCATTATCAATTTCTCATACAATTATTTAATAGTATAAAAATTTACCACATGGGAAAAATAAATTTATTTCATTAAAATCTCATGCCAGTGTATTTATTTTATACCAATACACTTTCTTTATCAAAACATTTTATTTTTATCATAAAATATATTTTCAATAAATTTCAAAATATTTAATATTTTCATAAATATTATATATAATTATTTTCTAAAATACAAATCCATTTCATGCTAAAAAGCATATAAATCACAATTAAACTATATTATAAGTTAATGCATATACCTTTACGGGAACATATCGAAAACTGCTCACTCATTTTCTCTTCCTACTCATGGTGCCTAATTTGACAGTGTACCTAAACAACCATTAAATTTATAATTGATTACCGAGTCAATAAAAATTATTAAATTCAAATGAAAATTAAACTATCCATTAAATTTTTCAAGCTTTCATATTTACAGATATTTTTTTACCGATCTTATTTCACGTTTCGCACTACGAATGCGAAATTTCCAAATTAGTTTAATTTTTCTCTTCTCTTCTAATTTTTTTCATCAATTTATTTAATTTTTCTTTCATATTTTAATTTTCCATTTTTCTCTCCAAAAATCTATTTCCAACTCAAAAATTCCTATTAATTCAATAAATGCTCTAAAAATTTCAACTAATTTTCTATAATTAATTTGACCCATTTTCTTCCATTTTTCATCACTAATTTCACCAAAATTGTATTCAATAATTCCCAATAAAATTTTCAATAATTTTTCCAAAAATCCCAAAATTCTCCAAAATCTCTATTAAATTTTTCTACCATTCCAAATTTTTTTTTTCACTTCCAACATTCCATATAGCTCCATTATCATCATTTTAAGGTATAAATCCTTCAAAATAAATTTTCAAAAATTTGGCCATAATTATGGGAATATATAAAAATTCCACAAATATTTTTAAAAATTATTCTTATCAATTTTCCATCATATTTATCATATCTAGTAATTTAGGCTCCAAGTCACGCAGGTTGTTTAATCGACTCGTCGGTTTGACAGGAGTCTAAATTTAAATTTTGACTGAAAAATAATTAAAATAATAGCAAATAATTGTGAAAAATATTTTAAAAAGTGTTTAAAGTATTTAAAGATATTATTTTAGGGTGGAGGACCTAAATGCAAAATTTAAAAAGTTTTGGGGTCAATTTGTAATTTATCAAAAAATGGAGAATCAAGTGAGATATTTGTTATTTAAATGCATGAATTGGACATTAAATACATGTGATGGATGGCCAAACCAAGTTTCACACATTAAGAAGTTAATTAAACATAAATATCTAGATATTTAAGCTTAGGTATCCCCATCCTTAATGATTTTTGTCATTTTCTCCTTAATTGCTTCTTCTTCCTTCCTTATATCTTTCTATCTAGAATTTTCCATTTTCCTAATTCAGCCCACATTTTCTCCTAATCCTCCATAGCCAAGCTTAGTTCGAGAAAAAGAAAGTGAGAAAGAAAGTGTGAAAAAGAGAGAGAAATGCATGAAAATTTATATTCTCATGCTCAAGGAAGTGAGAGTAGTTTAGTAGAAGGCTAAAAAGTGGAAAATAAGAAAGAAAAAAAGTGAAAGAAGACCTTAAGGTTCGGCCATGGAAGCTAGGAGGTGAAGGTAAGGTGATTTTTCTTCTCTTCTATATTTTCTTTAACGAAAGGTGGTGGTTAGAGCATGTTATGGAAAAGAGAGAGAGAGTTTAGAGGTTAGAGAGGGTTGATAAAGAAAGATTGTTGATGATGTTTCTTATATATTTAGAAGCTCAAATTGACAAAGAACAAGCTCAAAGTAGCAAAGGAAAAAAGAAAGAGAAGTGAAGGGAAAGAAAAAAAAATAGGTAAGTGCATAATTTAAGGCAATAACCTATAATTTATTATAAAGTTACATATTTGAGTATTTTTCATGTAAATGATTTTTAATTAAAGTTATTTTATGATGTAATCTTGGGGATGCATGTTTTCTAGACTTAGGATTAATTTTGAAAAAAAAATAAATGTGGTTAATGTGTAGATTCTTTGCTGGAAATTGTGAAACAGTGAGTACATAAACTGTTATAATTTAAGTTGTGAAATTCAGATTTGTGTGTTCTTTGTTGGGTTTGAAAGCTAAGACATAGAGATTTAACTTTTATTTAGGCCATAAAATCTAAATATGTCTAAATTTTTTCAGAAAAATATATAAAGTTCCGACCTAAATATGTCTAGAAAATTATGGGCAAAAATTATTAGTAACCAGTCAGTGTTCATTTGACCATATCTTTTTCTACATAACTCAAAATTCAGTGATTCAAGTTTCATATTAAAGCTAAGATTCAGGGATAAAATTCTTAAGAGACCTTGTAATTTAATTCCACTTCTAATAGATTCAAAATTAAGGTCCAATATAGAACATTGAATCTGCCAGTAACAGGGCATAATATCAATTGAGAAATTTGATGTGAAAAATAATGTGGACCTTGTTATATTATGCAAATGATATTTTTATTGAGTAATTATGTGATTAACTGAGCCATAAAATGCATGAAAAGTGCAAAGTTAATAATTATGAATTTTAATGATGCTTCCCTAGAACGTCTAACTTATAACTTGACTTAGGATAATTTGGTATGTCAATCAGGGGAGAGTATGATTAATGCTAATAATGGCACGATTAATGAAGCCGGTAATGACACTATATTAAAAGTCGGTAATGATACTATTATTAAAGCCGATAATGACACTATTATTAAAGCTGATAATGATAATATTATTAAAGCTGATAATGACACTTGTATGTGCAAATAATAATGCCCAAGTGACACTCCTAAGTGTCTGGATGACAACTTCATTATCCTAGTCAGTGGTTCATAGGTGTTGTGAGCATAACGAAATTATTGAAAGTAAAAGGAATCTTGATTTGTGATATGGTTAATTATGATGGATTATATAATGATGCTTTGATAAAGTAAAACTAGTATGAGATATAAGAATATAATTTGATATTTATGCATACTAGAATGTAATAAGATAAGAAATGTAAATAAATAATATAATTGTATAAAAATAATATGGTACGTAATATACATGACAATGCATGTTGCATGAAATAGTTATTGTCTTATTTATATACACCACTAAGCCTATAACTTAGCGTGAGAGTTTCCTTCTGCGCAGATTTAAAGAGGTAGCTGAAGTTGTAAATAAATACAACGGTGATCCTAGTCCAATAAAACAAT
Organism: Triadica sebifera; assembly: GCA_023653625.1. NCBI lineage: Eukaryota > Viridiplantae > Streptophyta > Magnoliopsida > Malpighiales > Euphorbiaceae > Triadica > Triadica sebifera. The sequence goes on along the minus strand of CM042903.1, from coordinate 9,613,575 downwards.
TAAATTCTACAAAACTTTATATTTTATATTTTGTATTTGGATTTATGTAATTTTTTTATGGTTTTGTAAAATTAACTTGATATTTTATAAACTTTGTTCTATATAAGTAAAATGTATGTTATTTTTCTTTATATTATTCAAGATAAAATAAATATATGAATATGGACTATTTTCAATGAAGAAGTTAAAGATGAAAAGCGCTCGCTTATCCAGGCACGTGTTGCTAGGGTGAAGCGGTGCTATCATATCCACCATCCTCAAGCTTTTCAAACTTTTATCAAAATTTTCCATAATTTTCTTCAAAACCCTAATTCCTCAATCAACCAAATCCAAGCAATATCACCCTCCAAACTATAATCTACTCACAACAATCATGCAAATCAACTTTAATCCATATAAATTTGAAAGAAAAGTGAAGAAAATCTCAACTCTAATTTTCTAGGAATTTTTAGCTAATGTATGTTTTTTCTCCAAAAATATTTTCTTCACTCCTACTTATTTCATGTACTTTCTTATGCTTTGATGATGGTAATTTATGAGAAAAAAATTGAAAAAGATAAGGAAAATGACTATGGTGGTCATGCAAAGGAAGAAGAAGGAGAAGATGAGTTTTTTTCCTCTTTTTTTCGTTTGAAAATGTTAAATATTGGTCTTTTTCACTTTTATAGTCAAATTAATGGCTAATAAATTTTAATTGCTTCTATTGGTCAATTAAAATTTAATTAATTTCTTAAGTTAACAAATGGCCAATCAAAGCTTAATTAACCTTGACTTTCCTTAATTTCAACCAATCACAATATTTCCTCCAAATTAATTCATGAATTAATTTAATTCTCCAAAATTCAATTTCCAAATAACTTAATTCCATTAAATTGAATATACCAAAAATTATAAAATAATTTTCTCTTCAAAATGGTATTTTCAATTGCACGAAATGACTTCCGGTGTGGAAATTGTGTTTTTTTACGGTGTAATGATTTTTCTTAATCAGGCTCATAAAAATTCATCTGTATTCTGATTTATAAATTATCAGTTTTAAAAATTTTAGAATTTCATTACAATCATATTGGTGCCATTGCGATTGTGAACTCATCTCTCTAACTTCTAATAAGAAAAATCAGGTTGTAAACTCGCATTAAAGACCATATTTCCACAATTCGAGCTCTTAACCATAAAATCTCACCTTATAAATTCACTTATAGCCTTGAAATAATATTTTATACATTTGATATGCTTGAATCAAATTTTCACTGCCAGCAAAAATCTCATATTTCAATCCTGATCTGTTGCTTTGATTTGCATGCCAAGTTTGAAGTGGCAAAAATTGATAAATTCAATTAAATTTTCATATCAGACATTTTTATTATCATATGAAAGTAGTTTTCTCACACTTATTTGTCTGTATTCAGACTCTAATCGGTATGTTTCTATACTAGGTTACATATGGCCAAAATGCGTATTTACAATCAAGGACTATATCACAGACGTGATAAATAGAGTTCTCAATTGAGCTTACTCTGCTTACAGCTCCTATATCAGTGGTACCATATCATATGGCTCCATCAGAGATGAAATAGTTAAAGGCATAGTTACAAGAACTGTTAAATAAATGTTTCATCAAACCAAGTGTATCTCCATGGGGTGCACCAGTGTTGTTCATCATGAAGAAAGACAAGTCTATGAGATTGTGCATATACTACAGGCAATTGAACAAAGTGACTGTCAAGAATAGGTATCCGTTACCACAGATTGATGATGTGTTCGATCAATTAAGAGGTGTAAGGGTGTTCTCTAAGATTGATTTAAAATCGGGATACCATCAGCTGAGAATCAAGGTGGGTCATGATGTAGAGAAGACCGCTTTCTGAACTAGATATGGTCACTCTAAGTTTTCGGTTATGCCTATTGGATTGACCAATGCTCCTACAACTTTTTTATGGATATGATGAATCGGATCTTCAGACCATTTATGGACCAATTTGTTATGGTATTCATAGATGACATCTTAGCGTATTCAAAAAGCAAGATTGAACATAAGCAGCACTTGAGAAGAGTCTTGCAGATTTTTAGGGAGCATAAGCTATATGTTAAGTTCTCTAAGTGTGAGTTTTTGCTAGATGAGGTTGCCTTTCTTAGGCATATGATATCGGCTGACAGGATTAGAGTGGATCTAGGCAAGGTCAAGGTGATCTTAGATTGAAAAACCCCATAGAATGTGATCGAAATCAGGAGTTTTCTCAGCTTAGCAGGATACTATAGAGGGTTCGTTAAAGGGTTTTCTATGATAGCTTCTCCGTTGACTAGGTTGTTGCGAAAAGATATCAAGTTTGAATGGACAGACAAGTGCCAGAATAGTTTTGATCAGCTTGAGAGTCTTTTGACAGAAGCTCCAGTGTTGAAGCAGCTGATTCTGGACTAAGAATATGTTGTTTATAGTGACGCTTCTCACAACAGATTGGGTTGCATTCTGATGCAACAAGGAAAAGTTGTCACTTACACATCCAAGCAGTTGAAGAATCATGAGAAGAATTATCTAATGCACGATTTAAAGTTGGCAGCCATTGTTTTCGTATTGAAAATTTCACATCATTATCTATACAAAGAGAAGTGCCACATCTTTCCATATCACAAGAGTCTAAAGTATCTTCCTACACAACGAAATTTGAATTTTAGGTAGAGAAGATAGTTAGAGTTGATAAAGAATTATGATTATGTGATTGATTATCATCCAGGAAAAGCCAATGTGGTGGCCGATGGGCTTAGTAGGAAAACTTTGGCAGAGTTGCACATCTTAGGTTAAGAGATTAGAGATGCACATAAGGTTGATGGCAAGCTAGTGGAGTTGGTCATTTTAGCCTCTAAAGGGGAGAGACAGGGTTTCTCAATCGAGCAAGATGGTAGTTTACACTACCAGTGTAGGTTATATGTGTTAGAGGTCTCAGAGTTGAGACAAAAAGATTGTGAGAGAGGCCTATGAGGCGAGATTTACAATGTGCCCAGAGAGTAACGAGATGTATCAGAATTTAAAAGGGTTCTATTGGTGGTCAAGGATGAAGAAAGATATCACAGAGTTCATGACTAGATGTCTTACATGTTAGCAAGTAAAGGCCAAAACATTAGGTTCTTTCAGGTTTGTTGTAGCCAATCATAATTTCAAAATGGAAATGTGAGAGAAATGGATTTTGTGATTGGATTGCCTTTGACATCGAGGAAGTACGATGTTGTATGGGTGATCATGGATAGGTTAACGAAGTCAGCTCACTTCTTACCTATTCGGAGAGACTATCTTTTGAACCAGTTGGTAGCGTTATACATGAATGAGATAGTACATCTTCATAGAGTTCCAATCTCCATCATTTTGGATCGAGATCCATGGTTCACATCTCAGTTCTAAGGTAGTCTACAGTGAACTTTGGGTACCAAGCTCAACTTCAGCACAACTTCTCATTCTCAGACAAATGGTCAATCAGAGAGTCATTCAGATCTTGGAAGATATGATGAGATGTTGTGTGATTGAGTTTGAGGAAAGTTGGGATATATATCTACTGTTGATGGAGTTCGCTTACAACAACAGTTATCAATCCAGTATTCAGATGGTTCCATATGAGACATTTTATGGTAGAAAGTATTAGATACCGTTGTCTTGGATCGAGCTTTGTGAGAAAAAGTTAGTGGGGCCAGATCTGGTATAAGAGATGGAAGAAAAAGTGAAGATCATTAGAGATAGACTAAAAGCAACTTCTGACAAATAGAAATCCTACGCAAACCTCAAGAGAAAGGACGTCAAATACCTAGTGGGAGACAAGGTATTTCTCAAGGTATCTCTATGAAAGAAGGTTCTCAAGTTTGGAAAAAAGGGCAAGTTGATCCATAGGTTCATTGGACCTTATGAGATCTTAGAGAGGATCGGACTAGTTGCGTACAAACTTGTTTTACTGCCAGAGTTGAGAAGGATGCACAATGTCTTCCATGTATCCATGTCAATAAGGTATCAGTCAAATCCTTCTCACATTATCACCACAGAAAGCATAGAATTGAGATTGGATTTGTCTTATGAAGGGAAACCAGTTGAGATCTTAGCTCGTGAAGTGAAGGAACTCAAGAACAAACAAGTTCCATTAGTGAAAGTTTTATGGAAGAGCCATACCGTTGAAGAAGCAACCTAGGAAAGAAAAAAAGTGAAGAGGCATAATATCCTCAGTTGTTTCGAGCCATCATGATAGATAATTTTGAGGAAAAATATCCTAAGTGGGAGAAAAACCTAATGCTCATAATTAGAGTTTATAAGTTATGTTCTTGGTTAGTGAGAGTTGGGAGTTAAATGGAGTGTTGGAAGTGCGAGAGTTGTTGAAATAAGATGTTTCATGCCTGTGACAATGGGTGTCACGACCATGAATATTAAATTTTAGCTAGGATCTACGATTAGGTTTTTCATGACCGTGAAGAGTTTTTTCATGCTCATGAAGGAGTGGTTCACGTCCGTGAGAGTCGAGTCACAGCCCTGAAGCCTGAACAGTATGGGTAGGTTAGTTAGTCACATTTTCTTTCTTGCCATCCCTTTAAATCCGCTCCCCACTCTCTATTAACCAACTAAACATGTCATCTTAACCTTCTTCCTCCAAATACTCTTTTCCTCTATGGCTGGACCTTGAAAAGCTTAGTTTTGTGAGAGTAAAGTGAGGGAAAAAAGTGAGAAAGAGAGAGTTATAGGTTACCGAGTGAGGGTTGGTTTTAGTGTTCTTACTTTTTGATGCAGCAACCACCTAGAATCTAAGTCTAGACAACCTCCAAATCAATTTGATACAAATCTTAAGTTTTAAACAATTGCAAGATTAGACTCTTCACCCCCAAAACAGCAAGGAATTGGTAACAAAGAGTATGAAGAGAGAATTGGATTCACACCAAAATTTAATTACCAACCTGATAAGTGAAAACAATCCTTGGTATATCAATGGAGATCAAACCTCCACTTGAAGAACACTCAAGAATACTGAAATTTTGATCTTAAATCACCAATCTGATTGTCTTACATGCATAAGGAGGTATTTATACCTCTACAAACCAAACCCTAGGTGCAAACATGAAGAAAAGACCAATATGACCCTAATGACTTAAGGACAAATGAGTGGGCTTAATTTTATAAGGCTTACACACTTAAGACAAGTTAAAATAAGGCCGATCATGTGTCTTTAAATGAAATTACATTCCAATAATTAAAATAAAACAGTCCACTAAAATTAATCTTAGGCCCAACCATGACATAATATAAGTCCACCTTAACATAGCATATTGCACATGACTTGAACCTTGTAATATAAACTTCTTCTCTAGCCCATTAGGCTAGTTGTCTTCACCATCACATGCCCCAATGAGTGTCACAAGCTTTGAATTGCCAACTGATTCCATCTCTTCAAGCCTGACCCAAGCCTCTTCCTTGATATCTTTTGTCACTAAGTGATGCATCCCACATCGGTTGCGGAGGAACTCCTGGACTAGTTTATAAGGCTGGGTTCAAACCTTCCCCTTTGAGCGCGCTTTTGGGGCGAAGTTAGGAGCCCACATTCTTATCATTTGGTATCAGAGCCAGCCCTGTACACCGGTGTCCCTTCGGGTTACGACAGATCGCCGATCGAGGCAGTCGGGGTCTTAAGGGGGTGGGGATGATGCGTCCCACATCGGTTGCGGAGGAACTCCTGGACTGGTTTATAAGGCTGGGTTCAAACCTTCCACTTTGAGCGCGCTTTTGGGGCGAAGTTAGGAGCCCACATTCTTATGTGATTCAATACAAACAAGGTAAGGAAAATGTGGTTGCTGATGCATTATCTAGAAGATATACTCTTATTACTACTTTGAGTTCTCGATTGATGGGATTTGAATATATGATTTTTCAAATGTTTATAATGCATGTGAACAATCTGCATTTCAAAGGTTTTATAGGCATGATGGCTATTTATTTAGAGAAAATAAACTGTGTGTGCCTAATTGTTCCATGCGTGAGTTGCTTGTGCGTGAGGCTCATAATGGTGGTTTGATGGGTCATTTTGGTATTGCTAAGACACTTGACATCTTGCATGAGCATTTTTATTGGCCTAATATGAAGAAAGATGTTGAGAAAATTTGCTCTAGGTGTGTTGCATGTAAGCAAGCCAAGTCAAGAATTCAACCTCATGGGTTGTATACTCCTTTACCCATCCCTAGTCAGCCCTGGATTGATATTTCTATGGATTTTGTGTTGGGACTGCCCATGACTAAAAGGGGAAGAGATAGCATTTTTGTTGTAGTTGATAGGTTTAGCAAGATGGCACATTTCATCGCTTGCCATAAAACTGATGACGCTACACATATTTCTGATTTGTTCTTTTAAGGATGTTGTGCGTTTGCATGGTGTTTCTAAAACTATTGTTTTTGATAGAGATTCTAAGTTTTTGAGTCATTTTTGGCATGTGCTGTGGGGAAATTTGGGAACAAAGTTGCTATTTTCTACTACTTGTCATCCTCAAACAGATGGTCAAACTGAAGTGGTTAATAGAACTTTAGGATAATTATTACGTGCTGTTGTTGGAAAGAATTTGAAAACTTGGGAAGATTGTTTGCCATTAGTAGAATTTGCATATAATAGAAGCATTCATTCATCAACAGGTTATTCTCCATTTGAAATTGTCTATGGTTTTAATCCGCTAACCCCTTTGGATTTGTTGCCTATACCTGTGAATGATATTTCTAACTTAGATGGGCAAAAGAAGGCAGATTTGGTTAAGTCCATACATGAGAAGGCAAAACAGCATATTGAGTTAAAGAACAAAAGTTATGCACAAAAAGCCAACCAAGGACGTAAAGTTGTGAAATTTGAACCTGGAGATTGGGTATGGGTGCATTTTAGGAAAGAGAGATTTCCTAACCAAAGGAAATCCAAGTTGGATCCAAGAGGCGATGGACCTTTTCAAGTGGTTGAGAGGATCAATGACAATGCCTATAAGATTGACTTGCCCGGTGAGTATGGTGTTTCAGCAACTTTTAATGTTGCTGACCTTTCTCCTTTTGATAATGCAGGTGGTGATTCGAGGACGAATCCTTTTGTGGAGGGAGGGAATGATGCGAACCAAGACAACAAAAATGATCTTAGATGCCATGGAGGAGATGGATTAGTGATGCCACGTGGTCCAATCACAAGATCAAGTAGAAACAAGCTCAAGGCAGCCTTGCAAATGTATATTCAGAGCTTAGTGACAAGAGATATCAAGGAAGAGGCTTGGGTCAGGCTTGAAGAGATGGAATCAGTTTGTGATCCAAAGCTTGTGACACTCATTGGGGCATGTGATGGTGAAGACAACTAGCCTAGTGGGCTAGAGAAGAAGTCTATATTACAAGGTTCAACTCATGTGCAATATGCTATGTTAAGGTGGACTTATGTTATGTCATGGTTGGGCCTAAGATTAATTTTAGTGGGCTGTTTTATTTTAATTATTGGAATGTAATTTCATTTAAAGACACATGATCAGCCTTATTTGAACTTGTCTTAAGTCTGTAGGCCTTATAAAATTAAGCCCATTGTTTGTCCTTAAGTCATTAGGGTCAGATTGGTCTTTTCTTCATGTTTGCAGCTAGGGTTTGGTTTGTAGAGGTATAAATACCTCCTTATACGTGTAAGACAATCAGATTGGTGATTTAAGATCAAAATTTCAGTGTTCTTGAGTGTTCTTCAAGTGGGAGGTGTGATCTCCATTGATATACCAAGGATTGTTTTCACTTATCAGGTTGGTAACTAATTTGTGGCGTGAATCCAATTCTCTCTTCATACTCTTTGTTACCAATTCCTTGCTGTTTTGGGGGTGAAGAGTCTAATCTTGCAATTGTTTAAAACTTAAGATTTGTATCAAATTGATTTGGAGGTTGTCTAGACTTAGATTCTAGGTGGTTGCTGCATCACTAAGCTCTGAATATACATTTGCAAGGCTGCCTTGAGCTTGTTTCTACTTGATCTTATGATTGGATCAAGTGGCATCACTAATCCATCTCCTCCATGGCATGTAAGATCATTTTTGTTGTCTTGGTTCGCATCATTCCCTCCCTCCACAAAAGGATTTGTCCTCGAATCACCACCTGCATTATCAAAAGGAGAAAGGTCAGCAACATTAAAAGTTGCTGAAACACCATACTCACCGGGCAAGTCAATCTTATAGGCATTGTCATTGATCCTCTTGGATCCAACTTGGATTTCCTTTGGTTAGGAAATCTCTCTTTCCTAAAATGCACCCATACCCAATCTCCAGGTTCAAATTACATTCCAATAATTAAAATAAAACAGCCCACTAAAATTAATCTTAGGCCCAACCATGACATAATATAAGTCCACCTTAACATAGCATATTGCACATGACTTGAACCTTGTAATATAGACTTCTTCTCTAGCCCATTAGGCTAGTTGTCTTCACCATCACATGCCCCAATGAGTGTCACAAGCTTTGAATTGCCAACTGATTCCATCTCTTCAAGCCTGACCCAAGCCTCTTCCTTGATATCTCTTGTCACTAAGCTCTGAATATACATTTGCAAGGCTGCCTTGAGCTTGTTTCTACTTGATCTTATGATTGGACCAAGTGGCATCACCAATTCATCTCCTGCATGGCATGCAAGATCATTTTTGTTGTCTTGGTTCGCATCACTTTTGGTTCGTGTTGCAGAAGCTAATGAGTCATTTTGCTTTTGTTTAGGAGCGGGTAGAAGTGCTAGAAGTCCATCTCAAGGGAGAGGACAAGCTTAAAGAGCTCATGTTTTAGCTAATCTCCATCCTAGGTGTAAGGTAACATAACAACCTCTCATGCTCTAATATGGAATTTGTTTGTTGGTGTGACTTCAATGCGTATGAGCATTGGTTAATGAAATCTATGATATTTGAAGTTGTATGCATGATGGAAGTTTTGTTTTAAATGATTTATGATGAGGTGTTTGATGAATCATTTTAGTTAATATAAATGATTATAAAGTATATGGATGTGATAAATGGTTGAAATGCATGTTGGAGTGTTGAAAGATTAGCTGATATTGGTTAACCATAGAGAATATTGCATGTGAGATTGGTATAAAAATTGTTGTGCACTATTTTGGTATGAAATCTGGAAATTTCTACATTCACAGCCATGAACGGAGGAGGGTTCATAGGCATGAATGTCATGAAAATGAATTTTTATTGCTGAAGCAGATCCGTTCACGGGCAACTTCATGGTTGGATTCACACCCGTTAAGGAGTGATCACAGCCGTGAATGTGTGCTGATTTATAGGATGAATCATGGTTGGGTTCATAGGTAAGTTATCCATGAAGAGATGATTCACTGCTGTAAAATGTTGTTCACATGGGTGAGACTGCTAAACTTGAAAATCTTATATGTTTGCTTGTGAATCAAAGTTGATTCATCGTGAGGTGGTATACCTATATCGTAAGATTATGGTATGTTAAGAGAATGCATGTTATGAAATGATTAATATGAACTATGGTAATTGAGATAAATGATTAAGCTCAATACTCTTACTAGGACTAGAGTTAGGATAGATAGTATGTCATTGAGGGGAGATTGGTACTAAGTGACCTAGGTTGGTCATGTTTGAGATTCTTTGAAGGCCAAGAGGCAAGCAATAAGAGCTTTTTCAGTTGGTTTATATGCAAACTATTTTTCTTAGACAAATATTCTGGGAAACTCAGACAGGTGTCCAGAAGGCTCTGGTGAGAGTCGTAAATTACTCACATTCATTATAGTCTAATTATGAGTAAGGTGGGCAAAGGTAAGATAATTAACTCTACTTTAAGTGTGGCATACACTTGTATGATTATGGTTGGCCATTTGATATACCATGTTTAAGGTGTTCATTAAATTTAAATATATGAGATCTTTATAGCATGTCATGAAGTCTACGAGCTAGTGCATATGCGAACTTCAAGGTAAGTGGTCATAGTAGCTCAGTGAGTATATCATGCATATTATATACTTGTTGTAACACAACATCTTATGCATTTAAGTATAACCTATCCCTGTATCAAATAATCACACATAGCATGCTGGAAAAACAAAATATCCTGTTAATAGTGATAGTAAATTTTTTTATATCTTGAAATATTATTCAATGACTTTGCAAGTCTCATATCCTGTAATTTCATTCAATGATTTTCAAGTCTCATATCCTTTAATATTATTCAACGACTTTGCTAAGTTAGCACTGAGGTTTTCACCACAACATAATATATATCACATATATCAAAACATAAACTTTACACAAAGTATTTTCGAGTTGCTTTCATTTATACATTTTTAAACTCATTCCAAAATGACTATACATATTCAAGAACGTAAATACAAAACATAGATGACATATTTTCATGCTTGTGTGAAATGCAAGGAGAGAGAGTGATGAAGCTCGACCAGTGACCTGTGCTCCATGTCTTCTATACGCTACTCAAAATGAGCTATCACTTTTCTTTACCTGAAAAATGATGCAAATTGATGAGTTGTGGGTCAGTGAGAATAACCATCAAATGAGCTCTAAAGTACCGAACAACTCATAATAATAAGTCATAAATCCAGTACATACCATGTATTTCATTCCAGTCATCAGTATCATATAAATATCAATAAAGTTGAAACATATAATCATTACTTTTTATGTATGCAAATGTTTTGCTCATTTCATTTTGTTGTGACTAAGTTAAACAGACATTGCCCCGGGTTTCCATGTGAACATTTGCATTTGCTAGCTAGCTTGATCATTTGTTTCATTTGCACATTTGTTGGGCCATAGGTCTCTTCTTTTGCTTTACAATATCGATTAACTAGTCACAACGCCTTTTTAGTCCATATGCATATGCACTTGTACTTAAGCATTCATCAACCATTGTATCTTATGAGATATAACATACATATACCGCATATATACCTCATATACCACACATATACCTTGTATATACTATACATATACCATGTATATATATCACATGTGTCAAACATATACCTCAAATATACCACAAGTATACCATTTATATGTACCACAATGTCACAAATTATCCATCCTCATATTTTCAAGGACCAATCATGACAATCATATGAATCACATAGCAAGCAACATTCATATGTACTAAAGAATACAATTGATAATTAGACTCACCTTTCTCCTTTGATTCCGACCCCTAACTTATTGTCTATCTGCTCCTTGTGGGTCTCCAATATATTGTAAGCCTAATATGAAAACATAATTGATTAACTCATGATTAGGGAGCCTAATATGAAAACATTATGAAAACTTAATGTGGCTTAAACAAATTAATATGCATTGTTCATATCAATAGTTAAGATTTTTCCTATGAGGCAGTGTGACCTTATGGGACTGTTTAGCCTATAAATTTTTCTATAACATATAATTATATAACATATTAAAATTTCAGATCAATTGGATCATTGTACAATATTTGGTGGAATTTCTAAGTGTGTTATGTTTTCTGCCTTTAGGCAGTTTCAGGGTATTCATTTTGGTTCATCAGAACTTATAATATATAAGTCATATTTTAATTAAACTTTACAGACACTTATATGGGTTCATATGAAACATTTTTTATGTTTAAAAATTTTATCAATTATGTTTCTAAGGTCTTCAAATTATAACAAACATTTTACTGGTCCATAATAGAATTGGCTTCCGGACCAGTGACTTCCAAAGGCCATAACTTAGTCTATATATAACCAATTAAGCTAAAATTAGTATATAAATTTAGATAAGACATATACCTATAATTTCCTGTTTGGATAATTTACAGAATCTAGCTCTAACAAGCTCAAATTAGCCAAAAAAATTGCTGGGTCTGCCCAGGGCACTCAGTAGGCAGTTCAAACCATGGAACAGTCATGGTTCCATTCACCATAACTCACAATTTACAAGACTTATGAACCTGAAATTTTTTTCTACAGATACAAAACAAATATATCTACAACTTTTATGTTTTGAGATACTTCAAATAATGGCTTTAACATATTCGAAATCAAAGCACACAGTAGCTAACTTGGCTAGGGTTCACACCCTGACCAGTTTCAGTAAAGAGAGCATATCTCTTCCTATACATAACATCTTTCAACAATGTTTACATATCCACAAATCTAAGATATAAAAGAACAAATTTTGTGTTTTACTCTTTTCCATAATCAATTTCTATTAATATCAAAATCGGGGTGCAAATCAGTGCCTATTAATGAATCTTAGCAACTCAAATCAACCTTATAGCAATAAGAATTGATTACTTACCAAGAACAAACTTGCAAGAGATCAATTTGCCTCAAAAACCAAGTGAAACGAGGAAGAATTGAGTTCTGAAATGGAGGAAGATGAAGAAGAAAATGGGCTGAAGTGAGGAGGCAGAAATGGAGGAGAAAGATAAAGCCAACCTTTTGTTTTTTTTTTGTCTTTTTATCCTTTTTCTCTTCATCTCTTCTCTTTTCTCTTTTCTTTTCTCTTCTCTTTTCTCTTCTCTTTTATTTTCCTTTTGTTTCATTTTCATTTTATTTTTTCTATATTATTATTATTATTTACATATATTTATAATTCACAATAATAAAACTTAATCGTTTCACCCGATTTAACTAAATTAACAATGTAAATGTTTACTAATCCTAATCTAGTCATTTTGCTTACTTTAATTTAGTCACCTTATTCAATTTATTTCTAATGCTTTGTTATCCTCATTTAGGTTATAAGTATACACGTGCGACTCGATACAATTGCCAAATATTAGGACACGTAGCTAGTGCGTGCCATGAACTTATTTCTAAGAAAATATGTATGAAATGCACGTGTTCAATTGGATTATATGGAAGATGCATATGTTCAAATGAAATGTATGTGGATATGCATATGGGGAAGGTCAAGGATGTCATGTGTGTGTGCCTTACATGTTGTTATGTACTATTAGGCACTAGTTGCTTAGTGTATGAGCTTCCCATACGCAGGTTTGGAGCATTTGGAGCTTAGGGGAGAATCGAAAGAATAGGACGCTCAGTGATCAGAGCCTTGGATATTCACTTGGGGTGGGTGATATACAATTATTTTTTTGGTTGTATTGTGGGTTGAGTAGTTATATTTTTACATGTTGTATTTCAGAGACATGTAGTTTTATAACTAATCGTTTTGTATAACCTTGGGCTAGTGTTGCCCGATTGATTTTTGTATTTAACTTTATTTTTATCAAACTTTTAATTATATTTTATTTTATTCAATAAGATGAGAAGAATACAATTAAAATCATATATTACATTAATAAAAATAAACTTGCGTCCTCTTACTATTCTCATCTTATTAACTTAATTTATAACAAATGAAAAATAATTTTTATACATTAAAATATATCAAGCAAAATATATAAAATACATGTAACCAAATTCACCCTTGAGGGGTGACTATCACTACTGCTTGGTTCCATCAATAGGGCCCGCTGGTTCTAGAGACAACTTCTATATACACACGTCGCCTCTTTGCACTGCTAAATCCTACATGAGAGAAAATAACTCCCGTACATAATATAAAACTCAGTGTGTTATGGCCAATATACCGGATTAGTGGTAACTGTAGTTTTCGATATTGATCAGAGTACCCATGGTCAAAAATACACTATGGGTGAAATTTATTTTATTTGATCATCAGAAAATATAGGTCACAACTAATTCGAGGGTAAAATTTCGATTGAAAATAAGGTGAAATTGGTCCCAAAAGTCAAAAACAAGAAAAAACCAGGATAAGGTTTAAATAGTAAATTTGTTTTGACTGTACTTTGATCGGATTGTTAAAAATATTAAATAATCTAAACAATTATTTTAAGGCATAGATAGACTCCGATTATTTTAATCGGATTGGTTTGAGTGAACCGGATTTGAAAATGGATTCCAGTTGAGTTGAAAATTCTTATGTAGGCTAATTTATATATTTTATGAACTATGGAATCAAATTTTAGAGGATTTTGGTTTGGGAAGTGAGAGAAATAATTTAGAATTGGTAAATTGGCCTTGATTTTACAAATGGACCTTATTAGGTTGGATCACTTAACTTGACCAAAGCCCAACCCATTCTAGCCACCTATATAAACCCAAAATATCAAAATTCTCTAGACAATTCTTCATTTTTCTCCAACTCTTCCTTGCTCTTATCTTGGCCAAATGATCCTCCCACTCTTCTCTACCAATTTTCTCATTTCTCTCTAATTCTTACACTAAATTCAAGTATACTAACGTTATTTCAGCCCCCTCTATTAGCTAGTTGAGGTCTCCAATTTTCAATTGAAGGGTTAGAAGTGGAAGAAATTAAAGGATTCAAGTGAGGGTAAGAGAAATTGGGGGTTTTTAATTTAAGGGTTCTAATAGGAAGTTTAAGGTATGTAGGTTATATTTATAAAGTTATATTGAATTATGAAGCAAAATAATGGTAGTTTTACCTATACATGTATTCAGCCTATGGTAGAATTAAGGTTAGTGATTAGAAAATCTAATTATTTTCATTGAATTTGTATGAATTTAGGTTATGGAGTTAGAGAGAGAGAGAGAGAGAGAGTGTGTGTGTGTGTGTGTATTCTGCATGATAAATTGAAAGTAAGCTTAGAAACATGATTAAGGACATTTAAAATGTGGATTAGGATGCTTAAATTAAAATAAAATAATTTTGGATGATGGATCCTTTATAGTGGCCAAATGATGAATGTTTGTATATATAGGTATATTTATGGTTTAGTACAATATTAGGGTATATACATGTTATTGAAGGTATGAATTGGTGAAATGAATGGTTAGTAGATAAAAGAAATTTTTTAATGGTGAGAATGCATGTTAGGCCGAATTTAAAACATAGAAAAAAATGCATTCTTTGTTAATTTAATGAGAATTAAATCATAAAATGCATATAGACATGAAATTTGATGTATATGAATTAAGTGAAAAATACTAGAATTTATTCGAATATTTTCTAGTTAGTGATTACATTATGTATAAAATGGAACATAAGGAATGAGGTATGTTTAATTGAGTTTTATGTCTTAATTGATGATAATGTTGAATATTTAGTGCATTGGATTGAAAATTGTGGGAAAAGAATATTTTAAAGGTGGAAACTTGGTTATTACACAATAGAATTCTAAGTAATTAATAATGTAATAAATAAAATTTAGGAATTTAATGAGAATTAAGTTAAAAAAATAATTTTATTTCCCCTTAGTAGTATTCTGGTGCTTAAATCTAGTTCAAGATATGGTTGGCTAGCCATAGGGACGCATTGCCATGACGAGAGTCATGGTGACACTCTTAGGTAGGTCAATGGTGGTCTACTTCAGTGATAGTGATTTAGTGATCAGTGTGTCGTGCAGTATTTGAGTGGTCTTTTGGGGTCACTCTTAGTATAGTGGACTTATGGGATCCACATCCCATATATCCAAACTGAAGATTTTCTATCGGATTGACACTAAGGGCAAGAATATAAATGATAAAAATGGCAGAATGACAAAATGGAATAAAAGTGGTAAAAAAGGGAGTTAATTAAAGAAATAGAATGAAAATGGATTTAATTGAAAGAGATTAAATTCAAATGGGTTGAATAAGGCAAAGTCCATAAACCTTGAAGATTACAAGTCATGTGCAAATCATGTGCTAGGAGTCCTATGTCAAACATGTGCAAGGCATGTGCGATCCATGTAGAAGGCAACATGTGCCAACCATGTGCTCAAAAGATCATGTGCTAACATGTGCTCAAGATCATGTGTCACGCATGTGCCTACTTATGAGATTTGGGCTTAACTTGTAATTGAGCTTAATTATATATGTGGGTTGTCTATTTTAATTATTTTAACTTTTAATTAGTAATAGACATGTGGGCCAAAGAAATCAAGCCTAACCCACCACTTGTCTTATTTGAGAAGGATTTAATTAGTGTCCTAATTCAAGTAAGACTCTACCTTTTTAGAATATGAGTTAGAATATGACTGTACTTTTAGGAGTTGAGTTAGAATAGGACTTAGTTATCCTTTACCATAAAGGATTCAAAGACAGGGCTATAAATACTCATCTAGACTTCTTTTACAAGACATCAATAAATCAATGAATAAAAACGAATTTGACAGTTTTCTTTAAAGTGAGGAAGATTTGCATCTCTTTATTACTTTTAGGAATTAGTTACTTATCAAGTGATATTACTTGTGGCGTGAATATTCTTAATAAACCATATAATCTTAGTTCTTTGCTACATTGTTTACTTTGGGTCGAATTCAATCTATGATCACCAATGCTTAAGGTTTGTTAACCTTGTCTTGTTGAGGGGTTTCAAGGTACGGTCTTTGGGGTTCCGCAACAGTTTAGCATCAGAGCTTTTGGTTAGCTTAACCATGTCTAAGGGAAGTATGAGGAGCAGTAGTGGACATGAGGAACATGGTGATTATGTGCCAATGGATGTTGTTCAATCTTACATTCAAATATTGGAGGTAAAGATTGGAAAAATTATAGACAAGATGGAGAGACAAAATCAGAAAATTGAAGATTTGAGGCAGCAAAGTATCTTCGACACAAGAAGATAAAGAGAGAGGTCTCGACCTCGAGGCATTAGGAGGTTTCAATTTCATGAAGAAAAGGAGTATTTTGAACATTATGATAATGATAGACAAAGAAGAGAAAGAAAAAAAGATAAAGCATCTTCGATGAGTGCCTTTCAAAAAGAAATGGACAAGATGCATGCTAGGATTGATAGGTGGGGGCATGGAGAGAAAGAGAATGAAATGAAGAATCCTTATCCAAGGTGTGAAATTCAAAAATCAAATTTTCATTATGAATTTGATTTTGTTCCTAAGTTTAAAATGGTGGATGAAGGTAAGAATCAAATTCATGAGGATATTAATGATGCTCATACTAGTGAAGTTGAAATTGTAGGTGAAAGTATTGATTATATTTCACTAGAAGAAGTTAATGGTGTTAGTGTTATTGAGAGCATTGTAATTGAGAGTGAAAACATCACTCAAGATGAATTTGTGGCTAATGATAGTGAATCCATAAAGGTGAGTGATGAACATGAATTGGATGAGCTTGAGAGAGTAAAGGTGAGTGACATTAATATGAAAGAAGGGGCTATTTATGGAGAAGCTAAAGAGATAATTGATAGAGATGAGGTTTTGAGGGATAAAAGTGGTAGTAACAAGCAAAGAGAGAAAATAGTGAATGTGTGTGAAAAAGAAAAGAGCTGAAAAGCAAACTTTTTACTAACAATTTTTTTATCATTTACTTCATGTTGTGCATTTTTCTTTTGATGTAGGTAAAGATTCGAGGATGGATCTTCTTGAGTAAAAGGGGAATGATGTATGCACAGGAACCATAAATGAAGGATATGAAAGAAAGTATTTTGTCAACGGAGTGGAGCAATTTTATATAATTGAAATAGACTGAAAAGGAGTTCAAAAGCCTATTCAAATGATCCAAATCAATGTAGGGCGTATTCCAAGTCATTGGAGGCAGCACTGGAGCTTTAAAAGAAATATGGGGCCTAAAATCCATAATTAAGTTTATGGGCTAACACTACACAAAGTCAAGCCTAAGGTGAAGATAAAAGGAGTCTTTCATGAAGATTAAATTCAAATGGGCTAAACAAGGCAAAGTCCATAAACCTTGAAGATTACAACACATGTGCAAATCATGTGCTAGGAGTCCTATGCCAAACATGTTCAAGACATGTGTCATCCATGTGGAAGACATCATGTGCCAACCATGTGCTCAAGATCATGTGCCATGCATGTGCCTACTTATGGGATTTGGGCTTAACTTGTAATTGGGCTTAATTATATATGTGGGCTGTCTATTTTAATTATCATAACTTTTAATTGGTGATAGACATGTGGGCCAAAGAAATAAAACCTAACCCACCACTTGTCTTATTTTAGAAAGATTTAATTAGTGTCCTAATTCAAGTAGGACTCTACCTTTTTAGAATATGAGTTAGAATATGACTGTACTTTTAGGAGTTGAGTTAGAATAAGACTTAGTTATCTTTTACCATAAAGGGTTCAAAGACTTAGGAATATAAATACTCATTTAGACTTCTTTTACAAGACATCAATGAATAAAAACGAATTTGAGAGTTTTCTTTAAAGTGAGGCAGATTTGCATCTCTTTATTACTTTTAGGAATTACTTACTTATCAAGTGATATTATTTGTGGCATGACTATTCTTAATAAACCATATAATCTTGGTTCTTTGCTACATTGGTTAGCTTTGGGTTGGATTCAATCTATGATCACCATAGCTTAAGGTTTGTTTGCTTTGTCTTGTTGAGGGGTTTCAAGGCACGGTCTTTGGGATTCCGCATCACCAGTGGAAAGAGAGCCATATCTTACAGTGGTTGATATCAAGTTGTGGGTTCCAGTAGGCCTTCTTCTTTCAGGTGAAGAAAGTGCACAAGATCTGCTTCTTTAGCAGCTAGTGCTTCGACACAGGCACCACAGACCTTTACCAAAATGTCAACATTGTGGTCGTTCTCATCCCCGAGAGTGTTGGTGGACGACAGGAGCATGCTTGAGGTGCAGTTCCAAAGATCATATATGAAAAGAGATTGTCCTCTATTGTAGTACAGTATGGCAGAGGTTCGGGGAGCACTGAGCCGATACAGATGTAGGCTTCTGGGCAAGACAGAGGCCAAGGACGAGGAAAAGGCAGAGGAGGTCGATCAAGGGTCAGTCAATTTAGATCAGAGACAGTTGAGAGGTCGAAAGATAGTAGAGCTGCCCAAGCCAGGGCATATGCTAGCTGAGAGGAGCAAGATGCACCTGATGTCATAATTGGTAAATTCCTTCTCTTTGGCTTTGATATACATGCATTGATAGATCCGGGGTTGACGCATTCACACATATGCACACCACCACCAGGTTGAGAGGGTTTAGAGCCACAGGCTCTAGAGTTTGAGATTCTAGTGACTAACCCTTTAGGGCACAGTGTGAAGGTTAGCAAAATGTTTAAGGGTTGCCCAGTTGAAATTCAACGTAGGCAATTCCCAGCAGACTTGATAAAGTTACCATTCAATGAGTTCAATGTGATATTAGGAATGGATTGGTTGGCTCGTTATGGAGTGGTAGTGGATTTGTGGGAGGAGACATGATCATCAGAATTTGGGAACAAGATGAGATAGTGGTGATGGGTGAAAATAGAAGATATACAGACAATGTTATATTAGTGTGGAAAGCTCAAAAACTCACTAGTAAGGGATGCGAAGCATACTTTGCGTGTGTGGTTGATATGAAAAAAGCAAGTTTGAAATTGGTGGATATTCCTACTATTAGTGAGTTTCCTCATGTGTTTCCAATGGAGTTTGATGTATGCACAGGAACCATAAATGAAAGATATGAATGACAGTCTTTTGTCAATGGAGTGGAGCAATCGTATATCATTGAAATGGGCCTTAAAGGAGTTCAAAATCCTTTTCATATGATCCAATTCAATGTTGATGTATGCACGGGAACCATAATTGAAGGATATGAACGTCAATATTTTGTCAATGGAGAGGAGCAATCTTATATCATTGAAATAGACCGAAAAGGAGTTCAAAATCCCATTCAAATGAACCAAATTAATGTAGGGCGTATTCCAAGTCATAGAAGGCAGCATTGGAGCATTTGTTGCTATATTGGGCCTAAAATTCACAATCAAGCTTATGGGCCAATAATACACAAAGGGAAGCCTAAAGTGAAGATCAAGGGAGTCTTTCATGAAGATTCAATTCAAATGGGCTAAACAAGGCAAAGTCCATAAAATTAAAGATTACAAGTCATGTGCAAATCATGTGCTAGGAGTCATGTGCCAAACATGTGCAAGACATGTGCCATCCATGTGGAAGACATCATGTGCCAACCATGTGCTCAAGATCATGTGCCATGCATGTGCCTACTTATGGGATTTGGGCTTAACTTGTAATTGGGCTTAATTATGTATGTGGGCTGCCTAATTTAAATTACCTTAGGCTTTAATTAGTGATAGACATGTGGGCCAAAGAAATAAAGCCCAACCCACCACTTGTCTTATTTTAGAAGGATTTAATTAGTGTCCTAATCCAAGTAGGACTCTACTTTTTAGAATTTGAGTTAGAATATGGTTGTACATTTAGGAGTTGAGTTAGAATAGGATTTAGTTATCCTTTACCATAAAGGATTCAAAGACTTAGGGCTATAAATACTCATCTAGGCTTCTTTTACAAGACATCAATGAATCAATGAATAAAAACGAATTTGAGTGTTTTTCTTTAAAGTGAGGCAGATTTGCATCTCTTTGTTACCTTTAGGAATTAGTTACTTATCAAGTGATATTGCTTGTGGCGTGGCTATTCTTATTAAATCTTATAATCTTGGTTCTTTGCTACATTGGTTAGCTTTGGGTCAGATTCAATCTATGATCACCATAGCTTAAGGTTTGTTTACCTTGTCTTGTTGAGGGGTTTCAAGGCACGGTCTTTGGGGTTCCGCATCAGTTTGGTATCAGATCTTTTGGTTAGGTAATCATTATCTATCCTTTAAATTTGCTTTCTAGTTGTTAACTTAGCTACATTTAAATTCTGCCATTAGAGGTACCTTAGGAAAAATTTCAGCCATAAAGAGTAAAATTGCAAGTTTGGGTTTCTTTTCAATTCTTTGATATGTTTGAGGTTTATTAAGCATTAGTTTAGTGTTATTTGCTAAAACGAAAAAAAAAAAGAAAAAAAGAAAAAAAAAATTTAGCACCAAAATTGTGAAATTGTGCTATTTTGAGCTTCATGATGAAATCTTGTGATTATTGATTGCTGGAATTATTTGGTATCATCATAAACTACTGCAATCCAACTTAAATAATTGGTTTTGAGGTTGAAAAGTACAACTTTTGAATTCAGGTACCTTAGTGATCATGTTGAGCATTGATTTGATCTTGAGAAATTGAACTTATCTATTAAATATACCTTGAGTTCTTACTGATTGGTGATAAATTAAGGTTGAATAAGGGTTAAATTGGCTACTCACTAGGAGGAAACCGGTTCTGATTTTTATTCCATACTGTCTAATTCTTTGTGCTCTTAAGTTTTCATTTTTTTAATTCTGTCCTTTTTGCATTTAATTACATTAGTTAAGTCTAATTTGCATTCTTAGATTTAATTTGAACAAAAATCAGTAGCATACACCTATTTAAATTCGTGTATAGCTTTAAATATAAATTTCTTTCTCATCAGTTTGCTTCTAGACTTTGTTCCATTCATTCTTGTTAGGATTCATTGTTAATTCTTAGCATAGATCACTTGCATATTGTTTGATTTTATTTCTGGTTCTTACTTGTAATTTTGAGATTCAAAATTTGAGTGGTAAAAGGCAAGAGTGGTGAGCTTAAAAGAGGGTAAAAGCCATTATTTGTGTGAAACACGAGTGGTATATAGTCTGTTTTGAGAGAAACACGTGAGGGAGTGATTGTGAGGTCCTTTTACTTCATTATTACTTTCTTGAATTACTAACCATGTCAAAGGAAAGCACAAGAGGAAGTAGTAGACATGAGGAACATGGTGATTATGTGCCAACGGATGTTGTTCAATCTTACATTCAAATATTGGAGGTAAAGATTGGAAAAATTATAGACAAGATGGAGAGACAAAATGAGCAAATTGAGGATTTGAGGCAGCAAAGTATCTTTGGCACAAGAAGATCAAGAGAGGGGTCTCGACCTCAAGGCAATAGGAGATTTCAATCTCATGAAGAAAAAGAGTATTTTGAACATTATGATAATGATAGACAAAGAAGAGAAAGAAAGAAACACAAAGTATCTTCAATGAGTGCCTTTGAAAAAGAAATTGACAAGATGCGTTCTAGGATTGATAGGTGGGGGCATGAAGAGAAAGATAATGAAATGAAGAATCCTTATAAAATTCAAAAATCAAATTTTCATTATGAATTTGATTTTGTTCCTAATTTTAAAATGGTGGATGATGGTAAGAATCAAATTCATGAGGATATTAATGATGTTCATACTAGTGAAGTTGAAATTGTAGGCGAGAGTATTGATTCTATTTCACTAGAATTCAATGGTGTTGGTGTTAGTGTTATTGAGAGCATTGCAATTGAAAGTAAAAATATCATTCAAGATGAATTTGTAGCTAATGATAGTGAATCCATAAAGGTGAGTGATGAACATGAATTGGATGAGCTTGAAGGAGTAACGATGAGTGAGATTGAGATGAAAGAAGGGGCTGTTTATGGAGAAGCCAAAGAGAGAATTGAGAGAGATGAGGTTTTGAGGGATAAAAGTAGTAGTAGTAATGAGCAAAGAGAGAAAATAGTGAATGTGTGTGAAAAGGAGAAAGAGATGAAAAGTAAATTTTTTACTAACAATTTTAATTATCCTTTGCTTCGTGTTGTGCATTTTTCTTTTGATGTAGGCAAAGATTCGAGGACGAATCTTCTTGAGGAAAGGGGGAATGATGTATGCACGGCAACCATAATTGAAGGATATGAACGTCAATATTTTGTCAATGGAGAGGAGCAATCTTATATCATTGAAATAGACCGAAAAGGAGTTCAAAATCTCATTCAAATGAACCAAATTAATGTAGGGCGTATTCCAAGTCATAGAAGGCAGCATTGGAGCATTTGTTGCTATATTGGGCCTAAAATTCACAATCAAGCTTATGGGCCAATAATACACAAAGGGAAGCCTAAAGTGAAGATCAAGGGAGTCTTTCATGAAGATTCAATTCAAATGGGCTAAACAAGGCAAAGTCCATAAAATTAAAGATTACAAGTCATGTGCAAATCATGTGCTAGGAGTCATGTGCCAAACATGTGCAAGACATGTGCCATCCATGTGGAAGACATCATGTGCCAACCATGTGCTCAAGATCATGTGCCATGCATGTGCCTACTTATGGGATTTGGGCTTAACTTGTAATTGGGCTTAATTATGTATGTGGGCTGCCTAATTTAAATTACCTTAGGCTTTAATTAGTGATAGACATGTGGGCCAAAGAAATAAAGCCCAACCCACCACTTGTCTTATTTTAGAAGGATTTAATTAGTGTCCTAATCCAAGTAGGACTCTACTTTTTAGAATTTGAGTTAGAATATGGTTGTACATTTAGGAGTTGAGTTAGAATAGGATTTAGTTATCCTTTACCATAAAGGATTCAAAGACTTAGGGCTATAAATACTCATCTAGGCTTCTTTTACAAGACATCAATGAATCAATGAATAAAAACGAATTTGAGTGTTTTTCTTTAAAGTGAGGCAGATTTGCATCTCTTTGTTACCTTTAGGAATTAGTTACTTATCAAGTGATATTGCTTGTGGCGTGGCTATTCTTATTAAATCTTATAATCTTGGTTCTTTGCTACATCGGTTAGCTTTGGGTCAGATTCAATCTATGATCACCATAGCTTAAGGTTTGTTTACCTTGTCTTGTTGAGGGGTTTCAAGGCACGGTCTTTGGGGTTCCGCATCAAATGTGGGGCATGTTAAAAGTCATAGAAGGCAGCATTGGAGCATTGGTTGCTATATTGGGCCTAAAATCCACAATCAAGCTTATGGGCTAACACTACACAAAGGCAAGCCTAAAGTGAAGATAAAAGGAATATTTTATGAAGATTTAATTCAATAGGCTAAACATGACAAAGTCCATAAAATTGAAGATTACAAGTCATGTGCATGTGCCAACCATGTGCTCAAGATCATATGCCATTCATGTGCTTACTTATGGGATTTGGGTTTAACTTGTAATTGGGCTTAATTATGTATGTGGGCTGTCTATTTTAATTACTTTAGGTTTAATTACTGATAAGCATGTGGGCCAAATGATAAGAATGTGGATTCCTAACTTCGCCCCAAAAACGCGCTCAAAGGGGAAGGTTTTAACCCAGCCTTATAAACCAGTCCAGAAGTTCCTCCGCAACCGATGTGGGACGCATCATCCCCACCCCCTTAAGACCCCGACTGCCTCGGTCGGCGATCTGTCGTAACCCGAAGGGACACCGGTGTACAGGGCTGGCTTTGATACCAAATGATAAGAATGTGGACTCCTAACTTCGCCCCAAAAGCGCGCTCAAAGGGGAAGGTTTGAACCCAGCCTTATAAACCAGTCCAGAAGTTCCTCCGCAACCGATGTGGGACGCATCACCAAAGGATATGAAGCCCAACCCACCACTTGTCTTATTTTAGAAGGATTTAATTAGTGTCCTAATTCAAGTAGGACTCTACTTGTTAGAATTTGAGTTAGAATATGACTGTACTTTTATGAGTTGAGTTAGAATAGGACTTAGTTATCCTTTACCATAAAGGATTCAAAGACTTAGGGCTATAAATACTCATCTAGGCTTCTTTTACAAGATTTGAATGAATAAAAACGAATTTGAGTGTTTTTCTTTAAAGTGAGGCAGATTTACATCTCTTTATTACCTTTAGGAATTAGTTACTTATCAAGTGATATTGCTTGTGGCGTGGCTATTCTTAATAATCCTTATAATCTTGGTTCTTTGCTACATTGGTTAGCTTTGGGTCAGATTCCATCTATGATCACCATAGCTTAAAGTTTGTTTACCTTATCTTGTTGAGAGGTTTCAAGGCACAGTCTTTGGGGTTCCGCATCAGAGCTGCCAGGGTTACTGCCGGATAGAGAAATTGAGTTTGCAATCATTTTGGTACCTGACACCACTCCTATTTCCATTACACCATATAGGATGGCAGCAGCGAAGTTGAAAGAGTTGAAGATATAGTTGCAGGAATTGTTAGATAAGGATTTATACGACCTAGTGTATCACTGTGGGGTCTCCAGTATTATTTGTGAAGAAGAAAGATGGCACCTTACGTCTTTGCATTGATTACAAGCAACTTAATAAGGTGACTATCGAAAATAAGTACCTACTACCGATAATTGATGATTTATTTGATCAGTCGAAAGGTACAGCCATATTTTCAAAGATAGATCTTCGATTAGGATATCATTAGCTGAAGATCAAGGAGTCATATGTACCTAAGATGGATTTCAAGAATCGATATGGTCATACGAGTTCCTGGGTATGCTCTTTGGACCGATGAATGCACCAATAACTTTTATGGACTTGATGAACCGAGTGTTCAGACCATATCTTGTTCAATTTGTAGTAGTGTTTATTGATGACATCCGGGTGTACTTTAGAGATCAAGAAGAACATGATCAACATCTCATAATAGTGTTGCAAACACTTAAGGAGGAGCAGTTGTATGCAAAGTTATCAAAGTATGAGTTTTGGCTTGAAGCAATTACTTTTCTAGGTCATGTAGTTTCAGCAAAAGATATTCCAGTTGACCCTAGTAAAATCGAGGCTATTCTTAATTGGAAACCACCTCGAAATGTGACAGAAGTGAGGAGTTTCCTCGGATTAGCCGGATATTATAGGAGGTTCGTGAAGGGATTTTCATCCATAGCGACTCCTTTGACACAACTACTACGAAAAGAGGTTTGATTTGAATGGTTAGCTAGGTGTCAAGCAAGCTTTGATCGACTAAAGGCAATGTTGACTGAAGCACCAGGTTGACTCAACCCACACCTGGAAAAGGCTTTGTTGTGTACAATGATGCTAGTCATAATGGTTTAGGTTGTGTTCTTATGCAAGAAAAAAAGGTGATTTCTTACGCCTCAAGACAACTTAATCCTCACGAGCTTAATTATCTGACACACGATTTAAAGTTAACTGCTATTGTTTTTGCTTTAAAGATTTGGCGACATTATCTGTATGGGGAAAGATGTTACATCTACACATATCACAAAAGTCTTGAGTACCTTCCCTCATAGAAATCTGAGACAATGAAGATGGTTGGAACAGATTAAAGATTATGATTGTGTGATTGACTATCAGCCAGGAAAAGCAAATATGGTTGCAGATGCATTAAGCAAGAAGATTTTAGTTGAGATGCGAATACAATCCACTTTGATACAGATGATCAAAGATGCTCATAAGCAAGATGAAAAACTAGTAGAGATAGTCGAGGCAGTGAAAAAAGGGAGAAAAGCCTGAGTTTTCATTGACATAAATGGCATAGTATACTTTAAAAATAGGATTTGTGTGCCCAGTATAAAAGAGCTGAAATTTGATATTTTAAAAGAAGCACATGAAACAGTTTATACAATGCATCCAGGTGGGAACAAGATGTATCAAGACTTGAAAACTCAATACTGTTGGTCAGGAATGAAGAAAGATATCACCGAATGCGTTGCTAGGTGTTTAACGTGTCAACAAGTGAAAGCGTAACAACAATTGCCCACAAGATTGCTACAACCAATACTATTACCAGAATAGAAGTGGTAAAGAATCATGATGGATTTCGTATCCGGTTTACCAATGACTCAGAGGAAGCATGATGCAGTGTGGGTGATTGTGGATTGATTGACAAAGTCGATGCATTTTCTACTAGTTCGGATTGATTATACATTGAACAAATCGGCTGAAGTTTATGTAGATGAGATAGCAAGACTTCATAGAGTGTCAATGTCCATTATCTCCGATAGAGATCCTTGCTTTACTTCGCAATTTTGGAAGAGCCTACAACAAGCTTTGGGAACTCGACTCAGTTTCAGTACAGCCTGTAACACCGCACCTTATGCATTTAAGTATAACCTATCCCTGTATCAAATAATCTCATACTGCATGTTGAAAAGAGAAAATACATTGATAACAATAGTAGTAAATTTTTTTCATATCATATCCTGTAAAATCAACTAATGACTTTGCAAGTCTCACATCCTATAATTTCATTCAATGACTTGCAAGTCTCATATCCTGTAATATTATTCACTGACTTTGCAAATCAACATTAAAACCACAACACGATATATCACATATATTAAAACATAAACTTCCCATCCAAAAGATTACGGGTTGTTTCCATTTGTACATCTCAAAACTAATCTAGAGTGATAATACATATTCAAGCATATAAGTCCAAAATACACATGACATGTTTTTATGCTTGTATAGAATGCAAGGAGAGAGAGTGATGAGGCTCGGCCAATGACCTGTGCTCCATGTCTTCTATACACTACTCAAAATGAGCTATCACTTTTCTTTACCTGAAAAATGATGCAAATTGATGAGTTGCGGCTCAGTGAGAATAACCTTCCAATGAACTCTAAAGTACCAAACAACTCATAGTAATAAATCACCAATCCAATATATACCATGTATTCCATTCCATTCATCAGTATCATATAACTATCAATAAAGTTGAAACATATAATCATTACTCTTTATGTATGCAAATGCTTTGCTTATTTCATTTTGTTGTGACTAAGTTAAACAGACATTGCCCTGGGTTTCCATGTGAACATTTGCATTTGCATTTGCT
Source organism: Triadica sebifera (assembly GCA_023653625.1). Taxonomy (NCBI): domain Eukaryota; kingdom Viridiplantae; phylum Streptophyta; class Magnoliopsida; order Malpighiales; family Euphorbiaceae; genus Triadica; species Triadica sebifera. Next base: position 9,586,218 of record CM042903.1, on the reverse strand, counting down.
AGCTAGCTTGATCATTTGTTTCATTTGCACATTTGTTGGGCCATAGGCCTCTTCTTTTGCTTTGCACATTTGTTGGGCCATAGGCCTCTTCTTTTGCTTTACAATATCGATTAACTAGTCACAACGCCTTTTTAGTCCATATGCATATGCACTTGTATTTAAGCATTCATCAACCATTGTATCTTATCACATATAATATACATATACCACATATATACCTCATATGCCACACATATACCTTGCATATACTATATATATACCATGTATATATATCACATATGTCAAACATATACTTCAAATATACCACAAGTATACCATTTATATGTACCACAATGTCACAAATTATCCATCACTACATTATCAAGGACCAATCATAACAATCATATGAGTCACATAGCAAGCAACATTCATTTGCACTAAAGAATTCAATCGATAATTAGACTCACCGTTCTCCTTTGATTCCGACCCCTAACTTATTGTTTATCCGCTCTTTGTGGGTCTCCAATATGTTGCGAGCCTAATATGAAAACATAATCGATTAACTCATGATTAGGGAGACTTAATGTGGCTTAAACAAATTAATATGCATTGTTCATGTCAATAGTTAAAAGTTTTCCTATGAGGCAGTGTCATCTTATGTGACTGTTTTGCCTATAATTTTTTCTATACTTGACCAATTAATCTGATACTTGTTCGTAATTACAACTAACATATAATTATAGAACATATTAAAATTTCAGACCAATTGGATCATTGTACAATATTTTGTGGAATTTCTAGGAGTGTTCTGTTTTCTGCCTTATTTTCTGCCTTTAGGCAGTTTCAGGGTACTCATTTGGGTTCATCGTAACTTACAATATATAAGTCATATTTTAATGAAACTTTACAGACACTTATACAGGTTCATATGGAACATTTTTCATGTTTTAAACTTTCATCAATTATGCCTCTAAGGTCTTCAAATCATAAGAAACAATTTACTGGTCCAGAATAGAATTGGTTTCCGGACCAGTATGACTTCCAAAGGCCATAACTTAGTCTATACATAACCAATGAAGCTGCAATTAGTACCCATATGTATATAAGACATATACCTATAATTTGTATTTTTTGAGGATTTACAGAATATGGCTCTAACAAGCTCAAATTATCCAAACATGTTACTGGATCTGCCCAAGGCACTCAGTAGGCAGTTCAAACCATGGAACAGTCATGGTTCCATTCACCATAACTCACAATTTACAAGACCTATGAACCTAAAATTTTTTCTACAGATACAAAATAAATATATCTACAACTTTTATGTTTTGAGATACTTCAAATAATGACTTTAACATATTCGAAATCAAAGCACACAGTAGCTAACTTGGTTAGGGTTCACACCCTGACCAGTTTCAGTACGAAGAGTATATCTCATTATATACACAAAATCATGAAAAACAGTTTACATATTCATAATTATAAGACATAAAGGAACAACTTTTGTGTTTTACACTTTTTCATAATCAATTTCTATGTGCATCAAAATCGGGTTATTAATGAACCTAAGCAACTCAAATCAACCCTAAAGCAATAAGAATTGATTACTTACCAAGGACGAATTTGCAAGGGATAAATTTGGTGCAAAAACAAGGTAAAACAAGGAAGATTTGAAGTCTGAAATGGAGGAAAATGAAGGAGAAGTCGGGGCTGAAGTGAGGAGGCAGAAATGGGGATGATGAAGATAAAGGCAGATTTATGTTTTTGTCTTTTTATCTTTTTCTCATCTCATTTCTCTTCTCTTCTCTTCTATTTATCTTTTGTTTCATTTTCATTTTATTTTATCTATATTATTATTATTATTATTTACATATATAATTCAACTAATCTACACAATAATACCACTTAGTCATTTGGCCCGGTTTAACTAAATTAACAATGCAAAATGTTTACTAATCTTAATCTAATCATTTTGCTTACTTTAATTTGTTCACTTATTCAATTCATTTCTAATACTTCATAATCCTCATATAGGTTATAAGTACACACGTGCTACTCGATACAAGTGCCAAATGCTAGGACACGTAGCTAGTGCGTGTCATAAACTTGTTCCTACGAAAATACGTATGAAATGCATTTGTTCAATTGAATTGTATGCAAGACGCTTATGTTCAATGAAATGCATGTGGGAAAGATCAAGGATGTTACACAGCCTTTCATCCACAAAAGGATGGACAATCAGAGCAGGTAATCCAGATATTAAAAGACATGATGAGAAGTTGTGTGCTTGAGTTTGGAGGAAGTTGAGATCAATATCTACCTCTTATGGAGTTTGCTTATAATAACAGTCATCATACACTATGGCTCCTTTTGAGGCATTGTATGGAAGAAAGTGTAGGACACCAGTTTATTGGATCAAATTGAGTGAAAAGAAGATTAGTGCAACAAACAAAAGAAAATGTTAGAAATATCAAAGAAAGATTAAAAACAGCTCAAGATACTTACCTCAAGAGGCGAGACATAGAGTATGTTGTGGGTGATAAAGTGTTTTTCAAAGTTTCGCCTTGGAAGAAAGTATTGAGATTCAGTAAAAAGGGAAAGTTAAGTCTGAGGTTCATTGGCCCTTATGAGATTTTGGAAAGAATCAGACTAGTGGCATATCGGTTAACACTTCCACCAGAGTTGGATAAAATCCATAATGTTTTTCATGTGCTGATGTTAAGGAGATATAGATCGAACTTAACTCATATTATGACAATTGATGAGATAGAAGTACAGACCGAATTGACATACGAAGAGGAACATGTGGCTATATTAGCATATGAAGAAAAATTTTTACCAAACAAGAAAGTTCCATTAGTTAAGTTTCTATGGTGAAATCATACTATTGCAGAAGTTGCATGGGAAAGCGAAGATATGATGAGGAAACAATATCCTCAATTGTTCAACATAGAATGAACAGGTAAAATTTTGAAAATGAAATTTATTTTAAGGGGGGAGGATGTCATATCCACTAATTTAGAACCAAAGTCGCATGAACCAAAATTTTTGAACCATTACACAATTTTTAGTATAATTTTAAATATTGCTCTGTTTTCTACCCTTAGACAGTTTTGGGGTACTATATTTAAAAATTTATACCTTTCATCGTGTATCTTCAATTATTATGAAAATTTATATGCAGCTATATAAGTTAATTTGAAACATTTTTCATGTTTACCTCATTACCACATTCTATTTCTAAGCTCCTCAAACACTAGATAATCTATAAATGGTTCAGCATAGAGTACCGACCCGACCAGTTCAATTGTTCAGGTCATAGCTCACAAAATAAATGACATTTTAAGATAAGACTTTTGCCTATAAACTTAGATAAGACATAGAAATAAAACTTTTATGTTTTATACTTTAGAAAATTTAACATTTAAGAAGCTCAAAAAGGAACAAAAATTTACTAGAGTTGCACAGGTATATGAAACTAACTCAATCAAGGAACATCCATAGTTCATTTCCCTATAACTCAACCTACACAAGAGATATTTATACAAAATTTAGCAGAGACCTAGAAAAAAATAGGAAAACAACTTTTATATTTTAAGTCACCTTAGATTCAGTCCTTCAGATGATCAAATTAAGCAAAAACCGTGAAGTATCCTGTTGATACTCTTCCAGGGACCAGTCTCACTCAAATGACAATTTCTCTTCATATACTCAAAATAATTCAATAAAATTTGATAGATAGATACACAAGACATAAATGAACAACTTTTATATTTTACACTTCTCCAAATTCGGTTCATAGGATAATAAAAAATAGAATAAAATACACTGCAGAAACATAACCCAAAAAGCTCTAATAACATAATAATTATGGAAAAGAGATTACTTACTAAGAATATATTTATTTAGAGTGAATTTCTTGCAAATCATGAAGGAGAGGATGAAGAATTGGGCTGTTATATGGAGGAAGGAAAGGGAAGATGGTGCTAAGAAGAATGTAGAAGTTAGGATAAAATGGGGCAATGTCTTAATTGACTTTCCCCTTCCCCTCCCTTCTCCCGTTTTATTCATCTTTTCTCTTTTTTTCTGTATACTTTTCTATTTTTTTCATTAATTTTTTTTACATATTTACTTATATCTAGTCCCTTTAATTTTTTTTTACCAAAAGTACATTTTAAATATATGGTCTAATTTACTCAATTTTATCATGTCAATCAATTAATTCATTTTAATTTCTAATTTAATCATTTATTCCATCTATTTTAATCTCTATTGTCTATCATATGTTTCCTATGTATACCACATACTTATTCTAATTAGACTCTATTTAGTGGAAGTTACATTGGGGGCACCTAATCCCTTGACTTGAGAGTTTTTCTGGAAAAGTTCAAGGAAAGTATATTCCACCTATTTATATGGTTGAAAAGAATAGGGATTTCTTAACTTTGAAGCAGGAGGATATGCTAGTGTTAAAGTATAAGCAAGAATTCACACACTTGTTTAAGTATGCTATCAACATTATATCCACTGAAGCTGATAAATGTTGATAATTTGAGGATGGGTGAAGAGCTCCAATCAAGCTACAAGTCTTAGCCCTACATCTGATGAACTTTCCTAGTTTGTTAACATTTGCTAGAACAGTGGAGAGAGTTTTATCAACTCAATAGCCAACACAGGATAGAGGGTTCAAAAGACCCATGGCACAGCCAAGTGGAGGACCATCTGGCAGTAAGAGAGCAAGACCTTATGGTGGCCGATTTCATATTGGGAGTTCTAGCAGACCTTCTTTTTTTAAGTGAGGACAACCCGTGAGATCTACTTCTTCAGTAGCCAGTGCACTGACACTGACCAACCGCAGGCTCCTCATGTCAGCATTATGGTCATCTTCACACAGGAGAGTGTTGGTGGATGACAAGAGCCTGTTTGAGATGCGACTCCAAAGATTATTTGAGATGAGATTGTCCCTTATTACAGTAAAGTAAAGGTTTAGGGGGCACTGAGTAGGTACAGATACAGGCTTTAAGACATAGTAGAGGACAATGCAGAGGATCTAAGACAGTTAAATGGCTAGAAGGTAGTAGAGCTGCACCATCCAAGGCATATACCATGCAAGGCCAATAAGATTAGGATGCACCTGACATCATCGTGGGTACATTTCTTTTCTTTGGCTCTAACTTACATGCATTGATAAATCTGGGGTCTATGCATTTATACATATGCACACCACCACTGAGTCGAGAAGGTTTAAAATCGGATGCTTTAGAATTTGAGATTTTTGTGACTAACCCGTTAGGGCACAGCGTGAGGGTTAGTAATGTGTTCAAGAGTTGCCTAGTTGAAATATAGGGTAGACAGTTTCCAACAAACCTGATAGAGCTACTATTCCATGAATTTAATGTGATCTTAAGAACAGATTGGCTAGCTCATCACTGAGTGATAATAGATTATGGAAAGAGGCAGATGATTATTAGAATTTCATAATAAGAAGTGATAGTGGTGATGGGTGAGATTAGAGGATATCTAGAGAATGTGATATCAATGCTAAAAGCTTAGAAACTCATTAGTAAAGGATGTGAAGCTTATTTGGCGTATGTGATTGATACTAAAAAAGATAGTCCAAAGTTGGCTAACATTCCTACCTTTTCTGAATTTTTTGATATGTTTATGAGGAGTTGCCAAGGTTACCACCACACTGAGAGATCGAATTTGCTATTGATTTGGTATTTGGCACTACTACTATTTCTATTACAGCATACAAAATGGCACATGTGGAGTTGAACGTGTAGTTACAAGATTTGCTAGATAAGGGTTTTATACAACCAGTGTATCACTGTGGGGTGCTCTAGTGTTATTTGTGAAGAAGAAAGATGACATCCTACGTCTTTGCATTGATTATAGGTAGCTTAATAGGGTGACTATCAAGAATAAGTACCCATTGCCAAGGATCGATGATTTATTTGATCAGCTGAAAAGTGCAGACATATTTTCAAAGATAGATCTTCGATTAAGCTATCATCATCTGAAAATTAAGGAGTTAAATGTACCTAAGATGGCATTTCATACTCATTATGGTCATTATGAGTTCCTAGTTATGCCATTTAGTTTAACGAATACACCAGTAACTTTTACAGATTTGATGAACTGAGTGTTCAGGTCATATCTTGATCAATTTGTAGTAGTGTTTATTAATGATATTCTTATGTATTCTCAAGATAGAGAAGAACATGATCAACTCCTCAAAATAATACAGTAAACACTACGGGAAAAGCAGTTATATGCAAAGTTATTAAAGTGCAAGTTTTGGCTTGAAGCAGTTAGTTTTCTGGGTCACATAGTTTCAACTAAAGGTATCCATATTGATCCTAGCAAGATTGAGGCTATTCTTAACTGGAACCTGATGCAGCAACCACCTAGAATCTAAGTCTAGACAACCTCCAAATCAATTTGATACAAATCTTAAGTTTTAAACAATTGCAAGATTAGACTCTTCACCCCCAAAACAGCAAGGAATTGGTAACAAAGAGTATGAAGAGAGAATTGGATTCACACCACAAATTAATTACCAACCTGATAAGTGAAAACAATCCTTGGTATATCAATGGAGATCACACCTCCCACTTGAAGAACACTCAAGAACACTGAAATTTTGATCTTAAATCACCAATCTGATTGTCTTACACGCATAAGGAGGTATTTATACCTCTACAAACCAAACCCTAGGTGCAAAAATGAAGAAAAGACCAATCTGACCCTAATGACTTAAGGACAAACGAATGGGCTTAATTTTATAAGGCTTACACACCTAAGACAGGTTAAAATAAGGCTGATCATGTGTCTTTAAATGAAATTACATTCCAATAATTGAAATAAAACAGCCCACTAAATTTAATCTTAGGCCCAACCATGACATAACATAAGTCCACCTTAACATAGCATATTGCACATGAGTTGAATCTTGTAATATATACTTCTTCTTTAGCCCATTAGGCTAGTTGTCTTCACCATCACATGCCCCAATGAGTGTCACAAGCTTTGGATTGCCAACCGATTCCATCTTTTCAAGCCTGACCCAAGCCTCTTCCTTGATATCTCTTGTCACTAAGCTCTGAATATACATTTGCAAGGCTGCCTTGAGTTGTTTGTACTTGATCTTATGATTGGACCAAGTGGCATCACTAATCCATCTCCTCCATGGCATGTAAGATCATTTCTGTTGTCTTGGCTCGCATCAGAACCTACCTCGTAATGTGATAGAAGTGAGGAGCTTCCTCGAGTTAGTCGGATCCTACAGGAGGTTCATGAAGGGTTTTTCATCCATATCGGCTCCTTTGACTCGACTGCTGAGAAAATATATTCGTTTCAAATGGATAGATATTTTCCAAGCAAGTTTTAATCGACTAAAGGCAATGTTGACTAAAGCACCAATGTTGAATCAGCCCACACTAGAAAAGAAATTTGATCATATTAATGGATTTTTGAGAGCAACAATGGGCCTAAAATTCACAATCAAGTTTATGGGCCAATACTACATAAAGGGAAGCCTAAAGTGAAGACCAAAGGAGTTTTTCATGAAGATTAAATTGAAATGGGCTAAACAAGGCAAGGTCCATAAACCTTGAAGATTACAAGTCATGTGCAAGTCATGTGCAAATCATGTGCTAGGAGTCCTATGCCAAACATGTGCAAGACATGTGCCATCCATGTGCAAGATATCATGTGTCAACCATGTGCTCAAGATCATGTGCCACACATGTGCCTATTTATGGGATTTGGGCTTAACTTGTAATTGAGCTTAATTATGTATGTGGGCTGCCTAATTTAAATTACCTTAGGCTTTAATTAGTGATAGACATGTGAGCCAAAAAAATAAAGCCCAACCCACTACTTATTTTACTTTAGACGGATTTAATTAGTATCCTAATTCAAGTAGGACTCTACTTTTTAGAATATGAGTTAGAATATGACTGTACTTTTAGGAGTTGAGTTAGAATAGGATTTAGTTATCCTTTATCATAAAGGATTCAAATACTTAGGGCTATAAATACTCATCTAGGCTTCTTGTACAAGACATCAATGAATGAAAACGAATTTGACAGTTTTCTTTAAAGTGAGGCAGATTTGCATCTCTCTATTACTTTTAGGAATTAGTTACTTATCAAGTGATATTGCTTGTGGTGTGGCTATTCTTAATAAACCATATAATCTTGGTTCTTTGCTACATTGGTTAGCTTTGGGTCAGATTCAATCTATGATCAAGGCACGGTCTTTGGGGTTTCAAGGCACGGTCTTTGGGGTTCCGCATCACTAGGAAAAACAAATATGGTTGCAAATGCACTAAGTAGGAGGATCTTAGCTGAGATGCGAGTACAATCCAGCATGATGTATAGGATCAAAGATGACCAGCAGCAAGATGAAAACTAGTAAAGATAGTCGAGACAATGAAAATGGAAGGAAAACTTGAGTTTTCATTGACTGAATATGGCATAATATACTTCAAGAATAGAGTTTGAAAGAAGCTCCTGAGACAGCGTATACTATGCATCCAGGTGGAAACAAGATGTATCAAGATTTGAAAGCTTAGTATTGGTGTTCAAGAATAAAGAAAGATATTACAATATGTTGCTAAGTGTTTGACCTATCAACAAGTGAAAGTTGAACATCAATTACCCATAGGATTGTTGCAACCAATATTCATACCAGAATGGAAGTGGGAGAGAGACACTATGGATTTCACTTCAAGTTTGCTAATGACTCATAAGAAGCATGATGTAGTGTGGGTGATAGTGGATCGATTGACAAAGTCAGCTCATTTTTTACCAGTCCGAATGGATTATCCGTTGAACAAGCTAGCTGAGATTTATGTAATGAGGTCGTGAAACTACAAGGAGTGCCAGTGTTGATCATTTCTAATAGAGATACCATATTTACTTCACAGTTCTATAAGAGCTTACAACATGCTTTGGGAACCTAACTCAGTTTTAGCATTGCTTTCCATCCACAAACAGGTAGACAATTTGAGCGGTTAATTCAATTAATGGAGAATATGATGGGAAGTTGTGTGCATGAGTTTGAAGAAAGTTAGGATCAATATCCACCTCTTATAGAGTTTGCCTACAACAACAGTCATCAGACAAGCATAGGTATGGCTCCATATGAGGTATTGTATAGAAGAACGTGCAAGACACCGATTTGTTGGACATAATTTAGTGAAAAAAACTTTTAGGGTTAGAGTTAGAGCAACAAACAGAAAAAAAAGTTAAAATTATCAAAGAATGACTGAAGGCTGCTCAAGATTGATAAAAATCATATGCTAACCTAAAAAGGTGATACATAGAATATGTTGTGGGTGATAAAGTATTTCTAAAGGTTTTGCCTTAGAAGAAAGTATTGAGTTTTGGTAAGAAAGGAAAGTTAAGCCCGAGATTCATTGCTCCCTATGAGATCTTGGAAAGAATTGGGCCAGTGGCATATCGATTAGCTCTTCTCCAGAGCTGGATAGAATTCATAATGTGTTTCATGTTTCTATGCTAATGAGGTATCATTCGGACCCAACTCATATTATTCCAGCTAAGGAGATAGAAATACAAATAGATTTAACATATGAAGAGGAAACAATAGTTATCTTAGCATGTGAAGAGAAAGTCCTATGAAACAAGAGAGTTCTTGTTGTTAAAGTACTACAATGGAATCATACGGTAGAAAAAGCCATATGGGAAAGTGAAGAGATTATGAGGAGCTAGTATCCACAGTTGTTCAGTATGGAATAAGCAAGTAAATTTTGAGGACAAAATTTATTTTAAAAGGGAGAGGATGTCATATCCGCCAATTTAGGACTCAAGTCGCGTGTGCTGCTAAACCTACGCGTTGAATTGATTAGAGTCTAAATTTGGATTTTGACTAGAAAATAATTAAAATAATGAAAAATAATTATGAAAAATACTTAATTAAGGGTTTAAAGTGTTTAATGATATTAGATTACTGTAAGTGACTAAAATGCAAATTTTGGAAAGTTTCAAGGTTAATATAATTACCAATTAAAGACATCATAATTTGGGTACATGACACATGTGATGGTTGGCCACCATACATCAAAGAAATATTAATATGTTAATTAACAAAATATATCTAGATATTTAAGATTAAAGTGGAACTCATATTTAATTGTCTTTTCCTTCTTTCTTCTTCTTCTTCTTCCTTCTTTATATCTTTTAGTCTAGAATTTTATGTTCATGAACCAGCCCCACATCCCACCATTCATCCAAAGCCAAAACTTCCTTCTAGTGAGAAAAGAGAGAGAGAAAAGTGAGAAAAAATCATTTTCGTGCATAAAGGAGCTTAGAAGCAAAAACAAGGAAGATAAAGCAAGAAAATTGAAGAGAGAAATTTCCAAGGTTTAGGTCATAGAAGGAAAAAGCATGAGGTAAAGTGTGTTTCATCTTCTCTTTAAGTTTCTATAAAGGAAGATAGGGTTTTAAGCCCATTTGGAAGAAAGGTATTTGATGAGTTTCTTGTATATTTTAGGTACTCAAGAAAAGAGAAAAGATAAGAGAAAGGAGAAGGAGATATAAAAAAACCAAAGAGAATAAAAAAAAAAAAGGTAAGTGCATAACTTAAGGCAATGCCTATATTTTATTTTCAAGGTGCATGATTTGAGCATTTAGCATGTAAATAATTGTAAATCAGTAGTACTTTAAGTTAAAATTATGAGGATGCATGTTTGCTAGATTTAGGATGATATTTAGTAAAAATTGAATTATGTTGATTATTGGAGTTTTGTTAGATTTTGTGGAACATGCTATATATAAATTGTTGTAACTTAAGATCTGGATATCGGATTAATGTTTTCGTTATTGAGTTTGACAACTAAGACATAGATATAAAATTTTCATGAGAATATAAAACTTAATTCTGACTTTAACTATGCTTAAATTGGATACAAACGTTGGACCAAAAAAACTGTCCAAAAATTCTAGACAAATTTATTAGTGACCAGTCAGCGATCAAATGATCATAACTTTTTTACAGAACTCCAAATTAAGTGATCCAAATTGCATATTAAATATAAGATCTAGAATAATAAGAATATTAAATTAAATTTTGATAGGAATAGACCCAAAATTGAGATCCAAAATAGAGCAGAGAATCTGCCAGCAACAAGGCAAAATATAAATTGAGTCATTTAATATGCAAAATAATTTAGACTTTGTTATATTATGCATATAATATATACGTTGAGTAATTATGTGATTAATTGAACTATTATACTCCTAAAATGTATGAAGTAAAAAAGTTAAAGATTTATAATGATAAAGGTAAGCCCTATAACACATATTCTAGAACTAGAGACTTGGATAGTTTGACATGTCAATCAGGGGTTATATACCTTTGATGACACTCAAATTTATCTCAGTGATGACACTCATATTTATATCGATGATGACACTTATATTTATATTAGTGATGACACTTATTGTCGGTGATGACATTCATATTTATGCCGGTGATAACACACTTATATTATGCTGGTGATGACACGTATTTACATATACCACTATACCTGGGTGATAATTTTATTATGTTTGGATAGCTAACTCCATTATCCTGGTTATTGGTTTCTAGATGGAATAGGCATAAGCAACTTAACAATGAAACAATATTCTTATATAAATTATAATTGATAATTGTTGATGTGAGTGTTAATCAAAACTAATATAACATAGTGCAAGTGTAAGGTAATGACATAAGATGAGTAAAGGAGGTTTATATTATACAATGTCATGTATATATGTATAGAAAATAATATATATATATATATATATATATATATATATATATATATATATATATATATATATATATATATATATATATATATATATATATATATATATATATATATACATATATATATATATATACTGGTAGATAAGTGTATATTGCATAAATATAGTATATTATCTTATTTATATGCACCACTAAGCATAGTATTTAACGTGAGAGTTTCTCTCATGCAAATATTATAACAAAGAATTGTCAGAAGATAATAGAAAAAGCTAACATATACCTAATCTAGTACAACGGCTATATCCTAACATTATGTGTTTTTTGTTTATCTTTTTATGTATTTTTTTTAATGATGATGTAACTAAACTCAACTTTTAAGGATTAATATTTTGTAAATAATACTTTTTGTATATAAAGTATGTAGTTATCTTTTATTATATGTTTGATTTTAGAAATAAAAAAATAAATATTTTATCGTATAAGTTACCTATGTTCAATTTATCTTGATTTATAAATGTTTTATTTGAAAAGCTATCATAACTTTCCTTTATTCGAACACTAGTTGTTATGTTGTCAAGTGTCTAACCTCTCAACAAGTGAAGGTTGAACACCAGTTACCCATATGATTGCTACAACTGATACCAATACTAGAATGGAAATAAGAGAGAATCACCATAGATTTCGTTTCGGGTTTGCTATTGACTTAGAAAAGACATGATGCAGTGTGGGTAATAGTGGATCAATTAACAAAGTCAGTGCATTTCCTACAAGTCACGATAGATTACTCGTTGAACAAGCTAGCTAAGATTTATGTAAATGAGATCATATATATGACTACACGAAATGCCAATGTCTATCATTTCTGATAGAGATTCCTGCTTTACTTCATAATTCTAGAAGAGTTTACATCAGATTTTGGGAACCTGACTCAATTTTAACACTGCTTTCCAATGTTGGGATACACAAAACTACCATGCATGTTGAAATATCCAATCATCCAGCAACACCATAGTCTCGCATTTATCTCATTTAAGAGAGAGGAAAAATATAAAAAGATGAATGAGAAGTTGTAAGAAGATTCTGTAAGATGAAAATTTTAATATATCAAGTATGGAAAAAACCCAATCAATATTACAATCCACTAATTTTTCCAACAATCCAACATGAATGTCAAAATAATCATCATACCTAATAATATGTCTTATTCTTTGAACAAATAAATGTTATGAGCTAAGATCAAGTTATATATATATACACACACACACACATTTGGCCCAACTAAGTTCCTAACCTATCTTAACATAAACTTATCCACCTATAATGCATTCCTTAAACATCACAATGCTCGAAAATTTAGAACTATCAAGGCCCAATTATATATATACACGCATTTGGCCCAACTAAGTCTTTGTCCCAATTTAATATAAATTAATCCACCCATAATGTATTCCCTAAATATCTTAATGATGGAAAATTTAAACATTTTCTATAAGTGGTAGAATGACAACATAAAATTTACCAAAAATGGATCTAAAATTACCCAAAATAGTTGTCATTAATATTTAGTTCACCATTTTAAATCCCAATTTTCATTTACCATCTAACTTTAGGATCATTAATACATCACTAACATCCTCATGTTCATTTTTAATTTTTCTAGCTACTACTTAAAATGCCAATGTAGTATTTTGAAGAAAAATGTGAGACATGCAAAAATAAGCTAGCAAATGAACTCACAATCATAGTTTTATTTTTACAATGGAAATGTACAAAAAACACAAAAAATGCACAAAAACCAAAAATCACAGGAAAAATATGCCATATCAACACAAATATCTGATCAAGGAGAAATACTTACAAATCTGAAAAGTAATAGTGTTGGATTGTGCAGGTAGGCACTAAGAACAACCAATGTGAGAATGGTGATCAAATCTAGCTGAGATGGAGAAGTAAACGATTCGGAAAGGGTGTCTTCCACTTGAGCAAGAAGACAACGGAAAAGAATATTGCATGAAAAGGATAAGTATATCTAGATCTAGCTGTGACAGAAAGCATTATGGTGAAAAGATGAGTGTTTATAGGAAGATAGATTGAATTTTTGAAGAATTAGTGGGAAAATAGAATAAGGGTAAATAGGTAAAGCGATAAAAGGATATGTCTTTTACACTCCTTGTAATACCCCTTACCATTTCATATATACCACTGTACACAGTCTGATAAGGAATGATATACGATACAATAATAAGTATTTTATGCATAGCCCATGTGTTATATATATATATATATATATATATGATTAATAAGACAAGATATTGTTAATCGAAACAAACTAGCTTATGTTATACTCCTTGATTTGATGAAGCAGTAGATCTCATAATCTGTAAATATGAGATATTTAGAGTTAACATGTGGATGCTTGATAAGTGTAGCTAAGTACATTAGATGACCTACTATGAGACAATCATATGGATAATCTTATTCATATGTCAATGACAGTCTCATTATAACAATGGTGCAAGTATCTTTAGACTTGAGATACTCGAGATATATTGGATATTGATTCTATAGTTTGACACTATTTCTTGTTGCCTCAAGGAGATTGCTCATAAGGTGGTGATCGGGTGTAGTTTGAGGTATTTGAAGGTAATTAGGTAACCAACAAATGATTCACCACTCCTGATAAAAGGAGTGTATACCCATGGCCTATTGTCAATGTCATTACTCTGGAATCTCTTTCCAAAGTGGAAATGTCATTAAAGACTATCTTCATGACATATCTAACAGAGTAATGAGTCTTAGTGATGTATGCACGGGAACCATAATTGAAGGATATAAACGAAAATCTTTTTTCACTGGAGTAGAGCAATCTTATATCATTGAAATGGACCTAAAAAGAGTTCAAAAGCCTATTAATATGATCAAATGCTTATGAGACGTGTTCCAAACCATATGAGACAGAAATGCTTTGAGAGCAACAATGGGCCTAAAGTTCACAATCAAGCTTATGGGTTAATACTACATAAAGGAAAGCCTAAAGTGAATATGAGTCTTTCATGAAGATTCAATTCAAATGGGCTAAACAAGGCAAAGTCCATAAAATTGAAGATTACAAGTCATGCGCAAGTCATGTACTAGGAGTCATGTGCCAAACATGAGCAGCACATATGTCAACCATGTGCTCAAGATCATATATCATGCATGTGCCTACTTATGGAATTTGGGCTTAACTTGTAATTGAGCTTAATTATGTATGTGGACTACCTATTTTAGTTACCTTAGGCTTTAATTAGTGATAGGCATGTGAGTCAAATGATATGAAGGACATGAAAGACAATCTTTTTATCAATGAATGAATGAATAAAAATAAATTTGAGTGTTTTTCTTTAAAGTGAGGCAGATTTATATCTCTTTATTACCTTTAGGAATTAGTTACTTATCAAGTGATATTTTTTGTGGCGTGGCTATTCTTAATAATACTTATAATATTGGTTCTTTGCTACATTGGTTAGTTTTGGGTCAGATTCAATTTATGATCACCATCGCTTAAAGTTTGTTTACCTTGTCTTGTTGAGGGGTTTCAAGGCATGGTCTTTGGGGTTTTGCATCACTCAGGGACAAGATCTAATATTACTTAGGCTAGATGTGACGTAGTCGGTCTATCGAGGTTGACACATATCCATACTTTGAACCAAGTGGAGTATATAATGGTGAAAGGAATAATTGCACGAAAATTATCTATGGAAAGATTTGTAGTCAAATCAGACTTTCCAGTCAATTGAAGGTAATGATGTGTTGCTAGATACCGCTCATGACTTACTTAAATTAATTGTTAATTTAAGTGGTCAATATAACCAAGAACCTAATGAGTCACACATATTGGAGATGTAGAGAATGAGTAAAATAATTTTGTATAAGATCCAAAAAATGTAAGAGAATTTTAGATTAGATCGCTATTAGATTGCAGAAAAAAGTGCTCGAGAGAGATAACAGGCCTGCGAGCCTGCTGGTAGGCCAACTAGGCCTGCCCAGCAGATTCAATTGGATTTTCTCTATTTTTGGCTTTTAATTTTGTTTTTGAATATGATTCAAATTGAATTAAGGCCAATTGTGGTCATTACTATTCATTCAATTAGTTTTTATCCATTTTTATTTTTAATCTTCTTTTTGAATATGATTCAAATTGAAAAAATATAAAATAATAAAAAAAATGTATGAAAATTATTTTTGAAACAATAATTCTCTTAAGAATATATTCAAAGCTATCACTTTGAATATTGTTCAAACCATCTCTTTTGATAGTTTCTTCTTCATATATTCACATGCATTCTCATTTGAGATATCCTAGTGTGGATTATTGTATTTTACTACAACTTAACAACATGAAGATTTAAATAAAAATCAAGAAATTACAAGTTATAATTTCTAACATCTATATTTGAAAAATTAGTTTTAATAGCACAAGATAATCTTTTGTTTCAGTTTTTTTTTTTTTAAAATTCTGTTGCGTTTATGAATATGATTCACCTTCAAAATCCAATAGTAGTGTCAAAGGCCTCTTGTGTCTATTAAAATTAATTTTAATTAAAATTCAATGGGATTGTATGGTTTTGATGGTTTTGGATCAATAGGTTTGAAAATTTGAAATTAATTTGTAAAATTTATTTTACATGTTTTTTTTCTTTGATTTGATCATGAGATGATTAAGGATGATCATTTTGATTGAAAAATGGTTTGAATGTGATTCAAATAATTTATTGCATATTTATTTCAAAAATGCTGAATATTGCATTATTTATGAATATGTATTATTGTTTAGGTTATTTGATAGGTCTGTTTATATTTTTTTTATAATTTGATTGAAGAAAATATTTTTATACATATTGAAAATGTGTTTAAGCCTCTAGAAATATCCAATAACTAATTAAAAATTATTTTAATTAATTTTTTAAATAAACATAAAATGGGACTGTTTTGGCATATCCGGTGGAACTGTTTTGCTTAATTTTTTTGTATGTGATTATTTTATTTTCAGCACCTTAAAATAATTTTATGTGATTAAAAATATTTTATTTTGATGTTATATGCATGATAAAATTGTTTTTCTTGAATTTAAAACTTTAAAAAATTATATATGTCGAATGAGTTTTTTGAGCATTTAGGTTTGTTAGTTCGTTTGTCTTGGTAATTTTAGTTTGTGCCAAAAAAATATTTTGATAAATTTGATTTGACCTAAAGATGCTTCGAATGATTATTTGAGGTTTTGGAAATTTTTGGAAATTAATTTTGAATTCATTTAAGTTGAACAATGGTAATTCTAGTATGACTAGAATTTGGTACTTATATTAAAATTAAATTATTTAATTTTGATATCATAATATTTTGATTTTAAGGTGACTTAATTTTGAATTAATTCTGAAAATATAGAATTTAATTTAATTTGATTAAATATTAAATTCCACATTGAAATGACATGCAAAATTTAATTAACTGAAATAACACAAGTAAACAATTTCAAATCAAGCATTGAATCGATTTTCAAATTGAAATAAAAAATTGTCAATTTTATTTTATTTTATGCATTAGAGAATGTATGTTAGGGGTGTATGGAAAAACATGATGGATGATTATGGACTTAGGTCCAATGTGATTGAACATGAATGGATTTATTTTTTTTATGGTAAATAGGGTATGTGTATCCCTACCTCTCTATCTTTCTCATGTATTTTTCTTCTCATCTTACTCTGCTCAAATTTAAATTGAGATTTTTATATTTTGAAATATATAATTAGATTACATAAAATTAGAATAGAATTGTGATACAAATGAGCAAGAAGCGAAGGAGGCGATGCCATAAAAAAAAAAAGACATAAAAATAGGAATTTGATTTCTATTTTGGGTTTGTTAATTCATGCATATACCTAGGTAAGACTTAGTCAATCTCTTTTTGGCTTAAGAGATTGATTTTAGCACGTCCATAATCATGTCATGTAGTTAATGTAACTATCTTTATATATCTATGTGATGAATGTATGATATATATATATATATATATATATAAAAGCATGCAATAATAATATGATGAGACTTAACAAAGAAATCTCTTACTAAATAAACAATTATGTCTTAGTCTTCTATGAATATGGATTAGACTTAACCAATATCATTAGCTTGTTGGATTTGTTCCAAGGTTAATGTGTAATGGAGGTAAAGTTGGGTTAGTGTAAATGAGATGTACAAATATCAATAGTTGATAGCCCAATGTATGTGCACACATCAATTAGTTGATAACACAAGATTCGATAGTTGCATGAATAATATACAATTGGTATGGATTAGATACCTACCAACCAAATTGAGGATGGCTTGTTGAGTTGCCTCAAGATTATTCTTAGCTAGTTGGATATCGACCCACTAGGAGAATTTCCATATATGTTCTTTCGGGTTTATAGTGAGAGCTATGGATTCACAATAAAATAGTGGAAGTCATAATACGATTTATTAAAGACCTAATAAACATATATTTTCATGTATATTCTAATATGCTTTATTTTAAATCTAGGTTACTAGAATCATCATCATGTTAAAGAGTGTGAATTTTCGATCACTAATGGAGTCAAATAAGTTGACTGGGCCTAACTTTTTGGATTGGCTAAGGAATTTGAGAATAATTCTCAAATCCAAAAAGATTGACTATATCCTAGATGAGGCACTCCCCAATCCCTCTGCTATTGATGCTTCTAAAGATGTTCATAAGGCATATCAAAAACATCTCGATGATAGTGAGATGGCAAGCTGCATTATGTTTGTCACTATGTCATCTGAGTTACAAAAGCAGTATGAGGCTATGGATGCTAATTCTTTAGTCTACCATCTGATGCGGAACCCCAAAGACCGTGCCTTGAAACCCCTCAACAAGACAAGGTAAACAAACCTTAAGCTATGGTGATCATAGATTAAATCTGACCCAAAGCTAACCAATGTAGCAAAGAACCAAGATTATAAGATTTAATAAGAACAGCCACGCCACAAGCAATATCACTTGATAAGTAACTAATTCCTAAAGGTAATAAAGAGATGCAAATGTGCCTCACTTTAAAGAAAACTCTCAAATTCGTTTTTATTCATTGATGTCATGTAAAAGAAGCCTAGATGAGTATTTATAGCCCTAAGTCTTTGAATCCTTTATGGTAAAGGATAGCTAAATCCTATTCTAACTCAACTCCTAAATGTACAACCATATTCTAACTCAAATTCTAAAAAGTAGAGTCCTACTTGGATTAGGACACTAATTAAATCCTTCTAAAATAAGACAAGTGGTGGGTTGGGCTTTATTTCTTTGGCCCACATGTCTATCACTAATTAAAGCCTAAGGTAATTTAAATTAGGCAGCCCACATACATAATTAAGCCCAATTACAAGTTAAGCCTAAATTCCATAAGTAGGCACATGCATGGCACATGATCTTGACCACATGGTTGGCACATGATGTCTTCCACATGGATGGCACATGTCTTGCACATGTTTGGCACATGACTCCTAGCACATGATTTGCACATGACTTGTAATCTTTAATTTTATGGACTTTGCCTCGTTTAGCCCATTGGACTAGTCCATGCAAGATGGTTCTTCACTCACCCCAAGATAAGTAATGGGCCTTGGGTCTTCAATCAACTCCATCTCCTTTGTCATGCATGCATCTTTTGTGATCTCCTTAGTGACCAAGCCTTGCATTGCTTGCCTTAGTTTGTTAGCCCTTGATCTTCACTTTAGGCTTCCCTTTGTGTATTATTGGCCCATAAGCTTGATTGTGAATTTTAGGCCCAATAAGACAACAAATGCTCCAATGTTGCCTTCTGTGACTTGGAACACACCCCACATTGAATTGGATCATATGAAAAGACTTTTGAACTCCTTTAAGGCCCATTTCAATGATATAAGATTGCTCCACTTCATTGACGAAAGATTGTCGTTCATGTTCTTCATACATGGTTCCCATGCATACATCATTCCCCCTTTCCTCAAGAAGATTCGCCCTCGAATCTTTGCCTACATCAAAAGAAAAATGCACAACACGAAGCAAAGGATAATTAAAATTGTTAGTAAAAAATTTACTTTTCATCTCTTTCTCCTTTTCACACACATTCACTATTTTCTCTCTTTGCTCATTACTACTACTACTTTTATCCCTCAAAACCTCATCTCTCTCAATTCTCTCTTTGGCTTCTCCATAAACAGCCCCTTCTTTCATCTCAATCTCACTCATCGTTACTCCTTCAAGCTCATCCAATTCATGTTCATCACTCACCTTTATGGATTCACTATCATTAGCCACAAATTCATCTTGAATGATGTTTTCACTCTCAATTGCAATGCTCTCAAAAACACTAACACCATTAACTTCTTCTAGTGAAATAGAATCAATACTCTCACCTACAATTTCAACTTCACTAGTATGAGCATCATTAATATCCTCATGAATTTTATTATTACCATCATCCACCATTTTAAAATTAGGAACAAAATCAAATTCATAATGCAAATTTGATTTTTGAATTTCACACCTTCTTGGATAATAATTCTTCATTTCATTATATTTCTCTTCATGCCCCCACCTATCGATCCTAGCACGCATCTTGTCCATTTCTTTTTGAAAGGCACTCATCGAAGATGCTTTGTCTTTCTTTCTTTCTCTTCTTTGTCTATCATTATCATAATATTCAAAATACTATTTTTCTTCATAAGATTGAAACCGCATAATGCTTTGAGGTCGAGACCCCTCTCTTGATCTTCTTGTGTCAAAGATACTTTGCTGTTTCAAATCTTCAATTTGCTGATTTTTCCTCTCCATCTTGTCTATAATTTTTCCAATCTTTACCTCCAATATTTGAATGTAAGATTGAACAACATCCGTTGGCACATAATCACCATGTTCCTCATGTTTACTACTTCCTCTTGTGCTTTCCTTTGACATGGTTAGTAATTCAAGAAAATAATAATGAAGTAAAAGGACCTCACAATCACTCCCTCACGTGTTTCTCTCAAAACAGACTATATACCACTCGTGTTTCACACAAATAATGGCTTTTACCCTCTTTTAAGCTCACCACTCTTGCCTTTTACCACTCAAAGTTTGAATCTCAAAATTACAAGTAAGAACCATAAACAAAATCAAACAATATGCAAGTGATCTATGCTAAGAATTAACAATGAATCCTAACAAGAATGAATGGAACAAAGTCTAGAAGCAAACTGATGAGAAAGAAATTTATATTTAAAGCTATACACGAATTTAAATAGGTGTATGCTACTGATTTTTGTTCAAATTAAATCTAAGAATGCAAATTAGACTTAACTAAGGTAATTAGATGCAAAAGGACAGAATTAAAAGAATGAAAACTTAAGAGCATAAAGAATTAGACAATATTGAAAAAAATTCAGAATCGGTTTCCTCCTAGTGAGTAGCCAATTTAACCCTTATTCAACCTTAATTTATCACCAATCAGTAAGAACTCAAGGTATATTTAATAGATAAGTTCAATTTCTCAAGATCAAATCAATGCTCAACATGATCACTAAGGTACCTGAATTCAAAAGTTGTACCTTTCAACCTCAAAACCAATTATTTAAGTTGGATTGCAGTAGTTTATGATGATACCAAATAATTCCAGCAATCAATAATCACAAGATTTCATCATGAAGCTCAAAATAGCACAATTTCACAATTTTGGTGCTAAATTCGAAATTCTGATTTTTTTTTCCTTTTCGTTTTTTTCCTTTTTTTTTTTAGCAAATAACACTAAACTAATGCTTAATAAACCTCAAACATATCAAAGAATTGAAAAGAAACCCAAACTTGCAATTTTACTCTTTATGGCTGAAATTTTTCCTAAGGTACCTCTAATGGCAGAATTTAAATCTAGCTAAGTTAACAACTAGAAAGCAATTTTAAAGGATAGATAATGATTACCTAACCAAAAGCTCTGATACCAAACTGATGCGGAACCCCAAAGACCGTGCCTTGAAACCCCTCAACAAGACAAGGTAAACAAACCTTAAGCTATGGTGATCATAGATTGAATCTGACCCAAAGCTAACCAATGTAGCAAAGAACCAAGATTATAAGATTTAATAAGAATAGCCACGCCACAAGCAATATCACTTGATAAGTAACTAATTCCTAAAGGTAATAAAGAGATGCAAATGTGCCTCACTTTAAAGAAAACTCTCAAATTCGTTTTTATTCATTGATGTCATGTAAAAGAAGCCTAGATGAGTATTTATAGCCCTAAGTCTTTGAATCCTTTATGGTAAAGGATAGCTAAATCCTATTCTAACTCAACTCCTAAATGTACAGCCATATTCTAACTCAAATTCTAAAAAGTAGAGTCCTACTTGGATTAGGACACTAATTAAATCCTTCTAAAATAAGACAAGTGGTGGGTTGGGATTTATTTCTTTGGCCCACATGTCTATCACTAATTAAAGCCTAAGGTAATTTAAATTAGGCAGCCCACATACATAATTAAGCCCAATTACAAGTTAAGCCTAAATTCCATAAGTAGACACATGCATGGCACATGATCTTGAGCACATGGTTGGCACATGATGTCTTCCACATGGATGGCACATGTCTTGCACATGTTTGGCACATGACTCCTAGCACATGATTTGCACATGACTTGTAATCTTTAATTTTATGGACTTTGCCTCGTTTAGCCCATTGGACTAGTCCATGCAAGATGGTTCTTCACTCACCCCAAGATAAGTAATGGGCCTTGGGTCTTCAATCAACTCCATCTCCTTTGTCATGCATGCATCTTTTGTGATCTCCTTAGTGACCAAGCTTTGAACATAGCCTTGCATTGCTTGCCTTAGTTTGTTAGCCCTTGATCTTCACTTTAGGCTTCCCTTTGTGTATTATTGGCCCATAAGATTGATTGTGAATTTTAGGCCCAATAAGACAACAAATGCTCCAATGTTGCCTTCTGTGACTTGGAACACACCCCACATTGAATTGGATCATATGAAAAGACTTTTGAACTCCTTTAAGGCCCATTTCAATGATATAAGATTGCTCCACTTCATTGACGAAAGATTGTCGTTCATGTTCTTCATACATGGTTCCCATGCATACATCACCATCTAAGGGTTTTGATGAGCAAGCATGTTTTGAAAGGTTTGAAATTTCAAGGCTGCTCTTCCACACTAAGATAGTTGAGGGGACATTTCCAGTTCAATATGCACTAAAGATGAATAGTCATATTGAGAGGTTGGCCACATTTGGATTTGTGATGGACCATAAATTAAGTATTGACTTAATTCTAATTGGTTTGTTTGATAGTTGTTCATATTTTGTGCTTAACTATAGGATGAACCAAATCTCCACCACTTTTCCTGAGCTGATCAACATGCTCAAGACAGCTCAGCCATCTGTCAAGAAAAACAGTAAGATTATGATGCTAGTAGATTCTTCTGGTTTTAAGAAGAGGAACCTTAAGAAGAAGAAGTCCATGAAGCCTAAGGGAGGTGTGGCCAAGAAGAAGACCAAATAGACTACTCCAAAGGGAACTTGCTTCCATTGTGGCAAGGATGGCCATCGAAAGAGAAACTGCAAGGCCCTTAGAGTCCTTGAAGAATAAGGCATTTGATGCACCATTTACTTTAGGTATTTTTGTCATTGAAATTAATATTGTTTCTAATAATAATATATGGGTATTAGATACCAATTGAGGCTCACACATATGCACTGATATGTAGGGACTAAGGAACAGTAGGCAGCTCAATAAGGGAGAGTCGGACCTGCGTGTTGGAAATGGAGCAAAAGTTGCTACATTAGTTGTAGGAACTTATATTAAATAATAATAATTAAATAATTAAATAATAAATAATAAAAAATAAATAAAAAATAATAATAAATAAATAAATATTTATCCTCCCTAGTGAGCTTATGTTAAATTTCGATAATTATTATTATATAACTACTTTGACTAAAAACATTATTTATATTTCTAGTTTAAATAAAAATGGTTTCCATTTAGCTTTTAGTAAGAATTGTTGTTCTATTAGTAAGGCTAGTGGTACATTATGCGATGGAATATACATATTAGATATGTCAAATCCAATTTTAAACATCAATGATAATAAAAGGCAAAAATAAGATATGTTAAAATCATCTTACTTATGACATTGTCGCCTTAGAAATGTATGGCTAAGCTACACAAAAGTGGTAGTTTAGAGTCATTTGATTATGAATCATATGACACATGTAAATCTTGCTTATTAGACATGATGACTAAATTACTCTTTAAGGGAAAGGGTGAACGTGCTAATGGGCCTTTAGACTTAATACATTCGGATGTATGTGGTCCAATATCAACACACGCCAGAGGTGGTTTCATCTACTTATTACTTTTATCAATAACTACTCACGATATGAGTACGTGTGTCTTATGAGATACAAAACTAAAGCTTTTGAAAAGTTCAAAGAATTCAAAAATGAAGTAGAGAAGCAGCTTGACAAAAATATTAAAACACTTCGATAAGATCAATGAGGTGAATACTTGAGCCAAGAGCTTCTAGGTTATCTTAGGGATAATGGGACATTATCTCAATGGACCCCACCTTATATGCCATAATGCAATGGTGTGGCTGAAAGGAGAAACAGAACCCTATTAGACATGGTAAGGTCTATGATGAGCTTTGCGAAACTCCCTAAATCCTTTTGGGATTATGCACTAAAGACTACCATTTATATACTAAATGGAGTCCTTTCAAAGTCAATTGATGTTACTCCATATGAGATGTGGAATAACAAGAAGCTCACACTTTCTTATATGAGAGTTTAGGGTTGTCCTACTTATGTGAAGTGGACAATGTCATATAAGATGGAAGCTATGTTTGACCGATGTCTGTTTGTGGGATATCCAAAAGCATCATATGGATATCTATTCTACTACCCCTTAGAACAAAAGGTGTTTGTTTCAAGACATGTTATCTTTTTAGAAAGAAAATTTCTTCTAAAAGGAGATAGTATGAGCAAAATTGAACTTGAGGAAGTTCAAGATGCTCAAGTAGATGCTAATCAACTGCTTGGACCCGAGCCTATTATTCATACAGATGATATAGTAGCTCAACCTTCTGAAGCACAAAAGCTTCGTAATGTGGTTACCTATAAAGCCAGACTTATAACTAAAGATTATCGTTAAAGACAAGGAATTGACTATGATGAAATTTTAGTCCAATAGCTATGCTTAAATCCATACGGATACTCCTAGGCATTACTGCTCATTATGATTATGAGATATGACAAATGGATGTGAACACAACTTTTCTTGATGCAAATCTAACTGAGAATGTGTACATGACATAACCAAAAGGCTTCATATCCAAAGATGGCAAAAAAGTATGCTAGCTTTAAAGATCCATTTATATAAAGCAAGCATCCAGGAGTTGGAATATTTGGTTTGATGAGACAATCAAACAATTTGGTTTCTTACAAAATCTGAATGAACCTTGTGTATACATGAAGGTTTGTGGGAGTGCAATCGTGTTCCTTTTATTGTATGTAGATGACTAATGCTAATGGGAAATGATGTGGATTTACAATCAGTCAAATTTTAGTTATCCAAGAATTTATCTATGAAAGACCTTAGAGAAGCAGTCTGTCTATATTTTGGGGATAAGGATTTATAGAGATCAATTTAAAAGATTGTTTGGTCTTTCACAGTCTACATATATAGACAAGATGTTAAAGAGGTTTAGCATAGAGCAGTCCAAGAGAGGATATATTCCCATTACCCATGGGATTACTCTTTCTAAATCTATGTGTCCAAAGACACCAAATGAGAGGACATGCATGAGTTTGATTCCATATATTGCAACTATAGGATCAATCATGTACGTTATTTTATGTACAAGACCCGATTTATCATATGCTCTAAATGTCACGAGCAGATACCAATCGGACCCTGGTGAAAGTCATTGGGTGGCTGTCAAGAATATCTTTTAGACTTGAGAAAGACTAAGGATGTATTTTTTGTATATAGAGATGAAGATCTTATTGTAGCAGGTATACCAATGTCAACTTCCAATCTGGCAAGGATGACTCAAAATTTCAGTCAACTTATATATTTACACTAAATAGTAAAACAGTCAGTTGGAAGAATTCCAAACAGGAAACGACTATTGATTCCACAACCGAAACAGAGTATATTGAAACATCTGAAGCAACAAAGGAAATAGTTTGGATAAAGAAATTTAATATGGAACTTGGAGTGGTTCCTAAAATTGTTGATTCAATACAAATGTATTGTGACAATAATGGAGTCATTGCATAAGCAAAAGAGCCACAATCTCATCAGAAATCTAAACATGTGCTCAGAAGATATCATTCAATTAGAGAAATCATTGGTATGAATGATGTAAAGATAGAAAGAGTGTTCACTAATCAAAATACTGTTGATCCATTAACTAAGCCACTCCCCCAAAAGAAATATGATTCTCATATACTCGGTTATGGAATTAAATACTAAAGTGATTGGTGTCTTTGGCGTGGCTATTCTTAATGAACCTTATAATCTTGGTCTTTGGGATTCCGCATTAGTTTGGTATCAGAGCTTTTGGTTAGGTAATCATTATCTATCCTTTAAAATTGTTTTCTAGTTGTTAACTTAGTTAGATTTAAATTATGACATTAAAGTTAGGAAAAATTTCTGCCAGAGTAAAATTACATGATGTGGAATCCCAAAGACTGTGCCTTGAAACCTCTCAACAAGACAAGGTAAACAAACCTTAAGCTATGGTGATCAAATATTGAATCCGACCCAAAGCTAACCAATGTAGCAAAGAACCAAGATTATAAGGTTTATTAAGAATAGTCACGCCACAAGCAATATTACTTGATAAGTAACTAATTCCTAAAGGTAATAAAAAGATGCAAATCTGCCTCACTATAAAGAAAACTCTCAAATTCGTTTTTATTCATTGATGTTTTGTAAAAGAAGCCTAAATGAGTATTTATAGCCCTAATTCTTTGAATCATTTATGGAAAATGATAACTAAGTCTTATTCTAACTCAAATCCTAAAATTACAGTCATACTCTAACTCAAATTCTAACAAGTAGAGTCCTACTTGAATTAGGATACTAATTAAATCCTTCTAAAATAAGACAAGTGATGGGTTAGACTTCATATCCTTTGGCCCACATTCCTAACACTAATTAAAAGTTTATGATAATTAAAATAGGCAGTCCACATACATAATTAAGTCGAATTACATAACATAGCACATGATCTTGAGCACATGGTTGGCACATGATGTCTTCCACATGGATGGCACATGTCTTGCACATGTTTGACACATGACTTGTACATTACTTGTAATATTCAATTTTATGGATCTTACCTTGTTTTGCCCATTGACTTAAATCTTCATAAAAGACTCATTTTATCTTCACTTTAGGCTTGCCTTTGTGTAGTGTTAGCCCATAAGCTTGATTGTGGATTTTAGGTCCAATATAGTAACAAATGCTCCAATGTTGTCTTATATGACTTGGAACACGCCCCACATTGAATTGGATCATATGAAAAGGCTTTTAAACTCCTTTAAAGCCCATTTCAATGATATAAAATTGTTCCACTCTGTTGATATAAGACTGTCGCTCATATCCTTCACTCATATCCTTCGCTGCGTTTATGAATATGATTTGCCTTCAAAATCCAACAATTCCAGGAGTTAATGCCTGTGACAGAGGTCACAGCAGTGAATATTACAAAATTCAGAATTTGAAGCTGAGGATCTTCACAGGCATTACACTAGTGTTCATGCCCGTGAAGCCCTACAATTTAAATTGAGTAGTTTTGTGTTTTTTATATAAACTCACGAAAATTCAATCATAAACCCTAGCCAAACCTTTGAAACCTCATAAATGAATCCTTTTCAATTCTAGTTTTTAAATCACCACCATAAAAGAAATTTAAAAAAACAAATTACAAATAAGGGTTCCAGCATAAAAATTGAAATAAGAAGTTGAGAAGTGTTAGAAGACGTTTTGAACTCTGAAAATGACCTATAATCATTGATACATAGGTAAGGAATGATATTTTCCATTAATCTTTGATTGGTTCAATTCAATTTAAAGGGGATTAAGGATTATAGACTTTAAAACCAATAAAAAGTAAGGTTTTGTTAAGTTTATATCTTAAATAGGTAGAAGGGCAGAATTAGATGTTAATGTGGTCTCTAATTTTGTATTAGGGACTGAAATAGAGGGTGGAGATAACCCTCAAAGTCAGTAGACGTGAGAGAGATCGAGTGCTTGTGATACGTAATATGAATTCTTATATGTTATGTGGCATGAAAGATTGTTATAATGTTGCTGAAATAGAGGTAATTATTGAATACTAGGATGCATAAAGAAATTGATATAATGACAATTGTGTATGAATTGATGTTATGGTGTTGACAAATAAGCTATTTAGCGTAGTTTAATTGATGAAGTATGATAATATTTATGTTTATAATTGTTTTAAATGCTCAAATTATTGGAAAGTTTTGATAGGAGTAGCTAACATTAGTTAGTCTTAGAACCATCGCATGTTGTGTATGAAATTGGAAAAATTTCACAAACTTAAGTGTGAGCCTATGAAGTCAAGCTTCATGTCGTTAATGTATGAACACAAAATAGTCACATTCATGAACCAATATTCATGCTTGTGAATGATCACGATTGAGTCATGGGTAGACAACCCATGACAGAAGGCTTCACACCAGTGAATTTACCATTCACGCTTATGAATGTCATGTATCCATAATTTGTAAATTTGAATTATGTGATAGAAATACATGAGTATAATGTACACACACTTAGCATGGTTAAATGAGATTATATACGGTATGATGACATAGCTATGAACAATAATTATGCACAATAATTATACGGTATGATGACATAGCTATGAACAATAATTATGCTCTAAATTATTGAATAACATATGATGATGATGTGAAACTATGAATGTGATATAAATGAGATTTATATACATTACGTAATTAATTATGCCCATTCTTTATTCGAATACTAGCTAGGATAGGGGCATGTCATTGAGAGAGTTACAATACCGTAGAATATTATTATTATATTTTGTCAATGTGACTTAAGCTCAGGTAAAAGCACTCTTGACTATTTAAGGATTAGGTGGCTTAAAATCATGTAAGAGCACCCTTGTACTCATATGCTTGTAGATTATTTACTCATCAGGGTGGCTTAAGTTTGGGTAAGAGCACTCCTCATTTGAGAAACTCGGTAGTAGCAATATAGATAGATACAGTAGTGACCAATGTAACGCAAACTAGGGTAAAAGTGCTCTTGTTTCATAACAAGCATCCAAGTAGTCCGGATCTAGAGTATTAGCTAAAAAATAGTGAACCATTGTAATATAGAATATAAAAATTTGTAAAGTAGTACTTTTTGTAAATCGGTAATACGAAAAGTAAATCAAAATAATGAAGATTCAGAATATAGTTACATCTTAGAAAATGAACGTGGAAACTAGTAATCAAATATATACATAGAACCAATAATTGGATACTTACAATATATTATGAAAATCACTATAAATATGATATAAAAATATTACGCATGAAATGTATTATTACTATGATGATGTAATCACTTATACAATATGTGCCATGATTGTATTGAAATCTAACTGATGCAAAATGATTGAAGTATTATGTTATACATGTTAGAATTTCAATACTTATATATACCACTAAGCTTTCAGTAATTTAGCATGTAGGTTTCCCTGTACGTAGATTTGGAGCTATTAGATTGTTGAGTTGACAAGAAGAGAAGACTAAGCCACTCATAGCAGTTAGAGTTGAACCGTGTTAGGTCTGTTTTATTATTTTTTTCATCTCATTCGTTATTCATCATATCACGGGATAAAGATAGAGATAGAAAGTTAATTCATGTTTTAATAAAGACATGTAATTGCAATTATTAAGTTTTAATAAGTATGAATTTTGTAATAAGGGCAGTTGTTACCAAAGACAGATTTGACTTGATTTTAGTTACCATTTGGATACAAGTAATGGTTTAATACAAATTATGTTAGATGGATATTTTAATTGCATGTTATAAGATATATTGATCTTGATACAAAAATAAGTTAGGAAAAGTTTTCATTCTGAACAATATTATATAAATTCAGTCATATGGTATCTGTATGTACAGTGGAGTTTGTTTGGCTGTATAGAGGGATGTTACATATTTTTCCCTTCCAAACACTTTATATAACTCTATTATCATTATTTTAAGACACAAATCTTTCAAAATAATTTTTCAAAAATTTGGCCATAATTACGAAAAAATTCTAAAATTTCTATAAAAATTTCTAAAAATTATTCTCATATATTTTCCATCATCCTCCAACCTCAAACCACTCATTTTTTATTTTTATCAAATTTTCTCAATTTTTCTCCACCAAACCCTACTTGTTTTCCTTTTCTAATTCAATTCGAATCTCAACTCAAATCCTAAATCTACTTCAAACAATAATCAAACTCAACTTAAAACCTTAGAAAATTGAAAGAAAAGTGAAGAAAAACTCATCTCAATTTTGATTGGAATTTTTTTGGCCAATAGAATATTTTTCTCCAAATTTATTTATTTTCTTTACCCAAAAATTTATTTTCCTTACTCCAAATACTTGAATAATTAAAATCTTGTAAATTTGGAGTGGAAGAAAATTTTAGAGAAGTACCCATGGTATGGCCGCCCAAGTGGGAAAGAAGAAGAGAGAAATTTATTTTTTTGTAGAAAATTCTAGAATAATTGGAAAATTTCCCTTGTATACTCCAAATTAATTTAATTAATCCTCATTAACCCTTAATCTCACACTATATTGGCTACTTAAAATTTAATTAATTCATTAATTTGACAAATGACCCAATCACATACTAATCACATTTGATTTAAGCTAATTTCTACTAATCACAAATTTTCTCCAAAGTAAGTCATGATTTAATTTAATTCTCCAAAATAAAATATCTAACCAATTTAATTCTGTCAAATTAAATATACCAAAATTTTTGAAATAATTTTCTCTTTGAAACTATCTTTTCGATTTCGCGAAACAATATCCATGTGAAAATCACATTTTTACTATTTAGTCATTTTTTTAAATCAGACCCATAAAAATTTTTCCACCATCCAATTTCAAAATTATCAATTTTAAAAATCTTAGAATTTAATTGCAATCACATCCGCACAATTGGGATCGTAAATGCATCTCTCTAACATTCAATCCGAAAACCGAACTATAAATCTATAGAGACCGTATTTCTGCAAATCAAAGTCATTAATCTTAAAATCTCGCCTTTTAACTTCACCTATGGTCTTAAAATAATATTCTTTACATTTTAGTATACTTAAATCATATTTTCACTGCTGGACGAAAATATCATATTTTGACTTGATTTGCATCAATAACACAAAAATCGCAACGATATGAGTAATAGCTTCATTTTCATTCCAAATACATCATTAACATTATTAAATATCATTTTCTCACTTAAAATGTTCGTATTTAGACTTTGATCGTGATGTTCCTATTCGCTTAGTATGAAAAATCGCAAAACTTGTATATAATACCCTAAATTGCGAACGCAACAATTATCACTCTCTTAAAAGATTTCATCCTCGAAAATCGTATCTGATTGATTTTCATAGGAAAGCTATGGATATTGGTTCTGCATTACTTCATAGCTCTCTCATGTTGCCTTCTCGACTAAATATCTTCACCATAGGACTTTCACTAGAGGTATTTGCTTATTCCGAAGTTGTTTCACTTCCCTTTCCAAAATAGCTATCGGTTCTTCTTCATAAGTCAAATCTGGTTGTACCTTTATGTCTTTCACTTGGATCACATGGAATGGATTTGATTTGTATCTTCTAAGCATGGATACAAGAAATACGTTATGTATTTTATCTAGTTCAGGAGGCAAAGCTAATCTGTAAGTTACTAGTCTCACTCACTCTGTCACTTTATAAGGCGCAATAAATTTGGGATTTAACTTGTCTTTTCTTCAAAATTACAAAACCTTCTTCCAAGGGGATACTTTTATAAATACCTTACCACCAACCTCGTACTCGATGTCCCCATGCCTCAAATTTGTATAAGACTTCTATCTATCACTAGCTGCCTTAAGCCTTTCTTTGATAACTTTAATCTTCTCCTCCATCTACTAAACCAAATCAAGTTCCAATATCTTCTTCTTGCTAAGCTCTATCCAACACACTAGAGTTTTGCATTTTCTACTATACAGTATTTCATATGGAGTCATGTCGATACTAGCTTAATAACGGTTATTATATGCAAATTTTATCAACATCAAAGTACTTGTCCCAACTTCCCTTGAATTTAATCACACAAGCCCAAAGCATATATTTCAATAATTGAATTACCCACTCTGATTGTCCATCTGTCTAAGGATGAAATGTTGTACTGAAATGGAGACGAATACCCAATGATCTTTACAAACTCTTCAAAAAATGGAATGTAAACCTGGGATCTTGATAAAAAAAAATAGATAATGGTATTTCATGTAACCGAACTATCTCTTGTATATATAGTTCCACTAATCTATCTAATGAGTAATCCACTCATACTAGTAGAAAATGCACAAATATGGTTAACCTATCCATGATAACTCATGCCATATTATGCCTCTTCTGAGTCAACAGTAATCCCGATACAAAGTCCATAGTGACTCTTTCCCATTTTCACTCTAGTATAGAGATAAGTTGTAGTAATTCGATAGTAACTAGTGTTTTGCTTTCACCTATTGGCATGTCAAGTATTTGGTAGTAACTTTTGTAATGTCTTTCTGTATATCTAACCACCAATAGTAGCCCTTTAGCTTTTGATACATCTTGTTGTTACCAAAATGCATTGAATAATTGACTTGTGTGCTTCCTTCAAAATTTCTGGCACACATAATCGACTTCAAAAACAAACACTACCATCAGTCTCTATTAAAAACTCAAATCTCTCCCCCTTGAAAACAACTCTAATGATCTCACTAAGCTTATGATCTTTCTTTTTAGCTTCTTTAATCCTCTGTAGCAATGTAGGTTGGATTTGAAACTCTGTAATTCAAGGGTAAATCCCTTTATAATACATGATTACAAGAAACTCAAGTATCTAATCTCGTTTGGGATTTAAATTTACCTGCTATAAAGCCTTTAAACTCAGAGCATCAGCCACTGCATTAGCTTTTCGGGATAATAGTCAATGATACAATCATAATCTTTAATTAGCTCCAACTACTGCCTCTATCTAAGATTCAACTCTTTCTTTGAGGATAGGTATTTTAAACTCTTATGATATGTATGGATATGACACTTTTCTCCATATAGACAATATTACCATATCTTCAAAGCGAATACAATTGTTGCTAACTCCATATCATGAGTCGAATAATTCCGTTCATGTGGCTTCAGCTGTTTAGAGGCATAAGCAACTACCTTGGCCTCTTACATCAGTACATAGCCTGACTCATTCAAAGTGTTGATAATAACCTGCTAAACTAAGGAAACTCCTTACTTCAGTTACATTTCGAATTGGTTTCCATTTAAGAATATCTTATATCTTACAATGGTCAACTTTGATCTCTTCAACTGACACAACATGACCTAGGAAATTGACTTCTTTCAACCAAAAATCACACTTTGATAGCTTGGCATACAATTGTTTCTCCCTAGATGTCTGAAGCACAATCCTTAAATGTTGATCATGCTCCTCTCAATCTCTAGAGTATACCAAGATATCATCAATGAAAGCTCCTACAAATTGATCTAAGTAAGGTCTAAAGATTCAATTCTTCAATTCCATGAATACTACAGGTGCATTCGTCAGCCTAAAAGGCATGACTAGGAACTTTTAGTGGTTGTACTAAGTCCTAAAAGTTGTTTTAGGTGCATCACTCTTCTTGATCTTTAACTAATGATACCTATATCTCAAATCTATCTTAGAAAATAATCATGCACCTTTTAACTGATCAAATAGATCATTGATCCATGACAATGGGTATTTATTCTTCATTGTCACTGTATTCAGTTGTCTATAGTCTATACACGACTATAGCATACCATTTTTTTCTTTACAAATAATATTGGCACACCCCAAGGAGACATACGGGGTCTAATAAACCGTTTATCAAGTAATTCTTGCAACTGCACTTTCAGTTATGTTGGTGTCATCTTGTATAGTGTGATGGATGTAAGTGTAGTACCAAGCAACAATTCAATAAAATTTTCCACCTCCCTATCTTGCGATAATCAGAGCAAATCTTCAGAAAAAATATTTGGAAATTCACACACTGTAAGGATATTCTGAAGGCTTAGACTATCATTCATAGTATTCACCACATATGACAAATAAGTTTCATTTCCCTTCTGAATCAATCGTTGGGCTTTCATAGCAAAGATTACGTTAGTTGGTAATCTCATTCTAACATCATGTACCACCTTATCCTCATATCTAGGCTTTCTGAAGATAACTCTCCTAGTTGCACCATCAACTACGACACCATGGCAAACTAACCAATGCATACTCAAAATAATATCATACTCATTAAATGGGAGCTCTAACAGATCAACCAGATATAGATCACCCTAAATCAAAAGGGGTAACTATCATTGCACTTTATTCACCTTAACACTATGGCATAAAGGGTTTGTCACCATTATCATAGTCTAAAATCTGTCTCTAAATACTCCTTAATCAATGACATAGTGCATATATATGAATGTGTTGATCCTAGATCTATCAAAGCATAAATATCTAAGCCAAGTAAGAAAAATATACCAACAATGACATCTAGAACATCCTGCTCATCCCTGGCTCTCAGGGCATATGTCATGGTTGGTGTCATAGTGTTTCCCTTTGGCTTGTTTACAATCTCAAACCCAACCTATATAGATCTTGTCTTGCCTTTTCTCATTTGGCCTCTACCTTTGCCTCTAGCAGACACGAATCCCTAATCGGTGTCAGTCTCACTCTAATAGACTTTGTGCTCTAACTTTGATACGGGCAATCCCTCCTCAAATGGCTCATCGCTCTGCACTAGTAGCAGGCTCTAGATGACATCCAGCGCTCTCCAATATGATACTTTCCATACTACTGGCATAAGGCTTATATGGTAGATCTTTCCCCTATTGGAGCTAGTGCACTCGCAGATAAAGGTATTATACCTGCAGGCTGGGCCTGCTTACGAACTGTACTTTGACCCTGGGTTTCTATCTGAAATCTACTCCCAAAAGATATGATTTTCTTACTCATTGGGAATCTTGCACCTGGTGGATGAAAAGGGCCTCTTGCCATGACTTTGAGCTGCTGTTTTCATCTCCTCAACATCAACTTCTTCTACACTCTCTACAACTGTCACCAACTTGGTGAAATTCTTAATATGAGACACAACTACTTTACTTCTAATAGATGTCCTGAGCCCTCTCTCAAACCGTTGATACTTGTCGATCTCATATTTAATAATCCTTTTAACGTATTTACTCAGTCAACTGTACTCCTTTTCAAACTCACTCACTGCCAAGTTATTTTGTCTCATATTTATAAACTCCAACTTCTTCTTATCTGCATACTCTTTAGGAATATACTTCTCTCAGAACTCCTCTAAGAAAAAAGTCCCATGTGGGAGAAACTGGGGTTTA
The DNA here is from genome assembly GCA_023653625.1 of Triadica sebifera. Taxonomy (NCBI): domain Eukaryota; kingdom Viridiplantae; phylum Streptophyta; class Magnoliopsida; order Malpighiales; family Euphorbiaceae; genus Triadica; species Triadica sebifera. The sequence goes on along the minus strand of CM042903.1, from coordinate 9,550,723 downwards.
GAACCTCTTCTTCACTATCTTCCACCAATCATACACTCCTTATAATAGAGACACTATAAATCTATATTTCTACTATAGTGTGCAACCCATATCCTAAAAGATTCGCTTAATCCTCTCGAGCTAGTACTATATAACCTCAACATCCTCTTTGCAACCGTAAAAATCAGTTGCACCCAACTTATGGAGCTTGTCAAATCTCAGCTCTGTAACAGTAGGCTTGGCTGATCTATGCAGAATCTCAGTCATGTCCTCAAGCAATCTTTCTCTCTCATCTCACAGTTGAAATATGTTTGTCTTGGCCATTAAAAGATGTACTACCCCTAACTCTAGCTGTCTGCCATTGCTGGAGAGGATATGAAGAATTTGTACTGATTAACTTATGATTAAATCTCACTATGATACTAATAAAATTGTAACACCTCTTACCCTTCTTTATACATTACTGTACACAGTCAGATAATGAAAGTTATACGATATATTAATAAGTATTTCATTCATAATCTCTCTCTCTCTCTCTCTCTCTCTCTCTCTCTCTATATATATATATATATATATATATATATATATATATATATATATATATATATATATATATATATATATATATATATATATATATTAGTTTGACAAGAATACAATTAAAATAATATTTATATTAACAAAAGTAAACTTGAAAATATATAAAATACATGTGACAAAATCCACCCTTGTAGGATGAATGCTACTACTGCTTGTTTCTATCAGTAGAGCCCACTTGTTTCAGCGGCAACTCCTATGTACACACTTGATGCCTCTTTACGCTGCTAATACATACACGAGAGAAAAATCGACTCTCGTGCTGAGTATAAAATTCAATTGTGTAAAAATTTATGATGAAAGTTATTTGAAAGTGAATATGAACTAAAATTCATGAAATTCCGAAAAAAGATCTTTTTTCTATAAACCAAAACTACTACCAAAATAAATAGAAAATCATTTTCAGTAAATGGATATAATAGTAATATTTTTTTTTCAAAGCTAAATCTTTTAGTATACATATAATAAGAATAAAGTCAAAGCATGAATAAAACTCCATCTATTTACTAAATAAAAATTGATTCAACTCATATATTAAGATGCCACAGACTCATCTTTAGAGAAACAAGTGATACCGTCAATCGACGAAAATTTCAAAGTCAAAGATAATCACATAATCCAAAATAATATTATCTGATCCAAGATAACCACAAAACTAATATCGATAAAAGATAATCACATGACCGGTAAATAAATAATATGTATAGTCCAAGATAACCACATGAGCCATATAAATACCTATTATGACCAAAATAACCACAGATTATAGACTTCTTACCATATTGACATGCTAACAATTCAATAGCTCGCTCTCTAGAATGGATTTAACATCACACATATGATGTTAAAACATATATTTCACCATAATAATTTTTTTATACCAAAATTTTTTATTATTATCATGAAATATATTTTCCATTTCATAAACATAAATTTTAAAAATATAATAATTATCAATTTCTCATAAAACATTTTATGCCAAAAAGTATATAAAATCAATTTATATCAGTATTGACCTATAAGTCAATGAAAAAAAACCTCTAATATAGTTTTTCGGATGCTACTAGCTTCTTCCTTTTATCTAGTTTTGGTGTCTTTCTTGGTGGTGCACCTGAATAATAATTTAATTTCTCAATTAACTACAGAACCACATTAACATATATTCTATTGAAAATAAAACTTCTCAATCATTTTCTCCTCTCTCATACATTAAAATCTCTTATCTATTTCTCGTTACATGTATTCGATGTGTATCTTTAAATTTTGGTAGCCCGATACACTTTCCGACATGACCAAAAATTTCAAAATTATTTTTTTATATAATATTTAATTTTACTTATTTTTTCTTCCTCCATAACTAATTTTTTCAATTTATTTCCACTTTTCTTATAAATTTCATTTTTCTCCAAAAATTCATTTTCAGCTTGAAAATTATTATTAATTCAATAAATAATCTAAAAAATTCCAATAAATTTCTATAATTACTTTAACCCAGTTTATTTCATTTTATATCATCAATTTCACCAAAATAAGATTCAATAATTTCCAATAAAATTTTCAATAATTAGGATAAAAATCCAAAAATTCACCAAAATTTTATTAATTATTTCTTCCACACCAAAATTTATTTTCCACTACCAAACACTCCATATAGCTCCATTATCATCATTTTAAGGCACAAAATTTTTCAAAATATATTTTTTTTAAATTTTGGCTATAATTATAGAAAATTTCTAAAAATTACACAAAAATTTCTAAAAATTATTCTCATATATTTTCATCATATCCATCATCCTCCTACCTCATTTCACTGATTTTTCATTTTTATAATTTTTTTCACCAAACCGTAGGTACTTCTTTTCCTTTTCTAATTCAATTTCAATTTCAATACAAAATCATAAATCTATTTCAAATAAAAGTCAAACTCAACATAAAAAGTATAGAAAATTGAAGAAAATTGAAAAAATTGAAGAAAATCTCACCTCAATTTTGATTGGAATTTTTTTTAGCAAAAAGAAGATTTTTCTCAAAATTTATTTATTTTTTTCACCCAAAAATATATTTCTCTTGCTCCAAATACTTGAATAATTAAAATCTTGAGAATTTGGAGTGGAAGAAAATCTTGGAGAACCATCCATGGTGTAGCTGTCCAAGTAGGGAAGAAGAAGAGAAATTTTTTTGTCGAAAATGTTAGAATAATTGAAAAAAAAATTCTCTTTTATACCCCAAATTAATTTAATTAACTCTCGATAACCCTTAATATCACACCCTATTGAACAATTAAAATTTAATTAACTCACTAAGTTGACAAATGACTCAATCACATACTAATCACATTTAACTTAAGCTAATTGCTATCAATCACAAATTTTTTCTAAATTAATTTATGATTTAATTTAATTCTCCAAAATTTAACCTCCAAACAACTCATTTCCATCAAATTAAATATACAAAATTCTTGAAATTATTTTTCCTTCAAAACGGTCTCTCCAATTTCACAAAATGACATCCAGTGCAAAAATTACATTTTTACAATTTAAACATTTTTCTAAATTAAGCCTGTAAAAGTTTTTCCATTATCATATTTCTAAATTATTAATTTTAAAAATTTTAGAAATCCAATTGCAATCGCATCGACACTATTGCAATCATGAATGCATCTCACTAACCTCTGGTCCAAAAATCTGACTATAAATTCGCACTAAAGATTGTATTTCAGCAAATCAGTGTCTTTAACCTTAAAATCCTGCTTCATAATTTCACCTATGGTCTTAAAATTATATTTTCTATATTTTAGTATGCTTAAATCATACTTCATTGCCAAAAGAAAACTCCGTAATTCGACTTAATTCGTTGTATTGATTTACGTGCATAGCACAAAATCGCAATAATACAACTAATTAGCATCATTTTCATTCCAAATATGCCATAAGCATTATTAAATATAATTTTATCACTTAAAATGCCTGTATTTAGACTAGGATCGTCACGTTCATGTCTTGTTAATATAAACGATTACGACACTTGTGTATAATGATCATACCTTATATTGCAGACGTGACATTCCTGATACGATGTCATTTTCCTTAAGGATTCATAAAAAAAACCATATGAAATGGCGTTTCACAAATGATAAATGGGTTAACGCTAACGCACTGTAATAGCTACAATACCAATTGAAATTAAAAAATTATACGATTTTCCTCTCTATTTTATCATATTCTATTATTATATCATTTCGTCATAAAAATATTAGATTGTGGTGAAATGATTAAAAAAAATTACTATTTACCCCATAAAGTTTGACCTATCACACTATTACCCATACAAGTTTGATTTATTGTTCTACTATTCCTCTAAAAGTTTAACTATTGTACTAGTACTATCGTGCAACAAAAAATATATTTTCTAACCAACAGTAATTGCCTTAAATTTTAATAAAATGACTACAAAATTTAACGGAAATAAAATATATGAGACTAATCGTATAAATTTTGAATATCAGGAAATACAAATATAATATGTCAAAACTCAAGAAAAAATAGTAATTTTTCCTATATATAATTGAATAATAAATATATATTTTTTGAACTTAAATATATTTCCTTTTTCTACTATTAGAGTATCTCTAACAAATTATTTATTTAAGTTATATTTTTTATTTTAAAAAGTCATTTTATAAAAAAAAAATTTCTAATGAACTTTATATTTTTAAAATTTAGAGTAGATAGTGAGTTAAATTTTACTCTATATTCTAATTATAATTAATACATTTATACTTTCTATGCATGTTCTATCTTTTTATTGATGTTTTTTCTCTTAAAATATTTTTTCTCTTTCTTTATAATAAATGTCAATTATTTTTTCTTTTGCTAAATATTAATTTTTATGGGATAAAGTAAAATAAAGAAAAAAATATAAATAGTCTATTGGATATAAAAAAAAATTTACTCTTTATATTTAAAATATTTTAAGGTGTTTTTTATTATACTAAAAATGCTTTATAAAATAATGAGTATTGTTGAATATGTTCTTAAAGTATCTCCAACAAACTATTTATTTAAGTTATAATTTTTATTTTAAATAGGTATTTCATGAAAAAAAAATTACAATGAACTTTATATATTTAAAATTTAAAAATATTTAGAACGTCAAACTTCACTTTTTATTTTAATTATAATTAATACATATCTATTTTTTATGCATATTTTATTTTTTATTGGTATATTTTTTTTAAAATATATATTTTTATTTTTTATAATAAAATTTATTTATTTATTTTGCTAAATATTAATTTATATAACAAGAATCTAAATCTTTACATTATTGGAGATGCTCTCCTCTTTTAAGAGCCGACCAGCTTGTTCGCCTTCTTCTTAACCGCTGTTAGATTTTACCCTTCTCAAACAAATCTGAAACAGCAGATCGAAAAATGGCATTCGAGAAGATTAAGGTTGTCAATCCCATCGTTGAGATGGATGGTATGTTTTTTTCATCTTCAATTCTTCAATTTTCTTATTCGTTTCTCTTCTTTATTTACATATATATAAATCATTTCTCAATTTTTCTTGTTGCTTTCCAGTTCCATATTGTGGGTTTTATATTTTTATTTGTTTTTTTAATCCTATTTTCATTCTAGTTTTCCATTTGATCATGTCCTTTGAAGCTTTGCTTTTAAACTGTATATATGTGCTGATTATTTCTATTTTTTTTAATGCAGGAGATGAGATGACAAGAATTATTTGGAAGTCCATCAAAGATAAGGTCCTTCTCTTTGTTTTTTATTTTATTTTTGTGTTTGGACAATCCTATAATACAATATTAATTTTTTAATTTATATATTCTTTGCGTCTTGTTCAATTTGCAGCTTATTTTTCCATTTTTGGATTTGGATATAAAGTATTTTGATCTTGGACTTCCTAATCGGGATGCCACTGAAGATAAAGTTACCATAGAAAGTGCTGAAGCCACTCTCAGGTATGTGCCACTTGCCATTTTCATTGAATTCTTCCTTTTTTTTTTATTTATTATTCGCAAAAAAGGAAAAAGGATAATAAAAACTTACTAATTTCTTATGATCTTTATCGTCTTTGTTGATTACTGAATCCATCTCCCTTGTGGTATTATAGCTTGGTTTTCCCATTTTACTCTCCTATTGTAGGTATAATGTGGCAATTAAGTGTGCAACTATAACTCCAGGTATAATTCCTCTTCGGCAACTTTGCACTTCCTTTTTTCTCCTTTTACCTTCAGTTTATTTTTAAAATTTTCCGAACTTATGTGACTCAGTTCTGCTATCTAATAGATGAAACTCGTGTGAAGGAGTTTAATTTGAAAATAATGTGGAAGAGTCCAAATGGGACTATTCGTAACATTTTGAATGGTAATTTACGTGTTAATTCCCTTAATCACATTTGATGTTTCCTTTTGATGGCAGTTATCTATGTTTATCCCTTTTTTGGCTTTTATATGTGTATATCTTTTTCCATGTTTATACTCTCAGGTACTGTTTTTAGAGAACCAATTATCTGCAAAAACATTCCACGCCTTGTAGCAGGTTTGGATTGATTTCTTGGCGTTCTATTCTGTCATTGAAAAGTATAGAGTAAAATCAACTGTTGCTCATTTTAGGTTGGACAAAGCCAATCTGCATAGGAAGGCATGCATTTGGTGATCAATACAGAGCAACTGATACAATTATACAAGGACCAGGGAAGCTTAAGATGGTTTTTGGTAAATATTCTAATCCAATAGTAGCCCACTGGCCTTATGAAGTTACATCATATTTTCACTTTCAATAGAGACTTGCTGACCCGCTGCATAAAATCAAATTCTGCTCTCTCTCTCATGTTTGTTTATTGCATTGTCTAAGAAAATAAGAACTTCTGCAATTCCAGATGGACATGATGGGAAGACAGAGTTTGAAGTTTTCAAGTTCACTGGGGCTGGGGGTGTAGCATTGTCCATGTATAACACTGATGAGGTCTTCTTTCTTTTCTTTTTCTTATTGACAGCAAATTCTGTAGTTTGCCAGAAATTAGCAATCACCATTATCAATTTGATTTGGATAACAGTCCATTCTTGCATTTGCTGAGGCTTCAATGAACACTGCTTACCAGAAGAAGTGGCCACTTTATCTTAGCACAAAAAATACTATTCTCAAAAAATATGATGGAAGGTATTCGCTTTGCTTGGCTTTCTCCTCCCATTGTATATGGAATTCTTTGTTTCTTTCCTTAGTTTAGGATCTGCTTTGTTTATTATGCAATTAAAGTTAGTTTGTGCATTAAGCAATTGAAGTTCATTGCCATAACATCATCGTGATGTGTTCCTCTGTTCAATGTGTGTTTTTTACTATTTACATTCTTTTGGGAGGAAAGGGCTGGGGAAGAGGAGCAAGAGAGATGCCTGTTACAAAACAGTTACTTTGAAGAGAGACAATTTTGTCTATGGAGCTAGATTTTTCTTTTCTTTCTGTGAATATCACATATCTATTTCTGTTATCCTTGATGAGTTCCTGCTTTTGACTCTTCTGAAGATTCAAGGACATATTTCAAGAAGTTTATGAAAATCGATGGAGATCCAAGTTTGAGGCTGCAGGGATATGGTGAGTAATTTTCTTAGCATGGTGATGGTTAGACTGGTTTCCACAATCTGTCAATATCTTGAATTGCTGAATTTCTAGGTACGAACATCGGCTCATTGATGATATGGTTGCTTATGCCCTCAAAAGTGAAGGAGGTTATGTATGGGCATGCAAAAATTATGATGGAGATGTTCAGAGTGATTTCTTAGCCCAAGGTTTGTATTATTTGGTGGTGAAACCTGAGCAATGGTCTGGACCTTGAATTTTCAGGTCAGTTACATGAATGTCCCTAAATTTATCGCTCATAACATTGTTGTCCCTGTATTTCGATTTGTATCATAAAAGTCCTCCAACTTTGATTTTGTTTCACCCACTGTCCTGTAAATTTTCCATCTTCCCTTTGTTAAATTGATAATGTGGCAATTTCAGGTGGCTTTTTTATAATAATTATATTGTACTAAATAAAAAATAAATGAAATAAGATTGTTGAATTCTTGAACAATGTGTGATGAAATGGAAACATCTAACTTTAATAATGAAGAGACAAATCCCAAAAATGGAGAAAGATGGCTAATAATTGACATGGTGGAGAGAAAATGAAGAGGAAATAATTTTTAAACAAAAAATGCCATCTAGAACTGCTACATCATCAGGTTAAGGGAGGGAAGATTGGAAGTTACAGAAGGACAGTGAGTGAAACAAAATCAAAGTTGGATGTCTTTATGATACAAATTGAAATTCACGGAAAACAATGTTAGTAAGTGATAAGTGTAGGGAAAATCAATGTAAATAACCCTGAATTTTGTGTTTTTTTCTTTTTGATTTTCCAATTTTTTTGTAGAATTTAATAAAAAAGGAATTTGTTTATTGAGATTGTTACCTGAGAATTTAATGTTTAGAGAGGGTTGTGTTCTGGGATCTAAGAACTCATACTGATTTTTATTTAACATGTACTGTTTGGCTCAGGATTTGGATCTCTAGGGCTAATGACGTCTGTATTGGTACTCGTTCAATTTTGCCCCCCTTCTTGCAAATTCCCTTATTTTTTTTCCATGTCTCTCATTTTCATTTTTGGTTATGAAATCATGCTGGATTCTAGGTGTGTCCTGATGGAAAGACCATAGAAGCTGAAGCAGCCCATGGCACTGTTACTCGCCATTACAGGGTTCATCAGAAAGGAGGTGAAACAAGCACAAACAGCATAGCATCAATTTTTGCTTGGTCACGAGGCCTTGCACATAGGTATTAGATATATGCTTGTATTAATTAAAGAATTTTATGATTGTGCTGTCTAAATCAGATCTTGAATATTAGAGAACACAAACTTTTTTATTTACTTTGAAGCCTGAAATGAGATCTTGACCAGAATTATATTGTCAGGGCCAAGTTGGATGGTAATGAGAGACTATTGGATTTTACTGAGAAATTGGAAGCAGCCTGTGTTGGTACTGTTGAATCTGGGAAAATGACTAAGGATCTTGCACTTCTTATTCATGGACCCAAGTAAGAACTGGCAAAATTAAGATTATTTCCTTTCCAAAGATGCTTTCTTGCTCATAAAGAAGTAACCATTCTATATTTGTGTAGGGTAAGTAGGGCTCAGTATTTAAACACACAGGTGTTCATTGATGCAGTGGCTCAGGAGCTGAGAGCAAGATTGTGTACCAAAGCAAAGTTGTAAACTCCAGGCTTCGTCCTTCAATAATTTGTTTTCTGAACTTGGAATAAGCTCATATATTGTGGAATAACATTGAATATTTTTTCTCCTGTTTTTATATATTTTTCTTCTTATTTTTATGTATTTTTCTTCTTATTTTTATGCAAGGTTTAATACTTCATCCGTGCTTTGCGGAAATGTGGCTTCTAATGTGTTAATTGATATCACATGTTAGGCTCCTAAATCTATCTATTATATATAATAAAGCTAGAGTAAAGAAATTCTTTTAAGGACTCTCTCATATACGATAATTGCTTTTGAAATATTTTTAGAATTTGTTTTCATAATTTTACAATTAACTAAAAAATATTTTTTTTATTATTTTTGCTCAATCATATTAATTTAGGAATGTTAGTCTTCAGGAAAATGAATTTTCTTATTCTATCAATTAGGAACTTTAATTGTCTTTAGGAAATTTAATTTTTCTATTCTATCAACTGTAATAACGCTAATGCAAAAGAGGTGTAAAAAGGGTGCAACGTTTTCATTGTTTTTTTTTTTTTTGTATAATTTTATAGTTAACTAAAAAAATTAAAGAAATTTAATCTTTCCTAATCATGTTAATTTAATAATTTTATTATCTTTAGGAACTTTAATTTTCTTATTCTATCGGTTTCAGAATTTTAATTGCATTCAAGAATTATAATTTTCCTATTCTATGGGTTCAGGAATCTTAAATACTTTTCCTCTTTATGATAGAATGTTTTTTTTTTAAAAACATTTATTCCTTATTTTTTTTATTAAAATTCTATAAAATGTCCATATAAGTATTAAGACTCTAACTCATAATTTATTTTATACCTTTCAAAATTTCAAAGCAAATTAAATAAAGGAGTGGTTTGTGTTGCTTAATCAATTGAATATCACAGCATATGAGTAAAATATAAGAGTTAGGATGTGCAGGATGTTGAAGTCACTCAATCTGAAAAGTAATAATGATTTAGTAACTTTTGATATGATTCTGATTGGTAAGAATGTGTATTATTATTATATTTTAGCTTATGTAACACAAAAAAACTTTTTTATAAATACAATTAAAAAATTTTGATTAGAATTAAGATTAGCAAAAATTATAAATACAATTAAATAAATTTAATTTAATATATTTTGTTATTATGTTTTAGTTTATTTGCTACAACATTATTTACTAAAAGAAAAGCGCCAAATAGCTAGGAAATTTAGTGATAGACAACATTTTGTCGCTAAATAGTGACGAATAGTGAGAGATTTTAATAAAAGAAATTTTCAAATAGCGACAAAAAAATTTATTATTATTTTTCTCAAGGAAATAGCTACGGATACATCCATTATTAATTTAGCAGGCTAAATCCGTTGCCATATTTGTAAGCCTTGAGAAAATAGTAATAGATTTAAGTTGTAGCTAACGTAGCGTATATAATTCATCGCTATTTTGTAAAAACTATTTAAATTAGCAACGAATTCGGTTGTCACTAATTTAGCTTTGACTGCAATTCATTGCTAATTGTCTTTTATCTTAGAAAACATGTCCAAATTAACAAAGGGATATTTTTCCATTAAATTCAATGAAGAATGTGACATTTCACATTAAAAATTTGTTGAGAAAATGATTATTGCCGAATTTGATTTGTCCCAAATTTGTCACTATTTAAATTTAGCGAAGGATTTTCATCGTCACATTAAAAATTTACGAAGAAGCATACTATTAACGAATTTTATCCATCGGAAATCCCTCATTTTTTAGATTTAGTGATGGATTTTCATCTTATAGCATCAAAAATTTGTCACTAAATGGTTCAAAAATTAGTTTAATTGATTAGTGATAAGATCCGCAAAAATTATAAATACAATTCCATAAATTTAATTCAATTATTTTCATTTATTTTATTATTTAAAGTTTAAACAATATCTTTCTATTTTCTGCAAAACTTGCATAAAAAAATTGTACTCTAATAATTTTTTTAAATTTTTTTTATTTAGCCTCTTTTTTTGCACTGTATCCATTAGTTCTTATCAAAGTTATAGTTGGATAATGAGTTATATTCAATCTTTTGTTTTTTATTTTACACCTGAATTCTTCAATTTGTCGCTATTTTGTAGAAACTATTTAAATTAGCAACAGACTTGCATGTTCTGTTGCTAATTGGTGTCTCCCCTTGAAATATGTCATATAAAGGACGACAACTTTTACCCACTAACATGTCTAAATTAACAAAAAAATTTGTTGTTAAATTTAACAATAAATGTGTCTTTTCTTGTTCAAAATTTACCGAGAAGCAGAATGTTAACGGATTTGATCCGTCACTAATTTGACTAAGGATTATATTTCTACTTCTTGAAAACCTTACATTATAAGTACTGTACTCCAATAATTTTTGTAATATTTATGTAGCCTCCTTTTTTGAATTGTATTTGTTAGTTCTTATTAAAGTTATGAAAAGGTAATAATATATATTTAATTTGTTAATTTTATTTTTACAATATCTTAATCATTCGACTTCACACTATTTTGTAAAAATTAAATTAGTGATGGACTCGACCATCGCTAATTTAGCTATGATTGCAATCCGTCGGTAATTGGTCTTTCACTTTGTAATTCGCCATCCAAAGAATGATAACTTTTATCTGCTGATATGTTCAAATTAACAATGGATGCGACTTTTGTCATTAAAAATTTATTGAGAATTTGTCACAAATCTGCCGCTATTTAGATTTAGCATTAGATTTTCATCACTTAGTGATGAAAATTTTCTCTGCTAAATGACTTTCTTTTTTATAGTGATTTTTACCATAGAAAAATTAGTTAATCAATTAGTGACAATATTAACAAAAGATTATAAATACAATTTCTTAAATTTAATTCAATTATTATAACTTTGAATGGTATATTGTTGTTTCCTACAAAAGATTATAAAAAAGTATTGTATCCCAATCATTTTTTTAATTTTTATTTAGCTTTATGCATTGTATCCATTAATTGTTATCAAAGTTATGGTTGGGTAATAACATTTATTCAATTTGTTGTTTTTAATTTTATAGCATCTTAATCCTTCAATTCATCTTTTTGAACTTTGAAAGATATTTTCCGTTATTTTGATGTTAACAAATAAAATAGTAATAATATATTTAACAATACTTGTGTTTTAAGTTTATTAAACATGGTATGCAATATGATGTAAGAATGAAAGACTAACTTTGAAAGTCAAAAAATGAAAAAATAGCATGTTCACGCCCATGATTGTTTATGTCACGCTCGTGATGTAGCTTAGTGTCAACTCTCCAACATTTAAAGTTTACGCCCATGAAGAATCAGAGCAACCGTGAATGATCATATCAGTCACACCCGTGAAAGATAGTCACGCTCATGAGATAACATGTCAAATTCCTCCAGAGAGCTTCACGGCCAGAGTCATCACTTGGATCATGGCTTGGAAGGATATTCACACCCGTGAAGAAATAAAATCACGCCCGTGATCAAACACTTCAATTCCTTCCAGAATGTTTCACGGTCAAAGTCATCACTTGGACCACGACTTGGAAGAACATTAACAATCATGATACACATATTCACGACCGTGAATGAGAAAAGAGAAACATGTCAGATGCAAAATTAAGAGTTGGTACAACGACTATTTTTGCATTAAATGCATCCAAACGGTTATAATTCGCTAAGGAAATATAAATGCAAGTCATTTATGAATTCAAAATAAGAGAACAAACAATTAGTTTGAATCAAAATTTTGTTGTAGCCATTTGTGCATTAATTATTTTTAACAAAACTCTTATTCTCTGTTAAAATCTATTTGCTAATAATTTCTGAGCATAATTATAATACCCCCTTACTCTACTGTAGTTTAGTATGACAAGTGAGCATTACTCGTCTTATTGTTTTATAAAATTAATGAAGTGAAATAAATTTTTTTTATGAAAATATTGCAGACAATGAAATAAAAATCGTTACAAGCATAAATACTCAAAATTTTATTTATTTATAAAATACATTAATTTACATCCAAACTATGTTATTTTTCATTGTAATTCATATCTTTAATACACATTATATGAAATAAAAACTATAATTTAATTTACAAATTTTTAACAAAATACACCAAAAAGAAAACCAAAACTTCTAGCTACTTTCCTCCGGGTACCTTTCTTTTTCTGACAATTCTAATTTATACGGTTACCCTTCTAACCTGCACGAGAGCACGAGAGGAAACCACTCGCGCTAAGCTACTAACTTAGTGGTGCTTCAATGATAAAAATTATATATATATTTCACATATTAATTAATCATTTTAATAACAAGGAATAAAATAAAGAATTATATAAAATTAATAAATTTCAGCAACTATTCAACATTTAACAATTTTAATTCATCTATATTAGCAAAATGACATATTTTAATATTATTATTATTTTTCATTTTTCTTGTATCCATAACACCTATAACTGAACTATCTAATAGGAATAACGAGTTTGTCATTTCTGGTTTTCATAATATTGCACCGAACGCATTTATAAATTGTCATTACAGGCTTTCATATTTGACACCAAATGCCTTAAATCCCTTGATTGATATGTCAAATTATTCTTTATTCTAGTTTTAGATTAGGTATTATAGGGTTTAACTATTTCTATATTAATTCATAATATTTTCAAAAATGACAATATTATTCAATTACCATAATTATGCTTATTTATTTTTGTTCTTTATTCCCATTATTATTGCACTATAATCTCACACATAAATAATTTGTTAAATATTTATAATTATCATCAAAGTAAATATTCACATGAATTATTACATATAATTATCACAACACATGCAAAAATCCAATATTTTATGTTTTTACCTATAACAGATTTCAGACCTATTTTTAGACTTCATTTTTAGCCCATTTATAATTCGAATTAGTAGTTTTGGTCTTCTAACAATTTTTAGATTATTGTCTTAACTTTCAAAATAATAAAAAATCACTTCAATACCAGTTTTTTTTATCAAAAGTTATGATTATTTGAACAATGCATCATCACAGAAATTTCTACCCAAAATTTTCTGGATAGATTCTAGATTTGAATTTCATGCATTTTTCTGAGCAAATCTAGATATAATTAGATTTTATGGTCTAAATAACAATTAAAGCTATATGTCTTAGCTTTCATTTTCAATAAAGAACATACAAAAAGGAGTTTCAAAACTCAAGTTATCATCAAAATAGTCAGGACTGTTCCTAGAATTCTGTACCTGAGTCATCAATTAGCATCAATCCACATTTCAACCACATTCATCATTTGCATTCATTTTGCTATTACAATTTCCAGAATTACAACTACATTCATATGCCTCAATTATTTCACACCATTTGATTCCATTGCCATATAAAATATCAAAAGCCACGACAAATCACATAACATATCACAAACACAAACATATCAAACCTTAATATATAACTTCATATATATTAACAAAATGTAAGATTTTTATCAATAAAGCACATACCTAATCAGCCTTTGCTCTTTCCTTAATTCTTCTTTTCTTCCCTTATTAACTAGCTTTCTCCTTGTCTTTGTCACCCTCTTGAGGGCCCACACCTTAAGTTAGCCAAAATGTACAAAGGTTAAACTTCCCTCTTAATATGTCATGGCTGCCCAAAAACCACATCCTGATTCCCAATTCATTTTCTTCAATTCAATACTTAAGTCACACTTAATCTATCACCAATTGTGGTGTTTCTATATTAATTTTAATTTTTCCTAAATTCCTTTAACTATGATAGCCCCTCATTTATCCCTTACCATCGTTTTTCTCTAATTTTTAAGTCATAAAACAATTAATTAATATCAAATATCATCAATTCAAAGTCTAACTACAACTTTCATCAACTAATCACAAACTTAATTTTCTAAGTTCAATCTTGCAATATAACCTAAATCTATCAAACCTAATCACATCTATCATCATTATAGGTCTCAAATAGAAGGAAAAAAGGTTGAATTTAAGAAGAATAAACTCACCTTAATGGAGTTATAGGGCTGGTCGAATCTGCCCCAATTCTTCTCCCTTTCTCTTCTTCTTTATTTCTTCCTTCTTACTCCTTTGGTACCTTTTATGGTAAGAACTCTTTAATTCAAAATTTTCCTCTCTCAAAACTATTTTTTTCTCACTATTAGGATGCTGGAAAAAGGAAGAAAATGGAGATTTATGGGAATGGAGATGGACGGCAACAAGGATGGGAAAAGGAAGAAGAATTGAACTTATATGGAAGAATGTAGAAATTCTTTCCCTTTTTTGACTTTTTATACCTTGATTAAAGTGTGGGTCCCACTAATTAAATTTAATCATAATTCTTATTGGTTCATTAAGTTAATTAATCTTGATTAACATTTAAACTTTGAGAAATTTCATATTTACCACATCTCCCTCCATATTCACACTTTTTTCCCCAACAATTGTCATAATACCAATTTTTTCCATAGAAAATTTTATTTTTTTCTAATTCTAACACTAATCTTTTTAATTCCCAAATAATAATACCCTTAATTATTATCCCTCACTTCAGTTATGCGCAATCGGGGCCTAAATCATTAAATGTTATAATTATAGATTAGTGAGTGTTTTTGTTTATAATCTACTACTCAAGTGAGTTTGTAAAACTCCATTGTAACAGTAAGTGTGTTAATGAAACTCCCAATTGAGATTGGGGAGAGAAGTAGGGTTTGTTAATACCCGAACTTCTATAAATTTCTTGTGTGATATTTTTCTATCCCTACTCTATTTAAATTTTTATTCCGCACTTAAAAGTTAAAAATTTTTAATATCCAATTCAACTCCCCTTCCTGGTTCATTATCTAGGCAACACATCTCTATTTTCTAAAAACTATTTAAATTAGCAACAGATTCGATTGTCGCTAATTTGGCTACGATTGTGATATGTCATTAATTGGTCTCTCACCTTGGAATTTGTTATCCAAATGACGATAATTTTTACTTACAACTATGTCCAAATTAATGATAAATAGTTTAATGATAGATATGACTTTTCTTGTTAAAAATATCTTGAGAAGCATATTTTTGACAAATTTGATATGTCGTTATTTAGATTTAGCAACGCAAATTTTCATTGCTAAATAGCTATTTTTTGTAGTTATTAATACTATGCCAAAGTTAGTTTAATTGATTAATGATAAGATTAGTAAAGATTATAAATACAAATCCATAAATTTAATTCAATTATTTTAACTTTGTAACACCAACACAACTAATTAGGATTTCTTCTGATTAATTGAACGAATGCTATTGGTAACCGTTGTAAAAAATCTGTTCAATTTAAAATTTGTTTCCATCTTTGCAAAACTGTATTTTCAATAATCCTTTTTACAAATTAACATCACAAGAAAACCATCACTCATGAATAAATCTTGTCCTATAGGATCACTTTCATTTAAAAAAAATACTTGGCCTTAATTGACCCACACTATTTACAAAATACTACATTTAAATGTAAATACATGTTTTTTAATATGAAAAAAGGCTTATACAAATCAGTAACTAAAATCCATATCATGTACAAAAGAAACAAAAAATGACATGAATCCAAACTCTTAAGGGTTAACGTTGACTCTTGGAATGGACACTTCTTCTCTTCATGTCAACTCCTGCTATCCTTTAAGCTCTAAACCTGCATGCAAAAAACTCACATGTTAAGTTATTGAAAGTTTAGTGATATATATAGACATAAAAATTTAAGCATGCAATCAAACAAGTTATGTCATTACTATACCTATACATGTTATGCTATCATGATCATAAACCATTATCCTAATGCATGATAATACAAACATCTTATCTCTTATGCATATATCATATCAACAATCATAAATCAAAGATTCATATATAATACCGATTCCTTGAAACCCTCTCACTGTTTTGCTCCAATTACCATTTCCTTTTTATTCATTTTCTTGCCCAAAACTTTAAGTCGGACTATCCATATGTAGGTTATAGAACAGAAGCGCTCCCATAGTTTTAGCTGCTTTATCCACTAACTGTAAAGACTTAATATAGCTCTTCAAGTCAAGCGTGCTCCCAGAATTTTAGCCACCTTGATTGAGTATAAAGAGGATCAAGGGCACTTCTAGAGTTTCAACCACCTTGTCCTAACAATCGCATGAAATCGAGAAATAAGGGCGCTCTAATCGAAGCTTCAACTACATTATTCTTAAAAATATATATTTTATGGTACCGTAACCCCCTCAATTACATGTCTTCTATTCTAGGCTAAGTTCTAAATTAGAGAAAAGGACATTTAAACGTATTCCTTATCCTTTAACCCATTTCCTTTAATTTTGTTATCACATTTACACATGTTTATGAACAATAACACAAGTATTTATCTCAGTACCATCATCCATCATATAACATCAAAAAATACAAAACTTCATATGTCATATCCTCATGATTCACAGACGTGAGCTACATGTTTATGACTGTGATGGTGCCATTCACGGAAATCCTCACTTGTGAATCCAACCATGATCGTTCACATAGAAGTTATTGTCTGTAAGATACATCTTATTTACGGTCATGAAATATACTTCACATGTGTAAAACCTAACATTTATAACCATTGATCATTCACCATAACTCAACATCCACAAGACATATGAACCTAAAATTTGGTATACATGGATATAACACATATATCTACAACGTTCATGTTTTGACCCTACTACAATACTCTATGATATTCAAAACCAAATAACACAGTAGCTGACTCAGCTAGAGTTCACACTCGGACCAGTTCCAATAAGATGCCAATATCTTTTCATACACACCAAATTTTGAAAAAACATTTATATACCTATAAACCTAAGACATAAAGGAACAACTTTCATGTTTTAAACTTTTCTAGAATCAGTCTTTATTGGTATCAAAATAGGGGTGAAAAATACTGATTCAAATTAATCATAACAGCTCAAACAACACTAGAACAATGGAGGGAATGTTACTTACAGAGAACAAACTTGAAAGGGATAAATTTGCTGAAAGACCTAAGTGAAATAAAAAAGAAAATAAGGCTGGAATGGTGGAAGAAGAGAAGAAACGAATTGAAGTGAGGAAGGCAGAATGGTGAGGAGGAAGATAAGGTCCACCTCCCACCTACTCACTTTTGTCCTTTTCCCATTTTGTTTCTTCCTTTCTTTTCTTTTTCCTTTTTCCTTTGTTTCTTTTCATTTTCACTTTATTAATTCAACATAATAATTTTATTCACATAAATTTCAATTTCAGGTCACCCTTAACTAAATTATAAAATGGACACGTGCGATTCGACACAATTGCAAAATACTCAGACATGTAGCTAGTGCATGTTGTGAACTTGTCCCTATAAAAATACATATAAAGTGCATGTGTTCAAGTGAAATATATGCAAATGCATGTAAAAATGTATATGTGGGAAGTCGAGAATGTTACAAAGGCAGTCATGAGAAAAGGATTTGTGCCTAGTTACTATTATAGGGAACTACATTAAAGGCTCTTTAGTTTGAGGCAAGGGAATAAGAATGTTGAGGACTATCATAAAGAAATGGAGATAGCTATGATGAGGGATAATATTGATGAAGATAGGGAGGCTACCATGGCACATTTCTTGGCTTGTCTAAATAAGGAAATTGCAAATGTTATTGAGTTGCACCACCATGTAGAGTTAGAGGAGATGGCTATGAAGGTGGAGAAGCAACTAAAGCAAAAGGGAACCAACACATCAACCTATTTGGGTTCCACATCTAATTGGAGCTCAAAGTGGCCTAAAAGGGAAGATGAAGACAAAGCCAAGGTAAGGGAAAAAAAGGGTAAAGTAGAGCAAAAAGGTAACCCTAGAGCTAATGGTACTTCTTCTTTCAATATTGAAAAGCATAGAAACATAAAATGCTTTAAGTGTCTTGGCAATGGACATATTGCATCTCAATGTCCAAATAAAAAGGTTATGATATTGAAAGATAATGGTGTGATTCAATCCGAAAGTGATAAAGAATTTGATTCAATGCCTTCATTTGAAGATTGTAGTGATGATGATGAGGGCAAGCATGCTATTGGTGGGGATTTAAATATTGTGGTTAGACGTGTACTTAATGCACAATTGAAAGAAGATGGGGTTGAACAAAGAGAAAATATCTTCAATTCCAGATGCTTGATAAATGGCAAAATTTGTACTCTTATAATTGATGGAAGAAGTTGTATTGGCTGGATTGTTTGAAACATCATAGGCCATATAAACTACAATGGCTTAATAATTGTGGGTAAATAAGGGTTTTAATTTCATTTTCCATTAGAAAATATTCTAACCGTGTACTTTGTGATGTAGTACTTATCTATGCAGGTCATGTATTACTTGGTAGGCCATGGCAATATGACAGAAAGGTGATGCATGATGGGTATAGAAATAGATACTCATTCATGATGGGAGAACAACGTATCATTTTGGTTTACGAAAATCAAGTGAAGCTAAAAAGGTGCATGGAGGAAGAAATGCAAAAAGAAGCTGAAAGGGCTAAATTGAGAGAAAATAAGCAAAAAGAAAAAGGAGAGGCTGAGAGTTGCAAAACAAGGAATGTGAGAGGAAAAGAAAAAGAGAGATTGAGAAAGAGAGAAAAATGGGAGGAAAAGAGGTGATGCGGAACCCCAAAGACCGTGCCTTGAAACCCCTCAACAAGACAAGGTAAACAAACCTTAAGCTATGGTGATCATAGATTGAATCCGACCCAAAGCTAACCAATGTAGCAAAGAACCAAGATTATATGGTTTATTATTCAGTCATACCACAAGCAATATTACTTGATAAGTAACTAATTCCTAAAGGTAATAAAGAGATGCAAATCTGCCTCATTTTAAAGAAAAACACTCAAATTTATTTTCATTCATTCATTAATGTCTTGTACAAGAAGCCTAGATGAGTATTTATAGCCCTAAGTCTTTGAATTCTTTATGGTAAAGGATAACTAAATCCTATTATAACTCAACTCCTAAAAGTACAGTCATATTGTAACTCATATTCTAAAAAAGTAGAGTCCTATTTGAATTAGGATACTAATTAAATCCTTCTAAAATAAGAAAAGTGATGGGTTGGGCTTTATTTCTTTGGCCCACATGTCTATCACTAATTAAAACTTAAGTTAATTAAAATAGACAACCCACATACATAATTAAGCCCAATTATAAGTTAAGCCCAAATCCCATAACTAGGCACATGCATGACATGTTCTTGAGCACATGCTTGGCACATGATGTCTTCCACATGGATGGCACATGTCTTGCACATGACTCCTAGCACATGATTTGCACATGACTTGTAATCTTCAAAGTTTATGGACTTTGTCTTGTTCTAGCCCATTTGAATTCAATCTTCATGAAAGACTCCTTTGATCTTCACTTTTAAGCTTCCCTTTCTGTAGTATTAACCCATAAGCTTGATTATGGATTTTTTGGCCCAATATAGCAACCAATGCTCCAATGCTGCCTCCTATGACTTGGAACATGCCCCACATTGAATTGGATTATATGAAAAGGCTTTTGAACTTCTTTTAGACCCATTTCAATGATATAAGATTGCTCATCTCCATTGACAAAAGATTGTAATTCATTTCTTTCATGTATAGTTCCCGTGCATACATTAGAAAGAATATGTGTCTTGTTATTCTATATCTCATATGTAGTAACATCAACTGACTTGGAAGGGACTTCTTTTAATATATAACCAACAGTCTCTAGTGCATGAACCCCAAAAGGATTAGGGTTATAGATCTTTAGAATTCTTTTTTCTTATGGGACTTTAGGTTATTTAGAGGTATAAATACCTCCAAAAAACGTGTATGGCATTATATTACATGAATAATAAATATTTGAGAAGTTTTCTTCAAGAAAGGCATATTCAACACCTTGGTATGCTAAGGTAATCTTATCAGATTAGTATTAACTTGTGGCATGTTCTAATTCTTTCTTATACTCTTTATTACCAATTTATTGCTAATTTGGGGGGTGAAGAGTTTAATTAACAATTTATTAGAATTGGAGATTTGATTCTGAATTGATTTAGAAGTCGTTTATACTTAGATTATAGGGAGTTGCCACATCATACTAGTAGAAAAATGTACAACTAATAAGATAAAATATTTGTTCATGGATGGATATGTGTCAGGATAAAATGTCAAATAGATGAAAAAGAAAAATGCGATATTTATCACAGTTGAATTAAACAAGACATTCAAAGAATTTAGAATTGGTGATGAATTAACTAATTAAATAACTAATAGACTTCAAAGTTATATCAAGAAATAAATTAATAATTAAAAAGAACTAGATCAAGCTTATAAATTAATTGTTATATCTAATGTTGACTAATAATAAAAATACATAGTTACGTTGTTAATTAAAAGAACAACTTATTATAAAGAAGATAAAGCATAATGATATATATAACAATTAATTTCATCCTATGTAAACATTATCCGTGGTTTTTGATAATTAGAAAACTACATTCTTTCATGCATCAAATGAAATGGTGATGGATGGATATTCTTACATAAAATAAAAGAAAAGCAAAATCAAACATCATGCCTACCCTAATATAGGGAAAAAATCAATTTAGCCTTATGCCACTACACTTGGTACCCACACCAAACTCCAAAAAAAAAGGATAAGACTACAACAGAATAATGAAATTAACACACATATATTGGAGACAAAAGATAGAAAACTTGGCATGTTGGATCATATACATAGTATATGCTTTATAACTATTATAACAAAAGGCCATTATAAAGTAATAAGGAGGATGAAGTCCATTAAAATTAACAATTAATTAAAGAACATAAAACATAATGATAGATATAACAATGTAAGTATGTATTTTATTATTAGTCTAGATCAGATATAAAATTAACAATTAATTAAAAGAAAGAAATTAATAATTGAGAAATACTAGATCAAGATTCTAAATTAATTAATTCTTTATTGATCATTCTGTTCCTTTAGAAATTCGTTTATTATTAGTCTAGTTGCCAAAAATGAACAGAAAAATAAAAAAAAATTCCAGTAAAAACAAAGATTAGAAACCATATTGAAGTAAGAAAATTTAAATAAATAAAGCTTGCAAATGCAGGTTTCGTACATACTATTCTATTCCCGTTAGCAAGCAACTAAATCTCAAAGCAAGTCACAAAAAATGTTTGAACTTAAACATATAATTGAAGTTCATTTGATAACAGACATTACATATAGATTATGCATATACAAACTTTGAGTGTGTGCTTAAAGTTTAGAGAGCAGAAGCAATAAATTATACCTTAGGCAACTACTTAAGATGGATAAGTCAGTTTGGGGAAAAACCTAAAACCTGAAACTTATTTAGTATAAACAAATCCAATCAAATGTATTAAACAAAAAAAAAAGCTATCGAAAAAAAAAAAAAGAAACAACGTACCTTAGGCAATAAAAAAAAAAAGGAGGCCCCAGAAGACAAAGGAACTTTCTGTAGCAACAGCAAAAGCTTCAACCACAGCAAATGAAGAAACTCAGTAGCTTAAGCCTCATATTCCAAGAAATAGAGGTAATAAAGGTAGACCAAGAAAGACTATCGAAAAGTTAGAAATCCAACATAAAAAAGAATAAGAAAAAGAAGTAAAAGCAAAAAGAAAAAGTAGTAGAAATGTAACATCAGAACATCTCACCTTGCGATTTTGCAGCTAAAATTCGAACTTTAACAATTTGTTCTCGAAAATAAAGTGGAGAAATTTTCTCCTAAAAAACAAATAACTCTAGTCAAATTTCATCTCATAGATATCTATCAATGTCGCTTAATAAAGGTGAGTCAATAGAAAAATGGGAGAACCAAGGGCGACTGCGGTTGTGGAGAAGAGAGAAGTGTAAAGCTACAATTGGCACTAAGGTTAGCACTAGTTTAAAATGAGGGAAAAGTCTTATATACCTAGGATTTTTAATTTTTAATTATTATTTCCTATATTTTAAACTTACTTGAATTTTTTTAATTTTTAATTACTTAGGGTTAGGGCTGCGTCTTTAATTTTATAACATTTTTTTCCCTAAAATTTTTGGCAATACAATTAGAATTATGTAATATGGAACAAATTTATTTAAAGAAGAGATACCAATATATTAATTTTGGTGAATTATTTCCATGGTTTTGAGGTAAAAATAAATTAATGTTTTCTGCTTCAATGCAAAGTTATATCTTTTGTCAATTTCAAAATAAGTATATGTATATTTGGAAATAATCTTTAATTAAGTAGAGTTTCAATTTATTTTTTACTTTTTTTTTAAAACCTTTGTAATTTATTTGTTTATACTTATAAAAGCATATTCTTACATTTCATATATTTATTATGGCTAATATATATTTTGTACATTCTCTATTACTATAGAATTTAGTAATAGAAAATTTAGTATTGTGTATATTTTGTACATTTCATGTACTTATTAATTTTTTTAATATCTAGTGAATAGACTTTTTAATTTGCAGAATTTGTTACTGTAAATGTACAATTTTTTATGTATGCACAGGAACTATACATGAAAGACAATCTTTTATCAATGGAGTAAAACAATCATATATCATTGAAATGGGATTAAAAAGAGTTTAAAATCCTATTAATATGATCAAAATGCTTATGGGGCGTGTTCCAAATCATATGAGGCAGAAATGGATTTTTTTGGAGCAATAATGGACCTAAAATTCACAATCAAACTTGTGGGTCAATACTAAAGGGAAGCCTAAAGTGAAGATCAACAAAGTTTTTCTGGAAGATTCAATTCAAATGGGCTAAACAAGGCAAAGTTCATAAACCTTGAAAATTACAAGTCATGTGCAAATCATGTGCTTGGAGTCATATGTCAACCATGTGCTCAAGATCATGTGTCACTCATGTGCCTACTTATAGAATTTGAGTTTAACTTAAATTGGGCTTCATAATGTAAATGGGCTACCTTTTATGTAATGACCTAAATATCAGGTTAATTGTAAACTGTAGTATCTGAGATTAATCAGCATACCTGGGGGTAACAATACACCCGCGGGTGAAAAATATTTTATTTGATCATTAAAAAATATAGGTTATGACTAGTCCGATGGTAAAATTTGGAATGAAAATGAAGTCAAATAAATCCTCAAAAGTAAAAACTAAGAAAAAATAGGATCTAGTTTAATTAAATACTTAGTTGACCGTACTTTGACTGGGTTATGAAAAATAACAAACGACATCCAAAAATTTATTTTAAGATATGGATAGACTCTAAATAATATTTAGGATTATTTGACAGTGAAAAAAGAATTTTACGGTAATACCAAAAATTAAATTATTAGTCTGGTTTGAGTGAGCTGGGAAAAAAAAGACTCCAATTGAGTTGAAAATTTTTTGTAGATATATAAAAATATTTTGAGAATTATGGAATCAAAATTGGGTGAAATTGAACTTGGAAAGTGACAAAAATAATTTATAGTGCATAATTGGGCCTAAATGAGTTGAGTTTTGTTTGGCTCAAACCCACCTAACTTAAGCCACTATAAATTGGCCTAAATATCAGAATTCTCTAGAGAGAATTCTGCAACTCATTCTTCCCCAAATCCCCTTGCATGGCCGAACTTATCTCCTCACATTTCTCTTCCAATTTTCTTCAATTCTTACACCAAAATCAATCACCCAAGAATAATTTCAGCTTTTCTATTAACTAATAGAAGTTTTTAATCTCCAATTGGAGGGCTAGAGTGAAAAGAAATCAAATGAGAAAAGTTAGGATACAAATTTGAGGTAAGTGAAATTTATGATTTTAAATTAGTTTAATGATTCAAATAAGTAGTTTAAGGTATTTAGATGATAAATATAAAGTTTATTTGAGTTAAAGAAGCAAAATAAAGGTGGATTAATGAAGGAAAAATTTTGGCCCTGGTAGGTTCAAGAGAATGTGAAGGTGCTTCCAAGGGAAAGGCTAAGGAAAAGGAAGGTTAGGAAGGCCAAAGCAAGAAATTAAGGTTAATGATTTCAAAATTTATTTATTTCCATTAATTAAGCATGATTTAGGGTTATAGAAATTTAGAAATTTGTGTATTTTGCATGTAATTGCTAATTAATGCTTAAAACATGATTAAGTTATTATGAAAAGTGAATTAGAATGGTTAATTTCAATTAAAAAAGTTAATTAGTGGAAATTGGAAAATATGAACCTATTATGTGAAAATGTAAATTAAGGTATAATTAGATTTTATTGTAATATTATGATATATATGGAATAATGAATGTATAAATTAGTGAAATGAATAACTAGAAGGTGAAAGAAAAATTTTAATGTTGAAAATTTAATATAGGCAGAAATATGGGAAAAGAGATATTATTATTATTATTATTATTCTTTCTAATTAAATGAAAAATTAGTCATGAAATGCAAGAAAATATGATTTTTAGTGTGTATAAATTTATTGAGAATTTTTAAATGAAATATTGTATATTTTTCTAATTATTGATTTTATTATGCATGAAATGAAAAATAAGGAATAAAGTGTATTTACTAAGCTTAATGACTTAATTTATTATTAATGATGAAATGTTGATATAGTAGAATGAAAAATGTAAAAAGATTATGGTAGGGATAAAATTGTATGAATGAATAAAATGTTAAGTAATTAATAATGTAAAAATAATGGAAATTATGAATTTAATGGAAATTGAATTAAATGAATAAAATAATGTCCTTAGTTATTTTTCTGATAATTAAAAATGCGACTGGGCCAAGGTATTCCCAAAAAATCATCCATCCTAGGCCGCTTAACCGCCTTGAGCCAAACACTTTCTAGGAGGTCACCCATCATGGTACTCCCCCTGCTCAAACACGCTTAACCGAAAAGAGCACTTACCGTTCTGCCAAAAGCTTAAGCTGATAGTAGAGACGCAACTCTATTCCTTTATCCAGGATCAAACAAGGGCCACCAGTCTCTTTCGACTTTGTGTGCCACTTGGCCAAACCCGTTCCACCCCCCCAGACCCGAGACGTATCATTCCCTCCCTTTTTAAAGAGGTTCGTCCTCGAACTTGGTACACGGCAGTGGGATCCGGACCCGACTTCAGGCTCTGATACCAAATGATGCGACTGGGGCAAGGTATTCCCAGAAAGTCACTCATCCTGGTACTAGCCCTGCTCAAGAACACTTAATCGGAAAGAGCACTTACCATTCTGCCAAAAGCTTAAGCTGATAGCAGAGGCGCAACTCTATTCCTTTATCCAGGATCAAACAAGGGCCACCAGTCTCTTTCGACTTTGTGTGCCACCTGGCCAAACGCGTTCCACACCCCCAGATCCGAGACGTATTAGTTAAATCTAGTCCATGATATAATTGTTTAGCCATAAGGACACCATTACCGCGGTGCGGGTCACGACAACTCGTTTATGTAGGCCAAAATGGTATATTACAGTGATAGTGATTCAGTGTACAGTGCAGTGCTCGGGTGATCTTTCGGGATTACTCTTCAGTGTAATGGACTTTTGGGTCCATATCCCATGTATTTGGTCCGAAAATTTTCTATTGGATGGAAACTAGGGGCAAATTTGAATAAAAGCAGTAATAATGATAAAAGTGAAAAATAAGTGAAAAACATGACAAGAATGATAAAAAGGTATAATTGTAAAAATGATAAAAGTGACAAATATGAATAAAATGATAAATGTGAAAAATATAATAAAAATGATAAATGTGAAAAATATGATAAAAATGAATAAAGTGAAAAATATGTGAAAATAATAAAAATAAAAAAATATAATAAAAATGACATAAGTGATAAATTTGATAAATATGATAAAAGTGATAAAGATAATAAAATGGTATAATAATAATAATAATTATAAAAGTGATAATTGTGACAAAAAATAGTAAAATTGAAAAATGAGAAATAAGTGGAAGAAAATGAAATAAAATGTTAAATTATGTAGTTAAAAAGATAAATAAATGAAACATAAAATTTTTTAGTGGCAAAAGTGTAAATAAATATACAGTAATGACATAATCGTAAATAAATGGAAATTTAAGAATTAAAGTGAATTTTGTAGCTAATTAAATGGAAAAAAATTGAAAAGAATGATTAATTAAAGAAGAAAAGTGAAAATGATTAAATTGAGAGGAATTGAAAAAAAACTATGAGATAAAATGAGAAATATTGTTAATTGAATAAAGATATTAAATAGTGAATTAAGAGTAAAATATTTATAAAAGAATAATAAATATATATTAAATAGAAAATTTGAATGATGTATTAAAAATATTGTTGAATGTATAAATGCATGAAAATATAGATAATGAAAATTTTTAGATTAATAATCATCATTAGACATATTAATGCTCATCACGTAGTTATTTGACTGCATACATATAATACTAGGAAAAGTAAGAGCAAATATACAAATTTTGGGAGCTGGATGAAAAATAAATAATAGTATGTTTAATATTAAAAAAGGCAGGTATATATATATATATATATATATATATATATATATATATATATATATATATATATATATGTAGTTGTAGGAATGAAATATTGTACATATTATGATAAAAGACATTTGTGAATTATTATTATATATGTAAATAATGAAATATGGATGAATATATGAATAAAGAACATATTGTATTATATGTATATTGTTGTGCCAAAAAATGAGCTGAGAATTGTTTGTTTTGCAGGTGGTGTAGTCAATTTATAACCGTTATGCTGCCAAAATTTTTAGAAAAATGAAAAGAATTAATTAAATGCTAATAATTGTATGGTCATTAAATGAAATTAAAGAAAAAAATTTGACAAAAATCGGCTATAATCGTATTAACTCACATAACGTACGTATAAAATGATTGTTATAAGGGTGTTACATATTATCTATCTATAGTTTAAATAAGGAGAATGGTAGCATGTGAGCCAAATGTTATAAAGTCCAACTCACCACTTGTCTTATTCTAGAAAGATTTAATTAGTGTCTTAATTCAAATATAACTACATTTTTTAGAATTTGAGTTAGAATATGACTATACTTTTAAGAGTTGAGTTAGAATAGGACTTAGTTATCTTTATCCGTAAAAGATTCCAAAACTTAGGGCTATAAATACTCATTTATGCTTATTTTACAAATGATGAATGAATAAAAAAGATTTTGAGTGTTTTCTTTAAAGTGAGTATGACAGCCATATAGATTTGCATCTTTTTATTACATTTAGGAATTAGTTACTTATCAAGTGATAAATATTATTCGTGGCGTGACTATTTTTAATAAACCTTATAATCTTAGTTTTTTGCTACATTAGTTAGCTTTGAGTCAGATTCAATCTATGATCACCATAACTGTATTAGTAATTTCAAGGCATAGTCTTTAGGGTTCCACATTAGTTTGATATAAGAGCTTTTGGTTAGGTAATCATTATTTATCCTTTAAAATTGCTTTTTAGTTGTTAACTTAGCTAGATTTAAATTATGTCATTAGAGGTATCTTAGAAAAAATTTCAGCCATAAAAATTAAAATTGCATGTTTGGGTTTTTTTTTCAATTCTTTGATATTTTTAGGTTTATTTAGTATTAATAGCTTTTGATTAGTGTTATTTGATTTTTTTTAAAAAGAAAAAAATTAGAATTTCGAATTTAGCACCAAAATTGTGAAATTGTGCTATTTTGAGCTTCAAATTGAAATGTTGTGATTATTGATTGATGAAATTATTTGAATTGGTTTTGAGGCTGAAAAGTACAACTTTTGAATTCACCTTAGTGATCATATTGAGCATTGATTTGATCTTGAGGAATTGAGCTTATCTATTAAATATGCCTTGAGTTCTTGCTAGTTGGTGATAAACTGAGGTTAAATAAGGGTTAAATCGGTTACTCATTTGGAGAAAACCGGTTCTGATTTTTATTTCATATTGTCTAAATCTTTGTTCTCTTTAAGTTTTCTTTCTTTTAATTCTTTTCTTTTGCATCTAATTGCATTAGTTAAGTCTAATTTGCATTCTTAAATTTAATTTAAACAAAAATCAGTAGCATACACCTATCTGCATTTGTGTGTAGCTTTAAATATAATAAATTTCTTTTATATCAGTTTGCTTCTAGACTTTGTCCCATTCATTCTTGTTAGGATTCATTATTAATTCTTAGCATAAATCACTTGCATATTGTTTGATTTTGTTTCTGGTTCTTACTTGTAATTTTGAGATTCAAACTTTGAGTGGTAAAAGGCAAGAGATGTGAGCTTAAAAGAAGCTAAAAGCCATTATTTGTGTGAAATAATACAAGAGTGGTTATATTTTTATTTGAGTGAAACACGTGAGGGAGTGATTGTGAGGACTTTTTGATCTTCATTAACTCTTTCTTATTGTTTAACCTCTAAGGGAAGTATGAGGAGCAGTAGTGGACATGAGAAACATGGTGATTATGTGTCAACAGATGTTGTTCAATCTTACATTAAATTATTAGAGGTAAAGATTGGAAAAATTATAGACAAGATGGAAAGACAAAATCAGAAAATTGAAAATTTGAGGCAGCAAAGCATCTTCGACACAAGAAGATCAAGAGAGGGGTCTTGACCTCAAGGTATTAGATGGTTTCAATCTCAAGAAGAAAAAGACTATTTTGAACATTATGATAATGATAGACAAAAAAAAGAAAGAAAGAAAGACAAAACATCTTTTGTAAGTGCCTTTTAAAAAGAAATGGATGGTGTTAGGATTGATAGGTGGGGGCATAAAGAGAAAGAGAATGAAATGAAGAATTCTTATCCAATAAGGTGTGAAATTCAAAAATCAAAATTTCATTATGTATTTGATTTTGTTTCTAAGTTAAAAATGGTGGATGATGGTGAGAATCAAATTCATGAGGAAATTAATGATGTTCATTCTAGTGAAGTTGAAATTGTACATGAGAGTTTTGTTTCTTTATCACAAGAAGAATTTAATGGTGTTAGTGTTATTGAGAGCATTGCAATTGAAAGTGAAAACACTATTCAAGATAAATTTTAGTTAATGATAGTGAATTCATAGAAGTAAATGATGAACATGAATTTGATGAGCTTGCGGGAGTAAACATGAATGAATAAAAAAAACAAATTTGAGTGTTTTTCTTTAAAGTGAAATAAATTGACATCTTTTTATTACCTTTAGGAATTTGTTACTTATTAAATGATATTGCTTGTGGCGTGACTATTCTTCATAATCCTTATAATCTTGGTTATTTACTACATTGGTTAGCTTTGGATCGGATTCAATCTATGATCACCATAACTTAAGATTTATTTATCTTGTTTTGTTGAGGAGTTTCAAGGCACGATATTTGGGATTCCGCATCAATTTTTTTATAATATGAAGAATTTTTTGCTATTTTTAACTATGATTCAAATATTAACTGAGTTTATTAAATGTAAATTTGTAAAATTTTATTATGTAAGCCATATTTAAAATGATTTTTGATTTTTATTTAATATCAATTCAATATATTTTGAGAATTCCTAGATTAAAATTTTCGTCAATATTTTTTAATCAAATTGGGTTTACTTTTGTAAATATTGTTATAAAAGAAAACTAATTAAGAGATAAGCCAACACTTATAATCACAAAGTAAACTTTTTAGATCTTATCCATTTAAACTAATAAAGAGACAAGCCAACACCAACAATCACTGACCCATATATAAACTGCTAATTTCAAATTCAAGACAATTAAGAGCATGAATGAAGAGCAAGCAAATAATTAGAATAAGCGGTTTGTATAAAATCATTCAAGTTTAATATATTACAATTATTTTGATAAAAAAATTTATAAAATAATTAAATTGAATAATAAATTAGATTGATATTGGAATAATTATCCAAAAATATCAAAACTTTGGGCGAATTAACAATTTTATCATATCCTTTTATATTTGGCAAAATAATACAGAAACTAATTTTTTTATCTTCAAAAGTAGATTCCAGTATAAAAACACAACAACTATTCTTATGTAGCAGCCGCATTCCTACATGGTAGCTGAGTTGTTTTTCAAAAAAAAAAAGTTAAGCTAGTGAAATTTTAGCCAACTCATCAAAACGATGTGTTTTACACCAAATAAACTGAAGAAAAAAAAAATAAGCAAATTGAAATTGTCTCATTTTTCTATAATTTAGAGTTTGACATTCAAACTTAGAGCTTTATCTCAGAAATCATCTCATTCTTCTTTTGTTAATTTGAAGAAATGGTGTTGAAATCAACTAGCACATCTTCAATTACATCTAGGGTTAGATGTGTTTGCAAACTTGGACCTTGTCATTTACTAACTTCATTCAGACAAGATAATCCAAATGGAAGGTTGTTGTTGTGTCCTTCATGGGAACAAGTGAGATCTTTCCTTAATATTTTTTTTTGAGTTTGTCATTTCTTATTCTCATTATGATATGTGTGTGTAGAATGGTGACTTCCATTACTTCGAATGGTTCGAAGAGCCATACAATGGCAGGGTGAGGGGAGTGTTGGTTGAGAGAGAGAGAGAGCTTAAGGCTGCAGAAGCGTTGAATTATGCTTTGAAGGAGAATTTAAAAATTAGTAAAACTTTAAATGATGCTTTGAAAGAGATGATAAAGAGGAGTGAAGATTGGAATGATGTTTTGGAGGATAATATGAAGAGTAGTTAAGCTGATATTGATGGATTACTTAGTGAAGTTTGCAGGTTGAATGAATGCAATGCTATTATGGAGATTGAAGAAAACAAGCTTTGTTGATGCAAATGAGAGCAAAGTTATGTGTTGTAATAGTGTTATTTGTTGACCCTAACAGCATTTCTAATTAGTGTTTTACGTAGGAGGCATGAGAAACAGTTGGGGAATGTAATGTTTCTTCCTTACTAAAATTGAATATTTAGTTTGATATTTCTCTTCCCTGTTTTTAAATTGTTTGTGTCCCGTAGATATCGAGTAATAAGTAAACAAAAGATTCAAAATTAGACAAACAAAAGATTTCTTTTGCTAGAATGGCAAATTCAATTACAAAAATTACAGTGCTACTAGAAATGGCATGTGAAATGCGTTAACACACCAAACCTAAAGTTCATGGTATAAACATCAAAAGTCCGAAACATGACATTCATAGGTTCAATTTGTTGGATATGATCCATTTTTGTTGGTGACATATGATATTTGACTGCTAAAGAAGACATCAGGTGCATTTGGTGGGAACAGCTTGAGGGGCAAATTCATTTAGTGGTGTTGGTCTATGATTTGTTTGAGCTCTTCTTACTGAAGTGAGGGCAGTTGTTGTAGCTACAGTTGATGTGATGTATGCACGGGAACCATAATTGAAGGATATGAACGTCAATATTTTGTCAATGGAGAGGAGCAATCTTATATCATTGAAATAGACCGAAAAGGAGTTCAAAATCCCATTCAAATGATCCAAATTAATGTAGGGCGTATTCCAAGTCATAGAAGGCAGCATTGGAGCATTTGTTGCTATATTGGGCCTAAAATTCACAATCAAGCTTATGGGCCAATAATACACAAAGGGAAGCCTAAAGTGAAGATCAAGGGAGTCTTTCATGAAGATTCAATTCAAATGGGCTAAACAAGGCAAAGTCCATAAAATTAAAGATTACAAGTCATGTGCAAATCATGTGCTAGGAGTCATGTGCCAAACATGTGCAAGACATGTGCCATCCATGTGGAAGACATCATGTGCCAACCATGTGCTCAAGATCATGTGCCATGCATGTGCCTATTTATGGGATTTGGGCTTAACTTGTAATTGGGCTTAATTATGTATGTGGGCTGCCTAATTTAAATTACCTTAGGCTTTAATTAGTGATAGACATGTGGGCCAAAGAAATAAAGCCCAACCCACCACTTGTCTTATTTTAGAAGGATTTAATTAGTGTCCTAATCCAAGTAGGACTCTACTTTTTAGAATTTGAGTTAGAATATGGCTGTACATTTAGGAGTTGAGTTAGAATAGGATTTAGTTATCCTTTACCATAAAGGATTCAAAGACTTAGGGCTATAAATACTCATCTAGGCTTCTTGTACATTACATCAATGAATCAATGAATAAAAACGAATTTGAGTGTTTTTCTTTAAAGTGAGGCAGATTTGCATCTCTTTGTTACCTTTAGGAATTAGTTACTTATCAAGTGATATTGCTTGTGGCGTGGCTATTCTTATTAAATCATATAATCTTGGTTCTTTGCTACATTGGTTAGCTTTGGGTCGGATTCAATCTATGATCACCATAGCTTAAGGTTTGTTTACCTTGTCTTGTTGAGGGGTTTCAAGGCACGGTCTTTGGGGTTCCGCATCATGATGCACTAGTTATATAATTGACTTTTGTTTCATAGGCATCTGCAAGCAATATTTGTCAGTCTAAATAATAATATATTCACCATAATTTGGCATCCAATTAAACACACACTAGCCCACATAAACTTAATCTAGAATACACATTGCCAGAATTTGCAAAAATCCTCACACCATATTCTTGTCTTGCCTATAACAATTAAAAAACATAAACAATTTGTCCAAAATTTTCATTACAACTGAAAGGTCAGTTTCAATGAGAGACTTACCAAATTTATTTCCCTCAATTCAGTAGCAATAGCTTTATCAATTGGTTTTGCAGGTTTCCTATCATATCGACTAATTTAAGCCCAGAGTCGTGCGTGTCGTGAAATTGATGCATCAAACCGACTTTAATCTAAATTCGGATTTTAATAAAAGAAAATTTAAAATAATGATAGATAATTTATGAGGGTGTTTAAAGTAATGAATACTATTTAGAAAAGTGACAACATATGATTAGGGACCTACATACAAAAATTAGAAAATTTTTAGGCAAATTTGTAATATTGGTAAAATTGGAGGATTAAATTGGATATTTACCATATAAATATAAATTGGACATAATTAAATTTTGGTGGTCGGCCAAGCATATTATTAAGAGAGGAGAATTAGAAATAAAAAAGATTAACATGTTAATTTTTGTCAAAGTGGGACCCATAATCAAGACTTTTTCACTATTTCTTCTATTTATCTTCTTCTTTCTTCTTCTTTATTCATTTTCATCTTGCATTTAAGGTAAGAGAGAGAAAATAAAGAAAAAGTATATTTCATGCATAAAAGAGTTGGAGGAAGCTAAAGAAAGAGAAAAAAAAGTGGAAAGGAGCTTAAAAAGAAGAGAGATAGGCTCTCTTTGGTTTGACCAAGGAAAAGATAAGTGAAGGTACCTTTCTTCCATCTCTATACTTTACCTAGTGAAAAGTGGATTTTGAGCTCTTTTAAAACTTGTGTTTAAGAATTGTGGTTTGAGTTGGAAGTGAGAGTTTTAGTAGTTTTGATGGCGGAAAAAGGGTTAGGAGTGTAAGAAAAATTTAGGAAAGAAAATGTCAAGGTTAGAAAGGTTATAGGAGCTTAAATCCTAAATTGTGTGAAGAAAGAAAATTTAGGGTTTAAAGGTTGAAGAGAAACAAAGTTGTGCGATGTTTTAGAATTATGAAAGAAAAGATTTTAATGAGATTTTTGTATATGTTAAGAAAAGGAAGAGGAAAATAAAAGGAGGCTTGTAGAGCCTAAACTTGAAGAAAAAGTTGTATGTGCATACTAATAGGCCAACAATCTATAGTTTTTGTGTGATTTTGCATGATTGAATTGATTTCGCATGTTAAACTATGATATAAATGTTATACATTTTGAATAATTATATGAACTTTAGAGTTTGGTATTGATTCTATGTATTTTATGTAAAGTGATGAATTACTTGATAAATATATGTAATTAGGTGGTCTAAAAATGGTTAAATGGTTGCAATTGTGTAATTATAAGTGAATTGAACTTTGTAAATATGTTTGACATGTATTAGGAGGATTTAAATTGTTTTTGGTAGCTTAAAATGAAATTGGAAACTTGAAAAGTAGCTTCCCAGCAATGATTCATAAGCATGAATGGATGTGAACCTATGATTGACAGGCGTGAATTTGGTCTAGAAATAGTATTGTTCCATCTAGATTCATTCATGGTTTAAAGCAAAATAGAGGATCACAAATTATGAAGCTAAATCGTGTGAAGGCATTTGTCACGGTCATGAACAACTTTAATATTGTTCACGGGTTGGGGACATTCTCTCTTTGCATGAAGAAGTTTGGTCATGGGTGTGAACATTGAGTTATGGCCTTGAATGCTCTTTTTTTTAAAGTAGAATTTATTTGTTAATTAATTATTTGTTAAAATGAAATATGCCTACAAATATGGTAAAATAAATGTATAAAGGCATGAATTGAATAGAAATGACATGGATATAAAATAAAATGGTTAATATGGAACATAAAGATTATGTGGTTGAACCAATAATATATTTTGACAAAATGAAATTGTGAAAAGGAATTTGGCCCAATTCATGTGCCTAACCTAGATTAGAATAGATAGATAGGTTGGTATGTCAATTAGGGATAATGGGTTGTAAAGTCTATAGGCCATTGTGCCTGTAGGCATTTAACACCTATAGAAATTTATTGCCTGTTTTCTCTAGGCACACACCATCTCATATTATATGGCTCCCATACATTTAAGCCAAGTGCCTATTTATACCCCTTTTATCTCCTAGTGTCTGTTATGGCCATTTTGGTCATATAAATAAGAGTAAGGAAATAAAAAGAAAATGAGTTCATATAAAAAATATATGATATGATTTGTGTAATGGTGGGAAAATAAAAGTAATTGTTAAAATGACAAGCATGGTTTAGTTTTAGTCCAACGAGGATGATGATTTATTGTTATACATGTCATTTGTTGGGTTATTAATATGAAAGATATGCATGTGAATTGCATGCCCTATGCTTGTTAGTCTTGCATGAATATTCTTGTTGCATGTTCTATAGTTTATTTTCTTCTAGTATGCACCATTAGGCCTAGTGTTTTAGCATGAGAGTTTTTGTTCTCTCACACAGATACAGAGAAATAGAGGTAGTAAAGCTAGTGAAATCTTGATACTAGTGAAGTAGTAGAGCCATCATTGTGGGTTTTCACATTTTAAACTTTTGTTATTTTTTTCACTCATTTTATATGCAAAAATGAAACGTAACTTTTGTAAAGAGTTAAAAAGGCATTTTTGTACTATGTACTATATATATAAGATGTACATTTATGTTTATAAACTATTTTTGTTATTTATGTTCCTTTATGTGAATTAAAAAAAAAACTATCTAGATTTTTAGTATATTATTAAACAGATTTTCGAGATGATCTCCTTGTCTCAACATTGAATGGTGGGGTGAGGAGGTGTTACATTTTCTAATGTTGGATGTGCATTTCTTGGAGTAGCAATAAAATAGTCATCAAAACTGAAAGTAGTATGGAAATGATATGCATATAAAATAATTTAACATGAAACATTTACCTTAGGTTTTTCAGTGTTGGCAGCTGTGCTTGGACCAACATTACTTGTCCCCCCATTAGCAACTACAATTGTTTAGCCATTGGGCTTGTTCTCTTATTGTGATCATATTTCCCATAAATGGTGGACTTCATTCTTATCCTAGTCGTGGGTAACTTATTGCTTATGTTGGGTTTTGAATATGCATCTCATACATATGACGATAAAAATTAAAAATTTAATTAAACTCAAAATCCTTGAAATGCTCTAAGTAATTTAAAATCGAATCATTAACCATCTAATGGGAGAAGTAGATTACCTTTGTTTACAACTCTTGATCTTCCAAGTTGTGTGATTTTCCTTCTTTATTGAGTTGTGGAAAACTATAATAATCCAAAAGCTGGATTGTCTCTAATAGAAATTAATGCGAAGGAATGAAGATGAAAATCACAATGGAGATGAAGTGACAATCAATCTAAGTGCTACAGTGAATTGTCTTGTGAGAGAGATGTGAGAGAAATAAATTTTATTTCTTTTAGTTGGCAACCATGAAATTAATCTCTAATGGGACTATTTATATGTCCTATAATCTATATTAGAATACGTTCCTCAAACCCTAAGTTTTAAGTTTCTTATTCAAAAGAGGTTAGCTAAATTGTCCTGATTCATGACCGCGAATCATGTTAATGTTGGGCAAGTTGTGACTACGAGGTACTATTGCACCCATGACATTAGCGATCACGAACTTAGGCCTGACTATTTATATGTTTTTTGGCCTTCCAGGTTGCCTTATAAATACAGGTAGCAGAATTGCAGGTCCATTTACAATGGACCAATCTTATGGACCATTGATGGGGGCAAATGCATTCTCATATGAAGCACAATAGGATTGCAGGTGGTAAAATGAGTCAATGTAATTGTTAGGGTCCTCTCTCAAATAATTAATACAAAGGCAACGCATGACAACATTGAATTCCTGTCAGTTCCTATGTTAGTTCCTATGCTCCACATATGCAATCTTGCTCAACGAAGTCTACAATGTATGTCTCTTCACAGAACTTGACCTCATACTTCCTACCCATAATAGGTTTCAATGTATAAAATTTGGCCAACTTTTGTATCTTTTTTATCTTCTCCCTAATTAGAGAGCATATCAAATCTTTATAGTTCTCAATCCCCTTAATAGTATCATGGATTCTAATGTCATGCTCATAAGATAGGGTTTAGATGTTATATGGATGTGAGATTGTTAATTAACAAGTGTTTGGGTTTAGGAGTTAAGGCTTTGGAAAGAAAGATAAAATATAATAGAAAAATGAATCTGCAAGTGATTCACTTATGTGAGATTTGGTCATGGCTGTGAATCGAGTGTTTGACATTTTGAGTTTGGGACAGTACTTAATTTATGCTTGTGAATGGTTGAGATGAATGATTGATTAGTCACCGCCGTGAATCATTGTATATAAAAGTGAACAACCCTTAAATTTCTCCATTTTTGATAGAAATAAACCCTAATTTCCTTTACCTCTTAAGAGATTAGAGACCATATTTTCACTCAAACTCATCTAAATCATGTGGAAAACACATAATCTTGTGATAAGATCAAAGTAAAAGGAAGACTAGCACAAAGAATAATTGGGATAGGAAGTAGAGTGGGTTTAGAGTGGGGATTTTGAGACCCCCACCATTATAACTCTTGGATTCGAGTAAGTTGCTATTTCCTTCCTCTCAATCTTCCTTTGATGGTATCTTTTTCATAGGTTTGAGGTTGGATAAGATTAACCTAGGGTTAGGGTTAGGAGAACCCCTCCTTTGCTACATGTGGGTTGGGGTAAGGTAGAACCTTTAGAAAATCTTGAGTTTTAATTTTGTTTTGGTTGTTATTTTATATTAGGGACCATTGTTGGATAGGAAGCTCTCCCCTCAAGAGAGGGAAGAGCTTGAAAGAAGAAGTTAAAAGGATCTTGAGGCTCTTTTTTGAGTGAGGTTTGTAGACAACTTCATATTAAATGTAATTGCTGCAATTGTGTGTTTTATATGTTAAATGCATGATGGTTGGATTGAAATAATGTTTGAATTGATGAAAAGTGATAATGTGGTAGTATTAATGTTGAATTTATAAGGTTCTAGGTATGCCATAAATGTGGTTGAGTGTATTTAATGACATTTGATAGTTTTGGCATGTTGAATAGTTTATATTGTGCTTGGGAAGAGATGTACACTTGGATGATGATTTCTTTGAAATTATTGCACAATATTATAATAATAGGATTTAACTTTCTCTTATGCATGTATTTGAGATTTTAGTAAACAAGTGGATGAATATATGTTAGAATGAGTATTGGTAGTGTAGTTTACATTGGTAAACTTTAGGAATTGCTTGTGGAAATGGAAATTATGATGCTAAAGTATGTTTTCTACAAACTTTACAAGGTTTATGGGCGTGAATCATATGGTAATTTTGGATAGATTCATTCACAAGATGTGTCACCACATGGTTCATAATTGGGCAAGCCATGAAAGAGGAGTTTCATAGGCATTAATGAATATTCACAACCATAAACTCTTTAAATGAACTGTGGAATGTTTTAATGAGAATAATATGCATTTGAGCTGTTACAGAAAGAGAATGCATATTGAGATGTTAAATATGCAAATTTCATATATGAGGATGAGAAACTTTGATAAGAATGTGGACTCCTAACTTCGCCCCAAAAGCGCGCTCAAAGGGGAAGGTTTGAACCCAGCCTTATAAACCAGTCCAGGAGTTCCTCCGCAACCGATATGGGACGCATCATCCCCACCCCCTTAAGACCCCGACTGCCTCGGTCGGCGATCTGTCGTAACCCGAAGGGACACCGGTGTATAGGGCTGGCTCTGATACCAAATGATAAGAATGTGGACTCCTAACTTCGCCCCAAAAGCGCGCTCAAAGGGGAAGGTTTGAACCCAGCCTTATAAACCAGTCCAGGAGTTCCTCCGCAACCGATGTGGGATGCATCAAACTTGATATTTAAATGAGAACTTTATCCTCAAAACTCTATAGGACTAGAGCTAGGAGAGGTGACATTCTATTGAGGGTTGTATAGTGTCAAAAGGCCTAGGTTGGCCAATACAGGAATGAAGTTGTATAATTAAGGATAAGGCTCAGGTGAACTCCATTATTGTACCTCAGGCTGGTGTCTTGAGTGGCCGTACATTGTTTGTATCCATTTTAGTCATGTCTAGTGTTAGTGGGCAATGATGTTAAGAAATATGTGGTTATGAGTTTTGTTGATTGTATGAGATGCAAGTATTATATCTGTAATGCAAATATGATAAATGTTTTATAAATTGTGGCATGGTATGCATAATAAGATATTCATTAATTAATGGTCATGCATATACGTGTTATTATATTTAATGTATTGTTATGTACCACTAATCGAGATAAACTTAGCGTGTAAGTATTTTGTTTCTCATATGTAGTTTGGAGTTGTTCCTAAGGTTCATAGAGAAAGACACCAAAAGGAAAAGCAAAGGACAAACTTTTTAGGGGTTGGTGATATACCACTTTTTGTTTTGGGAATATGGGATTAGTTACTTGTGTACATATTTTTAAGTTTTTGTAAGGACATTTGTAAATAGTCATTTTATTTTGTAAACATTTGGGCAAGTGTTAGCCCCAATATTTTATTAATTTGAGACTTAAATTTTTAATTTCAACATTGTTCTTTTTTTTTTTTTATATTTTTATCAAGTCATCAAAACCATGGTGCATAGATGAATTTTAAAAAGGAATTGGTTTTTTTGTCTCATGCATTGTAATATTTTTTCATATAATTGGAAATGCTCTTAGTTATGTGAAGGAGTGTTATACCTAATCATTACATGCAGCCTAATATCTTATAACATGTTAATTATTGGCTTATTCCTATTCTTCACAATATATCCATTAAAGTTTTACCAATGTTGTTGTTTATTGTATCACTATTATTAAAGTTGCAAATTAATGTCTCACAGAAAACATGGATTCTTTTTCACAAGAAGACATCACATTCTTTTTCACAATTTCCCAACACATCTTACACTTACGTCAATTAATTTTTTTTTATCTAGTTGGTAAAAATATGTCTGGCACAATTGCGATGTTCAACATTTGGTGCCAATTTTGGGATTCCATTTATCAGTCCCTATTAAGGCAATGAAAAAAATAATTAAATAAACATTAAAGAATTCATCCTAACTACACTATAGTAAATGAAACTTTGAGATATAAGGGATATCTTACGCTGGTCACTAATGAAGGTCCAACCTAAACTATCAATGATATGCACATCTTCAAATAAAACCTCAAGAACCATAACTTTGTCTCTTCATTATCCTTCTCCACTACTGCCCAAGCTATTGGATACATTTTATTGTTAGCATCATTGATAATAGCTTCTAATAAAATACCACATAACATAGTCTTTATAAAAACATTCATAAAAACCTAATGCCCTTTTGCAACCATAAATGAAACTTTTATGCAATGCACTGAATCCAATATAAAATCTCTAAAACACAAGTCTTCTAGAAGCATCCAGTTCAGTCTTTAACTTGAACCTCCCATCCCTGTCCATTTTCCTCAACTCTGCATAATATGACCTTAATTTGCTATAATAATCTTCAAATGATCCACGAAGTTTGTTAAGAGTTTATTGTTTAGATCTGTAACACTGCATCAATGAGACGTCTATATCATATATCATCTACAAATCTTGTAACTTCTATTTTGCATGGCGGTTAGGGTTTCTTTTAAAAACACTTAACAACTCCATTATTATTCCCTCAATAGTTGTTTGTCTGTTGTATCCTTCCCTAAAACAAGTGTGTGCTACATCAATTTATTTGATTATACAGGTTTGTTCTGCTTAAATCTTGCTGGCATACAACCTCTAAGGACAATCCTTAACACACTTTGCTTCAAGCTTACCACCTCCACTCCTGGTCCATAAAATATTATGACTATTCATAATAGCCTAGGTCTAAATAGTTGATTTGCACTCATCCACATTTTTAAATTGTAATCCAACCTCAAACTTCAAAGTCTTATGAACACAATTATGTGCATACACCTTAAGTCTTACACTATTTCCTATGAGGACTTAAATCCCCTTCTTCACTAGACACAAATGTAACAACAATAACATCAAAGGAATAACACTCAGTATTGTACCCAATCTCCTTTTATCTTCATCTATATTATTTTACCTAGCAAATGGCTTCTGATTTGGGACATTAATATGTTCATTTGACTTTTTATTACCACTTGCTTCAGCCTTCTTATTACCACTTACATTAGCCTTCTTAGTACTAATTGCACCTGCCTTCTTTCCCTTAGTTAATCTTGTTGTAATTATTA
This sequence comes from Triadica sebifera, assembly GCA_023653625.1. NCBI lineage: Eukaryota > Viridiplantae > Streptophyta > Magnoliopsida > Malpighiales > Euphorbiaceae > Triadica > Triadica sebifera. Next base: position 9,509,069 of record CM042903.1, on the reverse strand, counting down.
TCTTCCATACACTAGCAGCACCATTATTATCATCATGTGATTGTACTTCATGCACTTTAACCCACCTCATATTCCTTCTAGCTTTAGTGCGTTTTTCATCATCAAAGCTAAAATCAGTATCGTCCTTTGTGATGCGGAACCCCAAAGACCGTGCCTTGAAACCCCTCAACAAGACAAGGTAAACAAACCTTAAGCTATGGTGATCATAGATTGAATCTGACCCAAAGCTAACCAATGTAGCAAAGAACCAAGATTATAAGATTTAATAAGAATAGCCACGCCACAAGCAATATCACTTGATAAGTAACTAATTCCTAAAGGTAACAAAGAGATGCAAATCTGCCTCACTTTAAAGAAAAACACTCAAATTCGTTTTTATTCATTGATTCATTGATTGATGTCATGTACAAGAAGCCTATATGAGTATTTATAGCCCTAAGTCTTTGAATCCTTTATGGTAAAGGATAACTAAATCATATTCTAACTCAACTCCTAAAATTACAGTCATATTCTATCTCATATTCTAAAAAGTAGAGTCCTACTTGGATTAGGACACTAATTAAATCCTTCTAAAATAAGACAAGTGGTGGGTTGGACTTTATTTCTTTGGCCCACATGTCTATCACTAATTAAAGCCTAAGGTAATTTAAATTAGGCAGCCCACATACATAATTAAGCCCAATTATAAGTTAAGCCCAAATCCCATAAATAGGCACATGCATGGCACATGATCTTGAGCACATGGTTGGCACATGATGTCTTCCACATGGATGGCACATGTCTTGCACATGTTTGGCACATGACTCCTAGCACATGACTTGTAATCTTTAATTTTATGGACTTTGCCTCGTTTAGCCCATTGGACTAGTCCATACAAGATGGTTCTTCACTCACCCCAAGATAAGTAATGGGCCTTGGGTCTTCAATCAACTCCATCTCCTTTGTCATGCATGCATCTTTTGTGATCTCCTTAGTGACCAAGCTTTGAACATAGCCTTGCATTGCTTGCCTTAGTTTGTTAGCCCTTGATCTTGTGATCGCACCACTTGGCATGACTAGTGCATCATTCTCCTTTTGTGAAGATTGACTTATATGTCCTTGATCTACATCATTCCCCCCTCCTCAAAAGGATTCGTCCTCGAATCTACTCTTCCTACATTGTCAAAAGGAGTAAGGTCAGAAACATTGAATGATGCAGAAACACCATACTCACCAGGAAGTTCTATCTTGTAAGCATTATCATTGATCCTTTCAAGTATGCGAAATGGGCCATCTCCTCTAGGATCAAGTTTATTCTTCCTTTGGTGAGGAAATCTCTCTTTTCTCATATGCACCCATACCCAATCGCCTAGTTCAAACACCATTTTTCTACGCCCCTTGTTAGCTTGTCGTGCATATGACTCATTCTTCTTCTCCAAGTGTTGTTTTGCTTTCTCATGCATAGCTTTCACAAAATCTGCCTCAATTCCTTTAGCACTAACAACAAATCCAAGAAATACAAGTTTTTCACTAGCAAACGTGCACTTCTTTAAGTTGGCATACAATTTCTCCTTTCTCAATACTTCTAATACAGCCCTAACGTGCATAATATGATCATCAAAACATTTGCTGTATATAAGTATATCATCAAAATAAACCACAACAAACTTACCAATAAGTTGTCTCAAAACATGATTCATAAGTCTCATGAAAGTACTAGGTGCATTAGTTAAACCAAAAGGCATTACCAACCACTCATATAAACCTTGTTTAGTTTTAAACGCGGTTTTCCATTCATCTCCTACTTTCATCCTAACTTGAAAATAACCACTTTTAAGATCAATTTTGGAAAAGTAACATGCCCCACATAATTCATCAAGCATATCATCAAGTCTAGGAATAGGATGTCTATACTTTACTGTTATTTTATTAATGGCACGACAATCCACACACATCCTCCAAGATCCATCCTTTTTAGGTACTAACAACACAGGAACGGCACATGGACTCAAGCTTTCCTTCACGTGCCCCTTCTCTAAAAGCTCTTCAACTTGTCTTTGTATCTCCTTTGTCTCCTCGGGATTGGTTCTATAGGGTGGTCTATTTGGTATGGCAGCCCCGGGAACAAAGTCAATTTGATGTTCAATACCTCTTAATGGAGGGAGGCCTTTAGGAATCTCTTCGGGGAAGACATCCTCAAATTCCTGCAACAAAGACACAAAAACACTAGGCAAACAAGGGTCAATGTCAGTCAAAATTAAAAGATTCTCCTTGTACCTAAGTACAATAAGACTCCTTTGTGCATGAAAAGCACCTCTCAAGTCTTTCTCCCTTGCATACAAGCTTACTTTCTTTTCTCTCTTCACAATCTCGCCCTTACTTTTCTCTCTTGCTCCATCACTCACCATTGGGCCTTTATTTGTATTTCTTTCATTTTTATCATTCAATGCCTCTTTTCTCTCAATTCTTTTACTTGAACTTGCCTCACTACCTGAATTCCCCATAATGGATTTTTGGATTTTCATTTGGTCTTCATATACTTCCAATGGAGATAAAGGTGCAAGAATGTAATTTTGGTTATTCAAGCTAAAAGAATACCGATTCCTATACCCATCATGCATAACACGTCTATCATATTGCCAAGGCCTTCCAAGTAAAACATGACTAGCATGCATAGGTACAACATCACATAACACCTCATCCTTATATCTACCAATAGAGAATGCAAGCATCACTTGTTTATTCACCCTTATTTCACCACATTCATGCAACCATTGCAACTTATATGGATTAGGATGCCTAATACAATTCAAACCCAACTTTTCAACAAGTGTTGCACTAGCCACATTAGTACAACTACCTCCATCAATAATCAAACTACATGCCTTTCCATTGACTATGCAACGTGTATGAAAAATATTTTCTCTTTGATCACTAGTTTCATCTTTAATATGCATATTCAAGGCTCTCCTAACAACCAAAGATTCAACATGCACATCATTACCATATTGCACATCATCATCATCACAATCACTAGCATCCACTAAGGAAGGCATACCATCACTATCACTACTTTCTTCACTTTCACTATCAATTACACCATTATCTTTTAATAACATAGTTTTCTTATTAGGACATTGAGATGCAATATGCCCTACTCCCAAACATCTAAAACATTTAATTTTACTATGTTTATCATTAGCATTAGGTGTTTTTGATTTTTCATCATCTCTTACCCATTTTTCTTTCCTTACCTCTTTCGGGTCAGTCACCTTTTCTTTACCCTTTTCTTCCCTTTTAGGCCATTTTGAACTCCATTTGGATGTGGAATTCGTGTAACTCCTTGCTGCCCCCTTGCTTTTTAGTTGCTTTTCAATTTTTATGGCCATATTGACCATGTCTTCAAAGTCCACATAGTGTTGTAATTCAACAACATTAGCAATATCTTTGTTCAAACCCCCTAGGAAACGTGCCATGGTGACTTCTGGATCCTCCTCCACATTGGCTCTCATCATTGCCATCTCCATCTCCTTATGGTAATCTTCAACGGTCATGGATCCTTGTGTTAGGCATTGCAATTTTTGGTGCAACTCCCTATAGTAATAGGCTGGCACAAATCATTTTCTCATCACCCTCTTCATCTCCTCCCACCTTCTAATGGGTCTTTCTCCATTCTTTCTTCTAGTCATCATGATCTGATCCCACCAAACAAGAGCATAATCAGTGAATTCAATAACAGCAAGTTTGATTTTTTTTTCTTCACTATAGTTGTGGCATTCAAAAATGAGCTCCACTTTTCTCTCCCATTCTAGGTATGCTTCAGCATCATTCCTTCCTTTAAAAGGTGGAATTTTCATTTTGATGGAATTGATGTTGCTATCACGCTCATCTCCTCCTCTCCTCCTTGTTGAATGTGTATCATCTTCATCACCATAGGAATCAAAGTCCTCATATTCCTCTTGAGGCCGAAACCTCCCTATTCCAGAATTGTGAATGTTCCATTTCCCATGAGTCTGTGACTCTTCTTTTGTTTTTCTGGAATTTGAAGTGCTTTGATATCTCACCTCTTCAATTTTTCTATCTTGTCTCTCCATCTTCTCATTAAAAGATTCAATCATGGAAAATAGCCTTTGGAATTCAGATTGAACAGCCTCTAATGGTATGAGTTTGGGCTGGTCCTCTCGTTCACTACTTCCCCTTGCGTTTTCCTTAGACATGGTTTAGTAATTCAAGAAAGTAATAATGAAGTAAAAGGACCTCACAATCACTCCCTCACGTGTTTCTCTCAAAACAGACTATATACCACTCGTGTTTCGCACAAATAATGGCTTTTACCCTCTTTTAAGCTCACCACTCTTGCCTTTTACCACTCAAATTTTGAATCTCAAAATTACAAGTAAGAACCAGAAACAAAATCAAACAATATGCAAGTGATCTATGCTAAGAATAACAATGAATCCTAACAAGAATGAATGGAACAAAGTCTAGAAGCAAACTGATGTGAAAGAAATTAATTATATCTAAAGCTATACACGAATGCAAATAGGTGTACGCTACTGATTTTTGTTCAAATTAAATCTAAGAATGCAAATTAGACTTAACTAATGTAATTAGGTGCAAAAAGGACATAATTAAAAGAATGAAAACTTAAGAGCACAAAAATTAGACAGTATGGAATAAAAATCAGAACCGGTTTCCTCCTAGTGAGTAGCCAATTTAACCCTTATTCAACCTTAATTTATCACCAATCAGTAAGAACTCAAGGTATATTTAATAGATAAGTTCAATTTCTCAAGATCAAATCAATGCTCAACATGATCACTAAGGTACCTGAATTCAAAAGTTGTACTTTTCAACCTCAAAACCAATTATTTAAGTTGGATTGCAGTAGTTTATGATAATACCAAACAATTCCAGCAATCAATAATCACAAGATTTCAACTTGAAGCTCAAAATAGCACACTTTTCACAATTTTGGTGCTAAATTCGAGATTCTGAATTTTTTTTTCTTTTTCCTTTTTTTTTGTTTTTTTTTATCAAATAACACTAAACTAATGCTTAATAAACCTCAAACATATCATGAATTGAAAAGAAATCCAAATTTGCAATTTTACTTCTTTATGGCTGAAATTTTTCCTAAGGTACCTCCAATGACAGAATTTAAATCTAGCTAAATTAACAACTAGAAAGCAATTTTAAAGGATAGATAATGATTACCTAACCAAAAGCTCTGATACCAAACTGATGCGGAACCCCAAAGACCGTGCCTTGAAACCCCTCAACAAGACAAGGTAAACAAACCTTAAGCTATGGTGATCATAGATTGAATCTGACCCAAAGCTAACCAATGTAGCAAAGAACCAAGATTATAAGATTTAATAAGAATAGCCACGCCACAAGCAATATCACTTGATAAGTAACTAATTCCTAAAGGTAACAAAGAGATGCAAATCTGCCTCACTTTAAAGAAAAACACTCAAATTCGTTTTTATTCATTGATTCATTGATTGATGTCATGTACAAGAAGCCTATATGAGTATTTATAGCCCTAAGTCTTTGAATCCTTTATGGTAAAGGATAACTAAATCATATTCTAACTCAACTCCTAAAATTACAGTCATATTCTATCTCATATTCTAAAAAGTAGAGTCCTACTTGGATTAGGACACTAATTAAATCCTTCTAAAATAAGACAAGTGGTGGGTTGGGCTTTATTTCTTTGGCCCACATGTCTATCACTAATTAAAGCCTAAGGTAATTTAAATTAGGCAGCCCACATACATAATTAAGCCCAATTACAAGTTAAGCCCAAATCCCATAAATAGGCACATGCATGGCACATGATCTTGAGCACATGGTTGGCACATGATGTCTTCCACATGGATGGCACATGTCTTGCACATGTTTGGCACATGACTCCTAGCACATGACTTGTAATCTTTAATTTTATGGACTTTGCCTCGTTTAGCCCATTGGACTAGTCCATGCAAGATGGTTCTTCACTCACCCCAAGATAAGTAATGGGCCTTGGGTCTTCAATCAACTCCATCTCCTTTGTCATGCATGCATCTTTTGTGATCTCCTTAGTGACCAAGCTTTGAACATAGCCTTGCATTGCTTGCCTTAGTTTGTTAGCCCTTGATCTTGTGATCGCACCACTTGGCATGACTAGTGCATCATTCTCCTTTTGTGAATATTGACTTATATGTCCTTGATCTACATCACTTTGTCTAACCTTCATCAAATAGATTGCACACCAAGTCATCTTTGTTATTAGCAACAATGTCACATTTTGACCTCAACAACATATGCATCAATAGAATCACATGCACATACTTCCCCCATTATTATGATCACCTACACCTACATCCCCAACAATATCAACTTCATTCTCTCCAACCAACTTGATAATATTTTCTACTTAAAAAATATCATGAGCGGTATTTAGCAATACATCACAATCCCTAATTGACCGAAAAGTCAGTGGTCTGACTATAAACCTTTTCATAGATATTTACCAAGTTATACCTCATTTGGTTCAGAGTATGGACTATGTATCAACTCATACTAGATAGACTATGTCACACCTAGTTTAAATGCTTAGGGATGTTCATGGATTGGTTTGGTTGACTTATACCAAAAATTTATAACCAAACCAATAAAATTGGTTTTCAAATATTTCAATATTTAACTAAACTATATATCACAAAAAATATCAAAACCAATGCTTAAGATCATGATAAATAAATAAATTAATAAAATTAAAAAATTAAAATATCATAAAAAATTCGACAAATATTAACTTAAGATCATGATCAAAATAACAAAATCAGTACTATCCAAAATATAAAAATTCAACACACTACTTTAACTTCTAGAAAATTCAAAATATAATTTGTAGATTAGTAAAGTAAATTATTGTTCAATCATGATATTCCAATTGAAGTTGAAAAGTGTAGGTAATTAAAGAATCTATAATTTTAGAAAACTATGAAATTATTAGTATTAGTGCACTATATATATATATATATAAATAAATAAATCATGTATTATTGGTTTTGTTTGGTTTTATTGAATTTGTAAAACTATAACCATCTATAAAACCAACTAAACCATGATTTTCGATTTGGATTGAATTAGATTGATTCAGTTTGGTCGCTTTGGTTAATATTTTATGCAATACAAATGAAATCAGTTCTTGTTTATGAGATATGTCCTTGAAGACCTTATTCAAGATAGTCCACCTTGGCCAAGGATTTCTAAGTAATGATCTTTATAAGAGGTTATAGGTATACTCTCCTTCTATATGAAGGGTGAATCCTTTGACTATTCAACTACCTTTGAATATCTCATGTTATACCCAATCACCACCTATGAGCAACCTCTAATGAGGTAATAAGGAATGAAGTCAAAATATATGATTTAGTATCCAAGGTAACCTTGAGCATCTTAAGTTTGAGGATATTTGTACCATTGCTATGATGAAACTATCACTAACATTGAATAAACATCCATGTGATTGTCTCATAGCAGGTTGTCCAATATACTTGACTACTATAGCAGACATCCACATGTTAACTATAAATATCTTATATCTACAGTTTATGAGATGAATTGCTTGACCTAGTCTCATTATGATTTCCTTCATATTGTGTTATATACAAAGGACTTCATTAAATGGTTTAAGATCTTTATCAATTTATATGCAATGAATACCATATAATAAAAATATCTTTTATTAATAATAAATGAGTATATCAAGTACCTAAGATGATTGCCTTTAGGTCACCTCTCTAACATAGACGACAAATATTCTTCGATTCTTTCACATGTTGGACGGTGAAAAACAACCCGACTGCCATGAAGAAATCCAAGCTGCCACATAGGAATAGAGTCGCCTCATTTTTGTACCGGACGCTACTTTTCAAGACAAAAAATTAGGTTGCGTATTATTTTGCAAAATCTAAAAGGACATGATAAAATTGTTAAATCACCCAAGTTTTGGTATATTTTGGTAATTATTCCTATTATATAATTATAATACACTTATTATAAATTAGAATTCTATGTAATATATTACACTTAAATTGTTTTACCAAATCTTATATTAAAACATGATTTAGATTTATTACATAATATAATTAGTGATAAAAAAATTAGAGTAAAAAATGAAAACTAGCAATATCTTATAAATATTTTTTTGTTTACTTAATAACAAAGATAGTTAATTTTCTTGATGGTTAGTTTATCATAAATTTACATGGAGGTCATGGATTCAATTATCTACACCACCATCATAAATATTTTTTAATATATAAGATTATTTTTAACATATTATTTAAATTAATTGTCATTATAAATATCATATTAATTTGTTAACTAATTAATAAATTTATAATTTTAATTTTATGGATTAAACTGTATATAATTATAAGTTTTAGTTATATGATAAAAATATAAAAATTGTAAAAATATTATAATATTATTATATATAAATTATATCATTCTTAATTGTAAATATTTAAATATCGGTTTTTCGGTACAATTCAGTTCTAGAATAGTTGGTATAATTTAGTACAATTCTTAATTTGGACATTACTATAAAATCAAGATCTGTCAAAATTAAAGTCAATGTTACAAATTTCATATCTAGTAAAAAAGTTAATGATACAGTTCTATTATAAATTTTTTTCTTGCTTCTATAATTCAATTTAGGAAGATCTGGGCTTCCTGTGCATTCCTACAATATATTACTCTATTATTATATTATATTAGCAATTAGTTTTTCCATACATATATATATCTTAAATAATTTTTAGGATACTCTGGCTAAAATCTGAGCTCAAAATCATTCCTAAGCTTACTATTCAAAACCAGGTGGTTTGTGAGGATTTGAATTAAAAAAATATTTGAATATTGTAGTATATTAAAAATAATATAGAAAAATGTAGAAGTAGGGAAAAATATTTATAAAAATGTGAAAGAAATTGATTTTAGACAAGGTATTTTTAGAATTTATCTTTAGAACAGTGATTTTTGCACTAGGTGCAAATGGTTTACAAAAATCCTATTCTTAGGATATAATACATAAATAAAAAAAATTAAAATTGCATTTATTTACTTCCTTTACCTCAATAGAAGAAGAATTTTAGAATGCAAAATTTTATTTTAAATTTTTCCAAAGAGGAAAAAATGAAGAATAGGAAAAATGAAGAAAAAAGGTAAATTACATCAATGTTACCTCAACTATGTAACATATTTCACAACAGTACCTTAACTTCAATTTGTAATGCAAAACTTATTGATCTTTAAATTTGTAACGCAAAACCCCATGACTCACAATTCGTTAATTAACTTGACAAAGCATTGATGTGACATTTCCACATCAACAATAAAACAATTATAATGAAATGACATGACATTTTCCTCTTTTATTTTTACCATTAATAACATTAATGAAAATACCCTCCATGGTTTCTTCCTTATTTGAAAGTTGTAGAGATAAATCAATATGCTTAATGAAAATACCCTCCACTGTTTCTTTAAAAAGGTAATATTAAAATAATCACATTAAATAAAGATAAAATATAATTTTTTACAGTCTACAAATATTGAACTTTGGAAAAATTAGATCAAATGATGCAATAGAAAATTACAATTAAAAAGAAAAAATGTTGAAAAAATAAACAATTACCCATTCTTCGGAAACCCCTAAGGATCCTTCATTTATGTATTCAAAAGTTGTAATTTTTTTTTCTTCAAAGGTTTCCTCTTCTTTCCATTATTGCCACAAAATCAAAGATACCCTCCATCGAGACTAACATGGCGATGGCACTGGCCATTCCAAGTCATCTTCTAACGACATCTGGTGAGTCTTTAGGATACACTGCAACATATTATCTAGACTCACTAGGTTCGTTCATCCTGGGTTCCTTTGGGCTCTCTTTTTCATCCTCTCCTTTTCAATTCAAATTTCAATCAAAATAGATGACAATTTTTCTCTTTTTTTTTTTTCAATTCATAGCTCTCTTTTTCAAATTTCACATAATAAAATATCAAAATCATTAAGTTTGAGGAGAGAGAGGATTTTTGGGTTTATTGGATTTCTGGGTTTACTCCCTTCCATTTCTAAAAAATTAGTTGCACAATTTGGGTCAATCAAATTTGCTATTAATGCATAAAAGTGAAGGTTTGGTGCTTCAATATCTTTTATTTCTATGTTAGGTTACCGATTTTCAATCTCATTCATATATACTATTATTGGTTTGGTTGTTTGATTGATGAATTTTAGTTATTTGGTTGATGTGAAAGTGAGGAAAAGTGAAAAGAAAGTGAGGAAAATGAATGAGAAAATATGTTTAGTTATTGAAAAAGTAAAAGAAATGTGTGTTGCTTTGTGATAATTTTTTTCATTTTGACTTTGCTTATTTAGAATTAATGTGAATTTTTTTTGCTGATGTGGAAATGTCACGTTAACAATCTATTAATCCACTGTTAACTCAGTTGATTGAAACTGAGTCAAGGTGTTTTGTGTTATAAAATAAAAAAACAAACTAGATAAAGAGCGAAAGAAGACAATGTAAGACAAGCATCTATTTTCTGTCACAACAAAAATAAGATGCACAATCATAATAGACAACAATTTTTCTTTTTTCTTTTTTTTTTTCAATTCATAGTTCTCTCTTTCAAATTCCACATCATGAATTATCAAAATCTTTAAGTTTGAGGAGAGAGGATTTTTTGGTTTATTGGATTTTTGGGTTTACTCTTCCATTTTTGAAAAATTAGTTGCAAAATTTGGGTCAATCAGATTTGTAATTAATGCATAGAAGTGAAGTTAGATATTTATGATGTGAAACTCAAAAGACCGTGCCTTGAAATCCCTCAACAAGACAAGGTAAATAAACCTTAAGCTATGGTGATCATAGATTGAATCTGATCCAAAGCTAACTAATGTAGCAAAGAATCAAGATTATAAGGATTATTAAGAATAGCCACGCCACAAACAATATCACTTGATAAGTAACTAATTCCTAAAATTAATAAAAAGACACAAATCTGCCTCACTTTAAAGAAAAACACTCAAATTCATTTTTATTCGTTCATGTATTCTAAAAGAAGCCCAAATGAGTATTTATAGCTCTAAGTCTTTGAATCATTTATGGTAAAGGATAACTAAGTCATATTCTAACTCAACTTCTAAAAATAGAGTCATATTCTAACTCAAATTCTAAAAAGTAGAGTCCTACTTGAATTAAGAAACTAATTAAATTCTTCTAAAATAAGACAAGTTGTGGGCTGGGCTTCATATCCTTTGGGCCACATGCTGCCAATCTCCTTATTTAAACTATAGATAGATAATAGGCAGCCCATTTACATTATTAAATCCAATTACAAGTTAAGCCCAAATTTTATAAATAGGCACATGCATAGCACATGACTTGTAATCTTCAATTCTATGGACTTTGTCTTGTTTAGCCCATTAGACTAGTCCATGCAAGATGGTTCTTCACATATCCCAAGATAAGTAATGGGTCTTGGGTCTTCAATCAGCTCCATCTCATTTGTCATACATGCCTCTCTTGTGATCTCCTTAGTAACCAAGCTTTGAACATAGCCTTGCATTGCTTGCCTTAGTTTGTTAGCCCTTAATCTTGTGATTGCACCACTTGACATGACTAGTGCATCATTCTCCTTCCGTGAAGATTGACTTATATTCATGCTAAAAGAATATCGATTTCTATACCCATCATGCATAACATGTCTATCTTATTGCCAAGGCCTTCAAAGTAAAACATGACTAGCATGCATAGGTACAACATCACATAACACCTCATCCTTATATCTACCAATAGAGAATGCAAGCATCGCTTATTTATTCATCCTTATTTCACCACATTCATGCAACTATTGCAACTTATATGGATTAGGATTCCTAATACAATTCAAACCCAACTTTTCAACAAGTGTTGCACTAGCCACATTAGTATAACTACCTCCATCAATAATCAAACTGCATGCCTTTCCATTGACTATGCAATGTGTATGAAAAATATTTTCTCTTTGATCACTAGTTTCATCTTTAACATGCATATTCAAGGCTCTCCTAACAACCAAAGATTTCAACATGCACACCATTACCATATTGCACATCATCATCATCACAATCACTAGCATCCAATAAGGAAGGCATACCATCACTTTCACTACTTTCTTCATTTTCACTATCAATTACACCATTATCTTTTAATAACATAGTTTTCTTATTAGGAAATTGATATGCAATATGCCCTATGCTCAAACATCTAAAACATTTAATTTTACTATGTTTACCATTAACACTAGGTGTTTTTTATTTTCCATCATCTTTTACCCATTTTTCTTTCCTCTTTTCCGGGTCAGTCATCTTTTCTTTACCTTTTTCTTCCCTTTTAGGCCATTTTGAACTCCATTTGGATGTGGAATTCATGTAACTCCTTGCTACCCCCCCTTTCTTTTTAGTTGCTTTTCAATTTTTATGGCCATATTGACCATGTCTTCAAAGTCCACATAGTGTTGTAATTCAACAATATTAGCAATATCTTTGTTCAAACCCCCTAGGACACATGCCATGGTGACTTCTGGATCCTCCTCCACACTGGCTCTCATCATTGTCATCTCCATCTCCTTATGGTAATCTTCAACGGTCATGGATCCTTGTGTAAGGCATTGCAATTTTTGGTGCAACTCCCTATAGTAATAGGTTGGCACAAATTGTTTTCTCATCACCCTCTTCATCTCCTCCCACCTTCTAATGGGTCTTTCTCCACTCTTTCTTCTAGTCATCGTGATATGATCCCACCAAACAAGAGCATAATCAGTGAATTCAATAACAAGTTTTACCTTTTTCTCTTTACTATAGTTGTGGCATTCAAAAATGAGCTCCACTTTTCTCTCTCATTCTAGGTACACTTCAACATCATTCCTCCATTTAAAAGGTGGAATTTTCATTTTGATGGTGTTGATGTTGCTGTCATTCCACTCCTCCTTGTTGAATGGGTATCATCTTCCTCATGATAGGAATCAAAGTCCTCGTATTCTTCTTGAGGCCGAAACCTCCCTATTCTAGAATTGTGAATGTTCCATTTCCCATGAGTCTGTGACATCATTCCTCCCTATTATTTTTCTGGAATATGAAGTTCTTTGTAGTCTCACTTCTTCGATTTTTTGATATTGTCTCTCCATCTTCTCATTAAAAGATTCAATCATAGAAAATAGCCTTTGGAATTCAGATTGGACAGCCTCTAATGGTATGAGTTTGGGCTGGTCCTCTCGTTCACTACTTCCCCTTGCATTTTCTTAGACATGGTTCGTAATTCAAGAAAGTAATAATGAAGTAAAAGGACCTCACAATCACTCCCTCACATGTTTCTCTCAAAACAGACTATATACCACTCATGTTTCACACAAATAATGGCTTTATCCTCTTTTAAGCTCACCTCTCTTGCCTCTTACCACTCAAAATTTGAATCTCAAAATTACAAGTAAGAACCAGAAACAAAATCAAATAATATGCAAGTGATATACGCTAAGAATTAACAATGAATCCTAACAAGAATGAATAGAACAAAGTCTAGAAGCAAACTGATGAGAAAGAAATTAATTATATCTAAAGCTATACATGTATGCAAATCGGTGTATGCTACCGATTGGTTTTCAAATTAAATCTAAGAATGAAAATTAGACTTAACTAATGTAATGAGATGCAAAAAGCACAAAATTAAAATAATGAAAACTCAAGAGCACAAATAATTAGACAATATGGAATAAAAATCAGAACTGGTTTCCTCCTAGTGAGTAGCCGATTTAACCCTTATTCAACCTTAATTTATCGCCAACTAGCAATAACTCAAGGTATATTTAATAGATAAGTTCAATTTCTCAAGATCAAATCAATGCTCAACATAATCAGTAAGGTACCTGAATTCAAAAGTTGTATTTTTCAACCTCAAAACTAATTATTTAAGTTGGATTGCAGTAGTTTATGATGATACCAAATAATTCCAGCAATCAATAATCACAATATTCAAACTTGAAGCTCAAAATAGCACAATTTTACAATTTTGCTGCTAAATTCGAAATTATGAATTTTTTTTCTTTTTTTTTTAAATCAAATAACACTAATCAGAAGTTATTAATACTAAATAAACCTCAAACATATCAAAAAAATTAAAAAGAAACCCAAACATGCAATTTTACTCTTTATGGCAGAAATTTTTCCTAAGGTACCTCTAATGGAAAAATTTAAATCTAAGTTAACAACTAGAAAGCAATTTTAAAGGATAGACAATTATTACCTAACCAAAAACTCTGATACCAAGCTGATGCGGAACCCTAAAAATCGTGCCTTAAAACCCCTCAACAAGACAAGATAAACAAACCTTAAGCTATGGTAATCATAAATTGAATTCGACCCAAAGCTAACCAATGTAGCAAAGAACCAAGATTATAAGGATTATTAAGAATAGTCACGCCATAAGTAATATCACTTGATAAGTAACTAATTCCTAAGGTAATAAAAAGATGCAAATCTACCTCACTTTAAAGAAAAACACTCAAATTTTTTTTATTCATTCATGTATTCTAAAAGATGCCCAAATGAGTATTTATAGCCCTTAGTCTTTGAATCATTTATGGTAAAGGATAACTAAGTCATATGCTAACTCAACTTCTAAAAGTAGAGTGATATTCTAACTCAATTTCTAAAAAGTAGAGTCCTACTTGAATTAAAACACTAATTAAATCCTTCTAAAATAAAACAAGTGGTGGGCTGTGCTTCATATCCTTCGGGCCATTTGCTGCCATTCTCCTTATTTAAACTATAGATAGATAATATGCGGCCCATTTACATTATTAAACTCCATTACAAGTTAAGCCCAAATTTCATAAATAGGCACATGCATGACTTGTAATCTTCAATTTTACGGACTTTGTCTTGTTTATCCCATTGGACTAGTCCATGCAAGTTGGTTTTTCATACACCCCAAGATAAGTAATGGGCCTTGGGTCTTCAATCAGCTCCATCGCCTTTGTCATGCATGCCTCACTCGTGATCTCCTTAGTGACCAAGCTTTGAACATAACCTTGCATTGCTTGCCTTAGTTTGTTAGCCCTTGATCTTGTGATCGCACCACTTGGCATGACTAGTGCATCATTCTCCTTCTATGAATATTGACTTATATGTCCTTCCTTGATCTACATCAGTTTCAATCTCTTTCATACCTGCTATTAATGGTTTGGTTATTTGATTGATGAGTTTTAGTTGTTTGGTTGATTTAAAAGTGAGGGAAAGTGAGGAAAATGAATGAGAAAATGTGTTTGGTTAGTGAGAAAGTAAAAAAAAAATGTTTGTTGGTTTATGATAATAAATGTGTGTTGCTTTGTGATAATTTTTTTATTTATTTTGAGATTACTTATGTAGAATTAATGTGATTTTTTTTTGCTGATGTGGAGATGCCACTTCAACAATTTATTAATCCACTGTTAACTAAGTTAGCAGAAATCGAGTCAGAGAGTTTTGTGTTATAAAATAAAAAATAAACTTGATAAAGAGCAAGAGAAGACAATGTAATACGTGCTTCTATTTTCTTTCACAACAAAAATAAATGCACAATCATAATAGACAACTTTTCTTTTTTCTTTTTTTTTTTCAATTCATAGCTCTCTTTTTCAAATTCCACATCATGAAGTACCGAAATCTTTAAGTTTGAGCAGAGAGAGGATTTTAGGGTTTACTGGATTTTTGGGTTCACTTCTTTCCATTTCTGAAAAATTAGTTGCAAAATTTAGGTCAATCGGATTTGCAATTAATGCATAGAAGTGAACTTCTGGTGCTTCAATCTCTTTCATATCTACTATTAATGGTTTGGTTGTTTGATTGATGAGTTTTAGTTGTTTGGTTGATGTGAAAATGAGGGAAAGTGAAAAGAAAGTGAGGAAAATGAATGAAAAAATGTGTTTGGTTAATACAAAAGTAAAAGAAAATGTGTGTTGGTTTGTGATAAGTTTTTATTTATTTTGACTTCGCTTATCTAGAATTAATGTGAATTGTTTTTTGCTGATGTGGAGATGCCACTTCAACAATCTATTAATCCACAGTTAACTTAGTTGGCAGAAACTGAGTCAGAGAGTTTTGTTTTATAAAATAAAAAATAAACTAGATAAAAAGTGAGAGAAAACAATGTAAGACATGCATCTATTTTTTGTCACAACAAAAATAAGATGCACCATCATAATAGACGATAACTTTTCTTTTTTCTTTTTTCTTTTCAATTCATAGCTCTCCCTTTCAAATTCTACAACATGAAGTATCAAAATATTTAAGTTTGAGGAGAGGGACGATTTTTGGATTTCTGGGTTTACTCCCTTCCTTTTCTGAAAAATTAATTGCAAAATTTGGGTCAATCAGATTTGTAGTTAATGCATAAAAGTGAAGTTTAGGTACATCAATCTCTTTCATATATGCTATTAATGGTTTGGTTGTTTGATTGATAAGTTTTAGTTGTTTAGTTGATGTGAAAATGAGGAAAATGAATGAGAAAATGTGTTTGGTTAGTGAGAAAGGAAAAGAAAATGTATGCTAGTTTGTGATAAAAAAAATTATTTTGACTTTTCTTATGTAGAATTAATGTGAATTTTTTTTTACTAATATGGGGATGCCACTTAATAATCAATTAATCTCCTATTAACTCAGTTAGCAGAAACTGAGTTAGGAAGTTTTGTGATATAAAATAAAAAGTAAATTAGATAAAGAGCGAGAGAGAAAAAATGTAAGATATGCATTTATTTTCTGTCACAACAAAAATAAGATGCACAATCATAATAGACGACAACTTTTCTTTTTTCTTTTTATTTTTTCTTTTCAGTTCATAGCTCTCTTTTTCAAATTTCACTTCATGAAGTATCAAAATCTTTAAGTTTGAGGAGATAGACGATTTCTGGGTTTACAACCTTCCAAATCTGAAAAGTTAGTTGCAAAATTTGGGTCAATCAGATTTGGAATTAATGCATAGAAGTGAAGTTCTGGTGCCTCATTCTCTTTCATATCTGTTATTAATGGTTTGGTTGTTTGATTGATGAGTTTTAGTTGTTTGGTTGATGTGAAAGTGAGGGAAAATTGTGTTTGGTTAGTTGCAAAATGTGTGTTGTTTTGTGATAATTTTTTTTATTTTGTCTTTGCTTATGTAAAATTAATATGAATTTATTTTACTGGTGTGGAGATGTCTCGTAAATAATCTATTAATCTACTGTTAACTTAGTTGGCAGAAACTGAGTCAGGGAGTTTTTTGTTATAAAATAAGAAATAAACTAAATAAAGAGCAAGAGAAGACAATGTAAGATATGCATATATTTTCTGTCACAATAAAAATAAGATGTACAATCATAATAGACGATAACTTTTCTTTTTTCTTTTTTCTTTTTTCTTTGTCATAGTTCTCTCTTTCAAGTTCCACATCATGAAGTATCAAAATCTTTAAGTTTGAGGAGAGAGAGGATTTTTGGGTTTATTGGATTTCAGGGATTACTCCCTTCCATTTTTGAAAATTTAGTTGCAAAATTTGGGTCAATCAAATATGCAATTAATGCATAGAAGTTAAGTTTTGGTGCTTCAATCTCTTTCATATCTGTTATTAATGGTTTCATTGTTTGATTGATGAGTTTTAGTTGTTTGGTTGAAGTGAAAGTGAGGGAAAGTGAAAAGAAAGTGAGGAAAATGAAAGAGAAAATGTGTTTGGTTAGTGAGAAAAAAAAAAAGAAAATGTATGTTGGTTTCGGATAATTTTTGTTTATTTTGACTTTGCTTATATATAATTAATGTGAATATTTTTCGTAGTTGTGCAGATGCCACGTCAAAAATCTATTAATCCACTGTTAACTCAGTCGGTAGAAACTGATTCAGGAAGTTTTGTGTTATAAAATAAAAAATAAACTAAATAAAGAGCAAGAGAAAACAATGTAAGACATGCATCTATTTTTTTTACAACAATAATAAGATGCACAATCATAATTGACGATAACTTTTCTTTTTTCTTTTGTTTTTTCAGCTCTCGCTTTTGAATTCCACATCATTAAGTATCAAAATCTTTATGTTTGAGGAGAGAGACGATTTTTGGATTTATTGGATTTCTGAAAAATTAGAAAATTTTGTGTCAATCAGATTAGCAATTAATGTGTAGAAGTGAAGTTCTAGTGCTTCAATCTCCTTCATATCTGCTATTAATGGTTTGGTTGTTTGATTGATGAGTTTTAGTTGTTTGATTGATATGAAAGTGAGGGAAACTGAAAAGAAAGTGAGGAAAATGAAAGAGAAAATGTGTTTGGTTAGTAAGAAAGTAAAAGAAAATGTGTGTTGGTTTGTGATAATTTTTTTTATTTTGACTTTGGTTATGTAGAATTAATGTGAATTTTTTTTACTGATTTGGAGATGTCACTTCAACAATCTATTAATCCACTGTTAACTCAGTTTGCAGAAACTGAGTAGGGAGTTTTGTATTATAATATAAAAATTAAACTAGATAAAGTGAGAGAGAAGACAATGTAAGACGTACATCTATTTTCGGTCAAAACAAAAATAAGATCCACAATCATAATAGACGACGATTTATTTTTCAATTCATAGCTCTCTCTTTCAAATTCCACATCATCAAGTATTAAAATCTTTAAGTTCGAGGAGAGAGAAGATTTTTGAATTTATTGGATTTCAAGGTTTACTCCCTTCCATTTCTGAAACGTTAGTTGCAAAATTTGGGTCAATCAAATTTGCATTTAATGCATAGAAATGAAGTTTTGACGCTTCAATCTCTTTCATTTATATGTGAGGTCATCGATTTTCAATCTCTTTCATATCTACTATTAATGGTTTGCTTGTTTGATTAATGAGTTTTAGTTGTTTGGTTGATGTGAAAGTGAGGGAAAGTGAAAAACCATTGAGAAAAATGAATGAGAAATGTGTTTGGTTAGTGAGAAAGTAAAAGAAAATGTGTGTTGGTTTGTGATAATTTTTTTATTTTGACTTTGCTTATGTAAAATTAATGTGAATTTTTTTTGCTGATGTGGACATGTCACGTCAACAATCTATTAACCAACTATTATCTTAGTTGGCAAAAATTAGTCAGAGTTTTGTGTTACAAAATAAAAAATAAACTGGATAAAGAGAGAACAAAATGTAAGACATGCATCTTATGCATCTATTTTCTGTCACAACAAAAATAAGATGCACAATCATAATAGATGTTAACTTGTTTTTATCAATTCATAGCTCTCTCTTTCAAATTCCTCATTATGAAGTATCAAAATCTTTAAGTTTGAGGTGAGAGAGGATTTTTTTTATTTTTTAGATTTTTGGCTTTACTCCCTTCTATTTCTAAAAAATTAGTTGCAAAATTTGGTCAATCATATTTGCTATTAATGCATAGAAGTGAAGGTTTGGTGCTTATTTCTCTTTCTATGTGAGATCACTGATTTTCAATCTCTTTCATATCTTCTTTGATTGATTAGTTTTAGTTGTTTGGTTAATGTGAAAGTGAGGGAAAGTGGAAGGAAAGTGAGGAAAATGAATGAGAAAATGTGTTTGGTTAGTGAGAAAGTAAAAGAAAATGTGCGTTTGTTTCTGATATTTTTTTATTTCGACTTTGCTAATGTAAAATAAATGTGAATTTTTTTTGCTGCTGTACAGATGCCACGTCAACAATCTAGTCATCCACTGTGAACTCAGTTGGCAGAAACTGAGTTAGGAAGTTTTGTATTATAAAATCAAAAATAAATTAAATAAAGAGTTAGAGAAGACAATGTAAGACATGCATTTATTTTTTCTCATAACAAAAATAAGATGCATAATCATAATTGACGACAACTTTTCTTTTTTCTTTTGTTTTTTCAATTCAAAGCTCTCTCTTTTGAATTCTACATCATTAAGTTTCAAAATCTTTAAGTTTGAGGAGAGAGATGATTTTTGGATTTATTGGATTTCTGGGTTTACTCCCTTCTATTTCTGAAAAATTAGAAAATTTTGGGTCAATCGGATTTACAATTAATGCATAGAAGTGAAGTTCTTGTGCTTTAAGCTCTTTCATATTTGCTATTAATAGTTTTGTTGTTTTATTTATGAGTTTTGGTTGTTGGTTGATGTGAAAGTGAGGGAAACTAAGGAAAATGAATGAAAAAATGTGTTTGGTTAGTGAGAAAGTAAAAAAGAAAATGTGTGTTGGTTCGTGATAATTTTTTTATTTCGACTTTGTCTATGTAGAATTAACATGAATTTTTTTTGCTGATGTGGAGATGCCACATCAACAATCTATTAATCCAATGTTAACTCGGTTGGCAGAAATTGAGTCAGGAAGTTTTGTATTATAAAATAAAAAATAAATTAGATAAAGAGCAAGAGAAGACAATATAATTCTATTTTTTGTCACAACAAAAATAAGATGCATAATTATAATAGATGACAACTTTTTTTTTCCTTTTTCAATTCATAGCTCTCTCTTTCAAATTCCACATCTTGAAGTAACAAAATCTTTAAGTTGGAGGAAATAGAGGATTTTTGGGTTTATTGGATTTCTGGGTTTTACTCCTTTCCATTTTTGAAAAATTCGTTGCAAAATTTAGGTCAATTAGATTTGCAATTAATGCCTAGAAGTGAAGTTTTGGTGTTTCAATCTCTTTCATATATGCTATTAATGGTTTTGTTGTTTGATTGATGAGTTTTAGTTATTTGGTTGATGTGAAAGTGAGGGAAAGTGAAAAGAAAGTGAGAAAAACGAATGAGAAAATTTGTTCGGTTAGTGGGAAAGTAAAAGAAAATGTGTTTTTGCTTGTGATAATTTTTTTTTTGTTTTGACTTTGCTTATGTAGAATTAATGTGAATTTGTTTTGCTGATGTGGAGATTTCAGGTCAACAATCTATTAATTCACTGTTAACTCAGTTGATAGAAACAGAGTCGGTGAGTTTTGTGTTATAAAATAAAAAATAAACTAGATAAAGAGCGAGAGAAGACAATGCAAGACATTTATCTATTTTCTATCACAACAAAAATATGATGCTCAATCATAGTAGACGCAAACTTTTTTTTTCCAATTCATAGCTCTGTCTTTCAAATTCCACATCATGAAGTATCAAAATCTTTAAGTTTGAGGGGAGAGACGTTTTTTGGATTTTTGGGTTTACTCCCTTCCATTTATGAACAATTAGTTGCTAAATTTGGATCAATAAGATTTGTAATTAATGCATAGCAGTGAAGTTCTGGTGCTTCAATTTCTTTCATATCTGCTATTAATGGTTTTGTTGTTTTATTGATGAATTTTAGTTGTTTGGTTGATGTGAAAGTGAGGGAAAGTGAGGAAAACGAATGAGAAAATGTGTTTGGTTAGTGAGAAAGTAAAATAAAATTTTGTGTTGGTTTGTGATAATTTTTTTTTATTTTGACTTTGCTTATGTAGAATTAATGTGAATTTTTTTGCTGATGTAACATCCCATATATTTTTTAATTTTGCTCAATTAATATTCTTTTTAATTTATTTTGTTACTTAATAATTTTATCTCAGTAAAATTTTATTAAAAATTATGAATTGATAGAAAATTACAAAATTACCCCTAAGTATATATAGAGGTTTCCAAAGCAGAACCCCAAAGACCGTGCTTTGAAACCCCTCAATCAAGACAAGGTAAATAAATCTTAAGCTAAGGTGATCATAAATTCAATTTGATCCAAAGCTAACAAATGTAGCAAAGAACCAAGATTATAAGTATTATTAAGAATAGTCACGCCACAAGCAATATCACTTGATAAGTAACTAATTTCTAAAGGTAATAAAGAGATGCAAATCTGCCTCACTTTTAAGAAAAATACTCAAATTCGTTTTTATTCATTCATCATTCATTGATTTGTAAAAATATGTCTAAATGAGTATTTATAGCCCTAGTCTTGGAATCCTTTATGGTAAAGGATAACTAACTAGTCCTATTCTAACTCAATTCCTAAAAGTATAGTCATATTCTAATTCATATTCTAAAAATGTAGAGTCCTACTTGAATTAGGACACTAATTAAATCCTTCTAAAATGAGACAAGTGGTGGGTTGAGCTTCATATCCTTTGGCCCACATGCCTATCACTAATTGTAATTAAAATAGATAGCCCGCATACATAATTAAGCCCAATTACAAGTTAAACCCAAATCCCATAAGTAGGCACATGCATAGCACATGATTTGCACATGTTTGTCACATGACTCTTAGCACATGATTAGTACATAACTAGTAATCTTCAATTTTATAGAATTTGTCTTGTTTAGCCTAGTGACAAATCTTCATAAAAGACTCCTTTTATCTACTTTAGGTTTGCCTTTGTGTAGTGTTAGCCCATAAACTTGATTGTGAATTTTAGGCCTAATATAGCAACGAATGCTCCAATGCTGCCTTCTATGACTTGGAACACGCCCCACATTGAATTGGATCATATGAAAAGGCTTTTCAACTCCTTTAAGACCCATTTCAATGATATAAGATTGCTCTACTCTGTTGACAAAAGATTGTCGTTCATATCCTTCATTTATGGTTCCAATGCATACATCATTCCCCCTTTCCTCAAGAAGATTCGTCCTTAAATCTCTGCCTACATCAAAAGAAAATGCACAAACACAAAACAAATGATAATAAAAATTGTTAGTGAAAAGTTCGTTCTTCACCTCTTTTTCTTTTTCACACACATTCACTATTTTCTCTCTTTGCACATTACTACAACTTTTATCCCTCAAAACCTCATCTCTCTCAATTCTCTCTTTAGCTTCTCCATAAGCAACTGCTAAGAATGTGGACTCCTAACTTCGCCCCAAAAGCGCGCTCAAAGGAGAAGGTTTGAACCCAGCCTTATAAACCAGTCCAGGAGTTCATCTGCAACCGATGTGGGACGCATCATCCCCACCCCCTTAAGACCCCGACTGCCTCAGTCGGCGATCTGTCGTAACTTGAAGGGACACCGATGTATAGGGCTGGCTCTGATACCAAATGATGCAGCAACCACCTAGAATCTAATTCTAGACAACCTCCAAATCAATTTGATACAAATCTTAAGTTTTAAACAATTGCATGATTAGACTCTTCACCCCCAAAACAGCAAGGAATTGGTAACAAAGAGTATGAAGAGAGAATTGGATTCATGCCACAAATTAATTACCAACCTGATAAGTGAAAACAATCCTTGGTATATCAATGGAGATCACACCTCCCACTTGAAGAATACTCAAGAACACTGAAATTTTGATCTTAAATCACCAATCTGATTGTCTTACACGCATAAGGAGGTATTTATACCTCTACAAACCAAACCCTAGGTGCAAACATGAAGAAAAGACCAATCTGACCCTAATGACTTAAGGACAAATGAATGGGCTTAATTTTATAAGGCCTAAACACTTAAGACAAGGTAAAATAAGGCCGATCATGTGTCTTTAAATGAAATTACATTCCAATAATTAAAATAAAATAACTCACTAAAATTAATCTTAGGCCCAACCATGACATAATATAAGTCCACCTTAACATAGCATATTGCACATGAGTTGAACCTTGTAATATAGACTTCTTCTCTAGCCCATTAGGCTAGTTGTCTTCACCATCACATGCCCCAATGAGTGTCACAAGCTTTGAATCGCCAACTGATTCCATCTCTTTAAGCCTGACCTAAGCCTCTTCCTTGATATCTCTTGTCACTAAGCTCTGAATATACATTTGCAAGGCTGCCTTGAGCTTGTTTCTACTTGATCTTATGATTGGACCAAGTGGCATCACTAATCCATCTCCTCCATGGCATGTAAGATCATTTTTGTTGTCGTGATTCACATCATTCCCTCCCTCCACAAAAGGATTCAACCTCGAATCACCACATGCATTATCAAAAGGAGAAAGGTCAGCAACATTAAAAGTTGCTGAAACACCATACTCACCGGGCAAGTCAATTTTATAGGCATTGTCATTGATCCTCTCAACCACTTGAAAAGGTCCATCGCCTCTTGGATCCAACTTGGATTTCCTTTGGTTAGGAAATCTCTCTTTCCTAAAATGCACCCATACCCAATCTCCAGGTTCAAATTTCACAACTTTACGTCTTTGACTGGCTTTTTGTGCATAACTTTTGTTCTTTAACTCAATGTGCTGCTTTGCCTTCTCATGTATGGAGTTAACCAAATCTGCCTTCTTTTGCCCATCTAAGTTAGAAATATCATTCACAGGTATAGGCAACAAATCCAAAGGGGTTAGTGAATTAAAACCATAGACAATTTCAAATGGAGAATAACCTGTTGATGAATGAATACTTCTATTATATGCAAATTCTACTAATGGCAAACAATATTCCCAAGTTTTCAAATTCTTTCCAACAACAACACGTAATAATGATCCTAAAGTTTTATTAACCACTTCAGTTTGACCATCTGTTTGAGGATGACAAGTAGTAGCAAATAGCAACTTTGTTCCCAACTTTCCCCACAACACACGCCAAAAAAGATTCAAAAACTTAGAATCTCTATCAGAAACAATAGTTTTAGGAACACCATGCAAACGCACAACATCCTTAAAGAACAAATCAGAAATATGTGTAGCGTCATCAGTTTTATGGCAAGCGATGAAATGTGTCATCTTGCTTCATATTAGACCAATAAAAATGCTCATGCAAGATGTCAAGTGTCTTAGCAATACCGAAATGACCCATCAAACCACCATTATGAGCCTCACATACAAGCAACTCACGCATTGAACAATTAAGCACACAAAGTTTATTTTCTCTAAATAAATAACCATCATGCCTATAAAACCTTTGAAACCCAGATTGTTCACATGCATTATAAACATTTGAAAAATCAGAATCAGAAGCATACAATTCCCTTATATATTCAAATCCCATCAATTGAGAACTCAAAGTAGTAATAAGAGTATATCTTATAGATAATGCATCAGCAACCACATTTTCCTTACCGTGTTTGTATTGAATCACATAATGAAAGGTCTCAATGAACTCCAACCATTTGGCATGTCGTTTGTTCAACTTACCTTGACCCTTGAGATGCTTTAAAGATTCATGATCACTATGAATCACAAACTCTTTATGCCAAAGATAATGCTGCCAAGTCTCCAAAGCCCTCACCAATGCATACAACTCCTTGTCATACGTGGAATAATTGAGTTGTGCATCACTCAACTTTTTACTAAAGAAAGCAATTGGATGCCTACCCTGCATCAAAATAGCACCAATACCTATACCGAAGGCATCACATTCAATCTCAAAAGTATAATTAAAATCAGGCAAACTCAAAAGAGGTGCAGAAAAAAGTTTATTTTTCAAAGTATTAAATGCAAGTTCTTGCACCTCGCCCCACTTAAACCCCACATCCTTTTTAATGATTTCAGTTAAAGGAGCAGCAATGACACTAAAATCCTTTACAAACCTTCTGTAAAAGCTAGCAAGGCCATGAAAGCTCCTAACATCACTCACATTCCTAGGGGTTGGCCATTCTTGGATAGCCCTTATCTTCTCCTCATCAATCTCAATTCCATTGGCACTCACCACATACCCTAAGAATAAAACTCTATTCATGCAAAATGTGCACTTTTTAAGTTTAGCATACAATTCTTCTCTCCTAAGTGTATCCAAAACTGCCTTAAGATGATGTACATGTTCATCAACAGATTTACTATGAATCAAAATATCATCAAAATAAACAACAACAAATTTTCCAATGAACTGACGCAAAACATGATTCATCAATCTCATAAAAGTGCTAGGGGCATTGGTTAGACCAAAAGGCATAACGAGCCACTCATATAAACCAAGCTTTGTTTTAAATGATGTTTTCCATTCATCACCAACTTTCCTCCTAATTTGGTGATATCCACTCATCAAATCAATCTTAGTAAAGAAACATGCGCCATGCAGTTCATCTAACATATCATCCAATCTGGGTATTGGATGGTGATACTTAACTGTTATGCGATTCACAGCCCTACAATCAACGTACATGCGCCAACTTCCATCCTTTTTTAGCAACAAAAGCACCAGCACTGCACACGGACTAAGACTCTCACCGATATGCCCCCTTGCAAACAACTCCTCCACTTGCCTTTGAAGTTTAGAATTTGAGCTCCTGGTATGAAATCAATTTGATGTTCAATTCCTCTTATTGGTGGCAATCCTTGTGGTAACTCTTCAGGGAATACTTTCTCATATTCCTGCAATAAAGAAACAGCAACACTAGGCAAAGAATGGTTAAGGTCAGCTTCATTAAAATAAGATTCCTTGTACATGAGTACAAGTAAACGTTGTTGATTCTCAAAAGCCACTCTCATATCCCTTACTTTTGCATAAAATTGTTTTTCTTTGTACCACTCTCCTTTGGGCCAATTATTTGCTTTTCTTTTTGGGCCTCTTTTCCTCCCATTTTTCTCTCTTTTTCAGCATCTCCTTTTTCTTTTCCTCTCATCTCTCTTATTTTGCAACTCTCGGCCTTTCCATTTTCTTTTTGCTCATTTTCTCTCAATTTGGACCTTTCGGCTTCTTTTTGCATTTCTTCCTCCATGCTCCTTTTTAGCTTCATTTGATCTTCATAAACTTCACTAGGAGTCATAGGAGCCAAAATGATACGTTGATCTCCCATCATGAATGCGTGTCTATTTCTATACCCATCATGTGTCACCTTTCTGTCATATTGACATGGCCTACCAAGCAACACATGACCTGCATGCATAGGTACTACATCACAAAGTACACGGTTAGAATATCTTCCAATGGAGAATGAAATTAAAACTTGTTTATTTACCCTTAGTCTCCGCAATCATTAAGCCATTGTAGTCTATATGGCCTAGGATGTTTCAAACAATCCAGCCCCAACTTATCAACTAAAGTAGTACTTGCAACATTAGTACAACTTCCTCCATCAATTATAAGACTACAAATTTTGCCATTTATCAAGCATCTGGAATGGAAGATATTTTCCCTTTGTTCAACCCCATCTTCTTTCAATTGTGCATTTAGTACACGCCTAACCATAAGATTTAAATCCCCGCCAACAGCAAGCTCGGCCTCATCATCATCACTACAATCTTCAAATGAAGGCATTGAATCAGATTCTTTATCACTTTCAGATTCAATTACACCATTATCTTTCAATATCATAACCTTTTTATTTGGGCATTGAGATGCAATATGTCCATTGCCAAGGAACTTAAGGCATTTTATGTTTCTATGCTTTTCAGTATTGGAAGAAGAAGTAGCATTAGCTTTAGGGATTCCTTTTTGCTCTACTTTACCCTTTTCTTCTCTTGCTTTGTCTTCCCTTTTAGGCCATTTTGAGCTCCAATTAGATGTGGAACCCAAATAGGTTGGTTTGTTGGTTCTCTTTTGCTTTAGTTGCTTCTCCACCTTCATAGCCATATTCACCATCTCCTCTAACTCTACATAGTGGTGCAGCTCAATAACATTTGCAATTTCCTTATTTAGACCAGCCAAGAAATGTGCCATGCTAGCCTCCCTATCTTCATCAATATTAGCCCTCATCATAGCTATCTCTATTTCTTTATGATAGTCCTCAACACTTTTATTCCCTTGCCTCAAAGTTTGGAGCCTTTGATGTAGTTCCCTATAATAGTAACTAGGGATAAACCTCTTTCTCATGACTGCCTTCATTCCCACCCATGTGTTTATAGGCCTTTCCCCATTCCTACGCCTATTGAGGATGATTTGGACCCACCATACCAAGGCATAGTCAGTGAATTCCACAGCTGCCAACTTTACTTTTTTTTCCTCAGAATAGTTATGACATTCAAACACCAATTCCACTTTTCTCTCCCACTCCAAGTAAGCATCAACATCATTTCTACCTTGAAAAGTAGGGATTTTCATTTTAATACTCCCCAAATTATGATATATCCTATTCTCAACGTTCCCAAATCTATCTGCCTCTACCCTGCCTCTATGTTCTCTCCTATTTCTTCCCAATCATACTTGTCAAACCGATCATTCATATCTCGGAGCAGAATCTCAAGCCTTCCAAATTGTTGTTACATAGCCTCCAATGTGAAGAAAGTTTTGTTTCCTTCATCACTACTTCTTTCCTGGTTGCTTGATTTAGACATGATGTAAATAAATGGCCTCACACACTCCCTCACTTGTTTCACTCAAAAGGTGTATGTTCGCTCGTGTTTCACTCAATTAAGGCTTTTACCCTCTTTTGAGCTAACCACTCTTGCCTTTTACCGCTCTTGTGTCCTCACTATGATATATTTCTGGATCAATTTCAACCAACCAGATCAATAATAATGAACAGCAATATCCAACAGAAATTAAAATAGATAATTCCTAAGCAAGAAAGGAAACATCACAAAACTAGAAGCAAAATTAATGAGATGAAAGCAAGGAATGACAAGTATAATATATGCACACACGGATGAAGAATGAGGTGTGCAGATATAATATTGATATTTGAGTAATATGGAATGCAAAATTACTCAACTAATGTAATGGAAACAAGTAGGACGGCAATCAAGAATATAAAACAAAGAATGCAATAAATTGACAAAACTAAAAAAATTAAGTGTATATGTGCTACTTCCCTAAAAGAATTCGAACCAGAACCTAAAATTCACTAAACCATTCCCAACTTACTGCCAAATAAGCTAATTGTATGCCTATTAGTAACTATTATCCACCAATTGCACAATTTCCAGTAATAAGCAATGAAATATCAACTTATACCTCAATATGAAACCAATCAATTTCAATTACGAACTACACTCAAAATTGCTCAAATTATCAATTTTAATTAGAATAGAGCAAATATATTCAGAGGCAATTCATTTTATATATACTGCAATCAATTGAATTTTTTTGGCAATCAATGCCAATATGCACGAATTTTTTTTTGTTGTTTTTTTTTGTAATCTGATAAACAAAAAAAATTGAAACACCAAAAATTCATACCCCAAAAAAAAGAAATAAACCAAACTTCAATAGACAACAATATAGGCAAATTCAGCTACAAATAGATAAACTTTTTTTAATTTTTTTATGCTGTAACTTGAACAAATATCACTAAAACCAGAAAAATAAAGATAAGTACAATTGATTTAGAACCAAAGCTCTGATACCAAATGATAGGAATGTGGACTCCTAACTTCGCCCCAAAAGCGCGCTCAAAGGGAAAGGTTTGAACCCAGCCTTATAAACCAGTCCAGGAGTTCCTCTGCAACCGATGTGAGACGCATCAGCAACCCCTTCTTTCATCTCAATCTCACTCACTGTAACTCCCTCAAGCTCATCCTTATATCTACCAATAGAGAATGCAAGCATCACTTGTATATTCACCCATATTTCACCACATTCATGCAACCATTGCAACTTATATGGATTAGGATGTCTAATACAATTCAAACCCAAATTTTCAACAAGTGTTGCACTAGCCACATTAGTACAACTACCTCCATCAATAATCAAACTACATGCCTTTCCAATGACCAAGTTGTGTGAAAAATATTTTCTCTTTGATCACTAGTTTCATCTTTAACATGCATATTCAAGGCTCTCTTAACAACCAAAGATTTAATATGCACATCATTACCATGTTGCACATCATCATTATCACAATCACTAGCGTCCACTAAGGAAGGCATACCATCACTATCACTACTTTCTTCATTTTCACTATCAATTAAACCATTATCTTTTAATAACATAATTTTCTTATTATGACATTGAGATGCAATATGCCCTACACACAAACATTTAAAACATTTAATTTTACTATGTTTATCATTAGCACTAGGTGTTTTTTTATTTTCCATCATCTTTTACCCATTTTTCTTTCCTTACCTCTTCAGGTCAGTCACCTTTTCTTTACCATTTTCTTCCCTTTTAGGCCATTTTGATCCATTTGGATGTGGAATTCGTGTAACTCCTTGCTGCCTCCTTGCTTTTTAGTTGCTTTTCAATTTTTATGGCCATATTGACCATGTCTTCAATATCCACATAGTGTTGTAATTCAATAACTTTAGCAATATCTTTGTTCAAACCCCCTAGGAAACGTGCCATGGTGACTTATGGATCCTCCTCCACATTGGCTCTCATCATTGTCATCTCCATCTCCTTATGGTAATCTTCAACGGTCATGGATAATTGTGTAAGACATTGCAATTTTTGGTGCAACTCCCTATAGTAATAAGCTAGCACAAATCGTTTTCTCATCACCCTCTTCATCTCCTCCCACCTTCTAATGGGTCATTCTCCATTCTTTCTTCTAGTCATCATGATCTGATCCCACCAAACAAGAGCATAATCAATGAATTCAATAACAACAAATTTTACTTTTTTTCTCTTCACTATAGTTGTGGCATTCAAAAATGAGCTCCACTTTTCTTTCCCATTTTGGGTATGCTTCAGCATCATTCCTCCCTTTAAAAGGTGGAATTTTCATTTTGATGGAATTGATGTTGCTATCACGCTTATCTCCTGCTCTCCTCGTTGAATGGGCATCATCTTCATCATCATAGGAATCAAAGTCCTCATCTTCTTCTTGAGGCCGAAACCTCCCTATTCCATAATTGTGAATGTTCCATTTACCATGAGTCTGTGACTCTTCTTTTGTTTTTCTGGAATCTGAAGTGCTTTGTTGTCTCACCTCTTCAATTTTTCAATCTTGTCTCTCCATGTTCTCATTAAAAGATACAATCATGGAAAGCCTTTGGAATTCAGATTGGAAAGCCTCTAATGGTATGAGGTTCAGCTAGTCCTCTCGTTCACTACTTCCCTTTGCGTTTTCCTTTGACAATGTTAGTAATTCAAGAAAGTAATAATGAAGTAAAAGGACCTCACAATCACTCCCTCACTTGTTTCTCTTAAAACATACTATATACTGATGCGGAACCCCAAAGACCGTGCCTTGAAACCCCTCAACAAGACAAGGTAAACAAACCTTAAGCTATGGTGATCATAGATTGAATCTGACCCAAAGCTAACCAATGTAGCAAAGAACCAAGATTATAAGATTTAATAAGAATAGCCACGCCACAAGCAATATCACTTGATAAGTAACTAATTCCTAAAGGTAACAAAGAGATGCAAATCTGCCTCACTTTAAAGAAAAACACTCAAATTCGTTTTTATTCATTGATTCATTGATTGATGTCATGTACAAGAAGCCTATATGAGTATTTATAGCCCTAAGTCTTTGAATCCTTTATGGTAAAGGATAACTAAATCATATTCTAACTCAACTCCTAAAATTACAGTCATATTCTATCTCATATTCTAAAAAGTAGAGTCCTACTTGGATTAGGACACTAATTAAATCCTTCTAAAATAAGACAAGTGGTGGGTTGGGCTTTATTTCTTTGGCCCACATGTCTATCACTAATTAAAGCCTAAGGTAATTTAAATTAGGCAGCCCACATACATAATTAAGCCCAATTACAAGTTAAGCCCAAATCCCATAAATAGGCACATGCATGGCACATGATCTTGAGCACATGGTTGGCACATGATGTCTTCCACATGGATGGCACATGTCTTGCACATGTTTGGCACATGACTCCTAGCACATGATTTGCACATGACTTGTAATCTTTAATTTTATGGACTTTGCCTCGTTTAGCCCATTTGAATTGAATCTTCATGAAAGACTCCCTTGATCTTCACTTTAGGCTTCCCTTTGTGTATTATTGGCCCATAAGCTTGATTGTGAATTTTAGGCCCAATATAGCAACAAATGCTCCAATGCTGCCTTCTATGACTTGGAATACGCCCTACATTAATTTGGATCATTTGAATGGGATTTTGAACTCCTTTTCGGTCTATTTCAATGATATAAGATTGCTCCTCTCCATTGACAAAATATTGACGTTCATATCCTTCAATTATGGTTCCCGTGCATACATCATTCCCCCTTTCCTCAAGAAGATTCGCCCTCGAATCTTTGCCTACATCAAAAGAAAAATGCACAACACGAAGCAAAGGATAATTAAAATTGTTAGTAAAAAATTTACTTTTCATCTCTTTCTCCTTTTCACACACATTCACTATTTTCTCTCTTTGCTCATTACTACTACTACTTTTATCCCTCAAAACCTCATCTCTCTCAATTCTCTCTTTGGCTTCTCCATAAACAGCCCCTTCTTTCATCTCAATCTCACTCATCGTTACTCCTTCAAGCTCATCCAATTCATGTTCATCACTCACCTTTGTGGATTCACTATCATTAGCTACAAATTCATCTTGAATGATGTTTTTACTTTCAATTGCAATGCTCTCAATAACACTAACACCATTGAATTCTAGTGAAATAGAATCAATACTCTCACCTACAATTTCAACTTCACTAGTATGAACATCATTAATATCCTCATGAATTTGATTCTTACCATCATCCACCATTTTAAAATTAGGAACAAAATCAAATTCATAATGAAAATTTGATTTTTGAATTTTATAAGGATTCTTCATTTCATTATCTTTCTCTTCATGCCCCCACCTATCGATCCTAGCATGCATCTTGTCCATTTTTTTTTGAAAGGCACTCATCGAAGATGCTTTCTCTTTCTTTCTTTCTCTTCTTTGTCTATCATTATCATAATATTCAAAATACTCTTTTTCTTCATAAGATTGAAACCTCATAATGCTTTGAGGTCGAGACCCCTCTCTTGATCTTCTTGTGTTAAAGATACTTTGCTGTTTCAAATCTTCAATTTGCTCATTTTTTCTCTCCATCTTGTCTATAATTTTTCCAATCTTTACCTCCAATATTTGAATGTAAGATTGAACAACATCCGTTGGCACATAATCACCATGTTCAAGATGTCCACTACTGCTCCTCATACTTCCCTTAGACATGGTTTAGTAATTCAAGAAAGTAATAATGAAGTAAAAGGACCTCACAATCACTCCCTCACGTGTTTCTCTCAAAACAGACTATATACCACTCGTGTTTCACACAAATAATGGCTTTTACCCTCTTTTAAGCTCACCACTCTTGCCTTTTACACTCAAAATTTGATTCTCAAAATTACAAGTAAGAACCAGAAACAAAAACAAACAATATGCAAGTGATCTATGCTAAGAATTAACAATGAACCCTAACAAGAATGAATGGAACAATGTCTAGAAGCAAACTGATGTGAAAGAAATTTATATTTAAAGCTATACACGAATTTAAATAGGTGTATGCTACTGATTTTTGTTCAAATTAAATCTAAGAATGCAAATTAGACTTAACTAATGTAATTAAATGCAAAAAGGACAGAATTAAAAAAATGAAAACTTAAGAGCACAAAGAATTAGACAATATGGAATAAAAATCAGAACCGGTTTCCTCCTATTGAGTAGCCGATTTAACCCTTATTCAACCTCAATTTATCACCAACTAGCAAGAACTCAAGGTATATTTAATAGATAAGGTCAATTCCTCAAGATCAAATCAATGCTCAATATGATCACTATGGCACCTGAATTCAAAAGTTGCACTTTTCAACCTCAAAACCAATTATTTAAGTTGGATTGCAGTAGTTTATGATAATACCAAACAATTCCAGCAATCAATAATCACAAGATTTCAACTTGAAGCTCAAATTAGAACACTTTTCACAATTTTGGTGCTAAATTCGAAATTCTGAATTTTTTTTCCTTTTTTTTTTTGTTTTTTTTATCAAATAACACTAAACTAATGCTTAATTAACCTCAAACATATCATGAATTGAAAAGAAATCCAAACTTGCAATTTTACTTCTTTATGGCTGAAATTTTTCCTAAGGTACCTCCAATGACAGAATTTAAATCTAGCTATGTTAACAACTAGAAAGCAATTTTAAAGGATAGATAATGATTACCTAACCAAAAGCTCTGATACCAAAGTGATGCGGAACCCCAAAGACCGTGCCTTGAAACCCCTCAACAAGACAAGGTAAACAAACCTTAAGCTATGGTGATCATAGATTGAATCTGACCCAAAGCTAACCAATGTAGCAAAGAACCAAGATTATAAGATTTAATAAGAATAGCCACGCCACAAGCAATATCACTTGATAAGTAACTAATTCCTAAAGGTAACAAAGAGATGCAAATCTGCCTCACTTTAAAGAAAAACACTCAAATTCGTTTTTATTCATTGATGTCTTGTAAAAGAAGCCTAGATGAGTATTTATAGCCCTAAGTCTTTGAATCCTTTATGGTAAAGGATAACTAAATCCTATTCTAACTCAACTCCTAAATGTACAGCCATATTCTAACTCAAATTCTAAAAAAGTAGTCCTACTTGGATTAGGACACTAATTAAATCCTTCTAAAATAAGACAAGTGGTGGGTTGGGCTTTATTTCTTTGGCCCACATGTCTATCACTAATTAAAGCCTAAGGTAATTTAAATTAGGCAGCCCACATACATAATTAAGCCCAATTACAAGTTAAGCCCAAATTCCATAAATAGGCACATGCATGGCACATGATCTTGAGCACATGGTTGGCACATGATGTCTTCCACATGGATGGCACATGTCTTGCACATGTTTGGCACATGACTCCTAGCACATGATTTGCACATGACTTGTAATCTTTAATTTTATGGACTTTGCCTCGTTTAGCCCATTGGAATTGAATCTTCATGAAAGACTCCCTTGATCTTCACTTTAGGCTTCCCTTTGTGTATTATTGGCCCATAAGCTTGATTGTGAATTTTAGGCCCAATATAGCAACAAATGCTCCAATGCTGCCTTCTATGACTTGGAATACGCCCTACATTAATTTGGATCATTTGAATGAGATTTTGAACTCCTTTTCGGTCTATTTCAATGATATAAGATTGCTCCTCTCCATTGACAAAATATTGACGTTCGTATCCTTCAATTATGGTTCCCGTGCATACATCATTTCAATTATAGATTGAGCTGCAATATTTATTTGAAAGTGATGATCAAATTATCTATTATATTTATTGTGCGAACTTAAATTTTGAGAGGTTCTCTTTTAGATTTGAAAAGGGAAGAACACTACAAAAAATATCAATTTCCGTCACTAAATAATTAAAATTCGTGTTAAAAATACTTAGAAATAGATTAGAGATGGATTCTATTGCTAAATTTTTGTCGACAAGCACTTAGTGAGAATTTTTGTCTTCCTTCATTAAATTTAAGAGTGAACTTTAGTTGTTAGTTTTTGAAATGTTCATTGCTAAATTTTTGTCGTTCTTTGATGACTAATTTGATATTCAGATACCAATTAGCAATGGATTTTTTTGTCATTTATTGCTATTTTGTTTTTCTAAATAGCGACAAATATTATTGCCATTATATTTTTAAGTTTAAAACAATAGTGATGGAAATTTCTGTCGCTATTTTTAACATATTTTTTTAAATATAATATTTAGATAATATTCTGCCTTTGCCATATGCCTATGAAAATATCAAAAAATACATCCTTCAAGAGAGTGTAGGAGCACAAAATTTAAAACCAATACAAATTACCACTAAAAAAAGTTTATGATAGGGTCAATATCAAATTTTAGTTACATAAAAAAATATTACAAGATTTAAAGATGTTTATAATTATGTGAAAAAAAGTCATCATCATCAGGATATGTATCTATAGTAGCCTGTATGGAGGATAACTATTGAGCAAAAGTCAACTATTGGGAAAGTATCAACTGCATAAAGATGTCTAAAATCATCTAAAAAAAAGTTATCATCATTAGGATATGTATCTATAGTAGCCAGTTTGGAGGATGACTATTGAGCTAGAGCCAACTGTTGGAAAAGTATCAATTATATCATATTTTGCAATTGCATCCTCATATCGATGATATTTTGATCTCTCTCTTGTAAATGCATCTCTATAGCCACAATACATTTCTTATATCTCTCGCATCCTCACTCCACCACCTCCTCTATCTACCTTATATCCATGTTTGTGGAGGCAAATGAACTAGATCCTACATTGTTGGAACAGAAAGCCGATGCCTTGCAACTAAGACCATATAGTCAT
Organism: Triadica sebifera; assembly: GCA_023653625.1. Lineage (NCBI taxonomy): Eukaryota > Viridiplantae > Streptophyta > Magnoliopsida > Malpighiales > Euphorbiaceae > Triadica > Triadica sebifera. The sequence goes on along the minus strand of CM042903.1, from coordinate 9,473,052 downwards.
AACTTCTTCTCACATCCTATGGTCTCCATATATAACTGAGTACAACTAATCAGTTGAGAATCTATAGAACCCTCAACTAGCTTAGAAGCAACTGCCACACATTCCTTGTAACGCCTATAAAATAAGGCCTATAAGTTATATATGTGTTTAGAATGGGAAAAGATGGGGTTTAAGGTGTGTTAAAGTTTATGTTAAAATTTTAAAAATGAAAACTTTCACACCCATGAAAAATCTATAGTAGCCTGTATGGAGGATAACTATTGAGCAAGAGTCAACTATTGGGAAAGTATCAACTGCATAAAGATGTCTAAAATCATCTAAAAAAAAGTTATCATCATCAGGATATATATCTATAGTAGCCAGTTTGGAGGATGACTATTGAGCTAGAGCCAACTGTTGGAAAAGTATCAATTATATCATATTTTGCAATTGCATCCTCATATTGATGATATTTTGATCTCTCTCTTGTAACTGCATCTCTATAGCCACAATACATCTCTTATATCTCTCGCATCCTCATTCCACCACCTCCTCTATCTACCTTATATCCATGTTTGTGGAGGCAAATGAACTAGATCCTACATTGTTGGAACAGAAAGCCGATGCCTTGCAACTAAGACCATATAGTCATAACTTTTTCTCACATCCTATGGTTTCCATATATAACTGAGTACAACTGATCAGTTGAGAATCTATAGAACCCTCAACTAGCTTAGAAGCAACTGCCACACATTCCTTGTAACGCCTGTAAAATAAGGCCTATAAGTTGTATATGTGTTTAGAATGGGAAAAGATGGGGTTTAAGGTGTGTTAAAGTTTATGTTAAAATTTTAAAAATGAAAACTTTCACACCCATGAAAAATCATGTTGTGGTCCAAACGACAGAGTTTTGGACATAGTGAGAGTGTTTGAGAAGAGAAAATTTCACGACCGTGAATTTCAAGCTGTATGAATTGCATGAATCTAGAATTTCACGAGTTGGTGTCACATTTGGGAAGCCATGATAATATAGTATCACGACCGTAAATAAACAATTCACCCATGTGATGATTATGTGGTGATTCACGTGATGGTTCACGGGTAAAGTAACCATAAAAGATTCCTTCATGGGCACGAATAAATAGTTCACGCTCGTAAAGCTATTTGAGTGTAAAACATGTACAGTTTATATTATGACCTATGGTGATAGATTGACTTAATGCATGTTATAAATGTATATATATATGGTAAATAACGTGTGAATGACATGATATAATATTTTATGTATTGGATATGATAATGCATAAATGGAAAAGTCAATGCTAGTAATAACATGTGATAAAGTGAATGCTTGTAATAGCATGTGTTTTAAAATGAACCGAAAAATAAATGGTTATGTGAAAAAAAATCGGTTCTCCAGGCTTGGACTTGACATACGTTAGATGGTATACTATTAAAGGAGAAAAATGGTACTGTATGAAATACTTTATATGAGGACAAGGTGGCTAGGGTATTATGAACACTTGATCTTGGATATGCTAGCATGTATTATTATACTCAGTCAATGTGGCTTAAACTCGGGTTGTGGAGCGCAATTGATTTGAGAAGCTCAGTGTGAGCGGTTACAAGTTGTAAGCTAGGTGGCTTAACCTTAGCTATGAGTGCTCCTGACTTATGTTGTGCATCCGAATAGTCAAGTATAAAGAGTCTAGGGCTGAATGAAATAAAATATATTGGTTGAAAGTTTAGGTGGAAACTTTTATAAACATATATTTGTTGATAATGATATCGGATATACATAATAGTTATACTATATGATGTCTATGGTATTAGTAGGCATGTGAACACATTGATGCATGAAACAACTATAATGTATGATTCTAGGAATGATCATGAGGTGAATTGCATGACATAGTATGACATGAGTTAAATATATAATTTTTATACATATATGTACTATTAAGCATTAGTTTACTTAATGTGTGGATTTTCTACACACAGGTTCGGAGTTGGTAAACAGGAGTTGACCAGTGTAAAGTAGTAAGCCACCAAAATTCAGTCAGAGAGCACCCAATTGGGGTGTGTACATTCATGGCATATTTATATTTTATTTATATCATGGGATATTTTAGGATAACGTTTTACATGTCTTTTGGTTTTGGGAACATGTAATATTATCTTATAATGTATTTTTGTAATATGAGTCTAGTGAAGCCAAAAACAGATTTTATGTTATGACATCAATTGCTAGATCGAGGTTTTATTTATATTGATTTTATGCAATAATTGCATTATGATATTTAAACATGTTTTAAATGTGAAAGTTATAATTTAATAATTTTTTTCGAAAAATAATACCATGACATCCATCGGTACAGTTGGTGAGGATTTTCTAGTTGTATCTACGAGTGCTATATTTATTGGTATCATATCTTAGGTTTAGGCATTTCTGAACCTAAGTGGAGTAAAAGGGTTTGATTTTAATTATGCATTCATTGTGTCTCCTCTGATTCTGACGTGGGCTGTTACTTTGTCAACTTGTAGGAATAAGTGCGAGGTTATGGAGATTGAGGAGGTAGATCCTTACGAGGTTGTGGAAAGCAACAGTCCTACCAATGCTTGGGCTTAGGATCAGCCTAGTGTTGGTAGCATACATGGTCTGAGTGTGCACCACTACCTTCACAGCACACCACAGGATAGGCCGAATAGGGCTAGATGCAGCAGATAATAGGCTTGCTACAACAATTGGTGTAGAATATGTCATAGCAGCTCCGCAGCCAATATTACCACTGGTACCATCGCCCCCACCACTGAGACTACAAATACAGATAGATATGCTCAGAAACTATGGGGCTACTGATTTCGCTGGTAAGTGTGTGGATGATCCAACAACTATTGAGTTTTGGTCACAGAAAATCGAGAGAGTCTTCAAAGAAATGAAGTGTGTCGAGGAGCACAAGGTATGCAGTTTGTTTGCTTTCAGATCATGCATACGATTGGTGGAAAGTAATTTTGTTGAAGCCATAGAAACCACAACCACCAACATGGGTTTTCTTTGTGGCATAATTTAGAAAGAAATATGTGCCACAAGTACACATGAATGAAAAGAAGAAGGAATTTTAGGATCTACAGCAAGGAAATCTGACTGTTACAGAGTATGAGTGAGAGTCCGTCAGGTTGAATAGTATGCAGCCAGAATTCTTGGGGATGAGGTAGATTAGCACATGAGGATATTAGCTATCAAGTTACAACTCTTCAAATTGAGGACTTTGCAAGGTCGGTATTTGCAGCCATTAGTGTTGAAAAGAAAAAGTGGAAGAAGATAAATGAGTTTTTCAAGAAGCCATCAGCTAGCATGACACAACCATCAGGCAAGCAGGTCAAATTTTCTTTGGACGGTCACAGTATAGGGGAAACAACCAGGGCTTTCCACAGTCGAATTCTTATGGGAGGGAACCACATTCTAAAGCTATTTCTAATGCAAGCCAAGACAACATAGATGATCTTACATGCCATGGAGAAGATGGATTGGTGATTCCACCTGGTCCAATCATAAGATCAAACGCAAACAAGCTCAAGGCAGCCTTGCAAATGTATATTCAAAGCTTGGTGACGAGAGACATCAAGGAAGAACCTTGGAGAGATGGAATCAGTTGGTGATCTAAAGCTTGTGACGCTCATTGGGGCATGTGATGGTGAAGACAACTAGCCTAATGGGCTAGATAAGAAGTCCATATTACAAGCTTCAGGTCATGTGCAATATGCTATGTGAAGGTGGGCTTATGTTATTTCATAGTTAGGCCTAAGACTAAATTTAGTGGGATATTTTATTTTAATTATTGGCATGTAATTTCATTTAAAAACTCATTATCAGCCCTGTTTTAACTTGTCTTAGGTGTGTGGGCCTTATAAAATTAAGCTCATTCGTTTGTTCTTAAGCCATTAGGATAAGATTGGTCTTTTCTTCACTTTTGCACTTAGGGGTTGATTTGTAGAGATATAAATAACTCCTTATGCATGTAAGATAGGCAGATTGGTGATTAAGATCAAAATTTGAGTGTTCTTCAAGTGGGAGGTGTGATCTCAATTGTTATACCAATGATTCAGGTTGGTAACTAATTTGTGGCATGAATCCAATTCTTTTTTATACTCTTTGTTACCAATTCCTTATTGTTTTGGGAGTGAATAGTCTAATCTTGCAATTGGTTGAAACTTAAGATTTGTATCAAATTGATTTGGAGGTTGTCTAGACTTAGATTCTAGGTGGTTGCCACATCATTTGGTATCAGAGCTTTGGTTCTAAATTAATTGTACTTATCCTTATTTTGCTATTTTTAGTGATATTTGTTCAAGTTATAGTATAAAAATTTAAAAAAAAAAAGTTTATCTATTTGTGGTTGAATTGCTATATTGCTGTCTATTGAAGTTTGGTTTATTTTTTTTGCTACAAATTTTGGGTGTTTTTAATATTTTTTTTTGTTGATCAGATTACCAAAAAAAAATTCGTGCTTATTGGCATTGATTGCCAAAAGTGGGACTGTTTTGGTTCAATTGATTGCACACATATATAAAATGAATTGCCTCAGAATATATTTGCTCTATTTTGATTAAAATTGATAATTTGAGCAATTTTGAGTGGAGTTCGTAATTGAAATTGATTGGTTTCGTAATTGAAATTGATTGAGGTATAAATTGAGATTTCATTGCTTATTGCTGGAAATTGTGCAATTGGTGGATAATAGTTACTAATAGGCATACAATTAGCTTATTTGGCAGTAAGTTGGGAATGGTTTAGTGAGTTTTAGGCTCTGGTTCGAATTCTATTAGGGCAGTAGCACATATACACTTAATTTTTCCTAGTTTTATCAATTTGTTGCATTCTTTGTTTTCTATTATTGACTTCTGTCCTACTTGTTTCTATTACATTAGTTGAGTAATTTTGCATTCCATATTACTCAAATAACACATTATATCTGCACACCTCATTCTTCATCCGTGTGTGCATATATCTTACATTTTTCATTCCTTGCTTTCATTTCATTAATTTTGCTTCTAGTTTTGTGATATTTCCTTTCTTTCTTAGGAATTGTCTGTTTTAATATTGGATATTTTTGCTCATTATTATTGGTTTGGTTGGTGGAAGTTGATCCGGAAATATATCATAGTGAGGACACAAGAGTGGTAAAAGGCATGAGTGGTTAGCTCAAAAGAGGGTAAAAGCCTTAATTGAGTGAAACACGAGTGAACATACACCTTTTGAGTGAAACACGTGAGGGAGTTGTGAGGCCATTTATTTACATCATGTCCAAATCAAGCAACCAGGAAAGAAGTAGTGACGAAGGAAACAAAACTTTCTTCACATTGGAGGCTATGCAACAACAATTTGGTAGGCTTGAGATTCTGCTCCAAGATATGAATGATCGGTTTGACAAGTATGATAAGAGGTTAGAAGGTCATGGTCAAGCTCTACATAATCTTAGAAGAGATGCATCATTGTAAAGTCGAATTGGAGGGAGAAGGGAAAGATTAGCAACTCCACCTCAATCTGACTATGAAGAAGATTTTGATGAGTTTGATGATGATAGGGATAGAAATCGGTTTGGAGGTAGAGGGGGAAGAAATGATAGAGGAAGGAATAGGAGAGAACATAGAGGTAGGGTAGAGGTGGATAGATTTGGGAATGTCGAGAATTAGATATATCGTAATTTAGGAAGTATTAAAATGAAAATCCCTACTTTTCAAGGTAGGAATGATGCTGATGCTTACTTGGAGTGGGAGAGAAAAGTGGAATTGGTGTTTGAATGTCATAACTATTCTGAGGAGAAAAAGGTAAAGTTGGCAGCCGTGGAATTCACTAACCATGGTGTGGTGGGACCAAATCATCCTCAATAGGTGTAGGAATGGGGAAAGGCCTATAAACACATGGGTGGGGATGAAGGCAGTCATGAGAAAGAGGTTTGTGCCAGTTACTATTATAGGGAACTACATCAAAGGTTCCAAAGTTTGAGACAAGGGACAAATGGAGATAGCTATGATGAGGGCAAATATTGATGAAGATAGGGAAGCTACCATGGCACGTTTCTTGGCTGGTCTAAATATGAAAATTGCAAATGTTATTGAGTTGCACCACTATGTAGAGTTAGAGGAGATGGTGAATATGGCTATGAAGGTGGAGAAGCAACTAAACCAAAAGAGAACCAACAAACCAACCTATTTGGGTTCCACATCTAATTGGAGCTCAAAGTGGCCTAAAAGGGAAGACAAAGCCAAAGACAAGGTAAGAGAAGAAAAGGGTAAAGTAGAGCAAAAAGGTAACCCTAAAGCTAATGGTACTTCTTCTTCCAATACTGAAAAGCATAGAAACATAAAATGCTTTAAGTGTCTTGACAATGGACATATTGCATCTTAATGCCCAAATAAAAAGGTTATGATATTGAAAGATAATCGTGTGATTGAATCCAAAAGTGATAAAGAATCTGATTCAATGCCTTCATTTGAAGATTGTAGTGATGATGATGAGGCCGAGCATGCTATTGGTGGGGATTTAAATCTTTGTGGTTAGGCATGTACTTAATGCACAATTGAAAGAAGATGGGGTTGAACAAAGGGAAAATATCTTCCATTCCATATGCTTGATAAATGGCAAAATTTGTATTCTTATAATTGATGGAGGAAATTGTACTAATGTTGCAAGTACTACTTTAGTTGATAAGTTGGGGCTGGATTGTTTGAAACATCCTAGGTTATATAGACTACAATGGCTTAATGATTGCAAAGAGATAAGGGTAAATAAACAAGTTCTAATTTCATTCTCCATTGGAAGATATTCTGACCGTGTACTTTGTGATGTAGTACCTATCCATACAGGTCATGTATTGCTTGGTAAAGCCATGACAATATGTTAGAAAGGTGACACATGATGGGTATAGAAATAGATATTCATTCATGATGGGAGATCAACGTATCATTTTGGCTCCTATGACTCATAGTGAAGTTTATGAAGATCAAATGAAGCTAAAACGGAGCATGAAGGAAGAAATGCAAAAAGAAGCCAAAAGGTCCAAATTGAGAGAAAAGGAGCAAAAAGAAAATGGAAAGGCCGAGAGTTGCAAAAAAAGAGAGGTGAGAGGAAAAGAAAAAGGAGAGGCTGAGAAAGAGAGAAAAATGGGAGGAAAAGAGGCCCAAAAAGAAAAGCAAATAATTGGCCCAAATGAGAGTGGTACAATGAAAAACAATTTTTTTTGCAAAAGTAAGGGATATGAAAGTGGCTTTTGAGAATCAACAATGTTTACTTGTACTCATGTACAAGGAATCATATTTTAATGATGTTGACCTTAATCCTTCTTTGCCTAGTGTTGTTGTTTCTTTATTGCAGGAATATGAGAATGTATTCCCTGAAAAGTTACCACCACCAATAAGAGGAATTGAACATCAAATTGATTTTATACCTAAATCTCAAATTCCAAACCGCCCAGCTATAGGAGCAACCCTGATGAGACAAATGAACTTCAAAGGCAAGTGGATGAGTTGTTAGCAAGGGGGCATATCCGTGAGAGTCTTAGTCCATGTGCAGTGCTGATGCTTTTGATTCCTAAAATGGATGAGAGTTGGCACATGTGTGTTGATTGTAGGGCTGTGAATAGCATAACAGTTAAGTATCGACATCCAATACCCAGATTAGATGATACGTTAGACGAACTGCATGGCACATGTGTCTTTACTAAGATTGATTTGATGAGTGGATATCACCAAATTAGGATGAAAGTTGGTGATGAATGGAAAACAACATTTAAAAAAAAGCTTGGTTTATATGAATGGCTCATTATGCCTTTTGGTCTAACCAACGCCCCTAGCACTTTCATGAGATTAATGAATCATGTTTTGCGTTAGTTCATTGGAAAATTTGTTGTTGTTTATTTTGATGATATTTTGATTTATAGTAAATCTGTTGATGAGCATGTACATCATCTTAGGGCTGTTTTGGATACACTTAGGAGAGAAAAATTGTATGCTAAACTTAAAAAGTGCACATTTTGCATGAATAGAGTTATATTCTTAGGGTATGTGGTGAGTGTCAATGGAATTGAGGTTGATGAGGAGAAGATAAGGGCTATCCAAGAATGGGCAACCCCTAGGAATGTAAGTGATGTTAGGAGTTTTCATGGCCTTGCTAGTTTTTACAGAAGGTTTGTGAAGGATTTTAGTGTCATTGCTACTCCTTTAACTGAAATCATTAAAAAATATGTGGGGTTTAAGTGGGGCGAGGCGCACGAACTTGCATTTAATACTTTGAAGATAAACTTTGTTCTGCAACTGTTTTGAGTTTGCCTGATTTTAATTGTACTTTTGAGATTGAATGTGATGCCTTCGGAATAGGTATTGGTGCTATTTTGATGCAGGATAGGCATCCCATTGCTTTCTTTAGTGAGAAGTTGAATGTGCACAACTCAATTATTCCACGTATGACAAGGAGTTGCATGGATTGGTGAGAGCTTTGGAGACTTGGCAGCATTATTTTTGGCCTAAAGAGTTTGTGATTCATAGTGAACATGAGTCTTTAAAGCATCTCAAGGGTCAAGGAAAGTTGAATAAATGACATGCTAAGTGGTTGGAGTTCATTGAGACCTTTCCTTATGTGATTCAATACAAACAGGGTGAGGAAAATGTGTTTGCTGATGCATTATCTGGAAGATATACTCTTATTACTAGTTTAAGTTCTCGATTGATGGGATTTGAATATATAAGGGATTTGTATGCTTCTAATTCTGATTTTTCAAATGTTTATAATGCATGTGAACAATCTGTGTTTCAAAGGTTTTATATGCATGATGGCTATTTATTTAGAGAAAATAAACTTTGTGTGCCTAATTGTTCAATGCGTGAGTTGCTTGTGCTTGAGGTTCATAATGGTGGTTTGATGGATCATTTTGGTATTGCTAAGACACTTGACATATTACATGAGCATTTTTATTGGCCTAATATGAAGAAAGATGTTGAGAAAATTTGCTCCAGGTGTGTTGCATGTATGCAAGCCAAGTCAAGGATTCAGCCTCGTGGGTTGTATACTCCTTTACTCGTCCCTAGTCAACCCTGGATTGACATTTTTATGGATTTTTTGTTAGGATTGCCCAGGACTAAAAGGGGAAGGGATAACATTTTTGTTGTAGTTGATAGGTTTAGCAAGATGACACATTTCATCGCTTGCCATAAAACTGATGATGCTACACATTTCTGATTTGAAGGATTCAGCCTCATGGTGTTCCTAAAACCATTATTTTTGATAGAGATTCTAAGTTTTTGAGTCATTTTTTGCATGTTTTGTGGTGAAAATTTGGAACAAAGTTGCTATTTTCTACTACTTGTCATCCTCAAATAGATGGTCAAACTAAAGTGGTTAATAAAACTTTAGGATCGTTATTACATGATGTTGTTGGTAAGAATTTGAAAACTTGGGAAGATTGTTTGCCACTAGTAGAATTTGCATATAATAGAAGCATTCAATCATATACAGGTTATTCTCCATTTGAAATTGTGTATGGTTTTAATCCGCTAACCCCTTTGGATTTGTTGCCAATACCTTTGAATGATATTTCTAACTTAGATAGGCAAAAGAAGGCGGATTTGATTAAGTCCATACATGAGAAGGCGAAACAGCACATTGAGTTGAAGAACAAAATTTATGCACAAAGCCAATGAAGGACGTAAAGTTGTGAAATTTGAACCTGGAGATTGGGTATGGATGCATTTTAGGAAAGAGAGATTTCCTAACCAAAGGAAATCCAAGTTGGATCCAAGAGGCGATGGACCTTTTCAAGTGGTTGAGAGGATCAATGACAATGCCTATAAGATTGACTTGTCAGGTGGGTATGGTGTTTCAGCAACTTTTAATGTGACTGACCTTTCTCCTTTTGATAATGTAGGTGGTGATTTGAGGACGAATGCTTTTGAGGAGGGAGGGAATGATGTGAGCCAAGACAGCAGAGATGATCTTACATGCCATGGAGAAGATGGATTGGTGATGCCACCTAGTCCAATCATAAGATCAAGCGCAAACAAGCTCAAGGCAGCCTTGCAAATGTATATTCAAAACTTGGTGACGAGAAACATCAAGGAAGAAGCTTGAAGAGATGGAATCAGTTGGTGATCTAAAGCTTGTGACACTCATTGGGGCATGTGATGGTGAAGACAACTAGCCTAATGAGCTAGATAAGAAGTCCATATTACAAGCTTCAAGTCATGTGCAATATGCTATATGAATGTGGGCTTATGTTATTTCATAGTTAGGCCTAAGACTAAATTTAGTGGGATGTTTTATTTTAATTATTGGCATGTAATTTCATTTAAAGATACATTATCAGCCTTGTTTTAACTTGTCTTAGGTGTGTGGGCCTTATAAAATTAAGCCCATTCGTTTGTTCTTAAGCCATTAGGGTTAGATTGGTCTTTTCTTCACTTTTGCACTTAGGGTTTGATTTGTAGAGGTATAAATATCTCTTTATGCGTGTAAGATAGGTAAATTGGTGATTAAGATCAAAATTTGAGTGTTCTTCAAGTGGGAGGTGTGATCTCCATTGATATACCAAGGATTGTTCACTTATCAGGTTGGTAACTAATTTGTGGTATGAATCCAATTCTTTTTTTTATACTCTTTGTTACCAATTCCTTGCTGTTTTGGGGGTGAAGAGTCTAATCTTGCAATTGGTTGAAACTTAAGATTTGTATCAAATTGATTTAGAGGTTGTCTAGACTTAGATTCTATGTGGTTGCCGCATCAATTTCTGTCGCTGCCAGTTAACATCTATAGAACACAAAAGGATTTGTACCAGTATGTGAGACTTGCAACTGAGTCATAGGGGCAAGTGTTGGTTAAACACCAGGGTTTGTTATAGATATGGGTCTCAAAATCATTGGAAGAGAGATTGTCCTTTGTTGGGTAGTATAGTGCCTATACAAACAGTGGATCGACTTTGGTACCAAGTCGACAGCATAATCAAGTAGGTCAGTTAGGAGCTAGTCATATTGCATTAGTGACGGTTGATAGACCAAGACTGAGCAGGACTTCAACGAGAGCATATGCTATGAGAGCACAAGAGGATCACGATGCCACTGATGTTATCATGTGTAGATTTTCTCTCCATGGATTATATTTATGTGCTTTAATAGATCTTGGATCTAGACACTCATATGTTTGCACGAGAACACTTAGTCAACACAGTATGATAGTTGAGAATTTAGAATATGAGATTGAAGTCACGAACCCTTTAGGTCACGGTGTGATTGTGAATTGGGTGTATAAGGGTTGTCTTTTGGTTGTACACAGAAAGGAGTTTCATGCAGACTTGATTGAGTTACCTTTCCACGAGTTTGATGTCATTTTGGGCATGGATTGACTTTCTCGATATGAGGCAGTAGTTAATTGCAAGTCTAAGAAGTTGATTCTTAAGACCTTAGATTGAGAAGAGATAATAGTGGATGATGATAGATTTCCACGTCCAACCCAAGTCATTTCCATGGTGAAGGCTCATAAAATTATTAGAAAAGGATGTGAGGCTTACTTAGCTCATGTGATTGATATGAAAAGGACCAAATCTTCAGGATTTTATGACAGTGAGGGAATATCCAGATATATTTCTAGATGACTTACCAGGATTACCTCCAGCTATGGAGATAGGGTTCTCCATAGAACTTGCACCAGGTACAACTCTGATATTAGTTACATCATATAGGATAGTGCCTTCCGAGTTAAAGGAGTTAACAACATAGTTGCAAGAATTGCTAGATAAAGGTTTCATCAAATCAAGTGTATCCCCATGGGGTGCACTAGTGTTGTTCGTTAAAATGAAGGATGGGTCAATGAGGTTGTGTATCAATTATAGGTAGTTGAACAAAGCTACTATCAAGAACAAATATCCATTGCCACAGATAGATGATCTGTTTGATCAATTAAAGGGTGCAAGAGTTTTCTCCAAGATAGACCTCAAGTCAAGGTACCATCAGTTAAAGGTTAAATCAACCAATGTTTCCAAAACAATTTTTAGGACTAGATATGGTCACTATGAGTTTTTGGTTATGCTATTTGGGTTGACCAATACCCTAGTAGCTTTTATAGATTTGATGAATAAGATCTTCACGCCATATTTAGATCAGTTCGTTGTGGTTTTTATTGATGATATCTTGGTTTATTCCAATGATAGGGAGGATCATGATCAGGACTTAAGAACAATGCTACATATTCTAGAGTAAGAGTGGATCCCAGTAAGATTGAGGCAATATTGGATTGGAAGCTTCTAAAGAACATGATAGAGATAAGGAGTTTTCTTGGTTTAACGGGTTACTATAGGAGATTTGTTATAGGATTCTCCGTGATAGCTTATCTATTGACCAAATTGTTATAGGATTGGTTTAACCAACACCTTCCCCTTTTAGTCCCAGGCAGTCCCAACATAAAATCCATAGGAAAGGTTTCAATGAATTCCAACCACTTGGCTTGTAACACCACATCTTATACATTTGAGTACAACCTATCCCTATGTCAAATAATCACATATGACATGCTAACAAGACATAAGATCCTGTTAACAGTGATAGTAAATTTTTTTTCATCATATCCTATAATATCATTCAATGACTTTTCAAGTCAACATTGAGGCATTTGGCACAATATAATATATCACATATATTAAAACATAAACTTTGCACATAAGTATTTACGAGTTGCTTTCATTTATACATTTTTAAAACTAATCCAGAGTGACAATACATATTCAAACATATAAGTCCAAAATACAGATGACATGTTTTCATGCTTGTGTGGAATGCAAGGAGAGAGAATGATGAGGCTCGGCCAGTGACCTGTGCTTCATATCTTTTATACGCTACTCAAAATGAGCTATCACTTTTCTTTACCTGAAAAATGATGCAAATTGATGAGTTGCGGCTCGGTGAAAATAATTATCAAATGAGCTCTAAAGTACAAAAAACTCATAGAAATAAATCACAAATCCAATGCATACCATGTATTCCATTCCATTCATCAATATCATATAAGTATCAATAAAGTTGAAACATATAATCATTACTCTTTACGTATGCAAATGCTTTGCTTATTTTATTTTGTTGTGACCAAGTTAAACAAATATTGCCCCTGGGTATCCATGTGAATATTTTCCATGTGAACATTTGCATTTGCTAGCTAGCTAGCTTGATTATTGTTTCATTTGCACATTTGTTGGGTCATAGGCCTCTTCTTTTGCTTTACAATATCGATTAACTAGTCACAGCGCCTTTTAAGTCCATATGCATATGCATTTGTAACTTAACATTCATCAACCATTGCATCTTTATCATATATACCAAACATATATCACATATATACCTCATATGTCATGCATATACTTTGCATGTACTATACATATACCATGTACATATATTACATATGTCAAACATATACCTCAAACATATTACAAGTATACCACTTATTTATACCGCAAACATCACAAATTATCCATCATCATATTATCAAGGAAAAATCATGACAACATATGAATCACATAACAAGAAACATTCATATGTACTAAAGAATTCAATTGATAATTGAATCACCTTTATCCTTTGATTCTGATCCCTAACTTATTGTCTATCCACTCTTTGTGGGTCTCCAATATGTTGTGAGTCTAATATGAAAATATAATTGATTAACTCATAATTAGGGAGACTTAACGTGACTTAAACAAATTAATATGCATTGTTCATATCAATAGCTAAGATTTTTCTTATGAGACAGTGTGACCTTATGGGACTGTTTAGCATATAAATTTTTCTATACTTGACCAATTAATCTGATTCTTGTTCCTAAATAAAATTAATATATAAATATATAACATGCCCAAATTTTAGAGAAATTGGAGTATTGTATGATTTTTGGTGGAATTTCTAACTGTGTTATGTTTTCTGCCCTTAGGCAGTTTGAGGGTACCAACTTTGGTTTATCATAACTTATAATATATAAGTCATATTTCACTGAAACTTTACATAAACTTATATGGGTTCAAATGGAACATTTTTTTTGTTTACAAATTTTATGAAATAGGTCTATAAGGTCTTTAAATTATAAGAAACATTTTGCTGGTCCAGAGCAGAGTCAGCTTTCTGACCAGTATGAATTACAAAGTCCATAAATTAGTCTATACATAATATATTAAGCTGAAATTAGTACCCAAATTTATATAAGACATATAACTATAACTTTCATGTTTTGATAATTTACAGAATCGATCTATAAGGAGCTCAAATTATCCAAATAAGTTGCTAAATCTGCCCAGGGCACTAAGTAGACAGTTCAAACCATGGAACAGTCATGGTTTTATTCACCATAACTCAAAATTTACAAAACATATAAATCTGATATTTGGTATACAGATACATAACACATATATCTACAACTTTTATGTTTTGAGATACTTCAAATAATGGCTTTATCATATTCAAAACTATCAAACACAATGGCTAACTCACTTAGGGTTCATAACCAGACCTGTTTCAGTATAGAGAGGATATCTCATTCTATACATTAAAAATTGAAAAAATATTTACATATTCATAAATCTAAGACATAAGGGAACAAATTTTGTGTTTTAATCTTTTCCAGAATCAATTTCTATTGATATCAAAATCGGGGTGCAAGTCAGTGCCTATTAGTGAACCTTAGCAACTCAAATTAACCTTATAGCAATAAGAACTGATTACTTACCAAGAAAGAACTTGCAAGGAGTTAATTTGCTGCAAAAACTAAGTGAAACAAGGAAGAATTGAAGGGGTTGGAATGAGGGAAGATGAAGGAGAAAACAGGACTGAAGTGAGGAGGTAGAAATGGGAGGAAGAAGATAAAGCCAACTTTTTCTTTTTGTCATTTTTATCTTTTATCTTTTCTCTTCTCTTTTCTCTTCTCTTCTCTTTTATTTTGTTTCATTTTCATTTTCATTTTATTTTATCTATATTATTAGTATTATTATTATTTGCATATATATATATATATATATATATATATATATAATTCCACGAATCCACACAATAATACAACTTAATCTTTTGGCCCAATTTAACTAAATTAACAATGTAAAATGTTTACTAATCTTAATCTAGTCATTTTGCTTATTTTAATTTAGTCACCTTATTTAATTTGTTTCTAATAATTATAAGTACACATGCGTGACTTGATACAATTGTCAAATACTAGGACACGTAGCTAGTGCGTGTCATAAACTTGTGCCTACAAAAACACATATGAAATGCGCGTGTTCAATTGAATTATATGCAAGATGCATATGTTCAAATGAAATGCATGTGGATATGCATGTGGGGAAGGTCGAGGATGTTACATGGCATGTCATTTATTCAACTTACCTTGACCCTTGAGATGTTTTAAAAACTTCATTGGGAGTCATAGGAGCCAAAATGATACGTTGATCTCCCATCATGAATGAGTATCTATTTCTATACCCATCATGTGTCCCCTTTCTGTTATATTGCCATGGCCTACCAAGCAACATATGACCTGCATGCATAGGTACTACATCACAAAGTACACGATTAGAATATCTCCCAATGGAGAATGAAATTAAAACTTGTTTATTTACCCTTATATCTCCACAATCATTAAGCCATTGTAGTCTATATGGCCTAGGATGTTTCAAAAAATCCTGCCCCAACTTATCAACTAAAGTAGTACTTGCAACATTAGTACAACTTCCTCCATCAATTATAAGACTACAAATTTTGCCATTTATCAAGCATTTAGAATGGAAGATATTTTTCCCTTTGTTCAACCCTATCTTATATCAATTGTGCATTAATTACATGCCTAACCACCAAATTTAAATCCCCACCAATAGCATGCTTAGCCTCATCATCATCACTACAATCTTCAACTGAAGGCATTGAATCAGATTCTTTATCACTTTCGAATTCAATCACACCATTATCTTTCAATATCATAACCTTTTAATTTGGGCATTGAGATGCAATATGTCCATCGCCAAGACACTTAAAGCATTTTATGTTTCTATGCTTTTCAGTATTGGAAGAAGAAGTAGCATTAGCTCTAGGGTTACCTTTTTGCTCTACTTTACCCTTTCCTTCTCTTACCTTGTCTTTGGCTTTGTCTTCCCTTTTAGGCCACTTTGAGCTCCAATTAGATGTGGAACCCAAATAGGTTGCATTGCTTGCTTTAGTTTGTTAGCCCTTGATCTTGTGATCGCACCACTTGGCATGACTAGTGCATCATTCTCCTTTTGTGAAGATTGACTTATATGTCCTTGATCTACATCATTCCCCCCCTCCTCAAAAGGATTCGTCCTCGAATCTACTCTTCCTACATTGTCAAAAGGAGTAAGGTCAGAAACATTGAATGATGCAGAAACACCATACTCACCAGGAAGTTCTATCTTGTAAGCATTATCATTGATCCTTTCAAGTATGCGAAATGGGCCATCTCCTCTAGGATCAAGTTTATTCTTCCTTTGGTGAGGAAATCTCTCTTTTCTCATATGCACCCATACCCAATCGCCTGGTTCAAACACCATTTTTCTATGCCCCTTGTTAGCTTGTCGTGCATATGACTCATTCTTCTTCTCCAAGTGTTGTTTTGCTTTCTCATGCATAGCTTTCACAAAATCTGCCTTTTTCTTACCATCTAAATTAGTTAACTCATTAAAAGGCAAAGATGTTAGATCCAATGGAGTTAATGGATTAAAACCATACACAAGTTCAAAAGGTGAAAAACCAGTAGAAGAATGTATGCATCTATTATAAGCAAACTCAACCAATGGCAAACAATCTTCCCATGATTTTAAATTTCTACCCACAACAGCACGCAATAGAGCACCTAAAGTCCTATTGACCACTTCGGTTTGTCCATCAGTTTGTGGATGACAAGTAGTAGAAAATAGCAATTTAGTACCAAGTTTACCCCACAAAACACGCCAAAAATGACTAAGGAATTTAGTGTCTCTATCAGAAACAATAGATTTAGGAATACCATACAAACGCACTACCTCTTTAAAGAACAAGTCAGCTATATTTGTTGCATCATTCGTTTTAGCACATGCAATAAAATGAGCCATTTTACTGAATCTATCAACTACAACAAATATGCTATCTTTACCTCTCATAGTCCTAGGCAATCCCAATACAAAATCCATTGAAATATCAATCCAAGGTGCAATAGGAATAGGTAAAGGTGTATACAATCCATGAGGCATAACTTTAGATTTAGCTTGTTTACATGCAACACACTTAGCACAAATTCTTTCAACATTCTTACGCATATGTGGCCAATAAAAGTGTTCATGCAATATATCCAAAGTTTTATTAACACCAAAATGCCCCATTAAACCCCCACTATGAGCTTCACGCACAAGTAGCTCCCTTAATGAACATATAGGCACACAAAGTTTACCATCTCTAAACAAATATTCGTCATGCCTATAAAATTTCTGAAAAGCAGCTTGTTCACATGCATCATACACATTAGCAAAATCAAGATCAGTGGCATAAAGTTCCTTAATTTGTTCAAATCCCAACAATTTAGAACTTAAAGTAGAAATTAAAGTATATCTTCTTGAAAGTGCATCAACCACCACATTATCTTTACCTTGCTTGTATTTTATCACATATGGAAATGTCTCAATAAATTCCACCCACTTACCATGCCGCCTATTGAGTTTCATTTGTCCCTTCAAATGCTTTAAGGAGTCATGATCAGTATGTATGACAAACTCTTTAGGAAGAAGATAATGTTGCCACATGTCCAAGGCTCTCACTAAAGAATATAATTCCCTATCATAGGTGGAATAATTCAATTGAGCTCCATGCAACTTCTCACTAAAGTATGCTATTGGTCGCCCCTCCTGCATTAAAACAGCTCCTATGCCAACTCCTGAGGCATCACATTCAAGCTCAAAAGTTTTGTTAAAATCAGGCAAGGACAAAATAGGTGCACTACATAGTTTATCCTTAAGCAAATTAAATGCCTTTTCCTGTGATTCAGTCCATTTAAATTTAACATCCTTTTTAACTAACTCATTTAAAGGTGCTGCAATGGAACTAAAATCTTTAACAAAACTTCTATAAAAACTAGCCAATCCATGAAAACTCCTAACCTCACTAACATTAGTAGGCGTTGGCCAATCTCTAATAGCTTTCACTTTTTCATCATCTACCTCAATTCCTTTAGCACTAACAACAAATCCAAGAAATACAAGTTTTTCACTAGCAAACGTGCACTTCTTTAAGTTGGCATACAATTTCTCCTTTCTCAATACTTCTAATACAGCCCTAACGTGCATAATATGATCATCAAAACATTTGCTGTATATAAGTATATCATCAAAATAAACCACAACAAACTTACCAATAAGTTGTCTCAAAACATGATTCATAAGTCTCATGAAAGTACTAGGTGCATTAGTTAAACCAAAAGGCATTACCAACCACTCATATAAACCTTGTTTAGTTTTAAACGCGGTTTTCCATTCATCTCCTACTTTCATCCTAACTTGAAAATAACCACTTTTAAGATCAATTTTGGAAAAGTAACATGCCCCACATAATTCATCAAGCATATCATCAAGTCTAGGAATAGGATGTCTATACTTTACTGTTATTTTATTAATGGCACGACAATCCACACACATCCTCCAAGATCCATCCTTTTTAGGTACTAACAACACAGGAACGGCACATGGACTCAAGCTTTCCTTCACGTGCCCCTTCTCTAAAAGCTCTTCAACTTGTCTTTGTATCTCCTTTGTCTCCTCGGGATTGGTTCTATAGGGTGGTCTATTTGGTATGGCAGCCCCGGGAACAAAGTCAATTTGATGTTCAATACCTCTTAATGGAGGGAGGCCTTTAGGAATCTCTTCGGGGAAGACATCCTCAAATTCCTGCAACAAAGACACAAAAACACTAGGCAAACAAGGGTCAATGTCAGTCAAAATTAAAAGATTCTCCTTGTACCTAAGTACAATAAGACTCCTTTGTGCATGAAAAGCACCTCTCAAGTCTTTCTCCCTTGCATACAAGCTTACTTTCTTTTCTCTCTTCACAATCTCGCCCTTACTTTTCTCTCTTGCTCCATCACTCACCATTGGGCCTTTATTTGTATTTCTTTCATTTTTATCATTCAATGCCTCTTTTCTCTCAATTCTTTTACTTGAACTTGCCTCACTACCTGAATTCCCCATAATGGATTTTTGGATTTTCATTTGGTCTTCATATACTTCCAATGGAGATAAAGGTGCAAGAATGTAATTTTGGTTATTCAAGCTAAAAGAATACCGATTCCTATACCCATCATGCATAACACGTCTATCATATTGCCAAGGCCTTCCAAGTAAAACATGACTAGCATGCATAGGTATAACATCACATAACACCTCATCCTTATATCTACCAATAGAGAATGCAAGCATCACTTGTTTATTCACCCTTATTTCACCACATTCATGCAACCATTGCAACTTATATGGATTAGGATGCCTAATACAATTCAAACCCAACTTTTCAACAAGTGTTGCACTAGCCACATTAGTACAACTACCTCCATCAATAATCAAACTACATGCCTTTCCATTGACTATGCAACGTGTATGAAAAATATTTTCTCTTTGATCACTAGTTTCATCTTTAATATGCATATTCAAGGCTCTCCTAACAACCAAAGATTCAACATGCACATCATTACCATATTGCACATCATCATCATCACAATCACTAGCATCCACTAAGGAAGGCATACCATCACTATCACTACTTTCTTCACTTTCACTATCAATTACACCATTATCTTTTAATAACATAGTTTTCTTATTAGGACATTGAGATGCAATATGCCCTACTCCCAAACATCTAAAACATTTAATTTTACTATGTTTATCATTAGCATTAGGTGTTTTTGATTTTTCATCATCTCTTACCCATTTTTCTTTCCTTACCTCTTTCGGGTCAGTCACCTTTTCTTTACCCTTTTCTTCCCTTTTAGGCCATTTTGAACTCCATTTGGATGTGGAATTCGTGTAACTCCTTGCTGCCCCCTTGCTTTTTAGTTGCTTTTCAATTTTTATGGCCATATTGACCATGTCTTCAAAGTCCACATAGTGTTGTAATTCAACAACATTAGCAATATCTTTGTTCAAACCCCCTAGGAAACGTGCCATGGTGACTTCTGGATCCTCCTCCACATTGGCTCTCATCATTGCCATCTCCATCTCCTTATGGTAATCTTCAACGGTCATGGATCCTTGTGTAAGGCGTTGCAATTTTTGGTGCAACTCCCTATAGTAATAGGCTGGCACAAATCGTTTTCTCATCACCCTCTTCATCTCCTCCCACCTTCTAATGGGTCTTTCTCCATTCTTTCTTCTAGTCATCATGATCTGATCCCACCAAACAAGAGCATAATCAGTGAATTCAATAACAGCAAGTTTTATTTTTTTCTCTTCACTATAGTTGTGGCATTCAAAAATGAGCTCCACTTTTCTCTCCCATTCTAGGTATGCTTCAGCATCATTCCTCCCTTTAAAAGATGGAATTTTCATTTTGATGGAATTGATGTTGCTATCACGCTTATATCCTCCTCTCCTCCTTGTTGAATGTGTTTCATCTTCATCACCATAGGAATCAAAGTCCTCATATTCCTCTTGAGGCCGAAACCTCCCTATTCCAGAATTGTGAATGTTCCATTTCCCATGAGTCTGTGACTCTTCTTTTGTTTTTCTGGAATTTGAAGTGCTTTGATATCTCACCTCTTCAATTTTTCTATCTTGTCTCTCCATCTTCTTATTAAAAGATTCAATCATGGAAAATAGCCTTTGGAATTCAGATTGAACAGCCTCTAATGGTATGAGTTTGGGCTGGTCCTCTCGTTCACTACTTCCCCTTGCGTTTTCCTTAGACATGGTTTAGTAATTCAAGAAAGTAATAATGAAGTAAAAGGACCTCACAATCACTCCCTCACGTGTTTCTCTCAAAACCGACTATATACCACTCGTGTTTCACACAAATAATGGCTTTTACCCTCTTTTAAGCTCACCACTCTTGCCTTTTACCACTCAAATTTTGAATCTCAAAATTACAAGTAAGAACCAGAAACAAAATCAAACAATATGGAAGTGATCTATGCTAAGAATTAACAATGAATCCTAACAAGAATGAATGGAACAAAGTCTAGAAGCAAACTGATGTGAAAGAAATTAATTATATCTAAAGCTATACACGAATGCAAATAGGTGTACGCTACTGATTTTTGTTCAAATTAAATCTAAGAATGCAAATTAGACTTAACTAATGTAATTAGATGCAAAAAGGACAGAATTAAAAGAATGAAAACTTAAGAGCACAAAAATTAGACAGTATGGAATAAAAATCAGAACCGGTTTCCTCCTAGTGAGTAGCCAATTTAACCCTTATTCAACCTTAATTTATCACCAATCAGTAAGAACTCAAGGTATATTTAATAGATAAGTTCAATTTCTCAAGATCAAATCAATGCTCAACATGATCACTAAGGTACCTGAATTCAAAAGTTGTACTTTTCAACCTCAAAACCAATTATTTAAGTTGGATTGCAGTAGTTTATGATGATACCAAATAATTCCAGCAATCAATAATCACAAGATTTCATCATGAAGCTCAAAATAGCACAATTTCACAATTTTGGTGCTAAATTCGAAATTCTGATTTTTTTTTTCTTTTCGTTTTTTTTTTTTTTTTTTCGTTTTAGCAAATAACACTAAACTAATGCTTAATAAACCTCAAACATATCAAAGAATTGAGAAGAAACCCAAACTTGCAATTTTACTCTTTATGGCTGAAATTTTTCCTAAGGTACCTCTAATGGCAGAATTTAAATCTAGCTAAGTTAACAACTAGAAAGCAATTTTAAAGGATAGATAATGATTACCTAACCAAAAGCTCTGATACCAAACTGATGCGGAACCCCAAAGACCGTGCCTTGAAACCCCTCAACAAGACAAGGTAAACAAACCTTAAGCTATGGTGATCATAGATTGAATCTGACCCAAAGCTAACCAATGTAGCAAAGAACCAAGATTGTAAGATTTAATAAGAATAGCCACGCCACAAGCAATATCACTTGATAAGTAACTAATTCCTAAAGGTAACAAAAGATGCAAATCTGCCTCACTTTAAAGAAAAACACTCAAATTCGTTTTTATTCATTGATGTCTTGTAAAAGAAGCCTAGATGAGTATTTATAGCCCTAAGTCTTTGAATCCTTTATGGTAAAGGATAACTAAATCCTATTCTAACTCAACTCCTAAATGTACAGCCATATTCTAACTCAAATTCTAAAAAGTAGAGTCCTACTTGGATTAGGACACTAATTAAATCCTTCAAAAATAAGACAAGTGGTGGGTTGGGCTTTATTTCTTTGGCCCACATGTCTATCACTAATTAAAGCCTAAGGTAATTTAAATTAGGCAGCCCACATACATAATTAAGTCCAATTACAAGTTAAGCCCAAATCCCATAAATAGGCACATGCATGCCACATGATCTTGAGCACATGGTTGGCACATGATGTCTTCCACATGGATGGCACATGTCTTGCACATGTTTGGCACATGACTCCTAGCACATGATTTGCACATGACTTGTAATCTTTAATTTTATGGACTTTGCCTCGTTTAGCCCATTGGACTAGTCCATGCAAGATGGTTCTTCACTCACCCCAAGATAAGTAATGGGCCTTGGGTCTTCAATCAACTCCATCTCCTTTGTCATGCATGCATCTTTTGTGATCTCCTTGGTGACCAAGCTTTGAACATAGCCTTGCATTGCTTGCCTTAGTTTGTTAGCCCTTGATCTTGTGATCGCACCACTTGGCATGACTAGTGCATCATTCTCCTTTTGTGAAGATTGACTTATATGTCCTTGATCTACATCATGGTTCCCTTTTGGTTTAGTTGCTTCTTCACCTTCATAGCCATATTCACCATCTCCTCTAACTTTACATAGTGGTGCAACTCAATAACATTTGCAATTTCCTTATTTAGACCACCCAGGAATCATACCATGGTAGCCTCCCTATCTTCATCAATATTAGCCCTCATCATAGCTATCTCCATTTCTTTATGAATGTCCTCAACACTATTATTCCCTTGTTTCAAACTTTGGAGCCTTTGATGTAGTTCCCTATAACTAGGCACAAACCTCTTTCTTATGACTGCCTTCATCCCCACCCACGTGTTTATAGGCCTGTCCCCATTCCTATGCCTATTGAGGATGATTTAGTCCCACCATACCAAGGCATAGTCAGTGAATTCCACGACTGCCAACTTTACCTTTTTCTCCTCAGAATAGTTATGACATTCAAACACCAATTCCACTTTTTTCTCCCACTCAAAGTAAGCAACAGCATCATTCCTACCTTGAAAAGTTGGGATTTTCATTTAATGCTTCCCAAATTTCTATCTATCCGATTCTTGACGTTCCCAAATCTATCTACCTCTACCCTACCTCTATGTTCTCTCCTATTCCTTCCTCTATCATTTCTGCCCCCTCTACCTCCAAACCAATTTCTATCCCTATCATCATCAAACTCATCAAAATCTTCTTCATAATTAGAATGAGGTGGAGTTGCTAACATTTCCCTTGTCCCTCCAATTCGACTTTAGATTATGTAGAGCTTGATCATGACCTTCTAACCTCCTATCATACTTGTCAAATCGATCACTCATATCTCGGAGCAGAATCTTAAGCCTACCAAATTGTTGTTGCATAGCCTGAAGAAAGTTTTATTTCCTTCATCACTACTTCTTTCTTGATTGCTTGACTTGGACATGATGTAAATAAATGGCCTCACACACTTCCACACATGTTTCACTCAATAGGTGTATGTTCACTCGTGTTTCACTCAATTAAGGCTTTTACCCTCTTTTGAGCTAACCACTTTTGCCTTTTATCACTCTTGTGCTGATGCAGCAACCACCTAGAATCTAAGTCTAGACAACCTCCAAATCAATTTGATACAAATCTTAAGTTTTAAACAATTGCAAGATTAGACTCTTCACCCCCAAAACAGCAAGGAATTGGTAACAAAGAGTATGAAGAGAGAATTGGATTCACGCCACAAATTAATTACCAACCTGATAAGTGA
Organism: Triadica sebifera; assembly: GCA_023653625.1. Lineage (NCBI taxonomy): Eukaryota > Viridiplantae > Streptophyta > Magnoliopsida > Malpighiales > Euphorbiaceae > Triadica > Triadica sebifera. The sequence continues at coordinate 9,448,898 of CM042903.1, read as the reverse complement.
AAACAATCCTTGGTATATCAATGGAGATCATGATGCGGAACCCCAAAGACCGTGCCTTCAAACCCCTCAACAAGACAAGGTAAACAAACCTTAAGCTATGGTGATCATAGATTGAATCTGACCCAAAGCTAACCAATGTAGCAAAGAACCAAGATTATAAGATTTAATAAGAATAGCCACGCCACAAGCAATATCACTTGATAAGTAACTAATTCCTAAAGGTAACAAAGAGATGCAAATCTGCCTCACTTTAAAGAAAAACACTCAAATTCGTTTTTATTCATTGATTCATTGATGTCTTGTAAAAGAAGCCTAGATGAGTATTTATAGCCCTAAGTTTTTGAATCCTTTATGGTAAAGGATAACTAAATCCTATTCTAACTCAACTCCTAAATGTACAGCCATATTCTAACTCAAATTCTAAAAAGTAGAGTCCTACTTGGATTAGGACACTAATTAAATCCTTCTAAAATAAGACAAGTGGTGGGTTGAGATTTATTTCTTTGGCCCACATGTCTATCACTAATTAAAGCCAAAGGTAATTTAAATTAGGCAGCCCACATACATAATTAAGCCCAATTACAAGTTAAGCCCAAATCCCATAAATAGGCACATGCATGGCACATGATCTTGAGCACATGGTTGGCACATGATGTCTTCCACATGGATGGCACATGTCTTGCACATGTTTGGCACATGACTCCTAGCACATGATTTGCACATGACTTGTAATCTTTAATTTTATGGACTTTGCCTTGTTTAGCCCATTTGAATTGAATCTTCATGAAAGACTCCCTTGATCTTCACTTTAGGCTTCCCTTTGTGTATTATTGGCCCATAAGCTTGATTGTGAATTTTAGGCCCAATATAGCAACAAATGCTCCAATGCTGCCTTCTATGACTTGGAATACGCCCTACATTAATTTGGATCATTTGAATGGGATTTTGAACTCCTTTTCGGTCTATTTCAATGATATAAGATTGCTCCTCTCCATTGACAAAATATTGACGTTCATATCCTTCAATTATGGTTCCCGTGCATACATCAGATCACACCTCCCACTTGAAGAACACTCAAGAGCACTGAAATTTTGATCTTAAATCACCAATCTGATTGTCTTACACGCATAAGGAGGTATTTATACCTCTACAAACCAAACCCTAGCTGCAAACATGAAGAAAAGACCAATCTGACCCTAATGACTTAAGGACAAACTAATGGGCTTAATTTTATAAGGCCTACACACTTAAGACAAGTTCAAATAAGGCTGATCATGTGACTTTAAATGAAATTACATTCCAATAATTAAAATAAAACAGCCCACTAAAATTAATCTTAGGCCCAACCATGACATAACATAAGTCCACCTTAACATAGCATATTGCACATGAGTTGAACCTTGTAATATAGACTTCTTCTCTAGCCCATTAGGCTAGTTGTCTTCCCCATCACATGCCCCAATAAGTGTCACAAGCTTTGGATCGCAAACTGATTCCATCTCTTCAAGCCTGACCCAAACCTCTTCCTTGATATCTCTTGTCACTAAGCTCTGAATATACATTTGCAAGGCTGCCTTGAGCTTGTTTCTACTTGATCTTATGATTGGACCACGTGGCATCACTAATCCATCTCCTCCATGGCATGTAAGATCATTTTTGTTGTCTTGGTTTGCATCATGTGCCCTCACTATGATATATTTCCAGATCAACTTCAACCAACCAGATCAATAATAATGAGCAACAATATCCAATAGAAAATTATAAAACAAACAATTCCTAAGAATGAAAGGAAATATCACAAAACCAGAAGCAAAATTAATGAAATGAAAGCAATGAATGATAAATATATGATATATGCACACACGGATAAAGAATGAGGTGTGTGGATATAATATGTATTATTTGAGTAATATAGAATGAAAAATTACTCAACTAATGTAATGGAAACAAGTTGGACAACGATCAAGAATAGAAAACAAAGAATGCAACAAATTGACAAAACTAGGAAAAATTAAGCGTATATGTGCTTCTGCCCTAATGGAATCTGAACCATAACTAAAAAACTCACTAAACCATTCCCAACTTACTGCCAAATAAGCTAATTGGATGCCTATTAGCAACTATTATCCACCAATTGCACAATTTCGAGCAATAAGCAATGAAATTTCAACTTATACCTCAATATGAAATCAATCAATTTCAATTATGAACTCCACTCAAAATTGCTCAAATTATCAATTTTAATCAGAATAAAGCAAATATATTCAAAGGCAATTCATTTTATATATGTGTGCAATCAATTGAATCAAAACAGTCCCACTTTTGGCAATCAATGGCAATATGCATGATTCTTTTTTTATTTTATTTTTATAATTTGATCTACTAAAAGGTAAATTCAGCCACAAATGGATAAAATTTTTATTAAAATTTCTATACTATAACTTGAACAAATATCTCTAAAACAGCAAAATAAAGATAGGTACCAGTGATTTGGAACCAAAGCTCTGATGCCAAATGATGCAGCAACCACCTAAAATCTAAGTCTAGACAACATTCAAATCAATTTGATACAAATCTAAAGTTTCAACTAATTGCAAGATTAGACTCTTCACCTCCAAAACAGCAAGGAACTCGTAACAAAGAGTATGAAGAAAGAATTGGATTCATGCCACCAATTAGTTACCAACCTGATAAGTGAAAACAATCCTTGGTATATCAATGAAGATCACACCTCCCATTTGTAGAACACTCAGGAACACTCAAATTTTGATCTTAACCACCAATCTGCTTATCTTACACACATAAGGAGATATTTATACCTCTACAAATCAAACCCTAAGTGTAAAAGTGAAGAAAAGACCAATCTGACCCTAATGCTTAAGGACAAATGAATGAACTTAATTTTATAAGGCCCACACACTTAAGAAAAGTTAAAACAAGGTTGATCGTGTGTCTTTAAATAAAATTACATGCCAATAATTAAAATAAAACATCCTACTAAATTTAGTCTTAGGCCCAACTATAAAATAACATAAGTCCACCTTAACATAGCATATTGCACATGACTTGAAGCTTGTAATATGGACTTCTTATCTAGCCCATTAGGCTAGTTGTCTTCACCATCACATGCCCCAATGAGTGTCACAAGCTTTGGGTCACCAACTGATTCCATCTCTTCAAGCTTGATCCAAGCTTCCTCCATGATGTTTCTTGTCACCAAGCTTTGAATATACATTTGCAAGGCTGCCTTGAGCTTGTTTGTGCTTGATCTTCTGATTGGACTAGGTGGCATCACCAATACATCTCCTCCATGGCATGTAAGATCATCTCTGTTGTCTTGGCTCGCATTAGATTATCAGTTGAGTAGACTAGTAGAATTGTATATGAACAAAGTGGTAAGACTTCATTGAGTTCCAATTTCGGTTATATCGTATAGAGATCCAAGGTTCACATCATAGTTTTTGGAAAGTCTACATCGAGCTTTAGGTACAGAGCTCAGCTGATGTAGATCAAGGACATATAAGTCAATCTTCACAGAAGGAGAATGATGCACTAGTCATGCTAAGTGGTGCGATCACAAGATCAAGGGCTAACAAACTAAGGCAAGCAAAGCAAGGCTATGTTCAAAGCTTGGTCACTAAGGAGATCACAAAAGATGCATGCATGACAAAGGAGATGGAGTTGATTGAAGAGCCAGGGCCCATTACTTATCTTGGGGTGTGTGAAGAACCATCTTGCATGGACTAGTCCAATGGGCTAAACAAGGCAAAGTCCATAAAATTAAAGATTACAAGTCATGTGCAAACCATGTGTTAGGAGTCATGTGCCGAACATGTGCAAGACATGTGCCATCCATGTACAAGACAACATGTGCCAACCATGTGCTCAAGATGATGTACCATGCATGTGCCTATTTATGGGATTTGGGCTTGACTTGTAATTGGGCTTAATTATTAAGTATGTGGGCTGCCTAATTTAAATTACCTTAGGCTTTAATTAGTGATAGACATGTGGGCCAAAGAAATAAAGCCCAATCCACCACTTATATTATTTTAGAAGGATTTAATTAGTATCCTAATTCAAGTAGGACTCTACTTGTTAGAATTTGAGTTAGAATAGGACTTAGTTATCCTTTACCATAAAGGATTCAAAGACTTAGGGCTATAAATACTCATCTAGGCTTCTTTTACAAGATATCAATGAATAAAAAGGAATTTGAGTGTTTTTCTTTAAAGTGAGGCAGATTTGCATCTCTTTATTACCTTTAGGAATTAGTTGCTTATCAAGTGATATTGCTTGTGGCATGACTATTCATAATAATACTTATAATCTTGGGTCTTTGCTACATTGGTTAGCTTTGGGTCGGATTCAATTTATGATTACCATAGCTTAAGGTTTGTTTACCTTGTCTTGTTGAGGGGTTTCAAGGCACAGTCTTTGGGGTTCCGCATCATTAGCTTTAGTACAACTTTTCATCCACAGATGGACAGTTAGTTAGAAAGGGTGATTTAGATTCTAGAAGACATGATGAGGAGTTGAGTCATAAAATTTGAGGGTAGTTAGGAAAGATACCTATCATTAATGGAATTTTTCTACAACAATAGTTATCAGTCAAGCATTCAGATGACTTCCTATGAGGCACTTTATGATAGGAGGTGTGGAACACCAATATGTTGGACTGAGCTTAGCAAGAGGAAGCTAGTGGGACCAGAGCTAGTGCAAGAAACAGAAGAGAAAATATTTTAAAGGAAGCTTCAAACAAGTAAAGGTCATCAGTAGGTTTAAAGAGGAGAGATGTCGAGTACAACATGGGAGACAAAGTATTTCTTAAAATCTCTCCATGGAAGAAAGTTCTTAGGTTGGAAAGAAGGGCAAGTTGAGTCCTAATGATGTAGATCAAGGACATATAAGTCAATCTTCACAGAAGGAGAATGATGCACTCGTCATGCCAAGTGATGCGATCACAAGATCAAGGGCTAACAAACTAAGGCAATCAATGCAAGGCTATGTTCAAAGCTTGGTCACTAAGGAGATCACAAAAGATGCATGCATGACAAAAGGAGATGGAGTTGATTGAAGACCCAAGGTCCATTACTTATCTTGGGGTATGTGAAGAACCATCTTGCATGGACTAGTCCAATAGGCTAAACAAGGCAAAGTCCATAAAATTAAAGATTACAAGTCATGTGCTCAAGATCATGTGCCACGCATGTGCCTACTTATGGGATTTGAGCTTAACTTGTAATTGGGCTTAATTATGTATGTGGGCTGCCTAATTTAAATTATCTTAGGCTTTAATTAGCGATAGACATGTGGGCCAAAGAAATAAAGCCCAACCCACCACTTATCTTATTTTAGAAGGATTTAATTAGTATCCTAATTCAAGTAAGACTCTACCTTTTTAGAATATGAGTTAGATTATGACTGTACTTTTAGGAGTTGAGTTAGAATAGGATTTAGTTATCCTTTACCATAAATGATTCAAAGAATTAGGGCTATAAATACTCATCTAAGCTTCTTTTACAAGACATCAATGAATGAATAAAAAGGAATTTGAGTGTTTTTCTTTAAAGTGAGGCAGATTTGCATCTCTTTATTACCATTAGAAATTAGTTACTTATCAAGTAATATTGCTTGTGGCGGCGTGGCTATTTTTAATAATACTTATAATCTTGGTTCTTTGCTACATTGGTTAGCTTTGGGTCGAATTCAATTTATGATCACCATAAATTAAGGTTTATTTACCTTGTCTTGTTGAAGGGTTTTACGGCAGGTCTTTGGGGTTTCGCATCACCTAAGTTCATTGGACCTTATGAAATTCTAGAAAGGATTGGGGCAGTTGCTTACAGACTAGCATTACCACCAAAATAAAATAGGATACATAATGTGTTTTATATATCTATGCTGAGGAGGTACAGATCAGATCCTTCTCATGTCATTCCAGTCAGAAGTATTGAAGTTCAATCAGACTTATCCTATGAAGAACTAATTGAGATTTTGGTTCGAGAAATCAAATAGTTGAGAAACAAAAAAATAACACTAGTCAAAGTGTTATGGAAGAATCATGTTACTGAAGAGGTGACATGGGAGAGTGAGGATGTTATGAGACTTCACTATCCTCAGTAGTTTCAACCTGATATAATAGGTAAATTTTGGGATGAAATTTATTTAAGGGAGAGAGAAATATAACACCCATAAAATAGGACCTATAAGTCATATATGTGTTTAGATTGAGAAAAGATATGGTTTTAGGTGTGTTAAAGTTTAAGTTAAAATTTTAAAAAGGAAAGCTATCACACCTGTGAATATTTGTTCACACTCGTGAAAGGTCATGTTGTGGTTCAAACGACCGAGTTTTGGATATGGCGGGAGTGTTTGAGAAGAGAGAACTTTTCATGCCTATGAATGGTTTAGTAATGGCCATGAAAGGTGTTTCACATCTGTAAAATGTAGGTCGATTGTTCATGACCATCTGCACTTTTATCTTTCATTTGCACTAAATCTTGCTTTAAAACCATTTCCACTACCCCCTTATCACTTATGACACACTCCATGACATCTTAGTCATCTTCCCCAGCCTTGAAAACCCAAAATACCATTGTTAAGTTTGGAAGCTTGAGAAACATGGAGGTTTGAGAGAGTTATTGCATATGTTAAGGTTGAACTTGGGTTTCTAAATTGGTTTGAGCTCATTTTATGTTACAAGGTTCTTATAGGAACATTTTTGTGATGCTAAGATTTGCTAGAGAACAAGGAACCACATCACAACGGGATAGGCAAGCTTGAAAAGCTTGGAGTATTAGTAACTCCATTTTGGTAAAAGGTGTACACATATAGGCATGCTAATTTGATTTTTCATGCATATTATTGTATGTTGCGTGTTTTAAAAATGTGAATGAGTGGGAAAAAGACATGTTATGGTTAACAAATAATATATATGTATGAATTATGTGTTAAAATGAAACATGTGTTATGTGATGACTTGATATGACCTAATAATGGATTTGATGAGTTAAATATGGTTTAAACGTGTTGTAAACATAGTATGAATAAGTGATTAACATTGGTTAATCTTAGAAATTTTGCATGAAATACATGTTGTGAGCCTAATATGAAAATATAATTGATTAACTCGTGATTGGGGAGACTTAATATGATTTAAACAAATTAATATGCATTATTCATATCAATAGTTAAGATTTTTTTCTATGAGACAGTGTGACCTTATGGGACTGTTTAGCCTATAACTTTTTCTATACTTGACCAATTAATCTGATTCTTATTTCTAATTAAAATTAACATAAAATTATGTAACATATTAAAATTTTAGACCAATTGGATCATTGTACAATTTTTTCTGCAATTTCAAATTGTATTCTATTTTCTGCCCTGTTTCTGCCCTTAGGCAGTTTCAGGGTACCAAATTTGGTTCATCATAACTTATAATATATAATTCATATTTCAATGAAACTTTATAGAAACTTATATAGATTCAAATGGAACATTTGTCATTTTTACAACTTTTATCAACTATATCTCTATGGTCTTCAAATTATAAGAAACATTTCACTGGTCCAGAACAGAGTTGACTTCTGGACTAGTATGACATCTGAAGACCATAAATTAGTCTATACATAACATATTAAGCTCCAATTAGTACCAAAAGTTAGATAAGACATATGCCTATAACTTTTATGTTTTGATAGTTTACAGAATCTATCTCTAAGGAGATCAAAATAGCCAAAAATGTTGCTGGATCTGCCCAGGGCACTAAGTAGTCAGCTCACACTATGGAATAGTCATGGTTCCATTCACAATAATTTCAAATCCACAAAATATATGAACCTGAAATTTGGCATAAAGATACATAACACATATATCTATAACTTTTATGTTTTGAGATACTTCAAATAATGGTTTTATCATATTCAAAATTAACAAACACAGTGGCTAATTCACTTAGGGTTCATATCCAGACCAGTTTCAGTAGAGAGGGGATATCTCTTCCTAGACACAAAATCTTCAAAAATGTTTACATATACATAAATCTAAGACATAAATGAATAAATTTTGTGTTTTAATATTTTACAGAATCAATTTTTATATGTATCAAAATCGGGTTTCAAGTCAGTGTCTATTAATGAACCTTAGCATCTCAAATCAACTCTATAGCAATCAGAATTGATTACTTACCAAGAATGAACTTGCAAGGGATCAATTTGCTTCAAAAACTAAGTGAAACAAGGAAGAATTGAAGTCTGGAATGGAAGAAGATGAAGAAGAAAATGGGATGGAGTGAGGAGGCAGAAATGGGGGAGGAAGATAAAGCTAACTTTTTTGTTTGTCTTTTTATCTTTTTCTCTTTTTCTCTTCTCTTCTCTTTTCTTTTATTTTTCTTTTGTTTCATTTTCATTTTATTTTATCTATATTATTATTATTATTATTATTGTTATTATTTACATATATTTATAATTCCACTAATTCACACAATAATACAACTTAATCATTTGATATGATTTAACTAAATTAACAATGTAAATGTTTACTAATCTTAATCTATTCATTTTTCTTGCTTTAATTTACTCACCTTATTCAATTTATTTCTAATGTTTTGTTATCCTCATTTAGATTATAAGTACACACGTGCAACTCAATACAATTGCCAAATACTAGGACACGTAGCTAGTGCGTTCCATGAACTTGTTTCTACGAAAACACATATGAAATGCACGTGTTCAATTGAATTATATGCAAGATGCATATGTTCAAATGAAAATGCATGTGGGGAAGGTCAAGGATGTTACAATTCTCCCCTCCTTTTAAAAATTTCATCCTCGAAATTTAATACCTAGAAACAGGTTTGGATATTTCTTTTTCATATTCTCTTTCGTTTCCCATGTGACATTTTCTTTTGAATGGTTTCTCCATAATACCTTAATTAAAATGTATTTCTCTGTTTCTCAATTGTTTAGTCTTGTATCTAATGATTTCCACTGATTCTTCTATATAACTCATGTCCTCTACAGTCTCAATGGCTTGATCTTTAAGTATATGTGTAGGATCTGACCTGTATCTTCTAAGCATGCTCACATGAAACACATTATGAATTTGAGCCATCTCTGGTGGTAAAGCCAACCTATAAGCCAATGGACCAACCTTCTCAAGAATTTCATAAGGCTCCGTGTATCTTGGACTCAATTTACCCTTCTTGCCAAAGCGGATTATCCCTTTCCATGGAGATACATGAAAAAACACCATTTCACCTAACTCATATTTCATCTCCCTTCTATGCTGATTAGCATAACTTTTCTGTCTGTCTTGTGCTGCCTTTAGCTTGTTCTTGACAACCTTGATTTTATCCACTATGTCTTGTACTATCTCTCGCCCTTCTAAGGCACGTGCTCCTTCTTCATCCCAAATGATGGGGCTTCGACATTTTCTGCCATACAATGCCTCATATGGTGCCATCTAAATACTACTATGATACTGGTTGTTGTAAGCAAATTCAATCAATGCTATATAGATATTCATCCCAAGCACCTCTGAATTCCATAGAACATGCTCTGAGCATTTCTTCTGATGTCTGTACAGTCCTCTCTGATTGTTTGTCAGTTTGTGGGTGGAATGCAGTACTGAAGTTCAATTTTGTTCCCAATATGCATCTTGTAAACTCACCCAAAAACGTTAAGTAAATCATGGATCTCTATTAGTTGTATGTTTTTACGTTTATAGGAGTTGAAGGAAAAAACTGCAGAAGTGAATAGCATCCTTACGTGTGTGAGGATGTATCATGTGCATGAGAAGAGTTTGTCAGTGCTTCCATGTCATGAGTGTAAGCCCCTATCATTGGGCGTGACATGTTTTTGCCTTGTGACCTATCACGGGTGTACAACATCAATGCATATGCGACTATTTTTAAGCCTACCTTTTTATCGCGAGTGTATGGATTATGCGTGGGTACATTAAGGCCAAAGCTCCAATTCTATGTTTGTCCTTTGTCAACATGTCGCGGGCATGTTACCTTATCACATGCACGATGCTTATCAATGTTGTAAAGTCCAATATGCGATGGAAGTTTGCCTTGTGTAAATGGGTCCATATTATGGAGGATTGATTCTATAGCTTATTTTTAGGAATTCTATTCATATTTTTAGAAGGAGAAGATTGTATATTTAGAATTAGAATGCAACTTAAACTTTGAGTAGGATAAATTTAGTTTCTTTTTCAAATTAAGGGGGAGACCTTTTCTGAGACTTTAAAGATTGGGTGATTGAAGAAAACTCATAGGCCAACTTTATCATTTTGTTCCAACAATCTTTTCATTATTTAGATGAGTTATTTTGACACTTGCAAATTGTCTTAGAGTATGTAGCTTGAAGATTCAAGGACCAACAAGTCTTAAGTTGGATTTGACAATTACTTTTAGGAGAGCAACTTAGTTCTTTTATCTTTATTTATGCTGTAACATGTTTAGTATAGTATTTGATATTGACTTGACCATTGTAATACCAATGCTAGGCTAGTAAGCTTACACAACTTGTATGAACTTCCCTTTATTATTAATAAAGTATTTTTTTTCCAATTTGAATTGTGCTTATTTAGTTTCAGATTGAATGATTCAATAGTCATCTTTGTTCAATTTGAAATGAATATGTTAGGGTTGTATTATTGGAAACATCATCTTTAATTTAACCTAAAAATTGGGTTGGGCACTAGTTACACCATCAATTTGGGTAATTGGTGAATTAAAGTGAGAGCCATTGGAGCTTACTTCATTGTGCTTAATTGAATTGGAGAAGGGATTGCACATTAGAGTGGCAAGCTAAATACCTATTTAGTCTCATTAGATCTTAACTCATTAGATTTTCTTGATATCTTATTATTTTGTTTTACTTTAATTACTTTAACCAATTCCTTAAAATTGATTAGAACATTTAGTATTTAATTGTCTTTTTCATTGGTAATTTTTGATTGATTAAGAACTTTAAGCCAAACAAGTCCTTAAGAGATCGACCTCGGGAGTGAGCTTGCTAATATTGCTCATGCACTTGCAAGTATACTTTGAGTTATGCTGTTGCCGAGGACTATTTTTATTAGATTCTTAGTAATTAGATTACGAACGTGTTTTTGAGTATTTTAGATTATTTTAAGTGTTAATATTTATTTTCTTTTGGTTTTTCATTATAGTGACAATGAGTTGGTTTCATATATAGCTGAGCTTACAAACAATTAAGGATTTTGGCCAAGAACAGAAATACACCGACAAATGAGGTCAATGGCATTTGTGGGTGTCAATGGACACGGAACTAATGTTTGATTTTCTATTGATTTTTTTCAGAAAAGGAGATGGAGCATGTCTATGATATGAACTCTTTCAGGCCTAAACATCAGAACAACCATTACATTGATACTTATAATCTTGGCTAGAGAAATCACTCCAATTTTTTGTGGGAAAATACAAAGCAAATTCCTCCTTAATTTTTCCGACATCCAAACCATTATCATTATATTTAGAACCTAAATTCTAGGGAACTCAACCTTCATACCCTATCCAACACCAATATGATTTTTTAAATACATTTAAAAATCCTTCTTTAGAGGAAACTTTTCAAAATTCCATTGTAGCTACTCAAGAGAAAAATGAAATAACTGATAAAAGGGCAGACTCTACTGAAGCATCCCTATGAAGATTGGAGACTCAGATGTTGCAGTACATGAAAACAAAAAAGACCAGATTTTGAGTCAATCCATTCAAGCTAAATCAGTCTTAGTACTACAAAGTGGTAAGGTTTATGATAATAAGGTTGCTTTGCAAGCTAAAATGGATAATTCTTTTGTTTCAGGTGAGATGCTAGACAAGGATAAGAATGAGGAGCAACTAGAAGAGAGGGCGTGGGTAGAAAGATAGGAAGGAAAGGAGCGTGGAATAAAGGAAAATGAAATAGGATCCTTTGCAAGACCTGAATTGCATAGACCAAAGGAACCTTACAAACTGCCTATTCCTTTTCCTAGTAGACTGAAGAGAGCAAAAAGGACAAGAAACTTTCTGAAATTTTTAACATGTTCTCTAAAGTTGGAAATAACTTTTCTTTGTTGGATGTTATTAGGAACATGCCTTCTTATGCCAAATTTTTCAAGGAACTGGCTACAAAAAGGAGGTATGGAATTAATGAGAAAGTGATGGTGTCTAAAATAGCAAGTGATGTCCATCAGCATCAACTTTCCCATAAAATGAAAGATCATAGGAGCTTTACAGTAGATATAACCATAAGAGAGAAGAAGGTAGCCAAGGCTATGCTAGACTTGGGAGCCAACATTAATTTAATGTCATATCCAGTGTGGGCCTAGGTAACTTCTATGTACCTTAAACTTGCTGACAGGTCATCAATTGAATATCCTAGAGTTATAGTAGAGGATCTCCTTGTATAAATTGGCGAGTTAATTATACCTATTGATTTTGTTGTTTTGGATATGGAGATGTCTTCCTTGAGAGAAAAAGAGCAAACCATTCTTTTAAGTAGGCCATTTATGGCCACCACTAAGACTATAATAGATTTTGATAATGGTAAGTTAATGTTTTAGGGGAGACTGCAGAATTTAAAGTTATTGATTTAATGAATCGTCCCTCTAATGCTTGTCATAATGAATGCTCTTATATAGATTACTTGGACTCACTAGTTTATAATAAGTGTTTGCAGAAAAAAGAAGATCAGATGGGGTTAACTTTTGACTTAGATAGAATGGATAAAGATTTAGAGGAAATGTTATAAAACCCCAAAAGCCTTGATTTAGCCGAATAATAGATGAAGATTTGAATTTACACCCTCTTATGCATAAAAAAGGGAAGAGTGATATTGAACCGCTTAAATTAAAATTGAAAGAACTCCCATCTACACTTATATGCCTTTTTAGGAAAGGGAGACACATACCCTGTAATTATAGCATCTAACGTTTCTCTTAGAGAGGAAAAGTTTGTTATTAGGGAGTTAAAAAGGCTTAGGAAAGCTATTGGGTGAGGCATTTCATATATTAAGGGAATTAGTCCTACCATGTGTATGCATAAAATCATTTTAGAGGACACTACTGATGTATGCACGGGAACCATAATTGAAGGATATGAACATCAATGAATAAAAACGAATTTGAGTGTTTTTCTTTAAAGTGAGGCAGATTTGCATCTCTTTGTTACCTTTAGGAATTAGTTACTTATCAAGTGATATTGCTTGTGGCGTGGCTATTCTTATTAAATCTTATAATCTTGGTTCTTTGCTACATTGGTTAGCTTTGGGTCAGATTCAATCTATGATCACCATAGCTTAAGGTTTGTTTACCTTGTCTTGTTGAGGGGTTTCAAGGCACGGTCTTTGGGGTTCCGCATCAGTTTGGTATCAGAGCTTTTGGTTAGGTAATCATTATCTATCCTTTAAAATTGCTTTCTAGTTGTTAACTTAGCTAGATTTAAATTCTGTCATTAGAGGTACCTTAGGAAAAAAATTTGCCATAAAGAGTAAAATTACATGTTTGAATTTCCTTTCAGATCTTTGATATGTTTGAGGTTTATTAAGCATTAGTTCAGTGTTATTTGCTATAAAAAAACAAAACAAAAAAAAGGAAAAAGAAAAAAAAATCAGAATTTCAAATTTAGCACTAAAATTGTGAAATTGTGCTATTTTGAGCTTCAAGTTGAAATCTTGTAATTTTTGATTGCTGGAATTGTTTGGTATCATCATAAACTACTGCAATCCAACTTAAATAATTGGTTTTGAGTTTGAAAATTACAACTTTTGAATTCAAATACCTTAGTGATCATATTGAGCATTGATTTGATCTTGAGGAATTGAGCTTATCTATTAAATATACCTTGAGTTCTTGCTAGTTGATGAGAAATTAAGGTTGAATACGGTTTAATTAAGGGACAATCGGCTACTTACTAGGAGGAAACCGATTCTGAATTTTTTTTTTTCAATATTGTCTAATTCTTTGTGCTCTTAAGTTTTCATTCTTTTAATTATGTCCTTTTTGCATCTAATTACCTTAGTTAACTCTAATTTGCATTCTTAGATTTAATTTGAACAAAAATCAGTAGCATACACCTATTTAAATTCGTGTATAGCTTTAAACATAAATTTCTTTCACATCAGTTTGCTTCTAGACATTGTTCCATTCATTCTTCTTAGGGTTCATTGTTAATTCTTAGCATAGATCACTTGCATATTATTTGTTTTTTTTTCTGGTTCTTACTTTTAATTTTGAGAATCAAATTTTGAGTGGTAAAAAGCAAGAGTGGTGAGCTTAAAAGAGGGTAAAAGCCATTATTTGTGTGAAACACGAGTGGTATATAGTCTGTTTTGAGAGAAATACGTGAGAGAGTGATTGTGAGGTCCTTTTACTTCATTATTACTTTCTTGAATTACTAACCATGTCTAAGGGAAGTATGAGGAGCAGTAGTGGACATGTGGAACATGGTGATTATGTGCCAACGGATGTTGTTCAATCTTACATTCAAATATTGGAGGTAAAGATTGGAAAAATTATAGACAAGATGGAGAGGAAAAATCAGCAAATTGAAGATTTGAAACAGCAAAGTATCTTTGACACAAGAAGATCAAGAGAGGGGTCTCGACCTCAAAGCATTATGAGGTTTCAATCTTATGAAGAAAAAGAGTATTTTGAATATTATGATAATGATAGACAAAGAAGAGAAAGAAAGAAAGAGAAAGCATCTTCGATGAGTGCCTTTAAAAAAGAAATGGACAAGATGCATGCTAGGATCGATAGGTGGGGGCATGAAGAGAAAGATAATGAAATGAAGAATCCTTATAAAATTCAAAAATCAAATTTTCATTATGAATTTGATTTTGTTCCTAATTTTAAAATGGTGGATGATGGTAAGAATCAAATTCATGAGGATATTAATGATGTTCATACTAGTGAAGTTGAAATTGTAGGTGAGAGTATTGATTCTATTTCACTAGAAGAAGTTAATGGTGTTAGTGTTTTTGAGAGCATTGCAATTGAGAGTGAAAACATCATTTAAGATGAATTTGTGGCTAATGATAGTGAATCCATAAAGGTGAGTGATGAACATGAATTGGATGAGCTTGAAGGAGTAACGATGAGTGAGATTGAGATGAAAGAAGGGGCTGTTTATGGAGAAGCCAAAGAGAGAATTGAGAGAGATGAGGTTTTGAGGGATAAAAGTAGTAGTAGTAATGAGCAAAGAGAGAAAATAGTGAATGTGTGTGAAAAGGAGAAAGAGATGAAAAGTAAATTTTTTACTAACAATTTTAATTATCCTTTGCTTCGTGTTGTGCATTTTTCTTTTGATGTAGGCAAAGATTCGAGGGCGAATCTTCTTGAGGAAAGGGGGAATGATGTATGCACGGGAACCATAATTGAAGGATATGAACATCAATGAATAAAAACGAATTTGAGTGTTTTTCTTTAAAGTGAGGCAGATTTGCATCTCTTTGTTACCTTTAGGAATTAGTTACTTATCAAGTGATATTGCTTGTGGCGTGGCTATTCTTATTAAATCTTATAATCTTGGTTCTTTGCTACATTGGTTAGCTTTGGGTCAGATTCAATCTATGATCACCATAGCTTAAGGTTTGTTTACCTTGTCTTGTTGAGGGGTTTCAAGGCACGGTCTTTGGGGTTCCGCATCAACTACCAATGCTATTAGGGACACTCAAAGAAGGCTAAATCCTAATATGCAAGAGGTTGTTAAAAAGGAGGTTCAAAAGTTACTAGATGAAAGGGTTATATATATCTTATTTTTTATAGCAAATGGGTGAGTCCAGTTCATATAGTTCCTAAAAGTTAGGAATCATAGTAGTGAAGAATGAAAAAGGGGAGTTAGTGCCAACTAGAATCACTATGATGTGGAGAATGTGTATTGACTATAGGATGTTGAATGCAACTACAAAGAAATATCGTTTTTTCCTTCCATTTGTTGATAAGATTTTAGAGAAATTATCTAGACATGCTTTTTACTATTTCTTGATGATCTCTCAGGTTATTATCAAGTATCTATTGCACCTGAAGATCAAGAGAAGACAACATGCCCATTTAGCACATTTGCCATTAGTAGAATGTTATTTGATTTGTGCAACACCCCTGCTACATTCCAGAGGTGCATGTTCTCTATTTTTCTGATATGCCTGAAGAATGTATTGAGGTGTTCATGGATGAATTTTTTTTTATTTTTTTTACTTCTTTTGATGCATGCTTGTGAAACCTAACATGTGTGCTAGAAAGATTCATTGAATGCAATTTGACCTTAAGTTGGGAGAACAGCCATTTTATGGTTAAGTAGGGAATTTTTTGGGGTCATATCGTCTCTAATAAAGGAGGAATTGAAATAAGGCAAAAGTAGACTTAGTTGATAAATTACCACCACCTGCATCTCTCAAGGGAATGAAGAGTTTTCTAAGGCATGCTGGTTTTTATAGGTATTTTATAAATAACTTTTCTGAAATTGCATGCCCTTCAATAAATTTGCTTGCTAAAGATATGGATTTCATGTTTGACAACGATTATTTTATTGCCTTTGAGACTCTGAAAGAGAAATTGACCACTACACTAGAAATACTAACATCTGATTGGTCCTTTTCTTTTGAAATTATGTGTGATTCTAGTGATTATGCCATTGGGGCTATACATGGGCAAAGGGTTAACAAAGCTATGCATTTCATATACTATGCTAGTAGAACCCTAGATCATCAAGTCAATTATTCTACCATTGAGAAGGCACTCTTAGTTAAAAGTTATTGTACATATTGATTGTGCAGCTCTGAGATACCTTTTAAAAAAACTAAATGCAAGACCTAGACTTATTAAGTGGACTCTTATTCCAGAAATTTGACCTAGAAATTAAAGATAAAAGGGTAGTAAAAATCTAGTTGCTGACCATTTATCTAGGTTGATTTCTAACTTTATTGTCTTAGTCTCTAAAAAAATGATTGTTGAAACATTTCCTAATCGCCATTTGTTTGCTATTACTTATGTGCCTTGATATGCTATTGTGAACTATTTGGCATGTGATGTCTTGAGGCCTAATACGATTTTCTAATAAAGGAAAAGATTATTTTCTATATGCAGGAACTATTTTTGGGAGGACACATACCTTTTTAAATTTTATACTAATTAAATCATTAGGAGATATACTCTAGAGGATGAGCAGCAGAGTATTCTTACCTTTTGTCATAAACTTCAGTGCGGGGGTCACTTTGGGGGTAAGAAAACAACCATAAGTTTCTCCAATAAAGTTTCTTCTGGACTACCTTATTTAAATATGCTCACAATTTTTGTTTAAAACGTGATAAATGTCAAAGAAGTTGGAATATAAGTAAGAAGAATGAAATACCTCAAACTTATAATCTTGTTGTGGAATTATTCGATGTAATCTTGTTGTGGAATTATTCGATGTTTGGGACATTGACTTTATAGGACACTTTTCCCCTTCTAATGGTTTTGAATTTATAATGTTATTGTAGATTATATATCCAAATATGTATAGGCAATCCCAAACCATACTAATGATGCTAATGTGGTTGTGAAATTTATCAAAGACAATATTTTTAGCAGGTTTGGAACTCCAAGGGTACTCATTAGTGATGGTGGGAGCCATTTTCGTAACTAGGTATTTTTTGGACTCATAAAGAAATATGGTGTTACTCATTAGGTAGCCACACCATACAATCCTCAAACTTCAAGCCAAGTTCAGGTAAGTAATAGACAAATTCAGTTTATATTGGAGAATACAGTATGACCTTCATGCAAGGATTGGTCTTTGAATAGATGTAATTTGCAACTACAAAACACTTTTTCACAACTGCAAATTCTATTGATGTGCAATTGTCACGACAATGAATAGTATTATCACACCTGTGACAATCTTATGGCACCAAATGGTAATGAGAAACAACAAGATCCGATGATTGCGAACTCCACTATCACGACCATGACAAACTAAAAACCAATGTCACAACTGTGAGAACCATTCCACGACTACAAATTGTCCTAGCCCAAAATTTTCTCTCTTCTTTTGGATCCTAAGGCCCATTTCAAATCTCCTTCAATCCTTTTATACATCTTACCCATTAGACTCCTGATTTCGTTGGTAGCTCAAATCAACACATGATTTCGACCAAATCATGAGCGATGTCTAGCAACACATCATAACCATCCAATGAATCGAAAAAGTCAGTGGTCTGACCATAAATCTTTTAATAGCCAATTACTGTGCAATTCGTTCATTCACCACACTATATACCTCATTTAGTTCAAATTATGGATTGTGTATTAACTCCCACTAGATTGACTACGTCACATCTAGTCATTCTTGTTTATGAGTCTCATTACTTTATTAAACATGTCCTTGAAGACTTTCTTCGAGACATGTCCACCTCGGCCAATGATTTCTGAGTAATAATCTCTATAAAAAGCCATAGGTATACTCTTTTCTATCGGGAGTGGTGAATCATTTGTTATCTACTCGACTACTTTTGAATATCACATGCTACACCTAATCACCATTGAATGAGAAACCTCTGAGAGGCAACAATGAATGAAGTCAAAGTATAGGATTCAATATCCAAGATAACCTTGAGCATCTCAATTCTAAAGATATTTTCATAATTACTCTGATGAGACTATCACTAACATTGAATAGAAATCCATGTGATTGTCTCATAGCATGTCATCAATATAGTTGGCTACTTTAGAAAGCATCCACATGTTAACTCTAAACATCTCATGTCTTCAACCTATAAGATCAATTGCTTGATTTAATTAAGGAGTATAATATGTACTAATATGTCGGATTTAATAATATATTGTCTTGTTAATCCTCTAATGGCACGTGCAACCTATACAACCTCCTAAAAGGCAAGAAAGAACACATACTCGTTTTGAAGAACAACTTAAAATACCACTTGCTGCATATGAGGAGAAACATGCATATGAAACCAAGAGTAGTGAGATGGGAAAGGTAGAGGAGGTTGGGCAAAATCAAGTCCATGAGAAAAAAGATGAAGTTCATGATAGGAATGTTGAAACCATTAGTGAAAGTAAAGATTTTGTGCCACATTTAGAGACTGATTTTAGCAAGATTGAGAGTATAAAGATTAAAAGTGAAAGTGTTACTCATGTTGAAAATGCAGTTGATGATAGTGAATTAGTGGTGACTGAAGAGGAAGAATTAAGTGAGGTTGAGAGCATGATTGATAAAAGGAGTTGTTTGTGATAAAAATGAAGTAATTGAAAAAGATGAAATTTTGAGGAATTAAAATGAGAGAGATGAGCAAAGAGAGAAAATGGTGAATTTGTGTGCAAAAAAAAAGATGTGAAAAGTGAATTATATACTAACAATCTTGATTAATCTTTGCTTCATGTTGTACATTTTCCTTTTGATGTAGGCAAAGATTTGAGGACAAATCTTTTTGAGAAAAGGGGGAATGATACAAGCAAGGGAGCCAAGCATGGAGGTCTACATTATACCAATGATACCAATGAAGTGGAGGAATCTTATATTATTGAAATGAGCCAAAAAAAAGTTCAAAATCCCATTGATATGATCAAAATACATTTTCGGTGTGTTCCAACCCATAAGAGCCAACATTGGAGCATTAGAGGTAATATTGGGCCTATTACCATGGTGTCTAAGTGATGTATGCGCAAAAAGCAAGCATGAAGGGTTTTGTTATATCAATGGAAAGGGAAGAATATTATATTATTGAACTAGGCCTAAAAGGAATTAAAAAGTCTTTTCATATGATCCAATTCAATGTGGGAAATGTTCCAAGTCATAAAAGTCAACATTAGAGCATTGATTGCTATATTGGGCATAAAATTCACAATCAAGTTTATGGACTAACACTATACAAAGACAAGCCTAAAGTGAAGCTAAAAGAAGTATTTTATGAAGATTCAAGTCAATTGGGCTTAATTATAGGGCCAAGTCCATTATATTAATTGAGCAAATCTGAGAAAATATGTGCAACTTAACTGATCATGTGGAGGTCATGTGCGTGCAAGGGGTCATGTGCAAGGCATGTGCATATCATGAGAATTCAAGCAATATGGACTTATTTATCTATTTAGGGTCTAAATCAAGATTGTGTCACTAGCCTTTTAATGTAATGGGCATGTGGGCCATGTAAAATAGAACCCATATCGCCACCTCATTAATTAAATTAAATGTTTATTTATTTTTCCTTATTAGAAAGGGATTCATATTACTTAGTTGTAAAATCCCTAAATTTAAGAGATTTAGATAGGATGAGTTGTAAATCTCAATCTATAAGGGATTAGGACTCGATATCTTTAGGATTTTTAGGTCATTTAGAGGTATGAGTCCTCCCAAAAATGTGAATGACATAAGATTACATGATTAATAAAGATTTGAGAGGTTTTTTTTCAAGAAAGGCGTGTTCAATACCTTGGTATGCTAAGGATTATTTCACCTCTCGGGTTAGTATTGACTTATCAAAGGCGTGTTCAATTCCTTGTTGATTTGGGGGTGAAGGGTTCAATTAACAATTGATTAGAATTGAAATTTTGATTATGAATTGATTTGGAGGTCATCTAGCCTTAGATTCTGAGGGGTTGTCGCATTGCATAATAGGAATTTCATTATCACGATCTCATAATGATTTTTTTCATGTTGTGTTACATACCAAGTACATCATTAAAATGGTATAAGATATTAATCAAATTCATATGTGATTAACACCGACATAATAAAAATGTATTTTGTTAATAATAAATGAGTACTTCAAGTGCCTAAAGTGAATGGCTTTGGGGCACCTATAACACCCGCTCCTAAATAATTGGTCAGATACTATCAGATACTGTTATAGAAAACCTGTGCAAATTAAAACCATTTTTCTCTCTTTGTAAAACTGTAATGCCCGTAATTAGGACTTATAACTTATATTGTTGGTTAGTGGGATATGGGGGAATAAGTGGAGTTTTGGGATGTTGAGAATGATTGAAATCTGATGTTTCAAGCCCATAAAATGTGTCACGACCATGAATATCGGATTTTAGTACACAACTGTGATAAGGTGCTTCATGACGGTGAACCAACACGGGAGTGAAAAGTTGGTTAACCACCATGAAGAGAGAGGCTCATGTGATGTAGATCAAAGACATGTAAGTTAATCTTCACACAAGGAGAATGATGCACTAGTCATGCCAAGTAGTGCGATCACAAGATCAAGGGCTAACAAGTTAAGGCGAGTAATGCAAGGATATGTTCAAAGCTTGGTCACTAAGGAGATCACAAGAGAGGCGTGCATCACAAAAGAGAAGGAGCAAGACCTATTACTTATCTTGGGGTGTGTGAAGAACCATCTTGCATGGACTAGTCCAATGGGCTAAATAAGAAAAGTCCATAAAATTGAAGATTACAACTCACGTGCGAGACATCATGTTCTCAAGATTTTGTGCTATGCATGTGCCTATTTATGGAATTTAGGCTTAACTTGTAATTGGGCTTAATAATGTAAATGGGTTGCCTATTATCTATCTATAGTTTAAATAAGGAGAATAGCAACATGTGGCCCAAAGGATATGAAGCCCAGCCCACCACTTGTCTTATTTTAGAATGATTTAATTAGTGTCCTAATTATAAGACTTTACTTTTTAGAATTTGAGTTAGAATATGACTCTACTTTTAGAAGTTGAGTTAGAATAGAACTTAATTATCCTTTTCCATAAAGGATTCAAAGATTTAGGGCTATAAATACTCATTTGGGCATCTTTTACAAGGCATGAATGAATAAAAACGAATTTGAGTGATTTCTCTAAAGTGATGCAGATCTGCATCTCTTAACTTTTTTAGAAATTAGTTACTTATCAAGTGATATTGCTTGTGGCGTGTCTATTCTTAATAAACCTTTATGATCTTGGTTCTCTGCTACATTGGTTAGCTTTGAATTGGATTTAATATATGATCACCATAGCTTAAGGTTTGTTTACCTTGTCTTGTTGAGGGGTTTCTAGGAACGGTCTTTGGGGTTCCACATCATTGCGCCCATGAAAGATGAGTCACAACCATAAAGCTTGAACAGACAAAGCAAGTGAGTCATGTTTTCCTTTCTGCCATCCCCTTTAAATCTACTCCCCACTCACTGTTGACCAACCAAACATGCAATTTCATCATCTTCTTCCTCCATACTCTATCTTCTTCCATTGGAGAAGCTTTGAAGATCAGTGTTTCATAAGGGAAAGGTGAGAATGAAGAGTGAGAAGAGGGAGGTTGAGAGTAAAGAGGAAAAGCTTGGCTTTTCCTTGCTGGACCTTGGTTCATTTTCCAAAGTCTAAAAGGACATTTCTTCATCTTGCTAGGACATGGAGAAAGTGCTAGAAGTCCATGTCAAGGGAGAGAACAAGCTTGAAGAGTATCAAGCTTTAGCCAATCTCCACCCTAGGTGTAAAGTTTGTACATAACAACACTTAAGGCAATTACTTTGTGTTTTTTTGTGTTATTTGCTTTAAATGCATGATTTATATAATAGATGAGTAAATACATAGTGAAATGTGGGGTTAATATGCATGAGGAAAAATCTTATGAACATGATTAGATTGACATGTTTGAGGAACAATTCTGATTAATATTGATATTTAAAGATGATATGGTTGTGATAGATATCTTGAATGCATGCTGGAATGTTGATAGGGTGGCTGACATTAGTCAACCGTAGTGAGTATTGCATATGGAAATGGCATGATTTGTGATGCTTTGTTTTTCTAGAAAAATTTCCAAATTCATGGTCATGAAGGGTAGGTTCACAGGAATGAATGTCGTGAAATGCTGTTTTGTTGTTGAAGGAGATCTGTTCATGGGCAGCTTTACAGTTTGGTTCACGCTCGTGGAGGAGTGATCATGACTGTTAACGTATGCTGATTCACGGGTTGAATCACAACTTGTTTTACGGGGGGACTACCCGTAATGTAGTTCTTTACGGTCGTGAATGGTTATTCATTGGTGTGAGGCTGTTTATGATGAAAAATTTATATGTTTTTTAAATTAAAATTAATTCGTTGTGAGGTGGTAGGCCTTAGTTGCATGCTTCATAGCATGGTATAGAAATATATGTTGTGGAAATAATTGTGAAAATCATGAGATCTATATAAAAATATGGTAATGGATAATATGAATATACGCATGGTAACATGGTAAGCCCAATACTCTGACTGGGACTAGGATAGATGACATGATGTATGCACGGGAACCATAATTGAAGGATATGAACGTCAATATTTTGTCAATGGAGAGGAGCAATCTTATATCATTGAAATAGACCGAAAAGGAGTTCAAAATCCCATTCAAATGATCCAAATTAATGTAGGGCGTATTCCAAGTCATAGAAGGCAGCATTGGAGCATTTGTTGCTATATTGGGCCTAAAATTCACAATCAAGCTTATGGGCCAATAATACACAAAGGGAAGCCTAAAGTGAAGATCAAGGGAGTCTTTCATGAAGATTCAATTCAAATGGGCTAAACAAGGCAAAGTCCATAAAATTAAAGATTACAAGTCATGTGCAAATCATGTGCTAGGAGTCATGTGCCAAACATGTGCAAGACATGTGCCATCCATGTGGAAGACATCATGTGCCAACCATGTGCTCAAGATCATGTGCCATGCATGTGCCTATTTATGGGATTTGGGCTTAACTTGTAATTGGGCTTAATTATGTATGTGGGCTGCCTAATTTAAATTACCTTAGGCTTTAATTAGTGATAGACATGTGGGCCAAAGAAATAAAGCCCAACCCACCACTTGTCTTATTTTATAAGGATTTAATTAGTGTCCTAATCCAAGTAGGACTCTACTTTTTAGAATTTGAGTTAGAATATGGCTGTACATTTAGGAGTTGAGTTAGAATAGGATTTAGTTATCCTTTACCATAAAGGATTCAAAGACTTAGGGCTATAAATACTCATCTAGGCTTCTTTTACAAGACATCAATGAATCAATGAATAAAAACGAATTTGAGTGTTTTCTTTAAAGTGAGGCAGATTTGCATCTCTTTGTTACCTTTAGGAATTAGTTACTTATCAAGTGATATTGCTTGTGGCGTGGCTATTCTTATTAAATCTTATAATCTTGGTTCTTTGTTACATTGGTTAGCTTTGGGTCAGATTCAATCTATGATCACCATAGCTTAAGGTTTGTTTACCTTGTCTTGTTGAGGGGTTTCAAGGCACGGTCTTTGGGGTTTCGCATCATGACATACCATTGAGGGGAGAGTTCGGTACTAAGTGACCTATGTTGGTCACATATTGTGAAAGCCCAGAGATTAGCGAACAAAGGGCCTCAGTGGGTTATATATTTGAAGGCCCAGAGGTTAGCGGACATAACGCTTTAGTGAGTTATATATTTGAAGGCCCAAAGGTTAGTGAACAGAGTGCCTCGATGGGTTCAGTTACACATATCCATTTTAGTCTAGCTATGAGTAAGTGGGCAAAGGTAAGATAATTAATAAATTCTATGTGTAATAAACACGTGTATGACATTGAGAGATTATTTGAGATGCCATGTGGTGTTGTGCATTATATTTATATAATTATGATAATATGTCATGTAGTATACGAGCTAGTGCTTGTGCAGACTTTTAGGTAAGTCATTCTAGTAGCTCAATGAGCATATCGTGTATATTATATTATATGTTATTGTATGCCTTAGACATTGTTATGTACCACTAGGCACGAGTAACTTAGGGGGAGGACTGACAAAGGAGGATGCCTAGCAATTAGAGTTAAGGATATACAGTCGGGGTGAGTTATAGTTTTACATGCTGTATTTCAAAAATATGTAGGTTTATAACTATTCATTTAAAAAAATATTGGGCTTGTGTATGCCCATATGATTCGTATTAAAATTTTATTTTATTGAGCTCAATTTCATGATTTAAGAATATTTTTATTTTGTTAAGTCATCATGGATGTGGTGCATGAAAGTTTTGAAAATTAAGGCATTTTAACTCATGTGCATTGTAATATCTTTTAGTATAATTGGGTTTAACTCATGGCTACGGAAGGGTGTTACATTTAGTGGTATCAAAGCCTAGGTTTAGGTGGTTCTGAACCAGGTGGGATGGGTGTATTACGTGTGCAAATGTTATCCCCATATGACTCCAATGTGGTGAAGTGGAACCCCAAAATCCGTGCCTTGAAACCCCTCAACAAGACAAGGTAAACAAACCTTAAGCTATGTGATCATAAATTGAATCCGACCCAAAGCTAACCAATGTAGCAAAGAACCAAGATCATAAGGATTATTAAGAATAGCCACACCACAAGCAATATCACTTGATAAGTAGGGATGCAAATCTGCCTCACTTTAAAGAAAAACACTCAAATTCGTTTTTATTCATTCATTGATCCATTGATATGTAAAAATATGCCTAAATGAGTATTTATAGCCCTAAGTCTTGGAATCCTTTATGGAAAAAGATAACTAAGTCATATTTTAACTCAACTCCTAAAAGTACAGTCATATTCTAACACAAATTCGAAAAAGTAGAGTCATACTTGAATTAGGATACTAATTAAATCCTTCTAGAATAAGACAAGTGGTGGGTTTGGCTTCATATCCTTTGGCCCACATGCCTATTACCAATTAAAGCATAAGGTAATTAAAATAGGCAGCCCACATATATAATTAAGCCAAATTACAAGTTAAGCCCAAATCCCATAAATAGGCACATGTGTAGCATATGTCTTGTTATCTTCAATTTTATGGACTTTTGTCTTGTTTATCCCATTTGAAGTAAATCCTCATGAAAAACTCCATTGATCTTCACTTTAGGCTTCCCTTTGTGTAGTATTGTCCCATAAGCTTAATTGTGAATTTTAGGCCCACTATTGCTCTCAAAGATCCATTTATGCCTCATATGGTTTGGAATATCCCATAAGCAATTTTGATCATATTAATGGGCTTTTGAACTCTTTTTTAGCCCATTTCAATGATATAAGATTGTTCCAGTCTATTGATACATGTCCTTCATGAATGGTTCCTGTGCATACATCATTCCCCCTTTCCTCAAGAAGATTCGTCCTCAAATCTTTACCTACATCAAAAGAAAACTGCACAATATGAAGTAAAGGATAATTAAAATTGTTGGTAAAAAAAGTCACTTTTCACCTCTCTCTTTTTCACACAAATTCACTATTTTCTCTCTTTGCTCATTACTACCACTTTTATCCCTCAAAACCTCATCTCTCTCAATTCTCTCATTAGCTTCTCCATAAACATCCCCTTCTTTCATCTCAATCTCACTCACCTTTACTCCCTCAAGCTCATCCAATTAGTGTTCATCACTCACCTCTATGGATTCACTATCATTAGTGATGCGAAACCCCAAAGACCGTGCCTTGAAACCCCTCAACAAGACAAGGCAAACAAACCATAAGTATTGGTGATCATAAATTGAATCTGACCCAAAGCTAACCAATGTAGCAAAGAACCAAGATTATAAGTATTATTAAGAATAGCCACGCCACAAGCAATATTACTTGATAAGTAACTAATTCCTAAAGATAATAAAGAGATGCAAATCTGCCTCACTGATAAGAATGTAGATTCCTAACTTCACCCCAAAAGCGCGCTCAAAGGGGAAGGTTTGAACCCAGCCTTATAAACCAGTCCAGGAGTTCCTCTGCAACTGATGTGGGACGCATCATCCCCACCCCCTTAAGACCCCGACTGCCTTAGTCGGCGATCTGTCGTAATCCGAAGGGACACCGGTGTATAGGGCTGGCTCTGACACCAAATGATGCAGCAACCACCTAGAATCTAAGTCTAGACAACCTCCAAATCAATTTGATACAAATCTTAAGTTTTAAAGAATTGCAAGATTAGACTCTTCACCCCCAAACACAGCAAGGAATTGGTAACAAAGAGTATGAAAAGAGAATTGGATTCACGCCGCAAATTAATTACCAACCTGATAAGTGAAAACAATCCTTGGTATATCAATGGAGATCACACCTCCCACTTGAAGAACACTCAAAAACACTGAAATTTTGATCTTAAATCACCAATCTGATTGTCTTACACTCATAAGGAGGTATTTATACCTCTACAAACCAAACCCTAGCTACAAACATGAAGAAAAGACCAATCTGACCCTAATGACTTAAGGACAAACGAATGGGCTTAATTTTATAAGGCCTACACACTTAAGACAAGTTCAAATAAGGCTGATCATGTGTCTTTAAATGAAATTACATTCCAATAATTAAAATAAAACAGCCCACTAAAATTAATCTTAGGCCCAACCATGACATAACATAAGTCCACCTTAACATAGCATATTGCATATGAGTTGAACCTTGTAATATAGACTTCTTCTCTAGCCCACTAGGCTAGTTGTCTTCACCATCACATGCCCCAATGAGTGTCACAAGCTTTGGATTGCAAACTGATTTCATCTCTTCAAGCCTGACCCAAGCCTCTTCCTTGATATCTCTTGTCACTAAGCTCTGAATATACATTTGCAAGGCTGCCTGATAAGAATGTGGACTCCTAACTTCGCCCCAAAAGCGCGCTCAAAGGGGAAGCTTTGAACCCAGCCTTATAAACCAGTCCAGAAGTTCCTCCGCAACCGATGTGGGATGCATCATCCCCACCCCCTTAAGACCCCGACTGCCTCGGTCGGCGATCTGTCGTAACCCGAAGGGACACCGGTGTACAGGGTTGGCTAATCAATTGTACTTATCTTTATTTTTCTAGTTTTAGTGATATTTGTTCAAGTTACAGCATAAAAAAATAATAAAAAAAAAAGTTTATCTATTTGTGGCTGAATTTGCCTATATTGCTGTCCATTGAAGTTTGGTTTATTTTTTTTTTTTGGGTACGAATTTTTGGTGTTTCAATTTTTTTTTTGTTGTATATCAGATTACAAAAAAAACAAACAACAAAAAAAAATTCGTGCATATTGGCATTGATTGCCAAAAGTGGGACTGTTTGGATTCAATTGATTGCAGACATATATTAAATGAATTTCCTCTGAATATGTTTGCTCTATTTTGATTAAAATTGATAATTTGAGCAATTTTGAGTGGAGTTCGTAGTTGAAATTGATTGGTTTCATATTGAGGTATAAGTTGAGATTTCATTGCTTATTGCTGGAAATTGTGCAATTGGTGGATAATAGTTACTAATAGGCATACAATTAGCTTATTTGGCAGTAAGTTGGGAATGGTTTAGTGAGTTTTAGATTCTGGTTCGAATTCTTTTAGGGCAGTAGCACATATGCACTTAATTTTTTCTAGTTTTGTCAATTTCTTGCATTCTTTGTTTTATATTCTTGACTGCTGTCCTACTTGTTTCCATTACATTAGTTGAGTAATTTTGCATTCCATATTACTCAAATAACAATATTATATCTGCACACCTCATTCTTCATCCGTGTGTGCATATAGCATATACTTGTCATTCCTTGCTTTCATCTCATTAATTTTGCTTCTAGTTTTGTGATGTTTCCTTTCTTGCTTAGGAATTGTCTATTTTAATTTTCTGTTGGATATTGCTGCTCATTGTTATTGATCTGGTTGGTTGAAATTGATCCGGAAATATATCATAGTGAGTACACAAGAGCGGTAAAAGGCAGGAGTGGTTAGCTCAAAAGAGGGTAAAAGCCTTAATTGAGTGAAACACGAGCGAACATACATATTTTGAGTGAAACACGTGAGGGAGTGTGTGAGGCCATTTATTTACATCATGTCTAAATCAAGCAACCAGGAAAGAAGTAGTGATGAAGGAAACAAAACTTTCTTCACATTGGAGGCTATGCAACAACAATTTGGAAGGCTTGAGATTCTGCTCCGAGACATGAATGATCGGTTTGACAAGTATGATAGGAGGTTAGAAGGCCATGATCAAGCTCTACAGAATCTTAGAAGAGATACATCCTTGCAAAGTCGAATTGGAGGGAGAAGGGAAAGGTTAGTAACTCCACCTCAATCTGACTATGAAGAAGATTTTGATGACTTTGATGATGATAGGGATAGAAATCAGTTTGGAGGTAGAGGGGGCAGAAATGATAGAGGAAGGAATAGGAGAGAACATAGAGGCAAGGTAGAGGCGGATAGATTTGGGAATGTTGAGAATCAGATAGATCGTAATTTGGGGAGTATTAAAATGAAAATCCTTACTTTTCAAGGTAGGAATGATGCTGATGCTTACTTGGAGTGGGAGAGAAAAGTGGAATTGGTGTTTGAATGTCATAACTATTCTGAGGAAAAAAAAGTAAAGTTGGCAGCCGTGGAATTCACTGACTATGCCTTGGTATGGTGGGACCAAATCATCCTCAATAGGCGTAGGAATGGGGAAAGGCCTATAAACACATTAGTGGGGATGAAGGCAGTCATGAGAAAGAGGTTTGTCCCTAGTTACTGTTATAGGGAACTACATCAAAGGCTTCAAACTTTAAGGTAAGGGAATAAAAGTGTTGAGGACTATCATAAAGAAATGGAGATAGCTATGATGATGAGGCTGAGCATGCTGTTGGTGGGGATTTAAATCTTGTGGTTAGGCGTGTACTAAATGTACAATTGAAAGAAGATGGAGTTGAACAAAGGGAAAATATCTTCCATTCCAGATGCTTGATAAATGGCAAAATTTGTAGTCTTATAATTGATGAAGGAAGTTGTACTAATGTTGCAAGTACTACTTTAGTTGATAAGTTGGGGCTGGATTGTTTGAAACATCCTAGGCCATATAGACTACAATGGCTTAATGATTGTGGAGAGATAAGGGTAAATAAACAAGTTTTAATTTCATTCTCCAATGGAAGATATTCTGACCGTGTACTTTGTGATGTAGTACCTATGCATGCAGGTCATGTGTTGCTTGGTAGGCCATGGCAATATGACAGAAAGGTGACACATGATGGGTATAGAAATAGACACTCATTCATGATGGGAGATCAACGTATCATTCTGGCTCCTATGACTCCTAGTGAAGTTTATGAAGATCAAATGAAGCTAAAAAGGTAATGCGGAACCCCAAAGACCGTGCCTTGAAACCCCTCAACAAGACAAGGTAAACAAACCTTAAGCTATGGTGATCATAGATTGAATCTGACCCAAAGCTAACCAATGTAGCAAAGAACCAAGATTATAAGATTTAATAAGAATAGCCACGCCACAAGCAATATCACTTGATAAGTAACTAATTCCTAAAGGTAACAAAGAGATGCAAATCTGCCTCACTTTAAAGAAAAACACTCAAATTCGTTTTTATTCATTGATGTCTTGTAAAAGAAGCCTAGATGAGTATTTATAGCCCTAAGTCTTTGAATCCTTTATGGTAAAGGATAACTAAATCCTATTCTAACTCAACTCCTAAATGTACAGCCATATTCTAACTCAAATTCTAAAAAGTAGAGTCCTACTTGGATTAGGACACTAATTAAATCCTTCTAAAATAAGACAAGTGGTGGGTTGGGCTTTATTTCTTTGGCCCACATGTCTATCACTAATTAAAGCCTAAGGTAATTTAAATTAGGCAGTCCACATACATAATTAAGCCCAATTACAAGTTAAGCCCCAAATCACATAAGTAGGCACATGCATAGCACATGATCTTGAGCACATGGTTGGCACATGATGTCTTCCACATGGATGGCACATGTCTTGCACATGTTTGGCACATGACTACTAGCACATGATTTGCACATGACTTGTAATCTTTAATTTTATGGACTTTGCCTCGTTTAGCCCATTGGACTAGTCCATGCAAGATGGTTCTTCACTCACCCCAAGATAAGTAATGGGCCTTGGGTCTTCAATCAACTCCATCTCCTTTGTCATGCATGCATCTTTTGTGATCTCCTTAGTGACCAAGCTTTGAACATAGCCTTGCATTGCTTGCCTTAGTTTGTTAGCCCTTGATCTTGTGATCGCACCACTTGGCATGGCTAGTGCATCATTCTCCTTTTGTGAAGATTGACTTATATGTCCTTGATCTGCATCATTCTCCTTTTGTGAAGATTGACTTATATGTCCTTGATCTACATCATTCCCCCCCTCCTCAAAAGGATTCGTCCTCGAATCTACTCTTCCTACAATGTCAAAAGGAGTAAGGTCAGAAACATTGAATGATGCAGAAACACCATACTCACCAGGAAGTTCTATCTTGTAAGCATTATCATTGATCCTTTCCAGTATGCGAAATGGGCCATCTCCTCTAGGATCAAGTTTATTCTTCCTTTGGTGAGGAAATCTCTCTTTTCTCATATGCACCCATACCCAATCGCCTGGTTCAAACACCATTTTTCTACGCCCCTTGTTAGCTTGTCGTGCATATGACTCATTCTTCTTCTCCAAGTGTTGTTTTGCTTTCTCATGCATAGCTTTCACAAAATCTGCCTCAATTCCTTTAGCACTAACAACAAATCCAAGAAATACAAGTTTTTCACTAGCAAACGTGCACTTCTTTAAGTTGGCATACAATTTCTCCTTTCTCAATACTTCTAATACAGCCCTAACGTGCATAATATGATCATCAAAACATTTGCTGTATATAAGTATATCATCAAAATAAACCACAACAAACTTACCAATAAGTTGTCTCAAAACATGATTCATAAGTCTCATGAAAGTACTAGGTGCATTAGTTAAACCAAAAGGCATTACCAACCACTCATATAAACCTTGTTTAGTTTTAAACGCGGTTTTCCATTCATCTCCTACTTTCATCCTAACTTGAAAATAACCACTTTTAAGATCAATTTTGGAAAAGTAACATGCCCCACATAGTTCATCAAGCATATCATCAAGTCTAGGAATAGGATGTCTATACTTTACTGTTATTTTATTAATGGCACGACAATCCACACACATCCTCCAAGATCCATCCTTTTTAGGTACTAACAACACAGGAACGGCACATGGACTCAAGCTTTCCTTCACGTGCCCCTTCTCTAAAAGCTCTTCAACTTGTCTTTGTATCTCCTTTGTCTCCTCGGGATTTGTTCTATAGGCTGGTCTATTTGGTATGGCAGCCCCGGGAACAAAGTCAATTTGATGTTCAATACCTCTTAATGGAGGGAGGCCTTTAGGAATCTCTTCGGGGAAGACATCCTCAAATTCCTGCAACAAAGACACAAAAACACTAGGCAAACAAGGGTCAATGTCAGTCAAAATTAAAAGATTCTCCTTGTACCTAAGTACAATAAGACTCCTTTGTGCATGAAAAGCACCTCTCAAGTCTTTCTCCCTTGCATACAAGCTTACTTTCTTTTCTCTCTTCACAATCTCGCCCTTACTTTTCTCTCTTGCTCCATCACTCACCATTGGGCCTTTATTTGTATTTCTTTCATTTTTATCATTCAATGCCTCTTTTCTCTCAATTCTTTTACTTGAACTTGCCTCACTACCTGAATTCCCCATAATGGATTTTTGGATTTTCATTTGGTCTTCATATACTTCCAATGGAGATAAAGGTGCAAGAATGTAATTTTGGTTATTCAAGCTAAAAGAATACCGATTCCTATACCCATCATGCATAACACGTCTATCATATTGCCAAGGCCTTCCAAGTAAAACATGACTAGCATGCATAGGTACAACATCACATAACACCTCATCCTTATATCTACCAATAGAGAATGCAAGCATCACTTGTTTATTCACCCTTATTTCACCACATTCATGCAACCATTGCAACTTATATGGATTAGGATGCCTAATACAATTCAAACCCAACTTTTCAACAAGTGTTGCACTAGCCACATTAGTACAACTACCTCCATCAATAATCAAACTACATGCCTTTCCATTGACTATGCAACGTGTATGAAAAATATTTTCTCTTTGATCACTAGTTTCATCTTTAATATGCATATTCAAGGCTCTCCTAACAACCAAAGATTCAACATGCACATCATTACCATATTGCACATCATCATCATCACAATCACTAGCATCCACTAAGGAAGGCATACCATCACTATCACTACTTTCTTCACTTTCACTATCAATTACACCATTATCTTTTAATAACATAGTTTTCTTATTAGGACATTGAGATGCAATATGCCCTACTCCCAAACATCTAAAACATTTAATTTTACTATGTTTATCATTAGCATTAGGTGTTTTTGATTTTTCATCATCTCTTACCCATTTTTCTTTCCTTACCTCTTTCGGGTCAGTCACCTTTTCTTTACCCTTTTCTTCCCTTTTAGGCCATTTTGAACTCCATTTGGATGTGGAATTCGTGTAACTCCTTGCTGCCCCCTTGCTTTTTAGTTGCTTTTCAATTTTTATGGCCATATTGACCATGTCTTCAAAGTCCACATAGTGTTGTAATTCAACAACATTAGCAATATCTTTGTTCAAACCCCCTAGGAAACGTGCCATGGTGACTTCTGGATCCTCCTCCACATTGGCTCTCATCATTGCCATCTCCATCTCCTTATGGTAATCTTCAACGGTCATGGATCCTTGTGTAAGGCGTTGCAATTTTTGGTGCAACTCCCTATAGTAATAGGCTGGCACAAATCGTTTTCTCATCACCCTCTTCATCTCCTCCCACCTTCTAATGGGTCTTTCTCCATTCTTTCTTCTAGTCATCATGATCTGATCCCACCAAACAAGAGCATAATCAGTGAATTCAATAACAGCAAGTTTTATTTTTTTCTCTTCACTATAGTTGTGGCATTCAAAAATGAGCTCCACTTTTCTCTCCCATTCTAGGTATGCTTCAGCATCATTCCTCCCTTTAAAAGATGGAATTTTCATTTTGATGGAATTGATGTTGCTATCACGCTTA
Organism: Triadica sebifera; assembly: GCA_023653625.1. NCBI lineage: Eukaryota > Viridiplantae > Streptophyta > Magnoliopsida > Malpighiales > Euphorbiaceae > Triadica > Triadica sebifera. Next base: position 9,415,099 of record CM042903.1, on the reverse strand, counting down.
TATCCTCCTCTCCTCCTTGTTGAATGTGTTTCATCTTCATCACCATAGGAATCAAAGTCCTCATATTCCTCTTGAGGCCGAAACCTCCCTATTCCAGAATTGTGAATGTTCCATTTCCCATGAGTCTGTGACTCTTCTTTTGTTTTTCTGGAATTTGAAGTGCTTTGATATCTCACCTCTGCAATTTTTCTATCTTGTCTCTCCATCTTCTCATTAAAAGATTCAATCATGGAAAATAGCCTTTGGAATTCAGATTGAACAGCCTCTAATGGTATGAGTTTGGGCTGGTCCTCTCGTTCACTACTTCCCCTTCCGTTTTCCTTAGACATGGTTTAGTAATTCAAGAAAGTAATAATGAAGTAAAAGGACCTCACAATCACTTCCTCACGTGTTTCTCTCAAAACAGACTATATACCACTCATGTTTCACACAAATAATGGCTTTTACCCTCTTTTAAGCTCACCACTCTTGCCTTTTACCACTCAAATTTTGAATCTCAAAATTACAAGTAAGAACCAGAAACAAAATCAAACAATATGCAAGTGATCTATGCTAAGAACTAACAATGAATCCTAACAAGAATGAATGGAACAAAGTCTAGAAGCAAACTGATGAGAAAGAAATTTATATTTAAAGCTATACACGAATTTAAATAGGTGTATGCTACTGATTTTTGTTCAAATTAAATCTAAGAATGCAAATTAGACTTAACTAAGGTAATTAGATGCAAAAGGACAGAATTAAAAGAATGAAAACTTAAGAGCACAAAAAATTAGACAGTATGGAATAAAAATCAGAACCGGTTTCCTCCTAGTGAGTAGCCAATTTAACCCTTATTCAACCTTAATTTATCACCAATCAGTAAGAACTCAAGGTATATTTAATAGATAAGTTCAATTTCTCAAGATCAAGTCAATGCTCAACATGATCACTAAGGTACCTGAATTCAAAAGTTGTACTTTTCAACCTCAAAACCAATTATTTAAGTTGGATTGCAGTAGTTTATGATGATACCAAATAATTCCAGCAATCAATAATCACAAGATTTCATCATGAAGCTCAAAATAGCACAATTTCACAATTTTGGTGCTAAATTCGAAATTCTGATTTTTTTTTCCTTTTCGTTTTTTTTTTTGTTTTAGCAAATAACACTAAACTAATGCTTAATAAACCTCAAACATATCAAAGAATTGAAAAGAAACCCAAACTTGCAATTTTACTCTTTATGGCTGAAATTTTTCCTAAGGTACCTCTAATGGCAGAATTTAAATCTAGCTAAGTTAACAACTAGAAAGCAATTTTAAAGGATAGATAATGATTACCTAACCAAAAGCTCTGATACCAAACTGATACGGAACCCCAAAGACCGTGCCTTGAAACCCCTCAACAAGACAAGGTAAACAAACCTTAAGCTATGGTGATCATAGATTGAATCTGACCCAAAGCTAACCAATGTAGCTAAGAACCAAGATTATAAGATTTAATAAGAATAGCCACACCACAAGCAATATCACTTGATAAGTAACTAATTCCTAAAGGTAACAAAGAGATGCAAATCTGCCTCACTTTAAAGAAAAACACTCAAATTCGTTTTTATTCATTGATGTCTTGTAAAAGAAGCCTAGATGAGTATTTATAGCCCTAAGTCTTTGAATCCTTTATGGTAAAGGATAACTAAATCCTATTCTAACTCAACTCCTAAATGTACAGCCATATTCTAACTCAAATTCTAAAAAGTAGAGTCCTACTTGGATTATGACACTAATTAAATCCTTCTAAAATAAGACAAGTGGTGGGTTGGGCTTTATTTCTTTGGCCCACATGTCTATCACTAATTAAAGCCTAAGGTAATTTAAATTAGGCAGTCCACATACATAATTAAGCTCAATTACAAGTTAAGCCCCAAATCACATAAGTAGGCACATGCATAGCACATGATCTTGAGCACATGGTTGGCACATGATGTCTTCCACATGGATGGCACATGTCTTGCACATGTTTGGCACATGACTCCTAGCACATGATTTGCACATGACTTGTAATCTTTAATTTTATGGACTTTGCCTCGTTTAGCCCATTGGACTAGTCCATGCAAGATGGTTCATCACTCACCCCAAGATAAGTAATGGGCCTTGGGTCTTCAATCAACTCCATCTCCTTTGTCATGCATGCATCTTTTGTGATCTCCTTAGTGACCAAGCTTTGAACATAGCCTTGCATTGCTTGCCTTAGTTTGTTAGCCCTTGATCTTGTGATCGCACCACTTGGCATGACTAGTGCATCATTCTCCTTTTGTGAAGATTGACTTATATGTCCTTGATCTACATCAAAAGGAGCATGGAGGAAGAAATGCAAAAAGAAGCCGAAAAGTCCAAATTGAGAGAAAAGGAGCAAAAAGAAAATGAAAGGCTAAGAGTTTCAAAATAAGAGAGATGAGAAGAAAAGAAAAAGGAGAGGCTAAAAAAGAGAGAAAATGGGAGGAAAAGAGGCCCAAAAAGAAAAGCAAATAATTGGCCCAAAGGAGAGTGGTACAAAGAAAAACAATTTTTATGCAAAAGTAAGGGATATGAGAGTGGCTTTTGAGAATCAACAATGTTTACTTGTACTCATGTACAAGGAATCTTATTTTAATGAAGCTGACCTTAACCCTTTTTTGCCTAGTGTTGTTGTTTCTTTATTGCAGGAATATGAGAATGTATTTCCTGAAGAGTTACCACAAGGATTGCCACCAATAAGAGGAATTGAACATCAAATTGATTTCATACCAGGAGCGCAAATTCCAAACCGACCCGCCTATAGGAGCAACCCCGAGGAGACAAAGGAACTTCAAAGGCAAGTGGAGGAGTTGTTAGCAAGGGGGCATATCCGTGAGAGTCTTAGCCCTTGTGCAGTGCCGGTGCTTTTGGTGCCAAAAAAGGATGGGAGTTGGCGCATGTGTGTTGATTGTAGGGCTGTGAACCGCATAACAGTTAAGTATCGCTATCCAATACCCAGATTGGATGATATGTTAGACGAACTGCATGGCGCATGTGTCTTTACTAAGATTGATTTGATGAGTGGATATCACCAAATTAGGATGAAAGTTGGTGATGAATGGAAAACAGCATTTAAAACAAAGCTTGGTTTATATGAGTGGCTCGTTATGCCTTTTGGTCTAACCAATGCCCCTAGCACTTTTATGAGATTGATGAATCATGTTTTGCGTCAGTTTATTGGAAAATTTGTTGTTGTTTATTTTGATGATATTTTGATTTATAGTAAATCTGTTGATGAACATGTACATCATCTTAGGGCAGTTTTGGATACACTTAGGAGAGAAGAATTGTATGCTAAACTTAAAAAGTGCACATTTTGCATGAATAGAGTTATATTCTTAGGGTATGTGGTGAGTACCAATGGAATTGAGGTTGATGAGGAGAAGATAAGGGCTATCCAAGAATGGCCAACCCCTAGGAATGTTAGTGATGTTAGGAGCTTTCATGGCCTTGCTAGCTTTTACAGGAGGTTTGTAAAGGATTTTAGTGTCATTGCTGCTCCTTTAACTGAAATCATTAAAAGGGATGTGGGGTTTAAGTGGGGCGAGGCGCAAGAACTTGCATTTAATACTTTGAAAGATAAACTCTGTTCTGCACCTGTTTTGAGTTTGCCTGATTTTAATTCTACTTTTGAGATTGAATGTGATGCCTCCGGGATAGGTATTGGTGCTGTTTTGATGCAGGGTAGGCGACCAATTGCTTTCTTTAGTGAAAAGTTGAGTGGTGCACAAATCAATTATTCCACGTATGACAAGGAGTTGTATGCATTGGTGAGGGCTTTGGAGACTTGGCAGCATTATCTTTGGCCTAAAGAGTTTGTGATTCATAGTGATCATGATTCTTTAAAGCATCTCAAGGATCAAGGTAAGTTGAACAAACGACATGCCAAATGGTTGGAGTTCATTAAGACCTTTCCTTATGTGATTCAATACAAACAAGGTAAGGAAAATGTGGTTGCTGATGCATTATCTAGAAGATATACTCTTATTACTACTTTGAGTTCTCGATTGATGGGATTTGAATATATAAGGGAATTGTATGCTTCTGATTCTGATTTTTCAATTTTTATAATGCATGTGAACAATCTGCATTTCAAAGGTTTTATAGGCATGATGGCTATTTATTTAGAGAAAATAAACTGTGTGTGCCTAATTGTTCCATGCGTGAGTTGCTTGTGCGTGAGGCTCATAATGGTGGTTTGATGGGTCATTTTGGTATTGCTAAGACACTTGACATCTTGCATGAGCATTTTTATTGGCCTAATATGAAGAAAGATGTTGAGAAAATTTGCTCTAGGTGTGTTGCATGTAAGCAAGCCAAGTCAAGAATTCAACCTCATGGGTTGTATACTCCTTTACCCATCCCTAGTCAGCCTTGGATTGACATTTCTATGGATTTTGTGTTGGGACTACCCAGGACTAAAAGGGGAAGAGATAGCATTTTTGTTGTAGTTGATAGGTTTAGCAAGATGGCACATTTCATCGCTTGCCATAAAACTGATGATGCTACACATATTTCTGATTTGTTCTTTAAGGATGTTGTGCGTTTGCATGGTGTTCCTAAAACTATTGTTTCTGATAGAGATTCTAAGTTTTTGAGTCATTTTTGGCGTGTGCTGTGGGGAAAGTTGGGAACAAAGTTGCTATTTTCTACTACTTGTCATCCTCAAACAGATGGTCAAACTGAAGTGGTTAATAGAACTTTAGGATCGTTATTACGTGCTGTTGTTGGAAAGAATTTGAAAACTTGGGAAGATTGTTTGCCATTAGTAGAATTTGCATATAATAGAAGCATTCATTCATCAACAGGTTATTCTCCATTTGAAATTGTCTATGGTTTTAATCTGCTAACCCCTTTGGATTTGTTGCCTATACCTGTGAATGATATTTCTAACTTAGATGGACAAAAGAAGGCAGATTTGGTTAAGTCCATACATGAGAAGGCAAAGCAGCACATTGAGTTAAAGAACAAAAGTTATGCACAAAAAGCCAACCAAAGACGTAAAGTTGTGAAATTTGAACCTGGAGATTGGGTATGGGTGCATTTTAGGAAAGAGAGATTTCCTAACCAAAGGAAATACAAGTTGGATCCAAGAGGCGATGGACCTTTTCAAGTGGTTGAGAGGATCAATGACAATGCCTATAAGATTGACTTGCCCGGTGAGTATGGTGTTTCAGCAACTTTTAATGTTGCTGACCTTTCTCATTTTGATAATGCAGGTGATTCGAGGACGAATCCTTTTGTGGAGGGAGGGAATGATGCGAACCAAGACAACAAAAATGATCTTACATGCCATGGAGGAGATGGATTAGTGATGCCACGTGGTCCAATCATAAGATCAAGTAGAAACAAGCTCAAGGCAGCCTTGCAAATGTATATTCAGAGCTTAGTGACAAGAGATATCAAGGAAGAGGCTTGGGTCAGGCTTGAAGAGATGGAATCAGTTTGTGATCCAAAGCTTGTGACACTCATTGGGGCATGTGATGGTGAAGACAACTAGCCTAATGGGCTAGAGAAGCAGTCTATATTACAAGGTTCAACTCATGTGCAATATGCTATGTTAAGGTGGACTTATGTTATGTCATGGTTGGGCCTAAGATTAATTTTAGTGAGCTGTTTTATTTTAATTATTGGAATGTAATTTCATTTAAAGAAACATGATCAGCCTTATTTTAACTTGTCTTAAGTGTGTAGGCCTTATAAAATTAAGCCCATTCGTTTGTCCTTAAGTCATTAGGGTCAGATGGTCTTTTCTTCATGTTTGCACCTAGGGTTTGGTTTGTAGAGGTATAAATACCTCCTTATGCATGTAAGACAATCAGATTGGTGATTAAGATCAAAATTTCAGTGTTCTTGAGTGTTCTTCAAGTGGGAGGTGTGATCTCCATTGATATACCAAGGATTGTTTTCACTTATCAGGTTGGTAATTAATTTGTGGTGTGAATCCAATTCTCTCTTCATACTCTTTGTTACCAATTCCTTGTTGTTTTGGGGGTGAAGAGTTTAACCTAGCAATTGTTTAAAACTTAAGATTTGTATCAAATTGATTTGGAGGTTGTCTAGACTTAGATTCTAGGTGGTTGCTGCATCACTGCCTTGATTCTACTTGATCTTGTGATTGGACCACGTGGCATCACTAATCCATCTCCTCCATGGCATGTAAGATCATTTTTGTTGTCTTGGTTCGCATCATTCCCTCCCTCCACAAAAGGATTCGTCCTCGAATCACCACCTGCATTATCAAAAGGAGAAAGGTCAGCAACATTAAAAGTTGTTCAAACACCATACTCACCAGACAAGTCAATCTTATAGGCATTGTCATTGATCCTCTCAACCGCTTGAAAAGGTCCATCCCCTCTTGGATCCAACTTTGATTTCCTTTGGTTAGGAAATCTCTCTTTCCTAAAATGCACCCATACCCAATCTCCAGGTTCAAATTTCACAACTTTACGTCCTTGGTTGGCTTTTTGTGCATAACTTTTGTTCTTTAACTCAATGTGCTGCTTTGCCTTCTCATGTATGGACTTAACCAAATCTGCCTTCTTTTGTCCATCTAAGTTAGAAAAATCATTCACAGGTATAGGCAACAAATCCAAAGGGGTTAGCGGATTAAAACCATAGACAATTTCAAATGGAGAATAACCTGTTGATGAATGAATGCTTCTATTATATGCAAATTCTACAAATGGCAAACAATCTTCCCAAGTTTTCAAATTCTTTCCAACAACAGCACGTAATAATGATCCTAAAGTTCTATTAACCACTTCAGTTTGACCATCTGTTTGAGGATGATAAGTAGTAGAAAATAGCAACTTTGTTCCCAACTTTCCCCACAGCACACGCCAAAAATGACTCAAAAACTTAGAATCTCTATCAGAAACAATAGTTTTAGGAACACCATGCAAACGCACAACATCCTTAAAGAACAAATCAGAAATATATGTAGCGTCATCAGTTTTATGGCAAGCGATGAAATGTGCCATCTTGCTAAACCTATCAACTACAACAAAAATGCTATCTCTTCCCCTTTTAGTCCTGGGCAGTCCCAACACAAAATCCATAGAAATGTCAATCCAGGGCTGACTAGGGATGGGTAAAGGAGTATACAACCCATGAGGTTGAATTCTTGACTTGGCTTGCTTACATGCAACACACCTAGAGCAAATTTTCTCAACATCTTTCTTCATATTAGGCCAATAAAAATGCTCATGCAAGATGTCAAGTGTCTTAGCAATACCAAAATGACCCATCAAACCACCATTATGAGCCTCACGCACAAGCAACTCACGCATGGAACAATTAGGCACACAGTTTATTTTCTCTAAATAAATAGCCATCATGCCTATAAAACCTTTGAAATGCAGATTGTTCACATGCATTATAAACATTTGAAAAATCAGAATCAGAAGCATACAATTCCCTTATATATTCAAATCCCATCAATCGAGAACTCAAAGTAGTAATAAGATTATATCTTCTAGATAATGCATCAGCAACCACATTTTCCTTACCTTGTTTGTATTGAATCACATAAGGAAAGGTCTCAATGAACTCCAACCATTTGGCATGTCGTTTGTTCAACTTACCTTGACCCTTGAGATGCTTTAAAGACTCATGATCACTATGAATCACAAACTCTTTAGGCCAAAGATAATGCTGCCAAGTCTCCAAAGCCCTCACCAATGCATACAACTCCTTGTCATACGTGGAATAATTGAGTTGTGCACCACTCAACTTTTCACTAAAGAAAGCAATTGGACGCCTACCCTGCATCAAAACAGCACCAATACCTATCTCGGAGGCATCACATTCAATTTCAAAACTAGAATTAAAATCAGGCAAACTCAAAACAGGTGCAGAACAAAGTTTATCTTTCAAAGTATTAAATACAAGTTCTTGCGCCTCGCCCCACTTAAACCCCACATCTTTTTTAATGATTTCAGTTAAAGGAGCAGCAATGACACTAAAATCCTTTACAAACCTCCTGTAAAAGCTAGCAAGGCCATGAAAGCTCCTAACATCACTCACATTCCTAGGGGTTGGCCATTCTTGGATAGCCCTTATCTTCTCCTCATCAACCTCAATTCCATTGGCACTCACCACATACCCTAAGAATATAACTCTATTCATGCAAAATGTGCACTTTTTAAGTTTAGCATACAATTCTTCTCTCCTAAGTGTATCCAAAACAGCCCTAAGATGATGTACATGCTTATCAACAGATTTACTATAAATCAAAATATCATCAAAATAAACAACAACAAATTTTCCAATGAACTGACGCAAAACATGATTCATCAATCTCATAAAAGTGTTGGGGGCGTTGGTTAGACCAAAAGGCATAACGAGCCACTCATATAAACCAAGCTTTGTTTTAAATGCTGTTTTCCATTCATCACCAACTTTCATCCTAATTTGGTGATATCCACTCATCAAATCAATCTTAGTAAAGACACATGCGCCATGCAGTTCGTCTAACATATCATCCAATCTGGGTATTGGATGGCGATACTTAACTGTTATGCGATTCACAGCCCTACAATCAACACACATGCGCCAACTCCCATCCTTTTTTGGCACCAAAAGCACCGGCACTGCACATGGACTAAGACTCTCACGGATATGCCCCCTTGCTAACAACTCCTCCACTTGCCTTTGAAGTTCCTTTGTCTCCTCGGGGTTGCTCCTATAGGCTGGGCGGTTTGGAATTTGAGCTCCTGGGATGAAATCAATTTGATGTTCAATTCCTCCTATTGGTGGCAATCCTTGTGGTAACTCTTCAGGAAATACATTCTCATATTCCTGCAATAAAGAAACAACAACACTAGGCAAAAGAAGGGTTAAGGTCAGCTTCATTAAAATAAGATTCCTTGTACATGAGTACAAGTAAACATTGTTGATTCTCAAAAGCCACTCTCATATCCCTTACTTTTGCATAAAAATTGTTTTTCTTTGTACCACTCTCCTTTGGGCCAATTATTTGCTTTTCTTTTTGGGCCTCTTTTCCTCCCATTTTTCTCTCTTTCTCAGCCTCTCCTTTTTCTTTTCCTCTCATCTCTCTTATTTTGCAACTCTCGGCCTTTCCATTTTCTTTTTTCTCCTTTTCTCTCAATTTGGGCCTTTCGGCTTCTTTTTGCATTTCTTCCTCCATGCTCCTTTTTAGCTTCATTTGATCTTCATAAACTTCACTAGGAGTCATAGGAGCCAGAATGATACGTTGATCTCCCATCATGAATGAGTGTCTATTTCTATACCCATCATGCGTCACCTTTCTGTCATATTGTCATGGCCTACCAAGCAACACATGACCTGCATGCATAGGTACTACATCACAAAGTACACGGTCAGAATATCTTCCAATGGAGAATGAAATTAAAACTTGTTTATTTACCCTTATCTCTCCGCAATCATTAAGCCATTGTAGTCTATATGGCCTAGGATGTTTCAAACAATCCAGCCCCAACTTATCAACTAAAGTAGTACTTGCAACATTAGTACAACTTCCTCCATCAATTATAAGACTACAAATTTTTCCATTTATCAAGCATCTGGAATGGAAGATATTTTCCCTTTGTTCAACCCCTTCTTCTTTCAATTGTGCATTTAGTACACGCCTAACCATAAGATTTAAATCCCCGCCAACAGCATGCTCAGCTTCATCATCATCACTACAATCTTCAAATGAAGGAATTGAATCAGATTCTCTATCACTTTCGGATTCAATTACACCATTATCTTTCAATATAATAACCTTTTTATTTGGGCATTGAGATGCAATATGTCCATTGCCAAGGCACTTAAAGCATTTTATGTTCCTATGCTTTTCAGTATTAGAAGAAGAAGTAGCATTAGCTTTAGGGTTGCCTTTTTGCTCTACTTTACCCTTTTCTTCTCTTACCCTGTCTTTGGCTTTGTCTTCCCTTTTAGGCCACTTTGAGCTCCAATTAGATGTGGAACCCACATAGGTTGGTTTGTTGGTTCCCTTTTGCTTTAGTTGCTTCTCCACCTTCATAGTCATATTCACCATCTCCTCTAACTCTACATAGTGGTGCAGCTCAATAACATTTGCAATTTCCTTATTTAGACCAAACAAGAAACGTGCCATAGTAGCCTCCCTATCTTCATCAATATTTGCCCTCATCATAGCTATCTCCATTTCTTTATGATAGCCCTCAACACTTTTATTCCCTTGCCTCAAAGTTTGGAGCCTTTGATGTAGTTCCCTATAATAGTAACTAGGGACAAACCTCTTTCTCATGACTGCCTTCATCCCCGCCCATGTGTTTATAGGTCTTTCTCCATTCCTACGCCTATTGAGGATGATTTGGTCCCACCATACCAAGGCATAGTTAGTGAATTCCACAGCTGCCAACTTTACTTTTTTTTTCCTCAGAATAGTTATGACATTCAAACACCAATTCCACTTTTCTCTCCCACTCCAAGTAAGTATCAGCATCATTCCTACCTTGAAAAGTAGGGATTTTCATTTTAATACTCCCCAAATTACGATCTATCCGATTCTCAACGTTCCCAAATCTATCCGCCTCTACCCTGCCTCTATGTTCTCTCCTATTCCTTCCTCTATCATTTCTGCCCCCTCTACCTCCAAACTGATTTCTATCCCTATCATCATCAAACTCATCAAAATCTTCTTCATAGTCAGATTGAGGTGGAGTTGCTAACCTTTCCCTTCTCCCTCCAATTCAACTTTGCAAGGATGTATCTCTTCTAAGATTCTGTAGAGCTTTATCATGGCCTTCTAACCTCCTATCATACTTGTCAAACCGATCATTCATATCTCGGAGCAGAATCTCAAGCCTTCCAAATTGTTGTTGCATAGCCTCCAATGTGAAAAAAGTTTTGTTTCCTTCATCACTACTTCTTTCCTGGTTGCTTGATTTAGACATGATGTAAATAAATGGCCTCACACACTTCCTCGCGTGTTTCACTCAAAAGGTGTATGTTCGCTTGAGTTTCACTCAATTAAGGCTTTTACCCTCTTTTGAGCTAATCACTCTTGCCTTTTACCGCTCTTGTGTCCTCACTATGATATATTTTCGGATCAATTTCAACCAATCAGATCAATAATAATGAGCAGCAATATCCAACAGAAAATTAAAATAGACAATTCCTAAGCAAGAAAGGAAAACATCACAAAACTAGAAGCAAAATTAATGAGATGAAAGCAAGGAATGACAAGCATATGACATATGCACACACTGATGAAGAATGAGGTGTGCAGATATAATATTGATATTTGAGTAATATGGAATGCAAAATTACTCAACTAATGTAATGGAAACAAGTAGGACAACAGTCAAGAATATAAAACAAAGAATGCAATAAATTGACAAAACTAGAAAAATTAAGTGTATATGTGCTACTGCCCTAAAAGAATTTGAACCAGAACCTAAAATTCACTAAACCATTCCCAACTTACTGCCAAATAAGCTAATTGTATGCCTATTAGTAACTATTATCCACCAATTGCACAATTTCCAGCAATAAGCAATGAAATCTCAACTTATACCTCAATATGAAACCAATCAATTTCAATTACGAACTCCACTCAAAATTGCTCAAATTATCAATTTTAATCAGAATAGAGCAAATATATTCAGAGGTAATTCATTTTATATATGTGTGCAATCAATTGAATCCAAACAGTCCCACTTTTGGCAATCAATACCAATATGCACGAATTTTTTTTGTTTTTTTGTTTTTTTTTTTGTAATCTGATAATCAAAAAAAATTAGAACACCAAAAATTCGTACCCCAAAAAAAAAGAAATAAACCAAACTTCAATAGACAGCAATATAGGCAAATTCAGCCACAAATAGATATTTTTTTTTATTTTTTTATGTTGTAACTTGAACAAATATCACTAAAACAGAAACATAAATATAAGTACAATTGATTTAGAACCAAAGCTCTGATACCAAATGATAAGAATGTGGATTCCTAACTTCACCCCAAAAGCGCGCTCAAAGGGGAAGGTTTGAACCCAGTCTTATAAACCAGTCCAGGAGTTCCTCTACAACTGATGTGGGATGCATCATCCCCACCCCCTTAAGACCCCGACTGCCTCAGTCGGCGATCTGTCGTAATCCGAAGGGACACCGATGTATAGGGCTGGCTCTGATACCAAATGATAAGAATGTGGATTCCTAACTTTACCCCAAAAGCGCGCTCAAAGGGGAAGGTTTGAACCCAGCCTTATAAACCAGTCCAGGAGTTCCTCTGCAACTGATGTGGGATGCATCACTCACTTATAGAAAACTTTCAAATTCGTTTTTATTCATTGATTGATTTATGTCTTGTACAAGAAGCCTAGATAAGTATTTATAGCCCTAAGTCTTTGAATCCTTTATGGTAAAGGATAACTAAATCCTATTCTAACTCAACTCCTTAAAGTACAGTGATATTCTAACATAAATTCTAACAAGTAGAGTCCTACTTGAATTAGGACACTAATTAAATCCTTCTAAAATAATACAAGTGGTGGGTTGGCCTTTATTTCTTTGGCCCACATGTTTATCACTAATTAAAAGTTATGATAATTCAAATAGACAACCCACATATATAATTAAGCCCAATTACAAGTTAAGCCCAAATCCCATAAGTAGGGACATGCATGGCACATGATCTTGAGCAAATGGTTGGCACATGATGTTTTCCACATGGATGGCATATGTCTTGCACATATTTGGCATAGGACTCCTAGCACATGACTTGCACATGACTTGTAATCTTCAAGGTTTATGAACTTTGCCTTGTTTAGCCCATTTGAATTTAATTTTCATGAAAGACTCCTTTTATCTTCACCTTAGGCTTGCCTTTGTGTAGTATTAACCCATAAGCTTGATTATGGATTTTAGGCCCAATATTGCTTTTAAAGCTCCAATGCTGCCTCCAATGACTTGGAATATGCCCTACATTGATTTGGATAATTTGAATAGGCTTTTGAACTTCTTTTCGGTCTATTTCAATGAGACAAGATTGCTCAACTCCATTGAGAAAAGATTGTCGTTCATATCATTCAATTATGCTTCCCGTGCATACATCAATTAGCTACAAATTCATCTTCAATGATGTTTTAACTTTCAATTGCAATGCTCTCAATAACACTAACACAATTTTCTTCATCTAAAGGTGACTTAAAATCTTCATTTGCATTTTGTTTTTGCTCTTTTTTTTCTTCAATGTCAGTTTTTCCTTTTACTTTATCCTCTCTCCTCTCGATTCCATATTGCTTATGTTTCTCAAGTTTTTCCTTGTTTAGCCCAATATTGCTTTTAAAGCTCCAATGCTGCCTCCAATCTTCATATTGCATCAGAGATGCAAGAATCACTTTCATTCCATCTTTCAGAGAAGAATAACAATTCTTAACATTATCATAGATTGCACCTCTTTCATATTGCCAAGACCTTGCCAATGAAATATGACAATCATCAATTGGTATTACATCACACAACACCATATCAGAATATCTACCAATGGTGAATACCACTTGCACTTGCTCATGCACCCTAACGTCACCACCATCCAACAGTGGAACTTTATAAGATCTAGGGTGTTTTGTGCATTTCAAACCCAACTTCTCAATTAGTTCATTGCTAGCTATAGAGATCAATCGCCATATGACACATCTTGCCATTGATAAGGCATCTAGTATTAAAATTGCAAAACATGATGATAAACCTGCAAAAAGAATGTTAGATGTCCTCACAACACTCCCTCACGTTTTTCACTCAAAACAGAATATAACCACTCTTGTTTTTCACTCAAAACAGAATATAACCACTCTTGTGTTTCACACAAATAATGGCTTTTACCCTTTTTAATCTCACCTCTCTTGCCTTTTACCACTCAAAGATTGATCTCAAAATTACAATCAAGAACCAGAAACAAAATCAAGCAATATGCAAGTGTTCTATGCTAAGAATTAAACAAGGAAACCTAACAAGAATGAATGAAACAAAGTTCAGAAGCAAACTGATGTGAAAAAAAATCAATACATATAAAGCTATACACGGATGCAGAGATGTGTATGCTACTGATTTTTGTTAATTTTAAGCCTAAGGATGAAAATTAGACTTAACCAATGCAAATAGATCAAAAAGTACAGAATTAAAAGAATGAAACTCAAGAGCACAAATAATTAGATAATATTGAATAAAATTTAGAATCAGTTTCCTCCTAGTGAGTAATCGATTGTCCCTTAGATAAACCCTTATTCAATCTTAATTTATCACCAACTAGCAAGAACTCCAGGTATATTTAATATATAAGCTCAATTCCTCAAGATCAAATCAATGCTCAATATGATCACTAAAGTACCTGAATTCAAAAGTTGTATTTTTCAACCTCAAAACCAATTATTTTATGTTGGATTGCAGTAGTTTATGATGATATCCATTATTTCCAGTAATCATTAATCACAAGATTTCAACTTGAAGCTCTAAAATAGCACAATTTCACAAATTTGGTGCAAAATTCGAAATTCTGATTTTTTTTCTTTTTCTTTTAAGAAAATAACACTAATTAGAAGGTATTAATACTAAATAAACCTCAAACATATCAAAGAATTGAAAAGAAACCTAAACATGCAATTTTAGTCTTTATGGCTGAAATTTTTCCTAAGATACCTCTAATTGCAGAATTTAAATCTAGCTAAGTTAGAAACTAGAAAGCAATTTTAAACGATAGATAATGATTACCTAACTAAAAGCTCTAATACCAAACTGATGCGAAACCCCAAAAACCGTGCCTTTAAACCCCTCAACAAGACAAGGTAAAGAAACCTTAAGCTATAGTGATCATAGATTGAATCCGACCCAAAGCTAACCAATGTAGCAAAGAACCAAGATTATAAGGATTATTAAGAATAGTCATGCCACAAGCAATATCACTTGATAAGTAACTAATTCCTAAAGGTAATAAAGAGATTCAAATCTACCTCACTTTAAAGAAAAACACTCAAATTCATTTTTATTCATTCATTGATCCATTGATATGTAAAAATATGCCTAAATGAGTATTTATAGCCCTAAGTCTTGGAATCCTTTATGGAAAAGGATAACTAAGTTCTATTCTAACTCAACTCCTAAAAGTACAGTCATATTCTAACTTAAATTCTAAAAAGTGGACTCCTACTTGAATTAGGACACTAATTAAATCCTTTTAGAATAAGACAAGTGGTGGGTTGGGCTTCATATCCTTTGGCCCACATGCCTATCACTAATTAAAATCTAAGGTAATTAAAATAGGCAGCCCGCATACATAGTTAATCCCAATTACAAGTTAAACCCAAATCCCATAAATAGGCACATGCGTAGCACATGACTTGTAATCTGCAATTTTATGGACTTGTGTCTTGTTTAGCCCATTTGATTTGAATCTTTATGAAAGACTCATTTGATGTTCACTTTAGGTTTCCCTTTGTGTAGTATTGGCCCATAAGCTTGATTGCGGATTTTAGGCCCATTATTGCTCTCAAAGATCCATTTCTGCCTCATATGGTTTGGAAGACACCCCATGAGAATTTTGATCATATTAATGGGCTTTTGAACTCCTTTTAAGCCCATTTAAATGATATAAGATTGCTCCACTCTATTGGTAAAAGATTGTCCTTCATGTCCTTAATTGATGCAGCAAACACCTAGAATCTAAGTCTAGACAACCTCCAAATCAATTTGATACAAATCTTAAGTTTAACCAATTTCAAGATTAGACTCTTCACCCCCCAAACAGCAAGGAATTGGTAACAAAGAGTATGAAGAGAGAATTGGATTCATGCCACAAATTAGTTACCAACCTGATACGTAAAAACAATCCTTGGTATATCAATGGAGATCACACCTCCCACTCGAAAAACACTCAAGAACACTCAAATTTTAATCTTAATCACCAATTGATTGTCTTACACGCATAAGGAGGTATTTATACCTTTACAAATCAAACCCTAGGTGCAAAAATGAAGAAAAGACCAATCTGACCCTAATGTCTTAAGGACAAACGAATGGGCTTAATTTTATAAGGCCCATACACCTAAGACAAGTTAAAATAAAGCTGATCATGTGTCTTTAAATGAAATCACATTCCAATAATTAAAATAAAACATCGCACTAAATTTAATCTTAGGCTTCATGAAATAACATAAGTCCACCTTAACATAGCATATTGCACATGACTTGAAGCTTGTAATATAGACTTATTCTCTAGCCCATTAGGCTAGTTGTCTTCACCATCACATGCCCCAATAAGTGTCATAAGCTTTTGATCACCAACCGATTCCATCTCTTCAAGCCTGATCCAAGCCTCTTCCTTGATATCTCTTGTCACCAAGCTTTGAATATACATTTGCAAGACTGCTTTGAGCTTGTTTCTACTTGATCTTATGATTGGACCAGGTGGCATCACTAATCCATCTCCTTCATGGCATGTAAGATCATTTCTGTTGTCTCGGCTCGCATCATTCATGCATGGTTCTCGCGCATACATTATGTGGGTTATCCTATGTCAATGTGTAGTCTACAAAGCGAGTATGAAGATTGAACAACATGACACGTTCGTGAGCAACAGTCCTCTTGATATTAAGGTTCAGAATCAGCCGAGCCAAACTAGGGTGCAAGGGCTGGTTGATGCATCTCCTTTACAGTAACTGGTGGTTGGTCAATTGAATTAGACATAGGATCCTCTAATGCAGAACTGTTACAGCAATTAGTGTTGGCTATGCCACCACCTCCTCCTCCTCCTCCACCACCACCTCCACCACCTCCTCACTCACTGCCGAGATGTAGAGTTTAGATTGATAGGCTAAGGAAGTAAGGAGTACTGACTTCATAGGTGATATTGAGGATGATCTGCAGTTGTCGAGTTTGGTTAGAGAGGACTAAGAGGGTTTTTGAGGAGTTGGATTATGCCAAGGAAAACAAGGTTAGGAAATACACTTCTCCAAGAGCATGCCTATGATTGGTGGAAGTCAGTTTTGCAGAAACCACAGGTTCTAGAGCCTATTACTTGGAATTTCCTCGTTGCCAAGTTCAAGAAACAGTATGCATCGAGGTTGTATACAGATGAGAAGAAATGAGAGTTTATGAACTTGCGAAAGGAAAACATGATCGTGATAGTATGAGAGAGAGTTTACCTGATTAAGTAGGTATGCAATCGGTATCATTGGGAATGAGGCAGAAAAGTGTCATCGGTTTGAGGATGGTCTGAGAGATGAGATTGGGTTCCATGTGATCTCATAGTAGTATGAGGACTTCAAAATGTTGGTATCTTTTCCCATTGCTATATAGAAGAGGGTAAAGCTGAAGAGGAAGAGGAGTCTTCCAAGAGAGACTTTAGAGGGTCAATATACAATTCCGCATAGTCATCGAGCAACAAGGCTCGCACCAGTTTTTGGTCCTTTTAGTCTAGAGGATATGCACAGGGTCAGGGTCAGACAAGGTACACCAAACATGTACGATCTTTAGTGACAATTTCCACTACTACAAGTAGTCAGCCCAAAACACAGAGAGAGACAATACCATAGTGTATAGGGTGTGGGAGGATGCATAGAGGAGAGTGTTGGGGACGCACCAAGCCTTGTTATAGTTGTGGGTCCCGTGATCATTTTAAGAGAGATTGTCTGCTATAAATGGTGGAGTCTCCCATTCAAACTCAAGGGACAATGCCAACACAGGACAAGGGTCAGGGACATGACAATTCAAATAGAGGTGGATCTAGATCGGCCGTATCCGGGACAGTGAATAGGCCAGGACCTAGTAGAGCACCAACAAGGGCCTATGCTATGAGAGCCAGAGAGGATCCGAGTGCATCAGATGTGATTATTGGTACATTTCTTTGCTTTGACTCAGATTTAATTTCTTTGATAGATCCTGGTTCTACGCATATGTACTAACATAGCTTAGTAGTATAACATGTTAGTATAGAGTTTAGATTATGAGATAGAGATGACTAGCCCTTTGGGGCGTAACACAATGGTAAATCGGGTGTATAAGAATTGTTTGATCATAGTTTAGGGGAAAGGGTTTGCGGCAGACTTGATTGAGTTGCCCTTTTCATGAGTATGAATTCACTATCTCAGCATGGTGTAGTAGTGGATTGCAGGATAAAGATGGTAGAACTGATAATGTCGAAATATGAGATAGTGGTTGTTCGGGGGGAGAGATCCTCACAGCAAATGAGGATCATCTCCATGATGAAAGCACATAATACGATCAATAAGGTCGTGAGGCCTATTTGGCTCACGTAATTGACTGCAGGAGGGAGAGCCCAGATCTTAAGGATATTTCTACAATGGAAGAGTTCCCAGATGTGTTTCTAAATGAGTTACCAGGGCTACCTTTGGAAAGAGAGAGTTTTCAATTGAGCTTGTGTTGGGTATAGCTCCTATATCAGTAGTACCATATCGGATGGCTCCATCGGAGATGATGGAGTTAAAGGCACAATTATAGGAATTGCTAGATAAGGGCTTCATCAAACCGAGCGTATCTTCATGGGGTGCACCAACGTTGTTTGTCAAAAAGAAAGATGGGTCTATGAGGTTGTGCATAGACTATAGACAATTGAACAGGGTGATTGTTAAGAACAGCTATTCGTTACCACGGATTGATAATCTATTCGATCAATTGAGCGATGCAGGGATATTCTCTAAGATTGACTTGAGGTCGGGGTACCATCAGTTGAGAATTAAGGCGTTTGATGTAGAGAATTCAATTTTCAGAACTCATTATGAGTTCTTGGTTATGCCCTTCGGGTTGACCAATGCTTTAACAGCTTTTATGGATCTAATGAACCGGATCTTCAGACCATTTTTTGGATCAATTTGTCGTGGTGTTCATAGATGGAATCTTGGTGTATTCGAGAAACGAGAATGAACATGAACAACATTTGATAACAGTTTTGCAGACTTTTAGGGAGCAAAAGCTATATGCCATACTCTCTGATGCGGAACCCCAAAGACCGTGCCTTGAAACCCCTCAACAAGACAAGGTAAACAAACCTTAAGCTATGGTGATCATAGATTGAATCTGACCCAAAGCTAACCAATGTAGCAAAGAACCAAGATTATAAGATTTAATAAGAATAGCCACGCCACAAGCAATATCACTTGATAAGTAACTAATTCCTAAAGGTAACAAAGAGATGCAAATCTGCCTCACTTTAAAGAAAAACACTCAAATTCGTTTTTATTCATTGATGTCTTGTAAAAGAAGCCTAGATGAGTATTTATAGCCCTAAGTCTTTGAATCCTTTATGGTAAAGGATAACTAAATCCTATTCTAACTCAACTCCTAAATGTACAGCCATATTCTAACTCAAATTCTAAAAAGTAGAGTCCTACTTGGATTAGGACACTAATTAAATTCTTCTAAAATAAGACAAGTGGTGGGTTGGGCTTTATTTCTTTGGCCCACATGTCTATCACTAATTAAAGCCTAAGGTAATTTAAATTAGGCAGCCCACATACATAATTAAGCCCAATTACAAGTTAAGCCCAAATCCCATAAATAGGCACATGCATGGCACATGATCTTGAGCACATGGTTGGCACATGATGTCTTCCACATGGATGGCACATGTCTTGCACATGTTTGGCACATGACTCCTAGCACATGATTTGCACATGACTTGTAATCTTTAATTTTATGGACTTTGCCTTGTTTAGCCCATTTGAATTGAATCTTCATGAAAGACTCCCTTGATCTTCACTTTAGGCTTCCCTTTGTGTATTATTGGCCCATAAGCTTGATTGTGAATTTTAGGCCCAATATAGCAACAAATGCTCCAATGCTGCCTTCTATGACTTGGAATACGCCCTACATTAATTTGGATCATTTGAATGGGATTTTGAACTCATTTTCGGTCTATTTCATTGATATAAGATTGCTCCTCTCCATTGACAAAATATCGACGTTCATATCCTTCAATTATGGTTCCCGTGCATACATCATTCCCCCTTTACTCAAGAAGATTCGCCCTCGAATCTTTGCCTACATCAAAAGAAAAATGCACAACACGAAGCAAAGGATAATTAAAATTGTTAGTAAAAAATTTACTTTTCATCTCTTTCTCCTTTTCACACACATTCACTATTTTCTCTCTTTGCTCATTACTACTACTACCTTTATCCCTCAAAACCTCATCTCTCTCAATTCTCTCTTTGGCTTCTCCATAAACAGCCCCTTCTTTCATCTCAATCTCACTCATCGTTACTCCTTCAAGCTCATCCAATTCATGTTCATCACTCACCTTTATGGATTCACTATCATTAGCCACAAATTCATCTTGAATGATGTTTTCACTCTCAATTGCAATGCTCTCAAAAACACTAACACCATTAACTTCTTCTAGTGAAATAGAATCAATACTCTCACCTACAATTTCAACTTCACTAGTATGAGCATCATTAATATCCTCATGAATTTTATTATTACCATCATCCACCATTTTAAAATTAGGAACAAAATCAAATTCATAATGCAAATTTGATATTTGAATTTTATAAGGATTCTTCATTTCATTATCTTTCTCTTCATGCCCCCACCTATCAATCCTAGAACGCATCTTGTCAATTTCTTTTTCAAAGGCACTCATTGAAGATACTTTGTGTTTCTTTCTTTCTCTTCTTTGTCTATCATTATCATAATGTTCAAAATACTCTTTTTCTTCATGAGATTGAAATCTCCTATTGCCTTGAGGTCGAGACCCCTCTCTTGATCTTCTTGTGCCAAAGATACTTTGCTGCCTCAAATCCTCAATTTGCTCATTTTGTCTCTCCATCTTGTCTATAATTTTTCCAATCTTTACCTCCAATATTTGAATGTAAGATTGAACAACATCCGTTGGCACATAATCACCATGTTCCTCATGTCTACTACTTCCTCTTGTGCTTTCCTTTGACATGGTTAGTAATTCAAGAAAGTAATAATGAAGTAAAAGGACCTCACAATCACTCCCTCACGTGTTTCTCTCAAAACAGACTATATACCACTCGTGTTTCACACAAATAATGGCTTTTACCCTCTTTTAAGCTCACCACTCTTGCCTTTTACCACTCAAATTTTGAATCTCAAAATTACAAGTAAGAACCAGAAACAAAATCAAACAATATGCAAGTGATCTATGCTAAGAATTAACAATGAATCCTAACAAGAATGAATGGAACAAAGTCTAGAAGCAAACTGATGTGAAAGAAATTAATTATATCTAAAGCTATACACGAATGCAAATAGGTGTATGCTACTGATTTTTGTTCAAATTAAATCTAAGAATGCAAATTAGACTTAACTAATGTAATTAGATGCAAAAAGGACAGAATTAAAAGAGTGAAAACTTAAGAGCACAAAAAATTAGACAGTATGGAATAAAAATCAGAACCGGTTTCCTCCTAGTGAGTAGCCAATTTAACCCTTATTCAACCTTAATTTATCACCAATCAGTAAGAACTCAAGGTATATTTAATAGATAAGTTCAATTTCTCAAGATCAAATCAATGATCAACATGATCACTAAGGTACCTGAATTCAAAAGTTGTACTTTTCAACCTCAAAACCAATTATTTAAGTTGGATTGCAGTAGTTTATGATGATACCAAATAATTCCAGCAATCAATAATCACAAGATTTCATCATGAAGCTCAAAATAGCACAATTTCACAATTTTGGTGCTAAATTCGAAATTCTGATTTTTTTTTTCCTTTTCGTTTTTTTTTTTTTTAGCAAATAACACTAAACTAATGCTTAATAAACCTCAAACATATCAAAGAATTGAAAAGAAACCCAAACTTGCAATTTTACTCTTTACGGCTGAAATTTTTCCTAAGGTACCTCTAATGGCAGAATTTAAATCTAGCTAAGTTAACAACTAGAAAGAAATTTTAAAGGATAGATAATGATTACCTAACCAAAAGCTCTGATACCAAACTGAGGCGGAACCCCAAAGACCGTGCCTTGAAACCCCTCAACAAGACAAGGTAAACAAACCTTAAGCTATGGTGATCATAGATTGAATCTGACCCAAAGCTAACCAATGTAGCAAAGAACCAAGATTATAAGATTTAATAAGAATAGCCACGCCACAAGCAATATCACTTGATAAGTAACTAATTCCTAAAGGTAACAAAGAGATGCAAATCTGCCTCACTTTAAAGAAAAACACTCAAATTCGTTTTTATTCATTGATGTCTTGTAAAAGAAGCCTAGATGAGTATTTATAGCCCTAAGTCTTTGAATCCTTTATGGTAAAGGATAACTAAATCCTATTCTAACTCAACTCCTAAATGTACAGCCATATTCTAACTCAAATTCTAAAAAGTAGAGTCCTACTTGGATTAGGACACTAATTAAATCCTTCTAAAATAAGACAAGTGGTGGGTTGGGCTTTATTTCTTTGGCCCACATGTCTATCACTAATTAAAGCCTAAGGTAATTTAAATTAGGCAGCCCACATACATAATTAAGCCCAATTACAAGTTAAGCCCAAATCCCATAAATAGGCACATGCATGGCACATGATCTTGAGCACATGGTTGGCACATGATGTCTTCCACATGGATGGCACATGTCTTGCACATGTTTGGCACATGACTCCTAGCACATGATTTGCACATGACTTGTAATCTTTAATTTTATGGACTTTGCCTTGTTTAGCCCATTTGAATTGAATCTTCATGAAAGACTCCCTTGATCTTCACTTTAGGCTTCCCTTTGTGTATTATTGGCCCATAAGCTTGATTGTGAATTTTAGGCCCAATATAGCAACAAATGCTCCAATGCTGCCTTCTATGACTTGGAATACGCCCTACATTAATTTGGATCATTTGAATGGGATTTTGAACTCCTTTTTCGTCTATTTCAATGATATAAGATTGTTCCTCTCCATTGACAAAATATCGACGTTCATATCCTTCAATTATGGTTCCCGTGCATACATCACTCTCTAAGTGTGAGTTTTGGCTAGACAAGGTTGCCTTTCTCGAGCATGTGATATCGATCGATGGGATTGGAGTGAATCCAGGCAAGGCCGAGGTGATCTTGGATTGGAAACCCCCAAGGAATGTTACCTAGATCAGGAGTTTTTTCAACTTAGTAGAGTACTATAGAAGGTTCGTCTAGGGGTTTTCTATGATTGGTTGTCCATTGACTAGGTTGTTGCGGAAGGATATCAAGTTTGACTGAACAGACAAGAGCCATAACAGTGTTGATCAACTTAAGAGTCTTCTAACAGAAGCTCCAGTGTTGACACAGCTGATTCTGGACAAGGAATATGTGATTTACAGTGATGCATCGTACAACGAATTGGGTTGCATGTTAATGCAATAAGGGAAAGTTGTCGCATATGCCTCAAGACAGTTAAAACCTCATGAGAATAACCCGACGCATGATATAGAATTGACGGCCATTGTCTTTGCATTAAAGATATGACATCATTATCCATATGGAGAGAAGTGGTACATCTACACTGATCACAAGAATTTGAAGTATCTTCTTACACAGCGGGATTTGAATTTGAGACAGAGATGATGGTTAGAGTTGATAAAGGATTATGATTGTGTAATTGATTATCATCTAAGGAAGGCCAATGTGGTGGCCGATGTGCTCATTAGGAAGACTGTGGGAGAGTTACACATCCGATCTACTTTGAGTAAAGAGATTAGAGATGCACAAAAGCTTGATGGCAAGCTAGTGTTGGTCGTCTTAGTCTCCAAGAGGGAGAGATCGGGTTTCTCAGTCGAGCCAGATGGTAGTTAACACTACTAGGGTAGGTTATGTGTACCAAAAGTCTCAGAGTTGAAACAAAGGATTATGAGGGAGGTCCATGAGATGAGATTTGCAATGCATTCAGGTAGTAACAAGATGTATCAGAATTTGAAAGAGGTGTATTGGTGGTCAGGGATGAAGAAAGATATCACATAGTTCACAACTAGATGTCTTACATGTCAGCGGATAAAGGCCAAACACCAGGTACCTTCATGATATGAGCAAGGGTGTCAATCATAGAGGGTTATCTTGCTCTAACGAAGTGGAACAACCTAATATCCTTGGCATGGGCCTAAATGGAGGATTTCACAAGCTCTTTTATATGTTCAAAATACCTTTGGGATGTGCTCCAACCCATAAGAGCCAACATTGGAGCATTAGAAGTAATATTGGGCCTGAAGTCCACAATCGAGCTTATGGGCCAATGCTACCCAAAGGAAAGCCTAAAGTGAAGATAAAACTGATGATGCTACACATATTACCATGGTATCCATGTCTATATTCAAGCTTCAAAAGTCATGTGCAAGAGACATAGACAAGGCATGTGCAAGGGGGAGGCATGTGTATATCATGTGGATTCAAGCAATATAGTCTTATTTATCTATTTAGGGCCTACGTCAAGTTTGGACCATAACCTATTCTTTTGTATTGGGCATGTAGCATTTAAAATAAGTCTCATGGGTTTTAGTTTAGCTAGTTGGGCATGTGGGCCTTTAGAAACAAGCCCATGCCGCCACCTCATTATTTATTTAGGTTCTTTATTTAGTTTTCCTTATTAGAAATGGATTCCTATTAATTAGTTGTTAAATCCCTAACTTTAAGGGATTTAGATAGGATGGGCTGTAAATCCCAATCTTTAAGGGATTAAGGTTAGATATCTTTAGAATTCCTTTTTCTTCTGGGAATTTAACTTCTTAAGAGGTATATATCCTCCCAAAAATGTGTATGGCATCAGATTACATGAATAATAAAGATTTGAGAAGTTTTCTTCAAGAAAGGCACGTTCAACACCTTGGTATGCCAAGGATTATTTCACTTATCAGGTTAGTATTGACTTGTGGCGTGTTCTAATTCTTTGTTACCAATTTCTTTCTAATTTGGAGCTGAAGAGTTTAATTAACAATTGATTAGAATTGGAGATTTGATTCTAAATTGATTTGGAGATCGTCTAAACTTAGATTATAGAGGGTTGCTGCATCATTTGGTATCAGAGTAAAGATTCCAAATCAATTAAATGTATTTTTATATTGCTGTTTTAGTTATATTTGTTCAAGTTACAACATAAAAATACAAAAAAAAAGGTTTTACTTAATAGTGGACAAATCTGCCCTATTGTGCATGCTTTTGAAGTTTTGCTCAATTAGTGTGATTTTGGTGTTAGAAATACTTTGATATTGATTCTGATCATATAAAAAAAATTAAAAAAAAAAACAGAAAAAGAAAGTTGCATTTAAACAGATAGCATAGTTTATCGTTAAGCAAATTAAATGTCTTTTCCTATGATTCAGTCCATTTAAACTTAACATCCTTTTTAACTAACTCGTTTAAAGGTCTTGCAATGGAACTAAAATCTTTAACAAACCTTCTATAGAAACTAGCCAATCTATGAAAACTCCTAACCTCACTAACATTAGTACGCATTAATAATGGCTTTCACTTTTTCCTCATCTACCTCAATTCCTTTAGCACTAACAAAAAATCCAAGAAATACAAGTTTTTCACTAGTAAATGTGCACTTCTTTAAGTTGGCATACAATTTCTCTTTTCTCAATACTTATAATACAGCCCTAACATGCATAATATGATCATTAAAACATTTGTTGTATATAAGTATATCATCAAAATAAACGACAACAAACTTACCAATAACTTGTCTGAAAACATGATTCATAAATCTCATGAAAGTATTAGGTCCATTAGTTAAACCAAAAGGCATTACCAACCACTCATATAAACCTGGTTTAGTTTTAAAAGCAAATTTCCATTCATCTACTACTTTCATCCTAACTTGAAAATAACCACTTTTAAGATCAATTTTGGAAAAGCAACATGCCCACATAATTCATCAAGCATATCATCAAGTCTAGGAATAGGATGTCTATACTTTAATGTTATTTTATTAATGGCATGGCAATCCACACACATCCTCCAAGATCCATCCTTTTTAGGCACTAACAATACAGAAACAGCACATGGACTATTTGGTATGACAACCCCGAGAACAAAGTCAATTTAATGTTTTAATACCTCTTAATGGAGGGAGGCATTTAGGAATTTCTACAACAAACACACAAAAACACTAGGCAAACAAGGGTCAATGTCAGTCAAATTAAAAGATTCTCCTTCTACCTAAGTACAATAAGACTCATTTGTGCATGAAAGCACCTTTCAAGTCTTTCTCCCTTACATACAAGTTTACTTTCTTTTCTCTTTTCACAATCTCACCCTCACTCACCATTGGGCCTTTATTTGGATTTCTTTCGTTTTTATCATTCAAGGCCTTTTTTCTCTCAATTCTTATACTTGAACTTGCCTCACTACTCGAATTCCCTGTAATGGATTTTTGGATTTTCATTTGGTCTTCATATACTTTCCATGGAGATAGAGGTGCAAGAATGTAATTTTGGCTATCCAAGCTAAAAGAATACCGATTCCTATACCCATCATGCATCACACGCCTATCATATTGTCAATGCCTTCCAAGTAAAATATGACTAGCATGCATACATACAATATCACATAACACCTCATCCTTATATCTACTAATAGAGAATGCGAGCATCACATGTTTATTCACCCTCATTTCACCACATTCGTGCAACCATTGCAACTTATATAGATTAGGATGCCTAATATAATTCAAACCTAACTTTTCAACAAGTGTTGTACTAGCCACATTGGTACAACTACCTCCATCAATAATCAAACTACATGCCTTTTTCCATTGACTATGCAACGTGTATGAAAAATATTTCTCTTTGATCACTAGTTTCATCTTTAATATGCATATTCAAGGCTCTCATAACCAAAGATTCAACATGCACATCATCATCATCACAATCGCTAGCATCCACTAAGGAAAGCATACCATCACTATCACTACTTTTTTCACTTTCTGATGCAGCAACCACCTAGAATCTAAGTCTAGACAACCTCCAAATCAATTTGATACAAATCTTAAGTTTTAAACAATTGCAAGATTAGACTCTTCACCCCCAAAACAGCAAGGAATTGGTAACAAAGAGTATGAAGAGAGAATTGGATTCACGCCACAAATTAATTACCAACCTGATAAGTGAAAACAATCCTTGGTATATCAATGGAGATCACACCTCCCACTTGAAGAACACTCAAGAACACTGAAATTTTGATCTTAAATCACCAATCTGATTGTCTTACACGCATAAGGAGGTATTTATACCTCTACAAACCAAACCCTAGCTGCAAACATGAAGAAAAGACCAATCTGACCCTAATGACTTAAGGACAAACGAATGGGCTTAATTTTATAAGGCCTACACACTTAAGACAAGTTCAAATAAGGCTGATCATGTGTCTTTAAATGAAATTACATTCCAATAATTAAAATAAAACAGCCCACTAAAATTAATCTTAGGCCCAACCATGACATAACATAAGTCCACCTTAACATAGCATATTGCACATGAGTTGAACCTTGTAATATAGACTTCTTCTCTAGCCCATTAGGCTAGTTGTCTTCACCATCACATGCCCCAATGAGTGTCACAAGCTTTGGATCGCAAACTGATTCCATCTCTTCAAGCCTGACCCAAGCCTCTTCCTTGATATCTCTTGTCACTAAGCTCTGAATATACATTTGCAAGGCTGCCTTGAGCTTGTTTCTACTTGATCTTATGATTGGACCACGTGGCATCACTAATCCATCTCCTCCATGGCATGTAAGATCATTTTTGTTGTCTTGGTTCGCATCATTCCCTCCCTCCACAAAAGGATTCGTCCTCGAATCACCACCTGCATTATCAAAAGGAGAAAGGTCAGCAACATTAAAAGTTGCTGAAACACCATACTTACCGGGCAAGTCAATCTTATAGGCATTGTCATTGATCCTCTCAACCACTTGAAAAGGTCCATCCCCTCTTGGATCCAACTTGGATTTCCTTTGGTTAGGAAATCTCTCTTTCCTAAAATGCACCCATACCCAATCTCCAGGTTCAAATTTCACAACTTTACGTCCTTGGTTGGCTTTTTGTGCATAACTTTTGTTCTTTAACTCAATGTGCTGCTTTGCCTTCTCATGTATGGACTTAACCAAATCTGCCTTCTTTTGTCCATCTAAGTTAGAAATATCATTCACAGGTATAGGCAACAAATCCAAAGGGGTTAGCGGATTAAAACCATAGACAATTTCAAACGGAGAATAACCTGTTGATGAATGAATGCTTCTATTATATGCAAATTCTACTAATGGCAAACAATCTTCCCAAGTTTTCAAATTCTTTCCAACAACAGCACGTAATAATGATCCTAAAGTTCTATTAACCACTTCAGTTTGACCATCTGTTTGAGGATGACAAGTAGTAGAAAATAGCAACTTTGTTCCCAACTTTCCCCACAACACACGCCAAAAATGACTCAAAAACTTAGAATCTCTATCAGAAACAATAGTTTTAGGAACACCATGCAAACGCACAACATCATTAAAGAACAAATCAGAAATATGTGTAGCGTCATCAGTTTTATGGCAAGCAATGAAATGTGCCATCTTGCTAAACCTATCAACTACAACAAAAATGCTATCTCTTCCCCTTTTAGTCCTGGGCAGTCCCAACACAAAATCCATAGAAATGTCAATCCAGGGCTAACTAGGGATGGGTAAAGGAGTATACAACCCATGAGGTTGAATTCTTGACTTGGCTTGCTTACATGCAACACACCTAGAGCAAATTTTCTCAACATGTTTCTTCATATTAGGCCAATAAAAATGCTCATGCAAGATGTCAAGTGTCTTAGCAATACCAAAATGACCCATCAAACCACCATTATGAGCCTCACGCACAAGCAACTCACGCATGGAACAATTAGGCACACACAGTTTATTTTCTCTAAATAAATAACCATCATGCCTATAAAACCTTTGAAATGCAGATTGTTCACATGCATTATAGACATTTGAAAAATCAGAATCAGAAGCATACAATTCCCTTATATATTCAAATCCCATCAATCGAGAACTCAAAGTAGTAATAAGAGTATATCTTCTAGATAATGCATCAGTAACCACGTTTTCCTTACCTTGTTTGTATTGAATCGCATAAGGAAAGGTCTCAATGAACTCCAACCATTTGGCATGTCGTTTGTTCAACTTACCTTGACCCTTGAGATGCTTTAAAGACTCATGATCACTATGAATCACAAACTCTTTAGGCCAAAGATAATGCTGCCAAGTCTCCAAAGCCCTCACCAATGCATACAACTCCTTGTCATACGTGGAATAATTGAGTTGTGCACCACTCAACTTTTCACTAAAGAAAGCAATTGGACGCCTACCCTGCATCAAAACAGCACCAATACCTATCCCGGAGGCATCACATTCAATTTCAAAAGTAGAATTAAAATCAGGCAAACTCAAAACAGGTGCAGAACAAACTTTATCTTTCAAAGTATTAAATGCAAGTTCTTGCGCCTCGCCCCACTTAAACCCCACATCCTTTTTAATGATTTCAGTTAAAGGAGCAGCAATGACACTAAAATCCTTTACAAACCTCCTGTAAAAGCTAGCAAGGCCATGAAAGCTCCTAACATCACTCACATTCCTAGGGGTTGGCCATTCTTGGATAGCCCTTATCTTCTCCTCATCAACCTCAATTCCATTGGCACTCACCACATACCCTAAGAATATAACTCTATTCATGCAAAATGTGCACTTTTTGAGTTTAGCATACAATTCTTCTCTCCTAAGTGTATCCAAAACAGCCCTAAGATGATGTACATGCTCATCAACAGATTTACTATAAATCAAAATATCATCAAAATAAACAACAACAAATTTTCCAATGAACTGACGCAAAACATGATTCATCAATCTCATAAAAGTGCTAGGGGCATTGGTTAGACCAAAAGGCATAACGAGCCACTCATATAAACCAAGCTTTGTTTTAAATGCTGTTTTCCATTCATCACCAACTTTCATCCTAATTTGGTGATATCCACTCATCAAATCAATCTTAGTAAAGACACAAGCGCCATGCAGTTCGTCTAACATATCATCCAATCTGGGTATTGGATGGCGATACTTAACTGTTATGCGATTCACAGCCCTACAATCAACACACATGCGCCAACTCCCATCCTTTTTTGGTACCAAAAGCACCGGCACTGCACACGGACTAAGACTCTCACGGATATGCCCCCTAGCTAACAACTCCTCCACTTGCCTTTGAAGTTCCTTTGTCTCCTCGGGGTTGCTCCTATAGGCTGGTCGGTTTGGAATTTGTGCTCCTGGTATGAAATCAATTTGATGTTCAATTCCTCTTATTGGTGGCAATCCTTGTGGTAACTCTTCAGGGAATACATTCTCATATTCCTGCAATAAAGAAACAACAACACTAGGCAAAGAAGGGTTAAGGTCAGCTTCATTAAAATAAGATTCCTTGTACATGAGTACAAGTAAACATTGTTGATTCTTAAAAGCCACTCTCATATCCCTTACTTTTGCATAAAAATTGTTTTTCTTTGTACCACTCTCCTTTGGGCCAATTATTTGCTTTTCTTTTTGGGCCTCTTTTCCTCCCATTTTTCTCTCTTTTTTAGCCTCTCCTTTTTCTTTTCCTCTCATCTCTCTTATTTTGCAACTCTCAGCCTTTCCATTTTCTTTTTGCTCCTTTTCTCTCAATTTGGACTTTTCGGCTTCTTTTTGCATTTCTTCCTCCATGCTCCTTTTTAGCTTCATTTGATCTTCATAAACTTCACTAGGAGTCATAGGAGCCAGAATGATACGTTGATCTCCCATCATGAATGAGTGTCTATTTCTATACCCATCATGTGTCACCTTTCTGTCATATTGCCATGGCCTACCAAGCAACACATGACCTGCATGCATAGGTACTACATCACAAAGTACACGGTCAGAATATCTTCCAATGGAGAATGAAATTAAAACTTGTTTATTTACCCTTATCTCTCCACTATCATTAAGCCATTGTAGTCTATATGGCCTAGGATGTTTCAAACAATCCAGCCCCAACTTATCAACTAAAGTAGTACTTGCAACATTAGTACAACTTCCTCCATCAATTATAAGACTACAAATTTTGCCATTTATCAAGCATCTGGAATGGAAGATATTTTCCCTTTGTTCAACTCCATCTTCTTTCAATTGTACATTTAGTACACGCCTAACCACAAGATTTAAATCCCCCCCAACAGCATGCTCAGCCTCATCATCATCACTACAATCTTCAAATGAAGGCATTGAATCAGA
Organism: Triadica sebifera; assembly: GCA_023653625.1. NCBI lineage: Eukaryota > Viridiplantae > Streptophyta > Magnoliopsida > Malpighiales > Euphorbiaceae > Triadica > Triadica sebifera. The sequence goes on along the minus strand of CM042903.1, from coordinate 9,383,831 downwards.
TTCTTTATCACTTTCGGATTCAATTACACCATTATCTTTCAATATCATAACCTTTTTATTTGGGCATTGAGATGCAATATGTCCATTGCCAAGGCACTTAAAGCATTTTATGTTTCTATGCTTTTCAGTATTGGAAGAAGAAGTAGCATTAGCTTTAGGGTTGCCTTTTTGCTCTACTTTACCCTTTTCTTCTCTTACATTGTCTTTGGCTTTGTCTTCCCTTTTTGGCCATTTTGAGCTCCAATTAGATGTGGAACCCAAATAGGTTGGTTTGTTGGTTCCCTTTTGCTTTAGTTGCTTCTCCACCTTCATAGCCATATTCACCATCTCCTCTAACTCTACATAGTGGTGCAGCTCAATAACATTTGCAATTTCTTTATTTAGACCAGCCAAGAAACGTGCCATGGTAGCCTCCCTATCTTCAACAATATTAGCCCTCATCATAGCTATCTCCATTTCTTTATGATAGTCCTCAACACTTTTATTCCCTTGCCTTAAAGTTTGAAGCCTTTGATGTAGTTCCCTATAATAGTAACTAGGGACAAACCTCTTTCTCATGACGGCCTTCATCCCCACCCATGTGTTTATAGGCCTTTCCCCATTCCTACGCCTATTGAGGATGATTTGGTCCCACCATACCAAGGCATAGTCAGTGAATTCCACGGCTGCCAACTTTACTTTTTTTTCCTCAGAATAGTTATGACATTCAAACACCAATTCCACTTTTCTCTCCCACTCCAAGTAAGCATCAGCATCATTCCTACCTTGAAAAGTAGGGATTTTCATTTTAATACTCCCCAAATTACGATCTATCCGATTCTCAACATTCCCAAATCTATCCGCCTCTACCCTGCCTCTATGTTCTCTCCTATTCCTTCCTCTATCATTTCTGCCCCCTCTACCTCCAAACTGATTTCTATCCCTATCATCATCAAAGTCATCAAAATCTTCTTCATAGTCAGATTGAGGTGGAGTTACTAACCTTTCCCTTCTCCCTCCAATTCGACTTTGCAAGGATGTATCTCTTCTAAGATTCTGTAGAGCTTGATCATGGCCTTCTAACCTCCTATCATACTTGTCAAACCGATCATTCATGTCTCGGAGCAGAATCTCAAGCCTTCCAAATTGTTGTTGCATAGCCTCCAATGTGAAGAAAGTTTTGTTTCCTTCATCACTACTTCTTTCCTGGTTGCTTGATTTAGACATAATGTAAATAAATGGCCTCACACACTCCCTCACGTGTTTCACTCAAAATGTGTATGTTCGCTCGTGTTTCACTCAATTAAGGCTTTTACCCTCTTTTGAGCTAACCACTCCTGCCTTTTACCGCTCTTGTGTACTCACTATGATATATTTCCGGATCAATTTCAACCAACCAGATCAATAACAATGAGCAGCAATATCCAACAGAAAATTAAAATAGACAATTCCTAAGCAAGAAAGGAAATATCACAAAACTAGAAGCAAAATTAATGAGATGAAAGCAAGGAATGACAAGTATATGCTATATGCACACACGGATGAAGAATGAGGTGTGCAGATATAATATTGTTATTTGAGTAATATGGAATGCAAAATTACTCAACTAATGTAATGGAAACAAGTAGGACAGCAGTCAATAATATAAAACAAAGAATGCAAGAAATTGACAAAACTAGAAAAAATTAAGTGCATATGTGCTACTGCCCTAAAAGAATTCGAACCAGAATCTAAAACTCACTAAACCATTCCCAACTTACTACCAAATAAGCTAATTGTATGCCTATTAGTAACTATTATCCACCAATTGCACAATTTCCAGCAATAAGCAATGAAATCTCAACTTATACCTCAATATGAAACCAATCAATTTCAACTACGAACTCCACTCAAAATTGCTCAAATTATCAATTTTAATCAGAATAGAGCAAACATATTCAGAGGAAATTCATTTAATATATGTCTGCAATCAATTGAATCCAAACAGTCCCACTTTTGGCAATCAATGCCAATATGCACGAATTTTTTTTTTGTTGTTTGTTTTTTTTTTTGTAATCTGATATACAACAAAAAAAAAATTGAAACACCAAAAATTCGTACCCCAAAAAAAGAAATAAACCAAACTTCAATAGACAGCAATATAGGCAAATTCAGCCACAAATAGATAAACTTTTTTTTTTTTGATTTTTTTTTATGCTGTAACTTGAACAAATATCACTAAAACCAGAAAAATAAAGATAAGTACAATTGATTTAGAACCAAAGCTCTGATACCAAATGATGCAGCAACCACCTAGAATCTAAGTCTAGACAACCTCCAAATCAATTTGATACAAATCTTAAGTTTTAAACAATTGCAAGATTAGACTCTTCACCCCCAAAACAGCAAGGAATTGGTAACAAAGAGTATGAAGAGAGAATTGGATTCACGCCACAAATTAATTACCAACCTGATAAGTGAAAACAATCCTTGGTATATCAATGGAGATCACACCTCCCACTTGAAGAACACTCAAGAACACTGAAATTTTGATCTTAAATCACCAATCTGATTGTCTTACACGCATAAGGAGGTATTTATACCTCTACAAACCAAACCCTAGCTGCAAACATGAAGAAAAGACCAATCTGACCCTAATGACTTAAGGACAAACGAATGGGCTTAATTTTATAAGGCCTACACACTTAAGACAAGTTCAAATAAGGCTGATCATGTGTCTTTAAATGAAATTACATTCCAATAATTAAAATAAAACAGCCCACTAAAATTAATCTTAGGCCCAACCATGACATAACATAAGTCCACCTTAACATAGCATATTGCACATGAGTTGAACCTTGTAATATAGACTTCTTCTCTAGCCCATTAGGCTAGTTGTCTTCACCATCACATGCCCCAATGAGTGTCACAAGCTTTGGATCGCAAACTGATTCCATCTCTTCAAGCCTGACCCAAGCCTCTTCCTTGATATCTCTTGTCACTAAGCTCTGAATATACATTTGCAAGGCTGCCTTGAGCTTGTTTCTACTTGATCTTATGATTGGACCACGTGGCATCACTAATCCATCTCCTCCATGGCATGTAAGATCATTTTTGTTGTCTTGGTTCGCATCATTCCCTCCCTCCACAAAAGGATTCGTCCTCGAATCACCACCTGCATTATCAAAAGGAGAAAGGTCAGCAACATTAAAAGTTGCTGAAACACCATACTTACCGGGCAAGTCAATCTTATAGGCATTGTCATTGATCCTCTCAACCACTTGAAAAGGTCCATCCCCTCTTGGATCCAACTTGGATTTCCTTTGGTTAGGAAATCTCTCTTTCCTAAAATGCACCCATACCCAATCTCCAGGTTCAAATTTCACAACTTTACGTCCTTGGTTGGCTTTTTGTGCATAACTTTTGTTCTTTAACTCAATGTGCTGCTTTGCCTTCTCATGTATGGACTTAACCAAATCTGCCTTCTTTTGTCCATCTAAGTTAGAAATATCATTCACAGGTATAGGCAACAAATCCAAAGGGGTTAGCGGATTAAAACCATAGACAATTTCAAACGGAGAATAACCTGTTGATGAATGAATGCTTCTATTATATGCAAATTCTACTAATGGCAAACAATCTTCCCAAGTTTTCAAATTCTTTCCAACAACAGCACGTAATAATGATCCTAAAGTTCTATTAACCACTTCAGTTTGACCATCTGTTTGAGGATGACAAGTAGTAGAAAATAGCAACTTTGTTCCCAACTTTCCCCACAACACACGCCAAAAATGACTCAAAAACTTAGAATCTCTATCAGAAACAATAGTTTTAGGAACACCATGCAAACGCACAACATCATTAAAGAACAAATCAGAAATATGTGTAGCGTCATCAGTTTTATGGCAAGCAATGAAATGTGCCATCTTGCTAAACCTATCAACTACAACAAAAATGCTATCTCTTCCCCTTTTAGTCCTGGGCAGTCCCAACACAAAATCCATAGAAATGTCAATCCAGGGCTAACTAGGGATGGGTAAAGGAGTATACAACCCATGAGGTTGAATTCTTGACTTGGCTTGCTTACATGCAACACACCTAGAGCAAATTTTCTCAACATGTTTCTTCATATTAGGCCAATAAAAATGCTCATGCAAGATGTCAAGTGTCTTAGCAATACCAAAATGACCCATCAAACCACCATTATGAGCCTCACGCACAAGCAACTCACGCATGGAACAATTAGGCACACACAGTTTATTTTCTCTAAATAAATAACCATCATGCCTATAAAACCTTTGAAATGCAGATTGTTCACATGCATTATAGACATTTGAAAAATCAGAATCAGAAGCATACAATTCCCTTATATATTCAAATCCCATCAATCGAGAACTCAAAGTAGTAATAAGAGTATATCTTCTAGATAATGCATCAGTAACCACGTTTTCCTTACCTTGTTTGTATTGAATCGCATAAGGAAAGGTCTCAATGAACTCCAACCATTTGGCATGTCGTTTGTTCAACTTACCTTGACCCTTGAGATGCTTTAAAGACTCATGATCACTATGAATCACAAACTCTTTAGGCCAAAGATAATGCTGCCAAGTCTCCAAAGCCCTCACCAATGCATACAACTCCTTGTCATACGTGGAATAATTGAGTTGTGCACCACTCAACTTTTCACTAAAGAAAGCAATTGGACGCCTACCCTGCATCAAAACAGCACCAATACCTATCCCGGAGGCATCACATTCAATTTCAAAAGTAGAATTAAAATCAGGCAAACTCAAAACAGGTGCAGAACAAACTTTATCTTTCAAAGTATTAAATGCAAGTTCTTGCGCCTCGCCCCACTTAAACCCCACATCCTTTTTAATGATTTCAGTTAAAGGAGCAGCAATGACACTAAAATCCTTTACAAACCTCCTGTAAAAGCTAGCAAGGCCATGAAAGCTCCTAACATCACTCACATTCCTAGGGGTTGGCCATTCTTGGATAGCCCTTATCTTCTCCTCATCAACCTCAATTCCATTGGCACTCACCACATACCCTAAGAATATAACTCTATTCATGCAAAATGTGCACTTTTTGAGTTTAGCATACAATTCTTCTCTCCTAAGTGTATCCAAAACAGCCCTAAGATGATGTACATGCTCATCAACAGATTTACTATAAATCAAAATATCATCAAAATAAACAACAACAAATTTTCCAATGAACTGACGCAAAACATGATTCATCAATCTCATAAAAGTGCTAGGGGCATTGGTTAGACCAAAAGGCATAACGAGCCACTCATATAAACCAAGCTTTGTTTTAAATGCTGTTTTCCATTCATCACCAACTTTCATCCTAATTTGGTGATATCCACTCATCAAATCAATCTTAGTAAAGACACAAGCGCCATGCAGTTCGTCTAACATATCATCCAATCTGGGTATTGGATGGCGATACTTAACTGTTATGCGATTCACAGCCCTACAATCAACACACATGCGCCAACTCCCATCCTTTTTTGGTACCAAAAGCACCGGCACTGCACACGGACTAAGACTCTCACGGATATGCCCCCTAGCTAACAACTCCTCCACTTGCCTTTGAAGTTCCTTTGTCTCCTCGGGGTTGCTCCTATAGGCTGGTCGGTTTGGAATTTGTGCTCCTGGTATGAAATCAATTTGATGTTCAATTCCTCTTATTGGTGGCAATCCTTGTGGTAACTCTTCAGGGAATACATTCTCATATTCCTGCAATAAAGAAACAACAACACTAGGCAAAGAAGGGTTAAGGTCAGCTTCATTAAAATAAGATTCCTTGTACATGAGTACAAGTAAACATTGTTGATTCTCAAAAGCCACTCTCATATCCCTTACTTTTGCATAAAAATTGTTTTTCTTTGTACCACTCTCCTTTGGGCCAATTATTTGCTTTTCTTTTTGGGCCTCTTTTCCTCCCATTTTTCTCTCTTTTTTAGCCTCTCCTTTTTCTTTTCCTCTCATCTCTCTTATTTTGCAACTCTCAGCCTTTCCATTTTCTTTTTGCTCCTTTTCTCTCAATTTGGACTTTTCGGCTTCTTTTTGCATTTCTTCCTCCATGCTCCTTTTTAGCTTCATTTGATCTTCATAAACTTCACTAGGAGTCATAGGAGCCAGAATGATACGTTGATCTCCCATCATGAATGAGTGTCTATTTCTATACCCATCATGTGTCACCTTTCTGTCATATTGCCATGGCCTACCAAGCAACACATGACCTGCATGCATAGGTACTACATCACAAAGTACACGGTCAGAATATCTTCCAATGGAGAATGAAATTAAAACTTGTTTATTTACCCTTATCTCTCCACTATCATTAAGCCATTGTAGTCTATATGGCCTAGGATGTTTCAAACAATCCAGCCCCAACTTATCAACTAAAGTAGTACTTGCAACATTAGTACAACTTCCTCCATCAATTATAAGACTACAAATTTTGCCATTTATCAAGCATCTGGAATGGAAGATATTTTCCCTTTGTTCAACTCCATCTTCTTTCAATTGTACATTTAGTACACGCCTAACCACAAGATTTAAATCCCCCCCAACAGCATGCTCAGCCTCATCATCATCACTACAATCTTCAAATGAAGGCATTGAATCAGATTCTTTATCACTTTCGGATTCAATTACACCATTATCTTTCAATATCATAACCTTTTTATTTGGGCATTGAGATGCAATATGTCCATTGCCAAGGCACTTAAAGCATTTTATGTTTCTATGCTTTTCAGTATTGGAAGAAGAAGTAGCATTAGCTTTAGGGTTGCCTTTTTGCTCTACTTTACCCTTTTCTTCTCTTACATTGTCTTTGGCTTTGTCTTCCCTTTTTGGCCATTTTGAGCTCCAATTAGATGTGGAACCCAAATAGGTTGGTTTGTTGGTTCCCTTTTGCTTTAGTTGCTTCTCCACCTTCATAGCCATATTCACCATCTCCTCTAACTCTACATAGTGGTGCAGCTCAATAACATTTGCAATTTCTTTATTTAGACCAGCCAAGAAACGTGCCATGGTAGCCTCCCTATCTTCAACAATATTAGCCCTCATCATAGCTATCTCCATTTCTTTATGATAGTCCTCAACACTTTTATTCCCTTGCCTTAAAGTTTGAAGCCTTTGATGTAGTTCCCTATAATAGTAACTAGGGACAAACCTCTTTCTCATGACGGCCTTCATCCCCACCCATGTGTTTATAGGCCTTTCCCCATTCCTACGCCTATTGAGGATGATTTGGTCCCACCATACCAAGGCATAGTCAGTGAATTCCACGGCTGCCAACTTTACTTTTTTTTCCTCAGAATAGTTATGACATTCAAACACCAATTCCACTTTTCTCTCCCACTCCAAGTAAGCATCAGCATCATTCCTACCTTGAAAAGTAGGGATTTTCATTTTAATACTCCCCAAATTACGATCTATCCGATTCTCAACATTCCCAAATCTATCCGCCTCTACCCTGCCTCTATGTTCTCTCCTATTCCTTCCTCTATCATTTCTGCCCCCTCTACCTCCAAACTGATTTCTATCCCTATCATCATCAAAGTCATCAAAATCTTCTTCATAGTCAGATTGAGGTGGAGTTACTAACCTTTCCCTTCTCCCTCCAATTCGACTTTGCAAGGATGTATCTCTTCTAAGATTCTGTAGAGCTTGATCATGGCCTTCTAACCTCCTATCATACTTGTCAAACCGATCATTCATGTCTCGGAGCAGAATCTCAAGCCTTCCAAATTGTTGTTGCATAGCCTCCAATGTGAAGAAAGTTTTGTTTCCTTCATCACTACTTCTTTCCTGGTTGCTTGATTTAGACATAATGTAAATAAATGGCCTCACACACTCCCTCACGTGTTTCACTCAAAATGTGTATGTTCGCTCGTGTTTCACTCAATTAAGGCTTTTACCCTCTTTTGAGCTAACCACTCCTGCCTTTTACCGCTCTTGTGTACTCACTATGATATATTTCCGGATCAATTTCAACCAACCAGATCAATAACAATGAGCAGCAATATCCAACAGAAAATTAAAATAGACAATTCCTAAGCAAGAAAGGAAATATCACAAAACTAGAAGCAAAATTAATGAGATGAAAGCAAGGAATGACAAGTATATGCTATATGCACACACGGATGAAGAATGAGGTGTGCAGATATAATATTGTTATTTGAGTAATATGGAATGCAAAATTACTCAACTAATGTAATGGAAACAAGTAGGACAGCAGTCAATAATATAAAACAAAGAATGCAAGAAATTGACAAAACTAGAAAAAATTAAGTGCATATGTGCTACTGCCCTAAAAGAATTCGAACCAGAATCTAAAACTCACTAAACCATTCCCAACTTACTACCAAATAAGCTAATTGTATGCCTATTAGTAACTATTATCCACCAATTGCACAATTTCCAGCAATAAGCAATGAAATCTCAACTTATACCTCAATATGAAACCAATCAATTTCAACTACGAACTCCACTCAAAATTGCTCAAATTATCAATTTTAATCAGAATAGAGCAAACATATTCAGAGGAAATTCATTTAATATATGTCTGCAATCAATTGAATCCAAACAGTCCCACTTTTGGCAATCAATGCCAATATGCACGAATTTTTTTTTTGTTGTTTGTTTTTTTTTTTTTGTAATCTGATATACAACAAAAAAAAAAATTGAAACACCAAAAATTCGTACCCCAAAAAAAGAAATAAACCAAACTTCAATAGACAGCAATATAGGCAAATTCAGCCACAAATAGATAAACTTTTTTTTTTTTGATTTTTTTTTATGCTGTAACTTGAACAAATATCACTAAAACCAGAAAAATAAAGATAAGTACAATTGATTTAGAACCAAAGCTCTGATACCAAATGATGCAGCAACCACCTAGAATCTAAGTCTAGACAACCTCCAAATCAATTTGATACAAATCTTAAGTTTTAAACAATTGCAAGATTAGACTCTTCACCCCCAAAACAGCAAGGAATTGGTAACAAAGAGTATGAAGAGAGAATTGGATTCACGCCACAAATTAATTACCAACCTGATAAGTGAAAACAATCCTTGGTATATCAATGGAGATCACACCTCCCACTTGAAGAACACTCAAGAACACTGAAATTTTGATCTTAAATCACCAATCTGATTGTCTTACACGCATAAGGAGGTATTTATACCTCTACAAACCAAACCCTAGCTGCAAACATGAAGAAAAGACCAATCTGACCCTAATGACTTAAGGACAAACGAATGGGCTTAATTTTATAAGGCCTACACACTTAAGACAAGTTCAAATAAGGCTGATCATGTGTCTTTAAATGAAATTACATTCCAATAATTAAAATAAAACAGCCCACTAAAATTAATCTTAGGCCCAACCATGACATAACATAAGTCCACCTTAACATAGCATATTGCACATGAGTTGAACCTTGTAATATAGACTTCTTCTCTAGCCCATTAGGCTAGTTGTCTTCACCATCACATGCCCCAATGAGTGTCACAAGCTTTGGATCGCAAACTGATTCCATCTCTTCAAGCCTGACCCAAGCCTCTTCCTTGATATCTCTTGTCACTAAGCTCTGAATATACATTTGCAAGGCTGCCTTGAGCTTGTTTCTACTTGATCTTATGATTGGACCACGTGGCATCACTAATCCATCTCCTCCATGGCATGTAAGATCATTTTTGTTGTCTTGGTTCGCATCACTTTCACTATCAATTACACCATTATCTTTTAATAACATAGTTTTCCTATTAACATTGAGATGCAATATGATGCGGAACCCCAAAGACCGTGCCTTGAAACCCCTCAACAAGACAAGGTAAACAAACCTTAAGCTATGGTGATCATAGATTGAATCTGACCCAAAGCTAACCAATGTAGAAAAGAACCAAGATTATAAGATTTAATAAGAATAGCCACGCCACAAGCAATATCACTTGATAAGTAACTAATTCCTAAAGGTAACAAAGAGATGCAAATCTGCCTCACTTTAAAGAAAAACACTCAAATTCGTTTTTATTCATTGATGTCTTGTAAAAGAAGCCTAGATGAGTATTTATAGCCCTAAGTCTTTGAATCCTTTATGGTAAAGGATAACTAAATCCTATTCTAACTCAACTCCTAAATGTACAGCCATATTCTAACTCAAATTCTAAAAAGTAGAGTCCTACTTGGATTAGGACACTAATTAAATCCTTCTAAAATAAGACAAGTGGTGGGTTGGGCTTTATTTCTTTGGCCCACATGTCTATCACTAATTAAAGCCTAAGGTAATTTAAATTAGGCAGCCCACATACATAATTAAGCCCAATTACAAGTTAAGCCCAAATCCCATAAATAGGCACATGCATGGCACATGATCTTGAGCACATGGTTGGCACATGATGTCTTCCACATGGATGGCACATGTCTTGCACATGTTTGGCACATGACTCCTAGCACATGATTTGCACATGACTTGTAATCTTTAATTTTATGGACTTTGCCTTGTTTAGCCCATTTGAATTGAATCTTCATGAAAGACTCCCTTGATCTTCACTTTAGGCTTCCCTTTGTGTATTATTGGCCCATAAGCTTGATTGTGAATTTTAGGCCCAATATAGCAACAAATGCTCCAATGCTGCCTTCTATGACTTGGAATACGCCCTACATTAATTTGGATCATTTGAATGGGATTTTGAACTCCTTTTCGGTCTATTTCAATGATATAAGATTGCTCCTCTCCATTGACAAAATATTGACGTTCATATCCTTCAATTATGGTTCCCGTGCATACATCACAATATCCCCTATGCCCAAACATCTAAAACATTTAATTTTACTATGTTTATCATTATCACTAGGTGTTTTTATTTCCCATCTTTTACCCATTTTCTTTCCTTACCTTTTTAGGTCAGTCACCTTTTCTTCCTTTTTTTGCCATTTTGAACGCCATTTGGATTTGTAATTCTTGTTTTTCAGTTGCTTTTCAATTTTTATGGCCATATTTTCATGTATTCAAAGTCGACATAGTGTTGTAATTCAAGAACATTAGCAATATCTTTGTTCAAACTACCTAGGAAATCTGCCATGGTGACTTTTGGATCCTCCTCCACATCAGCCCTCATCAATGCCATCTCCATGTCCTTATGGTAATCTTCAATGGTCATGGATCCTTGTGTAAGGCGTTGCAATGTTTGTTGCGACTCCCTATAGTAATAGGCTGACACAAATCATTTTCTCATCACCCTCTTCATCTCCTCCCATGTTCTAATGGGTCTTTATCCATTTTTCTTCTAGTCATCATGATATGATCCCACCAAACAAGAGCATAATCAATGAATTCAATAACAAGTTTTACTTTTTTCTCTTCACTATAGTTGTGCATTCCAAATTGAGCTCCACCTTTCACTCCCATTCTAAGTATGCTTTAGCATCATTCCTCCATTTAAAAGGTGGAATTTTCATTTTGGTGGCGTTGATGTTGCTAACACGCCTATCTCCTCCTTGTTGAATGGGCATCATCTTAATCATCGTAGGAATCAAAGTCCTCATCTTCTTCTTGAGGCCAAAACCTCCCTAATCCAGAATTGTGAATCTTACATTTCCCATAAGTCTGTGACTCTTCTTTTGTTTTTCTATAATTTGAAGTGCTTTGTTGTCTTACCTCTTCAATTTTTCAATCTTGACTCACTATCTTCTCATTAAAAGATTCAATCATGGAAAATAGTCTTGGAATTCAGATTGGACAGCCTCTAATGGTATGAGTTTGGGCTGGTCCTCTTGTTCACTACTTCCCCTTGTGTTTTCCTTTGACATGGTTAGTAATTCAAGAAAGTAATAATGAAGTAAAAGGACCTCACAATCACTCCCTCATATGTTTCTCTCTAAAGAGACTATATATCATTCATGTTTTGCACAAATAATGGCTTTAACCCTCTTTTGCCTCTTACCACTCAAAGTTTGAATCTCAAAATTACAAGTAAAAACAAAAACAAAATCAAACCATATGCAAGTGATCTATGCTAAAATTAACAATGAACCCCAAAAAGAATGAATGGGATAAAGTCTAGAAGCAAACTGATGTGAAATAATTTTATATTTAAATCCATACACGAATGCAAATAGGTGTATGCTACTGATTTTTGTTCAAATTAAATCTAAGAATGCAAATTAGACTTAACTAATGTAATTAAATGCAAAAAGGGCAGAATTAAAAGAATGAAAACTCAAGTGCACAAAGAATTGGACAATATTGAACAAAATTCAGAATTGGTTTCCTCCTAGTGAGTACCCAATTGTGCTTTAATTAAAACCCTTAGTCAACCTTAATTTATCACCAACTAGCAAGAACTCCAAATATATTTAATAGATAAGATCAATTCCTCAACATCAAATCAATGCTCAATATGATCACTAAGGTACCTAAATCCAAAAATTGAACTTTTCAACCTCAAAACCAATTATTGAAGTTGGATTTTCAGTAGTTTATGATGATAACAAATAATACCAGCAATAAAAAAATCACAAGATTTCAACTCAAAGCTCAAAATAGAAAAATTTCACAATTTTAGTGCTAAATTTGAAATTCTGATTTTTCCTTTTTTTTAATCAAATAACACTAATCAAAAGCTATTAATACTAAATAAACATCAAACATATCAAAGAATTGAAAAGAAACCCAAACATGCAATTTTTCTCTTTATGGCTAAAATTTTTCCTACGGTACTTCTAATGGAAGAATTTAAATCTAGCTAATTTAAGAATTAAAGAGCAATTTTAAAGGATAGATAATGATTACCTAATCAAAAGCTCTGATAACAAACTGATGTGAAAGCCAAAGACTGTGCCTTGAAACCCCTTAACAAGACAAGGTAAACAAACTTTAGGCTATGGTGATCATTGATTGAATTCGACCCAAAGCTAACCAATGTAGCAAAGAACCAAGATTATAAGGTTTATTAAGAATAGCCACGCCACATGCAATATCACTTAATAAGTAACTATTTCCTAAAAGTAATAAAGAGATGCAAATCTACCTCACTTTATAGAGAATAATCAAATTCATTTTTATTCATTCATGCCTAGTAAAAGTTTCCCAAATGAGCATTTATAGCCCTATGTCTTTGAATCCTTTATGGTAAAGGATAACTAAGTCCTATTCTTAACTCAACTCCTAAAAGTACAGTCATATTATAACTCAAATTCTAAAAAGTAGAGTCTTACTTGAATTAAGACACTAATTAAATCCTTCTAGAATAAGACAAGTGATGGGTTGGGCTTCATATCCTCTAGCCTACATGCTGCTATTCTCCTTATTTAAATTTTAGATAGATAATAGGCAGCCCATTTACATTATTAAGCCCAAATTCCATAAATAGGCACATGTGTGGCACATGATCTTGAGCACATGACTTGTAATCTTCAATTTTATGGACTTTTTCTTGTTTAGCCCATTGGGCTAGTCCATGCAAGATGGTTCTTCACACACCCTAAGATAATTAATGGGCCTTGGGTCTTCAATCATCTTCATCTCCTTTATGATGCATGCCCCCCTTGTGATTTCCTTGGTTACCAAGCTTTGAATATAGCCTTGCATTGTTTGCCTTAGCTTATTAGTGCTCAATCTTATGATTGCACCACTTGGCATGACTAGTGCATCATTCCCCTTGTGTGAATATTTACATGTCCTTGATCTACATCATGAAAGTTCACAGGCGTGAATGTCATGAGATGCATTCCTGTTGTTGAAGCAAACCCATTCATGGGCAATTTCACTGTTGGGTTTGCACCTGTAAAGGGGTAATCGCGGCCATGAACATGTGCTGACTCAAGGGTTGAATCACAACTTGTTTCAGGGGGTAAGGAAATTACCCGTGAAGTAGTGGTTCATGGGCATGAGACTGTTTATGATGAAAAAAATTATATGTTTATTTTTTAATCGAATTTGATTCGTTGTGAGGCAGTAAGCCTCAGATGCAAGCTTATAGCATGGTATAGAAATATATGTTGTAAATATGATTGTGCAAATGATGAGATTTATATAAAATATGATAATGAGTAAGATAAATCTACACTTGGTAACATTATAAGCCATTATGACTAGGACTAGAGCTAGGATAGATGACATGACATTGAGAGTAGAGTTCGGTACCGAGTGACTTGTATTAGTCGTATATTGTGAAAGCTCAAAGGTTAGCGGACGAAGCGTCTTGTTGGTTTATATATTTGAAAGCCCAGAGGTTAGCGAACAAAGCGCCTCGGTGGGTTATATATGTTACAACCTAAAGGTTGGCAGATAGAGCACCTTGGTAGATTAAGTTACCCATATTATGAGTAGGTGGGCAAAAGTAAGATAATTAATAAATTTTATATGTGATAAACGCTTGTATGGTTTTGGTTGATAGTTGATTTTCCATGTCATGATGTGAAATTTATATATATATATATATATATATATGGCATGTCATGTAGTATATGAGAGCATTTACAGACTTCGAGGTAAGTCGTCCTAGTAGCTCAGTGAGTATATCATGCATATTAGGTATATCTTGTATGCCTTACACATTGTTATGTACCACTAGACATGAGTTGTTTAGTGTATAGACTTTAAATGCACAGGTTTGGAACGTAGGGGAGGATCAACAGAGGAGGACATCCAGTGATCAGAGTTAAAGATATACAGTCGGGGTGGGTGATACATTGTTGTATCTTATTTAAGTTGTTTTGCTATGGATTGGGTAGTTATAGCTTTACATGCTGTATTTCAGAGATATGTAGTTTTATAACTACTCATTTTATAAAAATTTATCCTTGTGTACGCCAGTATGATTTGTAATTCAACTTTATTTTATTTTGAGCTCGATTTCATTATGTTAAGAATGCTTTTATTTTGTTAAGTCATCATGACCATGGTAGACGAAATTTTAAAAAAATTGTGACATTTTAACTTATGTGCATTATAGCATTTTTAGTATAATTGGGCTTAATCTTAATTACATCAAATGGTGTTACATTTAGTGGTATTAGAGGGTTTAGGAAGTTTTGAACCTAGGTGGGATGGGTGTATCACGTGTGCGAGTGTTATCCTGGATGACTCTGATGTAGGCTATCCTCTATCAATGTGTAGGCTAAAGAGAGAGGATGGAAATTAGCTGAGTGCAAGGGGCGGCTAGTGCCCCTCCTTTATAGCAGCTGATGGCTGGTCAGTTGGATTAGATACATGATCCATGAATGCAGAATCTGGTTGCTCTGTTATAGCAATTAGTACATGCTATGCCACCACTAACTCTCCTCCATCACCACCTCCACCACCTCTTTAGTCACCACCGAGGCATAGAGTTCAAATTGATAGGTTAAGAAACTATGGGGTTATGGACTTCACAAGGGGTATTGAGGACGATTCGACAGCTGTCGAGTTTTGGTTAGAGAGGACCGAAAGGGTCTTCGAGGAGCTAGATTGTGCCGAGAAGCACAAGGTTAGGTATGATGTTTCACTTCTCTAGGAGCATGCCTATGATTGGTGGAAGTCGATTTTGTAGAAACCGTAGATTCCAGAGCTGATTACTTGGAATTTTTCATAGCAAAGTTCAAGAAATAGTTTGTGCCAAGGGCATATATAGAGAAGAAATGAGAGTTTGTGAATTTGCGATAGGGAAATATGACCATGACAGTATATGAGAGAGAGTTTACCCGGTTGAGTAGGTATGCAAGTGGTATCATTGGGGACGAGGCGGACAAGTGTTGCCAATTTGAGGACAGTCTAAGAGATGATATCAGGTTCCATGTGATCTCACAACAGTATGAGGACTTTCATGAGGTTGGTATCTTCTTCCATTTCTATAAAGAAGGGGGTAAAACTGATGAGGGCAGAAGAGTCTTCCAAAATAGTCTTTAGAGGGTTTGTATATAGTGCTACATAGTCATCGAGCAAGAAGGCTCGCACCAGTTCTGAATCCTTCCAATCTAGAGGACATGGGCAAGGTCAGGGTCATGTGGGGTACATCAAACAGGTTCTATCTTCAGTGATAGTTTCCACTGCTACCAGTAGTTAGCCCCAGACACAGAGAGAGATGATACCACAGTGTACAGGGTGTGGGAGGATGCACTAGGTTTTTCTATAGGTATGGGTCCCGAGATCATTTTAAGAGAGACTATCCATTACAGATGATGGAGGCTCCCATTTAGACTCAAGGTTCAGTGCCGACACAGGCCAGGGGCTGGGGCCAAGTGTAACATCCTTGACCTTCCCCACATGCATTTCATTTGAATATATGCATCTTCCATATAATCCAATTGAACACGTGCATTTCTTACATATTTTCTTAGAAACAAGTTCATGGCACGCACTAGCTACATGTCCTAGTATTTGGCAATTGTATTGAGTCACACATGTATCCTTATAACCTAAATGATGATAACAAAGCATTAGAAATAAATTGAATAAGGTGATTAAATTAAAGTAAGAAAAATGATTAGATTAAGATTAGTAAACATTTACATTGTTAATTTAGTTAAATTGGGCCAAATGATTAACCTGTATTATTGTGTGAATTAGTGGAATTATAAATATATGTAAATAATGATAATAATATAGACAAAATAAAATAAAAATGACACAAAAGAGAAATAGAAGAGAAGAGAAAAGAGAAGAGAAAAAGAGAAAAAGAGAAAAGGACAAAAAACAAGCTGGCTTTATCTTCATTTTCCTTCTCCATTTCTACCTTCTTCTCCAGCCCGAATTCTTCTTCATTTTCCTCCATTTGAGAATTCAATTCTTTCTTGTTTCACTTAGTTTTTGAAGCTAATTGATCTTAGTTTTTGAAGCTAATTGATCCATTTCAAGGTCGTTCTTGGTAAGTAATCAATTCTTATTGCTATAAGATTGATTTGAGTTGCTTAGGTTCATTAATAGACACTGATTTGCAACCCAATTTTGATGCACATAGAAATTGATTCTGGAAACATTTAAAACACAAAATTTGTTCCTTTATGTCTTCTATTTATGTATATGTAAACGTTTTTGTATGATTTGGTGTATAGGAAGAGAAATCCTCTCTCTACTGAAACTGGTCAGGGTGTGAACCCTAACCAAGTTAGCTACTGTGTTCTTTGATTTCGAATATGGTAAAGCCCTTATTTGAAGTATCACAAAACATAAAAAGTTGTAGCAATATATGTTTTGTATCTGTATACCAAATTTCAGATTCATAGGTCTTGTAAATGTTGAGTTATGGTGAATGGAACAATGACTGTTCTATGGTTTGAACTACCTACTGAGTGCCCTGGGCAGATCCAGCAATTGGTTTGGCTAATTTGAGCTAGTTAGAGCTAGATTATGTATATGAAGAAAAGTTATCGGTATATGTCTTAGCTAAATTGTGGTACTAATTTCAGCTTAATTGGTTATGTATAGACTAAGTTAGCGCCTTGGGAAGTCATACTGGTTCGGAAGCCAATTATATTATAGACCAGTAAAATGTTTGTTATATTTTGAAGACCTTAGAGACATAATTGATAAAAGTTATAAGACTATGATTCTGCTTTTGTCTGGTCGTACTATGAGTGGCCGAGCCAAAAAGCAAGGCAAAGGTAGGGAAGGGCTAGTTTTCCTACAAGGCTTGAGGCCCCTTTCGCTAGGGAGATGGGTAAGCGGGCATGAAAAATGTTCCATATGAACCCATATAAGCGTCTGTAAGGTTTCATTAAAATAAGACTTATAGATTATAAGTTATGATGAACCCAAATGAGTACCCTGAAACTGCCTAAAGGCAGAAAATAAGGCAGAAAACAAAACACACTTAGAAAATACACAAAATATTGTAAAATGATCCAATTGGTCTGAAATTTTAATATGTTCTATAATTATATGTTATTTGTAATTACGAATAAGAATCAGATTAATTGGTCAAGTATAAAAAAAGTTATAGGATAAACAGTCCCATAAGGTCACACTGCCTCATAGGAAAAATCTTAACTATTGACATGAACAATGCATATAAATTTGTTTAAGCCACATTAAGTCTCTCTAATCATGAGTTAAATCGATTATGTTTTCATATTAGGCTCGCAACATATTGGAGACCCACAAGGAGCGGATAGACAATAAGTTAGGGTTGGAATCAAATGAGATCGGTGAGTCTAATTATCGATTGAATTCTTTAGTGCAAATGAATGTTGCTTGCTATGTGATTCATATGATTGTCATGATTGGTCCTTGATAATGTAATGATGGATAATTTGTGATATTGTGGTACATATAAATGGTATACTTGTGGTATATTTGAAGTATATGTTTGACATATGTGATATATATACATGGTATATGTATAGTATATGCAAGGTATATGCGTGACATATGAGGTATATATGGAATATATGTATGTTGTATATGATAAAGATGCAATGGTTGATGAATGCTTAAATACAAGTGCATATGCATATGGACTAAAAAGGCGTTGTGACTAGTTAATCGATATTGTAAAGCAAAAGAAGAGGCCTATGGCCCAACAAATGTGCAAATGAAATAAATGATCAAGCTAGCTAGCAAATGCAAATGCAAAGGTTCACATGGAAACCCGGGGCAATGTCTGTTTAACTTAGTCACAACAAAATGAAATAAGCAAAGCATTTGCATACATAAAGAGTAATGATTATATGTTTCAACTTTATGGATACATATATGATACTGATGAATGGAATGGAATATATGGTATATACTGGATTTGTGATTTATTACTATGAGTTGTTTGGTACTTTAAAGCTCATTGGATGATTATTCTCACTGAGCCGCAACTCATCAATTTGCATCATTTTTCAGGTAAAGAAAAGTGATAACTCATTTTGAGTAGCGTATAGAAGACATGGAGCACAGGTCACTGGCCGAGCCTCATCACTCTCTCTCCTTGCATTCCACACAAGCATGAAAATATGTCATATGTGATTTGTATTTACGTGCTTGAATATGTATAGTCATTTTGGAATGAGTCTAAAAATGTATAAATGAAATCAACTCGAAAATACTTATCTGTAAAGTTTATGTTTTGATATATGTGATATATTATATTGTGGTGAAAACCTCAGTGTTAACTTTGCAAAGTTAGTGGATAATATTACAAGATATGAGACTTGTAAGTCATTGAATGAAATTATAGGATATGGGACTTGCAAAGACATTGAATTATATTACAGGATGTGAAAAAAAATTTTACTACTATTGTTAGCAAGGTATTTTACCTTTCCAGTATGCTATGTATGATTACTTGATACAGGGATAGGTTATACTCAAATGCATAAGGTGCAACGTTACAACAAGTCAGTTCAAGTAAAGGTGGATCTAGACTGATCGTATCAAGGACAGTTAATAGGCTAGGACCTAGTAGAGCACCAGTGAGGGCCTATGCTATGAGGGCTAGAAAGGACCCGAGTGCATTGGACGTGGTTGTGGGTACATTTCTTCTCTTTGACTCAGTTTTAATTTCTTTGATAGATCCAAGTTCTACACATTTTTATATATGTACCAACATAGTTGAGTGGTATAACATGTTAGCAGAGAGATTAGATTATGAGATGGAGGTGACTAGCCCTTTGGGACATAACACAATGGTAAAACCGAGTGTATAAGAATTGTCTGATTATGGATAAAAGGAAAGAACTCACAACAGACTTAATAGAGTTGCCCTTTCATGAGTATGATACTATCCTGGATATGGATTAGCTATCTTGGCATGGTGTAGTAGCGGACTGCAGGATGAAGAAGGTAGAATTAAGAATGTCGGAAGAGGAGATAGTGGTTGTGCAGGGGGAGAGATCCTCTTATGTATGCACGGGAACCATGCATGAAGGACAATCTTTTATCAATGGAGTGGAGCAATCTTGTATCATTGAAATGGGCTTAAAAAGAGTTCAAAAGATCATTAATATGATCAAAATGCTTATGGGGTGTGTTCCAAACCATATGAGGTAGAAATGGGTCTTTGAGAGCAACAATGGGCTTAAAATTCACAATCAAGCTTATGGGCCAATACTACATAAAAGGAAGACTAAAGTGAAGAACAAGGGAGTCTTTCATGAAGATTCAATTCAAATAGACTAAACAAGGTAAAGTCCATAAACCTTGATGATTACAAGTCATGTGCAAATCATGTGCTAAGAGTCATGTGCCAACCATCTGCTCAAGATCATGTGCCACGCATGTGCCTACTTATGGGATTTGGGCTTAACTTGTAATTGGACTTAATAATGTAAATGAGCTGCCTATTATCTATCTATAGTTTAAATAAGGAAAATGGCAGCATATGGGCCAAAGGATATGAAGCCTAACCCACCACTTGTTTTATTCTAGAAAGATTTAATTAGTGTTCTAACACAAATATGACTTTACTTTTTAGAATTTGAGTTAGAATATGATTGTACTTTTAGGAGTTGAGTTAGAATAGGGTTTAGTTATCCTTTTCCATAAAGAATTCCTAGACTTAAAGCTATAAATACTCATTTAGGCTTATTTTATAAGGGATGAATGAATAAAAATGAATTTGAATGTCTTCATTAATGCAAAATCTATCTGATTATGGTTCCAAACCATATGAGGCAGAAATGGATCAATGAGAGTAACAGTAGGCCTAAAATTCACAATCAAGCTTATGGCCCAATACTACACAAAGGGAAGCCTAAAGTGAAGATCAAGGGAGTCTTTCATGAAGATTCAATTCACATGGGCTAAACAAAGGCAAAAGTCCATAAAATTGAAGATTAAAAGTCCTGCTAGGCATGTGCCTATTTATGTGATTTGGGCTTAACTTGTAATTGGGCTTAATTATGTATGTGGGTTGTCTATTTTAATTACCTTAGGTTTTAATTAGTGATTAGCATGTGGCCCAAAGGATATGAAGTCCAACCCACCACTTGTCATATTCTAGAAGGATTTAATTAATGTCTTAATTCAAGTAGGATTCTACTTGATAGAATTTGAGTTAGAATATGACTGTACTTTTAGGAGTTGAGTTAGAATAGGACTTAGTTGTCCCTTACCATAAAGGATTCAAAGACTTAGGGCTATAAATACTCATTTATGCATATTATAACATATGAATGAATGAATAAAAATGAATTTGAGTATTTTTCTTTAAAGTGAGAAATATTTGCATCTCTTCATTACCTTTAGGAATTAGTTACTTATCAAGTGATATTGCTTGTAGCATGGCTATTTCTTAATAATCATTATCATCTTGGTTCTTTGCTACATTGGTTAGCTTTGGGTCATATTCAATTTATGATCACCATAGTTTAAGGTTTGTTTACTTTGTCTTGTTGAGGGGTTTCAAGATACAGTCTTTGGGGTTTTGCATCATCCCCACAGCAAATGAGAATCATCTCCATGATGAAAGCATATAAGATATCAGAAAGGGGTGTGAGGCCTATTTGACTCATGTGATTGACAGCATGAGGGAGAGTCTAGATCTTAGGGATATTCCGACAATGGAGGAATTCCCATATGAGTTACCAGGGCTACTTCCGAAAAGAGAGATAGAGTTCTCAATTGAGCTTATTCTAGGTACAACTTCTATATCAGTGGTACCATATTGGATGACTCCATCAGAGATGAAAGAGTTAAAGGCACAGTTATAGGAATTGCCAGATAAGGGTTTCATCAAACCGAGTGTATCTCTATGGGGTACACTAGTGTTGTTTGTCAAGAAGAAAGACGGGTCTAAGAGGTTGTGCATAGACTACAGGCAATTGAATAGGGTGATTTTTAAGAATAGGTATCCATTACCACATATTGATGATCTCTTCGATCAGTTAAGAGGTGCAGGGGTATTCTCTAAGATTGACTTGAGATCGGGGTACCATTAGTTGAGAATCAAGGGAGACAATACAAAGAATACAACCTTCGGAACTAGATATGGTCATTATGAGTTATTAATTATGCCATTCGGGTTGACTAATGCTCCGATAACTTTTATGGATCTGATAAACCAGATCTTCATACCATTTTTAGATTAGTTTGTCGTGGTGTTCATAGACAACATCTTGGTGTATTCAATAAATAAGAATGAACATGAATAACATTTGAGAACAGTTTTACAGACTCTTAAGAAGCATAAGCTATATATGTCAAGCTTTCTAAGTGTGAGTTTTGGCTAGATGAGGTTGCCTTTCTCGAGCATATGATATTGACTAATGGGATTAGAGTGAATTCGAGC
The DNA here is from genome assembly GCA_023653625.1 of Triadica sebifera. Classification (NCBI taxonomy): domain Eukaryota; kingdom Viridiplantae; phylum Streptophyta; class Magnoliopsida; order Malpighiales; family Euphorbiaceae; genus Triadica; species Triadica sebifera. The sequence continues at coordinate 9,361,653 of CM042903.1, read as the reverse complement.
AAGGTCAAGGTGATCTTGGATTGGAAACCCCCATGGAATGTTACCAGATTAAGAGTTTTCTCAGCTTAGCAGGGTACTATAGAAGGTTTGTTAAGGAATTTTCCATGATTGCTTCTCCGTTGACTTGGTTGTTGTGGAAGGATATCAAGTTTAACTGGATGAACAAGTGCCAACACAGTTTTGATCGACTTAAGAGTCTTATAACAAAAGCTCCAATTTTGACATAGCCGATTCCGGACAAGGAATATATGATTTACAATGATGCATCACACAACATATTTGGTTGGGTGTTAATGCCAGAAGGGAAAGTTGTCGCATATGCATCTAGATAGTTAAAGCTTCATTAGAAGAACTACCCAATGCATGATATAGAATTGGCGTCCATTGTCTTTGCATTGAAAATATAGCTTCATTATCTATATGGAGAGAAGTGTTACATTTACATTGATCACCAGAGTTTGAAGTATCTTCCTACATAGTGGGATTTGAATTTGAGGTAGAGAAGATGGTTGGAGTTGATAAAGGATTACGATTGTGTGATTGATTATTGATGTATGCATGGGAACCATGCATGAAGGACACAAACGATAATCTTTTATCAATTGAGTGAAGCAATCTTATATCATTGAAATTGGCTTAGAAAGAGTTCAAAAGCATTAATATGATCACAATGCTTACGGGGCATGCTCCAAACTATATGAGGTAGAAATGGATCTTTGAGAGCAACAATGGGCCTAAAATTCACAATCAAGCTTATAGGCCAATACTACACAAAAAGAAGCCTAAAGTGAAGATCAAGGGAGTCTTTCATGAAGATTCAATTCAAATGGGCTAAGCAAGGCAAAGTCCATAAACATTGAAGATTACAAGTCATGTGCAAATTATGTGCTAGGAGTCATGTGCCAAACATATGCAAGACATCATGTGTCAACCATATGCTCAAGATCATGTGCCATGCATGTGCTTACTTATGGGATTTGGGCTTAACTTGTAATTGAGCTGCCTATTATCTATCTATAGCTTAAATAAGGAGAATGGCAGCATGTGGCCCAAAGGATATGAAGCCTAGCCCATCACTTGTCTTATTTTAGAAGGATTTAATTAGTGTCCTAATTCAAGTAGGACTTTACTTTTTAGAATTTGAGTTAGAATATGACTCTACTTTTAGAAGTTGAGTTAGAATAGGACTTAGTTACACTTTGTCATAAAGAATTCAAAGACTTAGTGCTATAAATACTCATTTGGGCATCTTTTAGAATACATGAATAAATAAAAACGAATTTGAGTGTTTTTCTTTAAAGTAAGGCAGATTTGCATCTCTTTATTACCTTTAGGAATTAGTTACTTATCAAGTGTTATTGCTTGTAGTGTGACTATTCTTAATAATCCTTATAATCTTGGTTCTTCGCTACATTGGTTAGCTTTGGGTCGGATTCAATCTATGGTCACCATAGCTTAAGGTTTGTTTACCTTGTCTTGTTGAGGGTTTCAAGGCACAGTTTTTGGAGTTCCGCATCAGTTTCATATCAAAGCTTTTGGTTAGGTAATCATTATCTATCATTTAAAATTGCTTCTAGTTGTTTACTTAGAGGTACCTTAGGAAAAATTTATGCCATAAAAAGTAAAATTTCATGTTTGGGTTTCTTTTGAATTCTTTGATATGTTTGAGATTTATTTAGTATTAATAGCTTCTAATTAGTGTTATTTGATTAAAAAAAGAAAAAAAATAAGAATTTCGAATTTAGCACCAAAATTGTGAAATTGTGCTACTTTGAGCTTCAAGTTGAAATCTTGTGATTGTTGATTGATGGAATTATTTGGTATCATCATAAACTACTGAAATCCAACTTAAATAATTGTTTTTGAGGTTGAAAAGTTCAACTTTTGAATTCAGGTACCTTAGTGATCATATTGAGCATTGATTTGATCTTGAGGAATTGAGCTTATCTATTAAATACACCTTGAGTTCTTACTATTTGGTGATAAATTAAGGTTGAATAAGGGATTGATTAAGGGACAATTGGCTACTCACTAGGAGGCAACCAATTCTGAATTTTATTCAATATTGTTTAATTCTTTGTGCTCTTGAGTTTTCATTCTTTTGATTCTGTCCTTTTTGCATTTAATTACAATAGTTAAGTCTAATTTTCATTCTTAGATTTAATTTGAACAAAAATCAGTAACATACACCTATTTGAATTCATGTATAGCTTTAAATATAAATTTCTTTCACATCAGTTTGCTTCTAGAATTTATCCCATTCATTCTTGTTAGGGTTCATTGTTTAATTATTAGCATAGAACACTTGCATATTGCTTGATTTCATTTCTAGTTCTTGATTGTAATTTTGAGATTCAATCTTTGATTGGTAAAAGGCAAGAGTGGTGAGCTCAAAAGAGGGTAAAAAGCCATTATTTATGTGAGATATGAGAGTGGTTATATATTGATTTGATTGAAACACATGAGCGAGTGATTGGGAGGACTTTTTATCTTCATTAACTCTTTCTTGTAGCTTAACCATGTCTAAGGTAAGTATGAGGGGTAGTAGTGGACATGAGGAGCATGATGACTATGTGCCAATGGATGTTGTTTGATCTTACATTCAAATATTTGAGTTAAAGATTGGAAAAATTATAAATAAGATGAAGAGACAAAATCAAAAAATTGAATATTTGAGGCAGCAAAGCATCTCCGGCACAAGAAGATCAAGAGAGGGGTCTTGGCCTAAGGCATTGGGAGGTTTCAATCTCAAGAAGAAAAAGACTATTTTGAACTAGTAATTATAGACAAAAAATAGAAAGAAAGAAATACAAAACATCTTCTGTAAGTGCCTTTCAAAAAGAAATGGACAAGATGCATGCTAGGATTGATAGGAGGGGGCATGAAGAGAAATAGAATGAAGTGAAGAATCCTTACCCAAGAAGGTGTGAAATTCAAAAATCAAAATTTAATTATGAATTTGATTTTGTTCTTAAGTTTAAAATAATGGATGATGGTAAGAATCAAATGAGGAGATTAATGATGTTCATTCTAGTGAATTTAAAATTGTACGTGAGAGTTTTGATTCTTTATCACAAGAAGAATTTAATAGTATTAGTGCTATTGAGAGCATTATATTTAAAACATAGGGGCCTGTTTGGTTAGCATTAATTAATGATTTTTTCTTTGGATTTAATGGGCATCCAAACATGCCCCTTGTTTCTGATTAGGGTTAGGCAGCATATTGAGAGTTTAAATACTCTCTTATGTCATGCTTCAGAGGTCGGAAAAACTTTGTAATCAGATTTTCTCGGCTTAGTCAAAATTTGCATGAAAGATTATTTTTCTTCTTATGTTGCATCAAGAATTGAGTGAACTCTTCTTATTTTCTTCTATCCTATCATCTAAGTTTCTGATTGCATGTCATTAGGGGTTTAGTAGGATAAAATCATTTTTTTAATCTAAATTTGTGTTTTGTGCTAAATTTGTGTATTAGAGTTTTGGATTATTTATAATCTTAGGGTTCCGCATCAAATGTGGGGGTCGATGCGCTTAGTAGGAAGACCATAGCAGAGTTACACATCCAACCAAAAGTCAAGAGATTAGAGATACACTAAAGCTTGATGGCAAGCTAGTGGAATTGGTCATTTTGGTCTCCAAAGGGGAGAGACCGGGTTTCTTAGTTGGGCCAAATGGTAGTTTACACTACCAGTGTAGGTTATGTGTACTAGAAGTCTTAGAGTTGACAAAGGATTATGAGGGAGGCCATGAGATGAGATTTGCAATGCACCCAGGTAGTAAGAAATGTATCAGAACTTGAAAGTGGTGTATTGTTGGTCAAGAATGAAGAAAGACATTATAGAGTTCACAATTAGATGTCTTACATGTTAGCAGGTAAAGGCCGAATACCAAGTACCTTTAAGGTTATTACAGCAAATCACAATTCAGGAGTAGAAAATGGGAGAGAATCACTACGGATTTTGTGATTGAATTTTTGGTAATGTCAAGAAAATACAATGTCATATGAGTGATCATGGATAGGTTAACGAAGTCAACTTCTGACCTATTCGGAGAGACTATCCTTTGAACTGGTTAGCAGAGTTGTATGTGAATGAGATAGCACGTCTTCATAGAGTTCTAGTCTCCATCATATCGAATAGAGATCCATGGTTCACATCTCAATTTTGGAGTAGTCTACAGTGAGCTTTAAACTTTATCACGACTTTCCATCTCTAGACAGATGGACAGTTGGAGAGAGTTATTCAGATTTTGGAAGATATGATGAGATATTGTGTGATTGAGTTTAAGGGAATTTGTGATAGATATCTATCATTGATAGAGTTCGCCTACAACAATACTTATCAATCTAGTATTCAGATGGCTCCATATCGCACTTTATGGTAGAAAGTATTATGAGCAAGGGTGCCAATCATGGAGGGTTATCTTGCTCCAACAAAGTGGAGCAACCTTATATCCTTGACATGTGCAATTTAAGTGATCATGTGCGAGACATGTGCACAACTTATGGCCAGCCTTGGGGGCATACAAAGCTTATTATTTGGGCTTTAATATTTTATTTTTAAGCCCAATTCGTGGGGTCTAAATATATATTCAGATTTGACTTAGTTTTCCTTATTATAGTTGGATTCTAGCTTTTAAAAATCATATTTGGATTAGTTTTCCTTTAATAAAAATTATTTTGAGTTTTATTACTTGTAATCCCCATTTTTAAGGGAATTAGATAGGATTTAAATATGATGAGTTGTAAATCCCAATCTTTAAGGGATTAGGGTTAGATATCTTTAGAATTCCTTTTCCTTATGGGATTTTAGGTTATTTAGAGGTATAAACACCTCCCAAAAACGTGAATGGCTGGAGATTACATGAATAATATTATTTTGTGAGGTTTTCTTCGAGAAAGGCATTTCAACACCTTGGTATGCTAAGGATTAATTCACTTATTAGATTAGTAATGACTTGTGTCGTGTTCTAATTCTTTCTTATACTATTTGTTACCAACTCCTAGCTGATTTGGGGGTGAAGAGTTTAATTAACAATTTATTAGAATTGGAGATTTGATTCTTAATTGATTTGGTGGTCGTCTAGACTTAGATTCTAGGGGGTTGCGACATCATTTAGTATCAGAGTCAGGCTAGTAATCATTATCTATCCTTTTAAATTGCTTTCTAGAGCTAGATTTAAATTCTGCCATTAGATGTACCTTAGGATAATTTCGGCCATAATAAGTAATGTTGCATGTTTGGGTTTCTTTTAATTCCTTGAAGCGTTTGAGGTTTATTAAGCATTATTTTTAGTGTTATTTGAAAAAAAAAAGAAAAAGAAAAAAAATCAGAATTTCAAATTTAGTACCAAAAATTGTGAAATTGTGCTATTTGAGCTTCAAGTGGAAATCTTGTTATTATAGGTTGCTTAAATCATTTGATATTATCTTAAAATATTGCAATTAAGCTGAAATAATTATTTTTAAGGTTGAAAAGTACCACTTGGGAATTCAGGTATCATAGTGATCATAAGAGTATTGATTTTATCTTGAGGAATTGAGCTTATCTATTAAATAGACCTTGAGATCTTACTGTTTGGTGATAAATTAAGGTTGAATAAAGATTAAATTAAGGGACAATCAGTTACTCACTAGGAGGAAACTGATTCTAATTTTTATTCAATATTGTCTAATTCTTTGTGTTCTTTAGTTTTTATTCTTTTATTTCTATCCTATTTGCTTCTATTTACATTAGTAAAGTCTAATTTTCACTCTTAGCCTTAAAATTAACTAAAATTGGTAGCATACAATTCTCTGCATTCGTGTATAACTTTATATAGAATGATTTTTTTCACATCAGTTTGCTTTTAGACTTTGTTTTATTCATTCTTGTTAGGGTTCACTGTTAATTATTAGCATAGATCACTTGCATATTGTTTGACACTTTTGTGTCGGGCCAAGTTCAATGAGAGAAAGTTAGTGGGATCAGATATGGTACAAGAGATAGAAGAGAAAGTGAAGATCATTAGAGATTTTTTTGAAAGCAACTCCAGTAGAAAAAATCCTATGCGAACCTCAAGAGAAAGGGCGTGGAGTACTTAGTGGGAGACAAAGTCTTTCTCAAGGTATCTCCATGGAAGAAGGTTCTTAGATTTGGGAAAAAGGGCAAGTTGAGCTCAAGATTCATTGGAGCTTATAAGATCCTAGAGAGGACTGGACCAGTTGCGTATAGACTCGTTTTGCCACCAGAGTTGAGTAGGATATACAATGTCTTTCATGTATCCATGTTGAGGAGGTATCGGTTGGACCCTTCTCACATCATCACAGCTGAGAGGATAGAGTTGAGACTAGAGTTGTCTTACGAAGAGGAACCAGTTGAGATCTTAGCTCAATAGGTTAAGGAGCTCAGGAACAAGTGATTTTTGATGGTGAAAGTGTTATGGAAGAGCCCTATAGTTGAATAAGCAATATGGTAAAGCGAGAAAGTGATAAGGGAATAATATCCTCAGTTGTTTTGAGATGTCATAACAAGTAATTTTAGGGACAAAATATCCTAAGGGGGAGAGAAATGTAATGCCCGTAACTAGGGCCTATAAGTTATGCTTTTGGTTAATGGAAATTGGGGGTTAGGTGGAGTTATAAAAAGTTTGAGAGTGGCTGAAATTAAACATTTCACACTCGTGACAATGGGTGTCACGGCCGTGAATATCGGGTTTTAGTACATAGTCGTGATAAGGTTCTTCAAGGCTATGAAGAGTTGCTTTACAAACGTGAAAGAGTAGTCAAGGCTGTGAAGTCTAGGCAGACAGAGCAGGTGAGACAGTTACTTTTTTCTCTCTGCCATCCCCTTTAAATTCGCTCCCCAATCCCTGTTAACCAACAAAACATGCAAACTGCATCTTCTTCTTCCTCTCAACTCCATTTCTTCAGTTGGAAAAGTTTGTAAGTTCAATGTTTCATAAGGGAAAAGTGAGATAGAAAGAGTGAGAAGAGGTAGGTTGAGAGTTTAGAGGAAAGCTTAGTTTTTTCTTTTCTGGACCTTGGTTCGTTTTCCAGAGGCTAAGGGGACATTTCTTCATCTTGCTAGGACCTGGATGAAGTGCTGGAAGTCCATCTCAAGGGAGAGGACAAGCTTGAAGAGATCAAACTTTAGCCAATCTTCATCCTAGATGTAAAGTTTGTACATAATAACACTTAAGCCCTACTTTGTGTTTTTTGTTTTCTTTGCTTAAAAGACATGTTTTAGATGATAAATGAGTAGATAAATGGTGAAATGTGGGATGAATATGTATAATGGAAAATCTGATGAACATGGTTAGATTGGCATGTTTGAGGAACAATTCTAATTAGTATTGATGATTAGAAATGATATAGTCATGATAGATAGCTTGAATGCATGCTAGAATGTTGATAGGGTAACTGACATTGGTCAATTGTAGTGAGTATTGCATGTGAAAATGGTATGATTTGTGAACCTCTGTTTTCTGGAAATTCTAGAAGAATTTCCAAATTCACGGCAATGAAGGGTGGGTTCATGAGCATTCACGGGCATGAATGTCGTGAGACACATTCTTATTGGTGAAGCAAACCTATTCATAGATAGCTTCACCGTTGGTTCACGCTCATGAAGGGGTGATCACAGTCATGAATGTTTGCTAATTCACGGGTTAAATCACGGATTGTTTCAAGAGGAGGGACTACCCATGAAGTGGTGCCTCACAGCTGTGAATGGTGATTCATGGGCGTGAAGCTGTTTACGATGATAAAATTATATGTTTGGTTTTGAATCGAATTTGATTCATTGTGAGGCGGTAGGTCTTAGATGCATGCTTATAGCATGATATGGAAATATATGTTGTAAATGTGATTGTGAAAATCATGAGATTTATATAAAATATGGTAATGGATAATATGACTATACGCATGGTAACATTGTAAGCCCAATACTCTGACTAGGACTAGAGCTAAGATAGATGGCATGCTATTGAAAGGAGAGTTCAGTACCGAGTGACCTGTATTGGTCATATATTGTGAAAGAGTGCCTCGGTGAGTTATACATTTTATAGCATAGAGGTTAGCAGACAGAGTGCCTCGGTGGGTTGAGTTACCCATATCCATTTTTTATGTAGATCAAGGACATATAAGTCAATCTTCACAAAAGGAGAATGATGCACTAGTCATGCCAAGTGGTGCGATCACAAGATCAAGGGCTAACAAACTAAGGCAAGCAATGCAAGGCTATGTTCAAAGCTTGGTCACTAAAGAGATCACAGAAGATGCATGCATGACAAAGGAGATGGAGCTGATTGAAGACCCAAGGCCCATTACTTATCTTGGGGTGTGTGAAGAACCATCTTGCATGGACTATTCCAATGGGCTAAACAAGGAAAAGTCCATAAAATTAAAGATTACAAGTCATGTGCCAACCATGTGCTCAAGATCATGTGCCACGTATGTGCCTACGTATGGGATTTGGGCTTAACTTGTAATTGGGCTTAATTATATATGTGGGCTGCCTAATTTAATTACCTTAGGCTTTAATTAGTGATAGACATGTGGGCCAAAGAAATAAAGCCCAACCCGTCACTTATCTTATTTTAGAAGGATTTAATTAGTATCCTAATTCAAGTAAGACTTTACCTTTTTAGAAAATGAGTTAGAATTTGACTGTAGTTTTAGGAGTTGAGTTAGAATAGGATTTAGTTATCCTTTACCATAAAGGATTCAAAGACTTAGGGCTATAAATACTCATCTAGGCTTCTTGTACAAGACATCAGTGCATAAAAATGAATTTGAGAGCTTTCTTTAAAGTGAGGCAGATTTACATCTCTTTATTACCTTTAGGAATTAGTTACTTATCAAGTAATATTGCTTGTAGCGTGACTATTCTTAATAAACCATATAATCTTGGTTATTTGCTACATTGGTTAGTTTTGGATCAGATTCAATCTATGATCACCATAGCTTAGGGTTTGCTTACCGGTTTCAAGGCACAGTCTTTGGGGTTCCGCATCAATTTTAGTCTAGTTATAAGTAGATGGGCGAAGGTAAGATAATTAATAAATTTTATATGTGATAAAAGCTTGTATGGTTCTAGTAGATGGTTGATATGCCCTGTTGTGATGTGAAATATATATATATATGGCGTGTCATATAGTATACGAGTTAGTGCATGTACAGACTTTAAGGTAAGTCATCCTAGTAGCTCAGTGAGTATATCATGTAAATTATGTATATGTTGTTGTATATCCTGCACATTGTTATGTACCACTAGCCATGAGTTGCTTAGCGTATCGACTTTCCATACGCAGGTTTGGGGCATAGGGGAGGACTGACAGAGGATGACGCCCAGTGATTTGAGTTGAAGATATACAATCGGGGGGGGGTGATACACTCTTGTATCTTATTCCGGTTGTTTTGCTATGGGTTGGGTAGTTATAACTTTACATGTTGTATTTCAGAGATATATAATTTTATAATTACTCATTTTGTAAAACTTTGGGCTTGTGTATGCCCATATGATTTGTAATTAAACTTTATTTTATTTTGAGCTCGATTTCATAATTTTAAGAATGCTTTTATTTTGTTAAGTCATCATGGCCATGGTGCATGGAAGTTTAAAAAATTATAATGTTTTAACTCATGTGCATTATAGCATCTTTTGGTATAATTGGATTTAGTCTTAATTATATCGAAAGGTGTTACAAGAGGTAGGACACAAAGTCAAGGAAAGCCATTTGTGAATCCTGGTGTTAGCACAAGTGCGAGTAGAGCCACTAAAGCTATTGCATCTACATCCACTCAACCTAGGCATACTGCACATCCTAGTAGACCATCATCTCAAGGTAGGATTTTTGCTATCACACCACATAAGGCATTGAAGTCTTTTGAAGTCATGGATGGTATGTTATCTATTTTTAATAAAGATGCACATGTTCTTATTGATATAGGTTCTACACATTCATTTGTGTCGTATGCATTTGTCATGAATTTTCTTAGACCATTAAATCCTTTAGATGTGGGGTTGCTAGTGAGTTGCCCTATGGGGAGTTCTGTAGTATGCCAATATATGTATACAAGGTAAACAAACCTTAAGCTATGGTGATCATAGATTGAATCCGACTCAAAGCTAACCAATGTAGCAAAGAACCAAGATTATATGGTTTATAAAAAAACTATGATGTTTTAACTTGTGTACATCGTAGCATTTTTTTGGTATAATTGGGTTTAGTCTTAATTATATCGAAAGCTGTTACAAGAGGTAGGACACAAAGTTAAGGAAAGCCATTTGTGAATCCTAGTGTTAGCACAAGTGCGAGTAGAGCCACTAAAGCTATTGTATCTACATCCACTCAACCTAGGCATAATGCACAGCCTGGTAGACCATCACCTCAAGGTAGGATTTTTGCTATAACACCACATAAGGCATTGAAGTCTTTTGAAGTCGTGGATGGTATGTTATCTATTTTTAATAAAGATGCACATGTTCTTATTGATATAGGTTCTACATATTCATTCGTGTCATTTGAATTTGTCATGAATTTTCTTAGACCATTGAATCCTTTAGATGTTGGGTTGGTAGTGAGTTGCCCTAAGAGGAGTTCTGTAGTATGCCAATATGTATACAAGGTGATGTGGAATCCCAAAAATCGTGCCTTGAAACCCCTCAACAAGTTAAGGCAAACAAACCTTAACCTATGGTGATCATAGATTGAATCCAACCCAAAGTTAACCAATGTGGCAAAGAACCAAGATTATATGGTCTATTAAGAATAGTCATACCACAAGCAATATCACTTGATAATTAATTAATTCCTGAAAGTAAAAAAGAGATGCAAATCTGCCTCACTTTAAAGAAAAACACTCAAATTCATTTTTATTCAGTCATTCGTTCATTCATTGTAAAAGAAGCCTAAATGAGTATTTATAGCCCTAAGCCTTGGAATCCTTTATGGAAAAGCATAAATAAGTCCTATTCTAACTCAACTCCTAAAAATATAGTCATATTCTAACTCAAATTCTAAAAAGTAGAGTCCTACTTGAATTAGGACACTAATTAAATCCTTTTAAAATAAGACAAGTGGTGGGTTGGGCTTCATATCCTTTGGCCCCACATGCTGCCATTCTCCTTATTTAAACTATAGATAGATAATAGGCAACCCATTTACATTATTAAGCGCAATTACAAGTTCAACCCAAATTCCACAAATAGGCACATGCGTAGCACATGATCTTGAGCACATGATGTCTTGCACATGACTTAATAATCTTCAATTTTATGGACTTTGCCTTGTTTAGCCCATTGATTTGACTCTTCATAAAAGATTTGTTTTATCTTCACTTTAGGCTTCCCTTTGTGTAGTACTAGCCCATAGGCTTGATTGTGAATTTTAAGCCCATTGTTGCTCTCAAAGATCTATTTCTGGCTCATATGTTTTGGAACACGCCCATAAGCATTTTGATCATATTAATGGGCTTTTTAAGTCTTTATACTTTCTAAGTCTTTTTACTTTCTAACTCTTTTTAAGCCCGTTTCAATTATATAAGATTGCTCCACTCCATTGATAAAATATTGTCTTTCATGCATGGTTATTGTGCATACATCATTCCCCCTTCCCTCAAGAAGATTCGTCCTTGAATCTTTGCCTACATCAAAAGAAAAATGCACAAAACGAAGAAAAGGATAATTAAAATTGTTAGTAAAAAATTCACTTTTCACCTCTCTCTTTTTCACACATATTCACTATTTTCTCTCTTTGCTCATTACTACTAGTTTTATCGCTCAAAACCTCTTCTCTCACAATTTTTTCTTTAGCTTCTACATAAACAGCCCCTTCTTTCATCTCAATCTCACTCACCTTTACTCCCTCAAGCTCATCCAATTCATGTTCATCACTCACCTCTATGGATTCACTATCATTAGCCACAAATTCATCTTGAATGATGTTTTTACTTTCAATTGTTATACTCTCAATAACACTAACTCCATTAACTTCTTCTAGTGAAATAGAATCAATACTCTCACCGACAATTTCAACTGCACTAGTATGAGCATCATTAATATCCTCATGAATTTGATTCTTACCATCATCCACCATTTTAAACTTAGGAACAAAATCAAATTCATAATGAAAATTTTGATTTTTGAATTTCACACATTCTTGGATAAGGATTGTTCATTTCACTCTCTTTCTCTTCATGCCCCCACCTATCAATCCTAGCACGCATCTTGTCCATTTCTTTTTGAAAGGCACTTACTGAAGATGCTTTGTCCTTCTTTCTTTCTTTTCTTTGTCTATCGTTATCATTATGTTCAAAATAGTCCTTTTCTTCTTGAGAATGAAACCTCCCAATGCCTTTAGGCGAAGACCCCTCTCTTGATCATCTTGTGTCGGAGATACTTTGCTGCCTCAAATCTTCAATTTTTTGATCTTGTCTCTCCATCTTCTCATTAAAAGATTCAATCATGGAAATAGCCTTTGGAATTCAGATTGGACAGCCTCTAATGGTATGAATTTGGGCTGGTCCTCTCGTTTACTCCTTCCCCTTGCATTTTCTTTAGACATAGTTAGTAATTCAAGAAAGTAATAATGAAGTAAAAGGACCTCACAATCACTCCCTCATGTGTTTCTCTCAAAATATACTATATACCACTTGCGTTTCACACAAATAATGGCTTTTACCCTCTTTTAAGCTCACCTCTCTTACCTCTTACCACTCAAAATTTGAATCTTAAAATTACAAGTAATAACCAGAAACAAGATCAAATAATATGCAAGTGATCCATGCTAAGAATTAACAATGAATCCTAACAAGAATGAATGGAATAAAGTCTAGAAGCAAACTGATGTGAAAGAAATTAATTATATCTAAAGATATACACGAATGCAAATATGCGTATGCTACTGATTTTTGTTCAAATTAAATATAAGAATGCAAATTAGACTTAACTAATATAATTAGATGCAAAAAGGATAGAATTAAAAGAATGAAACTCAAGAGCACAAAGAATTAGACAATATTAAATAAAATTCAAAATCGGTTTCCTCCTAGTGAATAGCCGATTGTCCCTTAATTAAACCCTTATTCAACCTTAATTTATCACCAACTAGCAAGAACTCAAGGTATATTTAATAGATAAGTTCAATTCCTCAAGATCAAATCAATGCTCAACCTGTTCACTAAGGTACCTGAATTCAAAAGTTGTACTTTTCAACCTCAAAAACAATTATTTAAGTTGGATTGCAGTAGTTTATGATGATACCAAACAATTCCAGAAATCAATAATCAAAAGATTTCAACTTGAAGCTTAAAATAGCATAATTTTCACAATTTTGGTGCTAAATTCGAAATTCTGATTTTTTTTATTTTTCCTTTTTCTTTTTTTTGGTTTATTTTTTAATTATCAAATAACACTAAACTAATGCTTAATAAACCTTGAACATATCAAAGAATTGAAAAGAAACCCAAACTTGCAATCTTACTCTTTATGGCTGAAATTTTTCTTAAGATACCTCTAATGGCAGAATTTAAATCTATCTAAGTTAACATCTAGAAAGCAATTTTAAAGGACAGATAATGATTACCTAACCAAAAGTTCTGATACCAAACTCTTGAGGAATCCTAAAGATCGTGCCTTAAAACCACTCAACAAGACAAGGTGAACAAACCTTAAGCTAACCAATGTAGCAAAGAACCAAGATTATATTGTTTATTAAGAATAGCCACGCCACAAGTAATATCACTTGATAAGTAATTAATTCCTAAAAGTAATAAAGAGATACAAATCTGCCTCACTTTAAAGAAAAACACTCAAATTCATTTTTTTCATTCATTCATTCATTGTAAAGGAGCCTAAATGAGTATTTATAGCCCTAAGCCTTGGAATCCTTTATGAAAAAGCATAACTAAGTACTATTCTAACTCAACTCCTAAAAGTACAGTCATATTCTAACTCAAATTATAAAAAGTAGAGTCCTACTTGAAATAGGACACTAATTAAATCCTTTTAAAATAAAAAAAGTGGTGGGTTGGGCTTCATATCCTTTGGCCCCACATGCTTCCATTCTCCTTATTTAAACTATTGATAGATAATAGGCAGCCCATTTACATTATTAAGCGCAATTAAAAGTTCATCCCAAATTCCATAAATAGGCGCATGCATAGCGCATGATGTCTTGCACATAACTTGTAATCTTCAATTTTATGGATTTTACCTTGTTAGCCCATTGACTTGACTCTTCATGAAAGAATCCTTTTATCTTCACTTTAGGCTTCCCTTTGTATAGTATTGACCCATAAGCTTGATTGTAAATTTTAGGCCCATTGTTGCTCTCAAAGATTCATTTATGCCTCATATGGTTTGGAACATGCCCCATAAGCATTTGACCATATTAATGGGCTTTTAAACTCTTTTTAAGCCTATTTCAATGATATAAGTTTGTTTCACTCCATTGGTAAAATATTGTCCTTCATGTCCTTCATGCATGGTTACTGTGCATACATCACAAGAATTGTGTAGGAGCTGTTAGCAGATTTGGTACCTTTACAACTTCAAGTTTTTGATGTTATACTAGGTATGGATTGGTTATCTTGCCACCATACTATGGTCGATTGTCATCAAAATTTAGTGGTGTTTAATCAATCAGGAGGATCTTAAGCTCACTTTCTAAGGTGAATGACAATTGTTTCCTTCAAGCATTATTTTTATAATAATTGTGCAAAAATTAATCAAAAACGATGTCAGGGGTATTTGGCTCATGTGATTGGTAGACAGTTAGAAGGGCCAAAGCTAGAGAATATTCTTGTTGTGTGTGAATTTCCTTATGTATTTCCAAAAGATTTTTTAGGCTTACCTCCAAATAGGGAGATTGAATTCACCATTGATCTTTAGCCAAGTGCAGCTCCTATTTCTCAAGCACCTTATAGAATGACTCCAACAGAATTGAAGGAGTTAAAAATGCAATTACAATAATTTCTAGAGAAATGGTTCATTAGACCTAGTGTTTCACCTTGGAGATCTCCTGTATTGTGATGTGAAACCCCAAAGACCATGCCTTGAAACCCCTTAACAAAATAAGGTAAATAAACATTAAGCTATGGTAAATCCGACCCAAAGCTAACTTATGTAGCAAAAAACCAAGATTATAAGGATTATTAAGAATAGTCACGCCACAAGCAATATCACTTGATAAGTAACTAATTCTTAAAAGTAATAAAGAGGTGCAAATCTCTCCTACTTTAAAGAGAATACTCAAATTCATTTTTCTTCATTCATGCCTTGTAAAATAAAGCCTATATGAGTATTTATAGCCCTAAGACTTTGGAATCCTTTATGGAAAAGGATAACTAAGTCCTAATCTTACCCAAATCCTAAAATATAGCTAAAATCTAATATAATCCCTTAAAGATAGGGATTTACATTCAAGTTAATTTTAATCCCTTAAAAATAGGGATATGACATCTAAGAACCCAAATCCTTGTCAAATAAGGACAAGTAATTAAAATCTTCTAGAAACCTAATAAAGGTGGCAGGTTGGGCTTCATACCTTGGCCCACATGCCTAACACTAATTAAAGTTATGATAATTAAAATAGGCAGCCCACATACATAATTAAATCCAATTACAATTTAAGCCCAAATCCCATAAGTAGGCACATGCGTGGCATTTGATCTTGAGCACATGGTTGGAATATGATGTCTTGCACATGTTTGGCCTATGACTCCTAGCACATGATTTGCACATGAGTTGCACATGATTTGTAATCTTCAATTTTGAGGACTTGTCTTGTTTTCGCCCATTTGAGTTGAATCTCCATGAAAGACTCCCTTGATCTTCACTTTAGGCTTCCCTTTGTGTAGTATTGGCTCATAAGCTTAATGTGAATTTTAGGCATATTGTTGCTCTCAAAGATCCATTTCTGCCTCATATGGTTTGGAACATGCCTCATAAGCATTTTGATCATATGAAAAGACTTTTGAACTCCTTTTAGGCCCATTTTAATGATATAAGATTGCTCCACTTCATTGACAAAAGATTGTCCTTCATGTCCTTCATGCCTAGTTCCCGTATATTCATCATATTGTTTATGAAGGATGAGACTATGAGATTATGATTTGATTATAGGCAGTTGAATAAGATTACAGTGCGTAATAAGTATCTTTTGCCTCAAATTGATGAACTTTTTGATCAATTGCAAGGAGATAAGCTGTTTTCTAAGATAGATTTGAGGTCTGACTATCACCAATTAAGAATAAAAGATTCAAATGTGTTGAAAACAACTTTTAGGACTCATTACTGGCATTATGAGTTTCTCGTGATACCTTTTGGGTTAACCAATGTCCCAACTGCGTTTATGGATCTTGTGAATTGAGTAATTTTGATCGTACTAGGATAAATTTTCTGATTGTATTTATTGATGATATTTTGGTGTATTTGAGTACTAAGGAAGATCATAATGAGCCTTTGAGGTTAGTGTTACAGATTTTGGGAGAAAACAAGTTGGACGCGAAACTTAGCAAATGTGAGTTTTGGCTTGATATGGTTGTATTTTTACAGCATGTTATATCGAGTAAATGTGTTTTTGTTGATCCTAAAAAGGTAGAAGCAATAGTTAATTGTGAGCCGCCAACAAAACCTACAGAGGTTAGGAGTTTTTTAGGCTTAGCTAGGTATTACTGTCGTTTTGTGCATAATTTTTCAATAAGTGCAACACCTATGTCTATGTTACTTAGAAAGAATGTGAAATTTGAATCGAAAAATGAGTGTCAAAAGAGTTTTGAGAAGCTGAAAGCTTGCTTAGGGCGTGTGGAGAACCAATTTGCATAAACTAGCCCAATGGTTAAACAAGGCAAAATTCATAAAATTGAAGATTACAAGTCATGTGCAAACCATGCTAGGAGTATGTGCAAGACATCATGTGTCAACCATGTGCTCCAGATCATATGCCACACATGTGCCTACATATGGGATTTGGGATTAACTTGTAATTGGACTTAATTATATATGTGAGCTACCTACTTTAATTATCATAAACTTTAATTAGTGTTAGGCATGTGGGCCAATGATGCAGCAACCACCTAGAATCTAAGTCTAGACAACCTCCAAATCAATTTGATACAAATCTTAAGTTTTAAACAATTGCAAGATTAGACTCTTCACCCCCAAAACAGCAAGGAATTGGTAACAAAGAGTATGAAGAGAGAATTGGATTCACGCCACAAATTAATTACCAACCTGATAAGTGAAAACAATCCTTGGTATATCAATGGAGATCACACCTCCCACTTGAAGAACACTCAAGAACACTGAAATTTTGATCTTAAATCACCAATCTGATTGTCTTACACGCATAAGGAGGTATTTATACCTCTACAAACCAAACCCTAGCTGCAAACATGAAGAAAAGACCAATCTGACCCTAATGACTTAAGGACAAACGAATGGGCTTAATTTTATAAGGCCTACACACTTAAGACAAGTTCAAATAAGGCTGATCATGTGTCTTTAAATGAAATTACATTCCAATAATTAAAATAAAACAGCCCACTAAAATTAATCTTAGGCCCAACCATGACATAACATAAGTCCACCTTAACATAGCATATTGCACATGAGTTGAACCTTGTAATATAGACTTCTTCTCTAGCCCATTAGGCTAGTTGTCTTCACCATCACATGCCCCAATGAGTGTCACAAGCTTTGGATCGCAAACTGATTCCATCTCTTCAAGCCTGACCCAAGCCTCTTCCTTGATATCTCTTGTCACTAAGCTCTGAATATACATTTGCAAGGCTGTCTTGAGCTTGTTTCTACTTGATCTTATGATTGGACCACGTGGCATCACTAATCCATCTCCTCCATGGCATGTAAGATCATTTTTGTTGTCTTGGTTCGCATCATTCCCTCCCTCCACAAAAGGATTCGTCCTCGAATCACCACCTTGTTTGTATTGAATCACATAAGGAAAGGTCTCAATGAACTCCAACCATTTGGCATGTCGTTTGTTCAACTTACCTTGACCCTTGAGATGCTTTAAAGACTCATGATCACTATGAATCACAAACTCTTTAGGCCAAAGATAATGCTGCCAAGTCTCCAAAGCCCTCACCAATGCATACAACTCCTTGTCATACGTGGAATAATTGAGTTGTGCACCACTCAACTTTTCACTAAAGAAAGCAATTGGACGCCTACCCTGCATCAAAACAGCACCAATACCTATCCCGGAGGCATCACATTCAATTTCAAAAGTAGAATTAAAAATCAGGCAAACTCAAAACAGGAGCAGAACAAAGTTTATCTTTCAAAGTATTAAATGCAAGTTCTTGCGCCTCGCCCCACTTAAACCCCACATCCTTTTTAATGATTTCAGTTAATGGAGCAGCAATGACACTAAAATCCTTTACAAACCTCCTGTAAAAGCTAGCAAGGCCATGAAAGCTCCTAACATCACTCACATTCCTAGGGGTTGGCCATTCTTGGATAGCCCTTATCTTCTCCTCATCAACCTCAATTCCATTGGCACTCACCACATACCCTAAGAATATAACTCTATTCATGCAAAATGTGCACTTTTTAAGTTTAGCATACAATTCTTCTCTCCTAAGTGTATCCAAAACAGCCCTAAGATGATGTACATGCTCATCAACAGATTTACTATAAATCAAAATATCATCAAAATAAACAACAACAAATTTTCCAATGAACTGACGCAAAACATGATTCATCAATCTCATAAAAGTGCTAGGGGCATTGGTTAGACCAAAAGGCATAACGAGCCACTCATATAAACCAAGCTTTGTTTTAAATGCTGTTTTCCATTCATCACCAACTTTCATCCTAATTTGGTGATATCCACTCATCAAATCAATCTTAGTAAAGACACAAGCGCCATGCAGTTCGTCTAACATATCATCCAATCTGGGTATTGGATGGCGATACTTAACTGTTATGCGATTCACAGCCCTACAATCAACACACATGCGCCAACTCCCATCCTTTTTTGGTACCAAAAGCACCGGCACTGCACACGGACTAAGACTCTCACGGATATGCCCCCTAGCTAACAACTCCTCCACTTGCCTTTGAAGTTCCTTTGTCTCCTCAGGGTTGCTCCTATAGGCTGGTCGGTTTGGAATTTGTGCTCCTGGTATGAAATCAATTTGATGTTCAATTCCTCTTATTGGTGGCAATCCTTGTGGTAACTCTTCAGGGAATACATTCTCATATTCCTGCAATAAAGAAACAACAACACTAGGCAAAGAAGGGTTAAGGTCAGCTTCATTAAAATAAGATTCCTTGTACATGAGTACAAGTAAACATTGTTGATTCTCAAAAGCCACTCTCATATCCCTTACTTTTGCATAAAAATTGTTTTTCTTTGTACCACTCTCCTTTGGGCCAATTATTTGCTTTTCTTTTTGGGCCTCTTTTCCTCCCATTTTTCTCTCTTTTTTAGCCTCTCCTTTTTCTTTTCCTCTCATCTCTCTTATTTTGCAACTCTCAACCTTTCCATTTTCTTTTTGCTCCTTTTCTCTCAATTTGGACTTTTCGGCTTCTTTTTGCATTTCTTCCTCCATGCTCCTTTTTAGCTTCATTTGATCTTCATAAACTTCACTAGGAGTCATAGGAGCCAGAATGATACGTTGATCTCCCATCATGAATGAGTGTCTATTTCTATACCCATCATGTGTCACCTTTCTGTCATATTGCCATGGCCTACCAAGCAACACATGACCTGCATGCATAGGTACTACATCACAAAGTACACGGTCAGAATATCTTCCAATGGAGAATGAAATTAAAACTTGTTTATTTACCCTTATCTCTCCACTATCATTAAGCCATTGTAGTCTATATGGCCTAGGATGTTTCAAACAATCCATCCCCAACTTATCAACTAAAGTAGTACTTGCAACATTAGTACAACTTCCTCCATCAATTATAAGACTACAAATTTTGCCATTTATCAAGCATCTGGAATGGAAGATATTTTCCCTTTGTTCAACTCCATCTTCTTTCAATTGTACATTTAGTACACGCCTAACCACAAGATTTAAATCCCCACCAACAGCATGCTCAGCCTCATCATCATCACTACAATCTTCAAATGAAGGCATTGAATCAGATTCTTTATCACTTTCGGATTCAATTACACCATTATCTTTCAATATCATAACCTTTTTATTTGGGCATTGAGATGCAATATGTCCATTGCCAAGGCACTTAAAGCATTTTATGTTTCTATGCTTTTCAGTATTGGAAGAAGAAGTAGCATTAGCTTTAGGGTTGCCTTTTTGCTCTACTTTACCCTTTTCTTCTCTTACATTGTCTTTGGCTTTGTCTTCCCTTTTTGGCCATTTTGAGCTCCAATTAGATGTGGAACCCAAATAGGTTGGTTTGTTGGTTCCCTTTTGCTTTAGTTGCTTCTCCACCTTCATAGCCATATTCACCATCTCCTCTAACTCTACATAGTGGTGCAGCTCAATAACATTTGCAATTTCTTTATTTAGACCAGCCAAGAAACGTACCATGGTAGCCTCCCTATCTTCAACAATATTAGCCCTCATCATAGCTATCTCCATTTCTTTATGATAGTCCTCAACACTTTTATTCCATTGCCTTAAAGTTTGAAGCCTTTGATGTAGTTCCCTATAATAGTAACTAGGGACAAACCTCTTTCTCATGACTGCCTTCATCCCCACCCATGTGTTTATAGGCCTTTCCCCATTACTACGCCTATTGAGGATGATTTGGTCCCACCATACCAAGGCATAGTCAGTGAATTCCACGGCTGCCAACTTTACTTTTTTTTCCTCATAATAGTTATGACATTCAAACACCAATTCCACTTTTCTCTCCCACTCCAAGTAAGCATCAGCATCATTCCTACCTTGAAAAGTAGGGATTTTCATTTTAATACTCCCCAAATTTCGATCGATCCGATTCTCAACATTCCCAAATCTATCCGCCTCTACCCTGCCTCTATGTTCTCTCCTATTCCTTCCTCTATCATTTCTGCCCCCTCTACCTCCAAACTGATTTCTATCCCTATCATCATCAAAGTCATCAAAATCTTCTTCATAGTCAGATTGAGGTGGAGTTACTAACCTTTCCCTTCTCCCTCCAATTCGACTTTGCAAGGATGTATCTCTTCTAAAATTCTGTAGAGCTTGATCATGGCCTTCTAACCTCCTATCATACTTGTCAAACCGATCATTCATGTCTCGGAGCAGAATCTCAAGCCTTCCAAATTGTTGTTGCATAGCCTCCAATGTGAAGAAAGTTTTGTTTCCTTCATCACTACTTCTTTCCTGGTTGCTTGATTTAGACATGATGTAAATAAATGGCCTCACACACTCCCTCACGTGTTTCACTCAAAATGTGTATGTTCGCTCGTGTTTCACTCAATTAAGGCTTTTACCCTCTTTTGAGCTAACCACTCCTGCCTTTTACCGCTCTTGTGTACTCACTATGATATATTTCCGGATCAATTTCAACCAACCAGATCAATAACAATGAGCAGCAATATCCAACAGAAAATTAAAATAGACAATTCCTAAGCAAGAAAGGAAATATCACAAAACTAGAAGCAAAATTAATGAGATGAAAGCAAGGAATGACAAGTATATGCTATATGCACACACGGATGAAGAATGAGGTGTGCAGATATAATATTGTTATTTGAGTAATATGGAATGCAAAATTACTCAACTAATGTAATGGAAACAAGTAGGACAGCAGTCAAGAATATAAAACAAAGAATGCAAGAAATTGACAAAACTAGAAAAAAAATTAAGTGCATATGTGCTACTGCCCTAAAAGAATTCGAACCAGAATCTAAAACTCACTAAACCATTCCCAACTTACTGCCAAATAAGCTAATTGAATGTCTATTAGTAACTATTATCCACCAATTGCACAATTTCCAGCAATAAGCAATGAAATCTCAACTTATACCTCAATATGAAACCAATCAATTTCAACTACGAACTCCACTCAAAATTGCTCAAATTATCAATTTTAATCAGAATAGAGCAAACATATTCAGAGGAAATTCATTTAATATATGTCTGCAATCAATTGAATCCAAACAGTCCCACTTTTGGCAATCAATGCCAATATGCACGAATTTTTTTTTGTTGTTTGTTTTTTTTTTTTTGTAATCTGATATACAACAAAAAAAAAATTGAAACACCAAAAATTCGTACCCCAAAAAAAAAGAAATAAACCAAACTTCAATAGACAGCAATATAGGCAAATTCAGCCACAAATAGATAAACTTTTTTTTTTTGATTTTTTTTTATGTTGTAACTTGAACAAATATCACTAAAACCAGAAAAATAAAGATAAGTACAATTGATTTAGAACCAAAGCTCTGATACCAAATGATGCAGCAACCACCTAGAATCTAAGTCTAGACAACCTCCAAATCAATTTGATACAAATCTTAAGTTTTAAACAATTGCAAGATTAGACTCTTCACCCCCAAAACAGCAAGGAATTGGTAACAAAGAGTATGAAGAGAGAATTGGATTCACGCCACAAATTAATTACCAACCTGATAAGTGAAAACAATCCTTGGTATATCAATGGAAATCACACCTCCCACTTGAAGAACACTCAAGAACACTGAAATTTTGATCTTAAATCACCAATCTGATTGTCTTACACGCATAAGGAGGTATTTATACCTCTACAAACCAAACCCTAGCTGCAAACATGAAGAAAAGACCAATCTGACCCTAATGACTTAAGGACAAACGAATGGGCTTAATTTTATAAGGCCTACACACTTAAGACAAGTTCAAATAAGGCTGATCATGTGTCTTTAAATGAAATTACATTCCAATAATTAAAATAAAACAGCCCACTAAAATTAATCTTAGGCCCAACCATGACATAACATAAGTCCACCTTAACATAGCATATTGCACATGAGTTGAACCTTGTAATATAGACTTCTTCTCTAGCCCATTAGGCTAGTTGTCTTCACCATCACATGCCCCAATGAGTGTCACAAGCTTTGGATCGCAAACTGATTCCATCTCTTCAAGCCTGACCCAAGCCTCTTCCTTGATATCTCTTGTCACTAAGCTCTGAATATACATTTGCAAGGCTGTCTTGAGCTTGTTTCTACTTGATCTTATGATTGGACCACGTGGCATCACTAATCCATCTCCTCCATGGCATGTAAGATCATTTTTGTTGTCTTGGTTCGCATCAGCCAAGGTATCAAACCCAACCCGCCACCTTAATAAAGTTTCTAGAAGATTTTAATTAGTTGCCCTTATTTGACAAGGATTTAGGTTCTTAGTCGTCATATACATGTTTTTAAGGGATTAAGATTAACTTGAATGTAAATTCCTATCTTTAAGGGATTAAATTAGATCTTAGCTATCTTTTAGGATTTGGGTTAGATTAGGACTTAGTTAGTTATCCTTTTCAATAAAAGATTCCAAAAACTTAGGGCTATAAATACTCATTTAGGCTTATTTTACAAGGTATGGATAAATAAAAATGAATTTGAGTATTCTCTTTAAAGTAAGACAAATTTGCATCTCTTTATTACTTTTAAGAATTAGTTGCTCATCAAGTGATATTGCTTGTGCGTGGCTATTTTTAATAAACCTTATAATCTTAGTTCTTTGCTACATTGGTTAGCTTTGGGTCAGATTCAATCTATGATCACCATAGCTTAAGGTTTTGTTTACCTTGTTTTGTTGAGGGATTTCAAGATACGGTCTTTGGGGTTCAGCATCAGTTTGGTATCAGATCTTTTGGTTACGTAATCATTATCTATCCTTTAAAATTGTTTTCTATTTGTTAACTTAGCTAGATTTAAAATTTTCCATTAGAGGTACTATAGAAAAAATTTCGGCCATAAAGAGTAAAATTGCATGTTTGGGTTTCTTTTCAATTATTTGATATGTTTGAGGTTTATTTTGTATTAATAGCTTCTGATTAGTGTTATTTGATTAAAAAAATCAAAATTTCGAATTTAGCACTAAAATTGTGAAATTGTGCTATTTTGAGCTTCAAGTTGAAATCTTGTGATTATTGATTGCTGGAATTATATCATCATAAACTACTGCAATCTAACTTAAATAATTGGTTTTGAGGTTGAAAAGTACAACTTTTGAATTCAGGAACCTTAGTGATCATATTGAGCAATGATTTGATCTTGAGGAATTGAGCTTATCTATTAAATGTACCTTGAGTTCTCGCTAGTTGGTGATAAATTGAGATTGAATAAGGGTTAAATTGGCTACTCACTAGGAGGAAACCGGTTCTGCTTTTTATTCCATATTATCTAAATCTTTGTTCTCTTTAGTTTTCTTTCATTTTCTGTCATTTTTGCATCTAATTACATTTGTTAAATCTAATTTGCATTCTTAGATTTAATTTGAATAAAAATCAGTAGGATACACCTATTTGCATTCGTGTATAGCTTTAAATATAATAAATTTCTTTCACATCAATTTTCTTTTAGACTTTATCCCATTCATTCTTGTTAGGGTTCATTGTTAATTCTTAGCATAGATCACTTCCATATTGTTTGATTATGTTTCTGGTTCTTACTTGTAATTTTGAGATTCAAAGTTTGAGTGGTAAGAGGCAAGATAGGTGAGGGTAAAAGCCATTATTTATGTGAAACACAAGTAGTATATAGTCTATTTTGAGAGAAACACATGAGGGAGTGATTGTGAGGTCCTTTTACTTCATTATTACTTTCTTGAATTACTAACCATGTCAAAGGAAAACACAAGGAGAATTAGTGAACGAGAGGACCAGCCCAAACTCATACCATTAGAGGCTGTCCAATTTGAATTCCAAAGGCTATTTTCTATGATTGAATCTTTTAATGAGAAGATGGAGAAACAAGATCAAAAATTGAAGGGGTGAGACAACAAAGCACTTCAAATTCCAGAAAAATGAAAAGAGTCACGGACTCATGGGAAGTGGAACATTCACGATTCTAGAATAGGGAGGTTTTAGCCTCAAGAAGAAGATGAGGATTTTGATTCCCACAATGATGAAGATGATGCCCATTCAATAAGGCGGAGAGGAGGAGATAACTGTGATAGCAACACCAACTCCATCAAAATGAAAATTCCACCTATTAAAACTTGTTGTTATTGAATTCATTGATTATGCTCTTGTTTGGTGGAATCAGATCATGATGACTAGAAGAAAGAATGGAGAAAGTGATAAGGGCAGAGCCCCAAACTTTGCTCCAAAAACGCGCTCGAATGGGAAGATTTGAACCCAATCTTATAAACTAGTCTAGGTGTTCCTCCACAACCGATGTGGGATGCATCATCCCCACCCCCTTAAGACTCCGATAGCCTCAAAAATCTGAAGGGACACCGATGTATAGAGGTGGGCTCTGATATCATATGATAAGGGTAGGCCTCCTAACTTCACCCCAAAAGCGAGCTCAAAGGGAAAGGTTTGAACCCAGGCTTATAAATCAATGCAGATGTTCCTCCGCAACCGATGTGGGACACATCAGAAAGACCCTAATGTGGGAGTAGATGAAAACAGTGATGAGAACCAAGACAACAGAGATGATCTTGAGTGTAACATCCTTGACCTTCCCTACATGCATATCCACATACATTTCATTTGAACATATGCATCTTCCATATAATCCAATTAAACACGTGCATTTCATACATATTTTCTTAGAAATAAGTTCATGGCATGCACTAGCTATGTGTTCTAGTATTTGGCAATTGTATCGAGTCGCACGTATGTACTTATAACCTAAAAGAGGATAACAAAGCATTAGAAACAAATTGAATAAGGTGATTAAATTAAAGTAAGCAAAATGAACAGATTAAGAGTAGTAAACATTTACATTGTTAATTTAGTTAAATCGGGTCAAATGATTAAGCTGTATTATTGTGTGAATTAGTGGAATTATAAATATATGTAAATAATAATAATAATAATATAGATAAAATAAAATGAAAATGAAACAAAAGAAAAATAAAAGAGAAGAGAAGAGAAAAGAGAAGAGATGAAGAGAAAAAGACAAAAAGACAAAAACAAAAAAGTTAGCTTTATCTTCCCCCCCATTTCTGCCTCCACACTTCAGCCCCATTTTCTTCTTCATCTTCCTCCATTCTAGACCTCAAATTTTCCTTGTTTCATTTAGTTTTTGAGGCAAATTGATCCCTTGCAAGTTTCTTCTTGGTAAGTAATCAATTCTTATTGCTATAAGGTTGATTTGAGTTGTTAAGGTTCATTAATAGGCACTGACTTGCACCCCAATTTTGATTCAATAGAAATTAATTCTGGAAAAGTTTAAAACATGATATTTGTTGATTTATGTCTTAGATTTATGGATATATAAATTGTTTTTCAAGAGTTGGTGTATAGGAAGAAAAATCCTCTCTTTACTGAAACTGGTCAAGGTGTGAACCCTAGACAAGTTAGCTACTGTGCTCTTGGTTTTGAATATGTTAAAGCCATTATTTGAAGTATCTCAAAATATAAAAGTTGAAGATATATGTGTTATATATCTTTATACCAAATTTTAGGTTCATATTTCTTGTGGATTTTGAGTTATTGTGAATGAAACCATGAATGTTCCATAGTTTGAGCTAACTGCATAGTGCCCTGGGCAATTCCAACAACTTGTGTAGCCATTTTGAGCTCCTTATATATATATTATCTAAATTATAAACACATGAGAGTTATAGGTATATGTATTAGATAAATTTTGGTACTAATTTCAGCTTAATATGTTATGTATAAACTAAGTTATGGCCTTTGTAAGTCATACCGGTTCGGAAGCCAATTCTATTCTGGACCAGTGAAATTGTTCTTATAATTTGAAGACCATGGAGACATAATTGATAAAAGTTGTAAATATGAAAAATGTTCCATTTGAACCCATATAAGATTTTGTAAATTTTTATTGAAATATGAATTATTTAGTATAAGTTATGATGAACCAATGTTGGTATCCTGAAACTGCTAAAGGGCAGAAAACAGAACATATTTAGAAATTCCACCAAAAATTTTACAATGATCCAATTGGTCTGAAATTTTAATATGTTATATAATTATATGTTAAGTTTAATTAGGAGAAAGAATCATATTAATTGGTCAACTATAGGAAAAGTTATAGGCTAAAAATTCCAATAAGGTCACACTGCCTCATAGGAAAAATCTTAGCTATTGATATGAACAATGCATATTAATTTGTTTAAGCCACATTAAGTCTCCCTAATCATGAGTTAATTGATTATATTTTTATATTAGGCTCACAACATATTGGCAACCCACAAGGAGCGGATAGACAATAAGTTAGGGGTTGGAATCAAAGGAGAAATGTGAGTCTAATTATCGATTGAATTCTTTAGTGCAAATGAATGTTGCTTGGTATGTGACTCATATGATTGTCATGATTGGTCTTGATAATATGATGATGGATAATTTGTGATGTTTGTGGTACATATAAATGGTATACTTGTGGTATATTTGAGGTACATGGTTGACATATGTGATATATATATATGGTATATGTATACTATATAAAAGGTATACGCATGACATATAAGGCATATATGCAGTATATGTATGTTATATGTGATAAGATACAATGGTTAATGAATGCTTAAGTACAAGTGCATATGTATATGGAGTTAAAAGGCGTTGTGACTAGTTAATCGATATTGTAAAGCAAAAGAAGAGTCCTATGGCCCAACAAATATGCAAATGAAATAAATGATCAAGCTAGCTAGCAAATGCAAATGTTCATACAGAAAATGTTCACATGGAAACCAGGGGCAATGTCTGTTTAACTGGTCACAATAAAATGAAATAAACAAAGCATTTGCATACGTAAAGAGTAATGATTATATGTTTCAACTTTATTGATATTTATATGATTCGGATGAATGGAATGAAATACATGGTATGTGTTGGATTTATGATTTATTACTATGAGTTGTTTGGTAATTTAGAGCTCATTGGATGATTATTCTCACTGAGCCACAACTCATCAATTTGTATCATTTTTTAGGTAAAGAAAAGTGATAACTCATTTTGAGTAGCGTATAGAAGACATGGAGCACAGGTCACTGGCCGAGCCTCATCACTCTCTCTCATTGCATTCCAAATGTGCATGGAAATATGTCATCTGCATTTTGTATTTACGTGTTTGAATATGTATAGTCATTTTGGAATGGGTTTTAAAAATTTATAAATGAAAGCAACTCGTAAATGTTTATATGCAAAATTTATGTTTTAATATATGTGATATATTATATTGTGGTAAAAACCTCAGTGTTGACTTGCAAAGTCATTGAATGATATTACAGGATATAGAAAAAAAATTACTATCACTATTTACAGGATATTTTGTCTTTCCAGCATGCTATGTGTGATTATTTGATACAGGGATAGGTTATAGTTAAATGCATAAGATGTGGTGTTACATTTTTGGTATCAGAGCAGGGATAGATTCCATGGGAACATGCATATGCATAAGAGCATGATAACATATGCATCCTACATATTGAAAATTATGTAGTGACATAATTTTATATATATTTTAGGGACATCTTAAGACATTATTCACCAAGGAGGGAGAGCCTGGCCGAAATACATTCTCATGAGACATCACCTCATATACATAGATATCAACTAGCACTTGGAGCTAGAGCTCCAGCACATGCATCACAGTCATCTCATGCAGAAGTACCCCATGAAGACCTAGAACAGAAAGTATATGGTCCTGAAATGTACAAGAAAAGACGTTATGACAAGCTGAGGAAACATGGTGCAACTGATTTCAATGGCACAACAGACCCAGCAGAAGCTGAGACATGGTTGAAAAGGACACAAAGGGTACTGAATATGATGAGATGTACCCCATATGAGAAATTTGATTATGCAGTATCTTTGCTTCAAGGCAATGCCTATGAATGGTGGGAGACAGTCCCCGACAGTGATGCACAACCACCGGTTTTGACATGGAATGATTTCCTCCGGGAATTTCAGAACAATTACATGCTTGAGGCATATAATGATGAGAAGAGAAAGAAATTCCTGACTCTAAAACAGGGGAACATGTCTGTTGCGGAGTATGAAATACAGTTCAACAAACTTTCCCACTATGCCACCTTCATGGTCTCTACTGAAAGAGAAAAGAGATAAATGCAGGAAGTTTGAGGAGGGTCTCAAATATGAGATCAGAAATAGAATCACAACTACTGATCTTGATAGTTATGCTAGACTCAGAGCTGTTGCAATCAGAGCTGAACGGTTAATGAAAGAAGCTGGGGAACAACAAATTAAAAGGGCAGCATGTGAGTTCTTTGGTGAGTCTAGCAGAAGGTCAGAAAATAGAGGTAGATATATGCCTGCACAGTCTGGTAACAAAGGTGGATACTCGAGCTCTAGAGGTCATGCGATGACTTCTTTTTACCCAGGCAGAGGGCAGAGCCAATATGTTGAACAGAGGCCCACATGTACTCATTGTGGTAGACAACATATGGGCGAATGTAGAAGGCTCACAGAAGCATGTTATTTTTGTGGATCGATGGAGCACATGTATAGAGATTGTCCAAATAGAGCCAAACTAGTAGAGACCAGCAAAGGCAGATAAGTATCTGAGACTACTGTTGAGGCACCGAGGGTCTACCCTACTAGTGAGACACAGGGTAGAGGAAGAGGTAGGGGTAGGACTGGTACAATGGGCAGAAGAGTGACCAGATCTGAAGGTCAGAGTTCTAGGCCCCCTACTCAGGCCAGGGTGTTTGCCATGACTAGACAGGAGGCGGTTGATGCTCCCAAAGTAGTCACTGGTAATATTTATATTTTTGAAATATTAGCATATGCCTTGATTGACCCTGGTTCCATACATTCTTTTATATCATTGCATATGGCATCTAAACTGCATAAAAAACATGAGCCTCTGGGAATTGACATAAATGTGAGTACTCCACTGGGAACAGTGTTAGTTGTGAATAATGTCTGTCATGATTGCTTGATATGCATTGATAAAGCTAAGTTAATAGCTGATCTGATTTTATTGCCAATATATGAATTTGATGTGATACTGGGAATGGACTGGTTAACTAGACATCATGCAATAGTGAATTGCTTTACTAAAATTTTAGAATCACCGAACCAACCAAGGGTTGTATTTTTGGGTGAAAGAAAACTTGTGCCTACATGTTTAGTCTCAGCTGTAAAGGCATTTTGAATGATCAGAGGAGGATGTGAGGCATATTTGACATATGTGACTGATACTAGAACCACTGATAGCTTGCTTGCAAATATACCAGGTGAGGGAATTTTCTGATGTATTCCCATATGATCTACCTGGTTTACCACCAGATAGAGAGATAGAATTCACTATTGAACTAGTACCAGGAACAACACCAATATCAAGGTCACCCTACAGAATGACCCCATTTGAGTTGAAAGAATTGAACACCCAATTGCAGGAGTTGCCTGATAAAGGGTATGTCAGACCTAGTGTATCGCCATGGGGAGTTCTAGTATTATTTGTTAAAAAGAAAGATGGAACAATGAGATTGTGCATCAATTACAGGCAACTGAACAAAATGACAGTGAAGAAGAAATATCCGTTGCCCAGAATATATGATTTGTTTGATCAGTTGCAAGGAGCCCAAATATTCTCTAAGATTGATTTGAAATCAGGCTATTACCAGCTGAAGGTAGCAGAAGCGGATGTTCTAAAGACTTCCTTTCGAACCAAGTATGGACATTATGAATTTTTAGTAATGCCATTTGGGTTGACTAATGCTCCAGCTGCATTTATGGCATTAATGAATAAGGTGTTTCAACCATATCTGGATAGGTTTGTGATAGTATTTATTGATGACATATTGGTATACTCAAAGAATAAGGGAGAACATGAACAACATTTTAAAATTGTGTTGCAAACTTTGAGGGAGAAACAATTATATGCCAAATTGAGTAAATGCGAATTCTGGTTAGATCATTTGGTATTTCTTGGACATGTTGTGTCGGGCAAGGGCATAGAGGTTGCCCCAAAGAAAATTGAGGCTATGGTAAATTGGGAAGCTCCTAAAAATATTTCTGAAATGCGTAGTTTTCTGGGTTTAGCCAGATACTATCGCAGATTTGTTGATGGATTCTCCTTAATTGCTGGCCCTTTGACTAAATTACTTAGAAAGAATGTGCCTTTCAAATGGCCTCCAGAATGCCAAAGGAGTTTTGAGGAGCTAAAACACAAGCTAACCTCAGCACCAGTGTTAACCATCCCTACAAGTACAGGTGGATTTACGGTATATAGTGATGCTTCTCACCAAAGCTGGGGATGTGTATTAATGCAATATGGTAAGGTGATAGCTTATGCATCTAGGCAACTGAGACCACATGAGATCTCATATCCAGTGCATGACTTAGAATTGGCTGTAGTTGTATTTGCATTGAAGATTTGGAGGCATTATCTATATGGTGAGACATTCCAAATCTTCACAGACCATAAATGATGCGGAACCCCAAAGACCGTCCTTGAACCCCTCAACAAGACAAGATAAACAAACATTAAGCTATGGTGATCATAGATTGAATCCAACCCAAAGCTAACCAATGTAGCAAAGAACCAAGATTATAAGTATTATTAAGAATAACCACGCCACAAGCAATATCACTTGATAAGTAACTAATTCCTAAAGGTAATAAAGAGATGCAAATCTGCCTCACTTTAAAGAAAACTCTCAAATTCGTTTTTATTCATTGATGTCTTGTACAAGAAGCCTAGATGAGTATTTATAACCCTAAGTCTTTGAATCCTTTATGGTAAAAGATAACTAAATCCTATTCTAACTCAACTCCTAAAAGTACAGTCATAATCTAACTCCTATTCTAAAAAGTAGAGTTCTACTCGAATTAGGACACTAATTAAATCCTTCTAAAATAAGACAAGTAGTGGATTGGACTTTTTTTCTTTGGCCCACATGTCTATCACTAATTAAAGCCTAAGGTAATTTAAATTAGGCAACCCACATACATAATTAAGCCCAATTACAAATTAAGCCCTAAATCACATAAGTAGGCACATGATCTTGAGCACATGGTTGAACATGATGTCTTGCACATGAATGGCACATGTCTTGCACAGGTTTGGCACATGACTCCTACCACATGATTTGCAGATGACTTTTAATCTTCAAGGTTTATGGACTTTGCCTTGTTTAGCCCATTTGAATTTAATCTTCATGAAAGACTCATTTGATCTTCACTTTAGGTTTCCCTTTATGTAGTATTGGCCCATAAGCTTGATTGTGAATTTTAGGCCCATTGTTGCTCTCAAAGATCCATTTCTGCCTCATATGGTTTGGAACATGCCCCATAAGCATTCTGATCATATTAATAGGCTTTTGTACTCCTTTTAAACTCATTTCAATGATATAAGATTGCTCCACTCCATTGATAAAAGATTGTCTTTCTTGCCTTCCATGCATGGTTCTCGTGCATACATCAATAAAAGCTTAGGTTATTTGTTGACACAAAGAATTAAACATGAGGTAGAGACAATGGTTAGAGCTATTGAAAGATTATAACTGTACAATTGAATACCATCCAAGGAAAGCCAATGTGGTAGCAGATGCATTGAGTAGGAAGGCTAGTAGCAGTGTGGCTCACTTACAAGTATCCTCTTTTCCATATTTGATTCAATTACGATCCATGAATGTTGAATTAAATATGCATGATAGAGGATCACTGATTGTTACTCTTCAAGTCAGACCTATACGAAAGGAGAGAATTAAAGAAGCACAAAGCAAAGATCCTCAATTATGTGAGAAAATTGATGTGGTAAGGCAGGGAAATAATATAGAGTTTTATTTGCAAAATGATACACTGACGTTAAAGTCACGCATATGTGTTCCAAACACTGAACATATGCTACAGGAAATAATGGAAGAGGCACACAATGCACCTTATGTAATGCACCCAGGGATGACAAAGATGTATCACAGTTTAAGGCCTCATTATTGGTGGCCAAGAATGAAGAAAGACATAGCATAATATGTTTCCAAATGCTTGACATGTCAGCAGATTAAGATTGAACACCAAGCACCAATTGGTAAGTTACATCCATTGCCAATGCCAGAATGGAAATGAGAGAAAATAACAATGGATTTTGTCTATGGATTGCCAAGAAACCCACAAAAAAATGATGCAGTATGGGTAATTATTGACAGATTAACCAAGTCAGCACATTTTCTACCTATCAGATGGGGGTGTACACTCGAGAGTTTGGCAAAATCATATGTGAATGAAATAGTCAGATTGCATGGAATTCCAGTGTCCATTGTGTCTGATAGAGATCCACAATTTACTTCACATTTTTTGGGTGAGTTTACTAGATGCATTGGTAACAAAATTGGACTTCAGCACTGCATTCCACCCACAGACTGATGGACAATCTGAAAGGACTATACAGACATTGGAAGAAATACTTAGGGCATGTTCTATAGAATTTAGAGATGCTTGGGATGAATATATAGCATTGATTGAATTTGCTTAAAACAACCAGTATCATAACAGTATCCATATGGCACCATATGAGGCATTGTATGGAAGAAAGTGCCGAAGCCCTATCATTTGGGATAAAGAAGGTGCACATGCATTAGAAGGGCCAGAGATAGTACAATATACAGTTGATAAAATCAAAATTGTCAAGAATAAGCTAAAAACAGCACAAGACAGACAGAAAAGTTATACTGATTGACATAGAAGGGAAATGGAATACGAGTTGGGTGAAAAGGTATTTCTACGAGTATCTCCATGGAAAGGGGTAATCCGATTTGGAAAGAAAGGTAAATTGAGCCCAAGATACATAGGACCTTATGAAATTCTTGAAAAGGTTGGTCCACTGGAATACAGATTGGTGTTACCACCAGAGATGGCTCAGATTCATAATGTGTTTCATGTGAGCATACTTAGAAGATACAAGTCAAATCCTACACATGTACTAAAAAATCAAGTCATTGAGATTGCGGAGGACATGAGTTATGTTGAGGAGCCAGTAGAAATCATTGGATACAAGACTAAATAGCTAAGAAACCAAGAAATACCTTTGGTTAAGGTATTATGGCGTAACCATTTACAAGAAGAGGCAACATGGGAAACAGAAGAGAATATGAAAAAGCAATATCCACACCTATTTCCAAGTATTAAATTTCGAGAATGAAATTTTTAAAAGGAGGGGAGAATTGTAACATCCTTGACCTTCCCCACATGCATATCCACATACATTTCATTTGAACATATGCATCTTCCATATAATCCAATTGAATACGTGCATTTCATACATATTTTCTTAGAAGCAAGTTCATGGCATGCACTAGCTATGTGTCCTAGTATTTGAAAATTGTATCAAGTCGCACGTGTGTACATATAACCTCAAGGAGGATAACAAAGCATTAGAAATAAATTGAATAAGGTAACTAAATTAAAGTAAGCAAAATGACTAGATTAAGATTAGTAAATATTTACAGTGTTAATTTAGTTAAATCGGGCCAAATGATTAAGTTGTATTAGTGTGAATTAGTGGAATTATAAATATATGTAAATAATAATAATAATATAGATAAAATAAAATGAAAGTGAAACAAAAGAAAAATAAATGAGAAGAGAAGAGAAAAGAGAAAAGAGAAGAGATGAAGAGAAAAAGATAAAAAGACAAAAACAAAAAATTTAGCTTTATCTTCCTCCCTCCCCATTTCTGCCTCCTCACTTCAGCCCCATTTTCTTCTTCATATTCCTCCATTCCAGACCTCAATTCTTCCTTGTCTCACTTATTTTTTGAGGCAAATTGATCACTTGCAAGTTTGTTCTTGGTAAGTAATCAATTCTTATTGCTATAAAGTTGATTTGAGTTGCTAAGGTTCATTAGTAGGCATTGACTTGCACCCTGATTTTGATATTAATTGAAATTGATTTTGGAAAAGTTTAAAACATGAAATTTGTTGATTTATGTCTCAGATATATGGATATATAAACCGTTTTTCAAGAGTTGGTGTATAGGAATAAAAATCCTCTCTCTACTGAAACTGGTCAGGGTGTGAACTCTAGCCAAGTTAGCTAATGTGTTCTCTAGTTTTGAATATGTTAAAACCATTATTTTAAGTATCTCAAAACATAAAATTTGTAGATATATGTATTATATATCTTTATACCAAATTTCAGGTTCATATGTCTTGTGGATTTTGATTTATTGTCAATAGAACCATGACTGTTCTATAGTTTGAGCTAACTGTTTAGTGCCCTGGGCAGTTCCAAAAACCTGTATAGCCATTTTCAGCTCCATATAGATATATTCTCTAAATTATAAAAAAATAAAATTTATAGGTATATATCTTAGCTAAATTTTGGTACTAATTTAAGCTTAATATATTATGTATAGACTAAATTATGGCCTTTGTAAGTCATACTGGTCCGGAAGCCAATTCTATTCTGGACCAGTGAAATTGTTTTTATAATTTGAAGACATTAGAGACTTAATTGATAAAAGTTGTAAACATGAAAAATGTTTCATTTGAACCCATATAAGAGTATGTAAATTTTTATTGAAATATGACTTATTTATTATAAGTTATGATGAACCAAAGTTGGTATCCTGAAACTGCCAAAGGGAAAAAAACAAAACATATTTATAAATTCCACCAAAAATTTTACAATGATCCAATTGGTCTGAAATTTTAATATGTTACATAATTATATGTTACGTTTAATTAGGAAAAAGAATCATATTAATTTGTCAACTATAGAAAAAGTTATAGGCTAAACAATCCCATAAGGTCAAACTTCCTCATAAGAAAAATCTTAGCTATTGATATGAACAATGCATATTAATTTGTTTAAGCCACATTAAGTCTCCCTAATCATGATTTAATTGATTATATTTTCATATTAGGCTCACAACATATTGGCAACCCACAAGGAGCGGATAAACAATAAGTTAGAGATCGGAATCAAAGGAGAAAGGTGAGTCTAATTATCGATTGAATTCTTTAGTGCAAATGAATGTTACTTGGTATGTGACTCATATGATTGTCATGATTGGTCCTTGATAATATGATGATGGATAATTTGTGATATTTGTGGTACATATAAATGGTATATTTGAGGTATATGGTTGACATATGGGATATATATACATGGTATATATATACTATATACAAGGTATACGCGTGTCATATAAGGCATATATGTGGTATATGTATGTTATATGTGATAAGATACAATGGTTAATGAATGCGTACAAGTGCATATGCATATGGAGTTAAAAGGCGTTGTGACTAGTTAATTGATATTGTAAAGCAAAAGAAGAGGCCTATGACCCAACAAATATGCAAATGAAATAAATGATCAAGCTAGGTAGCAAATGCAAATGTTCATACGAAAAATGTTCACATGGAAACTAGGGGCAATGTCTGTTTAACTTGGTCACAATAAAATGAAATAAACAAAGCATTTGCATACATAAAGAGTAATGATTTTATGTTTCAACTTTATTGATATTTATATGATTCGGATGAATGGAATGGAATACATGGTATGCGTTGGATTTGTGATTTATTACTGAGTTGTTTGGTACTTTAGAGCTCATTGGATGATTATTCTCACTGAACCGCAACTCATCAATTTGTATCATTTTTCAGGTAAAGAAAAGTGATAACTCATTTTGAGTAGCGTATAAAAGATATGGAGCACAGGTCACTGGCCGAGCCTCATCACTCTCTCTCCTTACATTCCACATGAGCATGGAAATATGTCATTTGCATTTTGTATTTACGTGTTTGAATATGTATAGTCATTTTGGAACGAGTTTTAAAAATGTATAAATAAAAGCAACTCGTAAATGCTTATGTGCAAAGTTTATGTTTTAATATATGTGATATATTATATTGTGGTGAAAATTTCAGTGTTGACTTGCAAAGTCATTGAATGATATTATAGGATATGAGACTTGCAAAGTTATTGAATGATATTACAGGATATGGAAAAAAAAATTTACTATCACTATTTACAGGATATTTTGTCTTTTTAGCATGCTATGTGTGATTATTTGATATAGGGATAGGTTATACTTAAATGCATAAGATGTGGTGTTACAATAAGATCAAGCTCAAGGTGATGCAACAACCACCTAGAATCTAAACCTCCAAATCAATTTGATACAAATCTTAAGTTTAACCAATTGCATGATTAGACTCTTTACCCCCAAAACAACAAGAAATTGATAACAAAGAGTATGAAGAGAGAATTGGATTCACGTCACAAATTAGTTACCAACCTGATAAGTGAAAACAATCCTTGGTATATCAATGGAGATCACACCTCCCACTTGAAGAACACTCAAATTTTGATCTTAATCACCAATCTGATTGTCTTACATGCATAAAGAGGTATTTATACCTCTACAAACCAAACCCTAGGTGCAAAATTGAAGAAAAGACCAATATGACCCTAATGACTTAAGGACAAACGAATGGGCTTAATTTTATAAGGCCTACACACCTAAGACAAGTTAAAATAAGGCTGATCATGTGTCTTTAAATGAAATCACATTCCAATAACTAAAGTAAAAAAATCCCACTAAATTTAATCTTAAGCCCAACCATGACATAACATAAGTCCACCTTAGCATAACATATTGCACATGACTTGAACCTTGTAATATAGACTTCTTCTCTAGCCCATTAGACTAGTTGTCTTCACCATCACATGCCCCAATGAGTGTCACAAGCTTTGGATCGCCAACCGATTCCAACTCTTCAAGCCTGACCCAAGCCTCTTCTTTGATATCTCTTATCACCAAGCTTTGAATATACATTTGCAAGGCTGCTTTGAGTTTGTTTCTACTTGATCTTATGATTGGACCAGGTGGCATCGCTAATCCATCT
Organism: Triadica sebifera; assembly: GCA_023653625.1. NCBI lineage: Eukaryota > Viridiplantae > Streptophyta > Magnoliopsida > Malpighiales > Euphorbiaceae > Triadica > Triadica sebifera. Next base: position 9,323,741 of record CM042903.1, on the reverse strand, counting down.
CCTCCATGGCATGTAAGATCATTTATGTTGTCTTGGCTCGCATCACAAGGTAGCCTTGCAAATGTATATTCAAAGCTTGGTGACCCTGACATCAAGGAAGAAGCTTGGATCAAGCTTGAAGAGATGGAATCAATTGGTGATCCAAAGCTTGTGACACTCATTGGGGCATGTGATGGTGAAGAAAACTAGCCTAATGGGCTAGATAAGAAGTCCATATTACAAGCTTCAAGTCGTGTACAATATGCTATGTTAAGGTGGGCTTATATTATTTCATAGTTGGGCCTAAGACTAAATTGAGTGGGACATTTTATTTTAATTATTGGTATGTAATTTCATTTAAAGACACATGATCAGCCTTGTTTTAACTTGTCATAGGTGTGTGGGCCTTACAAAATTAAGCGCATTCGTTTGTCCTTAAGACATTAGGGTCAAATTGGTCTTTTCCTCACTTTTGCACTTAGGGTTTGATTTGTATAGGTATAAATACCTCCTTATCCATGTAAGACAGAAAATGTGTGATTAAAATTAAAATTTGAGTGTTCTTGAGTGTTTTTCAACTGGAAGGTGTGATCTCCATTGATATACCAAGGATTGTTTTCACTTATGAGGTTGGTAACTAATTTGTGGCGTAAATCCAAATTTTCATTCGTACTTTTTGTTACCAATTCCTTGTTGTTTTGGGAGTGAAGAGTCTAATCCTACAATTGGTTGAAACTTAAGATTTGTATCAAATTGATTTGGAGGTTATCTAGACTTAGATTCTAGGTGGTTGCTGCATCATTTAGTATCAGAGTTTTGGTTCCAAATCAATTGTAGCTATCTTTATTTTGCTGTTTTATTGATATTTATTTTAGTTACAGCATAAAAAATAAAAAAAAAGGTTTATCTATTTGTGGCTAAATTTGTGAAGCGGAACTCCAAAAACAGTGCCTTTAAACCCCTCAATAAGACAAGGTAAACAAACCTTAAGCTAAGGTGATCATAAATTGAATCCGACCCAAAGCAAATCAATGTAGCAAAAAACCAAGATTATAAGCATTACTAAAAATAGCCACACCACGAGCAATATCACTTGATAAGTTACTAATTTTTAAAGGTAATAAAGAGATGCAAATCTGTCTCACTTTAAAGAAACAAAACTCAAATTCGTTTTTATTTATTCATTCATTCTTTGATATGTAAAAATATTCGTAAATGAGTATTTATAGTCCTAAGTCTTTGAATCCTTTATGGAAAAGTATAACTAAGTCCTATTCTAACTTAACTCCTAAAAATACAGTCATATTCTAACTCAAATTCTAAAAAGTAGAGTCCTACTTGAATTAGGACACTAATTAAATCCTTCTAAAATAAGATAAGTGGTGGGTTGGGTTTCATATCCTTTGGCCCACATGTCAATCACCAATTAAAGCCTAAGATTATTAAAATAGGCAGTCCACATACATAATTAAGCCAAATTACAAGTTAAGTCCAAATCCCATAAGTAGGCACATGCATGGCACATGATCTTGAGCACATGGTTGGCACATGATGTCTTCCACATGGATGGCACATGTCTTACACATGTTTGGCACATGACTCCTAGCACATGATTTGCACATGACTTGCACATTACTTGTAATATTCAATTATATGGATTTTGCCTTGTTGTTCCCATTGGCTTGAATCTTCATAAAATACTCATTTTATCTTCACTTTAGGCTTGCCTTTGTGTAATGTTAGCCCATAAGCTTGATTGTAAATTTTAGGCCCAATATTGTTTTTAAAGCTCCAATGCTGCCTCCAATGACTTGGAATACGCCATACATTAATTTGGATCATATGAATATGCTTTTGAACTCCTTTTAGGTATATTTCAATGAGATAATATTGCTTCAATCCATTAACAAAAGATTGTCCTTCATGTACGGTTCCCGTGCATTCATCATTCCCCTTTTCCTCAAGAAGATTCGTCCTCAAATATTTACCTACATCAAAAGAAAAATGTACAACACAAAGCAAAGCATAATAAAAATTGTTAGTAAAAAGTTCGCTCTTCACCTCTTTTTCTTTTTCACACACATTCACTATTTTCTCTCTTTGCTCATTCCTACAACTTTTATCCCTCAAAATCTCATCTCTCTCAATTCTCTCTTTAGTTTCTCCATAAACAGCCCCTTTATTCATATTAATCTCACTCACCTTTACTCTCTCAAGCTCATCCAATTCATGTTCATCACTCACTTTTATGGATTCACTATCATTAGCCACAAATTCATCTTGAATGATGTTTTCACTCTCAATTGCAACGCTCTCAATAACACTAACACTATTAACTTCTTCTAGTGAAATAGAATCAATACTCTCACCAACAATTTCAACTTCACTAGTATGAGCATCATTAATATCCTCATGAATTTGATTATTACCATCATCCACCATTTTAAACTTAGGAACAAAATCAAATTCATAATGAAATTTTGATTTTTGAATTTCACACATTCTTGGATAAGAATTCTTCATTTCATTATCTTTCTCTTCATTCCCCCACCTATCAATCCTAGCACATATCTTGTCCATTTTTTTTGAAAGGCACTTACCGAATATGCTTTGTCTTTCTTTCTTTCTCTTCTTTGTCTATCATTATCATAATGTTCAAAATAATATTTTTCTTCTTGAGATTGAAACCTCCTAATGCCTTGAAGCCAAGATCCCTCTCTTGATCTTCTTGTGTAGGAGATGCTTTGCTGCCTCAAATCTTCAATTCTTTGATTTTTTCTTTCTATCTTGCCTGTAATTTATCCAATATTTTGAATGTAAGATTGAACAACATCCATTAGCACATAATCACCATGTTCCTCTTGTGGTTTCCTTTGACATGGTTAGTAATTCAAGAAAGTAACAATGAAGTAAAATGACCTCACATGTTTCACTTAAAACATAATATATATCACTCGTGTTTCACACAAATAATGGCTTATACCCTCTTTTAAGCTCACCACTCTTGCCTTTTACCACCCAAAATTGAATCTCAAAATTACAATCAAGAAACAGAAACAAAATCAAACAATATGCAATTGATCTATGCTAAGAATTAACAATGATTCCTAACAAGAATGAATGGAACAAAGTCTAGTAGAAGCAAACTGATGCATAAGAAATTAATTATATCTAAAGCTATACACGAATGCAAATAGGTGTATGCTACTGATTTTTGTTCAAATTAAATCTAAGAATTGCAAATTAAACTTAACTAATGTAATTAGATTCAAAAAGGACAGAATTAAAAGAATGAAAACTTAAGAGTACAAAAAATTAGACAATATTAAATAAAATTCAGAATCGGTTTCCTTCTAGTGAGTAGCCAATTATCCCTTAATTAAACCCTTATTCAACCTTAATTTATCACCAACTAGCAAGAACTCAAGGTATATTTAATAGATAATTTCAATTCCTCAAGATCAAATCAATGGTCAACATGATCACTAAGGTACCTGAATTCAAAAGTTATACTTTTCAACCTCAAAACCAATTATTTAAGTTGGATTGAAGTAGTTTATGATGATACCAAACAATTCAAGCAATCAATAATCACAAGATTTCAACTTCAAGCTCAAAATAGCACAATTTCACAATTTTTGTGCTAAATTTGAAATTCTGATTTTTTTATTTGTTTTTTTTTTCTATCAAATAACACTAAACTAATGCTTAATAAACCTCAAACATATCAAAGAATTGAAAAGAAACCCAAACTTGCAATTTTACTCTTTATGGCTGAATTTAAATCTAACTAAGTTAACAACAAGAAAGCAATTTTAAAGGATAGATAATGATTACCTAACCAAAAGCTCTGATACCAAAATGATGCAGAACAACAAAGACTGTGCCTTCAAATCCCTCAACAAGACAAGGTAAACAAACCTTAAGCTAGAGTGATTATAAATTGAATTTGACCCAAAGCTAACAATGTAGCAAAAAACTAAGATTATAAGTATTATTAAGAATGGTCACGCCATAAGTAATAACACTTGATAAGCAACTAATTCCTAAAGGAAATAAAAAGATGCAAATCTGTCTCATTTTAAAAAAAAACTCAAATTATTTTTATTCATTCATTCATTCATTGATATGTAAAATTATTCCTAAATGAGTATTTATAGCCTAAGTCTTTGAATCCTTTATGGAAAAAGATAACTAAGTTCTATTCTAACTTAACTCCTAAAAATACAGTCATATTCTAACTCAAATTCTAAAAAGTAGAGTCCTACTTGAATTAGGACACTAATTAAATCCTTCTAAAATAAGATAAGTGGTGGGTTGGGTTTCATATCTTTTGGCCCACATGCCAATTACTAATTAAAGCCTAAGGTTATTAAAATAGGCAGTCCACATACATAATTAAGTCAAATTACAAGTTAAACCCAAATCCCATAAGTAGGTAGTCACATACATGGCACATGATCTTGAGTACATGGTTGTCACATGTTGTCTTTCACATGGATGGCACATGACTTACACATGTCTGGCACATTACTCCTTGCACATGATTTGCACATTACTTGTAATATTCAATTATATGGATTTTTCCTTGTTTTTCCCATTGACTTAAATCTTCATAAAAAACTCATTTTATCTTCACTTTAGGCTTGCCTTTGTGTAGTGTTAGCCCATAAGCTTGATTGTGGATTTTAGGCCAATATTACTTTTAAACCTCAATGCTGCCTCCAATGACTTGGAATACACCATACATTGATTTGGATCATATAAATATGCGTTTGAACTCCTTTTAGGTCTATTTCAATGAGATAATATTTCTTCAATCCATTGACAAAAGATTGTCCTTCATGTATGGTTTCTGTGCATACATCAATTTGCTTATATCGCAGTCTATTAATGTTTGTTTTTTTGGTACAAATTTTTGGTATTTTAAATCTTTTTTCAGTAGATCAAATTATATATAAAAAAAGAATCGTGCATATTGCCATTGATTGCCAAAAGTGGGACTGTGTTTTATTCAATTGATTGCACACATATATAAAATGAATTGCCACTGAATATATTTGCTCTATTCTAATTAAAATTGATAATTTGAGCAATTTTGAGTGGAGTTCATAATTGAAATTGATTGGTTTCATATTGAGGTATAAGTTGAGATTTTATTGCTTATTGTTGGAAGTTGTGCAATTGGTGGATAATAGTTGCTAATAGGCATTGAATAAGCTTATTTTGCAGTAAGTTGGGAATGATTTAGTGAGTTTTTTAGTTTTGGTTTGGATTCTATTAGGGAAATAGCACATATACACTTAATTTTTTCTAGTTTTGTCAATTTGTTGCATTCTTTGTTTTCTATTCTTGATTGTTGTCCTACTTGTTTCCATTACATTAGTTGAGTAATTTTGCATTCCATATTACTCAAATAACACAATATTATATCCGCACACCTCATTCTTCATCGGTGTGTGCATATATCATATATTTGTCATTCTTTGCTTTCATTTCATTAATTTTTGCTTCTAGTTTTGTGATATTTCCTTTCTTTCTTAGGAATTGTTTGTTTTTAATTTTCTATTGGATATTGTTGCTCATATTGATCTGGTTCATTGAAGTTGATCCGGAAATATATCATAGTGAGGACACAAGAGTGGTTAGCTCAAAAGAGGGTAAAAGCCTTAATTGAGTGAAACACGTGAGGTAGTGTGTGAGGCCATTTATTTACATCATGTCTAAATCAAGCAATCAAGAAAGAAGTAGTGACAAAGGAAATAAAACTTTCTTCATATTGGAGGCTATGCAACAACAATTTGGTAGGCTTGAGATTCTACTCCAAGAAATGAGTGATCAATTTGACAAGTATGATAGGAGGTTAGAAGGACATGATCAAGCTCTACATAATCTTAGAAGAGATGCATCCTTGCAAAGTCGAATTGAAGGGACAGGGGAAAGGTTAGCAACTCCACCTCAATCTGATTATGAAGAAAATTTTGATGAGTTTGATGATGATAGAGATAGAAATCGGTTTGGAGGTAGAGGGGTAAGAAATGATAGAGGAAGGAATAGGAGAGAACATAGAGGTAAGGTAGAGGCAGATAGATTTGGGAACATCAAGAATCAGATAGATAGAAATTTAAGAAGCATTAAAATGAAAATCCCTACTTTTCAAGGTAGGAATGATGCTGATGCTTACTTGGAGTGGGAGAGAAAAGTGGAATTAGTGTTTGAATGTCATAACCATTATGAGGAGAAAAAGGTAAAGTTGGTAGCTTTGGAATTCACTGACTATGCCTTGGTATGGTGGGACCAAATCATCCTCAATAGGCGTAGGAATGGGGAAAGTGCCTAGTTACTATTATAGGGAACTACATCAAAGGCTTCAAATTTTGAGACAAGGGAATAAGAGTGTTGAGGACTATCATAGAGAAATGGAGATAGCTATGATGAGGGCTAATATTGATGAAGATAGGGAGGCTACCATGGCACATTTCTTGGCTGGTCTAAATAAGGAAATTGCAAATGTTATTGAGTTAGAGAAGATGGTGAATATGGCTATGAAGGTGGAGAAACAACTAAAGAAAAAGGGAGCCGACACACCAACCTATTTGGGTTCCACATCTAATTGGAGCTCAAAGTGACCTAAAAGGGAAGACAAAGCCAAAGACAAGGTAAGAGAAGAAAAGGGTAAATTAGAGCATAAAGGTAACCCTAGAGCTAATGCTACTTCTTTTTCCAATACTGAAAAGCATAGAAACATAAAATGCTTTAAGTGTCTTTGCAATGGACATATTGCATCTCAATGGCCAATTAAAAAGGTTATGATATTGAAAGATAATGGTGCGATTGAATCCGAAAGTGATAAAGAATCTGATTCAATGCCTTCATTTAAAGATTGTAGTGATGATGATGAGGTCGAGCATGCTATTGGTGGGGATTTAAATCTTATGGTTAGGAGTGTACTTAATGCACAATTGAAAGTAGATGGGGTTGAACAAAGGAAAAATATCTTCCATTCTAGATGCTTGATAAATGGAAAAATTTGTAGTCTTATAATTGATGGAGGAAGTTGTACTAATGTTGCAAGTACTACTTTAGTTGATAAGTTGGGACTGAATTGTTTGAAACATCCTAGGCCATATAGACTACAATGGCTTAATGATTGCGGAGAGATAAGGGTAAATAAACAAGTTTTAATTTTATTCTCCTTTGGGAGATATTCTGACCGTGTACTTTGTGATGTAGTACCTATGCATGCAGGTCATGTGTTGCTTGATTGGCCATGACAATATGACAGAAAAGTGACATATGATGGGTATAGAAATAGATACTCATTTAAGATGGGAGGTCAACATATCATTTTGGCTCCTATGACTCTTAGTGAAGTTTATGAATATCAAATGAAGTTAAAAAGGAGCATGGAGGAAGAAATGCAAAAAAAAAGCTGGAAGGGCCAAATTGAGAGAAAATGAGCAAAAAGAAAAAGGAGAGGCCGAGAATTGCAAAACAAGAGAGGTGAGAGGAAAAGAAAAAGGAGAGGCTGAGAAAGAGAGAAAAATGGGAGGAAAAGAGGCCCAAAAAGAAAAGCAAATAATTGACCCAAAGGAGAGTGGTAAAAAGAAAAACAATTTTTTATGCAAAAGTAAGGGATATGAGAATGGCTTTTGAGAATCAACAATGTTTACTTGTACTCATGTACAAGGAATCATATTTTAATGGAGATGACCTTAACCCTTCTTTGCCTAGTGTTGTTGTTTCTTTATTGCAGGAATATGAGAATGTATTTCCTAAAGAGTTACCACAAGGATTGCCACCAATAAGAGGAATTGAACATCAAATTAATTTCATACCTGGAGCTCAAATTCTAAACTGCCTAGCCTATAGGAGTAATCCTGAGGAGACAAAGGAACTTCAATGGCAAGTGGAGGAGTTGTTAGCAAGGGGGCATATCCATGAGAGTCTTAGTTCATGTGCAGTGCGGGTGCTTTTGGTGCCTAAAAACGATGGGAGTTGGCACATGTGTGTTGATTGCAGGGCTGTGAATCGCATAATAGTTAAGTATCGCCATCTAATACCCAGATTGGATGATATGTTAGACGAACTTCATGGTGCATGTGTCTTTAATAAGATTGATTTGATGAGTGGATATCACAAATTAGGATGAAAGTTGGTGATGAATGGAAACAACATTTAAAACAAAGCTTAGTTTATATGAGTGGCTCGTTATGCCTTTTGGTCTAACCAGTGCCCCTAGCACTTTTATGAGATTGATGAATCATGTTTTGCGTCAGTTCATTGGAAATTTTGTTGTTTATTTTGATGATATTTTGATTTATAGTAAATCTGTTGGCGGAGTATCTATGTTGTATGTTATGACATGGTATGATAATACATGTTATGGTTGTGATTTATGAGAAATCATGGTTTGTGAATAATATAAAACATATATGATATGTGTTGTGAAATTGTAAGCCATACTCTAACTATAACTAGATCTAAGATAGATGGCATGCTATTGAAGAGAGAGATCGATATTAGGTGACCTAGATTGGTCACGTTGAGATACTTTGAAAGCCCAAGGGTAAGCAATGAGAGCTTCCTCGGTTGGGTTATGTTGAGATACTTTGAAGGCCCAGGGTAAGCAATAAGAGTTTCCTCGGTTGAATTATGTTGAGATACTTTGAAGGCTCAAGGGTAAGTAATGAGAGTTTCCACAGTTGGGTTATGTTGAGACACTTTGAAGGCCCAGGGGTAAGCAATTAGAGCTTTTTCGGTTGGGTTATATACAAGATGTTTTGAAGGCTCGGGGCTAAGCCATGTGAACTTTCTTCGGTATCTATTTTGTACTCTCATTTTTCTTAGACATGTGTTCTAAGAAGCTCAAGCAGGTGTCCTGAGGGCTCTACTGTGAGCCGTAAAATACCTGTACCCATTTTAGTCTAGTTATGAGTATAACAGGTAGCAAAATGGTAAGTAAATACTTTTAAGTGTGGTATATACTTGTATGATTCTGGTTGGTTGTTTGATATACCATGTTCAATGTGTACATTATATATGAGATCTTTATGGTATGTCATGTAAAATGTGAGCTAATGCATGTATGGGCTTTAAGGTAAGACGCCATGGTAGGTTGGTAAATATGTCATGCATATTATATATGCCTTGTGGTATACTTTGCATGTTGTTATGTATCACTAGGCACTAGTTGCTTAGTGTATGGGCTTCCCATAGATAGGTTCGGATAGGAGGACGCCCAAAGATCATAGTCAATGACACAAAAGTGGGGTGAGTGATACAACTATTGTACTTTTGCTTTGTTGAATTTTGTTAGGTTGGGTAGTAATAGTTTTACATGTTTGTATTTCAGATACATAATTTTATAACTACTTGTTTTGTAAAAACTTTTGGGCCAGTGTTGTTCGTTTGATTAATATATTTAACTTTATCTTATCAAGCCTTTTAATGATGCTTTATTTTTTTTAATTTAAGTTATTGTGGTCATGGTGCATGGAAGCTTTTAAATTATCTCATTTATAACTCATGCGTATCGTAATATTATTTGATATAATTGGATTTTTTCTTAATTATATCAAAGGGTATTACATAAAAATCTAACCGTTTGGGTTCTCTCCATAAAAAACCGACAACTCTACTTGATGCGAGTACATCTCCCCTAATGTGTCGGAATTATGGGTTATTCCCTAGGTTTACATCTCTCCTCCTTTAGGGCTTCCTTGACCTTCTACCTCATCTCCGTCATCGGTAACCTTTAAGCTTGGGCCACCACTTTGGTGGAACATAACCCATTCCACAACTAATTGATTTATGCTCTTAGTAAGATCTGTCATATTCTTTAATCTCTCCATCTTCCTTCTCCATTTGATCGACTGGGATTTCAGTGGTGGTTGAAGAAATGAGATTCCTCTTCTTCTTCACCAAAATGTGTCACACTCTAATACCACTTTGATATGATCAAAGAATATAATTCATGTATGTCATTGATGATAGAAGGATATACATACGTTGAAATTTGATAATCAACTAATTCTCCTCAAGCAAAACCTTTACACAATATTTGCATGTCCCTTCTTCTAAATTATTTCCCTATTTAACAGTACCCAGACCCACAAAAGATGCAACTATAACATCATTCAATATAATTAAGAATAATCTCAATTATACCAAAAGATGCTACGATGTACATGTGTTAAAAATATCATAATTTAAAATTTTTATGCACTATGGCTATGTTGACTTAAATAAAATAAAACATCATTAAAATCTTGATAAAAATAAAGTTAAATATATAAATCAAATGGGCAGCACTAGCACAAAGTTTATACAAAATGAGTAGTTATAAAGCTACACGTCTCTAAAATACAACATGTAAAACTATAACTATCCAACCCATAAAACAATCTAAAAAGGTACAACTGTATATCACCCATCCCAATTGACTATCCAAGGCTCTAATTATTGGATGTCCTTCTCTGTCGATTCTCTCCTAAGCTCCAAACATGTGCATGGGAAGCCCATATACTAAGCAACTCGTGCCTAGTGGTACATAATAACATGTAAGGCACACACACATAACAAGTATATAATATGCATGATAAACTCACTTAGCTACTATGACAACTTACCTTGAAGTTCGTACATACTATAGCTCGCATACTACATGATATACCATAAAGATCTCATATATTTATATCTAATGCACACATTAAACATGGTATATCAAATGACCAACTAGAATCATACAAGTGTATGTCACACTTAAGTAGAGTTAATTATCTTATATTTGCCCACCTTACTCATAACTAGACTAAAATGAATACGAGTAATCTATGGCACTCACTAGAGCCCTCAAGATACTTGTCTGAGCTTCCCAGAACACCTATCTGAGGAAAGAAGTTTGCATATAAACTAATCAAGGAAGCTCCCATTGCTTGCCTCTTTGCCTTTAAAAAATCTCAAACATGACCAACCTAAGTCACTCGATACTGATCTCCTCTCAATGACATTCTAGTCATAGTCAGAGTATTGGACTGGGTACTGTTATCATAGTTTAATCATTTATCTCAATTATCATAGTTCACATTAATCATTTCATAACATGCATTCTCGTAACCTACTATATTTCTTACAATAGAGGCATACCACCTCACAACGAATCAACTTTGATTCAAAAGCAAACATATAAGATTTAAGTTAAGCAGCTTCACACCCGTGAATAACATTTCACGGCTGTGAATCATCTCTTCACATATAGCTTACTCGTGAATCCAACCACAATTCATCATGTGAAACAGCACACGTTCAAGGTCGTGATCACCCCTTCACGAGCATGAACCAAACCGTGAAGCTGACCATAAACAGGTTTGCTTCAATAATAAAAATTTATTTTTACGACATTCAGGCCCATGAACCCTCCTCCATTCATGACCGTGAATATGGAAATTTTCCAGATTTCAAACCAAAATAGAGTACAACCATTTTTATATCATTCTCAAATGCAATATTTTCTATAGTTGATCACTATCAACCACCCTATCAATACTTCAACATGCATTTTAACCCTTTATCACATCCATATACTTTCGAATCATTTATATTAACTAAAATGATTCATCAAATACCTCAATATAATCATTTAACACAAAAACTTCCATCATGCATATCAATCCCAAATATCATAGATTTCATTAACCAATGCTCATACTAACATGCATTCAAGTTACACCAACTTACAATTGTCAAATTAGAGCTTGAGAGGTTGTTATGTACAAATCTTACACCTAGGATGGAAATCAGCTAAAACTTGAGCTCTTCAAAATTGTCATCTCCTATGAGATGGACTTCCAACACCTCTACCGCTTTTGGACACAAGCAAAATGACTCTTTAGATTCTGGAACATGAACTAAAAGTAAGAACACCGAAACCAGCCCTCACTTGGTAACCCATAATTCTCTCTTTGTCACTCTTTTCCCTCACTTTACTCTCACAAAACTAAGCTTTTCAAGTTTCAACCATAGAGGAAAAGAGTATCTGAAGGAGGAAGAAGGTTAAGATGACATGTTTGGTTAGTTAACAGAGAGTGGGGAGCATATTTAAAGGGATGACAAAAAGAAAAATATGATTACCTCACTTGCCCATACTATTCAGACTTTACAGTCGTGACTCATCTCACATGGGCATGAACCACTCCTTCACGGGTGTGAAAAAATATTTCACAGTCGTGAAGAAACTCATCGCAGCTACTAGCTAAAATTCAATATTCACGACTGTAACGCCTATTATCACGGGTGTGAAACATTTGATTTCAGCAGCTCTCAAACTTTCAACACTCCACTTAAGCTTCAACTCTTACTAACCAAGAACATAACTTATATGCTCTAATTATGGGCATTACAACAACAAAAAAATAAAAGAGCTAGTGGTGGTAACAACTCATGACCTAGACCACTAACTATCCACCAAAAAAATACTATTTAGAGCATATTTAAATATAATCGGTGGTCTATCAAAACTTAATGTTAGGAATTTTTATTGTTTTCATCTCAATGCAATAATTACGAGTGTTAGAGCAAAAAAAAATAAGAGGTAATGGCGGTAACAACTCATGACCTAGACCACTAACTATCCACCAAAAAAACACTATTTAGAGCACATTTAAATATAATTGGTGGTCTATCAGAACTTTAGTTAGGAATTTATATTGTGTTCGTCTCAATGCACGAGGTAATCTTCTAAGATGATTGATTAACTTCATATGTACTTTAGAAGAAAGAAATGAACAATGCATGTCTTTTCACTTTCCCATTTCTTGTTTCAGTCCTTTTCCCCCCTTTCAAAAGTTAAAGATGAATAGAAAAATGGGATGGTGGAAGTAATGGATGTTCCAAATAGCCACAAGTATGAATACTCTTCCTTTTTGCTATTTATCTAATTGTTCGTTCATACAGTTAGCAACTACAAGCAAGTTCTTTCATAATGGGGAGGCTAGACATCTCACCTCATTTAATTTACTATATCATTTCAATTTTAATTTTGTTCCACCCAAAGTCTGACAAAAATGCAAATAAGACCATTTGTGGGTTTTCTAACTTGATTACGAAGGAGCCTAATTCCTTCATTGATAACTGCGAAATATGTTAAATTCCTTAGTTGCAGATGAGAATAATGTAAAAACAACTTTTAACTATCATCTCCATTAAAATTTTATATTATATTGTTTCCTATTCAGGTTAAAAGATTATCCATAAATATGGCAGCCAGACCAAATGATGTGGTACAAGATGTATGCAAGTTGAATCAAATAAAGTACAAGATGCATGCAAGTTGAATCAAATAAAGTACAAGATGCATGCAAGTTGAATCAAATGAAGTGCCTGATACAGTTATGTAATTCTGCTACTTAGCTATTAGATTGATTTTACTTTGTATAAATCTGGTTTTTATGTTGCAGTGTATATCGGATCGATCTTTAAGTTGGCATTTAATTTAAGTGACCTTGATGCTTGCTTGGATATATGTACGTGGTAAGCAGTCTATTATTCTTTTGCATTTTCATTTTCGAAATTATTAGATATGAAATCTTTCTTTTCTTGTTATTCTACTGGTTTATAAATAATTCTTTTCGGAAGTATTTTCTTTTTTTGAAGTATAGCAAGCAAAAACTAAATTTCACTCTATAGGTAGGCTTATAATATGTCATCCATGTTCGATTAAGGATAGTCTCGGAACATACTACAAGATAATTTAAAATGACAAATTATTATGTGAAATGAATTTTTGGAAATCAATCATATATTCAGTTTGTATTAGTTAAGAAAACTCTAAAAACAAACTGAGCTGGAACTAATATATTCAGTTTAAGTGAAATTGATAATATATTATATTCTTTGGTCTTTCAAGCTAAAATCATAGATTGCCAATAATAGTTGAACGGATTCTCAGCAGGTTTTTTTTAAGTTCACATTTAATGGTGTTTTGACACATAAATTTCTTTCATCTTCTTTTTTTTTTTTTACTTATTGTTATAACTCTAGATGAGTCAAGGGATGCTTATATATTGATGTTGACTTAGAAAAATAACAACTTCAGTCTCCAATAATAGCCAATAATAAGTTTTGTTTCCCCGAGAGGTTGGGTTTTATTATTAAAGATTTGATTTCCATGAGTTTTTATTTGATTTTATTTTTTTGCATCATTTTCTTTGAACATAAAACTTATTGTACTATCATGTGTTTTTTTTAATAAAGATTTGATTTCCATAATACTTGTTGTTCGATATATAGCCGCTTTAATGAGATGGAATGGATGCTTTGGTTAAAAAAAGAAAAAGAAAAAGAAATATACACTACAAGAAAAATATGTTTTAGTGACGGACAAATCTGTCACGAAAATTAAAAATTTTGTCACTATCTAATTTAGCGACAGAATTGCGACGGATGAAATTCGTCACAGAAAACCTTCTAGCAATTCCAATAGCAACAGATTATTATTCTGTCACTAACTTTAGCGACGAAATTAGTGACGAAATATCTGTCACTAAGTCTATTGCAGGAATTGTAGTGATGTCCGTCGCTATTTTGCTACGAACAGAGTCCGTAGCTAGTTGGCTACGGACATCGTCCGTTGCTAAGATTTGTTGGACATCTACTCTATATATTAAATTTTATAATTTAAATATTTTTGCAATTTAAAAATTCAATTAAATGAAAACCGAAAATTTTTTTTACCTGAATTCATTAAATAAATATTAAAATTTTGTAGTCCAACATGAAAAATATTCAATAATTGAAAATACTACAATATATATATAGTGCTACATCCTGCCAGATTGTGGTGGATCACTATATGGAGCTGATGAAATGTTGGTAGAATTAGTCATCTCTGCTATCAACTGTCGCATCTCTGCATGCATCTCGTCTCGAATCTCAATTCGAAGTTCTTCACGCATTTGTTCTCGCATTTGCTGCTTTTGTGACTCCAACATAGTCTGAACCTCCTGCTGCATATCTTGCATAATACTAGCACGCAGCTGCTCTGTACTAATATCTCGTGATGTGGCAGTATAGTGAAATGAGGAGGTACCAGTGTAAAAATGTGCTGCCTTTGTGCCCATTCCATATACACGCTGTTTTTTCTGGCCACCAGCAACCTCTAAAAATAACTGCCTCAAATCTGGTTCATAAGGCTCGTTAGATCTCTCAATTGGTTGAGAAGCAGTCTCTCTAAGGGTTTGTACCCGATTCTTCAATATAAATTTTTAGAAGAAAAAATATAAATTCCATGAGATTAATAGAAAAATAAGCAAATAAAATTTTAAATATGCACAATTAATGAGTTTGGTAAATACATACTGCAACAACTTTAGACCGCTGATCTACATACTGAATTCTTGATGAAGTCTTTCTAGTGTGTTTTGCCTCAAAGAGTTCTATAGGATTTAGTTCACGTCCTAACTCTTTTGCCTGATCATAAGAATATAATAAAATTTAAAACACATTAACTACAAAATTACAAGTATAATACATAAACAAATAAAAACAAAGACATTAAGAAATATTTTACAACCTAAATATATAAATGAATAATAAATTCAAATTAAGTTATCATTATCAATTTACCATCTGCATGCTACGCTCAACCATAGATATAGAACTCCCAGTATGTTGTGAGGAACCTGAACCTAAATCGTTCGTCTCAGTAAGTCTGTTTTCAGAGGCAATGATAGATTTTTTCTTGAACTCAGGAGTGGACCATTCTTTCTACCAAGTATTCCAAACTTGCTTTGGAACACGTGGTGGTTTACTACCAGAAGATCTCCACTTGCTCAAAGTATCACTATAACGTGTAGCAGCCTATTGTAACCATTTACGCTTGACTATCATCTCAAGTTCTGGATTCCAAGTAAATTCCATCTAAAATATAAATAAAAAATAACATATAAGACAAATTTTTTTCTTGCAACAACCAATTAAGATGAATATATATATATATATATATATATATATATATATCAAAATAAAAATTTTGGCAGAGTACAATGTCTTAAGCAACCAATGAAGCATAAAAGACATTAAATATTCAATTTCTAATTGAAATTTTGACAGAGTTTCTTCTAAAACACAAGTAACCTTACCTAAATTACATGACCTCTAACATATTCTTTAAGAACAAAAGAGATTAAATAAAAATTTGGCAGAGTTTCGTCTATAACATAAGCAACCTGACCTGAAGTAAATGTCTCAATCAACCAATTAAGCATAAAAAGACATTAAATATTCAAGTTCAAACTGAAATTTTGGCAGAGTTTCATCTAAAACACAAGTAACCTGGTCTAAATTACATGACCTCTAACATATTCTTTAAGAACAAAAGAGATTAAATAAAATTTTGGCAGAGGTATAACATAAGTAATCTGACCTGAAGTAAATGTCTCAATCAACCAATTTAAGTACAAAAGACATTAAATATTCAAATTCAAACTGAAATTTTGGCAGAGTTTTGCCTATATCATAAGTAACTTGACTTGAAGTCCAAAGTTTTAACAACCAATCAATCACAAGAAATACATTTTTAACAAAGTCATTCACCCAATCACATTGTTTACTTAAAGAAATATTTTTTACCTGAAACTCAAGTCAATAGAAGTCTCTGACATCATCAGGTACAGTCTTCCACACATGTCCTCTATCACTCAAATTGAGTAAAAAACTACGGGTGATAGTCGCAGAAACTACATGAGACTGAAGAAAACTCCCACTATGTGAAAATTACAAACAAACTATCCATCAAAACAAACAATTATGAAACATGAATGAAAAGATTTCAAGAAATAATAATAGTAATATTACCTTATAGGATCGAGATTGAGTTGTCGTCTATTATTGGTTGACTCAGCGACTGATGCTTCAGATTGTAAATGTAAGGCTGAAGCAGCTGGAGGAGATGATGTAGTAGGTTGTGATATAGGAGATGCTAATGTAAAACCTCCTAAGATGGACATAGTTGCTGATGGATGAGCTGATGATAATGTTTGTGGTGGTGTCAATGACTGTAGCAATGATTGTGATGGTGTTGATGAATGTGACTATGGTTGCGATGATGTAGATGATTGTGGTGATTAAATTATTTTATTAAACTTAGTAATTAAACTATTTTATTAAACTTAGTAATTAAATTATTTTATTAAACTTAGTAATTAAAGTATTTTATTAAACTTATTTTATTAAACTTAGTAATTAAAGTATTTTATTAAACTTAGTAATTAAATTTAGCTATTTTATAATTTTTAATCAAACTTATTAGCTAAATAGCTATTTTATTAAACTTATTAATTAATTTTAGCTATTTTATAATTTTAATCAAACTTAATAGCTAAATAGGTATTTTATTAAACTTAGTAATTAAATTTAGCCATTTTATAATTTTTTGCCTAAATTATCTATATTATGTCCTAGCATTATATTATTTTTATAAATATGTATGTAACTTATTCATATAAT
The DNA here is from genome assembly GCA_023653625.1 of Triadica sebifera. Classification (NCBI taxonomy): domain Eukaryota; kingdom Viridiplantae; phylum Streptophyta; class Magnoliopsida; order Malpighiales; family Euphorbiaceae; genus Triadica; species Triadica sebifera. The sequence goes on along the minus strand of CM042903.1, from coordinate 9,306,257 downwards.
TAATTAATAATATGTTATATAATATGTTCCAACATTACAAAATTACAAAATAATATGTAATATATAAAATAATATACTTAAATTACAAAATAATATGTCATATAATTAATTAATGATATGTTATATAATATGTTATAACATTACAAAATAAAAACATACAAACAAGTAAAATAAAAAAAAATTGCATAAAAAAAATAGCAGCTACTGACCTGACCGAGACCGGGAGCATAGGAGGGAGAGGACTAGAGCCGATCGGGGCTGGGAGCAGAGGAGGAGCACGACTAGAGCAGAGGAAGAGCGTGGACGGAAGAGACGCAGTGAACGGTGGGAGTGGGAGAGAAGAGAAGCCGGCTGGGTGGGAAAGGGGGGAAAAGGACGCGCAAGGGGAAAATTTTGTGGGTTTCAGATTTATAACCCACCCAAGCAAAACAACGTCGTTTCATATTAAAGAAACGACGTCGTTTCTTTAATTTTTAGCGACGAAAATGGTCCGTCGCTAACATTCATCACCAACGTAAGGATATTTTCCGTCGCTAAATATTAGCGACAAACAATTCCGTCGCTAAATTTTTGACAGTGTTTTTTACCTTTAGTGACAGATTGTTCCGTCGCTAATTTAGCGACGGAAATTAGCGACGGCTTGTTCCGTCGCTATATTAGCGACAGAAAGATGTTGTCGCTAAATATTTATGTAATTATCATTTGATTTAGCGATGATATTTCCGTAGCAACTTTGTGACAAATATAATTTTGTCACTATTTTATCAATTTTGCGATGACTTTATATCCGTCGCTAATTTGCTATCGCAAATTCGTCGCTAATCTGTCGCAAATTTTTAGTGTCATATAATCCCTACATATTAGCTACAACATTTAGCTACGGTCATAATCTGTAGCAAATTTTTCTTGCTAATCTGTCGCTATTTTTGACGAATCAACTATTAATTTTTTTTAATTGTCGTCGCTGATCCAAAACTAACTGCTACGGATGTCAATCCATCGCTAAATGTTGTCGCTATTCTATTCATTTCTTGTAGTGATATATTTAATGTAGATGTTAGGAGTGGCAAAAGTAATTAATTGTTAAATAGCTGACTTCTGAACAATTTTGACCATGAAATTTGTGGAGAAGATAAACATTGGGCCTCTATATCTATCAGTTTCCAACAACAAACTGCTTGTTTGAGGTTATTGAATTTAAGTTACATTTTATTCATTGATTACACATAATTCATTTTTCATTGTAGCAATTCTGATATGCTATTTTGATCTGTTTCTCTCATGGCCTCGGGAGTCCTTCTGAGGATTTAAGACTCATCACTTTCATTCAGAAACACGGTCACGAAAACTGGAGAGCTCTCTCCCTAAGCAAGCTAGTCAGTCTCTCTCTCTCTCTCTCTCGATCATCACCACCAGTCTGATCCTGCATTCTTGAATTCTTGATTATGATGAACTATTTTTTTCTTAATCTTTTTTTTTTCTTTTTCACGTTTTAAACTCTAATTCTTGATCCAATCATTGATTTTCTTTGCCAAACAAAAATCATGGCAAAGTATTCGACATTTCTTTTTACTCACAATTGCTTTAGTCTGATTGCCCCGTATCCTCATAGGTCTTTTTGCCTTTTCTTTTAGTCATTTGATCTAATGACCGAAATCATCAGAATTAATAATTTTAGTTATTTAAGTGAATTTTTACAATAAATTAATTAGACTTAAGGTCAATTTTCCATTATGATATCAAGTTATTTTATACACACTTTTATAATTCTTCAGCTCATTGAACTCTAATTAAATTTGGCATTAAGTATATAACGATCTATAAATAATTTACACACATATATATAAAGAATCAAATAAATAATATTTTTCAAATTTACTTTATTTTTGTTGGATTGGATGCTGAAGCTTAGTTAGGGGATATAAAGATAGAATTCCTTGTAGCGTATGTATTTTTGATAAGCACAATATCAGTATACTTGTATTTTTTGGCTCCAAACAAGCGAGAAACACCGATAGCCGCACTCACCTTCAAGTACAAAGCGCAAAGCACATAACTTTAATTTATTAGTAATATAATATAAGATACTAAAAAATATAAATTATAAATATTAGCAAACACAATCAAATAATAATTTAAATTGTGTGAAAAATCACTTCACATGGTAAAAAAAATTCCATAAAATTAAAAAAAAATAGGTAATTAGGAATATAGTTTTTATAACTAATGATAGTAAATTAATTGCCAAAAAACTAAAAATCACTTTCTGACTCGTCCCCTAAGTCCTCCACACTTTGATCATCTAAACTAGATGCATATCCTTCAATATCCTTCTCATAATCGTGTAAATTATCCTCAATATCTCTAAGTTGAAGTTGTAAAGCTAAATCTTTTGAATTTGTAGTTGAGCTCACCGACTTGGTTTAATTTCTTGTATTCTAGTGGGTTCTCCAACTCCAATTGCTTTAGCAATAGCTCCCCAAGTCAAACCACCACTATCATCATTCTCTATACACCCAATTTACCAACTAATCATTCATTGTTTTCAATATTATCTAATGAAATTGGATCAAGAACATTTCTTTGATGGGCTTTAAGAGCTTGATTACACTTAACAAAAACTAAGTCATTAAGCCTTTGTTGTGCAAGTTTATTTTTTTCTTTTTGTATGAATCTAAGAAAAAATAATAATACTTGATAGAGACAAGAAAGGAGAAAACAATTGACTCTTTTTTCCATTAGAAGACTAACTCTTTTAAATGTATTATTTAAAGTTAATTAAGTTGTCCTACTTACTAAAAGACTTTTTTTTATCCATATTAAAATATTATTAGTCAGCTGTAAGAGACTTATAGTTGTCAACTTTTTTTCTATTAAAAAAACCCCTAACCTATTACCTTTTAATTGTATATGAAGCGATCGACCCATTTTATGCTTCACCTGAGTGCTTAAGCGCACTAAGCGAACACTTTTAACTACACTGGAAAACGACTAATTGACATACAAATTATAGATAATACAAACATGCAATCAAATCCTAATCTTTTTAATTTGGCATTTTATTTTTTCAATTTGCTAAAACATCATAATGCTTAAACAGTTGCTTAAACATCATAATGGCATTTTATTGAGTATTTCACGTCCAGTTTTGTTGGATCTTTATCCAATAATTCTATGCATAATAGAGGTAGGGAGAAGTAAATCATTTGTCGTACAACATATTATTATTATTACTGCAAAATTATGTAATTTGATTACTTTTCAGGAAAAAACTAAAGAAAAGAAAGCATACCAAAGAAAAAGGAAAAAGAATTAAAACAAAATATATAGAAAAAAAATACATTTTCTTATCTAAATGAAAAAAAGATACTATCTAATAATCAATATAATACCAAAAATAATCAATATAATACATATACTTGGATACAACCAAAATAATTTTCTATATATATTTTTGGCTGGATCTGGCCTAAGAATATATACTTCGAGTATGATTGTGTTAGGTTTGACTAGACTGTTCTATCTGGAGCTTTCATACTAGAAAACATGTTCTATCAAAATATATTTCTTGCACATAGCTCAAATGTTTTGAACAAGCTTTAGTCATGCAGTGTATTTAAATCTCAATTATGAAATTGGTTCCTATAGATATCACAAAATATCATTAAATTACCAGATCTTATAATAGATTTTATTTTTAATAACCAAGCTTCCAGTGCATTGGGACAAGATTGCCATAGTGATTATGAGTGAAGTGCGTGTTAGCAGTCCATATCTCTTCGAATATATAATTGGCAGAATACCTGTCACTACAAAAAAAAAATCATATTTTAGCGACCACATAAAATGGTCAGTATATAGTCGCTAAAGCAGTTTGGCAACCACATAATGTGGTCAATAAAATGTTGGTCGCGAAACCCATTTGGAATAAATGGTTGCTAAATTGTGACAACATATGGTCACAATTTAGTCGGTAATTGTGGATAACCAAAGGAGATCATATAGCAACCAAACAAAGACTAACTATGGTGATAGCTATTGTAGTCACAAAAAGTATTATGTTCATTTAGCGACCATGTTTTGTAGTCGCTAAATATGGTGTTTTTTTAAATAATTATTTAAAATAATTACCAAATGTTATAATTATTAAAAAATAATTTTATGTTAGTATTAATAATTATTGTATATATTATTATTAATATTATATAATTTAAATCTAACAATAACTACAAATAGTAAACCATAATTATTATATAACAAATAAAAAAAGTACAATACAATAAAAACGTAAAATTTATCATATAACAAAAAAAAACAATTCTCAATCAGTAATTCCTACCCTAGTTTATGTATGAGTCTCAAGTTGTTCATATGTTGCTGGAAAAGGAATTCCCACTGTAACAAACTTGTACTTTTCAACTGTAAAGACTTCAAAACAAAATTTGAAGTAGCAAAAGGAAGCATCACAATTGCCTCTTCGTAAAATGCCTAATGCTAATTAAAATAACTTCTAACCTATCAAGAACTAGGAAATAATTGTTGAGGATCTAATCATTAAAAATTTTATAAAGATTTTAATTGACATGTCAGCACTTAGAGAATGAACCTGAGCAACCAATGAAGTTATAACTGATAAACGAGTTTTCAGATAGAATTTGCAAATTATGTCAAGCCGGACAAAAAATAAAGGGAACTAACAAAAAGGAAAAGATCAACATAAATCAAGAAAAGTCCATGTCTCTAATATCAACTATTCAACCTGCTATACTTATCTTAAAAGATGGTAAACTCCAAATCAAGCTTACATAAAAAGAAAACTCATGCCTTTCTTTCACTAGCTTCCTATCTATGAGCAGATCATCAAACTCCCTAATCTAGTCCAAGTTCTCACACTCCATAAATATGAAAGAAACAAAAGAATTTATGAAAATCCAAAGCAAAGAAAATTACACAAGCCATCTTTTTTGAATGCAGATGTCAGTGAGAATCATAAGAACAAAACTATGAAAACGGCAAGACTTTTAACATTTCCAGAGGAAGCAAAAGCATCAATAGACATTCCTCGAACACAAATTCTCAGAGATCAGAAAAGCCAAAAATCAGAGAAAATAATCCAAATCTGCATATGTATATTCACAAATCATATCACAAATTTGTCGCTTCCAACAATAATTAATAAGTATATATGTGTGCATGAAATAATTAATCCCAAATCTGAATTCCAACTAGTTCATTGCTTTGAGCTATTCACATAAAATGAAACAAATGGAAAATATAAACAGGCAACTCACACATCAAATTAAGATAAATAACAAAAAACTTGAGAAACTATAATCTAGCAAAAAGTTCCAAAAGAATGAACGAGTTGAGAGTAATACGGTCGGTGTGATCGGTGTGGATTAAAAATTGAATCGCTTTTCTCTTATCAGTTTTGTCAAACATATTATTTTTTAAAAAAATAAAAAAATTCAGAAGATAATCTATATATCAAATTCTAATTGTGATTTGCAGCACCATAGAAACATAATAACTACAGTTCCACATTAAATAACCTTTCTTTAAAAATAGAATAAAGTTGTATTATAAGTCTAATTAAGATCCCTTATCACTTATACTAGGTCCAAACATAACTTTAATTTGTATGTGTGTGTTTTTCACTTTACCTTAACAGTGCAGAAAGAGGAAAGATCCAAGTGATGAGCACCCTCATTTCCCATCCAGCCCTTAATCTGCGAACTACAAAGTTTTGATTAAGTTCCCTGTTAAAGAAAATATGTACGTGCAGTATGCACATAGCACCTTATCATTACTACATACCAAAAAATTCCCACACATTTAGTTACCTTCACAGAATCATAACAAAAAAATTGTTTTTTTAGCTCCAAGTAAAATTCAAGGAACAATATAAGCCAAATTCAGCAACTTAAGTTTGTTTTCCACATAACTGATGTTTTATGATTTGATAAATAAAATTTTCAATTCTCAAGTTGAACCATTTGGAAGATCCTTGATATAATTATTAGGCCAACTAACCTACAAGCTTAACAAGCTAGCACTTTTCAGTGAAAAAGTTTATTTTATTTTTTTATATACATCAATTTTCATCGTAAAGGGGCCCATGATGGATCCCTCTAGTCTCTAACTTTCAAAGAGCTAGAGAGGAATATAAAGATAAGAAAAAGAGTGTAAAAAAGAAAATAAAAGTAAACCCAAAAAATGGTTTTAAAGAAAGAAAGGATTAATCTACCAAAAAAAGAATAAATATTTATGATATATTTAATCACTTCAAAAAATCAACTAGCAAAAAAACAATTTAGAAAACGCATGGAAGAGAAAAAAATAAAGTTAGCTACTACTAAAAGGCAATTGTTGAATTTCATTTTGGCTAATTTGTAATTTATATCCTCTCCAGATATATATTATAAGCTCCCTAAATTATCAATTCTCATACAATGCCATAGTACTGTAAGTGCAGAATTTCTAATACCAATCTTCATGGCTTATTGTCGGTTCTAAACCTGAAAGTTAATTTTGGTTAATTTATCTCTTGTTAATTTATTATGTTAGTTGCGTAGCTTATGGTTTTCTATTCCTCATGGTTTCATGAGAGCAAGGCCTTGCTTTAGCTCTACCTAAAACAACAAATCTCAAGTTAGATAAAGTTGTTATACTATCACTATCATTATTACTAGGAAAATTACTACTCACACTTACTCAATTATCTACTATATTATATAGACCTAGTCCAGATATATTCTACTTTACATTTTCTGTTTTTTTTTTCCCTTTTTTTAACTCCAATAAATTTTAACTCAAGACTTCACTCAAATGACAAGCAGTAATATAAAGTTATCAGTTTATCTCAAATATCAGTATACTACACAGAAAGGCAAAGATAATTTCCTCCATTTCTGAGAAACCAATGACTAACCCAATTAATGTATAACACTATAAAGCAAATATAGAAATTGAAAAAAAAAAAGAAAGAAAAAAAAGTCAATAGAGTTATTAGGTACCTTATAGTAGGTGATATCTCCAATATAACCAAGTCTTGCTATCACCGCTGAAATAGGTTTCGGTTCTAAAGAAGTCTCTAAGTTAATCAGTTTGAGAATAAAAGAAGATCTAGAGAAGGAAAACAGAAATAATAACAGGAGAAGATATATAATATAAAGGCAGTGATAAGAAAATGATAGAATGCGGGAATCAGAAAATAGAAGCTGAAAAAAATATAAGAAAAAAATAAAGTTCTGTATTAATTGCCATGGAAGATTGTTGTTTCCTCCCTTCAGTTACTGATACTAAGAGTGAGAAAGGAATGTCATTAAATTCAATAACTATTGAACAAACCAAATCTCAAACTAAATTCACAATCGGAAACTAATAATAGGTAGAATGGCTAACCAATTTGCAGAAACTAAATTCCTTCATTTTTTTTTTCATATTATCATTCCATTATCTGATTCTGCCTTCCTTAGGTAATAGCAGAATATCCCATCTATAAATGCTACCACCCTATCATGCTCAACCAAATCAGGATGAGAATACGAGCTTTAACTAAGGCTCAGATAAAAAAGTATTAGGCTAATAGCTATGATCAACTAATGAAAGCTGGCAAAATGTAAGGTACATAAACAATCAAAGATAACAATCCATAAAAATAACACCATCCAGAGTATAGGACTTTATAGACTGGTCATTTATGAAAATATTACCTCTAAGAATTGATAAAGCACCAGAATGAAGTTGATAAAAGATATGGTAGGATCTTTCTCCACTGGTCAGCTGAACAACTCGTGACTGCTCTAATGAGAGATAAAAAGTTCATCAGTTCATTATTATAAGGATTTAAGTTCCAAAAATGTATTATAAAGGAAAGTGAAATTTTACCGTTTCTAGCAGAACTATGCACCAATTATATCATCAAACATGAAAGAGCATTAGAATATGCAGAGTGTTGGAGAATTGTTTAAGTCAGAACACTCACACCAGAAAATTGCACATTATTAAACCAATTACAACATTTTACTCGACAATGCTTACAAGTTTGAATTTTAGCACCACATATCTTCCCTAATGAGCTGAAATGAATTTCAATCAACTTTCCTTGTACCAATAGATAAAAATTACAGAGCAACATGTCAAAGTAATGAAACTTATCAAAAGAAGAAAGAAAGAAAGAAAGAAAGAAAGACTAAAAAAATATACTAGAATGTGAGACACACACGTCTCAACAAGAATTGATAAGAATAAGCCAAGTGTGAGATAGTACAAGCACTGATGGCACACTATCTGGGCAACAATAATCCATGGATCCCATACCATTGCCCTGTAGAGCATGACTAACTCTCACCTAACTTTTTACAAACCAATCCTTTAACATGAACTTATTTATAAAAAAATCTCCCTAACTCCATCAAAATAAAAAAATAAAAAAATTCACCCAATTTTTGGCTTGTAGATAAAAAACAAAGAGCAAAATGCAAGTCATGCGATTCAGAAATGTTAAGCCCTATAGAGACGAATTGTAAATAGATAAGATCCAAGTGCATATCTATCATTCAAAATAACCAAAAACAAAAGTATTCAAAAGAAATTTAAGGAGAAACAAAACGAGATCCTATAATTGATTGAAATTGAAAATCCACAGAAAAATTTGAAGAAGAAGAAGAAGAAGAAAGAGTACTCAAACTGATCACACAGCACATAAGCGAGTCGAATAAAGAAGAGAAAGATGAATGGGGAAGACACACTTTTTGATGTGGAACCCCAAAACCGTGCCTTGAAATCCCTGAACAAGACACTTAAGCTATGGTTGTGATGCCCTACTTATATATTATGAATAATCTCACGTATATAAGAAAGATGTCACAAACTTAACTCGATAAATTTGTTTGAATTAAAATTTTTTTCATTTTAAATAACTTAATCTATTTATTTATATTTGTTTATGCAAGTCGTTCTAATTAATCATATTTATTTATCATTATATTGTATACACATATGACACCCGACTATATTATATAATTATTTACATATACAATATTAATATATAAGACATGTCTACTACAAACCATATACATATTCAAACTAAAAAAAAAAAGATAATCAACCCTCTATCTATGCCTTTTGTGTCTATGTTGATATGAGTTTATATTTTTTTCTGATCAACTCCACTATCTACTATCTACAACTTTAATTCCTGTGTGAGAAGAACACACGCTAAACTATTTCTAGCTTAGTGATACATATAAGTATTAAAGTTTTTCTCAAGTAGTCATACAAATGCATGTATCAAATAAAATCATAGCACATCAATAAATATATATAAAATAAAAGAATAAATATAACAACCTCATTCAATAATTAAATTTGCATCACATTATGTGTTGCCCAGATATTAGACCAAGAAGGGGGGTTGAATTGGAGTTTCAAAAAATTAAACTTTAAAGTGCGGAAATAAATAATTAATTTTAGGAGGGATAGAGAAAATCAGACACAAAGATTTATAGAGGTTATCCAAAGCTCACTTGAGTAAAGATTACAGAGAGAACCACTCACAAATCTTGATTGCTCAAATATGAAGAGCAAAAAGATTTTTACAGAGAATAGATTTTGTTCTCAAAATAAGCAAGTACAAATAACTTAAATTCAAAGTATATGTTATGTTATTGTTATTCTCTTCATTCTCTTGTTCTTAATGCATAAATGACTTCCATTTATACTCTCATGGCTGAATATAGCCATTGGGGTGCATTAAAAACGAAACTAGCCGTTGTACCAACCAAAAAATCGCGCCTGACATTTTTCTCTTTCATTATTCACGGGCGTGACTATGCTTGTCACGGGAGTGACAGTTCTTCCCAAGTCGTGACTGAAGTGGTGACCTTGGTTGTGAAGCTCTCTGGAATGTTTTGACATATAGAGTCAGGGGCGTGACATACTCATTCACGGGAGTGACAATCTTCTCAGCCATGATCCAAGTGGTGACTCTGGTCGTGAAGAAATTTGCATGAATCTTCACGAGGGTGACACCTTCATTCACGGGGGTGACTGAAATGTCCACTTCACGGTTTGTTTTTCCTTCATGGCCGTGAACTTCAAAAATTGGTTTTGGTAACGGTTAGCTTCTTTCACGGGAGTGACTCATAGAGTCACGACAGTGAACATGCTACTATTTGAATTTTGTCTTTCAAGGATTATTCTTCCAATTCTCCATTCTTGCTATTTTGATCCATGTCCTGTATAAAAGACTTAGAAGACAAGTATGTTAAATACAATATTGCTATTTTTATTTGTTATCATCAAAATGACGGAAATACCCCTTAAGGTTTAACAATCTCCCCCTTTTTGATGGTGACAAATAATCTAGCAATATGTGATTTTGAGAAGTCTCCCCCTCAAATATACTTAGGATAAAAATTTATAATGTGCAAGAATAGTAGATAATGATGTAACATTGAAATAAACTTAACTAGATTTAAGTGTATGCAAGTTATATGAGAAGTATATCCAATATATACCATAACTCCTTTTTAAGACATGAAGTATATGTAAGATATATTTAAGGTATATCATGACATATTTATATTTGTAACTTGCTTTAAGGTATATGCAAAGTATACTTAAGGTATATCTAAAGTATATAAAGCTTAATTTTTCAAATATATACTTTGCATATGAAATTTTGAATCAAGATTTTTTTTAATCCATTTTAAAGTCAATTCAATTTTGATTATCTGATTCAAAATTCATTTACCTTAAAATATATTGCTAGTTTGATCTTATGTTGCTAGTTTGATACCATTCTCCCTATCATATATTGCCTATCATATATTACTAGTTTTCTCCCTTTTTTGTCATCAGTCAAAAAGGATATGAAGGTTGAAGTAAACAAAAGCAAATATATATAACATAAAGGAAAGGATACAAACTGAGTTAAAATGTTCAGAAAGGAAATTTAAAAATTTCCTACACACAAGCAAACATAAAAAATAACAAACAAGCAAAAACAATCAAATTTAGGCTACTCTCTAGCCTATCTCCTAGCCAGACATCCTATCACGAAGCCTAGCCACTTCAGTCTCAAGGCTGTCCATCCGAGACTCCATGAAATCTTTGAGGTTCTCCAACCTCTCATCCATTGAAGTCTGCAGCTGCTCAAAACATGGTGCCAAGAGGTCAACCACCTGCTGCGCTAAGGACAGTGTGGAAGCTGAGGACTATCCGACGTCCTGCTCGGCTGCTGGAGGTGCTTCCTCGACCTGAGCCCTCTTCTTCTGTTGGACTCCTTGGAGGCCTACTTTAAAATCCTCCTTGTCATTATCTTCCCAGATAATCTCCCCAGCAATGTCAGTGAAGCGGTAGAAGATATCATTCTGGAAAACGATCCTGACAGCCGCTCCCATCTTGATGAATGACTCGACATCCAAACGATCTCAAGGATGTGCAGGAATGATGTTGAAATGATGGGTATCCAGCTTCAAATAGTTGAGCTTCACTGCGATATGGGTAACATATGCCCCAATCAAAATATCTCATGTGGGCTTGGTGGCTATGGAGAGAAGATGGTTAGCAAACCATCTAGAAAGTACCACTATGACTCCTCTGCGAGCCATCTCAAGGAGGAAGAGTTCTGACTTCCTGATAGTGTCATTACTTTCTCCCCTTGCAAATATGCTATAGGTTAGGAACCTATGCAAATACCTGTGCACTGGAGCCTTGAGATGTGTGCTATTTGTCTTCTTGACATCCCAGCTACAATCGGTGCCAAAGTGTGTCCAGGCTCGTGGGGCAGAGAATTCCACCTCAGTGTCATTTAGGATGCCATCAGATGGTAGGTTGAACAATTCGCCAAATTCAATGGCATTGAGGGTGTTGGGATTGTTGCAGAGTTGGAATTTCACCACTCTAGTAGGTGAAACCTGCAATGTGCTGAGAAATTCCAGTGTTGGCTCCCTCAGAGTCGGCTGATGAATTTCAACAAAATCTTTGAGATGACAGGCTTGTAGTTGCTCTGTCATAGCCGTCTCAAGTCCGAAACTTCGGACTGTTTGCCATTCGAAGGACCTTGAAGACAAAAGAGGTCTCTTCTTCAAAGTTGCATCCCGAGGATGACAATTCTCTGGAATGCAGTTCATTAGGTAATCTGCATACCTCTTAGGTGCATGAGACTTTTTTCTCTTTCCCTTCGATGAAGCATACTCCATTTTTGAAGAAATTTGTTGTTGATGGAGTTGAAAATAATTTTGACAGAAAATTTGATGTAAAACCTTAGAAATGTATGATATTTGTTGAAGATTCGAACTTTTGGTGGTATTTATAGGGAAATTTCAAGTCTTTAGGGTCAGAATCTTTAATGTCTCAATGAATGAGAGTAAATGAGAGCGGTTTTGGGAGATGGAGAGTTGAAATGAAGGTTGTAACCGGCTATTCTCTTATATATTCGATACATTCATAGGCGTGACGAAGGTGTTCACGGGTGTGAATGGTCGTGTTCATGGTTTGCTGAAGGAGTGTTCCACCCGTGAATGAAGACGTGAATACTTTAACGGGAGTGATCGTTGAATATCACGGGTGTGAATAATCATCCGTCACGGGGGTGAATAAATGGTCACGGGCAAACTTTTGAATTTCACTACTTATGCCCGTGAAGCAAGGCGTGACTCAAGGCGTGAAAGCTTCTGTGAGTTTTGGGGTGAAATTGTTCACGGGAGTGAAAATTCATCACAGACGTGACTCAAGCCGTGAAAATAACTTTTCACCACTTGAAGCCGTGAACCAAGTCGTGAACTACACTGCCTCTTTGGGCCATTTAAGTCATGGGCATGAACATATGTCACGGGCGTGACTCCCTTAAATTTTCATCAAATTAAAATTAAGTCCTAAAACAAGACTAAATCATTTCAACAAAGATTCTACTCCTTAAAACATGAATTCTCATCAAAATTTCTATCTTATAACTTGTGATATGATTAAGATCAACAATTAAAATTTCATATTTTTTTTTGCAATCACAAGGTTAATCCATCAATCATACCAAGTTCTCTTCTAATGAAATTAAATCTTTCCTCATTTAGAGACTTAGTGAAAATATCTGCTAATTGATTTTCTGTGCTTATGAATTCTAATGCAATATCTCAATATTAAACATGATCTCTAATAAAGTGGTGTCTTATGTCAATATACTTGCTTCTTGAGTCTTGAATAGGATTCTTTGAAAGATTTATAGCACTTGTGTTGTCACATTTGATAGGTATATGGTTCATCTCATGACCATAGTCCTTAAGTTGTTGTTTCATCCAAAGAATTTGTGTACAACAACATCCAACTGCTACATATTCAGCTTCAGCAGTTGAGAGAGCAACAGAAACTTATTTCTTGCTAAACCAAGAAACTAAGCATTCTCCAATGAAGTGACAAGTACCTGAAGTACTTTTTCTATCTAAAAGACTACCAACATAGTCTGCATCTAAATATCCTATAATATAAAAAGATGAATTCCTAGGATACCATAAACCTAGATGCAATGATCCATGTAAATATCTTAAAATTCTTTTTACAGCATTTAAATGAGATTCTTTAGGACATGATTGAAATCTTACACATAAGCAAACACTATACATAATGTCGGGTCTAGAAGCAGTAAGATATAAAAGTGATCCGATCATACCTCTATAAAGCTTTTCATTAATGCTCTTACCATTTTCATCTTTGTCCAATTTTGTTGATGTGCTCATAGGAGTCTTGGCATTTTTGCATCCTTCCATACCAAATTTCTTGATTAAGTCTTTGGCATATTTAGATTGGTTGATGAATATACCCTCATTTCTTTGCTTTATTTGTAGACCAAGGAAATACTTAAGTTCTCCCATCATGCTCATTTCAAATTCCCTAGTCATGCACTTAGCAAATTCTTGACAAAGCAACTCATTAGTAGAACCAAATATTATATCATCAACATAAATTTGAACAATTAGTATATCATGCTTATGCTTTTTAATGAATAGTGTAGTGTCAACATTTCCCTTTGTAAAGCTATTTTCTAATAAAAAAGAACTTAATCTCTCATACCAAGCTCTTGGAGCCTGTTTTAAACCATACAAAACTTTTGAAAGTTTAAAAATATGATTTGGCAAATCATAGCTTTCAAAACCTGGTGGTTGTTCTACATACACTTCTTCATCTATATAACCATTTAGAAATGCACTTTTCATATCCATTTGAAAAAGTTTGAAATTCATGTGACATGCATATGCTAAGAGTATTCTTATAACTTCTAATCTAACTACAGGTGCATATGTTTCATCATAATCTATACCTTCTTCCTGATTATATCCTTTTGCAACTAGTCTTGCCTTATTCCTGGTTATTAACACTTGTTCATCTAATTTGTTTCTAAATACCCATTTGCTACCTATGATTTGATGATCCTTGGGTCTAGGTACTAGGTTCCATACCTCATTTCTCTCAAATTGGTTGAGTTCCTCTTGCATGACAATTACCCAACTTTCATCATTAAGAGCCTCATCAATATTTTTAGGCTCAATTTGTGAAATAAAAGCAATGTCAGTGACCAAATGCTTGAAATGAGATCTAGTACTTACTCCCCTTGATAGATCACCAATTATTTGCTCTTTTGGATGATCTTTCATCATTCTCCATTCTTTTGGAAGTTCTTGATCCATTTGTTCTTGATTTTGAGGTAGAGTGTCATTTTGCAGTAAATTTTCTTGATCATTTTCTTCTTTTTCATTTCCAATATCAAGTTTTTCCATATTACCTACAACATCATCAAGAGCACTACCTTTCACAAGATTAAGTCTACTAGATTCATTAAAAACAACATGCATGGATTCTTCAACCGTTAATGATCTTTTATTAAATACTCTATATGCTTTGCTGGTTGTAGAGTATCCTAAAAAGATACCTTCATTAGACTTAAAGGCAAATTTTCCAAGATTGTCCTTGGTGTTCAATATAAAACACTTGCATCCAAATACTCTAAAGTATGATATCAAGGGCTTTCTTCCATTCCATAGCTCAAATGAGGTTTTGTTTAAAAGAGGTCTTTTAAAAACTCGATTTGAAATATAACATGCAATGTTTGTGGCTTATGCCCAAAAATAAGTTGGTAAATCATATTCATTAAGCATTGTTCTAGCCATTTCAATTAAAGTAGGATTTTTCCTTTCAACTACCCCATTTTGTTGAGGTGTCCTAGGAGATGAGAAATTATGTGAAATGTCATGTTCAAGACAAAAACTTTCAAAGTTTTCATTTTCAAATTCTTTCCCATGATCACTCCTTATTTTTGAAATGCAGTACCATTTTTCATTTTGAATTCTTCTAGCAAAGTTTTTGAAGTTTTCAAAAGTATCACTCTTTTGAGCTAAGAAAATTACCCAAGTAAATCTAGAGTAATCATCTACGATGACAAATGCATAATGTTTTCCTCATAAGCTAGCAATTTTAGTAGGTCCAAACAAGTCTAAATGCAGAAGTTGGAGAGGTTTTGAAGTACTTACTATGTTTTTGGCTTTGAAAGATGACTTGTGTTGCTTTCTTCTCTGACAAGGATCACATGTCTTGCCTTTATCATATTTAACTTTTGGCAATCCTTTTACTAGCTCTTTTGTGCTGAGACTTTATATTAAGTCCATGTTAGAATGACCAAGTCTTCTATGTCATAGCCAAGATTCATCACTAGTAGTCATAAGACACTTAGAGGAATGATTAGATAGTTCATGTAAGTTTATTATGTATGTATTGATATCTCTATTCCCTTTAAATATTTCTTGACCATCGATAGAGATTACAAGACATTCATTTGAAGTAAAGATTACTTTGTTTCCTTTATCACATAATTGACTTACACTTAACAAGTTATGTTTCAAGCCATCAACAAGTAAGACATCCTTAATAAAAGTAGTACTATTAATACCAATAGAACCAATGCCAATTACCTTACCCTTTGCATTGTTTCCAAAGATAACTTTACCTCCATCAATACTTTTGATTTCATTGAAAAGTTCTTTGTCTCCTGTCATATGCCTTGAGCATCCACTGTCTACTAGCCAAGCATCTTTGTTTATTGTGGACTTGAGGCATACCTATAGAATCACAAATCAAGTATGATTTTTAGGTACCCAAATGAGTTTGGGTCCTTGGGGGTTAGCACATGAAGGTTCCCAATGAGCCTTCCTTATCCAACAATGTTTATTTATGTGACCCATTTTCATACAATAATTACATTGTTTAGGTCTAAACTTGCTTTTTGGTCTTACACTGTATTTAAATGCCATAATTCTATTAGACTGATTTTGAGAGCAATGGCATGCACAATCATGATTAATTTTCATTCTTCTAGATGTTTGCTTCTTATACATAAAGGCATGATTATTCTTTTTCTATATATAAGGTTTAACATTTTTATTTCTTGGTGCAGTTCTAACATGTGTGGAGATGTGAGATTCTTTAGATTTAACAAATATAGTTTTGTGAGAAGATGATAATGTGTCCTTAAATCCTAGACCATGTCTAATTAAGGGTGATCTTTGAGACACAATGAGAGTATCTAAGCTCTCTTTACCTTTGTGAAATTTAGAAATGGAATTTCTACGTTCCTCAACTTTATTTTTCAAAGTATTATTTTCTTTTAATAATGAAGCTGTTGAGGGTCTTGATGAATATTCATCTAATGACTTTTGAAGTGATTCATTAGATGATTTAAGCTTTATGTTCTCCTTTTCTAATCCATCTATCTTATTTTTCAAATTAGAGATATTATTTCTATAGGTACTAAATTTAGTTCTATATTTCTCTAATTCTATATTTAATTCTTCTATAAGGCTTTGCTCATCATCATCATCATCATCATCATCACTATTACTATCATTGTCACTACTATTATTATTGAAAGAGTATGAGTGTAGCGATCTTACTTTGTCCGAGACGTGATCCTCAATAGCCATGAAACATAGGTTGATCTCTTCATTTTCATTATCATCTTTTTCACTTGAAGAGTTTTCGTCATCCCATGTGACTTTGTGACCTTTCTCCCCATTGTCTCTTTGGTATTTGTTCTTATGCTTCTTGAGCCTTGGACATTCTGGTTTGATATGTCCCTTCTTTCCACATTCATAGCATTTTACCTCTTCCTTGCTTCTACGTGTGTCATTAGAAGTTTGTTTGAGATTTTTTTGTCTGAATTTTCTGGAATTGCTCATTTTCTTCTCAATGATTCTTTTTAATCTCCTTGAAAGCATAAGAATATCCTCATTTTCATCATCACTCATTTCTTCATCATCTTCACTATCTTTTTGAGATTTTGAAGTAGAGGCTTTGAGTGCCAAGGGCTTTCTTTTCTCTGGCTCTGCTTCAAGCTCTCTATCTCTCTTTACTGCCATCTCATGTGTGAGAAGTTTGCCAATCAGCACATCAGTATTCATGATGCTCATATCTTCATTTGCTTCTTCTATGCCAGCAACTCTTGAACCATAGTCTTTAAGAGGAAGACTAATCAGGATTTTATTGTTTACATCTTCCAAGCTCAGATGCTTCCCAAGTTTCCTCATTCCATTTATAATGGATAGAAGACGGTTGGTCATGTCAGTGATTGACTCATTGGATTTTATCTTGAAGAGCTCATATTCTGAGGTTAAAAGTTAAATCTTCTTGGATTTGACTTGCTTAGTTCCCTCATGATAATTCTCCAATGTCTTCCACATGCTGTATGCTGTTGAGCAGTGTTGTATTCTTCCACATTCTTCAATAGATAATGAGCTTGATAGGATTGTCATTGCCTTCTTATTTTTGAAATTTGCTCTTCTTTGAGGCTTTGTCCAATCATCTCTTGATAGGATTTCTTCTTCACCATTAGCTCCTCTTCTGGTTGGTGGTGTCCATTCTTTTCGTACACTATCCCAGACTTCAATTCATTCACTATCCAAGTATGTCTCCATCCTAAACTTCCAATGGGCATAATTTGCTCCATCAAAGTAAGGTTTGAGACTTTGGAATCCTTCACTGGCCATATCTTACTCTTTACTAGCGCTTTTTAGGCTTCGATGCTAGACAAAGCTCTGATACCAATTGTTGCCCAGATATTAGACCAAGAAGGGGGTTTGATTTGGAGTTTCAAAAAATTAAACTTTAAAGTGCGGAAATAAATAATTAATTTTAGGAGGGATAGAGAAAATCAGACACAAAGATTTATAGAGGTTCGGGTGTTAACAAACCCTACTCCTCTCCCCAATCGCAATTGGGAGTTTCACTAACACACTAAGTGTTACAATGGAGTTTTACAAACTCACTCCCAACTATGGTGTTTCTCACAATAGCTCACACCTAATCCAGAAATCTCTTGTGTTTTAATGACTCACACAATAACCAATTCTTTGTGTTTTACAGGATCACACAAACAACCTTCACTTTGTGTTTTACAGGCTCACACAAACAACCTTTTAATTTGTGTTTTGGAGGCTCACACAACTAACCCTTACAAGTGTTCTACTCTTAACCCAGAAATACCCAAAGCTCACTTGAGTAAAGATTATAGAGAGAACCACTCACAAGTCTTAATTGCTCAAATATAAAGAGCAAAAAGATTTTTACAGAGAATAGATTTTGTTCTCAAAATAAGAAAGTACAAATAGCTTAAATTCGAAGTATATGCTATTCTATTGTTATTCTCTTCATTCTTTTGTTTTTAATGCATAAATGACTTCCATTTATACTCCCATGGTTGAATAGAGCCATTGGGGTGCATTAAAAATGAAACTAGCCGTTGTACCAACCAAAAATCGCGCCTGACATTTTTCTCTTTCATTGTTCATGGGCGTGACTATGCTTGTCACAGGAGTGACAGTTCTTCCCAAGTCGTGACTGAAGTGGTGACCTTGGTCGTGAAACTCTCTGGAATGTTTTGACATATAGAGTCACGGGCATGACATACTCATTCACAGGCGTGACAATCTTCCCAGCTGTGATCCAAGTGGTGACTCTGGTCGTGAAGCTCTCTGGATGAAATTTGCATGAATCTTCACGGGGGTGACACCTTCATTCACGGGGGTGACTGAAATGTCCACTGCACGGTTTGTTTTTCCTTCATGGCCGTGAACTTCAAAAGTTGGTTTTGGTAACGGTTAGCTTCTTTCACGGGAGTGACTCATAGAGTCACGACAGTAAACATGCTACTACTTGAATTTTGTCTTTCAAGGATTATTCTTCCAATTCTCCATTCTTGCTATTTTGATCCATGTCCTGTATAAAAGACTTAGAAGACAAGTATGTTAAATACAATATTGCTATTTTTATTTGTTATCATCAAAATGACGGAAATACCCCTTAAGGTTTAACATTATGTACGCATTTTATACTTTGCTACTTACATCAATTAATAAATTTTCATATTTCATTCTATGATTGATTAGCCAAAATCTCGTTTCTGAACTGTTTGGATACGGGGTGTGAAATAAGAGCACTCACGGATCTTAAGCCACCCTACTCACTATAATCTCAAGTCAAGGGCGCTCGCGGAGCTTCAGCCACCTTGACCTAGTATAATCATTTATCTGTGTGTAATTAGGATCAAAGACACTTTCAGAGCTATAGTCACCCTGTCTTTAAATCATATTAATATCGGTACTAAAACTTCCCCCTAATGGTGCACCATCTATTCTATGTCAGTCATCAGGTAGAGAAATGAATAATTAATACCATTAATTACTTGTTTCTATAACTAATACTCATTTTTATATTAACATAATAATATACGCATAATTTATTTCAAAACCATATAATAGCATGATATTTTATCAAATATTAGCATAATATTAAGTTCATAGTTAACAATATTTCTATAATATTAAAACATGACATAATATATAATTTCATCATTGTGACATATAATTTATGTCAGACACACACAAACATGCATAAGGAGCAAACTAAAATATATATATGTACAAACCTCGATAGTATTTTTCTTTTTCAAAATATAAGCTCATAGCTTGTTCACTTTTGTTGGTCTTCTTCTTGTTGAGATCCTAATTTAAAAATATAATCAATTAATACTTTGATAAAATATTTATTCTTAATATAATTTAAATAAATAACTACAATTTCTTTTATGCTAGAACAGGACCTTTCAGGACTGTTGGATCAATAATTTTTTTTACACTTATCCAATTTATATAATTATTGATCCTAATTAAATTTAACATGTAAGAATAAAACATACTAAAATTTCAGAATTTTTAAACCATTACACAATTTTTTGGTATAATTTCAAATGTTGCTCTGTTTGATGCCTCTTAGGCAATTTCGGGTACCATATTTAAAATTTCATATCTTTTAATGTGTAGCTTTGTTTATTACTAAAATTTTCACAAATTTATAAAAGACAATTTGGAACATTTTTCATGTTTACCACATTTCCAGATTCTATTTCTAAGGTTCTTAAATGGAGGATCTATAACTGGTTTAACATAGAGTATCAACCCGACCAGTTCAATTATTCAGTTCATAACTCACAAAATACATGACATTTAAAGAGATATTTTCACAAAAACTTAGATAAGACATAGATATAAAATTTTCATGTTTTAAACTTTTCCTAATTCAATCTAAAAATAGGTAATATATGAGGAAGAAGTTACTGGAGCTGCATAGTTACCAGAACACAACTCAATCAAAGAACAACTATAATTCATTTCACTATAACTCAACCTACACAAGAGATATTTTATACAAAAGTTGGTATAGATCTAAATAAAACATATATCTACAACTTGTATATTTTACAAAACCTCAAATTCAACCATTAAGATGATAAATTTGAGCAAAAACTGTGGAGTATCCTGTTGATACTCTTCTAGGAACCAGTCTCACTTAAATAACTATTTCTCTTCATATACTTAAAATCATTCAATAAAATTTGACAGACAGATACATAAGATATAAATAAATAACTTTTATATTAAACACTTCTCCAAATTCGATTCACAAGATAATCAAAAATAGAGTGTAATATCCTATAGTAACATAACCCAAAAAGTTCTAATAACACAATAATCATGGGAAAGATATTACTTACCAAGATCAGATTTATTTAGAGCGAATTTTCTTGCAAATCATGAAGGAGAGGATGAAGATTTTGGGCTGTGATATGGAGGATGGAAAAGGGATGAAGAAGAAGAAGAAGAAGAAGAAGAAGAAGAAGAAGAAGAAGAAGAAGAGAGTTGAAGTTGGAAGTAAATGGCCAAAAGAAGTCTTAATTGACTTCAGCCCCACTTTTTCCCGATTTTGCTGTTTTTTTTCTACTGTGTCCACTATTCACTTTTTTTTTACTTTATTATTTATTTATTTTTACTTTATTTATTTATTTTCACATATTTACTTATCTCTAGCCTCTTTAATTTTTACCAAAAATACAATTTAATTATGTAGTCTAATTTAATCAAATTTATCATGTCTATCAATTTAATTAATTTTAATTTCTAATTTAATCATTTATTATATCTATTTTAATCTCTATTATTTATCATGTTTTTCATATTTATATCACATACTTATTCTAATTAAACTCTAATTAGTGGACGTTACAATTCTCTCCCCCTTAAGATGTTTCATCCTCGAAACATACCTAATGCATCGTCACTGAACAGATGAGGGTATTGAACCTTCATCACCTCCTCGCTTTCTCATGTTGCTTCTTCGATTGCATGATTCCTCCATAGTACTTTCACCAATGGTACTCGCTTATTCCCCAACTCCTTAATTTCTCTTGCTCAAAATTTGGATTGGTTCTTTTTTATATGTCGAATCTTGTCTCACCTGAATGCTTTCAACAGGTATGATGTGATTAGGATCTGATATATATCATTTCAACATTGATACAAGGAAAATATTATGTATTTGAATCAATTCCGGTGGTAGAGCGAATCTATAAGCAACAGGTCCAACTCTTTCTAATATTTTATAAGGTCCGATGAACCTTAGACTTAACTTGCCTTTCTTCCCAAATCACATAACTTTCTTACAGGGAGATACTTTAAGAAAAACTTTGTCACCCTCTGCATATTCAATGTCTCGTCTCTTGAGGTCAGCGTATGATTTTTATCTATTTGTAGCTGTTTTAAGTCTTTCACGAATGACTCTCACTTTTTCTTCTGTCTCTTGCATTAGGTCTAGTCCCATAAGCTTCCTCTCGCTGAGCTCTGTCCAACATAGAGGTGTTCGACACTTCCTGCCATAAAGTGCCTCATATGGAGTCATCTGTATACTAGACTGATAACTGTTATTATAGGCGAATTCCATTAATGGAAGATATTTGTAACATTCAGTGATTTAGGCACTGATTGCGCATGACCTAAGTGTGGCACACAAGTTCAATCAGAGTCTAAATTTGAACCCATAAAAAAATGACTAATAATAAGGAAAAATAAGGATATTATTATTTGGGAATTAAAAAGATTAGGGGTAGAATTAGAAAAAAATAAAATTTTCTATGGACAAAATTGGTATTATGGAGATTGTTTGGGGAAAAAGTGTGAATATGGAGGAAGATGTGGCAAATATGGAATTTCTCAAAGTTTAAATGTTAATCAAGATTAACTAACTTAATTAACCAATAAGAATTAGGATTAATTTTAATTAGTGGGACCCACACCTTAATCAAAGTATAAAAGTCAAAAAATGGGAGGAATTCTCCATTCTTCCACCAAAATATCTAACTCTTCTTCATCTTCTTTTCTCCTCTCTTTGTTGTCCACTCTAGCCTTCCATAAGCCACCATTTTCCTTCAAATCAAGCTTGAAAAAGTGAGGAAATAAAGTAGTTTTGAGAGAGTAAAATTCGGAATTAAGGTGTTCTTACCATAAAATGAGCAAAGGAGCAAGAAAGAAGGAAGAAGGAAGACAAGAAAAGGGAGATAGGTTAGGGGGAATTTTGGCCCACTTGGAAGATCCTTAAGGTGAGTTTATTCTTCTTAAATTCAACATTTTTTCTTCCATTTGAGATTCATATTGATGGTAGATGTCATTAGGGTTGATAAATATAGGTTATGTTGCAAGATTGAACTTAGAAATTTAATTTTGTGATTAGTTGATGGAAGTGTAATTAAGCTTTAAATTAATAATAATTGAAGTTATTTAATTTTTTATGGCTTAAAAACTAAAGAAAATATGATGTTAATGGATGAATGAGGGACTGTCATAGTTAAAGAAATTAGGAAAAATTGTAATTAATATGGAAACACCACAATTGGTGATAAGGGAAATTTGAATTGAGTGTTGAATTGAAGGAAATAAATTGGGAACTAGGATATAGTTTTTGGACAGCCATGACATATTAAGAGGGAAGTTTAACCTTAGTACATTTTAGCTCAATTAAGGTGTAAAACATGTTAGGAGCATTAGAATACTATGTAGACATGAAAAACATTGAAAATGGATATTGGAATTGAGATGGTTGTGTAGGAAAAATAAGTGAACAAGTGAGAGATCCTTAAGAGGGTGACAAAAGTAAGGAGAAAGCTAGATAATAAGGGAAGAAAAAGAAGGATTAAGGGAAGAAAAAAAAAGGATTAAGGGAAGAGCCAAGACTGATTAGGTATGTACTTCATTGATAAAAATCTTGCATGTTGTTAATATGTATGAAATTATATATTAAGGTTGGTTATGTTAGTGTTTTTGAGATGTTATGTGACTTGTTGTGGCTTTTGATATTTTATATGGCAATGGAATCAAATGGTGAGAAATAATTGAGAAATATGAATGTAGTTGTAATTCTGGAAATTTTAGTATCAAAACGAATGCAAATGATGAATGTGGTTGAAATATGGATTGATGCCAATTGATGGCTCGGGTACAGAATTCCAGCAACAGTCCTGACTATTTTGATGATAACTTGAGTTCTAAAACTCCTTTTTGTATGTTGTTTATTGGAAATGAAAGCTAAGACACAAAGCTTTAATTTGTATTCCGACCATAACATCTAATTATGTCTAGATTGTCCCAATAAAATGCATGAAGTTCAAACCTAGAATCTGTCCAGAAAATTATTGGCAGAAATATCTATGATGATATAGTATTAAATTAACCATAACTTTTGATATAAAAATGAGATTTAAGTAATTTTTGATGCATATGAAATATAAGACAATAATCTACAAATTGTTGGAAGGCCATAACTCTAAATTCGAATTATGAATGGGCTAAAAATGAAGTCCAAGAATAGGTCCGAAATCTGCTATAGGTAAAAATATAAAATCTTGGGCTTTTGCATGTATTGTGATTATTATATGTAATAATTAATGTGAATATTTACTTTATTGATAATTATAAATGTTTAAAAAATTATTTATGTGTGAGATTTTAAGGCAAATAATGGGAATAAAGAACAAAAATAAATAAGCATAAATATGATAATTGAATAATATTGAGATTTTTGAAAATATTGGGAATTAAAATAAAAGTAGTTAAGCCCAAAGACACCTAGGCTAGAACTAGAATAGAGAATAGTTTGGCATGCCAATCAGGGGATTTAGGCACTCGGTGCCAAATATAAAAGCCGGTAATGACATTATTATAAAAGTGCTCGGCGCTATATTATGAAAGCCGGGAATGACAATCCCGTTATTCCTATTAGATAATTCGGTTATAGGTGTTATGGGCATAAGAAAATAATAATAGTACTAATATCGAAGTATGTGATTTCGATCAATATTATATGAATTAAAGATATTAAATGTTGAATATTTGCTGGAATTTATTGAATTTCTATAATTCTTTATTTTATGCTTTATTTATTAAATAATTAATATATATATATATTGATGTATGCACGGGAACCATAATTGAAGGATATGAACGTCAATATTTTGTCAATGGAGAGGCGCAATCTTATATCATTGAAATAGACCGAAAAGGAGTTCAAAATCCCATTCAAATGATCCAAATTAATGTAGGGCATATTCCAAGTCATAGAAGGCAGCATTGGAGCATTTGTTGCTATATTGGGCCTAAAATTCACAATCAAGCTTATGGGCCAATAATACACAAAGGGAAGCCTAAAGTGAAGATCAAGGGAGTCTTTCATGAAGATTCAATTCAAATGGGCTAAACAAGGCAAAGTCCATAAAATTAAAGATTACAAGTCATGTGCAAATCATGTGCTAGGAGTCATGTGCCAAACATATGCAAGACATGTGCCATCCATGTGGAAGACATCATGTGCTCAAGATCATGTGCCATGCATGTGCCTATTTATGGGATTTGGGCTTAACTTGTAATTGGGCTTAATTATGTATGTGGGCTGCCTAATTTAAATTACCTTGGCTTTAATTAGTGATAGACATGTGGGCCAAAGAAATAAAGCCCAACCCACCACTTGTCTTATTTTAGAAGGATTTAATTAGTGTCCTAATCCAAGTAGGACTCTACTTTTTAGAATATGAGTTAGAATATGACTGTAATTTTAGGAGTTGAGTTAGAATAGGACTTAGTTATCCTTTACCATAAAGGATTCAAAGACTTAGGGCTATAAATACTCATCTAGGCTTCTTTTACAAGACATCAATGAATCAATGAATAAAAACGAATTTGAGTGTTTTTCTTTAAAGTGAGGCAGATTTGCATCTCTTTGTTACCTTTAGGAATTAGTTACTTATCAAGTGATATTGCTTGTGGCGTGGCTATTCTTATTAAATCTTATAATCTTGGTTCTTTGCTACATTGGTTAGCTTTGGGTCAGATTCAATCTATGATCACCATAGCTTAAGGTTTGTTTACCTTGTCTTGTTGAGGGGTTTCAAGGCACGGTCTTTGGGGTTCCGCATCAGTTTGGTATCAGAGCTTTTGGTTAGGTAATCATTATCTATCCTTTAAAATTGCTTTCTAGTTGTTAACTTAGCTAGATTTAAATTCTGCCATTAGAGGTACCTTAGGAAAATTTTCTGCCATAAAGAGTAAAATTACATGTTTGGATTTCTTTTCAATTCATGATATGTTTGAGGTTTATTAAGCATTAGTTCAGTGTTATTTTCTATAAAAAAAACAAAACAAAAAGAAGGAAAAAGGAAAAAAATCAGAATTTCGAATTTAGCACTAAAATTGTGAATTTATGCTATTTTGAGCTTCAAGTTGAAATCTTGTGATTTTTGATTGCTGGAATTGTTTGGTATCATCATAAATTACAACCATCCAACTTAAATAATTGGTTTTGAGGTTGAAAAGTACAACTTTTGAATTCAAATACTTTAGTGATCATATTGAGAATTGATTTGATCTTGAGGAATTGAGCTTATCTATTAAATACACCTTGAGTTCTTGCTAGTTGGTGATAAATTAAGGTCGAATGCGGTTTAATTAAGGGACAATCGGCTACTTACTAGGAGGAAACCGATTCTGAATTTTTTTCAATATTGTCTAATTTTTTGTGCTCTTAAGTTTTCATTCTTTTAATTCTGTCCTTTTGCATCTAATTACCTTAGTTAAGTCTAATTTGCATTCTTAGATTTAATTTGAACAAAAATCAGTAGCATACACCTATTTAAATTCGTGTATAGCTTTAATTATAAATTTCTTTCACATCAGTTTGCTTCTAGACATTGTTCCATTCATTCTTGTTAGGGTTCATTATTAATTCTTAGCATAGATCACTCGCATATTGTTTGTTTTTGTTTCTGGTTCTTACTTGTAATTTTGAGATTCAAAATTTGAGTGGTAAAAGGCAAGAGTGGTGAGCTTAAAAGAGGGTAAAAGCCATTATTTGTGTGAAACACGAGTGGTATATAGTCTGTTTTGAGAGAAACACTTGAGGGAGTGATTGTGAGGTCCTTTTACTTCATTATTACTTTCTTGAATTACTAAACCATGTCTAAGGAAAACGCAAGGGGAAGTAGTGAACGAGAGGACCAGCCCAAACTCATACCATTAGAGGCTGTTCAATCTGAATTCCAAAGGCTATTTTCCATGATTGAATCTTTTAATGAGAAGATGGAGAGACAAGATAGAAAAATTGAAGAGGTGAGATATCAAAGCACTTCAAATTCCAGAAAAACAAAAGAAGAGTCACAGACTCATGGGAAATGGAACATTCACAATTCTGGAATAGGGAGGTTTCGGCCTCATGAGGAATATGAGGACTTTGATTCCTATGGTGATGAAGATGATACACATTCAACAAGGAGGAGAGGAGGAGATAAGCGTGATAGCAACATCAATTCCATCAAAATGAAAATTCCACCTTTTAAAGGGAGGAATGATGCTGAAGCATACCTAGAATGGGAGAGAAAAGTGGAGCTCATTTTTGAATGCCACAACTATAGTGAAGAGAAAAAAATAAAACTTGCTGTTATTGAATTAACTGATTATGCTCTTGTTTGGTGGGATCAGATCATGATGACTAGAAGAAAGAATGGAGAAAGACCCATTAGAAGGTGGGAGGAGATGAAGAGGGTGATGAGAAAACGATTTGTGCCAGCCTATTACTATAGGGAGTTGCACCAAAAATTGCAACGCCTTACACAAGGATCCATGACCGTTGAAGATTACCATAAGGAGATGGAGATGGCAATGATGAGAGCCAATGTGGAGGAGGATCCAGAAGTCACCATGGCACGTTTCCTAGGGGGTTTGAACAAAGATATTGCTAATGTTGTTGAATTACAACACTATGTGGACTTTGAAGACATGGTCAATATGGCCATAAAAATTGAAAAGCAACTAAAAAGCAAGGGGGCAGCAAGGAGTTACACGAATTCCACATCCAAATGGAGTTCAAAATGGCCAAAAAGGGAAGAAAAGGGTAAAGAAAAGGTGACTGACCCGAAAGAGGTAAGGAAAGAAAAATGGGTAAGAGATGATGAAAAATCAAAAACACTTAATGCTAATGATAAACATAGTAAAATTAAATGTTTTAGATGTTTGGGAGTAGGGCATATTGCATCTCAATGTCCTAATAAGAAAACTATGTTATTAAAAGATAATGGTGTAATTGATAGTGAAAGTGAAGAAAGTAGTGATAGTGATGGTATGCCTTCCTTAGTGGATGCTAGTGATTGTGATGATGATGATGTGAAATATGGTAATGATGTGCATGTTGAATCTTTGGTTGTTAGGAGAGCATTGAATATGCATATTAATGATGCTCATACTAGTGAAGTTGAAATTGTATGTGGGAGTATTGATTCTATTTCACTAGAAGAAGTTAATGGTGTTAGTGTTATTGAGAGTATTGCAATTGAGAGTGAAAACATCATTCGAGATGAATTTATGGCTAATGATAGTGAATCCATGGAGGTAAGTAATGAACATGACTTGGATGAGCTTGAGGGAGTAACGGTGAATGAAATTGAGATGAAGGAAAGGGCTGTTTATGGAGAAGCTAAAGAGAGAATTGAGAGAGATGAGGTTTTGAGGGATGAAAGTGTTAGTAATGAGCAAAGAGGGAAAATAGTGAATTTGTGTGAAAAGGAGAAAGAGGTGAAAAGTGAATTTTTTATTAACAATTTTAATTATCCTTTGCTTCGTGTTGTGCATTTTTCTTTTGATGTAGGCAAAGATTCGAGGGTGAATCTTCTTGAGGAAAGGGGGAATGATGTATGCACGGGAACCATAATTGAAGGATATGAACGTCAATATTTTGTCAATGGAGAGGAGCAATCTTATATCATTGAAATAGATCGAAAAGGAGTTCAAAATCCCATTCAAATGATCCAAATTAATGTAGGGCGTATTCCAAGTCATAGAAGGCAGCATTTGAGCATTTGTTGCTATATTGGGCCTAAAATTCACAATCAAGCTTATGAGCCAATAATACACAAAGGGAAGCCTAAAGTGAAGATCAAGGGAGTCTTTCATGAAGATTCAATTCAAATGGGCTAAACAAGGCAAAGTCCATAAAATTAAAGATTACAAGTCATGTGCAAATCATGTGCTAGGAGTCATGTGCCAAACATGTGCAAGACATGTGCCATCCATGTGGAAGACATCATGTGCTCAAGATCATGTGCCATGCATGTGCCTATTTATGGGATTTGGGCTTAACTTGTAATTGGGCTTAATTATGTATGTGGGCTGCCTAATTTAAATTACCTTAGGCTTTAATTAGTGATAGACATGTGGGCCAAAGAAATAAAGCCCAACCCACCACTTGTCTTATTTTAGAAGGATTTAATTAGTGTCCTAATCCAAGTAGGACTCTACTTTTTAGAATATGAGTTAGAATATGACTGTAATTTTAGGAGTTGAGTTAGAATAGGACTTAGTTATCCTTTACCATAAAGGATCCAAAAACTTAGGGCTATAAATACTCATATAGGCTTCTTTTACAAGACATCAATGAATCAATGAATAAAAACGAATTTGAGTGTTTTTCTTTAAAGTGAGGCAGATTTGCATCTCTTTGTTACCTTTAGGAATTAGTTACTTATCAAGTGATATTGCTTGTGGCGTGGCTATTCTTATTAAATCTTATAATCTTGGTTCTTTGCTACATTGGTTAGCTTTGGGTCAGATTCAATCTATGATCACCATAGCTTAAGGTTTGTTTACCTTGTCTTGTTGAGGGGTTTCAAGGCACGGTCTTTGGGGTTCCGCATCATATATATATATATATATATATATATATATATATATATATATATATATATATATATATATATATATATATATATATATATATATATATATATATATATATATGTGTGTGTGTGTGTGTGTGTGTGTGTGTGTGTGTGTGTGTGTGTGTAAAATTTTTATCATTAAAGTACCACTAAGCTATTAGTTTAGCGCGGGTAGTTTCCTCTCACGCAGATTTAGAAGGGTAGCCGTAGAAAATAGATTGTCAGAAGAAGAAGGATATCTGGAAGAAAGCAGCAAAAAGTTTTGAGTTTTCTTTTTGGTATATTTTATAATAAAAAAATTCTTTAAATTAAATTATGGTTTTATTTTCTATAGTATGTATTATAGACATGAATTATAATGTAAATTAATGTACTTTATAAATAAATAAAATTTGGACTATTTATGGTTGTAATAATTTTTATTTTAATGTTTGCAATATTTTTCGTAAAAAAAATAATAAAAAAAAGTTTACTTCATTTCATTAATTTTATAAAACAGTAAGACGGGTAATGCTCACTTATCTTGCTGAACTACAGTGGGGTAAGAGAATGTTACAATTTTTGGTATCAGAGTTGTAGGTTTTAACGATTCTTATTTAGTGAGTATGGGAAGATAAGTGCATGTTTTCAGTATGTGCATTACAATATTCTAATATGGGACCATTCTTCTGACAATATAGGTTTTAATGGATACGAAATCCAGGGGAAGTCATGAAGAGCAGGAGGGTGATAATATAGCTAATTCGACTACTCATAGACAGTCAGCATCAATTAGAGCTTCGGAGCCCAGTGTGATAGCCCCACAACATGCTGAAGAACAAATTGATTCGGGTCAGGTATCCCTTATGCAACAGATGGCTAACTTGTTACAGCAGATAGCATAAGTTGTGCCACCACCAGCTCCACCACCTCCCCCACCTCAACCGAAACCCCAGATTGATAAATTAAGAAAATATGGGGTTATGGAATTTATGGGCAAGAAAGAGGATGACCCAGCCGCAACAGAATTTTGGTTGGAAAAGACAGAGCGAGTTTTCAAGGAGCTGCAATGTCCGAAGGAGTACAAGGTCAGATATGCAGTATTCCTCCTTCAGGAGCATGCCTATGACTGGTGGAAGTTGGTGTTAGCGAAACCTCAGACTCTGACCCCTCAGACATGAGATTTCTTTATGGTAGAGTTTAAAAAGAAATATGTGCCAAGAATTTATATGGATGAAAAAAAGCGAGAATTTTTAAATTTGAAGTATAGGGGTATGACAGTAGCTGAGTACGAGATGAAGCTCACCAGGCTGAGCAAGTATGCAATAGGGATTATTGGAGATGAAGTTGACGAATGTCATAGATTTGAAGATGGTCTCAATGAGGAGATTGGATATTTAGTGGCTTCCCACCAGCATACAGATTTTGCTATGCTAGTGTCCTCTGTCATTAGTGTTGAAAGGAGGAAAAAGCTGAAGACATAAGAGTTCTCCAAGAAATCAACAACTAGTGTGGCCTAGACATCGGGTAGGAAAGGACGGATAGTACCCAAACCATTTCAGTCATGGACAGCTGGGCAGACATTTTCTGGTAGGCGGGGTCAGCATTTTAGACCCACAGCATCATCTGCTAGTTCACCAGCATCATTTCCCAAGAGACCAGCTCCGGCTGTGTGTCAGCATTGTGGTAAATCTCATACAGGAGAGTGTTGGTGGTTAATTGGGGCATGTTTGAGATGTGGAGCTACTGACCATATGAAGAGAGATTGTCCCAGACTTAGTACAGGCAGTACGACACCAGCACAGACTATGGCATCGGTATAGAGCCGCGGTAGAGGTTGAGGCCAGTTTAGAGGTGGTCGTACCAGACAAAGTTAGGGGGTATTAGAGATAGTTGATAGACCTAGAGGTAGTAGAGCTCTAGCTCGGGCATATGTGATGAGAGCCCGTGAGGACCAGGATGCACCAGATGTCATTGTTGGTAAATTATCTTTATTTGATTTTGATTTACATGCATTGATAGATCCTGGTTCCACGTATTCATACATAAGCACATCTGCACTTAGATAAGGGAACATGATACTTGAGACCTTAGAATATGAGATAGTTGTGACCAATCTACTGGGACATAGTGTGAAAGTGAATCAGATTTATAGAAACAATTCAATAATAATTCAGGGTAGAGAATTTTCAGCCGACTTAATAGAACTACCTTTTTATGAATTTGATGTTATTCTGGGTATGGATTGGTTGACAAAGCATGGAGCTATAGTTGACTGCCGATCTAGAAAAGTTGTACTTAAAATTCCCGGGTAGGATGACACTATTATTCAAGGTGAAGGTCAAACATGAATGACCAGTGTTATTTCTGCATTAAAAGCTCAGAAGTACATTAGGAAGGGATGTGAGGCATACTTGGCCTATGTGATAGATACTTGGAAGGGGAGCCTGGAACTTAAGGACATCGCCATAGTGTGTGAGTTCCCAAATGTGTTTCTAGAAGATTTGCCAAGGTTACCATTAGATAGGGAGATAGAGTTTGCTATTGATGTAATTCCTGTACAGCCCCGATATCAATTACTCCTTATAGAATGGCACCTGCAAAATTGAGAGAGCTTAAGGTTCAATTGCAGGAATTGCTAGACAAGGGGTTCGTAAGACCCAGTGTGTCACCATGGGGTGCTCTGGTGTTGTTTGTGAAAAAGAAGGATGACACCCTATGATTATGTATTGATTATCGACAATTGAACAATGTGATGATTAAAAATAAATACCCACTACCTAGAATTGATGATTTGTTTGATCAATTAAAGGGAGCGGGAGTATTCTCTAAGATTGATCTCAGATCCAGGTATCACCAATTGAAAATCAAAGAATCAGATGTGTCCAAAATAGCCTTCAGGACTCCATATGACCACTATGAGTTCCTGATTATGCCTTTTGGCTTAATGAATGCACTAGCTGCCTTTATGGATATGATGAATAGGATTTTTAGGCCTTACCTTGATCAGTTTGTGGTAGTTTTTATAGATGATATCCTTGTGTATTCGAGGGACAAGGGAGAACATGACAGACATCTCAGAGTAGTACTGCAGACTTTGAGGGAAAATCAATTGTATTCACAACTATCAAAATATGAGTTATGGTTGGAAGAAGTAGGATTCTTAGGGCATGTTATTTCAGTTGAAGGAATCCATGTTGATCCTAACAAAGTAGAAGCCATTCTAAGTTGGAAGCCACCTTGCAATGTAACAAAAGTCCGGAGTTTCATTGGATTAGCTGGCTACTACAGAAGATTTGTGAAGGGATTTTCAAGCATAACTGCACCAATTACTAAGTTGCTCAGAAAAGAAACTAAGTTTGAGTGGACAGATCGATGTCAGGCAAGTTTTGAGAAACTAAAAGTCATGCTAACCGAAACTCCTGTTTTGACCCAACCTACTACAGGGAAAGATTTTGTGATATATAGTGATGCCTCTCATAATAGGCTAGGTTGTGTATTAATGTAAGAGGGTAAAGTAGTTGCTTAGGCAATTGAAGCCTCATGAGCTAAATTACCCTACTCATGATTTGGAGTTGGCAGCAATAGTGTTTGCATTAAAAATATGGCGACATTATTTGTATGGCGAGCGGTGCTACATATACACAGATCATAAGAGCCTCAAATAATTTCCCACACAAAAGGAGTTGAATTTAAGGAAAAGACGCTGTTTGGAGTTAATCAAGGATTATAATTGTATTATTGATTATCAGCTAGGCAAAATCAATGTAGTAGCGGATGCCTTAAGTAGAAAAACACTGGCAGGTATAGTTTAAAGTTTTCTCAATTATAATATATTATATAGAAATTAACAATAAATTAAAAATTAGACTCATAATTTATTTTGGCAGAGTTACGGGTTCAACCTACTGTAAGACAACAAGTGAGAAAAGCTCAGAAGCAAGATCCAAAATTGATGATAATTACTGAGGTAGTGAAAAAGGGGGAGAGACCTGAATTTAAGGATGAAAATGATGGAAGCATAAGTTACAAAGGAAGATTGTGTGTGCCAAATGACAACGGATTAAATCAAATAATTCTAAAAGAGGCACATAATACAACTTATTCTATGCATTCAGGGAGTAATAAAATGTATCTGAATCTGAAGACTCATTATTGGTGGCCAGGAATGAAGAAAGATATAGTGGAATATACTACAAGATGTTTGACATGTCAACAAGTGAAAGCAGAACACCAGGTACCATATGGATTGTTGCAACCCATTGCTATCCCAGAATGGAAGTGAGAAAGGATTACGATGGATTTTGTATCTGGTTTGCCTTTGATGCAAAAGAAACATGATGCAGTATGGGTAATTGTTGACAGGCTTACTAAATCGGCTCACTTTCTACCAATTCGGATGGATTACTCATTGAGTCGGTTAGCAAAATTATATGTTAATGAGATAATTCGACTGCATGGGGTGCCAGTATCTATTATTTCTGATCAAGACCCACGGTTCACATCAAAATTTTGGAAACGTCTACAGCAAGCATTGGGGACCCGACTTACTTTTAGTACAACATTTCACCCACAAACAGATGGGCAATCCAAATGAGTTATTCAATTGTTTGAAGATATGTTGAGAATCTGTGGAATTGATTTTGAGGGTAGCTAGGATAAACATTTACCATTGATGAAATTTGCAAACAACAATAGCTATCAAGCTAGTCTCGGCATGGCACCATACGAAGCTTTGTATGGAAGGAGATGTAGAACACTGCTATGTTGGGCAAAACTTGGTGAAAAGAAATTAATGGGGCCAGAATTAGTACAACAGACAGAGGAGAAGGTGAAATTAATTCAAGATCGGTTAAAAGCTGCAACTGATCGACAAAAGTCCTACGATGATTTGAAGAGGAAAGACATTGAATATGCCGTCGGAGATAAGATATTTTTGAAAGTTCACCTTGAAAGAAAGTACCATTGGTAAAGATCCTATGGCACAATCATGTAATAGAAGAAGCCACATGGGAGAGTGAAGAAATGATGAGAACTCAGTATCCTCAGTTATTCAGCTCAACCTAATCAGGTAAATTTCGAGAAAAAAATTTTCTTAAGGGGGAGAGAATTGTAACATTTATTGATTTATGCCCCAATTGCACGTGACCAAAGTGAAGCACGCAAGTTCAATCAGAGTCTAAATTTGAACTCATAAAAAAATGACTAATAATAAGGAAAAATAATAAAGGATATTATTATTTGGGAATTAAAAAGATTAGGGGTAGAATTAGAAAAAAATAAATTTTTCTATGGACAAAATCTGTGTTATGGAGATTGTTTGGGGAAAAAATGTGAATATGGAGGAAGATGTGGCAAATATGGAATTTCTCAAAGTTTAAATGTTAATCAAGATTAATTAACTTAATTAACCAATAAGAATTAGGATTAATTTTAATTAGTGGGACCCACATCTTAATCAAAGTATAAAAGTCAAAAATGGGAGGAATTCTCCATTCTTCCACCAAAATATCTAACTCTTCTTCATCTTCTTTTCTCCTCTCTTTGTTGTCCACTCTAGCCTTCCATAAACCACCATTTTCCTTCAAATCAAGCTTGAAAAGTGAGGTAAGAAAGTAGTTTTGAGAGAGTAAAATTCGGAATTAAGGTGTTCTTGCCATAAAAGGAGCAAAGGAGCAAGAAAGAAGGAAGAATGTTGCCCAGATATTGAGCCAAAAAGGGGAGTTGAATTGGAATTTAAAAAAATTTAAATTTAAAGTGCGGAAATAAAAATTAAGTTTAGGAAGGATAGAGCAATTGGGAGTTTCACTAACACACTAAGTATTAAAATGGAGTTTTACAAGCTCACTCCCAACTATGGTGTTTCTCACAATGGCTCACACCTAACCCAAAAACCCTTGTGTTTTAATGGCTCACACAAATAACCAATTCCTTGTGTTTTGAAGGCACACACAAACAACCCTTACAAGTGATCTATTCTTAATCCCAAGATACCCAAAACTCACTTGAGTGGATGATTACAGAGAGAAGCACTTACAAATCTTTAATGCTCAGAAAATAATGAGCAAAAGATTTACACAGAGAATAAATGTTGGTTTTTAAAGTATTAAATGCACAAATGGCTTACAACAAGATTTGATTCGAAGTATTTTGCTATTCTCTTTGTTCTGGATTCATAAATGACTTGCATTTATACTTCCATGGTGAATTCTAGCCGTTTGATTGCATTTAATGTGGAAATAGCCATTGTACCAACCCTTATAATCGTGTCTGACATGTTTCTCTTTCATATTTCACGGGCGTGACTATGTGTGTCACGGTCATGACTGTTCTTCCAAGCCGTGACTTAAGTAGTGACCTTGGCCATGAAGAATTCTGGAAGGTTTTTGAAGTATTTGTTCATGGGCGTGACATTTTATCTTCACGGGCGTGACAACCTTCCAACCCGTGATCCAAGTGGTGACTTTGGTCGTGAAGCTCTCGGGAAGAATTTGTCATGATCTTTCATGGGCATGACATTTCATTCACGGGCTTCACTTAGATGCTCATTCACGGTTGCTATCTTCCTTCATGGCCGTGAACTTTAAATGTTGGTTTGTTGGCAGTTAGCTTCATCACGGGCGTGACACATAGGTTCACGGGTGTGAATGATTCTGCTTCTTCAATTTTATCTTTCAAGGATTAATCTTTCATTCTCCATTCTTGCTATTTTATTCCATACCCTGTTTAATAGACTTAGAAAACAAGTATGTTAAATACGTTATTGCTATTTTATTTGTTATAATCAAAATGACAGAAATACCCCTCAAGATTCAACAATCTCCCCCTTTTTGATGGTGACAAATAATATAGCAATATGTGATTTTGAGAAGTCTCCACCTCAAAAGATGCTTAGGATAAAAAATGATAAAGTGCAAGATTTGTAGAGAATGATGAAGTGTAGCATCAAAATAAACTTTCTAGTTTTAAGTATATGCAAGTTATATGCAAAGTATATCCAATGTATACCAAAATTCTCTTTAAAGCATGGAGTATATGTAAGGTATATTTAGAGTATATCAAGTGCATATTTATTTATGTAACTTGCACTAAGGTATATGCAAAATATACTTAAGATATATGTAATGTGTATTAAGCTCATTTGCATACTTGCATATTAATTTTGAATTTTGAATCAAAATTTCAATATTGCACTTAATTCAATATATTGCTAGGTTCTCCCCCTTTTGTCATCAACAAAAAGAATAAAGATAAACCATAATGGAAAAACAAATAACTTATATTAACTATTAAAAGAGAGTACAAACAAAGGTAAAAAGTCAAAAAGGAAATTTAAAATTTCCTAGAAACAAACAAACAAGCAAACAAGTAACCAAACAAGTAACCAAACAAACATATCAAGGCTATCATCTAGCCTAACATCTATCCAGACATCCTGTCCCTAAGACGAGCAATTTGAGCCTCGAGGCTGTCCATCCTAGACTCCATGAAGTCCTTGAGGTTCTCCAACCTCTCATCCATGGAAGCCTGCATCTGCTCAAATCTTGGTGTTATGAGGTCAACCACCTGCTGTGCCAAATTCGGTGTGGGGGCAGAGGATTGGTCGATGTCCTGCTCAACCTCAGGAGGTGCCATCTCAACTCGAGCCCTTTTTCTCTACTGGATACCTTGGAGGCCAACTTTAAAATCCTATGAGTCATTATCTTCCCATATAATCTCGCCAGCAGTGTCGATGAAGCGGTAGTAAATGTTATTCTCATGGACAATTTGAACAGCCGCTCCCATCTTGATGGACTCTACATCCAATTGGTCTCAAGGATGCCCTGGAATGAGATTATAGTGATGGTCATCCAACTTCAGATATCCAAGCTTCAAGGCCATGTGGGTTACATACCCACCAATAAGTATGTCTCTGAAGGGCTTGGTGGCAATGGACAGGAGATGGTTCGCAAACCATCGAGAAAGTGCCACTGTGAGGCCTCTTTGAGCCATCTCCAAGAGAAAAAGCTCAGACTTCCGAATGGTGCCATTACTGTCTCCTCGGGCAAATATGCTATAGGTTAGAAACCTATGCAAATATTTGTTCACTGGGGACCAGAGATGAGTGCTCTTCATCTTTTTTATGTCCCAGTTGCAATCCAGACCAAAGTGAGTCCATGCTTGAGTTGCATAGAACTCAACTTCACTGTCGTTGAGGATGCCATCCGAGGGTAGGTTGAATAAATCCCCGAATTCTATGGCAGAGAGAGTGTTCGGATTCCTGCACAGTTGAAATTTCACTATGCCAGTGGGAGACACTTACAGAGTGCTCAAGAATTCCAAGGTAGGCTCCCTCAAGGTGGGCTGATGAATGTCCACAAAATCCTTCAAATGACAGGCCTGGAGTTGCTCTATCATCGTTGTCTTGAGTCCGAGAGTGTGTACCATCTTCCACTCAAAAGACCTTGATGAAATGAGAGGCCTTTTCTTAAGTGTTGAGTACCTAAGATGACAATGCTCCGAAATTATGTTCATTAGGTAATCTAAATACCTCATGGGAGCATGAGATTTCTTCCTAGTACCCTTTGATGAGTCGGTTTCCATCTTGATTGGAGAAATGAACTTTTGAAGAGTTGAAGAAATTCGATAGAATTTCATAGAAAACCCTAAGGAAAGATGATTTGTGATGATGGAAGGGATTTTTGATGGTATTTATAGAGAAAATTTGTGACTAAGGGGACGAAATCTTCAATGTACCATTCAATGTGTGTAAATGAGAGCAGTTTCAAGAAGTTGGAAAGTTGAAATGTGAAAAATAACCGGCAGAAATGTTATATAGCTGACCCCTTCACGGGTGTGAAACACGCAGTCACGGGAGTGAAGTGTCGTGTTCACGGTTTGCTGAAAGGGTGTTCTACCCTTGAATAAAGGCATGAAATTGTTCACAGTCATGATATTTGAATGTCATGGGCGTGAGTGATGAACTATCACGGTGGTGAAAAAATGAGTCACGGGCGTGAAGGGTTGAATTTCACTACTGATGCTCATGACACAAAGCGTGAATGCTTCTGTAAGTTTTTGGTGAAAATGTTCACGGGTGTGAAAATGCATCAAGGTCGTGAACAAGGCTTTTTCACGGGAGTGAATGAAGTCATGAACATAGGCTTTACTACTTAAAGTCATGAACATAGGCTTTACTACTTAAAGTCGTGAACCATGTCGTGAATCAAGTCGTGAAAGCTACTGGTTCTTTTGGCTATTTAATTCACAGGCGTGAACATATGTGATGGGCATGAATTGCCTAAAATTTTTATCAAATAAAATTAAGTCCTAAAACAAGACAAAATCATTTCTATGAAGATTCTTTCCCTTATAACATAAATTTCTATCATATTTACTACCTTAAATCTAGTAAGATGATACAAAAGCAAGATTATCACTTAAGATTTGATAATTTGGCAATCACAAGGTTAATCCATCAATCATACCAAGTTCTCTTCTAATGAAATTAAATCTTTCCTCATTTAGACACTTAGTGAATATATCTGCGAATTGATTTTCTATGCTTATAAATTCCAATGCAACATCTCCATATTAAACATGGTATATGATAAAGTGGTGTCTAATGTCAATATGCTTACTTCTAGAATGTTGAATGAGATTCTTTGATAGATTTTATAGCATTTATATTGTCACATCTAATAGGTATACGATTCATATCATGACTATAATCCTTAAGTTGTTGGTTATCCAAAGGATTCGTGTACAACAACATCCTGCTGCTACATACTCTACTTCAGCAGTAGAAAGAGCAACTGAAACTTGTTTCTTGCTAAACCAAGAAACTAAGCACTCTCTAATAAAGTGTCAAGTACCTGGAGTACTTTTTCTATCTAAAAGACTACCAATATAATCTGCATCTGAATATCCTACAATATAAAAGGATGAATTTCTAGGATACCACAAACCTACATGCAATGAGTCATGTAAATATCTTAAAATTCTTTTTACTACATGTAAATGAGACTCTTTTGGACATGATTGAAATCATGCACACAAGCATACACTATACATTATGTCGAGTCTAGAAGCAGTAAGATATAAAAGTGATCCGATCATACCTCTATAGAGCTTTTCATTAATGCTCTTACCCTTTTCATCCTTGTCCAATTTTGTTGATGTGCTCATTGGAGTCTTGGCATTCTTGCATCCTTCCATTCCAAATTTCTTAATTAAATCTTTGGCGTATTTGGATTGGTTGATAAATATGCCCTCATTGCCTTATTTTATTTGTAGACCAAGGAAATGTTTAAGCTCCCCCATCATGCTCATTTCAAATTCCCTAGTCATACACTTAGCAAATTCTTGACAAAGCAATTCATTAGTAGAACCAAATATGATATCATCAACATAAATTTGAACAATTAGAATATCATGCTTATGCTTTTTGATGAATAATGTGGTGTCAACATTCCCTTTTGTAAAGTTATTTTCTAAGAGAAAAGAACTTAGTCTTTCATACCAAGCTCTTGGGGCTTAATTCAAACCATATAAAACTTTAGAAAGTTTAAAAACATGATTTGGTAAATCATAGCTTTCAAAACCTAGTGGTTGTTCTACATAAACTTCTTCTTCTATATAACCATTTAGAAAGGCACTTTTCACATCCATTTGAAAGAGTTTGAAATTCGTGTGACATGCATATGCTAAAAGTATTCTTATGGCTTCTAATCTAGATACAGGAGCATAGGTTTCATCATAATCTATTCCTTTTTCCTGATTATACCCTTTTGCAACCAATCTAGCCTTATTCCTAGTTATTGAACCTTGTTCATCTAGTTTATTTCTAAACACCCATTTGCTACCTATAATTTGATGCTCCTTGGGTCTAGGTACTAAAGTCCATACCTTACTTCTCTCAAATTGGTTGAGTTCCTCTTGTATGGAAATCACCCAACTTTCATCATTAAGAGCCTCATCAATATTTTTAGGCTCAATTTGAGAAACAAAAGCAAGGTCAGAAGCTAAATGTTTGAGATGAGATTTAGTACTTACAACCCTTGAAGGATCACCAATGATTTGCTCTTTGGGGTGATCTTTTGTTAATTTCCATTCCTTTGGGAGCTTTTGCCTATTTTCCTTTTGAGCTTGAGGTAGATAATCATCTTGATGTGAATCTTCTTGATCATTTTCTTCTTTTTCATTTCCAAGATCAAGTCTTTCCATGGTTCCTACAACATCATCAAGAGCACTACCTTTCACAAGATCAACTCTACTAGATTCATTAAAAACAACATGCATTGATTCTTCAACAGTTAATGACCTTTTATTAAATACTCTATATGTTTTGCTAAATGTAGAGTATCCTAAAAAGATACCTTCATCAGATTTAGAGGCAAATTTTCCAAGGTTGTCCTTGGTATTCAATATGAAGCACTTGCATCCAAATACTCCAAAGTATGATATCAAGGGCTTTCTTCCATTCCATAGCTTAAATGAGGTTTTGTTTAAAAGAGTTCTTTTGAAAACTCGATTTGAAATATAACAAGCAGTGTTTGTGGCTTCTGCCCAAAAGTAAGTTGGTAGACCATACTCATTGAGCATTGTTCTAGCCATTTCAATTAAAGTTCGATTTTTCCATTCAACTACCCCATTTTGTTGAGGTGTCCTAGGAGATGAAAAATTCTGTGAAATGTCATGTTCAAGACAAAAACTTTCAAAGTTTTCATTTTCAAATTATTTGCCATGATCAATTCTTATCTTTGAAATACAATATCCTTTGTCATTTTGAACTCTTTTAGCAAAGTTTTTGAAATTTTCTAAAGCATCACTCTTTTGAGCTAAGAAAATTACCCAAGTATATCTAGAGTAATCATCTATGATGACAAAGGCATAATGTTTACCTCCTAAGCTAGCAATTCTAGTAGGTCCAAATAAATCTAGATGCAGGAGTTGTAGAGGTTTTGAGGTGTTTACTATGTTTTTGGCTTTGAAAGATGACTTGTGTTGCTTCCCTCTTTGGCAAGGTTCACATGTCTTGTCTTTTTCAAATTTGACCTTTGGCAGTCCCTTTACTAGTTTTCCTGTGCTGAGGCTTTGAATTAAGTCCATGTTTGCATGACCAAGCCTTCTATGCCACAACCAAGATTCATCACTAGTAGTCACAAGACACTTAGAGGAATGGTTAGATATTTTGTGTAATTTTATTATGTAGGTGTTAACATCTTTATTTCCTTTAAATATCTTTTGACCATCAATAGAGGTTACTAGACATTTATTGGAATTAAAGGTTACTTTGTTTTCTTTATCACATAATTGACTTACACTCAACAAGTTATGTTTCAACCCATCAAAAAGTAAGACATCTTTAATAAAAGGAGTACCGTTAATACCAATAGAGCCAATGCCAATTACCTTATCCTTAGCATTGTTTCCAAAGGTAACTTTACCTCCATCAATACTTTTGATTTCATTGAAGAGTTCTTTGTCTCCTATCATATGCCTTGAGCATCCACTATCTATTAGCCAAACATTTTTGTTTATTGTGGACTTGAGGCATACCTATAGAATCACAATTCAAGTATGATTTTTAAGTACCCAAATGAGCTTGGGTCCTTAGGGGTTAGCACATGAAGGTTCCCAATGAGCCTTCCTTATCCAGCAGTATTTATTTATGTGACCAAATTTCATGCAATAATTACACAGTTTAGGTCTAAAAATGCTTTTTGGTCTCATAATGCTTTTGAATGCCATATTTCTATTAGACTGGTTTTGAGAACAATTCATGATTAATTGATGTTTTTCTAGATGCATGCTTCTTATACATAAAGGCATGATTATTCTTTTTATGTATAGAAGGTTTAGTGTACTTATTCCTTGATGTTGTTCCACCAAGTGTGGAGGTGTGGGTTCACTTGACTTAACAAAAGTAGTCTTGTGAGAAGATGATGATGTGCCCTTAAATCCTAGACCATATCTAATTAAAAGAGGTCTTTGAGACAATATGAGAGTATCTAAGCTCTCTTTTCCTTTGTGAAATTTTGAAATGTAATTTCTAAGTTCCTCAACTTCATTTTTTAAAGTATTATTCTCCTTAAGCAAAGATTTAGTTGAGGGTCTTGAAGAGTATTCATCTAATGACTTTTGAAGAGATTCATTAGATGACTTAAGCTTAAAATTCTCCATTTCTAAAGCATCCATTTTGATTTTCAAATCAAAAATGTTATTTTTATAAGTATTGAATTTACTTCTATATTTGTCTAGTTCTAAATTCAATACTTCTATTAAGCTTTGCTCATCATCATCATCATCATCACTATCACTATTGTTATCAAAAGAGTATGAGTGTAGTGATCTTACCTTATCTGAGATGTGATCCTTAATAGCCATGAAGCATA
The DNA here is from genome assembly GCA_023653625.1 of Triadica sebifera. Classification (NCBI taxonomy): domain Eukaryota; kingdom Viridiplantae; phylum Streptophyta; class Magnoliopsida; order Malpighiales; family Euphorbiaceae; genus Triadica; species Triadica sebifera. The sequence continues at coordinate 9,263,273 of CM042903.1, read as the reverse complement.
GGTTGACCTCTTCGCTTTCATTGTCATCTTTTTCGCTTGAAGAGCTTTCGACATCCCATGTGGCTTTATGACCTTTCTCCCCATTGTCTCTTTGGTATTTTCTCTTATGTTTCTTGAGCCTTGGACATTCTGGTTTAATATGCACTTTGTTTCCACATTCATAACACTTTATCTCTTCTTTACTTCTTTGTGTATCATTAGAGGTCTGTTTGAGGTTTCTTTGCCTGAATTTTCTAGAGTTGCTCATTCTTTTCTCAATGATTCTTTTCAGCCTTGTTGATAGCATTGCAATGTCCTCATTTGCATCATCACTCTTTTCTTCATCATCTTCAACTTCCTCTTGAGATTTTGAACTTGAGGCTTTTAGTGCTAGAGGCTTTCTTTTTTCTGGCTCTGCTTTAAGCTTTCTATCTCTCTTCACTATCATTTCATGTGTGAGAAGCTTGCCAATAAGCACATCAGTATTCATGATGCTCATGTCTTCATTTGTTTCTTCTATACCAGCAACTCTTGAACCGTAGTCTTTAAGAGGAAGACTTCTCAGGATTTTGTTGTTTACATCCTCCAAGCTCAGATGCTTCCCAATTTTCCTCATTCCATTTATGATAGCTAGAAGACGGTTAGTCATGTCAGTGATTAACTCATTAGATTTCATCTTGAAGAGCTCATATTCTGAAGGAAGAAGTTGAATCTTCTTGGATTTAACTTGCTTGGTTCATTCATGATAATTTTCCAATGTCTTTCACATGCTGTAGGCTATTGGGCAGTGTTGTATTCTTCCACATTGGAACTTATGTATTGACCCTCCCTAGTGGATTTATGTTAGATTTGGATGATTGTTATTATGTATCTGCTTTAACTAAAAATATTATTTATGTTTCAAGTTTAAATAAAAATAGTTTCCATTTAGCTTTTAATAACAATTGTTATTATATTATGTCGAATGATATTCTTTATACTATCGGTACATTATGCAATAAAATATATATATTAGATATGTCAAATCCAATTTTAAACATCAATGATGATAAAAGGCAAAAATAAGATATATTGAAATCATCTTACTTATAACATTGTCACTTAGTCGTATAAGTGAGAAATGTATAGCTAAACCATATAAAAGTGGTAGTTTTGGGTCATTTGATTATAACTCATATGACACATATGAAATTTGCTTATGAGATAAGATAACTAAATTACCTTTTAAGGGAAATGGTGAACATGCTAATGGGATTTTAGAATTAATACATTCGGATGTATGTTGTAGCGCTTCATTACCCTACTAGTCGTTAATAGTGCAGGGAAGTGCTACTTAGCTCATTATTTGAAAACCAATGTTTGATTTATTTATATTTTTTTATAAACTTCAAGTTTGATATTTGCTCATTTAAATATATATATATATATATATATATATATATATATATATATATATATAGTGATGTAAATATTATTGATCATAAAATTTCTTGATTTAAAAGTATTCATGCATTAAGTTATAATATTTAGAAATACATTTACAAATATTACTAATTATATTAATTATAAATTTACATTTTTATAAATCCTACATGCCACATAATTACAACAAAAAGGAAAAATCATAAAATTTATTAATACAATATAATACCTAAAATACACAAAAAAAAAACTGTTGCAATTTGATCTTTGGATTCCCTTTTTTTTCAGCCGGTACTAACTTGCGCATGAAACACATACGCTAATCTACTAGCTTAGTGGTAGTTTTGATAACTATCCAATAATTATACATTTATCTATAAAAGAAAATCATTATCATTTACAAGTAATTTTCTAAGCAATATAAATTTCATTCATAATTAATTAGTTACAAAATTTTCATTCATCAAGCATAAATGAAATTCATCAACAAGAAAGCACGACACATAGTTTATAATTTTATTTTTAATAATTTACTTTATTTTTCCTTTCTATTTATTTGATAGCCAACAATATTTTATACCATAACTAAACACTGGATAAAAGGTTCCTGATTTTTGGCAGTATACTCAGCGCCTATTTAATCATTTGGTAAATCGACGTTTAACTCCTATATTTTCAATAATAACTCAACATCTTTTTTCGGTACTTGTGTAATTTTAAACTCAATACTATTTTTTGATGTCTACGTAAATTAAATATATGCGCTATGTTCTAGTGCCTATATTTTTATCCTTTATTGGCATATCGGCTTATCTTAATTTCTAATTTTCGACTAAATGTTATAGAGCTTAATCATATTTGTTACCTTTATTATTATTTACATCAATAATATATGTAATGCTAATATAAATGAAATAAATCTTCATTAAATATATTTCAATATCATACTCACTCATTTCATCACTACAAACATAAGAAAAGTCAAATAAAATATTTTTCTATCATTAAACTCAACAATTTAATTATATAAAAAAGCTGTCATATTCTGGGTAGAATTGATGCATTTATATTGCACTTTATTTTTTTAATCTATTTTAAAATAGAATCCAGATAAGTAATCACTAAAAAAGTGTAATTAATGTCTTATCTTTAATTATCAACTGAAATCACATCAAACCAAATTTTGTAGCAAAAATTATAGATTTTATAAATAACTAGTTCATATTCTTTCTGTTTAGTATTTTATTGGACATATTTTTAGTCTAAAATTTGAGTTAATCTTAAACTTAAATGTAAGCAAATTCAGGTATGATAGTCTAATGAAAGTTGAAGCCTTATGTGTTAACTTTACAATCCAATCAAAAACACTCAAAAAGCACATCCATAACTCAAGTTACGTACTAAAACATAGACACTGTTCATAAGGCAATTTCCAACAACTTCAATTAATCACACAATTTCCTATCTTCATGCATCATCAATATAAACTCAATTTTATTTTCACATTCATGGTATTACTTAATCATCATTTCATCACATAATATCATACTCAACATAACAACACAATTAACAATAATATCACATTTTACATTCTTTTACCATATTGAATTTTTGTCAAAAGTACTTACCTCAAAAAGTCTCATTTTTCTTCACCATTCTCTACTTCCTAATTGGTTTTCTCCTTGCCTTTATTTCCTTTTTGATTATGGCCCAAAGGTTGCTCACCTTCTTGGCTTAACAATAAAAGTTATACATATACTTCAATTTATGTCTTATACTTTAATGTTATATATGAACATAAAGCTTACTTAAATCTCTAACCACATTTACCCCATCTTAAGTCCATAAAATACTCCTCTAATCCATTATTAATCCTTAATTCACACTAATCAATCATAAAATACACTAATTACCCTTTAACCACCATTAACACACTAATAACCCTAAGTACCAATTTTAATGGTATTCAAATTCAAATTAATACTAAAAATGAAGAAAAAATTAATAGGATGAAGGATTTATTCACACCTTTAAAAACTACCAAAGTGGTCAAAACAAATTTCCCTTCTTTCTCTTCTTTTTTTCCTTCATCTGTTTGGCTCACTTTGCTTCACTTTCTTGATGATATTCCTTTAATCCATGTTTTTCTATCTATGTCTTGGCTTTAATTGAAGAAAAAAGAAGAAGAATGGAGGCTTAAAGTCACAACAATGGAAGAGAAAAAGGAAGTGATATTTTTGCTTAAGATGAAGAAAAAGAAATTAAGACATAAAGTGGAAGTTTGATTTTTATAGTTAGATTAGGTGGGTGGTTAGGATTAATTAGATAATTTTATCTCTCATTGGTCCATTAATTTTAATCAATCTTACTTTATTTTAATCCTAAGAATATTATTTTCCTTAGATAAAGAATATTCATTTCTTGTTCCTTTTTAAAAATATATGTATCAAAAATACCGTAAATTCAAATTTTGTTCAGCGAAAAATTATTATTTTCTATATTTTAGCTCCGAACCTTAAAATTCTCAATTAATAATGTCCAAAATATTTTTTTCATATTTTATTATTATTTTATTTTTTTCTTTCATATCCGAATTTATACCACAATTGGTTCGGCGCACTGGATTATGGTCACTTGTGATCGTGGTCTAAATTATCGAGCATTATAATTTTTTCCTCCTTTAAGAAATTGTCCTCGAAATTTACCTGTTTAGCTGGAGTTGAACAACTGTGGATACCAAGCCTTCATCACTTCTTTATTTCCCAAGTAACCTCTTTTTAATTATGATTTCTCCAAAGAACCTTTACCAATGGTACCTTCTTGTTCCATAGTTCCTTCACTTCTTGAGCTAGAATTTCCACTGACTCTTCTTCATAGGTCAGATCTGGTTGTATCTCGATAGGTTCTACTGATATAACATGAGATGGATCCGGTCAATATCTTTTCAACATAGACACGTGGAATATGTTATGAATCTTATTTAACTCTAGTGATAAAGCTAATCTATATGTCATGGGACCTGTAACATTCAGTGATTTAGGCCCCGATTGCGCATGACCGTAGTGAGGCATGCAGGTTCAATCGGAGTTTAAATTTGAACCCATAAAAAAATGACTAATAATAAGAAAAAATAATTAAGGTTATTATTATTTGGAAATTAAAAAGATTAGGGGTACAATTAGAAGAAAATAAAACTTTCTATGGATAAAATCGGTATTATGGAAATTGTTTGGGGAAAAAGTGTAAATATGGAGGAAGATGTGGCAAATATGGAATTTCTCAAAGTTTAATTGTTAATCAAGATTAATTAACTTAATGAACCAATAATAATTAGGATTAATTTTAATTAGTGGGACTCACACCTTAATCAAAGTATAAAAGTCAAAAATGGGAGGAATTCTCCATTCTTCCACCAAAATATCTAACTCTTCTTCATCTTCTTTTCTCCTCTCTTTGCTATCCACTATAGCCTTCCAAAGCCACCATTTTTGCTTCATTTCAAGCTTGAAAAAGGGAGAAAAAAAGTAGTTTTGAGAGAGGAAAATTTGGAATTAAGGATTCCTTGCCATAAAAGGAGCAAAGGAGCAAGAAAGAAGGAAGAAGGAAGACAAAAAAAAGGGAGATTGGTTAGGCGGAATTTCGGCCCACCTTGGAGAACACTTAAGATGAGTTTATTCTTCTTAAATTTAACCTTTTTCCTTCCATTTGAGATCCATATTGATGATAGATGTGATTAGGGTTGATAGATATAGGTTATGTTGCAAGAATGAACATAAAAATTTAAGTTTGTGATTAGTTGATGGAAGTGTAATTAAACTTCGAATTAATGATAATTGAAGTTAGCTAATCATTTTATGGCTTAAAAAATAAAGAAAACATGATGTTAATAGATGAATGAAGGGCTGCCATAGTTAAAGAAATTTGGAGAAAATTGAAATTAGCATAGAAGCACAACAATTGGTGATAAGTGAAGCATGATTTGAGTGTTGAATTGAAGAAAATGAATTGGGAACTAGGATATAGTTTTTGGGCAGCCATGACATAGTAAGAGGAAAGTTTAACCTTAGTACATTTTAGCTCAATTAAGGTATAAAACATATTAGGAACATTAGAATACTATGTAGACATGAAAAGCATTGAAAATGGATATTGGAATTGAGATGTGATATGGTTGTGTAGGAAAAATAAGTGAACAAGTGAGAGGCCCTCAAGAGGGTGACAAAGGCAAGGAGAAAGCTAGCCAATAAGGGAAGAAAAAGAGGATTAAGGGAAGAGCTAAGACTGATTAGGTATGTGCTTCATTGATAAAAATTTTACATGATGTTCATATGTGTGTAATTAGGTGTTAAAGTTTAATATGATTGTGTGTTTGATGTGTGATGTAATTAGTTGTTGTTTTTTATATTTTATATGGCAATGGGATCAAATGGTGTGAAATAATTGAGACACATGAATTTAGTTGTAATTCTAAAAATTTTAGTATTAAAATGAATGCAAATGATAAATGTGGTTGAAATATGGATTAATGCCAATTGATGGCTCGAGTACAGAATTCCAGGAACATCCCTGACTCTATTGATGATAACTTGAGTTCTGGAACTCATTTTTGTATGTTATTTATTGGAAATGAAAGCTAAGACACAGGGCTTTAGTTTTTATTTATACCATAACATCTAATTATGTCTACATTTACCCAGAAAAATGCATGAAGTTCAAACCTAGAATCTGTCCAGAAAATTATGAACAGAAATATCTGTGATGATTCAGTATTAAATTAACCATAACTTTTGATAGAAAAATGTTATTTAAGTGATATTTGATGCATCTGAAATCTAAGACGATAAGATAAAAATTGTTAGAAGGCCATAATTTTAAATTCGAATTATAAATGGGCTAAAAATAAAAGCACAAAAATAGATCCAAAATCTGTCATAGGTAAAAACATGAAATATTGGAGTTGTGCATGTGTTGTGATAATTATATATAATAATTAATGTGAATAATTATTTTAATGGTAGTTATGAATGTCTAAAAAATTATTTATGTGCGATATTTTAGTGCAATAATAATAGAAATAAAGAACAAAAATAAATAAGCATGATTGTGATAGTTGAATAATACTGACATTTTTGATATATTGGGAATTAAAATAAAAATAGTTAAGCCCAAAGACACCTAGGCTAGAACTAGAATAAATAATAGTTTGACATGACAATAAGGGGATTTAGGCACTCGATGCCAAATATGAAAGCCGATAATGACAATTTATAAATGCGCTCGGTGCAAAATTATAAAGCCGGTAATGATATTATTATAAAAGTGATCGGCGCTATGTTATGAAAGCCGGGAATGACAACCCTGTTATTCCTATTAGTTAGTTCGGTTATAGGTGTTATGGGCACAAGAAAATAATAATAATAATAATAATAATAATAATAATAATAATAATAATAATAATAATAATATCAAAGTATGTGATTTTTAAAAATGTTATATGAATTAAATTTGTTAAATATTGAGTATTTGCTGAAATTTATTGATTTTATATAATTCTTTATTTTATGTCTTATTTATTAAATGATTAATTAATATGTGAGAAAATATATATGTGTGTAAAATTTTTATCATTGAAGCACCACTAAGCTAGTAGCTTAGCGCGGGTGGTTTTCTCTCGCGTAGGTTAGAAGGGTAGCAGTAGAAATTAGTATTGTCAGAAGAAAAAGGGTACCCGGAGGAAAGCAGCTAGCAGCTTTGGTTTTATTTTTGGTATATTTTGTTAAAAACTTTGTAAATTAAAGTATCATTTTTATTTCATATCATGTGGATTAAATATGTGAGTCACTGTGTAAAAGAACATAATTTGAATGTAAATTAATGTACTTTATAAATAAATAAAATTTTAAGTATTTATGCTTGTAATAATTTTTTTTTATTTCAATGTATGCAATATTTTCGTAAAAAAAATTACTTCACTTCATTAATTTTATAAAACAGTAGGACGAGTAATGCTCACTTACCTTGCTGAACTACAATGAGATAAGAGGGTGTTACAATTTTTGGTATCAGAGCCATAGGTTTTAACGATTCTTATTTAGTGGGTATGGGAAGATAAGTGCATGTTTTCAGTATTTGCATTGTTTTAAGCTGCTATATTCTAATAAGGGACCCTTTTTCTGACAATATAGGTTTTAATGGACACGAAATCAAGACAAAGTCACGAAGAACAAGAGGGTGATAATATAGCTAATTCGGCTACTCATATGCAGTCAGCATCAATTAGAGCCTCGGAGCCTAGTGTTATAGCTCCACAACATGCTGAAGAATAGGTTAACCGGGGTCAGGTACCCCTTATGCAACATATGGCTACCTTGTTACAGCAGATAGCACAAGTTGTGCCGCTACTAGCTCTACCACCTCCCCCACCTCAACCGAAACCCCAGATTGATAAATTAAGAAAATATGGGGCTACGGATTTTATGGGCAAGAAAGAGGATGACCCAGCAGCAACAAAATTTTGGTTGGAAAAGACAGAGCGGGTTTTTGAGGAGCTACAATGTACTGAGGAGTACAAGGTCAGATATGCAGTATCCCTCATTCAGGAGCATGCCTATGACTGATGGAAGTTGGTGTTAGCGAAACCTCAGACTCCTACCCCTCAAACATGGGATTTCTTTGTGGCAGAGTTTAAAAGGAAATATGTGCCAAGAATTTATATGGATGAGAAAAAACGAGAATTTCTGAATTTGAAGCAGAGGGGTATGACAGTAGCTGAGTACAAGATGGAGTTCACCAGGCTAAGCAAGTATGCTACTGGGATTATTAGAGACGAAGCTGATAAATGTCGTAGATTTAAAGATGGTCTCAATGAGGAGATTGGGTATTTAATGGCTTCACACCAGCATACAGATTTTGCTACACTAGTGTCCTCTGCCATTAGTGTAGAAAGAAGGAAGAAGCTGAAGATAGAAAAGTTCTCCAAGAAATCAACAGCTAGTGTGGCCCAGACATCGGGTAGGAAAGGACGAATAGTACCCAAACCATTTCAGCCAAGGGTGTCTAGGCAGACATTTTCTGGTAGGCGGGGTCAGCATTTTAGACCCGCACCATCATCTGCTAGTTCACCAACATCATTTCCCAAGAGACCAGCTCCGGTTATGTGTCAGCATTGTGGTAGAGCTCATACAGGAGAGTGTTGGTGGTTGACTAGGGCATGTTTGAGATGTGGAGCAACTTACCATATGAAGAGAGATTGTCCTAGACTTAGTACAAGCAGTATGGCACCAGCACAGACTATGACACTGGTACAGAGCCGTGGTAGAGGTCGAGGCCAGTTTAAAGGTGGTTGTACCAGACAGAGTCAGGGGGTATCAGAGACAATTGATAGACCCGGAGGTAGTAGAGCTCCAGCTCGGGCATATGTGATGAGAGCCCGTGAGGACCAGGATGCACCAGATGTCATAGTTGGTAAATTATCTTTATTTGATTTTGATTTACATGCTTTGATAGATCCTAGTTCCACGCATTCATACATAAGCACAATTGCACTTAGACAAGGGAACATGATACCTGAGACCTTAGAATATGAGATAGTTGTGACCAATTCGCTGGGACATAGTGTGAAAGTGAATCATATTTATAGAAACACTTCAATAATAATTCAAGGTAGAGAATTTCCAGCCGACTTAATAGAATTACCTTTTTATGAATTCGATGCTATTCTAGGTATGGATTAGTTGACAAAGCATGAAGCTATAGTCGACTGCCGATCTAGAAAAGTCGTACTTAAAATTCCCGGACAGGATGACACTATCATTCAAGGTGAAGGTCAAACATGTTTGACTAGTGTTATTTATACATTAAAAGCTCAAAAATATATTAGGAAAGGATGTGAGGCATATTTGACCCATGTGATAGATACCAGAAAGGGGAGCTCAGAACTCAAGGACATCTCCACAGTCTGTGAGTTCCCAGATGTGTTTCCTGAGGATTTTTCGGGGTTACCACTAGATAGGGAGATAGAGTTTGTTATTGATGTGATTCCTGGTATAGCCCTGATATCAATTACTCCTTATAGAATGGCACCTACAGAGTTGAGAGAGCTGAAGGTTCAATTGTAGGAATTGAGAGAGCTGAAGGTTCATAAGACCCAGTGTGTCACCATGGGGTGCTCTGGTGTTGTTTGTGAAAAAGAAGGATGACACCCTACGATTATGCATTGATTACCGACAATTGAACAAGGTGATAATTAAAAATAAATACCCACTACCTAGAATTGATGATTTGTTTGATCAATTGAAGGGAGCAGGAGTATTCTCCAAGATTGATCTCAGATCTGGGTATCACCAACTGAAAATCAAATAATCAGATGTATCCAAAACAGCCTTCAGGACTCGCTATAGCCACTATGAATTCCTAGTTATTCCGTTTGGCTTAACAAATGCACCAGCTGCCTTTATGGATATGATAAACAGGATTTTTAGGCCTTACCTTGATCAATTTGTGGTAGTTTTTATAGATGATATCCTGGTGTATTCGAGGGACAAGGGAGAACATGACAGACATCTCAGAGTAGTACTGCAGACTTTAAGTGAAAATCAATTGTATGCAAAGTTGTCAAAATGTGAGTTCTGGTTGGAAGAAGTGGAATTCTTAAGGCATGTTATTTCAGTTGAAGGAATCCGGGTTGATCCTAACAAAATAGAAGCCATTCTAAGTTGGAAGCCGCCTCACAATGTAATAGAAGTCCAGAATTTCCTTGGATTAGCTGGCTACTATAGAAGGGATTTTCAAGCATAGCTGCACCACTTACCAAGTTGCTCAGAAAAGAAACTAAGTTTGAGTGGATAGATCAGTGTCAGGCAAGCTTTGAGAAATTAAAAGTCATGCTAACCGAAGCACCTGTTTTGACCCAACCTACGCCGGAGAAAGATTTTGTGATATACAGTGATGCCTCTCATAATGGGTTAGGTTGCATATTAATGCAAGAGGGTAAAGTAGTTGATTATGCATCTAGGCAATTGAAGCCTCATGAACTAAATTACCCTACACATGATTTGGATTTGGCAGCAATAGTGTTTGCTTTAAAAATATGGCGACATTATTTGTATGGCAAGCGGTGCTACATATACATAGATCATAAGAGCCTTAAATATTCGCCCACACAAAAGGAGTTGAACTTAAGGCAAAGACGCTGGTTGGAGTTAATCATGGATTATAATTGTATTATTGATTATCAGTCAGGCAAAGCCAATGTAGTAGCGGATGCCTTAAGTAGAAAAACACTTGCATGTATAGTTTAAAATTTTCCTCAATTATAATATAATATATACAAATTAATAATAAATTAAAAATTAGACTCACAATTTATTTTGGCAGAGTTACGGGTCCAACCTATTTTAAGGAAACAAGTGAGAGAAGCTCGGAAGCAAGATCCAAAATTGATGATAATTGCTGAGGCAGTGAAAAAGGGGGAGAGACCTGAATTTAAGGTTGAAGAAGATGGAAGCATAAGTTACCAAGGAAGATTGTACATGCCAAATGACAGTGGATTAAAGCAAACAATACTAAAAGAGGCACATAATACAACTTATTCTATGCATCAAGGGAGCAATAAAATGTACCAGAACCTAAAGACTCATTATTGGTGGCCAGGAATGAAGAAAGATATAGTGGAATATACTACAAGATGCTTGACATGTTAACAAGTGAAAGCAGAGCACCAAGTACCATCTGGATTGTTGCAACCTATTGCAATTCCAAAATGGAAGTGGGAAAGGATTACAATGGATTTTGTATTTAGGTTGCCTATGACACAAAAGAAGCATGATGCAGTATGGGTAATTGTTGACAGGCTCACCAAATTGGCTCACTTTCTACCAATTCGAATGGATTACTCGTTGAGCCAGTTAGCAGAATTATATGTTAATGAGATAATTCGATTACATGGGGTGCCAGTATCTATTATTTCTGATCGAGACCCATGGTTCACATCAAAATTTTGGAAAAGTCTATAGCAAGCATTGAGGACCCAACTTACTTTTAGTACAACATTTCACCCACAAACAGATGGGCAATCCGAATGAGTTTTTCAATTGATGGAAGATATGTTTAGAAGTTGTGTAATTGATTTTGAGGGTAGCTAGGATAAACATTTACCATTGATGGAATTTGCATACAACAATAGCTATCAAGCTAGTCTCTGTATGGCACCATACGAAGCTTTATGTGGAAGGAGATGTAAAACACCGCTATGTTGGATAGAACTTGGTGAAAATAAATTAATGGGGGCCAAAATTAGTGCATCAAACAGAGGAGAAGGTGAAATTAATTCAAGATCGGTTAAAAGCTGCAACTAATCGACAAAAATCCTATGCCGATTTGAAAAGGAAAGACATTGAATATGCTGTCGGAGATAAGGTATTTATGAAAGTTTCACCTTGGAAGAAACTACTTCATTTTGGTAAAAAGGGGAAACTGAGTCCTAGATTTATTGGACCATACAAAATACATGAACGTGTGGGTCCAGTGGCTTACAAATTGGCCTTACCACCAGAATTAGATAAAATCCAAAATGTATTTCATGTCTCAATGTTAAAGAGATATAGATCAGATCCGACACATGTAATACCTGTGGAATTAATAGAGGTACAACCAGACTTGACATATGCAAAAGAGCCAGTGAAAATCATAGCTCGAGAAGTCAAGAAACTACGAAACAAGAAAGTACCACTAGTAAAGGTCCTATGGCGCAATCATGCAATAGAAGAAGCCACTTAGGAGAGTGAAGAATGATGAGAACTCCGTATCCTCAGCTATTCAGCTCCACCTAATCAGGTAAATTTTGAGGATGAAATTTTCTTAAGGGGGCGAGAATTGTAACATTCAGTGATTTAGGCCCCGATTACGCGTGACCGTAGTGAGGCACGCAGGTTCAATCGGAGTCTAATTTTGAACCCATAAAAAAATGACTAATAATAAGGAAAAATAATTAAGGGTATTATTATTTGGAAATTAAAAAGATTAGGGGTACAATTAGAAGAAAATAAAACTTTCTATGGACAAAATCAGTATTATGGAAATTGTTTGGGGAAAAAGTGTAAATATGGAGGAAGATGTGGCAAATATGGAATTTCTCAAAGTTTAATTGTTAATCAAGATTAATTAACTTAATGAACCAATAAGAATTAGGATTAATTTTAATTAGTGGGACTCACACCTTAATCAAAGTATAAAAGTCAAAAATGGGAGGAATTATCCATTCTTCCACCAAAATATCTAACTTTTCTTCATCTTGTTTTTTCCTCTCTTTGTTCTCCACTCTAGCCTTCCAAAGCCACCATTTTTGCTTCATTTCAAGCTTGAAAAAGAGAGGAAAAAAGTAGTTTTGAGAGAGTAAAATTCGGAATTAAGGAGTTCTTGCCATAAAAGGAGCAAAGGAGCAAGAAAGAAGGAAGAAGGAAGACAAAAAAAAAAAGGAGATTAGTTAGGGGGAATTTCAACCCACATTGGAAAACACTTAAGATGAGTTTATTATTCTTAAATTTAACCTTTTTCCTTCCATTTGAGATCCATATTGATGATAGATGTGATTAGGGTTGATAGATATAGGTTATGTTGCAAGATTGAACATAGAAATTTAAGTTTGTGATTAGTTGATGGAAGTGTAATTAAACTTTGAATTAATGATAATTGAAGTTAGCTAATCGTTTTATGGCTTAAAAAATAAAGAAAACATGATGTTAATAGATGAATGAGGGGCTGCCATAGTTAAAGAAATTTGAAGAAAATTGAAATTAGCGTAGAAGCACAACAATTGGTGATAAGTGAAGCATGATTTGAGTGTTGAATTGAAGAAAATAAATTGGGAACTAGGATATAGTTTTTGGGCAGCCATGACATAGTAAGAGGAAAGTTTAACCTTAGTACATTTTAGCTCAATTAAGGTATAAAACATATTATGAACATTAGAATATTATGTAGACATGAAAAGCATTGAAAATGGATTGTGGAATTGAGATGTGGTATGGTCGTGTAGGAAAAATAAGTGATCAAGTGAGAGGCCCTCAAGAGGGTGACAAAGGCAAGGAGAAAGCTAGCCAATAAGAAAGAAAAAGAAGAATTAAGGAAAGAGCCAAGGCTGATTAGGTATGTGCTTCATTGATAAAAATTTTACATGATGTTCATATGTGTGTAATTAGGTGTTAAAGTTTAATATGATTGTGTGTTTGATGTGTAATGTAATTAGTTGTTGTTTTTGATATTTTATATGAAAATGGGATCAAATGGTGTGAAATAATTGAGACACATGAATGTAGTTTTAATTTTAAAAATTTTAGTATTAAAATGAATGCAAATGATAAATGTGGTTGAAATATGGATTGATGTCAATTGATGGCTCGGGTACAGAATTCCAAGAACATCCCTGACTCTGTTGATGACAACTTGAGTTATGGAACTCCTTTTTGTATGTTATTTATTGGAAATGAAAGCTAAGACACATGACTTTAGTTTGTATTCAGACCATAACATCTAATTATGTCTAGAATTTCCCAGAAAAATGCATGAAGTTCAAACCTAGAATATGTCCAAAAAATTCTGGACAGAAATATCTGTGATGATTAAGTGTTAAATTAACCATAACTTTTGATAGAAAAATGGAATTTAAGTTATATTTGATGCATCTGAAAGCTAAGACAATAAGCTAAAAATTGTTAGAATGCCATAATTCTAAATTCGAATTATAAATGGGCCAAAAATAAAGAACAAAAATAGGTCTGAAATCTGCCATAGGTAAAAATATGAAATATTGGAGTTGTGCATGTGTTGTGATAATTATATATAATAATTAATGTGAATAATTATTTTAATGGTAGTTATGAATGTCTAATAAATTATTTTTGTGGGAGATTTTAGTGCAATAATAATAGAAATAAAGAACAAAAATAAATAAGCATGATTATTATAGTTGAATAATATTGACATTTTTAAAATATTGGGAATTAAAATAAAAATAGTTAAGCCCAAAGACACTGTAATGGTCACTAATTAGCATCTAGTTAGAATAAGTATTTGATATGCATAGAAACTATATAATTGATATTAGATATTAAAATAAATTGAGTAAATTATTAAATAAGAAATAAAAATGAACTAAATAGATTGATAAAATTTAATTTGGTTAGGCATATTATAGTCAAATTACAGTTTAATAAAAGCTAGTGGAATTTAATACATGTAAAAAAGTAAATAATTAATTAATTAATTAAAATAGAACAAGTTAAAAAAAAAAAGAGGAAAGGGGGGCCGAATGTGGTTTTGTGGGAGGGGGGAGTGTATTTGAGTTAAATGCATTTAATGTCATAATAACATCAACCTTATCTCCACACCAATCTTATCTCCACTCTTCTTCTTCCTCCAACCACCAGCCTCCATGATTTTCAAGAAGTTCACTCCAAATAGATTTGTTCTTGGTAAGTGATCATCTCTCAATTATTCTTCTATTTTTAGAGTATTAGGACTGTATATTATCAGTATTTGGCACTTGATTTTCGAGTGAGTTATCAACCAAATTTGAAGAAGTATAAAACATAAAAGTTGTTCATCTATGTCTTTCGTATCTCTCTGCCAAATTTGATTGAATTATTTTGAGTATATGAAGAGATATGGTTATTGGAATAAAACTGGTTCAGGGAGACATATCAACTAAATGACCTACGGTTGTTGTAAAAATTGATTATCTTAGTGGCTTAGTCCGAGGTTTTGTAAAACATGAAAGTTGTAGGTATATACGTTATTGAGGTCTCTGAAAACTTTCGTATAAATTGCTGTTGAGTTATTCTGAAATGATCTATGACTGTTGCTTGATTGAGCTGGTTTCATATACCTATTCAGTTCCAGTAAATTCGTCCTTATATTTCACCTATTTTTAGATCGAATTAGCCAAAGTAAAAAACATAAAAGTTTTACTCCTATGTCTTATCTAAATTTATGTAAAGTTTTCACCTTAAAATATCATGTATTTTGTGAGTTATGAGCTGAACAATAAAACTGGTCGGGTTGATACTCTATGTTGAACCAGTTATGGATCCGCCAATATTTGAGAATCTTAGAGACCGAATTTGGAAATGAGTTAAACATGAAAAATGTTCAAAATTAACCTATATAACTGTAAAAAAAATTTCAGAATAATTTAAGCTAAAACGTGAAAGCTATGGATTTTTGAATTGGGTACCTCGAAACTGCCTAAGGGCATAAAACAGGGATATATTTAAAATTATACCAAAAATTATTTCAAGGTTCAAAAATTCTGAAATTTTAGTATATTTTAGTTTTATATGTTATATTTAATTAGGATCAAGAATCATATAAATTGGATAAGTATAGAAAAAGTTATTAATCCAACAGTTCTTAGAGGTCTTGTTCTAGCTTAATAGAAATTCTAGTTATTTATTTAAATTATATTAAGAATAAATATTTTATCAAGCTATTAATTAATTATATTTTTAAATTAGGATTTCAACAAGGAGAAGACCAACAAAAGTGAACAAGCTCTGAACTTATATTTTGGAAAAGGAAAATACTATCGAGGTTTGTACATATATGTATTATGTTTTGCCCTTATGCATGATTGTGTGTGCATGACATGAATTATTTGTCACACTGATGAAATAGTATATTATGACATGTTTTACAATTATAGAAATGTTATTGACTATGAACTTAACATTATGCTAATATTTGATAAAATATCCTGCTATCACTTGGTTTTGAAATAAATGGTGAGTATATGATTGTGTTAATGTGAATTGAGTATTGGTTATAAAAACAAGAAATTAATGGTGTTAATTGCCCATTTCTCTACCTGAGGACTAACATAGGATAGATGGTGCACCATTATGGGGAAGTTACGGTACCGCTATGGATATGATTTAAGGACAGGGTGGCTTAAGCTCTGGGAGCGCCCCTGATCCTGATTACACACAGATGACATGATTATATTCGGTCAAGGTGGCTTAAGCTCCGCGAGCGCCCTTGACTTGAGATTATGGTGAGTAGGGTGGCTTAAGCTCCGCGAGCGCCCCTATTTCACACCCCATATCCGGACAGTCCGGGAATGAGATTTGGGCTAATACTAATTAAAGACTTTGGAATGAAATGTGGGAATTATATTATTGATATAAGTGATTAAGAAATGAAATACTTATATGAGGTAGTGAGAACTTAATTATTGAATATGATTATTATGCTTATACTGCTATGTGATGTGGTTAATTCTTTTATATGACAAATATGCAATAAAATTTCAGTGTGTCATGAATTATTTGAGACATGCATTTGTGTGACTGCTTGGGAAAACTTAATGCCTATATGTACCACTAAGCTAGAGATAGCTTAGCGTGAGTTTTTCTCACGCAGGAATTGGAACTATAGACGGTAGGAAGTGAAGTGGTCAGGAAGGAAATTCAAACTCATATCAGCAGAGACACAAGAGATATAGTTAGAGGGTTGGTTATTTAATAGTTTTTTTTCTTTTCTTTTCTTGGTTGACTATGTATATGGTTTGTGGTGGACTTGACTCATATGTTCATATTGTGTATGTAAATAATTAAGTAATGTAAACAGGTGCCATATGTGTGAACAATATAATGACATATATATTATTAATTAGGATGACCTGCCTAAACCAATATAAATAAATAAATAGATTAAGTTATTTAAAATGAAAAAAAATTAATCCGAGCAGATTTATAAAGTTAAGCTTGTGACATCCCTCTTATATATGTGGGATTATTCCTACTATATAAGTGGGGCGTCACAGACACATAGGCTAGAACTAGAATAGAGAATAGTTTGGCATGTCAATCTGGGAATTTAGGCACTCGGTGCCAAATATGAAAGCCGGTAATGACAATTTATAAATGCGCTCGACGCAAAATTATAAAGCCGGTATGACAATATAACAAAAGTTGGTAATAATATTATTATAAAAGCGTTCGGTGCTATGTTATGAAAGCCTGGAGTGACAACCCCGTTATTTCTATTAATTAGTTCGGTTATAGGTGTTATGGGCACAAAATAATAATAATAATAATAATAATAATAATAATAATAATAATAATAATAATAATAATAATAATAATAATAATAATAATATCGAACTATGTGATTTTTATAAATGTTATATGAATTAAATTTGTTAAATATTGAGTATTTGCTGAAATTTATTGATTTTATATAATTCTTTATTTTATGCCTTATTTATTAAATGGTTAATTAATATGTGAGAAAATATATTTATGTGTTAAATTTTTATCATTGAAGCACCACTAAGCTAGTAGCTTAGCGCGGGTGGTTTCCTCTCGCGCAGGTTAGAAGGGTAGTCGTAGAAATTAGCATTGTCAGAAGAAAAAGGGTACCCAGAGGAAAGCAGCTAGCAGCTGTGGTTTTATTTAAAAACTTTGTAAATTAAAGTATCATTTTTATTTCATATCATGTATATAAAATATGTGAGTCACTATGTAAAAGAACATAGTTTGAATGTAAATTAATGTACTTTATAAATAAATAAAATTTTGAGTATTTATGCTTGTAATAATTTTTTTATTTCAATGTATGCAATATTTTCGTAAAAAAAAATTTACTTCACTTCATTAATTTTATAAAACAGTATGACGAGTAATGCTCACTTATCTTGCTGAACTACAGTGAGGTAAGGGGGTGTTACAGGACCTACGTGTTCAAGTGCCTCATATGGTCCAATGAATTTAGGACTCAGATTTCGTTCTTTCCAAATCGAAGTACCATTTTCCAATGTGAGACTTTTAAGAATATTTTTATCACCAACTGTATAGTCAATATCCATCATTTTCAAATTTGTATATGATTTATGTCTATCAACAATGGCTTTCAGCTTATCCCTTATCACTCTCACTTTTTTCTTTATCTGCTATAGTAACTTTGGACCCACTACTTTTTTTTCATTAAACTTGGTTCAACATAAAAGCGTTCTACATTTCCTCCCATGCAAAGCTTCATATGGTGTCACACCAATACTGGCTTGATAACTGTTATTATAGGCAAATTTTATTAATGGAAGATGTTTGTCCTAATTGCTTTCAAATTCCATCACACAACACTTCAACATGTGTATAACCCTCTCTGATTGTCCATCTGTTTATGGGTGGAAAGTTGTGCTGAAATTGAGTCGAGTACCCATGGCTTGTTGCAAACTTTTTCCATAATAGTGAAGTGAACCTCGGGTCTTGATTTGAGATGATAGAAACTAACAATCCATATAAATAGATTATCTCATTAACATAGATAACTGCCAAATGGTTAAGTGGATAATCCATCATGATTGATAGAAAATGAGCTGATTTGGTGAGCCGGTCTACCACTACCCATACTGCATCATGCCTCTTTTGTGTCAAAAGCAAACCAGAGACAAAATCCATTGTAACTCTTTCCCATTTCTACTTTGGAATTGAAATTGAATGCAATAACCCACTTGGAACTTGATGCTTAGCCTTCACTTGATGAAAAGTTAAACATCTGGTGGTATACTCTGTGATATCTCTCTTCATTTCTGGCCACCAGTAATATGCCATCAAGTCATGATATATTTTGTTCCTCCTCTGGTGCATTACATAAATAATATTGTGAGCCTCTTTCAAAATATCTTGTTTCAGTTCTAGAATGTTTGGTACATATAACCTACCCTTATATCTTAAACTCTTGTTTGCCTCAATAGTAAATTATAGTTTTCCCTTCTTTTCCACTAACTTAAAGATTTCCATTAACTTCGTATCTTGCATCTACTTGTCCTTTACTTATTGGATCGAGGTGGGTTGAATTCGTAATTCTACCAAAACAATATATAAATTACTTATTATCTCATTATTAGTTATTTTATCTTGGTCACTTGGAAATTTAAATTCTAACATTTAACTGTTGGAGTTTTTCTGCTCAAAGCGTTAGCTACCACATTGGTCTTACTCGGTCAATAATCAATGATACAGTTGTAGTCTTTGATTAATTTCAGTCATCATTTCTGTCTCAAATTGAGTTCCTTTTAGTGAAGGAATTTCAAACATTTATGGTCTATATAGATATAACATTTCTTGCCATACAAATAGTGTCGCCATATTTTCAATGCAAATACAATGGCTGTTAGTTCCAGATCATGTGTCAAATAATTCATCTCATAAGCTTTATGTTATCTAGAAGTGTATGTGATCACTTTTCCTTCTTGTATTAATACACAACCTAAACCATTAAGTGAAACATTACTGTATACTACATAATCTTTTTCTACAATAGGTCATGTCAACACTAGTGCCTCTATCATTATTTCTTCAACTTATCAAACTAGTATGGCACCGGTTTGTCTACTTAAATCTGGTTTCCTTTCTAAGCAGCTTTGTTAGTGGTGAGATTATCATTAAAAACCTTTTATGAACCTCTAATGATAACTAGCCAAACAATGAAAACTTCTCACCTCTGTCACATTTCGAGGCAATTTCTAGTTGAAGATCCCTTTGGCTGAGATAATATGTCCTAGAAAGGTCACTTCATGCAACCAAAATGCACATTTCGATAACTTCGCATATAATTGATAGTCTCTTAAGGTTTGGAAAACTATACGAAGATGTTGATTATGCTCTTTTCTGCTTTGGGAGTGCACCAAGATATCGTCTATGAACACCACCACAAACTGGTCCAAATAAGACTTAAAGATTTTATTCATTAGATCCATAAATGTTGCTAGGGCATTCATTAGACCACAAGGTTACTAAGAACTCGTAATGATCAAACTGAGTCCTAAATATTTTTTCAAAACGCCTAATTCTCTAATCCTCAATTGGTGATAAGCTAATTTGAGATCAATTTTAGAGAATGCCCCTGCTCCTTTCAACTAATCGAACAAGTCATCTATTCTTGGTAATGAGCATATGTTCTTAATTGTCATCTTGTTCAGCTAACAATAATTAATGCACAATCGTAAGGTGTCATCCTTATTTTTCACAAATAAAACCGAGGCACACCAAGGTGAGATACTAGGTCTGATAAACCCTTTTTCTAACAACTCTTGCAATTGCACTTTTAATTTCTTTAGTTCAGCAAGTGTCATTCTGTAGAGAGTAATTGATATAGGAGTTGTGTCTGGCAAAATATCTATGGCAAACTCTATATGTCTGATAAGTGGTAACCTTAGCAAGTCCTTAGGGAAAATATCTAGATATTCACAGACTATAAGAATCTCCCTGAGATCTAGACTCCTTTTTTTTGGTATCCATAATATGTGCCAAAAATGCTTCACATCCCTTTCTAACAAGCTTACATGCCTTTGTAACAAAAATGACATTAGTAAGATATAGTCGATTAGAGCCCAAGACTCACATCAGCCAATCTTGAATTGTTGAAAGTCAATTTCCTATAATGATATTCCACCTTTACCCTATGCTGAATTAACTAATCCATCCCTAAGATTGCATCAAATTCATGGAATGACAACTCTATCAGGTCAGCTGGGAATTCTATATTCTAAACTTTGACTGAACTTTTTTTATACACTCAATAAACTTGTACTCCATGACCCAAAGGATTTGTCACTAATATATCATAATCTAATTCCTCTGCTACCATGTTACCCTGATTAGGTGGTGACATGCATAAATATGAATGTGTAGAACTCAGATCTAATTTATCATAAAGAGAAAATTTTCTGATAATGACATTCGAGACATCTTGCTCATCATGAGCTATTATGGCATATGTTCAGGTTAGGACTTGGCTACCCTCTGCTTTATTTATTGATTCTGATACACTCTGACCAACCCTGTTGCTTCTAGTCTGTCCACATCCCATGCCTCTACCTCGAGTGAAACTCTCAATTTGAACTAATGCTACACCACATGTACCTCTTCCTCTAGGGAAATCTTTTTATTTGTGCTCATTAGATTTGCATCGTAAACATACTCCAGTAATCCACCATCAATCACTTGCATGTAATCTTCCACAATGCTGACATATGATAGGTATAAATCTCTTGTTACCCAAAGCTAGTGTACTGGCTGTGGAACCTTCTGGCCTCGATTGTTGGCCTTGCCTAGCTGAGAAAGTTGGTCCAGTACTCCATGATTGGAAAAATCTAGGCATTATCCACCCCCTTTTATGTTAAAGATGCATGTAGATTAATGTCTTATCTTTAATTATCAACTGAAATCACATAAAACTGAATTTATAGCAAAAGTTATAGATTTTACAAATAGCTACATTCATATTCATTTTACCCAGTATTTTACTGGATAAATTTCCAATCCAAATTTTGAGTCAATTTTAAGCCTAAATGCAAGAAAATTCAGGTCTAATGATCTAATGAAAGTTGAAGCCCTATGTGTTAACTTTCCAATCCAATCAAAAACACTCAAAAAGCACATCTATAACTCAAGTTATGCACTAAAACGTAGACACAGTTCATAAGGCAATTTCCAGCAGCTTTAATTAATCACACAATTTCCTATCTGCATGCATCATCAATATAAGCTCAATTTTATTTTCACATTCATGGTATCACTTAATCATCATTTCATCACTCAATCAAAATATCAATAATTACTTACATAATTACACATAATATCATACTCAACATAATGACACAATCAACAATAATATCACATTTAACATTCTTTTGCTATATTGAATTTTTGGCAAAAGTACTTACTCAAAAATTCCCCTTTTTCTCCACCCTTCTCTACTTTCTAATTGTCTTCTCCTTGCCCTTATTTCCTTTTTGATTATGGCCCAAAGGTTTCTCACCACTTTGGCCTAACAACAAAGTCACACATATACTTCAGTTTATGTCTTATACTTTAATGTTATATATGAACATAAAGCTTACTTAAACCTCTAATTACCTTTACCCATCTTAAGTCCATAAACTACTCCTCTAATCCATTATTAACCCTTAACTCATACTAATCAAGCATAAAATATACTAATAATCCCTTAACCACTATTAACACACTAGTAACCCTAATCACCCATTTTAATGGTAATCAACTTCAAATTAATACTAAAAATGAAGAGAAAATAAATAGGATGAAGGATTTATACACATCTTTGAAAACCCTCAAAGTGGTGAAAACAATTTCTCCTTCTTTTTCTTCTTTTCTTCCTTCCTCTTCCTTCCTCTTCCTTTATTTGGCTCACTTTGCTTCACTTTCTTGATGATCTTCCTTTAATCCATGTTTTTCTATCTAAATCTTGGCTTTAATTGAAGAAAAAATAATAAGAATGGAGGCTTAAAGTCACAGCAATTGAAGAGAAAAAGGAAGAGACATTTTTGCTTAAGATGAGGAAGAAAAAAATCAAGGCACAAAGTAAAAGTTTGACTTTTATAGTTAAATTAGATGGGTGGCTAGGAATAATTAGATAATATTGTCTCTCATTGGTCTATTAATTTTAATCAATTTTACTTTATTTTAATCCAAAGAAAATTCCTTTCCTTAGATAAAAAATATTCCTTTCTTATTCTTTCTTAAAAATATGTGTCAAAAATACCGTAAATTCAAATTTCATTCAGCAAAAAATTATTATTTTCTAAATTTTAGCTCCAAACCTTAAAATTCTCAATTAATAGTATTCAAAATATTTTTTTTATTTTATTATCATTTTTTCTTTCATGTCCAAATTTAAACCCCGATCGGTTTAGCGAGCCGGATTATGGTCACCCATGACCATGACCTAAATTATCGTGCATTAGATATGTGGTCCAATGTCCACACATGCCAGAGGTGGTTTCATCTACTTCATTACTTTTATCGATGACTACTCACAATATGGATATGTGTATCTTATGAGATACAAATCTGAAGCTTTTGAAAAGTTCAAAAAATTCAGAAATGAAGTAGAGAAACAACTTGGCAAAAGTATTAAAACACTTCGGTCAGATCGATGAGGTGAATACTTGAGCCAATAGTTTCTAGATTATCTTAGGGACATTGGGATATTATCTCAATGGACTTCACCTAACATGCCACAATACAATGGTGTGGTTGAAAGGAGAAATCGAACCCTATTAGGCATGGTAAGATTTATGATGAGCTTTGTTAAACTCTCTAAATCTTGTTGGGTTTATGCACTAGAGAGTGTCATTTATATATTAAATAGTCCTTTTGAAGTCAGTTGATAATACTCTATATGAGATGTGGAATAACAAGAAGCGTACACTTTCTTACATAGGAGTTTAGGGTTATCCTACTTATGTAATGCGAACAATGTTAGATAAGCTATAAGTTAAGTATGACCAATGTCTGTTTGTTGGATATCCAAAAGTATTATATGGATATCAATTCTACCACCCTTTGGAGCAAAAAATATTTGTTTTAAGACATATTATCTTTTTAGAAAGAGAATTTCTTCTAAAAGGAGATAGTGGGAGCAAAATTGAACTTGAAGAAGTTTAAGATGCTCAAGCAGACGCTGATTAACTGCCTAAACCTGAGCTTGTTATTCATATAGATAATATAGCAGCTCAACCTTTTGAAGAACAAGAGTTTCGTAGGTCAAGTAGGATACATACTGTTCTAGAGAGATATGAATTTCTCATTAGTGAACAAAACGACATATTGCTCATAGAAAATTATGAGCCTACAACCTATGAAGAAGTTATGAATAGTTCATAATCAAACAAGTGGCTTCAAGACATTGAGATTTTTATCATGTGTAAGTATGTTAGTATCTAAATTATCCCTAGTCATAGGATTAATGAGATTGGGCATTGTTAATCCGGACATACTAACATATGTTATATCGATTGGATTGAGTAATAGATCCCATAATCTACAAAAATGAGATGTTTAGAATTAACATGTGGATGCTTGCTAAGGGTAGTTAAGTACATTGGATGACCTGGTATGAGACAATCATATAGATTATCCATTCACATGTCAATGATAGTCTCATCGTAGTAATGATGCAAGTATCCTTAGACTTAAGGTACTCAAGGATATCTTGGATACTGATTCGATATTTTGACACTATTCCTTATTGCCTCAGGGAGGTTGCTCATAGAGTGCTGATTTGGTACAACTTAAAGTATTCAAAGATAATTAGGTAACCAATAAAGAATTCACCACTCTAAACCAAATGGGGGTATAAAATGGTGAAATGATTAATTGCATGAAAATTATCTATGGAAAAATTCGTAGTCAAACCACTGACTTTCCATCAATTGGAGGTCATGATGTGTTGCTAGATACTGCTCATGACTTACTTAAATTAATTGTTAGTTTAAGTAGCCAAAATAACTGAAACCTTAATGGGTCACACACATTGGAAATGTGGAGAATAAGTAAAATAGTGTTGGATATGATCTAAAAATATAAGAGAATTATTTTGGATTAGATCGAGCCGAGATCGCAAAAAAAATCGCTTGGAAGCAGTGACGACGGCTTAATGCTGCTTGCCGTTAGGCCATTTAATATTTTTTGTCCCCTTTTCTTATCCTTTAATTTTTCTTCTACCTTTCTTGATTTCATTCAAATAAAAAGGACATCAAAAGGCAAAAAAGAGAAAAGAAAATTATTTTTGATGAAAAATAATTTTTGAGACATAAGATAATTCTCTTAATAACATTTTCATAGTGTGGATTATTGTGGTTTGCTATAATCCAACAAGGTAAAAATTTGAAAAACAAATCAAGAAATTACAAGGTATAATTTATAACTTTTATGTTTTGATAAATTAGTTTTAATGACATAAGCAAGATCTTTGTTTCAGGTTTTGTATATTTTATTTTTCCGTTGCATTAATGAATGAGATTCTTCTTCAAAGTCCACATAATGTTGTAATTCAACAATATTAGCAATATCTTTGTTCAAACCACCTAGGAAATGTGCCATGGTGACTTTTGGATCCTCCTCCACATTGGCTCTCATCATTGTCATCTCCATCTCTTGATAATAATCTTCAATGGTCATGGATCATTGTGTAAGGCATTGCAATTTTTGATGCAACTCCCTATAGTAATAGGTTGATACAAATCATTTTCTCATCACCCTCTTCATCTCTTCCCACAT
Source organism: Triadica sebifera (assembly GCA_023653625.1). NCBI lineage: Eukaryota > Viridiplantae > Streptophyta > Magnoliopsida > Malpighiales > Euphorbiaceae > Triadica > Triadica sebifera. The sequence continues at coordinate 9,237,792 of CM042903.1, read as the reverse complement.
TCTAATGGGTCTCTCTCCTTCCTTTCTTCTAGTCATCATAATCTGATCCCACCAAACAAGAGCATAATCAGTGAATTAAACAATAGCAAATTTTACCTTTTTCTCTTCAATATAGTTGTGACATTCAAAGATGAGCTCCACTGTTCTTTCCCATTCTAGGTATGCTTCAGCATCAGTCCTCCCTTTAAAAGGTGGAATTTTCATCTTGATGGAGTTGATGTTGCTATCATACTTATCTCCCCCTCTTCTCTTCGTTGAATGGGCATCATCATCATCATCATCATAGGAATCATAGTCTTCATCTACCTCTTGAGACAAAAACCTCCCTATTCTAGAATTGTGAATGTTTCATCTCCCTTGAGGTTGTGGCTCCTCTTTTGTTTTTTTTTTGGAATTTGAAGTGTTTTCTTATCTCACTTTAATTTTTCGATCTTTTCTCTCCATATTCTCATTAAAAGACTCAATCATTGAAAATAGCCTTTGAAATTCATATTGGATAGCCTCCAATGGTATGAGTTTGGGCTATTCCTCACGTTCACTACTTCTCCTTGTGCTTTTTCTTTGAGATGGTTAGTAATTCAAGAAAGTAATAATGAAGTTAAAGAACCTCACAATTGCTCCCTCACATGTTTCACTCAAATAGATTATAAAATTCTCGTGTTTCACACAATAAATGGATTTTACCCTATTTTAAGCTCGCTACTCTTGCCTTTTACCATTCAAAGATTGAATCTCAAAATTACAATTAAAAAATATAAATAAAATCAAGCAATATGCACGTGATCTATGCTAAGAATTAATAAGGAAACCTAACAAGAATGTGTGGAACAAAAATTTGGAAGCAAATTGATGTGAAAGAAAATATATGTATGTATAGTGAGCTATACATTGATGCAAAGATGTGTATGTTATTGATTTTTGTTAATTTTAAGCCTAAAAATGCAAATTAGACTTAACTAATATAAATATATGCAAATAGGACAAAATTAAAAGAATGAAAACTAAAGAGTATACAAAAAAAAGACAATATGAAAAAAATAAAAATCGGTTTCCTCCTAGCGAGTAGTTGATTTTCCCTTAATTTAACCCTTATTCAACCTTAAATTATCACCAAACTACAAGAACTTAGGGTATATTTAATAGAAAAACTCAATTTTTAAAGATCAAATTAATGCTCAATATGATAACTAAGGTACCTGAATTCATAAGTTGCACTTTTCAACCTCAAAACCAATTATTTCAAATTGATTGCAATAGTTCAAGATAATATCAAATGATTCTGATTTCCACTTGAAGCTCAAATAGCATAATTTCACAATTTTTGAAGCAAAATTCAAAATTCGGATTTTTTTCTTTTTTTTTTTTTTATAATCAAATAACACTAAACTAATACTTATTAAACCTCAAATGCATCAAGAAACTAAAAGAAACTCAAACATGCAACGTTACTTATTATGGTCAAAATTATCCTAAGGTACCTCTAATGACATAATTTAAATCTAGCTAAGTTATCAACTAGAAAGCAATTTAAAAGGATAGATAATGATTAACTAACCTCAAGATCTAATACCAAACTGATGCGGAACCCCAAAGCTGTGCCTTCAAACCGTTTAACAAGATAAGATAAACAAATTTTAAGCTATGGTGATCATAGGTTGAATCCGTCCCAAAGCTAATTAATATAGTAAATAACCAAGATTATAAAGTCTATTGAAAATAGCAATGCCACAAGCAATATCACTTAATAAGTAACTAATTCCTAAAAGTAATAAAGAGATACAAATCTTCCTCACTTGGAGAAAATACTCAAAATTCATTTTTATTCATCAATGCCTTATAAAATATGCCCAAATGAGTATTTATAGCCCTAAGACTTTGAATTATTTACGGTAAAGAATAACTAAGTCTTATTCTAACCCAAATCCTAAAAAGATAGCTAAAATCTAATCTAATCCCTTAAAGATTGAGATTTACATTCAAGTAATCTAAATCCCTTGAAAATAGGGATATGACAATTAATAACCCAAATCATTGTCTTACAAGGAAAACTAATTAAAATATTTTAGAAACCTAATTAAAGGTGGCGAGTTGGGTTTCTTATCATTAGCTCATATGCCTAACGCTAATTAAAGTTGAGGATAATTAAAATAGGCAACTCACATACGTATTTAAGTCCAATTACAAGTTAAGCCCAAATCTCATAAGTAGGCACATATGTGGCATATGATATTGAGCACATGGTTGGCACATGATTGGAACATGACTCCTTGCACATGATTTACACATGACTTGTAATATTCAATTTTATGGATTTTTCCTTGTTTAGCCCTTAATCTTATGATTGCACCACTTAGCATGATTGGTGCATCATTTTCCTTACGTGAAGATTGACTTACATGTCCTTGATCTACATCACCTTTTTTGTTCTTTTATTTTTAATAAGCATTTATTTTGTGGTTGGTGTTGGTAGTGTCGCATTAGTGGAGGAGATTGGAGTAGGGGTGAGAGCTTCTAGTTATAGAGAGAGAACAAGTGATTTTGTTTGTTGTAAAAAAATGATGCAAAATTTCCACCAGTAGATGAAACACTAGTTGCATAGTATCAAAGGCGGTGTCAGATGCATGCCAATGGAGTCATGAGGAGCCATAACTCTAGAATGAGAATTAGAAGAGGTGGAAGATTGAGACTATGAAGAACCTCTCCCGTAATTGAACAGATGAAAAGAATGAATAAAATGAGAGAAAAGAGAGAGGCTAGGTTTCGGGAAAATATGCATATTAACAACATTAGCGACCATAAATGCAGTGGTCGCTCCAAATATTTTAGCTACTACAAAACTTATGGTTGTTGATCAGCAAAACTTAAACAACACTCACTTTAGCGACCACAAAATAAGGGTTGTTGTTTAACGACCCCAACTGTGGTCACAAAAATATAGAGACCACATATAGTGGTTGCTAATGTGACACTTCCACTTTAGCAACCACAAAAAACTTGTCACTAATCAATGACCATATATATGGACCCAAAATTGTTACTAAATCTCCCTCCATTTTTTTGCGTGCGATTTAGTGGCCATTTTTAATGGTTGCTAATGTGATGGTCGCAATTTCATCGCTAATGTAGAAGATAAAATTTTTGTCTTCAAGTAATTGTTATATGTGGTCATTAAATATAGTTGCTAAATCTCTATTTTTTTTTTTTAGTGATGCTGCTAATGAAAAGGGTGAAAAAAATGGTAAGATATTTAACAAAATGAAATAATTTGATTTTTTTTCTTGAAATTTTGCAAAAATAAAAAATAAAAAATTGTTCATGTATGATCCATTTCAGCTTGAATTAGAGAGGAAGAGGTTGCATGCCCGTGATGCTAGTAAGTAATTGTTACACATTCTTTGTTGTTGGGAAGGTATCTAGAGAAATAATTATTGTGAGTATGTTGTTTGCACACCTAACCTTAGCTTGACACTAACTGAGAAAATAAGTTTCGGGTCTTTTTTCTTAAATAAGTGGAAAAAATAAAAAATTACCCATATAAACCGAAATGAAATAAATTTGCCTATCTAATACATTTTTGCCAAGTGGAAGGGGTGGGTATTGTCCTACACATGATCGCCAGTTATACTAGCAATATGTGGGTAAGCATATGATCGCTAATATAACTAGCGATCATACACAAAAATAGGACACCTGGCATGGACTTGAAGGTGCATGTAATGGTCCAAATACCGGATTAGTTGTAAACTGTAGTTTTCGAAATTGATCTGCATATAGGGGGTTAAAAATACACCAGTAGGTGAAAAATATTTTAATTGATCATTGGAAAATATAAGTTATGACTAGTTCGAAAATAAAATTTGGAGTGAAAATGAAGTCAAATAAGCCATCAAAAGTCAAAACTAAGAAAAAATGTGACTCAGTTTAGTTAAATAGTTGATTGACCGTACTTTGATTGAGCTATAAAAAATAGCAAATAACATCCAAAAATTTATTTTAAGACATGGATAGACTTTAAATAATATTTAGAATTTTTTGACAGTGAAAAATAAATTTTACGGTAACACCAAAAATTGAATTATCAGTCCGGTTTGAGTGAGCTGGACAGAAAATAGACTCCGATTGAGTTATAAATTTGTGTGTAGACATAAAAATATTTTATGAATTATGGAATCAAATTTGGATGAAATTGAGCTTGAAAAGTGAGAAAATTAATTTATAGTGCATAATTGGGGCTGAATGGGTTGAACTTTGTTTGGCCCAAACCCACCCAACTTAGACTACTATAAATAGACCCAAATTATCAGAATTCTCTAGAGATAATTCTACTTCATCTCCTTCCTCTCCTCCCTTGCTTGGTTGAACCATCTTTTTCTCATTTCTTCTCCAATTTTCTTGCATTTTCTTCACTTTTTACACTAAAATTAACCACCCAAAAATAAATTCAGCATCTCTAGTACCTAGTAGAAGCTTTTAATCTTCATTTGGAAGGCTAAAGTGGAAAGAAATCAAATAAAAAAAAGCAGAATATAAATTTGAGGTAAGTGAAATTTATAGTTTTAAATTAGTTTAATGGTTCAAATGGGTAGTTTAAGGTATGTAGATGATAAATATGAAGTTTATTTGAGTTAAGAAAGCAAAATAATGGTGGATTAATGAAAGGTAAATTTCAGCCATGATAGGTTTAAGAGAAGGTGAAGGTGCTTCAAAGGAAAAGCCAAGGAAAATGAAGCTTAGGAAGGCCAAAACAATAAAATAAGGTTAGTGATTTCAAAATCTATTTATATTCATTAATTAAGCATGATTTAGGGTTATAAAATTTATAAATTTGGGTGTTTTGCATGTAAGTGCTAATTAATGCTTAAAACATGATTAAGGGATTTTGAAAAGTGAATTAAAATGGTTAATTTCAATTAAAAAAATTAATTAGTGGAAATTATAAATTATGACCTTATTATGTGAAAAGTGAATATTAAGGAATAAATACCTTTTATTGTAATAATATGATACATATGGAATAATGAATGTATAGATTAGTGAAATGAATAATTAGAAGGTGAAATAAAAATTTTAATGATGAAAATTAATTATAGGCCAAAATATGAAGGAAAAATTAATATTTTTCTTGCTAATTAAAAGAAAATTTAGTTATAAAATACAAAAAAAATATTATTTTAAGTGTGTAAAAATTTATTGAAAATTTTTAAATTATATATTGAATACTTTTCTAATTATTGATTATATTATGTATAAAATGAAAAATAATGAATAAAGTATGTTTAGTGAGTTTAATAATTTAATTGATTATTCATAATGAAATATTGAGATATTATAATGGAAAGTGTGAGAAATTATGATAGTAATATAATTGTGTTGATGAATAAAATATTGAGTAATAATGTAAAAAATATATATTGGAATTTATGAATTTAATGGAAATTGAATTAAATGAGTAAAATAATGTCATTATTTATTTTCTGATGGTTAAATTTATCCCAGAATATAATTGACTAGCTATAGGGACACTATTATCGCAGTGTAGGTAATGACAACTCGCTTATGTATGTCAATGATAATCTACTTCAGTGATATTGATATAGTGATTCAGTGTATAATGCAGTGCTCAAGTGGTCATTCAGGATTACTTTTCAGTGTAGTGAACTTTTGGGTCCACATCCTATGTATCTGCTCCAAAAATTTTCTATCGGATGGAAACTAAGAGCAAATGTGAATAAAAGTAGTAATAATGATAGAAGTGAAAAATAAATGTGAAAAATATGATAAAAATGAATAAAGTGAAAAATATGAGAAAAATAATAAAAATAAAAAATATGATAAAAATGACATAAGTGATAAATTTGATAAATTTGATAAAAACGATAAAGATAATAAAATGGTATAACAATAATAATGATAAAAGCAATAATTGTGATAAAAAAAATAGTAAAATTGAAAAATGAGAAATAAGTGGAAGAAAATGAAATAAAATGTTAAATTATATAGTTAAAAAGGTAAATAAATGAAAAATAAAATTTATTAGTGGCAAAAGTGTAAATAAATATAAAATAGTGGCATAATTGTAAATAAATAGCAATTTAAGAATTAAAGTAAAATTTGTAGCTAATTAAATGAAAGATTGAAACGAATGATTAATTAAAGAAGTAAAATGAAAAATGATTAAAAAAACTATAAGATAAAATGAGAAATATTGTTAATTGAATAAAGATAACAGTGAATTAAGAGAAGAATAACAAATATATATTAAATAGAAAATCTGAATAGTGTATTAAAAATGTTATTGCATGAAAATATAGGACAATGAAAATTTTTAAATTAGTAATCACCAGTAGACATATTAATGCTCAACACGTAGTTATTTGATTGCGTGCAGATAGTAGCTAAAAATGGGACATGAGCAAACGTATAAATTTTGAGAGATGACGAATTGAAGAATAAATAATAGTATGTTAGTACCAAAAATGACATGTATATATATATATATATATATATATATATATATATATATAGTTTTAGGATTAAAATTATGTATATGTTTTGATAAAAAAATATTTATAAATTATTATATGTGTGAAGAATTGAAGGTTGACTTATGGCTGAATGAAAATTATTTTGTATGATATATGTATTATTGTGCCCAAAAATGGGTTGTATATTATTTACATTGCAGGTGGAGTTACTAATTTATAGCCGCTATCCAACCAAAATTTTTAAAAAATAAGAATGATAAATTAAGTACTGATAATAGAATAATCATTAAAGTAAATTAAAATAAATTTTTTTTGACACACATCGGTTATAAGTGTATTAATGTAACATATATATATAATAAGTATTATAAAGGTGTCACAGTGCAGACAAAGGGGCATAGAGCTCACTAAAATCGCTGGTTTAACTAGCGATCATTCTCCTATCATGCAAACATTTCTATCTTTATTAAAAAAAATTAACATTTCTAATTAAAAAATAAAAAATTAATATTTTAAAGATCGCTAGTATGACTAGCGATATTGCCTAAGGTTGCACCCTTTGCTCTCTACCTACTCCCACTGCTCTCTGCAACACTTCCATGAAATATTTTCTACTTATGATCGCAAGTTATATTGATAGTCATATGCTAGACCATATATTACCTCTATGACTGGCGATCATGTGCAAGACGACATTCCACCATATCCACTTGGAAAAAAATGTATAGGTTGGAAATTTTGTTTTATTTCGGTTTATATAGGTAATTTTTATTTTTTCCACTTATTTAAGTAAAAATTCTCAGGTCTGTGCTAAGACAATCACAAGTTATATTGTTGATTGTTTTCAGCATTTCTTTCACTTTATTGCATTTTCCAAATTTGTTTCTTTGCCACTTGAGTAAGATCGATGGAGAGTTATGCAGTTTTAAATAGTTGTTGCACATTAATAGTCTGCTGGATGTCCTCATGGATGTTGCATGGAGAATAAATTTTCCACCTTGTTATCATAATTGTCATTAATGAATTCTTACTGAATTGCAGTTTAAACATATGTGGTTATGTATTATATGGAGTTTTTTTTCCTTAAATGTTAATTGTAGGTAACCGTTTCCAGAGTTGCAGAATGTGATGCAATGTATTCTTTCAACCTCGAAGCTAGAATGGTGTTTATGCCTTAAGTCAAGCTAGGGCGCTGTCGCTTGTATACAGACATGAACACATACATAAACACACACAAAAGGTCTAGTGATGTTGGTAGGAATAGGTTGGTACGGTTCTAAGACACCGAGATAAAGATTTCAGCTATTATATTTGAAATGGTATATTAGATTTTTTGTTGGATTTGTAACCCATACTACCTTGACTAGTTAGCCCATATTAGATTATTAGTTGGATTTCAGTTGCTATATTTGAAATAGTATATTAGATTGAAAATATTAAAAAAAATTAAAAATATAGTGACACAGTTAGCAATGCTAAACAATGTCTCTAAAATATTTAATTTAATTTGTAATTTAAAAAAATTAAAAATTGTCATTTAGCAGCAACATGTGTTGCCACTAATTTAGTGACGTTGTTTTCCTAATTAGTGGTGCCATCGTTGCATCATTACTTAGCGGCTTTTACTTTTTTTGGCATTGCTAAATTGGGTTAGTGACACTATTTTGTCGTTACTAGAGCTAAACTAGATTAGTGATGCCATTTTTATTTAGCAACCTTTTTTTGGCTTCGCTGAATCATTAAAATCTTGTAGTGAATATAGGTTGTGTATATTAAAAGTAAAATAAATACTAAAATTTTCAATTTATAGTAAAAAAGTATTAGAATTTAAATAGAAAATACCACTATATATTAGGGTTTTATTGTGATTACCTCTAAAAAAAATCCCTATAAAATTAGAAGGAAAATAAAGATCCAGAATATTAATATAATTAAAATAAATTTAGCTAGCAATTCGTGTTGTATCATGTATAAATATGTTGTGTCACTATATGTGTCATTTCATATATATATATATATATATATATATATATAATTTAAGTATCTAATTATCTATATAATTATTACTGATATAAATTATATTATTAATTTGCTAATCTTTATTCATATATATTAATATAATTAATTCTAATAGAATATATTATAAATTTATTCATATTTTAACTTATACATATATTTAAAAATATTAATATATAATTGAATACTTTAATTATTAGGTGTTTTATATATTTTTAAATTTGTCTAATTATGTTATAATAAATTAGGTATATTTATATCATGTCATGTCCAAAATTGTCAAGTTTATTAGTTAGGAAATTTTACATTTATACTTAATTATGAGAACTTATTATATATAATTTTTGTTTAATTTATAGTTTTTTAAATTATAAATAATATATATTATAAAAATAATTAATCACTTGCTGCGCATATGCACAATAAACTAGTATAAAATAAAATATTATAAGAATTGAATTTGGAGGAGCGTTAGCTACCTTGTCTAAAAAATATAAAAATTCATTTTGAATTTTCAAAAACCTTTACCAAATTTTCCCGTGTATAAATTTCCAAAATTTTTCATCAATTTTCCCCATTAACTAAAACTAATTTTCAATATATCTTCTCAACTCAGACTCCATTATTTCCAGTCTGAGTAATTTCGACCATTTGAACCAAGATGATGATGGTGATGATGATGATAATAATAATAATAGATAGATAGATAGATAGATAGATAGATAGATAGAAGGGGGTGAGCATAACCAAAAGAAGCCGCATACTAATACTTCAGTGCAATATGAGGTATAATTAATTTTGTTTTTGGTTCTTGTAACTATTATTTTAATAATTTATGAGCTCAAAATCCAAAATATTCACGATTAAGGCATGAAAAGGTTTAATTAAGAAAATTGAAGAATGTATCTCGAACGTTTGTGTCTGTGTAGTGTGTCTAAGGGAGAAAGCTTTGAGTGGAAAGCAAGCAAAACAAAAGGAGCAAAAACAAATACCAACACTTTGATTTTTCCCAATATCAAGGCAAGGCATATATGCGATTGTGCGGAAGCCCAAAAAGACAGGAGAAAAGATGATTGTGATTATATATAAAGACGGAGATCATCTTCCCTATAAAATAAAACTCACCCATTTCACCTTTTAATCCATTTCAGAATTTCTCCAGCTCACATTTCTAAGCAAAGTGTGACAGTGTAGCAAAGTGAAACTCTTAAAGAATCAATCTTTATTGCCCAACCTAACCACTTGTCCCTTTCAACTATTCCTTTGCTTTCTATATATATGTATTTGCTTCTTGTTAGTCTCATCTTGGGATCTTTTAGGTATCATATTTGGCTTTGGATTTTGTTTTCTTTCTTCCAAAACCATGATCATGGATAAAATTAGCAGACGTTCCAACAGATTTTTCCTTCTTCTTCAGCTTCTTCTTCTACTCTTTCTAATTACTATTGCTGCTTACTCAGGTAAATAAGTTTTTTTTTTCATTCCCATTCTATTACTAAATTACATATATTCAACTTCATTTCTATTTATTTCAATTGCTTTCTACTTCTTCAGTTAGCCATTCTATTACTCTTTTTCTTTTTTGCTGAATTTTTTGGAAGTAAATCATTCAGCTGAATTTTAAAGATAAAATTTTTTATTACCAAACCAATGATATTAAATTTTGGCATATTCTCTTATGAATTTCACATCTATCACTATATTATTCACGATATATAGTTTAAGTATAGCTATCTATAAATATAATATGGTCACACTATGCAACTGAAACTCCCCTTTAGCATTTTTGGCCACTGAATATTCATCGTTAGTATATTTATAAGAAGATACATAAAAAAATGTCATTGCACATATAGTCACATGATTTCCGTCAAATTATTAAACATGATAATTTCTCTTTGCAAGTAACTTTCTACACTCTTAATCCAGCACGTACTGTCTTATATATATATATATATAGTGTTTGATTTCTAATGATCACTTTTTCTCCAAATTTGAGATATATATGGAAAAAAAACTGAGTTATTTATAAATATAATCAATCATTTTTCTTGACCATTATTTATTAATTTTTGAGCAGAAGCTAGAATATCAGTACACTTTTTTAGAGGTGAAAAGCAAACAAGCAATCCAACACTTAAAGAAACTGAAAGTGACAAAGCACTTTGATTTAGCTTCATTACTTCTTCAGAAAGAAACAATGAATCTATCAAATACTGACCCTTATGTGAACTCACCATTTTCTTTGCCACCTTATGATTCCTTACCCCCAAATCCATTGCCCGAAAATGCCCCTCCATATTGCATTTATCCTCCAAATACCCCTCAATCTCCTTCCATAGTAATTCCAAATCCAACCGGATCAACCTTATCACCCCCACCTGCACCCTTCTCTTACTTACCACCGATTCTTCCAATTCCAGCCCGCCTCCAGCCCCAACTGGTACAGTACCCAGCCCACCTGAAATTAATCCGAGCCCAAATCCACCAGAAATATTTCCTGGCCCACCTAGTCCAACAATTTATATTCCAAACCCACCAGGCCCCATTTTGAGACCCCCGTATTATGAGCCTAGCCCACCGACTTTTGTTCCGTCTCCAACTGGATATGTTCCTACCCCTACTATTTTTCTTCCTCCTATAGTGTATCCGCCGCCGTCGGTACCACCACCTCCTAATACCAGCCCGCCCCAAGCCCTGTGGTGCGTAGCAAAGCCGTCAGTACCGGACCCAATTATTCTAGAAGCAATGAACTATGCTTGTGGATCAGGAGCTGATTGTGATTCAATTCAGCCCAATGGGTCATGCTTTGAGCCCAATACATTGTTTGCACATGCTTCCTATGCCTTTAATAATTACTGGCAGAGGACAAAGGTAGCTGGTGGTACTTGCTCCTTTGGAGGAACTGCCATGCTAGTTACTGTAGATCCAAGTAAGTTTTTCAAATTTTATTTGTTTATCATTATTTTTCAGCACATGACATGTAGTTCATATAAAATATATCATTTGCTAATTACTAAGTTAATATTTTTATTGGTATGTCATTTATTTTGTAACGGGTATTTTTTTGTATGTGTTACACAGGCTATGATGGTTGTCATTTTGTATACTTTTCTGATGGCAAGATTCTCTCACAAGACAATAGGAACTAGCAAAAGAAATGAATTATTTTTTCTCTTTAATTATAAATAATAAGAGAGATAAATTTAGCTTTAAGGTTCAAAATGCAAAATTTTGTAAATGAATATAAATAGATTTTGTTTGGTGGTCCGAGATGGATTAGAATTATAACACTTATTCGGCTAATCAGAATTAAATTCCAATTAAACAGGCGAATGCTAATAGTTAGCTGTTAAAGAAATATTGTACAAATATAAATTCTATTTTCTTTTCTTTATAAAACTTAAACTCAGTTCTCATTACTAAAATAAACCTTAATATATATAAAAAAACTGCATCACATGCATAAACTTGATCTTTAAAGATCTCTTTTTATATATGTATTTTGCCTCAATTTATCCACTATTTACAAAAAATACAATCTTTCAAGAAAAAGTACATATTTTTAAATAAAAACGCGTATACAAAATATTAACCTCAAAATCATGTCATGTATAAAAAGAACATGAAGACGACATGTAACATTTACACTCAATATGGATGCTTCTTCTCTACGAATCAACTTTTGCTATCTCCTTAGGCTTTAACCTGCGTGCAAGAAACCCAAACACTAGACTACTAAAAACTTAGTTGTACATATAGACATAAGAATTCATGCATGTACCCATACAAGTCATATTATGACATATTATGCATATTCATGTTATAAATAACTAATCTAATGCATGACAATGGAATCATCATATCTCATATCAACAATTATACATGGCAAGCATTCGTGTATAAAACTAGTTCACTGAAATCTTACATTTTTCCTTTAGTCCACATTGTTTTGCTCATGACTTATCATTTTCCAAATAATGTTTCCTTTTTTTTTTGTTTTTTTTAGTTCATTATCTTACCCAAAATTCTAAGCCGAACTATCTAGATGCTTATTATGGAACAGGTGTGCTCGAATATGAGCTTCAACTTCCTTGTCCATTAACTACAGGAGTGCTCCTCTGAGCTCATCAAGTCAAGAGCGTTCTCCAAGCTTCAAAAACCTCGATTGAGTAAAAATAGAATCAAGAGTGCTCTTAGAGCTTCAGTCATCTTATCCTTAAATCGTATGGAACCGATGACCAATGACACTCTAACCCGAGTTTCAGCTACCAAGTCTCATATAAAAAATATTCTACAGTACTGTAATCCCTTAATGACATGCTATCTACCCTAGGCTAAGTTCTAGATTAGATAAAAATGACATTTTTGTTTCTTATAACTTATTTGCATGTCATTTTATTTCAATGATCAACTTCATACTCACAAACACATAACACTGTCATATTACTTGTTGAATCTTGAGGGCTATTTTCATCATTTTGATAATTACAAATAATTAGGCAATAAAAAATTTAACAACATTTTGTGTCCTAAGTGTATTAGACAGGTTACACATTCCTAAGACCATAAAGCAAAATGATTAAAATTGTTTAAAATTCAAAAGAATAAAAATCAGTTAAGGTTCACACCCGTAAAACATTTATTTATGCTAGTGAACAAAGTCATGCTTGTGGTGAATAATTGCCATAACCATAGAAAAAACAAAATTCACGCCCTTGACTCATGGTAACGCCCATGAAAGAGTTAGCGCCAAAACTGTTCGTTCAAACGTTCATGACAGTGAAGTATTGGACCACCCGTGAAGCTTGACTAAATCATGCTAGTGAAAAAATGTGTCACGTGCGTGAAAGACTTCTCACATTTTTGGACAAAACCATTCATGGCCAACTTCACCCCTTCAATCATGGCTATGAAGAACAATTATGCCTATGAACATTAAGTTACACTTGTGAACCAGGAAAGAGAAAGTTGTATAATGAGAACAAAAAATTTATTGAACGGATATTTTTGCATTAAATGCATCCCAAATGACTATTTTAGTGAGGAGAAGTATAAATATAACATATTTATGACTTCCAAAGGTAAGAAAAACAAGTGAAAAATGTGCATTCAATTTTCTAATCTTGTATAGCCTTGTGCATTTAATTACTTTCACCATTATTATATTTTAAATTGTAAGAACCATAATTGCTCAAAATTGTTGACCTTTTTAGTTGGTGAGTGTTTTATTTTTATAATCAATTACTCAAAAGTGAGTTTGAGTGAGTTAAGTTGTGAGTGAAATATTTGTAAGGATTTTTGTATAAGCCATCAAAATACAAGGATTTGGTTATTGTGTTAGCGATTAAAACACAAGGATTTTTCTAGGTTAGGTGTTAGCCAAAAGAGAAACATCATAGTTGGGAGTGAGCTAGAAAAAACTCTATTTGTAACACTTTTGTGTATTAGTGAAATATCTAATTGAGATTGGAGAGAGAAGTAAGATTTGTTAATACCTGAACCTCTATAAATCTTGTGTGCCAAATTTCTCTTTCTCTCTCACAAATTATTCTTTAGTAAAATTGCGTCAAATAAAATTTTTAATTACCAACGAATTTAACTCCCCTTTCATGCTTATTATTTTGGAAAACATTACTTATTATGCATCATCCCACATACCATTTATCACTATATCATTCTCCACATGTAACTTAAAACAACTCATCACATCTCAATCAAAAATCATAAATTGTGTACGCAAAAATAACATGGTTCATGATCGTGAAGGACAATTCACTGTTACTCCCTTACCCATGAACCAAACTGTGATCGTCATGTGAAAGCTTCTGTCCCCAAACACACATCATTCACGGCCATGACTGCATATTCACGATATGAAAGCAAACATTCATGATTGTGAAAATTGAAGGTGAAAACTAGATATTAACATTCATGGCCATGACTGTATATTCACGATATGAAAGCAAACATTCATGACTATGAAAATTGAAGGTGAAAACTGGATATTAACATTCATGGCTACGACTATATGTTCAAGGGCGTGAACCTATACATTCACGACTTCCTTAGCCATGATATAAGACATGAAAGCTTTTGCTCATTTTGTGCATTTTTTGGGTTCACATTTCATGTAAGTTTTGTCATGGGGGTGAATTCTGGATTTTCTAGTACTAAAAACATAGCCACACATAAGGGTTTCTAAGATTGACCAATGTCAATCATTTCTATCAACGTTCAACCACATATCAAACTAACAACATGCCTTTAACATCAATTGGAATATTCATAATACATTTCATGCCAACATGTGTGACACCTGTATAACAATTATTCTATAAGTACATTATGTATTTATGCGAGTATAGCCGATGTGTGCTAATTTTTTTTCCTTTTATCTTAATTTAAGGACCATAATATTGTCAACACTTAATTAATCATTTTTATTATCCAAAAATTTCGGCAGCATAACGACTATAAACTATCTATCCTATCTACATAGCAAACAATCTACAGCTCATATTTGGGCACAACAGTACATATATAATGTCACATATTTTCCATTCAATCACAATTCAATATTCAATTCTTTTCACATAATAATTCACGAATATTTTTTATCATAATATATATACAACATTTTATTTCTACAATTCCATATCTAAACATATATATACACATGCTATTTTTGATACCAACATTGTATTATTTCTTATTCTTTTAGCTCCCAAAATTTGTATGTTTTCTCTATCTTTCCCACTATTATCTGCACGCGGTCATTTAACTACGTGCTGAGTATTAATATGCTCAGTGGTGATTACTAATCTAAAAATTTCCATTGACACATATTTTTTTCATGCATTTATACATGCAATAATATTTTTAATACATTATTCAAATTTTCTCTTTAATATATTTATTATTTTTTTATCAATATTTTATTTTTATTTATTTTTAATTCACTATTTAATATCTTAATTAATTTTAACAATTTTTTCAATTCAATTTTTTTTAGTTTACTCCTAAACTTTCAATTTCTTTCAATTTAGTTTATTTTCACTTTATTTCTTTAATTAACCATTCATTTCTTTTTTTTTTCATTTATTTAATTAGCTACAATTTTCACTTTAGTTCCTAAATTTTTATTTATTTACAATCATGCCATTAATTTACATTAATTTACACTTTTTCCACCAATATTTTTATTTTTCATTTATTTTCTTTTTAACTACATAATTTAACATTTTTTTCCACTTAAATTTTGTTTTTCAATTTTACTATTTTTGTCACATTTATCACATTTATCATTATTATTGTTATACTTTCTTTATCATCTTTATAACTTTTATTATAATTATTATATTTATCACTTATATCAACTTTCTCATATTTTTTTCGCATTTATTTTTTTCTTCACTTATTTTATTTTTTTATCAAAATTTTCACTTTATCTATTTTTATTATAATTTTCACTTTATTCATATCTACTACTTTTATTCATATTTGTCATTTTTATCATATTTTTTCACATTTATCATTTTTATCATATTTTTCCACTTTTATTCACTTTTGTCATTTTGATCTTTTATATATTTTTTTATCATTTAATTCACATTTGCTACTCTTATCATTTTATTCACATTTGTCACTTTTATCATATTTATCATAATTATCACTTATCTCGTTTTTCTCACATTTTTCACTTATTTTATTTTTGACATACTTTTCACTTGCATCTTTTCTTATTATATTTTCCACTTACATCATTTGTACTCTTTTTATTCATATTTTCCCTAGTTTCAATCCGATAGAAAATCTTCAGACCGGATACATGGAATGTGGACCCAAAAGTCCACTACACTAAAGAGTAATTCCAAAGGATCATCCGAGCACTGCACTGTACATTGATCACTGAATCACTATCACTAAAGTAGTCTACATAAGTGAGTCGTCATGACCTGTACTGCGGTAATAGTGTCTTTATGGCTAGCCAATTATATTCTGGACTAGATTTAACCATAAGAAAAATAACAAAGGGCATTATTTTTTTCCTTTAATTCAATTTTCGTTAATTTCATAAATTTCATTATTTTACATTATTAATCACTTAATATTTTATTCATTCATAACAATTTTATCACTATCATAATTTTTCACACTTTGCATTCTAATATATCAATAATTCATTATGAACATTCAATTAAGTCATTAAGCATCACTAAACACACTTTATTCATTATTTTTCATTTCATGTATAATATAATCAATAATTAGAAAATTATTCAATATATCATTTAAAAATTCTTAATAAATTTATACACACACAAAATCACATTTTCTTGCATTTCATAACTAAATTTTCATTTAATTAGCAAGAAAAATATTAATTTTTCCTTTTTCAAATTTCGAGCTATAATAAATTTTCATCATTAAAATTTATCTTTCATCCTCTAAATATTTCTTTCACTAATTTATACATTCCTTGTTCCAAATATATCATAATATTACAATAACATGTATTTATATCTTAATTTACATTCTTCACATAATAAGGTCATATTTTCCAATTTTCACTAATTAATTTTTTTTTATTGAAATTAACCATTCTAATTGATTTTTTTTATAATTCCTTAATCATGATTTAAGCATCAATTACAATTACATGCAAAATACACAAAATTCCTAATGTCCATTACCCTAATCCATGCTTAATCAATGAAAATAAGTAGATTTTAAAATCACTAACCTTATTTCTTTTCTTTAGCCTTCCTATGCTTCCTTCTCCTTACCTTTTTCCTTTGAAGTTCCTTCTCTTCCTTGATTTCCTACCATGGCCAAAAATTTCACTTCATTAATCCACCAATATTTTACTTCCTTAACTTAAATAAATTTCATATTTATCATCTACATACCTTACACTACCTATTTGAACCATGAAACTAATTTAAAACTACAAATTTCACTTTACCTCAATTTTGTATCCTAACTTTTCTCTTTTGATTTCCTTCCACTCTAGCCCTCCAAATAAAGATCAAAAGCTTCTACTAGCTACTAGATATGATGAATTTATATTAGGGTGGTTGATTTTGGTGTAAAAATTAGGAGAAAGGAGAGAAATTTGGTAGAGAAAATGGAGGAAACCCATTTGGCCAAGGGGGAAGCATGAGAGGAAGAAGAAGGTGCTGAATTCTCTAGAGAATTATGATATTTTGAGCTTATATAGGTGGCTGGAATGGGCTGGGCTTGGGCCAAGACAAGTGATCCAACCCCATTTAGGCCCATTTGGGAATTTAAAGCCCAATTAAGCACTATAAATTATTTCTCTCACTTTCCAAGCTCAAATTCTCCCAAATTTGATTCCATAATTCATAAAATATTTATATATGTCTACACAAAATTTTTTTAACTCAATCGGAGTCCATTTTCTGTCCAGCTCACTCAAATCGGACTGATAATTCATTTTTCGGTGTTACTGTAAAATTTCTTTTTCACTATCAAATAATTCTAAATATTATTTAGAGTCTATCCATGTCTTAAAATAAAATTTTATATGTCATTTGCTATTTTTCATAGGTTGATCAAAGTACGGTCAACCCATTATTTAATTAAACCGGGTCTCATTTTTTCTTAATTTTGACTTTTGAGGACTTATTTGACCTTATTTTCTGATGCGGAACCCCAAAGACCGTGCCTTGAAACCCCTCAACAAGACAAGGTAAACAAATCTTAAGCTATGGTGATCATAGATTGAATCTGATCCAAAGCTAACCAATGTAGCAAAGAACCAAGATTATAAGATTTAATAAGAATAGCCACGCCACAAGCAATATCACTTGATAAGTAACTAATTCCTAAAGGTAACAAAGAGATGCAAATCTGCCTCACTTTAAAGAAAAACACTCAAATTCGTTTTTATTCATTGATTCATTGATTGATGTCTTGTAAAAGAAGCCTAGATGAGTATTTATAGCCCTAAGTCTTTGAATCCTTTATGGTAAAGGATAACTAAATCCTATTCTAACTCAACTCCTAAATGTACAGCCATATTCTAACTCAAATTCTAAAAAGTGGAGTCCTACTTGGATTAGGACACTAATTAAATCCTTCCAAAATAAGACAAGTGGTGGGTTGGGCTTTATTTCTTTGGCCCACATGTCTATCACTAATTAAAGTCTAAGGTAATTTAAATTAGGCAGCCCACATACATAATTAAGCCCAATTACAAGTTAAGCCCCAAATCACATAAGTAGGCACATGGTTAGCACATGACTTGAGCACATGGTTGGCACATGATGTCTTCCACATGGATGGCACATGTCTTGCACATGTTTGGCATAGGACTCCTAGCACATGATTTGCACATGACTTGCACATGACTTGTAATCTTCAAGGTTTATGGACTTTGCCTTGCTTAGCCCATTTGAATTTAATCTTCATGAAAGGCTCCTTTTTATCTTCACCTTAGGCTTGCCTTTATGTATTATTGGCCCATAAGCTTGATTGTGAATTTTAGGCCCAATATAGCAACGAATGCTCCAATGCTGCCTTCTATGACTTGGAACACGCCCCACATTGAATTGGATCATATGAAAAGACTTTTGAACTCCTTTAAGGCTCATTTCAATGATATAATATTGCTCCACTCCATTGAAAAAGATTGTCGTTCATATCCTTCAATTATGGTTCCCGTGCATACATCATTCCCCCTTTCCTCAAGAAGATTCGCCCTCGAATCTTTGCCTACATCAAAAGAAAAATGCACAACATGAAGCAAAGGATAATTAAAATTGTTAGTAAAAAATTTACTTTTCATCTCTTTCTCCTTTTCACACACATTCACTATTTTCTCTCTTTGCTCATTACTACTACTACTTTTATCCCTCAAAACCTCATATCTCTCAGTTCTCTCTTTAGCTTCTCCATAAACAGCCCTTTCCTTCATCTCAATTTCATTCACCGTTACTCCCTCAAGCTCATCCAAGTCATGTTCATTACTTACCTCCATGGATTCACTATCATTAGTCATAAATTCATCTTGAATGATGTTTTCACTCTCAATTGCAATACTCTCAATAACACTAACACCATTAACTTCTTCTAGTGAAATAGAATCAATACTCTCACCTACAATTTCAACTTCACTAGTATGAGCATCATTAATATCCTCATGAATTTTATTATTACCATCATCCACCATTTTAAAATTAGGAACAAAATCAAATTCATAATGAAAATTTGATGTTTGAATTTCACACCTTCTTGGACAAGAATTCTTCATTTCATTATATTTCTCTTCATGCCCCCACCTATCGATCCTAGCATGCATCTTGTCCATTTTTTTTTGAAAGGCACTCATCCAAGAAGCTTTGTCTTTCTTTCTTTCTCTTCTTTGTCTATCATTATCATAATATTCAAAATACTCTTTTTCTTCATAAGATTGAAACCTCATAATGCTTTGAGGTCGAGACCCCTCTCTTGATCTTATTGTGTCAAAGATACTTTGCTGTTTCAAATCTTCAATTTGCTGATTTTTCCTCTCCATCTTGTCTATAATTTTTCCAATCTTTACCTCCAATATTTGAATGTGAGATTGAACAACATCCGTTGGCACATAATCACCATGTTCCACATGTCCACTACTGCTCCTCATACTTCCCTTAGACATGGTTAGTAATTTAAGAAAGTAATAATGAAGTAAAAGGACCTCACAATCACTCCCTCACGTGTTTCTCTCAAAACAGACTATATACAACTCGTGTTTCACACAAATAATGGCTTTTACCCTCTTTTAAGCTCACCACTCTTGCCTTTTACCACTCAAATTTTGAATCTCAAAATTACAAGTAAGAACCAGAAACAAAATCAAACAATATGCAAGTGATCTATGCTAAGAATTAACAATGAATCCTAACAAGAATGAATGGAACAAAGTCTAGAAGCAAACTGATGTGAAAGAAATTAATTATATCTAAAGCTATACACGAATGCAAATAGGTGTACGCTACTGATTTTTGTTCAAATTAAATCTAAGAATGCAAATTAGACTTAACTAATGTAATTAGATGCAAAAAGGACAGAATTAAAAGAATGAAAACTTAAGAGCACAAAAAATTAGACAGTATGGAATAAAAATCAGAACCGGTTTCCTCCTAGTGAGTAGCCAATTTAACCCTTATTCAACCTTAATTTATCACCAATCAGTAAGAACTCAAGGTATATTTAATAGATAAGTTCAATTTCTCAAGATCAAATCAATGCTCAACATGATCACTAAGGTACCTGAATTCAAAAGTTGTACTTTTCAACCTCAAAACCAATTATTTAAGTTGGATTGCAGTAGTTTATGATGATACCAAATAATTCCAGCAATCAATAATCACAAGATTTCAACTTGAAGCTCAAAATAGCACACTTTTCACAATTTTGGTGCTAAATTCGAAATTCTGATTTTTTTTCTTTTTCCTTTTTTTTTTGTTTTTTTATAGAAAATAACATTGAACTAATGCTTAATAAACCTCAAACATATCATGAATTGAAAAGAAATCCAAACATGTAATTTTACTTTTTATGGCAGAAAATTTTCCTAAGGTACCTCTAATGGCAGAATTTAAATCTAGCTAAGTTAACAACTAGAAAGCAATTTTAAAGGATAGATAATGATTACCTAACCAAAAGCTCTGATACCAAACTGATGCGAAACCCCAAAGACCGTGCCTTGAAACCCCTCAACAAGACAAGGTAAACAAATCTTAAGCTATGGTGATCATAGATTGAATCTGACCCAAAGCTAACCAATGTAGCAAAGAACCAAGATTATAAGATTTAATAAGAATAGCCACGCCACAAGCAATATCACTTGATAAGTAACTAATTCCTAAAGGTAACAAAGAGATGCAAATCTGCCTCACTTTAAAGAAAAACACTCAAATTCGTTTTTATTCATTGATTCATTGATTGATGTCTTGTAAAAGAAGCCTAGATGAGTATTTATAGCCCTAAGTCTTTGAATCCTTTATGGTAAAGGATAACTAAATCCTATTCTAACTCAACTCCTAAATGTACAGCCATATTCTAACTCAAATTCTAAAAAGTAGAGTTCTACTTGGATTAGGACACTAATTAAATCCTTCCAAAATAAGACAAGTGGTGGGTTGGGCTTTATTTCTTTGGCCCACATGTCTATCACTAATTAAAGTCTAAGGTAATTTAAATTAGGCAGCCCACATACATAATTAAGCCCAATTACAAGTTAAGCCCCAAATCACATAAGTAGGCACATGGTTAGCACATGACTTGAGCACATGGTTGGCACATGATGTCTTCCACATGGATGGCACATGTCTTGCACATGTTTGGCATAGGACTCCTAGCACATGATTTGCACATGACTTGCACATGACTTGTAATCTTCAAGGTTTATGGACTTTGCCTTGCTTAGCCCATTTGAATTTAATCTTCATGAAAGGCTCCTTTTTATCTTCACCTTAGGCTTGCCTTTATGTATTATTGGCCCATAAGCTTGATTGTGAATTTTAGGCCCAATATAGCAACGAATGCTCCAATGCTGCCTTCTATGACTTGGAACACGCCCCACATTGAATTGGATCATATGAAAAGACTTTTGAACTCCTTTAAGGCTCATTTCAATGATATAATATTGCTCCACTCCATTGAAAAAAGATTGTCGTTCATATCCTTCAATTATGGTTCCCGTGCATACATCATTTTCACTCCAAATTTTTTCCTTGGACTAGTCATAACATATATTTTTCCGATAATCAAATAAAATATTTTTCATCCACAAGTGTATTTTTAATCATCGGGTATACTGATCAATCTCAAAAACTACAGTTTACGACTAACCTAATATTTGGACCATTACAACATGTCTCTTGAATATCATAATCTCCATAACTCATTTATATGGCATTTCTAACAAATATATCACATAATTGTCATGCTTATACATAAGAAGCTCATTTGCATCATGTAACACATTTTATATCAACATGCAAGGTACGAGAATTAATATGCATATATATACTAACATTTGAAAATGGAGTCTAAATCCTGCAAGCTCTTCAAACTTGTCTAGCCCTTGGTTGATCCTCCCCTCTGACTCTAGCTCCTATCAACAAGAAAAAATGTCTCTCTTAGATCCTTCACTTGTTATTGATCTAGTCTATGTGGATGAGGGTATCCTTATATCATGACAGAAGCTCCAAAGTTATCTCGTTCTTCTTTTACTTTATCTCTCAATCATTTTACTTCTAAAAACCTTAATCATGTATGAGCTCTCTTTTCTTCCTAAAGATCAAAGGATTCATGAAACAAATATTCCTTTCATTAATCCTTATCATACCTTCCAAAAACATAAATCCTCTTTCACTTCCTCAATCAAAACTTTGATTAGACAAAAGCCTCATTCAGTAAAAGAATATGTGCAATCTTCTTCTTTTGATTAGTGTCCTATTCAAGGCACTCATGAAGACCA
Source organism: Triadica sebifera (assembly GCA_023653625.1). Lineage (NCBI taxonomy): Eukaryota > Viridiplantae > Streptophyta > Magnoliopsida > Malpighiales > Euphorbiaceae > Triadica > Triadica sebifera. The sequence continues at coordinate 9,214,797 of CM042903.1, read as the reverse complement.
ATTTACAGCTCTTGAGGTTCCTTCTGAGTTTCCTTCTCAATGCCTTAATAATGGATATTCCTATATTCACTTCAGGGCTATCAAACTTGCTTTGACTTATCATGGCAGAAAGGGTTTGCTAGTAATAGCTCGGATTGCTTTTCTAGATACCAAATTTCTAGATTAGTAATATGCTGTAATTGGTACTATCTAGACTTCTTTGAATGTAGGAACTGTCCTTTGTATGTTTTATCCAAACTTCAATATGCAGCTTCAAGATATTCACACCTTCACAACTCTGAAGGTCTAGGTTCAGATCACTAGAGTTAAAAATGTGGTTACTATTGACATAGTCACTCTTCACTACCAGATGATCTACTGAATATAGAATCATGCTATGGATCTTTGTATTCCAGCTGCTTCAGATGCTTTGAGTATCACTGTGGACTCAACTCATGTTCTTAGTGTTGTACAGATTCCTAAATAGTTAATAAAGGAAGATCTACTTTAAGCTCCTCCATCAGAAAAATCAACCAGTAAGTTCCACCAAACCACTCTTTATCAAACAAAAGGATGGTAGAGTAGAAACCCAATTTTTCCTTCTTGATGATGAAGGAATTGTATCCAGTATGCCAGTAAAGTTTTCCACTCAGTTTATGATGTAGCCTATCTCTTCTTCTCAATATGAAGACATTCAAATTCTTGCTTTTTCCAGTTCAGCCAAGTCTATCTATCAATCACACAATAGACATCGTAGTTATTTTGATATATGTGGCTATTATGATTGTTATGCTAATAGAATTGCTGATGATTTGAATGATGATGATGAATACTGGAAAAGAAAAGACAAAAATTCTAAAAGAAAGGCTAAATGTTCTGAGAAACAATTCTTTCATTGATATGATGATGTGTGACTCTTCTGTTGGTTTTTTAGGCCAACCCTTGGGAAAATATGATTATGTGGTTTTCTATTATGCTCCTCCTCATTTTACAGATCCTTTTCGCTCCACACCTCTCTCATGGGATGATTTTCCTCCTTCCAAACATCTAGTACAACCTACACCTCCTGACCAGCCAAAACCTTTACCTTTACCCTACTACAAACAAGTTTCAAAACCCAAACAAACTTGGATTCTTAAACCTAAACCTATACCTATGATAGTCATGTATCAACCAGCTTCTTCTCCCCCTTCTTCATATGAAACAGATTTTCCACCTCTCCATGAATACATAGATCCTACCACTCAACTTCAAACCTCTCCATATGTTAGACCTTCAATAATTATGCCTGAGGGAATTACAAAACCTATTTCTGTAGCAGAATTAGTTTTAAATTAGCAAACACACATTGCATAGACACATAATAAAGGTACTGTAGAGAATTGAAACCAAAGTTAATTATGTTTCCAACAAAGTTTCATTACTGGATAAATGCCAAACTACACAGTGTGAAGCATAAATTATTGGTCCACTTTGAAGCTCAACACATAGCTTTGAAGAATCAATTGATGAATATGATACACACTGGATCATATGATTCGACTTTCAATTCTAAAGTTGTCTGATTTCAAAAGCTGCATAAAGAAATTGCATCGTTAAAACAAGATCTTAAACATGATTTTTTTGAGATCTTCCCCAGCTTCTTCTAATCCTTTGAGAATGTTTCTCCTCTTGTCTTTGCCTATATCTCATCAACCTCTTTACACATCTCCTCCTATTCATCAACTTTCTTTGGCAAAGCTTGAACGTTTTGGTCTTGCTTTCGAACTTTTCCATAAACAATTTATAGAGCAAATACATTCAGGATCTCTTCCTACTATTTCCCATAAACCAAAAATAGACCAACCACTCTCCTCTACTCTTATAGAGCCTCCTATATCTCACTCAATCTCTTTTGACACATCCTCGACTTCGACTCCTCAAACAACACCTGTTCAGCCAGCCCAGCCCCTTAAAATCAGAAGCAAAAAGAAATTACCCATTCACATATTGTTCAACCCTTTCCAAATCCTATCACAGCCTTTTTGGAAAAACAAGCTCTTGAAAGCATCCCTCTTGTTGAAAGTCAAATTTCACAAACACTTGATGTTGTCAGTTCTCCTAGTAATTCATATTCAGAGTTTTCTGATAATGAACTTGATCCAAAGTATTTTCCTCCTACTCAGTTCATGGACGATCATGCTATTTCTCAATAAAGCGGGACCACTTAGCAACATTATGCCTGTCAGATTGAAGAACCACCATATGAGATAGATACAAATGTTCCAGGATCCACAACTCAAGTTCCTCCACCTCTCAATGGACCTTGGTTCACTTTTGATGATATTCCACCTCATAAATGGAGATATCATATACAAGAATTATATGCTTGGATAGAAGTTCAGCAACGACGTCCTAATGCTAGATTCTCAAATATTATTCTGGAATTCACTTTCAGATTCACATAAACTTTAAGAGACTGGTTTGTTCACTTACCTGAAGCAGCAATGTTAAGGTTTTACCACTCTCAGATATTAGCTAAAATTCTTACTGTATTGCATTAAGAATTTGTTGGAACCACTGCAGAATATGATGATATGCATAAGGATGAATACTTTAAAATGAAATGTTACTCTTTTCTTAGAAAAGATCTTGATCGTCATTATCAACGAATGACAAAAAGATTTTATCTTCTTGGTGGTGCAACAGATGCTAATTTGAAACAAGCATTTTTGGTTTCCTTTCTAGAAAGTGTTGCAAATCATATCCAGTTCCAACTAAGAGAAAAGAACAATGATTGAAATTCTCTCAGTCTTGGAGAAATTTATTAGTGCATCCTTCTTTTTATTGATAAGATCTGTGCTCAACATAAAATAAACCAACCAAACCCAAACTTAGGTTCAAAGACACAACTCTTTTACTTACCTTTGGTTTAAGCTTAAAAACCAAACTTTAGATCTATGGAAACTTGGTGAGAAGAGGGAAAAGAAAAAGAAGATAAAGATGAGGATGATATATCTAGTGTGAGATATTTTAGGGTCAAGCTAGTGCAAGGCATGGAGGAAAGAGAAAAATGTAGCTCTACTCACCAACTCTGTTGACCATCATTCATAGGCGTGAACATTCTCCTGCCACAGCCGTGATAGACATTTCAAGGGAAAAACCTAACACACGATATTCACGGGAGCGAGCAACCTTTAAAACCATGTTATTTTGAAATAAAACACTTATACGAGCGTGAATATTCATTCACAAGCGTTAAAGTACCCCTTGTAACTGTTTATATCCTTTTAACTACCCACACTCACTCACAACAATCCACCTAACATATCAACCCTAAAAACCAAGAGTTACAAGTTTTGATTTTTTCAATTTTAATTTCGTCTTAAGTTGTCCTTGGACTGCTTCCTTTTGTACATTAGGTCCATAATTCCGTGTCTCTTTTTATAATAAACAAAGAATTGTATAAGTGGTAATATTGTAAAAACTGGTCCAGTCCCGCTAGTTCAACTTGGAATCAGACCCTAGGCTAGGAGGTTTTGAACATTAAATCCGAGTGTGTTGTAGACTGGCCATAGAACTAGTGATCCGGCTGGTTGAACTGTGAACTGACCAATCTGACTGGATTGAAATGTTTGACCGGTTGGAAAAGACCTTACCAGTCTGACTGGATTGAAATGTTTGACCGGTTGGAAAAGGCCTTTTTTTTATACGAATATGTAATGCTGAGATTCGAACTCAGCACCTAAAGTTTGTTTCCCACGTTTTGCCACTGAACTATGTGGTTGACTTAGCTTTTATGTTACAAATTTTGATATATATTGATTCATAATTACTATAATTTAAATTTCATCTTTTACTTTTTTATTATTAATATCATTATTAAAAACACTTTCATATAAATTATTTTGATTTCTATAAATATTAAATTACATATATATATATATATATATATATTAATCTTAATTATCCATAAAATAATTTATATTATCAAGAGACATGTATAATTGATAAAGTTGAATATAATTATTTACATTTTTATTGCTAATATATATTATCAAAATTTTCATATGAATTAGTTTCAAAATTATTTTGATTAACATAGATTAGATTTCTATCAAAAAATATATGTATTATTTATTTAAATAATAAATAAAACATACATATTATTATATTTGAGAATACATTGGAACATTATTATATATAAATATGAATTATTAATATTAATATTCTGAACATATTATTGTATAACTAACTTATTTAATATAAGTATTTTTCATACTTTATTAAGTATGAACAAGTTAAAAATTATATTTTAGAAAATTTCATATAGACCGATTCAACTTTTATTGAACTTTAAATGCTTGAGTCGCTGCATTTCTTAGTTCATTGATCGGGCCAAATTTAATAGCCTTGATAAGCGGTATTCATCCCAAATGAGATATCAATTGCGTTTAGCTATCTTTTATAAAAAAATAAAAAACAAAAAACAAAAGAGCAATATTAAATTAACAGCAAATTCAATAGTTAAGACTTGGATTAACAATTCTTAACTTTTTTAGTTAACGAACTTCAATTCGATTTTCTGTTTAAAAAATCAACGATTATTAGTTTATTGATATATATATATATATATATATATATATATATATAAAATTATTATGCATCTACATTGCATCGTGATTAATTATTTTTTTAAAACATATTTTATATAATTTCAAAAATTAAAATTTGACAAATGATGGAATTAACTAATTTTTTATTAATCTTTTAATTTGATTAGTTTTTGTACAATGAAATCAAAATTTCTAAATATCCATCTTTATCTTGACTTATTTTAAATTAAACACACTTTATTCTCGCTTAATTTTCTTCTTTAATTTCTTTTCAATTAAATATTTTTTTAAAATTTTATCTTCTAATTTCGTTCCAATAGAATATATTTTTTTTATTTTTCAATTTTCTTATCTATTTTATTTTATAATTAAATTCATTTATTTATTTATTTATATTTTTTTCTATTGAAACTATAACACCCCTTATATAGCTAGAATATATACAACTATACTTAGAGTATTACTTATGATCATAATGAAAATTTTTAAAACCTTAAATACGTGAATTAAAATAAATCAGAACTCATTTATTGCCATGGGAAGTGTTTGTGTAAAAGTTTAACGTACATATGATTTTATTTGAAAATCCGACAATGTTTTTTCCACATTCCTTTATTGTATGTGCCAAAAGGGCTAAAAATCATATATCCACCGATAAAACATTTTTATGGACATTCACACTACTCTTCTTTTGTGTCAAATTGTCATATCCACTAATTTAGACCATAGTCATGCAAGTTGTTAAATCGACTTGACAATTCGACTGATGTTTAAATTTGAATTTTGACTGAAAATAATTAAAATAATAGCAAATAATTATAAGAAATATATAATAAAGTGTTTAAAGTAATTAAAGATATTATTTTATGGAGGACCTAAATGCAAATTTTAAAAAATTTAGGGGTCAAGTTGTAATTTACCAAAAATTGGAGGATTAATTGGATAACTATCAATTAAATACATGAATTGAGACATTATATATATGTGGTGGTTGACTTAACCAAGTGGCATGCATTAAGTGATCAATTAATGAAAACATCTAGATTATGGCTTAGGTGTTCCCATTATTAATTAAGTTTATCTTTTGTCATTAATCATTTTTTTCATCCTTATCTCTTTCATCTAGAATTTTCCAAGTTCTCAAACCAACTCACATTCTTCCCCTCCCAAATCCTCAATAGCTAAAACTTGAGTCTAAGAAGAGAAAGTGAGAAAGAGAGAGAGAGAAAGACATGGAAGAGTAGATTTCATGCATAGTTGATCAAAAGGAAGCTAGAGAAAGTAAAAAGAAAGAAAAAAATAAACTAGGAAATAAAAGAAAAAGGAAACCTTAAGGTTTGGCTATGGAAGCAAGGAAGTGAAGGTAAGGTGATTTTTCTTCTCTTCCATGTTCTCTTTAAAGCAAGATAGAGATTAGAGCATGGTTTAGAGAGAGAGAGAGAGGTTAGGGCTTTGGAGTTTTATGATCTCTTTTATGTATTTTAGGAACTCAAATTGACAAGGATTTAGCCCAAAGGAGCAAAGGAAAAGAGAAAGAAAAGTAAAATAAGAGGTTTGTGCATAACGTAAGGCAATAGCCTAAGTCTTATTTTTTTAAGTTGCATGATTTGAAAATTTGGCATGTTAATAATTCCGAATTAATAGTATTTTGTGATAAAAATCTTGGAAATGTATGTTTGCTAGACTTAGGATTAATTTTGATAAAAAAAATTGAAGATGGTAAATATGTGTGTTCTTTGCTGGAATTGATAAGCAGTGAGTACATAAACTGTTATAATTTAAGTTATTGAATTCGGATTTGTTTATTCTTTGTTGGGTTTGAAAGCTAAGACATAGGGATTGAATGTTTATTCAGACCATAAAATCTAGATATGTCTATATTTGTTTAGAAAATTACATAAAGTTCAGACCTAGAATATGTCAAGGAAATTCTAGGCTTAGTGACCAGTTAGTGTTAATTTGACCATATCTTTTGACACATAACTCCAAATTAAGTGATTCAAGTTGCATATTAAAGATAAAATTGAGAAATTAAATTTTTAAGGTGACCCTATAATTTAATTCGAATTTTAACAGGTCCAAAATTAAGCACGGAATTTGCCAATGACAGGGCAACAAATGAGTTGAGGAATGTAATGAGTAAAATAATGTGAACCTTGTTATATTATATAAATTATATTTTTATTGAGTAATTGTGTGATTAATTGAACCTTTACATGCATGAAAAGTGTGAATTTAATAACTATGAATTTTAATGACATTAACTAAGACCTAGAACACCTAACTTGAAACTAGGCTTAGGATAGTTTGACATGCCAAACAGAGGGGAGTATGATGAAAACCATTAATGGTATGATCATTCAAGCCGATAATGACACAATTATTTAAGCCAGTAATGACATTATTATTGAAGCTGATAATGTTACTATTATTGAAGCTGGTAATGACACTATTATTGAAATCGGTAATGACACTTGTATGCACACATCATATTGCTCGGGTGACACTCCTAAGTGCCTGGATGGAAACTCTGTTATCCTAGTCAGGGGTTCATAGGTGTTGTGGGCTATAAAAAAGGATTGAAAATAATAAAAAAAGGAACCATGAATTGTGATATGGATCATAATGATGATTTGATAAAGTAAAACAAATATGAGATATAATAATATAATTTGATGTTTATTCATGCTAAAATATTATGAGATGTATATTTGCATGAAAATATGATTGGGCATAAATTGATATATGATAATGCATGTTGTATGAAATAGTTTATTGCCTTATTTATATGCACCATTAAGCTTAGAGCTTAGAGTGAGAGTTTTTTTTCGTACAAATTTAGTGAAAAATAAATAGAAAATAATAGATAAAGCCAACGGTGCCCTGATCTAGTAAAGCAGTCTGTTTCACACACCGTGGGTCACACAATTTTTGTATATTATCATTTGAATTTTATTTTATAGTATTTGTAAAATAAGTGCATGTTTTGTAAATAATACTTTATTATATAAAATTTCGCCCAGACAATCAACCAAGAAGGGGTTGAATTGGTTTGTAAATAAAATTTTCTTAACCTTAGGGTGCAAAATAAAATAAATAAAGTAGGGAAGGAGAGAATTCACACACAAGATTTATAGAGGTTCGGGTATTAATAAACCATACTCCTCTACCCAATCTCAATTGGGTGTTTCACTAACACTCTAAGTGTTATAATGGAGTTTTACAAGCTCACTCCCAACTATGGTGTTTCTCTTAATTGGCTAACACCTAACCTAGAAATTCCCTTGTGTTTTTCAATGGCTCACACAAAAATCAATTCCTTATGTTTTATGGCTCACACAATAAACCCTTACAAGTGTTTCAATCTTAACCCAATATACCCAAGCTAACTTGAGTAATTGATTACAATGAAAACACTCACTAACCTAAAATGCTCAGAAATTATGAGCAATTAGGTTTAAATAAAGAATAGAAGTTTGTTTAGAGAAATTACTAATGCATAAGGCTACAACAAGATTAATTGATAGAAATTAATTGTTTTTCTTGTTCTTTTATTTTAGGATTCATAAATGACTTCCATTTATACTTACTCTATGAATTATAACCATTTGGGTGCATTTAATGCGAAAATAGCCATTGAACCAACTCTTAACTTCTCACATGACATGTTTCTCTATCCTTATTCACAGGTGTGAATATATGTGTCACGGTTGTGAATATTCTTCCAAGCCGTGGTCCAAGTAGTGACTCTGGCCGTGAAGCTCTTTAGAATAACTTGAATTGTTTGATCACAGGCGTGACTTTATACGTTCACAGGTATGAATATTCTTCTAAGCTGTGGTCCAAGCGGTGACTCTAGCCGTGAAGCTCTCTAGAAGAATTGACATGTTTTGTAACAGGCGTGAATACTGTTTCATGGGCATAACTAAATGATCATTCACAGTTCGTATGATCCTTCATGACTGTGAACTTTGAATGGTGAAAAGTTGACACTCAGCTATATTCACAGGTGTGACATATTTAGTCAAGGATGTGACTTTGCTAAATCTTTTAATCTTCATAAGTTCTCTTTCAATCTTGCTTCAAGTTCTAATCAAGATATTATCATGTTTAACACATTTAGAACAAAAACATTGTTAAATTTCCATATTGTTATTTTATTTGTTAACACCAAAATGACATAAATACTCCTTAAGGTTCAACAATCTCCTCCTTTTTGATGGTGACAAATAATCTAGTAATATGTGCTTTTGAGAAGTCTCCCCCTGAAAAGGTGCTTAAGATAAAATAATAAATTGTAAGAATTGAAGGATATATAGCAAAGGTATTTGGAAACTCATAAGGTATATGCAAGGTATATCTTAAGTATATCTCAAATTTTAACATATATAACAAATGTATTCAAAGTATGTGTGAGATATATGTTAAGTATATCTTATGCATCAAAGATGAGTTCATAATGAGTTCAAGTTTGCAAAGTATATGTGGAATATATGTGAGGTATATCTTATGTACATTATCAATTAAGGAAAAGTTTTACATATTCCACACATTGCATATATTATATATTGCTAGGTTCTCCCCCTTTTGTCATCAACAAAACAAACCATAAAATTGAATTGATAATAAGATAATTGTATTAAAAGAAGGAGAAGGATTACAAAGTTTCAAAAATATAAAATAAAGTCCTATAACATTAAATAAATCTATTACATGAAAACTAGGACTCTAGCTAGGCTTCAAGCCTGATACACCATCCCTAAGGCATGCTACCTCTGCCTCGAGGCTATCCATACGAGACTCCATAAAGTCTTTGAAGTTTTCCAACCTCTCATCGATGGAAGCTTGCATCATGTCAAGGCGAAGTGTTATAAGATCAGCAACCTGCTGCGCTAAGCTGGATGTGGTAGAAGTCGATGACTGACCAACATCTTCCGGTAGTGTTGGTGTCGATGTTTCATCACTGGCTCTCTTTCGTTGCTGGACAGACTGGAGACCAGCTTTGAAGGTGTTAGAATTATGATATTCGTAGTCTATTTCACCAATTGGAGTGGTGAAACGGTAGTAGACATTATCTTCATGAATAATGCGGACAACTGTTCCCATCTTGATAAATGACTCGACATCGAGTCGATCTCGTGGATGAGCTGGAATAAGAGTGTAAATGTAATCATCAAGATTCAGATACCTTAGCTCAATGGCAAGGTTAGTCACATACCTACCAATCAAGATGTGCCATTTCCAATAAGAAGAACTCTGACTTTCTTATTGTCCCGTTACTATCTCCTCTAGCAAAAATACTGTAGGTTAGAAACCTATGTAGATACTTATGCACAGGGGATCGTAGGTGTGTACTTTTAGTCTTTTTGACATCCCAACTACACTCAGCACCGAAATGTGTCCAAGTTGGAGGAGCATAAAATTCTACTTCACCCTCATTGAGAATGCCATCAGAGAGAAGCTTGAAAATAGTGCTAAGCTCCACTGCTGTGAGAGTGTTCAAATGCTTACAAAGCTGGAATTTTACTGTGCCAGTGGGAGAGACTTGCAATGTGCTAAGGAACTCGAGAGTTGGTTCCCTTAGAGTTGCCCAATGAATATCTACGAATTCTTTGAGATGACAAGCTTGCAACTGTTCAATCATGCTTGTCTCAAGACTAAGAGTCTTGACAAAAATGAGAGTAGGGGTCTCTTCTTGAGGAAGACATATCGTGGATGGCTATTTTCCAGAATGATGTTGAGAAGATAATTCGTGTAGTGTCAGCATGTGATTTCATCCTTGTGCCTTTGGAAGAACCAGGTTCCATTTTGATAAAGATTTTATGAAGGATTTGAGAATAATTTTTTGGAAATAGAAAGAAAAAACCCTTGAAAAAAGAGGTGATTCTTCAAAGAGATGTTTGAAAAGGGTTTTATAAATTGAAATGAATATGAGAAGGCTAGAATTTGTGAGAAATAATGAATGAGGGTGTTAAATGAGAGAATTTGTAGAGATGGAACTGAGAAAAATGGCAGAGATTTTATTTTAAAGTCAATATATTCACGACCATGAATGGTACATCACAGGCGTGAATAGTGGTGGTCACGGTTTGTTGAAGAAGTGTTTTAGCTGTGAATAAGGAGATGAATCGAGTCACGTTCATGACATTTAATAGTCATGGGCATGACCCATAACTTTCATGAGTGTGATAGAAATTGTGGCAGCCATGCCACACCCCACCCGAACTGTAACACGTGCCCGGATGAAGGAGCGCTGCTACCTGTCTTTCTTACTTCTTCAAATCGCTATATATATATATATATATTTTTTTTTTATTTTTTTTAACTCTCTTGTATATATAAATGTAACCAAAAACCAAGTATAATTTTATTTACATAAGATGGTAATTTTAACATCAGAGTAATTCTTAACAACTTTAAAAGTAAGTTTTACAACTCCAACATTTCTTTAATATAAAAGCCAAATACAAAATTTCAAAACTTGTAACCCACTTTCTCAAGGTTCAGCTGCTTTACTTGAATGGGATCACCGCTTGCTTTATCTAACGTCTTCAGCTACCTTTCTATATCTGCGTGGAAATTAAACTTCACGCTAAGCTCTAAGCTTAGTGGTGCATATAAATACTATATCATGCAACAAGCATTAACAATTATCATTTTGTGCATTAAAATGTTTGCATGCATGACTATCAACATATTCCTACTTCATACAAGTATAAATGTCATGCTCATATAGACAATGTTATTTTCATTTATCTTTAATGGTAAATTACTCTGTAAATCTCTTTATCATAACATATCAATCTCATATCATCATCATTTTCTTATTATTTTCTTTTCTTATTTTCCAACATATCTTCATTATCTTGCCCACATCACTTTAAATTTTTGGACTGACTGGATACAGGTTATGGATCAGGAGCGCTCACACAAGCTTATGCCACCCTGTCCACTATCTGACTCATAAGAGCTTCTCAAATCAATGGCGCTCACACAAGCTTAGGCCACATTGATTGAGTATAATTTCATCATAGATGAATAACCAGATCAAGGGCGCTCACACAAGCTTATGCCACCCTGTCCTCATTTATATGTGCTCATCGGAGCTTTCTCAAGTCAGTAGCGCTCTTCGAGCTTAAGCCACACTGACCGAGCATCCCAGACCAATGGCGCTCTCCGAGCTTAAGCCACATTGGTTGAGGTATAGTACAGTACCGTTCGCCCCCTTAATGACATGTCATCTATCCTGTTTCTAGTCCGCAAGTAGAGTAATGGGCTTCTTTATATTTTCACATGAATCAAATTCTCAAATTTCAACACATCAATATTCTCATTTTAATCAACATCTCAATTTTCTTGTTTTGCAAACATATGGTCATACTCACACATCTTTTCAATCATTTACTAGATTCATTAATATTCTCATGTTTATCATCCGCATCAGATTTCATATAACATCCATGACAATTAATTTTTCTATATCAATTCCTTTTTCTATATCACAACATATCACATTCTCACATCAATATATATATTTATGCAACCATTCTTATTTCAGTGGATAGACAATAACTTTCACTTACTTACCTGAATTCTTCATTTGATAACCACATTCATAATTTTAAATACAGAGCATTTACGGTCGTGATTACTAATTTCACGCCCGTGAATTAGTTCATGCCCGTAATCCCAAGCCGTGAACGCTACTGGAATGAATCGCCCAAAAGCATTCACGGTCGAGATTACTCATTCATGCCCGTGAATAAGTTCACTTCCGTGATTCCAACCCGTGAATGCTTCTGGAATGAATAGTACCATTTCAACTCAATAGTCACACCCGTGACTTTCAGCAGGAAATCTGCATATTCACTTTTCATTCATTATACCATCATCCCTATCATACCAAATTCTATTTCATGCATCTCTAAGGTTCTTTACTCAACTCATTTCTTTTCAATACATGTAAATGCCTTGATCATACAAGATTTTCTAACATGCATCATTAATTCAATGTCACACAAGGATCTCATTCATACATGTCTAATTCTATGGTTTCATGGCTTAATTATCATCATTCTTGAAATGTATTTATCTAATATCATGTTCAACATGCATTATTTCAAACAAAATAGGCTATTGCCTTAAGTTATGCACAAACCATAATCTTTCTCCTTCACTCTTCTAGGTAGCTTTCTCTTTTCCTTTGCTCTTTAGAGCTTGTTCCTTGTCACTTGGAACTCCTACAACATCATAATTCATTATTATCATCTAATTTCCTCAAGGCTCTAACTCTCTTTTTCTCTTTCAAAACCCTAGTTTCTCTCTCCTTCCACATAAGTCTTGAATGAGCTCAAAATTCAAACTTCCTTTAGAAAAGATGATGAAGAAGAAGAGATACTTCTTACCGTACACTTTTCTTCACTAAATCACCACTTTGGAGGTTTTCTCTCTCTACCAAACTAGATTTTTCTTCCTCTTTCTTGTTCTTTCCAGCTTCCTTAGAAGTTATGGAACATGAAGATCACATTGTCTTGTTTTTTCCCTTCTTTTCCCTTCCTTTCTCTCTTTAGAATTCAAGATGAGCTATGGAGGAAATGATGTAGCTGGCGTGACTGGTAAAGAAAAGAGAGAAGGAAGCAGAAAATGAAAAGAAGAAGAAGAAGAAGAAAAGAAAGCCTTAAATAGGGTACCCAAAAAGTCTTCATGTGGGACCCACCATTTGACCATTTTCTCCCAATTTTACACTTAATCAATATTAATTCTCTTCCTTTAGTGTCATGGCCGGCCAACCCAATTTAAGTTTCCAAATTAATATGTTGATTAGCAATTAATCTCATTAATCTTTAAATTTTTGGTAAATTACAATTTGACCCCAAAACTTATCAAATTTTACAATTTAGTCCTTTATTGTAAATCAACTTCTTTAAACTCTATAATCACTTAATTAGGCATTTATCATTTAATTTAGTCATTACTTGGTCAATTTTTGTAAAAATCCGAATTTAGACTCCGATCGGTCAAACGCGTCAACTTCACGACACGTGCGACTTGGGGCCTAAATTAGAGGATATTACAGAAATAGTCCCGATCGTGAAGAGTTTGTCTCCACCACTTCTAGCCATGAGGCATGGCGTGAAATAAAACGTTAACGATTCTGGAGTTATTTGCTATCAGTATTCACGGTCGTGACTAAATGTCACAGGCATGAATCATGCTTTTCATGGGAGTGACATATCTTGTCACAGGCATGATCTTTAGTTTTCACTACTTCTGCCCGTGAGGCATTTCACGAATCAAGGCGTGAAAGCTATTGGAACTATTTGCTTATTTTACATCACAGTCGTGAATAAATGTCACAAGCGTGAATTACCTTAAATCTTTAAAAATAAAATTAAGTCTAAAACAAGACTAGATGATTTATAAAGAATTTTCTATGTAACATCTGCTAATTTAGGCCCCGAGTCGCACGTGTCGTGAAGTTGACGCGTTTGACCGATCGGAGTCTAAATTCGGATTTTTACACAAAATTTATTAAGAAATGGCTAAATTAAATGATAAATGCCTAATTAAGTGATATTAAAGTTTAAAGAAGTTGATTTACGGTAAAGGACTAAATTGCAAAATTTGATAAGTTTTGGGGTCAAATTGCAATTTATCAAAAATTTGAGGACTAATGAGATTAATTGTTAATCAACATATTAATTTTGGGCACATTTTGATAGGTTTGGCCGGCCATGACACTAAAAGAAGAAGATCAATATTGATTAAATGTGAAATTGGGAGAAAATGGTAAAATGGTGGGCCCCACATGAAGACTTTTTGGGTACCCTATATAAGACTTTTATTCTTCTTCTTCTTCTCTTCATTTTCTGCTTTCTTCTCTCTTTTCTTTACCAGTCACGCAGCCACAACTTTTCCTCCATAGCTCACCTTGATTCTAGAGAGAGAAAGGAAGGGAAGAGAAGGTAAAGAGCAAGACAAGGTGATTTTCATGTTCTATAACTCATAAGGAAGTTGGAAAGAACAAGAAAGAGGAAGAAAAATCAAGTTTGGTAGAGAGAGAAAATCTCCAAAGTGGTGATCAAGTGAAGAAAAGTGTAAGGTAAGAAGTATTTCTTCTTCTTCTTCATCTTTTCTAAAGGAAGTTCGAATTTTGAGCTCTTCTAAGACTTATATGGAATGAGAGAGAAACTAGGGTTTTGAAAGAGAGAAAGAGAGTTTAGGGTCTTAATGAAATTAGATGATGATGAAAATGATCTATGATGTTGTAGGAGTTCCAAATGACAAGGAACAAGCTCTAAGGAGCAAAGGAAAAGAGAAAGCTACCTAAAAGAGTGAAGGAGAAAGATTAAGGTTTGTGCATAACTTAAGGCAATAGCCTATTTTGTTTGAAATAATGCATGCTGAATATGACTTTAGATAAATGCAATTTCAAGAATGATGATGATTATGGCATGAAACCATAGGTTTAGACATATATGAATGAGATAATTGTGACATTGAATTAAGGATGCATGTTAGAGAATCTTGTATGATCAAGGCATGTAAATGTATTGAAAAGTAATAAGTTGAGTAAAGAGCCTTAGAAATGCATGAAATAGAATTTGGTATGTTTTGGATGATGTTAGAATGAATGAAAGGTGAATATGCAGATTTCCTGCTGAAAGTCACGGATGTGACTATTGAGTCACGGGCGTGAACTTGAGGGTTCACGGTTGTGAATTTATGGGTGGAAATGGTACTATTCATTCCAGAAGCGTTCACGGGTTGAAATCACGGAAGTGAACTTATTCACGGGCGTGAATGAGTAATCACGACCGTGAATGCTTTTGGGCGATTCATTCCAATAGCGTTCACGGCTTGAGATCACGGGCGTGAACTAATTCACGGGCGTGAAAGTAGTAATCACGGCCGTGAATGCTCTGCATTTGAAATTATGAATGTGGTTATTAAATGAGGAATTCAAGTAGGTAAATGAAAATTATTGTCTATCCAGTGAAATAAGAATGATATGAATGTAGATATATGTATATATATATTGATGTGAGAATGTGATATGTCGTGATATAGAAAAATGAATTGATGTAGAAAAATGAATTGTCATGAATGTATATGAAATTTTATGCAGATAAACATGAGAATATTGATGAATCTAGTAAATGAATGAAAAGATATATGATTATGACTATATGTTTGCAAAACAAGAAAATTGAGATGTTGATAGATATGAGATATTGATGTGTGGAAATTTGAGAATAATGATTGGTGTAAAAATATAAAGAAGCCCATTACTCTACTTGCGGACTAGAATCAGGATAGATGACATGTCATTAAGGGGGCGAACGGTACTGTACTATACCTCAACCAATGTAGCTTAAGCTTAGAGAGCACCATTGGTCTGGGATGCTCAGTCAGTGTGGCTTAAGCTCTGGGAGTGCTACTGACTTGAGAAGCTCTGATGAGCACATATAAATGAGGATAAGGTGGCTTAAGCTCGGAGAGCGCCCTTGATCCGGTTATTCATCTATGATGAAATTATACTCAATCAATATGGCTTAAGCTTGGAGAGCGCCATTGATTTGAGAAGCTCTTATGAGCTAGATAGTGGACAGGGTGGCTTAAGCTTGGAGAGCGCTCCTGATCCATAACCCGTATCCAGTCAGTCTAAAAATTTAGAGTGATGTGGGCAAGATAATGAGGATATGTTGGAAAAATAGGAAAAGAAAAGAATAAGAAAATGATGATGATATGAGATTGATATGCAATGATAAAGAGATTAATAGAATAAATTACCATTAAAGATAAATGAAAATAACATTGTTTATATGAGCATGACATTCATACTTGTATGAAATAGGAATATGTTGATAGTCATGCATGCAAACATTTTAATGCACAAAAATGATAATTGTTAATGCTTGTTGCATGATATAGTATATTGCCTTATTTATATGCACCACTAAGCTTAGAGCTTAGCGTGAAGTTTAATTTCCACGCAGATATAGAAAGGTAGCTGAAGACACTTGATAAAGCAAGCGGTGATCCCATTCAAGTAAAGTAGCCGGACCTTGAGAAAGTGGGTTACAAGTTTTGAAACTTTTGTATTTGATTTTTATATTAAAGAAATGTTTGAGTTTGTAAAACTTACTTTTAAAGTTTGTTAAGAATTCCGCTGATGTTATAAATTACTATTTTATGTAAATAAATTGTACTATGATTTTTGTTTATATCTATATATATACATGAGTAAAAAAAAATATAGCGAATTGAAGAAGTAAGAAAGACAGGTAGCAGCACTCCCTCATCCGGGCACGTGTGTTCGGATGGGGCGGCGGTGCCGCCACATTCTATGCCCTTAAACATATATTTCCATCATCTCAGCCACTTCTTTTTGCAAAAATTGGTTAAGTAAGGAGCACCATATTAAGGAAATATCATTCAATTGTTAATGATTAATCATATAATTTGCAAAACAATGATTAAGACAAAGTTGATCCATCCAGCATGCCAAGTTCTCTTCTTATGAAACAAAAACTTTCTTCATTAAGAGATTTGGTAAGAATACCAGCCAATGATTTTTTGTATCGATGAATTATAACACCACATCTCCATATTGAATATGATCTCTGAGAAAATGATGTCTAATGTCAATATGTTTACTTCTAGAGTGTTGAATGGGATTCTTAGATATGTTGATGGCACTTGTGTTGTCACATTTCATGGGTATATGGTCCAAATTATGACCATAATCCTTTAGTTGTTGTCTTATCCATAGGATTTAAGTGCAACAATATCCTGCTACCACATATTGCACTTTAGCGGTAGATAGGGCAACTGAAACTTGTTTCTTGCTAAACCAAGAAACTAGGCATTCACCAATAAAGTGACAAGTGCCTAAAGTACTCTTTCTACCAAAAAGACTTCTGACATAATCCGCATCTGAATATCCTATGATATTAAAAGATGAATTTTTGGGATACCATAAGCCTAGATGCAATGTGTCATGTAAATATTTAAATTTTTTTACTACATTCAAATGTGATTCCTTAGGACAAGATTGAAATCTAGCACATAAGCATACACTATACATTATATCGGGCCTAGAGACAGTAAGATATAAGAGTGATCCGATCATACCTCTATAGATCTTTTCATTTATGCTCTTACCTTTCTCTTCTTTGTCCAATTTTGTTGATGTGCTCATTGGAGTCTTAGCATCTTTGCATCCTTCCATTCCAAATTTCTTGATTAACTCTTTAGAGTACTAGGATTGGTTGATGAATATTCCCTCATTGCTTTACTTGATTTGTAGACCAAGGAAGAACTTAAGTTCTCCCATCATGATCATTTCAAATTCCTAAGTCATACACTTAGCAAATTCTTGGCAAAGCAATTCATTAGTAGATCTAAATATGATATCATCAACATATATTTGAACAATCAAAATATCATGCTTATGCCTTTTAATAAATAAAGTTGTGTCAACATGTCCTTTTGAAAAATTATTTTGTAATAGGAAAGAAGTTAGTCTTTCATATAAAGCTCTTAGAGCTTGTTTCAACCCATGCAAGGCTTTTGAAAGTTTAAAAACATGACTAGGCAAATTACGACTTTCAAATCTTGGAAGTTGTTCCACATAAACTTCTTTTTCTATAAACGCATTTAAGAAAGTACTTTTTACATCCATTTGAAAGAGTTTAAAATTCATATGACATGTAAATGCTAAAAGTATTCTTATGGCTCCTAATCTAGCTACCGGAGCATAGGTTTCATCATAATCTATACCTTCTTCTTGATTATAACTCTTTGCAACCAACCTAGATTTATTCCTAGTTATTCAACCTTATTCATCTAACTTATTTCTAAACACCCATTTACTACCAATAATTTGATGGTCTTTGGGTCTAGGAACCAAGGTCCATACTTTGCTTCTCTCGAATTGGTTGAGTTCCTCTTGCATAGCAATCACCCAACTTTCATCATTAAAAGTCTCATCAATATTTTTAGGCTAATTTTGAGAGACAAAAGCAAGGTTAGAATTTAAAAGTTTGAGTTGAGATATAGTACTTACACCCTTAGTAGGATCACTAATGATTTGTTCCTCGGGATGATTTTTTGACATCTTCCATTCCTTTGGAAGCTCTTGGTTGTCTTGCTCTTGAGCTTGAAGTAGAGATACATCTTGTTGTTGTTTCTCTTGATCATTATCATCTTTCTCATAATCAAGATCAAGTTTCTCCATTGTCCCTATAATGTCATCAATAGCACCACCTTTCACAAGATCAAGCTTACTAGATTCATCAAAAACAACATGCATAAATTCTTCAACAATTAAAGATCTTTTATTAAAGACTCTATAGGCTTTGCTAGTTGTAGAGTACCCCAAAAAGATACCTTCATTAGATTTAGAGACAAATTTTCCAAGATTGTGCTTGGTGTTTAATATAAAACACTTGCATCCAAATACTCTAAAGTATGATATCATGGGTTTTCTTCCATTTCATAGCTCAAAAGAAGTTTTGTTTAAAAGTGGTCTCTTGAAAACTCAATTTGAAATATAATATGCAATATTTGTGGCTTCGGTCTAAAAGTAGATTGGTAATCCATACTCATTGAGAATTGTTCGAGCCATTTCAATTAAAGTTTGATTTCCCTTTCGACTACTCCATTTTGTTGAGGTGTCCTAGGAGTTGAAAAATTGTGTTACACACCATGTTTTAGACAAAAGTTTTCATTTTCAAATTCTTTGCCATGATCACTTCTTATATTTGAAATAGAATACCCTTTTTCATTTTGAACTCTCTTAGAAAATTTTTTGAAAGATTCAAAAGCATCACTTTTTTGAGCTAAGAAAATTATCCAAGTGAATCTAAAGTAATCATCAACAACGACAAATAAATAGTGTTTACCTCCTAAACTAGCAATTCTATTAGGTCCAAAAAGATCTAAATGCAAAAGTTGTAGAGGTTTGGAGGTACTTACTATATTTATAGCAAGGTTCATATGTCTTATTTCTTTCAAATTTGACTTTTGGAAGTCCACTTACTAGCTCTCCTTTGCTAAAGCTTTGAAGTAAATCCATGCTTGCATGACCAGTGTCTTATGACTATTAGTGATGAATCCTGGCTATGGCCTAAAAGGATTAGATATTTTATGTAAGTCTATTATATAAGTATTGACATTTCTATCTCCTTTGAATATCTCTTGGTCACTTAAAAAGGCTACAAGACATTCATTTGAGGTAAAGATTACTTGGTTTCCCTTATCACATAATTGACTTACTGTTAACAAATTATGTTTTAGACCATCAATAAGTAAAACATCTTTAATAGAAGTAGTATTATTCATACCAATAGAGCCAATGCCAATTACCTTACCCTTAACATTGTTCCCAAAGGTTACCTTACCACCATCAATACTTTTAATGTGATTGAATAGTTCATTGTTTCCGATCATATGCCTTAAGCATGCACTATCCACAAGCCAAACATTTTCCTTTATAGTGGACTTGAGGCATACCTATAAAATCACAATTCAAGTTTGGTTTTTAGGTACCCAAATGAACTTGGGTCCTTGGGGGTTAGCATATGAAGATTCCCAATGAGCCTTTCTTATCCAACAATATTTATTGATATGACCAAATTTCATACAATAATTACATTGTTTAGCTTTAATCATGTTTTTCGGTTTTACCATGCTTTTAGGTCTCATTATCTTTTTAGATGGATTTTGTGAGCAATGACATGCACATGCATGATGAATAGGTGTTTTCCTAGGTGTATGTCGGTTATATATGAAGGCATGATTGGCCTTTTGAGGTTTCCCTCTTAAGCCATGCAACCCTTGACCATTTTTCTTATGAATAGGGGGATTTATGTGTGTTGTGCTTTTAGCCATTGGGGCCATTACCTCAATTGTGGAGGTTTGAGGTGACTGGACTTAACAAAAGTAGTCTTGTGAGATGAAGATGATGTTCTATTAAATCCTAGACCATGTCTTATTAAAGTTGGTCTTTGAGAAACTATTAGAGTATCTAAACTCTCATTGCCTTTATGAAATCTTGAAATAGATTTTGTAAGTTCCCCAACTTCATTTTTTAAAATATTGTTTTCTTTAAGCAGAGATTTAGTTGAGGGTCTAGAGGAATACTCATCTAATGATTTTTGAAGAGTTTCAATTTGAAGTTTTAAGATCAAGATTTTTTTTTTGTAAAACTTCCATTTTGTTTTTCACATCTAAAATATTCTTTTTGTAAGCATTGAATCTACTTCTATATTTTTCTAATTCTAGGTTCAATACTTCTATTAAGTTTTACTCATCATCATCTTCACTATCATCATTATTATCACTACTATCATTATTAAATGAATATGAGTAAAAAAGACTTACCTCTTTTGTGAAGTGATCTTCTAAAGCCATGAAGCATAGGTTGACCTCTTCTCCCCATTATTTTTTGAAATTTTTTCTTGTGTTTCTTGAGCTTTGGACATTTTGGTTTGATATGTCCTTTCTTCCCATATTCATAACATTTTACCTCTTCTTTATTTCTTTTAAAGTCATTTGAGGAGTGTTTGGGGGTTCTTTGTTTGAAGTTTCGAGAATTGCCAAGTCTCTTTTCAATTATTCTTTTTAATCTTCTTGAGAGCATGACAATGTCCTCATTTGCATCATCACTCTTTTCTTCGTCATCTCCAATTTCCTTCTAAGATTTTGAAGTAGAGGGTTTGAGTGTTAGAGACTTTCTCTTTTCTGGTTCGGCTTCAAGTTCTCCATCTCTTTTTATTGCCATTTCGTGCGTTAGAATTTTGCCAATAAGCACATCGGTAGGCATGACACTCATGTCTTCATTGGCTTATTCTATACCCATAACTTTTGAACCATAGTCTTTGAGAGGAAGGCTTCTTAGAATTTTGTTGTTCACATCTTCCAAGCTCAAATGCTTTCTAAGCTTTCTCATGCCATTGATGATGGCTAGAAGACGATTCGTCATGTTGGCGATGGATTCATTGGATTTCATCTTGAAGAGTTCATGTTTTGATGTGAGAAGTTGAATCTTCTTGGATTTAACTTGTTTGTTTCCTTCATGATAATTCTCCAATGTCTTCCACATACTATATGTATATGTGGTAGGATAATGTTGGATTCTACCACATTCTTCAATAG
The DNA here is from genome assembly GCA_023653625.1 of Triadica sebifera. Taxonomy (NCBI): domain Eukaryota; kingdom Viridiplantae; phylum Streptophyta; class Magnoliopsida; order Malpighiales; family Euphorbiaceae; genus Triadica; species Triadica sebifera. Next base: position 9,193,060 of record CM042903.1, on the reverse strand, counting down.
ATAGAGAGCTTATGAGGATTGTCATAACCTTTTTGTTTTTGAAATTCGCTCTTCATTGAGGCTTTGTCCAATCATCTCTTAAAAGAACTTTTTCTTCACCATCAATCCCTCTCTTGGTTGGTGGTGTCCATTCTTTCCAAACACTATCCTAGACTTCAATTCCCTCACTATCTAGATATGTCTCCACCCGAAATTTCCAATGAGCATAGTTTGCTCTATCGAAATAAGGCTTGAGACTTTGAAATCCTTCACTGGCCATTTTTTGATATTTGCTAGCACTTTTTAGGCTTTGTTGCTATCTCTGATATCAATTGTTGCCCAGACAATGAACCAAGAAGGGGGTTGAATTGGTTTGTAAATAAAATTTTCTTAACTTTAGGGAGCAGAATAAAATAAATAATGCAGGGAAGGAGAGAATTTACACACAAGATTTATAGAGGTTCGGGTATTAACAAACCCTACTCTTCTCTCCAATCTCGATTGGGTGTTTCACTAACACTTTAAGTGTTACAATGGAGTTTTACAAGCTCACTCCCGACTACGGTATTTCTCTTAATTGGCTAACACCTAACCGATAAATTCCCCTGTGTTTTTCAATGGCTCACACAAAAACCAATTACTTGTATTTTATGACTTACACAATAAACCCTTACAAGTGTTTCACTCTTAACCCAATATACCCAAACTAACTTAACTAATTGATTACAATGAAAACACTCACTAACCTACAATGCTCAAAAATTATGAATAATTAGGTGTAAACAAAGAATAGAAGTTTGCTGAGAGAAATTACTAATGCACAAGGCTACAACCAGATTAATTGATCAGAAAAGTAATTGTTTTTCTTGTTCTTCTATTTTAGGATTCATAAATGACTTCCATTTATACTTCCTCTATGAATTATAGCCATTTGGGTGCATTTAATGTGAAAATAGCCATTGAACCAACTCTTAACTTCACGCTTGACATGTTTCTCTGTCCTCATTCACGGGTGTGAACATATGTGTCATGGTCATGAATGTTCTTCCAAGCCATGGTCCAAGTAATGACTCTGGCCGTGAAGCTTTCTGGAAGAACTTGAATTGTTTGATCACAAGCATGACTTTATACGTTCACAGGTGTGAATATTCTTTCAAGTCGTGGTCCAAATGGCGACTCTGGCCATGAAGCTCTCTGGAAGAATTGACATGTTTTGTTATGGGCGTGAATACTATTTCACGGGCATGACTGAATGATCATTCATGGTTGGTATGATCTTTCATGGCTGTGAACTTCGAATGGTGAAAAGTTAGCGCTCAACTATATTCACGGGCGTGACATAATTAGTCACAGGCGTGACTTTGATAAATCCTTTAATCTTCATAAGTTCTCTTTCAATCTTGCTTCAAGTTCTAATCAAGATATTATCCTATTTAACACACTTAGAAAAAAAACATTGTTAAATTACCATATTGCAATTTTTATTTGTTAACACCAAAATGACAGAAATATCCCTCAAGGTTCAACATAAAATATATTGTGTTTCTTTATTATGATTTCATTTACACTACAAGTAAATAAATTGTAAATAATACATAGTAAATAAAAAAATATATACAAGTGATTTTCATTTATACATAATTTAAAAATGATATTTTAACCGATGAAATCAGGATATCACTCCCTTATCCGAGCACGTATTGCTGAGGTGAGGGGGTGTTACACAAATAATATAGGAATTAAAAACTAAGAAACAAGAATTATTCATGTATAAATATGCTTCTTATGTTTGTGCAAAAAATACATGGTTTTGGTTTTAACTAGTCTTTAACAATACAAAAAGAGTTTATTTCAAAAATTACATTAGTATGTAAATGTATTTATATCCATTCATAATATATATATATATATATATATATATATATATATATATAAATATAACAGTTCATACACATGTATTTAGATTTGCGTACTTAGCAATAATAAATTTCAAGATTCAATCATGGCATAAACATCACTTTATAAATATGTTACCTTTTTCATACCTTAGATTCAAGGAATGCAACTTGTAACGTCCGGTTATGTAGACACGGATCGTATGTGACAAAGTCAATGCACACCGGGTCGATCGGAGTCTAAATTCGGATGCACAGAAAAATAATAATATTTAAGGGAGATTTATTAAGAACATTATTAATTGGGAATTTAAAGGTTTAATGCCAAAATTAGTTGAAATAAAATTTCTCTTTGGATTAAATGAGGATTTATGGAATGGTTTGAGATTATTTTGTACAAAGAGGAGATTATGAGTTAAATGATGTATTATTTAAAGATTAAAAATTTGTTATGGTTATTTAATCAAATTGACCAATAGAAAACAAATCTAGAATATTTTTATATATTAATGAATATTAACCTAATATTCATCTTATACATTAATGAGCATTAATTAATGGTGATGAATCATATGCCTTGTCACCATTCTAGAATTCTTTCATTAATGAGGCATTAATGAGCCTTATCCTTATCTTGCTAATTAATGATATTAAGATTCAATGAACCTTACCTTAGTCTAGAATCTTCTTCATTAATTAGACATTAAAAGCAATTAAAAAAAAAAATTCTCTCATCCTTATCTTGTATGACCGACCACCATCTCCACCAATTCTCTACCATCTTGTTCCCAACTTAGCTAGCAAAAGAGAGAAAGAAAGGATCTAAGAGAGAAAACTCAAGAAAATAAAAAGGAAGCTCCCTACAAAGGGTAGAAGAAAGAAAGAGAAAGGAAGAAAGAAAAAAAGAAAAAAAAAAATTCTTTGGGTAAGTTTTATTCTTCAATTCTCTTGCTTTTCTTTATTAATTGAGATTAAAGTGATGATAATTAAGGTTAGAAATGAGGAAGAAGGGGCTGTCTAGGTGATGGTGGGTTGAAACAAAAAGAAATTGGTATGATGATATGAGATATGTCTGATGGTTTTAGGGCAAACCAAGGACAAGGGTAGAAGCAATCTTGAGGAAGGGAAAGGAAAGGAAAAAGCCTAGGAAAGGGAGAAAAGATTAATAAGATATGTGCTTGTATGAAAAAAATTTAATATGTTGATTTTATTGTTAAATCTTGTGTTAATTGCATGATTAAATGTGTAGTTGTGTTGTTATATGTGTTGCTGGAAATTTTATCATTGAGCAGCATGCATTAAAAATTCGATAACTTAGGTTTTGGAACTCTAAATTCGGTGTTCTTTGATGTTTTGGAAACTTAAGACATATATCTAAAACTTTCATTAAGGTCATAAGATCTAATTATGAATGAAACTATGTTAAAAATTGACACAAATATGAGACTTGAAATCCGCCTCGGAATTTCCTGGGCAGATTTTAGCTGAGCAGTCAGTACTCAATCAGTCATAACTTTGTCTACAGAGATCAGAATTAGTTTCTTCAAAATGGAAATTAAAGATAAGAGCTGTGGAAAAAATTTATTATAAGAACACGTAATTAAATTCGGCCAGTAACAGCATAAAAATTGAGATCTAAGACAGAGCTCAAAATCTGTCCAGAACAGGGCTGTTGAAAAAACTGAGAATTTTGCATGTAAATTGATTTGGGCCTTATGATATGAGATGAATGATGTTGATATGAGTGATTATTATGTGATAAGACATTGAGTCCATAAACATTTATTGAGAAAATAAAACTATGAAATAATTATTTGGTGTATATTTTGACCATAATGAAATTATTACTTGAATAAATTGAGATGAAATAATTAAGGCCTAAAACACCTAGCTGGGAACTAAGGTAAAGGATAGATTGACATGCCAATAAGGGGTAGGATATGTAGGCGTAAAATGCCGAGTTGATTGATGTAGGCACTAAATGTGCCGAGTTGATTTATGTAGGCACTAAATGTGCTGAGTTGATTGATGTAGGCACTAAATGTGCTGAGTTAATTTATGTAGGCACCATATTGTGCCGAGTTAAATTATGTAGGCGCCATGCGCCGAATTAAAATTTGCCGGCCAAAAATGCCCCGTATCCTAGCTGATAGTTCTGGTTATTGGTGTTGGGCATAAATTTGAATAAACAAGACAACATAAGATATGATAAAATTGACTTATTGTGAATAATTATTGAATAATAAAATGAGGAAAATTATGGTGTTATAAAAAATTAATATTATCCCATGATATTATGCAATTAACATAATTATCATGTGAAAAAGGAATTTTGTGTAGTAACAATTAACCTGCAAATTAATTTATTGCTGATAAATTTATGATATTTCTTTTATTTGATTTTTATATGTATGAATGTGTGAAATTTTATAAATTTGCATATTAAGCTTTTGTCATATAAAGTACCACTAAGCTAGTAGCTTAGCGCGTGTGGTTTTCCCACGCGTAGGTACTCAAGTAGTTAGTAAATAAAGGATGAAGCTGCCAGAAAGAGAAGAACACCATATAGTGGATAGCAGCATTTGAAGATCTTTTTGTTTCAATGTATTACTTTTTGTAAAACATATTAGCAAGTTTTATTTTCATATTGTGTGATACTCATATTTGGGTTTGTAAATAAAATATTAATTAATAGAAATTGGTATGTAATCTTTCAGAAAATGAAATGATTTATTATGAATGAATTATATAAATTGGTATAAAGTATATATGTATGGAAAAAAAATGGGAGGCTACAATTTAGATTTACATTCAGATATTTTAAAATGAGAATATGCAAAACAATTATGTAAGCAAGTTAGACAGAAAATCAAGAGTACTGTAACACTCATTTACTTTGCTACTATTAGTAGAGTAAAGGGGTGTTACACAACTATTTCATATTCAACATTAACAACTTAACATAAAATTTAATTTTTAGGATATCAATTAAATAGGCCACCTTATCTCATGCTTGTATAGATAGTGAATAACATATAAAAATCTTTAATACAACAAAGCATCATAATTAAATTGACATGTCACAACATACTACCAAACCTATTAGAGGACAATAGGGTTGCTGATCATAATCTAGATGTTGCCTGATCGCAAGCTAGAATATTCGACCATATAGGCTCAAATTACAAATGTTTCTCTCATAATAATGGTTGATTGCATCCCAAGTAATGCTTGATCATAGGCTAGGGCACCAAAGTTTTGTTCACAAAGCATAACTCATCATGTCTATGGTACCGTCTAATCCGTTATTGATATGTTATCCATCCTGACTATAGTCTTAGACAAGGTGTTATGGGCTTATATTAACTAAATTAATTCATGTCCACATTATCCACATATATCATATGTACTTATGTAAGCTTAAGATCAAGCTAGCTATTCACTTTATTTGTATACTTCATCTCATACAATTTTATCATATCTCATCATGAATAACTAACATATGCATTAGAAGTCCAATAAATACATGATCATGATTATTTAGTTACATCAATGAAAGCTCATTCAAGATTGAAGACATTTAATATAACATAAATTTATGTTAGCCAAAATCATAGTCTAAACCTATATGCATTACAACAAATATTATATTTAGGGATAAATTTCTTTGCCACCAAAATATTTTGGCCTATAAATGATATGACTGGGCCAAGGTATTCTCAGAAAGTCACCCATCCTAGTACTAACCTTGCTTAAAAATGCTTAATTGGTCGCTTAACTACCTTGAGCCAAGCACTTCCTAGGAGGTCACCCATCATGGTACTCCCCTTGCCCAAGCATGCTTAACCAGAAAAGAGTGCTTACCGTTCTGCCAAAAGCTTAAGTTGATAGTAAAGGCGCAACTCTATTCCTTTATCCAAGATCAAACAAGGGCCACCCATAACCCCTAGACCCAAGACGTATCATTCCTTCCCTCTTTGAGGAGGTTCATCCTCAAACCTAGGACACGACAGTGGGATCTAGACTCGACTTCAGGTTCTAATACCAAATGATGCGACTGGGCCAAGGTATTCCCATAAAGTTATCCATCCTGGTACTGACCCTGCTTAAGAATGACAACTTAACTGCCTTGAGCTAAGCACTTCCCCAGGAAGTCATCCATCATGGTACTCCCCTTGCCTAAGCATGCTTAACCAGAAAGAGCACTTACCATTCTGCCAAAAGCTTAAGTTGATAGCAGAGGTGCAACTCTATTCCTTTATCCACGATCAAACAAGGGACACCAATCTCTTTCGACTTTACGTGCCATTTGGCCAAACCCTTTCTACACCCCCCAAACTCGAGATGTATCACTAAATGACTCTTTTGGAGTACCAAAACTCAAATTTATTGCTAATTGTTCTAATTCTTTCTCGAGATAATTTTAGTGAACGTGGGAAGAGTAGAAAATTGGAAGGAGAGGAATTAAGACCAAATTTGACAATTAAGGAAAAAGCTATGTGGTAGGAGATTATTCCATTATTTTAAGAAAAATTATTTTTGTCCTTTATAATTATTTTTTTTCCATTTTAACCTTTTAATGTTTATGTTTTTACCAAAACACATATACTCTTGCCTTCAAATAAGAAACCATACACACACATTATCCATTATTTAAAGACTTTTATTTCGATTAAATCAACTTAACAATGAGAGAAACAAATGAGAGAGAAATGTTGTGTTTTTTGAAAGAAACGATAAAATGCTAATTCTATAAGTCACGGGAGCGGTCTTCTATTTCTTGATTTTTATTTAGTATAGGATTTTGTTTTTTTGTTTCTTAATTCTCTAATCTTCAAAGTGCCTATAAATTCTAGATCTCTCATTTCATCTTTTCATCTTTATTTTTTCCCATTCTTAAGCGACTTATTCGATTTGTCGATGCAGTTGATTAGGTCGATAATGTCATTTTTCTCTAGGCAGTATTTATTTTTAAAATTTTTATCATAATTTTTTTGGGGTGATTAGATTAGGATTTGTAGGTAGAAGGTCTTGATTTTTGAGTTTCCATTCATTATGTTGATGGAGCTGCATGTTCACAATAAATTTTATTTCGGTCGAAAGATCGACTGTGGATCATTTAGAGAGATCTATCTTGGTTTATTAATTACCTTTTTGTTATTATTTTTCTATGATTTGTGTGGTGATATTGGGAGTAATTGGTGATTGAATTTTCTTGTTTAGGAACTAATATCTAGACAAATGAAGAGGTTTCCATTAAGCTTGTAAGGTGAGGATGAGATTGCAATTCGCTGTCATGATCGCAATTCATTAAGTGCGGTCATGATGTATTTTATTTGTGATACCTTTTCACGATTGCGCTCTAGCCTATGAATTGCATAGTTTCTTAAGCCAACACAAATTGTGATCGCTAATGCCAAGTGCAATCGTGAAAGGGTATTATGGTCTCTATTGCAATCATGCTACTCCCTGCAATCTCCACTAATTTTGCAGTTACATCGTGGCATAGTTGTGAAAGGGGCATAATGGTCATGAAAGACCTATCACGACTGAAATCATGATCGCGCTTAAGCTGATGATCTACATTGCTAGTGAAGCTATGTGGTGGCACAATTATGATTTACAGTGCGTCTACACAAATTTTTTGTACTTCAAAAACATATTCCACATTTTATCCTTTCATGCATTTATCTCAACTATTATCAAAGCAAAACTACCAATTTTTATCAATTTTCATTGACTAAAAGAAATCTTTTAATTCAACCAATATGCATTAACTAGTTCAACTTTTTCATATGCATCACAACCTTTCATAAGACTATCAAATATCATCAAACACATTTTATAGCAACAAGCCTCTCATAAGGCTATTCACATGAAATTTCATATACTCATAATTTTTAATGCACCAAGGCCACATATATGTAACATAAATCATACTCAACATCATTTCACATTTTTATTAGAGCATCAAGAGCATATAATGAAATATGCAAGTTTCACACCAAATCATGCCAAAACACATCTTAGTTGTTATTATGTACATACCTTCCTCTTTGAAGCTTTTTCTTTCTTTATTGTCTCCCCTCTTGCCTTGGATCAACTTTTCCTCCTTTTTAGAGGTTTCCTTCTCTCTCTCTCTCTCTCTCTCTCTCTCTCTCTCTCTCTCTTACATCAAAACATCATTTTAACTCTTTTGGCTATTTTAAATCACAAAAATGCTCTTATTAGGGTTTAAACCCTAAAGTTCCATTTCTCAAACTCTCTATAGTTCTACTTTCTATTTTATCTCAAAAATCTCTTCAAGGTTTCATTTTTACCAATTTTCATAGGCATTACAACTGAGTTTCTAAACCAAAACATTAACTCATGTGAAGAAACTCATAGTCATATAGTAGAGGAGTTTTCCTTTGGGTTTCTAGGTTGTATAAATTGAAATGAAATATGTACACTTCACACAGGTTCTCAAAGTGGGCATGACTGCCCTCATTTTCTAGCTCTTCTTTCCTTCCTTTCTCTTCAGATCCATTCTTCTTTAGCTTTAATCTTCACATTAGTCTTTCTTTCTTTTAGTTTCTAGCATAGAGAGTGGGTTTTGTTCTTAGATCTAATGATGTTATTTTTGAGAGTGCAGAAGAAAATGAAGAAGACAAATAAGGGTGAGGGTGGCATGCTGTAACGATGAATAATTTATGGTATGATTCCAGGTGACTGTAATTCAATGTGTCAAACTGATTGGAGTCTAAATTTGGAGATGAAAGAAATAATAAAATATGAGAAAAAATTTTTGGGATATTATTAATCAAGAATTTTAAGGTTCAGAGCTAAAATTTAGAAAATAATAATTTTTCGTTGATTGGAATTTGAATTTATGGTATTTTTGAAACATATATTTTTAAAAAGGAATAATAAAAAAATATTCTTTATTTAAGGAAATGAATATTCTTTGGGTTAAAATAAAGTAAAATTGATTAAAATTAATGGATCAATGAGAGACAAGATTATCTAATTAATCATAACCACCCACCTAATCTAACTATAAAAGTCAAACTTTCACTTTATACGTTAATTTCTTCTTATTCCTCATCTTAAGTAAAGTCCCTCTTCCCTTTTTCTTCCTCCATTGTCATGACCTTAAGCTTCTCATTCTTCTTATTTTTTTTTTCTTCAATTAGAGCCAAGATTTAGATAGAAAATCATGGATTAAAGGAAGATCATCAAGAAAGTGAAGCAAAGTGAGACAAATAAAGGAAGAGGAAGGAAGAAAAAAAGATAAAAAAGAAGGGAGTTTCGACCAATTTGAAGATCTTCAAAGGTGAGGTTAGATTCTTTATCTTCTTGCTTTTCTCTTCCTTTTTAGTCCCATTTTGAAGTTGGTTACCATTAAAATTGGTAATTAGGGTTATAGTATGTTAATAGTGGTTAAGAGTTGATTAGTATATTTTATGCTTGATTAGTGTGCGTAGAGGGATAATAATGAGATGGGGTAGAGGTAATTAGAAGTTTAATTAAGCTTTATGTTTATATATAACATTAAAGTATAAGGAATAAATTGAAGTATATATGACTTTGTTGTTAGGCTAAGGAAGTGAGCAACATTAAAAAGAAGTAAGGACAAGAAGAAAGCCAATTAGGAAGTAGAGAAGGGTGAAGAAAAGAGGAATTTTTGAGGTAAGTACTTTTGGAAAAAATTCAATATGGTAAATGAATGTTAAATGTGATATTATTGTTGATTTTGTTGTTATGTTAAGTATGATGTCATGTGTAATTATGTAGGTAATTATTGACATTTTAATTGGATGAGGACACTGGTAATTTGATGAATGAAATGATAATTAAGTAATGCCATGAATATGAAAATAAATTGAGTTTGAGTAATGATGCATGAAGATAGAAATGGGTGTGATTAATTGAAATTGCTGGAAATTTGCCTTATGAACAATGTCTACACTTTAGGACATAACTTGAATTTTGGATGTGATTTTTGAGTATTTCTTGTTGGAATGGAAAGTTAACACATAAGAATTAAACTTTCATTGAAACGATCATACTTTTATATACTTACATTTAAGTTTAAATTTGACTCAAAGATCAGATTGGTAATCTATCTAGTAAAATACTAGATAGAATGAGTATGAATGTAGCCATTTGTAAAATCTATAACTTTTACTATAAAATTCGGTTTGATGTGATTCTAGTTGTTAATTAAAGATAATTAACCTAAATTTTATTAGTTGGTCAATTGTCTTGATTCCATTTAAAAATGGATGAAAAATGCAGTGCAATATAAGGAATCAATTATGCCCAGAATAGAGCAGTTTGTTTAAATAGCTATATTGTTGAGTTTAATGATAGACAAATGCTCTATTTGACTTTTCTTATGTTTGTGATGATTAAATGAGTGAGTATGATGTTGAAATATATTTAATGAAGATTTATTTCATTTATATGAATTTATATTAACATTATATATATATATATATATATATATATATATATATATATATATATATATATATATTGTGATGTAAATAATAATAAAGGTAATAATTATGATTGAGCCCTAAAACATATAGTCGAGAACTAGAAATTACGATAAGTTGACATGCCAATAAAAAAATGAAGATATAGGCACTAGAACATAGTGCTAAGATTAAAATTATGTAGGCACTAAAAAGTATTGTTGAGTTTAAAATTACGTAGGCACCGAAAAAGTGTTGAGTTATTATTGAGGCATTAAATGTCGAGTTACCAAATAATTAAGTAGGCGCTAAGTATACTGCTGAAGAGCAGAAAATCCTGTATCCAGTATTTAATTTTAGTTTAAAATATTGTGGGCTATCAAAGAAATAAAGAGAAAAATAACGTAAGTTATTAAAATGAGGTCATAAACTGTATATCTTGCCTTATTATTGATGAATTTCAGTATGCTTAATGAGTGAAATTTTATAATTGATCAATTATGTATTTTGCATGATTTAAATAGTTTTTTATTTAATTTGAATATTTTGGCATGTTTAGAAATTTATTTGTAAATGATAAAAATTTTATTTTATAGATAAATGTATAATTATTGGATAGTTGTCAAAGGTACCACTAAGCTAATAGCTTAGTGCATGCATTTCACACGTAGGTTAGTAGAAGTAGCTATTGTGATAGTAATGATTGAAGAAAGGGGAAACTCAGGATCATTGTGCAACAATTTTATCTGTGTATTTTGGATATTATATTGTACTAATAAATTTTAAGATTTTTCTTTTTGTTGTAAATATTGTAAATGATAAAATTTTATTTTATAGATAAATGTATAATTATTAGATAGTTACCAAAGGCACTACTAAGCTCATTTCACACCACGTTAGTAGAAGTAGCTATTATGATAGTACTGATTGAAGAAATAGGAAATTGAGGATCATTTTGTAACAATTTTATCTGTGTATTTTGGGTATTATATTGTACTAATAAATTCTAAGATTTTTCTTTTTTGTTGTAAATATATGGAATGTAGGATTTAAAAAAATATAATTTTGTAATTAATATAATTAGTATTATTTGTAAATGTTTTTTTTAATATTTTTAGCTTAATGTAGAAGTACTTTTAAATCAAGAAATTTTATGATCAAGATTATTTTCATCGTTAGATAAATATTTAAATGAAATAAATGAATAACATACTCGAAATTTAAATGAAAAAAAAATTAAGTATTGCTTTTCAAATAATAACCTATGTAGCACTTCACTGCACTATTACTATCCAATAGGGTAAGGGCACACTACACATGCACTAGAGAAAGAAAAAGTGAAGGAAAAAGAAAATTGTGCATACTTAACCATACCTCCCATCTTTTTCCTTTTAATACATTGAAATAAAGGGCTGGGATATATTTCATCATCCAATGAGAATTTAATCCATGTTAGCTTATTATTATTTTATTTTTGCACTAGAAAAATTGTCATTAATTCTTCCAATCTCTTATTTTTTTAATGTAATCCTCATTTAAAATTTTCTTTTCCATCAATTAAGTCCTCAAAATATTAACTTATTATTCTAAATTAGACTTCAGTTCATCTGTTGTGTCCAGTTTGATACATGCATGACTCAGAGTCTAAATTTGTGAACGTTACATTTCTCTCCCCCTTAAAACATTTCTTGCTCGATATTTACCTATTTGGTTGGTTTGGAATAGTCAATTGTTTTTACTAGAATGATGTGACATGTGCTTATTCGATATCTCCTCAACATCAATTTATATAACACATTATGGATCTTTCTCAATTTAGGCGGTAGTGCTAGTCTGTAGGCTGCTAGTCCCATATGTTCCAGTATCTCATACAGTCCAATTAACATGTGATTCAACTTTCCTTTTTTACCAAACTAAAGAAACTTTTTACATGGGGAGAATTTCAAAAATACTTTTGTCACCAACCACACTCTCAATGTCTCTTATTTTTAAGTCAATAGATTTTTGTTTATCAGAGGCTGCTTTTAACCATTCTTTAATGATCTTTACCTTTTTCTTAATTTATTGTACCAATTTTGGTCCCACTAGTTTTCTCTCACTCAACTCGGTCCAACACAAGGGTTTTTGTACTTTTTACAATATCAATGTTGGACTGATGACAATTATTGTAACACCACATCATATGCATTTAAGTATAACCTATTTCTGTATCAAATAATCACATACTGCATGTTGAAAAATGAAAATACCCTGATAACAGTGGTAGTAAATTTTTTTTTTCATATCATATCCTGTAAAATCAACTAATGACTTTACAAGTCTTAAATCCTGTAATATCACTCAATGACTTTTCCAGTCAACATTAAAAACCACTATACGATATATCACATATATTAAAACATAAACTTTACACATAAGTATTTTCGAGTTGCTTTCATTTATACATTTTTAGACTCATCCCAAAATGACTATACATATTCAAACACATAAATACAAAACACATATGACATATTTTCATGCTTGTGTGGAATGCAAGGAGAGAGAGTGATGAGGCTCGGCCAGTGACCTGTGCTCTATGTCTTCTATACACTACTCAAAATGAGCTATCACTTTTCTTTACCTGAAAAATGATGCAAATTGATGAGTTGCGGCTCAGTGAGAATAACCATCCAATGAGCTCTAAAGTACTAAACAACTCATAGTAATAAATCACCAATCCAATATATACCATGTATTTCATTCCATTCATAAGTATCATATAAGTATCAATAAAGTTGAAACATATAATCATTACTCTTTATGTATGCAAATGCTTTGCTTATTTCATTTTGCTGTGACTAAGTTAAATAGACATTGCCCCGGGTTTCCATGTGAACATTTGCATTTGCATTTGCTAGCTAGCTTGATCATTTTTTTCATTTGCACATTTGTTGGGCCATGGGCGTCTTCTTTTGCTTTGCACATTTGTTGGGCCATAGGCCTCTTCTTTTGCTTTACAATATCGATTAACTAGTCACAATGCCTTTTTAGTCAATATGCATATGCATTTGTATTTAAGCATTCATCAACCATTGTATCTTATCACATATAATGTACATATACCACATATATACCTCATATGCCACACATATACCTTGCATATACTATACATATACCATGTATATATATCACATATGTCAAACATATACTTCAAATATACCACAAGTATACCATTTATATGTACCACAATGTCACAAATTATCCATCATTACATTATCAAGGACCAATCATAACAATCATATGAATCACATAGCAAGCAACATTCATTTGCACTAAAAAATTCAATCGATAATTAGACTCACCGTTCTCTTTTGATTTCGACCCCTAACTTATTGTCTATCCGCTCCTTGTGGGTCTCCAATATGTTGCGAGCCTAATATGAAAACATAATCGATTAACTCATGATTAGGGAGACTTAATGTGGCTTAAACAAATTAATATGCATTGTTCATGTCAATAGTTAAGAGTTTTCCTATGAGGCAGTGTGACCTTAGGGGACTGTTTAGCCTATAACTTTTTCTATACTTGACAAATTAATCTGATTATTGTTCCTAAGTAAAAATAACATATAATTATAGAACATATTAAAATTTCAGACCAATTGGATCATTTTACAATATTTGGTGGAATTTATAAGAGTGTTCTGTTTTCTGCCTTGTTTTCTGCCTTTAGGCAGTTTCAGGGTACTCATTTGGGTTCATCATAACTTACAATATATAAGTAATATTTTAATGAAACTTTACAGAAACTTATGTGGGTTTATATGTAACATTTTTCATGTTTTAAACTTTCATCAATTATGCCTCTAAAGTCTTCAAATCATAAGCACAATTTTACTGGTCCAGAATAGAATTGGCTTCCGGACCAGTATGACTTAAAAAGGCCATAAATTAGTCTATAAATAACCAATGAATCTGAAATTAGTACCAATATTTAGATATGACATATAAATATAAGTTTTATGTTTTGATAATTTACAGAATCTGGCTCTAACAAGCTCAAATCAGCCAAACATGTTAATGGATCTCCCAGGGCATTCAGTAGGCAGTTCAAACCATGGAACAGTCATGGTTCCATTCACCATAACTCACAATTTACAAGACCTATGAACCTGAAATTTGGTCTACAGATATAAAACACATATATCTACAACTTTTATTTTTTGAGATACTTCAAATAATGGCTTTAAAATATTCGAAATCAAAGCACACAGTAGCTAACTTGGTTAGGGTTCACACCCTGACCAGTTTCAGTACGAAGAGGATATATAATTATATACACAAAATCATGAAAAAAAGTTTACATATTAATAAATATAAGACATCAAAGAACAAATTTTGTGTTTTACACTTTTCCAGAATCAATTGCTATGTGCATCAAAATCGGGTTGCAAAGCAGTGCCTATTAATGAACCTAAGCAACTCAAATCAACCCTAAAGCAATAAGAATTGATTACTTACCAAGGAAGAACTTGCAAGGGATCAATTTGGTGCAAAAACAAGGTAAAACAAGGAATATTTGAAGTCTGAAATGGAGGAAAATGAAGGAGAAGTTGGGGCTGAAGTGAGGAGGCAGAAATGGGAAAGATGAAGATAAAGGCAGATTTATGTTTTTGTCTTTTTATCTTTTTCTCATCTCATTTCTCTTCTCATTTCTCATTTCTCATTTCTCTTCTCATTTCTCTTCTCTTCTCTTCTATTTATCTTTTGTTTCATTTTCATTTTATTTTATTATTATTATTATTATTATTATTATTATTATTATTATTATTATTATTATTATTATTATTATTATTATTATTATTTACATATATATATAATTCGACTAATCTACACAATAATACCGCTTAATCTTTTGGCCCGGTTTAACTAAATTAACAATGCAAAATGTTTACTAATTTAATCTAATCATTTTGCTTACTTTAATTTGTTCACTTATTCAATTCATTTCTAATACTTCATAATCCTCATATAGGTTATAAGTACACACGTGCTACTCGATACAAGTGCCAAATGCTAGGACACGTAGCTAGTGCGTGTCATAAACTTGTTCCTACGAAAATATGTGTGAAATGCACGTGTTCAATTGAATTGTATGCAAGATGCTTATGTTCAATGAAATGCATGTGGGGAAGTCAAGGATGTTACATTTATTATATGCGAATTCTATCAAAGGTATTTACTTGTCCTAGCTTCTTTCTAAATCAATTGCACAACTTCTCATCATATCCTCTAAAATTTGTATAACGTTCTTTGATTGCCCATCTAATAAGGATGGAATGTTGTGTTAAAGTTAAGCCATGTACCTAAGGCTTGTTGCAAACTTATCAAAAATTGTGATGTAAACCTTGATTCTTGATATGAAGTTATGGAAACTAGCATTCCATGAAATCGAACAATCTCATTTAAGTATAATTTTGGATTTCTACCCTAATTCATAGATAAAATTATATACCTTTAAATTTATAGCTCTAATTTTTGAAATATGTGAGCTTACCTTCCTATTGGATTCTTGCAAACCACAATAATGCGAAGCTAGGACTGTCTCTATTTGTATCCATAAAAAGAAGGAAGATGGAAACCACTAACACCTTGATGGAGATGGGCAACCAAAAGTACCTCTTTGTAAGTTAAGGGTTAAACCTAGTGAGAAAGAGCAAGGATAAAATTCTTTATGCGATTTCCCTTAGTGTAGCTAAATTCTCCTTAAGGGGGTGTTTATCCCCCTTAATCCTTATTAGGGTTGAAAGAAAATAAGCCCTAATGGACCCCTTCACTAGGATAGTTGATCTCATGTTGACCAAAGTCAACAGGCCCATTCTCCTTTCTCTTTTACTCATATCCAATCCGACAACCATTTTACATTCTTTTCATTTCTTCATAGTTTGTGACCTAATAACTTTTCCAGTCATGTTAGCAGCTAACGTCCTTTGAGGAATCCTAATTCAATTAGGATTCTCCAAAATAAACTCCTTTAGTCCATAACTAATCTCTGATCAATTTCCCTTCATTTAATAAATCATTAGCAAAACCTAGCAATGCATCATGATCACCTAAATATCGAGAAAATGAGTGGATGACTTGATTTTTAATCATTCCATAGATAATTACCGTGCAATAAGTCATTTTACCAAACTATACCTTATTTGGTTAAAAGTATGGATTTTGTGTCAACTCCCACTAGACTTACTACATCACATCTAGTCAAAATGATATTAATTCTTATCACTAAGATCCATTACTCCTTTAGATATAACCTTGAAAACTCTTTTTAGGATATGTCCACTTTGGCCAATGATTTCTCAATAATGACCTTTTACAAAAGGCTATATATATATTTTTCTTCTATAAGGAGGGATGGCTCCTTTATTGATCCCTCAACTCTTTTAAAATACCTCATGTCATACTCAATCTCTATGCTATGAGCGATCTCTGAGACAACAATGAATGGAGTCAAAGTATAACACTTAGTATCCAAGATAACTTTAAGTATCTCAAGTCCAAGGATACTTGTATAATTGCTATGATGAGACACTATCACTAACATTGAATATATATCCATGTGTGATGTAAATCAATGACATATGAGTCAATCTTCACACAATGATGATGACGTAGTTGTCATGGCAATTAGACTAATCACAAGATTAAGGGCTAAAAAGCTAGGAAAAGTTATGTAAGGTTATGTTCAAGGCTTGCAAACCAAGGAGATTAAAGAGGAGGCATGGACAAGGCTAGAAAAAAAGCTTGAGTAAGACCCAAGGCTCATTACATATCTTGGGGTGTAATACAATTTGCATGTACTAGTACAGAAAGATGTTATATATATCGGTTGTTTTGAACATTATGTGTCAGTTAAAATGGAGGACGCCTATGAGAGAGACACATATAAGTTGTATTTTATGCATTGGTTAGAAGAACTAATGCATATAGTCCAGTTATATGCATTAGTTCCTTCTTCAGAGCCGATGCATATAGTCTTAAATTTTTTTTAAAAGATAGAGTATAGGCATCAACTCTATTAAATGATGACACATAAAGTATATATTTTTCAAAAAAAAAAACTATATGTATCGGTTGTTATGTAATAGCTGATGCACGCAACACTTATAAGCATATGTTGTTGCAAAACAACTTATGCATATCTTCAATTTTTTTTAAAAAAAAAATTCTATTGAATTATAGTTCAATATAATTAGATTAGAATAAGTGAGTTTTATTCTACTAAATTCTAGTTCCATACCATCTCTATTTGAATATTTTCTTTACGAAAGATAAATTCAAAAGAAAAAAAAAATGACAAGTACATTAATTTAATGCATAAAAAATACTTCTAAAACAAATCAAATATATCACGTGCTTGAAAATTAAACACTTCATGCCGATTTAACAACTATGACTTATTTGGTTGCATCTATAAAGTAACCATAGTCATTCAAATTTTGATAATAAATTCTCAACAAGATGAAATTGAAAATCATAGAAAAGAGAGTATGAACATGAAGGGAGTAACAATTTCACCTTCAATCTCTTCAAACTTTCATTTGCAGCTTTTTGTTTTTCTAGAAAAACGTCTCATGGTTACCAATTGCTACTCACACAAATGCATCATAAAATCAGAATTGATTGTGTGTGTGTGTGTCTATATATATAAATATATATCCATTTTTCACAAGCAACTATAAACCTCATTCTAGATTCACCATTGACACATATATATAATACTACTATAAAATTCCAAAATTGTTTTTCATCCACTAACTAGCCAATCCCTGCATATGAAGGAAACTCAATTTGCAACTGAAATAACTTGAAACCAACCCAAGTAACTCAACATAATCAATTTCATCGAAAAATGAAAAGAACGCCTTTATATCTTACTCTATTGCACCCAAGGACACATTGCTGATGTTTATTACAAGTAGAAAAACAAGCATAAAGTAAATATACTAATCTAGCCAAATATATAGCACATTGGGGAATAAAAGGAAAAAAGGTCAAATGGGAAGTATCATTTTGAGAATAATTAGACTACAAGTAATACCGCAACAATAAAAAAGATTAAAATACATAAGAATGGTCCATTTGGTATGCAATTGAAATGAAGGTACCTTTAAATTTGTGTTTGAAGTGAAATGTCATAAAATACAAACACAATGTCAAATTCAAATACCCTTAAATTCAAAATTATCTCTTTACACTAGATAAATCCATATATACACAGGAATAAACCTTATTTGATGATCAAGAAATAATTATTCATTTGCAAAAATGCAAATTGAGAAATTCAAAAGCAGTTTGCAAAAATCTAGTAAAAAAAATCTAATTAATTCGAAAATTTCCATTAAACATAATTATTTTCTACAATTGAGTTCAAAACCATAAAAACCAACAAGTTTGAACACTAGTACAACAAGTTTGATCAACAATCTCATTCTCCATAATAACTATTTCGCTGTTTCCTTCACCTTCAAGAGGGTTCAAATTCACGTGCTTGAACAATGATTCTATAATGGTTTGCATGACAGCTATAATTGTAAGACCACATCTTATGCAATTAAGTATAACCTATCCCTATATCAAATAATCACACAAAGCATGTTGGAAAGACAAAATATCCTGTTAATAGTGATAGTAAATTTTTTTTTATATTATGTAATATCATTCAATGACTTTGCAAGTCAACACTGAGGCTTTCGCCACAATACGATATATCACATATATTAAAACATAAACTTTGCACATAAGTATTTACGAGTTGCTTTCATTTATACATTTTTAGAACCCATTCCAAAATGACTATACATATTCAAACATGTAAATACAAAATGCAGATGACATATTTTCATGCTCGTATGGAATGCAAGGAGAGAGAGTGATAAGGCTCGGCCAGTGACCTGTGCTCTATGTCTTCTATACGCTACTTAAAATGAGCTATCACTTTTCTTTACCTGAAAAATGAGCAAATTGATGAGTTGCGGCTCAGTGAGAATAATCATCCAATGAACTCTAAAGTACCAAACAACTCATAGTAATAAATCACAAATCCAACACATACCATATATTCTATTCCATTCATCTGAATCATATAAATATCAATAAAGTTGAAACATATAATCATTACTCCATGCAAATGCTTTGCTTATTTCATTTTGTTGTGACCAAGTTAAACAGACATTGCCCTGGGTTTCCATGTGAACATTTTCCATGTGAACATTTGCATTTGCTAGCTAGCTTGATCATTTGTTTCATGTGCACATTTGTTGGGCCATAGGTTATTTCTTTTGCTTTTCAATATCGATTAACTAGTCAAAATGCCTTTTAAGTCCATATGCATATGCACTTGTACTTAAGCATTCATCAACCGTTGCATCTTATCACATATAACATACATATACCGCATATATGCCTCATATGTCACTCATATACCGCACATATACTATACATATACCATGTATATATATCACATATGTCAAACATATACCTCAAATATATCACAAGTATACCACTTATGTGTACCAGAATGTAACAAATTATCCATCATCATATTATCAAGGGAAAATCATGATAATCATATGAATCACATAGCAAGCAACATTTATATGCACTAAAGAATTCAATCGATAATTAGACTCACATTTCTCCTTTGATTCTGACCCCTAACTAATTGTCTATTCGCTCCTTGTGGGTCTCCAATATGTTGTGAACCTAATATGAAAACATAATCAATTAACTCATGATTAGGGAGACTTAATGTGGCTTAAACAAATTAATATGCATTGTTCATATCAATAGTTAAGATTTTTCCTATGAGGTAGTGTGACCTTATGGGACTGTTTAGCCTATAACTTTTTCTATACTTGACCAATTAATCTGATTCTTATTCCTAATTAAAATTAACTTATAAATATGTAACATATTAAAATTTTAGACAAATTGGATCATTTTACAATTTTTGGTGGAATTTCTAAGTGTGTTTTGTTTTATGCCCTTTGGTAATTTCAAGGTACCAAATTTAGTTCATTATAACTTATAATGTATAAGTCATATTTCAATGAAACTTTACAGAAACTTATATGGGTTCAAATGGAACATTTTTCATGTTTACAACTTTTATAAATTATGTCTCTAAAGTCTTAAAATTATAAGAAATATTTCATTGGTCCAGATTAGAATTGGCTTCCGGAACAGTATAACTCCCAAAAGCCATAACTTAGTCTATACATAACATATTAAGCTAATTTGATCTCTAAGGAGCTCAAATTAGCCAACAAAGTTGCTGGATCTGCCCAGGGCACTAAGCAGACAGTTCAAACCATGGAATAGTCATGGTTCTATTGACCATAACTCAAAATATACAAGACATATGATCCTAACATTTGGTATACATATAAATCACACATATATCTACAATTTTTATGTTTTAAGATACTTCAAATAATGGCTTTATCATATTCAAAACTAACAAACACAGTGGCTAACTTACTTAGGGTTCATATCTAGACCAATTTTAGTAGAGAGAGGATATCTCATTCTATACACCACATCTTGAAAAACTGTTTACATATCCATAAATCTAAGACATAAAGGAACAACTTTTGTGTTTTAAGATTTTCTAGATTTCTCTAAGATCATCAAAACCATAGCACAAAACACTGCCTGTTTATGAGACCTTAACACCATAATCAAGCTTAACACAAAAGTAAATGTTTACTCACCTATTATCACTCTTGGCTGATCTTGTTGCTGCAATTTTTGGAGTGAAAGAGAGAAGAAAAGATGGCTGGAACATCAAAGAAAATGGATTGAAGATGTAGCACCACACCCCACCCAACCAACACATGCCTGGATAAGAGAGCGCTAATGTCCGTCTTCTTTACTTCTTCAAATCGCTATTATTATTATTTTACCTTTATTTTATCAAAATTCATGTATATATAGATATATACAAAAACCAGGGTACAATTTATTTACATAAGATAGTAATTTTAAACATCAAATTAATTCTTAACCAAACTTTAAAAGTAAGTTTTACTAACTCTAAAACTCTTTAAAATAAAAAGCCAAATACAAAAATTTCAAAGCTTGTAACCCACTTTTTCAAGGTTCGGCTGCTTTACTTGAATAGGTTCACCACTTACTTTATCTATCACTTTCAGCTACCTTTCTATATCTGCGCGGAAAGAAACTCCCATGCTAAGCTTTAAGCTTAGTGGTGCATATAAATAAGGCAATATACTATATCATGCAACAAGCATTAACATATATCATTTTGTGCATTAAATGTTTGCATGCTATTTCTATCAACATGTTACTATTTCATACAAGTATACATATCATGCTCACATATACAATTTCATTCTCATTTCTCTTTGATGGTAAATTACTCTGTTAATCTCTTTATCATTATATCTCAATCTCATATCATCATCATTTTCTTATTATATTCTTTTCTTATTTTCTGACATATCCTCGTTATCTTGCCCACATCATTTTAAATTTGGACTGACTGGATACGGGTTATGGATCAGGAGTGCTCCCAGAGCTTAAGCCACCCTGTCCACTATCTGGCTCATAAGGTGTAACACCACATCTTATAATTTGAGTATAACCTATCCCTGTATTAAGTAATCATACATAGCATACTAGAAAGGTAAAATACCCTATTAACAATAGTAGTAAATTTTTTTTTCATATCCTGTAATATAATTCAATGACTTTGCAAGTTTCATATCCTATAATTTCATTCAATGACTTGCAAGTCTCATATCCTGTAATATTATTCACTGACTTTGCAAAGTTAACACTGAGGTTTTCACCACAATATAATATATCACATATATCAAAACATAAACTTTACACATAAGTATTTTCGAGTTGCTTTCATTTATACATTTTTAAACACATTCAAAAATGACTATACATATTCAAGCACGTAAATACAAAACACATATGACATATTTTCATGCTTGTGTGGATTGCAAGGAGATAAAGTGATGAGGCTAGACCATTGACCTGTGCTCCATGTCTTCTATACACTATTCAAAATGAGCTATCACTTTTCTTTACCTGAAAAATGATGCGAATTGATGAGTTGGGTTCAGTGAGAATAATCATCCAATGAGCTCTAAAGTACCAAACAACTCATAGTAATAAATCACAAACCCAATATATACCATGTATTCCATTCCATTCATCAGTATCACATAAGTATCAATAAAGTTGAAACATATAATCATTACTCTTTATGCATGCAAATGTTTTGCTTATTTCATTTTGTTGTGACCAAGTTAAACAGACATTGCCCCGGGTTTCCATGTGAACATTTTCCATGTGAACATTTGCATTTTCTAGCTAGCTTGATCATTTGTTTCATTTGCACATTTGTTGGGCCATATGCCTCTTCTTTTGCTTTACAATGTCGATTAACTAGTCACAACAACTTTAAAGTCCATATGCATATGAACTTGTACTTAAGCATTCATCAACCATTGTATCTTATCACATATAGCATACATATACCGCATATATGCCACATATGCCATGCATATACCCTGTATATATATCACAAATATACCATTTATATGTACCAAAATTGTCATAAATTATCCATCATCATAATATCAATGAAAAATCATGACAATCATATGAATCATACAATCATAATTCACTTCACATAACAAGCAATGTTTATGTGTACCAAAGAAATCACTTGATAATTAGACTCACCTTTCTCCTTTGATTCCGACCCCTAACTTATTGTTTATCCGCTCCTTGTGGGTCTCCAATATGTTTGAGCCTAATATGAAAACATAATCAATTAACTCAAGATTAGGGAGACTTAATGTGGCTTGAACAAATTAATATGCATTGTTCATATCAATAGTTAAGATTTTTCCTATGAGGCAATGTGACCTTATGGGAATTTTTAGCCTATAAATTTTTCTATACTTGACCAATTAATCTGATTCCTATTCCTAATTAAAAATAACATATAATTATATAACATATTAAAATTTCAGACCAATTGGATCATTGTAACATATTTAGTGTAATTTCTAAGTGTGTTCTGTTTTCTACCTTGTTTTCTGCCTTTAGGCAGTTTCAGGGTACTCATTTTGGTTCATCATAACTTATAATATATAACTCATATTTTAATGAAAACTTATAAAAATTTATATGGGTTTATATGAAACATTTTTCATGTTTAAAACTTTTATCAATTATGTCTCTAAGGGCTTCAAATTATAACAAATATTTTACTGGTCCAGAATAGAATTGGCTTCCGGACCAGTATGACTTCAAAAGGCCATAACTTAGTCTATAGATAACATATTAAGCTTAAATTAGTACAAAAATTTAGATAATACATATACATATAAATATTCAGTTTTGATCATTTACATAATCCAGCTCTAACGAGCTCAAATTAGCCAAACAATTTTCTATCTCTGCCCAGGGCACTCAGTAGGCAGTTCAAACCATGAAACAATCATGGTTCCATTCACCATAACTTAAAATAAACAAGACATATTAACCTGAAATTTAGTATAAAAGTAAATAACACATATATCTACAACTTTTATGTTTTGAGATACTTTAAATAATGGCTTTATCATATTCCAAATAACAAACACAGTGGCTAACTCACTTAGGGTTCACATCTGGACTAGTTTCTGTACAAAGAAGATATATCATTCTATACATAATATCTTGCAAAAAGGTTTACATATAAATAAATATAAGACATAAAGGAACAACTTTTGTGTTTTAAGCTTTTCTAGAATCAATTTCTATGTGCATCAAAATTGCGTTGCAAATCAGTTCCTATTAATGAACCTAAGCAACTGAAATCAACCCTATAGCAATAAGAATTGATTACTTACCAAGAACG
Organism: Triadica sebifera; assembly: GCA_023653625.1. Lineage (NCBI taxonomy): Eukaryota > Viridiplantae > Streptophyta > Magnoliopsida > Malpighiales > Euphorbiaceae > Triadica > Triadica sebifera. The sequence goes on along the minus strand of CM042903.1, from coordinate 9,168,792 downwards.
ACCTTGAAAGGGATCAATTAGCTTCAAAAACTAAGTGAAACAAGGAAGAATTGAATTCTGAAATGGAGGAAAATGAAGAATAAGTCGGGTTGGAGAAGAAGGCAGAAATGGGGAAGGAAAATGAAGATAAAGCCAACTTGTTTTTTGTCCTTTTCTCTTTTTCTCTTCTTCTCTTCTCTTTTCTCTTCTCATTTCTCTTTTCTCTTCTCTTCTTTTTCTCTTTTGTGTCATTTTCATTTTATTTTGTCTATATTATTATTATTATTATTATTATTATTATTATTATTATTATTATTATTATTATTATTATTATTATTATTATTTACATATATTTATAATTCCACTAATTCACACAATAATACAGCTTAATCATTTGACCCGATTTAACTAAATTAACAATGTAAATGTTTACTAATCTTAATCTAATCATTTTTCTTACTTTAATTTAATCACCTTATTCAATTTATTTCTAATGCTTTGTTATCATTATTTAGGTTATAAGGATACACGTGTGACTTGATACAATTGCCAAATACTAGGATGCGTAGCTAGTGCTTGCCATGAACTTGTTTCTAAGAAAATATGTATGAAATGCACGTGTTCAATTGGATTATATGGAAGATGCATATGTTAAAATGAAATGCATGTGGGTATGCATGTGGGGAAGGTCAAGGATGTTACATAAGAGCTTCTCAAATCAATGACGCTCCCCGAACTTAAGCCACATTGATTGAGTATAATTTCATCATAGATGAATAACCGGACCAAGGGTGCTCCCCGAGCTTAAGCCATCTTGTCCTCACTTATATGTACTCATCAGAGCTTCTCAAGTCAATAGCGCTCCCATAGCTTAAGCCACATTGACTGAGCATCTCAGACCAATGGCGCTCCCAGAGCTTAAGCCACATTGGTTGATGAATAGTACGATACCGTTCACACCCTTAATGACATGTCATCTATTATGATTCTAGTCCGCAGGTAGAGTTATGGGCTTCTTTATATTTTCACATCAATCAAATTCTCAAATTTCAACACATCAATATTCTCATATTTATCAACATCTCAATTTTTTCGTTTTGTAAACATATAGTCATACGCATACATACTGGATAACATCTTTTCATTTATTTACTAGGTACATCAATATTCTCATGTTTATCATCCGTATTCGTTCACATATTTCACCTATATCAGAATTCATATATTTCATCTGTGACAATTCATTTTTCTATCTCACAACATAACACGTTCTCACATCAATATATATATATATATATATATTTATATATATCTATATATATATATATATATATATATATCCATATCATTCTTATTTCACTGGATAGACAATGACTTTCTTTTACTTACCTGAATTCCTCATTTGATAACCACATTCATAATCATAAATACAGAGCATTCACGACTGTGATTACTAATGTTAAACCTTGAGGGATATTTCCGTCATTTTGATGATAACAAATATAATAGCAATATTGTATTTAACATACTTGTTTTTCTAAGTCTATTATACAGAACATGGATTAAAATAGCAAGAATGGAGATTGGAAGAATAATCCTTGAAAGACAAAATTCAAGAAGTAGCATGTTCACTGCCGGGACTCTATGTGTCACGCCCGTAAAAGAGCTAACCGTTACAAAAACCAACATTTGAAGTTCACGGCCATGAAGGAAGAACAAACCGTGAAGTGGGCATTTCAGTCACCCCCGTGAAGAAATATGTTACCTCCGTGAATGTTCATGCATTTTCATCCAAAGAGCTTCACGACCAAAGTCACCACTTGGATCACGGCTGGAAAGCTGGTCACGCCCGTGAATGAGTATGTCATGACCGTGACTCAATGTGTTAAGACATTCCAGAGAGCTTCACGACCAAGGTCACCACTTCAGTCACGGCTTGGGAAGAAAGGTCACCCCCGTGACAAACATAGTCACGCTCGTGAACAATGAAAGAGAAAAATGTCAGGCGCGATTATTTGGTTGGTACAATGGCTAGTTTCGTATTTAATGCACCCCAACGGCTATATTCAGCCATGGGAGCATAAATGGAAGTCAGTTATGCATTCAGAACAAGAGAATGAAGAGAATAACAATAGAATAGCATATATTTCAAATTTAATTCTTATTACAAGCTATTTGTACATTCATACTTTGAGAACAAAATCTATTCTCTGTAAAAATATTTTTGCTCTTCATTTATTGAGCAATTAAGATTTGTAAATGGTTCTCTCTGTAATCTTTACTCAAGAGAGCTTTGGGTATTTCTGGGTTAAGAGTAGAACACTTGTAAGGGTTAGTTGTGTGAACCTCAAAATACATATCAAAAGGTCTTTGTGTGAGCCTGTAAAAACACAAAGTGAAGGTTGTTTGTGTGAGCCTGTAAAAACACAAAGTGAAGGTTGTTTGTGTGATCCTCTAAAACATAAGGAATTGGTTATTGTATGAGCCATTAAAACACAAGGGATTTTTGGGTTAGTTGTGAGCCATTGTGAGAAACACCATAGTTGGGAGTGAGCTTGTAAAACTCCATTGTAACACTTAGTGTGTTAGTTAAACTCCCAATTGCGATTGGGGAGAGGAGTAGGGTTTGTTAACACCCGAACCTCTATAAAATCCTTGTGTCAAATTCTCTCTATCCCTTCTAAAATTAATCTTTTATTTCTGCACTTTAAAGTTTAATTTTTAAACTCCAATTTAACCCCCCTTCTTGGCTTAATATCTGGGCAACAATTGGTATTAGAGCTTTGTCTAGCATCGAAGCCTAAAAAGAACTAGTAAAGATTAAGATATGGCCAGTGTAGGATTCCAAAGTCTCAAACCTTACTTTGATGGAGAAAATTATGCCCATTGGAAGTTTCGGATGGAGACATACTTGGATAGTGAAGGAATTGAAGTCTGGGATAGTGTACGAAAAGAATGGACACCACTAACCAAAAGAGGAACTGATGGTGAAGAAGAAATCCTATCAAGAGATGATTGGACAGAGCCTCAAAGAAGAGCAAATTTCAAAAACAAGAAGGCAATGACAATCCTATCAAGTTCATTATCTATTAAAGAATGTGGGAGAATACAACACTGTCTAACAGCATACAGCATGTGGAAGACATTGGAGAATTATCATGAAGGAACTAAGCAAGTCAAATCCAAGAAGATTCAACTTCTAACCTCAGAATATGAGCTTTTCAAGATGAAATCTAATGAGTCAATCACTGATATGACCAATCGTCTTCTAGCCATTATAAATGGAATGAGAAATCTTGGGAAGCATTTGAGTTTGGAGGATGTAAGCTTCAAAATCCTAAGAAGTCTTCCTCTTAAAGACTATGGCTCAAGGGTTGCTGGCATAGAAGAAACAAATGAAG